>JAOPSE010000007.1:118563482-121063482 GCA_029449295.1 Zea luxurians | reverse complement strand
CACTCACTCGTCGGCTTAGGGACCCCCGGTCTTGAAACGCCGACAGATACCTCACTCATCACCTTCCGCGAAAAGTAACTCTCGCTCGGATAAAGCGATTCTGCTACCGACGAACAAGTCCTAATGCTCGAAACGAGAAGAAAGAAAACGTAGCTTGATAATCCAAACGCTAAATATGTTTAGGCCTCAGCGGCCGCAAAAAACATATGCATACTTCAGACAAACTGTTCCTGCAGGCTCAAACATCGGCAAGGGGAGGAGCAGCACCCTCGGCGTCGTTTCCACCCTCGGCGGAATCTGGCCCGGCCTCAGACAGCAACACGAGCAGACGCCTCGGCTAGCCGCTCCGTAGCCTCAGCCAGCTGTCCCCCGAGGATCTCAGCCCGGCTCATGGCTTCGGCAGCTTGGCTCCAGGATTGGTCCCACTCACGGATGATCTGGCCAAACTCCAGCTGCCGCTGCTGCATCTCCTCGACCTGGGAGGCCACCTGCTCCCACGCCAAGAAAGCCACGGTTCGAGCCGACACCGCCTCTGTCCACGCCACCGCTGCCTTCAACTTCAGCTCATCGCAAAGCGACCGAAGGTTCTAAAACCGGGCAAGAGAGACCTTGAACGGCAAGGCCGATCGAGCCGAGGGAATCCTACGCCTCCGGGATACGGATACCTCACTCGTCACCTTCCGCAAAAAGTAACTCGCGCTCAGTTAAGTGGTTCGGCTACCGATGGGCAAGCCTTATGTGACGGAACCTCCCAAGTAATCAGGCCCACCTACAGTTGTCCTTGTCTAACAGACATCAGACACCCTGTAGATGTTCCTAAGTTACTTGACAAGCTCGGTATCTTTCCTTACCTCACCAGGAACGTTTCACCCGTCTTGCAGACATTACAGATCATCGGAGATAAAGATATGCGGAAGCGATTTACATAATCTTACATTTATCTCCAAAGTAAGCTCAAGTTAAGTTATTACAGACCAGTTCTAAAAGTGAGTGCATAAAAGTAATAATTATACAAACCAGGGAGACACAAACTTCTCCCGAAAGACTATAAACAAAAGATTCTAGATGGAGGACCGAGTCCTCCCGCACTTCAGTCTTGGTTTTCTCCCTTGGGAACCACCTTAGCACAGAAGCAGCAAAAGTCTGCTACTTCACCACCTAAAAACAACAAAGGGATAAACCCTGAGTATGGAATTACTCAGCAAGTCTTACCCGACTAAGGAAAAGACTCTCAAGGGGATGCTGGATATATGGGAGTCAAGGCAAGGCTTCTCAATAGTCAAAGACTCTGTTTTGCAGAAATGCTTACTAAAGTGGATCCTTAAAAATCCAATTTTATTTGTCAAGTTAGGTAAAATTACCTGCACTAGAGTTCTTTCTACCCTAGTTCAATCACTGGTCCTGCACTAGCCAATTTCTTAACCAAAAACCCATCATCTTTAGTGGAATGCTACGTGTAGGGCAGTGACCAAGTCTTCATAACCGCGAAGGTACGGCGATCCGAATCGATTATACTCAGCTGAGGATCTCCAATCACACGACATATGTAGCACTTAACCCTTGCATATGTCAACCCGCCACCGAGGTTCTTAAGACCGGATCAGGTTCACGCAAACCGAGAGCACAGATACACCACCGTCCAGCCTCATGCCACGGAGGGTACACGCTACTCTCGCCACCGCTCCACTCCCATTTCGTGTTATCTTATTCCGGCCTTAGTCTGCCCGAGGCAAGGCTTACCCATGACGAGGCATGTGACCAGTTAAAGGGTCCTCGATCATCAAGCCTACATCGACAAGGTCCTTAATCGACTCAGACGGAGACACTACACCGAGACTCTCTTCTCGTGCAAGTCACCCGCCCGGTCTCAGCTTAACCATTTCAAACCCAAAGTTTGGTACCTGGCAGAGGTACATCTTTTCCGATGTTGAATCCATCACGGCCGTGATGGATCCACCATCAAGTTTTATTTTCGGAAACATCCCTCCCACTTTGCCAAACATCTTTTGTGAAACAAATCCTTTTGTTTTTCTAAAGCAATACTAAGCAAAGTAAAACCTTTTTGTAAAAACAGGATTTCAAGGAGGGTAATCAAAATCAAGGAAGGCAATGCAGGAATTGTTTAATCAATCAACTCCTATCACCTAATGCAGCAAGTAAGTGAGAAAGATTTTAAAGACATCAAGGAAGGTGGCAAATGCACCGGGGCTTGCCTTTGTTATCAGAGGTGTCCTGCTCGGATCCACAGATATCAAAATAAAAGCAGTTATCCGCTTGAGGATCAGAGGTGGGTGGTATCCCTTCTTCAAAAACTTCTTCTTCTTCTTCTTGCTCTAATATAATCATATACATGCATAAGGATGGATGTCATGGAATGCTCATGAGGATGCAAAGGTAGCATAAACTTATTAGTTATGTCTTGAATACAACTTTCCTTCACGGTACTCCGAGAACCTAGGGTTTCCGGAGTCGGTAAAGGAGTTCATGGAGCAGGGGGGTGGTTTTGGGTTTAGTGATCAAACAAGGTCCAAATCAAACCAAACTCTACCCATGGCTTCTAAATAATGTGATAAGCTCACATAAAAAGTTTGGGAAATTTTGGACTTATTATTTATTCTCTAAAAAATCCAAAATCAATAGTTTAGGCTATTTTAAATATCCTAAAATTCCCTGTTCAAACTAAAAATCATAAAATTATTTTTATTAAATACTATGGAAAATAACAAGCCTAGGAAAATTGGTCTCATAATTTTAGGATTTTTCTACTATTTTCTACAGTTTTTCAAAGTGCTGCTGAAAAAGAAAAGGAAAAACTCTTAAACAGGACTGGGCCGCTTCTGGTCCAGCCGGCCCAAGCCCGGGCGGATTCACGCGCGCGCCCGCGCCCGCGAGGCGACTTTACGCAGAGGCCCTCGGGTTTTTAGTTAACTGGAAATGAGTTCTTTTACTATTTCACAGAGTCGCTGACAGTTCACGAAAAGGTCCCTGGGTTCTTGTCAATTCACAACACGAGGTCCTCGACGGTGCTCAGCGCGGCCGCGCTCCGGCGAGCAAGCAGACCGGCCGATTGGGGCAGCGGCTGAGCTCTCCGGGCGGTGGACATGGAATTGGGGTTAGCCTAACTACTTCCCCTAACTTAATTGCGCTATTAGTGGATCATGGAGCTTCGGCCACGGTGACCGTGAGCAAAGCGGCGAAGTGATCGTGTTCCCGGCGATGTGCGCCGGTCTAGTTCAATTGAAGGGGTCGGGAAGCATCACTGAGGCATGAGAATGCTTAAACGAGGAAGCAACGGGTGGGTACTGACCGGAGTTGGGCTGGCGACGGCGAATTCACTTCTACGGCGGCGGAGAACCGATTTGGGGAGAATTAGAAATTCGCGCGTGCTGGTGGAGGATTGAGGGTGGGAGCGGGTTCTATAGCTTCGGGATGGCTTAGCGCAGCTGCTCAGGGGCTCAATTTATAGTGTTCGCGGGCGGTGGTGCTCAATTTGGATGAAGATGAGCGGCGGCCGGAGATAGGGAAGAACGCAGGTGCGGTGAATTCGTGGCTACTGCCGTGGCAAGCTCCCCGGCGATGATGGGACGGGTAGAGGGAGTTATGGCGACGCGGTGGAAAGGCTTGGACACGCAGCATAAGGCCGGGAAGCGGCGGTCACCGGCGAGGTAATCCACATCCGCCGCGGTAACGATGGTACGGTGGCCGGAGTTGTTTAATGGCTGAAGTTTATCCCCGGCGACGACCTCCAAGCGTTAACCACGTTGTCCGCACGAATCACAGCAACGGATCGACCACCGGCGACGACTTACCAGCGACGAGCCCGCCGCGCTGGCAACCTGATCCGCACGGTCTACTGTACCATGGCAATACCGGTTCAGAGCGACTGACCGAGCGACTTTAGAGTTAATTTTCTCCCGATTTCATGTGACAACAGATCCAAGTCTCTGCACCAAAATTGTAGTGCTACATACCAGTTACAACTCAGCTATAGGATTTGATCACATTCGAGCACTGGATCATGCTCAAAATCTAGCTTGAAGGTGATGTCAGTCACCTGCTGAACTGAACTTCAGATTAAACAGCCTGACAGCCAGTTTTGGACTGGGTTTTTCTCCAAATTTCTCATAACAACTATGCTTACACCCTTTAGCAAAGTTGTTCTCCTATTATTGGTCTTCAACTTTGATGTGGTGACCTAGGGCAAAAACCCTATACTTTGCAAGTTACAAAGCCCCAAAGTTGAGCCCATGCACTGATTTTTCAGACTTAGAGATAAACTCATGTGAGGTCCATTTTGCATTTAGGTCCAAAATTTAGGGTTTGGCTTGCAAAATCACATATTTGTGAATCAAAGGACTTAAAATACTTATTTGGCTTGGTTTTTGCACTTTAGCCCAAAAGTGGACTAATTTTGCACTTAGGCCCCTAGGGTTTGGTTTTAGGGTTTTCTAGGGTTCCAATTAGGGTTTCTAGCATCCCAGGGGTATAAATGTGATTCAACTTAGTGTTTGGGGATATTGTATGACTTTTCTCACAAGCCCTAAAGTTTTTCTCAACTTGGGTTAAGTTTTACCCCTTTAATCACTATTTAGGGTTAAGTCCTTAAACCAGGGTCTTATTTGTAAAACAGCAAAACAATTCAACTTGTTTGAAATTTTTGCCTAGTGAATGCACTCTAGGTGGATCAAACATATGCAATACCCATGCTCATGATGCCATGCTCAAGTTTTAGTTATAGTAACACCAGGGGTGTTACATCCTTCCCCCCATAAAAGAATCTCGTCCCGAGATTTAAAGTCCTAGGGTAAGTAATGGAAAAGGAAATGTGTCATGTTTTTATTTCCTGATTTCTGGTACAAGGCAGGGGTGGTGTGGGGGTTTATTCCTTTATTACATAGCTATACAAACTTTACAACTTACAAGAGGCTAGGAAGCCTGGGAAATTCTTATCTAAGAAATCTTGGGTTTCCCATGTAGCCTCATCTTCCGAATGCTGGTTCCACTGTATTTTATAAAACTTGAGAGTCTTTCTCCGGGTAACCCTGTCCTTTTGATCCAGAACTCGAATGGGATGTTCCGAGTACGTTAAATCTGGTTCCAGGACAACATCAGTCACTTCAACGGTTCGATCGGGAACCCGAAGACACTTCTTCAATTGTGACACGTGGAACACATTATGCACGGCAGACAATGTTTCGGGAAGCTGAAGTCGGTATGCCACTGGTCCACATTGCTCAAGTACCAGGAATGGACCAATGTACCTGGGTGCAAGTTTTCCTTTAATCCCAAAACGCGATACGCCTTTCATTGGTGAAACCTTTAAGTAGACGTAGTCTCCTTCCAAGAAGTATAAGGGCATTCGCCGTTTGTCTGCATAACTTTTCTGACGAGTCTGTGCCTTCTTCATATTATGAACTATTTTCTGAACCTTTTCTTCGGTTTCTTTTACCATATCAGGTCTAAAGAAATATCTTTCACCAGGTTCAGACCAATTTAGCGGAGTTCGACACCGTCGCCCATACAAAGCTTCAAAAGGTGCCATCTTGATGCTTTCCTGGTAACTGTTATTATATGAAAACTCCGCCAAGGGTAAGCATTCATCCCATTTCTGTGAGAAATCCAGGACACATGCCCGTAGCATATCTTCAAGTATTTGGTTCACTCTCTCAGTCTGTCCACTGGTTTGAGGATGATAGGCCGAACTGTGGAGTAACTTAGTTCCCAGGGATTTATGAAGTTCTTCCCAAAATTTGGATACGAACTGAGGTCCACGATCCGACACTATGGTCTTTGGAACACCATGCAAACTGAGAATACGGGCAATGTATAACTCCGCATAGGTAATGACAGGATATTTTACTTTGACCGGGAGGAAGTGGGCGATCTTTGTGAGTCGATCAATGATAACCCAAATAGAGTCATATCCTTTTGCGGTCCTGGGTAATCCCACAATGAAGTCCATGCTGATGTCTTCCCATTTCCATGTTGGGATTGGCAAAGATTGCAATGGACCAGCAGTTTTCATGTGTATGGCTTTGACACGTCTGCAAGTGTCACACTTAGCCACATAGCGTGCAATTTCAATCTTCATCTTCGTCCACCAGTAGTGTTGTTTTAAATCTTGGTACATTTTAGTGCTTCCCGGATGAATGGAATAACGACTAAGATGCGCTTCATCTAAAATTTGCTGGCGGAGTTCTTCATTCTTCGGCACTACTATGCGGTTGTTGAACCATAACACACCTTGATCATCTTCCTTGAAACATTGGGCTGTTCCAGCCCTGATCTTCTCTCGTATGTGCTTCATGCCCGGATTATCCTTTTGAGTATCAATTATCCTTTGCAAAATGGTTGACTCAAGCTTTAGTTGATTTAGAGTCCCTTGCTGGATTATCCCCAGGTTTAACTTTTCCATTTCTTGACACAAAGTGTTTTCGGAGGTCTTTACCATAAGACAGTGGCAGGAAGTCTTGCGACTCAAGGCATCTGCCACCACATTGGCCTTGCCTGGGTGATAATGGATTTCCAGTTCATAATCTTTAATAAGCTCAAGCCATCGTCTTTGCCTCATGTTTAACTCTGACTGGGTAAATATATATTTTAAACTTTTATGATCTGTATATATGTGGCAGATATTTCCCAGCAGATAGTGACGCCATATTTTTCAGGGCATGAACCACAGCAGCTAGCTCGAGATCATGTGTTGGATAATGCTCTTCATGTCGGCGTAACTGCCTTGAAGCATACGCAATTACTCGGCCCTCTTGCATCAGCACACAGCCGAGTCCACTGCCTGACGCATCACAATATACATCAAAAGGTTTAGTGATGTCCGGTTGAGCCAATACCGGAGCAGTGGTCAATAGTGTCTTTAGTTGCTCAAAGGCTTCGTTACACTTAGAAGACCAATTGAACTTAGTATCATTCTTCAACAAAATTGTGATTGGCTTCACAATCTTAGAAAAATCAGGTATGAATCTGCGATAATATCCCGCTAGTCCAAGAAAACTCCGGACTTGGTGAACAGTTGTTGGAGGTTTCCATTCCAGAATATCCTTGACCTTGCAAGGATCTACCGCAATTCCCTTGGCTGATAACACGTGCCCCAGAAATTGAATTTCCTCCAGCCAGAACGCGCACTTGCTGAACTTGGCATACAGCTGATGTTCCCTCAGGCGCGTCAATACAATCCGTAAGTGCTGAGCATGTTCCTCTTCATTTTTAGAATATATCAAAATATCATCAATGAAGACCACCACGAACTTGTCCAACTCAGGCATGAACACCGAGTTCATCAAATAGGTGAAGTGGGCAGGAGCATTAGTGAGCCCGAAAGACATTACCAAGTACTCAAATAAGCCATACCGCGTAGTAAATGCGGTCTTCGGTATATCCTCGGGCCGAATACGGATTTGATGATAGCCCGACCTGAGATCAATTTTAGAAAATACCCTCGCCCCAGTCAGTTGATCAAATAAGATGTCGATCCTTGGAAGAGGGTACTTATTTTTGATGGTGACCTCATTCAGGGGCCGATAGTCCACACACATTCGCAAGGTTTGATCCTTCTTCTTCACAAAGATGGCGGGACAACCCCACGGGGACGAGCTTGGCCGGATAAATCCTTTATTCAGCAGATCTTGTAATTGAATCTTCAATTCTGCTAATTCATTAGGGGGCATACGGTACGATCTTCGGGAAATGGGAGCCGTACCGGGTTTTAGCTCAATTACAAATTCTACATCTCTTTCAGGGGGCAGTCCAGGCAAATCTTCCGGAAATACATCTGGAAACTCACATACTACCGGAATGTTCCTGATCTCCGGTACAATGGCTTCAAAGACTCTACCAGAAGCTTTGGCTGGATTGGTTTTGGGGAGAGACAGGAGAATTTCTTCTTGATTATAACTCAACCTGACGGTTCTGAGTTCAGTGTTGAGAATTGCCTTGTGTTGAGTTAACCAATTCATCCCCAAAATTACATCTATATCCTGGCCTCTTAGAACAATCATGTTAGCAGGAAAGTTCCGTTCGGCCATAGTTACTGGCACTCCATAGGCCACTTCTTTAGTAAAAAGATGTCCCCCAGGTGAATGAATTTTAAATCCCTCTTTTGATTCATGACATGTAATGTGATGTTGCTCCACAAATGTCTTGCTAATGAAGGTATGCGAAGCACCAGAATCAAAAAGAATTATTGCAGGGTGACTGGCCACAGGGAACGTACCCATCATCACCGGCTCTCCCTCCGGTGTAGTAGCCACTTGCGTATAATATACTCGCCCCGTTTTCTTGGTATTCTTGCCCGAAGTACTTCCCTTGCCTGGAGCTGAATTTCCCGATCCTTGTTGGTTATTAGACTGATTTTGCCGAGGATAGGGACAATCTTTAATAAAGTGCCCAGATTTGCCACAGTTAAAACATCCAGTTGAAGAACTTGGCAGAGCAGGGAATCGAGTGCCTGGGGCACCCGGCTGACTTTGGACAGTGGGAGCTTTGTTGGGACGAATAATTATGGGCTGCTTGAAAGGGAAAGATGGTGCACTTGAACGGTTCTGGTTAGAGGACCGGAGAATAAACCGTTGCCTCTTTACCGGGCCCTGATTAGGCCGATCACCACTGAATCCCTTACTTTTCCCAGAATTTGCATATTTGGCCTCCACAGATAAGGCTGTGCTGACAGCCTTCCCATAGGTAAGATCAATACATGCAGCCATTTTTCGCTGCATTCGGTCATTTAGACCTCTCATAAAACAATTCTTCTTTTTCAAATCTGTATTCACCTGATCAATTGCGTACTGGGACAGGTGATTGAACTTGTTGAGGTACTGGTTCACAGTATCTCCCCCTTGTTTCAATTTCATGAACTCTTCTTGCTTCATGTGCAGCACTCCCTCAGGAATATAATGCTCGCGGAATGCTGCTTTGAACTCGTTCCATGTAATTTGATGATTATCCGGTTGGATGGCCACAAAGTTCCCCCACCAAGTACTGGCAGGGCCTCGGAGTTGCTGTGCCGCAAACAACGGCTTCTGGGTTTCCGAACAACGTAGAAGGCCAAATTTCTGTTCAATGACCCTTATCCATTCGTCGGCTTCGAGCGGATCTTCTGCTTTGACGAAGAGAGGCGGACGAGTCTCGGAGAAATCCAGATAAGTGGTCTCACGGGGACCCTGTTGAAATCCTCTTCCTGCTTGTTGCTGAAGCTGTTGCTGACCCGCCATCTCCCTCAGGAAGCGGGTATTGTCGGCTGTAGCATTTACCAAGGCAGCGATTGCCTCGGCAAGCGTGGGTGGAACGGGAGGTGGATTCGGGGTAGCATCCCGACCCCCGGATGTTCCGGCTGCATCCTGTCCACGAGTCCGGGTCGGCATCTGAGGCAAAAACATTTGAATAAACATAGTGTGCCAAAGAAAACCTTCCGTTTTACATTACTGTAAAAAGTAATGGTACAGACTCGACATTACACAACAGGATACATTACCCATTTTACAAAAGTTTAACCTATTATACAACCGTACACCCTACAATACACTACTCTAATATAACAGTACACCCCACAATACACGACTCTACTCTTACTACACCACTAGTCCTGTTTTCCATTGCTTTTGGCGGCTTCATCATCAGGTGTGGGAGTCCAGACGTCAACCAACCTCAAAGAAGGAGGGGGTTCATACAGGTCTAATTCCCCACCCAACGCGCGTCCCGCAACGTGAGAGGGTCCGGCTTCCGCCTCAGCAGGGGGTGTAGGCTCACTAGGGTGTAGTTGCGAGTAGAGCACATGGACTTCCTCATGTAATGTATTGCAGTAAACCTGCAGGTTGTCGACAGCTGTGCTGAGTTCTTTCACTCGGGCCTGAGCCCTTGCCTCCTTGGCCCATGCCAATGAACGAGATTGAACAGCCCAATCGAGTGCCAAATCCCGATCGGCCAGCTGGTCTTGTAGATGGCGAACGTCTCTTCGTAACTCATTTATACGGTCACCATCTCCAATCCATATAGCTGTCCTGCGGCGGAGCTCCAATTGGAGCCTGCTTACTTCTGCTTCCAGATCCCCTATAGGATCATTGCTCCCGCTACTACTATCTACATCTCGCGGAGCAAGTTGATGTCGAGGTACTCCAATCGGTCCAGTCGACTTACGCGCGGTCTTTCTTGTGCGCGGCGGCATTTTCTGAGGGGGAAATTTATTAGTATAATTCTTAGCATGATGCATGAGTAAGTACAGAATCAACCTTGGTTGATTCAACCTTCTATACATTGCACTCTTCCTATCTGGTCTTTAAGATAAACTCTTCAGAATACTTAGGTAAGAAGAGAAAAGCATCTTTAGGTAAGACTTTTGGAAATCTTTTTGAAGATGCCTCAATATCTGCAAAGAAGGGCTACGCTCCGATACCAGCTGTGACGGAACCTCCCAAGTAATCAGGCCCACCTACAGTTGTCCTTGTCTAACAGACATCAGACACCCTGTAGATGTTCCTAAGTTACTTGACAAGCTCGGTATCTTTCCTTACCTCACCAGGAACGTTTCACCCGTCTTGCAGACATTACAGATCATCGGAGATAAAGATATGCGGAAGCGATTTACATAATCTTACATTTATCTCCAAAGTAAGCTCAAGTTAAGTTATTACAGACCAGTTCTAAAAGTGAGTGCATAAAAGTAATAATTATACAAACCAGGGAGACACAAACTTCTCCCGAAAGACTATAAACAAAAGATTCTAGATGGAGGACCGAGTCCTCCTGCACTTCAGTCTTGGTTTTCTCCCTTGGGAACCACCTTAGCACAGAAGCAGCAAAAGTCTGCTACTTCACCACCTAAAAACAACAAAGGGATAAACCCTGAGTATGGAATTACTCAGCAAGTCTTACCCGACTAAGGAAAAGACTCTCAAGGGGATGCTGGATATATGGGAGTCAAGGCAAGGCTTCTCAATAGTCAAAGACTCTGTTTTGCAGAAATGCTTACTAAAGTGGATCCTTAAAAATCCAATTTTATTTGTCAAGTTAGGTAAAATTACCTGCACTAGAGTTCTTTCTACCCTAGTTCAATCACTGGTCCTGCACTAGCCAATTTCTTAACCAAAAACCCATCATCTTTAGTGGAATGCTACGTGTAGGGCAGTGACCAAGTCTTCATAACCGCGAAGGTACGGCGATCCGAATCGATTATACTCAGCTGAGGATCTCCAATCACACGACATATGTAGCACTTAACCCTTGCATATGTCAACCCGCCACCGAGGTTCTTAAGACCGGATCAGGTTCACGCAAACCGAGAGCACAGATACACCACCGTCCAGCCTCATGCCACGGAGGGTACACGCTACTCTCGCCACCGCTCCACTCCCATTTCGTGTTATCTTATTCCGGCCTTAGTCTGCCCGAGGCAAGGCTTACCCATGACGAGGCATGTGACCAGTTAAAGGGTCCTCGATCATCAAGCCTACATCGACAAGGTCCTTAATCGACTCAGACGGAGACACTACACCGAGACTCTCTTCTCGTGCAAGTCACCCGCCCGGTCTCAGCTTAACCATTTCAAACCCAAAGTTTGGTACCTGGCAGAGGTACATCTTTTCCGATGTTGAATCCATCACGGCCGTGATGGATCCACCATCAAGTTTTATTTTCGGAAACATCCCTCCCACTTTGCCAAACATCTTTTGTGAAACAAATCCTTTTGTTTTTCTAAAGCAATACTAAGCAAAGTAAAACCTTTTTGTAAAAACAGGATTTCAAGGAGGGTAATCAAAATCAAGGAAGGCAATGCAGGAATTGTTTAATCAATCAACTCCTATCACCTAATGCAGCAAGTAAGTGAGAAAGATTTTAAAGACATCAAGGAAGGTGGCAAATGCACCGGGGCTTGCCTTTGTTATCAGAGGTGTCCTGCTCGGATCCACAGATATCAAAATAAAAGCAGTTATCCGCTTGAGGATCAGAGGTGGGTGGTATCCCTTCTTCAAAAACTTCTTCTTCTTCTTCTTGCTCTAATATAATCATATACATGCATAAGGATGGATGTCATGGAATGCTCATGAGGATGCAAAGGTAGCATAAACTTATTAGTTATGTCTTGAATACAACTTTCCTTCACGGTACTCCGAGAACCTAGGGTTTCCGGAGTCGGTAAAGGAGTTCATGGAGCAGGGGGGTGGTTTTGGGTTTAGTGATCAAACAAGGTCCAAATCAAACCAAACTCTACCCATGGCTTCTAAATAATGTGATAAGCTCACATAAAAAGTTTGGGAAATTTTGGACTTATTATTTATTCTCTAAAAAATCCAAAATCAATAGTTTAGGCTATTTTAAATATCCTAAAATTCCCTCTTCAAACTAAAAATCATAAAATTATTTTTATTAAATACTATGGAAAATAACAAGCCTAGGAAAATTGGTCTCATAATTTTAGGATTTTTCTACTATTTTCTACAGTTTTTCAAAGTGCTGCTGAAAAAGAAAAGGAAAAACTCTTAAACAGGACTGGGTCGCTTCTGGTCCAGCCGGCCCAAGCCCGGGCGGATTCGCGCGCGCGCCCGCGCCCGCGAGGCGACTTTACGCAGAGGCCCTCGGGTTTTTAGTTAACTGGAAATGAGTTCTTTTACTATTTCACAGAGTCGCTGACAGTTCACGAAAAGGTCCCTGGGTTCTTGTCAATTCACAACACGAGGTCCTCGACGGTGCTCAGCGCGGCCGCGCTCCGGCGAGCAAGCAGACCGGCCGATTGGGGCAGCGGCTGAGCTCTCCGGGCGGTGGACATGGAATTGGGGTTAGCCTAACTACTTCCCCTAACTTAATTGCGCTATTAGTGGATCATGGAGCTTCGGCCACGGTGACCGTGAGCAAAGCGGCGAAGTGATCATGTTCCCGGCGATGTGCGCCGGTCTAGTTCAATTGAAGGGGTCGGGAAGCATCACTGAGGCATGAGAATGCTTAAACGAGGAAGCAACGGGTGGGTACTGACCGGAGTTGGGCTGGCGACGGCGAATTCACTTCTACGGCGGCGGAGAACCGATTTGGGGAGAATTAGAAATTCGCGCGTGCTGGTGGAGGATTGAGGGTGGGAGCGGGTTCTATAGCTTCGGGATGGCTTAGCGCAGCTGCTCAGGGGCTCAATTTATAGTGTTCGCGGGCGGTGGTGCTCAATTTGGATGAAGATGAGCGGCGGCCGGAGATAGGGAAGAACGCAGGTGCGGTGAATTCGTGGCTACTGCCGTGGCAAGCTCCCCGGCGATGATGGGACGGGTAGAGGGAGTTATGGCGACGCGGTGGAAAGGCTTGGACACGTGGCATAAGGCCGGGAAGCGGCGGTCACCGGCGAGGTAATCCACATCCGCCGCGGTAACGATGGTACGGTGGCCGGAGTTGTTTAATGGCTGAAGTTTATCCCCGGCGACGACCTCCAAGCGTTAACCACGTTGTCCGCACGAATCACAGCAACGGATCGACCACCGGCGACGACTTACCAGCGACGAGCCCGCCGCGCTGTCAACCTGATCCGCACGGTCTACTGTACCATGGCAATACCGGTTCAGAGCGACTGACCGAGCGACTTTAGAGTTAATTTTCTCCCGATTTCATGTGACAACAGATCCAAGTCTCTGCACCAAAATTGTAGTGCTACATACCAGTTACAACTCAGCTATAGGATTTGATCACATTCGAGCACTGGATCATGCTCAAAATCTAGCTTGAAGGTGATGTCAGTCACCTGCTGAACTGAACTTCAGATTAAACAGCCTGACAGCCAGTTTTGGACTGGGTTTTTCTCCAAATTTCTCATAACAACTATGCTTACACCCTTTAGCAAAGTTGTTCTCCTATTATTGGTCTTCAACTTTGATGTGGTGACCTAGGGCAAAAACCCTATACTTTGCAAGTTACAAAGCCCCAAAGTTGAGCCCATGCACTGATTTTTCAGACTTAGAGATAAACTCATGTGAGGTCCATTTTGCATTTAGGTCCAAAATTTAGGGTTTGGCTTGCAAAATCACATATTTGTGAATCAAAGGACTTAAAATACTTATTTGGCTTGGTTTTTGCACTTTAGCCCAAAAGTGGACTAATTTTGCACTTAGGCCCCTAGGGTTTGGTTTTAGGGTTTTCCAGGGTTCCAATTAGGGTTTCTGGCATCCCAGGGGTATAAATGTGATTCAACTTAGTGTTTGGGGATATTGTATGACTTTTCTCACAAGCCCTAAAGTTTTTCTCAACTTGGGTTAAGTTTTACCCCTTTAATCACTATTTAGGGTTAAGTCCTTAAACCAGGGTCTTATTTGTAAAACAGCAAAACAATTCAACTTGTTTGAAATTTTTGCCTAGTGAATGCACTCTAGGTGGATCAAACATATGCAATACCCATGCTCATGATGCCATGCTCAAGTTTTAGTTATAGTAACACCAGGGGTGTTACACCTTAATGCTTGAAACGAGGAAGAAGCACGACTTTATACTCGAATACCCAAATGTTTAGGCCTCAGCAGCTACGAACAACAAACACACGTACTCGGGATAACTACGCTACGTAGATGTCGGCAGCTTTCCTGACCTACAACAGATATATCAGTACTCCGAGCAATCACATTTTGCTCTTACATTCCCTTACAAACGGGACCCAGCTCCATTCCCGCTGGGATGAACAACCTCCATACCAGAAGGCCCGCGGGATAACGAGCTCCGAGCAGCCCGCCGGCGACCACTGCACCAACAGCGCGACAACGACCTTCACCTCGGGCGGCTAGACAGCAGCAGCGATGGCCTCAGGGCAAACACTACTGCTGAAAGGCCTTCGTTCACGTCCCTCACAGAGGACGAGAACCAGCCATTAAAGTTAAAGAGCCGGAGCTCTGGAGCGTAGGTGGCGCTGATGGTCTCGTCGGCGGAGACAACCGCTTGTGCAAGAGGAAGCCTCACCTATGGCGACCACCACCTTAGCACCGACGACAGCGGCAACCTGCCCACCAACACCGCGCCCTGCGGGGTCCAGCAGCCGCCCCAAAGCACTCGGGCCCCCGAGCCCTCCTACTGATCAGAGGTTCGAAGGCTGTGCCATGCGGGGTCCAGCAGCCGCCCTAGAGCACTTGGGCCCCCGAGCCCTCCTACTGATCAGGGGTTCGAAGGTTGCGCCCTGCGGGGTCCAGCAACCGCCCCAGAGCACTCGGGCTCCGCGCCCATTACTTGTCGGCGTTTCGAGACCGGGGGGTCCCTAAGCCGACGAGTGAGTGTGCCGCGTGCCCCAGCCCAGATGGGTCGAGCGCGTGGGCGAGCGCGAAGGGGGGAAAAGCGAGGTGGCCGGAGACGAGTCGTGAGAGAGGTGGGAATCCCGCGGCCTTCGTGTTCGACCCGCGCCCAGGTCGGGTGCGCTTGCAGTAGGGGGGTTACAAGCGTCCACGCGGGTGAGGGAAGCGAGCGGCCCCAAGAGAGCGCCTGCCCCGTCCTCGTCCCCGCGCAGCCAACCTTCTCTAAGAAGGCCCTGGTCCTTCCTTTTATAGGCGTAAGGAGAGGATCCAGGTGTACAATGGGGGTGTAGCAAGGTGCTACGTGTCTAGCGGGGGTGAGCTAGCGCCCTAAGTACATGCCTGTGTGGCAGCCGGAGAGATCTTGGCACCCAGCTGGTGTGGTGTCGTGGCTGTCGGAGGAGCAATGGAGCCTGGCGGTGGGACAGCTGTCGGAGCGGTTGGGCCCTTGCTGACGTCCCCTTGCTTCCGTAAGGGAGCTGAGAGCCGCCGTCGTCATGGGTCTAGCGGGGCGCCATCATTGCCTATCTGGCGGAGCTAGCCAGATGGGACACCGGTCTTGTTCCCTGCGGCCCGAGTCAGCTCGGGGTAGGGTGATGATGGCGCTTCCTGTCGACGTGGCGGACTTGTGTCCTAGGTCGGGCAACGTGGAGGCTCCTCCGAAGCCGAGGTCGAGTCTGTCCTGCATGGCCGAGGCCGAGCCCGAGCTCCTGGGTCGGGCGAGGCGGAGGTCGTTCGGCAGAGGCCAGGGCAGAGTCCGACCCCTGGGGTCGGGCGGAGCGGAGTTCGTCGTCTTCCGGGGCCTAGCCCGAGTCCGAGCCCTGGGTCGGGCGGAGCGGAGTTCGCCGTCTTCCGGGGCCTTAGCCCGAGTCCGAGCCCTGGGTCGGGCGGAGCGGAGTTCGCCGTCTTCCGGGGCCTTAGCCCAAGTCCGAGCCCTGGGTCGGGCGGAGCGGAGTTCGCCGTCTTCCGGGGCCTTAGCCCGAGTCCGAGCCCTGGGTCGGGCGGAGCGGAGTTCGCCGTCTTCCGGGGCCTTAGCCCGAGTCCGAGCCCTGGGTCGGGCGGAGCTTCCTATGGCGCCTTTGGCAAGGCCTGACTGCCTGTCAGTCTCACTCTGTCAAGTGGCACTGCAGTCGGAATAGCGCAGGCGGCGCTGTCCTTCTGTCAGACCGGTCAGTGGAGCGGCGAAGTGACGGCGGTCACTTCGGCTCTGCCGGGGGGCGCGCGTCAGGATAAAGGTGTCAGGCTACCTTTGCGTTAAATGCCCCTGCGACTCGGTCGGTTGGCGCGGCGATTTAGTCAGGGTTGCTTCTTAGCGAAGGCAAGGCCTCGGGCGAGCCGGAGATGTGTCTGCCGTTAAAAGGGGGCCTCGGGCGAGACAGAAGCATCTTGGGGTCGGCTGCCCTTGCCCGAGGCTAGGCTCGGGCGAGGCGTGATCGAGTCGCTCGTATGGACTGATCCCTGACTTAATCGCACCCATCAGGCCTCTGCAGCTTTATGCTGATGGGGGTTACCAGCTGAGAATTAGGCGTCTTGAGGGTACCCCTAATTGTGGTCCCCGACAGTAGACCCCGAGCCTCGAAGGGAGTGTTAGCACTCGCTTGGAGGCTTTCGTCGCACTTTTTTGCAAGGGGACCAGCCTTTCTCGGTTGCATTTTGTTCCAGTGGGTGCGCGCGAGCGCACCCGCCGGGTGTAGCCCCCGAGGCCTCGGAGGAGTGGTTTCACTCCTTCGAGGTCTTAATGCCTTGCGTAATGCTTCGGCTGGTCTGGTGGTTCCCTCATGCGAACTGGCCGTAGCCCGGGTGCACGGTCGAGGCCCAAGTTCTCGGGCTGCTATGTTGACGCTGTCAACGGTTTGGCCGGAGCCGGGTTTGCGAGAGCAGCCCCCGAGCCTCCGCACAGGGCGAGAGGGCGATCAGGGACAGACTCGGCTTTTTTACATACGCCCCTACGTCGCCTTTCCGCAAGGAGGAGGGGGGGAGAGCGCCATGTTACCCTCGATGGGCACCGAACATGGTGTCTCCGGTGAGCTGCAAGCGGGTAATCCGAGTGGACGTCCGTGCCCCGTTCGTTAGGGGTCGGCTAGGGGACCAGAGGCACGCCCAAAAGTACCTGCGGGTGATCTGCCGGACCCGGTCCCCTGGCGACGGGGTCCGAGGGCTCGATGCCTCCCTCCGATGGGATTCCGTTACAAAATCGCTCCCGCTGGTCTCGGAAATGTCCTAGGGTACCTCGGGAGCGCAGCCCGAGCCTCGGTTATGTATCGAAAGTACCCCTGGTCATCCCTCGCTCGGTGTCTGAGGCGACTGTGAACCCTTCGGGGGCCAGCCTTTGAACCCCTGATCAGTAATGGGCGCGGAGCCCGAGTAGCCTGAGGCGGCCGTGGAACCCTTCGGGGGGCCGGCCTTCGAACCTCTGACTAGTAGTGGGTGTAGGGCCCACGCGATCTGAGGCGGCTGTTGAACCCTCCGGGGGGCCAGCCTTCGAACCCCTGATCAGTAAGGAGGCTCGGAGCCTAGTTCCTTCACGGGGAAGGATCCCTTTCGGGGTATCCCCCTTTCCCGGTCCCTGTCGCAAGAGATAGAGAAAGAGGAAAAAAGGAAAAAGGATACGAAACCGAACGACGCAGCGTACCTTTTTTTGGCGCGGTTGTTTCGGCAAAGGTGAAGCGTCGCCCGCTGCTCCTGCCAGAAGCGCCGCCTGTCCAGCCGCGGAGTTGATGCGACGGGGCGAGTAGTTGGCGGGGCTGCCATTGCGCGTGCGTGAGCCGTTCGAGGAACGGATCACGGGCGCGTTGTCTTCACGCCGTGAGAGGGGGTTCTCTCGCGGCCTCCGGATGGGACGTGAGCTTGGTTGACGACGTGACCGCTGTTCCCGCGCGCCTGCCACCGTCATTACTGCCGGCCCACCTTTGGCCGCGTTGGCCGCTGCGTCAGGCTGGCGCTGCTGGGTCGCGCGCTGGGTTGCCTCGAGTCGCGGTATTGGTTCCGCGATCGAGGAGGCGCGGTGGTGGCACAGGCGGTACAGTCGCTTGCATGCAGCATCCGGCGCGCCGGTCGCGCGACGCGTGGGCCTGGGCCTCCGTGCTGGCGTGTCGGGAGTCGGAGAGGCGCGTCCACTTGGCGCGATTGCATGCCGCCTGCATGGCTGCCCGCCCCTTTCGCCCGTTGGTCTGGGCAAAAGTGGAGGGTCACTTGTAACCGCTGGGCGGTTGCGTGCACCACGCGCGGCGATTTGGCTTCTTCTGCTTCGAGCCGGTCTGCATGACATGCGGGACCCAGCCCCCGCGCCGCAGGGGAGGGCTTTGGAGCGTTGTTGGAGAAGACTCGGCCCGTGACGGTTGGGGGCGCAAGCAGGGAGAGTCGCCTTTAAACGGAGGGCGACCCCTTCCGTAAGGCGACCATGTCTTCTTCCTCCCTGATGCACCGTGTCTTTCCACCTTCCAAGCCCCCGGATGGGGGAAACCGCCGTCTTTTCGCCTCATCGTTGGAGGAACGCAACTCCGTGGGAGTTGGTACCTTTCAGCCATCGTTCGGCTTCAAGGATTTTCATCATGCAGCCCGGTTGCTGAAGCGTCCCCAATCCTCTGGGACTCAAATGTGATACAATTACTAGTCCCAGGAGGCTAGCAAACACATTTATACATCAGATGATACCAAATCTGCTTAAACGAGACAAACCTATAAAGGTGGCGGTCAACTTTAAGAGTTGGTCCACAACTCGGGACATATCATCAGAGTGGGGCTGAAGCAGCCCGATATACGCAGCGAAGCAAGTCAGTGGTCCAACAGCCACAGGCAAGGTTGGGAACAGTCGTAACTCTTACCCGATCTCCTTTTTCTGAAAAACAACAAATAAGCAAGGGTGAGTACAAACGTACTCAGCAGCCCACCTTCACCCGCGGAATGGGGAAATCAGATATAATGCATGGAATATGTGGAGGTCGGGATATTTTGCAGAAACAGCAATATTTAATGCAGAGTTGTTTTGAAAAACATTTTGTATTTTTGCAAAACGCATCCTCTCCAAAAGGAGCAGGAAGTTTTTCAGTATTATAACAAAATCCCCTGGACTAAACCATCCAGACATCTCAGCAGTTTCCCACTGGTTTTCCTTTTCAAAAACCGCTACTGGACTTCCCGTCCACCATAGCTCACGGCTCAACCGCCGAACCTTTTAAAAACCCCTTTTCTCAAAACCATCTCTTTTTTTTGGAAAACAAAACATTAATTGCCATACCATACCAGACTCGTCCATTTCTGTGGACACAGACTATTCGAATAGGTTTTCAAACTCTGCGCAGAGGTGTACACTTTACCCACTAGTCCGGCTCTGCGATCTCATGATCAATGAGATCCGAATCCGAATCTCTTTCTTTCCCCGCACGTCCTAACCTTAATGGTTATACCAGAAGGAGTCAGGCCACCGCCATGCCCAAACCGGACAAAACTTTCCCCCTCCTTATCCTCCCGGTGCTCCCCAGCCTTCATAACCCTGGGGTTGGACCGTACGAGTTCAGATTGAGTGACTGCCCACACAGTCTCGAGTGGTTGTACTATTAAAGAGTACAGGTAGTGAAGATGACAAACCGGTCCTTATATGAGGGGACAATCCTTCTGCTCACGCCTAAACCAGCTGAGCCAACACCTTAGGCCCTCCCCTAAACCAGGGAGTCCCTGATTATCCCACTCACAAGGTGATAAGGGTGAAAACCCTTCATCACACACATTTTGAAAAGCATTTTCTTTTGAAAACTCACACCTGTTCTCAAATCATTTGGAACATATATATCAGGGATTGATTGCGGCAAGCGGCTGGGTGGCCATAATAACTTGTCTCAAAATCATATCATGCATAAAATAACAGGCTGAGGGTTGTGGTTGAAAAATCATAGGTAATTTATGCATCAAAGGGATCCAGTGAGCTTGCCGTGCTTATTCGGCGAAGGGGAAGGAGAGCTCACGGAACTAGCTTCTGGCTCCACCGCCTGGCGTAGACTTGCAGATCTGGCCTCCACAAGACGGCACGAACGCTCCGATAACTATGCAACATGAATAAGCAAACATACAAACAAGCAAGTATACCAACAAATATTTAGTATAGTGGTCAGAAAAGCGATATATGGATGGGTAGAGTCTTGAGTAGAATCTATGTCATGTGGTGTTGTGATATTACTGGTGGTGGAGCGGAGGTGCTTACTAGGAGGGTGGACTGGAGGCAAAGCGACACTATGCGTGTAGCCGGCAGAGCGGAGTAACTGAGTGGGTGGGGTGTTTGCCTTGGCTGAGGGTGTTAAGTGTGTGTGGAGAGGGAGAGGGTAGCTGGGTGTATTTATAGCTGAGTGTAGGTGGTGTAGCACAGTGAAGTTCACTGTAGGTGAGAATAGTGACGAATGAATCGTCTGACTTGGTATGAACATGAGAGTTATAGGCAGAATATGGGACAAGAGTATTTTGGGAGTTTTCTGGAACATGAACCATGCTTAAGGGGTAACATGGCTGGATAGGGAATAGTTTGATAAAAATTTAGAAACGAGAATTATTGGAATCTGAGTTTGGGAGCCTGGTTCGAAGGAATCTCAAAGTTAAGCGTGCTCAACTCGGAGAAACCTGGGATGGGTGACCAGATGGGAAGTTCCCTACTGGAAGGAAAATCACAGTCACCGGAGTTCGTATGACTGGAATATGGGTCTGGCTGGTCTTAGGTGGACTGGACAGCATGATGTATGAGTAGTTGAAATTTGGGGTGATCGGCTAATCGATGAATAGTAACGATGAATAGTGGCGATGGAAAAGTAATTATAGATATCATCTATGAATAGTAACGATGATGAATAGTAATGATAAATAGTAACGATGATGAATAGTGTATGTGAATAGTAACGATAAATAGTAACGGTGAATAGTAAAGGTGAATAGTAACGATGAATAGTAACGGTGAATAGTAATGGTGAATAGTGACAGTGAATAGTTCGTATGAACGAACGATGAACGATGAATAGGAACTATGAACGAACGGACGAACGATCGAATGATCGGACGAACGAACGATTGGAATTTCGGCAGCATGACGGCAGGAAAAGATTATTTGGACGAACGAACGGACGAACGATCGAATGATCGGACGAACGAACGATCGGAATTTCGGCAGCATAACGGCAGGATAAAGATTATCTGGAAGAACGATGAATAGGGACTATGAACGAACGATGAACGATTAATAGGGAACTATGAACGAACGATGAACGATCGAATGATCGAAAGAACGAAGGATCGGAATCTCGGTAGCATAACGGCAGGACAAAGATTATCTGGAAGAACGATGAATAGGGACTATGAACGAACGATGAATAGGGACTATGAACGAACGATGAACGATGAATAGGAACTATGAACGAACGATGAACGATCGAATGATCGAACGAACGAACGATCAGAATTTCGGCAGCATAACGGTAGGAAAAAGATTATTTGGACGAACGAACGGACGAACGATCGAACGATCGGACGAACGAACCATGAACGATCGGACGAACGATCGAACGATCGGACGAACGAACGAACAAACTAAGAACAGGGGACGAACGATCGAAGAACGATCGAACGATCCTTGTGCTAGTGTGTGCTTGTGTGGAACATGGAGTGGGTGTGTGTGTGGGGGGGGGGGGAGAGAGTTGCCATGAAATGGCTTGGGGTGGGATGGGAGGAGGCCCTTGCCCCTCTATTTATAGCCATGGTGGGGGAATTAGGGGGAGGGATGAGAGGATTAGTGGGAGGGATGAGAGGATTAGTGGGAGGATGAGATGATTAGTGGGAGGTTAGCATGTATTTGTCTTGTATAAGTGAGATTAGCTTGTAGAGCTCACCGTATGACACTGGAGGCATACGTATACGTATGGGCATGAGGAAAGTTATGAAGAAAATATTTGTAGGGTTTTGAAAAATGATTCTGAAGGTATTTCTCAAGAGGAAAATACTTGGAGATATATTAGTGGAATATTTGGGCAATATTTCTGGAAAGAACTTGAAGGGGATTACTCGGGAAATATCTGGGCAGTATTTCTGGAAAGAATTTGAGGGGGATCACTCGGAAAATATTTGTAGGATATTTTGAGGAGGATTTTGGAGATAATATAGACCACTATATTTTATTTGTTGATATCATCTCACAAACAAACATTTTGAAATGAAACTTGAAATTCATTTTGAATTTAGAGGGAGTTTGGGAAAATTTCAAGATTTGAATTTTTGGGATGCTACAAATCTACCCCACTTAAAAGGAATCTCGTCCTCGAGATTTGGCTTAGAAGGGTTATGGGTATAGCTTTACTTCAGCTACATATCTTCACTTTGCAACTCTTCGAGGAGATGGAACTTCAACAAAATCCGGCCTTTGAGGAGCATCCGGTTGCTGATTGCAAATGCTGATTCTGGCTACTCAAAGATCATCTTCAGGCTTCAGCTTTCGCTTGGCAGCTAGCTTATTGAGGAAGCATCGATGCCAACACGCAAACCTTTCTCTTGCGAACTCCCACATGGATTCCTTCCTTGATTGGTCTTCTGGTGCTTCATCAACAAAACTTGGGTAACCACTTCTCATCCAGAAACTTATAAGCTTCGATGATCTGGTCCTCCACAAGCTTACTAAGGCCTTCTTCTTTTTCTCCATAGCAGGAACCTTACTGGAATACTACCCCACTTAAAAAGAATGAGGGTAGAATTCTTGAATCTTGGGGATTTGAACTCCTTGAAATACCTCATAACAAGGGTGTTACAGGGCCTTCTTCTGCTGTTGCTGCTTGACCAGGCTGCAGAGAAATGGCTGACACAGGGTTGATTTTGGGAGAACCTTCTTCTCATCTTCTCTTTACTATCTTCTTTTCTCTTCTCACTTTTCACTTTTCACTGCCTCTTTCTTTCTCTTTGCTCTTCCCACTCAAGGATTCTATCAAAGAGTATTACTATCATACACTGGAGGAAACCAAAGACTATGAACCATGTGCAACAGTCTTCAACCCAAGAATTACCAAGCATTGTGATCTTAGGGGCAAGGGAGTGGAAAATGGAGTTGCTTGCGATTTGGTAGAGGGTATTTTATCTGGTGTGTGTGCTTTGCTTGGGATGGGAGTTGAGGGAGCTGGGGGGATTTATAGGCGAGCGGGGGTGTCCGGTTGCAGAGTGGTGGTGATGGAGTAGGTGCTACGCGGCAGCGGGTGCGACAAGGGGAGGGGGGTCTGGTGTTGCCGGCAATGATGGTGGCGGTGGGTGCGCTGCAAAGGTGGCGTGGGCGACGGTAGTGTGCTGCAAAAGGGGGGCGTGGGGCGGTGGTAGTGCGCATGGAGGCGGGCACGCGTGCGAGGGGCACGGGTGAGTGGTGGGGTCAATGACCCTGATGTTTGTGGTCTCTGGTTCCAAGAATCTTTGCCTCTCTGTATGGTAATAACTCCTTCTGTCCTCTTTTCCTGTTTACTTTGACTCAGGGGCAGTGCTTTGATTCTCACGGTCGGTCCTTTTGACTGAGCGGCTGGACTGGTTTCTTCTGTAGCTTGTTACAGGCTTCAAGGGTGAGCTTCCCGGTGTCTTCTTGGGTAAGGCACTTTTCTTTTGAGATGGGTTAAGATGGGAATGGAAGCATAAGGTGAGGATTAGATCTAATTTGTGATCTTTGTTTTTAGAGAAAACCTTTTTAAGAAAAACGAAAAAAACACACTAGCTCAGCAATGATAAGCACAAACAAATCAAATGTTTTGAATAAGGGAAGAATAGAGTTTTTCCAAAGCACGGGCTACTCAGATTTGGGGGCTAAGCATAACTACTATTGCTTGGCTCCTGAATTGAGAACTATGCTATATGCAACTTATGAGCACTAACGTTAAAGCATCACATATGCACTCAAAAGGGAGGAAAACATCAAGCGAAAATCATTTTGAAATGCCCTAGGGGACCACACAATTAGAGTTTTGCAAGGCACGGGACTACACGATTACCTCTCATACATGCAGGGCTCTAGCCAAAGTGAAGAAAAACTTCACTACCTAATGCACGCAGAGGACTGGGTATAACTAACTCAGATCTGGCAGCTTCTCTTCTGGCAAGGCTGACGCACAACTTCAATCTGAGATATCTCCTGGATGGGTCAACAGGGAGCTGATGTTGATAACTTCTTCTGGCGGCGACTGAGATGGCAAGACGTGGTCGAATTCTTCTTCAAGCTGGACTGGCTCTTGTAGCTCCTCTGAGGGCGGTGGTGCTGGCGGGGTGCTTGCAGCTTCTTCCTTGACCTCAAGGGACGGTGCTGGAATCTTCTTCATGGTGAGGGGCTCAAACAACTCTGGCGGGGGATCTTGGGAAGACTCGGGGTGCTCTTGCTTATCCATAGCCTTAGGGGAGACTGGAATTCCTTCCAAGACTATGGTTCCTTCCGGGAGTTCCCAAGCCTTCTTCTCTCCTCTGATAGAGACCGGGTGACCTTGAAGAATCTGGGGATCTTCAGCTCTCCTGGGTTGAACTGGGTTGGATGGAGCGGGCTCTTGGATCCGCAGGGCTCTACGTTGGTTATCGGTTACCAAGTAGGCCTCCATCAGCTTCTGGACATGCTCATCCTTGGCTTGCTTCAGGGCTTCAACAGCAATGACTTCACGACTTTCTAAGGCAGCTACACGGGCTTGAGCTGTGGTGAGATCCACATGGAGCTTACGGTTGAGCTTCTCTGCATCTTCTGCTCGGGCAATCATCTGACGGTGGTGCCGGGCCAAGAAATCATATTGGGCATCCAGGGTGAGCAGGTATGCAGTGAGGTACACGACTGTGGGGTCGTCCTCAAGCAGCTGCTGCTCTTCCAATGCACGCATCCTGGCCATCCAAACTGGACAGTCTCTCTGAAAGGGCGGAAAGAATCTGAGCGGGGTGTCGGCCACTTCTTCTTCATAGATCTGACACAGAGCCCTCAATGCCTTGCGAGCGACGACTTGGCAGGTGTCTTTGAATCTGTGCCCAGCAGTAGTGACACTCCATTCCACATGGTGCGGACTGGATCCAATGTATACAGTCACGACACACTTCTCTGTGCCATGCTCGATGAATTCACGACCATCATACTCTGGCTGACTCCTGATTCCGAGGCGGACTGTGCATGCTCTCAGCAACTTGGGGAAACCATCTTCATTCTGGCAGAAGCTGGTTTGGCACTGAACCTCCATCTGACTTCTGAGAGAAGGAAAGGGGGAAAACATTTTTGAAATGAAGGGATGAGAGCAAGAATTTTTTTAAGAAAATAGTTTTGACTCAAAAACTTTTGATCAGGCTAAGGGTTACGTCCTGCGGCCAACCTAACAGCTCTGATACCACCTGAAGCGTCCCCAATCCTCTGGGACTCAAATGTGATACAATTACTAGTCCCAGGAGGCTAGCAAACACATTTATACATCAGATGATACCAAATCTGCTTAAACGAGACAAACCTATAAAGGTGGCGGTCAACTTTAAGAGTTGGTCCACAACTCGGGACATATCATCAGAGTGGGGCTGAAGCAGCCCGATATACGCAGCGAAGCAAGTCAGTGGTCCAACAGCCACAGGCAAGGTTGGGAACAGTCGTAACTCTTACCCGATCTCCTTTTTCTGAAAAACAACAAATAAGCAAGGGTGAGTACAAACGTACCTCAGCCCACCTTCACCCGCGGAATGGGGAAATCAGATATAATGCATGGAATATGTGGAGCTCGGGATATTTTGCAGAAACAGCAATATTTAATGCAGAGTTGTTTTGAAAAACATTTTGTATTTTTGCAAAGTGCATCCTCTCCAAAAGGAGCAGGAAGTTTTTCAGTATTATAACAAAATCCCCTGGACTAAACCATCCAGGCATCTCAGCAGTTTCCCACTGGTTTTCCTTTTCAAAAACCGCTACTGGACTTCCCGTCCACCATAGCTCACGGCTCAACCGCCGAACCTTTTAAAAACCCCTTTTCTCAAAACCATCTCTTTTTTTGGAAAACAAAACATTAATTACCATACCATACCAGACTCGTCCATTCCTGTGGACACAGACTATTCGAATAGGTTTTCAAACTCTGCGCAGAGGTGTACACTTTACCCACTAGTCCGGCTCTGCGATCTCATGATCAATGAGATCCGAATCCGAATCTCTTTCTTTCCCCGCACGTCCTAACCTTAACGGTTATACCGGAAGGAGTCAGGCCACCGCCATGCCCAAACCGGACAAAACTTTCCCCCTCCTTATCCTCCCGGTGCTCCCCAGCCTTCATAACCCTAGGGTTGGACCGTACGAGTTCAGATTGAGTGACTGCCCACACAGTCTCGAGTGGTTGTACTATTAAAGAGTACAGGTAGTGAAGATGACAAACCGGTCCTTATATGAGGGGACAATCCTTCTGCTCACGCCTAAACCAGCTGAGCCAACACCTTAGGCCCTCCCCTAAACCAGGGAGTCCCTGATTATCCCACTCACAAGGTGATAAGGGTGAAAACCCTTCATCACACACATTTTGAAAAGCATTTTCTTTTGAAAACTCACACCTGTTCTCAAATCATTTGGAACATATATATCAGGGATTGATTGCGGCAAGCGGCTGGGTGGCCATAATAACTTGTCTCAAAATCATATCATGCATAAAATAACAGGCTGAGGGTTGTGGTTGAAAAATCATAGGTAATTTATGCATCAAAGGGATCCAGTGAGCTTGCCGTGCTTATTCGGCGAAGGGGAAGGAGAGCTCGCGGAACTAGCTTCTGGCTCCACCGCCTGGCGTAGACTTGCAGATCTGGCCTCCACAAGACGGCACGAACGCTCCGATAACTATGCAACATGAATAAGCAAACATACAAACAAGCAAGTATACCAACAAATATTTAGTATAGTGGTCAGAAAAGTGATATATGGATGGGTAGAGTCTTGAGTAGAATCTATGTCATGTGGTGTTGTGATATTACTGGTGGTGGAGCGGAGTTGCTTATCAGGAGGGTGGACTGGAGGCAAAGCGACACTATGCGTGTAGCCGGCAGAGCGGAGTAACTGAGTGGGTGGGGTGTTTGCCTTGGCTGAGGGTGTTGAGTGTGTGTGGAGAGGGAGAGGGTAGCTGGGTGTATTTATAGCTGAGTGTAGGTGGTGTAGCACAGTGAAGTTCACTGTAGGTGAGAATAGTGACGAATGAATCGTCTGACTTGGTATGAACATGAGAGTTATAGGCAGAATATGGGACAAGAGTATTTTGGGAGTTTTCTGGAACATGAACCATGCTTAAGGGGTGACATGGCTGGATAGGGAATAGTTTGATAAAAATTTAGAAACGAGAATTATTGGAATCTAAGTTTGGGAGCCTGGTTCGAAGGAATCTCAAAGTTAAGCGTGCTCAACTCGGAGAAACCTGGGATGGGTGACCAGATGGGAAGTTCCCTACTGGAAGGAAAATCACAGTCACCGGAGTTCGTATGACTGGAATATGGGTCTGGCTGGTCTTAGGTGGACTGGACAGCATGATGTATGAGTAGTTGAAATTTGGGGTGATCGGCTAATCGATGAATAGTAACGATGAATAGTGGCGATGGAAAAGTAATTATAGATATCATCTATGAATAGTAACGATGATGAATAGTAATGATAAATAGAAACGATGATGAATAGTGTATGTGAATAGTAACGATGAATAGTAACGGTGAATAGTAATGGTGAATAGTAACGATGAATAGTAATGGTGAATAGTAATGGTGAATAGTGATAGTGAATAGTCGTATGAACGAACGATGAACGATGAATAGGAACTATGAACGAACGATCGAATGATCGGACGAACGAACGATTGGAATTTCGGCAGCATGACGGCAGGAAAAGATTATTTGGACGAACGAACGGACGAACGATCGAATGATCGGACGAACGAACGATCGGAATTTCGGCAGCATAACGGCAGGATAAAGATTATCTGGAAGAACGATGAATAGGGACTATGAACGAACGATGAACGATGAATAGGGAACTATGAACGAACGATGAACGATCGAATGATCGAAAGAACGAACGATCGGAATCTCGGCAGCATAACGGCAGGACAAAGATTATCTGGAAGAACGATGAATAGGGACTATGAACGAACGATGAATAGGGACTATGAACGAACGATGAACGATGAATAGGAACTATGAACGAACGATGAACGATCGAATGATCGAACGAACGAACGATCAGAATTTCGGCAGCATAACGGTAGGAAAAAGATTATTTGGACGAACGAACGGACGAACGATCGAACGATCGGACGAACGAACCATGAACGATCGGACGAACGATCGAACGATCGGACGAACGAACGAACAAACTAAGAACAGGGGACGAACGATCGAAGAACGATCGAACGATCCTTGTGCTAGTGTGTGCTTGTGTGGAACATGGAGTGGGTGTGTGTGGGGGGGGGGAGAGAGTTGCCATGAAATGGCTTGGGGTGGGATGGGAGGAGGCCCTTGCCCCTCTATTTGTAGCCATGGTGGGGGAATTAGGGGGAGGGATGAGAGGATTAGTGGGAGGGATGAGAGGATTAGTGGGAGGATGAGATGATTATTGGGAGGTTAGCATGTATTTGTCTTGTATAAGTGAGATTAGCTTGTAGAGCTCACCGTATGACACTGGAGGCATACGTATACGTATGGGCATGAGGAAAGTTATGAAGAAAATATTTGTAGGGTTTTGAAAAATGATTCTGAAGGTATTTCTCAAGAGGAAAATACTTGGAGATATATTAGTGGAATATTTGGGCAATATTTCTGGAAAGAACTTGAAGGGGATTACTCGGGAAATATCTGGGCAGTATTTCTGGAAAGAATTTGAGGGGGATCACTCGGAAAATATTTGTAGGATATTTTGAGGAGGATTTTGGAGATAATATAGACCACTATATTTTATTTGTTGATATCATCTCGCAAACAAACATTTTGAAATGAAACTTGAAATTCATTTTGAATTTAGAGGGAGTTTGGGAAAATTTCAAGATTTGAATTTTTGGGATGCTACAGTTGCACCCCTCCACCGGCGGTCACCCAAGATGGTGACCTCCGGCTTGATGGTGGGGGAAAGCGAGCGGGGCTGCGGCCTCTGCCCCTCCCTCAGCCTCAAGGATTTTCATCACCAGGGCTGGGGAGGGGAGTGTGCCGAGTTGAGGTCGGCCCCCGCGTGGGCGGCGGCCCGCTCCTTTACTCAGTGATCGGAGGGAGGAGCGGTCGTCGTCCGTGGCGCTGGCATCTGCAGCGTGCCTGGCCTTCGGACGCGAGTGGCTTCGGAGCCACTCGCGGCGCCGACGTCTGCCACGGCAGCTGGAAGAGGTTCTTCCGCCGGCGCGATAGCCAGGGCTGGCCACGGACCGACCTCCAACTCTACGGCCTTCTGCCCGTCCTTGCCTCTCGAGTTCGGGCATGGGCGGGGGCCTCCCAGCAGCAGCATTTGCCCTGAGGTCATCACTACTGCTGTTCGGCCCCCCGGGTCAAAAGTCTTCATCGCCGCCGCTGTCGGGGCGGGCGATGACATGCCGTTCGTCGGTCTTCTGTTGCTCCACAGGCTCACCCCTATCGAGTGGGGTTGTTCGTACCTGCGGAGGGGGAACCGGAGTTCCGTTTGTAATGGCACTTCGAATGCCAGGATTTTCTGTTCATTACGGCTTTCGGGGCCTGAACATGTATGTAACGTCGGCACGGAGCCGTATTTTTTCCTCATTCTTGAGCACTAAGACTCGTCTGTTGACTATCTGAACCGCTTCACCAAGCATGAGTCGCCCCGTGTTAAGGTGACGAGTGAGGTATCCGTATCCCGGAGGCGTAGGAGTCCCTCGGCTCGGTCGGCCCTGCTGTCCGAGGCTCCTCTAGCTTAGTTAAAGAGACCCCTCGGCCGCTCTTCGACGAGCCGAGGCCAGGGGTAGCGATATCAGTATGAACAGAGGCGGAGTTGGCTCAAAAATGAAACCTGGTTGGCCGGAGCCTAGCCGGGTTGTCCGTTGGCAGGATCGACGTCGGAGTTGATCAGCCGAGGCTTCGGACCGGGCTGGCGCCCTCGGAAGATGGTTGGCCGAGGCCCCAGGGGTGACCGGCTGAGCCGCCTGCTCGGGCCGGATTCCCGGAGAAGTCCCTGGCAGCGATTGCCCGGGCGTGGTGATGACGTCGTCCTTCGGAGCGGAGAACCTCGGACCACGTCGCCGTCCGAGGCTAGGTCGGGCCTCGCCGAAGGTGCCGTCGATGCCGAGGGTGTTGCTGCCCTCTTCCAACGTCAAGACCCGAGCCTGCAGGATCAGATTGTCTTGTAGCGTGCGCCTCGTGCGGCCGTCGAGGCCAGAACACACACCCTCGCTGCGTTGTAAAGCTGCGTCTCTTTTCCTCTTGTTTCGAGTATCTGGACTTTTTGTCGGTAACAGGGATGTTTGTGCGAGCGAGAGTTGCTTCTCGCGGAAGGTGATGAGTGAGGTATCCGTATCCCGGAGGCGTGGGAGTCCCTCGGCTCGGTCGGCCTTGCCGCTTACGCGTACTTTCACCCGTCCATGAGGCCCTGTCACCGACTCGGTCGAGAAGGCTCGAAGGATCGCTTCGGCAGAAGGGCTTCCGAACGTAAAGACTTGTTCGATCCATGGAGTCACTTTATCCGAACACGAGTTACTTATCGCAGAAGGTGACGAGTGAGGTATCCGTATCCCGGAGGCGTAGGAGTCCCTCGGCTCGGTCAACCTTGGCTGCTTACGTGTACTCCGTCGTTTCCAGGACCCACTTTTCGAAGTAGTCAAAAAGCACGAAAGATATTCTGGTAGAAGAGATTTTTTTCGAGGAAAATTTTGACGCAGAGGGGGTTTCCCCCCTTTTAGCCCCCGAGGGAGGGTCGGGCTTTGCCGAGGCGAGGCCGACCCTTCCTTGTTGACTAAACTTTGCGTGGGTGCGGGGTATATGAACAACTTGGAAACATCTTAAGGGTAGAAGCGACGTAGTTGTTGGATGTTCCAAGCGTTGCCGTAGACCTCGCCTTGACTGTTGGCCAGCTTGTACGTTCCGGGCTTCAGAACTTTGGCGATGACGAATGGCCCCTCCCAGGGGGGCGTGAGCTTGTGCCTCCCTCGGGCGTCTTGCCGCAGTCGAAGCACCAGGTCGCCCACCTGGAGGTCTCGGGGTCGGACCCCTCGGGCGTGGTAGCGTCTCAGGGACTGCTGATACCGCGCCGAGTGTAGTAAGGCTCTATCCCGAGCCTCTTCCAGCTGGTCCAGCGAGTCTTCTCGGCTAGCTTGGTTGCTTTGATCGTCGTAGGCCCTCGTCCTTGGGGAGCCGTATTCCAGGTCAGTGGGCAAGACGGCCTCGGCCTCGTAGACCAGGAAGAACGGTGTGAAACCCGTGGCTCGGCTCGGCGTTGTCCTCAGGCTCCAGACCACCGAGGGGAGTTCCTTCATCCATCGTTTGCCGAACTTGTTGAGGTCGTTGTAAATCCGAGGCTTGAGCCCTTGTAGAATCATGCCGTTGGCACGCTCTACTTGCCCATTCGACATGGGATGAGCTACGGCAGCCCAGTCCACCCGGATGTGGTGATCCTCGCAAAAATCCAAGAATTTTCTGCCGGTGAACTGGGTGCCGTTGTCGGTGATGATGGAGTTTGGGACCCCGAAGCGATGGATGATGTTGGTGAAGAACGCCACCGCCTGCTCGGACCTGATGCTGTTCAGGGGTCGGACCTCGATCCACTTGGAGAATTTGTCGACGGCGACCAGCAGGTGCGTGTAGCCCTCGGGCGCCTTCTGCAGAGGGCCGACGAGGTCCAGACCCCACACAGCGAAGGGCCAGGTGATGGGTATCGTCTGCAGAGCCTGAGCGGGCAGGTGGGTCTGCTTCGCATAGAATTGACACCCTTCGCAGGTGCGGACGATTCTAGTGGCGTCAGCCACCGCCGTCGGCCAGTAGAAGCCTTGCCGGAAAGCGTTCCCGACGAGGGCTCGGGGCGCTGCATGATGGCCGCAAGCCCCCGAGTGTATCTCTTGCAGGAGTTCCTGACCTTCGGCGATGGAGATGCATCGCTGGAGGATGCCTGAGGGGCTGCGGTGGTAAAGCGCCTTCTCATCGCCCAGCAGGACGAACGACTTGGCGCGTTGCGCTACCCGCCGAGCCTCGGTTTGGTCGAGGGGTAGCTCTCCTTGGCGGAGATAGTGCAGGAACGGGGTCTGCCAATCTCGATCAGGCATGACCTCGCTCCGCTCCTCCTCGATGCGTAGCGCCTCGCCCTCGGAGGCCGAGGGTACCTCGGGCTGAACCGAGGACGCCTCGGGCTGGGCCGAGGGTACCTCGGACTCGGGCGTGTCGTCGATCTTGACGGAGGGTTGGTGCAGATCCCGGGAGAAGACGTCCGGGGGAACCGTGGTTCGCCCCGAGGCTATCTTTGCCAACTCGTCCGTAGTCTCGTTGTAGCGCCGGGCGATGTGGTTAAGCTCGAGCCCGTAGAACTTGTCTTCCAGGCGCCGAACCTCATCGCAGTAGGCCTCCATCTTCGGGTCGCGGCAGTGGGAGTTCTTCATGACTTGGTCGATGACGAGCTGCGAGTCGCCGCGAGCGTCGAGGCGTCGGACCCCTAGCTCGATGGCGATTCGCAATCCGTTGATCAGAGCTTCGTACTCAGCCACATCGTTGGACGCCGGGAAATGGAGACGCAGCACGTAGCGTAGGTGTTTCCCGAGGGGCGAGACGAAGAGCAGGCCCGCGCCGGCTCCTGTCTTCATCAGCGACCCGTCGAAAAACATGGTCCAGAGCTCTGGTTGGATCGGAGCCGTCGGTAGCTGGGTGTCGACCCATTCGGCTACGAAGTCCGCCAGTACCTGGGACTTGATGGCCTTCCGAGGGGCGAACGAGATTGTCTCGCCCATGATTTCCACCGCCCACTTTGCGATCCTGCCCGAGGCCTCTTGGCACTGGATGATCTCCCCCAGGGGGAAGGATGACACCACAGTTACTGGATGAGACTCGAAGTAATGTCGCAACTTTCGCCTCGTCAGGACTACTGCATACAGTAGCTTCTGAACTTGTGGGTAGCGGACCTTGGTTTCGGACAGCACCTCGCTGACGAAGTAAACTGGCCTCTGAACGGGCAATGCATGCCCCTCTTCTTGCCTTTCGACCACAATCGCGGCGCTAACCACCTGAGTGGTCGCGGCGACGTAGACCAAGAGGGCTTCTCCATCAGCTGGGGGTACCAAGATAGGCGCCTGGGTGAGGAGCGCCTTCAGGTTCCCGAGAGCTTCCTCGGCCTCGGGGGTCCAAGTGAAGCACTCGGCCTTCCTTAAGAGGCGGTACAGAGGCAGGCCCCTTTCGCCGAGGCGTGAGATGAAACGGCTCAAGGCCGCGAGACATCCCATGACCCTCTGTACGCCTTTTAAGTCCTTGATGGGCCCCATGCTGGTGATGGCTGCGATTTTCTCTGGGTTGGCTTCGATGCCCCGCTCGGAGACGATGAACCCCAGGAGCATGCCTCGGGGCACCGCGAAGACACACTTCTCGGGATTGAGCTTGACGTCCTTTGCCTTGAGACACCGGAATGTCACTTCAAGGTCGGAGAGGAGGTCGGAGGCTTTCCTTGTCTTGACTACGATGTCATCGACGTAGGCCTCGACCGTGCGACCGATGTGTTCGTCGAACACATGGTTCATGCACCGCTGGTACGTCGCACCCGCGTTCCTCAAACCGAACGGCATGGTGACATAGCAGTACATGCCGAAGGGCGTGATGAAAGAAGTCGCGAGCTGGTCGGACTCTTTCATCTTGATTTGATGATACCCTGAGTAGGCATCGAGGAAAGACAGGGTCTCGCACCCAGCAGTGGAATCCACGATTTGATCGATGCGAGGTAGAGGGTAGGGAACCTTCGGACATGCTTTGTTGAGACCAGTGTAGTCTACACACATCCGCCATTTCCCCCCTTTCTTTCTCACAAGCACAGGGTTGGCAAGCCATTCGGGATGGAATACCTCTTTGATGAACCCTGCTGCCATCAGCTTGTGGATCTCCTCACCTATCACTCTGCGCTTCTCCTCGTCGAATCGGCGCAGAGGCTGCCTGACCGGTCGGCCTCCGACCCGAATATCCAGCGAGTGCTCGGTGGCATCCCTCGGTATGCCGGGCATGTCCGAGGGACTCCACGCAAAGACGTCGGCGTTTGCGCGGAGAAAGTCGACGAGCACTGCTTCCTATTTCGCGTAGCATGGCCTCCCCAATACCGCGTGGTAGGTACCTCGGAACCCGACCGCCTCAAACGTCAGAATCTCCCTTCGAAAGTTGGAGGGCGTTCCGAAGCAGACAGGAAGGTCGAGCCGTCCGAGGGGCTGGACGCGCTTCCCAGGAATGATCCCGTGGAAGGGCGCAGCACCTGCTCGGACGGAGGACAGATCGATGCGCAGGAGCCTGAGGGTCTCGGCGTAGATGATGTTGAGGCAGCTGCCCCCATCCATCAGGACCTTGGTGAGCCTGACATCGCCGATGATGGGATCGACGACGAGCGGGTATTTCCCCGGGCTCGGCACATGGTCGCGGTGGTCAGCTTGGTCGAAGGTGATGGGCTTGTCGGACCAGTCTAGGTAGACTGGCGCCGCCACCTTCACCGAGCAGACCTCCCGATGCTCTCGCTTGCGATGCCGAGCCGAGGCATTCGCCGCATGCCCTCCGTAGATCATGAAGCAGTCGCGGACCTCGGGGAACTCTCCTGCTTGGTGATCTTCCTTTTTGTCGTCGTCGCGGGCCCTGCCACCCTCTGCGGGTGGCCCGGCTCGGTGGAAGTGGCGCCGAAGCATGACGCACTCCTCGAGGGTGTGCTTGACGGGCCCCTGATGGTAAGGGCACGTCTCCTTGAGCATCTTGTCGAAGAGGTTAGCACCTCCGGGGGGCTTCCGAGGGTTCTTGTACTCGGCGGCGGCGACAAGGTCTGCGTCGGCGGCGTCGCGTTTCGCTTGCGACTTCTTCTTGTCTTTCTTCTTGGCGCCGCGCGGAGTAGACGCCTCGGGAGCATCTTCCGATGGGCGGCCCTGGGGCTGCTTGTCTTTTCGGAAGATGGCCTCGACCGCCTCCTGGCCAGAGGCGAACTTGGTGGCGATGTCCATCAGCTCGCTCGCCCTGGTGGGGGTCTTGCGACCCAACTTGCTCACCAGGTCACGGCAGGTGGTGCCGGCAAGGAACGCGCCGATGACATCGGAGTCGGTGATGTTGGGCAGCTCGGTGCGCTGCTTCGAGAATCGCCGGATGTAGTCCCGAAGAGACTCTCCCGGCTGTTGCCGGCAGCTTCGGAGGTCCCAGGAATTCCCGGGGCGCACGTACGTGCCCTGGAAGTTGCCGGCGAAGGCTTGGACCAAATCCTCCCAGTTGGAGATCTGCCCCGGAGGCAGGTGCTCCAACCAGGCGCGAGCAGTGTCGGAGAGGAATAGGGGGAGGTTGCGGATGATGAGGTTGTCGTCGTCCGTTCCACCCAGTTGGCAGGCCAGGCGGTAGTCTGCGAGCCACAATTCCGGTTTCGTCTCCCCCGAGTACTTTGTGATAGTAGTCGGGGGTCGGAAACGGGCCGGAAACGGGCCGGAAACGGCGCCCGCCGGATGGCCCGGCTGAAGGCCTGCGGACCGGGTGGTTCGGGCGAGGGACTCCGATCCTCCCCACTGTCGTAGCGTCCCCCACGCCTGGGGTGGTAGCCTCGGCGCACCCTTTCGTCGAGGCGGGCCCGACGGTCGCGACGATGGTGCTCGTTGCTGAGGTGGCCCGGGGCCGCAGGCGCGGTGTTGCGCGTGCGCTCGGTGTAGACCGAGGCCTCCCGCATGAATCGGGAAGTCGCGGCATGAGGTTCCGAGGGGTACCCCTGCCTTCGGGAGACAGAGCTCTCGGCCCGCCGGGCCGCAGCGCCTTCCAGGAGATTCTTGAGCTCCCCCTTTTGGTCGACGAGGAGCGACACAGTCACGTCGGGGACTGATTGCGCCGTCGTCTTGGGTACGAGGGCGACGTCCTGTAGGCCCTCCGCGAGCGTGCTGGCGTTGTCCACCTGCTCGGGATTGGTGTGCCGTGGGGGGACGGTGCTCGCCTTCGTCTCAAACGCGAGGTTGACGCCCAACGCGCCCTCCGTTGGGGCGCTGGGGACGTCGGTTCGCTCGACAGCCGACGGAGCGCGGCCTCCCGCTCGGCCCTGGTTGCCCCGCCTCCTCCTCCGATGGCGGGGGAGAGGACGGGGCAAGCTCGAATGTTGTTCTTCCACCACGCGGGGAAGACGTCGTCGATTCCGCCGCCGGTGGGCGGGCTGTCGGCCGCCATTGTCGTCGTCGCGCGGCGGTGGAAGGAGTATCATGTCGTAACTGCCGTCGAGAGACATGAACTCGAGACTCCCGAAACGGAGCACTGTCCCGGGTTGGAGAGGTCGTTGGAGACTGCCCATCTGGAGCTTTACGGGAAGCTGCTCGTCAACACGCAGCAGTCCCCTACCTGGCGCGCCAACTGTTGGTGTTTCGAGACCGGGGGTCCCTAAGCCGACGAGTGAGTGTGCCGCGTGCCCCAGCCCAGATGGGTCGAGCGCGTGGGTGAGAGCACCTAGAGGGGGGGTGAATAGGTGATCCTGTGAAACTTAAACTTATAGCCACAAAAACTTGTTAAGTGTTAGCACAATAATCGCCAAGTGGCTAGAGAGGAGTCTCAACAAAACACAATACCACAAGAGATCAAACACAGAGATGACACAGTGGTTTATCCCGTGGTTCGGCCAAGACCAACGCTTGCCTACTCCACGTTGTGGCGTCCCAACGGATAAGGGTTGCAATCAACCCCTCTCAAGCGGTCCAAAGACCAACTTGAATACCACGGTGTTTTGTTTTGCCTTTCAATATCCCGTTTGCGAGGAATCTCCACAACTTGGAGCCTCTCGCCCTTACACTTGAGATTCACAAGAAATACGGAGTAAGGGAGGACAGCAACACACAGAAATCCACAGCAAAATGCGCACACACACGGCCAAGAATCGAGCTCAAAAGAATATCTCAAAGTTCTCACTAGAACGGAGCTCGAATCACTGAGAATGACAAACGAATGCGCAAAGACTGAGTGTGGATGATCAAGAATGCTCTAAGGTTGCTTAGTGTACTCCTCCATGCGCCTAGGGGTCCCTTTTATAGCCCCAAGGCAGCTAGGAGCCGTTGAGAGCAAATCTGGAAGGCCAATCTTGCCTTCTGTCGTCGGGTGCACCGGACAGTCCGGTGCACACCGGACACTGTCCGGTGCCCGATTTCCTTCCTAAAATGACGCTGCCGACCGTTGCAGATCTGGGAGCCGTTGGTGCACCGGACATGTCCGGTGCACACCGGACAGTCCGGTGCCCCCTTCCGACCGTTGGCCCAGCCACGTGTCGCGCGCAGATTCCGCGGCCGACCGTTGGCCTGGCCGACCGTTGGCTCACCGGACAGTCCGGTGCACACCGGACAGTCCGGTGAATTTTAGCCGTACGCCGTCGGCGAATTCCCGAGAGCGGCCACTTCACGCCGAGCCAGCCTGGCGCACCGGACACTGTCCGGTGCACCACCGGACAGTCCGGTGCACCCAGACTGGGCAGACTTTGGCTGCTCGAGCCATTTCTTCTCCAACTCGATTTTTTCTGTTTCCAGCACTTAGACACAATACATTAGTCCATAAAACAATGTACTAAGTCTGAGAAACATACCTTTATCCTTGATTTGTACTTTGTCCACCATTTTACAATTAGGCACCTGTGTTGGGCACTAAATCACCAAAATACTTAGAAATGGCCCAAGGGCACATTTCCCTTTCAATCTCCCCCTTTTTGGTGATTTATGCCAACACAACATAAGGCAAGTAGAACAAGTACAAAAACACTTCAAATAAGAACTCAAATTATTTTGATTCAATTTTGACATATATGGATCACTCTATGCCACCACTTGGTTTGTTTTTGCAAATCAAACTCAAATTCCTATCTCTAAGTCAAAATCACTTGTAGAGACATAAAGAGAGGTTTTCCAAAGAAATTTGATCAAAGATTTCAAAAACTCCCCCTTTTTCCCATAATCAACACTTCTCCCCACAAGAGGCCAACTTTTGACATAAGAGACAATAAAAGAGTTTTGACAAACCAAAAGCTCTAATCTACTATTTTTCAAAATTTCTCAAGTGGTAGCTGATCCATTATTGCTTTGACCTTTATTTTCTCCCCCTTTGGCATCAAGCACCAAAACGGGATCAATCTTGGCCCTTTAACCCCATTGCCTCACCAAAATCTTCAATTAAGAGCAAATGGCAATAAGAGTTCATTAGATGAACTTGGAATAGGTTACCCTCTCATCGGAGTGCAGTGGAAGTCTTTCATGGTCCAAGTCCACCTTTTCCCTTTCCATTCTCCTTTGAGACTAAAACAAGCAAACTCAAGCATATGGTTAGTTTCAAAGGGTCAAGTTGTAACACATCTCCCCCTAAAACTGTGCACCACTTTGCAACGGACTTGTGAGGTCCAGGGAGTGTTTGTACAACTCGAGCACCATACTTAACAACAAAATGCAAAAAGGAACATGATCAAAAGCATAAATACATGTATGCTACAATTCAATCCAAGTTCCGCGAATCTAAGACATTTAGCTCACTACGCAGCCTGCAAAAGGTCTTCTCATCTAAAGGCTTGGTAAAGATATCGGCTAGCTGGTGCTCGGTGCTAACATGAAACACTTCGATATCTCCCTTTTGCTGGTGGTCTCTCAAAAAGTGATGCCGGATGTCAATGTGCTTTGTGCGGCTGTGCTCAACAGGATTTTCCGCTATTCGGATAGCACTCTCATTGTCACATAGGAGTGGGACTTTGCTCAGATTGTAGCCAAAGTCCCTGAGGGTTTGCCTCATCCAAAGTAGTTGCGCGCAACACTGTCCTGCGGCAACGTACTCGGCCTCAGCGGTGGATAGGGCAACGGAGGTTTGTTTCTTAGAGTTCCACGACACCAGGGACCTTCCTAAGAATTGGCACGTCCCTGATGTACTCTTCCTATCGACCTTACATCCAGCATAGTCGGAATCTGAGTATCCAACCAAGTCAAAGGTAGACCCCTTTGGATACCAGAGCCCGAGGCAAGGCGTAGCAACCAAATATCTAAGAATTCGCTTCACTGCCACTAAGTGACACTCCTTAGGATCGGATTGAAATCTAGCACACATGCATACGCTAAGCATAATATCCGGTCTACTAGCACATAAATAAAGTAAAGACCCTATCATTGACTGGTATGCTTTTTGATCAACAGACTTACCTCCTTTGTTGAGGTCGGTGTGTCCGTCGGTCCCCATCGGAGTCTTTGCGGGCTTGGCGTCCTTCATCCCAAACCGCTTCAGCAAGTCTTGCGTGTACTTTGTTTGGGAGATGAAAGTGCCGTCCTTGAGTTGCTTCACTTGAAACCCAAGGAAGTAGTTCAACTCGCCCATCATCGACATCTCGAATTTCTGCATCATAACCCTGCTAAACTCTTCACAAGACGTTTGGTTAGTAGAACCAAATATTATGTCATCGACATAAATTTGGCACACAAAAAGATCACCGTCGCAAGTCTTAGTAAAAAGAGTTGGATCGGCTTTCCCAACCTTGAAAGCATTAGCAATTAAAAAGTCTCTAAGGCATTCATACCATGCTCTTGGGGCTTGCTTAAGTCCATAGAGCGCCTTAGAGAGTTTACACACATGGTCGGGGTACCGTTCATCCTCGAAGCCAGGGGGCTGCTCCACGTACACCTCCTCTTTGATCGGCCCGTTGAGGAAAGCGCTCTTCACATCCATTTGGTATAACCTGAAAGAATGGTGAGCGGCATATGCTAGCAAGATACGAATTGATTCTAGCCTAGCCACAGGAGCAAAAGTCTCCTCAAAGTCCAAACCTGCGACTTGGGCATAACCTTTTGCCACAAGTCGAGCCTTGTTCCTTGTCACCACCCCGTGCTCGTCCTGTTTGTTGCGGAACACCCACTTGGTTCCCACAACATTTTGCTTGGGACGAGGCACCAGTGTCCAAACTTCGTTGCGCTTGAAGTTGTTGAGTTCCTCCTGCATGGCCAACACCCAGTCCGGATCTAGCAAGGCCTCTTCTACCCTGAAAGGCTCAATAGAAGAGACAAAAGAGTAATGCTCACAAAAATTAACTAATCTTGAACGAGTAGTTACTCCCTTGCTAATATCGCCCAATATCTGGTCGACGGGATGATCCCTTTGAATTGTCGCTCGAACTTGGGTTGGAGGTGCCTGTTGCGCTTCTTCCTCCATCACGTGATCATCTTGTGCTCCCCCTTGATCACACGCCTCCTTTTGATGAACCTGTTCATCGTCTTGGGTTGGGGGATGCACCGTTGTTGAGGAAGAAGGTTGATCTCGTTCATCTTGTTCCTGTGGCCGCACTTCTCCAGTCGCCATGGTTCATATAGCGGCCGTCGGAACATCTTCTTCATCTACATCATCACAATCAACAACTTGCTCTCTTGGAGAGCCATTAGTCTCATCAAATACAACGTCGCTAGAGACTTCAACTAAACCCGATGATTTGTTGAAGACCCTATACGCCTTTGTATTTGAATCATAACCTAGTAAAAATCCTTCTACGGCTTTGGGAGCAAATTTGGAATTCCTACCCTTCTTCACTAGAATGTAGCATTTACTCCCAAAAACATGAAAATACGATACATTAGGTTTGTTACCGGTCAGTAGCTCATACGACGTCTTCTTGAGGAGGCGGTGAAGGTAGACCCTGTTGATGGCGTGGCAAGCCGTGTTCACGGCTTCCGACCAAAAGCACTCGGGGGTCTTGAATTCTCCAAGCATAGTCCTCGCCATATCTATGAGCGTCCTGTTCTTCCTCTCTACCACACCATTTTGCTGAGGTGTGTAGGGAGCGGAGAACTCGTGCTTGATCCCTTCCTCCTCAAGAAACTCCTCCACTTGAAGGTTCTTGAATTCGGACCCGTTGTCGCTCCTTATCTTCTTCACCTTGAGCTCAAACTCATTTTGAGCTCTCCTGAGGAAGCGCTTGAGGGTCCCTTGGGTTTCAGACTTATCCTGCAAAAAGAACACCCAAGTGAAGCGGGAAAAGTCATCAACAATAACTAAACCATACTTACTTCCTCCTATGCTTAGATAGGCGACGGGTCCGAAGAGGTCCATATGTAGCAGCTCCAGGGGTCTTGATGTGGTCATCACATTCTTGCTGTGATGCGCTCCTCCCACCTGTTTACCTGCCTGACAAGCTGCACAAGGTCTATCTTTTTCGAATTGTACGTTAGTCAAACCTATCACGTGTTCTCCCTTTAGAAGCTTGTGGAGGTTCTTCATCCCCACATGTGCTAAGCGGCGATGCCACAGCCAGCCCATGCAAGTCTTAGCCATTAAGCATGCATCTAGACCGGCCTCTTCTTTTGCAAAATCAACTAAGTAAAGCTTGCCGTCTAGTACACCCTTAAACGCTAGTGAACCATCACATCTTCTAAAGACAGACACATCTACATTTGTAAATAAGCAATTATATCCCATATTGCATAATTGACTAACAGATAGCAAATTATATCCAAGAGACTCTACTAAAAACACATTAGATATAGAGTGCTCATTTGAGATTGCAATTTTACCTAACCCTTTTACCTTGCCTTGATTCCCATCACCGAATATTATTGAATCTTGGGAATCTTTGTTTTTGACGTAGGAGGTGAACATCTTCTTCTCCCCCGTCATATGGTTTGTGCATCCGCTGTCGATGATCCAGCTTGAACCCCCAGATGCATAAACCTGCAAGGCAAAATTAGGCTTGGGTCTTAGGTACCCAACTCATGTTGGGTCCTACAAGGTTAGTGCAAATATCCTTAGGGACCCAAATGCAAGTTTTGTCTCCCTTGCATTTTGCCCCTAACTTCATAGCAACTATTTTCCTATCCTTTCTACAAATAGCAAAGGAAGCATTTAAAGCATGATAAATTGTGGAAGGTTCATTCATTACTTTCCTAGGAGCATGAATAATATTCTTTCTTGGCACATGATGGATAGCATTTCTTCTAGACATATCTCTACCATGCATATAGGAAGAACTAGAAGCAAAAATGGCATGAGAATCAAAAACATCATAAGCATTATAGCTCCTATAAGCATTTCTAGTTTGTCTCCTACCATGGTACATAAAGGCATGGTTCTTTTTAGCACTAGTTGCCATAGGGGCCTTCCCTTTCTCCTTGGTAGAGATGGGAGCCTTATGGCTTGTCAAGTTTTTGGCTTCCTTCTTGTAGCCAAGTCCATCCTTAATTGAGGGGTGTCTACCAATGGTGTAGGCATCCCTTGCAAATTTTAGCTTATCAAAATTACTCTTGCTAGTCTTAAGTTGAGCATTAAGACTAGCCAATTCATCATTAAGTTTGGAAATTGAAACTTGGTGTTCACTACAAGCATCAAAGTCAAAATCTTTACACCTATTGCAAGTTTCAACAATTTCTACACAGGAGTTGGATTTATTTGCTTCTACTAGTTTAGCATTTAAATCATTGTTAACACTTCTTAAAGTAGCAATGGTTTCATGACAAGAAGATAATTCACTAGAGATCATTTCATTCCTTTTAATTTCAAGAGCAAGAGATTTTTGTGCACTAACAAATTTATCATGCTCCTCATATAGAAGATCCTCTTGTTTTTCTAGTAATTTATTCTTGTCATTTAAAGCATCAATCAACTCATTAATCTTATCAATTTTGGATCTATCTAATCCCTTGAATAAGCATGAGTAATCTATCTCATCATCATCACTAGACTCATCCTCACTTGAAGAAGCATAAGTACTAGTATCATGAGTGCTTACTTTCTTCTCCCTTGCCATGAGGCAAGTGTGACGCTAGTTGGGGAAGAGGGATGACTTGTTGAAGGCGGTGGCGGCGAGTCCTTCATTGTCGGAGTCGGAGGAGGAGCAATCCGAATCCCACTCCTTTCCGATATGCGCCTCGCCCTTGGCCTTCTTGTAATGCTTCTTCTTCTCCCTTTTGTTCCCCTTTTCCTGGTCACTTTCATTATCGGGACAGTTAGCAATGAAATGACCAATCTTACCACATTTGAAGCACGAGCGCTTCTCCTTTGTCTTGGTCTTGCTTGGCTGTCCCTTGCGACCCTTAAGCGCCGTCTTGAAACGCTTAATGATGAGGGCCATCTCCTCATTATTTAGCCCGGCCGCCTCAACTTGCGCCACCTTGCTCGGTAGAGCCTCCTTGCTCCTCGTTGCCTTGAGAGCAACGGGTTGAGGTTCATTGATTGGACCGTTTAGAGCGTCGTCCACATATCTCGCCTCCTTGATCATCATCCGCCCGCTTACGAATTTTCCGAGTACCTCCTCGGGCGTCATCATCGTGTACCTGGGATTCTCACGAATATTGTTTACGAGATGAGGATCAAGAACGGTAAAAGACCTTAGCATTAGGCGGACGACGTCGTGGTCCGTCCATCGTGTGCTTTCGTAGCTCCTTATTTTGTTGATAAGGGTCTTGAGCCGGTTGTAAGTTTGAGTCGGTTCCTCGCCCCTTATCATCGCGAATCGTCCAAGCTCGCCCTCCACCAACTCCATCTTGGTGAGCATGGTGATGTCGTTCCCCTCGTGAGAGATCTTGAGGGTGTCCCATATCTGCTTGGCATTGTCCAAGCCGCTCACCTTATTGTACTCTTCCCTGCACAAACATGCTAAGAGAACAGTAGTAGCTTGTGCATTTCTATGAATTTGTTCATTTATAAGCAAAGGGCTATCCGAGCTATCAAATTTCATTCCATTCTCTACAATCTCCCATATGCTTGGATGGAGAGAGAATAAGTGACTACGCATTTTGTGACTCCAAAATCCGTAGTCCTCCCCATCGAAGTGTGGAGGTTTGCCAAGAGGAATGGAAAGCAATTGCGAATTCGAACTATGTGGAATACGAGAATAATCAAATGAAAAGTTCGAATTGACCGTCTTCCTGTAGTCGTTGTCGTCGTCCTTTTGGGAAGAGGAAGATTCGTCGCTGTCGTAGTAGACGATCTCCTTGATGCGTCTTGTCTTCTTCTTCTTCCCTTCTTTGCGTTTGTGCCCCGAGCCCGAGTCGGTAGTCTTGTCGTCCTTTGGCTCATTGACGAAGGACTCCTTCTCCTTGTCGTTGACAACGATTCCCTTCCCTTTAGGATCCATCTCTTCGGGCGGTTAGTCCCTTTGTGAAGAGAACGGCTCTGATACCAATTGAGAGCACCTAGAGGGGGGGTGAATAGGTGATCCTGTGAAACTTAAACTTATAGCCACAAAAACTTGTTAAGTGTTAGCACAATAATCGCCAAGTGGCTAGAGAGGAGTCTCAACAAAACACAATACCATAAGAGATCAAACACAGAGATGACACAGTGGTTTATCCTGTGGTTCGGCCAAGACCAACGCTTGCCTACTCCACGTTGTGGCGTCCCAACGGACAAGGGTTGCAATCAACCCCTCTCAAGCGGTCCAAAGACCAACTTGAATACCACGGTGTTTTGTTTTGCCTTTCAATATCCCGTTTGCGAGGAATCTCCACAACTTGGAGCCTCTCGCCCTTACACTTGAGATTCACAAGAAATACGGAGTAAGGGAGGACAGCAACACACAGAAATCCACAGCAAAATGCGCACACACACGGCCAAGAATTGAGCTCAAAAGAATATCTCAAAGTTCTCACTAGAACGGAGCTCGAATCACTGAGAATGACAAACGAATGCGCAAAGACTGAGTGTGGATGATCAAGAATGCTCTAAGGTTGCTTAGTGTACTCCTCCATGCGCCTAGGGGTCCCTTTTATAGCCCCAAGGCAGCTAGGAGCCGTTGAGAGCAAATCTAGAAGGCCAATCTTGCCTTCTGTCGTCGGGTGCACCGGACAGTCCGGTGCACACCGGACACTGTCCGGTGCCCGATTTCCTTCCTAAAATGACGCTGCCGACCGTTGCAGATCTGGGAGCCGTTGGTGCACCGGACATGTCCGGTGCACACCGGACAGTCCGGTGCCCCCTTTCGACCGTTGGCCCAGCCACGTGTCGCGCGCAGATTCCGCGGCCGACCGTTGGCCTGGCCGACCGTTGGCTCACCGGACAGTCCGGTGCACACCGGACAGTCCGGTGAATTTTAGCCGTACGCCATCGGCGAATTCCCGAGAGCGGCCACTTCACGCCGAGCCAGCCTGGCGCACCGGACACTGTCCGGTGCACCACCGAACAGTCCGGTGCACCCAGACTGGGCAGACTTTGGCTGCTCGAGCCATTTCTTCTCCAACTCGATTTTTTCTGTTTCCAGCACTTAGACACAATACATTAGTCGATAAAACAATGTACTAAGTCTGAGAAACATACCTTTATCCTTGATTTGTACTTTGTCCACCATTTTACAATTAGGCACCTGTGTTGGGCACTAAATCACCAAAATACTTAGAAATGGCCCAAGGGCACATTTCCCTTTCAGTGGGCGAGCGCGAAGGGGGGAAAAGCGAGGTGGCCGGAGACGAGTCGTGAGAGAGGTGGGAATCCCGCGGCCTTCGTGTTCGACCTGCGCCCAGGTCGGGTGCGCTTGTAGTAGTGGGTTACAAGCGTCCACGCGGGTGAGGGAAGCGAGCGGCCCCAAGAGAGCGCCTGCCCTGTCCTCGTCCCCACGCGGCCAACCTTCTCTAAGAAGGCCCTGGTCCTTCCTTTTATAGGCGTAAGGAGAGGATCCAGGTGTACAATGGGGGTGTAGCAAGGTGCTACGTGTCTAGCGGGGGTGAGCTAGCGCCCTAAGTACATGCCTGTGTGGCAGCCGGAGAGATCTTGGCACCCAGCTGGTGTGGTGTTGTGGCTGTCGGAGGAGCAACGGAGCCTGGCGGTGGGATAGCTGTCGGAGCGGTTGGGCCCTTGCTGACGTCCCCCTGCTTCCGTAAGGGAGCTGAGAGCCGCCGTCGTCATGGGTCTAGCGGGGCGCCATCATTGCCTATCTGGCGGAGCTAGCCAGATGGGATGCCGGTCTTGTTCCCTGCGGCCCGAGTCGGCTCGGGGTAGGGTGATGATGGCGCTTCCTGTCGACGTGGCAGACTTGTGTCTTAGGTCGGGCGACGTGGAGGCTCCTTCGAAGCCGAGGTCGAGTCTGTCCTGCATGGCCGAGGCCGAGCCCGAGCTCCTGGGTCGGGCGAGGCGGAGGTCGTTCGGCAGAGGCCAGGGCGGAGTCCGACCCCTGGGGTCGGGCGGAGCGGAGTTCGTCGTCTTCCGGGGCCTAGCCCGAGTCCGAGCCCTGGGTCGGGCGGAGCGGAGTTCGCCGTCTTCCGGGGCCTTAGCCCGAGTCCGAGCCCTGGGTCGGGCGGAGCGGAGTTCGCCGTCTTCCGGGGCCTTAGCCCGAGTCCGAGCCCTGGGTCGGGCGGAGCGGAGTTCGCCGTCTTCCGGGGCCTTAGCCCGAGTCCGAGCCCTGGGTCGGGCAGAGCTTCCTATGGCGCCTTTGGCAAGGCCTGACTGCCTGTCAGTCTCACTCTGTCAAGTGGCACTGCAGTCGGAATGGCGCAGGCGGCGCTGTCCTTCTGTCAGACCGGTCAGTGGAGCGGCGAAGTGACGGCGGTCACTTCAGCTCTGCCGGGGGGCGCGCGTCAGGATAAAGGTGTCAGGCTACTTTTGCGTTAAATGCCCCTGCGACTCGGTCGGTTGGCGCGGCGATTTAGTCAGGGTTGCTTCTTAGCGAAGGCAAGGCCTCGGGCGAGCCAGAGATGTGTCTGCCGTTAAAAGGGGGCCTCGGGCGAGATGGAAGCATCTCGGGGTCGGCTGCCCTTGCCCGAGGCTAGGCTCGGGCGAGGCGTGATCGAGTCGCTCGTATGGACTGATCCCTGACTTAATCGCACCCATCAGGCCTCTGCAGCTTTATGCTGATGGGGGTTACCAGCTGAGAATTAGGCGTCTTGAGGGTACCCCTAATTATGGTCCCCGACATTACTGATCAGGGGTTCGAAGGCTGGCCCCTCGGAAGGGCTCGACAGTCGCCCCAGAGCACTCAGGCTCCGCGCCCATTACTGATCAGAGGTTCGAAGGCTGGCCCCTCGGAAGGGTTCCACAGCCGCTCCAGAGCACTCGGGCTCCGCACCCATTACTGATCAGGGGTTCGAAGGCTGGCCCCTCGGAAGGGTTCGACAGCCGCCTCAGAGCACGCAGAGTGAGGGATGACCCTGGGTACGTCTGTTACATGGCCGAGGCTCGGGCTACGCTCCCGAGGTACCCTAGGACATTTCCGAGACCAGCGGGAACGATTTGTAATGGAATCCCACCGGAGGGAGGCACCGAGCCCTCGAACCCTATCGAAATGGGTCCGGGTCCAGCAAATCCCGTGCAGGTACTTTTGGAGCGTGCCTCTGGGCCACTAGCCGACCCTTAACAAACGGGGCACGGGCGTCCACTCGGATCACCCGTTAGCAACTCACTGGAAACACCATGATCGGTGCCCTCTGAGGGTGATGTGGCGCTTTCCCCCCTTCCTCCTTGCGAAAAGGCGATGAAGGGGCGTATGATAAAAGTCGAGACAGTCCTTGATCGTCCTCTCGCTCCGTGCAGAGGCTCGGGGGCTGCCCTCACACCCGGCTACGGCCAAAACTGTTGACAGCGTTAACAAACCAGCTCAAAAACTCGGAGTCTGACCATGCACCCGGGCCGCGGCCAGGCCGCATAAGGGAACAACCAGGCTGACCGAGGCATCACAACAAGAATTAAGACCTCAGAGGAGTCAAACCACTCCTCCGAGGCCTCGCGCGCACCCACCGGAACGAAACATAACCGAGAAAGGCTGGTCCCCTCGAAAAAATCTGGCAGAACCTCCAAGTGAGTGCCTACACTTCCTTCGAGGCTCGGAGGCTACTGTCGGGTACCGTAATTAGGGGTACCCCAACACTCCAAAACACGGCTAGTAAACACCTTCAGAACAAACCATGAAACTGACAGTTCGGGTCAAAGTCAAAGCTTCGTCTACCAAGGGACACGATCTCGCCTCGGCCGAGCCCGGCCTCGGGCGGGAATAGTAGTCCCGAACGAATTCACGACTCGCCCGAGGGTCTCCTCAGGCAGTGAGCACACCCTCGGCTCAGCCAAAGGCAAGCCTTGTCATGCAAGCGACCTTGGTCAAATCGCCTTACCAGCCGACCGTATTGCATACGCATTTAATGCTGGGATCGCTTGACACCTTATTCTGACACGCGTGCCTCAGTCGACAAGGTCGAAGTGACCGCAGTCGCTTCGCCCTTTCACTGACCGATCTGACAGGAAAACAGCGTTGCCCGCCCCGCTCCGGTTGCTGTGCCAACCACCCGGGTGGAACCGACAACAACCAAGTTCAGCCTTGGGCGCAACAGGAAGCTCCGCCTCGCCTGACCCCAGGGCTCGGCCTCAGCCTCGGCCTCGGGAAGAGTCATGTCCTCGCCCGACCCTGGGCCTCGGCCTCAGCCTCGGCCTCGGAGGAGCCGCCGCCTCGCTCGACCTCAAGCTCAGATCGACCACACCACAAGGGATACATCATTACCCTACTCCTAGCTAGCTCAGGCTACGAAGGAACAAGACCGGAGTCCCATCTAGCTTACCCCGGTGTCGGGGACCATAATTAGGGGTACCCTCAAGACGCCTAATTCTCAGCTGGTAACCCCCATCAGCATAAAGCTGCAGAGGCCTGATGGGTGCGATTAAGTCAGGGATCAGTCCATACGAGCGACTCGATCACGCCTCGCCCGAGCCTAGCCTCGGGCAAGGGCAGCCGACCCCGAGATGCTTCCGTCTCGCCCGAGGCCCCCTTTTAACGGCAGACACATCTCTGGCTCGCCCGAGGCCTTGCCTTCGCTAAGAAGCAACCCTGACTAAATCGCCGCGCCAACCGACCGAGTCGCAGCGGCATTTAACGCAAAGGTAGCCTGACACCTTTATCCTGACGCGCGCCCCCCGGCAGAGCCGAAGTGACCGCCGTCACTTCGCCGCTCCACTGACCGGTCTGACAGAAGGACAGCGCCGCCTGCACCATTCCGACTGCAGTGCCACTTGACAGAGTGAGACTGACAGGCAGTCAGGCCTTGCCAAAGGCGCCATAGGAAGCTCCGCCCGACCCAGGGCTCGGACTCGGGCTAAGGCCCCGGAAGACGGCGAACTCCGCTCCGCCCGACCCAGGGCTCGGACTCGGGCTAAGGCCCCGGAAGACGGCGAACTCCGCTCCGCCCGACCCAGGGCTCGGACTCGGGCTAAGGCCCCGGAAGACGGCGAACTCCGCTCCGCCCGACCCAGGGCTCGGACTCGGGCTAAGGCCCCGGAAGACGGCGAACTCCGCTCCACCCGACCCAGGGCTCGGACTCGGGCTAGGCCCCGGAAGACGACGAACTCCGCTCCGCCCGACCCCAGGGGTCAGACTCCGCCCTGGCCTCTACCGAACGACCTCCGCCTCGCCCGACCCAGGAGCTCGGGCTCGGCCTCGGCCATGCAGGATAGACTCGACCTCGGCTTCGGAGGAGCCTCCACGTCGCCCTACCTAGGACACAAGTCCGCCACGTCGACAGGAAGCGCCATCATCACCCTACCCCGAGCCGACTCGGGTCGCAGGGAACAAGACCGGCGTCCCATCTGGCTAGCTCCGCCAGATAGGCAATGATGGCGCCCCGCTAGACCCATGACGACGGCGGCTCTAAGCTCCCTTACGGAAGCAGGGGGACGTCAGCAAGGGCCCAACCGCTCCGACAGCTGTCCCACCGCCAGGCTCCATTGCTCCTCCGACAGCCACGACTCCACACCAGCTGGGTGCCAACATCTCTCCGGCTGCCACACAGGCATGTACTTAGGGCGCTAGCTCACCCCCGCTAGACACGTAGCACCTTGCTACACCCCCATTGTACACCTGGATCCTCTCCTTACGCCTATAAAAGGAAGGACCAGGGCCTTCTTAGAGAAGGTTGGCCGCACGGGGACGAGGACGGGGCAGGCGCTCTCTTGGGGCCGCTCGCTTCCCTCACCCGCGTGGACGCTTGTAACCCCCTACTGCAAGCGCACCCGACCTAGGCGCGGGTCGAACACGAAGGCCGCGGGAGTCCCACCTCTCTCACGACTCGTCTCCGGCCACCTCGCTTTTCCCCCCTTCGCGCTCGCCCACACGCTCGACCCATCTGGGCTGGGCACGCGGCACACTCACTCGTCGGCTTAGGGACCCCTCAGTCTCGAAACGCCGACAGTTGGCGCGCCAGGTAGGGGCCTGCTGCGTGTTGACGAGCAGCTTCCCGTCAAGCTCCAGATGGGCAGTCTCCAACGACCTCTCCAACCTGGGACGGTGCTCCGTTTCGGGAGTCTCGAGTTCATGTCTCTCGACGGCAGCTACGACATGATACTCCTTCCACCGCCGCGCGATGACGACAATGGCGGCCGACAGCCCGCCCACCGGCGGCGGAACCGACGACGTCTTCCCCGCGTGGTGGAAGAACAACATTCGAGCTCGCCCCGTCCTCTCCCCCGCCATCGGAGGAGGAGGCGGGGCAACCAGGGCCGAGCGGGAGGCCGCGCTCCGTCGGCTGTCGAGCGAACCGACGTCCCCAGCGCCCCAACAGAGGGCGCGTCGGGCGTCAACCTCGCGTTTGAGACGAAGGCGAGCGCCGTCCCCCCGCGGCACGCCAATCTCGAGCAAGTGGACAACGCCAGCACGCTCGCGGAGGGCCTGCAGGACGTCGCCCTCGTACCCAAGACGACGGCGCAATCAGTCCCCGACGTGACTGTGTCGCTCCTCGTCGACCAAAAGGTACCGACTGATTCCCATCCTACATCATTTCGACTCGGCCTCAACCCGCCTAGCGACCTCGCTTTGGCGGGCGCTCACGTTGAGGCGAGTGCAACCCCACTGGGGTTTCGTGTGCGGTCGCCTTGGGACCGATTGACGGACGTCTCGACCTACGGGCCCTCTGGGTCCGAGGAAGATGACGATCCCAGCATCTGCTGGGATTTCTCTCGATTTGGCAACCCCAGTGCCATGCGGGACTTTATGACCGCATATGACTACTGCCTCTCCGACTGTTCCGACGGCAGCCGCAGCCTTGATGACAAGGACTGCGGCCCGAGCCGCGAATGTTTCCACATCGAGCTAGGGGATCCCACCGAAGGCGACCATCTCGGCATGCTGGAGGACGGTGATCTCCCTAGGCCGGTGCCTCGCGCCGACATCCCACGGGAGCTAGCTGTGGTCCCCGTTCCGGCGGGGGGTCACGACCCACAGCTCGAGCAAGTCCGCGGGGCGCAGGCCAGGCTCGACGAGGGAGCAGGAGCGCTCGAGTCGATCCACCGGGACGTCGGGCAGGTATGGGCGGGCCAACCCCCGGCCGGAGAAACACGTCATCTTCCCCAGGGTTTCCAGCACCGCGTCGCCAACGATGTCAGGGACAGGCCGCCACCCACATCTAGCGGGGTCGGTCAGAACCTGGCAGCCGCAGCGATGCTCCTCCGCGCGATGCCGGAGCCATCAACCACCGAGGGTCGGTGAATCCAGGGGGAGCTCAAGAATCTCCTAGAAGGCGCTGCGGCCCGGCGGGCCGAGAGCTCTGCCTCCCGAAGGCAGGGGTACCCCTCAGAACCTCATGCCGCGACTTCCTGATTCATGCGGGAGGCCTCGGTCTACACCGGGCGCACGCGCAACACCGCGCCTGCGGCCCCGGGCCACCTCGGCAACGAGCACCGTCGTCGTGACCGTTGGGCCCGCCTCGACGAAAGGGTGCACCGAGGCTACCACCCCAGGCGTGGGGGACGCTACGACAGTGGGGAGGATCAGAGTCCCTCGCCCGAACCACCCGGTCCGCAGGCCTTCAGCCGGGCCATCCGGCGGGCGCCGTTTCCGGCCCGTTTCCGACCCCCGACTACTATCACAAAGTACTCGGGGGAGACGAAACCGGAATTGTGGCTCGCAGACTACTGCCTGGCCTGCCAACTGGGTGGAACGGACGACAACAACCTCATCATCCGCAACCTCCCCCTGTTCCTCTCCGACACTGCTCGCGCCTGGTTGGAGCACCTGCCTCCGGGGCAGATCTCCAACTGGGAGGATTTGGTCCAAGCCTTCGCCGGCAACTTCCAGGGCACGTACGTGCGCCCCGGGAATTCCTGGGACCTCCGAAGCTGCCGGCAACAGCCGGGAGAGTCTCTTCGGGACTACATCCGGCGATTCTCGAAGCAGCGCACCGAGCTGCCCAACATCACCGACTCCGATGTCATTGGCGCGTTCCTTGCCGGCACCACCTGCCGTGACCTGGTGAGCAAGTTGGGTCGCAAGACCCCCACCAGGGCGAGCGAGCTGATGGACATCGCCACCAAGTTCGCCTCTGGCCAGGAGGTGGTCGAGGCCATCTTCCGAAAAGACAAGCAGCCCCAGGGCCACCCGTCGGAAGATGCTCCCGAGGCGTCTACTCCGCGCGGCGCCAAGAAGAAAGGCAAGAAGAAGTCACAAGCGAAACGTGACGCCGCCGACGCAGACCTTGTCGCCGCCGCCGAGTACAAGAACCCTCGGAAGCCCCCCGGAGGTGCTAACCTCTTCGACAAGATGCTCAAGGAGACGTGCCCTTACCATCAGGGGCCCGTCAAGCACACCCTCGAGGAGTGCGTCATGCTTCGGCGCCACTTCAACCGGGCCGGGCCACCCGCAGAGGGTGGCAGGGCCCGCGACGACGACAAAAAGGAAGATCACCAAGCAGGAGAGTTCCCCGAGGTCCGCGACTGCTTCATGATCTACGGAGGGCATGCGGCGAATGCCTCGGCTCGGCATCGCAAGCGAGAGCGTCGAGAGGTCTGCTCGGTGAAGGTGGCGGCGCCAGTCTACCTAGACTGGTCCGACAAGCCCATCACCTTCGACCAAGCTGACCACCCCGACCACGTGCCGAGCCTGGGGAAATACCCGCTCGTCGTCGATCCCATCATCGGCGACGTCAGGCTCACCAAGGTCCTGATGGATGGGGGCAGCTGCCTCAACATCATCTACGCCGAGACCCTCAGGCTCCTGCGCGTCGATCTGTCCTCCGTCCGAGCAGGTGCTGCGCCCTTCCACGGGATCATTCCTGGGAAGCGCGTCCAGCCCCTCGGACGGCTCGACCTTCCTGTCTGCTTCGGAACGCCCTCCAACTTCCGAAGGGAGATTCTGACGTTCGAGGTGGTCGGGTTCCGAGGGACCTACCACGCGGTATTGGGGAGGCCATGCTACGCGAAGTTCATGGCCGTCCCCAACTACACCTACCTGAAGCTCAAGATGCCGGGCCCCAACGGGGTCATCACCGTCGGCCCCACGTACAAACACGCGTTCAAATGCGACGTGGAGTGCGTGGAGTACGCCGAGGCCCTCGCCGAGTCCGAGGCCCTCATCGCCGACCTGGAAAACCTCTCCCGAGAGGTGCCAGACGTGAAGCGACACACCGGCAATTTCGAGCCAGCGGAGACGGTTAAGGCCGTCCCTCTCGACCCCAGTGGCGACACCTCCAAGCAGGTCCGGATCGGTTCCGGGCTCGACCCCAAATAGGAAGCAGTGCTCGTCGACTTTCTCCGTGCAAACGCCGACGTCTTTGCGTGGAGTCCCTCGGACATGCCCGGCATACCGAGGGATGTCGTCGAGCACTCGCTGGATATTCGGGCCGGAGCCCGACCGGTCAGGCAGCCTCTGCGCCGATTCGACGAGGAGAAGCGCAGAGTGATAGGTGAGGAGATCCACAAGCTGATGGCAGCAGGGTTCATCAAAGAGGTATTCCATCCCGAATGGCTTGCCAACCCTGTGCTTGTGAGAAAGAAAGGGGGGAAATGGCGGATGTGTGTAGACTACACTGGTCTCAACAAAGCATGTCCGAAGGTTCCCTACCGTCTACCTCGCATCGATCAAACCGTGGATTCCACTGCTGGGTGCGAAACCCTGTCTTTCCTCGATGCCTACTCAGGGTATCAACAAATCAAGATGAAAGAGTCCGACCAGCTCGCGACTTCTTTCATCACGCCCTTCGGCATGTACTGCTATGTCACCATGCCGTTCGGTTTGAGGAACGCGGGTGCGACGTACCAGCGGTGCATGAACCATGTGTTCGGCGAACACATCGGTCGCACGGTCGAGGCCTACGTCGATGACATCGTAGTCAAGACAAGGAAAGCCTCCGACCTCCTCTCCGACCTTGAAGTGACATTCCGGAGTCTCAAGGCAAAGGACGTCAAGCTCAATCCCGAGAAGTGTATCTTCGGGGTGCCCCGAGGCATGCTCCTGGGGTTCATCATCTCCGAGCGAGGCATCGAAGCCAACCCGGAGAAAATCGCAGCCATCACCAGCATGGGGCCCATCAAGGACTTAAAAGGCGTACAGAGGGTCATGGGATGTCTCGCGGCCTTGAGCCGTTTCATCTCACGCCTCGGCGAAAGAGGCCTGCCTCTGTACCGCCTCTTAAGGAAGGCCGAGTGCTTCACTTGGACCCCCGAGGCCGAGGAAGCTCTCGGGAACCTGAAGGCGCTCCTCACCCAGGCGCCTATCTTGGTACCCCCAGCTGATGGAGAAGCCCTCTTGGTCTACGTCGCCGCGACCACTCAGGTGGTTAGCGTCGCGATTGTGGTCGAAAGGCAAGAAGAGGGGCATGCATTACCCGTTCAGAGGCCAGTTTACTTCGTCAGCGAGGTGCTGTCCGAAACCAAGGTCCGCTACCCACGAGTTCAGAAGCAACTGTATGCAGTAATCCTGACGAGGCGAAAGTTAAGACATTACTTCGAGTCTCATCCGGTAACTGTGGTGTCATCCTTCCCCCTGGGGGAGATCATCCAGTGCTGAGAGGCCTCGGGCAGGATCGCAAAGTGGGCGGTGGAAATTATGGGCGAGACAATCTCGTTCGCCCCTCGGAAGGCCATCAAGTCCCAGGTACTGGCGGACTTCGTAGCCGAATGGGTCGACACCCAGCTGCCGACGGCTCCGATCCAACCAGAGCTCTGGACCATGTTTTTCGACGGGTCGCTGATGAAGACGGGAGCCGACGCGGGCCTTCTCTTCGTCTCGCCCCTCGGGAAACACCTACGCTACGTGCTGCGTCTCCATTTCCCGGCGTCCAACAATGTGGCTGAGTACGAAGCTCTGATCAACGGATTGCGAATCGCCATCGAGCTAGGGGTCCGACGCCTCGACGCTCGCGGCGACTCGCAGCTCGTCATCGACCAAGTCATGAAGAACTCCCACTGCCGCGACCCGAAGATGGAGGCCTACTGCGATGAGGTTCGGCGCCTGGAAGACAAGTTCTACGGGCTCGAGCTTAACCACATCGCTCGGCGCTACAACGAGACTGCGGACGAGTTGGCAAAGATAGCCTCGGGGCGAACCGCGGTTCCCCCGGACGTCTTCTCCCGGGATCTGCACCAACCCTCCGTCAAGATCGATGACACGCCCGAGTCTGAGGTACCCTTGGCCCAGCCCGAGGCGTCCTCGGTTCAGTCCGAGGTACCCTCGGCCCATCCCGAGGCGTCCTCGGTTCAGCCCGAGGTACCCTCGGCCCCCGAGGGCGAGGCGCTGCGCATCGAGGAGGAGCGGAGCGAGGTCACGCCTGATCGAGATTGGCAGACCCCGTACCTGCACTATCTCCGCCAAGGAGAGCTACCCCTCGACCAAGCCGAGGCTCGGCGGGTAGCGCGACGCGCTAAGTCGTTCGTCCTGCTGGGCGATGAGAAGGAGCTTTACCACCGCAGCCCCTCGGGCATCCTCCAGCGATGCATCTCCATCGCCGAAGGTCAGGAACTCCTGCAAGAGATACACTCGGGGGCTTGCGGCCATCATGCAGCGCCCCGAGCCCTCGTCGGGAACGCTTTCCGGCAAGGCTTCTACTGGCCGACGGCGGTGGCTGACGCCACTAGAATCGTCCGCACCTGCGAAGGGTGTCAATTCTATGCGAAGCAGACCCACCTGCCCGCTCAGGCTCTGCAGACGATACCCATCACCTGGCCCTTCGCTGTGTGGGGTCTGGACCTCGTCGGCCCTCTGCAGAAGGCGCCTGGGGGCTACACGCACCTGCTGGTCGCCGTCGACAAATTCTCCAAGTGGATCGAGGTCCGACCCCTGAACAGTATCAGGTCCGAGCAAGCGGTGGCGTTCTTCACCAACATCATCCATCGCTTCGGGGTCCCAAACTCCATCATCACCGACAACGGCACCCAGTTCACCGGCAGAAAATTCTTGGATTTTTGCGAGGATCACCACATCCGGGTGGACTGGGCTGCCGTAGCTCATCCCATGTCGAATGGGCAAGTAGAGCGTGCCAACGGCATGATTCTACAAGGGCTCAAGCCTCGGATTTACAACGACCTCAACAAGTTCAGCAAACGATGGATGAAGGAACTCCCCTCGGTGGTCTGGAGCCTGAGGACAACGTCGAGCCGAGCCACGGGTTTCACGCCGTTCTTCCTGGTCTACGGGGCTGAGGCCGTCTTGCCCACTGACCTGGAATACGGCTCCCCAAGGACGAGGGCCTACGACGATCAAAGCAACCAAGCTAGCCGAGAAGACTCGCTGGACCAGCTGGAAGAGGCTCGGGACAGGGCCTTACTACACTCGGCGCGGTATCAGCAGTCCCTGCGACGCTACCACGCCCGAGGGGTCCGACCCCGAGACCTCCAGGTGGGCGACCTGGTGCTTCGACTGCGGCAAGACGCCCGAGGGAGGCACAAGCTCACGCCCCCCTGGGAGGGGCCATTCGTCATCGCCAAAGTTCTGAAGCCCGGAACGTACAAGCTGGCCAACAGTCAAGGCGAGGTCTACGGCAACGCTTGGAACATCCAACAGCTACGTCGCTTCTACCCTTAAGATGTTTCCAAGTTGTTCATATACCTCGCACCCACGCAAAGTTTAGTCAACAAGGAAGGGTCGGCCTCGCCTCGGCAAAGCCCGACCCTCCCTCGGGGGCTAAAAGGGGGGAAACCCCCTCTGCGTCAAAATTTTCCTCGAAAAAAATCTCTTCTACCAGAATATCTTTCGTGCTTTTTGACTACTTCGAAAAGTGGGTCCTGGAAACGACGGAGTACACGTAAGCAGCCAAGGCTGACCGAGCCGAGGGACTCCTATGCCTCCGGGATACGGATACCTCACTCATCACCTTCTGCGATAAGTAACTCGCGTTCGGATAAAGTGACTCCACGGATCGAACAAGTCTTTACGTTCGGAAGCCCTTCTGCCGAAGCGATCCTTCGAGCCTTCTCGACCGAGTCGGTGACAGGGCCTCATGGACGGGTGAAAGTACGCGTAAGCGGCAAGGCCGACCGAACCGAGGGACTCCCACGCCTCCGGGATACGGATACCTCACTCATCACCTTCCGCGAGAAGCAACTCTCGCTCGCACAAACATCCCTGTTACCGACAAAAAGTCCAGATACTCGAAACAAGAGGAAAAGAGACGCAGCTTTACAACGCAGCGAGGGTGTGTGTTCTGGCCTCGACGGCCGCACGAGGCGCACGCTACAAGATAATCTGATCCTGCAGGCTCGGGTCTTGACGTTGGAAGAGGGCAGCAACACCCTCGGCATCGATGGCACCTTCGGCGAGGCCCGACCTAGCCTCGGACGGCGACGTGGTCCGAGGTTCTCCGCTCCGAAGGACGACGTCATCACCACGCCCGGGCAATCGCTGCCAGGGACTTCTCCGGGAATCCGGTCCGAGCAGGCGGCTCAGCCGGTCACCCCTGGGGCCTCGGCCAACCATCTTCTGAGGGCGCCAGCCCGGTCCGAAGCCTCGGCTGATCAACTCCGACGTCGATCCTGCCAACGGACAACCCGGCTAGGCTCCGGCCATCCAGGTTTCATTTTCGAGCCAACTCCGCCTCTGTTCATACTGATATCGCTACCCCTGGCCACGGCTCGTCGAAGAGCGGCCGAGGGGTCTCTTTAACTAAGCTAGAGGAGCCTCGGACAGCAGGGCCAACCGAGCCGAGGGACTCCTACGCCTCCGGGATACGGATACCTCACTCGTCACCTTAACACGGGGCGACTCATGCTTGGTGAAGCGGTTCAGATAGTCAACAGACGAGTCTTAGTGCTCAAGAATGAGGAAAAAATACGGCTCTGTGCCGACGTTACATACATGTTCAGGCCCCGAAAGCCAAAATGAACAAAAAAACCCTGGCATTCGAAGTGCCATTACAAACGGAACTCCGGTTCCGTCTCCACGGGTATGGACAACCTCCCCGCCAGGGAAGCCCGTGGAGCGACAAGCTCTGGGCGAATCACCAGCAAAACGCGGGACGCCCCTGAGCATCCCGGCAGATCCTCGCAGCCGTCCTCGCCGCGAATGCGAGGAAGAAGACGGAATGTTGCATCCTAGCTGGGTAGCAACAGTTCGCCTTCCCCGGCATGGCTGGAGGATGTCTCCGCCGTAGGGCTAAAGGGCGATTGCCACCACCAGAAGCTGGAAGAAGAGGTGGTCTGCCTACCCGCGCAGGAGGTGGAGCCCCGGCTCGCCTCGCCCCCCGCCCCAGCGAGGATGACGAACACCCTCAACACTGAGGGCGGGACCGGGATCACAGCCCGGTTTGCCTCTCCCCATCCAGGAGCTGGAGGTCACCGTCTTGGGTGACCACCAGCGGAGGGGAGCAACCGGGCTATGTGATGAAAATCCTTGAAGCTGAACGATGGCTGAAAGGTACCAACTCCCACGGAGTTGCGTTCCTCCAACGATGAGGCGAAAAGACGGCGGTTTCCCCCATCCGGGGGCTTGGAAGGTGGAAAGACATGGTGCATCAGGGAGGAAGAAGACATGGTCGCCTTACGGAAGGGGTCGCCCTCCTTTTAAAGGCGACTCTCCCTGCTTGCGCCCCCAACCGTCACGGGCTGAGTCTTCTCCAACAACGCTCCAAAGCCCTCCCCTGCAGCGCGGGGGCTGGGTCCCGCATGTCATGCAGACCGGCTCCAAGCAGAAGAAGCCAAACCGCCGCGTGTGGTGCACGCAACCGCCCAGCGGTTACAAGTGACCCTCCACTTTTGCCCAGACCAACGGGCGAAAGGGGCGGGCAGCCATGCAGGCGGCATGCAATCGCGCCAAGTGGACGCGCCTCTCCGACTCCCGACACGCCAGCACGGAGGCCCAGGCCCACGCGTCACGCGACCGGCGCGCCGGATGCTGCATGCAAGCGACTGTACCGCCTGTGCCACCACCGCGCCTCCTCGATCGCGGAACCAATACCGCGACTCGAGGCAACCCAGCGTGCGACCCAGCAGCGCCAGCCTGACGCAGCGGCCAACGCGGCCAAAGGTGGGCCGGTAGTAATGACGGTGGCAGGCGCGCGGGAACAGCGGTCACGTCGTCAGCCAAGCTCACGTCCCATCCGGAGGCCGCGAGAGAACCCCCTCTCACGGCGTGAAGACAACGCACCCGTGATCCGTTCCTCGAACGGCTCGCGCACGCGCAACGGCAGCCCCGCCAACTACTCGCCCCGTCGCATCAACTCCGCGGCTGGACAGGCGGCGCTTCTGGCAGGAGCAGCGGACGATGCTTCGCCTTCGCCGAAACAACCGCGCCAAAAAAGGTACGCCGCGTCGTTCGGTTTCGTATCCTTTTTCCTTTTTTCCTCTTTCTCTATCTCTTGCGACAGGGACCGGGAAAGGGGGATACCCCGAAAGGGATCCTTCCCCGTGAAGGAACTAGGCTCCGAGCCTCCTTACTGATCAAGGGTTCGAAGGCTGGCCCCCCGGAGGGTTCAACAGCCGCCTCAGATCGCGTGGGCCCTACACCCACTACTGGTCAGAGGTTCGAAGGCCGGCCCCTCGAAGGGTTCCACGGCCGCCTCAGGCTACTCGGGCTCCGCGCCCATTACTGATCAGGGGTTCGAAGGCTGGCCCCCGAAGGGTTCACAGTCGCCTCAGACACCGAGCGAGGGATGACCAGGGGTACGTTCGATACATAACCGAGGCTCGGGCTGCGCTCCCGAGGTACCCTAGGACATTTTCGAGACCAGCGGGAGCGATTTTGTAATGGAATCCCATCGGAGGGAGGCATCGAGCCCTCGGACCCCGTCGCCAGGGGACCGGGTCCGGCAGATCACCCGCAGGTACTTTTGGGCATGCCTCTGGGCCCCTAGCCGACCCCCAACGAATGGGGCACGGAGGTCCACTCGGATTACCCGCTTGCAGCTCACCGGAGACACCATGTTCGGTGCCCATCGAGGGTAACATGGCGCTCTCCCCCCTCCTCCTTGCGGAAAGGCGACGTAGGGGCGTATGTAAAAAAGCCGAGTCTGTCCCTGATCGCCCTCTCGCCCTGTGCGGAGGCTCGGGGGCTGCTCTCGCAAACCCGGCTCCGGCCAAACCGTTGACAGCGTCAACATACCAGCCCGAGAACTTGGGCCCCGACCGTGCACCCGGGCTACGGCCAGTTCGCATGAGGGAACCACCAAACCAGCCGAAGCATTACGCAAGGCATTAAGACCTCGAAGGAGTGAAACCACTCCTCCGAGGCCTCGGGGGCTACACCCGGCGGGTGCGCTCGCGCGCACCCACCGGAACAAAATGCAACCGAGAAAGGCTGGTCCCCTTGCAAAAAAGTGCGACGAAAGCCTCCAAGCGAGTGCTAACACTCCCTTCGAGGCTCGGGGGCTACTGTCGGGGACCATAATTAGGGGTACCCTCAAGACGCCTAATTCTCACCTGGTAACCCCCATCAGCATAAAGCTGCAGAGGCCTGATGGGTGCGATTAAGTCAGGGATCAGTCCATACGAGCGACTCGATCACGCCTCGCCCGAGCCTAGCCTCGGGCAAGGGCAGCCGACCCCGAGATGCTTCCGTCTCGCCCGAGGCCCCCTTTTAACGGCAGACACATCTCCGGCTCGCCCGAGGCCTTGCCTTCGCTAAGAAGCAACCCTGACTAAATCGCCGCGCCAACCGACCGAGTCGCAGGGGCATTTAACGCAAAGGTAGCCTGACACATTTATCCTGACGCGCGCCCCCCGGCAGAGCCGAAGTGACCGTCGTCACTTCGCCGCTCCACTGACCGGTCTGACAGAAGGACACCGCCGCCTGCGCCATTCCGACTGCAGTGCCACTTGACAGAGTGAGACTGACAGGCAGTCAGGCCTTGCCAAAGGCGCCATAGGAAGCTCCGCCCGACCCAGGGCTCGGACTCGGGCTAAGGCCCCGGAAGACGGCGAACTCCGCTCCGCCCGACCCAGGGCTCGGACTCGGGCTAAGGCCCCGGAAGACGGCGAACTCCGCTCCGCCCGACCCAGGGCTTGGGCTAAGGCCCCGGAAGACGGCGAACTCCGCTCCACCCGACCCAGGGCTCGGACTCGGGCTAAGGCCCCGGAAGACGGCGAACTCCGCTCCGCCCGACCCAGGGCTCGGACTCGGGCTAGGCCCCGGAAGACGACGAACTCCGCTCCGCCCGACCCCAGGGGTCGGACTCCGCCCTGGCATCTGCCGAACGACCTCCGCCTCGCCCGACCCAGGAGCTCGGGCTCGGCCTCGGCCATGCAGGACAGACTCGACCTCGGCTTCGGAGGAGCCTCCACGTCGCCCGACCTAGGACACAAGTCCGCCACGTCGATAGGAAGCGCCATCATCACCCTACCCCGAGCCGACTCGGGCTGCAGGGAACAAGACCGGCGTCCCATCTGGCTAGCTCCGCCAGATAGGCAATGATGGCGCCCCGCTAGACCCATGACGACGGCGGCTCTCAGCTCCCTTACGGAAGCAGGGGGGACGTCAGCAAGGGCCCAACCGCTCCGACAGCTGTCCCACCGCCAGGCTCCGTTGCTCCTCCGACAGCCACGACACCACACCAGCTGGGTGCCAAGATCTCTCTAGCTGCCACACAGGCATGTACTTAGGGCGCTAGCTCACCCCCGCTAGACACATAGCACCTTGCTACACCCCCATTGTACACCTGGATCCTCTCCTTACGCCTATAAAAGGAAGGACCAGGGCCTTCTTAGAGAAGGTTGGCCGCGTGGGGACGAGGACGGGGCAGGCGCTCTCTTGGGGCCGCTCGCTTCCCTCACCCGCGTGGACGCTTGTAACCCCCTACTGCAAGCGCACCCGACCTGGGCGCGGGTCGAACACGAAGGCCGCGGGATTCCCACCTCTCTCACGACTCGTCTCCGGCCACCTCGCTTTTCCCCCCTTCGCGCTCGCCCACGCGCTCGACCCATCTGGGCTGGGGCACGCGGCACACTCACTCGTCGGCTTAGGGACCCCCCGGTCTCAAAACGCCGACACCCGGTAATAGGCAATGATGGTTCCCCGCATGCGTCCATGACGTCGGTGGTTCTCAAGCCCCCTACGGAAGCAAGGAGACATCAGCAGGATCCATGCAGCGCCAACAGCTATGCTTCTACATGGCTCATGCACTTCTTCAACGGACACGTTAACACGTGCATAGCGACTAGGCACTTCCCCGCTGGCCACGTAGCACATAGCTACACCCCCATTGTACAGCTGGGCCATCTCCTTATGTCTATAAAAGGGGATGTCCAGGAGCACGACAGAGAGGGAGGAGGGAGGCACGACAGGAGGACGAGTAGACACACGGCAAAGGGACGGGAGAAGACGAGCAGGGCCGGACCCTCTCTCTCTCGTGCTCGCTCTCTCGCTCTCTCGCAACGCTTGTAACCCCTACTACGAGCACCCTGGTGTAGGATAATACAAGTCTCATTCCTCCCTTGTGTTCCATCTCGCACCAACCCATCTGGGCAGGGACACGCAGCGACAAATTTACTAGTCGGTCCAGGGACCCCCGGGTCCGAAACGCCGACAAATAGTGTTAATGTCATAATTTTAGAAGAAATGTGTAAAACCATAATTTATAAGAAAAAATTTAAAAATGTTCAAATTGTACAACCATTTGAACATACAATTCAACTACAACCACACGTCAAAACCACTGAAATCTAAACCATTCAGTTGTATTTGTTAACCTTTGATCCAAGTCCTACGTAATGCAAGATAATATGATGTATTTTTTTCTTATTTTGTTGCAGCAGAAAGTTAGCAATACGTCAACCTTGTTTTTTCTATCTGTTGTAACAACATGACAGCGGTATGGCAATAGTGGCCAGCTGCAGGAAGTAGTGGCTACAGTAATAACAGGTGGACTAGTTGTATTTGTTGAAATACACGAAATTTCAGGGTCTGTTTGGGAGTGGAGTATTTTCTCTGTTTTTAGAATGGTGTATTTATTTGAAATGTTGTGGTATTTTTTAATATAGTATTTGGTAGACTCTTCAAAATTATGTTTTCAAAACTGTAGTTTTTACTATGCTGCAGTACTTTCACAGTTTTAAAAACTTAGCTCCACATCAAAGTTTTCAAACTATGGTAAAAAAACTATAGGTATGTCTTGTTATTTCAAAACTATAGTATCTTAAACTATAGTTTTCAAATACTTTATTTCTACACCAAAAGACGAGTGCTCGTGCTGTAATTGCAACTCCTTCCTCCAACCCAAGTGTTGTGTGTGTATGAAGATGCAGCTCACATGTGCATGCAACTAGATCAGGATCATATTTTGGTCTTTTCTTAGGTCCTGTTTGGTTTCTGTAACACCCCGTCCAATCCCTATACCAGCGGTATTTACTCCTGGCAACTCGCTAGGATCATATATTGTCCCCACAGACAACACGTGTCTTTTGTGCGCACTTTTGTCTTCACTCATACGCACCCGAGAAAACTTTCCAGTTGGTCACCCATCCCAAATTGCTCCTATCCAAACACGCTTAACTTGAAGGTTCTTTCGAGATAGGCTTCCGAAAAAAAAGATGCACCTTATTAATATGAGTACTCTATTAATTCTATTAAGCCTTGTGTCAGAATATCACCATCCCAGGGGCCAGGATACCACAATCCACCCCCTTAGAAGACCGAAGTCCTCGTCGGTCAACCCTAATCCATCAACCTCCCCTCTTAGCCACGTCTGTGTATCTAGTGTCGTCATATGCCATGCCATGTGACCACTCTAGGCCCACATGCACCATGCGCCATATACACGAACCCCTAACCCACGTACGCCCGTAAAACTGCGAGGGTCGGCTGTGATACCACTTGTAACACCCCGTCCAATCCCTGGACCAGCGGTACTTACTCCCGGCAACTCGCTAGGATCATATATTGTCCCCACAGACCAACTCATTTCTTTTGTGTGCACTTTGTCCTTACTCATGCGCACCCAAGAAAACTTCCCGATCGGTCACATATCCCAAATTGCTTCAATCCAAGCACACTTAACTTAGAGGTTCTTTCGAGATAGGCTTCCGAAAAAGAAGATGCAACTTGTTTTGATATGAGTACTCTATTAATTTTATTAAGCCTTAGGCAAGTATATCACCATCTCAGGGACCAGGATATCATAGTGCCATTAGTCCTAGACTAAAGTTTAGTCTCTGGACTAAACTTTAGTCCCTAAATTGTTTGGTTGTAAGGACTGAACAGATTCTAAATACATTAAATGCAACACATAAAGACCAAAATACCTTTTTTATTGTTTCATGCTAGTTTTCTAGGCAAAAGGCAATACGTAAATATTATCCTTTATCCCTTTTAGCACTCATATGAGAGACTAAAGACTAAAGTCAATTAGTCCCTACTTTAGCTCTTCTATTTAGCAAAATATGGACTAAACGAAACTAAAGATTAGTCCCTCTAACCAAACGGGGTCGTAATATAAGGTATTAAGGTCTAGACATCCAAATTCGGTTGTGTCGTATTCGGATAGAAAGGACAGATCCCCCACCCCACACGCGCGCGCATTCACACATAGCATTCAGAATTCAAACAACATGTATCTTTTGAGATAATCTCAGATCCATCTTCGAATTTTTGAAATACGTTATGTACCATATGAGCAGGACACAATAACACAAAGGAGGTGATCTGGAAACTGTTACGGACTTATGTCAGCTACCGATGAGCAGGTGAGGAACTGAGGATCCTATGAATGAAGATCGGCAGGAGCTATTTATTTAAGAAACATTTTTTTACTCGAAACCAAAAAAGGCTTCCTAGATAGAATCTCTTTACATGATATTAAATGTCTTCAACAAACATTATTCCGGAATTGATACAACCTGTATATGCATAAAAACAGATAAAGTAGGAACTACAAACTAGTCAGCCTATAGCCCCTCCAGGTAACTTGTTTTATTGCCAAGCGTTGATCGTACCATACCAACTGAAGCTGAAGGCCTCTCATTCAGCTTATTCTGGTTTTCACTGAGTATTCTATATATCCCCAGCAGAAATGGAAGGGAAAGGAAAGTGTATAACTAATCACATGGTATGAGAAGGACATCAACTTCTTTCAGCAAGGCTTTCATAGAAGAGTATGTAGCCATTATCAGTGTTACCACTGAACTCCTGCGGTGAGCCAAAGAATGCCTGTACCATGGACTCATCAGTCATCTCAACGTTCTCGTCATCAAAGAATAACCAATGATTGTGGCTCTTAACCAAACTGATATAGTGGCCATGGTTTGGCCCACTTCCAACATGAACTACCACAGCGAAAAGGGAGTATTCCAAGTCCGAATTATCAACTGTATTAAGAAGTTTAAGCTCCAGTGGGAAAACCACTCGGTATGATAGCTTTTTGTAGCGCTGAAGCTGCTCAATATACTTGAACCGCTTGAGATGAATTACTAGAATGTTTGGTGGTTTTTTTATTTTCATCCTTTTTTGTGCTTCCTGTAAACTGAAGTGAACAACAAATTCATCAAAACATATGAAATTGAAAATTGATATAGCAATTACAATATATAAATCACAGTTATGCCAGACAAAAGCATATCCTAACAGAAGGGTAACCAAGCAATTAACCCAGAAGATCTGCTAGAGGTACTGGATAACTTGCAGTAGATTCAAGCACATTTAAAAAAAAGTTAAAACAAGAGGAGCCAATAACTAACATAAACACATGCCTCAAATGATATTCTACAGAACCAATGTTTGTTGGAGAGAAGTGAGAGTTGATTATTGGGCCAACCCTAGTGGGTGGCAATATCATGTTTGTACATGGCCCATATGGGCCTAGCCACATGGGCCTAACCACATATAATCTAACACCCCCCCGCAGTCTGAACATCCGTCGCAGCGGAGTTTACAGACTGGATCCAAAAAGAAGAAGTACATCACACACTAGGATCCCCCCACAGACTCAACTAGCCACTACTTATGTTGAGGCTGGAGCGAAACTCGGCGAAGGTCGAGGACGGGAGACCCTTGGTGAAGATGTCGGCAAACTGGGAGGTGGTCGGGACATGGAGGACCCGAACATCACCAACGGCGACCAGATCTCGGACGAAGTGAAGGTCGATCTCCACATGCTTGGTCCGCTGGTGCTGCACCGGGTTGGTGGAGAGGTAGACGGCGCTGACGTTGTCGCAGTAGACCAACGTGCTCCTGGAGAGGGGACTGTGGAGCTCGGCGAGGAGCTGCCGGAGCCACGCAGCCTCCGCCACGCCGTTGGCCACGGCACGGTACTCCGCCTCAGCGCTCGAGCGGGAGACAACCGGCTGGCGCTTCGACGACCAGGACACCAGGTTACCGCCTAAGAAGACGGCGTAGCCGGAGGTGGAGCGCCGAGTGTCCGGGCACCCAGCCCAGTCAGCGTCGGTGTAGACGACCAGCTCGGAGGAGGTAGACCGATGAAGAAGCAGCCCGTAGTCGACAGTGCCCCGGAGGTAGCGGAGGAGGCGCTTGAGAGCCGCGAGGTGGGGCTCTCGGGGGTCGTGCATATGGAGACAGACCTGCTGCACAGCGTAGGAGATGTCCGGCCTAGTGAAGGTGAGGTACTGAAGGGCACCGGCAAGACTCCTGTACCCGGTGGGGTCCTCGACTGGGTCACCCATGGTCTCAGAGAGCTTCGCCTGCGTGTCGACTGGGGTAGAGCAGGGCTTGCAGTCAATCATCTTGGCCCGCTCCAGAATGTCAAGAGTGTACTGCCGCTGGTGAAGTAGGAGTCCTGAGGGGCGAGGCTCAGCAGTGACCCCCAGGAAGTGGTGAAGCACACCCAGATCCTTGACCGGAAACTCCCGCTGAAGTGCGTCGACGAGGCGGCGAAGAAGTGACTGACTGGAGGCGGTGAGGACAATGTCATCCACGTAGAGGAGCAAGTAGGCAGTCTCTGCTCCATGATGGTGGATGAACAGAGACGTGTCTGACTTGGCCTCCACGAAGCCCAGTGTCACCAGAAACGTAGCCAGTCTGGAGTGCCACGCCCGGGGGGCCTGCTTGAGGCCGTAGAGGGACCTGTTGAGGCGGCAGACCATGGTAGGGCGAGAGGAGTCGACGAACCCCGCTGGCTGACAGCAGTAGACGGTCTCGGTGAGAGCGTCGTGCAGGAAGGCGTTCTTGACGTCGAGCTGGTGAACTGGCCAGGAGCGAGCAAGGGCCAGCGATAGCACCGTGCGGACGGTGGCCGGCTTCACAACCGGGCTGAAGGTCTCATCGTAATCGACTCCGGGGCGCTGAGTGAATCCCCGAAGAACCCAGCGAGCCTTGTACCGCTCCAGGGTACCATCGGCCCGCCGCTTGTGCGTCCAGATCCACTTCCCGGTGACGACGTTGGTGCCGGGCGGACGAGGCACCAGATCCCACGTCTGGTTGGCGACGAGCGCCGCGTACTCCTCCTCCATCGCTCGACGCCAGTGGGGGTCCAGCAGGGCGGTGCGAACGGAGGAGGGTACCGGAGAAATCTGCGAGTCTGCGGTCGTGGCCGCCAGGACACGGGGCGGCAGGGTACCAGCCGCGTGCCGTGTCACCATCGGGTGGACGTGCCGCGGGTCGCGGTGAAGGAGCGGTGGGTGGTACACCGGCGTCTCGACACGGGCCGCGGGTGGCCGAGGCGGAGGTGTGGGTGTCCCTGGCGGGGACTGGGCCACCGGCGGTGACAGCGGCAGGGGCGGCGACGGTGGAGGTGCGAACCCCGGCGGCGGCAGCCGGCGCTGGTAGACCCGCACCGGCTGGGCGAAGCGGGCCGGAGGGGTCAGACCCGATGGCCCCGTAGGCGGTGCAGTCCCACCACCCTCGCTCGGCCCGGGGGCGATCGGAGACGGGGCTCCGCGGAGAGGCGACAGCACCGTAGGCAACACCACCGGACCCGAGCAAGGTACCGGGCCGGGGGTAGGACCGACAGGTGGTGAGCGAGTACCTGCAGAGAGAGGAAGGAGAGGTGGCTCGACCACCGTGTCAGTCGGAAAGAGAGTGAAAGGGTCAAGGTCAGGGTCGGAGGAGGACGGTGTGGTGGTGGAGGAGTAGGGAAATACAGACTCATCAAACACCACATGGCGAGAGATGAGGACCCGACGAGAGCAGAGGTCAAAGCAGCGGTAGCCTTTGTGGTCCGGGGAGTACCCGAGAAACACACAGAGGGTGGAACGGGGTGCTAGTTTGTGAGGAGCAGTGGCAGTGGTGTTCGGGTAGCAAGCACACCCGAAGACACGGAGGTGGTCATAGCGCGGAGGGGTACCGAAGAGTGCCTGGTGAGGAGTGGGGGCCGGACACGCAGTGGAAGGGAGACGGTTGAGGAGGTAGGTAGAGGTGTGGAGGGCCTCGGCCCAGAAACATGCCGGAAGGTGCGCCTGGAGAAGAAGAGTGCGGATGGTGTCGTTGGTCGTGCGGATCATGCGCTCAGCCTTGCCGTTCTGGGAGGAGGTATACGGGCAAGACATCCGCAACTGCATCCCGTGGGAGAGAAAGAAGTCGCGGGAGGTGGAGTTATCGAACTCCCGACCATTGTCACACTGAACGGCCTTAATGGTGAGGCCGAACTGAGTGGACACCCAGGCGAAGAAGTGGCGGAGAGCGGGGAAAGTCTCAGACTTGGCACGTAAAGGAAAAGTCCACACATAATGAGAAAAATCATCAAGCACCACAAGATAGTATTTGTAGCCTGACATACTGGTAATGGGTGAAGTCCACAAATCGCAGTGTACAAGATCAAAAGCATGAGTAGCATGAGAGGAAGAAGAAGAAAAAGGAAGACGAACATGGCGGCCTAACTGGCACGCATGACAAAGATGCTCATCATGGGATCTAGTACATGGGATAGTGGCACTACGAGTAAGCTGCATCAAGGCATCGCGTCCGGGGTGACCAAGGCGACGATGCCAGGTGGTAGAAGACGTGGCGGCAGCAAAAACAGCAGCTGTGTCAGGTGACGAAGACGAAGAAGATGTGGCGTGCGGAAGCCGAAGGGTGTAGAGGGGGCCGGTGCTGTCACATCTGAGGAGGGGGCGTCGAGTTGCCGAGTCCTTCACAGTAAGACCAAAAGAGTCAAACTCGACAGAGCAAGAATTATCAGCAGTAAACCGACGAATAGAAAGAAGATTGTGGACCAAAGAAGGAGCGACAAGAACATCGGGAATGCGAAAAGAGCCGGGAGGGCTGGCGGCACCCACAGATGTGACAGGAAGACATGAGCCATTCGCCACCATGATGGACGAAGGGAGAGAGGAAGAAGGAGGGCGAACAGAAGTGAGTATACCAGGGTCGGGGGTGGTGTGGTAGGTAGCACCGGTGTCCGCGATCCACTCGGGACCCATTGGCGGAGTCAGAGTAGGAGTCTGAAAGGCAGCCAGGGTGGCCGCGTCCCAACCAACCAGCCCGGACGGAGGAGTAGCCGGTGGCATGGGCCACGACGAAGCGGCAGGTGTCGAGGTCCATGGTGACGGGGAGGCGAGGGCGAACCCTGGCTGCGCACCAGCGAACATGGCCGCCGGGGGCCGAGCCTCAGAGCCTGGCCCCTGGAATGGCCACATGGAGATGCGCCCTGACCACGGGTGGTGAAAAGTGGGCCAAGGCGCACCCTGCTGGGGTCCCGGCGCCGGTGCGTGGCCACGGGCACCACCCCCGGAACCACCACCGCGGCCACCACGGCGGCGACGACCACCACCGCCCCCGCCGCCGCCACCTCGACCCCCGCCGCCAGTGCTCGGCCCGGGAGGGCGAGGGCCAAGGGCAGACTGAGATGGAGTAGGGGGACGGGTCGGGGTGAAAGCCGCCAGTGCTGTCGAAGAGGACGAGGACCCCGTGCCGGAGATCGATGCAGCCTGAGCGTCCAGAGTGATCTCCTCCAGGGCGAGGTCGTCGCGAACCTGGAGGAAGGTAGGAAAGGGGCGCTGGCGCATGATCAACGACCGGAGGAGGGTGTAGCGATCGCCGAGGCCGCGGAGGACGTTGAGGACTAGGATGCGGTCCTCCACGGGGCAACCCAGATCGCCAAGAGAGTCCGCCATGGTCCTCATCTTGCGGCAGTACGCACTGACACTGAGGTCCCCCTGGACGAAGGTGCGAAAAGCAGCGTCGAGGCGGAGAGCCCGGGCCTCGGCGTTGCCCATGAACTGGCCCTCGATGGCAAGCCAAACAGCCCGAGCGTGAGGAAGGTTCCGGAGGAGGCTGTGGAGGTCAACGGAGATCGTCCCCACGATCCAGGTGAGTACGATGCTGTCAAGACGCACCCACGCGGCAGTCGGCGCCATGCCGGTGGGGTCGCAGAGGACGTGGTCGTCCAGAGCGTAGCGACGAAGGGTGAGGAGGAGTAAGTCCCGCCAGCGTGCGTAAGACGGCGACTCAGGCTCCAGGATGACAGGAACCATCAGGCGAATGTTCTGGACACTCCCAGCCTGAAGGTGGAGCTGAGCCACTAGCGGGTCAGCCGGGTCATGCCAGAGCACCGTGGGGATGGTGCGGGGCCCGGTTCCGACGGTCGGTGTGGTCGGGACCCCGTACACGCCGCCCATGGTGTCAGAGGAGGTGACCCCGCCGGCGTGGGTCGCAGGCGAGGCGAGGAGCTGTTCTGCCGCGGCAATCTGAGCAGCGATAGCGTCGGCGGCCTCGCGCTCACGCTCCCAAACGAGGGCCGCCTCCCGCAAGCGGGCCTGTCGTGCCGCGTGCTCCGCACGGGCAGCAGTGAGAGCGGCGACAGTGTATCCCTGGTGGGTGGTCGGTGGAGGAGGTGGCAGATCGACGACCGGAGGCGGATCAACGACCAGCGGCGGGGGAGGGTCCTCCGGACCGGCAACCCGCGCAGGAACGGCATCCGCCACAGCCGCAAGGGCCGAGGCGGTGCGCGCAGCGGTGAGGGCCCCACCGGGGTTACGCCCACGCACGGTGGCGGCAGCAGCGGCAGGAGAGGCGGCGACGGCGGGCCTGCCAGGGGAGACAGCCCGCGCCCAGGAGGAGAGGGGAGGGAAAGTGGAGGGGGACAGAGGAGGCTGCTCGCCGGCCATGGAGGGAGCAGCGGCGCGGCGCGCACGCCTGGCGCGGACGTCGGGGTCGCGGCGCGTCCTGGGCGCAGTCCGGCGGGGCGGCTTCGGCCTGGGACGCGGGTGAGCAGGGCGGCGCACACGGACGAAGCGGCGCGGCGCGCACGCCTGGCGCGGACGTCGGGGTCGCGGCGCGTCCGGGGCGGCTTCGGCCTGGGACTCGGACGGGTGCGCGCGGCAAGAGCAGGGCGCGGCACGCGGTGCAGGGGCTCGCCGGCGCGGCCTGCGGAGGGCGAGGGCAGGGCGCGGCGCGCGGGGCAGAGCTCGCCGGCGCAGCCTGTGGAGGCTCCCTGGCGGCGCCTGGAGGGGAGGGAAGGGAGAAACCCTAGCTGGATACCATGTTGGAGAGAAGTGAGAGTTGATTATTGGGCCAACCCTAGTGGGTGGCAATATCATGTTTGTACATGGCCCATATGGGCCTAACCACATGGGCCAAGAAAAAAATTTGGGAGCCAGTATATACATGGAGGAACTATGGGCGAAGGGATGAGAACAACATACCTGCAGCATTTGTCACAGAAGAACTTGTCCTCCGCATTCAAAGTCTCTGTTGAGCTGAAGTTCTTAAGACAGCTAGTGAGTGAACTATTCTGTTCAATGTCCAGGCTCAGGTCAAAAAATGTTTCATCTCTATCAGTCACAGTTTCACATCTCAGACACCTTGTTTCATTAGTCAATATTCCCTATAGGAACAAAATTAAGAATTATAGGCACATCTACAAGATAAGACTGTAACATAAGCAGAAGGTGGAGTTCATGGACATGTCATAGGCACACAAACAAAAGCATCCTAGAACAAATGAATGAAATCTCACCTGGAAGCATTTATGAACCCATGTGACAGCTAATTCTTTGTGATTACCATTGGGTTGGCCATCAATAGGGCCATTTGAATTCTTTTGGAGTGAAAGATTTTGAAGAGACTCTCTTGCAGCATTATGTTCTCTCTCTAGAATGTCAACTAGCTCATTCAGTAAAAAATTCAGAAACTCGTGAGCATCCTGTAAAGTACAGTAGTGTGAGTTCACAGCCTATACAAAAAGGTTACAGTGTTACACTACAATGATTGGAAAAGCATACAAATGACATGATCTTGGAACAGAAGATAATTTTTATAGCAACAATTAACTACATATTTCATAAAAAACAATTACCTATGCATCTTTTCAACATGTCTTAAAATGATGCACCGTTGTTAGTTATTACCATATTACAATTAACTACATATTTCATAAAAAACAATTAACTATGTATCTTTTCAACATGTCTTAAAACGCTGCACCATTGTTAGTTATTACCATATCTCATATACCCAGGATTATCAGTTAATCACTGATAAATAGCTAAAATAGAGATGTCCTTACAAATCCAGAACTTATTTTAAAATGTTTGAGATTCTCCGCAAATCTAGCGGGAACCATCTGGAACTTATTAAGCAAATGTATGTAAGAATCAGATTGAAGGTAGGGTACATAGGGTACAGTCAAGATATGTAAGAATCAGATTGAAGGTTCCCATGATTTCTTGATAATGCAAGGAGTTGAATATACTTATAGAACCTTGAACTCAGTGTTGCATCATTTTACATGGAAATTACTGAAAAATTACAGTAGTGACTCATGCAATGACTGCACCTAGGTTTAACAGCCTATCTCGGAGGGCCAGAAAAGTTTCTCAAGGTGATGAGCACGCTTTAATGTGACCATGTGCTTGCTAAAACTACAAAAAAACACAATGGAAGACATCACTGACAAAATGTATTACCTGATGCATATAGCTGCGGAAAATCTCATTTTGTTTCTTCAATCGTTGTATAAAACGCTTAGGAGCAATAACCCCTGTTTTCTTCTTCTGGCTACTGATCTGTATGGACAATTAAAAAGGGATAATTATTTTGTTGAAGTAGACCGTTGGTTTCTTCCTCAGTCCACTCCAGTATTCACTCGTGAAAACAATAACATATCACACTAGTAAGAGGCCTTCAGATAAAAGGATTTTCCCAAAACATTGTACATATTTCAGACTTAAAATAGTGTAAAACTACAATACAATTGACAAGCGCACAAATAGTTGTCAGTACAAAGGCTAACAAAAATTTATCTGTGAGAAGTCAGTGAAGGCAACAATGGAGCATGTCCTATGAATTTTACTCATTTAACAGATATATTTGTAGAACCAGGTTTAGGTTTATTAAATTACAGATTTACTTGAAAATTCCAAAATGTCAATTTACAGAGGTTAGCAGAAAAAGGTGTATAATCCAAAATAACACAGAGTGCTCCTTTCTAGCGTGCTCCTCTTACACTTTGGATGGTACGAGATACAAGGCAATCTTGGTAGTTCATTGCTGAGGACTAATTTCGCATAGTGTTACACCATTAAACTGTTGAAATTTATACTTTGGAGCATTGTTTTGTGATCTCAAACTAAGGAGGAAGAATTCAAGTCTATAACAAGTAGAAGTGTAGAACTATAGGCATATCACGGGAAACTGTCAAAATAACCAGCAACTTTATTGGAGGACATCTGATGGTATTTATTCAATGTAAATATGACAACTTAACAATGGCAGACATCTTTAGATACAGTCTTGCTCAGGAATTGTGATTAATCAACCAAAATCTATGTGCAAGATTCAACATGTTTTTTAGTGATTCCTACACGCTGGAGTATATACTAGTTGAGAACGGGAATGACAATCACAACAACCAATAGCTGCAGTAGTACCTGAGAGAACAGATCAGCCAGGCAGGTTAGCATGTTCTCTTCAACATCTCCGGTGTTTTTATTGTTTGCATAGTACTCCAGCAATTGATCACGGAAAGGAACACAAAAATAAAGTGCCTGAAACAGGGAACGGTTAGATCCCACATTATAAGGAGAACAGTATCATATATTTGTCTAAATGTTACTGACCAAAATGTCCCACATCTAACAGTATACATGCATTTCAGGTTGTCAATACATTCAGGAACTATGAGTCCTACATAATCCACCGATGTAAAAAAAAAGGGTTTCCAAAGGAGGCAACGCTCCTACTGCTAAAGCGAGGTGCTATATATATGCATTTCAACACGTACAGAAACCATGCGTTTCCCCAATTTCCCGATGTCAAACCAGCTGAGCAGTATCTGGGTTCACACAAACATGACGGTCTACGATCGTGTCGTAAAAAATAAAACAGGAAACATATCACCGGCACCGCTCAACAATCGCAAAAACTCTCCCACGCAGAAAATCTAGCGCTGATCTTCGGCGCGAGCATCACGCGCCTCTGATCTCGCAAAACACGCATCGCTCCTCACCGCCCCGCACGGAAGAGAACCAACAAACCCCACACGCATCCGACGGGGGGTAGCAGCTCGCATCGCAACGAGCAGAGACATTCGGGGGCTTGCCCCGCCGTACCTGCAGCACGCTGTTGCAGTAGCAGGTGTTGCCGAAGTTCTCGAGGCCGAAGTAGCGCTCGCCCTCGGGGAACTGCTCGCCGAGCGCCTTCTCCAACCTGGAGCCCGCCGCGCCCATCACCGCCCCCGCCCAGCTCCCATTGCCCGGCGATCGGCGCGAGGGGCCTGTCGCTGTTCTGGCCGGCTGGGGCGGTGCGAGACAGGATTTGTACTGTGGCGCAGTGAAACTGTTGCGATTGGGGGGTGTCGGGGGTTGGAACGGGGGAGGAACGCACGGTTGCGGTTGCGGAAGGAAGCGAAGAAATGGGCCAAACCCAAAAGACACAGATGCCCCGAAGTGGACGTCGCGGTTTCGGCCTGTCCAACCGATCCGTTTCGTCAAGTCAAAATCTTAATCCGACGGTTAAGATCAAACTACGTGAATCGGATGGCGGTTGCCGGTTGGCTGGTGGTCAGCACCTGATACAGGTGTGCTTGTCACTTGTCAGTCAGAATATCATCCCATAAATGTTTCATGAGGCAAAACTTTTTTTTGTTTTTGCTTGCAATATGCACCGGCGTGGATGATGAGATGAGTCAGCTCACGTGTTTTCAGCTCTCCTTTGAAATTTATTTATCATATTTTTCAACGTCTAGCCAAGCCTAGCAAGATGAACCGAGCTTAAATCCACTTCCATAGGAAGTCAATTATACTCTTTGTTGACACCTTTTTGGAGGCGCCAATCACTTCAAAAGAACCAGCGGCAGTGCTCTCTGGCCAAGCGCGGACGGTCCGCGGCACAGGGCCGGATGGTCCGCGACCTGGCGCGAGGCGAAGGTGCTCTCTGGTCAGGCGCGGACGGTCCGCGGCACAGGGCCGGACGGTCCGCGACCTGGTACAGGAGCCCGGGTTCCCTGCCTGACGGCCGGACGGTCCGCGCCCTGGGGCCGGACGGTCCGCGCGTGCGCAGGGGCGGCGGAGGATCGCCGGCGGCGCCTGGATCTCGCTCCCGGGAGGGACCCCGTCGGGGAGGAGAGATCCTAGGAGTTGTCTAGGCTCGGGCAGGCCGACCTAGACTCCTCTAATCGACGTAGAGTCGAGAAGAGGCGGAGAATTTGGGGATGGGAGACTAAACCTAAACTAGACTAGAACTACTCCAAGGATAAAATGCGAAATAGAAGTTGTATTGATTCGATTGATAATCATAAATCGGCCGTATACCTCTCTATTTATAGAGGAGGGGGGCTGGACCCTTTACAAACTAATTTCCGAGCTTATCCCATGATTTTAGCTAACAACCGTAGCACAAAACTCGGAACCCTAATCTGTTCTGCGCACGCGCGGACCGTCCGACCCACAGGCGCGGACCGTCCGGACCGCGGACCGTCCGGCCTCAGGGCCGGACAGTCCGCCGGCTCAATTTTGGTTCGAACATATGCCCCCCTGCCTTTTGGTGGAGCTGGGCGAACCAAAAGCAACTAACTCGATGTAATCACATCGGTTTTCTTAGGCATCTTGCCACATACTAGGATGGTACTGTTTGAGGAAACGCCCATTCAAAGCCTTAGGTAAATCCTTGCCTTGTAATGTTTGTAGTAAATAAGCGTTACCAGGCATCACCTGCTTCACTTTATAAGGACCCTCCCAGCTTGGCGACCATTTCCCGAACTTTCGATCTTTATTCCTTAGAGGTAGAATGGTCTTCCACACCAAGTCTCCTACTTGGAATGATTTTGCTTTGACCTTCTTGTTGTAGGCCCTGGCTACCATGATCTTATCCTTTTCTATTGCTCCCAAAGCTATCATCCTCTTGTCGGTCACCTCATCAATATTATCCATCATTGAATTATAATAATCAGTAGCAGTTAGGTCATTTTGTCTGGCAAACCTGACAGCATTCAAACTTATTTCCACAGGTAACACTGCTTCCTGCCCATAGACAAGCTCAAAAGGAGATACTTTAGTAGCACCATGTTTAGATATTCTATGAGCCCATAAAGCTTCAGACAAAATCTTATGCCAATGTTTAGGATTATCAGATACCTTCTTCTTTATCAAATTAATCAACGTCCTATTACTAGACTCGGCCTGTCCATTGGCCTGAGCATAATATGGAGACGAATTAAGCAGCTTAATTCTGTATAATTCAGCAAATTCACGTACCTCCTTTGACATAAAAGAAGTACCTTGATCTGTAGTCAAGGTCTGGGGAATGCCGAATCTATGAATAATATGCTCAGTTATGAACTCAATTACCTCCTTGTGCGTCATGTTCTTTAGAGCAACGGCTTCAGTCCATTTGGTGAAATAGTCAGTGGCAACTAACACAAACCGATGCCCTTTTGATGATGAAGGATGAATTTCTCCAATAAAGTCTAACCCCCATCCTCTGAATGGCCAAGGCTTGATGATAGGATGTAATTCGGCTGCAGGGACCAACTGTAGGTCGCCGAATTTTTGACACACTTGGCACCCCTTGTAGTACTTAAAACAATCAGCTGTCATACTAGGCCAATAAAAACCAGACCTTCGCAACAACCACTTCATCTTTGGAGCTGATTGATGGGTACCACAAATTCCTTCATGTACTTCGGCCATAGCTAATATAGCATCATCTGGGCCCAAGCACTTAAGCAGGACATCATTAACCATTCGGCGGTAAAGTTCATCACTCATCAAAACATACTTGAAAGCTGTTCGCCGAATGTTCTTATCTGTCCTGATATTGGGATTTTGCAAATAATTAAGTATAGGTGTTCTCCAATCACTTGCATCGGCTTCATTGTCAGCCGAATCGATTAAGAGAACATTTCTGATAACCTCGGACGGTCCGGCGTCATCACGCGGACGGTCCGCGACCTGGGAATTTGGCTCTGCACTGGTTATCAGATTTTCAGTTTTGTGAAATTTCCCTTTCTTTATCTGATAACCTGATGCATCTTGTGCCAAATCGTTAGCTCTATGATTCTCAACTCTAGAGATATGCCGAATACTGAATTCGTCAAAAGAATGGATTATGCTCCAACATTTCTCAAGATAACTATTTAGAGTACCATCAAGACATTGATATTCTTCTAACACTTGTTGGACAACCAGCTGAGAATCACCAAATGCCCTCACATGTTTTACTCCCATACTACTTAAAAGTTCTAAACCGAATAGGAGGGCCTCATATTCAGCTTGATTATTAGTGCACCAAGTTTTCAATCGGCTAGAGAAGTCAAAGGAGACATTACTTGGTGAAACAAGCACAATGCCAATTCCTTGCCCTTCATTGCAAACCGATCCATCAAAATATAAAGTCCAAGGAGTAATAGTGAGGTATGACATGTCTAGTTCATAAATATCATTAACCCGATGTTCTACAATAAAATCTGCTACGACTTGGCCTTTCATAGATTTCAATGGTTCATAGGCCAAGTCATATTCTATGAGTGCATAAGCCCACTTACCAATTCTACCACTCATAATTGGGTTATGCAACATGTATTTGATTACATCGGCTTGACCAGAAACAGTGCAATGACTAGACAGTAAATAACATCTACATTTGGTGCATGCATAAAACAAGCATAAGCATAACTTTTCAATAAAAGTGTACCTTGTTTCAGCATCCACCAACCTTCGGCTTAGATATGTCACCACATGCTCCTTCCCCTCAGTTTCTTGTGTCAGAACAGCCCCAATAACCTTGTCTTCAGCTGCAATGTATAATCTGAATGGTGCTCCTACTTGTGGTGCTTTTAACACGGGAGCCGAAGACAAGTATTTTTTAATGAGATCAAATGCTTCCTGCTGCTCTGCCCCCCAAGTGAATTCAGCATCATTCTTAAGCCGAAGGATAGGGGTGAAGGCATCAATCTTCCCGGCTAGGTTAGAAATAAACCTTCGTAAATAATTCACCTTGCCGAGAAACCTCTGCACTTCGACCTTACAAGTCGGAGGCCCCACATTCCGAATAGACTTGATTCGGTCAGGGTCTATTTCTATACCATGTTCATGGATGACAAATCCTAAAAACTTACCAGCCGACACTCCAAAAGCACATTTACGTGGGTTCATTTTTAAACCATACCGACGCATTTTATCAAAGGCTTTGCGCAAATCAGCTATATGAGAACTAAACTTAGCCGATTTGACTACAATATCATCAATGTAGACTTCCACAGTGTTTCCTAACAACTCATGGAAGATCAGATTCATAGCCCTCTGATAAGTAGCACCAGCATTTTTAAGACCGAATGTCATGACAACCCATTCAAATAAACCAATGAAGCCTGGACATATAAAGGCCGTTTTAGACGCATCTTCTTCGGCCATGAAAATCTGATTATATCCGGCATTACCATCAAGGAAGCTAATAATTCTATTTCCTGATGCATTATTGATTAATGTGTCGGCTATGGGCATGGGATATTCATCTTTAGGAGTTGCTTTATTTAAATTACGAAAATCAATGCATACTCTAAGTTTACCTGACTCTTTCTTCTCCACCGGCACAATATTGGAGACCCACTCTGCGTATCTGCAAGGTCTAATAAAATTAGCTTCTAGCAGCCGGTGGATTTCGTCCTTGATCCGTGGGAGAAGGTCTGGACGAAATGTTCTAGCTTTCTGCTTGAAAGGTCTGAAACCAGACTTAATGGGCAGCCGATGTTCGACAATCTCTCGGCTTAGTCCAGGCATTTCAGTGTAATTCCAAGCAAAACAATCTGAATATTCCTTCAATAGACCGATCATCTCATTTCTAGAATCGGTCTCCAGGGTCTTGTTTACAAAAGTCGGCCTTGGAGTTTTACCATTTCCTATGTCAATCTCCTCCAAAGGATCAGCCGATGTAAACCCCTGTCCTAGTTTATCAAGATCTCTGAATTCCTCTATCATGTCCCCCACAGAGGAATCAGATGATCTTTGTGTGATGGCGGACTTTCCGGTCTCGGGGACCGGATCATCCATAATACTATCTTTTCGCTGTGGTAGATGTTCGGTCTTAAAGTCCGAACTGTTCTGTGATAGACCAGACCATCCGGCTTTGAGGGCCGAATTGTCCATGATCAACGACTCATGAACTTTGTGTGTATTCATCATTTAAACTTTATTTAGGATTTAGCCGATTCTCCATCGGCTCTAGCATTACAGGAATGAAACCTTTCTTATCTATACTTATGAACTGATAATCAGAAAAATCTACTCCTGTGAGACATGTAGCAGTCTCATAAGTCCAGAGTACAGGAGCATCGGCCACAGCGATGCAGGCCGATACATCAGCATGTACTTGTTCTATATCATCGCCTACCCATTGTATTAACATTTGATGTAATGTAGAAGGTATACATTGATTGGCATGAATCCAATCTCTGCCTAGAATTAAACTGTAATTTCCTTCTACATCAGCGACGAAGAATGCAGCAGCAAGGGTCTTAGTCCCGATGGTTAATTCAACGGACGTGACTCCCCTAGCTTTAATCGAACTATCCCCAACACCGTTGAGGGTCATGTTGGTTTTGACAAGTTCGTCATCTTGTTTTCCTAATTTTCTGTATAATGAATAAGGCATTAGATTTACAGCCGCCCCTCCATCCACCAACATCTTAGCAATCGGTATTCCATCAATGTGACCGCGCACGAAGAGCGGCTTTAAATGATTTACCGATTCCTTTGGTTTAGTAAAGGCGGCTTCTTTAGGACCAAAATCAAATTGGGCAGCAACAGGTTCATCGTCGCCAATGATAGTGCAATCGGAAGAAAATGTAATAATATTTACATCCATACCTGGGCGTTCTGGAGAAGCCTCGTAGTCGACCAGGTCTTCTCCTAGCAGGTCGTCCTCTTCCATTGATGTTGTCGTGTTGTTGGAGGCTTCCTGATGAACGGCGGACGGTCCGCACTCGGGGGCCGGACGGTCCGCGCCTGGTGCAGGTTGACTTTCTATTTCCGTGGCCGTTTGTTTTTTCTCAACGGCCTTCGGTCTCCATTTCTTTTGTGGTGGCGGGTATAGTGGATGTGTGTCATTAAATATCTTTTCCGCCTCCTTCTCCTGGCTCTCCTTTGCTCTTAGGCGCTGTAATTTTCTCTTTTGGGATCGTGTCAATCCCGCTGGGCACCATCGAGGCATGGAGTATTTTGGATCGGTTGTTTTGATGGTAGCCGTATCCTTTTCGGTTGTGTTGGCCGATTCGCCGAAAATCATCGGCCCTTTATTGTCTCCCTGTATGACAACATCCGCAGTGCCTATTTTGATGATGTCCTTTTTTGTTCTTTGAGTTGCTACATGCATATGCCCCCCTGCCGGATTGGTCGGCCTAGGAGGCCGAGTAGTCCGGCAACCTTGTTGGGCCTGTGCCTGGTGACCGGATTCAGCAGTGCTCAATCGGTCTTGCACTGGCGGTGCCAACCTATCAAAAACGGATGTTTGGGGTGCCCCCCAGGCGGGGTACTGTGGCATCCCAAATGGATATGGTGGCATGCCCCACATTTGATTTGGGACATATGGTGGAGGTAAGTATGTGTATGAATATGGCATAGATGGATAAGTAGGTGGAGGGGTCCATGTCGGCATGTTAGGTCTCAATTGTACAGTAGGACCTTTCATTTCTTCCGATTGGTGGTGTGGTCCAATCGGCCTGACCTGACGTTGCTCATGAATGGGTGAGCGAGGTCGCTTCGGTGGCCGGTCACTGGGGCCAGCCTTCTTTTTCACATATTTAGACAACAATTGATCGAAAGTCGGGCCAGGCTTGATCAGCCGACCAGCTGCTTTAAATGTATTTGTTTTCCACGTATCTATCTCTGGTCGTCGTGGTTTGAAGGTACGTGGTCGCTGCGAGTCCTGAGCATGGCCGGACCGTCCGCCAGAGCTATCCGGACCGTCCGGTGGGGTCCCGGACCGTCCGCGCCTACGTGCTGGACCGTCCGGGATACGCAGCACGGGTTCCTGTATCTGTCTCCCTGTCTGCGCTTGCCCCCCAGTACTGGAGGTTGTGATGGTCACCTTTAGGGTCTCCCCTCCATCGGGAGTCTTCTCGGCTACCACTTTCCTGCAAGAAACTTTATGATCCTCATCGGCCTTTTTAGAATTGCCGATGATTGCCTCTTTGCCTTTGCCTTTATCGGCCGTGTTTGGCCGAACCAGGACTTTCTTGCCCTCGAAGTCGATCACGTTCATTGGAAATGGCTCTGTATCCACCTGCATTTCCTGAAATTTCAATCGTCCCTCATTAATGGCCGATTGAATCTGTCGTCGGAATACATTACAATCATTAGTGGCATGAGAAAATGAGTTATGCCACTTGCAATATGCACGACGTTTTAACTCGTCGGCGGATGGAACAGTGTGATTTATTTTAATATTGCCATTTTTGAGTAGTTCGTCAAATATTTTATCACATTTACCAACATTAAACGTAAACTTAACCTCCTCTTGCCGTTTCTTTTGAACCGGCTGCAAGGAGGAACAAGCCGAAGATTTGGCCTGTTTTGGCCAAACCATTTCAGCAGCATACACTTCTGTTGGTTCGTCATCTGAGCTACTTTGGTCGTATTCTACTATATGTACGTTGTGACGCATTGTCTTAGCAGTTTCTTTGCTCCGGCTTTCGCAAGCCAAAGCCCTCTGGTGTAACTGTGCTAGTGTAAAAAATTGGATGCCTTCTAATCTCTCTTTTAAATAATATCGTAGACCGTTAAAAGCTAATCCTACTAGCTGTTTTTCTGCTAAATGAATTTGAAAGCATCGGTTTCTTGTATCTCGGAATCTCCGGATGTAATCATTAACCGATTCATCTTTTGTCTGTTGCAACGACGCTAAATCTACCAAATCCAATTCATAGTCACCGGAGAAAAAATGATCATGAAATTTTTGTTCTAAATCCCCCCATGATGAAATGGAATTAGGAGGTAAAGTGGCGTACCATGCAAACGCAGTTCCTGTTAAAGATAATGAAAACAAACGTACGCGAAATGCCTCTGTGTCGGCCAACTCTCCTAATTGTGCTAAAAATTGGCCTATGTGTTCACGTGTGTTCTTTCCTTGATCACCCGAAAATTTTGTGAATTCGGGTATCCTGGTTCCCTGTGGGTATGGGTGGTGATCAAATCCGCTGTCATAAGGTTTCCGATATGATTGCCCCCCAGGGACCATGCTTACTCCGAGCTTATCTCGGAACGCCCCGGCTATTTCTTCCCTTACTATATCAATGGCAGCCGGTGCGAGACCACCGGCTCTCTGGTCAAACATAGGTGGGGTTGGCTGGATATTAGCATGTTGTCTTTCCCCCCATTGGTTTGAGTTACGTGGTGCATTTCCATTTGCTCTATATGGCTCATACGTTTGATCGTTTCTTTCCGGCCTTCCAGGTAGGGCCGGAAAGCTTTCCTGGGCTTTGGATCCTGAATTAGTGGGCTGGTGCATTGCATAGTGTGATGGGAAGTGTTGCTGGGACGGGCGAGGATTCATGTAATAATCCTCCTCAAAAGACTTATGCGCGGACTGTCCGGATACGTACCCGGACCGTCCGTGGTCATATGCGGACCGTCCGTCATTGTATGCGGACCGTCCGGCTGGGTAGTTTGGGTTCTGTGTCATATGTGGTGGCTCGGGCGCATATCTAGGTAACTCATTAAAAATAGGCCCGACTGCTGTTGGTCCGGACGGTCCGCGCTCACGTGCGGACGGTCCGGTCATGTGCAGATCGGCTGGTTTGCTGCCGATTTGTGGTTGCTTAGGGTATGTGTCCATCGGCATCCCATAAAGGGGTTGTGACTGGTCGTGACAACCTGTAGCCGATGTGTTACGCGCGTTATCTCCTAACTCAACCTCGTGCGAAGGAAAATTTGCGGTACTAGATTTATCGAATGCACGTACTAGTCTCTTAAGATCGCTTTGCATACCCCCTATGATGTTCTGCATTTGTTCACGCTGATCTTCTACATAATTTCTAAGAGATTGCAGATCGTTGGTATTACTTACATTGGGGATATCTGGCGTGGGTTGGAGCGAAGCCGGATCCGTCGCCCGATGTCGGACGACCTTGTTGTTCCTGTCCACTTTGAAGTTGGCCAAGAACTTTGCTTTCGCCTCCTGGATCATCCGCTCCTTGTGCTCCTCAAACTGGAGCTGCTCGTCAGCCGGCAAGGTTTCCCAAGTCGGCTCTATGATGTTGCTTAGAGAAATATCAGAGCTATCCTTTGAACCGGCCATTGAGGGCCGATCTGATGAGCTTAGATGTGTTGTCCCCAGCGGAGTCGCCAAAAAGTATGTTGACGCCTTTTTGGAGCGCCAAACACTCAACAAGAACCGTGGCGGTGCCTTCTGCACAGGGGCGGACGGTCCGCGCGCAGGGGCCGGACGGTCCGCGGCCTGGTGCGAGGCGCGGTGGTACTCTCTGCGCAGGGGCGGACTGTCCGCGGCCTGAGGCCGGACGGTCCGCGGCCTCGTGCGCGGCTAGGGCTCCTGCCTGACGACCGGACGGTCCGCGCCCTGGGGCTGGACGGTCCGCGCGTACGCAGGGACGGCGGAAGATCGCCAACGGCGCCTGGATCTCGCTCCCGGGAGGGACCCCGTCGGGGAGTAGAGATCCTAGGTTGTGTCTAGGCTCGGGTAGACCGACTTAGACTCCTCTAATCGACGTAGAGTCGAGGAGAGGCGGAGAATTTGGGGATGGGAGACTAAACCTAAACTAGACTAGAACTACTCCTAGGATAAAATGCGAAATAGAAGTTGTATTGATTCGATTGATGATCATAAATCGGCCGTATACCTCTCTATTTATAGAGGAGGGGGGCTGGACCCTTTACAAACTAATTTCCGAGCTTATCCCATGATTTTAGCTAACAACCGTAGCACAAAACTCGGAACCCTAATCTGTTCTGCGCACGCGCGGACCGTCCGACCCACAGGCGCGGACCGTCCGGACCGCGGACCGTCCGGCCTCAGGGCCGGACAGTCCGCCGGCTCAATTTTGGTTCGAACATATGCCCCCCTGCCTTTTGGTGGAGCTGGGCGAACCAAAAGCAACTAACTCGATGTAATCACATCGGTTTTCTTAGGCATCTTGCCACATACTAGGATGGTACTGTTTGAGGAAACGCCCATTCAAAGCCTTAGGTAAATCCTTGCCTTGTAATGTTTGTAGTAAATAAGCGTTACCAGGCATCACCTGCTTCACTTTATAAGGACCCTCCCAGCTTGGCGACCATTTCCCGAACTTTCGATCTTTATTCCTTAGAGGTAGAATGGTCTTCCACACCAAGTCTCCTACTTGGAATGATTTTGCTTTGACCTTCTTGTTGTAGGCCCTGGCTACCATGATCTTATCCTTTTCTATTGCTCCCAAAGCTATCATCCTCTTGTCGGTCACCTCATCAATATTATCCATCATTGAATTATAATAATCAGTAGCAGTTAGGTCATTTTGTCTGGCAAACCTGACAGCATTCAAACTTATTTCCACAGGTAACACTGCTTCCTGCCCATAGACAAGCTCAAAAGGAGATACTTTAGTAGCACCATGTTTAGATATTCTATGAGCCCATAAAGCTTCAGACAAAATCTTATGCCAATGTTTAGGATTATCAGATACCTTCTTCTTTATCAAATTAATCAACGTCCTATTACTAGACTCGGCCTGTCCATTGGCCTGAGCATAATATGGAGACGAATTAAGCAGCTTAATTCTGTATAATTCAGCAAATTCACGTACCTCCTTTGACATAAAAGAAGTACCTTGATCTGTAGTCAAGGTCTGGGGAATGCCGAATCTATGAATAATATGCTCAGTTATGAACTCAATTACCTCCTTGTGCGTCATGTTCTTTAGAGCAACGGCTTCAGTCCATTTGGTGAAATAGTCAGTGGCAACTAACACAAACCGATGCCCTTTTGATGATGAAGGATGAATTTCTCCAATAAAGTCTAACCCCCATCCTCTGAATGGCCAAGGCTTGATGATAGGATGTAATTCGGCTACAGGGACCAACTGTAGGTCGCCGAATTTTTGACACACTTGGCACCCCTTGTAGTACTTAAAACAATCAGCTGTCATACTAGGCCAATAAAAACCAGACCTTCGCAACAACCACTTCATCTTTGGAGCTGATTGATGGGTACCACAAATTCCTTCATGTACTTCGGCCATAGCTAATATAGCATCATCTGGGCCCAAGCACTTAAGCAGGACATCATTAACCATTCGGCGGTAAAGTTCATCACTCATCAAAACATACTTGAAAGCTGTTCGCCGAATGTTCTTATCTGTCCTGATATTGGGATTTTGCAAATAATTAAGTATAGGTGTCCTCCAATCACTTGCATCGGCTTCATTGTCAGCCGAATCGATTAAGAGAACATTTCTGATAACCTCGGACGGTCCGGCGTCATCACGCGGACGGTCCGCGACCTGGGAATTTGGCTCTACACTGGTTATCAGATTTTCAATTTTGTGAAATTTCCCTTTCTTTATCTGATAACCTGATGCATCTTGTGCCAAATCGTTAGCTCTATGATTCTCAACTCTAGAGATATGTCGAATACTGAATTCGTCAAAAGAATTGATTATGCTCCAACATTTCTCAAGATAACTATTTAGAGTACCATCAAGACATTGATATTCTTCTAACACTTGTTGGACAACCAGCTGAGAATCACCAAATGCCCTCACATGTTTTACTCCCATACTACTTAAAAGTTCTAAACCGAATAGGAGGGCCTCATATTCAGCTTGATTATTAGTGCACCAAGTTTTCAATCGGCTAGAGAAGTCAAAGGAGACATTACTTGGTGAAACAAGCACAATGCCAATTCCTTGCCCTTCATTGCAAACCGATCCATCAAAATATAAAGTCCAAGGAGTAATAGTGAGGTATGACATGTCTAGTTCATAAATATCATTAACCCGATGTTCTACAATAAAATCCGCTACGACTTGGCCTTTCATAGATTTCAATGGTTCATAGGCCAAGTCATATTCTATGAGTGCATAAGCCCACTTACCAATTCTACCACTCATAATTGGGTTATGCAACATGTATTTGATTACATCGGCTTGACCAGAAACAGTGCAATGACTAGACAGTAAATAACATCTACATTTGGTGCATGCATAAAACAAGCATAAGCATAACTTTTCAATAAAAGTGTACCTTGTTTCAGCATCCACCAACCTTCGGCTTAGATATGTCACCACATGCTCCTTCCCCTCAGTTTCTTGTGTCAGAACAGCCCCAATAACCTTGTCTTCAGCTGCAATGTATAATCTGAATGGTGCTCCTACTTGTGGTGCTTTTAACACGGGAGCCGAAGACAAGTATTTTTTAATGAGATCAAATGCTTCCTGCTGCTCTGCCCCCCAAGTGAATTCAGCATCATTCTTAAGCCGAAGGATAGGGGTGAAGGCATCAATCTTCCCGGCTAGGTTAGAAATAAACCTTCGTAAATAATTCACCTTGCCGAGAAACCTCTGCACTTCGACCTTACAAGTCGGAGGCCCCACATTCCGAATAGACTTGATTCGGTCAGGGTCTATTTCTATACCATGTTCATGGATGACAAATCCTAAAAACTTACCAGCCGACACTCCAAAAGCACATTTACGTGGGTTCATTTTTAAACCATACCGACGCATTTTATCAAAGGCTTTGCGCAAATCAGCTATATGAGAACTAAACTTGGCCGATTTGACTACAATATCATCAATGTAGACTTCCACAGTGTTTCCTAACAACTCATGGAAGATCAGATTCATAGCCCTCTGATAAGTAGCACCAGCATTTTTAAGACCGAATGTCATGACAACCCATTCAAATAAACCAATGAAGCCTGGACATATAAAGGCCGTTTTAGACGCATCTTCTTCGGCCATGAAAATCTGATTATATCCGGCATTACCATCAAGGAAGCTAATAATTCTATTTCCTGATGCATTATTGATTAATGTGTCGGCTATGGGCATGGGATATTCATCTTTAGGAGTTGCTTTATTTAAATTACGAAAATCAATGCATACTCTAAGTTTACCTGACTCTTTCTTCTCCACCGGCACAATATTGGAGACCCACTCTGCGTATCTGCAAGGTCTAATAAAATTAGCTTCTAGCAGCCGGTGGATTTCGTCCTTGATCCGTGGGAGAAGGTCTGGACGAAATGTTCTAGCTTTCTGCTTGAAAGGTCTGAAACCAGACTTAATGGGCAGCCGATGTTCGACAATCTCTCGGCTTAGTCCAGGCATTTCAGTGTAATTCCAAGCAAAACAATCTGAATATTCCTTCAATAGACCGATCATCTCATTTCTAGAATCGGTCTCCAGGGTCTTGTTTACAAAAGTCGGCCTTGGAGTTTTACCATTTCCTATGTCAATCTCCTCCAAAGGATCAGCCGATGTAAACCCCTGTCCTAGTTTATCAAGATCTCTGAATTCCTCTATCATGTCCCCCACAGAGGAATCAGATGATCTTTGTGTGATGGCGGACTTTCCGGTCTCGGGGACCGGATCATCCATAATACTATCTTTTCGCTGTGGTAGATGTTCGGTCTTAAAGTCCGAACTGTTCTGTGATAGACCAGACCATCCGGCTTTGAGGGCCGAATTGTCCATGATCAACGACTCATGAACTTTGTGTGTATTCATCATTTAAACTTTATTTAGGATTTAGCCGATTCTCCATCGGCTCTAGCATTACAGGAATGAAACCTTTCTTATCTATACTTATGAACTGATAATCAGAAAAATCTACTCCTGTGAGACATGTAGCAGTCTCATAAGTCCAGAGTACAGGATCATCGGCCACAGCGATGCAGGCCGATACATCAGCATGTACTTGTTCTATATCATCGCCTACCCATTGTATTAACATTTGATGTAATGTAGAAGGTATACATTGATTGGCATGAATCCAATCTCTGCCTAGAATTAAACTGTAATTTCCTTCTACATCAGCGACGAAGAATGCAGCAGCAAGGGTCTTAGTCCCGATGGTTAATTCAACGGACGTGACTCCCCTAGCTTTAATCGAACTATCCCCAACACCGCTGAGGGTCATGTTGGTTTTGACAAGTTCGTCATCTTGTTTTCCTAATTTTCTGTATAATGAATAAGGCATTAGATTTACAGCCGCCCCTCCATCCACCAACATCTTAGCAATCGGTATTCCATCAATGTGACCGCGCACGAAGAGCGGCTTTAAATGATTTACCGATTCCTTTGGTTTAGTAAAGGCGGCTTCTTTAGGACCAAAATCAAACTGGGTAGCAACAGGTTCATCGTCGCCAATGATAGTGCAATCGGAAGAAAATGTAATAATATTTACATCCATACCTGGGCGTTCTGGAGAAGCCTCGTAGTCGACCAGGTCTTCTCCTAGCAGGTCGTCCTCTTCCATTGATGTTGTCGTGTTGTTGGAGGCTTCCTGATGAACGGCGGACGGTCCGCACTCGGGGGCCGGACGGTCCGCGCCTGGTGCAGGTTGACTTTCTATTTCCGTGGCCGTTTGTTTTTTCTCAACGGCCTTCGGTCTCCATTTCTTTTGTGGTGGCGGGTATAGTGGATGTGTGTCATTAAATATCTTTTCCGCCTCCTTCTCCTGGCTCTCCTTTGCTCTTAGGCGCTGTAATTTTCTCTTTTGGGATCGTGTCAATCCCGCTGGGCACCATCGAGGCATGGAGTATTTTGGATCGGTTGTTTTGATGGTAGCCGTATCCTTTTCGGTTGTGTTGGCCGATTCGCCGAAAATCATCGGCCCTTTATTGTCTCCCTGTATGACAACATCCGCAGTGCCTATTTTGATGATGTCCTTTTTTGTTCTTTGAGTTGCTACATGCATATGCCCCCCTGCCGGATTGGTCGGCCTAGGAGGCCGAGTAGTCTGGCAACCTTGTTGGGCCTGTGCCTGGTGACCGGATTCAGCAGTGCTCAATCGGTCTTGCACTGGCGGTGCCAACCTATCAAAAACGGATGTTTGGGGTGCCCCCCAGGCGGGGTACTGTGGCATCCCAAATGGATATGGTGGCATGCCCCACATTTGATTTGGGACATATGGTGGAGGTAAGTATGTGTATGAATATGGCATAGATGGATAAGTAGGTGGAGGGGTCCATGTCGGCATGTTAGGTCTCAATTGTACAGTAGGACCTTTCATTTCTTCCGATTGGTGGTGTGGTCCAATCGGCCTGACCTGACGTTGCTCATGAATGGGTGAGCGGGGTCGCTTCGGTGGCCGGTCACTGGGGCCAGCCTTCTTTTTCACATATTTAGACAACAATTGATCGAAAGTCGGGCCAGGCTTGATCAGCCGACCAGCTGCTTTAAATGTATTTGTTTTCCACGTACCTATCTCTGGTCGTCGTGGTTTGAAGGTACGTGGTCGCTGCGAGTCCTGAGCATGGCCGGACCGTCCGCCAGAGCTATCCGGACCGTCCGGTGGGGTCCCGGACCGTCCGCGCCTACGTGCCGGACCGTCCGGGATACGCAGCACGGGTTCCTGTATCTGTCTCCCTGTCTGCGCTTGCCCCCCAGTACTGGAGGTTGTGATGGTCACCTTTAGGGTCTCCCCTCCATCGGGAGTCTTCTCGGCTACCACTTTCCTGCAAGAAACTTTATGATCCTCATCGGCCTTTTTAGAATTGCCGATGATTGCCTCTTTGCCTTTGCCTTTATCGGCCGTGTTTGGCCGAACCAGGACTTTCTTGCCCTCGAAGTCGATCACGTTCATTGGAAATGGCTCTGTATCCACCTGCATTTCCTGAAATTTCAATCGTCCCTCATTAATGGCCGATTGAATCTGTCGTCGGAATACATTACAATCATTAGTGGCATGAGAAAATGAGTTATGCCACTTGCAATATGCACGACGTTTTAACTCGTCGGCGGATGGAACAGTGTGATTTATTTTAATATTGCCATTTTTGAGTAGTTCGTCAAATATTTTATCACATTTACCAACATTAAACGTAAACTTAACCTCCTCTTGCCGTTTCTTTTGAACCGGCTGCAAGGAGGAACAAGCCGAAGATTTGGCCTGTTTTGGCCAAACCATTTCAGCAGCATACACTTCTGTTGGTTCGTCATCTGAGCTACTTTGGTCGTATTCTACTATATGTACGTTGTGACGCATTGTCTTAGCAGTTTCTTTGCTCCGGCTTTCGCAAGCCAAAGCCCTCTGGTGTAACTGTGCTAGTGTAAAAAATTGGATGCCTTCTAATCTCTCTTTTAAATAATATCGTAGACCGTTAAAAGCTAATCCTACTAGCTGTTTTTCTGCTAAATGAATTTGAAAGCATCGGTTTCTTGTATCTCGGAATCTCCGGATGTAATCATTAACCGATTCATCTTTTGTCTGTTGCAACGACGCTAAATCTACCAAATCCAATTCATAGTCACCGGAGAAAAAATGATCATGAAATTTTTGTTCTAAATCCCCCCATGATGAAATGGAATTAGGAGGTAAAGTGGCGTACCATGCAAACGCAGTTCCTGTTAAAGATAATGAAAACAAACATACGCGAAATGCCTCTGTGTCGGCCAACTCTCCTAATTGTGCTAAAAATTGGCCTATGTGTTCACGTGTGTTCTTTCCTTGATCACCCGAAAATTTTGTGAATTCGGGTATCCTGGTTCCCTGTGGGTATGGGTGGTGATCAAATCGGCTGTCATAAGGTTTCCGATATGATTGCCCCCCAGGGACCATGCTTACTCCGAGCTTATCTCGGAACGCCCCGGCTATTTCTTCCCTTACTATATCAATGGCAGCCGGTGCGAGACCACCGGCTCTCTGGTCAAACATAGGTGGGGTTGGCTGGATATTAGCATGTTGTCTTTCCCCCCATTGGTTTGAGTTACGTGGTGCATTTCCATTTGCTCTATATGGCTCATACGTTTGATCGTTTCTTTCCGGCCTTCCAGGTAGGGCCGGAAAGCTTTCCTGGGCTTTGGATCCTGAATTAGTGGGCTGGTGCATTGCATAGTGTGATGGGAAGTGTTGCTGGGACGGGCGAGGATTCATGTAATAATCCTCCTCAAAAGACTTATGCGCGGACTGTCCGGATACGTACCCGGACCGTCCGTGGTCATATGCGGACCGTCCGTCATTGTATGCGGACCGTCCGGCTGGGTAGTTTGGGTTCTGTGTCATATGTGGTGGCTCGGGCGCATATCTAGGTAACTCATTAAAAATAGGCCCGACTGCTGTTGGTCCGGACGGTCCGCGCTCACGTGCGGACGGTCCGGTCATGTGCAGATCGGCTGGTTTGCTGCCGATTTGTGGTTGCTTAGGGTATGTGTCCATCGGCATCCCATAAAGGGGTTGTGACTGGTCGTGACAACCTGTAGCCGATGTGTTACGCGCGTTATCTCCTAACTCAACCTCGTGCGAAGGAAAATTTGCGGTACTAGATTTATCGAATGCACGTACTAGTCTCTTAAGATCGCTTTGCATACCCCCTATGATGTTCTGCATTTGTTCACGCTGATCTTCTACATAATTTCTAAGAGATTGCAGATCGTTGGTATTACTTACATTGGGGATATCTGGCGTGGGTTGGAGCGAAGCCGGATCCGTCGCCCGATGTCGGACGACCTTGTTGTTCCTGTCCACTTTGAAGTTGGCCAAGAACTTTGCTTTCGCCTCCTGGATCATCCGCTCCTTGTGCTCCTCAAACTGGAGCTGCTCGTCAGCCGGCAAGGTTTCCCAAGTCGGCTCTATGATGTTGCTTAGAGAAATATCAGAGCTATCCTTTGAACCGGCCATTGAGGGCCGATCTGATGAGCTTAGATGTGTTGTCCCCAGCGGAGTCGCCAAAAAGTATGTTGACGCCTTTTTGGAGCGCCAAACACTCAACAAGAACCGTGGCGGTGCCTTCTGCACAGGGGCGGACGGTCCGCGCGCAGGGGCCGGACGGTCCGCGGCCTGGTGCGAGGCGCGGTGGTACTCTCTGCGCAGGGGCGGACTGTCCGCGGCCTGGGGCCGGACGGTCCGCGGCCTGGTGCGCGGCTAGGGCTCCTGCCTGACGACCGGACGGTCCGCGCCCTGGGGCTGGACGGTCCGCGCGTACGCAGGGACGGCGGAAGATCGCCGACGGCGCCTGGATCTCGCTCCCGGGAGGGACCCCGTCGGGGAGTAGAGATCCTAGGTTGTGTCTAGGCTCGGGTAGACCGACTTAGACTCCTCTAATCGACGTAGAGTCGAGGAGAGGCGGAGAATTTGGGGATGGGAGACTAAACCTAAACTAGACTAGAACTACTCCTAGGATAAAATGCGAAATAGAAGTTGTATTGATTCGATTGATGATCATAAATCGGCCGTATACCTCTCTATTTATAGAGGAGGGGGGCTGGACCCTTTACAAACTAATTTCCGAGCTTATCCCATGATTTTAGCTAACAACCGTAGCACAAAACTCGGAACCCTAATCTGTTCTGCGCACGCGCGGACCGTCCGACCCACAGGCGCGGACCGTCCGGACCGCGGACCGTCCGGCCTCAGGGCCGGACAGTCCGCCGGCTCAATTTTGGTTCGAACATATGCCCCCCTGCCTTTTGGTGGAGCTGGGCGAACCAAAAGCAACTAACTCGATGTAATCACATCGGTTTTCTTAGGCATCTTGCCACATACTAGGATGGTACTGTTTGAGGAAACGCGCATTCAAAGCCTTAGGTAAATCCTTGCCTTGTAATGTTTGTAGTAAATAAGCGTTACCAGGCATCACCTGCTTCACTTTATAAGGACCCTCCCAGCTTGGCGACCATTTCCCGAACTTTCGATCTTTATTCCTTAGAGGTAGAATGGTCTTCCACACCAAGTCTCCTACTTGGAATGATTTTGCTTTGACCTTCTTGTTGTAGGCCCTGGCTACCATGATCTTATCCTTTTCTATTGCTCCCAAAGCTATCATCCTCTTGTCGGTCACCTCATCAATATTATCCATCATTGAATTATAATAATCAGTAGCAGTTAGGTCATTTTGTCTGGCAAACCTGACAGCATTCAAACTTATTTCCACAGGTAACACTGCTTCCTGCCCATAGACAAGCTCAAAAGGAGATACTTTAGTAGCACCATGTTTAGATATTCTATGAGCCCATAAAGCTTCAGACAAAATCTTATGCCAATGTTTAGGATTATCAGATACCTTCTTCTTTATCAAATTAATCAACGTCCTATTACTAGACTCGGCCTGTCCATTGGCCTGAGCATAATATGGAGACGAATTAAGCAGCTTAATTCTGTATAATTCAGCAAATTCACGTACCTCCTTTGACATAAAAGAAGTACCTTGATCTGTAGTCAAGGTCTGGGGAATGCCGAATCTATGAATAATATGCTCAGTTATGAACTCAATTACCTCCTTGTGCGTCATGTTCTTTAGAGCAACGGCTTCAGTCCATTTGGTGAAATAGTCAGTGGCAACTAACACAAACCGATGCCCTTTTGATGATGAAGGATGAATTTCTCCAATAAAGTCTAACCCCCATCCTCTGAATGGCCAAGGCTTGATGATAGGATGTAATTCGGCTGCAGGGACCAACTGTAGGTCGCCGAATTTTTGACACACTTGGCACCCCTTGTAGTACTTAAAACAATCAGCTGTCATACTAGGCCAATAAAAACCAGACCTTCGCAACAACCACTTCATCTTTGGAGCTGATTGATGGGTACCACAAATTCCTTCATGTACTTCGGCCATAGCTAATATAGCATCATCTGGGCCCAAGCACTTAAGCAGGACATCATTAACCATTCGGCGGTAAAGTTCATCACTCATCAAAACATACTTGAAAGCTGTTCGCCGAATGTTCTTATCTGTCCTGATATTGGGATTTTGCAAATAATTAAGTATAGGTGTCCTCCAATCACTTGCATCGGCTTCATTGTCAGCCGAATCGATTAAGAGAACATTTCTGATAACCTCGGACGGTCCGGCGTCATCACGCGGACGGTCCGCGACCTGGGAATTTGGCTCTGCACTGGTTATCAGATTTTCAGTTTTGTGAAATTTCCCTTTCTTTATCTGATAACCTGATGCATCTTGTGCCAAATCGTTAGCTCTATGATTCTCAACTCTAGAGATATGCCGAATACTGAATTCGTCAAAAGAATGGATTATGCTCCAACATTTCTCAAGATAACTATTTAGAGTACCATCAAGACATTGATATTCTTCTAACACTTGTTGGACAACCAGCTGAGAATCACCAAATGCCCTCACATGTTTTACTCCCATACTACTTAAAAGTTCTAAACCGAATAGGAGGGCCTCATATTCAGCTTGATTATTAGTGCACCAAGTTTTCAATCGGCTAGAGAAGTCAAAGGAGACATTACTTGGTGAAACAAGCACAATGCCAATTCCTTGCCCTTCATTGCAAACCGATCCATCAAAATATAAAGTCCAAGGAGTAATAGTGAGGTATGACATGTCTAGTTCATAAATATCATTAACCCGATGTTCTACAATAAAATCTGCTACGACTTGGCCTTTCATAGATTTCAATGGTTCATAGGCCAAGTCATATTCTATGAGTGCATAAGCCCACTTACCAATTCTACCACTCATAATTGGGTTATGCAACATGTATTTGATTACATCGGCTTGACCAGAAACAGTGCAATGACTAGACAGTAAATAACATCTACATTTGGTGCATGCATAAAACAAGCATAAGCATAACTTTTCAATAAAAGTGTACCTTGTTTCAGCATCCACCAACCTTCAGCTTAGATATGTCACCACATGCTCCTTCCCCTCAGTTTCTTGTGTCAGAACAGCCCCAATAACCTTGTCTTCAGCTGCAATGTATAATCTGAATGGTGCTCCTACTTGTGGTGCTTTTAACACGGGAGCCGAAGACAAGTATTTTTTAATGAGATCAAATGCTTCCTGCTGCTCTGCCCCCCAAGTGAATTCAGCATCATTCTTAAGCCGAAGGATAGGGGTGAAGGCATCAATCTTCCCGGCTAGGTTAGAAATAAACCTTCGTAAATAATTCACCTTGCCGAGAAACCTCTGCACTTCGACCTTACAAGTCGGAGGCCCCACATTCCGAATAGACTTGATTCGGTCAGGGTCTATTTCTATACCATGTTCATGGATGACAAATCCTAAAAACTTACCAGCCGACACTCCAAAAGCACATTTACGTGGGTTCATTTTTAAACCATACCGACGCATTTTATCAAAGGCTTTGCGCAAATCAGCTATATGAGAACTAAACTTAGCCGATTTGACTACAATATCATCAATGTAGACTTCCACAGTGTTTCCTAACAACTCATGGAAGATCAGATTCATAGCCCTCTGATAAGTAGCACCAGCATTTTTAAGACCGAATGTCATGACAACCCATTCAAATAAACCAATGAAGCCTGGACATATAAAGGCCGTTTTAGACGCATCTTCTTCGGCCATGAAAATCTGATTATATCCGGCATTACCATCAAGGAAGCTAATAATTCTATTTCCTGATGCATTATTGATTAATGTGTCGGCTATGGGCATGGGATATTCATCTTTAGGAGTTGCTTTATTTAAATTACGAAAATCAATGCATACTCTAAGTTTACCTGACTCTTTCTTCTCCACCGGCACAATATTGGAGACCCACTCTGCGTATCTGCAAGGTCTAATAAAATTAGCTTCTAGCAGCCGGTGGATTTCGTCCTTGATCCGTGGGAGAAGGTCTGGACGAAATGTTCTAGCTTTCTGCTTGAAAGGTCTGAAACCAGACTTAATGGGCAGCCGATGTTCGACAATCTCTCGGCTTAGTCCAGGCATTTCAGTGTAATTCCAAGCAAAACAATCTGAATATTCCTTCAATAGACCGATCATCTCATTTCTAGAATCGGTCTCCAGGGTCTTGTTTACAAAAGTCGGCCTTGGAGTTTTACCATTTCCTATGTCAATCTCCTCCAAAGGATCAGCCGATGTAAACCCCTGTCCTAGTTTATCAAGATCTCTGAATTCCTCTGTCATGTCCCCCACAGAGGAATCAGATGATCTTTGTGTGATGGCGGACTTTCCGGTCTCGGGGACCGGATCATCCATAATACTATCTTTTCGCTGTGGTAGATGTTCGGTCTTAAAGTCCGAACTGTTCTGTGATAGACCAGACCATCCGGCTTTGAGGGCCGAATTGTCCATGATCAACGACTCATGAACTTTGTGTGTATTCATCATTTAAACTTTATTTAGGATTTAGCCGATTCTCCATCGGCTCTAGCATTACAGGAATGAAACCTTTCTTATCTATACTTATGAACTGATAATCAGAAAAATCTACTCCTGTGAGACATGTAGCAGTCTCATAAGTCCAGAGTACAGGAGCATCGGCCACAGCGATGCAGGCCGATACATCAGCATGTACTTGTTCTATATCATCGCCGACCCATTGTATTAACATTTGATGTAATGTAGAAGGTATACATTGATTGGCATGAATCCAATCTCTGCCTAGAATTAAACTGTAATTTCCTTCTACATCAGCGACGAAGAATGCAGCAGCAAGGGTCTTAGTCCCGATGGTTAATTCAACGGACGTGACTCCCCTAGCTTTAATCGAACTATCCCCAACACCGCTGAGGGTCATGTTGGTTTTGACAAGTTCGTCATCTTGTTTTCCTAATTTTCTGTATAATGAATAAGGCATTAGATTTACAGCCGCCCCTCCATCCACCAACATCTTAGCAATCGATATTCCATCAATGTGACCGCGCACGAAGAGCGGCTTTAAATGATTTACCGATTCCTTTGGTTTAGTAAAGGCGGCTTCTTTAGGACCAAAATCAAACTGGGCAGCAACAGGTTCATCGTCGCCAATGATAGTGCAATCGGAAGAAAATGTAATAATATTTACATCCATACCTGGGCGTTCTGGAGAAGCCTCGTAGTCGACCAGGTCTTCTCCTAGCAGGTCGTCCTCTTCCATTGATGTTGTCGTGTTGTTGGAGGCTTCCTGATGAACGGCGGACGGTCCGCACTCGGGGGCCGGACGGTCCGCGCCTGGTGCAGGTTGACTTTCTATTTCCGTGGCCGTTTGTTTTTTCTCAACGGCCTTCGGTCTCCATTTCTTTTGTGGTGGCGGGTATAGTGGATGTGTGTCATTAAATATCTTTTCCGCCTCCTTCTCCTGGCTCTCCTTTGCTCTTAGGCGCTGTAATTTTCTCTTTTGGGATCGTGTCAATCCCGCTGGGCACCATCGAGGCATGGAGTATTTTGGATCGGTTGTTTTGATGGTAGCCGTATCCTTTTCGGTTGTGTTGGCCGATTCGCCGAAAATCATCGGCCCTTTATTGTCTCCCTGTATGACAACATCCGCAGTGCCTATTTTGATGATGTCCTTTTTTGTTCTTTGAGTTGCTACATCATAGAGCCACATACTAGCTCCTGCTTCCCGACACTCAACAAAAAATTGGATGCCTTCTAATCTCTCTTTTAAATAATATCGTAGACCGTTAAAAGCTAATCCTACTAGCTGTTTTTCTGCTAAATGAATTTGAAAGCATCGGTTTCTTGTATCTCGGAATCTCCGGATGTAATCATTAACCGATTCATCTTTTGTCTGTCGCAACGACGCTAAATCTACCAAATCCAATTCATAGTCACCGGAGAAAAAATGATCATGAAATTTTTGTTCTAAATCCCCCCATGATGAAATGGAATTAGGAGGTAAAGTGGCGTACCATGCAAACGCAGTTCCTGTTAAAGATAATGAAAACAAACGTACGCGAAATGCCTCTGTGTCGGCCAACTCTCCTAATTGTGCTAAAAATTGGCCTATGTGTTCACGTGTGTTCTTTCCTTGATCACCCGAAAATTTTGTGAATTCGGGTATCCTGGTTCCCTGTGGGTATGGGTGGTGATCAAATCGGCTGTCATAAGGTTTCCGATATGATTGCCCCCCAGGGACCATGCTTACTCCGAGCTTATCTCGGAACGCCCCGGCTATTTCTTCCCTTACTATATCAATGGCAGCCGGTGCGAGACCACCGGCTCTCTGGTCAAACATAGGTGGGGTTGGCTGGATATTAGCATGTTGTCTTTCCCCCCATTGGTTTGAGTTACGTGGTGCATTTCCATTTGCTCTATATGGCTCATACGTTTGATCGTTTCTTTCCGGCCTTCCAGGTAGGGCCGGAAAGCTTTCCTGGGCTTTGGATCCTGAATTAGTGGGCTGGTGCATTGCATAGTGTGATGGGAAGTGTTGCTGGGACGGGCGAGGATTCATGTAATAATCCTCCTCAAAAGACTTATGCGCGGACTGTCCGGATACGTACCCGGACCGTCCGTGGTCATATGCGGACCGTCCGTCATTGTATGCGGACCGTCCGGCTGGGTAGTTTGGGTTCTGTGTCATATGTGGTGGCTCGGTCGCATATCTAGGTAACTCATTAAAAATAGGCCCGACTGCTGTTGGTCCGGACGGTCCGCGCTCACGTGCGGACGGTCCGGTCATGTGCAGATCGGCTGGTTTGCTGCCGATTTGTGGTTGCTTAGGGTATGTGTCCATCGGCATCCCATAAAGGGGTTGTGACTGGTCGTGACAACCTGTAGCCGATGTGTTACGCGCGTTATCTCCTAACTCAACCTCGTGCGAAGGAAAATTTGCGGTACTAGATTTATCGAATGCACGTACTAGTCTCTTAAGATCGCTTTGCATACCCCCTATGATGTTCTGCATTTGTTCACGCTGATCTTCTACATAATTTCTAAGAGATTGCAGATCGTTGGTATTACTTACATTGGGGATATCTGGCGTGGGTTGGAGCGAAGCCGGATCCGTCGCCCGATGTCGGACGACCTTGTTGTTCCTGTCCACTTTGAAGTTGGCCAAGAACTTTGCTTTCGCCTCCTGGATCATCCGCTCCTTGTGCTCCTCAAACTGGAGCTGCTCGTCAGCCGGCAAGGTTTCCCAAGTCGGCTCTATGATGTTGCTTAGAGAAATATCAGAGCTATCCTTTGAACCGGCCATTGAGGGCCGATCTGATGAGCTTAGATGTGTTGTCCCCAGCAGAGTCGCCAAAAAGTATGTTGACGCCTTTTTGGAGCGCCAAACACTCAACAAGAACCGTGGCGGTGCCTTCTGCACAGGGGCGGACGGTCCGCGCGCAGGGGCCGGACGGTCCGCGGCCTGGTGCGAGGCGCGGTGGTACTCTCTGCGCAGGGGCGGACTGTCCGCGGCCTGGGGCCGGACGGTCCGCGGCCTGGTGCGCGGCTAGGGCTCCTGCCTGACGACCGGACGGTCCGCGCCCTGGGGCTGGACGGTCCGCGCGTACGCAGGGACGGCGGAAGATCGCCGACGGCGCCTGGATCTCGCTCCCGGGAGGGACCCCGTCGGGGAGTAGAGATCCTAGGTTGTGTCTAGGCTCGGGTAGACCGACTTAGACTCCTCTAATCGACGTAGAGTCGAGGAGAGGCGGAGAATTTGGGGATGGGAGACTAAACCTAAACTAGACTAGAACTACTCCTAGGATAAAATGCGAAATAGAAGTTGTATTGATTCGATTGATGATCATAAATCGGCCGTATACCTCTCTATTTATAGAGGAGGGGGGCTGGACCCTTTACAAACTAATTTCCGAGCTTATCCCATGATTTTAGCTAACAACCGTAGCACAAAACTCGGAACCCTAATCTGTTCTGCGCACGCGCGGACCGTCCGGACCGCGGACCGTCCGGCCTCAGGGCCGGACCGTCCGCGCGCTCAATTTGGTGCTCAACATATGCCCCCTGCCTTTTGGTGGAGCTGAGCGAACCAAAAGCAACTAACTCGATGTTATCACATCGGTTTTCTTAGGCATCTTGCCACTTACTAGGATGGTACGCAGTGGCCTTGGTCTCGATGGTTGACTCAACGGACGTGATCCCTTTAGATTTGATCGAACTGTCAGTCCCAACATCGCCGAGCGTCATACTGGTCCTGACCAATTCGTCACATTGCCTTCCTAATTCTCTAAGTGTTCTGGCGTAGCTCCGTAGTCGACCAGGTCTTCTCCTTGCAGGTCGTCTTCCTCCATGGGCGTCGGTACGTCGTCGGAGGTGTCATGGTTTATTGCAGATGAGTCGGCCTCAGGGGTCGGACGGTCCGCACCCTGTACGGTTGGTCCGGTTTTTATAGTCGGACTGTCTGCTATACCTGCAAAGAGCTGCACAGTTGCTGTTTTATTTTCTGTCTTTATGGCCGTTTGATTTTCCTCAATGGCCTTTGGTCTCCATCTCTTTTGTGGTGGCGGATATTGCGGATGTGTGTCATTGAATATTTTTTCCGCCTCCTTCTCCTGATTCTCCTTTGCCCTAAGGCGCTGTAATTTTCGCTTTTGCGATCGTGTCAATCCCGATGGGCACCATCGGGGCATGGAGTATTTTGGATCGGCTATTTTATTGACAGTCGTACTTTCTTTTTTGTTTGTGTTGGCCGATTCACCAAAAATCATCGGCCCTTCGTTATTTTGTTGTATGACGACATCTGTCGTTCCTATTTTAATGACATCTTCCTTTTTCGTACTGTTGGAGGTTGTAGCTGTATGCCCCTCTGCCGGATTAGTCAGCCTTTGGGGCTGAGTTGTTCGGCAATCTTGCTGGGCATGTGCTCGTGGACCGGATTGAGGGGCTCTCAATCGGTCTTGTACTGGAGGTGTCAACCTATTGAATACAGATGTTTGGGGTGCCCCCCAAGCGGGGTACTGTGGCATCCCAAATGAGTATGGTGGCATGCCCCACATTTGATTTGGGACATATGGTGGAGGTATGTATGTGTATGGATATGGCATAGGTGGATATGGTGGTGGAGGTGTCCATGCAGGTACGTTAGGTCTTAATTGAACATTATGACCTCCCGTCCTTTCCGATTGGTGTGGTGGTCCAATCGGCCTAACCTGCCGTCGCACCTGGGTGGGTAAGCGAGGTCCCTTTGGTGGCCGATCGCTGGGGCCAGCCTTCTTTTTCACATACTTAGACAATAATTGATCAAAGGTTGGGCTAGATTTTACCAACCGACCAGTTGCCTTGAACGTGTTAGTTTTCCACGTACCTATTTCTGGTCGTCGTGGTTTGAAGGTACGTGGTCGCCGTGGCTCTTCGACGTTGCCGGACCGTCCGTCGGAACGCTTCGGACCGTCCGGTGATGTTACGGACCGTCCGCGCCTAGACACCGGACCGTCCGCGATGCGTAGTATGGGTTCTCGTGCATATCCCTTTGTCTGTGCTTGCCCCCCAGCGCTGGAGTTTGTGATGGTTACCTTCAGTGTCTCCCCTCCATCAGGAGTCTTCTCGGCCATCACTTTCCTGCAAGAAATTTTGTTGTTTCCATGGGCCTCCCGTGCGTTGCCGATGATGACTTCTTTGTTTTTGCCCTTATCGGCTGTGTTGGGCCGAATTAGGACCTTTTTGCCATTAAAGTCGATCACATTCATTGGGAAGGGCTCCGTGTCCTCCTGAAATTTCAATCGTCCCTCATTAATGACCGATTGAATTTGTCGTCGGAACACATTACAATCATTAGTGGCATGGGAAAATGAGTTGTGCCACTTGCAGTATGCGCGACGCTTTAGTTCGTCGGCAGGTGGAACGATATAATCAATTTTAATGTTACCATTTTTTAGTAATTCATCGAATATCTTATCACATTTGCCGACATTAAATGCAAACTTAACCTCCTCCTGTCGTTCCTTTTGAACTGACTGCAAGGAGTAGCAAGCCGAAGATTTGGCCTGCTCGGGCCAAACTATTTCGGCAGTGTAAACTTTCTTTGGTTCATCGTCCGAACTACTTTGATTGTGTTCTACTATAGGGACATTATGATGAACCGTTCTGACTAGTTCTTTGCTTCGGCTTTCACAAGCCGAAGCTCTCTGATGTAATTGTGCTAGAGTAAAAAATTGGATGCCTTCTAATCTCTCTTTTAAATAATAGCGCATTCCATCAAAGGCTATTCCCGCCAGTTGTTTATCTGTTAAATGAATTTGAAAACATCGGTTTCTCGTATCCTGGAATCTCCGGATATAATCACTAACCGATTCATCCTTTTCTTGTCGTAGGGTCACTAAGTCTACTAAATCTAGCTCATAATCACCAGAGAAGAAATGTTCATGAAATTTTTGCTCTAAGTCTCCCCATGACAAAATGGAATTAGGAGGGAGCGTGGCATACCATGTGAATGCAGTCCCTGTTAAGGATAATGAAAATAAACGCACACGGAATGCTTCGGTGTCGGCCAATTCTCCTAATTGTGCTAGGAACTGGCCTATGTGCTCACGCGTGCTCTTTCCTTGGTCACCCGAGAACTTTGCAAACTCGGGTATCCTGGTTCCCTGTGGGTATGGGTGGCGATCAAATCGGCTGTCATAAGGCTTCTGATATGATTGCCCCCCAGGGATCATGCTTACTCCGAGCTTATCTCGGAACGCCCCGGCTATTTCTTCCCTCACTATACCAATGGCCGCCCCTGTGCAGAGGGCACCGCCACGGTTCTTGTTGAGTGTTTGGCGCTCCGAAAAGGCGTCAACATACTTTTTGGCGACTCCGCTGGGGACAACACATATAGACCTATCAAATCGGCCCTCAATGGCCGGTTCAAAAGATAGCTCTAAGGTTTCCACCAGCAATATCATCACACCGACATGGGAAGCCTTGCCGGCTGAAGAACAGCTCCTGTTCGAGGAGCGCCAGGAGCAGCTGATCCAAGAAGCAAAGGCGAAGTTCCTGGCTGACTTCAAAGTGGACAGGAACAACAAAGTCGTTCGGCAACGAGCGACAGATCTGGCTTCGCTCCAACCTACTACGATTACCCCAAATGTAAGTAGCACCAACGAACTCCAATCTCTTAAAGCTTACATAGACGAACAGCGAGAACAGATGCAAAATATCATAGGGGTTATGCAAAACGATTGTAGGAGACTAGTACGTGCATTTAATAAATCTAGTATAGCAAATTTTCCTTCACCCGAGGTTGAATTAGGAGATAATACACGTAATACATCGGTTAAAGGTTGTCACGACCAGTCACAACCCCCTTATGGGATGCCGATAGACACGTACCCTGAGCAGACGCAAATCGGCAGCAAATCAGCCGATCTGCACATGCCCGGACCATCCGCACGTGAGCGCGGACCGTCCGGGCCAGCAACAGTCGGGCCTATTTTTAATGAGTTATCTAGATATGCGCCTGAGCCACCACATACGGCACAAAATCTAAACTACCAAGTCGGACCGTCCGCGTACAACGACGGACGGTCCGCATATAATCACGGACGGTCCGGGCCAATGTCCGGACAGTCCGCGCATGACCTTTTTGAGGAGGATTGTTACCTGAATCCTCACCCGTCCCAGCGACACATCCCATCGCGCTATGCAATGCATCAACCCATTAATTCGAGATCTAGAGCCCAGGACAACTTTTCGGCCTCACCTAGAAGGCCGGAAAGGAACAATCAAACATATGAACCATATAGGGCAAATGGAAATGCACCACATAGCTCAAACCAATGGGGGAAACAACAACATACTAACATGCAACCAACCCCACCTATGTTTGACCAGAGAGCCGGTGGTCTTGCACCGGCTGCCATTGGTATAGTGAGGGAAGAAATAGCCGGGGCGTTCTTGCCACATACTAGGATGGTACTGTTTGAGGAAACGCCCATTCAAAGCCTTAGGTAAATCCTTGCCTTGTAATGTTTGTAGTAAATAAGCGTTACCAGGCATCACCTGCTTCACTTTATAAGGACCCTCCCAGCTTGGCGACCATTTCCCGAACTTTCGATCTTTATTCCTTAGAGGTAGAATGGTCTTCCACACCAAGTCTCCTACTTGGAATGATTTTGCTTTGACCTTCTTGTTGTAGGCCCTGGCTACCATGATCTTATCCTTTTCTATTGCTCCCAAAGCTATCATCCTCTTGTCGGTCACCTCATCAATATTATCCATCATTGAATTATAATAATCAGTAGCAGTTAGGTCATTTTGTCTGGCAAACCTGACAGCATTCAAACTTATTTCCACAGGTAACACTGCTTCCTGCCCATAGACAAGCTCAAAAGGAGATACTTTAGTAGCACCATGTTTAGATATTCTATGAGCCCATAAAGCTTCAGACAAAATCTTATGCCAATGTTTAGGATTATCAGATACCTTCTTCTTTATCAAATTAATCAACGTCCTATTACTAGACTCGGCCTGTCCATTGGCCTGAGCATAATATGGAGACGAATTAAGCAGCTTAATTCTGTATAATTCAGCAAATTCACGTACCTCCTTTGACATAAAAGAAGTACCTTGATCTGTAGTCAAGGTCTGGGGAATGCCGAATCTATGAATAATATGCTCAGTTATGAACTCAATTACCTCCTTGTGCGTCATGTTCTTTAGAGCAACGGCTTCAGTCCATTTGGTGAAATAGTCAGTGGCAACTAACACAAACCGATGCCCTTTTGATGATGAAGGATGAATTTCTCCAATAAAGTCTAACCCCCATCCTCTGAATGGCCAAGGCTTGATGATAGGATGTAATTCGGCTGCAGGGACCAACTGTAGGTCGCCGAATTTTTGACACACTTGGCACCCCTTGTAGTACTTAAAACAATCAGCTGTCATACTAGGCCAATAAAAACCAGACCTTCGCAACAACCACTTCATCTTTGGAGCTGATTGATGGGTACCACAAATTCCTTCATGTACTTCGGCCATAGCTAATATAGCATCATCTGGGCCCAAGCACTTAAGCGGGACATCATTAACCATTCGGCGGTAAAGTTCATCACTCATCAAAACATACTTGAAAGCTGTTCGCCGAATGTTCTTATCTGTCCTGATATTGGGATTTTGCAAATAATTAAGTATAGGTGTCCTCCAATCACTTGCATCGGCTTCATTGTCAGCCGAATCGATTAAGAGAACATTTCTGATAACCTCGGACGGTTCGGCGTCATCACGCGGACGGTCCGCGACCTGGGAATTTGGCTCTGCACTGGTTATCAGATTTTCAGTTTTGTGAAATTTCCCTTTCTTTATCTGATAACCTGATGCATCTTGTGCCAAATCGTTAGCTCTATGATTCTCAACTCTAGAGATATGCCGAATACTGAATTCGTCAAAAGAATGGATTATGCTCCAACATTTCTCAAGATAACTATTTAGAGTACCATCAAGACATTGATATTCTTCTAACACTTGTTGGACAACCAGCTGAGAATCACCAAATGCCCTCACATGTTTTACTCCCATACTACTTAAAAGTTCTAAACCGAATAGGAGGGCCTCATATTCAGCTTGATTATTAGTGCACCAAGTTTTCAATCGGCTAGAGAAGTCAAAGGAGACATTACTTGGTGAAACAAGCACAATGCCAATTCCTTGCCCTTCATTGCAAACCGATCCATCAAAATATAAAGTCCAAGGAGTAATAGTGAGGTATGACATGTCTAGTTCATAAATATCATTAACCCGATGTTCTACAATAAAATCCGCTACGACTTGGCCTTTCATAGATTTCAATGGTTCATAGGCCAAGTCATATTCTATGAGTGCATAAGCCCACTTACCAATTCTACCACTCATAATTGGGTTATGCAACATGTATTTGATTACATCGGCTTGACCAGAAACAGTGCAATGACTAGACAGTAAATAACATCTACATTTGGTGCATGCATAAAACAAGCATAAGCATAACTTTTCAATAAAAGTGTACCTTGTTTCAGCATCCACCAACCTTCGGCTTAGATATGTCACCACATGCTCCTTCCCCTCAGTTTCTTGTGTCAGAACAGCCCCAATAACCTTGTCTTCAGCTGCAATGTATAATCTGAATGGTGCTCCTACTTGTGGTGCTTTTAACACGGGAGCCGAAGACAAGTATTTTTTAATGAGATCAAATGCTTCCTGCTGCTCTGCCCCCCAAGTGAATTCAGCATCATTCTTAAGCCGAAGGATAGGGGTGAAGGCATCAATCTTCCCGGCTAGGTTAGAAATAAACCTTCGTAAATAATTCACCTTGCCGAGAAACCTCTGCACTTCGACCTTACAAGTCGGAGGCCCCACATTCCGAATAGACTTGATTCGGTCAGGGTCTATTTCTATACCATGTTCATGGATGACAAATCCTAAAAACTTACCAGCCGACACTCCAAAAGCACATTTACGTGGGTTCATTTTTAAACCATACCGACGCATTTTATCAAAGGCTTTGCGCAAATCAGCTATATGAGAACTAAACTTGGCCGATTTGACTACAATATCATTAATGTAGACTTCCACAGTGTTTCCTAACAACTCATGGAAGATCAGATTCATAGCCCTCTGATAAGTAGCACCAGCATTTTTAAGACCGAATGTCATGACAACCCATTCAAATAAACCAATGAAGCCTGGACATATAAAGGCCGTTTTAGACGCATCTTCTTCGGCCATGAAAATCTGATTATATCCGGCATTACCATCAAGGAAGCTAATAATTCTATTTCCTGATGCATTATTGATTAATGTGTCGGCTATGGGCATGGGATATTCATCTTTAGGAGTTGCTTTATTTAAATTACGAAAATCAATGCATACTCTAAGTTTACCTGACTCTTTCTTCTCCACCGGCACAATATTGGAGACCCACTCTGCGTATCTGCAAGGTCTAATAAAATTAGCTTCTAGCAGCCGGTGGATTTCGTCCTTGATCCGTGGGAGAAGGTCTGGACGAAATGTTCTAGCTTTCTGCTTGAAAGGTCTGAAACCAGACTTAATGGGCAGCCGATGTTCGACAATCTCTCGGCTTAGTCCAGGCATTTCAGTGTAATTCCAAGCAAAACAATCTGAATATTCCTTCAATAGACCGATCATCTCATTTCTAGAATCGGTCTCCAGGGTCTTGTTTACAAAAGTCGGCCTTGGAGTTTTACCATTTCCTATGTCAATCTCCTCCAAAGGATCAGCCGATGTAAACCCCTGTCCTAGTTTATCAAGATCTCTGAATTCTTCTATCATGTCCCCCACAGAGGAATCAGATGATCTTTGTGTGATGGCGGACTTTCCGGTCTCGGGGACCGGATCATCCATAATACTATCTTTTCGTTGTGGTAGATGTTCGGTCTTAAAGTCCGAACTGTTCTGTGATAGACCAGACCATCCGGCTTTGAGGGCCGAATTGTCCATGATCAACGACTCATGAACTTTGTGTGTATTCATCATTTAAACTTTATTTAGGATTTAGCCGATTCTCCATCGGCTCTAGCATTACAGGAATGAAACCTTTCTTATCTATACTTATGAACTGATAATCAGAAAAATCTACTCCTGTGAGACATGTAGCAGTCTCATAAGTCCAGAGTACAGGAGCATCGGCCACAGCGATGCAGGCCGATACATCAGCATGTACTTGTTCTATATCATCGCCTACCCATTGTATTAACATTTGATGTAATGTAGAAGGTATACATTGATTGGCATGAATCCAATCTCTGCCTAGAATTAAACTGTAATTTCCTTCTACATCAGCGACGAAGAATGCAGCAGCAAGGGTCTTAGTCCCGATGGTTAATTCAACGGACGTGACTCCCCTAGCTTTAATCGAACTATCCCCAACACCGCTGAGGGTCATGTTGGTTTTGACAAGTTCGTCATCTTGTTTTCCTAATTTTCTGTATAATGAATAAGGCATTAGATTTACAGCCGCCCCTCCATCCACCAACATCTTAGCAATCGGTATTCCATCAATGTGACCGCGCACGAAGAGCGGCTTTAAATGATTTACCGATTCCTTTGGTTTAGTAAAGGCGGCTTCTTTAGGACCAAAATCAAACTGGGCAGCAACAGGTTCATCGTCGCCAATGATAGTGCAATCGGAAGAAAGTGTAATAATATTTACATCCATACCTGGGCGTTCTGGAGAAGCCTCGTAGTCGACCAGGTCTTCTCCTAGCAGGTCGTCCTCTTCCATTGATGTTGTCGTGTTGTTGGAGGCTTCCTGATGAACGGCGGACGGTCCGCACTCGGGGGCCGGACGGTCCGCGCCTGGTGCAGGTTGACTTTCTATTTCCGTGGCCATTTGTTTTTTCTCAACGGCCTTCGGTCTCCATTTCTTTTGTGGTGGCGGGTATAGTGGATGTGTGTCATTAAATATCTTTTCCGCCTCCTTCTCCTGGCTCTCCTTTGCTCTTAGGCGCTGTAATTTTCTCTTTTGGGATCGTGTCAATCCCGCTGGGCACCATCGAGGCATGGAGTATTTTGGATCGGTTGTTTTGATGGTAGCCGTATCCTTTTCGGTTGTGTTGGCTGATTCGCCGAAAATCATCGGCCCTTTATTGTCTCCCTGTATGACAACATCCGCAGTGCCTATTTTGATGATGTCCTTTTTTGTTCTTTGAGTTGCTACATGCATATGCCCCCCTGCCGGATTGGTCGGCCTAGGAGGCCGAGTAGTCCGGCAACCTTGTTGGGCCTGTGCCTGGTGACCGGATTCAGCAGTGCTCAATCGGTCTTGCACTGGCGGTGCCAACCTATCAAAAACGGATGTTTGGGGTGCCCCCCAGGCGGGGTACTGTGGCATCCCAAATGGATATGGTGGCATGCCCCACATTTGATTTGGGACATATGGTGGAGGTAAGTATGTGTATGAATATGGCATAGATGGATAAGTAGGTGGAGGGGTCCATGTCGGCATGTTAGGTCTCAATTGTACAGTAGGACCTTTCATTTCTTCCGATTGGTGGTGTGGTCCAATCGGCCTGACCTGACGTTGCTCATGAATGGGTGAGCGGGGTCGCTTCGGTGGCCGGTCACTGGGGCCAGCCTTCTTTTTCACATATTTAGACAACAATTGATCGAAAGTCGGGCCAGGCTTGATCAGCCGACCAGCTGCTTTAAATGTATTTGTTTTCCACGTACCTATCTCTGGTCGTCGTGGTTTGAAGGTACGTGGTCGCTGCGAGTCCTGAGCATGGCCGGACCGTCCGCCAGAGCTATCCGGACCGTCCGGTGGGGTCCCGGACCGTCCGCGCCTACGTGCCGGACCGTCCGGGATACGCAGCACGGGTTCCTGTATCTGTCTCCCTGTCTGCGCTTGCCCCCCAGTACTGGAGGTTGTGATGGTCACCTTTAGGGTCTCCCCTCCATCGGGAGTCTTCTCGGCTACCACTTTCCTGCAAGAAACTTTATGATCCTCATCGGCCTTTTTAGAATTGCCGATGATTGCCTCTTTGCCTTTGCCTTTATCGGCCGTGTTTGGCCGAACCAGGACTTTCTTGCCCTCGAAGTCGATCACGTTCATTGGAAATGGCTCTGTATCCACCTGCATTTCCTGAAATTTCAATCGTCCCTCATTAATGGCCGATTGAATCTGTCGTCGGAATACATTACAATCATTAGTGGCATGAGAAAATGAGTTATGCCACTTGCAATATGCACGACGTTTTAACTCGTCGGCGGATGGAACAGTGTGATTTATTTTAATATTGCCATTTTTGAGTAGTTCGTCAAATATTTTATCACATTTACCAACATTAAACGTAAACTTAACCTCCTCTTGCCGTTTCTTTTGAACCGGCTGCAAGGAGGAACAAGCCGAAGATTTGGCCTGTTTTGGCCAAACCATTTCAGCAGCATACACTTCTGTTGGTTCGTCATCTGAGCTACTTTGGTCGTATTCTACTATATGTACGTTGTGACGCATTGTCTTAGCAGTTTCTTTGCTCCGGCTTTCGCAAGCCAAAGCCCTCTGGTGTAACTGTGCTAGTGTAAAAAATTGGATGCCTTCTAATCTCTCTTTTAAATAATATCGTAGACCGTTAAAAGCTAATCCTACTAGCTGTTTTTCTGCTAAATGAATTTGAAAGCATCGGTTTCTTGTATCTCGGAATCTCCGGATGTAATCATTAACCGATTCATCTTTTGTCTGTCGCAACGACGCTAAATCTACCAAATCCAATTCATAGTCACCGGAGAAAAAATGATCATGAAATTTTTGTTCTAAATCCCCCCATGATGAAATGGAATTAGGAGGTAAAGTGGCGTACCATGCAAACGCAGTTCCTGTTAAAGATAATGAAAACAAACGTACGCGAAATGCCTCTGTGTCGGCCAACTCTCCTAATTGTGCTAAAAATTGGCCTATGTGTTCACGTGTGTTCTTTCCTTGATCACCCGAAAATTTTGTGAATTCGGGTATCCTGGTTCCCTGTGGGTATGGGTGGTGATCAAATCGGCTGTCATAAGGTTTCCGATATGATTGCCCCCCAGGGACCATGCTTACTCCGAGCTTATCTCGGAACGCCCCGGCTATTTCTTCCCTTACTATATCAATGGCAGCCGGTGCGAGACCACCGGCTCTCTGGTCAAACATAGGTGGGGTTGGCTGGATATTAGCATGTTGTCTTTCCCCCCATTGGTTTGAGTTACGTGGTGCATTTCCATTTGCTCTATATGGCTCATACGTTTGATCGTTTCTTTCCGGCCTTCCAGGTAGGGCCGGAAAGCTTTCCTGGGCTTTGGATCCTGAATTAGTGGGCTGGTGCATTGCATAGTGTGATGGGAAGTGTTGCTGGGACGGGCGAGGATTCATGTAATAATCCTCCTCAAAAGACTTATGCGCGGACTGTCCGGATACGTACCCGGACCGTCCGTGGTCATATGCGGACCGTCCGTCATTGTATGCGGACCGTCCGGCTGGGTAGTTTGGGTTCTGTGTCATATGTGGTGGCTCGGGCGCATATCTAGGTAACTCATTAAAAATAGGCCCGACTGCTGTTGGTCCGGACGGTCCGCGCTCACGTGCGGACGGTCCGGTCATGTGCAGATCGGCTGGTTTGCTGCCGATTTGTGGTTGCTTAGGGTATGTGTCCATCGGCATCCCATAAAGGGGTTGTGACTGGTCGTGACAACCTGTAGCCGATGTGTTACGCGCGTTATCTCCTAACTCAACCTCGTGCGAAGGAAAATTTGCGGTACTAGATTTATCGAATGCACGTACTAGTCTCTTAAGATCGCTTTGCATACCCCCTATGATGTTCTGCATTTGTTCACGCTGATCTTCTACATAATTTCTAAGAGATTGCAGATCGTTGGTATTACTTACATTGGGGATATCTGGCGTGGGTTGGAGCGAAGCCGGATCCGTCGCCCGATGTCGGACGACCTTGTTGTTCCTGTCCACTTTGAAGTTGGCCAAGAACTTTGCTTTCGCCTCCTAGATCATCCGCTCCTTGTGCTCCTCAAACTGGAGCTGCTCGTCAGCCGGCAAGGTTTCCCAAGTCGGCTCTATGATGTTGCTTAGAGAAATATCAGAGCTATCCTTTGAACCGGCCATTGAGGGCCGATCTGATGAGCTTAGATGTGTTGTCCCCAGCGGAGTCGCCAAAAAGTATGTTGACGCCTTTTTGGAGCGCCAAACACTCAACAAGAACCGTGGCGGTGCCTTCTGCATAGGGGCGGACGGTCCGCGCGCAGGGGCCGGACGGTCCGCGGCCTGGTGCGAGGCGCGGTGGTACTCTCTACGCAGGGGCGGACTGTCCGCGGCCTGGGGCCGGACGGTCCGCGGCCTGGTGCGCGGCTAGGGCTCCTGCCTGACGACCGGACGGTCCGCGCCCTGGGGCTGGACGGTCCGCGCGTACGCAGGGACGGCGGAAGATCGCCGACGGCGCCTGGATCTCGCTCCCGGGAGGGACCCCGTCGGGGAGTAGAGATCCTAGGTTGTGTCTAGGCTCGGGTAGACCGACTTAGACTCCTCTAATCGACGTAGAGTCGAGGAGAGGCGGAGAATTTGGGGATGGGAGACTAAACCTAAACTAGACTAGAACTACTCCTAGGATAAAATGCGAAATAGAAGTTGTATTGATTCGATTGATGATCATAAATCGGCCGTATACCTCTCTATTTATAGAGGAGGGGGGCTGGACCCTTTACAAACTAATTTCCGAGCTTATCCCATGATTTTAGCTAACAACCGTAGCACAAAACTCGGAACCCTAATCTGTTCTGCGCACGCGCGGACCGTCCGACCCACAGGCGCGGACCGTCCGGACCGCGGACCGTCCGGCCTCAGGGCCGGACAGTCCGCCGGCTCAATTTTGGTTCGAACATATGTTCGAACCCAAAAATGACCGTGCGGACGGTCCGGCCCGGAGGCCGGACGGTCCGCAGTCCGGACCGTCCGCGGTGGTGGCGTGGACGGTCCGCGCGTGCGCAGAGTTAGTTAGGTTTCCTAGTTTCTCGCGGGATTTGTTACCTAAAACCGCGGGATTAACTCGGAAATCAGTTGGAAGCGGATCCAGACCTCCCCCTTTATATAGATGAAGGGCTACGGCCGATTGAACCCCCAACAATCGATCAAATCCAGTCTATTACTCGTTTTTTACCTTATGCATTAGGAGTAGTTCTAGTCTAGTTCTAGTTTAGCCCTAGTTTAGCCTCTCGATCCCCAAATTCTCCGCCTCTCCTCGACTCTACGTCGATTAGAGGAGTATAGGTCGGCCTGCCCGAGCCTAGACAACTCCTAGGATCTCTCCTCCCCGACGGGGTCCCTCCCGGGAGCGAGATCCAGGCGCCGCCGGCGATCCTCCGCCGCCCCTGCGCACGCGCGGACCGTCCGGCCCCAGGGCGCGGACCGTCCGGCCGTCAGGCAGGGAACCCGGGCTCCTGTACCAGGTCGCGGACCGTCCGGCCCTGTGCCGCGGACCGTCCGCGCCTGACCAGAGAGCACCTTCGCCTCGCGCCAGGTCGCGGACCGTCCGGCCCTGTGCCGCGGACCGTCCGCGCTTGGCCAGAGAGCACCGCCGCTGGTTCTTTTGAAGTGATTGGCGCCTCCAAAAAGGTGTCAACATACTTTTTGGCGACTCCGCTGGGGAATAGGTGTCTAGATCTGCTAAAAATCGGCCCATAAATGGCCGGTTCTAAGGATCACACCAAGATCTCCACTACCAACATCATCAAGCCGGCCATGGAGGCGCTCCCGGCTGATGACCAAAGGCCCTTTGAAGACCTCGTAATGCGCGATGAGAAGGAGGTGATGCGGCAATGGAACGAACAGCGCGACAAGGAAGAGGCGGAACTGCTGCATAAACTCTCCGAACGGCGCAAGGAGGCGGCGGACAAGTACTTGTCACACTTCACGGTAGATCGCCACCAGAAGATCGTCCGTCAAGGGGAGATCGATATGGAATCTCTCCTACCTCCACTTCAGGGTCCCGCTGTAAGTACTCCAGACCTATCTCTTACGACTTTCATGGATCAACGAGGAGATCAGTTAAAGCAATATGTAGATGAATCTATTAAAATGCATTTACGTGCATACGAGAAATCAGCTGCTCCTAACTTTCCATCGCGAGAGTCTAATACAGTGCCACCCGCGTCAAACACATCGGCTATAAATGGGTCACCCTTGACCCAGCCATCAAATGGTATGCCGATGCACGCTTTCGTGTCACCATCACAGCCACAACCACTAGGCACGCGGCAGGTACTGGACGCGACCGGACCGTCCGAGCATCATCTCAGACAGTCCGGTTATACCGCGAACCGTCCGGCGTATTTCGCCAGACCGTCCGACCAGATGCAGGCCCGCACACAAAACACTCAGGTCGCACCATATATGGCCGGACCATCAGGGTACAACCCTGAACACTTCGGCCCCATCACGGACCGTCCGGTGCATCACGCCGGACCGTCCGGATATGTTGCAGACCGTCCGCCATCTTACACCGGACCGTCCGGATATGGCATGAACCGGCCGACGTATTATGCTGGACCATCCGACTCTACACGAGTCCATGCGCAGACTGCCCAAGTCGTGCCATATATGGCCGATCCGTCCGGGTACAGCCCTGGACCATTCGGCCCGATCGCGGACCGTCCTATTCTTTACGACAGACGGTCTGGGTACGAGACTACCCATGTTGCACCATATACGGCTGGACAATCCGGATATACCTTTGGACCATTTGGCCAGGTCACGGACCACCCGGCCTCTTACGCCGGACCGTCCGGATATGCATACGCAGAGCCGAGAGCTACGCAATACGCGCAGTTCCCGCATTCATCGCAGCAACATTATGGTGCCCCACCAGCAACACATTATAATCATACCATACCACCTCATGGACATAGGGCTGAATACTATTCAGCCACAAGAGAGCCTGAGGGGTATAGGGCAGGAGCTGGTGACATTAATAGGACACCTAACACACACCTCAAACATCCCTGGGAGGAAAGCCGACAGAGTAACGTCAGGCAACCTGAAATCTCCACCCACAAACTCAATGGATGGTCGCCAGATATGGCGGAGAGGATCAGAGACGAGGTAGCCGGGATGTCCAGGGACAAACTCGGTGTTAGTGTGTCAGGTACAGGGCAATCGTATCGGAAGCCTTATAGCCACCGATTCGACACCGTGCCATATCCACAGGGAACTAGAATACCAGACTTCTCTAAGTTTTCTGGTGAAGGTGGGAAAAGCACACATGAACATATAAGCCAATTCATAGCACACTTGGGAGAATTGGCTGATGGGGAAGCCTACCGCGTTCGTTTATTCTCGTTGTCCCTTACTGATACTGCATTTGCATGGTACGCAGCTTTGCCACCAAACTCTATTAACTCTTGGGAAGAATTAGAGCAGAAATTTCATGAACACTTCTTCTCAGGAGAACGTGAGTTAGAATTGGCTGACTTAGCTTCAGTCCGACAGGGGCCTGAAGAATCGGTTAATGACTATATCCGGAGATTCCGGGACACTAGAAACCGATGCTTTCAGATTCATGTCGCAGAAAAACAACTGACAGGGCTAGCTTTCAATGGGTTGCGACCCTACTTAAAAGAAAAATTAGATGGCACCCAATTCTTTTCGCTAGTGCACTTGCACCAGCGGGCTATGACATGTGAAAGCCGAAGTAAGGAAACATCAAAATCGGCTAGCCATAAGATGCATCTAGTGGGATACGATGACTCGGACGATGAATCCACGGATGTATACACCGCTGAACTGGTTTGGCCAGGGCAGGCTAAACCTTCACCATGTTCTGCTTTACAGTCGATTCGGAAGAATCGACAAGAAGAAGTTAAGTTTACGTTTAATGTTGCCAAATGCGATAAAATATTTGACGAGTTACTGAAAAACGGCAACATTAAATTAACTCATACTATTCCTCCTCCTGATGAATTAAAGAGGCGTGCTTATTGTAAGTGGCATAATTCCTTTTCTCATGCCACCAATGATTGTAATGTTTTTCGTCGACAGATACAATCGGCCATAAATGAGGGTCGATTGGCTTTTCAGGAGATGCAAGTAGACACACAACCCTTTCCTGTTAATACAATAGAACTCACATGCAAAAAGGTCTTGGTTCGGCCCGAAATGGCCGATAAAGGCAAAGGCAAGGGTATCGTCATTGGCGATCCCCGCATGTCAGATATATCACAAAAGGAGATTGCTCGAAAGGCTTCGGACGAGAAGGCTAAAAAGTCCGAAGACACTGGGGGGCAGGCACAGTTAATGAACCAAACACATCAGCCTAGCCCGAACATCGTAGATGGTCCGGCACCTACGTGCGGACGATCCGGTGCTCAGACAAACGGTCCGGCTAACTCAGCCGGACAGTCCCCCTATGACCAAAGGCGTCAACCTCTACACAAAGCAAGGAAAAAGACGCAAGGTCAAAGCACATATAGTCGGCTGATCAAAGCCGATCCTACTTTTGATCAGTTGCTCTCCAAAGATACTAGCAAAAAGACTGTTCCACGTGATCGGTCAACAAAGAAACCCCGGCCACCTGCTAAAACAAAACGGTTAAACAAAACGGCCCGAAAGGCGACACAACAAGCATCGCCTATTCATTCTATGAGACCAGGGTACTTTCCATCTATTTACTCATCGTCGGTATATTATCCTGTTCAAACATGGAATGACACGATGATGAATCCATGGTACATGTATAGTCCCTTCCTCTATCCAGACTGGGGGGCACCTCCATTCTATTCCTTTTGAACCATTGATCAAATGGTCATGGCCGAGAAAGATACAATCCGAAACGGCCTTTATATTGGTGCTTTATTGAATAATCTCCATATCGAAAAGCCGGTGACTTACATCAGGTTTAGTTCATATGCTTTTGGTTCGTCAACCTTCACCAAAAGGCAGGGGGGCATATGTTCGAACCCAAAAATGACCGTGCGGACGGTCCGGCCCGGAGGCCGGACGGTCCGCGGTCCGGACCGTCCGCGGTGGTGGCGCGGACGGTCCGCGCGTGCGCAGAGTTAGTTAGGTTTCCTAGTTTCTCGCGGGATTTGTTACCTAAAACCGCGGGATTAACTCGGAAATCAGTTGGAAGCGGATCCAGACCTCCCCCTTTATATAGATGAAGGGCTACGGCCGATTGAACCCCCAACAATCGATCAAATCCAGTCTATTACTCGTTTTTTACCTTATGCATTAGGAGTAGTTCTAGTCTAGTTCTAGTTTAGCCCTAGTTTAGCCTCTCGATCCCCAAATTCTCCGCCTCTCCTCGACTCTACGTCGATTAGAGGAGTATAGGTCGGCCTGCCCGAGCCTAGACAACTCCTAGGATCTCTCCTCCCCGACGGGGTCCCTCCCGGGAGCGAGATCCAGGCGCCGCCGGCGATCCTCCGCCGCCCCTGCGCACGCGCGGACCGTCCGGCCCCAGGGCGCGGACCGTCCGACCGTCAGGCAGGGAACCCGGGCTCCTGTACCAGGTCGCGGACCGTCCGGCCCTGTGCCGCGGACCGTCCGCGCCTGACCAGAGAGCACCTTCGCCTCGCGCCAGGTCGCGGACCGTCCGGCCCTGTGCCGCGGACCGTCCGCGCTTGGCCAGAGAGCACCGCCGCTGGTTCTTTTGAAGTGATTGGCGCCTCCAAAAAGGTGTCAACATACTTTTTGGCGACTCCGCTGGGGACAACACATCTAAGCTCATCAGATCGGCCCTCAATGGCCGGTTCAAAGGATAGCTCTGATATTTCTCTAAGCAACATCATAGAGCCGACTTGGGAAACCTTGCCGGCTGACGAGCAGCTCCAGTTTGAGGAGCACAAGGAGCGGATGATCCAGGAGGCGAAAGCAAAGTTCTTGGCCAACTTCAAAGTGGACAGGAACAACAAGGTCGTCCGACATCGGGCGACGGATCCGGCTTCGCTCCAACCCACGCCAGATATCCCCAATGTAAGTAATACCAACGATCTGCAATCTCTTAGAAATTATGTAGAAGATCAGCGTGAACAAATGCAGAACATCATAGGGGGTATGCAAAGCGATCTTAAGAGACTAGTACGTGCATTCGATAAATCTAGTACCGCAAATTTTCCTTCGCACGAGGTTGAGTTAGGAGATAACGTGCGTAACACATCGGCTACAGGTTGTCACGACCAGTCACAACCCCTTTATGGGATGCCGATGGACACATACCCTAAGCAACCACAAATCGGCAGCAAACCAGCCGATCTGCACATGACCGGACCGTCCGCACGTGAGCGCGGACCGTCCGGACCAACAGCAGTCGGGCCTATTTTTAATGAGTTACCTAGATATGCGCCCGAGCCACCACATATGACACAGAACCCAAACTACCCAGCCGGACGGTCCGCATACAATGATGGACGGTCCGCATATGACCACGGACGGTCCGGGTACGTATCCGGATAGTCCGCGCATAAGTCTTTTGAGGAGGATTATTACATGAATCCTCGCCCGTCCCAGCAACACTTCCCATCACACTATGCAATGCACCAGCCCACTAATTCAGGATCCAAAGCCCAGGAAAGCTTTCCGGCCCTACCTGGAAGGCCGGAAAGAAACGATCAAACGTATGAGCCATATAGAGCAAATGGAAATGCACCACGTAACTCAAACCAATGGGGGGAAAGACAACATGCTAATATCCAGCCAACCCCACCTATGTTTGACCAGAGAGCCGGTGGTCTCGCACCGGCTGCCATTGATATAGTAAGGGAAGAAATAGCTGGGGCGTTCCGAGATAAGCTCGGAGTAAGCATGGTCCCTGGGGGGCAATCATATCGGAAACCTTATGACAGCCGATTTGATCACCACCCATACCCACAGGGAACCAGGATACCCGAATTCACAAAATTTTCGGGTGATCAAGGAAAGAACACACGTGAACACATAGGCCAATTTTTAGCACAATTAGGAGAGTTGGCCGACACAGAGGCATTTCGCGTACGTTTGTTTTCATTATCTTTAACAGGAACTGCGTTTGCATGGTACGCCACTTTACCTCCTAATTCCATTTCATCATGGGGGGATTTAGAACAAAAATTTCATGATCATTTTTTCTCCGGTGACTATGAATTGGATTTGGTAGATTTAGCGTCGTTGCGACAGACAAAAGATGAATCGGTTAATGATTACATCCGGAGATTCCGAGATACAAGAAACCGATGCTTTCAAATTCATTTAGCAGAAAAACAGCTAGTAGGATTAGCTTTTAACGGTCTACGATATTATTTAAAAGAGAGATTAGAAGGCATCCAATTTTTTACACTAGCACAGTTACACCAGAGGGCTTTGGCTTGCGAAAGCCGGAGCAAAGAAACTGCTAAGACAATGCGTCACAACGTACATATAGTAGAATACGACCAAAGTAGCTCAGATGACGAACCAACAGAAGTGTATGCTGCTGAAATGGTTTGGCCAAAACAGGCCAAATCTTCGGCTTGTTCCTCCTTGCAGCCGGTTCAAAAGAAACGGCAAGAGGAGGTTAAGTTTACGTTTAATGTTGGTAAATGTGATAAAATATTTGACGAACTACTCAAAAATGGCAATATTAAAATAAATCACACTGTTCCATCCGCCGACGAGTTAAAACGTCGTGCATATTGCAAGTGGCATAACTCATTTTCTCATGCCACTAATGATTGTAATGTATTCCGACGACAGATTCAATCGGCCATTAATGAGGGACGATTGAAATTTCAGGAAATGCAGGTGGATACAGAGCCATTTCCAATGAACGTGATCGACTTCGAGGGCAAGAAAGTCCTGGTTCGGCCAAACACGGCCGATAAAGGCAAAGGCAAAGGCAAAGAGGCAATCATCGGCAATTCTAAAAAGGCCGATGAGGATCATAAAGTTTCTTGCAGGAAAGTGGTAGCCGAGAAGACTCCCGATGGAGGGGAGACCCTAAAGGTGACCATCACAACCTCCAGTACTGGGGGGCAAGCACAGACAGGGAGACAGATACAGGAACCCGTGCTGCGTATCCCGGACGGTCCGGCACGTAGGCGCGGACGGTCCGGGACCCCACCGGACGGTCCGGATAGCTCTGGCGGACGGTCCGGCCATGCTCAGGACTCGCAGCGACCACGTACCTTCAAACCACGACGACCAGAGATAGGTACGTGGAAAACAAATACATTTAAAGCAGCTGGTCGGCTGATCAAGCCTGGCCCGACTTTCGATCAATTGTTGTCTAAATATGTGAAAAAGAAGGCTGGCCCCAGTGACCGGCCACCGAAGCGACCCCGCTCACCCATTCATGAGCAACGTCAGGTCAGGCCGATTGGACCACACCACCAATCGGAAGAAATGAAAGGTCCTACTGTACAATTGAGACCTAACATGCCGACATGGACCCCTCCACCTACTTATCCATCTATGCCATATTCATACACATACTTACCTCCACCATATGTCCCAAATCAAATGTGGGGCATGCCACCATATCCATTTGGGATGCCACAGTACCCCGCCTGGGGGGCACCCCAAACATCCGTTTTTGATAGGTTGGCACCGCCAGTGCAAGACCGATTGAGCACTGCTGAATCCGGTCACCAGGCACAGGCCCAACAAGGTTGCCGGACTACTCGGCCTCCTAGGCCGACCAATCCGGCAGGGGGGCATATGCATGTAGCAACTCAAAGAACAAAAAAGGACATCATCAAAATAGGCACTGCGGATGTTGTCATACAGGGAGACAATAAAGGGCCGATGATTTTCGGCGAATCGGCCAACACAACCGAAAAGGATACGGCTACCATCAAAACAACCGATCCAAAATACTCCATGCCTCGATGGTGCCCAGCGGGATTGACACGATCCCAAAAGAGAAAATTACAGCGCCTAAGAGCAAAGGAGAGCCAGGAGAAGGAGGCGGAAAAGATATTTAATGACACACATCCACTATACCCGCCACCACAAAAGAAATGGAGACCGAAGGCCGTTGAGAAAAAACAAACGGCCACGGAAATAGAAAGTCAACCTGCACCAGGCGCGGACCGTCCGGCCCCCGAGTGCGGACCGTCCGCCGTTCATCAGGAAGCCTCCAACAACACGACAACATCAATGGAAGAGGACGACCTGCTAGGAGAAGACCTGGTCGACTACGAGGCTTCTCCAGAACGCCCAGGTATGGATATAAATATTATTACATTTTCTTCCGATTGCACTATCATTGGCGACGATGAACCTGTTGCTGCCCAGTTTGATTTTGGTCCTAAAGAAGCCGCCTTTACTAAACCAAAGGAATCGGTAAATCATTTAAAGCCGCTCTTCGTGCGCGGTCACATTGATGGAATACCGATTGCTAAGATGTTGGTGGATGGAGGGGCGGCTGTAAATCTAATGCCTTATTCATTATACAGAAAATTAGGAAAACAAGATGACGAACTTGTCAAAACCAACATGACCCTCAGCGGTGTTGGGGATAGTTCGATTAAAGCTAGGGGAGTCACGTCCGTTGAATTAACCATCGGGACTAAGACCCTTGCTGCTGCATTCTTCGTCGCTGATGTAGAAGGAAATTACAGTTTAATTCTAGGCAGAGATTGGATTCATGCCAATCAATGTATACCTTCTACATTACATCAAATGTTAATACAATGGGTAGGCGATGATATAGAACAAGTACATGCTGATGTATCGGCCTGCATCGCTGTGGCCGATGCTCCTGTACTCTGGACTTATGAGACTGCTACATGTCTCACAGGAGTAGATTTTTCTGATTATCAGTTCATAAGTATAGATAAGAAAGGTTTCATTCCTGTAATGCTAGAGCCGATGGAGAATCGACTAAATCCTAAATAAAGTTTAAATGATGAATACACACAAAGTTCATGAGTCGTTGATCATGGACAATTCGGCCCTCAAAGCCGGATGGTCTGGTCTATCACAGAACAGTTCGGACTTTAAGACCGAACATCTACCACAGCGAAAAGATAGTATTATGGATGATCCGGTCCCCGAGACCGGAAAGTCCGCCATCACACAAAGATCATCTGATTCCTCTGTGGGGGACATGATAGAGGAATTCAGAGATCTTGATAAACTAGGACAGGGGTTTACATCGGCTGATCCTTTGGAGGAGATTGACATAGGAAATGGTAAAACTCCAAGGCCGACTTTTGTAAACAAGACCCTGGAGACCGATTCTAGAAATGAGATGATCGGTCTATTGAAGGAATATTCAGATTGTTTTGCTTGGAATTACACTGAAATGCCTGGACTAAGCCGAGAGATTGTCGAACATCGGCTGCCCATTAAGTCTGGTTTCAGACCTTTCAAGCAGAAAGCTAGAACATTTCGTCCAGACCTTCTCCCACGGATCAAGGACGAAATCCACCGGCTGCTAGAAGCTAATTTTATTAGACCTTGCAGATACGCAGAGTGGGTCTCCAATATTGTGCCGGTGGAGAAGAAAGAGTCAGGTAAACTTAGAGTATGCATTGATTTTCGTAATTTAAATAAAGCAACTCCTAAAGATGAATATCCCATGCCCATAGCCGACACATTAATCAATAATGCATCAGGAAATAGAATTATTAGCTTCCTTGATGGTAATGCCGGATATAATCAGATTTTCATGGCCGAAGAAGATGCGTCTAAAACGGCCTTTATATGTCCAGGCTTCATTGGTTTATTTGAATGGGTTGTCATGACATTCGGTCTTAAAAATGCTGGTGCTACTTATCAGAGGGCTATGAATCTGATCTTCCATGAGTTGTTAGGAAACACTGTGGAAGTCTACATTGATGATATTGTAGTCAAATCGGCTAAGTTTAGTTCTCATATAGCTGATTTGCGCAAAGCCTTTGATAAAATGCGTCGGTATGGTTTAAAAATGAACCCACGTAAATGTGCTTTTGGAGTGTCGGCTGGTAAGTTTTTAGGATTTGTCATCCATGAACATGGTATAGAAATAGACCCTGACCGAATCAAGTCTATTCGGAATGTGGGGCCTCCGACTTGTAAGGTCGAAGTGCAGAGGTTTCTCGGCAAGGTGAATTATTTACGAAGGTTTATTTCTAACCTAGCCGGGAAGATTGATGCCTTCACCCCTATCCTTCGGCTTAAGAATGATGCTGAATTCACTTGGGGGGCAGAGCAGCAGGAAGCATTTGATCTCATTAAAAAATACTTGTCTTCGGCTCCCGTGTTAAAAGCACCACAAGTAGGAGCACCATTCAGATTATACATTGCAGCTGAAGACAAGGTTATTGGGGCTGTTCTGACACAAGAAACTGAGGGGAAGGAGCATGTGGTGACATATCTAAGCCGAAGGTTGGTGGATGCTGAAACAAGGTACACTTTTATTGAAAAGTTATGCTTATGCTTGTTTTATGCATGCACCAAATGTAGATGTTATTTACTGTCTAGTCATTGCACTGTTTCTGGTCAAGCCGATGTAATCAAATACATGTTGCATAACCCAATTATGAGTGGTAGAATTGGTAAGTGGGCTTATGCACTCATAGAATATGACTTGGCCTATGAACCATTGAAATCTATGAAAAGCCAAGTCGTAGCGGATTTTATTGTAGAACATCGGGTTAATGATATTTATGAACTAGACATGTCATACCTCACTATTACTCCTTGGACTTTATATTTTGATGGATCGGTTTGCAATGAAGGGCAAGGAATTGGCATTGTGCTTGTTTCACCAAGTAATGTCTCCTTTGACTTCTCTAGCCGATTGAAAACTTGGTGCACTAATAATCAAGCTGAATATGAGGCCCTCCTATTCGGTTTAGAACTTTTAAGTAGTATGGGAGTAAAACATGTGAGGGCATTTGGTGATTCTCAGTTGGTTGTCCAACAAGTGTTAGAAGAATATCAATGTCTTGATGGTACTCTAAATAGTTATCTTGAGAAATGTTGGAGCATAATCCATTCTTTTGACGAATTCAGTATTCGGCATATCTCTAGAGTTGAGAATCATAGAGCTAACGATTTGGCACAAGATGCATCAGGTTATCAGATAAAGAAAGGGAAATTTCACAAAACTGAAAATCTGATAACCAGTGCAGAGCCAAATTCCCAGGTCGCGGACCGTCCGCGTGATGACGCCGGACCGTCCGAGGTTATCAGAAATGTTCTCTTAATCGATTCGGCTGACAATGAAGCCGATGCAAGTGATTGGAGGACACCTATACTTAATTATTTGCAAAATCCCAATATCAGGACAGATAAGAACATTCGGCGAACAGCTTTCAAGTATGTTTTGATGAGTGATGAACTTTACCGCCGAATGGTTAATGATGTCCTGCTTAAGTGCTTGGGCCCAGATGATGCTATATTAGCTATGGCCGAAGTACATGAAGGAATTTGTGGTACCCATCAATCAGCTCCAAAGATGAAGTGGTTGTTGCGAAGGTCTGGTTTTTATTGGCCTAGTATGACAGCTGATTGTTTTAAGTACTACAAGGGGTGCCAAGTGTGTCAAAAATTCGGCGACCTACAGTTGGTCCCTGCAGCCGAATTACATCCTATCATCAAGCCTTGGCCATTCAGAGGATGGGGGTTAGACTTTATTGGAGAAATTCATCCTTCATCATCAAAAGGGCATCGGTTTGTGTTAGTTGCCACTGACTATTTCACCAAATGGACTGAAGCCGTTGCTCTAAAGAACATGACGCACAAGGAGGTAATTGAGTTCATAACTGAGCATATTATTCATAGATTCGGCATTCCCCAGACCTTGACTACAGATCAAGGTACTTCTTTTATGTCAAAGGAGGTACGTGAATTTGCTGAATTATACAGAATTAAGCTGCTTAATTCGTCTCCATATTATGCTCAGGCCAATGGACAGGCCGAGTCTAGTAATAGGACGTTGATTAATTTGATAAAGAAGAAGGTATCTGATAATCCTAAACATTGGCATAAGATTTTGTCTGAAGCTTTATGGGCTCATAGAATATCTAAACATGGTGCTACTAAAGTATCTCCTTTTGAGCTTGTCTATGGGCAGGAAGCAGTGTTACCTGTGGAAATAAGTTTGAATGCTGTCAGGTTTGCCAGACAAAATGACCTAACTGCTACTGATTATTATAATTCAATGATGGATAATATTGATGAGGTGACCGACAAGAGGATGATAGCTTTGGGAGCAATAGAAAAGGATAAGATCAAAGCAAAATCATTCCAAGTAGGAGACTTGGTGTGGAAGACCATTCTACCTCTAAGGAATAAAGATCGAAAGTTCGGGAAATGGTCGCCAAGCTGGGAGGGTCCTTATAAAGTGAAGCAGGTGATGCCTGGTAACGCTTATTTACTACAAACATTACAAGGCAAGGATTTACCTAAGGCTTTGAATGGGCGTTTCCTCAAACAGTACCATCCTAGTATGTGGCAAGATGCCTAAGAAAACCGATGTGATTACATCGAGTTAGTTGCTTTTGGTTCGCCCAGCTCCACCAAAAGGCAGGGGGGCATATGTTCGAACCAAAATTGAGCCGGCGGACTGTCCGGCCCTGAGGCCGGACGGTCCGCGGTCCGGACGGTCCGCGCCTGTGGGTCGGACGGTCCGCGCGTGCGCAGAACAGATTAGGGTTCCGAGTTTTGTGCTACGGTTGTTAGCTAAAATCATGGGATAAGCTCGGAAATTAGTTTGTAAAGGGTCCAGCCCCCCTCCTCTATAAATAGAGAGGTATACGGCCGATTTATGATTATCAATCGAATCAATACAACTTCTATTTCGCATTTTATCCTAGGAGTAGTTCTAGTCTAGTTTAGGTTTAGTCTCCCATCCCCAAATTCTCCGCCTCTCCTCGACTCTACGTCGATTAGAGGAGTCTAAGTCGGTCTACCCGAGCCTAGACACAACCTAGGATCTCTACTCCCCGACGGGGTCCCTCCCGGGAGCGAGATCCAGGCGCCGTCGGTGATCTTCCGCCGTCCCTGCGTACGCGCGGACCGTCCAGCCCCAGGGCGCGGACCGTCCGGTCGTCAGGCAGGAGCCCTAGCCGCGCACCAGGCCGCGGACCATCCGGCCCCAGGCCGCGGACAGTCCGCCCCTGCGCAGAGAGTACCACCGCGCCTCGCACCAGGCCGCGGACCGTCCGGCCCCTGCGCGCGGACCGTCCGCCCCTGTGCAGAAGGCACCGCCACGGTTCTTGTTGAGTGTTTGGCGCTCCAAAAAGGCGTCAACATACTTTTTGGCGACTCTGCTGGGGACAACACATCTAAGCTCATCAGATCGGCCCTCAATGGCCGGTTCAAAGGATAGCTCTGATATTTCTCTAAGCAACATCATAGAGCCGACTTGGGAAACCTTGCCGGCTGACGAGCAGCTCCAGTTTGAGGAGCACAAGGAGCGGATGATCCAGGAGGCGAAAGCAAAGTTCTTGGCCAACTTCAAAGTGGACAGGAACAACAAGGTCGTCCGACATCGGGCGACGGATCCGGCTTCGCTCCAACCCACGCCAGATATCCCCAATGTAAGTAATACCAACGATCTGCAATCTCTTAGAAATTATGTAGAAGATCAGCGTGAACAAATGCAGAACATCATAGGGGGTATGCAAAGCGATCTTAAGAGACTAGTACGTGCATTCGATAAATCTAGTACCGCAAATTTTCCTTCGCACGAGGTTGAGTTAGGAGATAACGCGCGTAACACATCGGCTACAGGTTGTCACGACCAGTCACAACCCCTTTATGGGATGCCGATGGACACATACCCTAAGCAACCACAAATCGGCAGCAAACCAGCCGATCTGCACATGACCGGACCGTCCGCACGTGAGCGCGGACCGTCCGGACCAACAGCAGTCGGGCCTATTTTTAATGAGTTACCTAGATATGCGCCCGAGCCACCACATATGACACAGAACCCAAACTACCCAGCCGGACGGTCCGCATACAATGACGGACGGTCCGCATATGACCACGGACGGTCCGGGTACGTATCCGGACAGTCCGCGCATAAGTCTTTTGAGGAGGATTATTACATGAATCCTCGCCCGTCCCAGCAACACTTCCCATCACACTATGCAATGCACCAGCCCACTAATTCAGGATCCAAAGCCCAGGAAAGCTTTCCGGCCCTACCTGGAAGGCCGGAAAGAAACGATCAAACGTATGAGCCATATAGAGCAAATGGAAATGCACCACGTAACTCAAACCAATGGGGGGAAAGACAACATGCTAATATCCAGCCAACCCCACCTATGTTTGACCAGAGAGCCGGTGGTCTCGCACCGGCTGCCATTGATATAGTAAGGGAAGAAATAGCCGGGGCGTTCCGAGATAAGCTCGGAGTAAGCATGGTCCCTGGGGGGCAATCATATCGGAAACCTTATGACAGCCGATTTGATCACCACCCATACCCACAGGGAACCAGGATACCCGAATTCACAAAATTTTAAAACAAAAACAACGACAATCAGAGCAATTTAAAAAAAAACACTAACCCAGACCAATATGTGTGTTTTTCAGCTCAGAAGCCTGATGGAGACAATGAGATAAAGGGTCAATTGATGCAATCTTAAGCCAAAAATGGTAAATTGAAAGTGAGATGTTGGCCACCTTTATATTCCTTAAGTTGGACATTCTAATAATGGAAATGCACATATTTAGTATGAAGCAGTTCCACTTGCACCTAGATGTAACGATGAAGCAAAAATACTAAGGCCCTGTTTGGATGTAAAATATTTTTTTGGAATTTTAGAAAACATCATAGCTTTGTGAAATACTTTAGTTTTAGAGTGGCATATATTAATTGGATGCAAATGCAACAAATATTATGGTTTGAAACCAATGGTATTAAAACTTTTGGAATTTTAAGATTTTTCATTCGAGACCTCATTTTTAAAAGTATGGTTTTGTAAATCAATGACTTCTAAAACTATAGTTTCTTAACACTATAACATCCAAACAAAAGCCTAAGCAACTCAAGCTCAAACGAGTAGAGTGGGATACTGTATCATTCTGTTGAGGCATAAGTATTTTTTTTATATCGTCAATCGCTACAGATTTGAGACCATCATAATAGTAGTTCAAAAGTTAATCAATTGATATACAACTTTGTACACTGGACATCCATATGATTGGACTATTCGTTTGACAAAATTGGTACACTTTGTTTTTTTTTTAAAAAAGCATATATTCTGCATTGATGTATGGATGATTAAATCATAAGGCCTTTGTTTTGTTGCACGGGGATCGGAGAGGGTTGAAGGGGATTAAATTCTTTTCTTTTTAATTTTGACTAATAAGTGATTTAATCTATTTCAATCCTATTCAATTCATTTTTAACCGAACAAATCCTAAGAGAGAAAAATCATTTTAATGCACGTAGTCAAATTGTTATATAGCGGGGTTGGGTCATAATCAAAAGTTAATCGATTGATATACAACTTTGTACAGTGGGCATTCATATGATTGGATTAGTTGTTTGATAAAATTGGTACTCTTTGATCTTTTTTAAAGCATACATTCTGCATCGATTGATGGAGGATCAGATCATAAGGGCAGAAAATCATTTTAAAGCACGTAGTCAAAGTGTTATAGCGGGGTTGCATCATGTAGGAACGATATGATTAAAAGATTAAGAAATGAATTTCAATAAGCATGATTTACTATTTGCATTCTCATCCCTTCCTATTTTAACTAAAATTAAAGGTTCTAGTCCTCAGTAGGGGTGGGGTGGTAATGGATCCACGATTCGTTCGAGCCCTTAATTAATTTTAGTTAAAAAAATGAACATAAATAGAGTTCAATCCTTAAATTGTCAATGTAAAATTTAGAGCCCATTACTACCCTTAGCCATCATCTCTAATTAAGAAAATCGTAGATTATCTCTAGCAGACTCCATATCATACTTCTTATTCCAAACTCCACTCTGTAAACAGTATAAACGGCCATTTACATGACTCGCTGGAGATGGCTTAGTAAAGTGAGTCTATGGGCGGGAGATGTGGTCAATTGTGCAAGCTCTGAACGCCATCTCCAAGTTCTTCAGCCAGAACGGTCTATAAGAAAACAAAAGAATGAGAAATTCCATTTAAACAATTTCAAGGACCATAAGTTATATTCGCATGACAACAACAACAATAACAAAGGTCATAAGTTACAACCACATATGGTCATTTAATGACCAGGGCATCGTTTGGACAAATCAATTAATTAAAAAATCTATCTTGCTATATCCACTAAGTCCCGATTTTCGCGAAGAGTCCTGTACAAGGTTCGTTCACTAAACCCTCTAATGGGTCTGGTCTCGCGCTAGGATCACATGAGTGACCATACAAAAATCACGCAATGAACTCTACAAGCCAGTATGTCACTGGCATTTCTTGGCTTCATCTGGTAGATAGCAATTCTTATCCTCACTGTCGGGTGGTGGCGGCACACCAAATACCCAGTCCAGCACATTCAGGTACTTGGACCGGAAGACTTCTCTTTCCTGCGCATAGCAGTGCATAATGATAGAGGTAGCTATGCTGAACACAACCACATCAGCTCGCTTTATCTGCAGTATTGGAGGGCAGAGTCCTGCATCGGTCATCCATGTGAAAAAACTCTCGATAGCTCTGGCAAGACAGTACAGGGATATCTCAATCCTCCTGCTCTTCTTCTCGATAAGCAAAGCCAGGCCTGTTGGAAACTGTCATATGGAAGTAACTTAGTATAATACGGCTGCAGGATTAGGAAAAGATGCTGAATTCATGTGCCGAAGTTGTTCTGCAATACCGTGCCAAGGATGACAAGAGGGGTATTGGCTCTCCGGAAGATCCGAAAAAGCAGGCAGGTCCAAGCCCTGATATATAGAAGGGAACACCATTAATTGCCATCCCAAGGAAAAAAACAATTATACACCTTGGTCCTTACTGCAAGAGAAGAATAATAAATAGTGAGCTCACCATGCAGATGCACAGTATACTGAGAGAAACAGACTAGATCTTGCTACTCCTAGAAAACTCTTCCCTATAATTGAGTAAGGCCTGCATGTTTTAAGGGACATGGAACAGTTAGAGAAACTGCATTCTTTTATAAAAAATGGAGAAGGCAGCATTTCAGCTTTGAATAGACAAATATGTAATTATATTGTTCACGAGTTCTGCTTGTTTCCATCTTCACTTTTTCAGCCAAACAGGATAAGTTTATGGAGCACAATCATCCCTGGCACATCAGGCTCAATTGATGCAGCGTATGCATGGTATTTGTATGCAGAAAAACTTCTCTCCTAATTAACAACTAAACTTGCCACATCAACATATATTAGTATACCTTTTCATGAGATGCTGCCTATGAACTACAAGTGCAGGGACTAAGTAGACTGGAACATATACAGGAACTGCTCTTCCATAGGCTTGTAACAAGAATGAAAAGACATGTCCTGTACATGACTGGTTACCATGCACAATCTGGAAAGCAAACACAAGAAGTTAGATCATGGAGGGTAAAGAAAATTAACAAAAAAATGAAAACAGATTAGGTATAGATAGTTCGGACCAGAGAAAGGTTATGCCACAGAATTGATTCTATTTTCTGGATGCTTGATATGTCAAACTTCAAAGTACAATGGATAGTAGCTCAATATCATTCATATGGATCTTAAGACTTACTGAGCAAGGCACTTTCATGTTTGGATCTAGCTTTATGTCAACACCAACAGATTTGTAGTACTTCTCGATACCCGCTAAGTTACTGAAAGCAGTGTGGTTGACTACATCCTTCACACCTTGCAAAATAGTAAGATCTTTTCCACCATGCTTGTTTAGAAATGATTTATATGATGATGGCAAACTGTCCTGCTTTAAAATGTATGCTGACCTGCATAGAAAATAACGAAGGAAAAAATCACTATGTCTACAGAATTTATGGCATGATATATATGCAGTCTTGACTAATCACTTTGTCCATGACAAGATAATGGAAACTTTTTCATGCATAGTATACTGGTTTAGGGCCTCATCAGAATGCAGGGTTCTAGAAATGTAGGAATAGAAAAGGCTAGGAATATAATGCCCTGACATCTTGAATCCTATGGATTGAGAAAACACAGGAAACTGAATGTTTGGATGGAGCAGACAAAAACACACACGAATTTGATGAGACAGTGACACAAAGGAAACTTTCCATGAGGTTCAACCTCTTAGTAAAATTCCTCCAAAATTCATATGAAACAAGCCATTCCATATGAATTTCACAGGATTTGTAGGAACCCAATCCTTTATTCAAAAGGGGTTCGCACGAAATTTTCCTATAGGATCAATCCTTTAGAATTCTTTCTTTTTTTCCTTTACTCCAAACGGACACTTTGCTTACACAATGAGATGCTTGACAGTCAACAGATATGAAGTGTAAACAGCTCCATTCACGGCATAACTTGGAATACATTAACAATAATTTCTAATTTCTAAACAATCACTAGAACCTAAAATGTTATTGAATATTTGAAGGGAACTTACAAAATTTGTGCAGATGAGAGGCACATAAGGAAGACATCACCATGTGACCAAGTCAAAGGTTTACAGATCTTTCCAAAACGCTTGCTCTTTATTCCACAACGGGATGCAAGCACTGCTGCACGCATCAGAATGTATATAGCCAAGCTAGTATGCTGAGTTCCTGGTCCTGTCAGGAGCATAGAAGGACCAGCAATCAACCCAGCTAAAAATGACCTCCACCTTGCTGTTCTGAAGTAACAAGAGTATTCAGTTATACATTGTCCAATAAAATCGACCTAGTGCTTCAAAGAGACGTTGAAGCTATAATGGAACAAGATGCTGAGGTGTTATGTCAATAAGAAACAACTACAAAATAGCAGGATAGGAACTGCCACATAGCATCTTGATCATATCTGGGTTCAGCATAAGACCCATGAAAGATAAGTACTGGACTACTGAGCTTCTCACAACAATAATACTGAATAACATCAGGCTTCAGAAGTCGTATAATATCGAACAAAATTCCACAGGTTCTTGTTTCAACTAATCTTAGTAAACAACACAGCGATGCAACACTTGGGCAATCAAAACTAGCATCTTGGTTCTTGGATCACTAATAATGAACAAAAATTGCATGCACAAGAAGAATTATTTGCAACTGTAGAACTGTCATCAAATTCTCACTGCAGTCAGCAATCATTTCTATCGAAATTCAATTAATCCTCACAAAAGCACCAGCTCTGGCCTCTCATACTATTTTTTTTAAAGTAACACCAGCTGCACGATCTATTTTCTGTTGCTTTTCATCTTCTAGACATGTTCATTGAAACACATCACTTGACAGATAACTAATACACTCAATTCTCACCTACAAAGGTACAACTACAATCCATTATCTTCACACGCGACTAACCAAAGGCAACACACATGGTTTGCTCAAATCATCACAGAAGCAATCACCAATCACCTCCACATGAAGCAAATTCGCAGTTCCTAAGTAGGAATTATTTATACTGTGATGGTCCCATGCACTGACCTCTTACGTCCCCAGACGGCGGCGATGTACTCATCGACGGAGACGTAGCTGCCGGCAAAGGTCCCCAAGAACAAGCCATACCTCACAGTCTCCTTGACCGCGAGCACCACGGCCTCCTCGTTGGTCATAGCTCCGGCCTTCCTGCACTCACCAGCACGCCACGGCAACGAGAACTAATTTTAGAGCCGTAAGACCCAAAAAAAAAACCGCACCAAAACATCCAGCTTGTGCGCCCGCGAGTGAGAGACCTCGATCTGGGGGAGCGGCGGCTGCGGATGCGGACGAGGACGGAGAAGAGCGCGAGGCCGCCCTTGAGGCCTGCGCCGATGGCGAAGCCCTTCGCTGCCGCCTCCACGCACCGCCGCAGCCACCGGAGCTCGCCGTCCCCCGCGGCCAGCGCCGGCGGCGCGGCGCACTTGACGTTCACGGCGCATTGGAGATCCTCCGGCGGCGGGGGCGCCATGAGCTGGCCAGCGATGGGGGAGGCGCGGATCCCCCCACCAAGCCACCACAGTGAGGAAGGGGAAGCTCTGGTGAGGGCAGATGGGGGGTGGAATGGTAGATGCGGCAGTTAAACTAACCAAAGTTGTTCTTGCTTTGGGGCTGCGAGGCGCGCGTTTACGCCAGTGCAGGCAGCGTGACTTGCCGTCAGCGGAGCTCTACGCGTCTTCGTATTTGCAGGCAATTTCCCCTACCCGTCGGTTCCCTGAAATAAGAACCCTGTTCTCAGAAATTTGCTCCTGATATGATATAAATCTTATCTCAGAAATTTAATTCAGTGATAGCACGCTTCCGATTTTTACGGAAAGTTTGATAATTCTATTTTTTTCATGAGATTCTTATTTTCTTAAAGTAAAATAAAATAATTTTTCTCTTAAAAAATAGAATTTTTTGGAAAAATGGATTGCCAAAACTCAACTTTAGAGCTAGTTTGAGAACTCCACCTTCCCTGAAAAAAATAAATTAATTTTTCTTAGAAAAATAGAAATTTATTAGGAAAATTAAATTTCCAAACTGGCCCTTAGAAAATTTTTTGCGGCGATTGTGGAAAAGCTGGCAATGCCCTTCCGGCGGAAACCGGCATTCCTTTTTTACAGGCGATCGGCAGTTTGGCACACGTCCATACGTCGACGTCATCCGATTAAAAACGCAACGAATCAAACAGGTGGACGCAGACGAAGCCGAATTCACTCCCGCCGTTGGGAACTTGGGTGCTTCGGGAAAGCTTCGTGTCCTGTCGTCAACGCAGGCCATTTATATGCCATTACGTTTTGTTTCTTCTGCAGACAACCTGTGGGCTCAGGGTGCTCAGTGATCGCTTTCGGTGCCAGATGACCAGATCTGACTGTATTGGTCATTGTTTCGTTGTCGGGCTTTGTTGCTCGGACACTTGTTGGTTGAAGTGTTGAACTGCCGGGCTTTAGTTGGGTTAGTTAGTTTTATGGGATGTTCAAGCATTAGTCCCGTGCATATTTAGTAATCGAAACGTACACGCACATGCGGTTTCGATTCAGAAAGCAGCTAAGAAACAAGGCTTTTACCGTAAAAAAAACAAGGGCTTTCAGACTTTTCAGTTCGACAGCAATACGACACACACGAAAAACAACACTGCCATTGCCACGAGAATGCTGCATGCTGCTCCTGTTTATATCATGTCGTTGAATCCGTGCTACCTAAAGATGAATATTTTTTTATTTTTTATGAAAGACGCAGAAGAGCTACCTACGTATTAAGAAGAAAAGCAAGATGAATATCATATATGCAATGCGATAGGTAGAATTTACAAGCAGGGGGCTTGAACCAAAGCCCTCAACTGAACAGACTTTACAGAATCAAGGACAATTCGACATGTTTAATACACAAACATTTGTTTATGCAAACTGGTCGGAAGTTTAAACAAGTCAGCCGTAGATATATATCCATCCCAAGGAGTCCTCAGTAAATATGTTTTTCCTTCTGTACAACATATACTGTACAAAACACTACAGCTAAATGACTAAGAGCTGAACCAAACTAAAATATATACACACTAGATATGGTTAACTTAGCAATGCAACTATGGGTCATCAGTTTGGTAACACTAACATACATGTAAGTAATTTACAAGCATAAACACACAAGTTGCTATGACCAAGAAGGCATTGGTATGTCGTCATCCCATAGCTCTTTGAAGTCGCTCATAAAGAAGCCTTCGTCCATCTCGGTCGACTCCTCGAGCATCTTTTCTTGCATGGCCTATTATACCAGCAGTAAGGAAATGTGAAACCAACGGATCAATAGTCCCATTACAATTCCATCAGTTCAGAGCAGAAGAATGGGCAAGTCAGTTGATAAAGCTAAGCTAGGAAACAAAAGAAGAAGACCTCGATACCTTCGATTCTTGAATTTTAGTCACAACAGTCAGAATCCTTTGATACTGATCCCGAGCGTCTGGGTACTGAGCCATCGACTTCACTCTGGCAAGAGCTTTCTGCAGCCTTTCTTCGGTTTGTTTCCGTCCTTGTTGTAAGAAATCATAATCATCCTCAGCGGGTTTATTTTGGATCAAATTACTACTGCTGCTGCTGCCGCAGCCCTCCGTTGCACCTTCTGTAGACCGAAATCCACGCAACCCGGCCCCTTTTCGCCTCCAACGCAATATGACCTTCTCCACTATTCCAACAGACCAAATGATTTTACGATAATGCTTCCTCACTTGGTGACCTCGCACATGAGCCTAGCCAGGAGACAATGACAAGTTTCAGCGATGATTACTAAAATAGAATTATTTGATTAAAAAAATTGAATAGCGTCAACAGCATATCTTGATTATCCAAATATAATTCGAACTGAGCACTCCATGGTTCACAGAAAATTTGCCAGAAGGGAAATATAAATTTTTTTTGCATGGTATACTCAAACAAATTGCGGCTTGAATGATACACTATCAACTAGAACATTCAGCGGATCACTATTCATGTATAATACATCAAATAACAATACCTGGATCTTGACAATGCGCTGTCTGATAAGTAGAAATTCCTTTCTTCCCTTCCATCCACGGTACTTGTTCTGTATTCGAGTTGCAGCAGCATGCAGGGGATCAAGCTGTACAGGTTTAGATGGTTTAACAGATAAGAGTGATATGGCACGGTCACCTGATACTGCACCATTGTCATCCTCATACTGAACTGCTTGCTTTCTCTGGAAAGACTGCACCCTGAAAACTTGATATATACGAGCGGCAGCTTGGGCAGCATTTCGAATAGCACCTAGTGAATCTCCCATGGATCCAGCTTGAAGACCTTCACCTGCTAATGGTGATGCTCTTCTTTCAGTAACATCTCCAATACCAGGCAGACCGGATATTTCTGGCGGATTGCTCCCCTTGCCTTCCTTAAGATCGAGGGTCTGAAGATGACTTGTTAAAGAAGACTCCGCCAAGAAACCAGAGATCCCCTTGTATCCATTAGCTGATGCCAGATCAGCTGGTGTGCTTCCTGTAGGGAAAATTGGCGTTGGGTCTGTCAAAGCTCCAGGAGCTGCACCAAGTGCGATAAGTGCAACAACTGTTCGCTCTCTGGATAACAGGTGAAACAACATCAGTATGCATATAGAATATGTGCATATACAATGTCACACTCTGAAACACTTACCTGCCACAAAATGCAGCCCAATGGAGTGCAGTCCATCCATGAGCATCTCTGAAATTTATATTCACACCAGCAGAAACTGCTGGCCTTATCACCCAATCATAACCTAGGGCAGCTGCCAGATGAAGTACACCTTGCCCTTCGTCATCTAACACATTGGGGCCTTTGCCACCATCGCTTGCTTTGTGGACAAGCCAGATATGCAATTTTTCCTTTAAGCGTTTTTCAAAGAACTCATCCTGATCATCATCAGTGACAGGCTCATTATCACTAGCCAATTTTAGCAACTGCGACCAGGAATCATTGTCTGTCATCAATGAGCTTATCTTCTTGCTCAAATCAACCATCTCCTTAGTGGGGTTAGATACCGTTGCCTGGTACTCATTGTGTCCCAAAGACAGCAGGTTATCAAGACGCATCTGGACATATGTTTTGTTTGTAGCACCATGTGGACTTGGGGCATCCATGTATTGAGTAACACTTGGCCGGAACTCAAACTCTCGGATTTCGCTGCAGGCCAACCTGTTGGTACATGTGACATAAAAAGGAACCCTGCCAGGTTTGTGTGACGGAGAATAACATCTGAGAATCCCATCAGCTGAAATCTCTGCTGGAACTTCGACCTCACCAAACATACATGACCACTTGCATCTTTTAAGCTCAGCAGAATTTAAGAATTTACCGTTAATGAGAACCTGGATGGTATGCAAGATACGTAATTAGCAGCTAAAGAAGACTAGATTCAAAGAGCCATTAGAACAAAGCTATTACATTTCCAAGAATTTTGAGCCAAGAACATTAGAAAAGCTTTAGAAGGCATACCCTAGTCTTGGAGCCCGCATATGTCCAGCTTGGAGAAAAATCAACTATACTGAACAGCTGCTCTTGTGCGAGCACTGGGTCAATAGTACATTGATCCAACTGATCACAACTTGATGTTTCAATGATATTATTGGTCTCTTCACTGTTCCAATACACTCCAGAACTGGACTTAATTTGGGAATCTACTTCACCAAGTGCTTTGCTCATCCATCTCGTGAAACTATCACTTTTCTTAAAGCTGTCCTTCAGCATTTCAGAAAGATTAGACGACAGAGTTTTCAAGAGAGGGTAACTAATAGTTTCCTCCAACGATCTATCATTTTGCTGGAAACTGTCCTCTGAAGGAATTGAGCTGATAGCACCAGGTAGCTGAAATCAAGTAATTTCTCATTTAAGTTACATAAAAAATCGGAGCCAGCAATGGCAGTGGAGTACTAGTATTGTGAAACCTAATCAAATGTAACTGAGCTGAGTCTGCACAAGAGCCTACAATATAGACTTGCTGCCATACTAAAGATAACATAGTAGTTTTATCCATGAAAAATAAAACCATGAAATCAAATTGTAAAGAAACAACATTTCTGTGCCATTTAGAAGTTCACTAATGAGGGGAATTGAAACTATTAACTTCCATAATCGGAGCTTTAATAGGTACTACTTCCTAATTTTGCCCTTGTGGAATTAGTTTAGCTTGCATACATTTTTTGTACTCCATGTGTTATTAAACTTCTATGCCAGTATTGCTGTCTGCAAAATAAGCCACATGCAGCTGCCTTGTTTAACTGTTACATAACATGTGGTCACTACCCAACCTTCTACCATACAGAAATGTACTTCATGATACCTGCCATACTGATTCTTCATTGGTGCCTACAATCTCTGCATCCTTGATACTCAATCCATTACTATATACTTCATGAAATGTGAAGGATTCATTTCCATGTTCTTCAGTGAAAGGAAATAATTCTGAGGGAACAGTACTTTGAGGTGTGGACATTTGGAGGAAAGGTTTAACAAGGCCATTCAATGATGATGGATCCAACTGATTATCTGCTCCATTGAATTCAATTGCAAGTCCAGGCTCATTAAGAGTAACTGGTAAGGCATCTTGACAAGAATAAATGTCTGTATTAGTCACTGTAGCTGGGAAACCTTGAAGGTTACCTAAACATTTTGTGTAGCAAAATAATAGATGTCAATTCAACTTCAATCCATAATGGATAAACTATTTGAAATGACTTCCAGGAAAAAATGTATAATGCTACTGGCCTAGAGGCAGTGCAGGAACGTAGGAGCTTGGGATAGAAGTGCCAATCACAGGTCCACCTCCATTTTCATGGTGCTGCGTCCAAGAGAAAGGGTGGTATCCGGCTCCTCCTGAATATATATCTGCTGCAGCGAATTTGGCTTTAGATACGCTGTGCATAATTGGAATGTGTATCAGTAAAGTATTCCAGTAGCTTTATGCAGAAGAGAATGGATGGCAAACAGTTATACCTGATTCTGTTTCCTCGTATTCTGAGGCTTGTCCGCTAAGAGAGTTTCCACCCTCTGTAGTTTGTGAAGGCAACTGGCTTAAAGGGCTATCCGTACGAGCAGCTTGAAGCATATCATCATGTCCTCTAATACGAGAAGTTGATTTGCCACCCTGATTGTGATATCCAAACATGAGAGAGGTGATCGAAAATTTTTAAGCAGGTAATTCAAGAAGAAAAGCGTTTGCTCCCAAAAGATAGGAAATGATGATGCAAGTTCAGAGTTTGAATCAAGTTGACGACAAAACATAAGTAGCAAAAGTAAAAAAAATGCAAACAAAAATAAAAAAATGGCTTCTTGGACCAATGTAAAGGTAGAGGTGACTCAGTGTGTTTCCATGTTTGAGACAAATGAATGTATAGAGATGGAAGTCGTACAACAGAATTGTATATCACATGATGCCTACAGCCTACTAGGACTAGTATTGTAAGAGAATGAAATGCTTAATTATATTGCATAGAGGAGGGTTACAACATATAGACTCAGAACCCTAACCCTAATGGGCCGGTAGCCCAATAGTGGTGCCAGCGCGCACACAGAGAGAACACACACTATCTAACATCCACCGTAGTCGCAACGGGGGCACCACACACGATGAGACTAGAGTAGTAGCCGAAGGTAGGAGCCGACGGGTTGAAATCCCCCCGCAATCGCAGCGTCGTGAGGGTGCGAATGTTGCAGCTGGAGTGAAGACCAGTGTGCACTCCAAGAAGATGATAGCCCCCAGATGACGAGGTAGCCGAAGTCGAGGTGGTCGTGGCTGAGAGACACGCAGCAGTAGCTTGTTCTTCGGGAGGGGTCGATGTTCGAGCGTCAACGATCGGCGGGGCGACACAAAAGGACAGCAGCAGCCTTGAGGGCCTTCTAGCTTCTTTCCTCGTCCGGTCGTCAAGGAGCCCCGCCAGGGAGGCCGGCGGCAGCGCATGCGTCTGCATAGGTCAGGGTGGCCGCCACCCGCGACAGAGTAGAAGGGGTATTGGCGGATCTGGTCGAGAAAGCCACGACAGCGACGGATCCAACCATGAAGACGGCGATCTGGCCAAGGGGACGACGGATCTAGCCGGGAAGGTCGCGACAGCGATGGAACCGGCCGGGAAAGCCACGACAGCGATGGATCCTGCAATGGAGGCAACAAAGGGGTGGGCCGACGGGGCAGTTCCAGCCGAGCAAGGGCATGCACCGAATTCAACCAGACGGGGGGCGATGAGCGATGACGCCGACGAAGGGAGAAGCGAGAAGAAGAGGCGTGGAGCGCTGCTAGGCGCTGGCACGGGCAGGGAGAGGAGGTGGCCGGGGCAAGGGAGAGGGGGCGCACCGCCGCTGGCCATAAACGCGCCGGAAGAGGGACCACTGTGCCAGTCGCGTCGTGCTAGGGTCGAACGGCCAAGGGGAGCGAGTGACGGGGCCGTCACGCCGGTGGGGGAAGGGCCGACAGCCATTGGTGAAGGGAGCGCCCGCGAGGCCACGACGGTTGCAGGCAGGCTCGCCCGCGAGGCCACGGCAGCTGGCGCGGGGCGGGGCCGCGGAGAGGCCCGCCCGTGGCTAGCAAGGGGAGGATTGAACGAAGTAGGCGGCGACGGGCGCAGATCCGGCGCCAGGGAAGGGTGGCGTGGGCTCGCCGGTGAGCAGGGGGAGAGAGCCCCGCCCGCATCCGGGGATGCGGCGGCGCAGAGGAGCAGAGGAGGTAGACCTGTGCGTCGACGCTGAGGGGCGCAACCAGGGGATTGCTGGAGCTCACGTCCATGGACAAGGGGGCCGAGCGTCGGTGGAGGAAGATGGATCCCTACGTGAGCAGGGGAAGAGGGGATGGGGAGGAGTGTCCCCCAGGGGGGAACGACGAACCTCCCGGGAACGGCGGCGCCGGAGGGCCCTGGCGACTGCTTACAGCCGCTGGTAGTGGCGGCTGTGGGTGTGGGAGGGGAGGAGAAAACCTAATTATGATACCATGTAAGAGAATGAAGTGCTTATTTATATTGCATAGAGGAGGGTTATAATATATAGACTCAGAACCCTAACCCTAATGGGTCGGCAGCCCAACAGTGGTGCCGGCCCACACACACAGAGAACACACACCGTCTAACAAGTACAATAACTGAAAATATAATATTCGAATTATTATACAACCAACTGAAGATATAAAGTTTCAATTATTATTTTACATATATGTTTTGTTAATTGATTGATTCAGTGCATAAGAACTGATGCAAATTCATGATAGCGACAAAGCATTTCCGTATAACCTATGTATAAGTAGTTTAATAACTGGTTTAGAATAAAAAACGAGCATATTTAGTTTAATTACTTGTTTAACTACTCCAAATAGCATTGAACTGAGGTGCCCCAAAATTCTACTACAAGTGTACAACATAACAGAAGCCCACGATACTTGTTATACTTGAACTTGAATAGAACTCTCAGAACATGGAAAAAAAGACCGGACCTAGTACCAAAGGTTCCCACATGAATGGGGTCTAGAAAAGAGATAAACCAAAGCAAGCTTTCTCCCGCAAATATAGAGAGACTGCTTTGAACCCTCGACTTGGTGACTCAGTGAGACAACTCTCACCATTGCACCAAGCTTGCCCTTCTAATTCTCAAAACATGAAATGAAACAAATTGTTTACAACATATTGGCTACATTATAGTAAAGATAAGCTATGTGATTACTATCACAATATACAATACACAAGAACCTGATGTAAAGAAAAAACACATTTAACATAAAAAATTCTACAATGCAGCATTTAGGATGATGAAATCCAATTTTCTGAAAGTACAATGGACAAGTAGATAAATACATATATAGACCAGAGTAGGATTAGCAATAACCTTGACTTCAAGATAATGTACAAGTACAATGTGCATAAAATCCCTGCAAAACAAGTAGAATCAATTGTAAGTTACCATGTGTACATTAAGACAAAATACAAAACTCATGAACCATGAGTTGTCAGCGTGCCTTAAGCAACATAATATAAATTGCAATACTACAAAAGTATCACAAAAGAACACTTACTCCTCCAACATCCAATAACTCCTCCTCTGAAAGTTTTCATTTCCTTCACCATGAGCATAGTAGCAATGAAGCACATCAACACTTCCAGACTAGATTAGTAAACAATTGTCAGTTTTGTTGCCCTAATGGCTATACTCACTTAACAACTTATAGTATGCTATAATTGTACATAGGGAAACCTTCCACTATTCAACTTTGACGTACTTTTAATTTTTCATGAGCTTCTTTGACAGTTTTTCCATCCTTTTTCTTCCTCCAACTATGGCCATCCTTCCGGAAATATCTCAATACTTTTCGATCAAACAAGAAAAGTGAACCACCTAAAGCCAGCAATAAAAGAAAATATTAGTAAGATAAACAAAAACATCAAAAAGTGTTAGATTGTCAATGTCTATTGGACCTAGAGCCTGGCCCAAGAGGCTTCACCATTTATTTGGTACTGCAAATGAGCACCACTCCCATGCATTGTTCCTTCAGTAGCGACAATATACTCTAGACATACTTGAGCATGCTGGCATGGTGAATTGTACGTTGTGTGCAACTCCAGTGGATGATCGAGCGAAGGTTTTCTCTGGCGTAGGTGCTCCAGTCAGTGATCACACTGCCTACCGGAGCCTTGAGGGGGGCCTTCAATATCTCACCTTCATCAGGCCAGACATCTCTTATGTTGTTTAGCAGGTGTGCCTCCACATGCATGATCCACAGGAGCCGCATCTTACCGATGTGAAACAGATTCTCTGGTACCTTGGAAGTACTCTTACGGCCTTATTCTCCGACGTTCCTCACCAATTGAGCTCATCATCTACACCGACGCTGACTGGGCAGGTTATGCGAACACGCATAGGTCCACCTTCATCTACATCGTATTCCTTGGGGCAACCTCATCTTATGATCGCGGAAGTAGTAGAATGTGGTCTCCTGCTCGAGCATCGAGGCAGGATATCGAATGGTGGCAAATGGTGTGGCTGAGATGTCATGGCTTTGCTTGCTACTGCATGAGCTCCACAGTCCTCTCACTAGGAGTGCCCTTGTCTACCGCGACAAGGTTAGGGCGATCTACCTCTCCATTGACCCCATCTAGCAGACTAGCACCAACATACGAAGCATGTCGAGATTGATCTCCACTTCGTTCGCAAGTGTGTCGCCATCGAAGATGTTCAAGTCCTCTAGGTTCTAATGATTTTGCAGTTCATCGACATCTTCACCAAGGACCTATCCTCCTTGGTATTCTCGAAGTTTTGATCTGGCCTCGAATTCTGTATTGGCTAGAGTTTCGACAAAGAGGGTTGTTAGACTGTTAGTGTGTCTTGGACCTAGAACCTCGCCCAAGAGACCCATTAAGGTTGTAACACTAGGTTATGTAATCCTATCTCCTATCACTGTAGTGTATTGCATTCTCTTTCCTCTATCAAAAAGAAGCTAGCATCTTTTGGAGGAACAACAATAAAACATAAACAGTGTTCAGGAGAAATGAGTGCCATACTTGGAGGTCTATTTGGTGGTTCTGGGGCAATGTGGAAATTTCTGTAATTTTTAAGTATTTCACATATCTCAGTGGGTCGTAGCCATCGGTGTTGTGCTTCCTTCAATATCTGCTCAATATCTGTTCCAAGTTCATGAAAGCAAGGGTTAGATAATTGAATATAATGGCATGGTTAAAAGGATTCATAGGAAGATGGTCTAAAAAATATTTAAATTAGATTGAAGTAATAAATGATAACCAACTTTCACAAAATGGAGTTTCCTGACCATTTGACTCACGTGTACAATAAAACTTAATATAGTAGTCCAAGCAAATCAACTAAAACTTAATATAGGAGTCCAAGCAAATCAATTGTCTTTCATTGGAAGTGAAACCCTAAGGACTAAGATAGTGTTTGATTCACGTAGATGCAACGTGACTTGCGGCAGCTAATAGGTCCCATTATTCAATGTTAATTATCACACTCATGTAATCGATTCCTAGTAGCATGGGATACCATTCTATATAGAACTCGTACAGCTCAAAAGCCGATGTAATTCGTCGTTGTCTCCTGCAATCGTATCCCCTTTGCCTTTCTTACCAATTTAGTAATCAAACAGTTCGTAAGTTGTATCTACAGAAAATAACTTTGAAAGTGGAGGTGGACACAAAAACAGTTCCTCATACCTTGGTTTGGAGCCTCAAAATATCTTTTAAGTGTACTTTACCACTTAGGTATTGTTTGGAACCTCTAGGACTAATAGTTAGTCAGCTAATAAATTGTTAGCTAGGATTTATTAGCCGTGAGTTAGATAACATTTAACCAGGGTATTATCTGAAGGTGTTTGAAGCCTCTATAGGTAATTTTATCAGCTAATTATTAGCTCTAGAGGCTCCAAACAGGATCCTGCCTTAGGACCCGACAACTCAAAAATCGTTAAACTTCTGAAACTATGTGACCCTATAAAAAATAAAAAATATAAACTCATATTTAATCTGTCATGTGATATCCCCGATGCATGCACACCTCAACAGATCTGGAAAGTCTTATAACCCAACCAGAAGCCAAAAGGCAGCTCCATCAGACCTCAGTTGATGCTACAACAGCCACTTGAACACGAGATTCTTACAGAGAAATCCTCTTGCTAAGCTCTTCAAAAGTTCTGGGTTGGCAACCCAGTCACTGGTATTACATGCTAGCAACTCCAGTCCAAACCCAAGCACTGATCAATTTGACACAGGTACATCACAAGTCCCACAAAAGCAGGGTACTGAAATTCCGCCTTCAGAACACTGAACTTCCTCACATCACGCCCCACCACCACCACCACCAAAAAACACACACACAGCAGGCGTTGGCGATAGGTGCCACGTCTCGAGAAAATTTCAATTCCACCCTGAGAACACAGTGGACGCAAGACCTGAGCGAAATATTCTCGCAAACGCAACGCATGATGGGCTGCATACTGACCAAGGCTCCAAATCCACATCAATTACTCCAGAAAGATGTTTCGTCGCGAATGCCAAGTTTGCACCAATCGCACACGCCCGTCGCTACCAACCCACGCGCACGATCACGGGGCCAAATCACGGATCCAGCGACGAAACCAAGGGCTCCGGAACGCGCCGGTCGTGAGACAAATATATATTAAAAAAAAGAAGGGCCGACGTATTGAGCGTTGAGCCGTTGACCGAACATGACCGCCAACTTCATCAGGTGGATCAAGAGTTGAGGTGCCTGAGAGAGGAGAAAGCCGGCTCAGTGCGCTCACCTAGCTGCGGCGCGATCGCGTGGCGCCGCGCCTCCGCCATCGCCGCGCGCAACGAAGCGGAACAAGACCAGGCACCAGGCCAGGCGCCGCCGCGGAGTGAGGCCACCACGGCACCACCACCAGGCGCGAGCCCCTCCGGCCCTAGTGGCTACCGTTCCGATGGCGATCGCTCCGTGAGTCGGTCGCCCGGATTTGTCGCAGGGTTTTGTGGAGGAGTGGAGAGGTGCTGGGGGGCCTGTGAGTGGCGTCCTCTGCTTGATCCCGGGGTTTTGGTGGTGAAGCGGGGAGAGAGGAGGAAAGAACTGGACGAGCCAACCGTCGACGAGGTGGGGTGACGACGAGTCAGGACTCAGCGAGGGTGTGGGCAACTGGGCATTGGAAGGGGGCGGTCCGTTGGAGCTGGGTCATCGTGGAAACTGCGAAATGGGAAGAGGGGCCCTTGCCGCTTGGCCTTTTCCGCGTTCCGGAGAGGTTGGCGGGGTGCGGCCGCGGAAGGCGTGGCGTGGGCGCCTGGCGGGCGGTTGGTGGTCGCGCCAAGCGTAGAGGCCACAATAGCCGTGCGAGCGAGAGCCGTGCCATGCCCGGCGCTTGAGTTTGCGGGTGACGACTTGTGCCCTGCTAACTTGCTGTCACGTTTCTTTGGTGAATGAATGAATGAATGAATGCACGTGTCGCTCTCGCTGAGACCGAGGAGCCCCAACGTGAAGCATGCTAGGACTACGAAATGTCCCCTTTTGTTTGCCTCTTCTCTACTCTGTCAGTTCCTTATTAATTGTCACCATAAAGAATATGAATATGTTGGTCATTTTTTCCCTTCGAAATTTAAATAAATATATAGGAAACATTACGGGCATTTCGTATGTTTAATTTAATTTACTACAAAAATAAATTTAATGATATGTCTGATAGTACTAATTATGTGTTATAAATATTACTGTTTTTTATATATTTTGGTAAAGTTGGATGTGTTTGGATTTTTGAAAAAAAAAACAAGAACGACGGTTATTTGTACTCTTGTTCTTGTCTCTGTACTATACACAAGAAAAGAAGGTCCTGATCCTAACAGAGCTTGGTCTGAACGTACTCTAGCTATCTCCTCTTCAGCGTCCTTGCGCCTAGGATAGGAAAGGCAACCTTTGAAATGAAAGGCATATACTATTCAAAATTCGAATGAGTCCAAGAAATCCGAGAACGATGTTGATCTCGCGCGGACGGACGGTACGCCGGGCGCATTTGGCGGGTAACGGGCCAGGCCATCAGCTGCAGCGTGCAGTCGTTATCTGTCGGCTAGCTGTCGCCGTCCTAGTTACGTACGTTTTTTTTTTTGGTTATTATTCATCGTCAATTCAAGTACTACAGTAGTAGCACTACTGAGCACGCTTTTAACAAAGCCGGCACCCCAGGATCGACAGGTAGTAGCAAGTAGAGTCTTCGGTTATATTCCAACCGAGCGTCCAAATCCAGCTGGCCACAGTGTTTCTCCTGCTGCGAATTTGACTTCAGATTTCGGGACTTGGGACTTGGGAGTACTTTACAAGTATCGGATGCATGCTTCCAGTATATTCTCAATTTCTCATGAATCTGCAACAGTCAGTCTACAGCGGCCCCACCCAGTCTGATACATGGCTGACGTAATAAACACCCGCTACGTGTGATGAACCCGCGGCGCGGCGCAGTCGATCTGCGCTCGCTCGCTCGCAGTCGCAGTTGAAGAGATTCACATCGCTTTGCACTTCAGTCACCGTTCTGCAGCAAGCAGGCCCCGCTTCTCTTCGTATTGAAAATTCGTGCAAGGTAACAATCGTAGCAGTGCATCAGACAGTGACTTTGCACCTAATAACCTCATCCTTCCAGCTCAAGCACGCCTCGGTTAATTAGCGACAGTACTTTCTGAGCACCGTCCGTCCCCACGACGCGGACCTACGCTAAGCAACCTACGCTAAGCACATTTTTTTCTTTATTCACCACACGGAACGTGTCGTCCGAAGCCGATCTTGGCCCAGAAACATGTTACACGTGTGCGTTGCCAACACTCACCTCACTTCTGAATCTCACTGTACGTACAGTACGTAGCAGGCTTACTACAGACAACTAACTGGACCCGGCTACGCACTATGCAGTCACTCACGCTCACGGTGCTCGGATGTTCCCCCTTGTTTGGAAATTGGAACTAACTTATTTGTTATTTCAGCTATTTTTAAACTGGTGTGGCATCAATACCACGCATTATGTCGATTCTGTTTAAATTGGTGGTACGACATTATGTTACAATACTATTAAAGCTATGCACAAAATTAGATGTGGCATCGATACCACATGTATTAGCGTTTTGTAACTAAATGCAGTACAATGCATGCCAGATAATGTATCATTTTTAACTAACTAGAATAAAATAATAAGCACTTATCTCATTATGGTTGACCTTTTTTTTAACCAGCATTTTTTGCAATTTCAATGGTGTTTCTTATACCTGCTACAACATTTACCCTTCTCGAGCAATCTGGTAAAGCTGATCTCCTCAATAGGGTCCCTTTATTTGAATCCTTAGAATTTGTCACAATATTTCTTCTTGACTAGAATGACTATTTATTACAACTATGCTTCCTAAAGATAACTAATCATTGCAACATATATATTTTCAATGATGTACAACTAACCAGTACCAAAGTTATAAAAATATTATCGACTATACCATTTTCTTCTTTTTTATACATTTTGGTAAGATCATAGAAAAACACCGCGGACAGGACATGGGCGTTTGAACCTATAGAGCTTCTATAGAGCTAAATTATTAGCTGAGTTGAATCAGCTAATAAACTAATTGTTAGCCGTAAGATAGATAACAATTAGTTGTAAGATAGCTAACAATTAGCTGTGATGTTAACCGTGTTTGAAACCCAACAATTAATTTTTAGAGTCAATTATTAGTTTTAGAGGTTTCAAACAGGTCCATAATCACCCGTCGGCCGTGCCTCTCTATCCGCCAACTGCAAAGCGTGGCAGCGTTAAGTACCCGACGCTCACAGGTCAAAATCACGAAACTGCAGATAGACCCAACGTGCGTCAACTACAATCACATCTAACACCTGTATATATGTCCCAATCCCTATCTCAACTGTGAATTAGAAAGTCACAACTGAAATCACTCAAATGTCACTCTGGCTTGCTGTCAATGTGTCACATACATCAACGATAAAGTATGTAAAATTTGTCAACGGAAATTGGGCAGGGCCGAGATGTTTTCCCTAGGACGGAGTCGAAGAGAACAATCTTCTATTAAGCCACTGAATCGGGTCTCGAATAGGACCGCGTGTGCAATTTGGTCAACTAGTGTGCAAAGCTTCAGCTGAACAACCATTTTACCAACCTGAAACTACCCTCACAGCATAAGTTACTGGGGATGCCCGGCAATTTCATCAAGATACGTGGTCGCCATTTGAACTTGCTTGTAGGCTAACCAATGAATTTGTATTCACTCCACTTTCAGAACTATCTTCATTAACTCATAAACAAAATAGCTGATCGATGCTGATGGTAGAACCTGAACAAAAGTAGAAAGAAAACCAGAAACTTAAGGCAATCTGAAACAGACTAGCATACACTTATCACACTGAATAGTAGGATCAAAATGATACATGCAGATCTCTAAGTTCATGCAGTCTGCTAATATGTTTCATTATTGCTAACTTGATACATTAACAAATGAAGTATATACACTATCTTCATAGCTTAGGATTAAAAAAAGTCACACGTCATGAATGTGACCAATAATTAGTTGAAGTATATGCATGCATACTATTTACTGCTTAGCAAGTTAGCATACAAAAGTTATATGAACAGATTTGTATTCAGCTGATGTTTTACTTCGACCATAAGCTTGAAGCAATCGATGATATACTTCAAGTGAAATTTGGTAGGTCTAGAGTATTACCTCTGAAGACTTCTTAAAATACTATGGATGCTAACCTGGCCCCTACATATATGTGGAAGTAGGTTCTCTGCTGAAAGAATACATACCTGTAACAAGCTGGGGATTAGACCGGCATACAGTGCTGGTACCCCACCTTGGTCGACAATCTTAAGGCATGTTGCAAGCGCATTCATTCTGGTTGCTTTTACTTGCATCTGTAGCTGCCTACGGACCACTTCAAATGGGTATGTAGCAGCTTCAGCACAGCAACCAGCAATGGCCCCATAGAGTAAAGTCCTCACAGTACCCAGTTCAAGTTGATCCAATGCATTTGTCTCTTGTTTTTGTTGCTTCATCATCGATACCCTTTTCTTTCCTTCAGGAGAATGCAGATAAGCCATCTTCAGTATGTCATACACTCCATAGAATACAGCGCCAGAGGGTGCCATGCTGATAAGAGAAGGCACCAATCCCTTATACAGCGAGAAGAATCCCTCAGTTTGGATCATGTGGCGGGCAACACCAATGACCCCACCTAAAGCTTCACCACCAGGAGCAACCATCTTTGTCCTGATCTGAAACCAACAGCTCAAATCAGGTAATAGTCAGTGAAAAGATGACAACAAAGTAAAAGATTAAAGAAATATGTGGTACAAATTCTTTAAAAAAACCTACTGTATCCATAGGTATGCACATAATCGTTGCTGTAACACCAGCAAAAGCACCAGCAATAAATCTTTCAAAGTTTGCAGATTCTTCGTTACCAGACCATTTGAGCAGTTGCTTTCTGTAACTGTCATATGCGTAGAAGTTGACTGCCTTGAATGGAGCAGTGCGGAGGATGTTGACAAAGTTCCCTTTCCAAAAGCCTTTCAACCCTTGTGTTGTTGCAATAGCATGCATAAGCTCAAATAGATTCCTCTGCTCACCACGAACTATATACTCCAACTTTAACCTCTCAAGAGGAGCAACAACTGTTCTGCATGAAATATAGAAGTTATGGAAGAAACTCTCATTCTCATACTCTCATAATAAAAAAGAACTATATAGCTGGAGTGATACAATAATCGCTGTTGTTTACTTAACAGATTGATGCATGTTCAGTTTCCCAATACTACCACACGCTAACACAGAAAGAAACTCGGTTAACGCGCCGTATCCGGCTCGTGCATTGTCCACTCACGGCTCAACTCCTCGCCCGCACATGCTCGCTCCCAGAAAGAATTGCACCAGCTGCGCGCAACATCAAACCAGTCGGCACGTATTGATCCATTTGCAACTCCTGCTCATTGATCAAAATTACATTGCCTGAATCGGAAGAACAGCACGGTGGCTCGGGGTCTTGGTAGAACAACACGTGGACGGCGCAATGCAGTAGTGAACTATGCGACTCAGTGGCACGGCTGTGCAGTGGCGACGGTAGCTTTTCGGTGTCTTGGCTTATTCGGAATAGATGGATAACAGAGCAGTATTTGAGGCTAACTGGAGATCATAGTGTTGTATTCGATCAGCAATTCAGCATTCCATACAAAGCAGCACGCGCGGGGGAGCCGAAGAAAATGGGAAGGGAGGTGATTGGATTTTTTTTTACGACGGGGCAGAGCCCCCTATTTCATTAAGAAATAGGAACAAAGAGTTCATTACAAGGATCACATCCATAAGCAAACAGGCCAATTGACAGACAACAAGTCCAGAAACGCTACATCAGGAACCCCCTTACAATACCGAGCTAACTCGATAGAGGAAAGAAACGACCTGACGCGTCACACCACATGCCCCGACAGGAACCACAAATTTTGCTTATTACAGGATTTGCACTCCAGACAGGAGGCAAGACACGCGACATTCAGATCAACAGAATTGCAAAGCCACCGACAAATAGACAAACTAGAAGACGAGCAGAATAGCAAAACCACTGGAACATAGCAAAACTAGAAGACAGGCAGATTAGATGACGTAGTATATTGGAAAAACAATTTTTGCTTAGGCGATTTAGACTCTTGGACGGAGGGAGCGCTAGTCATGGAAGCGGAATGGATCAGTGGATCATAAAGCTTATCTGGTTGCCAGTAACAACTGCACATGGGACTGGGTAGAAAGTTTTTAGCATTTTTTTTGTTTCTTTTGGTTGCCTCTTCTAAGAATTACAGGGCCATAGCATACAAATATCTTCGTAAATACACAATCAGCCGAAATAGAACAATGAACATGCATACAAAGATCTTCATAAATAACAATGTCAGTGGATATCCCACTTCCAGGAACCAGCAAATTGCTGGGTATTCTTGGATGCGTCACTTATCATCCATTTACCTCCTCAAGCTAATATAATTACCCAGAGGTCGATCATGCATATGCTGTGAATCTTCTAAATCTAGAGTTAGCAATAGACATCAACCATGAAACAAGGATATACAACATCCAATTTCTCAGGCAGCGGCAATAGTAAAAGGATTAAGAAAAAAGAGAAAAAGTTCCAATATGTCAAAACAGAACAAACTAATTAAACCTCAAAGCAGCCAAATTGAATCAAACAAAATCAGTTCCCTTCTTCCAAGGTTGAAAGCAAGAATTCACAATCAAACAGTTCTACAGTGAATTACTACATGAAGCTTAGTAACCAGGTTCCCGGATTGATGGGATCGAGGAGTGGGAACACGTTACGATACTTAAAAAAGATTTTAACAATACAGGAACGAGATTGTTCTCGCGTTCCCGGAATAAAACGAACGTTCCCAGAACGAGGAACATGGACAAGTTCCACGTTCCTGGCTTCTAAGATCTGAAGTACCATGCAAACTTAAAACTACTAAAACCACACAACATCAACTTGGATAAAAAAAACTTCCTGTGGAAACAAAACAAGATTGTGTGTGTGGTCAAGACTCAAGAGTATCACTCTCAATTCCTATTAACCTATGCAAGTTTTATTTTCCTATTTCTAGAATTGTGGCTCCATTTGGGTTCTAATTTTATGAAACCAGTTTCTCCATGATATGGTAAAGGAGCTTGGCCAACTCTAACTTCCAACTTACTGCGATAAACAGCTTAAGTTACTTGACTTCAACTTCTATACTACTCTATTAAAAACCTAATGTAAGCACCTGGTGCTACCACGGCTTCACCCTCCGCGCTGACATTATAGGCCCACCCCACACGCCCCGACTGGTTCTCCAGCCCCACGCGCCCTGCCTCGGCGCCGTGCCCTGTGGGCCCCACGTCCAGCGCCCTCGCAGCGCTCTCTTAGCTACTGCCCTATGGAACCCCAGCACATGCGCAGCTACCACACCGTGCAAAAAATAGTACAGAGCGAGCACTCAAACCCACACCCCCTTGCTCTAGAAATTTGGGGCTAACCACCAGACCACACGTATATTAATGTTTAGAAATAAACAATATTATATTTGAATAAATATCTCAATACCTATTTATATGATATATAACAACCGTAGCAAAGCAAGGGCAACAGGCTAGTAACTACTTAAGTACTTCACCTAACCTATTTCACAAAAGCTCAACTGTTCAAATACTAATTAAATGGACTACTAACTATGACATGTAGAAGACAACTTTACTGAACTGGGCCTAAAGGTCAACATACTCTGATGCCTCATAGAGCCTGAGAAGTAGAAACTAGCAAACAAAACAAATTCTTCAACATTCCAATCAGGGTTTTGAAAATCATCGATTACGTCGCGCCTAGGCGCTAGGCCATGGCCTTCCGCCTGGACTAGGGGGGTAGGCGACCTCCTTGTCGATCGGAGCGCCTAGGCGGCGCCTCGCGTGGATTCCGCGGTGATTCCACGTCGCCCAGGTGGCCAGTCGTCGCGGAGGCGGGGCTAGGCGCGCGCCGCGCGCGCGAGCTGGAACGCGCGGGAGGGAAATAGAGCGCGAGCGGGAAAGCGCGCGTGGGAGGGAAATAGAGCGCGAGCGGGAAAGCGCGCGCGGGAGGGGATAAGGGAGCGGCGCGGGAGGGAAAGGACAGACGCGAAAGGGGAATAGCCTGAGTGCGCGGACGCCGGAGACCCCCTGGCTGCTTCCTTCTCCACCGGACGTCGGAGACCCCTCGCCGCCAGAGAAGCGGCTGCACGCAGCACGCCTGCACTGCACATCCTCTGCCCTGCTGCTTGCTTCTCTCCTCCCCTGTTCTTCGCCGACAGAGAACTCCCCTGGTTCTTCCCCGACAGATAAGTACCTAACTTGCTATTTCCTATTTTTTTATCACTTGTATTGATGCCCAATTGCATCCAATCAGCAGATCTGCAAGGACAAAAGGTATGTCTACTGGTCCTTCCCTATTTTTTATCTATAAATGTATATATTATACTAGCTGAATACCCGTGCGTTGCAACGGGAATATATAATACGAGTATACTACAATAACTTGTATACAAAATGTGTGTTATACCGTTATGAGATATAAACACACATGTGGTGTAGTGGTAGCTACCACTGGCATTTGCTTGAGAGGTCGTGGGTTTGAATCCCCTTGGGGCCATGTGTATTTTTTTAATTTTAGCTAGGCGTTCTCTATACAGAGAACATGGGAATGGACTGTGCGTGGGGAGGAGGGAATCGGAATGGACAGGAGGGAATCGGAAAGGCAGAACACAGAGAACATGGGAATGGACTGTGCGTGGGGAGGATGGAATCGGAATGGGCAGGAGGGAATCGGAAAGGCAGAACACGGAATGGGCAGAACACGGGAATGGCAGACTACTATTGTAGTCTTAATAGTAGTAGAGATAAGTTGGCAAAACGCCTAGAAAAACGCCTAGCATCGCCTAGGCAAGCCTAGGCTGGACTAGTCTCTAGGCTAAGGGTCATCGCCTAGATTCCGCCTAGCGCCTAGCAAAACTTTGATTCCAATCAAAAGTAACAGCTATGGTTCAATGTCAAAAGAAGACTCATCCATTTTTCACTAGATAAGCAATCATGCTAAATTGCTAACGCGCATATGCAATCTGGGTTGTAGACTACAACAAACTATCTAGATTAAACACACTGAAAATATATAGTTCCCTAAGAGTTCAACTGCAACCCACACTATCTTGGGATGGATAAAACCTAAATAAACACTCTTTGCTAGTATTTTACTGAGTATCAAATACTGGATCCAAAAAAAATAATTCACTCGAACAGATTACTAACAACATCCCAAAACAATTCGAGGCCAGTAATTATTTGGTAAAAACAAATGTTTAGTTCAATTTAACAGCAGGATGACAAATCCCCCAACAATTGTAAATAAAAACACGTGAAGGCAAACACAATGGAGTGGGCTAATAGTCTTATATCAATGTGAATCATAGACAATGCGGCTATACCTCGAGATCATGGCAGCAACTGCTCCAGCCCAGAGATGCTTGCTCACGTTCATCGCTCCAGCTCCAGCACGACCGTCCTTCTTCTCCTTCTCCTGCAGCAGAATCACTTCCTCCGCCTCCGCGGCCACTTCCACAGCCCTCTTCCCCGCGACTAGCGCGTCCGACTCCTCCGCCCTGGCCTTCTCCTCCGCGTCGGGGAGCAACCCAACCGGGGCCGGCGCGAACCCCCTACCCCCCTTCACCGACATTGTCAGCGACAGAAACCCCAGCGGCGCCCCCCGTCGGCGCCGATGCTGGTGCCCGAACGACAGGGAGCACCCGGGCATGGCCGCGAGGAGCGCGCCGTGCGCCGCCCCATCGACGCCGTCGAGAAACAGCCCCGCCGCCACCGCCCCCTCCCCGGCCGCGGGAGGCAGCCACATCTCAGGCCACGGCATCACGGCGGACCAGACGGGACTGGGCAGGACAGGACCCTTCACGCGCCGTGCCTGTAACCTTCTTCCCCTCGTCCCGCCGCCGCTAGGGTTCGCGAGGCGGCACGGTGCATCGGTTTTATCGACGAGGGAGGGCGAGGGGAAGCTGAATCCAACCGAGCGGAATGGAATATATAAGAGCGAGCTGCCTTGAATCGATGCGGACGCGAGGGCTGGGGCAGCTGCTGGGCGAGCAAGTAGATGCGAGGGAGAGGGGTGCTGTCGGATTGATTCTTCTCTTGTTCTTGTGATTTGCTGGTGGTTGATCTTGCCGCCCTGCCTGTACCGCACCGGTGCACCCTTGGGGCAGGAAAGGCCAACGAACAGCGAACGAGATTGCTCGATGTGGAGTTGTATTTTATTTAGAAAGGAGTTTAATTTTTAAACTTTTAGAGAAGACGATCTTTTTTTAAGATTTTCCTGTTCTTTAGCTTTTATCCTCTCATTTGAATGAAGGGCAGGAGGTACGGTATTTTGCAGCAGAACGGTATGCCATTTTTATATACATCAAACGTTCTTAAATTTAACTAGGTTTTTAAAAAAATTGTTAGTTAACATTCATATCTATAAATAAATATACTATTTACATGAGTATAGTAAAAAATACTAATACTTTATTTTTATACATCGTTAAAATAAAAAACGTGTTTGGCTTCTCACAAAATAAGAACGCTAAATATTTTGGATAGAAGAAGTATAAATATATCCAAATCTTTATGTAAAAATGGAGTATGTCGAAACCGAGAAACTTGTGAAAATAATATACTTGTAGTGTAATACTTCTAATGTCCTCGTAACCTCTTCGTCTTAAAAATTGCAAATTAAAACAAGTTTAACGATCTTAAATTTAACTAGATTTATAAAATATTATTAGAATTTTTGCATGTGAGGTTACGACCAACAAACTACAGGTATTTGATTTGATGAATGAGCTAGTTTATCATTTTCTTACTCCTCACTTTTTTTTAGAAATAGATCATCTCACTAAATTTAAAGAATAAAATTATGATGCACATTATCATTTTAAATGAAGTAATTCCTGAAACCAAACACTCCACTAATGAATCTGGTGATCCAATCGACCTCTGATTTGCATCATCGCTTGTGCCGTACTGCTAACAGCTTCTGATGTCTTTCCGAATCGTGCAGGCTCTGCTCTGTCGATGGTTTAGAAAAGGAAACCCGCAAAAAGGCAAAATATGACGTTTTTAGAAAGTCCATTTTTTAAGAAAAAATAGAAATTTCTTTAAAAAAAAAGGGTTCCCGACTAGCCCAAATAATTCTGGCGTCTCGTCGGTCGTCGCCAAGCAGCACAAACAAGCCTGCGCCTGCTGAGAATCCCAAGCGTCCCGAACACTAGTACTGGCTAGTGAGTATTGACACCGCAAGTCGACGTGGCGCTCGCACCATCCACGACGTTGGCGATGTGTTTGGCTTGTTGGGCTTTTCTAACCTTGTGTGCTGGGTCAGATAATCCAATTCCGCCCCAACCACGCACGTCAGATTTTTCAGTCCCAGGTACTATATTTTGTTTTCTTTTCTTTTCTCTCCACTGCGTCAAGTATGTGTACCAACTATCAAGTGCGTATGACAAGACAAAGTTAAACAGGCTGCGTCAGTGTCGATTGTAAAGAGATAATATTTAGCATGTGAGACTATAAGAGTACAAATATTATCATCGGTCCCTCCACTGGTTCCGATAGGAACAATGCTGCTGCCAAGCGCGCCTAGCTTGCATCACAGATCGCATGGTGGCTCAAAACCAAGTGACATTATTACTTTTAGGAATTTGCAGTCCCATGTGTATCTTCTGGAGACATGACACGGCTATCCACCATGTGCTTTAGCTTTAGCTATACAAGATGGAGCCGAGCTCGAGGAGCGGTTGCACCAAGGGCGCCATGGAACTCGGGCAAGTCTTCAACAGACTGCAGAGCGCCGCCGCCAGCTACTCGGCTTCCATACTCCCTTTTCTGTTTTTCAGCCGCCGCACTACCTATCCCAGCTACGTACCTCCTATCCTCCAGCGTACACGGCACTTGTTGCCCTAATCCTCAGCCGGCCGGTGGGCTGCTCGGTTATGGGCCGGCCCACCAGGCTGGTATTTTTTTTTTTTTTTAATAAAGTGAAAATGTCAAAAAAATGGACTGCAATCCCCACCATTTTCACTCTTATTTTCTGATCAATGTCATTGAGCTCCCGTACTGTTTATATACTACTTTTCGGCAGAGGTACTTGTTAGGTTTGAACCAAAGCCTATCCCAGTGTACTCCAACCCTGCACGAGTAAGCGGAGGACTACGCCTTGATCCACAAACCCTAGTGTGAGAATCTTCGCACAAAAGGCACATAGTACTAGGCAGATTATCTGCTTCTCTTACGGGGCAGGGCGTTACGGTCATGCCCTTTAATATCTATTCATGAGCTCACTAGAGAGAAAACCCCATTCTCTCCTGGACTGCGACCCCACAGTCAGCTCATATAGGTGAAATCGTTAAGGAAATTCTGTAGGACAATTTCCCTGCTTATAGCATTGACTTCATTAAGAGCATATCGCTCAACCTGCCATACAGTCAGAGCACAGCAGCTCATGAGACTCTTTATCTTTTGTGCTCTTGGTTCCACAGTGCTTCGTTTCCTGGAGCCTGGATCTCGGGATCTCCGGTCACACAGGACAGTTATCCGCAGTTGAAACCGCTAACAGGGTACGAGTCCCATTCCCATGCACGCTGCTTGGATTGGCTTTTGAGCCAGCCCTTTGGTGAAAGGATCAGCAAGGTTCCTTTCAGACTTGATGTAATCTACGGTTATTACACCCGTCTCTCTAGCATGCCGACATGAATCAAGTCGTCTTCTGATATGCCTCGAGGATTTTTGGTTGTCCTTTCTACTGTTCACTTTCAGCAACACAGAAGTGTTGTCACAGTATACTAGGACAGCCGGTATCGGCTTTGCTAGCATTGGAAGGTCTGACAATAGGTCTCTCAACCATTCAGCCTCCAATGCTGCTGAATCAAGTGCAACTAATTCAGCCTCCTTGGTGGAACGTGTCGACACTGATTGTTTAGACGATCTCCATGACACGGCCCCACCAGCTAAAGTGAACACATAGCCACTTGTAGACTTCATTTGATCCGAGTCAGAGATCCAGTTTGCATCACTGAATCCTTCAAGTACTGACGGAAATCCGGTATATTTAATACCAAGATTCATCGCTCCCTTCAAATACCGAAGCACTCTGTACAAGGCTACCCAGTGTCTATCTCCTGGACTGGCCGAATAACGAGCCAGTCTGCATACTGCATATGAGATATCTGGTCTAGTTGCACTGCTCAGGTACATAAGAGATCCGATGATCTGCGAATATAGTAGCTGGTTCACAGGCTCGCCTTCATGTTTACTGAGCGTGTAGGATGGATCATAGGGCGTGGTGACTGGTTTACAGTCCATATGTCCAAAGCGAGTCAGGACCTTTTCCACATAATGGGATTGTGACAAAGTAATCCCATCCTCACCCTTTATCAGCTTGATGTTCAGTATAACATCAGCTTCACCCAAGTCCTTCATATCAAAGTTCTTGGAGAGGAATAATTTTGTCTCCATGATAGCCTCCAAATCGGTCCCAAATATCAATATGTCATCAACGTATAAACACATGATGACACCTTTGCCCCCAGAGAAGCGATAATACACACACTTGTCGGCTTCATTTACACAAAACCCGGCAGTGGTCAGAGTATTATTAAACTTCTCATGCCATTGTCTGGGAGCTTGCTTAAGACCGTATAAGGATTTAATCAAGCGACACACTTTGCTCTCTTGACCTTTAACCACAAATCCTTCTGGTTGCTGCATATAAATTTCCTCTTCCAGCTCTCCATTTAGGAATGCTGTCTTTACGTCCATTTGATGGACAAGAAGTTTATAAGCAGCTGCCAGTGCTAAAAGCACACGGATTGTGGGCAATCGAGCCACCGGAGAATAAGTATCAAAATAATCCTCCTCTTTCTTTTGAGTAAAACCCTTAGCCACAAGACGGGCCTTGTACTTTTCAATAGTACCATCGGGTCTCCTCTTCCTCCTAAAGATCCATTTGCAGCCCACAGGCTTGCAACCAGCTGGGAGATCAGTTATCTCCCAAGTTCCGTTCGAGATGATTGAATCCATCTCGCTACGGACAGCCTCCCTCCAGTACTCTGCATCCGGAGATGTATATGCCTCTGTGAGGGAGCGTGGTTCTTCATCCACTAGATAAATAATATAATCATCACCCAGAGACTTTTCAGTCCTTTGTCTCTTACTCCTCCTTAACTCCAAATCTGGAGTCTGGTCATTGACACTCGAGGGCAGAGAATATGTCCGAGATGGACCATCTGGGGCTACTACTTCCTTATCCCGCATAGGGAAGATGCTCTCAAAGAATGTCACATCCCGAGACTCCATTATTACATTTACAGCGATTTCGCTTGTCTCGGAATGGACCACTAGAAATCTATAAGCTGCACTGTTATGTGCATAACCCAGGAAGACACAGTCTACGGTCTTAGGGCCTAGCTTTCTCTTCTTCGGCAACGGGACATTCACCTTTGCAAGGCAGCCCCAAGTTCGAAGATGCGAAAGATCTGGCTTCCTTCCTTTAAATCCTTCATAGGGCGTGGCCTCACGGTTGCGAGGCGGCACCCTGTTCAGGACATAGCACACTGTGAGTACTGCCTCGCCCCACCAGATGTCAGGCATCCCCGAACTTTGCAACAAAGCGTTAGCTAAGTCACACACCGTTCGGTTCTTCCTTTCAGCTACCCCATTTGACTGGGGTGAATATGGAGCGGTGGTTTCATGAATGATTCCACACTCTTTGCAGTACTCATCAAAAAGGTTGGAAAGGTATTCACCTCCTCTATCAGACCGGAGCCTTTTAATTTTCTTGTCTAACTGGTTTTCAACTTCAGTCTTATAGATCTTAAAGTGTTCTAGTGCCTCATCTTTAGTTCTGAGTAAGTAAATATAACAGAACCTGGTAGCATCATCTATCAAGGTAAGAAAGTATCTTTTACCGCCTTTTGTGATTATACCATTCATCTCACAGATATCTGAGTGAATTAATTCTAAAGGAGTGGTACTTCTGCCTTCAACCGTATGAAACGGTTTTCTAGGCTGCTTAGCTTGCACACAAATACCACATTTTACACCTTTAACATGTTTATATTCAGGAATTAAAGACATGTCACTTAATCTCTTAATGGCCTCAAAATTCACATGACACAAACGGGAATGCCATATATTATTAATGGAATCGTTATTACAGACCACATTAACATGGTAAGAAGAATGATTATTCAAAACAGAAAGACGGAACAAACCGCCTGACTCATATGACTTTCCAACAAAAGTACCAAACTTAGACAGGACCACTTTATTAGACTCAAACACTAATTTGAGACCCTGTCGACATAGCAGCGACACTGAAATGAGGTTCCGGCTCATCGAGGGCACATAGAGTACGTCCTTCAGCACGAGCGTCTTTCCTGAAGTTAACTTCAGGTAGACCTGTCCAGTACCTCGAACTGCTGCCGGAACACCATTTCCCATCAAGACTGGTGCGCTGTTGTATCCCTGGAATGAAGAGAACATGGATCGATCAGCACAAATATGAACAGTAGCACCGGAATCCATCCACCAGTCATCTGATGGACTTGCCATAAAGGCCTGAAGTGCATACCCTGGGGTGGAGTTAACCACCACGTTCCCTTCTTTGCGCTGAGGTGGAGGACCTTTTCCCTTCCTAAGTTTGCATCTCCGAGCTGTATGCCCCGAGACTCCACAAACGTAGCAGATAAAGTCCTCCTTTTTCTTCTTCATCTTTTTGGATTTAGGTTGGTTCAGATTCTTCTGTGGAGAGTTCTTCTTCTTCTTCTGGAATTTTCTATCTCCACCCTTCTCAACAACGTGAGCCTGGAGTTGCTGAGATGGCTTGTTACTGGACCTTGCACGCTCTTCCACATTAATCGCAGCTGACAACTCAGTGAGAGTCATTTGCTTCTTCATGTGGCGGCGTGAAGTCACAAAGTCTCGCCAGGAAGGCGGGAGCTTTGCCAGTATTGCATTCACCTGAAAACTGTCTGGTAGGACGCAACCATATTGGACCAAGTCCCTAACAAGGAGTTGAATCTCCTGTAGCTGCTCCATAACAGACCTTCCCTCAACCATTTTATAGTTGAGGTAGTTTTCCGTTGTGAATGACTCATTGCCATTGTCAACTTCAGAGAACTCGTTCTCAAGTTCAGTCCATAGACCCTTAGCGGAGGTAAAACCAGAGTACACGTCAAATAAGCGGTTCGACAAGACGTTCAGCAGACGAGACAAGCATGCCTCATTGGCTTCGTCCCACTTGGCCTTCTCCGCTAGTGCGGCGGCCTTCGCTGCATCATCAGAATCATCTGATGCAGCCTGGGGAACAGCCGACGTCACTACCCAAAATAATTTTAGGTCTGTGAGCCACATGCGAGTCTTAATCTGCCAGCGCTTAAAGCTAGCGCCGTCGAACGCTTCAGGCTTAATGACATCAGAACTGGAGGCCATAATACGAATTGGTTTTCTGGATTGTTGTAAATTTAGAGGAATAAGTGACATGCTTCCTTCATATTTAAATAAATTAAATATTCTAATTCCGAATAAAACAATCATATAACTCAGATAAATACCATATGAAATTATAGCAGCAATGAACAGTAGCAATTCTAAGACATGTAAACATGTAAAATAGCTACACAGATCCATTTCATAATTAAACATGGCTTGCAGATGAAGAAGGCAGATTAAACGAATAAACATAATTGTTTATCTTAAACTATTGCTCTCAAAATAGCGGGTTGCTGTAATAAACAGCCCTCCAACGCTAAAAGGTGATCAGAGATCCTCGACTAACGTGACAGTCCTATCTTACCAAAACAGGGTTTTAGAACAAATATTATGAGCCTAGAATTCAAGCATGAATATTAAGATCAAAACAGTGTGCATAAGAATTAAGGAACAATAATGAACTTAAACAATCAGCTTGCACAATAGTAAGAAATAACTAGGCACAAATTATATCAATGCTGAAAATTAACAACACACTAAAACCCAGACTGTCACGTTGTCTCACTACACCGCTATCATCATTGAGCTATCAAATCCGCCCACAGATTGCGCAATCACACCCAAGTAAATTATACTAGCAGATTGCACACAATTATTCAATAAATAATGAGAGGCAACGGGTAACTCACAGCACGTAGATTGTCTACGTGGGAAGACCAGCTCAGCGAACACAAGGTTCTGTCCCAGAAAACCAATTCCGCCGCCCACGTCCGGGCCTGCACGGCGGGAGGCTGACGGAGATACTAGAGCCGCTGCCGGAGCCGAGGGAGACGTCCACGGCACCAGCCCGAGAAGACGAACACCGCGCAGCAGGGAGCCCAGGCACCAGGCCACGGTGGACAATAATCAGAACAGACAGCACCACACAGGCGCACAAGAGAATCAGGGAGCACGGGAAAACCGCACTGCACAAGAGCAGCACCGCCTCCACCTTCTTCCAATCACCACCAGCGAGTTGATTACAAAACACTAGGGACCGAATTGATCCGATTGGAACCGCGAGCAGCAGAGAGGAGCAACAGCGAGACGTAGGCAGTATTTTTTCGTGCTGTAAACAGGGGCAAGATGCCATACATATGGAGCCGAGCTCGAGGAGCGGTTGCACCAAGGGCGCCATGGAACTCGGGCAAGTCTTCAACAGACTGCAGAGCGCCGCCGCCAGCTACTCGGCTTCCATACTCCCTTTTCTGTTTTTCAGCCGCCGCACTACCTATCCCAGCTACGTACCTCCTATCCTCCAGCGTACACGGCACTTGTTGCCCTAATCCTCAGCCGGCCGGTGGGCTGCTCGGTTATGGGCCGGCCCACCAGGCTGGTATTTTTTTTTTTTTTTAATAAAGTGAAAATGTCAAAAAAATGGACTGCAATTTCTACCCACCTACCAATTTGTCATATGATACGCGCAATTATTCTTACATTATTTGCTGTTGATATATCAGTCCCGTAACATATAGGAAGAGAAAATAAGATGAGATGATATGCTCAACGGCATGGGTCATCCGTATATTTGATACTCAGCTTGCACCTTTTTTCTGCTCAATTTAATCTAGAGCCGGATAGATTCAGACAGAAAAATATGTCCAGTAGTGTCGATTACATATATGACTCATGAATCAGTTCTTTGTCTTCAAAAGTGTAGTCAACACGGTGAACACGGTTTGTACTAATCAGATTATTGAATGTTCAGGTTAGAAACTCTAGGTATCGACTATAGCAATGAACAGCTAAAAGTTTAATTGTTCGAGTCAAAAAAAGTGAGATAAAGATATCCAGTGAGATCTTGTGTACACTGTAAGACTGAGAACAAAACTATGAATAATTCTCTATTAATATAACTTTGCAGCAATTTTTTCTCTGGTTGACTAAACCAGGCCTTGATGAAGGACTTTGACGATTCAAACGGAGGTCCAAGCTACTTACTCGCTGGTGGATGGGTACTCCCACCGTCGTCTACCGGTGAGGTGGTGGTTGCAGCAGCACTGTTCGTCTCTAGCCCAGGTCCATCGGCTGAAAGCCCGTTATCAGTGACCGCTGTCCCAGTGCTCTCAACAGACTGCTTTCTTTCAATGGCTCCTGACTGCCTTCGTTCGATGCCTCCTGACTGCCTTCTTTCGATGCTGGAACTGTTAGATCTTATCGGCACGGTCAATAACTGACGGACAGCGTCAAATGTGCCTTGACACTCTGAGATCAATGTTGCCCCGTTTGGGTAGCATCGGCCAAAACATGCGGCACAATAAGGATATGCAACCTGATATGGAAAACCAAGATGTGAACTCTCCCTACGTCGAAAGACAAATGTTTACTGTTTATTTACAATTTAGGCTTTACGGTAAGACTGAGTCATTTGGTTTCATTTCATGTGTGTTGTAGCAAGTTATGTTCTCTTATCAGATTCAAAACCACTGATCTATCATGGAAAACTAAACAAACCTCGATGAATGCCTGGCATAGTGAAAGGAAAAGGGCAGACTCATTTCCACGAAGCATCCGCATAGCTTTGTATCTTACTAGGGAGTCAGAGACTGCATGTAGTCCCTTGACCACCTCCTGAGCAAGGACAACTTTCAAGCTCAATGGTGCGCATGGTCTGAGCTCATTCATTGCTGCTGAAACACCTGCAGGCAAGAGTCTCAAAGCATGACACAGCAATCGGGACACACCAGTTACCCACAAGATATACTCGAGTAGTGACAGAAGCCAAATACTACAAGTGACGTAGTAGAACTTACCGTTGACAAACACTGCAAGAGGTGGATGCTCCATTAAAACGGAAGGTGGAGTCACATCATCAGAAGTCTCATCGACAACACCATTTGCTACAAAACCAACAGATGGCATCGGAACCCAACAGTGTGAATCCAAAATGACCTAGCATGGTCGAAGATATCACAACGTCAGTAAGGTAGTATACCAATAATGTTGCAAGCGCAGAGTCCAAAGAACTAAAAAGTTGGTCAAAAGCTCAAACAGCACAGCAAAACGAATATAGCCCAGTTTATAGTTGATCTAGAACTAACAGTATTACACCATGCATAATGGTTGCAAAACACTGTGTCACCTGAAAATTTTCGACCGCCGTACTCATATTCTTTGAGAATAAATTTAGAACCGCACTGCAAAATGCAGATGACAACATCAATAATAAAACCCCCTTAGAGTCACTAATAAAATTCTATAATTTAAACATCAATTACTTCTCAAAGATTGGTGGAAGAAGGCCACGAAAATCCAATCCGACTAAGCCAAGACCCATTGCACAATACTGCAACATGAAAGTGTATATCAAATTTGTGAATGAAACCAGACATAGCTTCTAAATATTGTATCAAACCACAAGCGAGATAGAAAAAGAATCAGAAGCCATTCGTACCATGCATTGTTCAAGAATGGTGGACAGAGAACCACCTTCTGTTATGTTTGGTAACATAACTTGAAGAGTAGTGAGGTGATTACTAACTTGTTGCATTGCCCAGCTGAAAAGCAGCCCGCCGTCATAGTTCTCATCATTTCCAGATTTATCATTGTTGAATATTGCTCGATATTGATTAACAACATCAAATAGATGTACCCTGTGGCAAGTCACCATGCCTTTCAGGTAATCATAAACATTCCTTTGGTCCCGATCTTCAAGAATTCCAGAAAGCCAAGCTTCCCTGCACCTCAGGAACTAGAAATTATATCAGAATTAGAAGATAATGGAAATGCTCAAATCATATTATCCAGGAACGGTTGACTGTATAAGAAAGAGAGAAGAGAAATATCACTACAGAAATGCCTGCAGTGTTTTTTCCGAAAGCGCAGGAGATCTGCACATCTTTATTGATAAAAGAGAGAATAAGCCTTACAAAAAAACCAAAAACCCCATGGACACACACACAACGCACTACAACCACCAGAGACTACCCGGTGCGTAGAACTCATGAAAACTACTGCAAATCAAAGCAGTAACTCCCACCATTACAAATTGAACAGAAAAAAAAGTAAAGGCAAAATATCTCTTTAAACCAACTCACACAAAAAAATTACACGAAAAATTTCAGAATACCTGTAGGCGCAATTCTGACTCGCTGAAAACTCCAATTCGGCGCAGATGTGCTACTATTCGTAGGCACTCAGGTAACTGTAGTAGAAAATGAATTGACCGTTTAGATAAATTTGTGCTCAAGATGGATATGTCAAGCAATTTGGGGGTGAAACTAGAGTGTTTGGGGTGAATACTGCCATACTGGATACATACATAACATAATCTCTACAATATAAAAGTCATAAATATTCTTCATTACACCACATGTTCACCTGAATATTTGATCGAAGTTTCTGGAGAAGCTGTGAAACTAATGATTGCACTGTCTTCTTGACTTCAGTGGCTAATCCTTGGACAACAGGTAAACTTCAATTGGAAAAAAGTAAATGGTTAATATAACAGCAAATGTCAGGGCCTGTGATGCAATTATGTTACACAACATACTCAGGGTGCAACTTCCAGATTTTGCTCACAAAAGCTTCTAGGTCAAGTGCTTCATCATAGTTCCCATTCCGTATACACCTACAAGTATAAGCTTACTGATTGTCATGCATAATTCAGCGACAATACAACAGTTGAATTATGCATTATGAAAAACAAATGGCATTGTCAATAACAAATGAATCAAACATAAAGTAACGAGACGAGGGGATGGTAAGATAAAAGTTGCATACGTGTCCATCAATTGTGGAATTTCAAGCAAGTCAAGCAATGTAGTGTGGTTGGCTAGTAATGTTTGATTAAGCTTCCTCTCCTCCAAAATTTGTTGTGCGGATTCAACAAACTCAGTGCAGCCAGATGTTAAGTTTGGTATCTCCTCTATCTACAATGGTGCATGAACAACATGGTCAAATATTTCAAATCATTCTTCCAAGGTCGGATGAATGCTAGAAGTATATAATGTTAGCATACCACGTAGAAAGAAAAAAAGGCAGTATAATAATGAACACGTAATCGATTTCACCTCTACCCTCTAGTATTGCTAGACAGAAATCTAGTAACCAATAAATCCTTCACGAATTCCAATGCTATATTGTTATCAAAGAACAGAAACCTTGTTTCAGCAGCAGCAGCAACAAAGCCTTTTAGTCCCAGGCAAGTTGGGGAGGCTAGATTTGAAACCCAACAAAAACCAAAAATCAAGGTCCAGGCACATGGATAGCGTTTTTTCTATTCACTCCTATTCAGTTTGGGTACATACAATCCTTCCAAGTCTCCTTTTAATGTTTCTTCCCATGTCAAATTTGGCCTTCCCTTGCCTTACTTCCCATTGCTATCGTGTCTTAGAATCCCACTATGCACTGTGCGTCCGTGCCTCTAAAGGTCTTCGTTGGACATATCCAAACCATCTCAATCGGTGTTGGACAAGTTTTTCTTCGATTGGTGCTACCCCTAGACTATCACGTATATCACCATTGCGGTCTCGATCCCTTCTTGTATGGCCACAAATCCAACACAACCCTAGCATATGAACTTAATACAGAGGTTTTGATAGGTTCATGGTTTTAAAGTCGTCCGACTAATCGCGATTAGTCGTGATTAGTCGGACTTATCGCTGCTGCAGGGCCGATTAGGGAAACCGACACGATTAGGGCGACTAGAAACCTAGTCGTCCGACTAATCGCGATTAGTCGGCCGATTAGGGTTGTGTTCAACTAGGTTCTCTGTTTTGGGCTCCAGTCTCCAGCAGATGAAACAAGTATCTGCTCTTTTCCATTTGGGCCGGCCCACCATGGGAGCTGAAAAATGAGCGCCAATGCCCTTACCCCTTAGCCCCTTATACTGAAAATGAGCGCCAATACCCTAGCTGGAGCTGAGCGTCGCCGCCTTCATTTGCTGGACTGCTTACTGCTCTGAGCGCCGCCGCCCTCATCTTCTTGCTGGAGATGGACTGCTGACTGCTGTGCTGAGCGCCGCCGCCCTCATCTCTGCGTCGACCTGTGACCTGTCCCTGCTCCAGCATCCAGGGCGTGGCAACCTCTGCTCCAGGCTTCCTTCTGCTCTGTTCAGAGTTCAGACCATCCTCCACTCACTCCTGCTCTGTTGTTCTTTTTGCTGGATCAGTCCTGCCCTGTTATAGATGGACGATTATAGGACGACTAGGGAGTCGACTAATCCAGCTAATCGACGACTAATCGTGATTAGTCACCTTATCGGTGCTTAGGCGACTAGAGTCGACTAGCCGACTTTAAAACCTTGGATAGGTTAATAGAATAATCATACTGCAAATATTTGTGATGGATACAATCTATAAATCTAAATTAATCCTTTCATGAAGTGTGTTTAATAAAAATATTGTTGGCCGTACTGTTTTCAGGGTATTTCTGTCCTGGTACGCAAATTTGAAGATACATGCACTATGTTTTCACGAAGTAATTAGGTTAACTATGAAAGCTTAGCTCCAAAAAAGAGGTTCTACTAGATTCGGAAAAGAGGTTATACTAGATTCGTTTATTATTACATCCATATGATCGTGATTTCGTGATCAATAACAATAACTGGAAAAAATCAACTTAAAAATGACCACATTGCTATCAGAATTGCATTTCCACTTAATGGGCAACCACACCACATATCTGGGGTGCAACAATAACAAGATCAGTGATCTACTTGCTACCAGCATAAAGCAGCTGAACTCAATCCCTCCACAAGAATTAATCATATCCGTTCATTTTGCATTTGGCTGAAGACATACTTACTGAACTACATGGAGCAACAACTTTTGGCATAAAGGGGGCAGAGAAAGCAACGGAGTAAAGAGTACTACGAGTAGGGAGGGACCGGCCGCATTACCATGGCCTCGAGGTGGCCGTCGAAGCTCTCAAGCTGCGCGCGGACGAAGGAGAGCGCCTCGGAGGCGGCGATGAACGCGGCGTAGTTTTCCACCGCCACCTCCTGCATCTGCCGCCGCACCCGCTCCGCGTCGACCCTCAAAAGCTCCGGCTCCTACAATCGTTCAGCAAGCCAACGAATTCGGAATTACCATCGCCGCCAATCAAGGGTCGCGCAGCAAGTGTTGGCGTATGAACCTTGTGGAGGCGCTCGATGGAGAAGGAAAGAAGCTCAGAAACGTAGGGCTGGTAGGCGGCACCGGCGAGCGGGAGCCCCATGTTGGAGGCGGCATCTTGGGAGGAGCTCAAATCCGGCGTGTGGCGGTGCCTCGCGTCGAGGAGGTCCATGGCGAGCGGTGCGAGATCTGGAGTCGTGACTCAGTGGTGATGGGGCACTGGAGAAGAAGGGTGGAACTGGTTTTAACAGCTGCCCCTTTCAGTTTTGTTTCTGTTACGTTTCAGTCCCTCAAATAGTCAAATATTCAGCCCAGAACATTACAAAGCCCACTATAGAGCCCAGGGCCCACTCTTCGGTCTAAGGATGATCAAAGGACCCACTTTCCAGCCCAAAAGGTCCATGTTATGCCTAGAGCAAATGGAAAAAAAACTTATCCTAGCCTTTCTCAACTATTTTTTTAGTCCGATTCACCTCTTTAAGCTAAAAATTTACATGTTCTAACTGCTTCAACAATTAAAATCGGTTGTTTTCCATTTTTATATAGGGCATGTTTGTTTCAGTTTTTTCTGATTCTGACCACTAAAAACTGATACAGACTATTAAATGATTAGCTTTTCAGCTCGTTTTTATGAGAATCGCTTTTGTCAAAATCGTTCAAAATCAACGCGAACACACAATCGATCGAATCGTCATGATTCATATATTCTAAACCCTATGAATCATTTTATCTGTCTCCACACATAATTTTTATGATACTTAGATTCTCTCTACAACCATATTATTAGAAAAAGCTCGTCAGAAAAAAAAACAAACAAACCATGTTTCAAGGTGTATGACTTAGGCCATGTTTGAAATCCCTATAGCTAATAATTAGTCAACTAATAAGTTATTAACTGAGTAGAGCCAACTAATGAATTAATTGTTAGTTGTGAGATAGCTAACAATTAACTACGCTATTAGTTGAGGGTGTTTGGAATCCAACAACTGATTTTTAATAGCTACCTATTAGTTTTAAAGGTTACAAACCGGAGTCTTGCAAGCTGTGGCCCCTGTTTGGTTCAGCTTCTGGTCGGCTTCTGGCCGCCAGAAGCAGAAGCTGGAAGCAAACGCTCAGATTTTGGCGCGGCTTCTGCCCAACGCGCTTCGGTAAGAAGCCCCCCGCGCACGGTCCGCTGGAAGCGGCCTTCACTTGGCTTCGGATAGAAGTCTGTCCACTTTGCTAGGGTACTCGCCCAAGCACGCGCCGCCGCCGCGCACCCAACGCGCCGCCGCCGTCGTCTTCGCAGGTACGGCCGACCTCCATCCGCGAACTCCTCCATCCCAACCGTCTGTTCCCCTACGCCGCGTCTCATTCCCGTCTTTTCTAGGGTTCACGCACCCACGTCGGCGCTGCAGCCCCGTCGCGAAGGAACCTCTCCCCCCGTCTTCGTCTTCGCAGGTACGGGCTCTCTCCTCCATCCAGACCCTCTCATTCACCGCCGCCGCCTCGGACGTTCGTTGACCCTTTACTGTCGCTAGGGTTACCGCACCCACACCGGCACCGCTGCTTCGTCGTGAAGGTTCCACTGCTCCCCCACGTCGCGTCATCATCTTCCCAGGTACGGTGTACGTCGCCTCGATCCCGACCCTCGCCGCCCCCTCCTCTCGTGTTGCTAGGGTTCGTCCTGCCCCGTTTGCTATTTGTTTAGGCTTGAACCACTGCCGACTGATCTCCAGTTTATTCAGTACATCATTACTGTTATGGATCGACGTACTAAACTAATTTTTGTGCATTGTCGCCTTCAGATATCCGTATCAACTCGGAGGTCTTCGTCTTCGGTTCCAAGATCCAGTGCAACCAAGGTAATGTGATACTCAATTTGTTGCGCACTTTACTGTCAACAGGTGCTGAGCCAATTTTTGTTTATGGTTTAATTGGGATACCATTCATCTGTTGTGTCACTATTATTTGTTGACGGATTAGTTCATACTTTGTTAGTTACTACCTGTAGTTTGTATGGTTTACTCGGGGTCTTTATTACTTTGTTTGTCACAACCTTTTGTATTTTCAGGGTTGAGTTCATACTGTGTTAGTTACTACCTGTATGTTAGTACCTTGAACCAAAGTTTGTCCATCTTAGCACGCAATTCATGTGAATAAATGGAAGTTAGTAGATTGTCCCCTTGTCTAGTTCACTAACCACCTAAATCCACATCAGATGGATTCAGCAGACTCCATAGCCGACAAGGCAATTGGAAGGATGCAAGAGATTCCGGACAAGATTTATTCCATAGCTCGGGAAACAATCCGTCCAGGACGCGGGTTGACCTCCTTTGACGCTACCAAACTTAGTGTAGCATTGGAGGACATTGCTTGCATGATGGAGCAAGATTCTCTGGTTTTCCAAGAGTATTTGGACAAGGTCAACAACGTAACCCACCAGCCTGAGAGCAACTACGAACCCTCAGAGTTGTCCTCACCACCCCCTGGTGAAGACAACCTTAGTCCAGACTGGGACTTTGCCGAGCACTTCGAAAGGTTTTGGGGAATTGAATATGACTCTGATCAGATGCCTTCCTTCAGTGACAATGAGGTTTAAGTTAGAACTTGGTTCAGCTTGTAGTAAGGTCTTAGTGAAACAGGGATATGATCAGGCTTTTGCTTAATGGGCTGGTGTAAATGTCTTCCCTGTCCTTTTGTGTCCAGTACCTCTTTAATTAACGTTGTCTTTGTGTAATTAAGGAAATCTGAATTTTACTACTTATGGTACTACCTTATGTTATTATGGTCAGTTCAGTGTTGTTTTTGTTTTCTTCTTATTCCGAGACCACTACGTATTTTCAAAACTCTACACTTGTTTTGCACTAGATGGACAAGTCTGGCAAAGTGATTGCAAAGTGGGATAGTAGAGCAACAAAAATTTACACAAAAATTTGTGTAGAAGAGGTCAATGCCCGGAACAGGCCACAACACTTTCTTAATGCAGAAGGGTATGCTAACCTCATAAGGAAGTTTAAGGAACGCACTGGTCGCACTTACACCAGGGATCAAATGAAGAATAGGTGGGACTCCTTAAAGAGAATGTTCACACGGTGGAAAACTCTTAATGAAAGGGCTACAGGTCTTGGTCGAGACCCTCATACTGGTTCAATTAGTGCGCCAGATGAGTGGTGGGCTAAGCAAAATGAAGTAAGTAGATCTTTTTTTTGTAGACTAACAATAGTATTGGCCATCTGAAACTAGGAACTACCATGTTGCTGCAGGCAATGCCAGGTTGTATTATGTTCAAAACAGTCCCCCTAGAGAATGAGGACGAGCTAAAGGTTATGTTTGGACCCATTGTCTGCACAAATGAAAGAACCCTTGTTCCTGGCGTCGAGGATGCTAATTCATCATCTGATGATCATTTGGAAGCCACTTTAGGTGGGGTGAAAACAGCACACCTGACCCATGCACAAATGCGACTAGGAAGCGTAAGATGCGGCATGATTCTCCTAAACCAAAGAAGAAAAAAGATTCGAGGGAAGAGTACATGAAACGCCTAGTGGAGGCTTTTGAGTCGCGTTCAATGACCACTAACAAGTCCATTACCTCTGCTGACACGGACCCAGTTCGTGTTGAGGTTATTGCGCAGTTGCAACAAGTTATCGATGATGGATCACCAAAAGGCAGCGACCTACATTTGTTTGCCACTCATCTGTTGATTGAGAAAAAGTATAGAGATGTATTTGCATCACTGAAGACAAAAGAAGGAAGGAACGCTTGGCTTCGCAAAGCTTACGAGATAGATCTTAAAAAGTCCAATTAGATGCTGGTCGTCCGACAACAGAGGCTTATGTTGAGTATTATGTTAGTTGTGTCTGTTTTATGAGTCATGTCGTTTCACTTTGATGAGGATTGTCGTCTTAGAACATAAACTTTTCGTACGCATCATTTTCCCTTTCAAACAATTTTCCAAATATTCGAGTTGAACATGTATTTCAATAATCAGAGTTGTAAGCTTGTGAACAATGTCAATCTGTGAACTTTCTGTGACCTATGATACATGAATATGTGGCTTGTAAACTGTGCTTCTACATTAATATGTGCCTTATAAACTGTGGTTACATATGAACATGTGGTTGTTGTTTGTGTGCATGCAGATGTGTGACCCTGGTGCACACACATATGATCATGAAATGGATGACAGAGATGCAGAATTGCTTGTTGCTCTATATGATGTAGACATTTGGGGCAGGCCTTTCAGTCAGGTTCCTAGAAGAACAATGGTTGAAACTAGTATTCAATGGGTTGAGAGAACATTGGAGAATAGTAACGACTGCTTCGACATGTTTCGCATGCGACGAACTGTTTTTAGACGATTGCATGATACGTTGGTGGAAAATTATGGTATGCTTCCAAGCCGGGGTGTCAGTACTATGGAAGCTCTAGGCATTTTCTTGTGGGCATGTGGGGGTCCACAATCATTTAGGCAGATAAGGAATAAGTTTGGTCACTCCTTGGAAACAATTAGTCGCAAGTATAGTGAAGTCCTTAATGCACTGTATAAGATGTCATCTGACATAATCAAGCCCAAAGACCCAAATTTCATCGAGATTCATCCTCGTTTGCGAGAGGCGAGATTTTGGCCACACTTCAAGGATTGCATAGGAGCAATTGATGGTAGTCACTTTCCAGTGTCAGTCCCGGCCTCGGAGCAAGCCAAATATATTGGCCGGCACGGTTACGCATCACAGAATGTAATGGTCGTTTGTGACTTCGATATGAGGTTTACATTTGTTGTCATAGGATGGCCAGGATCCGTTCATGACACTAGAGTATTACAAGATACTTTGATAACTTATGCGGACAGGTTCCCCCATCCACCGGAAGGTATATAAATTTGTTGTACTTTTTTATCATACGGTATTAATTTATGTCTTAAGTATTTAACTTTTGTATTTCATGTTTGTGCAGGTAAATACTATCTTGTCGATTCAGGCTATCCAAATAGAAAGCGGTACCTTGCACCTTATAAGGGTCAAAAGTACCACATTTCGGAATGGCAAAATGCGAGGCAACCTATTGGGAGCAAAGAAGTATTCAACTATGCACACTCTTCGCTACGTAATGTTATAGAGCGATCGTTTGGGGTGCTTAAAATGAAGTGGAGAGTGCTATTAAGTCTCCCTTCTTTTTAGCTTACCAAACAATCCAAGATAATTATTGCTTGTATGACATTGCATAACTTCATTAGAGAAAGTGCTCTACACGATAGAGACTTTGATGAACTAGGACCTAATAGCCTCAGTCATGATGTACCTTCAGGTGAGAGTAGTAGTAGCACATCTGATGAGTTAGTCATGAGTGCTTTTCGAGATGCAATTGCTAATGCATTAGTGTCGTAGTTAACTATGTCAATGTAATGGTACTTATGATGTAATCAACTCCACTAATTATGTAATGACCTTTTGTTGGTTCTGGGTTCAAGTTTATCGTTTGTTCCAACAGAATCTGCAATATGAGAATCTGATTATCCAAACACGTAGATTCTAGCGAACAGCTTTTCTGCACAGCTAGCGAACCAAACACCTAAATTCTAACCACCAGCTTTTCTCAACAGTCAGCTTTTCCCCATAGCCAGCTTTTCAGAAAAGCTATTCAGAAAAAAGCCGAACCAAACACGCCCATGGACTTGTCCCAACTTTTTTTAAAATGTTTTTTGTTTTTTAAAATTTTGTTTCTAAAATGATATTCACAGAAGCGGGGATGTCCATATAGCCATATCTATAAATGGCTTATTAGAACATGATCGTTAGGTGCTAAAACAAGTTTCTGTTGGCGTAGATCTAAGCGCCAAACACTGGAGATGAACTGTCTAGCGGTGCTCTCTACAAAGGCACGAATGGTCCGTGGTATAGGACCGGACCGTCCGCGACCTGGCGTAGGAGCGTCTCCTCCTCTGCATACGTCCGGAAGGTTTACGTCTAGGGTTCGAACAGTCCGCGATGGCGTAGAGGATCTTCCCTTCTTCGCAGTAGACCTAGATCTCGTCTCCCGGAAGGGATCCCGTCGGGGAGGAGAGATTTTAGGGTGTGTCTTGGCATCGGCAGGCCACCTATGATGCATCTAGTCGACGTAGAGCTGAAGAGAGGTGAAGATTTAAGATAGAGAGAAGCTAAACTAGAACTACTCCTAATGCATAAGGAAAAATGAGAAGTATATTTGATTTGATTGAATGTTGGAGGCATAATCGGCTATGACCCTTTATCTATATAAAGGGAAGGTCTGGACCCATTACAAGTCGGTTCCCGTGTTAATCCCGCAAATTTAGCTAATAAATTATGCAAGAAACTCGTAATTCTAACTGATTCTGCACACGCGCAGACCGTCCGCACCACCACCGCGAACCGTCTGACCTCAGGATCGGATTGTCCGCGAGGTCATTTTTTGAGCTCAACAGTTTCAATCTCACATTTTAAGGAGTCAACGAACTTTGACTTAACTAGTGTTACGTGGTACCACACCGTGGTACAAGAGTACCCAAAAAGAAATGAAGATACATAGGTGCATTATACGCTAAATTTGGGAGCGGACGAGGTACCGGCATGAGTATGTGTTTTAGAGAGGTTAGGGTCATAATGTGTATAATATTATATGTTCTTGTAATTGATAAACATATTGATAGAGAAGATTACAAGCTCAAGTATCAATTGAGCACCATAACCTCCTAGCGCTCCATTCTCACTCGGTTCTAGTGAAAGTTTTAGCCCAACAATCTCTATTTCACATACCCTTAGAAGTTTGTGGATTTAGCTTGGTTAAGCCTAACTATTCCAAGCGATGCTTCGTGATCTCCTTTCATGATGCTCTGGTAGGTTATTTGCCATCTTTATCTTCCTAAAGTTTCCTTATGGGTAGAAATTAGAATCCTCTTTTGGTCACGTAAGTCAAGTCTCTAGGCTCTAGAGCGAGCCCATTCTAGGCTCTCGAGCGAGCCCATCTGTTATACCCTTATTTGTTAACTAGCTGAGTGCACGTGCGTTGCAACGGGAATAAATAATACCAGTATACTATGTTAAATTATATACAAAATGTGTGTTATATTGTTATGAGAAAATGTTTCATAATCAATTTGTGATCCTAGCCATATATAAATTTTGTTATTTTAATCTAGTTGTTTCACCACCATATTGCAACCATCAGTATCATGCAGACTTCAATATATGCCACGATTTGTATGGTCTTATCATTGGAGAGCACGTTCCGCACATGTCAGAAGAAATTTACTCGTACATCGTTAGTCATCAAACACGCACCGTCATACGCTCTTACTTAAACAAAAGGTAAGTGTGTGTGTGTGTTTACGAAGAGAATTAAAGACAGGCCGGCACAAAAGCTACCCTGACGGTGGTGAGTATGACGAACTGGTCACTGTTGTCGGTCCTCCTCTACGTCACCTCCGGCGCCAAGATGACGCCACAATCCTCGATATAGTAGTCGTTGAATACGCGCGACATGACGAGTACCGATGACTCTTGGTTGGGCTGCCAAACGAAGTGCACCCCGGGCTCATCAGCGAGGTAGTACCCCTGGCCGTTGCACCACTGGATGCGCTACTCCACTACATACATCATGTTCGAGGTCACTCACACAACGTCAGCAACGTCCATCGTTCCAGCGCATAATAATTCATGTCCGGTCAGTAGCGACTTACGTGGCAGGTTAGGCTTCAGGTGGACGATGAGCTGGACGACGTGATGGCGTCGTCGTCGGATGCGGTGTCCAGAACAATCCGACAGTCGTCGGCGTTGGCGACAACCATGAGGCCCCCCTGCTTAACGATGGACAGCGTGGTGCAGCTGCTGTAGACCGCGTCCAAGCGGTGGCTTCGCGGGAGCTTGTCGTACACAGCGGCGCATGCGACCACGTAGGACTGCTTCTAGAGGTCGAACTGACAGTCGTCAAGCTTCTTCTCGTCATCGATGAGCGATGCCAACGCGAGTGCCTCCTGTGGGGGACAGATATCCCCTGGGTCCACTAGAAGGATAAAAGACCTCACGAAAGGCCCAAAGGCCCATAATTCGTAAGGTCATCCCCCTCGTGGGCCTGGGAGGAACGACCAGTGAGACAGATCAACACAAGGCCAGGTCGGTGCAAGCCCAGACGGCCCAACAACATCCGAACAGTAATCACAGCAGTGACCCGACCTTCCCGCGCAGGAGCCTCGTACATCGGAACTGGGTGAGGATGAGTCGGCTGAATTATAGGGAGACAGACTCGGTTAGTTCACTATTATTCCGGCTCACGTTGTTATCATATCCACATGTAATGCCCCACGGTCGAGTATATAAGGCCTAGGGGGCACCCCTTCAAGAAGATAGATCGACATTATTCATCACTTAGCCTTCCATCCCGTTCTTTACATTTTCCAGCACTAGAGAGCTCCCTTGTAACTCATCGCATAAAGCATTCCAGCCAGGACGTAGGGTGTTACGCATCTCAAAGCGGCCCGAACCTGTACATCATTGTCTACTATTTCTCGTGCGCCCAGCACGAACCATCGAGCTACAGTCGGTAACACCGTCCTACTCCTAAAAGCATCTTGGGGGGTAACCCTGGGTGCGCGGTCGGACTCGAAACACCGATAGCTGGCGCGCTAGGTAGGGGGTATGTCATTGATCCAAGCTAGCTCAATGGCCGTCACCTTCCAGCGCAAGATCATCCTCCGCCCTGGATCCATATTCTGCTTCGGTACTATCTCATCTGTAGCGGATGAGGAGGGAACTCTGCATCGCCTCGCGGATCCGCCAGAGAAAAAGACTTCCTCAGGAATCTCCGAGAAAATCGGGGCGAGGCAGGAAAAAGCGCAACCTCCAGCGCTCCTAAAAAAGATCACCTCCAGCAAGATAGGAGTTGAGAGTCCCTCAGCCCGGAGAACTCCGCTGTCCACCTCTCCGACAAGAGAATGGACACGAATCACGAGGAGAAAGGAAGCAAAGGATCATCAAGCTGATCTTTCTGTGCCTCCACCCTCAAAGGAGAACAGAAAGAAGATCATCGTAACAGCTACTCCATTCTACCCTGACGTCCTCTTCATCGGGAGAGTGGAGTCGCCCCCCATCTCCGACGACGAGCCAACTACGCCCGGAGAAGAACCTCCTCAGCGGGAATCCTGCAGACGGAGAAACCGACGCCGAAATATCCGGCGACATCACGAGGCCGGAGAGCGGGACCCGGCGCAACCCGTATCGCGAGACGAGGTCTTGGAGGCGGGAGAAACTCTGGAGGAACGTGTCTTCAGGGAACGAAGGAATTCCCGACGACGCGATCGTCGACGGGCTCAAGAACAGGCCGAGCTGGAGATAAGGCAACGTCGGGAAAATCCACTCTTTGAGCGCAACTTGAACCCCGACTTCGCCCGAGCCATGAACACGCCGAGTGAAGTCGGAGGGGTGTTGGCTCGAATAGCCGATGGCCTCCCTCGGACTCCCGACGCCGAGGGCTATCGGAGGCTGTTCACTCAAGCAGCAAATCACCTTCTACCCCTCGCTCACCCGCCGAACGATCTGCGACACGCCATCAACAGTCGCCGGGACGCGTGGAGCTCCATCAACGCCTCGCGTGAACGACGACACGAGAACGAGATCTGTCGCCGGGAAGAGTACGACCGGGACCATGGCATCCTAGCACGGAGTCAGGCTACCAGGACTGAGTCGGCCACGGCTTCAACTGGAGGCACCGCCCGGGGACGGTCGAAGCACCACGACGATCACTCCCCTCCCTAGGACAGACAACATCATCGACGACAGGAGGACACATGTGGAGTATCGGCACTTACTCCGCGCCTCAGGGCCATTCAATGGCCCCCTAACTTCAAGGTATCCAACGTCGACAAATATGAAGCTAAGCAGGATCCAGGAAGCTGGCTGGCCGTCTACACCACCGCTGCCCGGGCAGCTGGGGCAACCGAGGATGTGATGACTGTGTACTTGCCTATTGTCCTCGGGCAAGATGCGCTGCAATGGCTGCGACACCTACCCCGACACTGCATCGACGACTGGAGCGACTTCAGTCAGCGCTTCATCGCCAACTTTCAGTCTCTCTCCGATAAGCCGGCGCAACCATGGGACCTCAAATCCATCAAGCGCCGAGGGGACGAAACTCTCCGGTCATACCTCAAAAGGTTCCAGACCATGAGAAATCGTATCCCCGAGGTCACTGAGCCAGCGGTGATCGAGGACTTCTACAGAGGATCCAATGACTCGGCCTTCATCCGAACCATATTACAGAAGGCGCCGACTACCTTCGAACAACTGTTCCGAGAAGCCAACCTCTACATCACCACCGACGAGCGAGCTCAGGACCTCATCGGAGGGGTGAAGCCAGCACCAGCGGCACTGCGACACGAATCAGCAGCCCGACAAGCGTTGGGAGAAGAGACCTCACGAAGAAGTCCACGCCACCGGACCACCTGCCTCTCGCGCCCGAGGAGGACCTCGAGGAGGCGAACGCACGCTGGACGACATCCTCGACGCCCAGTGCCCGTACCACAAGGACATGCGCCACACCCTTCAGAACTGCAGAGACTTCAAGCACTCCGTCGGGCACGGCCGACCCTTCCAACCTCTACCTCCTCCTCCGCCGCAAGGAGAACCAGGAGAACCACGACAACCCCAGCAGCAGGAGGAGGGAGGAGGTGGAGCCTTTCCGCGTGTCGATAGAGAGGTCAATGTCATCTTCGGTGGACACAGATCGCAGGAGAACAAGAGACAACAAAAGCTCAATGATCGCCAGATACTGGTGGCAACTACCGGTCCTCCCACCCCATACCGATGGTCGGAGCACCCGATCACCTTCACTCGGGCAGATCAGTGGCTCAACTTCGACCACCCAGGCAAATACTCGCTCCTCGTCGATCCGGTGATCTGAGAGAGTAGGGTGAAGAAGGTATTAGTGGACGGGGGAGCAGCATCAATGTGAGAGCACCTAGAGGGGGGGGGTGAATAGGTGATCCTGTGAAACTTAAACTTATAGCCACAAAAACTTGTTAAGTGTTAGCACAGATAATGCCAAGTGGCTAGAGAGGAGCCTCCACAAAACACAATAACCACAGAAGATCAATCACAGAGATGGCACAGTGGTTTATCCCGTGGTTCGGCCAAGACCAATGCTTGCCTACTCCACGTTGTGGCGTCCCAACGGACGAGGGTTGCAATCAACCCCTCTCAAGCGGTCCAAAGACCCACTTGAATACCACAGTGTTTTGCTTTCTTTTCTTTATCCCGTTTGCAAGGAATCTCCACAAATTGGAGTCTCTTGCCCTTACAAGTATATGATCACACAGAAGCACAGAGTAAGGGAGGGAAGCAACACACACAAATCCACAGCGAAACGCGCACACACACGGCCAAGAATCGAGCTCAAAGACTATCTCAAAGTTCTCACTAGAACGGAGCTCGAATCACTGAGAATGACAAACGAATGCGCAAAGACTAAGTGTGGATGATCAAGAATGCTCTAAGGTTGCTTGGATGTCTCCTCCATGCGCCTAGGGGTCCCTTTTATAGCCCAAGGCAGCTAGGAGCCGTTGAGAGCAAATCTGGAAGGCCATCCTTGCCTTCTGTCGTCGGGTGCACCGGACAGTCCGGTGCACACCGGACACTGTCCGGTGCCCGATTTCTTTCCTAAAACAGCGCTGCCGACCGTTGCCGACCGTTGCAGATCTGGGAGCCGTTGGCGCACCGGACATGTCCGGTGCACACCGGACATGTCCGGTGCACACCGGACAGTCCGGTGCCCCCTTCCGACCGTTGGCTCGGCCACGTGTCTCGCGCAGATTGCGCGGCCGACCGTTGGACCGGCCGACCGTTGGCTCACCGGACAGTCCGGTGCACACCGGACAGTTCGGTGAATTTTAGCCGTACGCCGTCGGCGAATTCCCGAGAGCGGCCACTTCGCGCCGAGTCAGCCTGGCGCACCGGACACTGTCCGGTGCACCACCGGACAGTCCGGTGTGCCAGACCGAGCTGAGCCTTGGCTGTACACAGCCATGTCTTTTGCACCTTTCCTCTTTTCTTCCTCTTTCTGTTTCTAACACTTAGACAAGTATATTAGTACACAAAACCAATGTACTAAGGCTTAGAAACATACCTTTACTTCATGATTTACACTTTGTTCATCCATGGACATAAATTCACATTTAAGCACTTGTGTTGGCACTCAATCACCAAAATACTTAGAAATGGCCCAAGGGCACATTTCCCTTTCAATCTCCCCCTTTTTGGTGATTTATGCCAACACAACATAAAGCAACTAGAACAAGTGCAAACTCACTTCAAATAAAACTCAAATTTATTTTGATTCAATTTTTGGCATATATGGATCATCCTTTGCCACCACTTGGTTTGTTTTTTTTTGCAAATCAAACTCAAATCTCTATCTCTAAGTCAAACACACATGTTGAAGCATAAAGAGAGTCATTCCAAAAGAGATTGATCAAAGATTTCAAAAACTCCCCCTTTTTCCCATAATTACTACTTCTCCCCACAAGAAGCCAACTTTTGACAAAAGAGACAATAAAAGAGTTTTGACAAACCAAACGCTCTACTCTACTATTTTCAAATTTCTCAAGTGGTAGCTGATCCATTTATTGCTTTGGCCTTTATTGCTTTAGCCTCACCAAAATCTTTAATTTAGAGCAAATGGCAATAAGAGTTCATGAGATGGACTTGGAATAAGTTACCCTCTCATCGGAGTGCAGTGGAAGTCTTTCATGGTCCAAGTCCACCTTTTCCCTTTCAATTCTCCTTCGAGACTCCTTTGTTGAGGTTGGTGTGTCCGTCGGTTCCCATTGGCGTCTTTGCGGGCTTGGCGTCCTTCATCCCAAACCTCTTTAGCAAATCTTGTGTGTACTTCGTTTGGGAGATGAAGGTGCCATCCTTGAGTTGCTTCACTTGGAACCCAAGGAAGTAGTTCAACTCGCCCATCATCGACATCTCGAATTTCTGCGTCATTACCCTGCTAAACTCTTCACAAGACTTTTGGTTAGTAGAACCAAATATTATGTCATCGACATAAATTTGGCACACAAACAAATCACCATCACATGTCTTTGTAAAAAGAGTTGGATCGGCTTTCCCAACCTTGAAAGCATTAGCAATTAAAAAGTCTCTAAGGCATTCATACCATGCTCTTGGGGCTTGCTTAAGTCCATAGAGCGCCTTAGAGAGCTTACACACATGGTCGGGGTACCGTTCATCCTCGAAGCCAGGGGGCTGCTCCACGTACACCTCCTCTTTGATCGGCCCGTTGAGGAAAGCGCTCTTCACATCCATTTGGTACAACCTGAAAGAATGGTGAGCGGCATATGCTAGCAAGATACGAATTGATTCTAGCCTAGCCACAGGAGCAAAAGTCTCCTCAAAGTCCAAACCTGCGACTTGGGCATAACCTTTTGCCACAAGTCGAGCCTTGTTCCTCGTCACCACCCCGTGCTCGTCCTGTTTGTTGCGGAACACCCACTTGGTTCCCACAACATTTTGCTTGGGACGAGGCACCAGTGTCCAAACTTCATTGCGCTTGAAGTTGTTGAGTTCCTCCTGCATGGCCAATACCCAATCTGGATCTAGCAAGGCCTCCTCTACCCTGAAAGGCTCAATAGAAGAGACAAAGGAGTAATGCTCACAAAAATTAACTAATCGAGATCGAGTAGTTACTCCCTTGCTAATGTCACCCAAAATTTGGTCGACGGGATGATCCCTTTGAATCACCGCTCGAACTTGGGTTGGAGGTGCCGGTTGTGCTTCTTCCTCCATCACGTGATCATTTTGTGCTCCCCCTTGATCACACGCCTCCTTTTGATGAACCTGTTCATCGTCTTGAGTTGGGGGATGCACCGTTGTTGAGGAAGAAGGTTGATCTCGTTCATCTTGTTCCTGTGGCCGCACTTCTCCAATCGCCATGGTTCGTATAGCGGCCGTCGGAACATCTTCTTCATCTACATCATCACAATCAACAACTTGCTCTCTTGGAGAGCCATTAGTCTCATCGAATACAACGTCGCTAGAGACTTCAACCAAACCCGATGATTTGTTGAAGACCCTATACGCCTTTGTATTTGAATCATAACCTAATAAAAACCCTTCTACAGCTTTGGGAGCAAACTTAGAATTTCTACCCTTCTTCACTAGAATGTAGCATTTGCTCCCAAATACACGAAAGTACGATACATTGGGTTTGTTACCAGTTAGTAGCTCATACGAAGTCTTCTTGAGGAGTCGATGAAGGTAGACCCTGTTGATGGCGTGGCACGCCGTGTTCACAGCTTCCGACCAAAAGCACTCGGGGGTCTTGAACTCTCCAAGCATCGTCCTCGCCATATCGATTAGCGTCCTGTTCTTCCTCTCTACCACACCATTTTGCTGTGGTGTGTAGGGAGCGGAGAACTCGTGCTTGATCCCTTCCTCCTCAAGGAACTCCTCCACTTGAAGGTTCTTGAACTCGGACCCGTTGTCGCTCCTTATCTTCTTCACCTTGAGCTCAAACTCATTTTGAGCTCTCCTGAGGAAGCGCTTGAGGGTCCCTTGGGTTTCAGACTTATCCTGCAAAAAGAACACCCAAGTGAAGCGAGAAAAGTCATCAACAATAACTAAACCATACTTACTTCCTCCTATGCTTAGATAGGCGACGGGTCCGAAGAGGTCCATATGTAGCAGTTCCAGGGGTCTTGATGTGGTCATCACATTTTTGCTGTGATGCGCTCCTCCCACCTGTTTACCTGCCTGACAAGCTGCACAAGGTCTATCTTTTTCGAATTGTACATTAGTCAAACCTATCACGTGTTCTCCCTTTAGAAGCTTGTGAAGGTTCTTCATCCCCACATGTGCTAAGCGGCGATGCCACAACCAGCCCATGCAAGTCTTAGCCATTAAGCATGCATCTAGACCGGCCTCTTCTTTTGCAAAATCAACTAAGTAAAGCTTGCCGTCTAATACACCCTTAAAGGCTAGTGAACCATCACTTCTTCTAATGACAGACACATCTACATTTGTAAAAAGACAATTATATCCCATATTGCATAGTTGACTAACAGATAGCAAATTGTAACCAAGAGACTCAACTAGAAACACATTGGAAATTGAGTGCTCATTAGAAATTGCAATTTTACCTAACCCTTTTACCTTGCCTTGATTCCCATCACCGAATATAATTGAATCTTGGGAATCCTTATTTTTGACGTAGGAGGTGAACATCTTCTTCTCCCCTGTCATATGGTTTGTGCATCCGCTGTCGATAATCCAGCTTGAACCCCCGGATGCATAAACCTGCAAGGCAAAATTAGGCTTGGGTCTTAGGTACCCAACTCATGTTGGGTCCTACAAGGTTAGTGCAAATATCCTTAGGGACCCAAATGCAAGTTTTGTCTCCCTTGCATTTTGCCCCTAACTTCCTAGCAACTATTTTCCTATCCTTTCTACAAATAGCAAAGGAAGCATTTAAAGCACAATAAATTGTAGAAGGTTCATTCACTACTTTCCTAGGAGCATGAATAATATTCTTTCTAGGCACATGATGAATATCATTTCTCCTAGACATATTTCTACCATGCATATAGGAAGAACTAGAAGCAAACATAGCATGAGAGTCAAAATCATAAGCATTATAACTCCTATAAGCATTTCTAGTTTGTCTCCTATCATGGTACAAGAAGGCATGGTTCTTTTTAGCACTACTAGCCATAGGGGCCTTCCCTTTCTCCTTGACGAAGATGGGAGCCTTATGGCTTGTTAAGTTCTTGGCTTCCCTCTTGAAACCAAGCCCATCCTTAATTGAGGGATGTCTTCCAATTGTGTAGGCATCCCTTGCAAATTTTAACTTATCAAATTCACTTTTGCTAGTCTTAAGTTGGGCATTAAGACTAGCCAATTTATCATTTAGTTTGGAAATTGAAACTAGGTGTTCACTACAGGCATCAACATCGAAATCTTTACACCTCATACAAGTATCAACAATTTCTACACAGGAATTAGATTTACTAGCTACTTCTAGTTTAGCACTTAAATCATTATTAACACTTCTTAAGGTAGCAATGGTTTCATGACAAGAAGATAGTTCACTAGAGAGCATTTCATTCTTTTTAATTTCAAGAGCAAGAGTTTTTTGTGCACTAACAAATTTATCATGCTCCTCATATAACAAATCCTCTTGTTTTTCTAAAAGCATATTCTTGTCATTCAAGGCATCAATTAATTCATTAATTTTGTCTACCTTGGTTCTATCTAATCCCTTGAATAAGCATGAGTAATCAATCTCATCATCATCACTAGACTCATCTTCACTCGAAGAAACATAAGTACTAGTATGAGTGCTTACTTTCTTCTCTCTTGCCATGAGGCAAGTGTGACGCTCGTTGGGGAAGAGGGATGACTTGTTGAAGGCGGTGGCGGCGAGTTCTTCATTGTCAGAGTCGGAGGAGGAACAATCCGAATCCCACTCCTTTCCAATATGTGCCTCGCCCTTGGCCTTCTTGTAATGCTTCTTTTTCTCCCTCTTGTTCCCTTGGTCCTGATCACTATCATTGTCGGGACAGTTAGCAATAAAATGACCAAGCTTACCGCATTTGAAGCATGAGCGCTTCCCCTTGGCTTTGGTCTTGCTTGGCTGCCCCTTGCGATCTTTAAGCGCCGTCTTGAAGCGCTTAATGATGAGGGCCATCTCCTCATCATTGAGTCCGACCGCCTCAACTTGTGCCACCTTGCTTGGTAGCGCCTCCTTGCTCCTTGTTGCCTTGAGAGCAATGGGTTGAGGCTCATGACTAGGACCGTTCAACGCGTCGTCCACGTATCTTGCCTCCTTGATCATCATTCGCCCGCTTACGAACTTCCCAAGAACTTCTTCGGGCGACATCTTGGTGTACCTGGGATTTTCACGTATATTGTTCACCAAATGAGGATCAAGAATGGTAAATGACCTTAGCATTAGGCGGACGACGTCGTGGTCCGTCCATCGCGTACTCCCGTAGCTCCTTATTTTGTTGATAAGGGTCTTGAGCCGGTTGTATGTTTGTGTCGGCTCCTCGCCCCTTATCATCGCGAATTGTCCAAGCTCGCCCTCCACCAACTCCATTTTGGTGAGCAAGGTGACGTCGTTTCCCTCATGAGAGATCTTGAGGGTGTCCCAGATCTGCTTGGCATTGTCCAAGCTGCTCACCTTGTGATACTCGTCCCTGCACAAAGAGGCTAGCAACACAGTAGTAGCTTGTGCATTTTTATGAATCTGTTCATTAATAAACACAGGGCTATCCGAGCTATCAAATTTCATTCCACTTTCCACAATCTCCCAAATGCTTGGATGGAGAGAAAACAGGTGAGTACGCATTTTATGGCTCCAAAATCCGTAATCCTCTCCATCAAAGTGAGGGGGCTTGCCAAGTGGAATGGGGAGCAATTGAGCATTTGAACTATGCGGGATGCGCGAATAATCGAAAGAAAAGTTTGAGTTAACCGTCTTTCGTCTATTGTAGTCGTCGTTGTCCTTTTGGGAGGAGGAAGATTTGTCGCTGTCGTAGTAGACGATTTCCTTGATGCGCCTTGTCTTCTTCTTCCTCCCGTCTTTTCTTTTGTGGCCCGAGCCTGAGTCGGTGGGCCTGTCATCATTGGGCTCGTTGACGAAGGACTCCTTCTCCTTGTCGTTGATCACCATCCCCTTGCCTTTAGGATCCATCTCTTCGGGCGATTAGTCCCCTCTTGAAGAGAACGGCTCTGATACCAATTGAGAGCACCTAGAGGGGGGGGTGAATAGGTGATCCTGTGAAACTTAAACTTATAGCCACAAAAACTTGTTAAGTGTTAGCACAGATAATGCCAAGTGGCTAGAGAGGAGCCTCCACAAAACACAATAACCACAGAAGATCAATCACAGAGATGGCACAGTGGTTTATCCCGTGGTTCGGCCAAGACCAATGCTTGCCTACTCCATGTTGTGGCGTCCCAACGGACGAGGGTTGCAATCAACCCCTCTCAAGCGGTCCAAAGACCCACTTGAATACCACAGTGTTTTGCTTTCTTTTCTTTATCCCATTTGCAAGGAATCTCCACAAATTGGAGTCTCTTGCCCTTACAAGTATATGATCACACAGAAGCACAGAGTAAGGGAGGGAAGCAACACACACAAATCCACAGTGAAACGCACACACACACGGCCAAGAATCGAGCTCAAAAGTTTATCTCAAAGTTCTCACTAGAACGGAGCTCGAATCACTGAGAATGACAAACGAATGCGCAAAGACTAAGTGTGGATGATCAAGAATGCTCTAAGGTTGCTTGGATGTCTCCTCCATGCGCCTAGGGGTCCCTTTTATAGCCCCAAGGAAGCTAGGAGCCGTTGAGAGCAAATCTGGAAGGCCATCCTTGCCTTCTGTCGTCGGGTGCACCGGACAGTCCGGTGCACACCGGACACTGTCCGGTGCCCGATTTCTTTCCTAAAACAGCGCTGCCGACCGTTGCCGACCGTTGCAGATCTGGGAGCCGTTGGCGCACCGGACATGTCCTGTGCACACCGGACAGTCCGGTGCCCCCTTCCGACCGTTGGCTCGGCCACGTGTCTCGCGCAGATTGCGCGGCCGACCGTTGGACCGGCCGACCGTTGGCTCACCGGACAGTCCGGTGCACACCGGATAGTCCGGTGAATTTTAGCCGTACGCCGTCGGCGAATTCCCGAGAGCGGCCACTTCGCGCCGAGTCAGCCTGACGCACCGGACACTGTCCGGTGCACCACCGGACAGTCCGGTGTGCCAGACCGAGCTGAGCCTTGGCTGTACACAGCCATGTCTTTTGCACCTTTCCTCTTTTCTTCCTCTTTCTGTTTCTAACACTTAGACAAGTATATTAGTACACAAAACCAATGTACTAAGGCTTAGAAACATACCTTTACTTCATGATTTACACTTTGTTCATCCATGGACATAAATTCACATTTAAGCACTTGTGTTGGCACTCAATCACCAAAATACTTAGAAATGGCCCAAGGGCACATTTCCCTTTCACAATGTCACCTTCCCCCGGACACTCCAAGGCTTGGGAGTTCACCTCAAAGAACTCTACGAGTCAGACACTCCTTTCTTCGGCATCGTATCGACTGAAGGAGAGTACCCGCTGGGCCACATCTACATGCCAGTCACCTTCGGAACTCCGGAAAACTACAGAACCGAGTTCCTGAGGTTCGAGGTGGCAAACTTCGATTGTGGATACAACGCCATCATCGGGAGGCCAGGATTAGCGAAGTTCATGGCTATTCCACATTATACATACATGATATTGAAGATGCCTGGACCGCAAGGGATCATAACTATGCGCGCCGACTTCCAAGGCGCCGCAGAATGTTTCTGAGTGGCTATTCAGGCGGCCCTCTCCACCAAACCATCGACGATTTCCTCTGCACGGGCAAACTCAAAGCCTGAGGAAGACCTCGCAGTCCCCGCAAACGAAGCACAAGCCGTGACCTCTATGCGGCCGACTGAAGAAACCAAAAGGATCAACCTCGGGTTCGCTGATGAGCGCAGAACCGCCATCATCAGCTCCAGCCTGGACAACAAATAGGAAAGCACACTCGTCCAGTTTCTGCAAGATATCCGAGACGTATTCGCATGGCAACCTGCGGATATGTCGGGAGTCCCAAGAGAGCTGGCCGAGCACAAATTGAAGGTCTACCCCCAGGCGAGGCCAATACGCCAAAAATTACGTCGCTTTACGCCCGACAAGAGAGAAGCCATCCGTGCTGAGCTGGCTCGCTTGGTCGCGGCCGGATTCATTAGAGAAGTGTTACATCCTGAATGGTTGGCCAACCCTGTTCTTGTACTCAAAAAGAATAAAGTGGATTGGCGCATGTGCGTTGATTATACAGATCTCAACAAACACTGTCCGAAGGATCCCTTCGGGCTTCCTAGGATCGACCAGGTGGTGGACTCAACCGTCGGATGCTCTATGCTGTCTTTCTTGGATTGCTACTCTGGGTATCATCAGATTAGTCTAGCAAAAGAAGACGAGGAAAAAACGGCATTTATCACCCCGTTTGGAGCCTTCTACTATACCTCCATGTCGTTCGTCCTCAAAAACGCTAGAGCGACTTATCAGAGAGCTATTCAAACATGCTTAGCCGATCACTGGGGCAAGCGTGTGGAAGCTTATGTGGACGATGTGGTGATCAAAACAGAAAATTCAGAAAATTTCGTTGAAGATTTACAGCTGGTTTTCAACAGTCTACGACGATATCGATGGAAGCTTAATCCTGAAAAATGTGTTTTCGGGGTACCAGCAGGAAAGTTACTCGGGTTTATTGTCAGCCACCGGGGAATTGAAGCTAATCCAGAAAAGATCAAAGCTATCATGAGGATGGAGGCACCGCGATCACAGAAGAAAGTTCAAAGACTTACAGGATGTATGGCAGCCCTGAGCAGATTTATATCCAAGCTGGGAGAAAAAGGCTTACCATTTTATAAGTTACTCAAGAAGGTGGACAAATTTCAGTGGACCTCAGAAGCACAGGAAGCCCTAGATGCATTGAAAAAGTTCTTGACAACACCACCAGTGCTGAAACCGCCACGCCAAGCCACACCGACTCAACCAGCAGAAGATCTGCCGTTATATATCTCTTGCACGACTCACGTGGTGAGCACAGCGTTGGTAGTCGAGCGAGCAGAAGAAGGACATGCATACCCAGTACAACATCCTGTTTATTTCATTAGTGAAGTTCTGGGTCCCTCGAAGAAGAAATACCCTCAAGTTTAGAAGCTATTATATGCAGTACTTCTAACTGCACGCAAGCTCCGTCACTACTTCGACGACCACTGTAACGCCCCGAATTTTGCAGTTGAATTTTTTCTTTTCTTTACTCGCCAAATTCGGGCGTTACCTTTTCTTTTTCTTTTTCCCCTCGCTAAACCTTGACCTTTTCCAAAGCTAGCGGGATTCGGTTTGGAATTCCCGTGTAAAGAAAAACCCTAAATTGTTTTATGTTGTTTGATGCACCATGCCGAACTATGCATTCTTTGATTGTTTGAAAGTGCAAATGCATTCATCTAGGAAGATCGGATTTCGAAAATAAGGAGATAACCTTTTTCTTTTTCTTTTTCTTTTCTTTCTTTCTCCCTCCCTCTTCCCTTCTCTCTCTCCCGCGCCGTGGGCCCCCTGGCCGGCCCAGCCGCCCCTGCGCGCCCCCCTCTTGGGCCTCAGTCGGCCCAGCCGCCCCCACCCCCTCCCCTTTTCCCCAACTCCCCCTCTCTCTCCCTCCCATTTTCCCTCTCTCCCATTCTCTCCCTAAGCCGCCGCCGCCCCTACCCCCAGCCCTAGCCGCCGTCCCCTGCTCGGCCGCCCTCGCCGTCGGCCGCCCGCCCCGGTGAGCCCCCCCTCCTCCCTCCTCCCTCCCTCTCCCCTCTCCCCCCCCTCTCTCCTTGGCCGGCCGCGCCGCCTGGCCGCGCCCTGCCCTGGCCCCGGCCGCGCCTTGGTCGCCCGGCCAGCCCCCAGCCGCGCCCTGGCAGCCGCCCGGCCGCGTCCCAGCCAGCCCCGGCCGCCCCTGGCCAGTCCCTGGCCGCCCCCAGCCCGCGCCCTGGCCGCGCCCCCAGCCCGCGCCCGGTCGCGCCGTGGCCGCTGGCCGCGCCCTGGCCGCCCGCCCGGCCGCGCCCCAGCCCCTGCTCGGCCGCCCAGCCGGCCGGTTCAACCGCCCCCGGGCTGGTTCAACCGCCCCGGCTCAGCCGCCCCTTCCCCTCCGCGCTCGGCCGCCCCTGCTCGGCCGCCCTGCCCCCGGCCGGTTCAACCGCCCCTAGGGCCGGTTCAACCGCCCCCCCTGTTTTTTTTATTTTTTTTATTTTATTTTATTTTATTTTACTTTCTGTTATCATAGCTATTTTATTTTAGGTAGGCTAATCATTGTTCATGTTATTGAAATAGGAAGCTTAATTTAAAATTCCGTTATGCTAGTTGATTCACGTAGTTAATTGTTTATCTCGTTCAATGTTGATCAACTTAAAATGACTAGGTTTCCATTAGTGCATATAACAGAATTCTTTTGTTAAGAACCAATTGTAACTAAACATTTGTGCATAAGATTTAACCCCCTGCGAGACCTTTCCCCGTTTCTTTCTAACCATAACAAATGCGATATCGAATGTCATACTTGATGCATACTCGCTTTACTTGTTCCCTTGTATGGTGTATTGTTCTTTTGTATTAAATATGTGGATGTATGTATGTTTGCGCTCGCATAGAGAACGATCCGGTCGAAGAGCCCGAGGAATTCGCAGGAGAAGCCCCTGAGCAGCAGTCGGTTGGTGGAGGCAAGTGTCCTTTGACCTATCTCTGTCCTATTCATTCTTTAATTCACCTCCCGCATTACACATTTATACCTAAGGATTGACTAGCTTTTATTATCCATGTCCTTGTTTACCTATTTGGGTCAGATTATTACTGCTTAGTTTGATGCTATTGCTCAACTCTAATCAATGAACATGATGTGATTATCTATGATACGCTGTTTTCCCCTTCATATTCATGATTATATGTGTGACCTTCAAGGGGACTCGAGCGGTTTCTCGAGTGCCTCTCCGTAAGGACCTGTTCAATGGATGACCGCCCGGGAAAACAGTGCAACCATGAGGGTGGAATGGGACGCCCTTAGCTGAATAATTAGAGGAACCGGGGTGTAGTTCGCTTCGCCGTCGTGCCGTCAATGGGGCTCGGTGTATGCGGCTCGCTCTGCCAAGGTTGATTTGTCCCTTGGGGAGGAGTGCGGTACATTTAGGAAACCTAACGGGTGGCTACAGCCCCGAGGAATCTTTGTAAAGGCTACGTAGTGATGCCCTGCTGGACCACCTAGGTAGTGGTCAATGGGGAGTAGCTCTCTCCGGGCAGAAAGGGAATCACGGCTTGTGGGTAAAGTGCACAACCTCTGCAGAGTGTTATGAAACTGATATTGTCGGGGACCATAATTAGGGGTACCCTCAAGACGCCTAATTCTCAGCTGGTAACCCCCATCAGCATAAAGCTGCAGAGGCCTGATGGGTTTGATTAAGTCAGGGATCAGTCCATACGAGCGACTCGATCACGCCACGCCCGAGCCTAGCCTCGGGCGAGGGCAGCCGACCCTAAGATGACTCCGTCTCGCCTGAGGCCTCCTCTTTCACGGCAGACGCATCACCGGCTCGCCCGAGGCCCCGCCTTCGATAAGAAGTAACCCTGACTAAATCACCGCGCCAACCGACCAAGTCACCGGGGCGTTTAACGCAAAAGGTAAGACCGACGGGCGACCAGACTTCGCCAGAGGTGCCATAGGAGGCTCTGCCCGACCCAGGGCTCGAACTCGGGCTAATGCCCCGGAAGACGGCGAACTCCGCTCCGCCCGACCCAGGGCTCGGACTCGGGCTAAGGCCCCGGAAGACGGCGAACTCCGCTCCGCCCGACCCAGGGCTCGGACTCGGGCTAAGGCCCCGGAAGACGGCGAACTCCGCTCCGCCCGACCCAGGGCTCGGACTCGGGCTAAGGCCCCGGAAGATGACGAACTCCGCCTCGCCCGACCCAGGGCTCAGACTCCGCCTCGGCCTCTGCCGAACGACCTCCGCCTCGCCCGACCCAGGAGTTCGGGCTCGGCCTCTGTCATGCAGGACGGACTCGACCTCGACTTCGGAGGAGCCTCCACGTCGCCCGACCTAGGACACAAGACCGCCACGTCAATAGGAAGCGTCATCATCACCCTGCCATGAGCCGACTTGGGTCGCAGAGAAACAAGACCGGCGTCCCATCTGGCCAGCTCCGCCAGATAGGCAATGATGGCGCCTCACTAGACCATGACGACGACGACTCTCGACTCCCTTACGAAAGCAGGGAGACGTCAGCAAGAGCACAGCTGTTCCGACAGCTGTCCCTCCATCAGGCTCCACTGCTTCTCCAACAGCCACGACGCCACACCAACAGGGTGCCAAGATCTCTCCGGCTGCCACCTTGGCATGTACTTAGGGCGCTAGCTCTCCCTCGCTAGACACGTAGCACCTTGCTACACCCCCATTTTGTACACCTGGATCCTCTCCTTACGACTATAAAAGGAAGGACCAAGGCCTTCTTAGAGAAGGTTGGCCTCGCGGGAACGAGGGCAGGGGCAGGCGCTCTCTTGGGGCCGCTCGCTCCCCTCACCCGCGCGGACGCTTGTAACCCCCTACTGCAAGCGCACCCGACCTGGGCGCGGGACGAACACGAAGGCCGCGGGAATTCTCCGACTCCCTCACGACCCGGCTCCGGCCACCAACCTCTCTCTCCCCCCTTCGCGCTCGCCCACGCGCTCGACCCATCTGGGCTGGGGCACGCGGCACACTCACTCGTCGGCTCGGGGACCCCCCGGTCTCGGAACGCCGACAGTTGGCGCGCCAGGTAGGGGCACGCTGCATGTTGACGAGCAGTTTCCCGTCAAGCTCCAGATGGGCAGTCTCCAACGACCTCTTCAACCCGGGACGGTGCTCCGTTTCGGGAGCCTCGAGTTCATGTCTCTCGACAGCAGCTACGACATGATACTCCTTCCACCGCCGCGCGACAGCGACAATGGTGGCGGACAGCCCGCCCGCCGGCGGCGGAATCGACGACGCCTTTCCCGCGTGGGGGAAGGACAACTTTCGAGCTCGCTCCGTCCTCTCCCTCGCCATCGGAGGAGGAGGCGGGGCAACCAAGGCCGAGCGGGAGGCTGCGCTCCGACAGTTGTCGAGCAAATCGACATCCCCAGTGCCCCAACGGAGGACACGCTAGGCGTCACCCTCGCGTTCGAGGCAAAGGCGAGCGCCATCCCCCCGCAGCACGTCGACTCCGAGCAGGTGGACGACGCCAGCACGCTCACGGAGGGCCTGCAGAACGTCGCCCTCGCACCCAGGACGACAGCACGATCAGCCCCCGACGTGACTTCATCGCTCCTCGTCGACCAAAAGGTACGGGCTGATTCCCATCCTTCGTCATTTCGACTCGTCCTCAACCCGCCTGGCGACCTCGCTTTGGCGGGCGCTCACGTTGAGGCGAGTGCAACCTCTCTGGGGTTTCGTGTGCGGTCGCCTTGGGACCGATTGACGGGTGTCTCGACCTACGGACCCTCTGGGTCCGAGGAAGATGACGACCCCAGCATCTGCTGGGATTTCTCCGGATTTGGCAACCCCAGTGCCATGCGGGACTTCATGACCGCATGCAACTACTGCCTCTCCGACTGTTCCGGTGACAGCCGCAGCCTTGACGACAAGGACTGCGGCCCGAGCCGCAAATGTTTCCATGTTGAGCTAGGGGATCCCTCCGGAGGCAGCCAACTCGGCATGCCGGAGGATGGCGATCCCCCTAGGCCAGCGCCTCGCGCCGACATCCCACGGGAGCTAGCTGTGGTCCCCGTTCCGGCGGGGGGTCACGACCCACAGCTCGAGCAAGTCCGCGGGGCGCAGGCCGGGCTCGATGAGGGAGCAGGAGCGCTCGAGGCAATCCACCAGAACATCGGGCAGGTATGGGCGAGCCAGCCTCTAGCCGAAGGAATACGTCACCTGCCCCAAGGTCTCCAGCACCGCATCGCCAACGATGCCAGGGCCAGACTGCCTCCCGCATCCGGCGGAACCGGTCAGGACCTGGCAGCCGCAGCGATGCTCCTCCGCGCGATGCCGGAGTCATCAACCACCAAGGGTCGGCGAATCCAGGGAGAGCTCATGCATCTCCTGGAAGGCGCTGCGGCCCGGCGGGCCGAGAGCTCTGCCTCCCGAAGGCAGGGGCACCCCTCGGAACCTCGTGCCGCGACTTCCCGACCCATGCGGGAAGCCTCAGTCTACACCGGGCGCACGCGCAACACCGCGCCTGCGGCCCCGGGCCACCTCGGCGACGAGCACCCTCATCGCGACCGTCGGGCCCGCCTCGACGAAAGGGTGCGCCGAGGTTATCACCCCAGGCGTGGGGGACGCTACGACAGCGGGGAGGATCGGAGTCCCTCGCCCGAACCACCCGGTCCGCAGGTCTTCAGCCGAGCCATTCGGCGGGCGCCGTTCCCGACCCGATTCCGACCCCCGACTACTATCACAAAGTACTCGGGGGAATCGAGACCGGAATTGTGGCTCGCGGACTACCGCCTGGCCTGTCAGCTGGGTGGGACGGACGACGACAATCTCATCATCCGCAACCTCCCCCTGTTCCTCTCCGACACTGCTCGTGCCTGGTTGGAGCACCTGCCTCCGGGGCAGATTTCCAACTGGGAGGATCTGGTCCAAGCTTTCGCCGGCAACTTCCAGGGCACGTACGTGCGCCCCGGGAATTCCTGGGATCTCCGAAGCTGTCGGCAACTGCCGGGAGAGTCTCTTCGGGACTACATCCGGCGATTCTCGAAGCAGCGCACCGAGCTGCCCAACATCACCGACTCCGATGTCATTGGCGCGTTCCTCACCGGCACCACCTGCCGTGACCTGGTGAGCAAGTTGGGCCGCAAGACCCCCACCAGGGCGAGCGAGCTGATGGACATCGCCACCAAGTTCGCCTCCGGCCAGGAGGCGGTCGAGGCCATCTTCCGAAAGGACAAGCAGCCCCAGGGCCGCCCGTCGGAAGATGCTCCCGAGGCGTCTACTCCGCGCGGCGCCAAGAAGAAAGGCGGGAGGAAGTCGCAAGCGAAACGCGACGTTCCCGATGCAGACCTTGTCGCCGCCGCCGAGCACAAGAACCCTCGGAAGCCCCCCGGAGGTGCTAACCTCTTCGACAAGGCACTCAAGGAGACGTGCCCCTACCATCAGGGGCCCGTCAAGCACACCCTCGAGGAGTGCGTCATGCTTCGGCGCCACTTCCACAGGGCCGGGCCACCCGCAGAGGGTGGCAGGGCTCACGACGACGACAAAAGGGAGGATCGCCAAGCAGGAGAATTCCCAGAGGTCCGCGACTGCTTCATGATCTACGGAGGGCATGCGGCGAATGCCTCGGCTCGGCATCGTAAGCAAGAGCGTCGGGAGGTCTGCTCGGTGAAGGTGGCGGCGCCAGTCTACCTAGACTGGTCCGACAAGCCCATCACCTTCGACCGGGACGACCACCCCGACCACGTGCCGAGCCCGGGGAAATACCCGCTCGTCGTCGACCCCGTCATCGGCGACGTCAGGCTCACCGAGGTCCTGATGGATGGGGACAGCTGCCTCAACATCATCTACGCCGAGACCCTCAGGCTCCTGCGCGTCGGTCTGTCATCCGTCCGAGCAGGCGCTGCGCCCTTCCACGGGATCATTCCCGGGAAGCGCGTCCAGCCCCTCGGACAGCTCGACCTCCCTGTCTGCTTCGGAACACCCTCCAACTTCCGAAGGGAGACTTTGACGTTCGAGGTGGTCGGGTTCCGAGGAACCTACCACGCAGTTTCATCTCGCGGCCTTGAGCCGTTTCATCTCGCGCCTCGGCGAAAGAGGCCTGCCCCTGTACCGTCTCTTAAGGAAGGCCGAGTGCTTCACTTGGACCCCCGAGGCCGAGGAAGCCCTCGGGAACCGGAAGGCGATCCTCACCCAGGCGCCCGTCTTGGTACCCCCAGCTGATGGAGAAACCCTCTTGGTCTACGTCGCCGCAACCACTCAGGTGGTCAGCGCCGCGATCGTGGTCGAAAGGCAGGAAGAGGGGCATGCTTTGCCCATTCAGAGGCCAGTTTACTTCGTCAGCGAAGTGCTGTCCGAGACCAAGATCCGCTACCCACAAGTCCAGAAGCTGCTATATGCAGTGATCCTGACGAGGCGAAAGCTGCGACATTACTTCGAGTCCCATCCGGTGACTGTGGTGTCATCCTTCCCCCTGGGGGAGATCATCCAGTGCCGAGAAGCCTCGGGACGGATCGCGAATTGGGCGGTGGAAATCATGGGCGAGGCAATCTCGTTCGCCCCTCGGAAGGCCATCAAGTCCCAGGCACTGGCGGACTTCGTAGCCGAATGGGTCGACACCCAGTTGCCGACGGCTCCGATCCAGCCGGAGCTCTGGACCATGTTTTTCGACGGGTCGCTGATGAAGACGGGAGCCGGCGCGGGCTTGCTCTTCGTCTCGCCCCTCGGGAAACACCTGCGCTACGTGCTACGCCTCCATTTCCCGGTGTCCAACAATGTGGCTGAGTACGAGGCTCTGATCAACGGGTTGCGAATCGCCATTGAGCTAGGGGTCCGACGCCTCGATGCACGCGGCGACTCGCAGCTCGTCATCGACCAAGTCATGAAGAACTCCCACTGCCGCGACCCGAAGATGGAAGCCTACTGTGAGGAGGTTCGACGCCTGGAAGACAAGTTCTACGGGCTCGAGCTTAACCACATTGCCCGGCGCTACAACGAGACTGCGGACGAGCTGGCGAAGATAGCCTCGGGGCGAACGACGGTTCCCCCGGACGTCTTCTCCCGGGATCTGCACCAACCCCCCGTCCGAGGTGACCTCGGCCCAGCCCGAGGCACCCTCGGCCCCGTCCGAGGTGACCTCAGCCCAGCCCGAGCCACCCTCGGTTCAGCCCGAGGAACCCTCGGCCCCCGAGGGCGAAGCACTGCGCATCGAGGAGGAGCAGAGCGGGGTCATGCCAGATCAAGATTGGCAAACCCCGTACCTGCAATATCTCCACCAAGGAGAACTGCCCCTCGACCGAGCCGAGGCTCGGCGGGTAGCGCGACGCGCCAAGTCGTTCGTCTTGCTGGGCGATGAGAAGGAGCTCTACCACCGTAGCCCCTCGGGCATCCTCCAGCGATGCATCTCCATCGCCGAAGGTCAGGAACTCCTGCGGGAAATACACTCGGGGGCTTGCGGCCATCATGCAGCACCCCGAACCCTCGTCGGGAACGCTTTCCGCCAAGGCTTCTACTGGCCAACGGCGGTGGCTGACGCCACTAGAATTGTCCGCGCCTGCGAAGGGTGCCAATTCTATGCGAAGCAGACCCACCTGCCCGCTCAGGCTCTGCAAACGATACCCATCACCTGGCCCTTTGCTGTGTGGGGTCTGGACCTCGTCGGCCCTCTGCAGAAGGCGCCCGGGGGCTACACGCACCTGCTGGTCGCCATCGACAAATTCTCCAAGTGGATCGAGGTCCGACCCCTGAACAGCATCAGATCCGAGCAGGCGGTGGCGCTCTTCACCAACATCATCCATCGCTTTGGGGTCCCGAACTCCATCATCACCGACAACGGCACCCAGTTCACCGGCAAAAAATTCTTGGATTTTTGCGAGGATCACAACATCCGGGTGGACTGGGCCGCCGTAGCTCATCCCATGTCGAATGGGCAAGTAGAGCGCGCCAATGGCATGATCCTACAAGGGCTCAAGCCTCGGATCTACAACAACCTCAACAAGTTCGGCAAGCGGTGGATGAAGGAACTCCCCTCGGTGGTCTGGAGCCTGAGGACGACGCCGAGCCGAGCCACGGGTTTCACGCCTTTCTTCCTGGTCTACGGGGCCGAGGCCGTCTTGCCCACGGACCTGGAGTACGGCTCCCCGAGGACGAGGGCCTATGATGATGAAAGTAACCAAGCAAGCCGAGAAGACTCGCTGGACCAGCTGGACGAGGCTCGGGACAGGGCCTTACTACACTCGGCGCGGTACCAGCAGTCCCTGCGACGCTACCACACCCGAGGGGTCCGACCCTGAGACCTCCAGGTGGGCGACCTGGTGCTTCGGCTGCGGCAAGACGCCCGAGGGAGGCACAAGCTCACGCCCCCCTGGGAGGGGCCGTTCATCATCGCCAAAGTTCTGAAGCCCGGAACGTACAAGCTGGCCAACAGCCAGGGCAAGGTCTACGGCAATGCTTGGAACATCCAACAGCTACGTCGCTTCTACCCTTAAGATGTTTCCAAGTTGTTCATATACCCCGCACCCACGCAAAGTTTAGTCAACAAGGAAGGGTCGGCCTCGCCTCGGCAAGGCCCGACCCTCCCTCGGGGGCTAAAAGGGGGGAAACCCCCTCTGCGTCAAAATTTTCCTCGAACAAAAAATCTCTTTTACCAGAACATCTTTCGTGCTTTTTGACTACTTCGAAAAGTGGGTCCTGGAAACGACGGGGTACACGTAAGCAGTCAAGGCTGACCGAGCCGAGGGACTCCTACGCCTCCGGGATACGGATACCTCACTCATCACCTTCTGCGATAAGTAACTCGCGCTCGGATAAGGTGAATCCGCGGATCGAACGAGTCTTTACGTACGGAAGCTCTTCTGTCGAAGCGATTCTTCGAGCCTTCTCGACCGAGTCGGTGACAGGGCCTCACGGACGGGTAAAAGTACGCGTAAGCGGCGAGGCCGACCGAGCCGAGGGACTCCCACGCCTCCGGGATACGGATACCTCACTCATCACCTCCCGCGAGAAGCAACTCTCGCTCGCACTAACATCCCTGCTACCGACAAAAAGTCCAGATACTCGAAACAAGAGGAAAAGAGACGCAGCTTTATAACGCAGCAAGGGTGTGTGTTCTGGCCTCGACGGCCGCACAAGGCCCACGCTACAAGACGATTTGACCCTGCAGGCTCGGATCTTGACGCTGGAAGAGGGCGATGACACCCTCGGCATCGACAGCACCTTCGGCATGGCCCGACCTAGCCTCGGACGGCGACGCGGTCCGAGGGCCTCCGCTCCGAAGGACAACGTCATCACCACGCTCGAGCAATCTCTGCCAGGGACTTCTCCGAGAACCCGGCCCGAGCGGACGGCTCGGCCGGCCACCTCCGGAGCCTCGGCCAACCACCTTCCGAGGGCGCCAGCCCGGTCCGAGGCCTCGGCTGATCAACTCCGACATCGATCCTGCCAACAGACAGCCCGGCTAGGCTCCGGCCAACCAGGTTTTATTTCTCGAGCCAACTCCGCCTCTGCTCGTGCTGATATCGCTACCCCCGGCCTCGGCTCGTCGAAGAGCGGCCGAGGGGTTTCTTTAACTAAGCTAGAGGAGCCCCGGACAACAGGGCCGACCGAGCCGAGGGACTCCTACGCCTCCGGGATACGGATACCTCACTCGTCACCTTGACACGGGGCGACTCATGCTTGGTGAAGCGGTTCAGACAATCAGCAGACGGGTCTTAGTGCTCGGAAATAAGAAAAAAAACACGGCTCTGCGTCGGAGTTACATACATGTTCAGGCCCCGAAAGCCGAAACGAACAAAAAACCCGGCACTCGAAAGTGCCATTACAAACGGAACTCTGGTTCCGTCCCCGCAGGTGCGGACAACCTCCCCGCCAGGGAAGCCCGTGGAGCGACAAGCTTTGGGCGAATCACCAGCAAACGCGGGACGCCCCTAAGCACCCCGGCAGATCCTCGCAGCCGTCCTCGCCGCAAACGCGAGGAGGAAGACAGAATGTTGCATCCTAGCTGGGCAGCAACAGTTCTCCTTCCCCGGCATGACTGGAGGATGTCTCCGCCGTGGGGCTAAAAGGCGATTGCCACCACCAGAAGCTAGAAAATGAGGTGGCCCGCCGACCCGCGTAGGAGGTGGGGCCCCGGCTCGCCTCGCTCCCCGCCCCGGCGAGGATGACGAACACCCTCAACACTGAGGGCGGGGCCGGGACCGCGGCCCGGTTTGCCCCTCCCCATTCGGGAGCTGGAGGCCACCGTCTTGGGTGATCACCAGCGGAGGGGAGCCGCTGGGCTGTGTGATGAAAATCCTTGAAGCCGAACGATGGCTGAAAGGTACCAACTCCCACGGAGTTGCGTTCCTCCAACAATGGAGCGAAAAGACGGCGGTTCCCCCCATCCGGGGGCTTGGAAGATGGAGAGACATAATGCATAAGGGAGGAAGAAGACACGGTCACCCTACGAAAGGGGTCGCCCTCCTTTTAAAGGCAACTCTCCGTGCTCGCGCCCCCAACCGTCACGGGCTGAGTTTTCTTCAACACGCCTCCAAAGCCCTCCCCCGCGGCGCGGGGGCTAGGACCCACAAGTCAGGGAGACCGGCTCCGAGCAGAGGAAGCCGAACCGCCGCGCACGACGCACGCAATCACCCAGCGGTTACAAGTAACCCTCCACTTTTGCCCGGACCAGCGGGCGAAAGGGGCAGGCAGCCATGCAGGCGGCATGCAACCGCGCCAAGTGGACGCGCCTCTCCGACTCCTGACAGGCCAGTGCGATGGCTCAAGCCCACGCGTCGTGCAACTGGTGCGCCGGGTGCTGCATGCAAACCGCTGTGCCACTCGCTCCACCACCGCACCTCCTCGATTGCGGAACCGATACCGCGATTCGAGGCGACCCAGCCCGCGACCCAGCAGCGCCAGCCTGGCGCGGCGGTCAAACGCGGTCAAAAATGGGCCGGCAGTAATGACGGTGGCAGGCGCGCGAGAGCAGCGGTCACGCCATCTGCCAAGCTCATGTCCCATCCGGAGGCAGCAAGAGAACCCCCTCTCACGGCGTGAAGACGACGCGCCCGTGACCCGTACCTCGAACGGCTCGCGCACGCGCAACGGCAGCCTCGCCAACTACTCGCCCCTGCGCATTAACTCCGCGGCCGGACAGGCGACGTTTCTGGCAGGGGCAGCTGGCGGCGCTTCGCCTTCGCCAACACGACCACACCAAAAAAGGTACGCCACGTCGCTTGGCTTCGTATCCTTTTTTTCCCTTTTCCTTCTTTCTCTATCTCTTGCAACAGGGACTGGGAAGGAGGATACCCCCAAAGGGATCCTTCCCCGTGAAGGAACTAGGCTCCGAGCCTCCCTACTGATCAGGGGTTCGAAGGCTGGCCCCCCGAGGGGTTCAACAGCCGCCTCAGATCGCGTGGGCCCGACACCCACTACTGGTCAGGGGTTCGAAGGTCGGCCTCCCGAAAGGTTCCACGACCGCCTCAGGCTACTAGGGCTCCGCGCCCATTACTGATCAGGGGTTCGAAGGCTGGCCTGTCGAAGGGTTCACAGTCGCCTCAGACGCCGAGCGAGGGATGACCAGGGGTACGTTCGATACATAACCAAGGCTCGGGCTGCGCTCCCGAGGTACCCTAGGACATTTCCGAGACCAGCGGGAATGACTCTGTAACGGAATCCCATCGGAGGGAGGCAACGAGCCCTCGGACCCCGTCGCTAGGGGACCGGGTCCGGCAGATCACCCGCAGGTACTTTTGGGCGTGCCTCCGGGCCCCTAGCCGACCCCCAACGAACGGGGCACGGACGTCCACTCGGATTACCCGATTGCAGCTCACCGGAGACACCATGTTCGGTGCCCATCGAGGGTAACATGGCGCACTCCCCCCCTCCTCCTTGCGGAAAGGCGACGTAGGGGCGTATATAAAAAAGCCGAGTCTGTCCCTGATCGTCCTCTCGCTCCGTGCGGAGGCTCGGGGGCTGCTCTCGCAAACCCGGCTCCAGCCAAACCGTTGACAGCGTCAACATACCAGCCCGAGAACTTGGGCCCCGACAGTGCACCTGGGCTACGCCCTGCTCGCATGAGGGAACCGCCAGACCAGCCGAGGCATTACGCAAGGCATTAAGACCTCGAAGGAGTGAAACCACTCCTCCGAGGCCTCGGGGGCTACACCCGGCGGGTGCGCTCGCGCGCACCCACCGGAACAAAGTACCACCGAGAAAGGCTGGTCCCCTTGCAAAAAAGTGCGACGCAAGCCTCCAAGCGAGTGTTAACACTCTCTTCGAGGCTCAGGGGCTACTGTCGGGGACCATAATTAGGGGTACCCTCAAGACGCCTAATTCTCAGCTGGTAACCCCCATCAGCATAAAGCTGCAGAGGCCTGATGGGTTTGATTAAGTCAGGGATCAGTCCATACGAGCGACTCGATCACGCCACGCCCGAGCCTAGCCTCGGGCGAGGGCAGCCGACCCTAAGATGACTCCGTCTCGCCTGAGGCCTCCTCTTTCACGGCAGACGCATCACCGGCTCGCCCGAGGCCCCGCCTTCGATAAGAAGTAACCCTGACTAAATCACCACGCCAACCGACCAAGTCACCGGGGCGTTTAACGCAAAAGGTAAGACCGACGGGTGACCAGACTTCGCCAGAGGTGCCATAGGAGGCTCTGCCCGACCCAGGGCTCGGACTCGGGCTAATGCCCCGGAAGACGGCGAACTCCGCTCCGCCCGACCCAGGGCTCGGACTCGGGCTAAGGCCCCGGAAGACGGCGAACTCCGCTCCGCCCGACCCAGTGCTCGGACTCGGGCTAAGGCCCCGGAAGACGGCGAACTCCGCTCCGCCCGACCCAGGGCTCGGACTCGGGCTAAGGCCCCGGAAGATGACGAACTCCGCCTCGCCCGACCCAGGGCTCAGACTCCGCCTTGGCCTCTGCCTAACGACCTCCGCCTCGCCCGACCCAGGAGTTCGGGCTCGGCCTCTGTCATGCAGGACGGACTCGACCTCGACTTCGGAGGAGCCTCCACGTCGCCCGACCTAGGACACAAGACCGCCACGTCAACAGGAAGCGTCATCATCACCCTGCCATGAGCCGACTTGGGTCGCAGAGAACAAGACCGGCGTCCCATCTGGCCAGCTCCGCCAGATAGGCAATGATGGCGCCTCACTAGACCATGACGACGGCGACTCTCGACTCCCTTACGAAAGCAGGGAGACGTCAGCAAGAGCACAGTTGTTCCGACAGCTGTCCCTCCATCAGGCTCCACTGCTTCTCCAACAGCCACGACGCCACACCAACAGGGTGCCAAGATCTCTCCGGCTGCCACCTTGGCATGTACTTAGGGCGCTAGCTCTCCCTCGCTAGACACGTAGCACCTTGCTACACCCCCATTTTGTACACCTGGATCCTCTCCTTACGACTATAAAAGGAAGGACCAGGGCCTTCTTAGAGAAGGTTGGCCTCGCGGGAACGAGGGCAGGGGCAGGCGCTCTCTTGGGGCCGCTCGCTCCCCTCACCCGCGCGGACGCTTGTAACCCCCTACTGCAAGCGCACCCGACCTGGGCGCGGGACGAACACGAAGGCCGCGGGAATTCTCTGACTCCCTCACGACCCGGCTCCGGCCACCAACCTCTCTCTCTTCCCCCCCTTCGCGCTCGCCCACGCGCTCGACCCATCTGGGCTGGGGCACGCGGCACACTCACTCGTCGGCTCGGGGACCCCCCGGTCTCGGAACGCCGACAGATATATCAGCCGTGCTCGCGGTTATGAGCGGCCAAGGGAGCTCCAGAGATTAGTGATACTTGATCAGAGACATTTTGGTACAGGTGGCAATGAGATTGATGATTCTGGTTATGATTATGGTGCTGGTAAGTGGTATTCTTTCCGTTTGGAAAGGATACATTGGGCTAATAACTTGGGTTAATGTTAAAACCTGGCTTTCTACTAGTAAGTAATGACCTGACCAACTAAAAGCAACTGCTTGACTTATCCCCACATAAAGCTAGTCCACTACAGCCAAACAGGATACTTGCTGAGTATGTTGATGTGTACTCACCCTTGCTCTACACACCAACCCCCCCCCAGGTTGTCAGCATTGCAACCACTGCTCAGGAGAAGATGAAGCTGTGGAAGGAGACTTCCAGGAGTTCCAAGACTACGACGAGTTCTAGGTGTGGGTTAGCGGCAACCCCCAGTCGGCTGCCTGTGAAGGCCGCGTTATCTACGTTTCTTTTCCGCACTTTGATTTATTGTAAGAACTATATGGATGTCTCAGACGTATGATGTAATCGACTATTATTTCCCCTTTTAATACTATTTGAGCACTGTGTGATGATGTCCATGTTATGTAACTGCTGTGTACGTGAATAACTGATCCTGGCACGTACATGGTTCGCATTCGGTTTGCCTTCTAAAACCGGGTGTGACATAAGTGGTATCAAAGCCGTGCTGACTGTAGGACCGCTAACCTAGAGTAGAATGGTCGTTCTAAGGACTATAGACCTCTGTCCTTGCCTTGACTTTGGTGCCCCTTCAAAAGTTGGTCATACTGACCAAACCTATGTTCTACTATATATTATACCTTGCTGAAAATGTTGTTTTATTCTGATCCTTCATTTATTTATGATTCATTACTTGCTGGTCATATTAATTCTGTTCTCACCCTTTTGCTTGCGATGTCTTTAGTAGATGGCTCGTCTTAGACACACTGCACGAAAGTCCGTCATCCCCTTCTTACCCTCCCGCCTTGCTGAGCGTCCGCTTCGCCGTCCCGTGGCCGGACAGTCCAGCCACTTGGAGAGACTGCACCACCGCCTGCATGAGGAGCAGGAACATCGACGACAGGAGCAGCAGGGCTCTTCCTTCTCGCTCCAGCAGGAGATAGAGTCTGTGAGGAGCTGCTCTCCTGTGCTTCCCCTGGAGGCGCCCCCTGCACCACCACTGGGCGTCCCAGCTTCTGGAGTAGCTGTTGGAGGAGATCCAGACAACGGAGGTGGCGACGACAGCTTGAGCCACGACATCGACTTCTCTGCTGACCATGAGCCGGAAGGATGGGTTGCTCGACCCATCACTCGTGACGCTGCTCGCGGGTGTCACTTCCACGACGCGCTCGACACCCTGCTACGTCGGGCACTTGACCGGCGTACTTGGTCCATCGAGTATCGCTGTGTGGTCTACCAGCATAGTCGCGGGGTCTACCCGGACCGCTGGGAGGTGACCTGCTTGGTGCGCCGTCCGGAGAACAGTCTCCAGGGCGCGGAGGCTTGCTCAGAGCACTATTCTATCTCTGAGCGGGACTCAGCTGAGGCAGCCATGCAGGATGCTGCACGGCGTGCGCTTTCGCACTACTGCTCGGTTCTCGGTGGGGTAGCTGACGGCCTCGGCCTGAAGTATTACCCCCACCGTCCATCTGGCAGCACAGGAGGCGTGATTGTTTCACCTGCTGGTGAGGACAATCCTAGGTTGAGCAGCACAGTCAACCTAGCCGCCGTGCTAAACACGGAGCTGGACCATGCATTAGACGAGCTGAGTAGGGCTCGTGCTGAGATCGCCCTACTGCGGGCTGAGCGCGCGGAGCGTCGTCACTTGGATGATGGTTCCCCCGCTCCCGTCGGGACTCAGCACCCGTACCGCTCACCTCGGCGTGGACTCCAGTCTTATGGCAATCCCGACTGCAAGACCAAGATAAATCTAGAACCATAGATCGTTAGAGTTGGATCTTGTAATTAATACAAAATATATATACATAGAAGCTTCAGTCTTAGCGTTAGTCTCAGTCTTAGTTAGTCTTAGTTAGACAGGGTAGTTTGCTATATCCTGTGCATTTATGTTTGTCATGATGAACTATGTTTGGTTTGGATCTTTGTAATGATTGTCACCAGAGTGTGGGTATCCCCTGCATTTTGGCTTACCTATTATGTTAATGGAGTTAGTTATATAGTTGGGAAAACCTTTATTCTACTTTCCTCTTTATCTGAGAAGCTGTGTGGTCTGTGTTGGAGATCAGTGAAGATGCTCATCTGTTCGGTGCTGTTGGAGAATTCTATACTCTTTTCTTATGCTGCAAGATTTGCCAGATCAGTTCTGATGTGTGGTTGCGTTCTGCAGATGTCAGAGAACAGGCGCAGAGGAGGAAGGCGTGCTCAGCAGGAGCAAGCCGGTCAGCAAGATGGGGCGCCCCAGCAGCAGCAGCTGCCGCCCCCGCCCCCGATGTCGATCGAGCAGATGTTTCTGATGCAGACTCAGGCAGTTCAGGCCATCGGTCAGACTCTGGCCGCCATTCAGCAGCAGCAGCAGCAAGCACCACCCCAGCCTCAGATGCCTCAGATGCCTAGAGACAAGCGTGCTGAATTCATGAGAGGTCATCCACCAACGTTTGCTCACTCTTCTGACCCCATGGATGCTGAAGATTGGCTGCGCACTGTGGAGCGGGAGTTGCATACCGCTCAGTGTGATGACAGGGAGAAAGTCTTGTATGGTCCCCGTCTGTTGAGAGGAGCAGCCCAATCATGGTGGGAGTCTTACCTCGCCACCCATGCCAACCCCGACACCATCACCTGGGAAGAATTCAGAGGTAGCTTTCGTCAGTACCATGTGCCTGCAGGTCTGATGACAGTGAAGAAGGAGGAGTTCCTGGCCCTTAAGCAAGGGTCATCATCTGTCAGTGAGTATCGAGACAGGTTTCTGCAGTTGTCCCGCTATGCTCCTGAGGATGTCAACACTGACGCCAAGCGACAGTACCGTTTCTTGAGAGGCTTGGTCGACCCTCTGCAGTATCAGCTGATGAATCACACCTTCCCGACATTCCAGCACCTGATTGACAGAGCAATCATGACAGAAAAGAAGCGTAAGGAGATGGAGGATCGTAAGCGCAAGATCAGTGGACCCCAGCCTGGAAGCAGCAGTCGTCCTCGTTTCTCAGGCAATCAACCTCAGCAGTTCAGGCAGAATCAGCGTCCACCTCAGCAGCATCAGCAGCGTCAGCAGTATCAGCAGTTCCAAAGGCAGTATCCTCAGCATCAGTATCAGAACCGTCAGAACAATCAGTCAGGAGGTCAGTTTCAGAGGCAGAATCAGCAGGCACCTCGTCTTCCTGCCCCAGCAAACCAGCAGAACAATCAGGCAGCACCAGCTCAGGTTGGAAACAGAGCATGTTTCCACTGTGGAGAGCAAGGCCATTGGGTGATGCAATGTCCGAAGAAGGCAGCCCAGCAGCAGTCAGGCCCCAATGCCCCAGCAAAGCAGAATGTGTCCCAGCCTGGATCAGGCAACCGCCCTCAGCAGCGCTATAATCATGGAAGATTGAATCACTTGGAGGCTGAAGCAGTTCAGGAGACCCCCGGCATGACAGTAGGTATGTTCCCAGTCGACTCCCATATTGCAGAAGTGTTATTTGATACTGGAGCAACGCATTCTTTCATTACTGCATCATGGGTAGAAGCACATAATCTTCCAATTACTGCCATGTCAACCCCCATTCAAATTGACTCAGCCGGTGGTAGAATTCGAGCTGATAGCATTTGTTTGAATGTAAGTGTGGAAATAAGGGGGATAGCGTTTCCCGCCAACCTTATAGTAATGGGTACTCAGGGAATAGATGTCATCCTAGGGATGAATTGGCTAGATAAGTATCAGGCAGTTATCAGTTGTGATAGAAGGACAATCAAGTTGGTGTCCCCACTAGGAGAGGAAGTGGTGACCGAGTTAGTCCCGCCTGAGCCAAAGAAAGGAAGTTGTTATCAGATGGCCGTCGATAGCAGTGAAGCAGACCCAATTGAGAGTATCAAGGTTGTGTCTGAATTCCTAGATGTGTTTCCAAAGGACTTACCGGGTATGCCACCAGAGCGGAAAGTTGAGTTTGCTATAGAGCTTCTTCCTGGAACCGCCCCTATCTTTAAGAGAGCTTACAGAATATCCGGACCAGAGTTGGTTGAGCTTAAGAAGCAGATTGATGAGCTGTCAGAGAAAGGTTACATCCGGCCAAGCACCTCACCTTGGGCCGCCCCTGTCCTGTTTGTGGAGAAGAAAGATGGCACCAAGAGGATGTGCATCGATTATCGAGCTTTGAATGAAGTCACGATCAAGAACAAGTACCCTTTGCCCAGAATAGAAGATCTGTTCGACTAGTTGAGAGGAGCCAGTGTGTTCTCCAAGATTAATCTGAGGTCAGGTTATCATCAGCTCAGGATCCGATCTTCGGACATTCCGAAGACGGCATTCATTACCAAGTATGGTTTGTATGAGTTCACAGTGATGTCTTTTGGTTTGACCAATGCACCAGCGTTCTTTATGAATCTGATGAACAGCGTATTCATGGATTATCTCGATAGGTTTGTGGTGGTATTCATTGATGACATTCTGATTTATTCTCAAAGTGAAGAAGAGCATGCAGATCATTTGAGGATGGTATTGCAGAGATTGCGAGAGCACCAGTTGTATGCAAAGTTAAGCAAGTGTGAGTTCTGAATCAGTGAAGTCCTGTTCTTGGGTCACATAATCAACAAGGAAGGATTGGCTGTGGATCCGAAGAAAGTGGCAGACATTCTGAACTGGAAAGCGCCAACGGATGCTCGAGGAATCAAGAGCTTCATTGGAATGGCCGGATATTATCGGCGATTCATTGAAGGGTTTTCGAAGATTGCGAAACCAATGACAGCGTTGCTAGGCAACAAGGTGGAGTTCAAGTGGACCCAGAAATGTCAAGAGGCCTTCAAAGCGCTGAAAGAGAAGTTGACAACAGCGCCTGTCCTAGTCTTGCCTGATGTGCACAAGCCCTTCTCTGTGTACTGTGATGCTTGTTACACAGGTTTGGGATGCGTGTTGATGCAAGAGGGAAGAGTTGTGGCTTACTCGTCCCGACAGCTGAAGGTTCATGAGAAGAACTACCCAATCCATGACCTAGAGTTGGCAGCAGTGGTTCACGCACTGAAGACATGGAGGCACTATCTATATGGACAGAAATGCGATGTTTACACAGACCACAAGAGTCTGAAGTACATATTCACTCAGTCAGAATTGAACATGAGGCAGCGAAGATGGTTAGAGTTGATCAAAGACTATGAGTTGGAGATTCATTACCATCCAGGCAAAGCAAACATAGTGGCAGATGCTTTGAGCAGAAAGAGTCAAGTCAATCTGATGGTCGCTCGTCCGATGCCTTATGAGTTGGCCAAGGAGTTCGACAGGTTGAGTCTCGGATTTCTGAACAATTCGCGAGGAGTCACAGTTGAATTGGAACCTACCTTGGAGCGAGAAATCAAAGAAGCGCAGAAGAATGATGAAAAGATCAGTGAGATTCGGCGACTGATTCTAGATGGCAGAGGCAAAGATTTTCGAGACGATGCAGAAGGCGTGATATGGTTCAAAGACCGCTTGTGTGTTCCCAATGTCCAGTCTATTCAGGAGTTGATTCTCAAGGAAGCTCATGAGACAGCTTATTCGATTCACCCTGGCAGTGAGAAGATGTACCAAGATCTGAAGAAGAAATTCTGGTGGTATGGAATGAAGAGGGAAATCGCAGAGCATGTGGCTATGTGCGATAGTTGTCGAAGAATTAAGGCCGAACATCAGAGACCTGCTGGATTGTTGCAACCGTTGCAAATCCCTCAGTGGAAATGGAATGAAATCGGTATGGATTTCATAGTCGGATTGCCTCGCACTCGAGCCGGCTACGATTCCATTTGGGTAGTAGTGGACCGTTTGACCAAGTCAGCCCACTTCATACCTGTCAAGACCAGCTACAACAGTGCAGTATTGGCAGAGTTGTATATGTCTCGGATCGTTTGTCTTCATGGTGTGCCAAAGAAGATAGTGTCAGATAGAGGAACGCAGTTCACCTCTCATTTCTGGCAGCAGTTGCATGAAGCCTTGGGCACACATCTGAATTTCAGTTCAGCTTATCATCCGCAGACAGATGGCCAGACCGAAAGAACCAATCAAATTCTTGAAGATATGTTGAGAGCCTGTGCGTTGCAAGATCAGTCCGGATGGGATAAGCGATTGTCTTATGCAGAGTTTTCCTATAACAACAATTATCAGGCCAGTTTGAAGATGTCACCATTTCAAGCGCTCTATGGAAGGAGTTGCAGAACTCCGTTGCAATGGGATCAGCCTGGAGAGAAGCAAGTGTTTGGGCCAGACATTTTGCTTGAAGCCGAAGAGAACATCAAGATGGTCCGAGAGAATCTGAAGATAGCGCAATCGAGGCAGCGAAGCTATGCAGACACAAGAAGAAGAGAGCTGAGTTTCGAAGTCGGAGACTTTGTCTATCTGAAAGTGTCACCGATCAGAGTAGTCAGAAGATTCGGAGTGAAAGGCAAGCTAGCACCCCGCTACATTGGTCCGTATCAAATTCTCTCAAAGCGTGGAGAAGTAGCTTATCAGCTCAGTCTGCCAGAGAATTTGTCTGCTGTGCATGATGTCTTTCATGTGTCTCAGTTGAAGAAGTGCTTGCGTGTGCCAGAAGAGCAGTTGCCAGTGGAAGGTCTTGAGGTCCAGGAGGACTTGACCTACGTTGAGAAGCCAGCTCAGATCCTTGAGGTTGCAGATAGAGTCACCCGAAGGAAGACCATCAGAATGTGCAAAGTCAGATGGAGTCATCACTCTGAGGAAGAAGCAACCTGGGAGCGTGAAGATGATCTGATGGCTAAGTACCCAGAGCTCTTTGCTAGCCAGCCCTGAATCTCGAGGGCGAGATTCTTTTAAGGGGGATAGGTTTGTAACGCCCCGAATTTTGCAGTTGAATTTTTTTCTTTTCTTTACTCGCCAAATTCGGGCGTTACCTTTTCTTTTTCTTTTTCCCCTCGCTAAACCTTGACCTTTTCCAAAGCTAGCGGGATTCGGTTTGGAATTCCCGTGTAAAGAAAAACCCTAAATTGTTTTATGTTGTTTGATGCACCATGCCGAACTATGCATTCTTTGATTGTTTGAAAGTGCAAATGCATTCATCTAGGAAGATCGGATTTCGAAAATAAGGAGATAACCTTTTTCTTTTTCTTTTTCTTTTTCTTTCTTTCTCCCTCCCTCTTCCCTTCTCTCTCTCCCGCGCCGTGGGCCCCCTGGCCGGCCCAGCCGCCCCTGCGCGCCCCCCTCTTGGGCCTCAGTCGGCCCAGCCGCCCCCACCCCCCTCCCCTTTTCCCCAACTCCCCCTCTCTCTCCCTCCCATTTTCCCTCTCTCCCATTCTCTCCCTAAGCCGCTACCGCCCCTACCCCCTGCCCTAGCCGCCGTCCCCTGCTCGGCCGCCCTCGCCGTCGGCCGCCCGCCCCGGTGAGCCCCCCCTCCTCCCTCCTCCCTCCCTCTCCCCTCTCCCCCCCTCTCTCCTTGGCCGGCCGCGCCGCCTGGCCGCGCCCTGCCCTAGCCCCGGCCGCGCCTTGGCCGCCCGGCCAGCCCCCAGTCGCGCCCTGGCAGCCGCCCGGCCGCGTCCCAGCCAGCCCCGGCCGCCCCTGGCCAGCCCCTGGCCGCCCCCAGCCCGCGCCCTGGCCGCGCCCCCAGCCCGCGCCCGGCCGCGCCCTGGCCGCTGGCCGCGCCCTGGCCGCCCGCCCGGCCGCGCCCCAGCCCCTGCTCGGCCGCCCAGCCGGCCGGTTCAACCGCCCCCGGGCCGGTTCAACCGCCCCGGCTCAGCCGCCCCTTCCCCTCCGCGCTCGGCCGCCCCTGCTCGGCCGCCCTGCCCCCGGCCGGTTCAACCACCCCTAGGGCCGGTTCAACCGCCCCCCTGTTTTTTTTTTATTTTTTTTATTTTTTTATTTTATTTTACTTTCTGTTATCATAGCTATTTTATTTTAGGTAGGCTAATCATTGTTCATGTTATTGAAATAGGAAGCTTAATTTAAAATTCCGTTATGCTAGTTGATTCACGTAGTTAATTGTTTATCTCGTTCAATGTTGATCAACTTAAAATGACTAGGTTTCCATTAGTGCATATAACAGAATTCTTTTGTTAAGAACCAATTGTAACTAAACATTTGTGCATAAGATTTAACCCCCTGCGAGACCTTTCCCCGTTTCTTTCTAACCATAACAAATGCGATATCGAATGTCATACTTGATGCATACTCGCTTTACTTGTTCCCTTGTATGGTGTATTGTTCTTTTGTATTAAATATGTGGATGTATGTATGTTTGCGCTCGCATAGAGAACGATCCGGTCGAAGAGCCCGAGGAATTCGCAGGAGAAGCCCCTGAGCAGCAGTCGGTTGGTGGAGGCAAGTGTCCTTTGACCTATCTCTGTCCTATTCATTCTTTAATTCACCTCCCGCATTACACATTTATACCTAAGGATTGACTAGCTTTTATTATCCATGTCCTTGTTTACCTATTTGGGTCGGATTATTACTGCTTAGTTTGATGCTATTGCTCAACTCTAATCAATGAACATGATGTGATTATCTATGATACGCTGTTTTCCCCTTCTTATTCATGATTATATGTGTGACCTTCAAGGGGACTCGAGCGGTTTCTCGAGTGCCTCTCCGTAAGGACCTGTTCAATGGATGACCGCCCGGGAAAACAGTGCAACCATGAGGGTGGAATGGGACGCCCTTAGCTGAATAATTAGAGGAACCGGGGTGTAGTTCGCTTCGCCGTCGTGCCGTCAATGGGGCTCGGTGTATGCGGCTCGCTCTGCCAAGGTTGATTTGTCCCTTGGGGAGGAGTGCGGTACATTTAGGAAACCTAACGGGTGGCTACAGCCCCGGGGAATCTTTGTAAAGGCTACGTAGTGATGCCCTGCTGGACCACCTAGGTAGTGGTCAATGGGGAGTAGCTCTCTCCGGGCAGAAAGGGAATCACGGCTTGTGGGTAAAGTGCACAACCTCTGCAGAGTGTTATGAAACTGATATATCAGCCGTGCTCGCGGTTATGAGCGGCCAAGGGAGCTCCAGAGATTAGTGATACTTGATCAGAGACATTTTGGTACAGGTGGCAATGAGATTGATGATTCTGGTTATGATTATGGTGCTGGTAAGTGGTATTCTTTCCGTTTGGAAAGGATACATTGGGCTAATAACTTGGGTTAATGTTAAAACCTGGCTTTCTACTAGTAAGTAATGACCTGACCAACTAAAAGCAACTGCTTGACTTATCCCCACATAAAGCTAGTCCACTACAGCCAAACAGGATACTTGCTGAGTATGTTGATGTGTACTCACCCTTGCTCTACACACCAACCCCCCCCAGGTTGTCAGCATTGCAACCACTGCTCAGGAGAAGATGAAGCTGTGGAAGGAGACTTCCAGGAGTTCCAAGACTACGACGAGTTCTAGGTGTGGGTTAGCGGCAACCCCCAGTCGGCTGCCTGTGAAGGCCGCGTTATCTACGTTTCTTTTCCGCACTTTGATTTATTGTAAGAACTATATGGACGTCTCAGACGTATGATGTAATCGACTATTATTTCCCCTTTTAATACTATTTGAGCACTGTGTGATGATGTCCATGTTATGTAACTGCTGTGTACGTGAATAACTGATCCTGGCACGTACATGGTTCGCATTCGGTTTGCCTTCTAAAACCGGGTGTGACAACCACAAAGTCATAGTAGTCACCGGATTTCCAATAGGAGATATTCTTCACAACAAAGAAGCCATCGGGAGAATAGCCAAGTGGGCCTGTGAGCTGGGATCTCATGACATTGAATTTCGACCTCGCACTGCCATAAAAACTCAAGCACTGGTTGATTTCGTATCGGAGTGGACCGAACAACAAGTACCATATAACCCAGAAACTTCAAACTGCAGACGTATGGCGAATGTATTTTGATGGCTCGTTAAAGCTGCAGGGAGCAGGCGCAGGGATCCTCTTTACTGCACCTGGAGGCGAACACCTCAGATATGCCCTTTAGTTGCTATTTCCAGCCTCTAACAACGCAGCTGAGTACGAAGCTCTGATTCACGGGCTGAACATTGCCGTATCGCTGGGCATCAAGAGACTGATGGTGTATGGAGACTCTCTGGTGGTCATAAGTCAGATAAACAAAGAATGGGATTGCTCGAATGATTCCAAGGGAAAATATTGCACCGCTGTCCGGAAACTAGAAGATAAATTTGAAGGATTGGAGTTTCATCATGTGGAGAGAGACCGCAACACAGCGGCAGATGCATTGTCTAAGCTAGGGTCCAGTCGGGCTCAGGTCTCGCCTGGAGTTTTTGTCCAAGAAGTGCAGCACCCGAGCATTTCAGCAGATCGGGTAGAAGAATGCAATACTCTGAGCCAACCAGAATCAAATCCTGATGACTGGAGAGAGCCGATCATCAGATATATAAGGAATGAAGAGGAGCCAGGTGACAAAAATACAGCCGAGCGTATCGCAAGGCAGTCAGCTCACTATACGCTCATTGGGGACACGCTATACAGAAGGGGCGTGTCAGGAGTCCTCATGAAGTGTATTCTTTCAAATACTGGAAAGCAACTTCTTGATGAGGTCCATGCTGGGCAATGTGGATTGCATGCAGCATCCAGGACCATGGTTGGGAAGGTCTTCAGATCGGGTTTCTACTAGCAAACAGCAAAAAGTGACGCAACCAAGTTAGTTCAGAGGTGCGAAGCCTACCAATACTTGTCGAAACAGCAGCATCTACCGGCACAACAACTACAAACCATACCCGTAACTTGGCCATTTGCATGCTGGGGATTGGATATTATTGGACCTTTCAAAAAAGCTCAAGGAGGATACACTCATGTACTGGTAGCTATTGACAAGTCCACTAAGTGGATAGAATTCAAACCCATTGCTTCCTTAACTTCAACTAAGGCAGTGGAATTCATACAAGACATAATATTCAGGTTTGGAATACCGAACAACATCATAACCGACCTAGGATCCAACTTCACAAGCTCAGGGTTCTTCGACTTCTGCGAGCAAAAGGGCATTCAGGTCAAATATGCCTCCATGGCACACCCAAGAGCCAACGAGCAGGTAGAAAGAGCCAACGAGATGATATTGGAGGCGCTCAGAAAGAAAGTTTTCAACAAAAATGAAAAGTTCGCAGGAAAGTGGATCAGGGAATTGCCATACGTCGTTTGGAGCCTGAGAACTCAACCTAGTCGAGCCCTGCATGGAAACACTCCTTTCTTTATGGTCTATGGTTCGAAGGCAGTGCTACCCGCTGATCTCAAGTTTGGGGCACCAAGGTTGATCTTTGAAAACATAGCAGAAGCTGAGGCTACTAGGCTGGAGGATGTCGACGTACTCGAAGAAGAACGACTAAACACGGTGATTCAATCAGCACGGTATCAGCAAACTCTGAGGCGCTATCACGATAAGGCCATACGACATCGATCCTTCGCAGTGGGAGATCTCATCCTCCGCCGAATTCTAATGGGGGAGGGGCGGCACAAATTGTCACCTCTATGGGAAGGACCATTCATAGTAGCTGAAGTCACTCGGCCTGGATCATATCGACTCACACAGATGGATGGCACAGAAGTCGGGAACTCATGGAACATAGAACATCTCAGGAAGTTTTATCCTTAGCTATATTTCAAAAGCTATTGGGGCGGCAATGTATTCTGTAAACCGGGAAACGCATCATCAATAAAGAGGCTTTGGGAATTCTTCGTTTTGCGTTCTTGCTCAAATCAGGGTGACCACTATACCCTACTAACGGAGCAATCGACTTAAGTCGGCGATGACTTAAGACGGTGCAACATGCTCACGCTTACTTAACTCAGGGTGACCACTATACCCTACTAACGGAGCAATCGGCTTAAGTCGGCGATGACTTAAGACGGTGCAACATGCTCACGCTTACTTAACTCGGGTGACCACTATACCCTACTAACGGAGCAATCGGCTTAAGTCGGCGATGACTTAAGATGGTGCTACATGCTCACGCTTACTTAACTCGGGGTGGCCACTATACCCTACTAACAGAGCAATCGGCTTAAGTCGGCGATGACTTAAGACGGTGCGACATGCTCACGCTTACTTAACTAAGGGTGACCACTATACCCTGCCAACGGAGCAATCGGTTTAGGCCGGTGATCACTATATCCCTGACAGCGGAACGATCGATTTAAGCTGGTAACGACTTAAATTGGCGCGACACATTCGGCACGTTCGCAACTATTCATCCCAGGGCGATCTCTATGCCCCACGAAAAAAATTCAAAACCATCATGATGCACTTACTTCTACGATTATAGATACCGTTGAACTCTAACAACAGGAAAACAATAACAGTATTCGATACCGAAAAGTGTTTTCCAACGAAACATCCAAGCACACTAACCATATACTCAAGGCATTCAGTGTTTTCTATCTGGAAATGTTTTTCTCAGTAGCGACCGACGAGGAAGGACGACTCGAAGAATCGGGAGCGACATTCACATCCGCCACTATGTCGTCGGGAACAACCACGCCAGGTCTCCTCATCAGAATTTGCGCCGCGCTATCGGCTTTGTCCATGGCCTTGTCGCACTGGGCCTTCAGAGTAGCAGAAGTATCTTCAGTGGCCTTGACAGCCAACCGAGTGGCCTCTAGCTCCCGGACTACCGACTTTTTGGAAGCACGCAGATCCTTGATGACAGTATCCTTGTTCGACACCAATTGCCTGAGGCGAATCATATCATCCAGAGACTCTTGCAGCTTGTAGCGATGGTTATCCAAGTCCTCCATGGTAAAACGATGACTCCTCTCCAAGATAGTCTACGAGTTGCTGGCATCACGGTATAGCTTTTCCAGATTGTCACGAGAAGTAGCAAGGGCACGTTTTTCCTCCTGCAAACAAGAATTGGTTTCTCCAAACGTCGAGCAAGCAATAAGAACACAACAAACAAAGCCAAGATTCACAGGTCACCTTTTAAGAGTCGAGCTGAGCATGGAGAGTAGAGTTCATCGTGTTAGCATCATTCAGAGAAGCAGAGACCCGGGCTAGTTCAGCCTGACCTTGAGAATACTTTTCTTCAAGATTAGAGCACCGCCGGGCCAGTTTAGTCTGACCTTGAGAATGTTTTTCTTCAAGATCAGAGTACTGTCGGGCCATGTCTGCCAGGAAACAGTCAAGAAAGGGTGTTCAGCTATAAAGCAGATTACTCAAATAACCAATGAAGGCAAAAAGGACACTAACCAGCATTTGCCATCTCCAAGTCAGATACTCGCCGCTGAAGTAACACTAGATTCTGATGCATTAGGGACAAAGCCCCTTCTGGGACAGAGGTCCCCTGTGATTTCAACCGGCTAGCCATTTCATCCACCAATGCCTGACGATAAAAATAGATGAGCATAATAACGTCAGTCTACCTGAAGTAAAAGTCAGGGAGAAGAAACCAAGATACCTGGAGGTTAGAGAAAAATGAGGGAACCCCCAAGTCGTGAGAAATCAACTGATGGCTTGCTGAAGGGCCACCAACTGGAACAACCTGCAATGCATCATTGGGAACCAAGTCAGTGTCACCAGCAGAAGTCAGAACTCTGTCATCAGGAACGTTGACCTCTAAAATGACCTCTTGACACGAAACCCGCACTGCTGCCATACAATCAGAGTGCGGAGGAGAAGATCCCACATGAACATCCATGGAAGTGTTAGAGGGAGAACCAACTCGAACACCCTCGGGGGCTGGGTTATCGCTCGCGCTACCCATCTGAGCCAGATCATTCCCGGCAACACCCTCGGGGGCTGGGTAAGCCAGCACTATCCTTGAGGGCCGAGTTCTCTGCAGCAGCCACCTCTAAGGCTAAAGGTCCCTTAGTCACTTCCATGGGAGCAGTGCAATCTAGACCAGCTTCCTGACCCTCAAGACCGCGCTCCAAGGTCGATGAGGCGCGGGATGCTGCCCGGGATGACCCCAACCCGGCATCAAGCACATCAGCACAAACATCCATCGCGCCACCATCTGCCGGCTCTGGCAACAGATCTTCTAGAACCATATCCTCAAGAGCCTGATCAAAGTTGGCCAGAGACAATTCTTGTAGACCAACAAGAGCAGACAGGGCTGGAGAAGGAACACCACTGCTTTCGCCACTGGCAATGTAGCGTCGGCTGTTCTTCCGAGTTAGAGGGATTTCATCCTCCTCCTCACCATCATCAACAACGCGGACAATACACCCATTGGGGTCAGCGTCATCCAGATTACACCCAATGGGGTCAACGTCATCCAGGTCACACCCATTGGGGTTAATAGCAGGCAGGCTACACCCATCGGGATTAGTTTCAACAAATGCAGGCACTGGCACTTCTTCAGCAGCAGGAACGGAAGGACCAGCATCCTGATCAAAACTAGACACTCGACGAAGACGTCTCTTCTTCTGTTTCTTCCCGTCAGCAGGAGAAGCAGGCAGATTGGCTCGGCGAGAACGCTTCGGACGAACATTGTCAGACTTCTGAATATCTAAAGCTTCGCTATCCCCTAGGATGGGCGCTACCGCCAGTGTTTCAGTAGGGACTGCATCAGAAGAATCTTCAGCTAACATATCCAGCATGGCACTTATCTCCGCGTCACTTGGATTCAAAGGCACCTCAAAATGAACCTGCCTCTCGTCGTCAGGAATCTCTCCGAGTGAGGCAACCAAAGCACTAACTTCTTCGGGAGAGGGTCACACTCTAAGCCCAAACCGCTATCATCAGCAGGAGGATTTGACACGAAACTGATAAAGGCCTTGGAGGGAGGCAAATTCCAGGCTGAGTATGCAACAGGAGCGCCGATGTTCGACACCTTGCCTCTGAGTATCATCTCGAGCCGGCTCACCAAGTCCACAACAGGAATTCTTCTGTTGGTCACCCGGGTTGAATCAGCCAAGCCTCGGTACAGATAGGCCGAATATGCTCTGTCTTTCAGTGGCTGAATGTTCTTGAAAACAAAGTCAACGACCACAGCTTCAGCAGTCAGACCCCTTTCTTTCAACAATCCAACTTCTGCTAACAGAGCCCCTGCCTCAGCCACCTCCTGGTCTGTGGGGCATTCGGTCCAGCTTGGAGTGCGAACATCCGGCTGTCTCTCTGACCGTGGGGGGAGGGAATTCCCATGGTTCTCCATGATGAACCATTCCAGGCGCCATCCCTTGATGCTGTCCTTGAGTGGGATGTCGAGGTAATCAGTCTTCCTTCCGCGGCGCATCTCCAAGCTCGCGCCCCCACCAGCTGGTGCTGCCCCCCGGTCATCCCAGGCCGACAGTGGTACAGATACTTCCAAAGGCCAAAGTGGGGCAAAACACCAAGAAAGGCTTTGCATAAATGAACAAAAACAGAAACTTGCAGAATAGAATTGGGATTCAGATGGGTCAGATTCAAGCGATAGAAATCAAGGAAACCGCAGAAGAAAGGAGAAATGGGTAGAGCAAGTCCACGGATAAGAAGAGGAACGTAAATGACGGATTCGTGGGTGTCTTCTGTCGGAACAGTGACCCCACGACAGATCCGCCACGAACAGAGCTCCTTCGGAGGAAGAACCCCGATGGAAACGAGATGAAGGTCGGATTCGGAGACAACAGACAAATGGTTACCTGCGAAAGGCAACTGACTGTTGGGATCAATGGGAGGAATGATTGCGACGGACGAACTCGAAGCTTTCCGCTTGGGCGCCATCTGAACCTTGCTAGCGAACGGAGCGGAAGCGATATTACAGGAAAGCAGAGAAAGCCTGGATGCAAAAAAAGCAGAAACTAGGGCACGAAGCGTGGAGGCGTGCGACAGTGCAGTACATATGGGATTTCCCCGAGCCAGATGTCATTTCTAAAAAGTGCCCAGTCATCACCCAGCCGTTATTCTAAAACGCTGGCGTGCCATGTCATCACCCAGCCGTTATTTCTAAAACGCTGGCGTGCCATGTCATCACTCGGCCGTTATCTCCAAAACGGCCGACGCGACCCAAATTGACTCAGCTGTCGTTTCTAAAAACGCTGACGTTATTTGACTTCACTCGGCCACTACTTTTAAAGCAACCGACGTGGTCCGTTATCACTCGGCTGTTACTTCTAAAACACCGACGTCGCCAGTAATCACTCAGTTGTTATTCCTAAAACAGAGACGTGACTCCAGAAGATTCGGCTGTTACCTCTAAAACGCCGACTATAGATGTCCAATAAGCACGAGGCCCGCGAGCCCGGCACGAAGCCCGTTGTTTGGGCCCGGTCCAAGCCCGGCACGGCCCGGTTATATGCGGGCCCGGGCCGGCCCGACACGAATAAGCGGGCCGGGCTCGGACAAGAAATTAGGCACGGTGGGCTAGCCCGGTACGGCCCGTTTAGCTCTAAGCCCGTTAAGCCCGCTTTTTTACACTAAAACATGCTTTTTGGCCCGCATAGCCCGCTTTTCGGCCCGCTTTTTTCATGCTAAACGGGCCGGCCCGGCCCGTTTAGGCCCGTTACGGGCCGGGCTCGGACAAGAAATTGAGCCCGCGTGCTTAGCCGGCCCGGCGCGGTTTTCTAATCGTGCCTGGCGGACTGGGCCCAAAACGAGCCGGGCTTCACCGAGCCTGGGCCGAACCGGGCCGGGCGGCCCGTTTGGACATCTCTAACGCCGACGTCGCCAGTAACCGCTCGGTCGTTATTTCTAAAACACCGACGCGACCCGTTATCGCTCGGCTATCACCTCTAAAAAGCCCCAACATCACTGATAATCACTCGGCCCCACTACTAAAGCGCTGGCATCGTGGAGAAGGCAGTCTGAAGCACGACTCAACGATTCTAAGTTGCTACTCAAGCATTACGTTCAGAAATAGCCTCTGCAGTAGGCATCAACACAAACGACGATCAGCAAGAAAGCGGAATGATACGCACGAGAGGAATCGAAATCATTCTTCATTATACAGGAAGTACTACCGAACTTACAAATCAACTCATTATGAGTTGATGCTTCCCCTTCTACTACATTACATTTAACTAACTATACTACTAGCTACTACTACATTATTTCGCTAATACTATTTCTACTACTAATCTACACTAACATCTAAAACCAGTGGCGTCTAGCCACTGGCCTTGCTGCTGCCCTTGCTGCCACCACCGCCGTCGCCGTTGCCGCCATCGCCGCTGTCGCCTCCGCCCTTGCTGCTGTTGCCGCCGCCGTCACCGTCGTCTCCGTCATCGTCGCCGTCACCGCCGTCGCCGCCGCTGCCCTCCTCGGACGAGTCGGAGGGATTCTCCTCGTCCGAGGAGTACTCCGACTCATCCGAACCCTCGAGCCCGGCACGCTTGACGGCCCAGATTTAGGTCCATACCTCCGCGGCGATCCCCTGGGAGTCGTCTGAATCATCAGACGACGTCGGGGGAGAGGCAGGAGCCGGAGAGCCCTCGGACTCGGAGGAGAACTCCTCCTCCGAGTATTCCGAGTCGCCGAAGTCCTCTAAAGGAGGAGTCGGCTCGCGCTTGCGCTTGTCGCCCGAGTGATGTGAAGAGCTGCCGCCTTTCTTGCTCTTGCCCATGGCGGAAGTGGAAGGAAGGAGAGAAGATGAAACAGCAAGCAGTAGCAAGAAGCGTGAAAACGCTGGAGAAGCAAGAGTACTATTTATAGAAGAAGAAGGCAACCGCTCACCTCCTACCACGGCCACTGAATAGTCGCAAAAATTCAATATGCAATTCAAACCGTCTGAAGACACGTCAGGCGGCTGACGCCGTTTCACGTAACACGACACCCATTGGGACTCCAGTCAACCGCGCATGCGATATGATTACGCTCGCGGTCACATCAAGTTACTACTCAGAAGCAATTTGCTAAACGCTCAGCGTACCAAGCCGTCCCTTGCCTACAACCATTAGGGGGGACGCTCAGGAATTATCAGTATATTTTCAACACTGTCACATCCGAACAGTATATGCAATGAATACTTCAAGACAGAAGAAAGATATCAGCAGGGATCAAAGGAAAGCCAAATATAGCCGATGAGGTACAAGTCTAATCGACAGAAGCATCAAAGCACGAAGTGACATGAAGACTAGCCAAGGGCTATCTATCGAACGTCCAATCAGTCGCAGATCAAATAAATGGCAAAACTTATCAAGATATGGGCAGATCGCGTACTCGGCCACAAAGACAAAAATATACGCTGACCTCTAAAGCGTAGTATCAACAATATAATGCTGGTCTCCAAGGCATTCAACAAAGAGGGAGGATGATTCCTAGAAAAAGACACGAAATGAAGACCTTCGAGTGGATTATTTTCAAAAATCCACTCGAAGCTCGGGGGCTACACCCACCCAATGGACTTCACGGTTCAACAGTGCAAAATGCTGACCTCCGAAGCATAAACCCGAGACAGAACACCAAATTTTGAGGAATAATAGCAGAAGAAGACGTGTTAACCGGATCACTCAGAATTCTGAAGCAGTGACCCGGCAGACTTATTTCCAAAGCATTCCCTGGTAAAATCAAATACCACAAACTGGACCTAGGATCTTTGGGCCGTTTATTTTAAAATCAGCCCAAAGATCGGGGGCTTATGGGGGACAGATATCCCCCGAGTCCACTAGAAGGATAAAAGACCTCACGAAAGGCCCAAAGGCCCCATAATTTGTAAGGTCATCCCCCTCGTGGGCCTGGGAGGAACGACCAGTGAGACAGATCAACACAAGGCCGGGTCGGTGCAAGCCCAGACGGCCCAACAACATCCAAACAGTAATCACAGCAGTGACCCGACCTTCCCGCGTAGGAGCCCTGTACATCGGAACTAGGTGAGGATGAGTCGGCTGAATTATAGGGAGACAGACTCGGTTAGTTCACTATTATTCCGGCTCACGTTGTTATCATATCCACATGTAATGCCCCACGGTCGAGTATATAAGGCCTAGGGGGCACCCCTTCAATAAGATAGATCGACATTATTCATCATTTAGCCTTCCATCCCGTTCTTTACGTTTTCCAGCACTAGAAAGCTCACTTGTAACTCATCGTATAAAGCATTCCAGCCAGGACGTAGGGTGTTACGCATCTCAAAGCGGCCCGAACCTGTACATCACTGTCTACTATTTCTCGTGCGCCCAGCACGAACCATCGAGCTACAGTCGGTAACACCGTCCTACTCCTAAAAGCACCTTGGGGGTAACCCTGGGTGCGCGGTCGGACCCGAAACACCGACACCTCCTGCTCATGGCGTTTGTTCGGGGTTTCAAGTAAGAAACATGGATTCATGCTTGGCGTTGGTTTATGAAAATGACTCACAAGTCTCATCCATGAAAAAAATATTACGAAGAAAAAATGTCACGCATGCAAAAAAGGGAATTTAAGTATAATACATTATTCAAACAAAAAAATTGCATGTAAAGTTCTTCTTTAAATAATATTACCTCCATCCAAAAATATAATTCAAGAATCTCGGTGATACTTATCTACTACTATGCATTGTGCAAGGGTAGCAAGTGAGCTTGGTGAGAGATGTAGTAGATGTGTTTCCTGCCATAGATATAGACATAAACACACATGTGGTGTAGCGGTAGTTACTCTTAGCCTTTGTTTGAGAGGTAATAGGTTCAAATCCCCTTAAGAACATGTGTGTTTTTTTAATTTTAGTTAGACGTGGGTTGTCGGGGGAATGAGAATGAGATTTGCGGGGAGGGGAGAATGAGACAGAACAAAGAATGGGGCAGACTACTCTTATCGTCTTAATAAGCAGTAGAGAATTGTTTTAGCATATCTTTGGTATATATCTTTTTCAAAGAGTGTATATGACCATATCCTTTTCTGTTGACATTTAGTAATCTTGTTCGGAATATTCTGGCACCTAAGGGCTTGTTTGGGAGTAAAGGTAATGGAGTGGATTGGAGGGCATATAATCCTCCACTATTCAATTTTAGATAGCAAGGGATTATAGTCCTATTAATACCCTTCATTCCACTTGCTCCCAAACAAGCCCTAAATGGTCTCAAATAGAAAAGTTTGAACTATAAATTTTAGATTTGTGAAGCACTGTGGAATGGGTATGTAAGTATGGTACAGTTGCATGTCTTCATCAAAGACTGTTTAGAAATTTTGAATATCAAAACCTTAAATCTTGAACTAAATATTTGGCACTGTTGGGGGCTTGTTCTCAAATGCTAAGAATTAAGAACAAGGCAACATAGAAAATGTTAAGGGTTAAAGTCCTTCGTCCTCCGAGACATTATATCCTTTCGGGATATAAGGAATTTTGGACGAAGGTTACGAAGGACGTACCTTCGTAAATTTAATAGCAAGGAACGAAGTATTCATATAGATCATAAGGTATGAAATAAACATTTAAATATTATCATAGAATCATCTCCATTTTCATCATCATGAACGAATATAAATAACTTCGAATTAAAAATGTACCTTTTAGTCTTGAAGAAAGCAAAAGTACAGGTGTGATGCGAAAGCAAATGGCAGGTTCGCGTGAACAGTAGAGAGGTACTGTTCATCTATTTATAGATACAGGTCACAGCCTGTGACAAATTACAATTATGCCCCTTACAAAAGTTTACAACATTGACTCAGACCTCTATGGATAAAAAGGTCATTCTATCTCTATGTCGGTTTGTAACGCCGAAGCTCCATGAAAAGGAACCTTCGGCCATCTCCTGGGGACAACTTCAGCCGAAGCTGCTTCTTCGTGCAAGACCTTCGGCGCAACGAAGCATGACCCCAACAGTAGCCCCTTTCGCGGTGCTAGATCGTTTTTCGTAACGAGCTTGACCCGTGAAAAAAAAGCCTCTTCAGCTTCGGGAAGCCGAAGGTCCAAAAAACACCTTCCCTGAGCTCGTTGCTGAGAAACGATCCGGTTTCCGAGCGCGTGCCAGGCCCACCTTGCAGAATTACTGTTTGATGTTTGCGGTCCACTGCACAGCGAGTACAAGTGACTGCCCGCCTGGTGTAAAAATCCTGCCGCTTCGCCTTCTTACCTGCAGCACTATATAAACAGACGAGTAGGTGTGAAGTTACCACAGCATTCATTGCTATTTGCACTGTTCTGCTACCAAAATTTTTAACTATAGCCGAAGCTTGATTCTCAGAATCGAACGAAGGTCCATCTCGACATCTGCTTCGTCAGAAAGAAAAGCTTCGGAAGAAAAGAAAAAAGAAAAGGTATCTAACTTCCCCAAATTCAGAATCAAATGGCCAGAGTACGATCTACTGCCAGAGTTGCACGTGAGGGAGACGAAGCCGAAGGTTCGAATACTGTGCCCATCTCCGAAGCGATGCAGCGTTCCGGACTGGTAACTGCGGAAGAAATGCCTGCTGCTGAAGCAAACCCGACAACTGCCGAGGGAGAAGAAAACATTGAAGGGACTGATCCCGAAGATGACTACCGTATTGCCATGCCCAGCAAACCCAGTCACCTAGATTTCGGAATGTCGACTGTTTCAAAGGCTGATCTTTCCAAGATGGTGAAAGCAGGTTTTTTCAATGAAGATCAGAAGAAGCTACTTCGCTTCGGGGGAGAAGAAACCACCCCGAAGCTAGAGAAGGACGAGATTATCATCTTCAAGAGCTTTTTAAAGGCTGGGCTGAGATTCCCTCTTCACGGGATTATTGCGGAGATACTGAAGAGGTTTGGTATCTACCTTCACCAGTTAACTCCTAACGCTATCGTTAGGCTTAGCGTTTATATTTGGGCCCTCCGAAGTCAAGCAGTGGAGCCATTTGCCGACAGTTTCTGTCGAGTTCATGAGCTACATTATCAAACAAAGGCCAGAAAAGATGGGCTACATGAAAACTTCGGTTGCTACAATTTTGCCTACCGAAAAACCGCAAAGTTTCCTGTAATCAGCTACCGCAGCAAATGGCCGGCAGGCTGGAAATCAGAATGGTTCTATGTCAAGGTTGATGACAACAAGGAGAAGCTTGTGCAAAGTCCACTGGAGCTGATCTTCGGAGAAACCCGACCCCGCTGCAACATGACACCAGAGGGTCAAACTCAACAGGCAATGGATGAATTCAGTATTATTGCAGAGCATATCGGTACCAGGGATCTGGTTCAAGAATTCTTGGCATTCAGAGTCTTCCCTACTCTGAAAGAATGGGAAATGCCAAAATTAAAGGGGGAGAAGAAGGAGGGGGAACTTGTCCGGCTTCCTTATCACTTCAAATTCAAGAAATACTTTAAGAAGCCCTGCCAAGAGTGGCTGGACACAGTTGAGGTGATGTGTAATGAAATTCTTGGAAATTATTCGAAAAAAGAAGATCAACTGATGACGGCAGCCTTCGGTACCCGTCCGAAGCGAAGGCTGAACCGAGTGTTTGATGCCCTGGGCTTCGAATACCCTGACTATGAGCAGCTGAGCAAGGGTGCTGAGGGCCAAAAGAGAAAAAGAGTGACCGAAACTCTGAATAAGAATGAAGAAAGACCAGCAAAAGAGAAGAAAATCCCCAAGAAAAGGAAAATAACAACTCCGAAGCGAAAATTATCCGAAGAAGAGGGGACCCCCACACCACCTTCTACCAGCGACGTGGAGGAAATTTTAAAGGTAATGACTGAACCCATGCCCACGAAGCTAAGTCCATTAGGGCCTCAACTGACGAAGCTTTTTCGAAAGGTGGAAGAGCCGGAACAAACAAAGATAACCAAACCAAAGCGGCAAAGAATTATTGCAGTGACCGAAGTTATCGATAAGACGCCGCCGAGGGCGTCAATTCAGAAAACGGCAGCTGCTGAAGACACAACAAACGTCGAAGTTGCACCTTCGGGGGTCGCGGCTACTGAAACCGCTACAGCCGAAGATGTGAACTTAGAAACTACCATTGAGGACATCGACAAAATTTTGCAAGACATGGCTACAGAAGAAGCTGCTGAAGAAACCATGGCCACAGTGCCTGGGAAGGGGAAAGAGATAGCCGAAGACACTTCGGACGACGAAGCCTACGCATTCCAAAATTTAGTTGGGCAGAAGCTGACGAAGGCCGAAATAGGAGAGCTCAAGGACTATGCCAAATCTTGCGGATACAAGCCAGGAGCTCTTCTATTTGGAGGCATTGATGACGAAAAATTGGGCTGCATTCGAGACCAAACTGGAGCTAAGGTCATCGGTACTCTATCAAAGAGTATCGGTTTTCCGAAGCTAGAGACAGATATCAGCCGCTACCGACGACAACATATCGTCGGCAGCTTATTTTATTTCAATTTCAAGGTAAACAACCTTTTCTCTGGTTTTTATTGCTTTCAATAATGAAAATGTTACTAACGAAAGTTGTTTCTGTGCAGAGCATGCTACTGAGCAAAGCTCTGAAGATGCAGCAGGATTTGGAGGACAAAAAACACGAAGCTATAATTGAAGGTTTAGAGAGCAAGATAAAAGAACAATCAGCTATCATTGAAAGGAAAGACTTCGAGCTCCAATCAACCGAAGGCTTGCTGGCAGAGACCGAAGGTAAAGTATCTGAATTGATTTCGAAGCTTATCGGTCAATCAAAACAGTTTGAACAAGAAAAGCTAGAGCTTAATTCAAAACTTGAAGCCGAAGTCCAAGCCAACTCAGAGTTGAAGAAATCATTAACAAGCCTTCAGGATAAATGTTTGAAATTTAGCAATGATTGTATTGGACGATTAAAAAAGATATTTTACTCTGTTGGAGCCAGCAGCGGGAAGTTTAACCCTTCAGCGGAAAATTTACCACAAGCCTTCGATCATATTGAAGCTGAAATCAAAGAACTTGACGAAGTTATAGCCGGGCACGGTGACTTCTGTGCCTGGGTAGCTTCTCGGGGTACCGCTGTAGCGTTCCTGAAGGCCGGCTGCGAGCATGGAAAAATCGTCAACAGGCCCAACTTCACCTTGTCTCCATCAATCCTGGATGATATTCCTGACCTCGCCCGAAGCATCTCAAATAGATTTATAAAAATGATATGGACAAAAGGCGGGCGAGAGAAGGCTGGAGACGAAGCTCGAAGTCATCTTGATCCAGTAAGAAATCATACTTTGTACTTACCTTCTCCTTCACGCTTGATTTTTACTCGCGATACCTTGATTCATGTAGGATGACGAAGGTGAAGATGATGCTTAAAATATGTCGCCGAAGCCGTCACCGAAGCTGAAGCTTAGTGAAGATCAGTAGAAGTGTACTATAGAAAAAACTCAGGATACTTTTGTAACAACTTTTGTAAATACAATTAAACTGTTCTCAAGGAACTTTGTACATACCTTGTAACATATTCTTACCTTTCTATTGAGGCGCTTTGATGTGGACGAAATCAGTATTTTGAGCCGAAGGCGAAAAAACACCTTCCCTTCTTTTCGTACACAACGAAGCATGGAAGACCACTTTTTTCTTTTTGCCGAAGCTTTTCTTTTTCGTACATAACAACCATAAAAGACCACTTCTTCTTTTTGCCGAAGCTTTTCTTTCTTGTACACAACAAAGCATAAGAGACGACTTCTTCTTTTTGCCGAAGCAACCTCTCAGGAACACAAATGCTATGAATGAATGTTTATGAATGCATATGCTATGATGTAATGTAATATGCGAATGAATGTCCAAAGCATATGTCCGAAGCCACACTCTCAGCCATTATTTAATTAGAAACAACCACACATCAGCTCTGCATTCCCTTAGGAATGACTTTGGAGCTTCTTCGCCTTTTACTTAGACGATATAAGCTCTGCATTCCCTTAGGAACGTCTTTGGAGCTTCTTCGCCTTTTACTTAGGCGGTATAAGCTCTGCATCCCCTTAGGGACGTCTTTGGAGCTTCTTCGCCTTTTACTTTCGGCGGAATCAGCGTTGACTTTTCGCTGTGAGCTCTGCATCCCCTTAGGGACGTCTTTGGAGCTTCTTCTCTTTTTCAGTTTCGGCACTCGATGGTGCGTTCTCAGCTTTTACATTTACATTCTTTGGGGGATTTTGCTCTTATAAAACTAAAAAGGAAATTACATATGATGGCCCCATTAAAAACCTTTCTCCCCCTTTAGAAAGGAAAAGGGTGCCATGAAAAAAGAAAAGAAAAACATAAAAAATTACATCAAGTTATACATAAAATCGCCGAAGCTCATCCGCATTCCAAGATCTTGGAATTTCGTTGCCATCCATGTCCTTCAATCTGTACGATCCAGGCCTTGACGAAGATACTACTAAGAAAGGTCCTTCCCATTTCAATTGTAGCTTGCCCACTGTGTCTGGGTTGGCTATTCTCCGAAGCACCAAGTGACCCGGCTCAATGTTTTTTAACCGGACCTTTCTATCTCGCCACCTGACTGTTTCAGCTTGATATTTATTGATATTCTCCACGGCCTGAAGCCTGATCCCCTCTAAAGCATCTTTTTCCACAAGGCAAGCATCTTCGGGACCTGATTCTGCCGAAGCTACTACCCTTATTGACCCAGCTTTAGCTTCTTCCGGAGTTATTGCTTCGTCACCGAATAATAATTTGAATGGGGTAAAGCCTGTAGACCTTGATGCTGTTGTATTGTGGCTCCACACCACTTTGGTTAACTGATCTAGCCACTTTCCCCTAGGTTGATTGAAGATTAACTTCATTATTCCTGTCATTATAATGCCGTTGGCCCTTTCAACGAGCCCATTCGACTCCGGATGCCTGACTGATGCAAAATGGATCTTCGTTCTAATTTGATCACAGAAATTTCTGAAAGCTTCGGAGTCGAACTGCGTTCCATTATCCACAGTGATGGCCTTCGGTACTCCGAAGCGACAGACAATGTTCTGCCAGAAAAACTTTTGGACAGTGGCCGAAGTTATTGTGGCTAATGGCTTCGCCTCAATCCATTTAGAAAAATACTCCACAGCCACTATAACATATTTTAGATTCCCCTGAGCCGGTGGTAATGGACCTAACAAATCAAGGCCCCACCTTTGCAATGGCCAAATGGGTTGTATCAGCTGGGTCAAAGACGAAGGTTGCTTTTGATCTCTTGCACATTTCTGGCAACCTTCGCACTTTTGAACTAATTCCGCTGCATCCGAAGCTGCCTTCGGCCAATAAAACCCTTGTCGGAAAACTTTTCCAAGTAACGGCCTAGATCCGATGTGGGATCCACACAGGCCTGCATGTATCTCTTTCATTAACTCTATACCTTCGGTTCTAGACAAGCACTTGAGCAGCGGAGCACAAACTCCATGTTTGTATAGTTCCCCTTCTATCATGACATACGGGCGAGCTCTTGCCTCTATTCTTTTATTGTAAGCTTCATCATCTGATAGGAAGTTACCCTGAAGGTAAGAGATTATTTCAGTTCTCCAATCTTCGCTGTAAACAGGAGAAATGTTGAGGACTGCTCTTTCAAGGAGCTCTACTGAAGGTGTCTTTATTGTTTCGAAGAACACATCCGAAGGTAACGGCAGCCCCTGTGCTGCAGACTTGGCTAGCAAATCAGCATGCTCATTTTGCCCTCGAGGGATATTCTTGACAGAAAATCCTTCGAAGGAAGCTTCGATCCTTCGGACCGTGTCTAAGTATTTTTCAAGCTTCGGGTCTTTAGCCTTGCAACTTTTGTCAATATGACCCGAAACAACCTGGGAATCAGTTTTAAGAATCGCCCTTCTGATTCCCATTGCCTTTAGTTTCCGAAGACCCAGGAGCAGGGCTTCGTACTCAGTAATATTATTTGTGCAGCTGAAGTCAAGTCTTGCTGCATAACAAGTTTTAACCTTGGATGGTGAGACCAACACAGCAGCTACACCTGCTCCGAAGGTTCCCCAAGAGCCATCACAAAACACTGTCCACACTTCAGCATCTTTTTTTGCTTCTTCATCCTGAGCCCCTGGCGTCCAGTCGGCAATGAAATCTGCCAATGCTTGAGACTGGATCGAGGATCTATGCACATAATCAATGTAAAATTCATTGAGCTCCGCAGTCCATTTTCCAATCCGTCCAGTAGCTTCTCTATTTCTCATGATATCCTTCAGCGGCTGCAAAGAAGGAACAATAATGTTGTATGCCTGAAAATAATGCCGAAGCTTCCTGGATGCCATTAAAACGGCATACAATACCTTCTCCAGCTCTGTATAATTTTTCTTTGAGACACTAAGGACCTCAGATACAAAATACACTGGAACTTGCTTCTTGACTTGGCCATCAAGCTTCTCCTGGACAAGTGCCGCACTTACTGCTGAGTGCGAAGCTGCCACATATAACAACAGAGGAGCCCCTGGCGTTGGTGGAGTTAATGTTGTGAGATCTATCAAGTATTGCTTCAGCTCTTCGAAGGCTTTTTGCTGACTTGGGCCCCATTGAAAGACTTCAGCTGACTTCAGCACCTCGAAAAATGGTGGTGGGCGCCAATGTTGGGGGCTTGTTCTCAAATGCTAAGAATTAAGAACAAGGCAACATAGAAAATGTTAAGGGTTAAAGTCCTTCGTCCTCCGAGACATTATATCCTTTCGGGATATAAGGAATTTTGGACGAAGGTTACGAAGGACGTACCTTCGTAAATTTAATAGCAAGGAACGAAGTATTCATATAGATCATAAGGTATGAAATAAACATTTAAATATTATCATAGAATCATCTCCATTTTCATCATCATGAACGAATATAAATAACTTCGAATTAAAAATGTACCTTTTAGTCTTGAAGAAAGCAAAAGTACAGGTGTGATGCGAAAGCAAATGGCAGGTTCGCGTGAACAGTACAGAGGTACTGTTCATCTATTTATAGATACAGGTCACAGCCTGTGACAAATTACAATTATGCCCCTTACAAAAGTTTACAACATTGACTCAGACCTCTATGGATAAAAAGGTCATTCTATCTCTATGTCGGTTTGTAACGCCGAAGCTCCATGAAAAGGAACCTTCGGCCATCTCCTGGGGACAACTTCAGCCGAAGCTGCTTCTTCGTGCAAGACCTTCGGCGCAACGAAGCATGACCCCAACAGGCACTATATACAATCTCAAATAAAAAGTATCAAAAACAAAGTTGTAATTTGGGTCGACCGCTGCACTGTATAAATATTTGAGGTCCTTCAGAAATTTTTAAAAAAAAATTAAAATATGTAAACTTAAATCGTATATTTGGGACTCTAAATAACTTGAAATCATAAACTTGTTAACTAACCAAATTATATCCTTTTAATCACATGTCCGAGACTCTAAATAACTAAACATCACAAACCTGTTAACTACACAAAAGTTGTATATAACGTCGATAACTAAATGTGGTACTAACCGTGTTAGCGTTCGATGTCATTTGAAAATCTAGATTCTAAAACTCTTAGAAATTAAAACAAAATTATATATGGGATATAAAGTTTCGAACAAAAAATGGCAGCTGCAAAGTTGTATTAGGCTCAACAATTTGATCCAAGATTAATAATCATATCATAATTGTATATAAAAGGATATAGCTTTTTTTTTGGACAACTACGACCCTTAGAGATATGCCTCTTAAGAGCATCATATCTGCTAATTGATTTGTAGAGGTCAGGAAACCGTATGTGAAGATTATCGTTTATAGAGGTAGACATCGCAATGCGACCGTTAATTCACGAAGATATTTTAGGATACTTGAACTGTAAATGATTATTAGATGTGGACGTTTGTCTAGCATAGGTGGTTGTGGCCTTTTATTGAAGGCGACTTTAAAAGATCTATCTTTGGGATTGTCGGAGAGGAAATCTCTGGCCGGCTGGCGTAACACACCCATCCTAAATCCTAAGATGAGGAGTAGCCTAAGCGTTTTACCTGTTTGCTAGATTGTGGAAGAACACACAAGATAACACGAGGATTTAGAGTGATTCGGGCCGCCGGAGCGTAATACCCTACTCCACTGTGTGTTGTATTGCTGGTGCTCGAGAGCTTGGAGAACTTCCCGAGGGTCTAAGTGACTTGTAATCTTGAGCGTCTAAGTTCGGTCTGAGTGAGTGTGAGTGAGACTGCCTTGTAACGTTGTGTGGCTTCCCTTTTATAGCTCAAAGGAGGCACATACAAGTTTGCTGAGCCCCAACATGTGGGCCCAGAGACATAATAGAAGAAATACACGGAGCAACTAATGTAGCTGACGCCTTAGAGATCTCCTGGTGCCATGGTGTCTACAGCCCGCGCAGCGTTGACATGCGGCGGCAGCTTCCTCGGTAACGTACGAGTAATGATGGGCGTCGTGCACGCGACAGTATCGGCGTGCAGTCTGCCAGTGGAACAGACAGGCATGCCGCCTGTGGGATGGACAGGTCGTTGCCTGCCAGCGGAATGGGCAGGTCTCATTAAATGTGGAGGCGGCACATCGCCTGCCAGTGGAATGGACACGCACGCTGCCTGCGGAATGGGCAGGTCTCAGTAAATGCCGAGACGGCACATCGCCTGTCAGGCGGCGCGTCTTATCCGCAGTAAATGCAGGGGCCGCGTAACCCGGAGGCCTTACGTCAGGCTCCGCCCGCTGGCTTACGTCACGCGCAGTAGGCCACATGACAGCATCGAGTCTTCGCCTGGTCGGGGAGCAGTAGTGTATGCGGACAGGTCCACACCAGACCGGGTCTAGACACGTGTCGACACCGGACCTCTGCATAGGTCCTGTTCAAGGCCTGGGTATGTACTGTCCTGGGACCTTGGGACCCCCTGTGGGGACCCGGATCCCATATGAGGGGGGTTCGGATCCCAACCCAGGGGTCCAGCTTGCACACGTGGAGGACCGGGACCAACCTTGAGGGTCCGGACTGTATATCCGGGGGTTCGGAACCAACCCGTGGGGGTCCGGACTGTATATCCGGGGGTCCGGCGCTCTCCCGTGGGGGTCCGGACAACTGTTGGTGCCTTGGAGTATATCACCTTCTCTGGACACGTGGCGGCTCCGAACCTGCCCACGTGGTGGAGTCGGGCGCTGCTGTGGACCCAGAATAGCCGCCTGAGATTAGGGCGAGCAGTGGCTTGGTCCCACACGCAGTGCTTCTTCCACGCGACTAAGGGATAGTCGTGTGGGTTCTTCGTCTTTGTACAGTAGCAGGGGGTACCCTAGTTTTAGGGTACCGACAGTGCCCCCCCGGGCCCACCTCAGGGGAGGATGCGAGACTGCAGGTGGGGCCAAAACTTGCACTTTGCGTCAACGTGGTATGACCGGTGACTGTGGCGCCACCTCAGCGCGCGCCGCATTAACTCAGCGCATCTGGTGACGCACGTGCTATCAGTCCACCCTCGGTCACGTCAACTGCCACATTTGTCCCCGCGGTTGACTGCCTGACTGACCCATGGCCCCACGTCTGGCGGTTCCGTCAGGCCTCGCGCGGGGCGCCTCATTGCCGCCGTCGTGATTAATAAATAACTCTCTGCAACAGCCCCAAGGCGGTGCGCGATCGTGCGCGGCGGTTCGCCTCTTTCGCACACGGAGACCGACACACCATCTGCATGACTTGTGGGCCCAGACCCCCATGTTAGAGACTGGGTCGCTTGGGCGCTAGGTGCGCGTCAGACGGGATTTCCCGGGGCGTGAGCGGGGGAGTCTCCCTTGAAAAGGGATTCTCCCCGCGTGCAGCAGTTACACTTTCGCATTCTCTCCCACTGCTGCGCCCTTTCGCCTCCGAGCCCTCTACGCCCCTTTGCATTCGCGCTCTTCTGCTTTTCGCCGCCATAGTCGCCATGGCCTCGCTAGTTCATCCCGAGCGTTTCCAGAACGAGGGGGCACTCAACTTGGTGCGCAACCTGCTCAGATGGAGCGCGCCGGCATTCACCGGACGGATCCGCGCTGGTGCCACTCCCCTCGGTGATCTCGCCGTTGGGGAGTTCGTGCTCTTCGTCTCCTACCTCTCCTGTGGGTTGGCACTGTCGATCTCGCTGTTCTTCCTGCTGCTGCTGGAGGAGCTCGGCCTTCAGCTTCATCACCTCACGCCCCACTCCATCCTCCAGGCAGACATCTTCGCCCACCTGTGTGAGATGTTTGTGAGGGTGGCGCCTTGTACTTCCCTCTTCTGCCATTTCTTCGTGCTGGTGAAGTCCGGGAAGGCCAAGGACCATCTTGGCGCCTACTACTTCCAGATGAGGCCGGATTCGGAACTGGCGCGCCGACTTGAGAGCACCTAGAGGGGGGGTGAATAGGTGATCCTATAACACTTCAAAACTTAAGCCACAAAACTTGGTTAATTGTTAGAACAATAATTGCCAAGTGGCTATAGAGGAATCCTCAACAAAACACAATAACCAACAAAGATCAATCACAGAGATGGCACGGTGGTTATCCCATGGTTCGGCCAAGACCAACGCTTGCCTACTCCACGTTGTGGCGTCCCAACGGACGAGGGTTGCAATCAACCCCTCTCAAGCGGTCCAAAGACCCACTTGAATACCACGGTGTTTTGCTTGCTTTATCTCAATCCCGTTTGCGAGGAATCTCCACAATTTGGAGCCTCTCGCCCTTACACTTGAAATTCACAAAGAACACGGAGCAAGGGAGGGATTACAACGCACACAAGACACAAGAATCAGAGTGTCAACACGCACACAAGTCGCAACAAGAGCTCGCAACACAACTCAATGAGTTCACAACTCCACTAGAGCTCTATATGCTATCACAATGAAACAAATGCGCGAAATCGATGTCTTGGTGCTTAGAAATGATTAGGAGATGCTTGGTGTGCTCCTCCATGCGCCTACGGGTCCCTTTTATAGCCCCAAGGCAGCTAAGAGCCGTTGGGAGCAATCTGGGAAGGCAATTCTTGCCTTCTGTCGTCTGGCGCACCGGACAGTCCGGTGCACACCGGACATGTCCGGTGCCCGATTTCTTTCCATAAACAGCGCAGTCGACCGTTGGCAGCCTGGGAGCCGTTGGTGCACTTGACATGTCCGGTGCACACCGGATAGTCCGGTGCCATCTTCTAGCCGTTGGCTCGGCCACGTGTCCCGCGTAGATTGCGCGGCCGACCGTTGGCCCGGCCGACCGTTGGCTCACCGGACAGTCCGGTGCACACCGGACAGTCCGGTGATTTTTAGACGTATGCCGTTGATGGTTTCCCGAGAGCGACGAGTTCGCCTGTGAGCGGCCCACCGGACAGTCCGGTGCACACCGGACAGTCCAGTGAATTTTAGTCGTACACCGCCGTCGAAGTCCCGAGAGCAGCCACTTTGCCCAAGCCAGCCTGGCGCACTGGACACTGTCCGGTGCACCACCGGACACTGTCCGGTGCACCCAGACTGAGCAGACTTTGGCTGCTCGAGCCATCTCTTCTCCAACTCGATTTTTTCTGTTTCCAGCACTTAGACACAATACATTAGTCCATAAAACAATGTACTAAGTTTGAGAAACATACCTTTATCCTTGATTTGTACTTTGTCCACCATTTTACAATTAGGCACCTGTGTTGGGCACTAAATCACCAAAACACATAGAAATGGCCCAAGGGCACATTTCCCTTTCAATCTCCCCCTTTTTGGTGATTTATGCCAACACAACATAAAGCAAGTAGAACAAGTACAAAATCAAATCAAATAAGAAATCAAAATTGTTTTGATTCAATTTTGACATATATGGATCACTCTATGCCACCACTTGGTTTGTTTTTGCAAATCAAACTCAAATTCCTATCTCTAAGTCAAGACCACTTGTAGAGACATAAAGAGAGGTTTTCCAAAGAAATTTGATCAAGGATTTCAAAAACTCCCCCTTTTTCCCATAATCAACACTTCTCCCCACAAGAGGCCAACTTTTGACATAAGAGACAATAAAAGAGTTTTGACAAACCAAAAGCTCTAATCTACTATTTTCACCCTTTTTCCCATAATCAACACTTCTCCCCACAAGAGGCCAACTTTTGACATAAGAGACAATAAAAGAGTTTTGACAAACCAAAAGCTCTAATCTACTATTTTCAAAATTTCTCAAGTGGTAGCTGATCCATTTATTGCTTTAGCCTTTATTTTCTCCCCCTTTGGCATCAAGCACCAAAACGGGATCAATCTTGGCCCTTTAACCCCATTGCCTCACCAAAATCTTCAAATAAGAACACAAAGGCAATAAGAGTATGAAGATGAACTTGGAAAAGTTACTCTTTTCATCGGAGTGCAGTGGAAGTCTTGCATGGTCCAAGTCCACCTTTTCCCTTTCAATTTTCCTTGGAGACTAAAACAACGAAACTCAAGTACATGGTTAGTCTCAAAGGGTCAAGTTGTAGCACAGCTCCCCCTAAATATGTGCATTACTTGCAAACAGGACTTGTGAGGTCCAAGGAGTGTTTGTACAACTTGAGCACCACAATAAGCAACAAAATGCAGAATGAACATGATCAAAGGCATAAACACATGTATGCTACATTTCAATCCAAGTTTCGCGAATCTAAGATATTGAGCTCACTACGCAGCCTGCAAAAGGTCTTCTCATCTATAGGCTTGGTAAAGATATCGGCTAGCTGGTTCTCGGTGCTAACATGAAACACTTCGATATCTCTCTTTTGCTGGTGGTCTCTCAAAAAGTGATGCCGGATGTCAATGTGCTTTGTGCGGCTGTGCTCAACAGGATTTTCCGCTATTCGGATAGCACTCTCATTATCACATAGGAGTGAGACTTTGCTCAGATTGTAGCCAAAGTCCCGGAGGGTTTGCCTCATCCAAAGTAGTTGCGCACAACACTGTCCCGCAGCAACGTACTCGGCCTCAGCGGTGGATAGGGCAACGGAGGTTTGTTTCTTAGAGTTCCACGACACCAGGGACCTTCCTAAGAATTGGCATGTCCCCGATGTACTCTTCCTATCGACCTTACATCCAGCATAGTCGGAATCTGAGTACCCAATCAAGTCAAAGTTAGACCCCTTTGGATACCAGATCCCGAAGCAAGGCGTAGCGACTAAATATCTAAGAATTCGCTTCACAGCCACCAAGTGACACTCCTTAGGATCGGATTGAAATCTAGCACACATGCATACACTAAGCATAATATCCGGTCGACTAGCACATAAATAAAGCAAAGAACCTATCATGGACCGGTATGCTTTTTGATCAACGGACTTACCTCCTTTGTTGAGGTCGGTGTGTCCGTCGGTTCCCATCGGCGTCTTCTCGGGCTTGGCGTCCTTCATCCCAAACCGCTTTAGCAAATCTTGCGTGTACTTCGTTTGGGAGATGAAGGTGCCGTCCTTGAGTTGCTTCTCTTGGAACCCAAGGAAGTAGTTCAACTCGCCCATCATCGACATCTCGAATTTCTGCGTCATCACCCTGCTAAACTCTTCACAAGACTTTTGGTTAGTAGAACCAAATATTATGTCATCGACATAAATTTGGCACACAAAAAGATCACCATCACAAGTCTTAGTAAAAAGAGTTGGATCGGCTTTCCCAACCTTGAAAGCATTAGCAATTAAAAAGTCTCTAAGGCATTCATACCATGCTCTTGGGGCTTGCTTAAGTCCATAGAGCGCCTTAGAGAGCTTACACACGTGGTCGGGGTACCGTTCATCCTCAAAGCCAGGGGGTTGCTCCACGTACACCTCCTCCTTGATCGGCCCGTTGAGGAAAGCGCTCTTCACATCCATTTGGTACAACCTGAAAGAATGGTGAGCGGCATATGCTAGCAAGATACGAATTGATTCTAGCCTAGCCACAGGAGCGAATGTCTCCTCAAAGTCCAAACCTGCGACTTGGGCATAACCTTTTGCCACAAGCCGAGCCTTGTTCCTTGTCACCACCCCGTGCTCGTCCTGTTTGTTGCGGAACACCCACTTGGTTCCCACAACATTTTGCTTGGGACGAGGCACCAGTGTCCAAACTTCATTGCGCTTGAAATTGTTGAGTTCCTCCTGCATGGCCAACACCCAGTCCGGATCTAGCAAGGCCTCTTCTACCCTGAAAGGCTCAATAGAAGAGACAAAAGAGTAATGCTCACAAAAATTAACTAATCTTGAACGAGTAGTTACTCCCTTGCTAATATCACCCAAAATTTGGTCGACGGGATGATCCCTTTGGATCGTCGCTCGAACTTGGGTTGGAGGTGCCTGAGGTGCTTCTTCCTTTTCAATTTGAACATCCTGTGCTCCCCCTTGATCATGCGCCTCCACTTGAGGTACCTGTTCGTCATCCTGGGTTGGGGGATGCACCATAGTTGAGGAAGACGGTTGATCTTGCTCCAAATGTTCCTGAGGCCGTACATCTCCAATCGCCATGGTGCGTATCGCGGCCGTTGGAACGTCTTCTTCATCTACATCATCAAGATCAACAACTTGCTCTCTTGGAGAGCCATTAGTCTCATCAAATACAACGTCGCTAGAGACTTCAACCAAACCCGATGATTTGTTGAAGACCCTATACGCCTTTGTATTTGAATCATAACCTAATAAAAACCCTTCTACGGCTTTGGGAGCAAATTTGGAATTCCTACCCTTCTTCACTAGAATGTAGCATTTACTCCCAAATACACGAAAATACGATACATTGGGTTTGTTACCAGTCAGCAGCTCATATGAAGTCTTCTTGAGGAGGCGGTGAAGGTAGACCCTGTTGATGGCGTGGCAAGCCGTGTTCACGGCTTCCGACCAAAAGCACTCGGGGGTCTTGAACTCTCCAAGCATAGTCCTCGCCATATCTATGAGTGTCCTGTTCTTCCTCTCTACCACACCGTTTTGCTGAGGTGTGTAGGGAGCGGAGAACTCGTGCTTGATCCCTTCCTCCTCAAGGAACTCCTCCACTTGAAGGTTCTTGAATTCGGACCCGTTGTCGCTCCTTATCTTCTTCACCTTGAGCTCAAACTCATTTTGAGCTCTCCTTAGGAAGCGCTTGAGGGTCCCTTGGGTTTCAGACTTATCCTGCAAAAAGAATACCCAAGTGAAGCGGGAAAAGTCATCAACAATTTTTTTTTAAGAGGGAAACCCCCTATTTCATTAAGAAATAGAAACCAAACACAGTTTTTACAGAAGTCCCGACATAACCAACAGCCACAAGCCGATAAGCCTACCACAATATCAGCTACATAGAGATACGAAACCCAGCTGGAGGCACACACACCATACCAAAAGAAGTTCAACAGACTAACAAGCATCACTGAATATCTACAAAGGACAAATCCCAAAAGCAGCCAGGGACCTCGCGTCACCAGAAATGACTGAACAGCAAGTTTTTATCAACCAAAAGCAGACAAGCTGAATACGTCCAGAAGCGAAAGATGCATAATCAGCTGCAAAATGTCACTGGAGACGCCTGTCAACCGGCTTCCAACCATGGGCCTTGCTGTAGATATCACTTGCTATCTTTCAAACTCTGCGGCTTCCTTGTTCCACCAGTCTTTTTCCCTTCTTTGTCTGTCGAATAGACCATGCATCAATCCAATAACAGCAGGAAAAAATTACATTTAACGGATCATCAATCAACCTAGCATTGAAGCAGCAATCATTACGAGTACGCCATATAGCCCAAATAACAGCACCACATCCGAAAAGGATCAGATTTTTTTCAGATTTATAAAAACCATTGATCCAGGGACCAAAGAGGTCAGCTGTGTTTTTGGGGGTAGAGGACATTTTGAAAGCAATTTGGATGATTCTCCAAATAAATCTGGCAACGGGGCAGTGGAAAAATAAGTGATCTATGGATTCTAATAATCCACAAAAAATACAATCCATATTCCCATGCCAGTGTCTTTTAACCAAATTGTCTTTTGTCAAAATCTTATTATTTTTGACCAACCATAAGAACACTTTAATCTTGTGTGGAAGTCTGGATTTCCACATAAAGTTCACAGGAACATCAATCATGGAATTTTTTAACATTTTGTAAAAGGATTTTACCGAATAACCTTTGCAACCCAACAGCCAATTTGAAGAATCATCATTTTCAGAAAGCAAGGCCTGGCTACACTGATCCATAAGGTCACTATAGGCCTCACCTAAAGCACCAACAAGCCTTCTTCTGAAAGTCAGCATCTGAAAGTTGGAAGAGACCACCTTATGCACATTGATATCCTTATCATAGGCAACCTCAAACAAATTAGGATACTTGTCAGCAAATTTCATATTACCACACCAAATGTTTTTCCAAAAACTGGAACTCTTACCATCACCAATAATTTTTTTACAATATTTAAAATATTTGTCTCGAACCGAGAGAATACCTTTCCAGAAATGAGAATCTGAAGGTCTATTCTTCACAGAAATAATAGGTTTGTTCTTGATGTATTTACTTTTAATAATGGATTGCCACAAACCACTAGTATTTTCTAGTCTCCAAATCCATTTAGCCAACAAAGCTTCATTCATTTTTTGCAGATCCAAAACACCAAGACCACCCATATTTTTGGGAGAGCAGACTAAATTCCACGCAGCCAAATGGTATTTTTTCTGGCCATGACCTCCCTGCCATAATAATCTTTTCCTGAAGATATCCATTTTTTTCAGCACAACTTTGGGACATTTATACAGGGAGAGCATGTATAAGGGAACATTGGTGAGGCTGCTGTTAATCAAGACAAGCCGACCTCCCAAACTAAGAAACCGCCCTTGCCAGGAACCCAGCTTGTTCTCAATCTTTCCAACTATGGGCTCCCACAAAGATTTGCACAGTTTTTTGTTATCAATAGGGACCCCTAAATATTTCATAGGGAGACCACTGGGAGGACAGGTGAAGATGTCAGCATACAGATGCTCTCTATTGTGGGCATTTCCCAAACAGATAATTTCACTTTTATGAAAGTTAATTTTAAGACCAGAAATCTGTTCAAAGATGCAGAGAATAAACTTCAAATTTCTAGCATTTTCCAAATCATCTTGAAACAGGAAAATGGTGTCATCTGCATATTGAAGGCAACAGCAGCCACCAGGAATAATATGGGGAATAAGACCTTTGATAATACCTTCATCCTTGGCTTTTTGAATCAGACAAGCAAGACCATCAGCAGCCACATTAAAAAGGAGAGGGGAGAAAGGATCACCTTGGCGAACACCTTTATGAGTTTTGAAGTAGGGCCCAACCACATCATTAGTACGGATAGCAACTTTACCACCTTTCACAGTCTTCAAAACCCAATCACTCCACTTATCACCAAAGCCTTTTTTCAGCATCATATTATGAAGGAAATTCCAATTAACCTTGTCATAAGCTTTTTCAAAATCAACTTTGAAAATAACCCCATTTTGTTTCCTACGTTTAACTTCGTGGATAATCTCATGTAAAGAAAGAACACCATCCATAATATATCTTCCTTTAATAAACCCATACTGAAGATCACTAATCACCGAGGTAATGCACCGGGCCAATCTATTAGTAAGAACTTTGGTGATGATTTTGTAGCAAACATTAAGCAAGCAAATGGGGCGAAAAGCTTTGATATCAGTCGCATCAGGGACCTTAGGGATAAGAGTGACAATACCAAAATTAAGTCTCTCAATGTTGAGAGAACCATCATGAAAAGCTTTAAATAGATTAAACAAATCACCCTTGATTACATCCCAAAACTCCTGAAAAAATTCAGCAGGGAAGCCATCGGGGCCCGGAGCACTATTGTGTTTCAAAGCAAACACCACATCTTTGATCTCTTCCAAGGAAAAAGGGCTGGTAAGAAGATTTCTATCACCCTCCTCAAGCTGTTTCATGTCCAAATTAGCCAAAGAAATATTCGATCCTTGAGAAGGACCAAAGAGATCCTTGTAAAAAGAAGTCGCCAACTGATTAATGCCAAGATCATCATGAGCCACATTATCACCGTGAGAAAGAGACACAATTTTCAGTTTCCTTTTTTGGTGCTTAGCCAGCAAATGAAAATACTTAGAATTCTCATCACCTTCTAATAAAAATTTATCTCTCGCTTTTTGTCTAAGGCTAATGTTTTCCTCATTAACAATCTTCCTGAGGTTAGATTCCAAATCTAATTTCAAATATCTGTCAGCCTCAGATAAGCCAGAAGTCTCACTAGCTTTATCCAAAATATCAATTTTCTCAATCAAGGTTTTCTTCACTTTTTTGTAATGACCTACAATATTACTGTTCCAACCTTTAAGCTTCTGACGCAGACGTTTCAATTTCACCTTCCAAACATCAAGACTATTGGACACACCAACCGGAAGAGCCCAAACATTTTCCACTAAATTGTGAAAGTCAGGCCTAACCTTCCAGCACAGCTCATAACGAAAGTCCTTACGCATCATGGGCCGGGAATCAGACTGAAGGCAAAGGGGAACATGATCCGAAAAGGATTGATTTAACCCAATAACACTAATATTATTATAAGCAAGATCCCAGTCAGGACTGGCCAAAAATCTGTCAAGTTTTTCAAAGGTAGGATCGTTACGGTTGTTAGACCACGTATATAGTCTGTTTTTCAGTTCAAATTCCACAAGACCATGTTGATCTATGATACTGGTAAACAAAAAACTCCACTTGCTGAGGACCATACTTACTTCCTCCTATGCTCAGATAGGCGACAGGTCCGAAGAGGTCCATATGCAGCAGCTCCAGAGGTCTTGATGTTGTCATCACATTTTTGGTGTGATGAGAGCCTCCCACCTGTTTCCCTGCTTGACAAGCTGCACAAGGTCTATCTTTTTCGAAATGAACATTGGTTAGACCTATCACGTGTTCTCCCTTTAGAAGTTTGTGGAGGTTCTTCATCCCCACATGTGCTAAGCGGCGATGCCACAACCAGCCCATGCAAGTCTTAGCCATTAAGCATGCATCTAGACCGGACTCTTCTTTTGCAAAATCAACTAAGTAAAGTTTGTCGTCTAGTACACCCTTAAAAGCTAGTGAACCATCACATCTTCTAAAGACAGACACATCTACATTTGTAAATAGACAGTTATATCCCATATTGCATAGTTGACTAACAGATAGCAAATTATATCCAAGAGACTCTACTAAAAACACATTAGAGATAGAGTGCTCATTTGAGATTGCAATTTTACCTAACCCTTTTACCTTGCCTTGATTCCCATCACCGAATATTATTGAATCTTGGGAATCCTTATTCTTGACGTAGGAGGTGAACATCTTCTTCTCCCCCGTCATATGGTTTGTGCATCCGCTGTCAATAATCCAGCTTGAACCCCCGGATGCATAAACCTGCAAGGCAAATTTAGGCTTGGGTCTTAGGTACCCAACTCATGTTGGGTCCTACAAGGTTAGCACAAATGTCCTTAGGGACCCAAATGCAAGTTTTGTCTCCCTTGCATCTTGCCCCTAATTTTCTAGCAACAATCTTCCTATCCTTTCTACAAATAGCAAAAGAAGCATTTAAAGCATGATATATTGTAGAAGGTTCATTTATTTTCCTAGGAACATTAACAACATTTCTCCTAGGCATATTATGAACAACATTTCTCCTATCAACATTTCTATCATGCACATAAGAAGAACTAGAAGCAAACATGGCATGAGAATCAAAGGCATTGTATGCATTACAATTCCTATAAGCATTTCTAGATTGTCTCCTATCATGGTACATAAAGGCATGGTTCTTTTGCACACTACTAGCCATAGGGGCCTTCCCTTTCTCCTTGGTGGAGATGGGAGCCTTATGGCTTGTCAAGTTCTTGGCTTCCCTCTTGTAGCCAAGTCCATCCTTAATTGAGGGGTGTCTACCAATCGTGTAGGCATCCCTTGCAAATTTTAGCTTGTCAAATTCATTCTTGCTAGTCTTAAGTTGGGCATTAAGACTAGCTAATTCCTCATTTAATTTGGAAATTGAAACTAAATGATCACTACAAGCATCATGTCAAAATCTTTACACCTATTACAAGTTTCAACAATTTCTACACAAGAATTAGATTTACTAGCTACTTCTAGTTTAGCATTTAAATCATCATTAAAACCTTTTAACATAGCAATAGTTTCATGACAAGAAGATAATTCACTAGAGAGCATTTCATTCCTTTTAATTTCAAGAGCAAGAGATTTTTGTGCACTAACAAATTTATCATGCTCCTCATATAAAAGATCCTCTTGTTTTTCTAGTAATCTATTCTTGTCATTCAAAGCATCAATCAACTCATTAATCTTATCAATTTTAGATCTATCTAATCCCTTGAATAAGCATGAGTAATCTATCTCATCATCATCACTAGACTCATCCTCACTTGAAGAAGCATAAGTACTAGTATCATGAGTGCTTACTTTCTTCTCTCTTGCCATGAGGCAAGTGTGACGCTCGTTTGGGAAGAGGGATGACTTGTTGAAGGCAGTGGCGGCGAGTCCTTCATTGTCAGAGTCGGAGGAGGAGCAATCCGAATCCCACTCCTTGCCTAGATGTGCCTCGCCCTTTGCCTTCTTGTATGCCTTCTTCTTCTCCCTCTTGCTCCCTTGGTCCTGTTCTCTATCATTGTCGGGACAGTTAGCAATAAAATGACCAAGCTTACCGCATTTGAAGCATGAGCGCTTCCCCTTGGCTTTGGTCTTGCTTGGTTGTCCCTTGCGACCTTTAAGCGCCGTCTTGAATCTTTTGATGATGAGGGCCATCTCTTCATCGTTGAGTCCGGCCGCCTCAATCTGTGCCACCTTGCTAGGTAGCGCCTCCTTGCTTCTTGTTGCCTTGAGAGCAAGGGGTTGCGGCTCGTTGATCGGACCATTCAAGGCGTCGTCCACGTACCTCGCCTCCTTGATCATCATTCGCCCGCTAACGAATTTTCCGACGACATTTTGGTGTACCTGGGATTCTCACGAATATTATTCACCAAATGAGGATCAAGAACGGTAAAGGACCTTAGCATCAGTCGGACGACGTCGTGGTCCGTCCATCGTGTGCTTCCGTAGCTCCTTATTTTGTTGATAAGGGTCTTGAGCCGGTTGTATGTTTGAGTTGGCTCCTCGCCCCTTATCATCGCGAACCTTCCAAGCTCGCCCTCCACCAACTCCATTTTGGTGAACAAGGTGACGTCGTTCCCCTCATGAGAGATCTTGAGGGTGTCCCAGATCTGCTTGGCATTGTCCAAGCCGCTCACCTTGTGATACTCGTCCCTGCACAAAGAGGCTAGCAACACAGTAGTAGCATGTGCATTTTTATGAATCTGTTCATTAATAAACACAGGGATATCCGAGCTATCAAATTTCATTCCACTTTCCACAATCTCCCAAATGCTTGGATGGAGAGAAAACAGGTGAGTACGCATTTTGTGGCTCCAAAATCCGTAGTCCTCTCCATCAAAGTGAGGGGGCTTGCCAAGTGGAATGGGGAGAAATTGAGCATTTGAGCTATGCGGAATGCGCGAATAATCGAAAGAAAAGTTTGAGTTAACCGTCTTTCGTCTGTCGTAGTCGTCGTTGTCCTTTTGGGAGGAGGAAGATTCGTCGCTGTCGTAGTAGACAATTTCCTTGATGCGCCTTGTCTTCTTCTTCCTCCCGTCTTTTCTTTTGTGGCCCGAGCCTGAGTCGGTGGGCCTGTCATCATTGGGCTCGTTGACGAAGGACTCCTTCTCCTTGTCGTTGATCACCATCCCCTTGCCCTTAGGATCCATCTCTTCGGGCGGTTAGTCCCTTTCTTGAAGAGAACGACTCTGATACCAATTGAGAGCACCTAGAGGGGGGGTGAATAGGTGATCCTGTAACACTTCAAAACTTAAGCCACAAAACTTGGTTAATTGTTAGCACAATAATTGCCAAGTGGCTATAGAGGAATCCTCAACAAAACACAATAACCAACAAAGATCAATCACAGAGATGGCACGGTGGTTATCCTGTGGTTCGGCCAAGACCAACGCTTGCCTACTCCATGTTGTGGCGTCCCAACGGACGAGGGTTGCAATCAACCCCTCTCAAGCGGTCCAAAGACCCACTTGAATACCATGGTGTTTTGCTTGCTTTATCTCAATCCCGTTTGCGAGGAATCTCCACAATTTGGAGCCTCTCGCCCTTACACTTGAAATTCACAAAGAACACGGAGCAAGGGAGGGATTAGCAACGCACACAAGACACAAGAATCAGAGTGTCAACACGCACACAAGTCGCAACAAGAGCTCGCAACACAACTCAATGAGTTCACAACTCCACTAGAGCTCTATATGCTATCACAATGAAACAAATGCGCGAAATCGATGTCTTGGTGCTTAGAAATGATTAGGAGATGCTTGGTGTGCTCCTCCATGCGCCTAGGGGTCCCTTTTATAGCCCCAAGGCAGCTAGGAGCCGTTGGGAGCAATCTGGGAAGGCAATTCTTGCCTTCTGTCGTCTGGCGCACCGGACAGTCCAGTGCACACCGGACATGTCCGGTGCCCGATTTCTTTCCATAAACAGCGCAGTCGACCGTTGGCAGCCTGGGAGCCGTTGGTGCACTTGACATGTCCGGTGCACACCGGACAGTCCGGTGCCATCTTCTAGCCGTTGGCTCGGCCACGTGTCCAGCGCAGATTGCGCGGCCGACCGTTGGCTCACCGGACAGTCCGGTGCACACCGGACAGTCCGGTGATTTTTAGCCGTACGCCGTTGATGGTTTCCCGAGAGCGACGAGTTCGCCTGTGAGCGGCCCACCGGACAGTCCGGTGCACACCGGACAGTCCGGTGAATTTTAGCCGTACACCGCCGTCGAAGTCCCGAGAGCAGCCACTTTGCCCAAGCCAGCCTGGCGCACCGGACACTGTCCGGTGCACCCAGACTGGGCAGACTTTGGCTGCTCGAGCCATCTCTTCTCCAACTCGATTTTTTCTGTTTCCAGCACTTAGACACAATACATTAGTCCATAAAACAATGTACTAAGTTTGAGAAACATACCTTTATCCTTGATTTGTACTTTGTCCACCATTTTACAATTAGGCACCTGTGTTGGGCACTAAATCACCAAAACACTTAGAAATGGCCCAAGGGCACATTTCCCTTTCTCGACTGGGTGATCGTCAGCGCCGAGGCCAACGACCGCCTCGCGCTGCCGATCAACGGGCCAAGGCTTGACCGGAAGCAATGGAGGGCCAAGCCGTCGCTGGCGCTGGAGTTCGAGCCCATACTAGACAGGATCAAGACCCTGGCGACCAGCGGCCTGACGTCGATGCACGTGGTCGGTGACTTCCTAAAGCGCCGGGTCGTGCCTCTGCAAAGGAGGGTGCGTCTGTGCTGTTGGTTCACCAGCTCAAACGACATCGGCCGGATCCAGCGCGGGCCAGGCAGCGACCTGTCCTAGGAGGAACTGGAACTCCTGGTGAAGGGGATCACTGGTGAGTCCTTCGTCCCTGAGTCCCTAATCCCTCCCCAGGGCATCCCTCCGCTTTGCGACGACCCAGGGTCGAGGGCGGCGATCTTGGACTGGTTGTCGACCCTCGACGAGAGCGGCGTGGCGGTTCGCCAGACTGGCGTCCGGGACCCCCATTGTGGGATCTAGATCCCTGGTGTACCGGCCGGAGGTTCCCAGCCCGCTGGTGCGGGTTCCAGAGCTCCCCCCATGGCCCCCAGCCCCTTGGACAAGGGCAAAGGGGCTGCAAGTAGCTCCTCCGCCCCGGGTGGCACCGGGTGGTTGGAGGAAGAGAGGCGGCGCCGGCTGCGTCGCGCCGATGGGTCGCGTGTTACGGATCCGCCTCTTGATGCTGACCCACCCCAGAAGTGTCAGAGGACAGCTGGCGGGGCCAAGGAGACCGGCTCCCAGGCCCAGGTGCGCAGAGGCGCGCCAGTCCTCCGCCACCACCACCATCAGATCCACCGCCACCGCCGTCACCACCACCGTCGGTCCCACCGCCGCCCCCACCACCTGGGGGTGATCTCACCCAAGGGCACCAACGGCAGCAATAGCAACAGCAGCAACAACAACAACAGTGGGCGTCGCGCTTCTAGGGTCGCTGGAAGGTCCAGGGCCCCAAGTAAGTGTAGCCCCTTTCTTGTAGCGTTGTGTAATTATTATGCCGACGTGTCTTAACCCATCCTTTGCCTGCCAGGGCTTCCTCCCCCTCTACTCCCAAGGGTGCACCCCCTCCACCGGATACCATGCTCGCCGACGGGTCTGGCTCTCAGCAGCAGGCGTCTGTTGGGAGTAGCGCCGGCGGTCCGCCCTCGACCGCCGCAACTGCGTCGGCGGCTACCACAGCCTCAACGACGGCGATGCCGTCGAGTACACCGTCGGCAGCGGCCAAGGAGGTCCTGGCTGCGCCTACCCCTGCCGTCGCAGGGGTTGCATCCAGCTCCATCCCGTCGCCCGCTCTGGAGGAGACGGAGGTGATCTTTGGGCGACAGCTCCGGTCCGGCGCCGAACCAGAGGCAGTGCGGTTCCCCTCCCCCGGGTGCTGCCTCATGCGCATCAGGCCCTCTAGGAGACCGAGGCGGCGATCCAGCGGGAATGGGAGGCGCTGGAATCCGAGCACCAGCGCCTCAGCGACTGGCGTATCCAGCTAGAGGAGCGCACCAAGGCGGCGTCCCAGCAGTTCACCTTTGAGCGGTCCGAACTGGCGTGGGACCGCAAGGACTACAAGAAGGACCTCCAGAAGGTGTACGCCAGAGAGCTGGAAGCGAGCCGGAAGGAGAAGAGGCTAGCCAAGAAGGAGGAGCACTTGAACCAGAGGGAGGAGGTCGTCACGGAAGCTGAGCGCCAAGCTAAGCGCCATGAACAAGATCTTGGACGAGCAGCGGACCCAGCAGACCGCGGCTATGGAGAGGATCCAGAAATGGGAGCAGGAGCTGGGTGACAAGGCCAGCAACATTGCCCTGGCTGAGGAGAACCTCAAGGCGAAGGATGCCTCCCTGGACAAGCGGGCGACGGATCTCGCCCGGCGGGAGAAGGACCTCGCCTTTAGGGAGGAGATGTTTGAAATGCGGGAAAAGTTGTTGGCCGAGCATGAGCTCGAGGCGGAGCAGAAGGAGAAGGAGCTGGAGGAGCGGGTCCGCTGGTTCTAGGTGGCGCAGGCGGCATAGGCAGCACCGAGCCCCCAGGCGGTGGAGGCGATGAAGAAGGCGCTTGAAGATCTCCAGGCGGAGCAGCGCGCCGGGGTCCAGCGCATCGCCGCCTGGGCCGACGAGACGAGCACGACACTGGTGCCGCTAGGGGTGAGCCCCATCTCGGTGTCGGAGCCGCCAACATCCATCTCCGACGCGCTCCCAGTGCTGGATTCCGCCGCTGACCGCCTTCGCCGCCTGGACCAAATCCTTGGCGCCCGCCTGGAGGCCAAGGGTGGCAGGCTCTGCCGGGCGGTGATAGAGTACATCTTGACATGCTTCCGGAGCCACGACCCAGCCATCTCCTTGGAGCCGGTGATCGCTGGTCCAATGGCCGATACCGAAGACGCCGCCCGGCAGGGCGTACAAGACACCGTGAAGGTGGTGGCCGAGCACTTCCAACAGGATCCTGCCGATAATGAGTAGCTAGATCTGCAGAGAGAAGGCAAGGGTCCCGCTGGGAAGCGACTTGTAATATTTTCTGGTTTTGTAAGATACTTTTGGGGAAGTGTTGATCTAACAATGACAGAACTTATCTGTATGCTATTTGTCTTTGCTGTGTGCGCCGTTACCAACTTCTCCCTGGTACTTGGCCCCCCTGGGATGCAGGCTTGACGTGTCGAGGCTGGATGCCAGCATACTTAAGAGAGAATTGGTGACCCGACCCCCAGGAGGTAGTCTCGACCGGGACCTGGACCTGCACACAGCCTTGGCTAGAAAGTTTTAGTAGTGCACCCATAGGACCCGCCAGCTGGTATGTTCTACCCTTTGATTCATGCAACAGGGACCTGCAGGACTTAGTCTGGGAAGCCAATCCGTGTGTCCGGGCCCCTTGGATCACAACTCCAAATACTAGGGCACCCGTCGTAGAGTGGCGGAGCGTGTAGGCTTAGGGTACGGGACCAGGCTAAGCGGCTACACAGCTCCGGACCACCCTAGGAGACAAGTGTCCATTTTTTAGAACCGAACCCCAGGTTGGCGGACCCACAGGACTATAGTTCCAAATACTAGGATACCTGTCACAAAGTGGTGGAGCGTGTAGGCTTAGGGTACGGAACCAAGCTAAGCGGCTACATGGCTCCGGACCACCCTAGGAGACAAGTACCCGTTCTCTAGAGCCTCCCCCAGGCTGCCGGACCCCATACCGAGGGGTCCCGAACTGCAAGCCTGGCTACTCAATTCGGATGTCATCATACCAGCAAGGGTGGGAACTGTATGGGTGGGTTAGATAAAAATGATGCTCGTAAATTGAAGCAAAGTAAGACCATCACAAAAACAAATTCGGGGGTGAATCTTTTCTTTATAACTTGATATACAAGGGTGTAGGCCAATAGACCGGGTTTATGAGGGCGGACCTCACCGGGCTGGCGTACATATTTGTGCTACCTAGTTACAAAGGAAGAAAAACGGGTCCCCAGGTTTGCTTTTATGGGAAAAACTTACGGAGATGCTCTATGTTCCAAGGATTGGGAAGAGGCTCTCCTTCAGTTGTTGCAAGGCAGACACACCCGGGTTGGCATATTTTCGTCACCTTGAAGGGTCCTTCCCAGCTGGGGGAGAGTTTGTGGAGCCCTTCTCGGTTCAGTACTCGCCTTAGGACCAGGTCCCCGACCCAGAGCTCCCTACTATGCACGAACCGTTGGTGGTAGCACCGGAGCGCTTGGTTGTACCGTGCATTTTGGATCACCGCTTGCCATCTACGCTCGTTGATGAAGTCCACGTCCTCACGCCGTAGTTGCTCCTGCATAGACTCATCGAAAGCCTAGACCCGTGGGGAGCCCATAGTGATTTCCTAGGGAAGGTAGGCTTTGGCCCCGTAGACCAGGAAGAACGGGGTCTCCCCGGTAACTCGGCTGGGTGTGGTCTGGTTCCCCCACAACACGGACGGAAGCTCACTGACCCAATTTGCACCATGCTTTTTCAAGCAGTCATAGGTACATGTCTTGAGTCCCCTGAGGATTTCTGCGTTTGCCCTCTCCACCTGGTCGTTGCTCCTGGGATGAGCCACGGACGCAAAGCAGAGCTGGGTGTCGATGCCCTCGCAATACTCCTGGAAAAGCCGACTTGTAAACTGGGTCCCATTGTCCATAATGATATGGCTTGGGACCCCAAATCTATAGACAATCGACTTGAGGAAAGCAACAACAGTACCCTGGGTGATGTTGACCATAGGGTGGCCTCTGGCCACTTGGTGAACTTGTCGATGGCGACAAAGAGGTACCGGTACCTGCCGACGGCCCTAGGGAACGGTCCCAGAATATCCACCCCCCATACGGTGAATGGACAGGAGGGCGGAATCATATGCAGAGCCTGAGCTGGTGTGTGTATCTGCTTTGCATGGAATTGACACACCTTGCAGGACTTTACCATCTCAGCTGCATCCTGGAGGGCGGTTGGCCCGTAAAAGCTATGCCGGAAGGCCTTACCGACTAGCGTGCGGGATGAGGAATGACTTCCGCACTCTCCTCCATGGATCTCCGTGAGCAACTCACGGCCCTCCTCCTGGGTAATGCACCACATGAGAATGCCGTTGGCGCCACAGCGGTAGAGATCCCCTTCCACCACCATGTGTTGTTTAGCCAACCGCACTATGCGCTCTGCGGACACATGATCTTCAGGAAGGATGTTTTCCTTCATGTAGTCTCAGATCTCGGAGATCCATGCATCAAGACCACTCTGAGAAACTGGTTGTGGCGTTAAGGGATAGGTAGGGCCCCCTATAGCACACACAGCCTTCGGTGGGTTCTGTAGATTTAACGCCACCGGGACCGCTAGCTTCGAGGTGCTAGTCTCGCCCCCTTCACCCAGTTCGGCAGGCTGGGCGGTGGGTCTCAGCAGCCGTCTTTGGAAGACGCCCTCGGGCATGGGTGCCCGAGTTGATGCCCTCTGGGAGAGTTCATCTGCCGCCGAGTTGTTAGCCCGAGGAATATGTTGCAGTTCCAAGGCCGTGAAGTCCTTCTCCAGCTTCCTTACGTGGAGGAGGTAAGCCACGAGCCTGGGCTCATTGCAGCTACATTCCCCACGGACTTGCTTGATGATCAGCTGGGAGTCCCCCTTCACGAGGAGCTAGCGGATCCCTAGGGATAGGGCCACCGACAAGCCGAAGATCAGTGCTTCATACTTCGCTATGTTGTTGGTGGCCTTGAACTCTAGGCGCACCATGTACTTCACTTGATCTCCGCTTGGGTCGACGAGGACCACCCCAGCCCCGCCAGCTTGCTGGCGGGCGGATCCATCGAAGAAGAGCGTCCAGTGGGGCTCGGTGAAGACCGGACCCCTAGGCTCCATAGGTATGGGGTCCAAATCAGGATCTGGACCCCTAGGGGCACTCGGGGGAGGCGTCCACTCCCCGATGAAGTCAGCCAGGACCTAGCTCTTGACAGCGTGGCAAGGTTGGAAGTACAGCTGGAACTCATTGAGCTCTACGGCCCACTTGGCAATGTTGCCTGTGGCGTTAGAGTTGTGGAGGATGGCCCTTAACGGAAAGGAGGTCACCACCACAACCCTATGTGCCTGGAATTAGTGGTGCAGCTTCCTGGACGCAACAAGTACGGCATAGAGGAGCTTGTGTGTCTCAAGGTACCTGGTCTTTGCCTCATGGAGGACCTCACTGACATAGTAGACCGGCCTCTGAATGGTTCGGACCCCTGTAGCTGGCCCAGAGCCTTCAGGTTCCTGGCCTTCTTGCACCGCCCTTTCCACGACCACCACCATGCTCACTGCCTCCGCGGGCGCTGCAATGTACAAGTACAGCGGCTCCCCTGGCTCCGGAGCTACCAGTATCGGCAGGGACACAAGGTGCTACTTCAACTCTTGGAAAGCACGTTCCGCCTCTTCAGTCCAAGAGAATGGATCGGATTTTCGCAGGAGCTTGAAGAAGGGTAGCGCCCTCTCAGCCAGCCTCGAAATGAAGCAGCTAAGGGCGGCTAATGACCCTGTAAGCTTCTGGATGTCCTTGATTCGGGCTGGAGGCCTCATCGCCTCAATCGCCCTGATCTTCTCTGGGTTTGCTTCAATGCCCCGGTGTGAAACCAGGAATCCCAGCAACTTCCCAGCGGAGACGCCAAAGACACACTTGTCTGGGTTCAGCTTCGTGCGCGTCGCCCGCAGCTTGTCAAAGACCAGGGTCAGGTCTTCTATTAGAGTTGACCCCCTCCTAGTCTTGACCATGATGTCATCGACATATATCTCAACCTTGTCCCTAATCAGGTCCCCGAAGGTCTTACTCATCGCCCGTACAAATGTTGTCAAGGCGTTCTTCAGACCGTAGGGCATTACAACGTAGCAGTAGAGCCCATCCACTGTTACAAAAGCGATATGCTTCCTATCCTCCCTAGCCATCCGGATCTAATGGAAACTCGAGTAGGCATCTAAGAAGGACAAGAGGTCGCACCCGAAGGTAGAGTCCATGATTTGGTCTATGCGTGGAAGTGGATACGGGTCCTTGGAACAAGCCTTATTCAGGCTGGTGTAGTCGATGCACATCCGAAGCTTCCCATTTGCCTTTGGAACGATGACCGGGTTGGCCAGCCACACGGGGTGGTGGACCTCTTCGATAAAGCCAGCGTCAAGCAGCTTCCGGACCTCTTGGCAAATGAAATCCTGCCACTCAATGGACTGTCTCCGAGGCTTCTGACTCACCGGCCTGGCGTCGGGGTGGATCTTCAGATGGTACTCAATCACCTCCCTGGGGATCCTAGGCATCTGTGACAGTTCCCATGCGAAAACGTTGACATTTGCACGGAGGAAGGCGATGAGCGCAAGTTCCTATTTGTCCCCCAGATTGCCCGCAATGCAGGTGGTCTGGGAGGAGTCCGTGCCGACCTGGATGGTCTTCACGGGTCCGCCGTCTGCTTCGGACGGCTGCACCTTTGGCACCTTGGCAGGCGCCTTGGTACTGGAGGTCGAGGGGTCCTTCCCTCCATCGTCCGGGCGAGCAGCTTCCACCGCCAAGGCGTGCAGCTTCTCGACCGCCGACACCGCAGCGGCGTGGTCGCCCCGCACGGTGATGACCCCAGCCGAGGACAGAATCTTGAGGACCAAATACCCGTAATGGGTAATGGCCATGAACCGGTATAGGGCCGATCTGCCAATGATAGCATTGAATGAGAGGTTAACCTCCGCGACGTCGAACTGGACGTTCTCTGTGCGGAAGTTCTCCTCGGTCCCGAATGTCACCGGGAGGGTGATGCTCCCAAGGGGATACACCAGTTGTGGGCCCACTCCGGAGAATGGGCGTGAGGGTCCTAGACGGGACCTCGGGATCTGCAGCTACTTGAATGCAGCATGGCTGATGATGTTGAGGCCGGCCCTACCGTCGATCAGCACATGGTGCAGCCGCATGTTGGCGATGACAGGGGCGGTGATGAGCGGTAGTATACCGGCCTCTGTCATGTTGTCGGGGCAATCGGATGCCTCGAAGGAGACAGTGGTGCTCCTCCACCGCTGGTGTGGAGCAGCCTTCGATACCCCTGGGGTCGCCGACAGGACCTCTTGGCGCAGGGACTTGACGTTCCTACGGGAGGTGAGCTCCTAGCTTCCGTCGTATATGACGTACAACTTATTGCGGTGGTCGCTCTCGCCACCGGAGTCGGAGTCCCCGGTGAAGATGTCCTTTAGGACCCTCTCGGGTGACTGGTACCCGAGGTCCCGCTCTCCGGTGGCCACGTCACCGTCGTCGGCCCTCTCCTTGCCAGGCCAGCGACGGGGTGGGGAGCCATCCTTGGAGGTCTGGTCGCGTCGTTCGCTGACGCGCTTCGCGAGCTTGATAATATCGTGGCACTCCGCGGCGCTGTGGCGGCTGTTGGGGTGCACAGGGCATGAGCCGCTGTTGCCCCCCTGTGGCCGTGGGCGCTTGTTACGCTCGCTCTGGCCCCCAGCCGCAGCCGCGACGACTGGTGCAGCAGTCTGCGGCCTCTTGTGGCCGCGGTTCTTCTTCTTCTTCTTGCCGTCCTAGGCGATGGCACCTGAGCCACCCGTCTGGGCGACCCCGGTCTGTGGCACCGAGTGCCATGCGTGGCCACCGGTGGCTCTGGCACACTTGTCCGCCAGAGCGAAGAGCATGGTGACAGTCTCCACGTCATGTGTGGCCAACTTCTCCAGCATCTTTTCATCACGCACCCTCTAGCAGAAAGCGGTGATGATGGAAGCATCAGAGATATGGGGTATAGTCCCTCGTACCTTGGTGAAGCGGGAGATGAAGGCACAGAGAGTTTCCCCGGGTTCCTGCCTCACTGCATGGAGGTGTGCCTCCACGCCATGTTGTTGGTAAGCGCTGGCGAAGTTCGCTGTGAACGGCGTGTAGAGCTCTTCCCAGGAGTAGATCGATTCTGGGGTAAGGTTCATGAGCCAAGTTCGGGCCGGCCCAGACAAGGCTACATGGAAGTATGTCGCCATCACAGTAGTGTCTCCACCTGCTGTCGTAATGGCGGTGACAGATACCTACAGGAATTCCGACGGGTTTGACGTACTGTCGTACTTTTCTAGCAGGTGCGGCCAGAACTTGGATGGCCACGTTGCCGCGCGGAGATGATCCGCCAGAGCGGCGTAGCTAACACCGGCCAATGGGACACCCGCCTGAATTCGGGCACCCCTTGGAGTCTGCGGCGCGACCGCAACAAAGTCTTGGTTGAGGTTGCGACCCTCGATGTTCTGTCGGCGCTCACGCGCCCTCTCCAGAGAGACACAGGCATCCTCGCTCGCACGCCTGCGGTTGAGTTCTGCCCATAGATAATCAGGCCTCTCCAGAGAGGCCGGAGCGTCCTCTACCGTACGCCCGCGGTTGAGCTCCGCCCGTAGGTCCTCGGTCGGCGTAGCCCTCACTGAAGGCGAGCGCACCGACACCGATGCCTCATGTTGACGCTGGGATGACCGAGGCCTAGGCCTGGCTGAGCCAGAGTGCACCATGCCGAGCAGTCGATCGACGTCGTCACGCCACTGCTTCATGGTCCCTAGCGAGGCCGTGGAGCTAGGAGGGTGGCGCAGCAACTCCCTGGCTGTTGACAAGGCCACAGACGTAGCCCTTGATGCCCTGGATGTCTGCGCAGGAGTGTGCTCCCGCGCAGAGCGCATAGCAGCTGCACCGGGCGCAGGGCGGCTGGAGGCCCGTGACGTGGAGGAGGCAGCTTCTTCCTCCATCGGGAAGTCCTCGGGAACGAAGTCGTGGTGCTCGACAATGTGGACCATGGTGCCGAGCAGGAAAACAAGCAAAAACCTAATACCAAGCCCCCTACATGGCGCACCAAATGTCGGAGAGGAAATCTCTGATCGGGTGGCGGAACGCACCCGCCCTAAATCCTAAGATGAGGAGGGGCCTAAGCATTTTGCCTGTTTGCTAGATTGTGGAAGAACACACAAGATGACACGAGGATTTAGAGTGGTTCGGGCCACCGGAGCGTAATACCCTACTCCACTGTGTTGTATTGCTGGTGCTCAAGAGCTTAGAGAACTTCCCGAGGGTCTAAGTGACTTGTAATCTTGAGCATCTAAGTTCGGTCTGAGTGAGTGTGAGTGAGACTGCCTTGTGACGTTGTGTGCCTTCCCTTTTATAGCTCAAGGGAGGCACATACAAGGTTGCTGAGCCTCGACATGTGGGCCCAGGGACATAATGGAAGAAATACGCGGAGCAACTAATGCAGCTGATGCCTGAGAGATCTCCTGGTGCCATGGTGTCTATAGCCCGTGCAGCGTTGACATGCGGCGACAGCTTCCTCGGTAACGTAGGAGTAATGATGGGCGTCGTGCACACGGCAGTATGGGCGTGCAGTCTGCCAGTGGAACGGACAGGCATACCGCCTGTGGGATGGACAGGTCGCTGCCTGCTAGAGGAATGGACAGGTCTCATTAAATGCGGAGGCGGCACATCGCCTGCTAGTGGAATGGACAGGCACGTCGCCTGTAGAATTGGCAGGTCTCATTAAATGTCGAGGCGGCACATCGCCTGTCAGGCGGCGTGCCTTATCCGCAATAAATACTGGGGTCATGTAACCCGGAGGCCTTATGTCAGGCTCCGCCCGCTGGCTTACGTCACACGCAGTAGGCCACGTGGCAGCATCGGGTCTTCGCCTGGGCGGGGAGCAATAGCGTATGCAGACAGGTTCGTACCAGACCGAGTCTGGACACGTGTCGACACCGGACCCCTGCCTGGGTCCTATTCAAGGCTGGGTATGTACTGTCCTGGGACCTTGGGTGTAGCATCCCAAAATCCTAATCTAGGTTGAAACCCTAATCCACCTTTTACCCCTCCCTTCATCCCCTAATTCTAAAAATCCTCCCCCAAAACTTTCCTTCATCATATGCATACATTTTGTTTGATCACAAAAGCACCTCACTTAGATTCTATTTTCTAAACACTTAGAGTATCTACAAAATATTTTGGTTCCAAAGAAAAAGATGCAAAAAGGGGAATAGGTTTTGGAAAAATAAAAAGAAAAAAAGAAAACCTTTCCCCCCCCTGTTGGGCCGACTCCCGGCCCAAACCCGCGGCCTCCCCTCTCTCTCGCGCCCGCGCTCCTTCTCCCGCGGCCCACCTCCGGCCCGCTTCCGAGCGCGCGTCAGCTGCCTTCGCCCGCTCGCCCGCGCCTCCGCCTTCGCCCTCGCTCTCGCTGACCGAGCAGCCCCACCCGTCAGTGCCTTCGCCCTTCGCCCGCGCCTTCGCCTTCGCCCTCGCTTCCGCTGACAAGCCAGTCCCACCTGCCAGCCGCCCTCTCTCGCGCGCTCGCTTCCACTGGCAGACCGGCCCCACCCGTCAGACGCTTCGTCGTCCGTCCGCCATCCCCTCGCCGAAGTCACCTCCGCCGTCGCCTCCGTCCTTCCCCCTGCCGTCCGGCCGCACAGGGAAGTTTGGCACCGCTCCGTCCTCCTCCCCGTGACCGCGTCCTCGCCGGTACCGCCCCGCCGTAGCGTCCCCTCGGCGGCGCTGTGCGGCATTAATGCCGGCACTGTGAGGCTCGCCGGCGTCCGCCGAGCTCCACCGCCCCCCCCTTGCCCCCGAGCACCTATAAAAAGCTCGCCCGAGCTCCTTTCTCCCTCGCACCGGCCTCAGCCACCATCCTCCTCCCTCGCCCGAGTCCAATTTCGCAGAGGAGCCGTCGTCGTCTTCCTCCCCGGTAAGCCCTTCCCTCTCTTCTCCTTTCCCCTCTGTTGGACCATCAAGCAATTGCTCAATCCTCTCAGCTTCGCCACACCGCCACGAACTCGGGACACCACTCCTCCACCCCAATTCCTCGCCCAGAACTCACCGACGGCGACCCCGCCGTGAAGCTCCGCCACCTCCCCGCGGGCAGCCCCCTCCCTGCCCCCGCTGGCCAAATTGAGCCCACCCCTAGGTTCGCCAGCCCCTCCCCAAGCTAAGGCACCCATCCGTTGCCCAAGAACCGGGCCACCGGCGGCAAGCCACCGTCGAACCCCCCCCCCCCCCCGGCGACCGGTTTCCCCCCCCCCCCCTCGGCCGGTTCACCCCGTCGTCAACCACGCCGCGCCGTTTCCCCCCCTGCCTCTCTCTGTCGAGTGGGCCCCATGCGACGCCGTCACCCCCGCGCCGCGCCGTTCTCCCCCCCCTCGCTCGTGGGCCGCGCTGGGCCGAAAGCGCCTCAGCGCGCGCGCTCGCGCCCGGGGTGGGCCGAAAGCCGCGTCCCCGGCCCAGGAGAGAGGAATTCTCCTTTCTTTTTCTTTTTCCACCCTTTTTCCCATTTAAATAGTTTTCTCAATATCTTATGCACCAAAAATTATCAAAAAGGATTTCCAAGGTTACATAAAATAATGTTGTTAGAAAATGGCACACTATGATTGATAAACCACTATTGATGTATTGTTTTATTGCATGTTTTCCTAGAAGAAGCAGGGATCGTTGATCCGGAACCCGTAGCCCCGGAAGTAGGGCCAGAAACCGAACTTCCGGAAGTAGATCTTCTGTGCCAGGAAAGCTTCGACGAAGGCAAGTCCATCCTTCCCTTGATGCATAAATTACCTATTCTCTCTACCACTGCCTAGGCCGGAATTATGGGGAATATTGCATTGTGAGTGAGAGATGGCCCGCATTATCATGCACATTCTGGATACGTAAAGTGGATTGGGAGGAAAGGCTATGTGTATCTCCAAATAAAAACTCTTTTGAAAAATTATGCGATGAAGGGTACTCACCCTCATCACCTGAGAGTGGGATGATCAGGGACTCCCTGGTTTAGGGGAGGGCCTAAGGTGTTGGCTCAGCTGGTTTAGGCGTGAGCAGAAGGATTGTCCCCTCATATAAGGACCGGTTTGTCATTTTCACTACCTGTACTCCCTTGTCGTACAACCACTCGAGACTGTGTGGGCAGTCACTCGATCCAAACTCGTGCGGTCCGACCCCAGGGTTAAGAAGGCTGGGGAGCACCGGAGGATAAGGAAGGGGAAAGTTTTGTCCGGTTTGGGCATGGTGGTGGCCTGACTCCTTCCGGATAACCGTTAAGGTTAGGATGCACGAGTAAGGAAAGAGATCCGGCATTCGGGTCTCGCGACGGTGAGATCGCAGAAACCGGGCTAGTGGGTAAAGTGTACCCCTCTGCGCAGAGTTGAAACCTATTCGAATAGTCCGTGTCCACTGGTATGGATGAGTCTGGTATGGCATGGCAATTAGACCTTTTTTTTCTCTAAAGTTTCTTATCAGGGGAAAGGTGTGTTTAAATGGGTTTCGAAAAAGAGATAAAGCCTCTGGAGCGGGAAGCTCAGTGGCAGTTGAGTTTTTGGTTACTTATAATAGCATGGGAAAACCTTCAAGCAACTGTCTTACTCTGAGAAAATAATGAGTGACTGCAACTCCACCAAATTGAGCATGTACATCATAGGTCTCTTTCTCTCTACGGGAGCGGGGTGGGCTTGCGGAATACCTAGTGTATTCACCCAGATTTATTTATGTTTTTCAGCGGCCGAGGACTTCTTTTCTGCATTGCTTGATTAAGAGGGCTGTGTCTGCACCCAGTTCTGCCTGTGGCTTGGGCTAGTATATTTCTCCTGCTGCGCTTCTCTATTTGGCTCTCTCGAGCTTGTACCCCGGTATTGTAATGAATTTATCAAGAACTCTGTACTATTTGAAGTAAGAAATGTGTTTACTAGCCTCCTGGGACTAGTAATTGTTTCACATTTGAGTCCCAAAGGATCGGGACGCTTCAGGTGGTATCAGAGCCATAGGACTGGCCGTAGGTCGCAGCCCTGACCCTAAAACCTGCCAATACCTCTCACCTCAAGAAAAGTTTTCTCTTCCTTTCCCCGGTGTTAACAAGACCCTTCTTTTCCTATTCCAGATGGAAGACTCTCTGGCCATTAAGACCTCCTACTGCTCAGAAGTGGAAGGGTTCCCACGCCTCTTGCGAAGCTGTGCGCTCCGCTTGGGAATCCGCAAGAAGCCGGAATACGTCTGGACGGAACATTTCGAGGGCGGGATGATAAAATGCTCTATGGCAGTCTACCTGGAGGAAAGCCACAGCTATCCAAACCACCGTTCCTTCCAAGTCACTTTTACCGGAGTTCATTTCCTAGATGCCTGCCAAAATGTCGCTCGGAAAGCCCTCCGTCAGCTATGTCAAAACTACAACAAAGTAATCATTGAAACCCCCCTTCGCTACTTCCCACCCAGCAACAAGAACACCCCCACCTGGAGGAAACGACTTCAGGCCCTATCAGGAGGAGATCCTGCCGAGAACGATCCCACCATTGTCTACATGGCTGGATACCTTCATACCCTTGATAACCAATATGATGACCTCACCCTCCACTGCACCTCTCTAACCTCCCGGGTGGAAAGCCTGGAGCAGAAAGTCAGGGAACTCTCAGAAGAAAAAGTGTCCCTTCAAGAGAGCCTCGCAATAGCTGAAGGTGAGGAAACCAATACCCGAGAAGCCTACCGCACACTGAAGATGGACTACGACAAGAAGATGAAGAAGCTTGCCCCCGCAAAGAAGATCCGCAAGAAGACCAAGAGCCAAGGATGCCAGACTGAGCAGAAGGAAGAAAACCCTCCAAGGAACCTATCCGACACCGATGATATGTCCCTGGCTAGCCTTGATGACCTTCTCAAGGAGTTTGGGGACACATTAGAGAAGGACTGCGGGAGTACCCTAGATAGCGCTCGCGTGTAACGAACTTGTGAGGGCAGGATGTCGTGTCATGTAATGGCTTGATGTAATGAATAAAATAACCAGTTAAAAAAATGGCATGTGCATAATAGTAACTCTCTTCCCATGGCAGATGGCTTCGGATAAAACCACGCCTACCGCCTCCGGGATTGGAGCAGGTTTTCCCTTAGGAGCTGAAGGAGGAGCCGGTGGAGAAGGGGATGGGACCCACCTCCCCGCACCTCCGGAACTACCACTAGATCTGGCCCAAGTTCTAGCCCATCAAACCAGACTCATTGAAGTCCTCACTCGAAGTCTGGAGAACCAGCGCCCAGGTGGTGGAAGACCCCAGGACAGGATGGGAGAATTCCTGAGACTTAAGCCTCCCACATTCGCGGGGTCCAGCAATCCCCTCGATGCAGATGACTGGCTTCGCACGATCAAGAGGAAGATGGAAGCCATCGCTTGCCCTGAGAATCAGCGTGTGCAGCTGGCAGCTCATCAGCTTTCAGGAATGGCTTTGGCATGGTGGGACACTTTCAGTGAAGCCGTCAGAAATGCTACCTGGGCAGAATTCGAGACAGCTTTCCGTGAGCACCATGTACCCCAAGGGATAGTCCAACTCAAGGAGGATGAATTCCGGGAGCTAACCCAAGGTGGGCGATCAGTCAGTGAGTATGTACACAAGTTCACAGAGCTGGCCCGCTACGCGCCGGAGGATGTCAGCACCGAGGCCAGGAAAATGGCCCGTTTCCTGAGAGGATTAAGACCCGAACTTAAGACCATCCTCGCCAGCCAGGACTTCCACAGCTTCTCTCACCTTTCCAACAAAGCTATTCAAGTGGAAAGAGCTAAAGAGGAAGAAAAAGGGCACATCAAGAGAAAGTTCCAGGTCCTGCGAGCTCAACAGCAGGAGCGTCACCAGAGAGCTCGACCCTTTGGGCTCCCACCCAGGGGTCCAGGCTTCGATAAACAATCTGGACCCTCTCCATCGCGCTACAGTCAGCAGAGTCAGAGTTCCCATCAGACACCCTCCGTTGCAAGCAACCAGCCGCCAGCAAACGCCTGTTGGCACTGCGGAGACCCCCGGCACTTCAAGAACAACTGCCCTCAGCTGAAGGCACCCGGGCCAACCCACTCCAACTCGGTAAATGGCCCCAAGTTCCCATCAGCACCTACCTCCAAGGCGTTTCCTTCCAGCAGCCAGCAGAGCAGGGCTCAGTACCAGGGCAGGGCCCGAGTCAACCACGTCGACGCTCAGGAAGCCCAGCAGGCTCCGGGAGTAGTGCTCGGTGAGTTCCTCGTCGAATTTACTCCCGCTTCTGTGCTTTTTGATTCAGGAGCATCCCATTCATTTATAGCTGCTAAATTTGTGGAAAAGCATGGCATACCCTCTACACCTCTAGCTATCCCTTTGGTCACCCGAACCCCAGGATCTGACCTCCTATGCAAACTCAGATGTTCACAAGTCAGGATTCTTTTAAGTGGGGTAGTATTCCTGGCAGATTTAACCATCTTGCCATCCCAAGGTATTGATGTAATCCTAGGAATGGATTGGCTAGCTAAGCACAAGGGTGTTATCAGCTGCGCAAGCAGAACTGTCCTTCTCATAGATCACCAAGGAAAGGCAGTTTCCTGCCAAGCTCAACCGCCTGCAAAAGATCCAATGGTGTTTAGTCTGGCAGTAGAAAGCATGTCTGTAATCAAGGAATTTGAAGATGTATTTCCAGAAGAGTTGCCCGGGATGCCACCAGAAAGAGAAGTAGAGTTCTATATAGACCTCATTCCCGGCACTGCGCCCATCGCAAAAAGACCATACCGCATGGCCCCCACTGAATTGGCAGAACTGAAACTTCAGCTTTCGGAACTACAGCAAAAAGGGTACATCCGTCCCAGTTCGTCTCCCTGGGGAGCACCCGTTCTTTTCGTGACCAAAAAGGATGGGAGTATGAGAATGTGTATTGATTATCGATCCTTGAACGAAGTTACAATCAAGAATAAGTACCCCCTTCCCCGGATTGATGACCTCTTCGACCAACTGCAAGGAGCCAAATACTTCTCCAAGATAGACCTCAAGTCAGGATATCACCAACTCAGGATTAAAGAAGCAGACATTCAGAAAACTGCATTCGTCACCAGATACGGGCAATATGAATTCACGGTGATGCCATTTGGACTAACCAATGCACCTGCCTTTTTCATGAATCTCATGAATAAGGTATTTATGGAAGAATTGGATAAGTTTGTCGTGGTTTTTATCGACGACATCCTCATCTATTCCAAGAGTCGCAAGGACCATGAGCAGCACCTTCGAACCGTCCTCGGAAGACTCAGAGCTCACCAACTTTATGCTAAGTTCAGCAAGTGTGAGTTCTGGTTAGAGAAGATAGCCTTCCTAGGGCATATCTTGACTGCTGAAGGGGTAGAAGTGGACCCATCTAAGGTAGAAGCTGTTTCAAATTGGAAGCAACCATCCAACGTCAGTGAAATTCGAAGCTTTCTGGGAATGGCAGGGTATTATCGCCGTTTTATCAAGGGATTCTCCAGCATAGCAAAGCCCTTAACGGAACTTCTCAAAAAGGACAATAAGTTCGTGTGGACTCCCGATTGTGAAGAAAGTTTCCAAGTCATCAAGGAGAAGCTTACAACCGCGCCAGTTTTGACTCTACCAGACATACACCAGGAGTTTGTCATCTTTTGTGATGCTTCCAAGCAAGGCTTAGGGTGTGTCTTAATGCAAAATGAGAAAGTCATTGCTTATGCATCCCGATTACTCAAGCCGCACGAACAGAACTATCCTACCCACGATCTGGAATTGGCCGCCATAGTGCACGCTCTAAAAATATGGAGGCATTATCTGATTGGAAACAAATGCCACATCTTCACTGATCACAAGAGTCTAAAGTACATCTTCACGCAACCGGACCTCAACCTCCGTCAACGAAGGTGGCTCGAATTGATCAAAGATTATGACCTCGAAATCCACTACCACCCCGGAAAGGCCAACGTGGTAGCAGACGCCCTCAGCCGGAAACCTTTCGGGATTAGAGGAACAAACTTCCTAGAAGATTGGAAGAAAGAATCAGCTCAGCTAAATGCATGTCTGGGAGACAACGGTGGCCTGGAAGTCAAGCCAAACCTAGAAGATCTCATATACAAGGCCCAATGCCTCGACGCAGAAACAACCAAGCTTAAGGAAAGAGCACGCAAAGAGCAACTTCCGGACCTAAGGACAGACGAGCAAGGAGCCCTCTGGTTCAAGAACCGTCTGTGCGTGCCTGTTGGAAAGGCACGGGAGACCCTGCTTGATGAAGCCCACAACTCAGCTTACTCTATCCACCCAGGAACCACCAAGATGTACCTGGACCTCAAGACCAGGTATTGGTGGAGAGGGATGAAGAAGGAAATAGCACAGTATGTGGCCCAATGTGACACCTGTCAGCGAACAAAGGCCGAACATCAGAAGCCTGCAGGCCTGCTTCAACCCCTCCCAATACCCGAATGGAAGTGGGAAGAAATAGGCATGGATTTCGTAACCGGATTGCCCAGATCACAAAGAGGAAATGATTCCATATGGGTAATAATCGACCGTCTCACCAAAGTGGCCCATTTCATTCCAGTGAAGACCACTTTTGGGGGAGCAGCCCTCGCCCGATTATACCTCAAAGAGATAGTCAGGCTACATGGCATTCCTCGGAAGATAGTATCAGATAGAGGAACGCAGTTCACTTCAAAGTTTTGGAAGGGCCTTCAGCAAGCAATGGGCACCAAGCTAGATTTCAGTACTGCATATCACCCCCAGTCAGATGGTCAGACAGAGAGAGTTAACAAGGTCCTTGAAGATTTACTCAGAGCCTGCGTACTAGCCTTCAACAGGGATTGGGAGTCTAGTTTGCCGTACGCAGAATTCTCATACAACAATAGCCATCAGGCCAGCATCAAAATGTCACCATTCGAAGCACTGTATGGAAGAAAATGCCAGACTCCCCTAATGTGGTCCAATGTAGGGGAAAGGACACTAGAAGGGCCCGACTTCGTTAAAGAAGCTGAAGAAAAAGTTGCCTTGATCCGCAGAAGGTTACTTGAAGCTCAGAGTCGACAAAAGAGTTACGCAGACAATAGGCGAAGGGAACTCAGATTTGAGGAAGGAGATTTTGTTTATCTCAAGGTTTCTCCAATGCGTGGGGTCAGAAGGTTCCAGATGAAGGGAAAGCTGGCACCCCGTTTCGTCGGTCCGTACCCTATCATTTCCCGAATAGGACCCGTGGCATACCGTCTTGAGCTACCAGAATCCATGTCAGATATTCACAATGTGTTCCATGTATCTCAACTCCGCAAATGTCTAAAAGTACCAGAAACCCGTATCGAGGCAGAATCAATTCAGATTCAGAAAGATCTCCAGTACCGGGAAAAGCCAGTGAAGATTCTCGACTCAGCAGTCAGAAGGACCCGCAATTCAGAAGTGAGACTCTGTAAGGTCCAGTGGAGCAGAGATGGTGAAGAGGAAGCCACCTGGGAGAGTGAGGACTCTCTGAGGAAGGAATACCCTTACCTTTTCTCGAGCCCCGTCTAATCTCGAGGGCGAGATTCCTTTAAGTGGGGTAGGTTTGTAGCATCCCAAAATCCTAATCTAGGTTGAAACCCTAATCCACCTTTTACCCCTCCCTTCATCCCCTAATTCTAAAAATCCTCCCCCAAAACTTTCCTTCATCATATGCATACATTTTGTTTGATCACAAAAGCACCTCACTTAGATTCTATTTTCTAAACACTTAGAGTATCTACAAAATATTTTGGTTCCAAAGAAAAAGATGCAAAAAGGGGAATAGGTTTTGGAAAAATAAAAAGAAAAAAAGAAAACCTTTCCCCCCCCTGTTGGGCCGACTCCCGGCCCAAACCCGCGGCCTCCCCTCTCTCTCGCGCCCGCGCTCCTTCTCCCGCGGCCCACCTCCGGCCCGCTTCCGAGCGCGCGTCAGCCGCCTTCGCCCGCTCGCCCGCGCCTCCGCCTTCGCCCTCGCTCTCGCTGACCGAGCAGCCCCACCCGTCAGCGCCTTCGCCCTTCGCCCGCGCCTTCGCCTTCGCCCTCGCTTCCGCTGACAAGCCAGTCCCACCTGCCAGCCGCCCTCTCTCGCGCGCTCGCTTCCACTGGCAGACCGGCCCCACCCGTCAGACGCTTCGTCGTCCGTCCGCCATCCCCTCGCCGAAGTCACCTCCGCCGTCGCCTCCGTCCTTCCCCCTGCCGTCCGGCCGCACAGGGAAGTTTGGCACCGCTCCGTCCTCCTCCCTGTGACCGCGTCCTCGCCGGTACCGCCCCGCCGTAGCGTCCCCTCGGCGGCGCTGTGCGGCATTAATGCCGGCACTGTGAGGCTCGCCGGCGTCCGCCGAGCTCCACCGCCCCCCCCCCCCTTGCCCCCGAGCACCTATAAAAAGCTCGCCCGAGCTCCTTTCTCCCTCGCACCGGCCTCAGCCACCATCCTCCTCCCTCGCCCGAGTCCAATTTCGCAGAGGAGCCGTCGTCGTCTTCCTCCCCGGTAAGCCCTTCCCTCTCTTCTCCTTTCCCCTCTGTTGGACCATCAAGCAATTGCTCAATCCTCTCAGCTTCGCCACACCGCCACGAACTCGGGACACCACTCCTCCACCCCAATTCCTCGCCCAGAACTCACCGACGGCGACCCCGCCGTGAAGCTCCGCCACCTCCCCGCGGGCAGCCCCCTCCCTGCCCCCGCTGGCCAAATTGAGCCCACCCCTAGGTTCGCCAGCCCCTCCCCAAGCTAAGGCACCCATCCGTTGCCCAAGAACCGGGCCACCGGCGGCAAGCCGCCGTCGAACCCCCCCCCCCCCCCCCCCGGCGACCGGTTTTCCCCCCCCCCCCCTCGGCCGGTTCACCCCGTCGTCAACCACGCCGCGCCGTTTCCCCCCTGCCTCTCTCTGTCGAGTGGGCCCCATGCGACGCCGTCACCCCCGCGCCGCGCCGTTCTCCCCCCCCCCCCCTCGCTCGTGGGCCGCGCTGGGCCGAAAGCGCCTCAGCGCGCGCGCTCGCGCCCGGGGTGGGCCGAAAGCCGCGTCCCCGACCCAGGAGAGAGGAATTCTCCTTTCTTTTTCTTTTTCCACCCTTTTTCCCATTTAAATAGTTTTCTCAATATCTTATGCACCAAAAATTATCAAAAAGGATTTCCAAGGTTACATAAAATAATGTTGTTAGAAAATGGCACACTATGATTGATAAACCACTATTGATGTATTGTTTTATTGCATGTTTTCCTAGAAGAAGCAGGGATCGTTGATCCGGAACCCGTAGCCCCGGAAGTAGGGCCAGAAACCGAACTTCCGGAAGTAGATCTTCTGTGCCAGGAAAGCTTCGACGAAGGCAAGTCCATCCTTCCCTTGATGCATAAATTACCTATTCTCTCTACCACTGCCTAGGCCGGAATTATGGGGAATATTGCATTGTGAGTGAGAGATGGCCCGCATTATCATGCACATTCTGGATACGTAAAGTGGATTGGGAGGAAAGGCTATGTGTATCTCCAAATAAAAACTCTTTTGAAAAATTATGCGATGAAGGGTACTCACCCTCATCACCTGAGAGTGGGATGATCAGGGACTCCCTGGTTTAGGGGAGGGCCTAAGGTGTTGGCTCAGCTGGTTTAGGCGTGAGCAGAAGGATTGTCCCCTCATATAAGGACCGGTTTGTCATTTTCACTACCTGTACTCCCTTGTCGTACAACCACTCGAGACTGTGTGGGCAGTCACTCGATCCAAACTCGTGCGGTCCGACCCCAGGGTTAAGAAGGCTGGGGAGCACCGGAGGATAAGGAAGGGGAAAGTTTTGTCCGGTTTGGGCATGGTGGTGGCCTGACTCCTTCTGGATAACCGTTAAGGTTAGGATGCACGAGTAAGGAAAGAGATCCGGCATTCAGGTCTCGCGACGGTGAGATCGCAGAAACCGGGCTAGTGGGTAAAGTGTACCCCTCTGCGCAGAGTTGAAACCTATTCGAATAGTCCGTGTCCACTGGTATGGATGAGTCTGGTATGGCATGGCAATTAGACCTTTTTTTTTCTCTAAAGTTTCTTATCAGGGGAAAGGTGTGTTTAAATGGGTTTCGAAAAAGAGATAAAGCCTCTGGAGCGGGAAGCTCAGTGGCAGTTGAGTTTTTGGTTACTTATAATAGCATGGGAAAACCTTCAAGCAACTGTCTTACTCTGAGAAAATAATGAGTGACTGCAACTCCACCAAATTGAGCATGTACATCATAGGTCTCTTTCTCTCTACGGGAGCGGGGTGGGCTTGCGGAATACCTAGTGTATTCACCCAGATTTATTTATGTTTTTCAGCGGCCGAGGACTTCTTTTCTGCATTGCTTGATTAAGAGGGCTGTGTCTGCACCCAGTTCTGCCTGTGGCTTGGGCTAGTATATTTCTCCTGCTGCGCTTCTCTATTTGGCTCTCTCGAGCTTGTACCCCGGTATTGTAATGAATTTATCAAGAACTCTGTACTATTTGAAGTAAGAAATGTGTTTACTAGCCTCCTGGGACTAGTAATTGTTTCACATTTGAGTCCCAAAGGATCGGGACGCTTCATTGGGACCCCCCTGTGGGGACCCGGACCCCATACGAGGGGGGTCCGGATCCCATCCCAGGGGTCTAGCTTGCACACGTGGAGGACCGGGACCAACCTTCGGGGTCCGGACTGTATATCCGGGGGTCCTGGACCAACTCGTGGGGGTCCGGACTGTATATCCGGGGGTTCGGCGCTCTCCCGTGGGGATCTAGACCATTGTTGGTGCCTTGGAGTATATCACCTTCTATGGACACGTGGCGGCTCCGGACCTGCCCACGTGGTGGAGTCGGGCGCTGCTGTGGACCCAGAATAGCCGCCTGAGATTAGGAGAACACAAAGCATATGAATCATATATGGATCATGAGAACACAAAGCATATGAATCATATAAATCATATAAAAAGGATAAGCATATAAACTAACTGAACAATTGAAACTAAACAGATAGCAATATAAACAGCATGACTGTAAAATTAAAACAAACATATATAGCATATTATAATAAGACAGAACAGATAAGATAAAATCATTGCTACGTATTGAGAGCACCTAGAGGGGGGTGAATAGGTGATCCTGTAAAACTTGAGACTTAGTGCCACAAAAACTTGATTAGGAGTTAGCACCAATAAGGCCAAGTGGCTAGAGAGGAGTCTTAGCAAAACACAATAACCACAAAGAGATCAACACAGAGATGGCACAATGGTTTATCCCATGGTTCGGCCAAGTCCAACACTTGCCTACTCCACGTTGTGGCGTCCCAACGGTCGAGGGTTGCAATCAACCCCTCTCAAGCGGTCCAAAGACCCACTTGAATACCATGGTGTTTTGCTTTGCTTTACTATATCCCGCTTGCGAGGAATCTCCACAACTTGGAGTCTCTCGCCCTTACAAAGATGTTCACAAAGAAGCACAGAAGTAAGGATGGGATGAGCAACGCACACAAGACACAAAATCAGAGCAACACATGCACATAAGTCACAACACGAGCTCTCAACACAACTCAAAGAGTTCTGTACTCAAACGGAGCTCTAGTTGCTATCACAAAGAATCGAATGCGCGGAATTGAAGTCTTGGTGCTTAGGAATGCTTAGAGAATGCTTGGTGTACTCCTCCATGCGCCTAGGGGCCCCTTTTATAGCCCCAAGGCAGCTAGGAGCCGTCGAGAGCATTCCAGGAAGGCAATTCTTGCCTTCTGTCGCCTGGCGCACCGGACAGTCCGGTGCACCACCGAACACTGTCCGGTGCGGATCTCTTTCCTTATTTGGCGAAGCCGACCATTGCAGATTCAGAGCCGTTGGCGCACCGAACACTGTCCGGTGCACACCGGACAGTCTGGTGCCCCCTTGTGACTGTTGGCTCGGCCACGCGTCACGCGCGGAATCCTCGGCCGACCGTTGGCCCGGCTGACCGTTGGCTCACCGGACAGTCCGGTGCACCACCGGATAGTCCGGTGATTTATAGCCGTACGCCGTTAATCACTTCCCGAGAGCGACGACTTCGCCTGTGAATGGCTCACCGGACAGTTGAAAGGGAATTAGGCTTACACCTAGTTCCTAAATAATTTTGGTGGTTGAATTGCCCAACATAAATATTGGACTAACTAGTTTGCTCTAGTGCATAAGTTATACAGGTGCAAAAGGTTCACATTTAGCCAATAAAAAGACCAAGTGTTGGATTCAACAAAGGAGCAGCAAGGCAACCGAGGGCACCTCTGGCTGGAGGCACCGGACTGTCCGGTGTGCACCGGACACCCAGGAGGGCCCAGAAGTCAGGAGCTCCAACGGTCAGAATCCAACGGCAATGGTGACGTGGCAGGGGCACCGGACTGTCCGGTGTGCACCGGACTGTCCGGTGTGCCATCGAACAGAGGCCTCCAGCCAACGGTCACTTTTGGTGGTTGGGGCTATAAATACCCCAACCACCCCACATTCATTGCTATCCAAGTTTTCCAACTCTCAACCACTTACAAGAGCTAGGCATTCAATTCTAGACACATACAAAGAGATCAAATCCTCTCCAATTCCACTCAAGCCCTTAGTGACTAGCGAGAGAGATTTGCCGTGTTCTTTTGAGCTCTTGCGCTTGGATCGCTTTCTTTCTTTCTCATTTGTTCTTGAGATCATCACTCAATTGTAACCAAGGCAAGAGGCACCAATTGTGTGGTGGCCCTTGCGGGGAAGCTTTGTTCCCGTTTGATTGAGAAGAAGAGAAAGCTCACTCGATCCGTGGGATCGTTTGAGAGAGGGAAGGGTTGAAAGAGACCCGGCCTTTGTGGCCTCCTCAACGGGGAGTAGGTTTGCGAGAACCGAACCTCGGTAAAACAAATCCTTGTGTCACACTCTTATTTGCTTGCGATTTGTTTTGCGCCCTCTCTTGCGGACTCATTTCTTTATTGCTAACGCTAACCCGGCTTGTAGTTGTGATTATTTTTGTAAATTTCAGTTTCGCCCTATTCACCCCCCCCTCTAGGCGACTATCAATTGGTATCAGAGCCCGGTACTTCATTAGAGCCTAACCGCTCGAAGTGATGTCGGGAGATCACACCAAGAGGGAGATGGAGACCGGCGATGACAAGCCCACTACAAGTCAAGGGAGCACTTCATCCTCATCGGAAGAGTCCCGCACCAAGAGAAGAGAGAAGAAGAAGAAATCCTCCAAGCGGAAGGAGAAAAGATCTTCCTCTTCTCATCACAAAGAGAAGAAGGAAAAATCTTCTTCTCACAAGCCGCATCGGAGTGGGGACAAGCACAAAAGGATGAGGAAGGTGGTCTACTACGAGACCGACACTTCATCGACATCTACCTCCGGCTCCGACGCGGCGTCCGTCACTTCTAAACGCCAAGAGCGTAAGAAGTATAGTAAGATCCCCCTACGCTACCCTCGCATTCCTAAACATACACCTTTACTTTCCGTCCCATTAGGCAAACCACCAACTTTTAATGGTGAAGATTATGCTATGTGGAGTAATTTGATGCGATTTCATCTAACCTCTCTCCACAAAAGATTATGGGATGTTGTTGAGTATGGTGTACAGGTACCATCCGTAGGGGATGAAGACTACGACACGGACGAAGTGGCCCAAATCGAGCACTTCAACTCACAAGCCGCAACCATCCTTCTTGCCTCTCTAAGCAAGGAGGAATACAACAAAGTACAAGGGTTGAAGAACGCCAAGGAGATTTGGGACCTACTCAAGACGGCGCACGAGGGTGATGAACTCACCAAGATCACCAAGCGGGAAACGATCGAGGGGGAGCTCGGTCGCTTCCGTCTTCGCCAAGGGGAGGAGCCACAAGACATGTACAACCGGCTCAAGACCTTGGTGAACCAAGTGCGCAACCTCGGGAGCGCAAAATGGGATGACCACGAAGTGGTTAAGGTTATTCTAAGAGCCCTTATTTTCCTTAACCCTACTCAAGTACAATTAATTCGTGGCAATCCTAGATATACACAAATGACCCCCGAGGAAGTCATCGGGAATTTTGTTAGTTTTGAATGCATGATTAAGGGCTCCAAGAAGATCAACGAGCTTGATGAGCCTTCCACATCCGAGGCGCAACCCGTGGCCTTCAAGGCAACGGAGGAGAAGAAGGAGGAGTCTACACCAAGTAGACAACCAATTGACGCCTCCAAGCTCGACAACGAGGAGATGGCCCTAATCATCAAAAGCTTCCGGCAAATCCTCAAACAAAGGAAGGGGAAGGACTATAAATCCCGTTCCAAGAAGGTTTGCTACAAGTGTGGTAAGCCCGGTCACTTTATTGCTAAATGTCCATTATCAAGTGATAGTGACAGGGGTGACGACAAGAAGGGCAAGAGGAAGGAAAAGAAGAAGTACTACAAGAAGAAGGGCGGCGATGCCCATGTTTGTCGGGAGTGGGACTCCGACGAAAGCTCAAGCGACTCCTCCGACGACGAGGACGCCGCCAACATCGCCGTCACCAAGGGCCTCCTCTTCCCCAACGTCGGCCACAAGTGCCTCATGGCCAAGGACGGCAAAAAGAAGGTAAAATCAAAGTCCTCCACTAAATATGAAACATCTAGTGATGAGGATGATGATAAAAATGAAGAGGATAACTTACGCATTCTTTTTGCCAACCTTAACATGGAACAAAAGGAAAAATTAAATGAGCTAATTAGTGCCATCCATGAAAAGGATGATCTCTTGGATTCCCAAGAGGACTTCCTAATCAAGGAAAACAAGAAACATGTTAAGGTTAAAAATGCTTATGCTCTAGAAAGAGAAAAATGTGAAAAATTGTCTAGTGAGCTAAGCACTTGTCATGAGACTTTAGACAACCTTAGAAATGAAAATGCAAATTTGTTAGCTAAGGTTGATTCTCATGTTTGCATTGATCCTAGAAATAATAATGTTGATTTGCTTGCTAGGATTGATAAGTTGAATGTTTCCATTGCTAGCCTTAGAAATGAAAATGAGAAATTAATTGCTAAGGCTAAGGATTTTGATGCTACTATTTCCGACCTTAGAACTAAAAATGATATGTTGCATGCTAAGGTTGTTGAACTTAAAACTTGCAAACCCTCTACATCTCATGTTGAGCATGTTTCCATTTGTACTAGATGTAGAGACATTAATGTTGATGCTATCCATGATCACCTAGCCTTAATTAAACAACAAAATGATCACATAGCTCAACTTAATGCTAAAATTAGAGAGCATGACTTAGAAAATGAAAAATTTAAATTGGCTAGAAGCATGCTCTATAATGGGAGACGCCCGGGCATTAAGGACGGCATTGGCTTCCAAAGGGGAGACAATGTCAAAATTAATGCCCCTCCTAAGAACTTGTCTAACTTTGTTAAGGGCAAGGCTCCCATGCCTCAGGATAACGAGGGTTACATTTTGTACCCTGCCGGGTATCCTGAGAGTAAAATTAAGAAAATTCATTCTAGGAAGTCTCACTCTGGCCCTAATCATGCTTTTATGTATAAGGGTGAGACATCTAGATCTAGGCAACCAACCCATGCCAAGTTGCCTAGAAAGAAAACTATTAATGCATCAAATGATCATGCCATGTCATTTAAAACTTTTGATGCATCTTATGTTTTAACTAACAAATCCGGCAAGGTAGTTGCCAAGATTGTTGGGGGCAAACACAAGGGCTCCAAGACTTGTGTTTGGGTACCCAAAGTTCTTGTATCTAATGCCAAAGGACCCAAAACCGTTTGGGTACCTAAAACAAAGAACTAAACTTGTTTTGTAGGTTTATGCATCCGGGGGCACAAGTTGGATACTCGACAGCGGGTGCACAAACCACATGACCGGGGAGAAAAGGATGTTCTCCTCATATGAGAAAAACCAAGATCCCCAACGAGCTATCACATTCGGGGATGGAAATCAAGGTTTGGTCAAAGGTTTGGGTAAAATTGCTATATCTCCTGACCATTCTATTTCCAATGTTTTTCTTGTAGATTCATTAGATTACAATTTGCTTTCCGTATCCCAATTATGTCAAATGGGCTACAACTGTCTTTTTACTGATATAGGTGTTACTGTCTTTAGAAGAAGTGATGATTCAATAGCTTTTAAGGGAGTGTTAGAGGGTCAGCTATACTTAGTAGATTTTAATAGAGCTGAACTCGACACTTGCTTGATTGCTAAGACTAACTTGGGTTGGCTCTGGCACCGCCGACTAGCCCATGTTGGAATGAAGAATCTTCACAAGCTTCTAAAGGGAGAACACATTTTGGGACTAACCGATGTTCATTTTGAGAAAGACAGGATTTGTAGCGCATGCCAAGCTGGGAAGCAAGTTGGGATACATCATCCACACAAAAATATCATGACTACCGACAGGCCACTGGAGCTCCTACATATGGATCTATTCGGCCCGATCGCTTACATAAGCATCGGCGGTAGTAAGTATTGTCTTGTAATTGTGGATGATTATTCTCGCTTCACTTGGGTATTCTTTTTGCAGGAAAAATCACAAACCCAAGAGACCTTAAAGGGATTCTTGAGACGGGCTCAAAATGAGTTCGGCTTAAGGATCAAGAAAATTAGAAGCGACAATGGGACGGAGTTCAAGAACTCTCAAATAGAAGGCTTTCTTGAGGAGGAGGGCATCAAGCATGAGTTCTCTTCTCCCTACACTCCACAACAAAATGGTGTAGTGGAAAGGAAGAATCGAACTCTATTGGACATGGCAAGAACCATGCTTGATGAGTACAAGACACCGGATCGGTTTTGGGCCGAGGCGGTCAACACCGCCTGCTACGCCATCAACCGATTATATCTTCATCGAATCCTCAAGAAGACATCCTATGAACTCCTAACCGGTAAAAAGCCCAATATTTCATATTTTAGAGTTTTTGGTAGCAAATGTTTTATACTTGTTAAAAGAGGTAGAAAATCTAAATTTGCTCCTAAAACTGTAGAAGGCTTTTTACTAGGATATGACTCAAACACAAGGGCATATAGAGTCTTTAACAAGTCCTCAGGACTTGTTGAAGTTTCTTGTGACGTTGTGTTTGATGAGACTAACGGCTCTCAAGTAGAGCAAGTTGATCTTGATGATGTAGGTGAAGAACAGGCTCCATGCATAGCGCTAAGGAACATGTCCATCGGGGATGTGTGTCCTAAGGAATCCGAAGAGCCTCCAAATGCACAAGATCAACCATCCTCCTCCATGCAAGCATCTCCACCAACTCAAGTTGAGGATGAGGCTCAAGATGTTGAACAAGAAAATCAAGAAGATGAGCCACCTCAAAATGACGGCAACGATCAAGGGGGAGATTCAAATGATGAAGACAAGGAGGATGAACAACCAAGGCCGCCACACCCAAGAGTCCACCAAGCAATCCAACGAGATCACCCCGTCGACACCATCCTCGGCGACATTCATAAGGGGGTAACTACTCGATCTCGTGTTGCTCATTTTTGTGAACATTACTCGTTTGTTTCCTCTATTGAGCCACACAGGGTAGAGGAAGCACTTCAAGATTCGGATTGGGTGATGGCAATGCAAGAGGAGCTCAACAACTTCACGAGGAACGAGGTATGGCACTTAGTTCCACGTCCTAACCAAAATGTTGTAGGAACCAAGTGGGTTTTCCGCAACAAGCAAGACGAGCATGGTGTGGTGACTAGGAACAAAGCTCGACTCGTGGCCAAGGGATATTCACAAGTCGAAGGTTTGGATTTTGGTGAAACCTATGCACCCGTAGCTAGGCTTGAGTCAATTCGTATATTATTAGCCTATGCTACTTACCATGGCTTCAAGCTTTATCAAATGGACGTGAAGAGTGCTTTCCTCAATGGACCAATCAAGGAGGAGGTCTATGTTGAGCAACCTCCCGGCTTTGAAGACAGTGAGTATCCTAACCATGTTTATAGGCTCTCAAAGGCGCTTTATGGGCTCAAGCAAGCCCCAAGAGCATGGTATGAATGCCTTAGAGATTTCCTTATTGCAAATGGCTTCAAAGTTGGCAAGGCCGATCCTACTTTGTTCACTAAAACTCTTGACAATGATTTGTTTGTATGCCAAATTTATGTTGATGATATCATATTTGGGTCTACTAACAAATCTACATGTGAAGAATTTAGTAGGATCATGACACAGAAATTCGAGATGTCGATGATGGGGGAGTTGAAGTATTTTCTAGGATTTCAAGTCAAGCAACTCCAAGAAGGCACCTTCATTAGCCAAACGAAGTATACTCAAGACATTCTAAGCAAGTTTGGAATGAAGGATGCCAAGCCCATCAAGACACCCATGGGAACAAATGGGCATCTCGACCTCGACACGGGAGGTAAGTCCGTGGATCAAAAGGTATACCGGTCGATGATTGGATCATTGCTTTATTTATGTGCATCTCGACCGGACATTATGCTTTCCGTTTGCATGTGTGCAAGATTCCAAGCCGACCCTAAGGAATCACACCTTACGGCCGTAAAACGAATCTTGAGATATTTGGCTTTTACTCCTAAGTTTGGGCTTTGGTACCCTCGGGGATCCACATTTGATTTGATTGGTTATTCGGATGCCGATTGGGCGGGGTGTAGGATTAATAGGAAGAGCACATCGGGGACTTGCCAGTTCTTGGGAAGATCCTTGGTGTCATGGGCTTCAAAGAAGCAAAATTCGGTCGCTCTTTCTACCGCCGAAGCCGAGTATATTGCCGCAGGCCATTGTTGCGCGCAATTGCTTTGGATGAGGCAAACCCTGCGGGACTACGGTTACAAATTAACCAAAGTCCCTTTGCTATGTGACAATGAGAGTGCAATCAAAATGGCCGACAATCCCGTCGAGCACAGCCGCACTAAGCACATAGCCATTCGGTATCATTTTCTTCGGGATCACCAACAAAAGGGGGATATCGAGATTTCTTACATTAACACTAAAGATCAATTAGCCGATATCTTTACCAAGCCGCTTGATGAACAATCTTTTACCCGACTTAGGCATGAGCTCAATATTCTTGATTCTAGGAATTTCTTTTGCTAAACTTGCACACATAGCACATGAATATACCTTTGATCATGTCTCTTTTATATATGCTATGACTAATGTGTTTTCAAGTATATTTCAAACCAAGTCATAGGTATATTGAAAGGGAATTGGAGTCTTCGGCGAAGACAAGGCTTCCACTCCACTTCACTACTCATTCTTCGCCGTCGCTCCGCATCACTCTCCAACTTTGGTATAATCTTCACTCATTCATTTCATGACCAAAGGGGGAGATAATACTTCATTGGGCTCTAATGATTCCGTTTTTGGTGATTCATGCCAAAGGGGGAGAAAGCGTGAGCCCAAAGCAAAAGGACCGCACCACCACCTAATTTTTTAAATTTGATGATTTTCATTGGTAAATTTCAAAATTGGTATCTCTTTATGTTCTAAAGGGGGAGGAAATAGTATTTCAAAATGATAAATCAAAAACCCTCTTGAACACTAAGAGGAGGATATCATTTAGGGGGAGTTTTGTTTAGTCAAAGGAAAAGCATTTTGGAACAAAGGAAGAAACTTTCAAATCTTGAAAATGCTTTGCAAAATCTTATTCATTTACCTTTGTCTATCTTGCAAAATGACTTTGAAAAGGATTTACAAAAGAGTTTGCAAAAACAAAACTTATGGTGCAAATGTGGTCCAATATGTCAAAAAAAAAAAACAAAGAAACTATCCATGCGCATCACATAAGTATTTATATTGGCTCAATTCCAAGCAACCTTTGCACTTACATTATGGGAACTAGTTCAATTATGCACTTCTATATTTGCTTTGGTTTGTGTTGGCATCAATCACCAAAAAGGGGGAGATTGAAAGGGAATTAGGCTTACACCTAGTTCCTAAATAATTTTGGTGGTTGAATTGCCCAACACAAATATTGGACTAACTAGTTTGCTCTAGTGCATAAGTTATACAGGTGCAAAAGGTTCACATTTAGCCAATAAAAAGACCAAGTGTTGGATTCAACAAAGGAGCAGCAAGGCAACCGAGGGCACCTCTGGCTGGAGGCACCGGACTGTCCGGTGTGCACCGGACATGTCCGGTGCGGCCAGAGGACTTCAACTCAAACTCTTCGCCCTCGGGAATTCTCGGAAGCCGGCGCGCTAAAATTCACCGGACTGTCCGGTGTGCACCGGACATGTCCGGTGCTCCAAGGAAACGCGGCCTCCGGAACTCGCCAGCCTCGGGTTCGCTCGGCAGCCGCTCCGCTAAAATTCACCGGACTGTCCGGTGTGCACCGGACTGTCCGGTGTACCAGCGGAGCAACGGCTCCCTGCGGCGCCAACGGCTCCCTGCGGTGCATTTAATGCGCGCGCAGCGCGCGCAGACGTCAGGCTCGCCCATGCCGGTGCACCGGACATCAAACAGTACATGTCCGGTGTGCACCGGACACCCAGGAGGGCCCAGAAGTCAGGAGCTCCAACGGTCAGAATCCAACGGCAATGGTGACGTGGTAGGGGCACCGGACTGTCCGGTGTGCACCGGACTGTCCGGTGTGCCATCGAACAGAGGCCTCCAGCCAACGGTCACTTTTGGTGGTTGGGGCTATAAATACCCCAACCACCCCACATTCATTGCTATCCAAGTTTTCCAACTCTCAACCACTTACAAGAGCTAGGCATTCAATTCTAGACACATACAAAGAGATCAAATCCTCTCCAATTCCACTCAAGCCCTTAGTGACTAGCGAGAGAGATTTGCCGTGTTCTTTTGAGCTCTTGCGCTTGGATCGCTTTCTTTCTTTCTCATTTGTTCTTGAGATCATCACTCAATTGTAACCAAGGCAAGAGGCACCAATTGTGTGGTGGCCCTTGCGGGGAAGCTTTGTTCCCGTTTGATTGAGAAGAAGAGAAAGCTCACTCGATCCGTGGGATCGTTTGAGAGAGGGAAGGGTTGAAAGAGACCCGGCCTTTGTGGCCTCCTCAACGGGGAGTAGGTTTGCGAGAACCGAACCTCGGTAAAACAAATCCTTGTGTCACACTCTTATTTGCTTGCGATTTGTTTTGCGCCCTCTCTTGCGGACTCATTTCTTTATTGCTAACGCTAACCCGGCTTGTAGTTGTGATTATTTTTGTAAATTTCAGTTTCGCCCTATTCACCCCCCCTCTAGGCGACTATCAACAGTCCAGTGGTTTATAGTCGTACGCTGTTGATCGCTTCCCGAGAGCAGCCATTTGACAGTCGCCAGCCTGGCGCACCGGACACTGTCCGGTGCACCCAGACCGAGCTGTCTTTGGCTAAACAAAGCCATCTCTTTTCCAATTTGATTTCTCCTGTTTCCAGCACTTAGACACAATACATTAGTTCTTAAAACAATGTACCAAGTCTAGAAACATACCTTTAGACTTGATTTGCACTTTGTCCATCACTTTGCATAGATTACCATAAGTCCACTTGTGTTGGCACTCAATCACCAAAATACTTAGAAATGGCCCAAGGGCACATTTCCCTTTCAATCTCCCCCTTTTTGGTGATTTATGCCAACACAACAAAAAGCAACTAAAAGAAGTGCAACATCAATACAATTGAGAACTCAATATTGTTTTGATTCAAATTTGGCATATATGGATCATTCTTTGCCACCACTTGGTTTTGTTTTTGCAAATCAACCTCAACTTTCTATCTCTAAGTCAAACACACTTGTTGGGACATAAAGAGAGTTGTTCCAAGAGAAATTGATCCAAGATTTCAAAAACTCCCCTTTTTCCCATAATCGACTATTCTCCCCACAAGAGGCCAACTTTTGACAAAAGAGACAACAAGAGAGTTTTGACAAACCAACAGCTCTATTCGACTATTTTCAAAATTCTCAAGTGGTAGATGATCCATTTATTGCTTTTGGCCTTATTTTCTCCCCCTTTGGCATCAAGCACCAAAACGGGATCAATCTTGGCCCTTAAACCTCATTGCCTCACCAAAATCTTCACATAAGAGTACAAAGGCAATAAGAAGATGGGGATGAACTTGGAGTGAGTTACCATCTCATCGGAGTGTAGTGGAAGTCTTTCATGGTCCAAGTCCACCTTTCCCTTTCAATCCACCTTTGAGACTAATTCAAGCAAACTCAAGCACACGGTTAGTCTCAAAGGGTCAAGTTGTAGCACATCTCCCCCTAAATATGTGCATCACTCACACATGGACTTTTGAGGTCCAGGGAGTGTTTGTACAACTTGAGCACCATAAATAAACAACAAAATGCATAAGGGAACATGATCAAAGCATAATACACATGTATGCTACAAATCAATCCAAGTTCCGCGAATCTAAGACATTTAGCTCACTACGCAGCCTGCAAAAGGTCTTTTCATCTAAAGGCTTGGTAAAGATATCAGCTAGCTGGTTCTCGGTGCTAATATAAAACACTTTGATATCTCCCTTTTGCTGGTGGTCTCTCAAAAAGTGATGCCAGATGTCAATGTGCTTTGTGCGGCTGTGCTCGACAGGATTGTCCGCTATGCGGATAGCACTCTCATTATCACATAGGAGTGGGACTTTGCTCAGATTGTAGCCAAAGTCCCGGAGGGTTTGCCTCATCCAAAGTAGTTGCGCACAACACTGTCCTGCGGCAACATACTCGGCCTCAGCGGTGGATAGGGCAACGGAGGTTTGTTTCTTAGAACTCCATGACACCAGGGACCTTCCTAAGAATTGACACGTCCCTGATGTACTCTTCCTATCGACCTTACATCCAGCATAATCGGAGTCTAAATATCCAATTAAGTCAAAGGTAGACCCCTTTGGATACTAGATCCCGAAGCAAGACGTAGCGACTAAATATCTAAGAATTCGCTTCACAGCCACTAAGTGACACTCCCTTGGATCGGATTGAAATCTAGCACACATGCATATACTAAGCATAATATCCGGTCTACTAGCACATAAATAAAGAAAGGAACCTATCATGGACCGGTATGCTTTTTGATCAATGGACTTACCTCCTTTGTTGAGGTAGACATGTCCATCAGTTCCCATCGGAGTCTTTGCGGGCTTGGCGTCCTTCATCCCAAACCGTTTTAGCAAGTCTTGCGTGTACTTCGTTTGGGAGATGAAGGTGCCGTCCTTGAGTTGCTTCACTTGGAATCCAAGGAAGTAGTTCAACTCGCCCATCATCCACATCTCAAACTTTTGAGTCATCACCTTGCTAAACTCTTCACAAGACTTTTGGTTAGTAGAACCAAATATTATGTCATCGACATAAATTTGGCACACAAATAAGTCACCATCACAAGTCTTAGTGAATAAAGTCGGATCGGCTTTCCCAACCTTGAAAGCATTAGCAATTAAAAAGTCTCTAAGGCATTCATACCTGCTCTTAAGGCTTGCTTAAGTCCATAGAGCGCCTTAGAGAGCTTACATACGTGGTCGGGGTACCGTTCATCCTCGAAGCCAGGGGGTTGCTCCACGTACACCTCCTCCTTGATTGGCCTGTTGAGGAAAGCGCTCTTCATATCCATTTGGAACAACCTGAAAGAATGGTGAGCGACATATGCTAGCAAAATACGAATGGACTCTAGCCTAGCCACAGGAGCAAAAGTCTCCTCAAAGTCCAAACCTGCGACTTGGGCATAACCTTTTGCCATAAGTCGAGCCTTGTTCCTTGTCACCACCCCGTGCTCATCTTGTTTGTTGCGGAACACCCACTTGGTTCCCACAACATTTTGCTTGGGACGAGGCACCAGTGTCCAAACTTCATTTCTTTTGAAATTGTTGAGCTCTTCCTGCATGGCCAACACCCAGTCCGGATCTAGCAAGGCCTCTTCTACCCTGAAAGGCTCAATAGAAGAGACAAAGGAGTAATGCTCACAAAAATTAACCAATCTAGAACGAGTAGTTACTCCCTTGCTAATATCACCCAAAATTTGGTCGACGGGATGATTCCTTTGAATCGTCGCTCGAATTTGGGTTGGAGGTGTCGGTTGTGCCTCTTCCTCCATCACATGATCATTTTGTGCTCCCCATTGATCACATGCCTCCTCTTGATGAACCTGTTCATCATCTTGAGTTGGGGGATGCACCATTGTTGAGGAAGAAGGTTGATATTGCTCCTTGAGTTCCTGTGGTCGTACGTCTCCAATCGCCATGGTGTGTATTGCTGCCGTTGGAACGTCTTCTTCATCTACATCATCAAGATCAACAACTTGCTCTCTTGGAGAGCCATTAGTCTCATCAAATACAACATCTCTAGAGACTTCAACCAAACCCGATGATCTGTTGAAGACTCTATACGCCTTTGTATTTGAGTCATAACCTAACAAAAACCCTTCTACTGCTTTGGGAGCAAATTTGGAATTCCTACCTTTCTTCACTAGAATGTAGCATTTACTCCCAAAAACTCGGAAATACGAAACATTGGGTTTGTTACCGGTTAGAAACTCATACGAAGTCTTCTTGAGGAGGCGGTGAAGGTAGACCCGGTTGATGGCGTGGCAAGCCGTGTTCACGGCTTCCGACCAAAACTGCTCGGGGGTCTTGAACTCTCCAAGCATCGTCCTCGCCATGTCTATGAGCGTCCTGTTCTTCCTCTCTACCACACCATTTTGCTGTGGTGTGTAGGGAGCGGAGAACTCGTGCTTGATCCTTTCCTCCTCAAGGTACTCCTCCACTTGAAGGTTCTTGAACTCGGACCCGTTGTCGCTCCTAATTTTCTTCACCTTGAGCTCAAACTCATTTTGAGCTCTCCTTAGGAAGCGCTTGAGGGTCCCTTGGGTTTCAGATTTATCCTGCAAAAAGAATACCCAAGTGAAGCGGGAAAAATCAATAACTATAACAAGACCATACTTACTTCCTCCTATACTTAGATAGGCGACGGGTCCAAAGAGGTCCATATGAAGCAACTCCAAAGGTCTTGATGTGGTCATCACATTTTTTGTGTGATGAGAGCTTCCCACCTGTTTACCTGCTTGACAAGCTGCACAAGGTCTATCTTTTTCGAAATGCACATTTGTTAGACCTATCACGTGTTCTCCCTTTAGAAGTTTGTGAAGGTTCTTCATCCCCACATGTGCTCAGCGGCGATGCCACAGCCAGCCCATGGCAGTCTTAGCAATTAAGCATGCATCTAGACCGGCCTCCTCTTTTGCAAAATCAACTAAATAGAGTTTGTCGTCTAATACACCCTTAAAAGCTAATGAACCATCACTCCTTCTAAAGACATACACATCTACATTTGTGAATAAGCAGTTATATCCCATATTACAAAGCTGACTCACAGACAACAAGTTATATCCAAGCGACTCAACTAAAAACACATTGGAAATGGAGTGCTCAGATGAAATAGCTATTTTTCCTAACCCTTTCACCTTGCCTTGATTCCCGTCACCGAATATGATTGAGTCTTGGGAATCTTTGTTCTTGACGTAGGAGGTGAACATCTTCTTTTCCCCCGTCATGTGGTTTGTGCATCCACTATCGATAATCCAGCTTGTACCCCCGGATGCATAAACCTGCAAGGCAAATTTAGGCTTGGGTTTTAGGTACCCAACTCTTGTTGGGTCCTACAAGGTTAGTCACAATGGTCTTAGGGACCCAAATGCAAGTTTTATCTCCCTTGCATTTTGCCCCTAACTTCCTAGCAATCACCTTCTTATCCTTTCTACAAATAGCAAAGGAAGCATTGCAAGCATGATATATTGTAAAAGGTTCATTTATTTTCCTAGGAACACTAGCAACATTTCTCCTAGGCATATGATGAATGACATTTTTCCTAGTCAAATTTCTATCATGCATAATAGAAGAACTAGAAGCAGTCATGGCATGAGAATTAAAAGCATCATAACTTCTAAAATTATTCCTAGAATGTCTCCTATCATGGTACATGAAAGCATGGTTCTTTTGAACACTACTAGCCATAGGGGCCTTCCCTTTCTCCTTGGCGGAGATGGAAACCTTATGGCTTGTTAAGTTCTTGACTTCCCTCTTGAAGCCAAGACCATCCTTAATTGAGGGGTGTCTACCAATCGTGTAGGCATCCCTTGCAAATTTTAGCTTATCAAATTCACTTTTGCTAGTCTTAAGTTGGGCATTAAGACTAGCCACTTCATCATTCAATTTAGAAATTGAAGCTAGGTGTTTGCTACAAGCATCAAAATTGAAATCTTTACACCTATTGCAAATTGTAACATGTTCTACACAAGATGTTGATTTATTAGCTATTTCTAACTTAGCATACAAATCATCATTTATGCTCTTTAAGCTAGAAATAGAGTCATGGCATGTAGACAATTCACAAGAAAGCATTTCATTCCTTTTAATTTCTAAAGCAAGGGATTTTTGAGCCTCTACAAACTTATCATGTTCTTCATACAAAAGATCCTCTTGCTTTTCTAATAATCTATTCTTATCATTCAAAGCCTCAATCAATTCATTAATCTTATCAACCTTGGTTCTATCTAAGCCCTTGAATAAACATGAATAGTCTAGTTCATCATCGCTAGATTCTTCATCACTTGAGGAAGCGTAAGTACTAGTATTACGAGTGCTTACCTTCTTTTCCTTTGCCATGAGGCAAGTGTGATGCTCGTTGGGAAAGAGGGATGACTTGTTGAAGGCGGTGGCGGCGAGTCCTTCATTGTCGGAGTCGGACGATGAACAATCCGAGTCCTACTCCTTGCCAAGGTGTGCCTCGCCCTTAGCCTTCTTGTAAGACTTCTTCTTTTCCCTCTTGTTCCCTTGTTCCTGATCACTATCATTATCGGGACAATTAGCGATAAAATGACCAATCTTACCACATTTGAAGCATGAGTGCTTCCCCTTCGTCTTGGTCTTGTTGGGATGCTCCTTGCGACCCTTTAGCGCCATCTTGAAGCGCTTGATGATGAGGGCCATTTCTTCATCATTAAGCCCGGCTGCCTCAACTTGCGCCACCTTGCTAGGTAGCGCCTCCTTGCTCCTCGTTGCTTTGAGAGCAATGGTTTGAGGCTCTTGGATTGGGCCATTCAACGCATCATCAACGTATCTAGCCTCCTTGATCATCATCCGCCCGCTTACGAACTTTCCAAGTATCTCCTAGGGTGTCATCTTGGTGTACCTAGGAATCTCACGAATATTGTTCACAAGATGTGGATCAAGGACGGTAAAAGACCTTAGCATTAGGCGGACGACGTCGTGGTCCGTCCATCGCGTGCTTCCATAGCTCCTTATTTTGTTGACGAGGGTCTTGAGCCGGTTGTACGTTTGGGTTGGCTCCTCGCCCCTGATCATTGCGAATCTCCCAAGTTCGCCCTCCACCAACTCCATCTTGGTGAGCATGGTGACGTCGTTCCCCTCATGTGAGATCTTGAGGGTGTCCCAAATCTGCTTGGTGTTATCCAAGCCGCTCACCTTATGGTATTCGTCCCTGCACAATGAAGCTAGAAGAACAGTAGTAGCTTGTGCATTTTTGTGAATTTGCTCATTTATGAACATGGGACTATCTATACTATCAAATTTCATTCCACTCTCTATAATCTCCCATATGCTTGGATGGAGAGAGAACAAGTGACTACGCATTTTGTGACTCCAAAATCCATAGTCCTCTCCATCAAAGTGAAGAGGTTTACCAAGTGGAATGGAGAGTAAATGAGCATTGGTACTTTGCGGAATACGAGAGTAATCAAAAGAAAAGTTCGAATTGACCATTTTCTTTTTCTCGTAGTCGTTGTCGTCGTTGTCCTTTTGGGAAGAAGAGGACTCGTCACTGTCGTCGTAGTAGATGATCTCCTTGATGCGCCTCATTTTCTTCTTCCTCCCGTCTTTTCTTTTGTGGCCCGACCCCGAATCAGTAGGCTTGTCATCCTTTGGATCATTGACGAAGGACTCCTTCTCTTTATCATTGACCACCATCCCCTTGCCCTTAGGATCCATCTCTTCGGGCGATTAGTCCCTTTCTTGAAGAGAACGACTCTGATACCAATTGAGAGCACCTAGAGGGGGGGTGAATAGGTGATCCTGTAAAACTTGAGACTTAGTGCCACAAAAACTTGATTAGGAGTTAGCACCAATAAGGCCAAGTGGCTAGAGAGGAGTCTTAGCAAAACACAATAACCACGAAGAGATCAACACAGAGATGGCACAGTGGTTTATCCCGTGGTTCGGCCAAGTCCAACACTTGCCTACTCCACGTTGTGGCGTCCCAACGGACGAGGGTTGCAATCAACCCCTCTCAAGCGGTCCAAAGACCCACTTGAATACCACGGTGTTTTGCTTTGCTTTACTATATCCCGCTTGCAAGGAATCTCCACAACTTGGAGTCTCTCGCCCTTACAAAGATGTTCACAAAGAAGCACGGAAGTAAGGATGGGATGAGCAACGCACACAAGACACAAAATCAGAGCAACACACGCACACAAGTCACAACACGAGCTCTCAACACAACTCAAAGAGTTCTCTACTCAAACGGAGCTCTAGTTGCTATCACAAAGAATCGAATGCGCGGAATTGAAGTCTTGGTGCTTAGGAATGCTTAGAGAATGCTTGGTGTACTCCTCCATGCGCCTAGGGGGCCCTTTTATAGCCCCATGGCAGCTAGGAGCCGTTGAGAGCATTCCAGGAAGGCAATTCTTGCCTTCTGTCGCCTGGCGCACCGCACAGTCCGGTGCACCACCGGACACTGTCCGGTGTGGATCTCTTTCCTTATTTGGCGAAGCCGACCGTTGCAGATTCAGAGCCGTTGGCGCACCGGACACTGTCCGGTGCACACCGGACAGTCCGGTGCCCCATTGTGACCGTTGGCTCGGCCACGCGTCACGCGTGGAATCCTCGGCCGACCGTTGGCCCGGCTAACCATTGGCTCACCGGACAGTCCGGTGTACCATCGGACAGTCCGGTGATTTATAGTCGTACGCCGTTAATCACTTCCCGAGAGCGACGACTTCGCCTGTGAATGGCTCACCGGACAGTCCGGTGCACCATCGGACAGTCCGGTGATTTATAGTCGTACACCGTTGATCGCTTCCCGAGAGCAGCCATTTGACAGTCGCCAGCCTAGCGCACCGGACAGTCCGGTGCACCCAGACCGAGCTGTCTTTGGCTGAACAAAGCCATCTCTTTTCCAATTTGATTTCTCCTGTTTCCAGCACTTAGACACAATACATTAGTTCTTAAAACAATGTACCAAGTCTAGAAACATACCTTTAGACTTGATTTGCACTTTGTCCATCATTTTGCATAGATTACCATAAGTCCACTTGTGTTGGCACTCAATCACCAAAATACTTAGAAATGGCCCAAGGGCACATTTCCCTTTCACGTATGAAACAACATAGATGAATATATGAAACATATATAATCTGCAGAACGCAAAACAGTAAGGAAATAAATTGATCATACCCTCCCATGCGCTCTGATGATCAAGATCCTTGTCCAGCTTCCCTTGTCATGTCGTCAGGAAGAAGATGTTTTTGGGCAGTCGCGTAGACGCTCCCCAAAAACCTAATTGCCGATCCTCCGTGCAAGGTCTCGAACGGCAAGGGCTTCAGAGGTACCTGTCCTCTCGCTTCTCTGTGCGCACAGAGCTACGAGATGGAAACACCCACACTCTGGACTGTGATTCTGAAGGTTCTGCTCTCGTGTACCAAGTGACATGGTTGCTCCCCTATTTAACCTCTCGCGGAGGGAAGCTGAAGGAGAAGGGTCGCATGCGGCGCGCCAAGAGACGGACAACACAAGGGTCTCACATGCGTGGCTGACGAAGAGACGGGCAAATGAAAGGTTTAACCCGGAGTTGAAACTCCCGCGGTTAATGAGTGCTAAAAATTAACACAACCACACCACGTCCGCTCGCCGCCTGCCTGCCTGCCTGCCTCGCCACGCCCGAGCCCGGCCCGACCGGCGGCGGCGGAGGCATGCGCGCGTGCGTGTGGCACGCCCTTGTCCATTTCTTGACTTCTCAAATTAAGTGGAATAATTCCCACCATATAAGTCAAGCCTAAAGACCCTTGGACTTCCAATATGGTACTATTGGTATTCCCCACCATTACACACCATAGAGTTAATTCAATAAATGGGCCAAGCCCATAAAAGATCCAACAATCCCCACCAAACTCTAGGGTTTGTAATGATGAAGTATTAGAATCACAATCCTTTTATATACTAGTGTTTCGATGGAGACTGTTAAGTTGAACATCCATCTAGAATAAGAGTTTCACTCATTCACAACTGAACAATGGACTAAGCCTTGAATTGACAGTTTTGTGTGAAATGAGATTCGCTCAAATCCTTTGCTGATACTAGGCTGCAAAAGGGCATTCCCGCTGTTTAGAAGCGTATAAGTCACACTTCAGTGCCTTTCATGAGTATTTAAGGATTACCCAAGTCCCATAGACTGTGACCAGCAGTCTGACTCATATAGGTGTACTCCTCAGAAGATGTTCTGTAGGACAACATCTCATCTTTATAAGACTCTTGGAATACATTAAGGTAAATACCATCCTACCTTACAGATAGGAAAGATGTGCATCAGAAATGAGTTAAAGAAGGGATCTTTCCTCACAACCTACTCCTAGCTTGTTTCTCCACTCTACTTCACGGGATCTCCGATCACATAGAGCAGGTTACCACTAGAGTAGATTTCACATGGGTCTCATACCCATTTCTCTCGATGCACTTTCTATCACATTGCGTGACAGACCCTTAGTGAATTGATCTGCCAGATTATTCGATGTGTGGACATAATCCACTGTAATAACTCTGGAGTTTTTTTAGCTTTCTGACAGATTTCAATCTTCTCTTAACATGCCTTGTAGACTTCATGTTATTCCTAGAACTGTTAACCTTTGTAATCACCGTTTGGTTGTCACAGTTCATGGAAATAGCCGGTATCGGTTTTTCAACTACCGGTAAATCCAATAGGAAATCACGAAGCCACTCGGCCTCAGCCCCAGCAGTGTCTAATGCTACGAGTTCTGCTTCCATTGTAGACTTCGTTAAAATAGTCTGCTTGCAAGACTTCCAGGAAACAGCGCCACCTCCAAACAGAAACACATATCCGCTTGTGGCATAAAGCTCATCAGCATCAGAAATCCAGTTGGCATCACAATAGCCTTCCAGCACTTTTGGGTTTCCAGTATAATGAATACTGTATGTCATAGTACCTTTCAAATACTGCAACACTCTCTCAAGAGCACGCCAGTGATCATCTCCTGGTTTTGACACAAACCGACTTAGCTTACTCATAGCATAAGAGATGTCTAGCCTTGTTGCGCTTGCAAGGTACATGAGCGAGCCAATGATCTGGGAGTATGTCAATTGTTCCCTTGCAATACTCCGATTCTTTCTCAATAGCATGCTAGGATCATAAGGTGTTGGAGTAGGATCACAGTCACTAAAACCAAAGCGACTCAATACCTTTTCCACATAATGGGATTGTAACAAAGTTACCCCACCATCAGCTTCTCTAACAAGCTTGATGTTTAGAATGACATCAGCCTCTCCCAAATCTTTCATCTCGAAATTGCTCGATAGAAGATTTTTAACTTCCTCAATCACATTGAGATTTGATCCAAAGATCAAGATGTCATCAACATAAAGACACAGCATAACAGACTCACCCCCACCATACCGATAATATATACACGTGCCAGATTCATTTACAACAAAACCAACAGCTGTAAGAGTATTATCAAACTTTTCATGCCATTGCTTAGGTGTTTGTTTTAGGCCATACAATGATTTTATCAACCTGCACACCTTGTTCTCTTGACCATCCGCAATGAACCCTTCTGGCTGATTCATATAGATCTCCTCATCCAACTCTCCATTTAGGAAAGCTGTCTTAACATCCATCTGATGAATGATAAGACCATAAGAGGCTGCCACCGCTATAAATGTGCGAATTATAGTCAATCGAGCCACTGGTGAGTAGGTATCAAAGAAATCTTCATCCTCTTTTTGGGTATATCCTTTGGCTACAAGCCTTGCCTTGTACCTCTCGATTGTACCATCGGGCCTAAGCTTTTTCTTGAAGATCCATTTGTAGCCTATAGGTTGACAACCATAAGGACGGTCAACGACCTCCCAAGTTCCATTAGACATAATAGATTCCATCTCACTCCTTACTGCTTCCTTCCATAAGTCAGCATCAAGAGAGGAATATGCCTCACTAATGGTAGTTGGTGTGTCTTCCACAGGGTACACTATAAAGTCATTACCAAAGGATTTTGCAACCCTCTGTCTCTTGCTCTATCGAGTGACTATAGTGTCATCCTCCTCAGGGATGTGCATGTGAGAATCCTCAGCATGATCTATAGGAATCGACAGTTCGTGCTCATGGGGAATTATAGTCTCATGACTTATATCACTAGGTGTATTCTTCATGGGAAACTCATTCTCAAAAAATGTTGTGTCTCTTGATTCCATGATAGTATCAACATACATATCAGGCACATCAGATTTTATAATTAAGAACCTATACCCAGTGCTGTGAAAAGAGTACCCAAGGAATATACAATCAACAATTTTAGGTCCAAGTTTATGCTTTTTGTTGATTGGCACATTTACTTTAGCCAAGCAATCCCAAGTGCGCAAATATGAGAGATTTAATCTTCTCTTTTCCCATTCCTCAAATGGTGTGATCTCTTTGTTCTTTGTTGGAACTCTATTCAGGACATGACACGCTGTCAAAATTGCCTCACCCCACCATGCCTTGGATAATCCCGCTGTACTCAACATGGCATTCACCAAATCTGTTAGAGTGCGGTTTTTCCTTTCAGCAATCCCATTGGATTGTGGTGAGAATGGCGGTGTCCTCTCATGAATAATACCATGTTCCATGAAGAACTCATCGAACACATTAGAGAAATATTCTCCACCTCGATCAGACCTTAACCGTTTTATTTTCCTCTCAAGTTGGTTCTCAACTTCAGCTTTATAGGTCTTAAAATAATTAAACGCTTCATCTTTTGTTTTTAAGAGATACACATAGCAAAATCTGGTGGAGTCATCTATAAAAATGAGAATGTATCTTTTACCACCTTTAGTCAAAATTCCATTCATCTTGCATAGATCAGAATGAACAAGTTCTAGAGGTGCCAAACTCCTCGCCTCAGCAGCCTTGTGAGGCTTGCGAGGTTGTTTTGATTCAACACACATATGGCACTTAGACTTTTTGACCAAGTTAAATTTAGGAATTAGATTTAGATTTGCCAACCGCATAAGACAGCCAAAGCTTGCATGACAAAAACGTGAATGCCATAAATCTGATTCATCAGAAAAATCAACAGAATTCACCAGTTTATTACACATATCATGCAGTGATAAGCGAAACAAGCCTCCGCAGTCATATCCTTTACCAACAAAAGTACCATGTTTTGACACAACACATTTATTAGACTCAAGAACAACTTTGTATCCATCTCGACATAGCATAGAAGCGCTAACGAGATTCTTCTTGATAGAGGGCACATGCTGCACGCTCTTCAATGGTACCGTCTTTCCCGAAGTAAACTTCAGAATGACCATACCAACACCAAGAACATGAGCACGCGACCCATTTCCCATTAACAAGGTGCCAGACCTCCCGACCTGATAGGAGGAGAACATAGAGGCATCAACACACACATGAATGTTTGCACCACTTTCCATCCACCACTCAGGTGAATTACAAACTGAAAGAACAAATGGTAAAGAATTACCATACCCAGATGTTCCATCTTCAGTTTTAGTGGTTACAACATTAGCTGATTTCTTGTCCTATGTGAACTTGCGATCAGGGCACTCTCTAGCCCAATGTTGATCACTACCACAGACAAAGCATCCTCCCTTTCCCTTGTTACTGTTGTTCTTCTTTTTAACTGTGCTGTTTGAACAGGTTTATTTGTATTCTCTTGTTTGTTCTGGTTTTTCTTCTTGTTAAACTTGCGAAAGTTTCTCTTCTGCACCACATTAGCAGTAGAGGTCTCAACACCTTTTCCACTGTCCTTTGTTCTAGCCCTTTCCTCAACATCAAGAGTAGCAATGAGCTCTTCCACATTGAACTCTTGTCTCTTATGTTTGAGAGAGGTAGCAAAGTCCTTCCAAGAAGGTGGCAACTTGGCGATTATACCGCCAGCCACAAACTTGTTAGGCAAAGGACAAGGAAAAAGCTCGAGTTCCTTAGCTAGTGCTTGAAACTCATGAGCCTGTTCCACTACAGATCGGTTCTCAACCATCTTGTAGTCATATAGCTGCTCCATAAGATACAGCTCGCTACCAACATCAGTAACTCCAAACTTTCCTACAAGTGCATCCCACAGCTCTTTCCCTGTAGGAAGGATGATATAGCTTTTCTGGAATTTTGTATCAAGTGCGCTAATTACTGCTCCTCGAAAGAGGTTGTCTTCAGCCTTTAACTTATCCTCATCCTCAGGAGGTAAGTCGGCAGGCTTGCCCTCAGCGGCATGAAAACAAGACATTGCAGTTAGCCACAATTCCATCTTAGCTTTCCATATCAAGAAGTTTTTACCATCAAAAGGATCAGGCTTTAGCACAGCAGCAAAACCTCTGACAGAAAAATGCCTAACATTAGGTTTTTGGATTGTTAGAATTATAGACATTTTCCATATCATTTTAATTTCATCAATTAACATTATGATGATGACATATAATAAATAATTAATCATAGAAATCATGATCTCAAACAGATCCATAACAATATGGATCATGAGAACACAAAGCATATGAATCATATAAATACGATAAGCATATAAACTAACTGATCAATTGAAACTAAACATATAGCAATATAAACAACATGACTGTAAAATTAAAACAAACAGATATAGCATATTATAATAAGAAAGAACATATAAGATAAAATCATTGCTACGTATGAAACAGCATAGATGAATATATGAAACATATATAATCTGCAGAACACAAAATAGTAAGGAAATAAACTGATCATACCCTCCCATGCGCTCTGATGATCCAGATCCTTGTCCAGCTTCCCTTGTCATGTCGTCAGGAAGAAGATGTTTTTGGGCAGTCGCGTAGACGCTCCCCAAAAACCTAATTGTCGATCCCCCGTGCAAGGTCTCGAAGGGCAAGGGCTTCGGAGACACCGTGATTCTGAAGGTTCTGCTCTCGTGTACCAAGTGACAGGGTTGCTCCCCTATTTAACCTCTCGCGGAGGGAAGCTGAAGGAGAAGGGTCGCATGCGGCGCGCCAAGAGACGGACAACACAAGGGTCTCTCATGCGCGGCTGACGAAGAGACGGGCAACTAAAAGGTTTAACCTGGAGTTGAAACTCCCGCGGTTAATGAGTGCTAAAAATTAACACAACCACGCCTCGCCTCGCCACGCCCGAGCCCGGCCGGCGGCGGCAGCGCACGCGCGCGTGTGGCACACCCTTGTCCATTTCTTGACTTCTCAAATTAAGTGGAATAATTCCCACTATATAAGTCAAGCCTAAAGACCCTTAGACTTCCAATATGATACTATTGGTATTCCCCACCATTACACACCACAGAGTTAATTTAATAAATGGGCCAAGCCTATAAAAGATCTGACATAATCCTGGCCTGCGGTGGGCATAGAGCTATACTAGCATCCAGGGGCGGATCTGCGTCCGGGGCTGCCTGAGCTGCAGCCCCGGTCGCGGCCCACTTACTACAGCGAATAGGCGGCCCATTAGGTCACGTTCACGTCCCGACGTCCGCTCCTCAGTCCTCCCTCCAGCTCCAGCCGCCACTACGCCTATGTGTCTATCGTCTACTCCAGTTGCAGAGCCGCCGAGCCGTCGGTCGCGTGCCTCTCGCGGTGTCGTGCCTGGAGGCCGGAGCACCGCTCGTGGCGCTACCGTCTATGCCAGTTGCAGAGCCGCCGACCGTGTGTCTCTCGCGGTCTCATGCCCGGAGGCCGGAGCACTGCCACGAGCTCTCCCTCCTGGCCTGCTTCGCCTAACCGCCGCGGCGCCCGGAGATCGGAGCAGCTGAGCAAGGGCGGGCGCGGGCGGTGGATCAGAGCACCGAGCAGGTGAGCACCTCGTGCTCGTGGTCGTGGGCGCCACGCGCCACTGCGCTATGAAGCAGACTGCAAATAAGCAAGTTGCTAGCTATGAAGACCGAAGCCCGAAGGTGAAGGTGAAGCTGTTAGCTATGAAGCAGACTCCAGACAAAGCAAGCTGGATCTGCCACTCGACGAAAGAATGGAACAAATTTCTTATCGATTATTTAAGACAAGCAAGCAGACGGTAAGTATCGACTTATTTTTTGGGCTACAAATTTCTTGAATGTTTAAATTATATCTTATTTCTTATGTGATATTAAACATCAACTATATTTTTTGTTTAGTTAAAAAAAATTATAGTCTTAGTTTAGTAGCCCCCTCTTGAATCAATCCTGGATCCGCCACTGCTGGCATCTAAATGACTCTAGCACGCGGCGATTGCACAGTATAGCCACGTACGTAGATGGGCCTTCGCTGACGAGGTTAATTTGGTGTGCCGTGCCAAGCACGACAACACAAATGTTCGGAGGTAACTAGTACACAGGTCCTTTTGTGTTTGTCCCTAACTTTGTGAAAAAAACCCCTTAGTTAGATCGTGCCAGTCGCAAAACTGTGCTCACGGTCACGGATTACATGCCACCGAGACAAGGTTAAGAAATCCTTTTGCGTTGGTAGCTGATGAGAAGAAGAAGAAAAAATTGATGGGGGGACGAAACAGATGAACGTTACTGTTAGGGAATGTGAGCCTAACGGTCCATGCCGGCCCATGTGCTAAGGGAAACGCTACAAAGAGCAGTGTGGTCACCAGGATGATGGAGGAATATTCAGAATACAACGGTTCATCTCTCTTCTCTAGTTTCCTCTCTTCCATGTATCCTCTACCTCCCTCTCTAGTTTCTTCTAGACCCTTCTAGAGTGGCTTCAGCATTCTTCTCCTATCCTTAATCCTCATGCTGTTCTTCCTTCTCAGACTATAATCCTCTGTAATCGCTATTGTGAGTTGAATCAATACACACTGATAGTGTGAGTTGTTAACAATTGGTATCAGAGGAGTCGATTGTCGATCAAGTTCCATGGATCCTGCTGCCCTCAAGTTTCTCCTCGACGAGATCGGCAGGCTTTTCGACGAGCAGAACGCGAAGTGGGACGCAAGGTTTTCTCAGTGGAATGTGAAGCGGGAGCCAGAATCGTACCTTGGAGACGAAGTTGAGGCAGAGGAAGTAGCGGCCAGCGATCTGTGCGAGGCGCGCGATCTAGAACGGGAAGAGGTCGAGCATGCGAAGCTCCATGAAGATGGAAGTTAGGGAGCGGCCGATGTGGGGCGAGAGGTCGCGCTCGCGGCATGCTTGCTTGCCGCTGATGCGTGCGCAGCCGGAATCGTCGACGGCGCTGCGCCCTTCGACTCCTACGTCCCGGCCTACGCCGTCCAGTTCGACGGCTTCAACCTCGACCACGCGGCCTTCCTCGGCAACGGGGCCAACTCCGACCTCATGGGCTCTGCCTTCTTCAAGGAAAGAGAGGAGGCGCACAAGTGCATGCCCTCGCAGGACAAGCTCGTCATCGACCTAGATCCGCCAAACAACATAGAGACGTCGTTTTCAGAGTCAGCCTTCCACGACGTTCCCGGCGCCAACTACATGGAGGCGCTCACCACATGTTCGACTCCGGGCCTCACTGAGCGTGCCATGGACGAGCTCATCAGGATGGCGCAGGCCGGCGAGCGCCTGTGGGTCAATACGGGTGGTCGCGAGGTGCTCCACGTCGACACGTACGACAGCATCTTCGCCAAGCCCGGCGGCTCGTTCCTCGGCCCAGACGTGCACGTCGACGCCTGGTTCGGCGCGCCCCCGTCACGCTCGGGCCGCCTTCCGTCGGGATGCCTCATCGCCGACATGGCCGATGGCTCCTCCAAGGTGATCTGGGTCGAGCTGGAGATCAAGGACAGGGTTTCCATCCACCTGCTCTGGTCCGGCCAGGACCGCGGCGTGTCCGGCACCTTCGCGCCACGTCACGGCGGACTTCCTCCGCGCGCAGGAGCTGGACATCATGTGCAGGGGGCACCAAGTGGTGGAGGACGGATACGAGTACTTCCCCGACCACCAGTTCGTCACCTTCTTCACTGCCCCCAACTACCGCCAGCTCGGCTGCTCCTTCACCATCTTCAAGTCGAAGATAGATAGAAGCAGCAACTCGCCCCTTGGGTGTTCGACCAGATGTCCCAACCAGGCGCTGCACCCCATTGTCAAGCTCAATCCGGTAGCCGTGGTGAATATTGCAGGCGCCGGGGGCAAGTTTTGTGGAGGAATTGATATCAACGTTTTCACAATGGTTCATCAGATTGCGGGTCAAGGAGATGTCTGGGGTTCATTGCCAGTTACTCTAGCTGCTTGTGGTCACTGTGTGATGGTTGTGATGGTAATGGAGCCCTACGCACGAGGGAAGCTCTTCGATCGCATCATTGGCAAGGGTTACTACATGGAGCGTGTTACTGCTATATCCTGCAGAGCAGCTGTGAATGTTCAGCAACGATTCTTGTGGGATCTAGGTGTCGTGGTGTGCAGCAGAAGCGTGGTGGCGTTCGGCAGCAAACTACGACACACATGTGTAGACGGCCGGACGACGCACTGCTACGACTGCGAGCTGCTGACCGGTGAAACATTAGAGTCTTGGCGAACACGCAGCGCAAGACAATAGCCAAGGAAAGAGTACCTGGAGATTCCCTGCGCAGAGCTATGGTGCATGGCCGAGCCAAGCGTTTTGCATTACGATAAACAGAAATCTGGACTAGTCCAGCGAGTGGTGGATGAGCTTCTTGTGTGTTTTAGATCATCAGCAAGCACACAGACTGTGAAGTTGTCAATGGTGAAGACATATTTGAGGAAAAAAATGAGGGCCTTCCTTGACTTGTCCAAAGACAACTTGAAGATCAAGCACGGTGAAATCCAAGGCAATTACATCTATGGAGCAACAAAGATATCTATCCTCAACAGTTCAGATGCATTAGAGAACCTTTTCCCAGGAATTGACAACAGAGCTGTTGGGAAAACACAAACGAACCTAGCTAGCAGTAGAAATCTCTGTCTGTACATTTTCTTAGTACAATATAGATCCACTTTAGATGAGAGAGTACCTTCAGGGAAGATTATACTTATTGACTTGGATGGCTCTATGACAATTAAGAAAATTGGTGCTGAAGGACGGGTCTTGCAGATGCGAAGGCAATCAACAGTGTCATTGACTCACTAAGCTTTGTTTCAATCTCAGTCTTTCAGCTTGAAGAGATTGTATTGGGTCTAATAGCCAGTGAAGCCAGGATATCTGGTCTGGGTGCTGCCAGCAGTGGTCAAGGCAAATTTTCAGTCTTTCTTTGGGATCCCGGTGAATTTGATGACATGTATCGGCTTGAGGGCAAGCCGATTTTTAAGAAGGGGGGAATGTTAGGGAATGTGAGTCTAACAGCCCATGCCGGCCCATGTGCTAAGGGAAACGCTACAAAGAGCAGTGTGGTCACCAGGATGATGGGGGAATATTCAGAATACAACGGTTCATCTCTCTTCTCTAGTTTCCTCTCTTCCATGTATCCTCTACCTCCCTCTCTAGTTTTTTCTAGACATTTCTAGAGTGGCTTCGGCATTTTTCTCCTATCCTTAATCCTCATGCTGTTCTTCCTTCTCAGACTATAATCCTCTGTGATCGCTATTGTGAGTTGAATCAATACATACTGATAGTGTGAGTTGTTAACAGTTGCACTCGTGCCCTTTCCTTTTTCCTGGAAACAGGGGTAATGAAGAAAACCCCTGAGGCCATGTTCGTTTCTACCCAATCCATATGGATTGAGGGGGATTGAGGGGGTTTCAATCCCTAGTAAGTCAAAATCCCCTCCAATCCATATCAATCCTCTCCAATCCATATGGATTGAAAATAACCGAACAAGCCCTGACAGAGTTTAATGTCGTCCACGTATGTACGTACGTACGTACTGCATCATCCAGAGCTTTGCTAAGCTCTCGATCGCGACACCGGGCTGTATACACACACATCCTCCGGTCCTCCTACTGCACGCAATGAATCGTCTCATTGTCCGATGGCACAGCACTACAGTCTGTATATGTGCGATTGAATACGTGAGAGGACGGTTCGTTGCATCCGCCACCCAGAGCTAGCTAGCTAGTAATTGAGGCGCATTCAAAACTCCTTGCACTAATTCGACCCCGGTTGCCGAATCAGCTCTCACGCGCCTTCCTTCTCTACTACACACGCACCGCCCCGTATGCGGGTGCACGCCCTAGCTTGGTATGCACGGCAGCGCTACCGGTATGGCATTGGCAAATATAACTACTACTCAGCGCCACGGAACTGAAGAGATCGAACTACCGGTTCGAATTTCCCAGCGGCCGCTCCCACTACTGGCCGAAGTTTGCATGGCCGTGCCGTGCATATATTACGTGCTCGCTGAACCTGCCCTTTTCAGCTTGCCTGGGGTAGAGAGCAGAGACGATGGGGCGTTTTCTCCCTCTCTCTTGCTAAAATGATACTAATCGCTAGCTACTGCTTCTAGTGGCAGTATCAATGCGAGATACAGGGCAGAGAGGCCTGATCGATCGAGAGCGAACGCAATGCAACAATGACATATATGTACACCACAGTCCACAGGGGCCGACCAGCTTTCCGCAAGTTCGTTCGATCGATTAGGATTAGGATTACGTACGTACAGCATGTAGGAGGAGGATCGGAGTAGTACATGCATTGCACGCACGCGCGCGGACAATGCAAGTGATCGACGGACACCCCCGAAAGTTCCGAGCTGCACCCATGCTATGCACTTGTATATCTACATCACCACTCATCGCCATACTATATGATACGATATACCCGGCCCCTTGGTGAACCGAACCGTACGTACAGCTGATCGATCGGTCGGACGGCGTCGGCGTCGGCGTCGCCATTAACCATGCAACTCCTCCTCGCTCCTCCACGCTAGCTGTCCGATTGGATTACGCTGCCTCTAATATAATTACGTAACGTGATCCTGAGCCCCTCCACCCCACCCCTTGCACATGCGGACGAACACACGTGCGCGGTGCGCGCGCGCTCTACTGTTCCACTTCGTTCCACGCATGGCTAGGCCGGGGGGGAGCACGGTATAGAATAGAACCATCCATGGTCGTAGGTCGGTCGGACGACGCGCTCCCGTTTAATTTGATTTGATGATCGACGCTGCCGGCCGGTGGGGCATGCAGCGTGTAGCCAGCTAGCTAGTCCCGGCAGCAGAGCAGCTGGAGCCCGAGCTTGAGCAGTGGCACCGGCGGCTCCGGCTCCGGCTCCGGGGCGGCGGGGCGGCTCGGCGCGTGCAGGAACTTGCAGTTGGGACACGCCGGGCTGGCGCGGCACATCATCACCAGCATGTGGCAGCGCATGCACACGCCGGCCACCATCTCCCTCCTGCTGCTGCTGCTGCTGTCCTCGGCCTCCTCCGCGGGCTGACGACAACGGTCATGTGTCGCCTTAGCCGCCGGGGGCTTGGGCCTCTTCCTCTCGTGGGCGACAGCCCGGCGCGGCTCCAACGTGAGGTTCAGCTCCAGGTCCAGCCCTGGCGGCGCGCAATTCGCGGAGTCCTCCTCCTCCTCCTCGGCGGCGGCGCGGTACTCCGGCTCCCCCCTGGGGTCCTTCCACGTCCGCTTCTGCGTCCTCGTGTTGTAGTAGTGGATCTGCCCCGACTGCATGACACACAGTCACACAGACAGGAGTCAGAGAAGAGTAGACTAGACCGAAGCAGGGCCGCCGCGGCCGGGCCTGCTTGCTGCTCACTCGGCACTCGCTCGCTCGCTCGTCCGCTCCGTACACGTACCTTGATGTCGAGGCAGCGTTGCCACTCGGGGGGCAGCGGCGCGGCGTCGAAATTGAGCTCGATCCCGTCCACGACCTCGCCGCAGTCGTCTTCGTCGCTGCCGTCCCGCTTCCGCTTCCTGCCGTTGGGCGCGGCACCCGTGGTGGTGGAGGAGGCGACGACGGCGCTGCCGACGAGGGAGAGCCACGGCGCGCGCTTGCTGGTGGTGGCCTCCGGCCGGAGCGCCGCCGTGGACTGCAGCGTCGACACCATATGATCTATGTCGTTGCACCCCCCGCGCGGCGGTCGTCGGTGCAGCAGCGTGGTAGCTAGCTAGCGTACTACGTACTTGGCTTGGTCGCAACCTCCTGGTGATGTGTAGGAGTGTATATATGTATATATATGCGATGCGATAGGAGTGTGGGGGCGATGGGTTTGGAACTGGATTCGGGTGCAGCGAGGGGGTCGTGTCCGGTTTATATAGGGGAGGGAGAACGGAGGACCTGAGAAGTGGGTTCCTCGGCCGCTGGGAGAGCTGAGGCTCGACGTCGACGGGGCCCGGAAATTTATGAGCACAGAAGCGGTAGCCAGGATCTTAAAAGGGGGTGCACTGCGGCCGGGCCCACGAGATGTTCACACAGCTACTTACACTTACTGCTGGTCAGGTCGGGGTCAGGGTCCAGTCAGTCACTCAGGCCGCTGGTCCGCTCCGCCTGGCGCCTGCATCGCATTCCAGCCATATCTCGATTGCGTTTGCGTGTCATCCGGCTCCGCGGCCGGCCGGCCCATGCTCCGGGGCAGCAGGCTCGGTCACCGGCTCGATCGATCTCCCCGTCCCCGCGCGGGCGCGGCAAGTATTTGCCATTAGTGCTGCTCCGTCCTCCTCCTCGCCTCGCCTCGCCTCGCCTCTCCACTCCACCCGCCGATCGTCGCATCGCATCGCTCTCCGCCCTCACATGCGGCATGGGCTTTTTTGCGGTTAACCATCGTTTTTAGCTCGCTCGCCATCAAGGCTAGCTAGCTCGCAGCAGCGCATTAACCTCTCTAGCTAGCTCCCATCAGATCGATCGTCGGCTGGCGCTATAGCTCCACCAGCGTCGCCTGAGTAATTAATTAGTTTCCCTTATCCGCGTCGATCGAGTTCCTCCTCCTCCAGACGGGCTCCGGTTCCGGCCGAAAGCGGGTAGCTGCAGACTTGGACGGAAACCCACCTGTAAATATGAAACGACGATTCAACTTCGTTTCCGTTGAGGGCTTGAGGCTGTGTGAATGCGACCGCATTCAATTCGTGACCGGGAAGCGGATAGGATCATGTCACGGAGAGAGAGAGAGGATTATTAGCAGGAATCGCCTTCGCCTATAGGAGTAGAGCATCTGTGCCTGCTGCCTGCTGCCTGCTGCCTGCTGGTGCATGGCGCGCGCCGCTCTCTCGCCTCCCATAGCCATCTCCTTTTCTCCCTTGTTCCGATCCTCTTCCCCCGTTCTCGAAGCAAGGTGGTCGTTGAGCCATTAATCGCTGGTCGCCGAGCCGACGCTCGACTACTACCGCATGCATATATTAGAGCGAACGATCATCAGGGCGGCGATCGATCGATCGATCGGTACGGTCCAGCTGACATTGAGCAGCAGATATACGTATGCATGCTATGCTAGCACTACCTGCAGCAGTCGATCACCATCCACACCGCAGATACTACTCCAGATCCTACAATCTCACCGCAAGAATGAAGATCCAAACGGGCCCTACGATACGTACGTAAGTAGACGAACTGGAGTAAGTAAACAAGAAATGTTACTGAACGGATTGACCAAAGTGTACTGGCCGGCCTTGGCCCCTTGGGCGCGCGCGGCTTTAAAAGCTACACTAGCTGTATCTAATTCTGCCCCTGATGAACGCAGTAATTGTGAATACCAGTATAGCGTTGCTCGATGCTAGTACTACTAAGCTCATGCTGACAGCAGGAGTAAATGACTACTGGTAGTAGTATATAGCTAGAGCAGCAAGGCAGGCCCAGACCCCGGCCCAGAGGCAGTAACAAATTCAACCGTACCCTTGTCTCCAGTCAGCAGCAATTGCCAGCAAGCATCAGGGGCGCACACACAGCCATTACGGGCGTTCCGTAATCCCGACTGTTATCAGAACCTTCCATGTCAACTCATCAGCCTCTGCCCCTTTTTTTCTAGCGCGCGACCACGCACGACCAGGGCATGCAGCGCGAGCAGCAGACACACGTGTCGCCCGTGCGGAACCTCGGAGACCGTAGGGGGGTGGGGGGAGCGGTGAGAGCTCGCGCGGGCGGACCGGCCGGGGTGGCCACTGGGCAGACCGGAGCCGGCGACGAAGGGACCGGACGGAGGCGATCGAGAGAGAAAGCCAGGGAGGGGCGCTCACAGTTGAGGCCGGTCGGATTCAATGCGGCTGCTGTCTGGCTCCTCCCCCCCATTTACTCCAGCTTCCAAATTTGGGTCGCCAAGGCCCATGGGAGACTCCTCCAATTTAAAGCGGCCCAACACCCTCCCGCTTTTATTAACGCCAAGTTTACAACCGGGGGAGGGGAGGGGAGGAATAATAAATTTCCGCCAACCCTTCTCTTTAAATTCGGAGTGGGGGGCGAGGGCGGGGGCGGATTTACCGGGATGCCCCTCGCGTTGCTTGCGCGGCGCCTGCCTCCGCCCAGGAGATTAGCTGCGTGGCCTTTAAAGAGCCGAGCCCTCGCTCGCCTCTGCTGCCGCTAGCTGCAATTGTTATTGTTATTGCTATGATGGCTGCTGCCGCTGCCGCTGGTGCAACGCAATTGCTCCGCTGTACTATCTACTACTCCGCGCGCTTGTACGTAGCCGGCCGGTAGGAGTGCCTATGCTACTCAGCTAGTACTGCGGTAGCTAGCTATAGCATCCGGTAGGGCGACAAGCCACAAGTGTGTTCGCTGTTGGGACATCGTCGCCGCTGCGTGCATCTTGTGTTAGGAAAACAGTTTAGCTGGGTAACTGCCCGCATATCATATGCGGGAAGCACCGAACTCTTTGGACTTCGTCATTCAGTGATTCATCGACCAATAATACGTAGTACGTGCTGGGAGTGCAGTACTCCCGGTCGGTTAAGATTTGTTGTTGCTAAGATATAGGGCCATGCATATGCTGACATGCTGCAGCGCTGTCGTTTCTAGCTCTACCGGCCATCTTCATCCATCGACGCGCGCGCCACTGGATACCGTCGTTTACGTAACTTGCATGAATGAATTACTCCGAAAGCGGTGGATTTGGGCACCACCTCCTGTTCCAGTGCAAGAGGAGTGATGAATGCTGCTAGCTGCTCTGCAATGATATGATACCGGGTAGTAGTAGTTCCCCCGGTCCCCCCAATTTGAAGATCCCCAGAATGCTAGAACAAGTGCGCGCGCGCACCTCGCTTCTGGTTCTGCACACCTCTATCTAGCGGATTGACGTAAATTTAAGAGCTGGACAGGCGGCACAGGGCCACTTCTGTAATCGTGTCAGGCGCGGCAAATACAGAATGGGAAATGAGAAATGCAGGTGCCGCCAGCCACGACGGGAACTCGTAGCTATATATATATATGTCTTTTGCAAAGAACGTGTAACGGTTGTATATTTGGAAAAAGGACGCAATGCGAGGCTTTTCTTCGGTGACTTGGGCCTCGAACTCTTCTCTAGAAGATCAAGATTCAAGAACGACGCCGAGCCTCGACGGTAATATTATAATATTTATGTCATGTAAAACTAAGGTAATACAAAACTACATTACCAAACGGACCCAATGTTTAGAGACAACTCTATCAATTAAGAACGGCACTATAAACAAGTTTGTCAATTAGTACACATATATGGAAGCTAATTCTATCGCCGCTATAAATGAATTAATTCTAAAGGCTGTTGGGCCCACTTTGAAAGTTGAACGTTTCCAAGCATTCTCCTCCTCGAGTCTCAAACCAGCTGTGGTTGATGAGTGATGGCCGATAACCATTTCTTGTTCCCATATTGAGTTTCAAATACCAGAACTTGGCTTTAGAAAAATCAGAAAAAAGGAAACGTTTATAAGCATCTTAGATTTTCGTCTATAATCTACCTCGTCCGTTCTAAATCATAAAATATTTTTAACTTTATTAGAAAACAAAATAATTCAAATCTGAATAAAACTATAAAAAAATACTTATGATATCAAATACATATACTATAAAAAATATAATTAACAAATAATCTAATAAAACTTATTTGATTTCATGACATTTAATTATTTTATTATATAAATTTGATCGTAGTTTGGCATACTTTGGCTTAAATAGCAGAGGGGAAGAAATGCGGACGGCGACCACTCTCGGCAACATTAAAGGCCGGAAGAAGACGGTCATATATAGGTCGTGCTGCTCGAGTGAAGTCCACCTGTTCCCATTAACTTCCCCTTCAATGTCTGCATCAATGCGCCCGCCCGCACGCAACGTCGCCGCCTTTAATTTTCCTGCGAACGGCGAGGGCGCTGGAACGCTCCCCCGCCGTCCGATGCGGCACGACCGGCTGCGAGGTTGCGGCGTATGGGGGGCGAACAGGTACGCACGTGTGCTTGGCTTGGCTGCTCTGTGGCTGTGCCTGGTCTCCTCCCTGTTTGCTGCACGCCCCCCTGGCAACCTGGGTGGGCGAACCAGGAGTGCACTGTTAAAATTGTATAAAAATGGACGAAACAAAAGGACGCGTCTTATTTTACGCACAAATGTGTACAAGGGTAAAGTCAGCAAGCGGTTACTACCAATCCCCTGTACAGTTAATCAAAATGCACTCTAGCTCATATGGCATGTTTTGTCTATGCCATCCATCGAAATTGTGTCGGGCATCAACACCAGAATTTTGATATGTCATTGTACAATGTGGCACTGAAGTTCGGTTTCAAAATATGTTAAAACAAACGACGTGATCATTAAATAAAAATCTAAGCCGTAAATTACGACCCGGATGGCTACAATCACATGCTACACGTTCTATCTCTGTCGCAACACCTAAGCTAGGATGTTTCTAGTTCACAACCACTCTGGTTTACCCTTGCGGTAGAAGTACTTCGATTGGCACGTACGCATGCACTCCGCCTCTGTATCCGATAGGGATGATATCTGCGAATTTTTCGTCCGTTTTTAGCTCTCCATATCCGTACTCGCGACCAAAAAAAAAAATTCCTCCATAGAGATCCCTACGAACGTTTGTGGGAAACATTTCTTTCCTTTCTCTGTTTCCTACAGGGATAAATCCCCGTCGTGGATACCATCTACGCTTAAATTATAATTAGATCATACTTTATTTGTTACTAATATAAAATATTGTCACTTATACACATTGTTATTCATAAAAATCATTATATGTATATTAAAATGAATATATTTGTAAAACATGAGATCTTTTGACAAGATAATTATTTATTTTTATCATTAATCATTACATAAAAATATCGTCGCATGTAAATTTAACAGGTCCCTACGAACGAGAAATGATGTCCTTGTTTACCCGATGGGAGAGATTTTTTTGTCCGTTTACATCCCCATGAGAGAATAAATTTCTATATTCCTAAATCCTATTAGAGGAATTCCCTGTGAGGAATCGAGGATCGGATCCGCGTTGCCATCTCTAATGATCCGATCAGGATCTAAGCTAGTTGTGCTGTGCATGGATTCGAGTCCTACGTGCGGGTGGGGTTTCAAGCTAATCTAATTTAAACTGTGACGCGCACAGACCACTCCACACGACGTACCTTGCCAAAAAAAAAAAACGACGTGCTTGAATTCAATACGTAGAGCAGAGGGCAGCTGAAACCGTCAGCTGCCATGGCCGGGCCGGGAGAGTCGGAGTCGTGGCAAGGCGACGATCGACATGCCTAGCATAGGTTTGTTTTGTGCCTCCATAAAATTGTTGGCGACAACTGTACAAGCATACACTACAGTAAACGAAGAAAGTTCCGACGGTCACGCTATCTCCGACGGCCTCGTAGGAAGCCGTCGGATATTATCTTATGTCCGACGGCCAACAGGGGCTCTCGGACATAAAGACTTATGTCCGACGGCTAGTCACGAGGCCGTCGGACATAAGGTTATATCCGACGGCCTCGTAGGAAGCCGTCGGATATTATCTTATGTCCGACGGCCAACAGGGGCTCTCGGACATAAAGACTTATGTCCGACGGCTAGTCACGAGGCCGTCGGACATAAGGTTATATCCGACGGCCTCTTAACTAGCCGTCGGACATAAGGTTTTTTAACACACGGTTCCGGCCCGGCGCGGTTCATTTTCACGCGCGCGCGCTCGCTTCTCTCTCTCTGCCCGCTCACCGCCGCCGCCGTCGACGCTCGCCGCCGCCGCCGTCGAGGCCCGCCGCCCCGCCGCCCGGCCACCCGCCGCCCCGCCGCGGCCGTCCGCCGCCCCGCCGCGGCCGTCCGCCGCCCGCCGCGGCCGCCCGCCGCCCGCCGCGGCCGCCCGCCGCCCGCCGCCCCGCCCGCCGCCCCGCCGTCGGCCGCCACGCACAGCCCGCCGTCGACGCCCGCCCCGCCCGCCCGCCGTAAGGTATTAATGTATTATTAATATTTTGTATATATTAATATTGTTTTGTAGTTTATTTTATTATATCCGAGGGCCTAAATTTAATTAGTGGTGCTTAGATAATTTTAATCTTTAATTTCCGACGGTAATTATTATGCCCTCGGAATTAAGGTCAGTTTATATGATTTGTCACCCGTAATAATGTTATGTAGTGGTGTCTATATAATTTAAACTCTTAATTTCCGAGGGTAATTATTAAGCCCTCGGAAATAAGGTTGTTTTATTTGATTTAGGGTCCCGTGAAATGATTTTTTGTAGTGCTATTGTATTAGTTTGGTTAATTAGTGGCTATTGTATTAGTGTGATTAATTAGTAATCATAACTAATTAAGTTAACGAAACCTAGACGTCACCCGTTTCGGCCCAACACACCTTACATGCGACGCATGTGAGGTATGTTGGGCCGGAATTGTCCCTTTATTGGACAGCCTCGGGGTGACCGACAGAGTCCGTGTTTATGACAAAGGCATGTGCTCCTGCTTAGTTTCGGCAGCATAACCCCTGTGTTCTCCAATTGCACCATTTTTAGGCGTGCGATTGGAGAACAGCGGGGTTATGCTGCCGAAATTTCGCACGATCACATGTCTTGTCATAAATACGGGCTCGTCGGTCACGCTTGGGTGGGTTTAGGACCTATCCTTTCCTACAGATGTAGGGGCGTGATTTCTTCGTAAAAACGGATTGTCCGTGCATTACTTATCTAATTAAGTTAACGTCTCGTATTTAGTATGGAGGAGAATCGTCGATGGATGTATGAAGGTTGGAAGAAAAGAGGTGCTCTATCAAGTGAGTGGGTTGCCAAGACTGATGCTTTTCTCGACCATGCTTTTGCTCGGTCAGAGACTGGAACCGATGTTAGGTGCCCTTGTAGCAAGTGTCGGAACATTAATTTCCTTGACAGGAGGACTATGTCTATACATATTTGCAAGAACGGTTATATGCCAGGCTATGAGGTGTGGGTGCACCACGGTGAGGACCCACCTCCTCGTACTGTATCGGAAGTTCAGTCACATGAAGAGGAGGACTACGATAGGATGGAAGAGATGCTTGACGATGTACGCCATGAGCTTCTAATCGTCGATTCGGAGAACCCCGGTCAACCCACCGAGTTTGAGGATCCAGCTACACCTGAGGTTCAGAAGTTCTTCGAGCTCCTTAAAGCTGCCGAAGAGCCATTGCATGAGCACACAAAAGTGACCGTCCTTGTATTTGTGACTCGACTTATGGCTATTAAGTCTAAGTTTGCATTCTCAAACAACTGTTACAAGGAACTTTTGAACTTGATCAGTGATGTACTTCCGGAGAATCACAAGATGCCAAAGGACATGTATCAGTCTAAAAAGCTGTTATCTGGCCTCGGTATGGACTACGAAAAAATCGATGTCTGTGAAAATAATTGTATGCTTTTCTGGAAGGAGACCGCAGGTGAGAAGGAGTGTACTGTATGTGGTGAGCGTAGATTCGTTGAGGTTGAAAACGACGATGGTTTGACCGTGACTACGAAGATTGCACGTAAGCAGCTTCGTTACATGCCTCTTATACCTCGGTTGAAACGTTTGTTCATCTCCAAGAATACAGCCAGACACATGAGGTGGCACAAAGAAGGGGTACGTGAAAATCGAAATGTCATGGTGCACCCAGCTGATACAGATGCATGGAAGGCACTAGATGCTTTTGATTCCAGCTTTGCTGATGAAGTGAGGAATGTTCGCTTCGGTTTGGCAACAGATGGTTTCTCGCCATTCAATCTAACTGCAACGTCGTACTCATGTTGGCCCGTCTTTGCTGTTCCATACAACCTTCCACCAGCTCTTTGCATGAAATATGAATTTATTTTCTTGTGTCTTGTAATACCTGGTCCGGATCATCCTGGAACAAAGATCGATGTGATGATGAGGCCCCTGATTGAAGAATTGAAAATTTTGTGGGCAGGAGTCGAGGCGTACGATTGTTACAAGAAACAGAAGTTCAACCTGAGAGCCGCGTTTTTATGGTCTATTCATGATTTTATGGCTTATGGTATCTTTGCTGGATGGAGTTGTCATGGGATTTTGACATGTCCGATATGCGTTGAAGACACTTCATGCTTTCGACTAAAGTTTGGTGGAAAGATATGTTACTTCGATTGCCATAGATGTTTTTTGCCAGAGGATCACCCGTTCAGGTTCGATAGGAACGCTTTTAAAAAGGACACGATTGTGACGAGGGGACCACCCAAGCGTCTAAGTGGTCCAGAGATTCTCGCGAGACTTAATGATTTGAAACTAAACGAACATGGAAATCGTTTTGAAGGTTATGGAACCGAGCATAATTGGACTCACAAATGTGGTCTATGGGAACTCCCTTATATGAAAGCCTTGATTCTAATGCATAACATTGATGTCATGCACCAGGAACGAAATATGGGTGAAAGCATTATCAGCACTTGCATGAATATCACTGACAAAACAAAAGACAACCCTAAGGCAAGGAAAGACTTGGCCTTAATCTGTAGAAGACCAACTATGGAGATAGGAGAGAATCAGAAGAAGCCACGTGCTCCTTTCAGTATTAAACCTAAAAGGAAGAAACAATTGATGAAATGGTTGAAAAACTTAAAGTTCCCAGATGGTTACGCCGCGGGCTTTAGAAGGTCTGTGAATTTGAAGACGGGCAAGTTTTCTGGGTTGAAGAGTCATGACTACCACATAATAATGGAAAGACTCCTTCCTGTTATGTTTCGTGGTTTTGTAAAAAATGATGTATGGAAAGCATTAGCGGAGCTAAGCTACTTTTATAGACATCTTTGTGCCAAAGAAATAAAGAAAGAGATGATGGAGAAGCTTGAGCAACAAATACCGATTTTGGTATGCAAACTTGAAAAACTATTTCCACCAGGTTTCTTCAATCCGATGCAACATCTACTTGTTCACCTACCATACGAAGCTAAGGTAGGAGGTCCTGTGCAATATAGATGGATGTATCACATCGAAAGGACACTAAAGAAGCTACGTGCAATGGTTGGTAATAAGAGACGAGTTGAAGGGTGCATCGCTGAAGAATTCAAATATAAAGAGATAGCATCGTTCACGGGCCTGTACTTTGCAGAGGAACACAATGTCAATGCCCATACGTTGCGGTATCATGTCGACGAGCCCCCTATCAGTGATATTGAAATTTTTCAATGGAGGGGCAAAACTGTAGGACCCAGCACAACATACTGTTTCACCAACGACGAATGGAAGACTGCTTTACTCTACATGTATAACAACATGGAAGAGATGAGTCAGTTTCTCCTGTAAGTGTAAACTTTATTTTAGTCATTGCCGCTAGAATTTTTGTTGTGAGACTAAAATGTTTGTTTCCTTGTACTAACAGGGAATTTGATTCTCAAAATTGCATCTCTGGCTGTGAACGTGACCAGATTCGTCGAGAGGGAAAAGATGGGGGACTTAATTTCTTGTGTTGGTTTCGAGATTATGTAGATAAAAATGACAATATACACCCGGACCTTCGACAATTATCCCTAGGAGCAGTAACTGGCAGATGTTATGGTCGGTATGATGTCAATGGTTTTAGATTCCGTTCCACAAGGTTCGAAGATGATCATCCTCTAGCAGCCACGACAAATTCGGGAGTTGTAACTAGAGCTGTCGATGATGAAGGGAAGGTGACTAATTATTATGGAGTCATTAATGATATAATCGAGTACAAGTTTTTTGGAGATAAACAACTCAAAGTGGTGTTCTTTGATTGTGATTGGTTTTCTCCAAACTCAACGCGAGAAAATCAATATGGCATGGTGGAAGTCAAACACAACGACAGATTAAAAGGCCACGACACTATAATCCTTGCCCACCAATGCGAGCAGGTGTATTATATGACATATCCATCTAAGAAAAAGGGTTTGGTTGATTGGAGGGTAGTGTACAAAGTTAATCCTCGTGAACGACTATATGCTCCTGGTGATGCTGGTTATGTTGAAAGTCAAATCGAGCACGAAGTGGGGGCTGCTGAGATTTTCCAAGACGAAGAACTTACAAGCACGTTTAATGTTCAAACTGAAATGTTGGAAGAATCTTTATTAGGTGATCAAAATGATGTAGAGGTTCCTCCAAAACGAAAACGAGTGACGAGAAAGAAGAAAGCTACTTGGCGTCCATTAAATCGACGAAAGCAACTAGATCCTGATTTTGATTACGATTACGATTGACGAGTATGGAACATGATTTTATTGCATATTTTATTATTTTATTTCATATTTTATGATTTTGTTGCATATTTTATTGTCGATTTATGTACTAACATGTTGTTGTTAAAATAGGATGTCAAAGAAAATGAAGTCTTTTGCTCGTAGTTTGCTTGGGACGAGGAGTAGCTCGAGGAGCAGCTCGAGGGGTGAGGATTCAGTTTTTCAGGGCTCAGGTTCTACCATGAGCAGACGGAGAGCGCTGGCAGAACATTTGCCTCCACAAGATGTAAGTTAGTTGATAAATTACATTATTTGAGTTACTTAATATTGTATGATGTACGGTATTTGTTTCATAGGATGCTGAAATTGAGGAACCAGTGGTAGAGGATCATGCAAGAGATGATGTTGAAGATGATGGTGGAGATGATGGTGGAGATGATGCTGGAGACGATGCTGGGGATTCTGGGGCTGGTGGAGATTCCGCAGCTGGGTCTGGAACTTCTCGAGTTAGGAGAATGAGGAAGCTGCATTTTGTTGGACCACCTCCAGAGCTTCCACCCGAATCTCGGGTTTTGATAAAGCCTAGTGGAAAGTGAGTGACATGTCTTTACTTAAATGTTATTGAAAGTTATGTTTTAATTTCCACATTGTGTATACTATTTCCAGGTCTTGGATCGACGACTCGTTCACAGGCACAGGACACTACAGGCAGGTGAACATGGTGCTTGGTAATCTTGTTCGTCTGCACTGGCCTGGTGTTGTGACTTTGCCTACTGGCGAGTCTGTCCCCGCCACCACTTGGGAGCATTATCGCTATGGTGTCTGTAGAACGTTTGGCAACACACAGGCACTAGTTTGGGATGCATTCTGGGTATGAATTATTTATACTATTTTAGTTATTCCATACATGTTTGCTTTTATGATAACACTAATTTTTTTTGCAGAAACGGTACAAGTTGCCGGACGATGGATCATATGATATGAACGCTCGTTACGTGTTTGAGTATAACGCGAACGATGTCGTTGCAGATGCAATGTACTATGCACGAATTCAGGCTATAAAGGCATGGTACAGAGCAAATGTTGATGATCGACCGATGCCAAATACCAAGGCCGAGTGGTCATCAATTTACTTGACGGAGGAGCAATACCTAGAGGTAAACAGGTTCTTGCCTCTCAAATCGCACGAAGCCATGTATTTGCTTGCTTTATTTAAAAAATTTCATGTAGGTGTCGGTGCCGTGGATGGCCACCCGATCGGAGGGTTATCGGGCATTGTGCAGATGGTGGGCTTCCCCTGAGTTTCGTGCCATTTCCGAAAGGAACAGGGGAAACCGTGGGACCGAGTCGTTCCACAACTACGGTGGTGATGGTCATGTGCGCTTGGCTAAGCGAATGGTAAGTCACAGTTTGTTGTAACTTTTGAATTACATAGAAATGTGTCATTGTAACTTTTATGTACAGGAAGTCAAATCCGGTCGTACGCCCACGGATGTGGAGGTGTACATGCAAGGGCATAGGGGTTCTGATCCTCAGAATCCTGATGTGTTATGCACTCAGACGGCCACCGACCGTCTAGTGAGTTTTTGATACTCTATTATGTGTTTGATATTGTTTGCAAGGGCATATATAGGGGTTATGCACTTATATTTGATATTGTTTGCCTCCAGGCTTCGTATGGGGAGGAGATGGTTCAACGTCATGGGCAGGAGTACGATTGGAGGAGCCAGCCAATCGACCCTCAGGCAGCATATGCTAGCGGAGGAGGACAAGCCCACGGACGGTGAGATTATTTAATTTGGATTACAAAATTGGCATCATATGCTTGCGATTCAACTGAGGCATGAGTTACTATACTAAGTGCATGGTTCACTCTTGTAGGTTGGGTATTTTTGATTCTACGATTGATTCCAGAGAGCTAAGACGCCGTGGACGACAGTCCACATCGTCGTCTTCACAGTCGTCCCGTTCACGATCATCCGCCCACGACATAGAGATGGCAGTGTTGCGTCAACAGGCAGAGTACCATCAATCAGTCTTGAGGGAACAATTGGAGTACCAGAGGCAACAATCTGAGTACCAGAGGCAACAAGCCGAGTACCAGAAGAAGAGGGACGAGTATTATGCAAACCTCCAGGCCCAAAATCAAGCTCTTCTCTCGGTAAGCTGAAGTAACATTTTGTAGCTTATTTTGCAAAACACTTGATGTGTATCTTATTAGCTCAACAATAACTTGTATATTATTTGTAGCAACTAGCCCAACAAGCGGGCGTCCCGATGCCGACATATGGGATGCCGCCTCCGGAGTTTGCACTGCCAATGCCAATGTTGGCGCCTCCACCACCGCCTCCGCCTCCGTCACAATTCCCTATGGTATGTACACATATGCGTGTGTGACATGTTCATAGATGTCTTATGTGTTTAAATGAACAAGTGAGTGGTTACTATTTCATGTGCTTGTGTTATAGGGATTTCAGACACCACCCGCTTCAGTTGCCGCACCTGGAGATGGGTCTGGTCAGGACGACCCAACACATTCGTGGGTGAACAATCTTTTCAGCACGCATAGTCCAGCCGGAGGAGGTGGCGATGGATATGAGTGATAATGATGTAAAACACTTGTTGCAACCTTTCATGTGAAAGCCTATCCGTCGAATAATGTTCATTTTGGAGTTTGGACAACTATGTTTATGTAAACACTTGTTGCAACCATTTGGAACTATGTCGTTATGTTAAATTTTGTGAATGTGAATGCTTATGTGATTATATTTGTGAATGTGTATACTTATGTGAGTATATTTGTTAATGTGAATGTGTATATGTGTATGAAATCTGTTTTGTATTTGCAAATGTCAGATTTTTTAAATTTCAGATTTTTGTGCAATTTCTGAAAAATGTTATGTCCGACGGCTTAGTGTAGGCCGTCGGACATAACATAGACCTTATGTCCGACGGCTTAAAACCGTCGGAGATAAGCTGTATGTTATGTCCGACGGCTTTAAACCGTCGGACATAACAGCTGTGGGCCCAGGCGACGGGTAAAACGGTTACGCGGCCTTATGTCCGACGGCTCGATAGGGCCGTCGGACATAGTGTATGTCCGACGGCGGCCGTCGGATATAACGCTATTTCCGACGCGTTATCCACGACGGCTTAAAACCGTCGGAGATAAGCTAATGCCGTCGGAAATAGCTTATCTCCGACGGTCCAAGTCTTATGTCCGACGGTTTTAGCCGTCGGAAATTTTGTCGTTTACTGTAGTGATAAATGTTGCCAATGATGATGATACTGTTAGCATCTCTCTGCTGCGCATCCGGGCCAGTAGTTGATGGATCGGGGAAACGGAATCCGAACTCCGAAGGCAAGCGTAGCCGAAGACACGAAAGTACGGCGGTGAAGGTCGCTGTTGATGGATGGAATGACGACCTGCCGACGCCGATGTGATGAACGAGTTGAACGCGATCGAGAGTACTATACGCGCGCGCTGCGTACCTCATCACCAGAATTGCTGTGTCTCACTCACTCACCCACGTCGTCGTTCCAGTCGATCGATACACACACACACACACAGGAACAGGATAATACATGACGAGTACTACGTACGTAGACCGCTGCTGCGGCGCCGGCACTCTACTCCGGCCGGGCAATTAATACGGGGAGTTAGTAGTCGCCATTGGTGCGCAGCAGCGGGCAGGCAGGCCGCGGCCGGCGGTGTGGCTCGCTCGCCTGAGTTGGGTGCGGCCTTTAAGGCGGCGATTACTACACGCCCCCCCGTACCGATCTGATCGACCCCGGCGAGCCGGCCCTCATTACACACACCAGCTGCCCGCTCTGCCTGCCGCCTGCCAGTTCGTGTGCACAGCGCGAAGCGCTGCTCCTACGGTTCGGATACGGCTCTCTCTGCTGCTGCCCTGCCCTGCTCCTCTGCCTGCCGCTGTGAACTACGTCACCCTCCGACCTCCGTGGTAGCGCGGCGCAGGTGTAGGTGTTGGCTTGCTTGACCGTTGCTAACGTTCTACTATTTACTGCCACTGCGTTCGGCTAACGTCGCCATTTAATAAATTTGCTTTATATACCTTTTGTTTTATATATATAGCGTACGCACGTCGTTGTTATGTGAATATAGGTGGACATGGCATCTGCCTCTGCGTTCAGTTCGATTCGAGCGTGTGAGTGGGTGAATTGTAGAGGCAGCTGTTAATGTTATCGACTTACCGCAGAGCTGATTTACCGGAGTTGATGTGAAGCGAGTGCTGTGCTTGTGCTTAGAGATGGCAATGGGTACCCGAAACCCGGTGGGTTTTTGCTCTATTAGGATATGAGTTTGGGTTAATTTCTCTACCCATGAGTTTATTAATGAGTTCAAATAAAAACCCAACGGATACGTGGGCATGTGTTTGTTCTTCCACTACCCATACCCGCCTTAAAATCAACATTCCTTTTAAATATGTCTCATAATATTATTAATTGAATATGCTCTAATTGAAATAAACTTCATATAACAAATTTTAGGCTAAAATTAGTTATCACTTGTTCCTTTTATGCTAGCTTATTAATGTATTGATTGTCATTTACATGATGAATTATTTTTTATATTGATGTTAGCGGGTATGGGAAACCCGTTGGGTACCTGAAACCCGCATGGGTATGAGTTTGGGTAAAATTTTATACCCGTTATGGGTATGGGTTTTTTAGCGGGCGTATCTTTTCTTCGCGGGTATAGATTTGGGCAAATAATACTCAGTGGGTTTTTACCCATTGCCATCTCTAGCTTTGCTCACGTGCAGGTGCATCCGTTCCGTGCATGGGCTGCACGCGCAAGCTGTGGCCCAGCAAAACAAGGCCATTTCTTCTGATGCGGGCCTACTGGGCACTCCACTTTGCTCCGCTAACAATCTGGCCCAAACGCACATTTAAAAGAAATTTGGACTAGCCCAACAACAAGGGTCTGCGGTTTAGGGCTGGTAGCAGCCAATGCCCACCTGCTCCTCGGACAAAGTCAAACAGGCGTGTTTGGTATGGACTTTGGAGCTTGGACTCGACCTCCAACAAGGCGTGCGTTTAGTTAGAGCCTGTTTGTGTTTGGTTGGCTTCTATCGCCGAAGTCTGGTTCCGGAGATGTGAGTAATCTGCTTGTATCTAAATAGTCTGATCTAGAGTATTTTAAAGATCGTGCGAGTCTAGACCTAAATCGGCGTGCAGACAACTAAATACGGAGCTTGCACACAACTAGCTGCATCCTACGCTGCAAGCACGCGATGTAGGCAACCAAACGCGCTCTTATGGTCTGATCAGCGCTGAATGACTCAGGTTACTCTTTCTACCATTGTTTTATCTGTTCGGGGAAAAAAGTTTCCGTTTCCTACGATACGTGGTGTAAAAGGTAATGCAAATTTGGCACGACCACGTTGCATTACAGGCTTACAGCTGGTGCAAGAAACTACTGCTTCTTCTTCCTGGGCCGGGGCCACCCCCACGATAAGAAAAAGCAGACTACCTTTTCAAGCAGTTTTCTAGGTAAAGCTACGTTATTTTAAAAGGATTATTTAACAAAATAACATAACTAAGAGAGAGAAGTAAAGGAGAAAACTGCAAAAAAAACTACTCTTTTTAATTCTTTGTACGAGCATTTAAAAAGAAAAAAAAATCATCTATAGAGCTATTTTAAAAAGTGCGTAAAAACACAGTTTACAATAACTCGTGACGTTGTAAATAAAGCTGGCCAAATACGGCCTAATTCGAAACGCCGAAAGCGACCCCATCTTCCCCGTTCAAAGCAACCGGTCCTCCTCCCTTTTCCTCATTCCAAGCGTCCAAACCCCCCCATACACCACCAACTCGCAACTCATCGCGCGGTTCCTCGATCGAAGTCTCCAGACGCCCAGCGTCGATCGCGACGACGTACGCCAAGCCACAGCAAAGCTCCGGCGGCGCGCGCGGCGGTGTGCGGTGAGAATATGGCGGTGGTGTCAGCGCTGGCCAAGTACAAGCTCGTGTTCCTGGGCAACCAGGCGGTGGGCAAGACGGCCATCATCACCCGCTTCATGTACGACAAGTTCGACGACACCTACCAGGTCGGTCCGCCCGCCGACGATCTTCGGCTCCCATCTCCCTCGTCCCGTATGTTTTCAGGCAGGACCATTGCTACTGAACCTGTCGTCGAAATCTGTCTGACCTGATGGGTCCGTGCTGCCGCTGGCGCCGCCGCTATATCCGCTCCCCCGTGCGTGATGCAGGCGACGATCGGGATCGACTTCCTGTCCAAGACGATGTACCTCGAGGACCGCACCGTTCGCCTTCAGCTCTGGTATGCATATACACGCAGCTTTTCTTCAACGCTACGATGAATCCTCCTCGGCTATGAACTGAACGCGCAGATTTTGTCGATCGATGCTTTGACTTTCACTTGGAGTTCAATTCCTTAGCGTGTGTACACTAGGACTAGTAAATGAGTAACGAATGGAGAGAAGATCAAGGCGTCCGGGTTTTTCCTTTCCTTCGATCGTACGCCGAAAGCACTTGCTCGAAGCGAATAAACTTGGGTTTGAGTGACAGAGAGAGTCTTGTTTGTGAACGTGCAGGGACACAGCTGGGCAGGAGAGGTTCCGCAGCCTGATCCCGAGCTACATCAGAGACTCCTCCGTAGCCGTCATCGTTTACGATGTGACCGGTAAGTTGACCGTCTCCAAAAGATCGACCGCCAGCGTACAGTCTGCGCGTTTGCTTTCTACACTAATCAGGATATGTGAAGTTTTTTTTTGCCCTTGATTCCTCATGGAGCTGTAACACGCCGATTCTGATTTCTTTGAAGAGACCATATCTGCTACACATGAAAATTTAGTACACATATTGCATATATTAAATCATCATCACTCATCTTAGATTTAACGTCTGTAGTTGCTTAGAGGCTGTTTGAATGCACTAGAGCTAATAGTTAGTTGGCTAAAACATTGCTAGTAGAATTAGCTAGCTAACAAATAGCTAGTTAACTAGTAGCTAATTTACTAAAATAGCTAATAGCTGATATATTAGCTAAGGTGTTTGAATGTCTCTAGCTAATTTTAGCCACTAACTATTACTTCTAGTACATTTAAACACCCATTTAGTATATTTTGCTAAGGACACCCATGGGTATAGTGGTAGAAGGTGTTATTTATAAATTGCAATTGTCAATAAAAAATGTTAGATCTAAGATGCATGTATAGTGATAATTTAATATATGCACCACATATGTCATCTTCTTTAAATAAAAATCTGAAGCTTTTTTCCGAAAATATGGTGTATTTTTGGTTTAGAAAATCTGAATAGCCGCTGTTTTTGTTTTTCAATTTAGAAAATTCAGCATGTTGAATAATCTCCAGACGAAAGGTCCATGCAGCAAGGCATGCCGATGATTTCCAGATTTTCTGTTTTAAAATACTAGTACGTCGTCGACTTGTTTGTTTCAAATGACGTTTTATTTTGTGGAGGCCTGAGTCGATATAAGAGATCTAATAGTTAGTGACTAAAATTAGTTAGAGACATCCAAACATTTTAACTAATAGTTTAACTATTAGGTATTTTTAATAAATTAGGTTTTGGAAGCAATCCAATCTTTTAAAAAATCAGTTTTTATTTTAGCTAGCAGAGGTTAGCTTCTTCGTTTTTAAGAAACTATAAATCCAATTTCTATAAATTAAGGTATAAACTAGTATGTTTGGAACCACCCCAATTTCCACAAACCAGTTTCTTAAAAACTGGCTGGTTCCAATCAAACCCTTAATTAATAGTTAGCTAGCTAATTTCACTAGTAATCTTTTAATTAACTAATTATTAGCTCTAGTACATTTAAACCCTCTAAATACAGTAGTATCCAGTCTCATCTCATGTCGTTCTTTTGCAGACAGGCAGTCATTCTTGAACACGTCAAAGTGGATCGAGGAAGTAAACACGCAAAGAGGTGGAGACGTGCTCATCTTCCTCGTTGGAAATAAAACTGACCTTGTCGACAAGAGGTTGGTATCTGTGAACTAGGGTATATTAGGCAGTGCCGGTCCTGACATTTTAGAGGCCCGGAACAAAACTTATAATGGAGGCCCTTGATAATATTAATTATTACACATAATTATAGTGCATATATATATTGTTAATAAATATTTATGTATATTTGAAAACGTTGTTCATATTAAATATAAAGTAACTAAAATATAACATAACATCTCGTAGAAAAATGGGGCATATATGTGTCCAGATGACTCAAAAGAAGGTTACCTCGAACAATGATCAAATAGATGTAATACGTTGTGAGATCAATCGATCATGTCATGTTAGTTTCGTGTTCGCTATATAGGGAAAGACAAAAGCGCTGTCGTACCCAATGTCGTGTGTTGGCTACCGAGAGGAGAGGGCACGACCGCCTGTCTGTTTGCGACTGAGAGCCTAGGCAGATGAGTCTGAGACTACGAAGTACTACTACTAGAATATAGAAATCAAGATTAATGGGTTACGTCTAATTCTCCTTGCTTGTTGTTGACTTATAATTAGTTCTTTAAACGTTCTATAGAGCCAACAAACATATATATACAATATACGCTATATGGCTGTATATATATAATGTTATTTAGTAACTAAAGTGAGACCCCATTAATTTTCAGGCCCTGGTCGGGAGCACTGCTCGACCCCCGCCGGGGCCGGCACTGATATTAGGATCACCTAAACCTGTAGATGTCCGTCCAACTAAAGTTTAGTCATGTGTTGTTTAATACATGAACTACTGAGAGGAACTAACTTAAAAATCACTCCATCATTTAGTCCACCCGTTTAGATGGTTTAGGAGTAAATTTTTAGATCAGGTCCTTAACCAGTCATTCTTTATATAAATAATATGATAACATCGATTCCGTATTCCATCTCCAATACCCCATCTACTCGGTAAAATTATAACGAGTCACTCTTGCGATATAGTTTTTCAATGAACTTGACAGCTATCCTGATTTTTTGTTCACTGGATGTCACCAGGAAAGTGTCCACCGACGAAGGAGAAGCCAAAGCACAGGAGCATGGTGCTATGTTCATGGAGACCAGTGCAAAAGCTGGGTTCAACGTCAAGGTCCCGACTCTTTGTTAACATTTGCTCCCCTTCTCTTTCACAAGCAAAAGCCCTCCTTTGATATCGATGGCTGCTCAAGCATCTGAAAACTTGAATCCTGCAGCCCCTGTTCCGCAAGATCGCTGGATCCCTTCCAGGACTGGACGCACTTTCGTCAGGAAAGCAGGAAGACATGGTCGACATAAACCTCAGACCTGCCAGCGGTTCGTCGGCTTCAGGTGCAGCCGCGCAGCTGGAGCAGAAATCTGGCGGTTGCTCCTGTTGAGACTTCGACAGTTTTGTGTTCAGAGAAGCTACAGCAGTACTGCAACATCGAGTTAAGTACTTTCAGAGAGATTATGACGAAGAGTGTGTTTTCGCCCAGACGTCCAGTAGTGATATACTGACATCCATAGCGAGAAGCCAATTTCTGTGTACAGATTTGTTTAGCAAGTTATCATATGCTAGGATATAACTGTTTGAGACACAAGGGACAAAATCTGTGGAGGTAAGGGCATCTCACTTTTTTTTTTCTTTTTCTTTTTTGAAGGGCAAGACAGAGTATCACAAAGTCTTATTACATGAATGATCAAATACTTAAGAGTCCATAGAAAAAAAAGTGAAAACTGTTGACTATATGGCTAAGAGACAATCATGATCCATGAAAACTCATATATAATATTAGCCGCCACCGCATCTCTCTATAGGGTGTACGTGCTCAAGTCGTCACCGTTGTTTCTGTCGTGGACATGGAAATTATATGGCGGATTGCTGGACATGTACTATTGGTTTCTCTGGTGGACGATAGACTGTCTAGACCACATGAATTACCAAATATTTTTAGTCTTTGACATGCAAAAAAGGGTGAAAACTCCATTAGAAAACTTCAGAAGTTGAAACAAATATTCCCTTCAGTATTCAGTTATATTAGGGTATTTCATATCCCCCTTCAATATTCAGTTATACTAGAGTATTCCATTCTAATGAATCACATCCAATTTCATTCTGCCAATCCTATTTTCTTTTTTATGCAATTTTATTCTATCGATCCTATTTTCTTTGTTTTGTTTTTGGCAACGAGATGTTTCAGCATCGACATTCAATTTCACAGCAGGAACTTTTCCATTCCATTCCAATCCAACATCGACAGGCATTCCATTTCACACAGCTAATCGCTGGAGGGAAAATATTCATCAGGAAACCAGCTAATCGAAGGAAAAAATATTCATCAAAGTGGATGTCACTGGATGTTTGATTTCTAAGGCCTAATTTTTAGTTCTTTCTAAGACCTAATTTTTAGTTCCTCTATTTTATTTCACTTTAATAATCCTTAAATTGCAAAATACGAAAATGGAGACTAAAATGGAGACTATTTTAGTTTCCGTATTTAGCAATTTAGAGACTACAATAGAACAAAATGGAGACTAAAAAATAATCCTTAGAAACAAACACCCCTCAATCAGTAAGAAACCTGGTAATTTTCAGCACACAATGTACACAGCTCTCTCAATGAAACAGTGATCTTGTTGCTCAAAACACACGGTTATGTAAATCCAACAGTAAGACATGTTTGTTTTCTATCCCTCAATTTTATTCCATTTTAATTTCTAAATTACAAAATACTATTTTAGTTTTTATATTTGACAATTTAAGGACTAAAATACTAAAAATTAGTAAACCAAACATCCCTAGCTCTTTTTTTTCAACAGTAACAATTCATAGAATCCAACGTGGAAAGCAGTACAGCAGATACAAAACAAACCTAAGGGGGGTGAAAGCACGCGTGTTCCTTTTACAACTCTACAACACCATCAGGACAAACGTGCGGCAAAAAAACTACACCACGGAAGACACGACGGGCGGTAGACTTCTTTTACACCTTTTGTTCTTGCAACAAAAACCTGCCTTTCTGAACTCTGACCGGGCTCATGTAGAGCGGCGTGGAGGAGTACATTATGGGTAATAACTAGTGAACATAATAAATTGACAACAATCGAGAATACAGGCCAGCGACCTTACTCCTGGTACCAAAGGCACGCAGATGGTACAACTTTCACCACCTGGACAGGAACCTGCAGATCCTCTTACAGCAGGGGTGGGTTCGGATGGCATCCTCATGAGGGCGGATCGCTTCAACAAGGGCATTGAGCAGATGGCCCTGCCATGAAGAGAAAAATACTTGAGGATGACAAATGCAATGTTGCACATACCGAATGGTTTAAATAGATGATATTGCATACTAACCCTGGTGTTATTAAGGGCGGTGTTAATGACATAGTTTGCGTAAGGATCTGTCACCAGTTGTTCGAAATGAGACCCTCTGAGCAAGAGGAATTCATGCACTATGACAGCTTTGGCATCGTCTGGGAAGAACTCAATGCATCTCTGCACCACATTGCTGCTCACCTTCTGCTTTGAGAGATATATATACTTTCCTTCAAACAGAGATGCCAAGCGTGCATTTGCATAAGGAATTTTCTGTTTCAAAACATGTTGGACCACATAGTTCCTGGGACAAAGGGGAAATGGGAAATCAATCTTAGTTTCGTGGGATGAGTTGATACAGTTCTGAGTTTTGCTATCTGGTTCAAAGTAAATTCCTAAATCAATAAGGTCTTGTTCGTTTGTGTCGGATTGATGGATCGGAACGATTCCTAGCCGGATTACTTCTCTAATTTATATAAACTTTGATTAGCTGGAACGATTCCGGGTGCAATCCGACGTAAACGAACAAGGCCTAAGACTTGTTTCAGTCGACTGGGTTAGGACTAGAGATGCAAGTGTACCCAATGGTGTTTTGTGGGTCAACTAGTACATTTCATTTCTCTTCCTAAATTAAGGGGGTGTTTGGTTTCTAGGGACTAATTTTTAGTCCCTACATTTTATTCCATTTTAGTTCCAAAATTGCCAAATATGGAAAATAAAACTCTATTTTAGTTTCTATATTTAGCAATTTATAGACTAAAATGGAATAAAATGAAGGGACTAAATATTAGTCCCTAGAAACCAAACACCCCTAATTAGGAAGCATGACATTCTAGTTCATTTTTGCAAGCTTTGGGTTGACCCAACGACCAAAAATATGTGGCACTTGTATCCCCAGTTAGAATCAACCCCCTTGGAGTGACAATTAACAATTAATGAAATGAACAATATTCCTTGCCAATCCAAGAGAATTGGTCAAATACCTGCCTATTGAAACAAGAGTTACGGAAATCAATTTGCTATAGACTATGAGAAGTTAGAAGTATAGTTACTTTCAGCACAGTTCGGGCTCACTTTATTTCTGAAAAAAAATATAGTTAGAAACCATTTAGTTCATCTAGTAAGCGGCTTGGCACAGAGTTCATAACACTATCCATACATTTTTAAGTTTCATGGTCCCCGTTATGATAATATGTATCTTCTGGCAAAAAAATCTACACAGGAAGCTTTTGAAACATACATAGATTTGAATCTAGATACATATATTCATATACAGGTTTATATAAACAAGGGAGAACAAACATTTGCTACACTAAAATTAAGTCAATGGTGTAAAGTTATTTCCAACAAAGTTCAGCCTTGTACAATAAAAGATATATATATGAGATGATCATCAGTATTGAAACCTACAAAAGCAGTGCACTGAGGTACAAAAACTTTATGTCTACAATCTACAGATACATCACTAATGTGTTCGAAAAACAAGCACAATGCAATGCTGTTTTTTTGGCAACAGAATACAATATAAGCGACTAAGGGTTTACCCGAATATATCTTGAGCAAGCTCAAAGCCATGAGCACATATTTTCACAATTAGATTGGCCTGGTATCGACCACGTGCAGTAGATATGCACTTTTGTAGAACACAGCATCCATGGCGTTGTACCGCCATGTTAAAATAGTTGGCTGCAGCGCCCTCAAAAATGAACTGTTTAAACAGAGTAAAATATAAATACGTATGTAGATATTTTAGTAAAATAAGATCAATGCATACTGAGCATATGTATGTTTACCGGTACTCTGGTAAAGTAAGATAAAAAAACATACTTACCATATGCTTGCTACCATAATAATTTTACGACACCACATTGATTTCAGGCAAGATAATTATAATAATATGAAATTTTGAGTACACAGACTGTAACAAACTTGGTATTTACTTATTTTCACTTGATAATTTGAGGTGGTGAGATTAGAGATATCAGTGGGAAATTCTCTGTCGGGGGATGGCTTCCATCTCTGGCCCTGCGAAGATGGAAAATTCCTCGTTCCCGTTCCTGTGAACGCTTATGAGAGTTTTTTCTTCCATCCCCATTTCCGCACAAGGAATTTTTCCGTGGGGGAATCCGCTCCCGTTAAAAAATACATGTGAAGGCAAATACAAATTGATGATATCGAATCAATATAAATTGAACAAGAAAAATTTAAAATAACAAAAGCCATCTACTTTAGAGTTTAGTTTGCTAATTATACTAGGTCGTTTTAAGTTTTTGGTAGAATTTTAACATGCCAAGAGACTAATATAGAGCGAGAGGAGTTAGCGGGGCGAGTATATGGGGAACATGGATGGACAATGGTTCCCATCCATGTCCACGAACCCGATGGAGACTAAATTTCCTCGTTTCAATATTTGAGGGGATTAAATTGCCTCCATCCCCATCCCCTAATAGAGAAATCCCTCGTGGGTAATCGGTGATCAAGTCTCTATTGCCGTCTCTAGTTGAGAATTACGAACACAATTGTCTTTGTTTCAATAATTCTCTATCACTAGTGCATATAAAACCATGTGTAAACACAAAAAAATATCTTCACGTGCACAAGGTACATGCCAAATACAATATTGAATGGGAAGAAACAGAAGATCTCATAGTCAAACCCAAGTTCAGAACAAATGATAAAAAAACCTTAAGGTTGATCATGAGACGTCATCAGCGCTGAGGTTAAAAAACAAAAGATCTCATATCAAAAGGGCCTCTGGTTGAGTTGGTTAGGTGATCTGAGTAGTGCTCCTCAGGTCCTGAGTTCGAATCCTAGTGGAAGCAAATTTCAGGCTGAGGTTAAAAAATATCACTCGTTGATTTCCATAGTTTTGTGCACATGACTACATGAGATGGATTGGTCTATGGGGGGCGGATCCTCGTGTAGGGGCTGAGAGGGCTAAAAGCACGAGTAAAGGTCTAACCAATAGGGGGCAGACCCTCATGGTGCACAGGGGCTAGCTTTCGTGAACTTTCTCGGTCAGGGCTCCAATTGAGCTTTTTCTTAGTATAAATATCGTGGGAGCGGTTTTCCCCTACCGACTGAGTAGACATCACCACCGCAAAAACAGAATATGCATACAGAAATGGTCCTCGACACTTAAATACTGGTAATTTAGTTGAGCATAGCCATAGTTTAGTTATTGGTTAATGAACTTAGTTGAATCTAGTGTATAATGTCATTTCCAGATCTCAAGCTTTCTAAATGTCTCAAATTCTGTCTATAACTTTGGGTTCAGGTGAACCAGACCTCACAAATTCATTGATACACAAAATTAAGAATTAAATCATAGTATCATACTGTTTGCAAATGCAAACAAATTCCATGTACAGCATGTACAAGAGTAAACTAGAGTGGTTTGGTTTGTACACAAAGTCATGGATATTATTTGACACGAAAAAAATGCTAAGATCCGAGAAGATAATTTACATAGAGATGAGTAGACTTAACATTCGTTGGTTTGCAAGCATATATACTTTTGAAGAAAATACCCCACTTTAAAAAACATGTCTGATTACGATTACAGATGCATATGAACATGAGTTCCTAGCTGAAATTATGATATGCTTAACTCTACTCCTGCAACCAGTAAATTCCATGTGTTAGCATCAGTTCTCTAACTTATGAATCAGTTATTAGAAGTATCAAAGTCAATAAGATGATTAAAATGCAACAGCCACTTATTACTCGAAGGCAGTTTTTTTTTACAAATAGAAGAAACAAGTTTACAAACTACTAGGAATCGTTATGTACCTTGTTATCCTCAGCTCCAAAGTTTGCCAGACATTTCTGTATTACATGAGTACCATTGGGGTCATTGACAAGTAGCATGAAACCTGGCTGTAGGGCTGAAATAATGAGTATAATCAGCTCTCTGCTCGTAACTTTCTCTATTAATCTCTGTACTACCCTTGTCCTGGAACAAATAAATAAAATAGAACCATCAGATCATTGCATGCCCTTACTAAATAAGAGGGATCACATTGCAATGTTAGCATCACAGCACACTTGTTCTGATGCCCGTGTACTTTATTATATTGACCCCAAAGCACAACATTCTAAAATCAACAATTATCCTAATTGGTTGCTAAGGCTGTCTACATCAGCCTTACCTATCCCACCTTATAGTTCAAAATCCACTCTATATAAACAGTACAGCATACAGTGCAAAACAGTACAAAACAAAGTTTTGTAAGACTATATGCACGATATGCTGGCCACATCCGAAATATAAATGTTTGTAATGTCAGACAGGAATCATGATACACTTTTCTGATTATTTTCCAGAAGAAAAGATAATTACCCATGTGTGTTTAGAGAGATGGCAATCATCTTCACAGGGTCCTGCGTCAGCGCTAAGATGATCCTCAGTCTTTGCCCTTCATCACACACTTCCACCATCTCCTGTACAAGATAGTTGCCAGCACTGCTGATCATAAGGTCTGCAATGTGGTTAATAATTCCTTCAAAAATCGCATCCACATGATGCTTCCCTTCCAAAAACTTGTCCTGCAAATACCGGCACCCATTTTTATCCTTGGCCATGTGGTAGTAGATGGATCCTTCCTTGACACGAACCACATCGTCAAACCTCAAAGTCCTCAAATTCCCAAGCTCCGGTGCTCTGTTATTAACACGCCGGAAACTCCTCTTCCTCTCACGTTCCAGGAAGTTCATGTTCTTCCCACCAAACATTAGACTGTTCTCGCAATGGTATGCCTCTGCTACAGGAATAGCACCATATGCATAGTGTCGCTTTGGTCCACCTCGGAAATCAAGGGCAGCGGGATTCGAGCTGAAAAACTCCGCACCCGCCTCAGTGGGACTGCTGTCAGGATGGAATGCCTCAAACTGATTTCTGCCTCTCACAAACCCGTTGCCTGCCACAGGGACACCACCATATGCATTACCAGCCTGACTGGAAAGCAGGTAGGACTGGGCGAAATCAGGCTGCACGAAACCTTGGCCCCAACCAATGCCAGTGCTGGTGTCCAGGGTTCTGGGAAAAACACCAAAGTTATCCAGGCCAACGTCCGACACGAGGCGATGCGGCCGTGCTGCAACGTACCCGTCAGCTTTGGCCTGATCAAGGAACACGTGTTCATGGCGGATGGAAGAACCTGACGCCGCGAAGTTGTACCCGTGGTAGGCGCCGTGCGCTGCGGGGACCTCGATCGGGGCCGCGCTCATGACTGGCGCTGGGCCCTGGCGCAGGAGCGCGGCCTGCGCGTCCCCGATGCGCAGGCTTTGGAGCTGGTTCACGACCAGCTGCTGCTCCGGGTAGTCCACCCCCAGCGCAAGCGGCGGCGGCACCACGCTACCGATGAATGGTCCTGGGACCGGTGACGGCGCGGGGAAGCCCACGCCCTCTGCATCCCCGCCGCCGCCGCCGCCGCGGAGTGGAGCACCATTTTCGCGACGGTTCAGGACCATGTCGTAGTAGGCGTCCTTGGCGTGGCGCTGCGCATCGTAGCCGTCGGCCCCCGGGGGGCAGTGTACCCGTCGGCCCCCCAGGCGCATTGGTGAAGCGTACCCGTCGCACCCCGAGGCGCCATGCACGCCGTTGCCGTCGCCGATGACGCCCACCCCGCGCTGCCGCCCCTGCGGGGAGGTGACCTGGGGGATCTCGCCGAGAAGCAAATCCATCTCTCTGTCCTCCGTCCACTCCGCCGCCGCCTTCGCGGTCCTCATCTCAACAGCGATCAAGAACACTCGAACACGCACGCAACCCAAAGTCCCAAACGATGGGAAATCAAAACCCGAATCGCGGACCCGGAGCGGGGTGATGGGACGGCGATTCAGGGGATCGGGTGTGGGGGTGGATCAGGATTGGGGAGCAGGGGTTAGCAGTAGTGAGGGAGGCGGAAGAGGAGGTGGAGAGACCGGTGAGGCATGCAAAAGGGAAGAGCCCGAGAACGGCAGATGGGGGTGTGCGGTTTTATAGCCAATCACTGGGCTTCAGGGCTGGGCTTGGCGGCTTTGGTCAGCTCTGCTCCTTGGTCCTTCTACCTCCTGCTGTCCTGCACTCGCATGGGTGGACACGCAACAGCCCTGTGCAGCGCATTTCAGGGATCTTTTAGGAAGAGGTTGCTAACATCCCGTTGTGTTTGTGTTTATATCACAATAAAACCGGAAACTTAAAACAGTCACCTCATAATTTGTGAATCGATAAAAAAATACTAGTAATGTTATGTTCACCGAATTGAAATCCGGAGAGGTTGTTACACTGCTTTGTTTGTTTTCATCATGCCTAAAAGTAGTACACTAAAAGGTCATGTAATGTTTTGGGAATCAGCATAAAATTATGAGAGGTTGATTTTTATCATACTAAGATCTTGTTTGTTTCCCTACTAGATTATATAAGTTAGATTATAGTAAAAATAGAAAAGTAAAATATTACTATGAGATCACAAATAAGCTAAAACAAGCTATTCAATGCTAGTTTATTTTAACTTATTTATGGTTATAAAGTGATATTATATCTTTATACCTTTACATTATAATCCAACTTATATAATTTAGAAGGAAAACAAACAACTCTAAACTATATCCACAGTATGACGTGTTCAACGTGTTGAAGTATGGGGAGAGGTTGTTACCAACTTAAGATTATTTTTGTTTTCATGACATGTTTAACACTAAAACGTCCTGCCATATATTTTGTGAATCGGCAAAAAATAATGTGGTCCTGACTGCTCTAGCTTTAAAAAAATTAGTAGAGCTAAGGATCTTTTAGCTCCCGCGTGGAGCTATAATTTATAATATAAATTCAAACTGTTATAAAGTATTTAGTTTAAATAATGAACAAAATAACTTATCTAAATCTCTTCTAAACATTCATAACTCTAGCTCCACGATTTTCTAACCTTTTCCACCAACTGCATCAGTTTTTTTGGGGCTAGAGGAGTCCCAAACAAGTCCTTGATATAGCAGGTTATTAGATGCTACAGAAAATTGTGGAACTGAAGTTGCGAATCTTTAAAAGACGTTTAAATAAATTATATCGTCTATTGTTTAGATTGAAATTATTTTTTACTATTTAATTTTATATTATAAAGTACAACTCCATGTTGAAAATGGAACCTAGGGCCAACCCTGGGTTTTCTAGGGCCATAGACTAATCTCGATGTTTGTGCCTCTTAATTTATTTGTTCTATTGTATCGTCAATGATTATAGTAAAATAGTGAGAAATAAGAATAATAAAAATAATTGTAAAACAATATAAATAATTTAAATGAGAAAAATATTTAAAGTAGTCTAAATTGCAATTTTAGATTATATATAGCTTTAATGTCTATCAAATAAATAACTCTATCGAATAAAGGTGCTAACATCAAATCATCCAACAAAGTTGTTTGCATCACATATAATTCTATGATAAAATCATTCGATCAACATCATATGAGTTATCGTAAGAAAAGGTTTCTGCAAAAGTAACGCAACACTTTCACAAATTATGGTCATCCAAAGACTTTAGGTTCTCTAAGTTTAATAAAAAACCAAACATGTTTTTAAATACCTTCAATTACTCGAATAAGATATATTGTGATATCAATCATGACAAGAAATTAATTAACTGGCTGACTCTTGGTTGATAGTATTTCTTCCTCATCTTGATCATTTTGCTCAACAAAATGTTTCTTTCTCTTTACCTGATGGTTTTTAGAAAACATTGGATCTACATCCATCTCTTTTGTAATTTATTTTGTGATTTTAATGCAACCATTGAAACCTTCGTCTCTATCCTTCTTAAAATACGAGATGACCCCTTTGATTTGTTCAAGTGCAGTATCTGTGAATACAATCTAAAATTGCAATTTTTACTCAACATATATATAGGAAAAAATTTAGGCATCATCGGTGCTTGGGCCATAGGCGGTTGTCCCTCCCGCCTAGGCCTAGAGTCGGCCCTGCCTAGAGCAGTCCCAAACAACCCTATATTGGACTATACTCATAGGATGGCGTGTCCAACATGTTAAATTCATCAACAGTTAGTCTTAAAATAATGGGAAACTTAATAATTTTATGAATTTTAAAATCATCACAAAAATATATGACAAAGGTCTATGAATAACATCCCATCCGTCCATTTGAAGTGTGTGGGGGCTGAAAAATATACCAAAGGAGTTGGTTCTACATTCTAGTGCTCTCTACTTTACGTAGTTCTTAATGATACACATGGTGATTAGTTGCTCTTAAAAGTGCTTAGACTAGTTCGACCATCACTCATTCGCTTGCTCTAAGTTTAGTCATAATGATTAGTGAGGTTTGCATACCTCTTACTATTTGGTGCTTGTGTGCACCATTATTGTATTTGTATGGGCTTGTCGTCTTGTGGTACCACACTAATAGTGTTTGTGGTGTGAACACCATTGTGTATAGAAGGGACGGAGGCCCGTAGTAATTCGTTTAGAAGTTTGATAGTGAACACACTGGGGAGTGGTCATGGAGAGGCCACCTCAAAGACTCACTTGCATGTGGGGAAGGCCTAGGGGATATCCTTAGAGTTACCCAACCAGTATCTTGGCCCTTGCGATGGGCTCCAACGAGAACTAGGGGAAAGCATAAGCTTCTCGATATCTCAATAAAATACAAGAATCGTTTGCGAGAGTTTGCATCTATATCTCTGAAAGGGAAATGTGCCCTTGGGCCATTTCTATAATGTTTTGGTGATTAAGTGCCCGACACACATTCTCTAAGTTCTTGATGTGCCAAAGATTGAAGAAGTGCAAATCATGTAACGAGGTACGTTTCTAGACTTAGTACATTGTTTTGAGTACTAACTTATTTTGTCTAAGTGCTAGAAACAGGAGAAAAGGAATTAGAAAAGAGTTGGCTATGCTCCTGCTCGGTCTGGGTGCACCGGACTGTCCGGTGGTGCACCGGACAGTGTCCGGTGCGCCAGGCAAGTCCAAGGTGAACTGGCCGTTCTCGGGACTCGACGGCGGCGTACGACTATAATTCACCGGACTGTCCGGTGAGTTGTCCACGGCGAAGTCGTCGCTCTCGGGAAAAGTTCAATAGCGTACGACTAAAATTCACTGGACTGTCCGGTGAGCCAACGGTCGACTGCGCAACGGTCGACCGCGCAATCCGCGGGCGACGCGTGGCCCGCTCCAACGGTCGGTAGGGGGCACCGGACTGTCCAGTGTGCACCGGACAGTGTCCGGTGCGCCAACTGCCACGAATCTGCAACGGTCGTCTGCGCTAGAATAGGAAGGAGATCTGCACCGGACATGCTACAGTGACTGTTCGGTGGCGCACCGGACTGTCCGGTGCGCCACCCGACAGAAGGCAATCTTAGCTTTCCTTGTTGGTCTCCAACGGCTCCTAGTTGCCTTTGGGCTATAAAAGGGACCCCTAGGCGCATGGAGGAGTCACCCAAGCATTCACTAAGCATTCTAAGTCTTCCACACTCCGTCTTCGCGCACTTGATCGATTGTGTTAGTGATTTGAGCTCCGTTCTAGTTGTGAACTCGTTGTGCTTCATTTGAGCTCAAGTCTTGGCTTGTGTGCGTGTGTGTTGCTGTGGATTTGTGTGTGTTGCTTCCCAACCTTACTGAAAGGGAATTAGGCTTACACCTAGTCCCTAATTAATTTTGGTGGTTGAATTGCCCAACACAAATATTTGGACTAACTAGTTTGCTCTAGTGTATAAGTTATACAGGTGCCAAAGGTTCACAGTTAGCCAATAGAAAGACCAAGTATTGGGTTCAACAAAAGAGCAAAGGGACAACCGAAGGCACCTCTGGTCTGGCGCACCGGACTGTCTGGTGTGCCACTGGACATGTCCGGTGCACCAGAAGACTCCAACTCCAAACTCGTCACCTTCGGGAAAATCCAGAGGCAACTCCGCTATAATTCACCGGACTGTCCAGTGTACACCGGACAGTGTCCGGTGCTCCAAGGAAGGGTGGCCTCCGGAACTCGCCAGCCTCGGGAATTCATCTCAGCTGCTCCGCTATAATTCACCGGACTGCCCGGTGTACACCGGACTGTCTGGTGCTTCTGCGGGGCAACGGCTTTTTCGGCGCCAACGGCTACCTGCAGCGCATTAAATGCGCGCCAGCGTGCGGCCAGCGCGCAGAGGTCAGGCACGCCCATGCTGGCGCACCGGACACTCTACAGTACATGTCTGGTGCGCCACCGGACATCCAGGCGGGCCCAGAAGTCAGAGCTCCAACGGTCGGAACCCAATGGCTTTGGTGACATGGCTGTCGCACCAGACATGTCCGGTGTGCACCGGACTGTCCGGTGCGCCATTCGACAGACAGCCTCACCAAATGGCTAGTTTGGTGGTTGGGGCTATAAATACCCCTAACCACCCCACATTCAAATCATCCAAGTTTTTTACTTCCCAACTACTTACAAGAGCTCTAGCATTCAATTCTAAACACACCAAAGAGATCAAATCCTCTCCAAACTCCGCACAACGCCCTAGTGATTAGTGAGAGAGATTTGCTTGTGTTCTTTCGAGTTCTTGCGCTTGGATTGCTTTCTTCTTTCTTAATTCTTTCTTGCGATCAAACTCACTTGTAATTGAGGCAAGAGGCACCAATCTTGTGGTGGTCCTTGTGGGAACTTTGTGTTCCAAGTAATTGAGAAGAGAAAGCTCACTCGGTCCGAGGGACCGTTTGAGAGAGGGTAAGGGTTGAAAGAGACCCGGCCTTTGTGGCCTCCTCAACGGGGAGTAGGTTTGCGAGAACCGAACCTCGGTAAAACAAATCCACGTGTCTCACTCTTTATTCGCTTGCGATTTGTTTTGCACCCTCTCTCGCGGACTCTATTATATTTCTAACACTAACCCGACTTGTAGTTGTGATTATTTTTGAGAATTTCAGTTTCGCCCTATTCACCCCCCTCTAGGTGACTTTCAATTGGTATCGGAGCCCGGTGCTTCATTAGAGCCTAACCGCTCGAAGTGATGTCGGGAGATCACACCAAGAGGGAGATGGAGACCGGCGACAAGCCCACTACGAGTCACGGGAGCACTTCATCGGAAGAGTCCCGCACCAAGAGGAAGGAGAAGAAGAGCTCCTCCAACAAAGGGAAGGGGAAGGAAACGAAATCCTCTTCCCACAAATCGCATCGGAAAGGCAACAAGCACAAGAGGATGAGAAAAGTGGTCTACTACGAGACCGACTCTTCATCACCATCGACCTCCGACTCTGATGCGCCGTCCGTGACTTCTAAGCGCCAAGAGCGCAAGAAGTATAGTAAGATCCCCCTACGCTATCCCCACATTTCAAAGCGTACTCCTTTACTCTCCGTTCCTTTAGGCAAACCACCGGTTTTTGACGGTGAAGATTATAATATGTGGAGTGACAAAATGAGGCACCATCTAACCTCACTCCACACAAGCATATGGAATGTTGTTGAGTTTGGTGTACAGGTACCATCCGTAGGGGATGAAGACTACGACTCGGACGAGGTGGCCCAAATCCACCACTTTAACTCCCAAGCAACCACTATACTCCTCGCCTCTCTAAGTCGAGAGGAGTATAACAAGGTGCAAGGGTTAAAAAGTGCAAAGGAAATTTGGGACGTACTCAAGACCGCGCACGAAGGAGATGAGGTGACAAAAATCACCAAGCGGGAGACGATCGAGGGGGAGCTCGGTCGCTTCATGCTTCACCAAGGGGAGGATCCACAAGCTATGTACAACCGCTTGAAGACCTTGGTGAACCAAGTGCGCAACCTCGGGAGCGAAAAATGGGATGACCATGAGATGGTCAAGGTTATTCTTAGATCCCTCGTATTTCTTAACCCTACTCAAGTGCAATTAATTCAAGGTGATCCTAGATATAAGCTAATGTCTCCCGAGGAGGTTATAGGAAAATTTGTGAGCTTTGAGCTAATGATTAAGGGCTCAAAGAAAATCATCGAGCAAGGCACCTCCTCCACACCCGAGGCACAACCGGTCGCTTTCAAGGCGACGGAAGAAAAGAAGGAGGAGGCTACTCCAAGTCGAACACCCATCAACGCCTCCAAGCTCGACAACGAGGAAATGACGCTCATCATCAAGAGCTTCCGCCAAATCCTCAAGCAAAGGAGGGGGAAAGACTACAAACCCCGCTCCAAGAAAGTTTGCTACAAATGTGGTAAGTCCGGTCATTTTATTGCTAAATGTCCATTATCCAGTGATAGTGACAGGGGCGACGACAAGAAGGGAAGAAGAAAGGAGAAGAAGAGGCACTACAAGAAGAGGGGCGGCGATGCCCATGTTTGCCGGGAGTGGGACTCGGACGAGAGCTCCACCGACTCCTCCTCCGACGAGGACGCCGCCAACATCGCCGTCACCAAGGGACTTCTCTTCCCCAACGTCGGCCACAAGTGCCTCATGGCAAAGGACGGCAAAAGAAAGAAGGTTAAATCCAAATCCTCCACTAAATATGAAACCTCTAGTGATGAGGATGATGCTAGCAATGAGGAGGATAACTTGCGTATTCTTTTTGCCAATTTAAACATGCAACAAAAAGAAAAATTAAATGAATTGATTAGTGCTATTCATGAGAAGGATGATCTCTTGGACTCTCAAGAAGACTTCCTTATTAAGGAAAACAAAAAGCATGTTAAGGTCAAAAATGCTTATGCTCTACAAGTTGAAAAATGTGAAAAATTGTCTAGTGAGCTAAGCACTTGCCATGAGACTATTGACAACCTTAGAAATGAGAATGCTAAATTGTTAGCTAAGGTTGATTCACATGTTTGTAATATTACAACTTCCCATCCTAGAGATGATAATGTAAATTTACTTGCTAGGATAGATGAGTTAAATGTTTCTCTTGCTAGCCTTAGGATTGAAAATGAAAAATTAATTGCTAAGGCTAAAGATTTTGATGTTTGCAATGTTACTATTTCTAACCTTAGAAGTGAGAATGATATATTACATGCTAAGGTTGTAGAATTAAAATCTTGCAAACCCTCTACATCTACTGTTGAGCATGTTTCTATTTGCACTAGATGTAGAGATGTTGATATTAATGATTTTCATGATCATATGGTCCTAATTAAACAACAAAATGATCATATAGCAAAACTAGATGCTAAAATTGCCGAGCATAACTTAGAAAATGAAAAATTTAAATTTGCTAGGAGTATGCTCTATAGTGGGAGACGCCCTGGCATCAAGGATGGCATTGGCTAGCAAAGGGGAGACAATGTCAAACTTAGTGTCCCTCCTAAAAGATTGTCTAATTTTGTTAAGGGCAAGGCTCCCATGCCTCAGGATAACGAGGGTTAAATTTTGTACCCTGCCGGTTATCCCAAGAGCAAAATTAGGAGAATTCATTCTAGGAAGTCTCACTCTGGCCCTAATCATGCTTTTATGTATAAGGGTGAAACATCTAGCTCTAGGCAACCAACCCGTGCTAAGTTGCCTAGAAAGAAAACTCCTAGTGCATCAAATGATCATAGCATTTCATTTAAAACTTTTGATGCATCTTATGTTTTGACTAACAAATCTGGCAAGGTAGTTGCCAAGTTTGTTGGGGGCAAACACAAGGGCTCCAAGACTTGTGTTTGGGTACCCAAAGTTCTTGTTTCTAATGCCAAAGGACCCAAAACCGTTTGGGTACCTAAAGTCAAGAACTAAAATTGTTTTGTATGTTTATGCATCCGGGGGCACAAGTTGGATCATCGATAGCGGGTGCACAAACCACATGACGGGGGAGAAGAAGATGTTCTCCTCCTACGAGAAAAACCCAGATCCCCAACGAGCTATTACATTCGGGGATGGAAACCAAGGTTTGGTCAAAGGTTTGGGTAAAATAGCTATATCTCCTGACCATTCCATTTCCAATGTTTTTCTTGTAGATTCTTTAGATTACAATTTGCTTTTCGTTTTGCAATTATGTCAAATGGGCTACAACTGTCTATTTACTGATGTAGGTGTCACTGTCTTTAGAAGAAGTGATGATTCAATAGCATTTAAGGGAGTGTTAGAGGGTTAGCTATACTTGGTAGATTTTGATAGAGCTGAACTCGACACCTGCTTAATTGCTAAGACTAACATGGGTTGGCTCTGGCACCGCCGACTAGCTCATGTTGGAATGAAGAATCTTCATAAGCTTCTAAAGGGAGAGCACATTCTAGGACTAACAAATGTTCATTTTGAGAAAGACAGGATTTGTAGCGCATGCCAAGCCGGGAAACAAGTTGGCACTCATCATCCACACAAGAACATCATGACAAGTGACAGGCCACTGGAGCTCCTACACATGGATTTATTCGGCCCGATCGCTTACATAAGCATCGACGGGAGTAAGTACTGTCTAGTTATTGTGGATGATTATTCTCGCTTCACTTGGATGTTCTTTTTGCAGGAAAAATCCCATACCCAAGAGACCTTAAAGGGATTCTTGAGACGGGCTCAAAATGAGTTCGGCTTAAGGATCAAGAAAATTAGAAGCGACAACGGGACGGAGTTCAAGAACTCACAAATAGAAGGCTTCCTTGAGGAGGAGGGCATCAAGCATGAGTTCTCTTCTCCCTACACCCCACAACAAAATGGTGTAGTGGAGAGGAAGAATCGAACTCTATTGGACATGGCAAGAACCATGCTTGATGAGTACAAGACACCGGATCGGTTTTGGGCCGAGGCGGTCAACACCGCCTGCTACGCCATCAACCGGTTATATCTACACCAAATCCTCAAGAAGACATCCTATGAACTCCTAACTGGTAAAAAGCCCAATATTTCATATTTTAGAGTTTTTGGTAGCAAATGCTTTATTCTTGTTAAGAGAGGTAGAAAATCTAAATTTGCTCCTAAAACTGTAGAAGGCTTTTTACTAGGATATGACTCAAACACAAGGGCATATAGAGTCTTTAACAAGTCCTCAGGACTCGTTGAAGTTTCTTGTGACGTTGTGTTTGATGAAACTAATGGCTCTCAAGTAGAGCAAGTTGATCTTGATGAGATAGGTGAAGAACAGGCTCCGTGCATCGCGCTAAGGAACATGTCCATTGGGGATGTGTGTCCTAAGGAATCCGAAGAGCCTCCACATGCACAAGATCAACCATCCTCCTCTACTCAAGCATCTCCACCAACCCAAAATGAGAATGAGGCTCAAGTTGATGAAGGAGAAGATCCAAGAGATGAGCCACCTCATAATGACGGCAATGATCAAGGGGGAGATGCAAATGATGAAGACAAGGAGGATGAAGAACCAAGGCTGCCACACCAAAGAGTCTACCAAGCAATACAACGAGATCACCCCGTCGACACCATCCTCGGCGACATTCATAAGGGGGTAACCACTCGATCTTGTGTTGCACATTTTTGTGAACATTACTCTTTTGTTTCCTCTATTGAGCCACACAGGGTAGAGGAAGCACTTCAAGATTCGGATTGGGTGATGGCGATGCAAGAGGAGCTCAACAATTTCACGAGGAACGAGGTATGGCATTTAGTTCCACGTCCTAACCAAAATGTTGTAGGAACCAAGTGGGTCTTCCGCAACAAGCAAGACGAGCATGGTGTGGTGACTAGGAACAAAGCTCGACTTGTGGCCAAGGGATACTCCCAAGTCGAAGGTTTGGATTTCGGTGAAACCTATGCACCCGTAGCTAGGCTTGAGTCAATTCGCATATTATTAGCCTATGCTACTTACCATGGCTTCAAGCTTTACCAAATGGACGTGAAGAGTGCCTTCCTCAACGGACCAATCAAGGAGGAGGTCTATGTTGAGCAACCTCCTGGCTTTGAAGATAGTGAGTACCCTAACCATGTCTATAGGCTCTCTAAGGCGCTTTATGGGCTCAAGCAAGCCCCAAGAGCATGGTATGAATGCCTTAGAGATTTCCTTATTGCTAATGGCTTCAAAGTCGACAAGGCCGATCCTACTTTGTTCACTAAAACTCTTGACAATGATTTGTTCGTATGCCAAATTTATGTTGATGATATCATATTTGGGTCTACTAACGAATCTACATGTGAAGAATTTAGTAGGATCATGACACAAAAATTCGAGATGTCTATGATGGGGGAGTTGAAGTATTTTCTAGGATTTCAAGTCAAGCAACTCCAAGAGGGCACCTTCATTTGCCAAACAAAGTACACTCAAGACATTCTAACCAAGTTTGGAATGAAGGATGCCAAGCCCATCAAGACACCCATGGGAACAAATGTGCATCTTGACCTCGACACAGGAGGTAAGTCCGTGGATCAAAAGGTATACCGGTCGATGATTGGTTCATTACTCTATTTATGTGCATCTCGATCGGACATTATGCTTTCCGTTTGCATGTGTGCAAGATTCCAAGCCGACCCTAAGGAATCACACCTTACGGCCGTAAAACGAATCTTGAGATACTTGGCTTATACTCCTAAGTTTGGGCTTTGGTACCCTCGGGGATCCACATTTGATTTGATTGGTTATTCAGATACCGATTGGGCGGGGTGTAAGATTAATAGAAAGAGCACATCGGAGACTTGCCAGTTCTTGGGAAGATCCTTGGTGTCTTGGGCTTCAAAGAAGCAAAATTCGGTCACTCTTTCTACCGCCGAAGCCGAGTATATTGCCGCAGGCCACTGTTGCGCGCAATTGCTTTGGATGAGGCAAACCCTGCGGGACTACGGCTACAAACTAACCAAAGTTCCTCTTCTATGTGATAATGAGAGTGCAATCCGCATGGCGGATAATCCCGTTGAGCATAGCCGCACTAAACACATAGCCATTCGGTATCATTTTCTTAGGGATCACCAACAAAAGGGGGATATCGAGATAGCATATATTAACACTAAAGATCAATTAGCCGATATCTTTACCAAGCCACTTGATGAACAATCTTTTACCAAACTTAGGCATGAGCTCAATATTCTTGATTCTAGGAACTTCTTTTGCTAATTTGCACACATAGCTCATAAGTATACCTTTGATCATATCTCTTTTATATATGCTATGACTAATGTGTTTTCAAGTGTATTTCAAATCAAGTCATAGGTATATTGAAAGGGAATTGGAGTCTTCGGCGAAGACAAAGGCTTCCACTCCACTCTACTAACTCATCCTTCGCCGTCGCTCCGCATCACTCTCCATCTTTGGTATAATCTTCACTCATATGTTTTATTTGCCAAAGAGGAGAAAATAGTTAAGCAAAGGGCTTATATTTCACTCATTGTATCCGTTTTTGGCGATTCATGCCAAAGGGGGAGAAAGTATGAGCCTAAAGCAAAAGGACCGCACCACTACCACACCACCACCCTAATTTTTAAAATTAATGATTGTCAATTGGTAAATTTCAAATTGGTATCTCTTTGTGTTCTAAAAGGGGAGCAAGTAGTATTTTCAAAATTGATATCTTAAAACCCTTTTGAACACTAAGAGGAGAATTTATTTGAGGGGGAGTTTTGTTTCTAATCAAAGGAAAAGGCATTTGAAACAAGGGGAGAAAATTTCAAACTTGAAAATGCTTTGCAAAAATCTTATTCATCTACCTTTGACTATTTTGCAAAAAGACTTTGGAAAGGATTTACAAAAAGAATTTGCAAAAACAAAACTTGTGGTGCAAGCATGGTCCAAAATGTTAAAGATAAAGAAACAATCCATGCACATCTAGAAAGTAACATTTATTGGCTCAATTCCAAGCAACCTTTGCACTTACATTATGCAAACTAGTTCATTTATGCACTTTTATATTTGCTTTGGTTTGTGTTGGCATCAATCACCAAAAAGGGGGAGATTGAAAGGGAATTAGGCTTACACCTAGTCCCTAATTAATTTTGGTGGTTGAATTGCCCAACACAAATATTTGGACTAACTAGTTTGCTCTAGTGTATAAGTTATACAGGTGCCAAAGGTTCACACTTAGCCAATAGAAAGACCAAGTATTGGGTTCAACAAAAGAGCAAAGGGACAACCGAAGGCACCTCTGGTCTGGCGCACCGGACTGTCCGGTGTGCCACCGGACATGTCCGGTGCACCAGAAGACTCCAACTCCAAACTCGTCACCTTCGGGAAAATCCAGAGGCAACTCCGCTATAATTCATCGGACTGTCCGGTGTACACCGGACAGTGTCCGGTGCTCCAAGGAAGGGTGGCCTCTGGAACTCGCCAGCCTCGGGAATTCATCTCAGTTGCTCCGCTATAATTCACCGGACTGTCCGGTGCTTCTGCGGGGCAACGACTTTTTCGGCGCCAATGGCTACCTGCGGCGCATTAAATGCGTGCCAGCGCGCGGCCAGCGCGCGCAGAGGTCAGGCACGCCCATGCTGGCGCACCGGACACTCTACAGTACATGTCCGGTGCGCCACCAGACATCCAGGCGGGCCCAGAAGTCAGAGCTCCAACGGTCGGAACCCAACAGCTTTGGTGACGTGGCTGTCGCACCGGACATGTCCGGTGTGCACCGGACTGTCCGGTGCGCCATTCGACAGACAGCCTCACCAAATGGCTAGTTTGGTGGTTGGGGCTATAAATACCCCCAACCACCCCACATTCAAATCATCCAAGTTTTTTACTTCCCAACTACTTACAAGAGCTCTAGCATTCAATTCTAGACACACCAAAGAGATCAAATCCTCTCCAAACTCCGCACAGCGCCCTAGTGATTAGTGAGAGAGATTTGCTTGTGTTCTTTCGAGTTCTTGCGCTTGGATTGCTTTCTTCTTTCTTGATTCTTTCTTGCGATCAAACTCACTTGTAATTGAGGCAAGAGACACCAATCTTGTGGTGGTCCTTGTGGGAACTTTGTGTTCCAAGTAGTTGAGAAGAGAAAGCTCACTCGGTCCGAGGGACCGTTTGAGAGAGGGTAAGGGTTGAAAGAGACCCGGCCTTTGTGGCCTCCTCAACGGGGAGTAGGTTTGCGAGAACCGAACCTCGGTAAAACAAATCCACGTGTCTCACTCTTTATTCGCTTGCGATTTGTTTTGCACCCTCTCTCGCGGACTCTATTATATTTCTAACACTAACCCGACTTGTAGTTGTGATTATTTTTGAGAATTTCAGTTTCGCCCTATTCACCCCCCTCTAGGCGACTTTCACTTACTCTTGTGATTTCATCGTGATCTTTGTTGTAAGGGCGAGAGACTCCAACTTGTGGAGATTCCTCGCAAACGGAAAAAAGAGATAAGAAAGAAAAGTCGTGGTATTCAAGTTTATCGTTGGATTACTTGAAAGGGGTTGAGTGCAACCCTCATCCATTGGGACGCCACAACGTGGAGGTAGGCAAGTGTTATACTTGGCCGAACCACGGGATAAACCACTGTGTCCCTTGTGTTGTCTTTCTCTTTGATTATTTGTGATTCGCAAGAGCTCACTCTATAGCCACTTGGTTCTATTGCACTAACATCTTTATAACCAAGCTTGTGGCTATTTAGTGTTGAATTTTACAAGATCACCTATTCACCCCCTCTAGGTGCTCTCATTTGGTATCAGAGCCGTTCTCTTCACGTAAGGGACTAATCGCCCGAAGAGATGGATCCTAAGGGAAAGGGGATGGTGGTCAACGATAAGGAGGAGTCCATCTTCAACGAGCCAAGAGATGACAAGCCCACTGACTCTGGCTCGAGTCACAAGAAGAAGGACGGGAAGAAGAAGAGGCGCATCAAGAAGATCGTCTACTATGACAGCGACGAATCTTCTTCTTCTTCACCAAGAGACGACGACGACGAGAAAAAGAAACCGGTTAATTCAAATTTTTCATTTGATTATTCTCGTATTCCTTTTAATTCCAATGCTCATTTGCTTTCAATTCCTCTTGGTAAACCTCCACACTTTGATGGAGAGGACTACTCTTTTTGGAGTCACAAAATGCGTAGTCACTTATTTTCTCTCCATCCTAGTATCTGGGAGATAGTTGAAAATGGAATGCAATTTGATAGTACGGATAACCCTGTATATATTAACGAGTAAATTCATAAAATTACACAAGCTACCACTATTTTGCTAGCATCCTTGTGCAGGGACGAATACAACAAGGTGAGCGGCTTGGACAACGCCAAGCAAATCTGGGACACCCTCAAAATATCACATGAGGGAAACGACGCCACCATGATCACCAAAATGGAGTTGGTGGAGGGCGAGCTGGGAAGGTTCGCGATGATCTGGGGAGAGGAGCCAACACAAACGTACAACAGGCTCAAGACCCTAGTCAACAAGATTAGGAGCTATGGAAGCACGAGATGGACGGACCACGATGTCGTCCGACTTATGCTCAGGTCTTTTACTGTTATTGACCCTCATCTTGTGAACCTCATCCATGAGAATCCCAGGTACACAAAGATGACGCCCGAGGAGACACTCGGAAAATTTGTGAGCGGGCGCATGATGGTCAAGGAGGCAAGGTATGTTGATGATGCATTAAACGACCCAATGCCCATCTACGAGCCACAACCCGTTGTGCTCAAGGCAACAAGCAGCAAGGAGGCGCTACCTAGCAAGGTGGCACAAGTTGAGGCTGCCGGGCTAAAAGAAGATGAGATGGCCCTCATCATCAAGCGCTTAAAGACCACCCTTAAAGGACGCAAGGAGTACCCCAACAAGAACAAAACAAGGGGAAAGCGCTCCTACTTCAAGTGCGGTAAGACTGGTCACTTTATAGCAAATTGTCCCGATAATGCTAATGACCAGGAACAAGAAAAGAGCGGGAAGAAGGAGAAGAAAAAGAACTACAGGAAGGCAAAGGGTGAGGCACACCTCGGCAAGGAATGGGACTCGGACTACTCTTCTTCCGACTCCGACGATGAAGACTCGCTGCCTCGGCCTTCAACAAGTCCGCTCTCTTCCCAAACGAACGACACACTTGCCTCATGGCCAAGGAGAGGAAGGTAAGTGTTCGTGATACCCGTAAATACACTACTTCTAGTGATGATGATTCTAGTGATGATGAAGTAGATTACTCTAGCTTATTCAAAGGTTTAGATAGAGCTGAAGTAGATAAAATCAATGAATTGATTGATGCTTTAAATGAAAAGAATAGACTCTTAGAGAAGCAAGAGGACATTTTATATGAAGAGTATGACAAATTTATTAGTGTACGAAAGTCTCTTGCTTTAGAAACTAAAAGAAATGAAATGTTATCCTCTGAATTGTCTGTGTGCCATGAATCAATCTCTAGCTTAAAGATTTTGAATGATGATTTAAATGCTAAGCTAGAGGTAGCTAATAAATCTAGTTCATGTGTAGAACATGTTGTAATTTGTAATAAATGTAAGGACTTTGATGTTAATGCTTGTAATGAACATCTTATTGCTATTACAAAATTGAATGATGAAGTGGCAAGTCTTAATGCTCAACTTTAGACTTGCAAAATTGACTTTGATAAGTTAAAATTTGCTAAGAATGCCTACACCGTTGGTAGACACCCTCAATTAAGGATGGACTTGGCTTTTGAAAGGAAGCCAAGAACTTAACAGGTCAAAGGGCTCCCATTCCCAATAAGGAGAAAGGGAAGGCCCCTATGGCTAGTAGCGTTCAAAAGAATCATGCTTTCATGTATAATAGGAAAATTGCTAGTCATAATAGGAGATATGATCATGATGCTTGTGAGTCACATGCTATGTTTGCTTCAAGTTCTAATTTTAATGGTAGGCCTAGGAGAAATTTTGTGTCTCATGCTCCTAGGAAAATGTGTAATAAACCTACTACTATCTTTCATGCTTGCAACAGTACGTTTGTACTTTCATGTAAAAATGAAAAAGTGGTTGCTAGAAAATTGGGATCCAAATTCAAAGGAGACAAGACTTGCATTTGGGTACCAAAAGCTATTGTAACTAACCTTGTAGGACCCAACAAGAGTTGGGTACCTAAAACCCAAGCCTAATTTGCCTTGCAGGTTTATGCATCCGGGGGCTCAAGCTGGATTATCGACAGCAGATGCACAAACCACATGATAGGGGAGAAGAAGATGTTCACCTCCTACGTCAAGGACAAGGATTCCTAAGATACGATTATTTTTGGAGATGGGAACCAAGGCAAAGTCAAAGGTTTGGGAAAAATAGCCATCACAAGCGAGCAATCTATTTCCAATGTATTTTTAGTAGAGTCACTAGGCTATAATCTCCTGTCTGTAAGTCAATTGTGCCACATGGGCTACAATTGTTTATTTACAAATGTTGATGTATCTGTCTTTAGAAGGAGTGATGGTTCATTAGCGTTTAAGGGTGTATTAGATGGCAAACTCTACTTAGTTGATTTTTTGAAAGAGGAGGCCAATCTAGATGCATGCTTAATCGCTAAGACTAGTATGGGCTGGCTGTGGCATCGCCGTCTAGCACATGTTGGAATGAAGAACCTTCACAAACTTCTAAAGGGAGAACATGTGTTAGGACTAACAAATGTATGTTTCGAAAAAGATATACCTTATGCAGCTTGTCAGGCAGAAAAACAGGTGGGAAGCACTAATCACAACAAGAATGTGATGACAACATCAAGACCACTGGAGCTACTACATATGGACCTCTTCGGACCCGTCGCCTACCTTAGCATCGGGGGAAGTAAGTATGGTCTAGTAATTGTTGATGATTTTTCCCGCTTCACTTGGGTGTTCTTTTTGTAGGATAAAACAAAAACCCAAGGGACCCTAAAGCGCTTCCTAAGGAGGGCTCAAAACAAATTTGAGCTCAAGGTGAAAAAGATAAGAAGCGACAACGGGTCCGAGTTCAAGAACCTGCAAGTGGAGGAGTATCTTGAGGAGGAAGGCATCAAGCATGAGTTCTTCGCTCCCAACACACCACAACAAAATGGTGTGGTAGAGAGGAAGTGAAAGGGAAATAGGGTCAAACCTTTTCCTAAATAATTTTGGTGGTTGAATTGCCCAACATAAATTATTAGACTAACTAGTTTGCTCTAGATTATGAGTTCTACAGGTGCCAAAGGTTCAACACAAACCAATATAAAGTCCAAGGAAGGGTTCAAATAAAAAGAGCAAAAGACAACCGAAGGTTTCCCTGGTCTGGCACACCGGACTGTCCGGTGTGCCACCGGATAGTGTCCGGTGCACTAGGGTGGATCAACTCTGAACTGCTCAGCTTCGGGAATTTGGGGAGCCACTCCGCTATAATTCACCGGACTGTCCGGTGTGCCAGCGGAGCAACAGCTATCTGCGCCAACGATCGTCTGCAAAAGGCTATAGTGAACGTGAACAGTGCAACTGCGCACGCAGAAGTCAGAGCAGGCGCCAGAAGGCGCACCGGACAGTGAACAGTGACTGTCTGGTGCACCACCGGACTGTCCGGTGGCCCCACATGTCAGAGCTCCAACGGTCGGACCCTAACGGTTGGGTGACATGGCTGGCACACCAGACAGTGTCCGGTGGCGCACCGGACTGTCCGGTGCGCCATATGACAGCAACCATCCCCAACGGTCACTTTGGTGGTTGGGGCTATAAATACCCCCCAACCACCACACTTCAAGGCATCCAAGTTTTCAGCCAACACATTCAATACAAGAGCTATAGCATTCAATTCAAGACACAATTAGAGTGAGTCAAAATCTCTCCAAGTCCCAATTCCACTCAGAGCAATAGTGACTAGGGAAGAGAGTTTTGCCGTGTTCATTTGAGCTCTTGCGCTTGGATCGCTTTTCTTCTTCCTTCTTTCTTGTTCCCAACTCAATTGTAATCAAGGCAAGAGACACCAATTGTGTGGTGGTCCTTGTGGGGACTTAGTGTCCCAATTGATTGAGAAGAGAAGCTCACTCGGTCTAGGTGACCGTTTGAGAGAGGGAAAGGGTTGAAAGAGACCCGGTCTTTGTGACCACCTCAACGGGGAGTAGGTTTGCAAGAACCGAACCTCGGTAAAACAAATCACCGTGCCACACTCTTCATTTGCTTGTGATTTGTTTTTCGCCCTCTCTTTCAGACTCGATTATATTTCTAACGCTAACCCCGGCTTGTAGTTGTGGTTAAAGTTTATAAATTTCAGATTCCGCCTATTCACCGCCCTCTAGGCGACTTTCACTTGGTATCAGAGCCCGGTACTTCATTAGAGCCTAACCGCTCGAAGTGATGTCGGGAGATCACGCCAAGAAGGAGATGGTGATCAGCGAGAAGCCCACCACAAGCCACACGAAGGCTCCATCGAGAGAGTCCCGCAACAAGAAGGAGGAATCACCTCCTCACAAGTCGCATCGGAGTGGCGACAAGAAAAAGAAGATGAAGAAGGTGATCTACTACGAGATCGATTCTTCATCGCCATCCACCTCCGGATCCGACGCACCATTCGTCACTTCTAAGCGCCATAAGCACAAGAAGTTTAGTAAGATCCCCCTACGCTATCCTCGCATTTCCAAACATACTGCTTTACTTTCCGTCCCATTAGGCAAACCACCCGTTTTTTATGGTGAAGATTATAATATGTGGAGTGACAAAATGAGGCACCATCTAACCTCACTCCACACTGGCATTTGGGATGTTGTTGAGTTTGGAGTACAGGTACCATCCATAGGGGATGAAGATTATGACTCGGACGAGGTTGCAGAAATCCGGCACTTCAACTCCCAAGCTACCACTATACTCCTCGCCTCTCTAAGTCGAGAGGACTATAATAAGGTGCAAGGGTTGAAGAGCACCAAGGAGATTTGGGACATGCTCAAGACCGCGCACGAAGGAGACGAGGTGACCAAGATCACCAAGAGGGAGACGATCGAGGGGGAGCTCGGTCGTTTTATGCTCAACCAAGGAGAAGACCCGCAAGCCATGTACAACCGGCTAAAGACCTTGGTGAACCAAGTGCGCAACCTCGGGAGTACAAAATGGGATGACCATGAAATGGTCAAGGTTATTCTTAGATCACTTGTTTTTCTTAACCCTACTCAAGTTCAATTAATTCGCGGTGATCCTAGATATAAACTAATGTTTCCCGAGGAAGTGATAGGAAAATTTGTGAGCTTTAAATTGATGATCAAAGGCTCCAAGAAGATCATCGAGCAAGGCGCCTCCTCCATACCCAAGGCACAACCCGTCGCATTCAAGGCAACGGAGGAGAAGAAAGAAGAGTCTACATCAAGTAGGCTTCCCATTGACGCCTCCAAGCTCGACAACAAGGAAATGGCACTCATCATCAAGAGCTTTCATCAAATCCTCAAGCAAAGGAAGGGAAAAGATTACAAGACCCGTTCCAAGAAGGTTTGCTACAAGTGTGATAAGCCCAGTCACTTCATAGCAAAATGTTCTATTTCTAGTGACAGTGACAGAGGCGACGACAAGAGGGGGAAGAAGAAGGAGAAGAAGAGGTACTACAAGAAGATGGGTGGCGATGCCCATGTTTGTCGGGAATGGGACTCCAACGAGAGCTCCACCGACTCCTCTGACGACGAGGACGCCACCAACATCGCCATCAACAAGGGTCTTCTCTTCCCCAACGTCGGCCACAAGTGCCTCATGGCAAAGGACGGCAAGAAGAAGGTAGAATCTAGATCCTCCACTAAGTATGCAACTTCTAGTGATGAGGATAATTCTAGTGATGATGAGGATAACTTGCTTACTCTTTTTGCCAATCTTAACATGAAACAAAAAGAGAAATTGAATGAATTGATTAGTGCTATTCATGAGAAGGATGAACTCTTGGATAGCCAAGAGGACTTCCTTATTAAGGAAAACAAAAAGCATGTTAAGGTTAAAAATGCTTATGCTCAGGAGGTAGAGAAAAATAAAAATTGACTAGTGAGCTTAGCACTTGCCATGACACTATTTCTAGCCTTAGAAATGAAAATGCCAAATTAATTGCTAAGGTTGAGAAATCAAATGTTTGTGATGATTCAATTGTTAATCTTAGAAATGATAATGCTAGTTTAATTGCTAAGATTGACATGTTGAATGAATCTCTTGCTAGCCTTAAGATTGAGAATGAAAAATTAATTGCTAAGGCTAAAGATTTAAATGTTTACAATAATGATATTACCAATCTTAGAGATGAGAATGCTATTTTACACGCTAGGATTGTTGAATTAAATGATTGCAAACCCTCGACATCTACGGTTGATCATGTTTCTATTTGCACTAGATGTAGAGATATTAATGTTGATGCTATTCATGATCATCTTGCTATGATTAAACAACAAAATGATCATATAGCTAAACTAGGTGCTAAAATTGTCGAGCATGAATTAGAGAATGAAAAATTTAAATTTACTCGTAGTATGCTTTATAGTGGGAGACGCCCTGGCATTAAGGATGGCATTGGCTTCCAACAGGGAGACAATGTCAAGCTTAATGCCCCTCCTAAAAGAGTGTCTAATTTTGTTAAGGGCAAGGCTCCCATGCCTCAGGATAACGAGGGTTATATTTTATATCCTGCTGGTTATCCTGAGGATAAGATTAGGAGAATTCATGCTAAGAAGACTCATTCTGTTTCTCACCATGCTTTTATTTATAAGAATGAGGCTTCTAGCTCTAGGCGTTCTACACATGTTAAAATGCCTAAAAAGAAATCTCCTATTGCATCAAATGATCATAATATTTCATTCAAGACCTTTGATGCTTCATATGTGCTTACTAACAAATCAGGCAAAGTAGTTGCCAAATATGTTGGGGGCAAACACAAGGGGTCAAAGACTTGTGTTTGGGTACCCAAGATGCTTGTTTCTAATGTCAAAGGACCCAAGACCGTTTGGGTACCTAAGAACAAGGCCTAAATTTGTTTTGTAGGTTTATGCATCCGGGGGCTCAAGTTGGATCATCGATAGCGGGTGCACAAACCACATGACTCGGGAGAAAAAGATGTTCTCCTATGAGAAAAACCAAGATCCCCAAAAAGCTATCACATTCGGGGATGGAAATCAAGGTTTGGTCAAAGGACTTGGTAAAATTGCTATATCACCTGACCATTCTATTTCCAATGTTTTTCTTGTAGATTCTTTAGATTACAACTTGCTTTATGTTTCCCAATTATGCAAAATGGGCTACAATTGTCTTTTTACGGATGTAGGTGTTACTGTCTTTAGAAGAAGTGATGATTCAATAGCTTTTAAGGGAGTGTTAGAGGGTCAGCTGTACTTAGTTGATTTCAATAGAGCTGAACTCGACACTTGCTTAATTGCTAAGACTAACATGGGTTGGCTTTGGCATCGCCGACTAGCCCATGTTGGGATGAAGAATCTTCATAAGCTTCTAAAGGGAGAACACATTTTTGGACTAACAAATGTTCATTTTGAGAAAGACAGGATTTGTAGCGCATGTCAAGCAGGGAAGCAAGTTGGTGTTTATCATCCACACTAAAACATCATGACGACTGATAGGCCACTTGAGCTACTCCACATGGATCTATTCGGCCCGATCGCTTACATAAGCATCGGCGGGAGTAAGTACTGTCTAGTTATTGTGGATGATTATTCTCGCTTCACTTGGTTATTCTTTTTGCAGGAAAAATCTCAAACCCAAGAGACTTTGAAAGGATTCTTGAGACGGGCTTAAAATGAGTTCGGCTTGAGGATCAAGAAAATAAGAAGCGATAACGGGACGGAGTTCAAGAACTCTCAAATTGAAGGCTTCCTTGAGGAGGAGGGCATCAAGCATGAGTTCTATTCTCCCTACATGCCATAACAAAATGTGTAGTGGAAAGGAAGAATAGAACTCTATTGGACATGGCAAGGACCATGCTTGATGAGTACAAGACACCAGATCAGTTTTGGGCCGAGGCGATTAACACCGCCTGCTACGCCATCAACCGGTTATATGTTCACCGAATCCTCAAGAAGACATCATATGAACTCCTCACTGGTAAAAAGCCCAATGTTTCATATTTTAGAGTCTTTGGTAGCAAATGCTTTATTCTTGTTAAAAGAGGTAGAAAATCTAAATTTGCTCCTATGGCTATAGAAGGCTTTTTACTTGGTTATGATTCAAACACAAGAGCATATAGAGTCTTTAACAAGTCCACTGGACTAGTTGAAGTTTCTTGTGACATTGTGTTTGATGAGACTAACGACTCTCAAATAGAGCAAGTTGATCTTGATGAGCTAGATGATGAAGAGGCTCCATGCGTCGCGCTAAGGAACATGTCCATTGGGGATGTGTGTCCTAAAGAATTCGAAGAGCCTCCACAAGCACAAGATCAACCTTCATCTACCGCACAAGCATCTCCACCAACTCAACATAAGGATCAAGCTCAAGATGATGAAAATGAAGATCAAGAGGATGAGCCACCTCAAGAGGAGGGCAATGATCAAGGGGGAGATGCCAATGATCAAGACAAGGAAGATGAACAAGATCCAAGGCCGCCACACCCAAGAGTTCACCAGGCGATTCAAAGAGATCACCCCATGAACACCATCCTCGGAAATATTCATAAGGGGGTAACTACTTGATCTGGAGTCGCTCATTTTTGTGAACATTACTCTTTTGTTTCCTCTATTGAGCCACACAGGGTAGAGGATGCACTTAAAGATTTGGATTGGGTGCTGGAGATGCAAGAGGAGCTCAACAACTTCACGAGGAATGAGGTATGGCATTTAGTTCCACGTCCTAACCAAAATGTTGTAGGAACCAAGTGGGTATTCTGCAACAAGCAAGATGAGCATGGTGTGGTGACAAGGAACAAAGCCCGACTTGTGGCCAAGGGTTATTCACAAGTCGAAGGTTTGGATTTTGGTGAAACCTATGCACCCGTAGCTAGGCTTGAGTCAATTCGTATATTACTTGCCTATGCTACTTACCATGGCTTTAAGCTCTATCAAATGGACGTGAAGAGTGCCTTCCTCAATGGACCAATCAAGGAAGAGGTCTATGTTGAGCAACCTCCTGGCTTTGAAGATAGTGAGTATCCTAACCATGTTTATAAACTCTCTAAGGCGCTTTATGGGCTCAAGCAAGCCCCAAGAGCATGGTATGAATGCCTAAGAGATTTCCTTATCACTAATGGCTTCAAAGTCGGCAAGGCCAATCCCACTCTCTTTACTAAAACAATTGCAAATGATTTGTTTGTATGCCAAGTTTATGTTGATGATATCATATTTGGGTCTACTAACAAATCTATTTGTGAAGAGTTTAGTAGGATCATGGTTCAAAAATTCGAGATGTCTATGATGGGGGAGTTGAAGTATTTCCTAGGATTTCAAGTCAAGCAACTCCAAGAGGGCACCTTCATCAGTCAAATGAAGTACATTTAAGACATACTCACCAAGTTTGGAATGAAGGATGCCAAACCCATCAAGACACCCATGGGAACCAATGGGCATCTCGACCTCGACATGGGAGGTAAATCCGTAGATCAAAAGGTATACAGGTCGATGATAGGATCTTTACTCTACTTATGTGCATCTCGACCGGATATTATGCTTTCTGTATGCATGTGTGCAAGGTTCCAAGCCGATCCTGAGGAAGTTCACCTTAGGGACGTGAAGAGAATCTTGAGATATTTAGTTCATACACCTAAGTTTGGTCTTTGGTACCCCAAGGGATCCTCTTTTGATTTATTAGGATATTCAGATGCTGATTGGGCAGGGTATAAAATTGATAGGAAGAGCACATCAGGGACTTGTCAGTTTCTGGGGAGATCCCTGGTGTCTTGGGCTTCAAAGAAACAAAACTCAGTAGCTCTTTCTACCGCCGAAGCTAAGTATATTACCGTAGGCCATTGTTGCGCGCAATTGCTTTGGATGAGGCAAACCCTCAGGGACTATGGCTACAAATTTAGCAAAGTCCCTCTCCTATGTGATAATGAGAGTGCAATCCGCATGGTGGATAATCCCGTTAAACACAACCACACTAAGCACATAGCCATTCGGTATCACTTTTTGAGAGATCACCAACAAAGGGGGGATATCGAGATAGCTTATATTAACACCAAAGAACAACTAGCCGATATCTTTACCAAACCACTAGATGAGAAAACCTTTACCAAACTTAGGAATGAGCTAAACATTCTTGATTCTCGGAACTTTGATTGATACTTTGTACACATCGCCCATTTTTATACCTTTGATCATATCTCTTCTATGTCTATGACTAATGTGTTTTCAAGTGTATTATTATGCTTAGTCATAGAATTGAAAGGGAAATGGAGTATTCGGCAAAGACGACGCTTCCACTCAACTCCATCGGTATTATCTACTCTTTGCCGATATTCTGCATAGTTCTCCACTTTGGTATAATCTTCACTCATATCTATTTGTTTGCCATTGGGGAGGAAGTAAAAGGGCTTATATTTCACTCAAAAGTATCCGTTTTTGGCGATTTATGCCAAAGGGGGAGAAAGTATTAGCCCAAAGCAAAAGGACCGCACCACCACCAAATTTTAAAATGAAGTTTTCAAATTGATATCTTAATGTGTTTTCAAAATGGGAGAAAGTATCTTCAGAAATTTGTAAAACCCTCTTGAACACTAAGAGGAGAATTTCATTGAGGGGGAGTTTTGTTTAAGTCAAAGGAAAAACATTTGAAACAGCGGGAGAAAATTTCAAATTTTGAAAATGCTTCTTTGAATCTTATTCATATACCTTTGACTATTTACAAAAAGTTTTGAAAAAGAATTTTACAAATAATTTGCAAAACAAAACTAGTGGTGCAAGCGAGGTCCAAAATTTTAAATAAAAAGAAAACCATCCACGCATATCTAGTAGAAATAATTATTGGTTTCATTCCAAGCAACCTTTGCACTTACATTATGCAAACTAGTTCAATTCTGCACTTTTATATTTGCTTTGGTTTGTGTTGGCATCAATCACCAAAAAGGGGGAGATTGAAAGGGAAATAGGGTCAAACCTTTTCCTAAATAATTTTGGTGGTTGAATTGCCCAACACAAATTATTGGACTAACTAGTTTGTTCTAGATTATGAGTTCTACAGGTGCCAAAGGTTCAACATAAACCAATATAAAGTCCAAAAAAGGGTTCAAATAAAAAGAGCAAAAGACAACTAAAGGCTGCCCTGGTCTGGCGCACCGGACTATCCGGTGTGCCATCGGACAGTGTCCGGTGCACCAGGGTGGATCAACTCTGAACTGCTCAGCTTCGGGAATTTGGGGAGCCACTCCGCTATAATTCATCGGACTGTCCGGTGTGCCAGCGAAGCAATGGCTATCTGCGCTAACGGTCGTCTGCAAAAGGCTACAGTGAACGTGAACAGTGCAACTGCGCGCGCAGAAGTCAGAGCAGGCGCCAGAAGGCACACCGGACAGTGAACAGTGACTGTCCGGTGCACCACCGGACTGTCCGATGGCCCCACATGTCAGAGCTCCAACGGTCGAACCCTAATGGTTGGGTGACGTGGCTGGCACACCGGACAGTGTCTGGTGGCGCACCAGACTGTCCGGTGCGCCATACGACAGCAGCCATCCCCAACGGCCACTTTGGTGGTTGGGGCTATAAATACCCCCAACCACCACACTTCAAGGCATCCAAGTTTTCAGCCAACACATTCAATACAAGAGCTATAGAATTCAATTCAAGATACAATTAGATTGAATCAAAATCTCTCCAAGTCCCAATTCCACTCAAAGCAATAGTGACTAGGGGAGAGAGTTTTGCCGTGTTCATTTGAGCTCTTGCGCTTGGATCGCTTTTTTTCTTCCTTCTTTCTTGTTCCTAACTCAATTGTAATCAAGGCAAGAGACACCAATTGTGTGGTGGTCCTTGTGGGGACTTAGTGTCATGATTGATTGAGAAGAGAAGCTCACTCGGTCTAGGTGATCGTTTGAGAGAGGGAAAGGGTTGAAAGAGACCCGGTCTTTGTGACCACCTCAACGGGGAGTAGGTTTGCAAGAACCGAACCTCGGTAAAACAAATCACCATGCCACACTCTTCATTTGCTTGTGATTTGTTTTTCGCCCTCTCTTTCTGACTCGATTATATTTCTAACGCTAACCCCGACTTGTAGTTGTGGTTAAAGTTTATAAATTTCAGATTTCACCTATTCACCCCCCTCTAGGCGACTTTTAGGAAGAACAGGACGCTCATCGATATGGCGAGGACAATGCTTGGAGAGTTCAAGACGCCTGAGCGGTTTTGGTCGGAAGCTGTGAACACAGCTTGCCACGCCATAAACCGGCTCTACCTCCATCGCCTCCTCAAGAAGACCTCGTATGAACTTCTTACCGGTAACAAACCCAATGTCTCATACTTTTGTGTATTTGGGAGCAAATGTTACATTCTAGTGAAGAAAGGTTGAAATTCTAAATTTGCTCCCAAAGCTGTAGAAGGGTTTTTACTAGGGTATGACTCAAATACAAGGACATATAGAGTCTTCAACAAATCATCGGTTTGGTTGAAGTCTCTAGCGACGTTGTATTTGATGAGACTAATGGCTCTCCAAGAGAGCAAGTTGATCTTGATGAAGTAGATGAAGATGATGTTCCAACAGCCGTAATACGCACCATGGCGATTGGAGATATGCGACCACAGGAGCAACAAGAGCAAGATCAACCTTCTTCCTCAACAATGGTGCACCCCTCAACTCAAGATGATGAACAGGTTCCTCAAGAAGAGGCGTGTGATCAAGGGGGAGCACAAGAAGAACAAGTTATGGAGGAAGAAGCACCACTGGCCCCTCCAACTCAAGTCCGAGCGATGATTCAAAGGAATCACCCCGTTGACCAGATTCTGGGTGACATAAGCAAGGGAGTAACTACTCGCTCAAGATTAGCTAATTTTTGTGAGCATTACTCGTTTGTCTCTTCTATTGAGCCTTTCAGGGTAGAAGAGGCCTTGCAAGATCCGGACTGGGTGTTGGCTATACAGGAAGAGCTCAACAACTTCAAGCGAAATGAAGTTTAGAGCCTGGTGCCACATCCAAAGCAAAATGTTGTGGGAACCAAGTGGGTGTTCCGCAACAAGCAAGACAAGCACGGGGTGGTGACAAGGAACAAGGCTCGACTTGTGGCAAAAGGTTATGCCCAAGTCGTAGGTTTGGATTTCGAGGAGACTTTTGCTCCTGTGGCTAGGCTAGAGTCTATTTGCATTCTATTAGCCTATGCCGCTCACCACTCTTTCAGGTTGTTTCAAATAGATGTGAAGAGCGCTTTCCTCAACGGGCCAATCAAGGAGGAGGTGTATGTGGAACAACCCCCTAGCTTTGAGGATGACCGGTACCCCGACCATGTGTGTAAGCTCTCTAAGGCGCTCTATGGACTTAAGCAAGCCCCAAGAGCATGGTATGAATGCCTTAGAGATTTCTTAATTGCTAATGCTTTCAAGGTTGGGAAAGCCGATCCCACTCTTTTCACTAAGACTTGTGACAGTGACCTTTTTGTTTGCCAAATTTATGTCAATGACATAATATTTGGTTCTACTAACCAAAAGTCTTGTGAGCTGTTTAGCAGGGTGATGACTCAAAAATTTGAGATGTCGATGATGGGCGAGTTGAACTACTTCCTTGGGTTCCAAGTGAAGCAACTCAAGGATGGCACCTTCATCTCCCAAATGAAGTACACTCAAGATCTTCTCAAGCGGTTTGGGATGAAGGACGCCAAGCCTGCAAAGACACCAATGGGAACCGATGGACATGTCGACCTCAACAAAGGAGGTAAGTTCGTTGATCAAAAGGCATACCGATCTATGATAGGGTCATTACTTTATTTATGTTCTAGTAGACCAGATATTATGCTTAGCGTATGCATGTGTGCTAGATTTCAATCCGACCCAAGGGAATGTCACCTTGTGGCCGTTAAGCGGATTCTTAGATATTTAGTTGCTATGCCTTGCTTTGGGATCTGGTATCCAAAGGGGTCTACCTTTGACTTAATTGGATATTCAGACTCCGATTATGCTGGATGCAAGGTTGATAGGAAGAGTACATCAGGGACGTGCCAATTCCTAGGAAGGTCCCTGGTGTCTTGGAGTTCAAAGAAACAAACCTCTGTTGCCCTATCCACCGCTGAGGCCGAGTATGTTGCCGCAGGACAGTGTTGCGTGCAACTACTTTGGATGAGGCAAACCCTCAGGGACTTTGGCTACAATCTGAGCAAAGTCCCACTCCTATGTGACAATGAGAGTGCAATCCGCATGGCGGATAATCCTGTTGAACACAGTCGCACTAAGCACATAGACATCCGACATCACTTTCTGAGAGACCACCAGCAAAAGGGAGATATCGAGTTGTTCCATATTAGCACCGAGAAACAGCTAGCCGATATCTTTACCAAGCCATTAGATGAGAAAACCTTTTGCAGGCTGCGTAGTGAGCTAAATGTCTTAGATTCGCGTAACTTGGATTGATTTATAGCATACATGTGTTTTATGCCTTTGATCAAGTTACTTTATGCACTTATGAAATTTGTTGATTATGTATGGTGCTCAAGTTGTGCAAGGGATCCCCGGACCTCACAAGTCCATGTGTGAATGATGCACATATTCAGGAGGGAAGTGCTACAACTTGACCCTTTGAGACTAATCATTTTGTGTTTGAGTACTTGATGTAGTCTTAAAGGTGCATTGAAAGGGAAAGGTGAACTTGGACCATGCAAAGACTTCCACTGCACTCTGGTATTAGTGTACTCACCTCCAAGTTCATTCTTATGCTCTTATTTCCTTTTGCTCTTAATTGACGATTTTTGGTGAGGCAATGGGGTTAAAGGGCCAAAAAATGATCCTGTTTTGGTGCTTAATGCCAAAGGGAGAGAAATTGAGGCCAAAGCAAATGGATCAACTACCACTTGAGAATTTTGAAAATAGTAGAGTCAGAATTTTTAATTTGTCCAAAATACTCTTATTGCAAAATTTGGTCTCTTGTGGGGGAGAATTTATGATTATGGGAAAAAGGGGGAGTTTTTGGCTTTTGGTCAATCTTTCCATTGGAATATCTCTCTTTGTGCCCAAACAAGTGAGTTTGACTTAGAGATAGGAAAATGAATTTGATTTGCAAAAACAAACCAAGTGGTGGCAAAGGATGATCCAAATATGCCAAATAAGAGTCAAAGACAATTTTGTTCTCTTTTGCATTGATATTGCACTTATTTTGGTTGCTCTATGAAGTGTTGGCATAAATCACCAAAAAGGGAGAGATTAAAAGGGAAATGTGCCCTTGGGCCATTTCTATAATATTTTGGTGATTAAGTGCCCAACACACATTCTCTAAGTTCTTGATGTGCCAAAGATTGAAGAAGTGCAAATCATGTAACGAGGTACGTTTCTAGACTTAGTACATTGTTTTGAGTACTAGCTTATTTTGTCTAAGTGCTAGAAATAGGAGAAAAGAAATTAGAACCTGCTCGGTCTGGGTGCACCAGACTGTCCGGTGGTGCACCGGATAGTGTTCGGTGCGCCAGGCGAGTCCAAGGTGAACTGGCCGTTTTCGGGACTCGACGGCGGCGTACGGCTATAATTCACCGGACTATCCGGTGGTGCACCGGACTGTCCGATGAGTCATCCGCGGCGAAGTCGTCGCTCTCGGGAAAAGTTCAACGGCGTACGGCTAAAATTCACCGGACTGTCCGGTGGTGCACCGGACTGTCCGGTGAGCCAATGGTCGACTGCGCAATGGTCGACCGTGCAATCCGTGGGCGACGCGTGGCCCGCTCCAACGGTCGGCAGGGGGCACTGGACTGTCCGGTGTGCACCGGTCAGTGTCCGGTGCGCCAACTGCCACGAATCTACAACGGTCGTCTGCGCCAGAATAGGAAGAAGATCCGCACCAGACATGCTATAATGACTGTCCGGTGGCGCACCGGACTGTCCGGTGCGCCACCCGACAGAAGGCAATCTTAGCCTTCCTTGTTGGTCTCCAACGGCTCCTAGCTGCCTTGGGGCTATAAAAGGGACCCCTAGGCGCATGGAGGAGTCACCCAAGCATTCACTAATCATTCTAAGTCTTCCACACTCCGTCTCTGCGCACTTGATCGATTATGTTAGTGATTTGAGCTCCGTTCTAGTTGTGAACTCGTTGTGCTTTATTTGAGCTCAAGTCTTGGCTTGTGTGCATGTGTGTTGCTGCGGATTTGTGTGTGTTGCTTCCCAACCTTACTCTTGTGCTTTCATCGTGATCTTTGTTGTAAGGGCGAGAGACTCCAACTTGTAGAGATTCCTCGCAAACGAGAAAAAGAGATAAGAAAGAAAAGCCGTGGTATTCAAGTTGATCGTTGGATCACTTGAAAGGGGTTGAGTGCAACCCTTGTCCATTGGGACGCCACAACATGGAGGTAGGCAAGTGTTATACTTGGCCGAACCACGGGATAAACCACTGTGTCCCTTGTGTTGTCTTTCTCTTTGATTATTTGTGATTTGCAAGAGCTCGCTCTATAGCCACTTGGTTCTATTGCACTAACATCTTTATAACCAAGCTTGTGGCTATTTAGTGTTGAATTTTACAGGATCACCTATTCACCCCCCTCTAGGTGCTCTCAATCTCAATTAAGCTTCCACACTTTATTTATTACTTAATTAGGTTGTATGCTTACTTTCCTAATTTATCTTGCTAGGCTAGTATATGATTGGAATCTAGGTTGTATAACTCTTTGCAATAGAGATAGCAACACACCAAGAAAAACCATAGTTGCACATCTAGATAGATTGCTTTCTTGCATAGGTTTTGATTAGGTGGTGTTAGTGTTTAGCATCGACAACACACTACGAGATGTCACATGTAGTGCTTTTGTGGTTGGCGAGATCGACGATGAGCTCGATGGTTCGTGCAAAAGCACAACGGGACTCAAAGATTTATACAGGTTCGTGTCGCAGAGATGCTTAGTACCCTACGTCATGTGTGTTGTTGAGATGGAATTGCTCTTGAGTTTGAGGTTACAACGTGCGTGAGAACTATGCTCTAGCTACGCCTATCAGAGGATCCAATCGTTTTGTAGGATACCTAACCTGCCTTATATATCCGATGGGACGTGTTACACTATTTGATCATATCACTATTGCTTCACCTACATATGTGGCCAACTAACACGCAAGAATGTGATTCTCTGTTGGCCTATCTTCGCCTCTGCATGCGTGAGAGTTGGTTACGAAGCCTTTGTGTTCACATCTTTGAGTTCCACATTATCTTCTAGTCGAGGCTAGCCGATTGGCCTACAAGGACCATCTACCTAACCCATTGAGGTCCTTCAACATCCCATAAACTAAATCCAGGTCACGAAGACCTAGGAGATATTTGTCCTCCACAAGCCCCCGAGGCTAAAGCCAATTTTGAGAATAATTGGTTCTAGACTCCAAGGATAAGAGTGTGTTTACCATCTTTTTCGAAGATAGTATTCTGAGTTGAAAGAATGGCATGATACACATAACTGACCTCTAATGTCGTGTTTGCCAGAAATGTGTAGTTTCTTGGGAATCAAAACATTTCCTTAATGATGTTGTCGATATGATGACAACATGTACGTACGGGAAGATGAAAGGTGCTTTCTTGCTATATATCTAACGTCGTTGCCCTTTTTCTTATCACAATTGCTCTTTGTTCCTTTTTGTCTTCCTGAGAAAACCCTTAACTTCATCTCATTCCTTTTAAAACTCTATGGGCGGCAGCGGCAAGAAGAAAGTCAATCCTCCCTCGGACTCTTTTGTGGAGTCCAAGGAGGACAAGTCCTCCAGCCTTGGCTGGAGTGACAACGACAGGCAGAGGGAGGCCAACGGATAATAACGGTCACCATCAGAGTTACCGTTACAACCAGCCATAAGTGACGTCTGTTACTAGCTGACAACCATTACAGCTCATCTGTTACTAGCCATAACATAGGAAACAGTCAGTAATGTACGATAGTAATGGACGGTCATCACTCTAGTCAAAATGCGCAACCGTTAGGAAGGAATACTCGAACCAAGGTCCGATCTACCACGACCACGGACCGGCCCGGCTGGCGGCGCGCGCGCGTGTGGCAGTCCTTCATTCTTTTCTCGGCTTCTCAATAAATGAACCAACGTTCCACCTATTTAAGTTTAATGAATTGTCTCTTAAACTTTCGGTATGGTACTAAAGTACTAGTACATCATAGCATTAAAGTGGGCATTTAGCATGAACTATTATTGAATATTAATTTGGGCCAGACCCACATTAATTCAACATCGAGGACCCCTATGCTGAATCCAATCATCCCTATTAGATCCCATCTCTTAGTCGTCTTGTGCCTGTGCCTTGAGTTAACAATGCATCTTTGTAACATCGAAACCAGAGCAATACAACCTCCACAACACACAGGATGTAGGGTTTTATGCCTCCCGGTGGCTTGAACATGTGTAAATATTATGTCACGTCGTGTTCTACATGAACCATTGAGCTACCATCGATGTCGCCGACCACAAAAGCACTTTGTGATTGGTGCACTGCCCATACCAAACACCGACAAGACCTCATGTCTCATATACCAATTTAAATATGCTTGCTTTTCTATGAACCATAAGTGTCCAACAATATATGAGACATCTCATTAACTCCATTTGCATTATTGTCTAAGCTTGAACTAGATAGCCTTTACAACAACACATCCTTTTGGCTTTTCATTTCAACACAATGTGGAACATCATCAAGTTTGTCCTTATAATTAAACCATTGATACACTTCAAACGATACAACATATCATAACCCTAGTATATGTGATACAATCAATTTTGTGTTCAACGCTTCGCAAACTTGATAGACCTTTAATCATCTTGTCATTAAATCATCCAAAAACTGTGAGATGCACTTACAGATGATGGATGAAGTTTTATTTTTTTGCCAAACACTGTTACCATGAGACATGTACTATGTTGATATCCTCTTTTTGTCTTCTTCCATGCTCGTAGAATCACCGCCCATTCGTTGGCTTGCCCACTCTAGAGCTCCAAAGCCCTGTCCAATCCCAACTCCGACCACCACCACTAACTTGAGGATGCCACTGACTGTCAGCCTAACCTTATAGCCTGATCCATCATGCCATCCATCAAGCATGGCCTTCTCTTACTGCACACCTAATTTCACCCTCCTCACGCTGACCATAGGATATGGCCATTCCCACACCACTCGTCAGAGGACCGATCATATCCATGCTAAGATTGAGAGTGAGCTTGCCCTCCCCATGATGCCCGTCAAAGGACCTTCAATCCTGGGATGAGCCACTAGCGCACTAGGTGGTGGCGTGGGGTAGGGCCATGAGAAGGTAAGCCAACAATGCACTGAACAGCATGGCAAGCGCACGACCATGCGAAGACTAAATATTGGTGAGCTTCACAATGGCATGGGCATGGGGTTGTGGGGATACTGGCCAAAAGGTGGAGGAAACAAATAAAAAAATCACCCCTCTAAATTATGGGGATGCAGTTGTTCCAAATTTGAGGAATAATATCTTCAAAAGATGATTCTGTTCTAGATCTCTAAACAAAACAATGAGACATTATCCAATCCCTAAACAAAATGCCACCTTACAAAAATACAATCTAGGGCTAAAGCCAACCCTTTTCCTAACCTAGCTATATCAACCTTAAATAAAAAGTAGCCTTTTAGTTGAAACCCCCGTTAGATGTAGTCTATATATTTTGTTGTAAATTATTGTTTTGTGAGTATCAAGTCTTGTTTTTTACAAAACCTGTATATCTCACCAAATGGGCCAAGAATGCATTCCAAAAATGATTGACCTTTTTAAAGAAAGCATGGTTTAATGGATTACTGTGAATGCATTTAGATTTTAGACTCCGTTTGGTAGGGCTCTAGCTTAAGCTTTGTCCGGATCCTTAGAAAGAGCTCTGTCAAACACCTATGGAAAAAAATCTTTACAAAAAAGTCACGAGAAATCGTAATAGTCTTTTATAGAGAAGTCGAAGATATAAAGAATGGCTTCTCTTATAGGATGTTTGGTTCTCCTGACTAAAGTTTAGTCTGTGACATATCGAATGTTTAAATGTCAATTACGAGTAATAAATATAGTTCAATTATAAAACTAATTATATATACGAAGACCAAACGACAAAACAAAATTTTTAAACCTAATTAATCTATGGTTAGTAAATGTTTATTGTAGCATCACATGAGCGAATCATACACTGATTAGGATTAATATACTTGTCATAATTAGTTTTATCATTAAAGTATATTTAATATTTTTAACTGGTATCTAAACGTTCGATGAGATGTGACTAAAATTTAGTCCACGTGAACCAAATGTACCCATAGTCTTTTCTTGCAAATCTAATGAAAACATTTTAAAAACTATTATCAGAGCTATTTTTATTAATTCTATTCAAAATAGTTTCAGAATCTATAAGAGAGAGCCGGAGCTCTTTAGGAATCGGTATTTTTGGTAACTACGTGCTGCAACAGTGCAAATGCAGCATTTTCTATGGATAGCATGTATCCACCAAGGAGTATGTTGACTACTCTCTTTTCTTTTCTGTTAGTGATGTAAACTGGGTCGTTGCGTGTTGCGGCACCAGTTGTGAGAAATACAACTTGGTCAGATGGCCACTATTCTTGCCTAGTTCCATTATCTTGTGCTATACGTGAAACTTCGCGATGCAAAAGGCAAGTAAACTCGGCGACTGCAGTCCATGGTGCCCGAGCGCAAAGGATCCGCCGCCAGGCTAGACCGGCGCTGCGTCCGGCGGGAGCGCCCGTTGCATGCAACCGCGCCGGCCTGCAGGCGAGATGAACCGCCCTCGGGCTCGGAGTTGGTGGCGTAGCCGCGTAGGCCTTTCACCGGGTCGTGGCCACCCAATAATAGGCGTGTCGTTAAAACCGTGCTCGCGCGCACGGCCACTCCTCCAAACCGCCCGCGCGGGTCCTGCCACCCCTGATGCCACGCCCTCCGCCAGTTCCCTCCTCGCCCTCGCCCATCCCCGCCTCCGCCACCACCCGTCCCTCCTCCACACATGGCGGAGAGGGCCCTCCCGCCCGCGGTGCCGGCGTCGCCCGATCCGGCCTCCTCCTCCGCGGTCTCCACCACGTTCGGCTCGCCGCTCGAGCCCGTCTCCTCGACGGCGGCGGCGGCGGCGACGCCCGTGCACGGCACGTACGTGGTGCAGGTGCAGAAGGACCAGATATACCGCGTCCCGCCCCCCGAGAACGCCTACTTCGCCGAGCGCTACCGGAACGAGCGCGGCGGCGGGGGCAAGAAGAAGAAGCGCGGGAGCAGCGAGTGGTCGGCCGCGTGCTCCCCGTGCGTCCTGCGCACGCTCGGCGCGCTGCTCGCGGCCGCCGCGCTGGTGGGCGCCGCCGTGCTCATCTCGCTCGTCGTGCTGCGGCCGGGCGTCCCGGGCTTCTCCGTCGAGAGGATCGCCGTGATCAACTCGACGCGGCAGCAGCGCGTGGACTACGACTTGTTCCTCACGGCGGTGAACCCCAACAAGATGACAGCGCTGTGGTACAGGAGCGGCAGGGCGAGGCTCACGCACCACGGGACGACCCTCGCCAAGGGCGACGTCGGGCAGCCCGCGGACGGCGGCGAGGACGCCACCGACTTCAGCGTGCTGCTGCAGGGGCAGAAGCACAACGGACGCACGCCCAGGGCGGTGGAGAAGGGGTTCAGCGGGTCCAAGGACCACCTCGCGCTCCAGCTAGCCGTGGAGGTCACCGTGCAGGTGCACGTCGGCGCGCTCGGGTTCGGGCAGAGGAGGCTGGCCGTGGAATGCGGGATCACCGCCGCCGGGCTTAGCAAGGACGTCCACATTGCGTCGCAGAATTGCACGAGCAGCTTCCGGAACTGACGACGCGCGCGCGCCCCCTGTCGGGAGGTGCATGGGACCTGGAACTCTGGATCGTGGGAGATGGAAGTTGACGCCGCGCGCGGTCGTATGGCGGCGTTGAGGAGAAAGAGAATGGGGGGCGGAAGATCGTGCTCGCGCGCCTTATGTAAAATGCAGGTGAAATTCTTTAGATTTTGACGTAAATTGTCACGAACCGAACCATGGCGTTGGAGGCCGGATCACAGCAACACGTACTATACGCTATGGCGGCGCAAAGCTGGTCTGTTCACTGCTGGCCATCTATGATATATGATGGTCATCACGAACGTTGCTTGAAAACCAGTAAGCACGGTGTAATACCAAAAGTGCAATAAAGAGAATAGAGATAATCTCAATAGTTTGTGGCCTCTACTATTTATTACATGTGATCAACCCTACTTAAAAGTGAATAATTAGAACAAAAACACATAAATAATCTGTGCATCATGCTGAGTTTATTTGATTGTTCATTTGTGGATAATAAAAATAAAAATATCAATAACAATATATTAATGGGTCCATAGAATTTAAACCCTAATAATTTGAAAACAAAACCTTGAAAAGTGGAGAAGAAAGAAAAGTACAAAAAATATACAAAATAAATATTATAAATAAAAGTAATACTGGTATGTTCAAATTATGTGAGAATAATAAAACCACGACAGTTTGTGAGTTCAAAATTTAAAGTTCAAATCAAAAAGACAAAAAGAAAAGGAAGAAGAAATATAAAAAAAAGAAAAAAAGAAAGGGGCCCTCATTGGGCCTCGGTACCATTTCGGCCCAGGTAGATGTTACCCCGCGCGTGGCCCAGTGCGAGGGACAACGCCGATATGTGGGGCAGGCATGCCAGTCATCCACTTCCGTGTGCACACTAGCAATTTGGCTGTCGCGTGGGACCCATGACCTAACTGCCCACTCGCACACCTCATCCACTCCGCGGCTGTCGTGTGGGGGCCATCAGGCCAGGTTCTCGCCCCCTGTTAACATCCTTCGCCGCCACCATGCCTCCTTGAAATCGGGGTTTTCCCCTGGCTTATAAGGGACCCTGGAACTCTATTTCTAACTCTCGCCTCATCATTACCTACCATCCTCGCCACCGCCTTGATAATTTCGCGCCGCCATGGGGGAAACAGGGGCCGTCGCGGGGAGCTCCGAATTGCCGTCATCCGCACCTCCTGTGGGGCGCTCTGGGCCTCCCCTTGGCTGTGGAGTAGGCGATTGGGGCCGCACCACCTAGGTTTGGCCATCAACAACGTTGGAATAGCTCGTCGGACGTACGACATCGCCACGGTGTCGCGTTCCTCCGTGGTTTGGGGCCTTCGCGTGTGTAATCGAGGTGATGACCTTTTCCTCTTGTTCACCTTGGTTCCCAGGTCGTGTAGCACTTGTCGTGTCGGGGTTTGCGCGTAGGCAGGGGGTTGGGGTCGGCGGTGGCGAGGCCTGTTGGTGCTTGGTCGTCGAGCTTATCCGGCTCGATGGGGAGGAAGATAAGCTCTGGGCCGTTGATCTCAGGACTAGCGGCCAGGATTAGGTGAAGGGTTGTGATGCTGAAAGCCGTGGATCGTCGTTGTGCGGTGCTGATTCGATCTAGGGGTCGCACAGCGCAGAAGCAATCGTGGCCGTTCGATATAAGCTGAGCGTGTCAGATTAAATATAGAACTATCAAATTCTTACCATCGATTTTTAATCCAAGGGGCGTGATCCCATACCGGTTCGGTATGAAGATAGATTCATCTGCGTCGTCCGGATCTAATCTAACGGTCCACATCTACGGATACCCCTTCGCCTCGGCACTTATTCAACAGAGACCTTATGTTTTTAGAGAATAGAACCCGCCGTCCACCAGCGCTTGAGAACTGAGTCTGTGGGGATTTTGCGAGAATGCCCCTGCACTTTCTGAAATTGGACGCCCAGTCCAGAGAAGAATTAAAATAGAGAAATAAAAATAGAAAATGGTTTTTAATACAAAAATAATTCTAGAAAACCTGGAAAATTCATATTTAATTTTTTTAATTCTAAATTGACCCATTCTAATTTCTATAATTTTATAATATTATTGTTTATCCATTAGTGCCACTGTTTTGACATGAAAGACACATTAAAAATTATCTTTTACTTAACCTTGTATTAAATACACAAAACCTTTGGAAATTCATATCTTAAAATCTATAACTCCAAAATTAATGATTCCTGTTCCTCGGATCTTATTTTAATGTGTAGATTTTTATTATGTATTTTATTTACATGTTTGGTGTGATGTTAATTTTCTCTATATACTATGTATGTTTGTATTGATGCGAGTAGAAGAGCTTGTGACTGAGGATCCTTGTGTCCAGCAGATAGAAGTAGTTGAGCAGGAGCTCATTGAAGGCAAATTGTGCCCTTAACCACTTTTGTTACCCAATAATGTTCTTTATATTCATGTACCATGCATAGGCTTAATTTTGATGGGACCCAATAGGTCACCCTAGTCTTTTTATCCATATTACCTTGTTACCCCTGAATCACTTGGGTAGTTTTGCTATTGCTTTATATGATTTTGGAATATTATTTTATTATATCCATGTTCCAATTATTTATTATTCTATTTATGTTTATGTCAAGATCATTAATGTTAATTGGAACATGGAGCTTAACTTGAGAAACATGTGCCACCACAAGGGTAGAATGGGACACCCTTGGCTGACTAATTAGGAAAGCTAGTGGAAAAATATCTTACCCGAAAGGGGCAAGGGCAGTAGGGGAGTTGCATGCAAGGAGGTTCTCGGGTTAGTTTTGCTGCGATGACGGTCAGACGGGGAATTATTGCAAGTGCTCTTTTCATAAACTGTAGCGGGTTTTCGGAAGCTAGTGGAACTTTGTAAAGGCCTCGTAGTGTTGCCCTGCCTCGCTTCCTTGGTAGAGGTGTATGGGGCCCATACAACCCTGTGACAGATGGGTAACATGACTTGTGGGTAAAGGGTACAACCTATACAGAGTGTAAAATTGGTATACTAGCCAAGCTCACGGTCATGAGTAGCTCAGGACTCTCGCATGATTAATTTATAAAACTTAAATTCAATTTGTCATTTGCATTTGCATGTGATTTTTTATTAATTTTGTTCTATTACTTTATTTAAGGTTTGATATTTATTTACATCTAGTAACTGCTAATAAAATTTTGACTAACCGATTAAAAGCAATGCTCAGCTTTAACCCCTTGTTGTTGATTAGCTTACACATTGTAACACCCGGCTTTAAGGGACAAAGCCAGGTGCATCTCATACATGCGCCAAAGAAGACAACATATATAATAACAGAGTGTATAGAGATAAATGTCACAAAACCTCAGAGTATTTATTACATAGCGGAAGACTTAATACAAAATAAAAGAATAAACATAAAACGAACTAAGGATCGTCGGCGCCAATGTCAACTGAGAAACGCCACCTAGATCAGATCAAACTCCTCGCCTTGTGGCTCCTCCTGAACCACCTGTTCTTCTCCTGTGGGGGGGGGGTGTGAGACAGCAAGAGTGAGCTCACATACGTTCACAGCTCAACAAGTCGTGGGGAATAATGTGGCATGAACTCACCAAAGGTGGGAGTTCATGAAGTGTAAGGCTGATCAATGAAATAAAGGCTGAAGCTGAGCATTGCTTTTATAAGTTGGTCAAAATTTTATTAGCAGTTACTAAGTGTAAGTAAATACCAAACCATAGTAATAATAAGTAAAAGTAATAATAAAATAATCCCAAATGCAATGAAATGACAGGTTAAGTTTAAGTTCCATAATTTAATCATGTGAGTGTCCGAGCCGCTCTTGACCGTGAGCACGGCTAGTATACCAGTTTTACACTCTGCAGAGGTTGCGCATCTTTACCCACAAGTCGTGTTACCCATTTGCCACGGAGTTGATCAGACTCCATACACCTCTACCTAGGAAGCGAGGCAGGGTACCACTACGAGGCCTTTACAAAGTTCCACTAGCTTCAGACTACCCGCTACAGTTTATAGGAAGCTCCAGTGCAGGGTTCTTGCCTGACCGCCATCGCAGCAAAATCAACCCAAGGACCTCCCTACACTGACCACTCCCCTACTGCCCTTGCCCCTTTCGGGTAAGGTAGCCCTCCACTAGCTTTCCTAGTTAATCAGCCAAGGGCGTCCCATTAAACCCTTGTGGTAGCACTGTTTTCCCGGGTGGTTCTCCATATTCCCATTAACATAATGATCTTAACACGAACAGTAAAGAATAAAACAGATAATAAAAAGTATAACAATGAGTGATGAATATCTCTATACCCAAATCCACATAAAGCAATAGCATGTACTACCCAAAACTTTAGTAGTAAAACCAGTGGTGAAGCAAGGTATAAAGATAGTCAAATCTAGGGTATCCTATTGGGTCCCAGCAAAATTATCCTATGCAGATCATTATGAATAATAAGAACATGAATGGGTAAAAGAAGTGATCAAGGGCACAACTTGCCTTCAATGAGCTCCTGCTCAGCAGTCTCTACTTGTTGAACCTCAGATTCCACAGTGGCTTGCTCGTCTACTCGCATCAATACAATACATACATAGCATAGTATAGATTAACATCACATCAAACATGCAAATAGAATATACAGTAATAAACTAGACATTAAAATAAGATCACAGGAATTGGAATCATTAAATTTGGAGTTATATATTTTAAGTTATGGATTTTCTAAGGCTTTTTGCATTTAATATAAGATTAAGTGGGAAATAAATTTAAAGGTGTATTTCATGTAAAAACAGTGGTACTATTTAATAGATAATAATATTACAAAATTATAGGAACTGGAATGGTCCAATTTGGAGTTCATATGCATTTTCTATGAATTAAACAAGTTATATGAATTGTTTTTATATTAAAAACTCATTTTCTAATTCATTTCCCTGATTTTATAATTCTCTGGACTGGGCCTCAATAACCAGAAAAGACAGGGGCTAAACCAAAGTTTTACCATGACTCAGGCCGCAGACGCATGGGTGGCGGGTTGATTCAGGGATAATACAGGGTCTCTTTTATAAATTTCTCGGCCGAAGGGGTATCTATGAATCTGAATCGTCCGATCATAATCCTAGGGCTCAGATTAGATCGCCGATATCCTAAACCAGCGCGCGGGAATAGCCATCGGATTTCTGATCTACGGTTTGGATCACACGCGTGTTCCGATCAACACCGGCCGTCCGATCCTAAATCTATGGACGAGGCGCAACATCCCTATGATCAAATCACCACCGTTAACTCCTAGATCTAGGGCCACGGCTGGTTCTTCCCCAGACGACCAGAGCGGCGGTGCGGCCCGATCCACACGGCGGAGTTCCACCGGTGCACAGCCGATGCGGTACTCCCATGGTCCAACCATCCGTACGAGACGCTTTACACCATCCTAGAGTCAAGGCGAAACTTTACTGAGAATCCATACCTATGATGGTGGCGCAAGGATCCCGGACCACGGCAAGCGCGACGCTGGAGGCAGGGCGCCCGCACCGGCGAGCGATTCTTCCCAGATATGGTTGAAATCCGATTCGATAGGACTCCGCCCGGATTCTCCACGCAGCGGTGATGCCTTCCACTGATTCTTCGACCGCCCAACGCTGAAGCCCGAGGGATTCTCACGACGCGCGAAGGTGGACCAATGGAGGTGGTCGCGACTTCGCCCCCAGGTGCTGGCTACTTCTCCAATTCAAACCGAGGACCCGGACGCACAGCCGCGTGGTTAATATAGACCCCAAGTCCCAGGCGAGGCGTTCGGAGGGGCGGCCGCAGCTGAAGCGCGCACTTCGGAGTTTGTTGGGGTCGTGGCGGATGCGGCGGCGCCCAGGAAGATTGGGCTGACGAAATGGGCCTACTTGTAAGCGAAACAGGGGAATGGGATGAACAGAAGGGCGCGTGGGGGATGACGGGCTGGCCCCACGGCGCAGTGCAGTCCTGGTCGCGATGTGGGCGCGAGGAAAACGGCTGGCCAGTGGGCCCCACATGTCAGGGCGTATCAACGGCCGTGTGCAGGAGCGGGAGCTTGGGTGGGCTGCGCGGAGTGCAGGGTAGTGGGCCGAATAGGGCGTTTTCAGCCCAGTTAGGGGTTTCATTCGTTTTTCTTTTATATTTTTACTTTCTCTTCTCTTTTCTCTCATAATTTTTCTTGTTTTTGAATCCCCATTTGAATTTCGAATTCGTGGTGAATTTGCACTCATATTAATGTACAATTGAATGCACCAGTTAGGTAAGAATTTTATTCTTATTTTTATTTTATTTTATGTAGTATTTTCTTATTTCTTTCCCATTTCTAGTTTTATTATTCCAATGCTCCAAATTGTAATTCTTTGATTAAATTCTAATTTAGACATTAGCACATTTTTATTAATCCGGCCAGTATTAAATGCACAAACATAAGAACTCAACATGATGCAATAGCTTTTCTCTTAATGTTTTAGTAATGAGTTTTTTTTTCTTTTACTTATGTTTCGTAACATGTACCAAAGGTAGATGACAAATCATATAAGGAGTTCAACCCTTTTATAAGCTTTAGAATTTGGGTATTACAAATCCTACCCCCCTTAAAAATAATCTCGTCCTCGAGATTTAAGAAGATCTAGGGAAAAGATGGGGGAAGTCTATGTGAAGCTCTTCTTCTCTTTCCCAGGTGGCTTCATCTTCACCATGGTGACTCCATTGTACTTTGCACATCTTTATCACCTTGTTTCTTGTAACTCGAGTCAAAGTGTCCAAAATCTTGATAGGGTACTCCGCATAAGTCAGGTCATCTTGAACACTAAGGTCCTCCAGTGGTAGCTGCTCCTCAGGTACCCTGAGGCACTTCTTTAGCTGAGATACATGAAATACATTATGTACATCTGATAGGTGATCGGGTAACTCTAGTTGATATGCAACTTCTCCCACTCGCTTTAAGATCAAGAAAGGTCCAATGAAGCGAGGGGACAACTTTCCTTTAACTTTAAATCTCCTCATACCCCGGAGTGGTGACACCTTCAAATAGACATGATCACCCTCCTGAAACTCCAGTAGTCTCCTTCTATTATCAGCATAGCTCTTTTGCCTGGACTGTGCAATTCTCAAATTTTCTCTTATTATTTGCACTTGTTCTTCTGCCTCTTGTATAAGTTCAGGCCCAAAGAACTGTCTTTCTCCAGTCTGATCCCAATATAGGGGAGTCCTGCATTTTCTGCCATATAGAGCCTCAAATGGTGACATCTTCAAACTGGCCTGGTAGCTATTATTATAAGAAAACTCAGCATAGGGTAAGCTCTTCTCCCAACTGCCACCATGCTTGAGAGCACAAGCTCTTAACATATCTTCCAGCACTTGATTAGTCCTCTCTGTCTGCCCATCAGTCTGGGGATGGTAAGCTGAGCTAAAATTCAACTTTGTATCCAAACTCTCATGCAACTTCTTCCAAAACCGAGAAGTAAACTGTGATCCTCGATCAGACACGATCTTCTTAGGCACTCCATGTAGACAAACTATCCGAGTCATATACAATTCTGCTAGCTTGGCTCCCGTGTAATTAGTCCTCACAGGTATAAAATGAGCCACCTTTGTCAATCTGTTCACAATTACCCAAATAGAGTCATATCCTGCTGGAGTGCGGGGTAGTCCAACAATAAAATCCATACCAATTTCTTCCCATTTCCACTCGGGTATCTTCAATGGGTGCAATAGTCCAGCGGGTCTTTGATGTTCGGCCTTGACTCTTTGACACACATCACATTTAGCCACATGTGCAGCAACATCTCTTTTCAGTCCATACCACCAATACTTCTGCTTCAAGTCTTGATACATCTTAGTGCTACCAGGGTGGATTGAATAATCAGAATCATGGGCTTCCTTCAATATAGTCTCCCGGAGGCTATCAATCTCTGGAACACATATCCGATCTTTGAACCATATGGTACCTTGCTCATCCTCCGTGAACTCTGGAACTCGACCTTCCGTAATCAGATCTTTAATCTCTTGAATCTTAGCATCACCAACCTGACCTTTACGAATCTCTTGCTCCAAGGTAGGTTCCAACTCAATGGTAACTCCTTCAGTGTGAGTAACAATTCCCAGGTTGAGTCTCTCAAAATCTTTTGCTAATTCATCGGGTAGCTGGACAACGAAAGCGGAGTGAACATGTTCTTTCTGACTCAAGGCATCTGCAACCAAATTTGCCTTGCTTGAGTGATAGTGAATCTCCAAGTCATAATCCTTGATGAGCTCCAACCAACGGTGTTGCCTAAGGTTGAGATCCTTCTGAGTGAATATATACTTCAAACTCTTATGATCCGTGTATACTTGGCACTTAGTTCCCATAATGTAGTGTCTCCAAATCTTAAGTGCATGCACAACTGCTGCCAGCTCCAAGTCATGAGTGGGATAGTTCGGTTCATGCTTCCGCAACTGACGAGATGCATAGGCAATCACATGACCTTCTTGCATAAGCACACATCCCAGTCCTTGGCCACATGCATCACAGTAAATGTCAAATCCCTTCTGCAGATCTGGCATAATCAATACTGGAGGTGACATCAATCTCTCCTTCAACTGATTAAAGCTTCCTTGGCATTTCTCATCCCACTTGAATTCTTTTCCTTTCTCCAAAAGCGATGTCATAGGCTTGGCAATCTTAGAGAATCCCTCAATAAATCTCCGATAATATCCTGCTAGTCCCAAGAAACTCCGAATCTCAGTAACTGTAGTGGGCACTCTCCACTCCATAATCTCCTTCACTTTAGCAGGATCCACTGCTATCCCTCCATTAGAAATAATATGACCAAGGAATGGCACCTTGTCAATCCAAAACTCGCACTTGCTAAACTTAGCGTAGAGTTGATTATCTCGTAACTTCTGTAGCACCAACCTTAGATGTTGTTCATGATCACTTTCATTCCTAGAATAGATAAGAATATCGTCGATGAACACCACGACGAATCTGTCCAAATACTCCATAAACACCTTATTCATCAAATTCATGAAATATGCCGGTGCATTGGTCAATCCAAACGACATAACAGTAAACTCATATAATCCATATCGAGTCGAGAATGCTGTCTTGGGAATATCCGATGGTCTAATCCTCATCTGATGGTACCCCGATTGGAGATCAATCTTCGAGAATACTCTAGCTCCTCTCATCTGATCAAACAAATCCTCAATACGGGGTAATGGATACTTGTTCTTCACCGTAACATCATTAAGAGATCTATAATCCACACACATTCTTTGTGATCCATCCTTCTTCTGTACAAACAGTACCGGTGCTCCCCACGGTGAGGAACTCGGACGAATGTACCCAGCCTCTTGTAACTCAGTTAACTGCTTCTTTAGTTCCTTCAACTCCTCTACGGACATTCTATATGGCCGTTTAGAAATAGGGGCGGTTCCAGGTAAGAGATCAATAACAAACTCAACTTCTCTATCAAGTGGCATCCCTGGTATCTCCTCTGGAAAGACATCCGGAAAATCTCTAACCACCCGGATGTTGTCACCAACAAACTCCTCAGGCATAAAGAACATTGCACGCATGGATGAGGAGGTTACTGCAATATTAACTTGAAATCTTTCTCCTTTAGTGGTAGTGAGTTCTACGATACCTCTACCACATGCTATAACGGCCTTTGCCTTTCTTAGCCACGACATACCAAGGATCAGATCTATACTGCTTGACTCTAATATTATAGCAGTAGCTCCAAAATCTCTACCCATAATGGTTAATGTCAATCTACGTGTCATTTGATTTGCCTCAACAGGCCCTTTAGGTGTAATTACTATCAGGGGTTTTCTCATATTTAGCAGTGGTATTTCATTTGTGTTGGCATATCTAGCAGACAAGAATGAATGTGTAGCACCAGAATCAAATAATATGGTTGCAGGAATTGCATTAACATAAAACATACCAATTACGAGGTCCCCACCATCAGGAGTATCATCAACGCTGACTTGATTCACCCTGGCTATAGAATATCCCTTGCCAGGGGTCTGTTGCTTGTTCTGAGCTGGAGTAGTAGCAATCCTCTTTGGGCAGACATTTGCATAATGACCAGTCTTCCCACACTTGAAACATGTAGTGCCCGGACTCTGTCCTGCAAACTTCGTCGGGGTGCCAGTGGGAGTAGCCTGTCGAGGAGGTGGAGTCCTCAGTGGTGATTGCTGAACTGGGCGTGGTCCTCCTGGTCGAGTCGGTGTACCCTGTGGTGAAACATAGCGGGGACGAACACTGCTGCTACCCTGTCCTTGTGAGATAGCCTTCCTCTTCAAATCACCCAGTTGAACACGCTTGTGTTCAATAGCAAGAGCCTTATCCAGTAGCCTCTGAAATGATGGAAAGGTGTGTGCAACCAGTGCATACTGCAAGGGTCCATTAAGTCCTTCAATAAAATGCTCCTGCTTCCTCTCATCCTCAGTAACTTCCTCCGGAGCATATCTCGACAGCTGAATAAATTTGTCTCTGTACTCGCTGACCGACATATTGCCTTGCTTCAATGACAGAAACTCCTTCTTCTTGATCTTTATCATCCCAGCTGGAATATGGTAGTTCCTGAACTGCGTACTGAACTCTGCCCAGGTAATAGTATCAGCAGCGTCATGGGCAGCAATATAAGAATCCCACCAGTCAGCAGCAGGACCTGTCAGACGTCCAGAAGCATAAAGAACTTTCTCCCGGTCCGTGCACTGTGCAATATTCAGCATCTTCTCAACGGACTTCAGCCAATCATCCGCGTCCAGTGGATCAGTTGAGCTAGCGAATGTAGGTGGCTTATGACTCATAAACTCCCGGTGCTTATCACGAGGTGGAACTGGTGGTGGTGGTGGAGGCAATGGCACTTGTTGCTGTTGCTGCTGCTGTTGAAGTTGTTGTTGCAGCTGCTGTTGTTGTGCCCTCCTTTCTTGGCGTATCTCATCTCTCTCCTGGCGCAACTCGTGGCGTATATCTTCTCTTTCCTGACGTATTTCCTGGCGTTCTTGCTGCATCTGGGCACGCATATCAGCCATAGTGTCCGCCATTTGCTGCATCACCGCCATCTGAGCAGCAACCAGTGGGTCAACTCCGCCTGGTGGAGGATTAGGAGGATTCATCTCTGCTGGCTGTGGCTGAGGTTGTCTATATATCCTTCGAGTGTGTTGATTAGGAGGCAGATCAATTCCACCACCCCTCCTGGTATTGACCATCTGAGTTAGACACATATGGTAAGAGAATAGTAGACAAGGCAGTAATTACAAATCACGTTACTTTGGGGGATTTATTAGCTAAGTAGTTTAATGTTTTACCTACCATAGCTAATTTATTACCTTATGGTGGTACATACTAAGATGTCCATCTATAATAATTCAGTCAATCAAAGAAGCAAATCAGGCATTGATCATCAGAACAATCAACCAACATTTTTAAATAGAGAAAATAGTTTTGATTTTTTTTGTCTTAGGCCTCCTATCTCTTAGAGAAGTCATAAATATAGGATTCCAAAGTGTGAAATCCATCTTATCTTAGAGTAGAAAAGATAAGAATGATCAGAGTAGAACAGTAGAAAGTGAGACAGGATCAAGATGAGTGTAGAAAGAATCAGAGTAAGGTAAGTGTAGAATGAATCAGAATAAGATAAGTAGGTAAGGGTTTTGTCCATTTCTATCTAGGTTTCGTCCTACAGTCGACATTTGCTCTGATACCACTTCTGTAACACCCGGCTTTAAGGGACAAAGCCAGGTGCATCTCATACATGCGCCAAAGAAGACAACATATATAATAACAGAGTGTATAGAGATAAATGTCACAAAACCTCAGAGTATTTATTACATAGCGGAAGACTTAATACAAAATAAAAGAATAAACATAAAACGAACTAAGGATCGTCGGCGCCAATGTCAACTGAGAAACGCCACCTAGATCAGATCAAACTCCTCGCCTTGTGGCTCCTCCTGAACCACCTGTTCTTCTCCTGTGGGGGGGGGGTGTGAGACAGCAAGAGTGAGCTCACATACGTTCACAGCTCAACAAGTCGTGGGGAATAATGTGGCATGAACTCACCAAAGGTGGGAGTTCATGAAGTGTAAGGCTGATCAATGAAATAAAGGCTGAAGCTGAGCATTGCTTTTATAAGTTGGTCAAAATTTTATTAGCAGTTACTAAGTGTAAGTAAATACCAAACCATAGTAATAATAAGTAAAAGTAATAATAAAATAATCCCAAATGCAATGAAATGACAGGTTAAGTTTAAGTTCCATAATTTAATCATGTGAGTGTCCGAGCCGCTCTTGACCGTGAGCACGGCTAGTATACCAGTTTTACACTCTGCAGAGGTTGCGCATCTTTACCCACAAGTCGTGTTACCCATTTGCCACGGAGTTGATCAGACTCCATACACCTCTACCTAGGAAGCGAGGCAGGGTACCACTACGAGGCCTTTACAAAGTTCCACTAGCTTCAGACTACCCGCTACAGTTTATAGGAAGCTCCAGTGCAGGGTTCTTGCCTGACCGCCATCGCAGCAAAATCAACCCAAGGACCTCCCTACACTGACCACTCCCCTACTGCCCTTGCCCCTTTCGGGTAAGGTAGCCCTCCACTAGCTTTCCTAGTTAATCAGCCAAGGGCGTCCCATTAAACCCTTGTGGTAGCACTGTTTTCCCGGGTGGTTCTCCATGTTCCCATTAACATAATGATCTTAACATGAACAGTAAAGAATAAAACAGATAATAAAAAGTATAACAATGAGTGATGAATATCTCTATACCCAAATCCACATAAAGCAATAGCATGTACTACCCAAAACTTTAGTAGTAAAACCAGTGGTGAAGCAAGGTATAAAGATAGTCAAATCTAGGGTATCCTATTGGGTCCCAGCAAAATTATCCTATGCAGATCATTATGAATAATAAGAACATGAATGGGTAAAAGAAGTGATCAAGGGCACAACTTGCCTTCAATGAGCTCCTGCTCAGCAGTCTCTACTTGTTGAACCTCAGATTCCACAGTGGCTTGCTCGTCTACTCGCATCAATACAATACATACATAGCATAGTATAAATTAACATCACATCAAACATGCAAATAGAATATACAGTAATAAACTAGACATTAAAATAAGATCACAGGAATTGGAATCATTAAATTTGGAGTTATATATTTTAAGTTATGGATTTTCTAAGGCTTTTTGCATTTAATATAAGATTAAGTGGGAAATAAATTTAAAGGTGTATTTCATGTAAAAACAGTGGTACTATTTAATAGATAATAATATTACAAAATTATAGGAACTGGAATGGTCCAATTTGGAGTTCATATGCATTTTCTATGAATTAAACAAGTTATATGAATTGTTTTTATATTAAAAACTCATTTTCTAATTCATTTCCCTGATTTTATAATTCTCTGGACTGGGCCTCAATAACCAGAAAAGACAGGGGCTAAACCAAAGTTTTACCATGACTCAGGCCGCAGACGCATGGGTGGCGGGTTGATTCAGGGATAATACAGGGTCTCTTTTATAAATTTCTCGGCCGAAGGGGTATCTATGAATCTGAATCGTCCGATCATAATCCTAGGGCTCAGATTAGATCGCTGATATCCTAAACCAGCGCGCTGGAATAGCCATCGGATTTCTGATCTACGGTTTGGATCACACGCGTGTTCCAATCAACACCGGCCGTCCGATCCTAAATCTATGGACGAGGCGCAACATCCCTATGATCAAATCACCACCGTTAACTCCTAGATCTAGGGCCACGGCTGGTTCTTCCCCAGACGACCAGAGCGGCGGTGCGGCCCGATCCACACGGCGGAGTTCCACCGGTGCACAGCCGATGCGGTACTCCCATGGTCCAACCATCCGTACGAGACGCTTTACACCATCCTAGAGTCAAGGCGAAACTTTACTGAGAATCCATACCTATGATGGTGGCGCAAGGATCCCGGACCACGGCAAGCGCGACGCTGGAGGCAGGGCGCCCGCACCGGCGAGCGATTCTTCCCAGATATGGTTGAAATCCGATTCGATAGGACTCCGCCCGGATTCTCCACGCAGCGGTGATGCCTTCCGCTGATTCTTCGACCGCCCAACGCTGAAGCCCGAGGGATTCTCACGACGCGCGAAGGTGGACCAATGGAGGTGGTCGCGACTTCGCCCCCAGGTGCTGGCTACTTCTCCAATTCAAACCGAGGACCCGGACGCACAGCCGCGTGGTTAATATAGACCCCAAGTCCCAGGCGAGGCGTTCGGAGGGGCGGCCGCAGCTGAAGCGCGCACTTCGGAGTTTGTTGGGGTCGTGGCGGATGCGGCGGCGCCCAGGAAGATTGGGCTGACGAAACGGGCCTACTTGTAAGCGAAACAGGGGAATGGGATGAACAGAAGGGCGCGTGGGGGATGACGGGCTGGCCCCACGGCGCAGTGCAGTCCTGGTCGCGATGTGGGCGCGGGGAAAACGGCTGGCCAGTGGGCCCCGCATGTCAGGGCGTATCAACGGCCGTGTGTAGGAGCGGGAGCTTGGGTGGGCTGCGCGGAGTGCAGGGTAGTGGGCCGAATAGGGCGTTTTCAGCCCAGTTAGGGGTTTCATTCGTTTTTCTTTTATATTTTTACTTTCTCTTCTCTTTTCTCTCATAATTTTTCTTGTTTTTGAATCCCCATTTGAATTTCGAATTCGTGGTGAATTTGCACTCATATTAATGTACAATTGAATGCACCAGTTAGGTAAGAATTTTATTCTTATTTTTATTTTATTTTATGTAGTATTTTCTTATTTCTTTCCCATTTCTAGTTTTATTATTCCAATGCTCCAAATTGTAATTCTTTGATTAAATTCTAATTTAGACATTAGCACATTTTTATTAATCCGGCCAGTATTAAATGCACAAACATAAGAACTCAACATGATGCAATAGCTTTTCTCTTAATGTTTTAGTAATGAGTTTTTTTTCTTTTACTTATGTTTCGTAACATGTACCAAAGGTAGATGACAAATCATATAAGGAGTTCAACCCTTTTATAAGCTTTAGAATTTGGGTATTACACACATCACATGAACTCCCACCTTTGGTGAGTTTATGTCCAGTGGTTTTCCCACAACTTGTTGAGCTATGATCATGTGTGAGCTTACCCTTACTGTCTCATACCCCAAAGGAGAAGAACAGGTGGTTCAGAAGGAGCCACACAACAAGGAGTTTGATCTGATCTAGGTGGCGTTTTCCAGTTGACTTATTGGCGCCAAGGATGATCCTTAGTTCGTTTTATATTTATCTTTTATTTTGTAATAAGACTTTCACTATGTAATAAATACTCTGATGTTATTGTGATATTTATCTCTATACACTCTGTTATTATATATATTATTTCCTTTGAGGCATGTACGAGATAAACCAGGCTTTGTCGTTCAAAGCATGAGGTTACACACGGCTGCTTGCGTCGGTCGTCAGAGTGTTCTACGTGGCGTATTCGTCTCCAAGCCGATCCATGGCGTGCTTTTGATCCGTGCTGGTCGCGTGTGTTGCCCGATGGCTGGCCATTAGCGACGGTGAGAGAACACAGCAGTCAGCAGCTAGCTTCTGCTTCTCCCGCGGCCAGAAAACGCACAACGATGGGCTGCGTATGAGACTTGCATGAAACCGTTCGTATCCAGGCGGCCCATGTACAAACGAGGCCAAGCTGTTTCGGCTCCATTTAGATTCGGCCCATGGGCCCAGTTCATATGAGGTGGACGAAGCATATAGATTGCTAACCAGCTGGATATTGATCGGCGGTTAGAGATAGCTACAGATTACTGAATACCATTACCACTACTGCTTAAATTAAAGTGTAACTTAAACTTATTTGCACTTCAATACACATCGATTCAGATGAGTGGGAAGATTTTAAGTAGGAACGTGTGTCACACTACCTCCTCGTTTCTTGTCTGCATGTGCAGGATAAACCGGCCAGCACAAATTCCGTTCAACATGATACCAAATTCTATTTTATTCCGATCGTTTTCGAACTGGTCAAATTTCAGAATTTAAACATAAAAGATTCAAGAGCAGAATCAGAATAAAAAAATAATATGGGCTTTTTTTCCAAGTCAAATTACTGGTTGCCATATTTTTGTCAAAATTATTTTATTTATCCCGTTTTCATTTTAATGAGAATAAATCCCAAAATGAAAAGATGTAGCCCAGAGTGGCAAAGCCCTGAATAACGATATCATTAGAGCATCTCCAAAAGACTAGTTAAATAACTTGTCAAGCTAAATTTTAGCTACTTAATAGAAATATAGCTCTTCAACATATTAGTCATTTAAATTGTCAAGCTATTTGGTTCTCTAAATTGACTCTCTCGCTAGCTAAATTTGTCTAGAAACTCTCGCTAGCCAAGCTAAATTGCATGTTAGAAAGTCTGTTGGAATGAGATGTTATATATAAAATTTATTCTTTATAGAGAGACAAATAAATAGTTAAATAAAGAGTTTTTTGGAGATGCTTTTATCACTACATTTTTAACGTGGAAGTTTTGTCACAAAAATGCAGCATGCGACCACGCGTTGAGGTTCAAACTATGGTAGCAAGGAACTCATTGCTCGGCTCCTAATCAAGCAGCTCGTGCTTGTTTGTATTATACAAAGAACAGATATTGTGTGTATATTATGCATATATACACACGAATTCTTCAAAAATTAAAAATAAAATCGTGATAGGTCGGATGGGCATTGTTGGTATAGAAGGCGGCCTAGGCGTGGCATAAGGCCCACTTTTGACTCGTATCGGGTTGTGGCAATATTAAATGATTTGTGTCTCACGTAGGTCCGTTAGTCACAATCCATTTAGCTATTTATAATTTAGTACTTTCTCTCTCATCGTCCTTAATCTCACATGCGTGGAAAAATACGGAAAAATACTTAATCTCGACACCATATCACATACATCATCATTCACACTCACCTAATCAGGTTTGGATCATGTTTTGAATAATTATATCATTTAAGCAATATATATATAGTTTGTATATTTGGACTGCCAGGGATTAGGTTTTAGCGGGGTGCCGGTTCCCTCGGGCGAGCGAGCGGTGGCGGCGGTTTCCTCGAGCGTACGAGCGGCGATGATCCTAGGGCTAGCGGCTGTGGCGCGCCGAGCCAGGCGAGCAGCAACGACGCTCCTATGGCGGACAGGCTAGCACCGACGGCGCTCCCGAATCGGACGAGCGACAGCGGTTCCTTGGGCGTGCGAGCTGCGGCGATCCTGGGGGCTAGTGGCTGTGGCGCGCCGAGGCGAGCGACCGGCGGCAACGCTCTTATGGCGGGCGGGCAAGCACCGATGGCGCTCCCGAACCGGACGATCGGCGGCGGCGCACCCTAGGCCCGTTGGTAACCGTGGTTGCGTGAGACGCGATAGGCTTCGACGGCAGCGATGGCGGGTCTTGGAGGAGTGCACACGACGGTGAATCCCGAAGGCGCGCGCCGCGGAGTGGCGCCCGCTGGCGTCCCCCCTCCCACAACGATGTCGGTCTTCCCTAGGCGCGAGCGACGACGACGAACTTCCCTAGGCGGCGAGCGGTGGCCCTATTTTTATGCTATTTTGTATACATATTTATGTCAACGTCAATTTATTTTTATGATATTTTTATTCACATTTTATGTAAACGTTTGTTGATTTTTGCGTAGTGTACCACAATGCATAAATACCTTCGACATGTAGCATAATTAGTATCAGTATATATCATAAACTGGTTCGAAGAAGCATAATTGCATGGATGTTGGAGAGATCCTATATTTATGGACGAAATAAAATATTGAAAAGCAGATTTTTGTTTCTATGCATGTCAACCCATTTCCTTTCAACTCACATTCTTGTCATCCTAAATTTGTGCGCATACAATAGTAAACAGATTTTATACACAGCGTACTGCATTGCATAAATACCTTCGACGTGTAGAATAATTAGTCTTAATGTATATCATAAACTGGTTCTAACGAGCGTATATGCATGTCTGTTTGAGAGATCCTATATTTATAGAGGAAATTAAGCATTTAAATCAGATTTTTTTGTTTCCATGCATGACAATCTATTTCCTTTCCACACACATTCTTGTCATCCTAAATTTGTATGCTTGCAGTAAGAAACAAATTTTTTTCGCGTTGTACCGCAGTGCATAAATATCTATACCACGTAGCATAATTAGTGTCGTTATTTATCATAAATCGGTTCCAACGATCTTACCTGCATGACTGTTGTCAAGATCCTATTTTTATAGACGAAATAAAGTAATTAAAACAGTTTTTTTGTTTCCATGTATGTCAATCTATTTCCTTTCAACCCGCATTCTTATCATCCTAAATTTGGCGCATACAGCAGGAAACATATTTTTTACGCGGTGTACCACACTGCATAAATATCTATATAGTGTAGCATAATTAATATCAATATACGTCATAAACTGGTTTCAACGAGCCTAAGTGCATTGCTGTTGCAGAGATCCTATTTTTATAAACAAAATAAAGCATTAAAAATAAGATTTTTTGTTTCCATGCATGTCAATCCATTTCCCTCTTAACGCACATTATTGCCATCCTAAATTTGTGCACATGCAGCAGGAACTGATTTTTTATGCAGCGTACCATAAATACATACACGGTGTAGCATAGTTAGTAGCAGTATATTTCATAAAATGTTTCCAACGGGTCTAGTTGCATGATTGTTATTAAGATCTTATATTTATGGAAGGAAAAAAGCATTGAAATCAATTTTTTTGTTTCCATACATGCAGCAGTTAACTGATATACTTTCTAATTTCTCGCGCATGCAATTGAAAACAAACTACACGCATGCAAGGAATGGACGCATGCGAAAGGTGGGCTGGCGGGCACGTTGCGGTGGTGCATGGCTGGTTGGTTGGGGTTTTATGCATGGTATGTAAGCCCAGGGCTCCACACACACACACACATATATATATATATATATATATATATATATATATATATATATATATATATATATATATATATATATATATATATATATATATATATATATATAACGTAGCAATGCATGAGCAACTAACTAGTTTTGAGTAAAAGGCGAGATAGTGTCACAATGAGATTAAGACCCCCTTTGGTATAGCTCCTTCAACGGCTTTTGAAAAAATCTTGCAAAAGGGAGGTTCTTTGATGGACCCTTTCTAGAAAAGAGGGAGGAGTATATATATATATATATATATATATATATATATATATATAGTTATAGTATTAGGAGCCCTGGGCTTCCATTAATGCAGGGAGCCCCTGCCAGTCTAGTTGTGCCGGGCGCGGGTCGACGTGGCAGGTGGTCCGAGTACCGCGCACATGCACCGATTGAAGGTGGGTCGTACGTGCGCACCCTCTGTTACCATTTATGCATCCGTTTCATTCAACTTACGTATGCATAAACACGTAACTGACACGGTGAGTGCGTATGCTCCGCGCGGTTTTTCCGGCTTCGTGGTCACGACCCGCGTTGTAGTTGACCGCGTTTATACTTGCATATTATGACTCCAACCGTTTCATAAATTGACACGTCGATGCGGCTTGGTCGGTGTGGTGTAGTATTTGGGATTTATGATTGTATACTTCGATGTTAACAACTACATATCATTTTGGGATTTATTATATTACGCACTTTGGCGTGGGTCTTGATTAATTATTTTTGTAAACTGTTTACGATACTTTGCACAGCTATTTATGCTTCTTATGATCACGCAGTTACCAAACCTTCACCCTGACTGTGCGCTGACTAGTGGACCCACAGTCCCTCGCCGCTCCCCCGCGGGCCGACCGAGCTAATAATTCAGCTCGGGTCCACCCACAACAGACAACAGACACAAACCCTAAAAAAATCAGTTCCTCCCCGTCGCCGTCATTCGCTCCTGCGATCGCCATCGACGACCCCCCCACCTCTTCCACCGCCGTAATCTCCACTGTTCATCGATTCACCGCCGTCGTTCTCCTTCCCTGGTTCGTTTCCCCTCTCATTCTTTCGAGTTCCCCCCATTCTTTTTTACATAGTTCAGTCGCTAATGTCCATCCGGTTCGCCCCGCCCCTTCTACATCCCTTCAATTGATTCGAAATTAATTGAATCGCCTCATTATATGTAGTATCCGATAATGCATTCCAATTTTTTCAATTGCATATTTGTTGCATTCTGTTCATTTTTATATAGGTACTGAGTGTTGTTTATAAACACAATATATTTTGTTTACAATAGCAATCAATAGTTTAGTGATGTTATTGTACTGTGTTATTATTGTTGTTTCTGATAGTTATACTACATATACTTTTATTAATTATATTGCATAATTTATTTTATGCACACTATGTACTGTTTTATTTAAATGTGAGTTTTCACATATCTGTTGTTATGCATTCCTTCTTCTCATTTACGTTGTCTACATCTGTTGTTATGCACAATACACACACTATACATACCCCAACAGTTTCATAATGTTATTTTTATTCAATTATTATGTATGGTATAGTATTGTCGGCGTTCCGAGACCGGGGGGTCCCCGAGCCGACGAGTGAGTGTGCCGCGTGCCCCAGCCCAGATGGGTCGAGCGCGTGGGCGAGCGCGAAGGGGGGAACAGAGAGAGAGCGAGGTGGCCGGAGCCGGGTCGTGAGGGAGTCGGAGAATTCCCGCGGCCTTCGTGTTCGTCCCGCGCCCAGGTCGGGTGCGCTTGCAGTAGGGGGTTACAAGCGTCCGCGCGAGGTGAGGGGAGCGAGCGGCCCCGAGAGAGCGCCTGCCCCTGCCCTTCGTCCCCGCGAGGCCAACCTTCTCTAAGAAGGCCCTGGTCCTTCCTTTTATAGTCGTAAGGAGAGGATCCAGGTGTACAAGATGGGGGTGTAGCAAGGTGCTACGTGTCTAGCGAGGGAGAGCTAGCGCCCTAAGTACATGCCAAGGTGGCAGCCGGAGAGATCTTGGCACCCTGTTGGTGTGGCGTCATGGCTGTTGGAGGAGTAACGGAGCCGGACGGGGGGACAGCTGTCGGAGTGGCTGGGCCCTTGCTGACGTTCTCCTGCTTTCGTAAGGGAGCTGAGAGCCGCCGTCGTCATGGTCTAGCGGGGCGCCATCATTGCCTATCTGGCGTTGCTGGCCAGATGGGACGCCGGTCTTGTTCTCTGCGACCCAAGTCGGCTCAGGGCAGGGTGATGATGACGCTTCCTGTTGACGTGGCAGTCTCGTGTCCTAGGTCGGGCGTCGTGGAGGTTCCTCCGAAGCCGAGGTCGAGTCCGTCCTGCAAGACAGAGGCAGAGTCCGAGCCCTGGGTCGGGCGAGGCGGAGGTCGTTTGGCAGAGGCCGAGGCGGAGTCCGAGCCCTAGGTCGGGCGAGGCGGTGTTCGTCGTCTTCCGAGGCCTTAGCCCGAGTCCGAGCCCTGGGTCGGGCGGAGCGGAGTTCGCCGTCTTCCGAGGCCTTGGCCCGAGTCCGAGCCCTGGGTCAGGCGGAGCGGAGTGCGCCGTCTTCCGGGGCCTTAGCCCGAGTCCGAGCCCTGGGTCGGGCGGAGCGGAGTTCGCCGTCTTCCGGGGCCTTAGCCCGAGTCCGAGCCCTGGGTCGGGCAGAGCCTCCTATGGCACCTCCGGCGAAGTCTGGTCGCCCGTCGGTCTTACCTTTTGCGTAGAACGCCCCGGTGACTTGGTCGGTTGGCGCGGTGATTTAGTCAGGGTTACTTCTTATCGAAGGCGGGGCCTCGGGCGAGCCGGAGATGCGTCTGCCGTGAAAGAGGAGGCCTCAGGCGAGACGGAGTCATCTTAGGGTCGGCTGCCCTCGCCCGAGGCTAGGCTCGGGCGTGGCGTGATCGAGTCACTCGTATGGACTGATCCCTGACTTAATCAAACCCATCAGGCCTCTGCAGCTTTATGCTGATGGGGGTTACCAGCTGAGAATTAGGCGTCTTGAGGGTACCCCTAATTATGGTCCCCGACAGTAGCCCCCGAGCCTCGAAGAGAGTGTTTAACACTCGCTTGGAGGCTTGCGTCGCACTTTTTTGCAAGGGGACCAGCCTTTCTCGGTGGTACTTTGTTCCGGTGGGTGCGCGCGAGCGCACCCGCCGGGTGTAGCCCCCGAGGCCTCGGAGGAGTGGTTCCACTCCTTCGAGGTCTTAATGCCTTGCGAAATGCCTCGGCTGGTCTGGCGGTTCCCTCATGCGAGCAGGGCGTAGCCCAGGTGCACTGTCGGGGCCCAAGTTCTCGGGCTGGTATGTTGACGCTGTCAACGGTTTGGCCGGAGCCGGGTGTGCGAGAGCAGCCCCCGAGCCTCCGCACGGAGCGAGAGGACGATCAGGGACAGACTCGGCTTTTTTATATACGCCCCTACGTCGCCTTTCCGCAAGGAGGAGGGGGGGAGTGCGCCATGTTACCCTCGATGGGCACCGAACATGGTGTCTCCGGTGAGCTGCAATCGGGTAATCCGAGTGGACGTCCGTGCCCCGTTCGTTAGGGGTCGGCTAGGGGCCCGGAGGCACGCCCAAAAGTACCTGCGGGTGATCTGCCGGACCCGGTCCCATAGCGACGGGGTCCGAGGGCTCGTTGCCTCCCTCCGATGGGATTCCGTTACAGAGTCGTTCCCGCTGGTCTCGGAAATGTCCTAGGGTACCTCGGGAGCGCAGCCCGAGCCTTGGTTATGTATCGAACGTACCCCTGGTCATCCCTCGCTCGGCGTCTGAGGCGACTGTGAACCCTTCGACAGGCCAGCCTTCGAACCCCTGATCAGTAGGGGGCACGGAGCCCGAGTAGCCTGAGGCGGTCGTGAGTCCTTTCGGGGGCTGACCTTCGAACCCCTGACCAGTAGTGGGTGTCGGGCCCACGCGATCTGAGGCGGCTGTTGAACCCTTCGGGGGGCCAGCCTTCGAACCCCTGATCAGTAGGGAGGCTCGGAGCCTAGTTCCTTCACGGGGAAGGATCCCTTTGGGGTTATCCCCCTTCTCGGTCCCTGTTGCAAGAGATAGAGAAAGAAGGAAAAGGGAAAAAGGATTCGAAATTGAACGTCGTGGCGTACCTTTTTCGGCGCGATTGTTTTGGCGAAGGCGAAACGTCACCAGCCGCTCCCGCCCGTAGCGCTGTCCGTCGAGCCGCGGAGTTAATGCGCCGGGGTGAGTAGTTGGCGAGGTTGCCGTTGCGCGTGCGCGAGCCGTTCGAGGTACGGGTCACGGGCGCGTCGTCTTCGCACCGTGAGAGGGGGTTCTCTTGCTGCCTCCGGATGGGACATGAGCTTGGCAGACGGCGTGACCGCTGCCCTCGCGCGCCTGCCACCGTCATTACTGCCGGCCCATTTTTGACCGCGTTTGACCGCTGCGCCAGGCTGGCGCTGCTGGGTCGCGGGCTGGGTCGCCTCGAATCGCGGTATCGGTTCCGCAATCGAGGAGGTGCGGTGGTGGAGCGAGTGGCACAGCGGTTCGCATGCTGCACCCGGCGCGCCAGTTGCACGACGCGTGGGCTTGAGCCGTCGCGCTGGCCTACCAGGAGTCGGAGAGGCGCGTCCACTTGGCGCGGTTGCATGCCGCCTGCATGGCCGCCTGCACCTTTTGCCCGCCGGTCTGGGCAAAAGTGGAGGGTTACTTGTAACCGCTGGGCGGTTGCGTGCGTCGTGCGCGGCGGTTCGGCTTCTTCTGCTTGGAGCCGGTCTGCATGACAGGCGGGCCCCAGCCCCCGCGCCGCAGGGGAGGACTTTGGAAGCGTGTTGGAGAAGACTCAGCCCGTGACGGTTGAGGGTGCAAGCAGGGGGAGTTGCCTTTAAAAGGAGGGCGACCCCCTTCGCAAGGTGACCATGTCTCCTTCCTTCCTTATGCATTGTGTCTCTCCATCTTCCAAGCCCCCGGATGGGGGGAACCGCCGTCTTTTCGCTCCATCGCTGGAGGAACGCAACTCCGTGGGAGTTGGTACCTTTCAGCCATCGTTCGGCTTCAAGGATTTTCATCGTGCAGCCCGGTTGCCCCCCTCGGCTGGGGGTCACCCGAGACGGTGACCACCAGCTCCTGGGTGGGGAGGGGCAAACCGGACCGCGGTCCCGGCGCCGCCCTCAGTGTTGAGGGTGTTCGTCATCCTCGCCGGGGCGGGGAGCGAGGCGAGCCGGGGCCCCACCTCCTACGCGGGTCGGCGGGCCACCTCATTTTCCAGCTTCTGGTGGTGGCAATCGCCTTTTAGCCCCACGGCGGAGACATCCTCCAGTCATGCCGGGGAAGGAGAACTGTTGCTGCCCAGCTAGGATGCAACATTCCGTCTTCCTCCTCGCATTCGCGGCGAGGACGGCTGTGAGGATCTGCCGGGGTGCTTAGAGGCGTCCCGCGTTTGCTGGTGATTCGCCCGGAGCTTGTCGCTCCACGGGCTTCCCTGGCGGGGAGGTTGTCCGTACCCGCGGGGACGGAACCGGAGTTCCGTTTGTAATGGCACTTCGAGTGCCGGGTTTTTTGTTCATTTCGGCTTTCGGGGCCTGAACATGCATGTAACCACGGCACGGAGCCGTGTTTTTTCCCCATTTCCGAGCACTAAGACTCGTCCGCTGATTGTCTGAACCGCTTCACCAAGCGTGAGTTGCCCCGTGTCAAGGTGACGAGTGAGGTATCCGTATCCCGGAGGCGTAGGAATCCCTTGGCTCGGTCGGACCTGTTGTCCGAGGCTCCTCTAGCTTAGTTAAAGAGACCCCTCGGTCGTTCTTCGTCGAGCCGAGGCCAGGGGTAGCGATATCAGCATGAGCAGAGGCGGAGTTGGCTCGGAAATGAAACCTGGTTGGCCGGAGCCTAGCCGGGTTGTCCGTTGGCAGGATCGACGTCGGAGTTGATCAGCCGAGGCTTCGGACCAAGCTGGCGCCCTCGGAAGGCGGTCGGCCGAGGCCCCGGAGGTGGCCAGCCGAGCCGTCCGCTCGGGCCGGGTTCTCGGAGAAGTCCCTGGCAGAGATTGCTCGAACGTGGTGATGACGTTGTCCTTCGGAGCGGAGGCCCTCGGACTGCGTCGCCGTCCGAGGCTAGGTCGGGCCTTGCCGAAGGTACCGCCGATGCCGAGGGTGTCATCGCCCTCTTCCAGCGTCAAGATCCGAGCCTGCAGGGTCAAATCGTCTTGTAGCGTGGGCCTTGTGCGGCCGTCGAGGCCAGAACACACACCCTTGCTGCGTTATAAAGCTGCGTCTCTTTTCCTCTTGTTTCGAGTATCTGGACTTTTTGTCGGTAGCAGGGATGTTAGTGCGAGCAAGAGTTGCTTTTCGCGGAAGGTGATGAGTGAGGTATCCGTATCCCGGAGGCGTGGGAGTCCCTCGGCTCGGTCGGCCTCGCCGCTTACGCGTACTTTTACCCGTCCATGAGGCCCTGTCACTGACTCAGTCGAGAAGGCTCGAAGAATCGCTTCGACAGAAGAGCTTCCGTACGTAAAGACTCGTTCGATCCGCGGATTCACCTTATCCGAGCGCGAGTTACTTATCGCAGAAGGTGATGAGTGAGGTATCCGTATCCCGGAGGCGTAGGAGTCCCTCGGCTCGGTCAGCCTTGACTGCTTACGTGTACCCCGTCGTTTCCAGGACCCACTTTTCGAAGTAGTCAGAAAGCACGAAAGATATTCTGGTAAAAGAGATGTTTTGTTCGAGGAAAATTTTGACGCAGAGGGGGCTTCCCCCCTTTTAGCCCCCGAGGGAGGGTCGGGCTTTGCCGAGGCGAGGCCGACCCTTCCTTGTTGACTAAACTTTGCGTGGGTGCGAGGTATATAAATGTCGGCGTTCCGAGACCGGGGGGTCCCCGAGCCGACGAGTGAGTGTGCCGCGTGCCCCAGCCCAGATGGGTCGAGCGCGTGGGCGAGCGCGAAGGGGGGAACAGAGAGAGAGCGAGGTGGCCGGATCCGGGTCGTGAGGGAGTCGGAGAATTCTCGCGGCCTTCGTGTTCGTCCCGCGCCCAGGTCGGGTGCGCTTGCAGTAGGGGGTTACAAGCGTCCGCGCGAGGTGAGGGGAGCGAGCGGCCCCGAGAGAGCGCCTGCCCCTGCCCTTCGTCCCCGCGAGGCCAACCTTCTCTAAGAAGGCCCTGGTCCTTCCTTTTATAGTCGTAAGGAGAGGATCCAGGTGTACAAGATGGGGGTGTAGCAAGGTGCTACGTGTCTAGCGAGGGAGAGCTAGCGCCCTAAGTACATGCCAAGGTGGCAGCCGGAGAGATCTTGGCACCCTGTTGGTGTGGCGTCGTGGCTGTTGGAGGAGTAACGGAGCCGGACGGGGGGACAGCTGTCGGAGTGGCTGGGCCCTTGCTGACGTTCTCCTGCTTTCGTAAGGGAGCTGAGAGCCGCCGTCGTCATGGTCTAGCGGGGCGCCATCATTGCCTATCTGGCGTTGCTGGCCAGATGGGACGCCGGTCTTGTTCTCTGCGACCCAAGTCGGCTCAGGGCAGGGTGATGATGACGCTTCCTGTTGACGTGGCGGTCTCGTGTCCTAGGTCGGGCGTCGTGGAGGTTCCTCCGAAGCCGAGGTCGAGTCCGTCCTGCAAGACAGAGGCAGAGTCCGAGCCCTGGGTCGGGCGAGGCGGAGGTCGTTCGGCAGAGGCCGAGGCGGAGTCCGAGCCCTGGGTCGGGCGAGGCGGAGTTCGTCGTCTTCCGGGGCCTTAGCCCGAGTCCGAGCCGTGGGTCGGGCGAGGCGGAGTTCGTCGTCTTCCGGGGCCTTAGCCCGAGTCCGAGCCCTGGGTCGGGCGGAGCGGAGTTCGCCGTCTTCCGGGGCCTTAGCCCGAGTCCGAGCCCTGGGTCGGGCGGAGCGGAGTTCGCCGTCTTCCGGGGCCTTGGCCCGAGTCCGAGCCCTGGGTCGGGCGGAGCGGAGTTCGCCGTCTTCCGGGGCCTTAGCCCGAGTCCGAGCCCTGGGTCGGGCGGAGCGGAGTTCGCCGTCTTCCGGGGCCTTAGCCCGAGTCCGAGCCCTGGGTCGGGCAGAGCCTCCTATGGCACCTCCGGCGAAGTCTGGTCGCCCGTCGGTCTTACCTTTTGCGTAGAACGCCCCGGTGACTTGGTCGGTTGGCGCGGTGATTTAGTCAGGGTTACTTCTTATCGAAGGCGGGGCCTCGGGCGAGCCGGAGATGCGTCTGCCGTGAAAGAGGAGGCCTCAGGCGAGACGGAGTCATCTTAGGGTCGGCTGCCCTCGCCCGAGGCTAGGCTCGGGCGTGGCGTGATCGAGTCACTCGTATGGACTGATCCCTGACTTAATCAAACCCATCAGGCCTCTGCAACTTTATGCTGATGGGGGTTACCAGCTGAGAATTAGGCGTCTTGAGGGTACCCCTAATTATGGTCCCCGACAGTAGCCCCCGAGCCTCGAAGAGAGTGTTTAACACTCGCTTGGAGGCTTGCGTCGCACTTTTTTGCAAGGGGACCAGCCTTTCTCGGTGGTACTTTGTTCCGGTGGGTGCGCGCGAGCGCACCCGCCGGGTGTAGCCCCCGAGGCCTCGGAGGAGTGGTTCCACTCCTTCGAGGTCTTAATGCCTTGCGTAATGCCTCGGCTGGTCTGGCGGTTCCCTCATGCGAGCAGGGCGTAGCCCAGGTGCACTGTCGGGGCCCAAGTTCTCGGGCTGGTATGTTGACGCTGTCAACGGTTTGGCCGGAGCCGGGTGTGCGAGAGCAGCCCCCGAGCCTCCGCACGGAGCGAGAGGACGATCAGGGACAGACTCGGCTTTTTTATATACGCCCCTACGTCGCCTTTCCGCAAGGAGGAGGGGGGAGTGCGCCATGTTACCCTCGATGGGCACCGAACATGGTGTCTCCGGTGAGCTGCAATCGGGTAATCCGAGTGGACGTCCGTGCCCCGTTCGTTAGGGGTCGGCTAGGGGCCCGGAGGCACGCCCAAAAGTACCTGCGGGTGATCTGCCGGACTCGGTCCCCTAGCGACGGGGTCCGAGGGCTCGTTGCCTCCCTCCGATGGGATTCCGTTACAGAGTCGTTCCCGCTGGTCTCGGAAATGTCCTAGGGTACCTCGGGAGCGCAGCCCGAGCCTCGGTTATGTATCGAACGTACCCCTGGTCATCCCTCGCTCGGCGTCTGAGGCGACTGTGAACCCTTCGACAGGCCAGCCTTCGAACCCCTGATCAGTAGGGGGCACGGAGCCCGAGTAGCCTGAGGCGGTCGTGAGTCCTTTCGGGGGCCGACCTTCGAACCCCTGACCAGTAGTGGGTGTCGGGCCCACGCGATCTGAGGCGGCTGTTGAACCCTTCGGGGGGCCAGCCTTCGAACCCCTGATCAGTAGGGAGGCTCGGAGCCTAGTTCCTTCACGGGGAAGGATCCCTTTGGGGTTATCCCCCTTCTCGGTCCCTGTTGCAAGAGATAGAGAAAGAAGGAAAAGGGAAAAAGGATTCGAAATTGAACGTCGTGGCGTACCTTTTTCGGCGCGATTGTTTTGGCGAAGGCGAAACGTCACCAGCCGCTCCCGCCCGTAGCGCTGTCCGTCGAGCCGCGGAGTTAATGCGCCGGGGTGAGTAGTTGGCGAGGTTGCCGTTGCGCGTGCGCGAGCCGTTCGAGGTATGGGTCACGGGCGCGTCGTCTTCGCGCCGTGAGAGGGGGTTCTCTTGCTGCCTCCGGATGGGACATGAGCTTGGCAGACGGCGTGACCGCTGCCCTCGTGCGCCTGCCACCGTCATTACTGCCGGCCCATTTTTGACCGCGTTTGACCGCTGCGCCAGGCTGGCGCTGCTGGGTCGCGGGCTGGGTCGCCTCGAATCGCGGTATCGATTCCGCAATCGAGGAGGTGCGGTGGTGGAGCGAGTGGCACAGCGATTCGCATGCTGCACCCGGCGCGCCAGTTGCACGACGCGTGGGCTTGAGCCGTCGCGCTGGCCTGCCAGGAGTCGGAGAGGCGCGTCCACTTGGCGCGGTTGCATGCCGCCTGCATGGCCGCCTGCCCCTTTTGCCCGCCGGTCTGGGCAAAAGTGGAGGGTTACTTGTAACCGCTGGGCGGTTGCGTGCGTCGTGCGCGGCGGTTCGGCTTCTTCTGCTTGGAGCCGGTCTGCATGACAGGCGGGCCCCAGCCCCCGCGCCGCAGGGGAGGACTTTGGAAGCGTGTTGGAGAAGACTCAGCCCGTGACGGTTGAGGGTGCAAGCAGGGGGAGTTGCCTTTAAAAGGAGGGCGACCCCCTTCGCAAGGTGACCATGTCTCCTTCCTTCCTTATGCATTGTGTCTCTCCATCTTCCAAGCCCCCGGATGGGGGGAACCGTCGTCTTTTCGCTCCATCGCTGGAGGAACGCAACTCCGTGGGAGTTGGTACCTTTCAGCCATCGTTCGGCTTCAAGGATTTTCATCATGCAGCCCGGCTGCACCCCTCCACCGGCGGTCGCCCAAGAGGGCGACCTCCGGCTTGATGGTGGGGGAAAGCGAGCCGGGCTGCGGCCTCTGCCCCTCCCTCAGCCTCAAGGATTTTCATCACCAGGGCTGAGGAGGGGCGTGTGCCGAGTCGGGGTTGGCCCCTGCGCGGGTGGTGACCCGCTCCTTCCCTCAGTGATCGGGGGGAAGGGCGGGAGTCGTCCGCGGCGCCAACAGCTGCAGCGTGCCCGGCTCGCTGAGCCAAGCACTCTCGGAGCCGCCCCCGGTGCCGCCTCCCGCCACGGCAGCTGGAAGAGGTTCTTCCGCCGGCGCGACAGCCGAGGCTGGCCACGGACCGACCTCCGACTCTGCGGCCTTCTGTCCGTCCTTGCCTCTCGAGTTTGGGCAAGGGTGGGGGCCTCCCAGCGGTAGCATCCGCCTTGAGGCCATCACTGCTGCTGTTGGGCCCCCCAGGACAGACGTCTTTATCGTCGCCGCTGCCGGGGCGGGCGGCGATGTGCCGTTCGTCGGCCTTCTGCTGCCCCGCAGGCCCACCCCCATCGAGTGGGGTTGTTCGTACCTGCGGGGTGGGGGGGGGGGGGGAACCGGAGTTCCGTTTGTAATGGCACTTCGAGTGCCGGGGTTTTTTTTTTTGTTCACTTCGGCTTTCGGGGCCTGAACATGCATGTAACTCCGGCACAGAGCCGTGTTTTTTCCTCATTTTCGAGCACTAAGACTCGCCTGCTGATTATCTGAACCGCTTCACCAAACGTGAGTTGCCCCGTGTCAAGGTGACGAGTGAGGTATCCGTATCCCGGAGGCGTAGGAATCCCTCGGCTCGGTCGAACCTGTTGTCCGAGGCTCCTCTAGCTTAGTTAAAGGGACCCCTCGGTCGCTCTTCGTCGAGCCGAGGCCAGGGGTAGCGATATCAGCATGAGCAGAGGCGGAGTTGGCTCGGAAATGAAACCTGGTTGGCCGGAGCCTAGCCGGGTTGTCCGTTGGCAGGATCGACGTCGGAGTTGATCAGCCGAGGCTTCGGACCAAGCTGGCGCCCTCGGAAGGCGGTCGGCCGAGGCCCCGGAGGTGGCCGGCCGAGCCGTCCGCTCGGGCCGGGTTCTCGGAGAAGTCTCTGGCAGAGATTGCTCGAGCGTGGTGATGACGTTGTCCTTCGGAGCGGAGGCCCTCGGACCGCGTCGCCGTCCGAGGCTAGGTCGGGCCTTGCCGAAGGTGCTGTCGACGCCGAGGGTGTCATCGCCCTCTTCCAACGTCAAGATCCGAGCCTGCAGGGTCAAATCGTCTTGTAGCGTGGGCCTTGTGCGGCCGTCGAGGCCGGAACACACACCCTTGCTTCGTTATAAAGCTGCGTCTCTTTTCCTCTTGTTTCGAGTATCTGGACTTTTTGTCGGTAGCAGGGATGTTAGTGCGAGCGAGAGTTGCTTCTCGCGGAAGGTGATGAGTGAGGTATCCGTATCCTGGAGGCGTGGGAGTCCCTCGGCTCGGTCGGCCTTGCCGCTTACGCGTACTTTCACCCGTCCGTGAAGCCCTGTCACCGACTCGGTCGAGAAGGCTCGAAGAATCGCTTCGACAGAAGAGCTTCCGTACGTAAAGACTCGTTCGATCCGCGGATTCACCTTATCCGAGCACGAGTTACTTATCGCAGAAGGTGATGAGTGAGGTATCCGTATCCCGGAGGCGTAGGAGTCCCTCGGCTCGGTCAGCCTTGACTGCTTACGTGTACCCCGTCGTTTCCAGGACCCACTTTTCGAAGTAGTCAGAAAGCACGAAAGATATTCTGGTAAAAGAGATGTTTTGTTCGAGGAAAATTTTGACGCAGAGGGGGCTTCCCCCCTTTTAGCCCCCGAGGGAGGGTCGGGCTTTGCCGAGGCGAGGCCGACCCTTCCTTGTTGACTAAACTTTGCGTGGGTGCGGGGTATATGAACAACTTGGAAACATCTTAAGGGTAGAAGCGACGTAGCTGTTGGATGTTCCAAGCGTTGCCGTAGACCTCGCCTTGACTGTTGGCCAGCTTGTACGTTCCGGGCTTCAGAACTTTGGCGATGATGAACGGCCCCTCCCAGGGGGGCGTGAGCTTGTGTCTCCCTCGGGCGTCTTGCCGAAGCCGAAGCACCAGATCGCCCACCTGGAGGTCTCGGGGTCGGACCCCTCGGGCGTGGTAGCGTCGCAGGGACTGCTGGTACCGCGCCGAGTGTAGTAAGGCCCTGTCCCGAGCCTCGTCCAGCTGGTCCAGCGAGTCTTCTCGGCTAGCTTGGTTGCTTTCCTCGTGGTAGGCCCTCGTCCTCGGGGAGCCGTATTCCAGGTCCGTGGGCAGAACGGCCTCGGCCCCGTAGACCAGGAAGAAAGGCGTGAAACCCGTGGCCCGGCTTGGCGTCGTCCTCAGGCTCCAGACCACCGAGGGGAGTTCCTTCATCCACCGCTTGCCGAACTTGTTGAGGTCGTTGTAAATTCGAGGCTTGAGCCCTTGTAGGATCATGCCATTGGCACGCTCTACTTGCCCATTCGACATGGGGTGAGCTACGGCGGCCCAGTCCACCCGGATGTTGTGATCCTCGCAAAAATCCAAGAATTTTTTGCCGGTAAACTGGGTGCCATTGTCGGTGATGATGGAGTTCGGGACTCCGAAGCGATGGATGATGTTGGTGAAGAATGCCACCGCCTGCTCGGACCTGATGCTGTTCAGGGGTCGGACCTCAATCCACTTGGAGAATTTGTCGACGGCGACCAGCAGGTGCGTGTAGCCCCCGGGCGCCTTCTGCAAAGGGCCGACGAGGTCTAGACCCCACACAGCGAAGGGCCAGGTGATGGGTATCGTCTGCAGAGCCTGAGCGGGCAGGTGGGTCTGCTTCGCATAGAATTGGCACCCTTCGCAGGCGCGGACAATTCTAGTGGCGTCAGCCACCGCCGTTGGCCAGTAGAAGCCTTGGCGGAAAGCGTTCCCGACGAGGGTTCAAGGTGCTGCATGATGACCGCAAGCCCCCGAGTGTATTTCCCGCAGGAGTTCCTGACCTTCGGCGATGGAGATGCATCGCTGGAGGATGCCCGAGGGGCTACGGTGGTAGAGCTCCTTCTCATCGCCCAGCAAGACGAACGATTTGGCGCGTCGCGCTACCCGCCGAGCCTCGGCTCGGTCGAGGGGCAGTTCTCCTCGGTGGAGATATTGCAGGTACGGGGTTTGCCAATCTTGACCTGGCACGACCCCGTTCTGCTCTTCCTCGATGCGCAGCGCTTCGCCCTCGGGCTTCGAGGGTTCCTCGGGTTGAGCCGAGGATGGCTCGGGCTGGGCCGAGGTCACCTCGGACGAGGCCGAGGGTGCCTCGGGTTCGGGCGCGTCGCCTATCTTGACGGAGGGTTGGTGCAGATCCCGGGAGAAGACGTCCGGGGGAACCGTCGTTCGCCCCGAGGCTATCTTCGCCAACTCGTCCGCAGTCTCGTTGTAGCGCCGGGCGATGTGGTTAAGCTCGAGCCCGTAGAACTTGTCTTCCAGGCGTCGAACCTCCTCACAGTAGGCCTCCATCTTCGGGTCGCGGCAGAGGGAGTTCTTCATGACTTGGTCGATGACGAGCTGCGAGTCGCCGCGTGCATCGAGGCGTCGGACCCCTAGCTCGATGGCGATTCGCAATCCGTTGATCAGAGCCTCGTACTCAGCCACATTGTTGGACGCCGGGAAATGGAGGCGGAGCACGTAGCGCAGGTGTTTCCCGAGGGGCGAGACGAAGAGCAGGCCCGCGCCGGCCCCCGTCTTCATCAGCGACCCGTCGAAAAACATGGTCCAGAGCTCCGGCTGGATCGGAGCCGTCGGCAACTGGGTATCGACCCATTCGGCTACGAAATCCGCCAGTACCTGGGACTTGATGGCCTTCCGAGGTGCGAACGAGATTGCTTCGCCCATGATTTCCACCGCCCACTTCGCGATCCGCCCCGAGGCTTCTCGGCACTGGATGATCTCCCCCAGGGGGAAGGATGACACCACAGTCACCGGATGGGACTCGAAGCAATGTCGCAGCTTTCGCCTCGTCAGGATCACTGCATATAGCAGCTTCCGGACTTGTGGGTAGCGGATCTTGGTCTCGGACAGCACTTTGCTGACGAAGTAAACTGGCCTCTGAATGGGCAAAGCATGCCCCTCTTCCTGCCTTTCGACCACGATCGCGGCGCTGACCACCTGAGTGGTTGCGGCGACGTAGACCAGGAGGGCTTCTCCATCAGCTGGGGGTACCAAGATGGGCGCCTGGGTGAGGAGCGCCTTCAGGTTCCCGAGGGCTTCCTCAGCCTCGGGAGTCCAAGTGAAGCACTCGGCCTTCCTTAAGAGACGGTACAGGGGCAGGCCTCTTTCGCCGAGGCGCGAGATGAAACGGCTCAAGGCCGCGAGGCATCCCATGACCCTCTGTACGCCTTTTAAGTCCTTGATGGGCCCCATGTTTGTGATCGCTGCGATCTTCTCCGGGTTGGCTTCGATGCCCCGCTCGGAGACGATGAATCCCAAGAGCATGCCTCGGGGCACCCCGAAGACGCACTTCTCGGGATTGAGCTTGACGCCCTTCGCCTTGAGACACCGGAATGTCAGTTCGAGGTCGGAGAGAAGGTCGGAGGCTTTCCTCGTCTTGACCACGATGTCATCGACGTAGGCCTCGACCGTGCGACCGATGTGTTCGCCGAACACATGGTTCATGCACCGCTGGTACGTTGCACCAGCGTTCCTCAAACCGAACGGCATTGTGACATAACAGTACATGCCGAAGGGCGTGATGAAAGAAGTCGCGAGCTGGTCGGACTCTTTCATCTTGATTTGATGATACCCTGAGTAGGCATCGAGGAAAGACAGGGTTTCGCACTCTGCAGTGGAGTCCACGATCTGATCGATGCGAGGTAGAGGGTAGGGGACCTTCGGACATGCTTTGTTGAGACCAGTGTAGTCTACACACATCCGCCACTTCCCCCCTTTTTTTTCTCACAAGTACAGGGTTGGCAAGCCATTCGGGATGGAATACCTCTTTAATGAACCCTGCTGCCATCAGCTTGTGGATCTCCTCGCCTATCACCCTGCGCCTTTCCTCGTCGAATCGGCGCAGAGGCTGTCTGACCGGTCGGGCCCCGGCCCGAATATCCAGCGAGTGCTCGGCGACATCCCTCGGTATGCCGGGCATGTCCGAGGGACTCCACGCAAAGACGTCGGCGTTTGCGCGGAGAAAGTCGACGAGCACTGCTTCCTATTTGGGGTCGAGCCCGGATCCGATCCGAATCTGCTTGGAGGTGTCGCCACTGGGGTCGAGAGGGACGGCCTTAACCGTCTCCGCTGGCTCGAAGTTGCCGGCATGTCGCTTCACGTCCGGCACCTCTCGGGAGAGGCTTTCCAGGTCGGCAATGAGGGCCTCGGACTCGGCGAGGGCCTCGGCGTACTCCACGCACTCCACATCGCATTCGAATGCGTGTTTGTACGTGGGGCCGACGGTGATGACCCCGTTGGGGCCCGGCATCTTGAGCTTCAGGTAGGTGTAGTTGGGGATGGCCATGAACTTCGCGTAGCATGGCCTTCCCAACACCGCATGATAGGTTCCTCGGAACCCGACCACCTCGAACGTCAAAGTCTCCCTTCGGAAGTTGGAGGGTGTTCCGAAGCAGACAGGGAGGTCGAGCTGTCCGAGGGGCTGGACACGCTTCCCGGGGATGATCCCATGGAAGGGCGCAGCGCCTGCCCGGACGGATGACAGATCGACGCGCAGGAGCCTGAGGGTCTCAGCGTAGATGATGTTGAGGCAGCTGCCCCCATCCATCAAGACCTTGGTGAGCCTGACGTCGCCGATGACGGGATCGACGACGAGCGGGTACTTCCCTGGGCTCGGCACGTGGTCGGGGTGGTCATCCCGGTCGAAGGTGATGGGCTTGTCGGACCAGTCTAGGTAGACTGGCGCCGCCACCTTCACCGAGCAGACCTCCCGACGCTCCTGCTTACGATGCCGAGCCGAGGCGTTTGCCGCATGCCCTCCGTAGATCATGAAGCAGTCGCGGACCTCTGGGAACTCTCCTGCTTGGCGATCCTCCCTTTTGTCGTCGTCGCGGGCCTTGCCACCCTCTGCGGGTGGCCCGGCCCGATGGAAGTGGCGCCGAAGCATGACGCACTCCTCGAGGGTGTGCTTGACGGGCCCCTGATGGTAGGGGCACGTCTCCTTGAGTGCCTTGTCGAAGAGGTTAGCACCTCCGGGGGGCTTCCGAGGGTTCTTGTGCTCGGCGGCGGCGACAAGGTCTGCATCGGGAACGTCGTGTTTCGCTTGCGACTTCCTCCTGCATTTCTTCTTGGCACCGCGCGGAGCAGACGCCTCGGGAGCATCTTCCGACGGGCGGCCCTGGGGCTGCTTGTCCTTTCGGAAGATGGCCTCGACCGCCTCCTGGCCGGAGGCGAACTTGGTGGCGATGTCCATCAGCTCGCTCGCCCTGGTGGGGGTCTTGCGACCCAACTTGCTCACCAGGTCACGGCAGGTGGTGCCGGCGAGGAACGCGCCGATGACATCGGAGTCGGTGACGTTGAGCAGCTCGGTGCGCTGCTTCGAGAACCGCCGGATGTAGTCTCGGAGAGACTCTCCCGGCAGTTGCCGACAGCTTCGGAGGTCCCAGGAATTCCCGGGGCGCACGTACGTGCCCTGGAAGTTTCCGGCGAAAGCCTGGACCAGATCTTCCCAGCTGGAAATCTGCCCCGGAGGCAGGTGCTCCAACCAGGCACGAGCGGTGTCGGAGAGAAACAGGGGGAGGTTGCGGATGATGAGGTTGTCATCGTCCGTCCCACCCAGTTGACAGGCCAGGCGGTAGTCCGCAAGCCACAATTCCGGTCTCGTTTCCCCCGAGTACTTCGTGATAGTAGTCGGGGGTCGGAATCGGGGCGGAAACGGCGCCCGCCGAATGGCTCGGCTAAAGACCTGCGGACCGGGTGGTTCGGGCGAGGGACTCCGATCCTCCCCACTGTCATAGCGTCCCCCACGCCTGGGGTGATAGCCTCGGCGCACCCTTTCGTCGAGGCGTGCCCGACGGTCGCGATGAGGGTGCTCGTCGCCGAGGTGGCCCGGGGCCGCAGGCGCGGTGTTGCGCGTGCGCCCGGTGAAGACCGAGGCTTCCCGCGTGAGTCGGGAAGTCGCGGCACGAGGTTCCGAGGGGTACCCCTGCCTTCGGGAGGCAGAGCTTTCGGCCCGCCGGGCCGCAGCGCCTTCCAGGAGATGCTTGAGTTCTCCCTGGATTCGCCGACCCTCGGTGGTTGATGACTCCGGCATTGTGCGGAGGAGCATCGCTGCGGCGGCCAGGTCCTGACCGGTTCCGCCGGACGCGGGTGGCGGTCTGTCCCTGGCATCGTTGGCGATGCGGTGCTGGAGGCCTTGGGGCAGGTGACGTATTCCTCCGGCCGGGGGCTGGCTCGCCCATACCTGCCCGATGTTCTGGCGGATTACCTCGAGCGCTCCCGCTCCCTCATCGAGCCCGGCCTGCGCCCCGCGGACTTGCTCGAGCTGTGGGTCGTGACCCCCCGTCGGAACGGGGACCACAGCTAGCTCCCGCGGGATGTCGGCGCGAGGCGCTGGCCTAGGGGGATCACCATCCTCCGGCATGCCGAGACAGCCGCCTCCGGAGGGATCCCCTAGCTCGATGTGGAAACATTCGCGGCTCGGGCCGCAGTCCTTGTCGCCAAGGCTGCGGCTGCCGTCGGAACAGTCGGAGAGGCAGTAGTCACATGCGGTCATGAAGTCCCGCATGGCACTAGGGTTGCCAGATCCGGAGAAATCCCAGCAGATGCTGGAGTCGTCATCTTGCTCGGACCCAGAGGGTCCGTAGGTCGAGACACCCGTCAATCGGTCCCAAGGCGACCGCACACGAAACCCCAGAGAGGTTGCACTCGCCTCAACGTGAGCGCCCGCCAAAGCGAGGTCGCCAGGCGGGCTGAGGCCGAGTCGAAATGATGAAAGATGGGTAGCAGTCGGTACCTTTTTGTCGACGAGGAGAGATGAAGTCACGTCGGGGGTTGATCGCGCCGTCGTCCTGGGTACGAGGGCGACGTCCTGCAGGCCCTTCGCGAGCGTGCTGGCGTCGTCCACCTGCTCGGGGTCGACGTGCTGCGGGGGGATGGCGCTCGCCTTTGCCTCGAACGCGAGGGTGACGCCTAGCGTGTCCTCCGTCGGGGCACTGGGGATGTCGATTTGCTCGACAGCCGTCGGAGCGCGGCCTCCCGCTCGGCCCTGGTTGCCCCGCCTCCTCCTCCGATGGCGAGGGAGAGGATGGGGCGAGCTCGAAAGTTGTCCTTCCCCCACGCGGGAAAGGTGTCGTCGATTCCGCCGCCGGCGGGCGGGCTGTCCGCCACCATTGTCGCTGTCGCGCGGCGGTGGAAGGAGTATCATGTCGTAGTTGCCGTCGAAGGACATGAACTCGAGACTCCCGAAACGGAGCACCGTCCCGGGTTGAAGAGGTCGTTGGAGATTGCCCATCTGGAGCTTGACGGGAAACTGCTCGTCAACACGCAGCAGGCCCCTACCTGGCGCGCCAACTGTCGGCGTTCCGAGACCGGGGGGTCCCCGAGCCGACGAGTGAGTGTGCCGCGTGCCCCAGCCCAGATGGGTCGAGCGCGTGGGCGAGCGCGAAGGGGGGAACAGAGAGAGAGCGAGGTGGCCGGAGCCGGGTCGTGAGGGAGTTGGAGAATTCCCGCGGCCTTCGTGTTCGTCCCGCGCCCAGGTCGGGTGCGCTTGCAGTAGGGGGTTACAAGCGTCCGCGCGAGGTGAGGGGAGCGAGCGGCCCTGAGAGAGCGCCTGCCCCTGCCCTTCGTCCCCGCGAGGCCAACCTTCTCTAAGAAGGCCCTGGTCCTTCCTTTTATAGTCGTAAGAAGAGGATCTAGGTGTACAAGATGGGGGTGTAGCAAGGTGCTACGTGTCTAGCGAGGGAGAGCTAGCGCCCTAAGTACATGCCAAGGTGGCAGCCGGAGAGATCTTGGCACCCTGTTGGTGTGGCGTCGTGGCTGTTGGAGGAGTAACGGAGCCGGACGGGGGGACAGCTGTCGGAGTGGCTGGGCCCTTGCTGACGTTCTCCTGCTTTCGTAAGGGAGCTGAGAGCCGCCGTCGTCATGGTCTAGCGGGGCGCCATCATTGCCTATCTGGCGTTGCTGGCCAGATGGGACGCCGGTCTTGTTCTCTGCGACCCAAGTCGGCTCAGGGCAGGGTGATGATGACGCTTCCTGTTGACGTGGCGGTCTCGTGTCCTAGGTCGGGCGTCGTGGAGGTTCCTCCGAAGCCGAGGTCGAGTCCGTCCTGCAAGACAGAGGCAGAGTCCGAGCCCTGGGTCGGGCGAGGCGGAGGTCGTTTGGCAGAGGCCGAGGCGGAGTCCGAGCCCTAGGTCGGGCGAGGCGGAGTTCGTCGTCTTCCGGGGCCTTAGCCCGAGTCCGAGCCCTGGGTCGGGCGGAGCGGAGTTCGCCGTCTTCCGGGGCCTTGGCCCGAGTCCGAGCCCTGGGTCGGGCGGAGCGGAGTTCGCCGTCTTCCGGGGCCTTAGCCCGAGTCCGAGCCCTGGGTCGGGCGGAGCGGAGTTCGCCGTCTTCCGGGGCCTTAGCCCGAGTCCGAGCCCTGGGTCGGGCAGAGCCTCCTATGGCACCTCCGGCGAAGTCTGGTCGCCCGTCGGTCTTACCTTTTGCGTAGAACGCCCCGGTGACTTGGTCGGTTGGCGCGGTGATTTAGTCAGGGTTACTTCTTATCGAAGGCGGGGCCTCGGGCGAGCCGGAGATGCGTCTGCCGTGAAAGAGGAGGCCTCAGGCGAGACGGAGTCATCTTAGGGTCGGCTGCCCTCGCCCGAGGCTAGGCTCGGGCGTGGCGTGATCGAGTCACTCGTATGGACTGATCCCTGACTTAATCAAACCCATCAGGCCTCTGCAGCTTTATGCTGATGGGGGTTACCAGCTGAGAATTAGGCGTCTTGAGGGTACCCCTAATTATGGTCCCCGACAAGTATTATTTCCTGATGTTATTTTTCATTTACTTAGTTTGTTCTACCCCAAAAAATGAAGTCAGTTGATCGTCCTCCCGCTAATCCCAAACGCATAACAATTGAGTCAAGCCAAGAATTCTTTAGTGTTGACATACCACGGCCGGCCTCTATTGGAGTTCCTCCAAACTCAAAGCATTCTGATCAGTGTCCTGCACCTGTCGAGAAACCATCTGTTATTTATGAAGCCAATGAACAAACTGGATCTGGCAATGACGACGATGACTTCATGACACCTACAAAGAAGCGTAATGCTGCTGGAAGTCATATGAATATCTTACGGAAGACATGCACAAAGAGGCCGAAAGTAGTAGAAACTCCACGGCAGGTTATATGTTATACTTATGATTTCATATATATTAAATACTAATTAGTATTCAATAATTATGACCTGATACAACATATTAGATATTATTTAGTAGTATACAGTAAGGATGAATCTAGTCGAATTTTCACGTTAGGTTCCAAGTTCTGAATTGCATTTACAATATCATAATTATTTTACAACTCTTGGACACTTTTTTATTGTCTACAGATAATGCAGTTTAGTTTATTTAACTAGGTATTATGTTATTTTAGTTGCATCCCTTACATTATGAGTGCTAATTTTATATCTCACGCCACATTTATTTCATTGTTTTCATAACATTTAACATACATTATTTTCAGAAACTCAATGTTAGATGCAACCCTCAGGATGTGATTATAACTATTAAGATATTGAATGAGAGGCAACGACAAGCCGTTGCTAGAAAAGGATTTTCCAATATTCTTGACATGACACTTGATGCACTGGGTAGCCGTTCTCATCTTCGTTGGTTGATGGATAAGTTGGACCACAAGGATATGACTATTCGCCTTGGAGTTGGCAAGGAACTAAAGATTACGAAAGAAACTGTCCACCTTATACTAGGCCTTCCGAATGTTGGCGGTGGTAAGCCACTAGGAATCGATGAAGCAGTGGCGGGCAATAACTTGAGGGCTGAACTTGGATTGTCCAAGGATGAGTTTGTTGTTGCATCTCTTCAGGACCGATTGAGAAAAGGAAATGATGATGACCTCTCTATCAGATGCTTCTTTTTGATATTGTTCAATAGATTGTTGTTCCCCACTTCCAGCTGGGGCATATCTAACCATGAAGTGTTATTGACGGAAGAAATGGACCGTTTCCACGAAATAGACTGGTGCCACTTAATTTTTAACGACCTATGTGAAGCTGCACAAAAGTGGCATACAAGAAGCACTTCTAATGTGTCCACGACGATATATGGATGCTCAGTTGTCATACTAGTAAGTAAATAACATTGGATTGTTCATTTTTTTTATATCGAATTGAATCTATTTTACTTGCTCAATTACCATCCATGATAGTATAAATTAGTTATTGTTTTTTGTAGTTGTACTATTTGGACAACTTGCATGATGCTGCAGCCCCCCCAATAAACGTGGCACACCCCGCATAAAATTCTTTGATAAAAACATTATCCAAGCTCTGACAACAGCTGATAAGAGGAAGCCACGCCAAAGCGGTGAACCTTTTGGCCATTGTGAGGTATGTCATCTGTACATAAAATAATAGGAATGCATTACCCCGCATAAATATGCATTTGCTGTTTTTAGGTGAATGTTTATGCATGTAGTATCTCTATTAGTTGTCGTACCATTCTGAATAAACTCGTAATAGACACCATATACTTCATTTTTCAGTGGGTAACACACTTTATTTATGGTTATCTTTCATGTATTTAATTATATTACAAATGTTTTTTTCAGTTCCGAAGCTTTTCTGAAACTTGCTATTCTGCTGTCCCTAGTGTGCTGTTTCAATCAGAGGTCAGTTTATGTCAAAACATACATCCCATATGTGTCCATAAATTCCATATGTACATTACAGTTGTTTTATGTAATATTATATCCTTATGTTTCTAATAATTAATTATGATGCATTATCATTCATTACATCACAGCATAGGGACAGGACAAACATTTTTGATGTCCCTCGTCCCGATCCTTGTGGTCATCATAATATTCATATCCAGCTCCCTTTGATCAAGGATATGCTTTCAAGTAAGATAAAGCAGCTCCAACCACGTGACCGACCAAAATTCATTGAAAAGTTTGTTGAGTATGATTCTGAAGTTGGCAAAGCGTGTTCCATCATAAAAAGTACTCTTACCAAGATGGTTGTGAAGCAGTATGAACTAACGGACACATTTGCTGAGTTAATTGATGATGTCCTTCGCGCGGAGTCTGGCGACCCAGACAATGTTGCGGAAGCGCCTCAAACAGATAAACCTCCAGATATATCTCAGCATATGTCGTCAGGTTACCTTCACTCATTGTCATTTATTCAATTTATGTACTTAACTCTATGCATTTATCAGTTCTTGCTGTTTGAATACTACAACTTTTTAATTACAGAGGAACAGATCCATGAGGGTACCCAGAATACCCAGGACATGACTATGCCTTCACAACCGAATACGGAGTTGACAGGTACCCAGATTGAAGAAATACACGAAAAGCAACAACAAATGCGTCGTGCATTTGAGGGCTGCCCTGACGATTTGGAGACGAACATAACCCCTGTTGGGGGCCTTCGTCCTCCGAAGGTCCTCAAAAACATGATTTGACAATGTTTTCCAAGTGGATTATGTGAACAGGTATTTTCGGACTCAGAACTATGAATATGAAGCACGGCTAGGACGAAGCCTGAACCAGACGAAGGACGAGCGCAGCCGAAGCTGTGCGCAGGGAAGCTTCGTCGCGATAGCAGAGGGGGGAACCGACTTAAAGATGAAAGGACTACGTGGGCCTCGACAAATTTCTATAAGCCATTGACAAATGTAATGGACATGGATGTAATTTTACGTGGGTTGCGTCCCGCGCCTATAAATAGATGAACAGTACTCCCGTACTGTTCACGCTGACTTGGCATTGGCATTTGCGTCACGCTTGTACTTTTACCTTCTCTCAGGACCGAAGGTACATTTGTAATTTGTAATCATTTCTATTTCTCTGTGTTAATAAAATAGAAATGATTCTATGATTTACAATTCATGTTTTATATGAATCCTTCGTTATCACTTGTTGAATTTACGAAGGTATGTCTCTTGTGACCTTCGTCCGGAACTCATTATTCCCAAAGGGGAATAATGTTTGGAAGGACGAAGGACCTTAACATTTAACACTTTTTATGTTGCCTTGTTCTTAATCCGAAGCATTTGAGAACAAGTCCCCAACATTGGCGCCCACCTCCGGTGAACTCACTTCCACTTCGAAGCTTTTTTGAACACCTTCGGAAGCTGTAGATCTTCGCTATGGCACCGAAGAAAGCTTCAGCGGCTGGGGCTGCAGCACTGCAACCGCTGGACCACAACCAGGAGACCGTCTCTCTTCGGGAGGCCCGAAGCCAGAAGAGAAAGGCTGTCAGCCCGACGCTCCAGGAGGAAGAGCTAGACCAAGAAATCAGGGATATGGAGATCCTACATCAACAGGTGCAAAGGAAGAAGGAGAAGATGGCCCGGCTAGCTGAGTTGCAACGGCAGATAGACGAAGCCTCTGAGGAAGTCCGCCATCTTACCCATGATGAGCAAAACAGAAGGCCTCAGCAGAAAGACCTTCATCAGGAGGGCTTCGTCAACGAAGATGACTGGTATGACAATTTCCATCAGGGAAATTTTGTTTTCGATGATGCTTCTCCTTTGTCCGCTGAGCTGCAGGCTACACATTGGCCTCCATCCTATAAGCCACCCCAGCTCCCCATGTTCGACGGCCACTCAGACCCGAAGCAGTTCTTGATGAGCTACGAAGCAACAGTGTCTTCGTATGGGGGCAATGCTGCAGTCATGGCGAAGTCTTTCGTCATGGCCGTCAGGAATGTTGCTCAGACCTGGTACTCCTCCCTTCGACCAGGAATGATCACTTCATGGCAGAAGCTGAAGGATATGTTGTTAACCAGCTTTCAAGGATTTCAGACGAAGCCGGTCACTGCTCAAGCTTTGTTCCAGTGCACTCAGGACCATGAAGAATACCTTCAGGCGTATGTCAGAAGGTTCTTGCGTCTGAGGGCGCAGGCTCCAACGGTGCCCAATGAAATTGTCATCGAAGCCATGATCAAGGGGCTTCGTCCTGGTCCTGCAGCCCAATACTTTGCTAGGAAGCCTCCCCAGACCTTGGAGAAGTTGCTCCAAAAGATGGACGAGTACATTCGTGCTGATAATGACTTTCGCCAAAGAAGGGAGGAGGCCTTCAGATTTTCTGAGATGACCAGGGGCTTCGGGGGAAGATTCTATCCGAGGCATGTCAGGTCCATTCACAACTCAGCTCAAAATGATGACAAGGGGAGTCAGCAGAACAGGCCGCAGTGCTCCTCACAGGCTTCGGGGCAGCAGCAAACTTTCTTTCGGCCACCAGCTCCGAGAGGCAGAGGCGCCAGGGGCTTCGGCGGAAGATTCGGAGATCAACCAAGGAAATTGTTTTGCTTGTTCTGTGGAGAAGGCAAGGGCCATACCACCAGGACGTGCCATATTACAATCCAGAAGCAAAAGGAGATAGCCGAAGCTACATCTCAACAAGTTCGGCCGAAGCAGGTCATGCATACTGCTTCGTATCATCCGCCTTACATCCCACAGTACATAGACAATCACCCTGCAGCTTCTGTAGCTTCGGCAAGTCAACCTCAAGCTTCCTGGCAACAGCCCCCGCCTCCACCTCCATTGCAACAGGGTCAACAGCCAGAAGGGAGTCAATATGCTCCACATCAAAGGGACTTCAGAGAACAATCCGAAGCTCGCACAGTCAACAGCACTGTGCCAGAGTCGAAGCACATTTATTGACACATATCCTACCTTTGATAGCAGTCTTTTCCATTCAGTTCTATTCTCTGTAGCAAAAAACATTGATCGTTTCCATGTAATAATTTCGCTGTTTCCCACGAGGAAAATCTATTTTCTCCACAGGATTAAGTTGATGAAGTTTTTGTGTTAACAAGGAGGACCTTCGAAATATTAAAAATCCTTCGGATTAACAGAAAGTCGTTCTAAGGAACGCAGATTAAGTTCATGAAGCCACAAAAAGCCATTCCAAAGGGAGCGCAGTGTAAGTTTTCTGCTCAAAAGTCGTTCCTAAAGGAATGCAGAGCTTACAGCGAAAAGTCAACGCTGATACCGTCTAAGTAAAAGACGAAGAAGCTCCTAAGGGAGGCTTACAGCGAAAAGTCAACGCTGATACCGTCTAAGTAAAAGACGAAGAAGCTCCTAAGGGAGGCTTACAGCAAAAAGTCAACGCTGATACCGCCTAAGTAAAAGACGAAGAAGCTCCAAAGACGTTCCTAAGGGAATGCAGAGCTTACGAATGTATTTTGTGTGTATCTTCGGAACAGACGTCATTTGCATAACATAACATCATCGCATCATTCCGCATAGCATAAGCATCATACATCATGTTGCATACGGCAAAAGAAGGGCACACAGTATTAACCTTCGAAAGAATGATTTGAGAAAGGGCAAATTGTGCAAAGTCACGAGGGAATACAATGATAATCTTCGAAAAATAGCTTCGGAGGCTGTTTTTACGAAGCATGTATGAGCTTCATCAGAGCAATATCAAAATTGTTTAGCTTCGGAGAATGCTTTCACAAAGCATGGATATGATTTATCAGAACAGTTTTTACGGGGAGTGTTTTCTTCACGAAGCATGAAAAGAAGGGAAGGTGTTTTTTCGCCGAAGGCTCAAAAATGGTATGTATGTAGAGTTTCATGCATCGTAAAGAATTGAATAATGGAAAGAAACTTGTATATTACATTCAAATGTACAAAATGTTACATAGATCACACTTTAACTGTTTTTCTAAATAGCATCTAGTCTTCTCTTAATACTGCTTCGGCGGCTTCATTTAGAAGTTGATCAACAACTTTGTCCATGATAGCTTCGGCCATTTGTTTAATTGCATCATCCCCTTTTGTGTGGGGGTCGGCAGTCGATCCAGCAGCATCTGAGGGGAGAGAACATTTCTTCATTACTATTACAAATCGTGAGCAAAGTTTGAAATAAAAATTACAACATAATAAGAACGGCTAATTAATACCTAATTGCCTTTCGGGCTCTGTACTTCTTTCGGCAGCTTCTGCCACTTTCCTAGCATCATGGATGCCTTTTTCGCTCCTTTGGATGATTTCTTGCGCCATTCCTCGGCCGCCGTCGTTCCAGATATCAGTAAAAAAATTGCCACCAACAACGCTTGCTTCGGCCGAGGGGTCCTTGATGTCTTCGGAAGATAAGGCAGCTTCGGACTGAGCTAAAAATTTTACATGCCCGCAACCTTTCTTCTCTAAGACAGAAGCAATTCCTCTGGCGCCCGAAAAAGCGCAGATGTCGCCACGACTGCTCAGGATCTCCTCGAAGGCCTCTGCTTCGTGACTTATCCATTCCAGTGGACCTTCGGGATTACCTCGAGAGAAATTCTCTTCGCTGGAAAAGGCGCCCACGCTGGCGAAGCTGCTTTTAATTTTATTCACGCATTCTACAGATTTAACATAGCATTTTCTTTGAGAGGCACGAAGCTCTTTAACTCTTAACTCCAATTTGTTGACCATATGATCACTGAGTTCTCGTTTTGTTTCCTCAAGCACGCGCTCCTCTCTAGCTCTAGCCAGCTGTTTCTGAAGATCTTTAATTTCACGCTTTTGGGCTTCGGCCTGGGTTTTTGAAGCAGCTTCGTCCTTCTTTACTTTGTCTACCAGCGTAAGCAGAATTTTATCCTTTTCCAGAGCTTCGTTTCTCAGTTTGATAACTTCGGAGCGCAAATTGTTGAACGCAATCTCATAGCTTTCATCTTCGGCGCTTTTTTGGGCTCTTAATGCGTTGCTTAGAATTAAGCCCTGTACGGAAAAGAATCCATATAAGAATATAGGAATGAATTACGTATTAAAAAAGTTTTTTCAAACGATTAATTCCCAAACCTTTAGGCTATTGTATGCAAGACTGTCTGCGAGATCCTCTTTCGTCATGGCGCTTAATCCAGCTTCGAGCTTCGGAAATCCCATGCTTCTAGCCATTTCCCGGCACACGGATAATTCTTTATTGTCTGGGAGGCAATACAGGAAATCATCTTCGTTTGTCCCATTGAATATTACTGCCCCCTTCGGATATTTTAGCTCTTTCGCATAATGGTTGGCTTCATAAGTTTCTTCTGCAGATAGTTTTTTCCCCGAAGCGTGTCGTATAATGTAATCGTATATGCTGGCAGGAGCTTCGGGGATGGCAGTGTCAATTTCTTCAACTAAAATTGGTTCCGATATTTTTATTGCTTCGGCTTCCAAAGGTTGCTCCTTGTAAGGCTCTGAAGGCCCAGCTTCAGCTTGTTGCGTCGAAGCTTCAGTAGAAGCTTCAGCAACTTCGACACTCTTTTTTGGAGTTGTGCTTGAAGACTTAATTGTCTCCAAGACATCTAGTACATTTACCATTCTTTTCCTTTTTGGGGTCACCGATGGCCCCTTTTGGTTTTTTATTGCTTCGACATTTACCGAAGGACTTAAGATTTCAGACATTTTTGACTCGTCAACCTTCGGTTTCTCTGATTCTTCCGCTGAAGGCGCTTTAATCTTTTCTTCCATCTTCGGAACTGAAGCTGGTTCGGTAGCTTCAGATGCCAAAGAAATTTCACCAATGAATTCTGGCACTGTGGCCGGCTCAATAAAGCGTGTCCGATGGGTGAGCACCTTCATCTTTTTTCTTTGAGGCGCTGGCTCACTTGGGGCACTCGTGGTAGCTTCTGTCGCAGGAGAAGTATTTTTCCTTTTGCGACCCAACACCGGATACTGATAATCAGGGTACATAAACCCAACCGCGTCAAACACACGGTTGAGCCTTTTCTTCTTTCGGCCTCCGAAGGCTGCTGATAGCGCAGTATTTTCGGCCTTCGAATATGCCCCGAGTAGTTCATCACTTAATGTTTCAATGCTTTTCAGCCAGTCATCATCAGGTTCAACAAATTTATCTGCATATTTGAATGTGTATTTCAGTCTAACTAGTCCGCCTTCGTCGGACTCTTTAATGGTTTCCTTCGGCATTTCCCACTTTTCTGTAAGTGGCCATACTCTGAAGGCAATGTGCTCTTGGACCAAGTCCCTTGTTCCAATGAAGGAGCACACAACGCCGAAGGCTCTTTGGCACTCCTCGGCTGCTTCGTCCATTTCAACCTTCGGCCTTCGAAGTCCGAAGCATTGCCAGATGGGGCACATAATAATACTCTTAACATTTTCTTGCGCTGATAAGTTATTTTTCACATAAAACCACTCAGTCATCCAGGCTCCGGGCCACCTCTTCCGAAAGGTCGGCACAGGGCAGCTTGACCCGGAGCGGGCACCGAAGCTGTAACACCCAAAATTGTTGTGATATTGTTCTTTTCCCCAAGGCTTTGTCTCATATAATAATTCATGAATGTTGCAAAAACTCTTAGCATTTGGTTCTAAACCTTGGCTTCTTGCAGCCTAGACAAATATCCCCATCCTTATGATAGCTTCGGGAGTAAGTTGGTGAAGGTAGACTTGAAATGTTTTCAGTACCTCAACAACAAAGTTGCTCAGGGGAAATCGAAGCCCAGCCTTGAGAAAGCTTCAGAAAATCACAACTTCATCTTCTTCGGGGGTGGGAGAAGTTTTTTCTCCAGCGTCAGCCCTCACAATAGATATATCTCGAAAATACCGCCCCCTCATATTATCAATATGGCTCTGCTTGATAGTGGTTTTCCCGAAAACCGTGTGACTTGGCCGCCATGGACGATCTTCGGCCTCTTCCCCACCACTCTCTGCATCATAGCTGTCGCTGTCACCAGTATCTTCGGACAAACCTTCGAGAATCTCCTTGGTGATTTTCTCTGTATTGGTCTCTGCCATCGCTATCAAGAACCCCAGATTCTTCTCCTCCTCGAGACTCAGCTTCGTCTCAGCAGGGATCTTCTTGCCTTCAGACATCTTCGGAAACGCTAAAAAATTGTTCCCGAGGCCGAAGCTTCAAAATCAAAAAGACCAGCAAATCTTAGCGCACAAGAGCTAAAAATTTTAGTGGGCCGAAGCAGATGGCAAGTGTGCGTACCAAATGAGTTTGCGGTGCGATCTTATTTATACGCCCAGGGCGTCGAAAATTGAAAGGCCCCGCTTGTCAGTGAATGTTGCTATTCTAGCAAAGGGAAGGTGTTTTTTCGGACCTTCGGCTCAAGGCCTTCGTCCATATCGCAATCTGAATTTATTATTAACAAATTAATATTGCGAGGGGCTACTGTTGGGGGCCTTCGTCCTCCGAAGGTCCTCAAAAACATGATTTGACAATGTTTTCCAAGTGGATTATGTGAACAGGTATTTTCGGACTCAGAACTATGAATATGAAGCACGGCTAGGACGAAGCCTGAACCAGACGAAGGACGAGCGCAGCCGAAGCTGTGCGCAGGGAAGCTTCGTCGCGATAGCAGAGGGGGGAACCGACTTAAAGATGAAAGGACTACGTGGGCCTCGACAAATTTCTATAAGCCATTGACAAATGTAATGGACATGGATGTAATTTTACGTGGGTTGCGTCCCGCGCCTATAAATAGATGAACAGTACTCCCGTACTGTTCACGCTGACTTGGCATTGGCATTTGCGTCACGCTTGTACTTTTACCTTCTCTCAGGACCGAAGGTACATTTGTAATTTGTAATCATTTCTATTTCTCTGTGTTAGTAAAATAGAAATGATTCTATGATTTACAATTCATGTTTTATATGAATCCTTCGTTATCACTTGTTGAATTTACGAAGGTATGTCTCTTGTGACCTTCGTCCGGAACTCATTATTCCCAAAGGGGAATAATGTTTGGAAGGACGAAGGACCTTAACATTTAACACTTTTTATGTTGCCTTGTTCTTAATCCGAAGCATTTGAGAACAAGTCCCCAACAACCCCAAATGCCGAAAACCAGGTATTTTATGCAGTCTGATTATGGTTACATTACATGTTAATTTCCAATTTTCATCCAAAATATTAGACAAAACCATAATAATTTATACAGGATTTCTGTTTTAATGTTGGCAATAATATGCCGAGCGACACAAACATGTCTCATCGACATGTACCAGACTGCAATCCTATGAGCTCATTTCCGTCTTCCCACTTGCCGATGTTTGACGTCACACCGCAAAAACATGTATATGTTTCAACTTTGTTTTATCCATTGTTATCTCAATTATGGATTATATTTAATTGACACATGATTGAGGCTTAAAACATTGTATCATTGTTTCTTTGGGTCAGGGAGGAGACATTGGTCCATCTCATGACACTCCAACTTTCACGGGCCCCCTTTTTGATCAGACACCTAGTGGTCATGTAAGTAATCCAGTTATACATTTATTGCATGCTTGCTTCTCATAACTCATTCATAATTTACTATACTCTCTACCTGCATTGTGTTTCAGGTTGCAGATGGTGAGGAAACACATAGCTTGCACACTACACATGACCACTCTGTGCCACGTTTAACAGAATTGGACTGTGCTCGGTCGCTTCGTGTTTTTTTGTGTTCCTCAAAAACTGACCCAAACAGGTTTTTCTTTAACTATTAAGTCAAAATAACATGTAGGTTGTTGCTTACATATATAATGAATAACATATCCTTTTTCATTATTATATAGGAAGATCATAGAATTCGATGAATGTATTGGAAATTGTCTCGATATACAACAATCATTTGCAGATGGGATGTGTCTGGATAATGTTTTCATGCAGTGTTTCATCATGGGTTTTCGCCATGACAAAAACAATAATTGCTCGTCCATCAACAAAGACAGACTTGTACTGGATGTCAATGTTGGTGTATGTACAATTCACTAATACCTATTTATTTTTGCAATTGTTTACATACAGTTTTATATGACACAGTAATTATGATTATGCAGATTCTCCTCAACTTTGAGGAGCATGAACGGTACAGTAAGTCTCCTCAGATTTTTGATCAAACTGTCCTTGATGCTTATCTGGACAAGACCCTGCCCCAACTGGACAATTTTGGTGACTACAAAACGGTATACTTATTTATCTTTGTATCAACGCTCTCCTGTTATGCAATTATATTCATAGCTCAGCTACTCACTAATGTTATCATTCTGTTTATATAACTCCTGATATTTGACAGATTATGGTCCCTATTCTTCATATGGGACATTGGACATTGTATGTCATAAATATCCAGTTACGATGTATTCACATTTTAGATTCAAATCCATATGGTCCGGAGTTGGGTGGTACTTCATGGAAGATGTATCATTACTCCCAAAAGGACTTAGGGACCAGGAAACTACCATGGGCTAGGGTTATAATGAACAGATTGAACAAATCTTTGCAACAAGTCCGGCCCAATTCACGCATCCCAAAATTTGGAAATTTCCCAATTGACATGCCACCTATGTGTCCCACCATGATAGCTGGATCTAATGACTGTGGCTTTTTTGTCATGAGATATATCCAGTACTATGACCATACGGATGGTTCTATCAAGCAATTTATAAAACGAGTGAGTCATTTTATGATTATGCTGTTTGTAGTTATACATTCAACATTTCAGATATAACTTATTCACCTCGGGATAATGTGTATTATGCAGGAAAACTCTGGTGACCTACGATCTCTGGCTCTACATTACCTGACCTTCCATAGCAAGAACAAGTGCCTCCCGTTGCCTCCAGAAATTCAAAAATTCAAGTTTGGACGCTAGCTGTGTCGCTGGATCAACATTTTGTGAATCGCAACTGTTTGATATGGAACAAACATTTTGTGGCTTCCTTGTTATGGAACAAGATGTTGTGAAGCCAAACCTCCTTGTTGCATGTCTATGTAACCGTATTGAAACTTTCTATGTTTTTCACCCAACCTATCAAGACACTCATGTCTAATGCAGTTTTTAGATAAAAATTTGGCCCATGTGTGTTAAACAAGTTATGAAACATCTTCAGTTCAAACTTCGACTGTTTGGTCATATTTATATCAGTGATGTACTCACTAGTTATTGTTATTCTCTGATTTCTTCACAAATCTATTATTTACCAGTACGTGTCACAAATTCTTATGCCTAATAAGAATTACGCTGTTTTGTTAGTTCATTTACGCAAATGTGTATCCAGTTTACAGTAATTTTAATTACATACGAATTACGCTGTTTTGTTAGCTCAATTATGCAAATCTGTACAGCCTTATTGTTTTGTCAATAACTACTGATATCATTTGTCTACTCGCACACATGTGTAATAAAAATTATGTTACTACATTAAATCACAATTTATTGTGTCGTTTGTTTTCTTCACAAAGACATTTTTGCCAGTTTTTGCCACCAAAATTTGTATAGCGTTGAATTACGCTGTTTTCATAACACATTTACGCATATTTAGTATACAGTTTACACTACATTTCAATACATGCAGTAAATCATTATTACTTATACTTTGTGAATATCGACTGGATCCAGCATTTATAAATTCACCCATAGTTGCAATAACAAGTATGGCACTACATTACATTTGTCATAAAATACGAAATGATCTACTACCCACTAGATGAATCATTGTCTGTGATACCTCCTTGATGTTTTTTTGAAGTGCATGCCTCATTCCAGTTTGGAGCGCTAGATGAACCCTTGTTCCTAGAACCTATGGGCCGCCCTCTCTTTCGACCAGTAAGGCTGGCCAACCGAAGCCTATTCTCCTCCACAGATAGACAAGTGCGACTATTGTGACCATCCGCAATTCCACACCTTTGACACTTTCTGTTCTTTTTTTTGTCTCCTTTTGCCCCCAACTTAATAACTCTTTTTTCGGTATCACTGATTGTTCTGCCCTTTGGCTTCGCGTTATCCGGTCTTCTCAAGCTTACTCCACTCACATTAAAATCTAGCTTCTACAATTAAGAAAAAATATGATATTTTTAAATATTAGTACTTAAATCCAATTATTTGTATGTAATTTTAAATAATATACATGCACGTGCGTTTTTAATAGCACCATTACCTTTTTAATCGTCAAATCTGTACCACTCACATCAATTAGTGCTGTGCTAGTGGTCAATTGTCCATAATCGTGCTGCACACATATACCATTATTAATCATTCATAATCAGCAACAAGGTCCAATCGTTACTATTTTGTATTACAACAATTTTTTCCTCTTTTATAATCATGTATTACCTGTTCCAATATTTGTTGTGGCATAACACATTGGGTATCGCTCACACCACCTTCTTGTAAAGTAGGCTCCAATTGAATTACCTGTCAAATAATACGATTGACAATAAATAGGTTTGTTTATGACAAACAGTACACACCATTATGCATAGTAAACATCATATAACATATTACACATACACCAGTCTGCGCCATTCTTGTCGTTATATTATCTCCCATCATGTCTCTTACATCATTCCTGTCGCCCTGTATCAGGCAAGTTTCTCATACTTTCCATTCACCAAAACTTATAACTCAGTATATCAATTAAAATACACGGCTATTACAATTAATATATTAAATACCTGTATTCCTTCGCCATCACTAGTACTATCATCACCTTCAATATCTGGCTCCAATCGTGAAAGTAGCAAAAGCAGTTCATCCATCATCTCCAGGGCTCTATCATATCCAGCTTTTGAAAGACTTGCATGATGTACTACTTTCATTGACTTTTTAAGCAACATCTTCTGCCTATATGATTTAGTCTCACCGTCTTTACCCTTCAAATTCTTATCATCCCTTGAAAAAGTCACATCTTGTATAGCAGAGTAGGTGTATCTCTGAAGGATGTATTCCGAAGGTATTCGATCAATTTGAAGATGCATAAATGTTCGTAAAAGATGCACACAAAGCAGACCTACAACAAAGCATGTAAAAAATGTCTTCGTTTATGTTCACTCATTATAATTAAACATTTAGATTCAACAATTACGCAATATGACATACCTGTATGCTCCCAATGCTTGCATTCACATTCATACTTTCCAGCATCTACATCAGCCATTACTTTGAATTGGTGTTGCCCCCACACAATCTTATTTGACCTTGAAGTATGCTGAACCACCCATTCATTCACACCACCATCTGGATCATGTGATATCTTGTATGCAGTAGCATATTTTAAAGACTCGTGAAACTTATTCATTACAGCCCTTGTGTATGTCCTCGCTACACGTATCTCAAACATATACAATGTATTTGTTTCCTTTTGGCCCTACAGTAGACAAAATTATACGTTATAATACGGTACGTTAAATATTATGATATAATAATATTCTATGTACTCACCATGCATCCTAGTGCCTCTTTTGCCTCTTTCATCTTCCTACTGTGTAGAAGCTTCAACATTTGCTTGGCGAATTGATGTAGTGGCGTGTTTGCATCGACATGAGCACTTTTGACGAGTTTGTTCATGCTCTCGCTACGCTGTGTAGAGACCATCAACCCACAATAATCATGTTTAAAAAAAGCTGGTATCCAATCTTTACGAATTTCATACATTCTGGAAAGACTGATGTTATCATGTAGATGGAAATCATCAATCAGCATTGCCCAGGCAGCCTCAAACTCAGTTACAGTTAAAGGATGATGTATTATAGATTGAAACCTTGTTTTGAAATCCTCTTCCTCAAATCTAGCGTACAACTCGTTCAAATACGGCATATACCTGTTCTGAACATGCCACAAACACAAACGATGGATTGTGTTTGGAAATACTCTGCCTAGTGCAACTGGCATTGCTGGATCTTGATCTGAAATCATATATTTTCACAACATTATGCAACTCATTACCAACTATAATTACATTCAATACAATCATAGTAGAACGTAATAATTGTTTAGCTTATTAATCATACCTGTAAGCATTACTCGTGGTCCTTCAGCTCCCATGCATGTTTTGAATGCATTGAAAACCCACTCGAATGTGTCTACAGTTTCGTCACCCAACAATGTGAAACCAAATACGGTGCACTGCAGATGGTGGTTACAACCAACAAACATTCCCAGGGGTTTGTCATATAGATTTGTCTTATGAGTTGTATCAAAGGTAACTGCATCTCCAAAGTCAATGTAATCTGCTTGCTGGCTAGCATGGGACCAAAAAATGCTCAAAATCTTTCCTTCTTGGTCTAGTTGGAAGTCAGAGAAAAACTGTGGGTTATCTTTTTTACACATTGCAAAAAAAGATAGGAGCTTAGACACATCATTGGCATTTCTTTCTCTTTGTCACGCTTTCTTCCTGTGAACATTAATCAATATGCCATAGTCAATACGTACACAACATCATTATGTCATTATATCAGTGTAAATAACAAAATGACTTACAAGTTGATCATGTCTTGTGTAGTTAACGGTACATTCTCTGGTCCACCATGCATTTCTGAAACAAAATCCATAATACAGTGTTGCGGAATCCTGCTTTCTTGCATCGCACTAAGGAACTCCATGTATTCTGGATCATGTGTCTTGTTGCACTGTAACTGATTCTTTTCTGTATCCTTTCTGAAGAACTCATGATTATGTTCCAAATGAATAAGATCAATCCGCACTGAAATGATATTCTCTTTGGCATCGTCATAGATTTTTTTAAGTTTCATTCCAGCTCTGCATTGTGTTCGCTTGGAAATTGTATTTCGCACTTTTGGAGTACCATTTCCTCTTTCGGCACGCTTGCCTTCCATTGAACAATTCAACCACTTGCAATTTTTTTCTCTCCCTATATCTCTTCAATGGAAATCCAACTTCATATGCATATCGGCTATAAAATTTGTACGCCTCGTCCACATTACTAAATGTCATACCCACCTTCGGTACCAATCGTTGATCTATACTATCATCCTATTCAATTAATGGAGTCGTCATGCAGTGCACATATATAAAAAATAAGCTTCTAGCATGGCGAATTTCTAGGACTTCATAAATTGCACAGACTGTATAACTAATACATGTGTCTAGCATGGCGAATTTCTAGGACTTCATAAATTGCACGGACTGTATAACTAATACATGTGTATTCGGCGAAATCATAACTTGCACGGAAATTGTATAACAAAATACATGGGTATTCCTTTGAACTTACATGGCTTTGGAGAATGTGTGGTGTGTCCTGCTCATGTTCACCAATTGTCCGCATGGGTATCCGCTGACTTGTTCCCACCAAACTTGAATGAACTGTGTTGCCTTCTTCAACAATTCCTGGCGCCGGTAACGCAGCCGGTGGAGTTACAGCATTCCGGCCATCGGTCGTACAGGGTGTCGTCATCGCCGTATCTTCTCCACACTGTTCGTATCCCCTGGCCGTCTCCTTTGTGTATGCCCTAACTCTTCGAGAGCTATGAACAAAAGCTGCGGCGGCTGTGTGTAGGCCATTTTTTTTCACCTCCTATACTCGCCTAAACCGTCCTGGCCTATATTCATGGCATGATCCAATCTCCTGCGCGATTTGCTGCGCAGTTTGCATGTCGCGAGATTTACGTGAGCTATCCGTTACCATTACACGACCATTGTGTTACATTTCCATAAACATGAATCACCACATCGTGCGACCGCCCCACGTTCCCGAACCACGCGCGCGTCACCCCACTACCCGATCTGACCACTCTCGTCCCGTCAGATGCGAATTTACGCAGCCAATAACGGCAAAATACGCAAGCATAACGCGCGTCCCACGTCTACACACCCGACCCCCGGCCCATCGTTACCATTTATGCATCTTTTTCATTCAAATTCCGTATGCATAAACGCCCACCTTGAATCGATGCATGCGTGGGTAGTCCCACCACCTGCCACGTCGACCCGCGCCGCATTTACGCAGCCAATAACGGCAAAATACGCAAGCATAACGCGCGACTCACGTCTCCCCACCCGAGCCCCGGCCCCACGTTACCATTTATGCAGCTTTTTCATTCAAATTCCGTATGCATAAACGCCCCACCTTGAATCGGTACCTGCGCGCGGTAGTCCCACCACCTGCCACGTCGACCCGCGCCCCGCACACCTAGCCAGGCCGGGGGCCGGGGCTCTCTCTAGTAATGGAAGCCCTGGGCTTCCATTACCTCGTCCCTATATATATATATATATATCGTAGCAATGCATGAGCAACTAACTAGTTTTGAGTAAAAGGCGAGATAGTGTCAAAAAGAGATTAAGGGCATGTTTGTTCGCTGCCTAACTTGCCACACTTTGCCTAACTTTTCTGCCTAAGGTTAGTTCTTTAATTTAGACGACTAACCTTAGGCAAAGTGTGCTGCAGTTAGCCACGAACCAAACAAGCCTTAAGACCCCCTTTGGTATAGCTCCTTCAACGGCTTTTGAAAAAATCTAGCAAAAGGGAGGTTCTTTGATGGGCCCTTCCTAGAAAAGAGGGAGGAGCTCCTACAAAAAATCAGTAGGAGTCCTTGAAAATAATGAGAGGACTATTTTCTTAGAGGAGCCAGAAGCAGAACTGAAGTTGGCAGAATAAAAGCCCTACCAAACGAGGCCTAAACTATTTTACAGTTTTGCTAGTGCAACTACAACGTCAGATTGACAACACCAAGTTGACGTCACTGTCGAAACGGATCCGGGGCTTAGTCAACTAGACATGCACCATGGTTGTCACCGAGCTATGGGCCTTTCTAGTGGACTAGGCTCCCATTATGACTGGCCTATGCTCAGGAGGCTTCTTCGTGGCCCGCCTAGCACACCGACACAATTTCTAGTGGACTGGGCTCCCTACATCATTATGACGGGGCTATTTGAAAGGGAAATGTGCCCCTTGGGCCATTTCTAAGTATTTTGGTGATTGAGTGCCAACTCAAGTGTTTTAGTAATAATCTATGCAAAGCGGTGGACAAAGTGCAAACCAGGTCTAAAGGTATGTTTCTAGACTTAGTACATTGTTTTAGAGAACTAATGTATTGTGTCTAAGTGCTGGAAACAGGAAAAATCAATTTGGAAAAGACTTGGCTGCTCAGTCAAGACCTGCTCAGTCTGGGTGCACCGGACTATCCGGTGGTGCACCGAATAGTGTCCGGTGCGCCAGGCTAGCTCTGTCAACTGGCTGCTCTCGGGACTTAGTCGGTAGTGTACGGCTATAATTCACCGGACTGTCCGGTGGTACACCGGACTGTCCGGTGAGTCGTTCACAGACGAACTTGTCGCTCTCGGGAGATGATTAACGGCGTACGACTAAAATTCACCGGACTGTCCGGTGGTGCACGGGACTGTCCGGTGAGCCAACGGTCGACCGGGCCAACGGTCAGCCGCGCGATCCGCGCGAGACACGTGGCCGAGCCAACGACTAGAAGAGGGCACCGGACTGTCCGGTGTGCACCGGACAGTGTCCGGTGTGCCAACGGCTCTCAAGCGCCAATGGTCGGCTTCGCCAAATAAGGAAGGAGATCCGCACCGGACATGTCCGGTGCGCCAGTCGACAGAAGGCAAGAAATGCCTTCCCTGATTGCTCTCAACGGCTCCTAGCTGCCTTGGGGCTATAAAAGGGACCCCTTGGCGCATGGAGAAGACATCCAAGCATTCCTTGAGCACTCTTGATCACTCACACTTCATTCTTGCGCATTTGTTCGACATTCTTAGTGACTTGAGCTCTGTTCTAGTGAGAAACTTGTGATAGTGTTTTGAGCTCTAGTCTGGGTCTTGTGTGTGCGTATTTGCTGTGATCTTTGTGTCTTGTGTGAGTTGCTAATCCCTCCCTTACTCCGTGCGTCTTTGTGAACTTCAAGTGTAAGGGCGAGAGGCTCCAAGTTGTGGAGATTCCTCGCGAACGGGATTAAGAAAAGCAAGCAAAACACCGTGGTATTCAAGTGGGTCTTTGGACCGCTTGAGAGGGGTTGATTGCAACCCTCGTCCGTTGGGATGCCACAACGTGGAGTAGGCAAGCGTTGGTCTTGGCCGAACCACGGGATAACCACCGTGCCATCTTTGTGATTGATATCTCTGTGGTCATTGTGTTTTGTTGAAGACTCCTCTCTAGCCACTTGGCGATTATTGTGCTAACACTTAACCAAGTTTTTGTGGCTTAAGTTTCAAGTGTTACAGGATCACCTATTCACCCCCCTCTAGGTGCTCTCAATTGGTATCGGAGCCGTTCTCTTCACGAAGGGACTAATCGCCCGAGGAGATGGATCCTAAGGGGAAGGGAATCGTGATCAACGACAAGGAGAAGGAGTCCTTCGTCAACGAGCCGAAGGGTGACAAGCCTACCGACTCGGGCTCGGGCCACAAACGTAAAGATGGGAAGAAGAAGAAGACGAGACGCATCAAGGAGATCGTCTACTACGACGACAGCGACGAGTCTACTTCTTCCCAAAAGGACGACGACAACGACTACGACAAACAAAAGACGGTTAACTCAAACTTTTCTTTCGATTATTCGCGTATTCCTCAAAGTTCAAATTCACATTTGCTCTCCATCCCTCTCGGCAAGCCTCCACACTTTGATGGGGAGGACTACGAATTTTGGAGCCACAAAATGCGTAGTCATCTGTTCTCTCTCCATCCAAGCATATGGGAGATTGTTGAGAATGGAATGAAATTTGATAGCTCGGATAGTCCTATTTTTATTAATGAACAGATTCATAGAAATGCACAAGCTACTACTGTGTTGTTAGCCTCCTTGTGCAGGGATGAGTACCATAAGGTGAGCGGCTTGGACAATGCCAAGCAAATCTGAGACACCCTCAAGATCTCTCATGAGGGAAATGACGTCACTTTGCTCACCAAGATGGAGTTGGTAGAAGGCGAGCTCGGAAGATTTGCGATGATAAGGGGCGAGGAGCCAACCCAAACATACAACCGGCTCAAGACCCTTATCAACAAAATAAGGAGCTACGGAAGCACGCGATGGACGAACCACGACGTCGTTCGCCTAATGCTAAGGTCCTTTACCGTTCTTGATCCACATTTGGTGAATAATATTCGTGAGAATCCCAGGTACACCAAAATGTCGCCCGAAGAAGTCCTTGGAAAATTCGTAAGCGGGCGAATGATGATCAAGGAGGCGAGGTACGTGGACGACACACTAAATGGTCCAATCAATGAGCCCCAACCCGTTGCTCTCAAGGCAACAAGAAGCAAGGAAGCGTTACCTAGCAAGGTGGCGCAAGTTGAGGCGGCAGGGCTCAATGATGAAGAGATGGCCCTCATCATCAAGCGCTTCAAGACGACGCTTAAGGGTCGCAAGGGACACCTAAGCAAGACCAAGACAAAGGGGAAGCACTCATGCTTCAAATGTGGTAAGATTGGTCATTTTATTGCTAACTGTCCCGATAATGATAGTGACCAGGAAAAAGGAAACAAGAGGGAGAAGAAGAAGAACTATAAGAATGCAAAGGGCGAGGCACATCTTGGCAAGGAGTGGGATTCAGATTGCTCCTCGTCCGACTCCGACAATGAAGGACTCGTCGCCACCGCCTTCAACAAGTCATCCCTCTTCCCCAACGAGCGTCACACATGCCTTATGGCAAGGGAGAAGAAGGTATGTACTCGAAACTCTACTTATGCTTCTTCAAGTGAGGACGAATCTAGTGATGAGGATGAAATAGATTATTCATATTTATTTAAGGGCCTAGATAGAACCAAGGTAGATAAAATTAATGAATTGATTGATGCCTTGAATGATAAGAATAGGCTTTTAGAAAAACAAGAGGACTTGTTGTATGAAGAACATGACAAATTTGTAGAAGCACAAAAATCTCATGTCTTAGAAGTTAAGAGAAATGAAATGCTTTCTTGTGAATTATCTTCTTGCTATGAGACAATTTCTAGCTTAAAGAGCATTAATGATGATTTGAATGCTAAGTTAGAAATAGCTAGTAAATCAACAACTTGTGTAGAAAATGTTGTTATTTGCAATAGATGTAAAGATTTTGATATTGATGCTTGTAATGAACACATAGCTTCTATTGCAAAGTTAAATGATGAAATGGCTAGTCTTAATGCCCAACTTAAGGCTAGCAAAAGTGAGTTTGATAAACTAAAATTTGCTAGGGATGCCTACACGGTTGGTAGACACCCCTCAATTAAGGATGGGCTTGGTTTCAAGAGGGAAGCCAAGAACTTAACTAGCCATAAGGCTCCCATCTCCGCCAAGGAGAAAGGGAAAGCCCCTATGGCAAGTAGTACTAAAAGGAACCATGCTTTTATGTACAATGATAGAAGACAGTCTCATAGGAGTTGTAATGCTCTTGATTCACATGCCTATGATTCTTATGCTATGTTTGCTTCCAGTTCTTCCTATATGCATGGTAGAGATATGCCTAGGAAAAATATTCATCATGTGCCTAGAAAGAATATTGTTCATGTTCCTAGGAAAGTTATGAATGGACCCTCTACAATTTATCATGCTTTAAATGCTTCCTTTGCTATTTGTAGAAAGGATAGGAAGATAGTTGCTAGGAAATTAGGGGCAAAATGCAAGGGTGATAAAACTTGCATTTGGGTCCCTAAGACAATTGTGACTAACCTTGTAGGACCCAACAAGAGTTGGGTACCTAAGACCCAAGCCTAAATTTGCCTTGCAGGTTTATGCATCCGGGGGTTCAAGCTGGATTATCGACAGCAGATGCACGAACCAAATGACGGGGGAAAAGAAGATGTTCACCTCCTACGTCAAGAATAAGGATTCCCAAGATTCAATCATATTCGGTGATGGGAACCAAGGCAAGGTGAAAGGTTTAGGCAAGATTGCAATATCAAATGAGCACTCTATCTCTAATGTGTTTTTAGTTGAGTCTCTTGGATATAATTTACTATCTGTCAGTCAATTATGCAAAATGGGATATAATTGTCTACTTACAAATGTAGATGTATCTGTCTTTAGAAGATGTGATAGTTCATTAGCTTTTAAGGGTGTACTAGACGGCGAACTTTATTTAGTTGATTTTGCAAAAGAGGAGGCCGGTCTAGATGCATGCTTAATTGCTAAGACTTGCATGGGCTGGCTGTGGCATCGCCGTTTAGCACATGTGGGGATGAAGAACCTTCACAAACTTCTAAAGGGAGAACACGTGATAGGTCTAACCAATGTTCATTTCGAAAAAGATAGACCTTGTGCAGCTTGTCAAGCAGGGAAACAGGTGGGGAGCTCACATCATTCCAAGAATGTGATGACCACGTCAAGACCACTAGAGATGCTTCATATGGACCTCTTCGGACCCGTCGCCTATCTAATCATAGGAGGAAGTAAGTATGGTTTGGTTATAGTTGATGATTTTTCCCGCTTCACTTGGGTATTCTTTTTGCAGGATAAATCTGAAACCCAAGGGACCCTCAAGCGCTTCCTCAGGAGAGCTCAAAATGAGTTTGAGCTCAAGGTGAAGAAGATAAGGAGCGACAATGGGTCCGAGTTCAAGAACCTTCAAGTGGAGGAGTACCTTGAGGAGGAAGGGATCAAGCACGAGTTCTCCGCTCCCTACACACTACAGCAAAATGGTGTGGTAGAGAGGAAGAACAGGACACTAATCGACATGGCGAGGACGATGCTTGGAGAGTTCAAGACCCCCGAGCGCTTTTGGTCGGAAGCCGTGAACACGGCTTGCCATGCCATCAACCGGGTCTACCTTCACCGCCTCCTCAAGAAGACTTCATATGAGCTGCTAACCGGTAACAAACCCAATGTTTCATATTTTCGAGTTTTTGGGAGTAAATGCTACATTCTAGTGAAGAAGGGTAGAAATTCCAAGTTTGCTCCCAAAGCTGTAGAAGGGTTTTTATTAGGTTATGACTCAAATACAAAGGCGTATAGAGTCTTCAACAAATCATCGGGTTTGGTTGAAGTCTCTAGCGACGTTGTATTTGATGAGACTAATGGCTCTCCAAGAGAGCAAGTTGTTGATCTTGATGATGTAGATGAAGAAGATGTTCCGACGGCCGCAATTCGAACCATGGCGATTGGTGATGTGCGACCATAGGAACAAAATGAGCAAGATCAACCCTCTTCCTCAACAATGGTGCAGCCCCCAACTCAAGATGATGAACAGGTTCATCAAAAGGAGGCGTGTGATCAAGGGGGAGCACAGGATGTCCAAATTGAAGAGGAAGAAGCACCTCAGGCCCCTCCAACCCAAGTTCGAGCAACGATTCAAAGGGATCATCCCATCGACCAGATTTTGGGTGACATTAGCAAGGGAGTAACTACTCGATCTCGATTAGTTAATTTTTGTGAGCATTACTCTTTTGTCTCTTCTATTGAGCCTTTCAGGGTAGAAGAGGCCTTGCTAGATCCGGACTGGGTGTTGGCCATGCAGGAAGAGCTCAACAACTTCAAAAGGAATGAAGTTTGGACACTGGTGCCGCGTCCCAAGCAAAATGTTGTGGGAACAAAGTGGGTGTTTCGCAACAAACAGGACGAGCACGGGGTGGTGACGAGGAACAAGGCTCGACTTGTGGCAAAAGGTTATGCCCAAGTCGCAAGTTTGGACTTTGAGGAGACTTTTGCTCCTGTGGCTAGGCTAGAGTCCATTCGTATCTTGCTAGCATATGCCGCTCACCATTCTTTCAGGCTGTTCCAAATGGATGTGAAGAGCGCTTTCCTCAACGGGCCAATCAAGGAGGAGGTGTACGTGGAGCAACCCCCTGGCTTCGAGGATGAACGGTACCCCGACCACGTGTGTAAGCTCTCTAAGGCGCTCTATGGACTTAAGCAAGCCCCAAGAGCATGGTATGAATGCCTTAGAGACTTTTTAATTGCTAATGCTTTCAAGGTTGGGAAGGCCGATCCAACTCTTTTTACTAAGACTTGTGATGGTGATTTATTTGTGTGCCAAATTTATGTCGATGACATAATATTTGGTTCTACTAATCAAAAGTCTTGTGAAGAGTTTAGCAGGGTGATGACGCAGAAGTTCGAGATGTCAATGATGAGCGAGTTGAACTACTTCTTTGGGTTCCAAGTGAAGCAACTCAAGGACGGTACCTTCATCTCCCAAACAAAGTATACACAAGATTTGCTAAAGCGGTTTGGAATGAAGGACGCCAAGCCCGCAAAGACTCCAATGGGAACCGACGGACACACCGACCTCAACAAAGGAGGTAAGTCCGTTGATCAAAAGGCATACCGGTCAATGATAGGGTCTTTACTTTATTTATGTGCTAGTAGACCGGATATTATGCTTAGCGTATGCATGTGTGCTAGATTTCAATCCGATCCTAAGGAGTGTCACTTAGTGGCGGTGAAGCGAATCTTTAGATATTTGGTCGCTACGCCTTGCTTCGGGATATGGTATCCAAAGGGGTCTACCTTTGACTTGATTGGATATTCAGATTCCGACTATGCCGGATGTAAGGTCGATAGGAAGAGTACATCGGGGACGTGCCAATTCTTAGGAAGGTCCCTGGTGTCATGGAACTCTAAGAAACAAACTTCCGTTGCCCTATCCACCGCTTAGGCCGAGTACGTTGCCGCAGGACAGTGTTGCGCGCAACTACTTTGGATGAGGCAAACCCTCCGGGACTTTGGCTACAATCTGAGCAAAGTCCCACTCCTATGTGATAATGAGAGTGCTATCCGCATGGCGGAAAATCCTGTCGAGCACAGCCGCACAAAGCACATTGACATCCGGCATCACTTTTTGAGAGACCACCAGCAAAAGGGAGATATCGAAGTGTTTCATGTTAGCACCGAGAACCAGCTAGCCGATATCTTTACCAAGCCTCTAGACGAGAAGACCTTTTGCAGGCTGCGTAGTGAGCTCAATGTCTTAGATTCACGGAACCTGGATTGAAATATATCATACTTGTGTCTATGCCTTTGATCATGTTCCTTCTGCATATTGTTGCTTATTTTTGGTGCTCAAGTTGTACAAGCACTCCCCGGACCTCACAAGTCCTTGTGCAAGTGATGCACACATTTAGGGGGAGATGTGTTACAACTTGACCCTTTGAGACTAACCGTGTGCTTGAGCTTGCTTGATTCAGTCTCAAAGGTTGATTGAAAGGGAAAGGTGGACTTGGACCATGAAAGACTTCCACTGCACTCCGATGAGAGGGTAACTACTTCCAAGTTCATCTCAAGAACTCTTATTGCCGTTGGACTCTTATTTGAAGATTTGGTGAGGCAATGGGGTTAAAGGGCCAAGATTGATCCCGTTTTGGTGCTTGATGCCAAAGGGGGAGAAAATAAAGGCCAAAGCAAGTAATGGATCAGCTACCACTTGAGAAGTTTTGAAAATAGTAGAATAGAGCTTTTTGTTTTAGCAAAACTCCCTTATTGGTTCTCGTGTCAAAAGTTGGCTTTTCTGTGGGGAGAATGTTGATTATGGGAAAAAGGGGGAGTTGTTGAAATCTTTGGTCAATTTCTATTGGAAATGCTCTCTTCATGTCTCTACAATTGTATTTGAGCTAGAGATAGGAGTTTGGAGTTGATTTGCAAAAACAAACCAAGTGGTGGCAAATAGTGATCCATATATGCCAAATTTGATCAAAACAACTTTTGAGTTCTTATTTGGATTGATTTTGCACTTGTTCTAGTTGCTTTATGTTGTGTTGGCATAAATCACCAAAAAGGGGGAGATTGAAAGGGAAATGTGCCCCTTGGGCCATTTCTAAGTATTTTGGTGATTGAGTGCCAACTCAAGTGTTTTAGTAATAATCTATGCAAAGCGGTGGACAAAGTGCAAACCAGGTCTAAAGGTATGTTTCTAGACTTAGTACATTGTTTTAGAGAACTAATGTATTGTGTCTAAGTGCTGGAAACAGGAAAAATCAATTTGGAAAAGACTTGGCTGCTCAGTCAAGACCTGCTCAGTCTGGGTGCACCAGACAGTGTCCGGTGCGCCAGGCTGGCTCTGTCAACTGGCTGCTCTCGGGACTTAGTCGGCAGTGTACGATTATAATTCACCGGACTGTCCGGTGGTACACCGGACTGTCCGGTGAGTCATTCACAGACGAACTTGTCGCTCTCGGGAGATGATTAACGGCGTACGGCTAAAATTCACCGGACTGTCCGGTGGTGCACCGGACTATCCGGTGAGCCAACGGTCGACCGGGCCAACGGTCGGCCGCACGATCCGCGCGGGACACGTGGCCGAGCCAACGGCTAGAAGAGGGCACCGGGCACCGGACAGTGTCCGGTGCGCCAATGGCTCTCAAGCGCCAACGGTCGGCTTCGCCAAATAAGGAAGGAGATCCGCAACGGACAGTGTCCGGTGGTGCACCGGACATGTCCGGTGCGCCAGTCGACAGAAGGCAAGAAATGCCTTCCCTGATTGCTCTCAACGGCTCCTAGCTGCCTTGGGGCTATAAAAGGGACCCCTTGGCGCATGGAGAAGACATCCAAGCATTCCTTGAGAACTCTTGATCACTCACACTTCATTCTTGCGCATTTGTTCGACATTCTTAGTGACTTGAGCTCTGTTCTAGTGAGAAACTTGTGATAGTGTTTTGAGCTCTAGTCTGGGTCTTGTGTGTGCGTATTTGCTGTGATCTTTGTGTCTTGTGTGAGTTGCTAATCCCTCCCTTACTCCGTGCGTCTTTGTGAACTTCAAGTGTAAGGGCGAGAGGCTCCAAGTTGTGGAGATTCCTCGCAAACGGGATTAAGAAAAGCAAGCAAAACACCGTTGTATTCAAGTGGGTCTTTGGACCGCTTGAGAGGGGTTGATTGCAACCCTCATCCGTTGGGACGCCACAACGTGGAGTAGGCAAGCGTTGGTCTTGGCCGAACCACGGGATAACCACCGTGCCATCTTTGTGATTGATATCTCTGTGGTCTGTAACACCCGGATTTTAGGGATCCAAAACCCGGGGTTAACATAAACACCAGGTATGCTGGGACCAAGTCTCATACATATGATGTATAGTGGCACAGGATCGAATGTCACAACTTTATATATAACAGGAGTTCTATACAAAATAAATAATTACATTATAGGGAGACAACGGTCCAGCAACCCAAAAGTTGACTGGGAGACGACGACCTAGACCTCTCACGAACTCATCGCAGCATCCTCCATGAGCATCATCCTGCAGTACCTGGTCTTGACCTGTGGTGTATGTGAGACAGCAAGAGTGAGCTCACATACGTTCATCGCTCAACAAGTTGTGGGGAATAATGTGCATGAACTCGCCAAAGGTGGAGAGCTCACGTGAAGTGTAAGGCTTACCAAAGAAGATGGTTAGAGCTGAGCATTGCTTTTAAAGTTGGTCAAAATTTTATTAGCAGTTACTAAGTATAAGTAAATACCAAACCAATCCCAATTAAGTAGTAGAACAAAAATAACAACTTCACCCGCGATGCAATGCATATGACAAATTGAAGTTAGTTCCATAATTTAATCATGTGAGGGTCCGAGCTGCTCATGACCGTGAGCACGGCTAGTATACCAGTTTTACACTCTGCAGAGGTTGCGCATCTTTACCCACAAGTCGTGTATCCCATGTCGCCAGGGTTTGCAAAGCCCTTAGACACTTCCGAGGTGAATGGCTAGGGATCCACTACGAGGCCTTTACAAAGTTCCACTAGCTTCCGAAAACCCGCTACAGTTTATAGGAAGATCCAGTGCAGGAATCCCTTGCAGGACCGCCATCGCAGCAAAATCCTCCCGAGGGCCTCCCTACACTGACCTCTCCCCTACTGCCCTTGCCCCTTTCGGGTAAGGTAGTCTTCCACTAGCTTTCCTAATTAATCAGCCAAGGGCATCCCATACTACCCTTGTGGTAGCACTGTTTTCCCGGGTGGTCGCTCCATGTTCCAATTAACATAATGATCTTAGCATGAACAATAAATAACAACTGATAACAAAAGTATAATCATGAATAGTGTATCTCCATTCCCAAAACCACATATAGCACTAGCAAGTACTACCCAGAAAGTTCAGTGGTAAACAAGGTATAAAGATAATCAAACTAGGGTAACCTATTGGGTCCCTTCAAAATTAACCTATGCAGATCATTATGATTAATTAGAACATGGCTGGGTAAAAGGAAGTGATCAAGGGCACAACTTGCCTGGGCCTTGAGAATCCAGGTACCAGGATGATTCTTCAGATCCTCGTGACCTCACTGCTAGTCGTAGCAATACAAACATACATGGTATAGGCAAAATTAACATTACACCAAACATATATGCAAAATACATATTAATATTCTACATATTAAAATAAAACCACAGGAAAAAGAATTATTAATTTTGGAGTTATAGAATTCAAGTTATGAATTTCCTAAGATTTGAGGTGATTATAATATGATTAAATGATAAATAAATTCTCTGACAGAGTTCATGTCAAAACAGTGATTCTAAATGGTAGAGAATATTATTACAAAATTTTAGGAATTGGAATGACTCAATTTGGAGCTAAAATGAATTAGTTATGAATTAATTAAGTTTCTGGACTTATTTTAACACTAAAAATCATTTTCTAAATCATTTTCTATGATTTTCTTATTCACTGGACTGGGCCTCATTTTCAGAAAACCGCAGGGGGCTCGGCGCAAGAATCCCCAGGACACAGAACGGCGGGCGCCAGGACTGCGGGTTGATTCCGCAGAAACGGAGGGGCTCTTTAGCTAAACGTAACCGCGAAGAGGTATCACAATACCTGGGCCGATCGATCAGTTTTGGACGGTCCGGATTAGGGAGAGTCACAGCGCGAACCGGTAAGAGCACGATCTAATCTCCACCATTGAAATCCAATCGGACGGCCTAAATTTTAAGTACTGGAGAACGACTTGGATCCGACCGATGATGGATCAACGGTCACGGTTCCATCTGGCGAAACGGTACACATGATCCAATCGTAGCCATAAACCCAAGATCCAACGGTCGCGGCTGAATGGGTTCTAGATCTAATCGTGTCCACCCATCCATGAACGGACGGTGCAGGGGCTTTCTTCTTTCCCCAGACAGGGACCACGGCGGAGCACTCAGATCACGGTGGCGCCATGGTCAGCCCAACCCAGATCTCGGCATCCCGTGCTAAACTCTAATTCGAAGTGTGCTACATGATGCTCTAAGCTATATGAACACAATGAACCGAGACACACCCCCCGATGTATCACAGAATGCCCCGGCCACGGTGAGCGTCAATCATCAAGCTCCGGTGAGCAATTTCCCTTCTCACCGGAGCAACTACCCACTACACCGCCGTGCTGAGCGCTGAGGTCATAAAAGCGAAGTGTGCAGTGGGGAAATTACCGGTGATTAGGCTCCAAGGAAGTCCGCCCTCTCTGCGCGGCGGCTCAACCGTGAGAGGAGAGGTCCGGCGACAAATTCGCCAGGCACAAGGACACCACCGCGCCCGAAGTCGCCGGGCCCCGATTCCCAGTGACCCAAGGGGATCCCTGAGCCAACAGCAAGGTCTCGGTGAGCAGGGAGCAATGAAAACACCGACGGCGGCGACTTCCTTCACCCCCTCCTCACGGCGTCGTTTCTACCCGCTTTCTCTTTCCCCCTCGATCTCTTCTTCTGTCTCCCAGCTAAGGATGGCGAGGGGAGGCAGCGGCGCACGTTTTTATAGTGCCCAGGCAGAGTCCGAACGGTGAGGTCCTTCGGTTTGAGCGCGATCCGGTGCAACGACCCGCGAGCATCGCGCGGAATTCATGGAGCTGGGTGTTCACAAGAGCGAAGAAGAGGATCTGACATCCCGGGCCCAGGTTCCAGCGAGAGTAGAGGGAGGCGCGTGATAATGACAAGTTGGGCCCACCCGTAAGTGTAATGCTTGGCGCACCCAGTCATGGGCCGGCGGGTGAATAAAATGAGAGTGGGCCGAAATGAAGTCTGCCGGCCCAGGTATGTATAGTATTCGTTTTCCTTTTCTTTTTCTTTTATTTTTCTTTTGCATTTCTTTTTAAATTCAAACTTCAATCCAAATTCAAACTTTGTGGCACTTTATATTCTGGCTAATTATTTACTTTAATCATTTCAATTGTGATGAAGTAATTTTAATGATAATTTTATTTGTATTGAATAATATTCCTTTCTCCATTTCCAAGTCAAATTTGAATTCAAACTTAAATTCAAACTTCTATGCAGATTTTTGTGCCCAGATTATATTGTGAATTTAAGAAGTATTTGTTTGGGAAATATAGGGTTTATTTATGTTTTGTACACATTCTTTTCCAAATTTCCAAGTTTATAAATTAGGGAAAAACCCCCCCTTTTCATTATTAATGTGTTTTTATCATTATTATTGACATCATTATTTTATTCAATGCACAAACAATAAAACTCCAACATGTTGCAAAAATTTTTTTATCATTTGTTGGAATTAACTCTTAAATTTTGTGTAGGCTCTTTTCATGATGCACATGAGACATACAAAATTGAGAATAACTCTCTGTTATTATTTGTATACAATTTTGAGTATTACAAATCCTACCCCCCTTAAAAATAATCTCGTCCCCGAGATTTGTAAGAAAAGGGAATACAAAAGGATTGGTTTGCAATTTAGCTTTTAATTTCTAAATCAAGGGTCTCTCTTTTTATTATTAGTAAGTGATAGGAGAGTATGGGTATTATATGTATGTCCACTTTATTATGTAGGATAGAAGATGTCTTTAGGGTATACATAGGTTTGGGTAAGAAAGAGTAGGATAAGAAAAACTCCATCCAAGATTGTGGATCTTGACTCATCTTGGTGACCTCACTTGATCCTTGAAGACTTGAGTTGGTGCTCATCCTTTCTTGATGAAGTTGATCATCTTCTCCAGGCTTGTCTCATTGATTAGGAGTTAGTGTATATTATCAGGCTGGGGAATATGGTTAAGATAGACATGATGAGATATACTACATGATGTAGGTCAAAGGTTTGTTTGATGTTAGGTGGGGACAGACAAACTATGCAATTCTTCATGACTCTATTGGTTGGATCAGATCTCATGCATGTGGCTGAGTTGGTTTAAGGCACTAGTTTAGTTTTAAGTGCATGGAGGGTATGGCCTTATCTTTTGTACCATCATTATGTAACTTACTCTAGATTAGATTATAATGGATTAGATAAAATCTAGATTAGGTTGGTATGACTAGATTAAACTAGTTAAGATTAGCTAGGTCTACCAGGGTAGAATAAATACTATTAGGATATGGTAGAAACTTTTAAGATAGGATTATATGATATAGGTAGGCCATTGTTCAAGGATGAGTTGGTATAAGACATTAATTTAGGTTAAGATATGTTTGTAGAGGCAGTGTCTAATCAAATTATCTGACCTGTTAATAACACACTTTAGATTGGGTCATATTTGGATTAGATAGAATCTGGATTAGGTTGGGTGTAACTAGATTAGGTTAGATAATACCTAATTACTTTGGATTAGATCATGGTTGTTATTCTAGAGTGGGGTAAATATGCTTATTTAGGGCAGGATGAATCCATAAGGATAAGGTAGAATCTTTTGAGGTCAGTTAGATTTATTAGGATAGGGTAGAATCTTTTCTAGACAAGATGAATCTATAAATAGTAATAGAGTATCTTTTAAGATAAGATGGATCTATATACATTAGGATAAGTTAAGACTTTTTGAGATAAGATAGATCTATGAGTGTAGGATAGAATCTCATGAGATGAGGTGAATCTATTAAGATAATGGAGAATCTTTTAAGATAAGATGAATTGGTTAGAATGAGATCTTTTAGGATAAGATAAATTTCTTAAGCTAGATAAGTTCCAATGGGGATAATCTAGGTTGTCTAGTTATTTTGTAAATATATTTTTATACCTATGTGTATATGTAGATGCAATTGTGGACATTACTCCACAACCCATCACACTCAATCAAAGATCCAAATCAGACAAGTATCATAAGAACAAACATTCAAGTTCATAGATATCTATAAAAATAGTTTTGTTTTTGTTCCTAAGAATAGGTCTCCTATTCCTAAAAGTCACTTTAGGTACAGGATTTCAAAGTGTGAAATCCACATTTGTCTTTAGAAGGAAAAGATAAGAATAATCAGAGTAAGCGGAAATAGATGAGAAAAAGATTAAGGTAAGTTTAGAAAAGAATCAGAGTAGCAAGGTAAGTAGATAATGGTTGTCCAGTTCTATCTAGGTTTCGTCCTACAGTCAACATTCCTCTGATACCACTTCTGTAACACCCGGATTTTAGGGATCCAAAACCCGGGGTTAACATAAACACCAGGTATGCTGGGACCAAGTCTCATACATATGATGTATAGTGGCACAGGATCGAATGTCACAACTTTATATATAACAGGAGTTCTATACAAAATAAATAATTACATTATAGGGAGACAACGGTCCAGCAACCCAAAAGTTGACTGGGAGACGACGACCTAGACCTCTCACGAACTCATCGCAGCATCCTCCATGAGCATCATCCTGCAGTACCTGGTCTTGACCTGTGGTGTATGTGAGACAGCAAGAGTGAGCTCACATACGTTCATCGCTCAACAAGTTGTGGGGAATAATGTGCATGAACTCGCCAAAGGTGGAGAGCTCACGTGAAGTGTAAGGCTTACCAAAGAAGATGGTTAGAGCTGAGCATTGCTTTTAAAGTTGGTCAAAATTTTATTAGCAGTTACTAAGTATAAGTAAATACCAAACCAATCCCAATTAAGTAGTAGAACAAAAATAACAACTTCACCCGCGATGCAATGCATATGACAAATTGAAGTTAGTTCCATAATTTAATCATGTGAGGGTCCGAGCTGCTCATGACCGTGAGCACGGCTAGTATACCAGTTTTACACTCTGCAGAGGTTGCGCATCTTTACCCACAAGTCGTGTATCCCATGTCGCCAGGGTTTGCAAAGCCCTTAGACACTTCCGAGGTGAATGGCTAGGGATCCACTACGAGGCCTTTACAAAGTTCCACTAGCTTCCGAAAACCCGCTACAGTTTATAGGAAGATCCAGTGCAGGAATCCCTTGCAGGACCGCCATCGCAGCAAAATCCTCCCGAGGGCCTCCCTACACTGACCTCTCCCCTACTGCCCTTGCCCCTTTCGGGTAAGGTAGTCTTCCACTAGCTTTCCTAATTAATCAGCCAAGGGCATCCCATACTACCCTTGTGGTAGCACTGTTTTCCCGGGTGGTCGCTCCATGTTCCAATTAACATAATGATCTTAGCATGAACAATAAATAACAACTGATAACAAAAGTATAATCATGAATAGTGTATCTCCATTCCCAAAACCACATATAGCACTAGCAAGTACTACCCAGAAAGTTCAGTGGTAAACAAGGTATAAAGATAATCAAACTAGGGTAACCTATTGGGTCCCTTCAAAATTAACCTATGCAGATCATTATGATTAATTAGAACATGGCTGGGTAAAAGGAAGTGATCAAGGGCACAACTTGCCTGGGCCTTGAGAATCCAGGTACCAGGATGATTCTTCAGATCCTCGTGACCTCACTGCTAGTCGTAGCAATACAAACATACATGGTATAGGCAAAATTAACATTACACCAAACATATATGCAAAATACATATTAATATTCTACATATTAAAATAAAACCACAGGAAAAAGAATTATTAATTTTGGAGTTATAGAATTCAAGTTATGAATTTCCTAAGATTTGAGGTGATTATAATATGATTAAATGATAAATAAATTCTCTGACAGAGTTCATGTCAAAACAGTGATTCTAAATGGTAGAGAATATTATTACAAAATTTTAGGAATTGGAATGACTCAATTTGGAGCTAAAATGAATTAGTTATGAATTAATTAAGTTTCTGGACTTATTTTAACACTAAAAATCATTTTCTAAATCATTTTCTATGATTTTCTTATTCACTGGACTGGGCCTCATTTTCAGAAAACCGCAGGGGGCTCGGCGCAAGAATCCCCAGGACACAGAACGGCGGGCGCCAGGACTGCGGGTTGATTCCGCAGAAACGGAGGGGCTCTTTAGCTAAACGTAACCGCGAAGAGGTATCACAATACCTGGGCCGATCGATCAGTTTTGGACGGTCCGGATTAGGGAGAGTCACAGCGCGAACCGGTAAGAGCACGATCTAATCTCCACCATTGAAATCCAATCGGACGGCCTAAATTTTAAGTACTGGAGAACGACTTGGATCCGACCGATGATGGATCAACGGTCACGGTTCCATCTGGCGAAACGGTACACATGATCCAATCGTAGCCATAAACCCAAGATCCAACGGTCGCGGCTGAATGGGTTCTAGATCTAATCGTGTCCACCCATCCATGAACGGACGGTGCAGGGGCTTTCTTCTTTCCCCAGACAGGGACCACGGCGGAGCACTCAGATCACGGTGGCGCCATGGTCAGCCCAACCCAGATCTCGGCATCCCGTGCTAAACTCTAATTCGAAGTGTGCTACATGATGCTCTAAGCTATATGAACACAATGAACCGAGACACACCCCCCGATGTATCACAGAATGCCCCGGCCACGGTGAGCGTCAATCATCAAGCTCCGGTGAGCAATTTCCCTTCTCACCGGAGCAACTACCCACTACACCGCCGTGCTGAGCGCTGAGGTCATAAAAGCGAAGTGTGCAGTGGGGAAATTACCGGTGATTAGGCTCCAAGGAAGTCCGCCCTCTCTGCGCGGCGGCTCAACCGTGAGAGGAGAGGTCCGGCGACAAATTCGCCAGGCACAAGGACACCACCGCGCCCGAAGTCGCCGGGCCCCGATTCCCAGTGACCCAAGGGGATCCCTGAGCCAACAGCAAGGTCTCGGTGAGCAGGGAGCAATGAAAACACCGACGGCGGCGACTTCCTTCACCCCCTCCTCACGGCGTCGTTTCTACCCGCTTTCTCTTTCCCCCTCGATCTCTTCTTCTGTCTCCCAGCTAAGGATGGCGAGGGGAGGCAGCGGCGCACGTTTTTATAGTGCCCAGGCAGAGTCCGAACGGTGAGGTCCTTCGGTTTGAGCGCGATCCGGTGCAACGACCCGCGAGCATCGCGCGGAATTCATGGAGCTGGGTGTTCACAAGAGCGAAGAAGAGGATCTGACATCCCGGGCCCAGGTTCCAGCGAGAGTAGAGGGAGGCGCGTGATAATGACAAGTTGGGCCCACCCGTAAGTGTAATGCTTGGCGCACCCAGTCATGGGCCGGCGGGTGAATAAAATGAGAGTGGGCCGAAATGAAGTCTGCCGGCCCAGGTATGTATAGTATTCGTTTTCCTTTTCTTTTTCTTTTATTTTTCTTTTGCATTTCTTTTTAAATTCAAACTTCAATCCAAATTCAAACTTTGTGGCACTTTATATTCTGGCTAATTATTTACTTTAATCATTTCAACTGTGATGAAGTAATTTTAATGATAATTTTATTTGTATTGAATAATATTCCTTTCTCCATTTCCAAGTCAAATTTGAATTCAAACTTAAATTCAAACTTCTATGCAGATTTTTGTGCCCAGATTATATTGTGAATTTAAGAAGTATTTGTTTGGGAAATATAGGGTTTATTTATGTTTTGTACACATTCTTTTCCAAATTTCCAAGTTTATAAATTAGGGAAAAACCCCCCCTTTTCATTATTATTGTGTTTTTATCATTATTATTGACATCATTATTTTATTCAATGCACAAACAATAAAACTCCAACATGTTGCAAAAATTTTTTTATCATTTGTTGGAATTAACTCTTAAATTTTGTGTAGGCTCTTTTCATGATGCACATGAGACATACAAAATTGAGAATAACTCTCTGTTATTATTTGTATACAATTTTGAGTATTACATGGTCATTGTGTTTTGTTGAAGACTCCTCTCTAGCCACTTGGCGATTATTGTGCTAACACTTAACCAAGTTTTTGTGGCTTAAGTTTCAAGTGTTATAGGATCACCTATTCACCCCCCCCCCTCTAGGTGCTCTCAATTGGTATCGAAGCCGTTCTCTTCATGAAGGGACTAATCGCCCGAGGAGATGGATCCTAAGGGGAAGAGAATCGTGATCAACGACAAGGAGAAGGAGTCCTTTGTCAACGAGCCGAAGGGTGACAAGCCTACCGACTCGGGATCGGGCCACAAACGTAAAGATGGGAAGAAGAAGAAGATGAGACGCATCAAGGAGATCGTCTACTACGACGACAACGATGAGTCTACTTCTTCCCAAAAGGACGACGACAACGACTACGACAAACGAAAGACGGTTAACTCAAACTTTTCTTTCGATTATTCGCGTATTCCTCAAAGTTCAAATTCACATTTGCTCTCCATCCCTCTCGGCAAGCCTCCACACTTTGATGGGGAGGACTACGGATTTTGGAGCCACAAAATGCGTAGTCATCTGTTCTCTCTCCATCCAAGCATATGGGAGATTGTTGAGAATGGAATGAAATTTGATAGCTCGGATAGTCCTATTTTTATTAATGAACAGATTCATAGAAATACACAAGCTACTACTATGTTGTTAGCCTCCTTGTGCAGGGACGAGTACCATAAGGTGAGCGGCTTGGACAATGCCAAGCAAATTTGGGACACCCTCAAGATCTCTCATGAGGGAAATGACGTCACTTTGCTCACCAAGATGGAGTTGGTAGAAGGCGAGCTCGGAAGATTTGCGATGATAAGGGGCGAGGAGCCAACCCAAACATACAACTGGCTCAAGACCCGTATCAACAAAATAAGGAGCTACGGAAGCACGCGATGGACGGACCACGACGTCGTTCGCCTAATGCTAAGGTCCTTTACCGTTCTTGATCCACATTTGGTGAATAATATTCGCGAGAATCCCAGGTACACCAAAATGTCGCCCGAAGAAGTCCTTAGAAAATTCGTAAGCGGGCGAATGATGATCAAGGAGGTGAGGTACGTGGATGACGCACTAAATGGTCCAATCAATGAGCCCCAACCCATTGCTCTCAAGGCAACAAGAAGCAAGGAAGCGTTACCTAGCAAGGTGGCGCAAGTTGAGGCGGCAGGGCTCAATGATGAAGAGATGGCCCTCATCATCAAGTGCTTCAAGACGGCGCTTAAGGGTCGCAAGGGACACCCAAGCAAGACCAAGACAAAGGGGAAGCGCTCATGCTTCAAATGTGGTAAGATTGGTCATTTTATTGCTAACTGTCCTGATAATGATAGTGACCATGAAAAAGGAAACAAGAGGGAGAAGAAGAAGAACTATAAGAAGGCAAAGGGCGAGGCACATCTTGGCAAGGAGTGGGATTCAGATTGCTCCTCGTCCGACTCCGACAATGAAGGACTCGTCGCCACCGCCTTCAACAAGTCATCCCTCTTCCCCAACGAGCGTCACACATGCCTTATGGCAAGGGAGAAGAAGGTTTGTACTCGAAACTCTACTTATGCTTCTTCAAGTGAGGACGAATCTAGTGATGAGGATGAAATAGATTATTCATGTTTATTTAAGGGCCTAGATAGAACCAAGGTAGATAAAATTAATGAATTGATTGATGCCTTGAATGATAAGAATAGGCTTTTAGAAAAACAAGAGGACTTGTTGTATGAAGAACATGACAAATTTGTAGAAGCACAAAAATCTCATGCCTTAGAAGTTAAGAGAAATGAAATGCTTTCTTGTGAATTATCTTCTTGCTATGAGACAATTTCTAGCTTAAAGAGCATTAATGATGATTTGAATGCTAAGTTAGAAATAGCTAGTAAATCAACAACTTGTGTAGAAAATGTTGTTATTTGCAATAGATGTAAAGATTTTGATATTGATGCTTGTAATGAACACATAGCTTCTATTGCAAAGTTAAATGATGAAATGGCTAGTCTTAATGCCCAACTTAAGGCTAGCAAAAGTGAGTTTGATAAACTAAAATTTGCTAGGGATGCCTACACGGTTGGTAGATACCCCTCAATTAAGAATGGGCTTGGTTTCAAGAGGGAAGCCTAGAACTTAACTAGCCATAAGGCTCCCATCTCCGCCAAGGAGAAAGGGAAAGCCCCTATGGCAAGTAGTACTAAAAGGAACCATGCTTTTATGTACAATGATAGAAGACAGTCTCATAGGAGTTGTAATGCTCTTGATTCACATGCCTATGATTCTTATGCTATGTTTGCTTCCAGTTCTTCCTATATGCATGGTAGAGATATGCCTAGGAAAAATATTCATCATGTGCCTAGAAAGAATATTGTTCATGTTCCTAGGAAAGTTACGAATGGACCCTCTACAATTTATCATGCTTTAAATGCTTCCTTTGCTATTTGTAGAAAGGATAGGAAGATAGTTGCTAGGAAATTAGGGGCAAAATGCAGAGGTGATAAAACTTGCATTTGGGTCCCTAAGACAATTGTGACTAACCTTGTAGGACCCAACAAGAGTTGGGTACCTAAGACCCAAGCCTAAATTTGCCTTGCAGGTTTATGCATCCGGGGGTTCAAGCTGGATTATCGACAGCGGATGCACGAACCATATGACGGGGGAAAAGAAGATGTTCACCTCCTACATCAAGAATAAGGATTCCCAAGATTCAATCATATTCGGTGATGGGAACCAAGGCAAGGTGAAAGGTTTAGGCAAGATTGCAATATCAAATGAGCACTCTATCTCTAATGTGTTTTTAGTTGAGTCTCTTGGATATAATTTACTATCTGTCAGTCAATTATGCAAAATGGGATATAATTGTCTATTTACAAATGTAGATGTATCTGTCTTTAGAAGATGTGATGGTTCATTAGCTTTTAAGGGTGTACTAGACGACAAACTTTATTTAGTTGATTTTGCAAAAGAGGAGGCCGGTCTAGATGCATGCTTAATTGCTAAGACTTGCATGGGCTGGCTGTGGCATCGCCGTTTAGCACATGTGGGGATGAAGAACCTTCACAAACTTCTAAAGGGAGAACATGTGATAGGTCTAACCAATGTTCATTTTGAAAAAGATAGACCTTGTGCAGCTTGTCAAGCAGGGAAACAGGTGGGGAGCTCACATCATTCCAAGAATGTGATGACCACGTCAAGACCACTGGAGATGCTTCATATGGACCTCTTCGGACCCGTCGCCTATCTAAGCATAGGAGGAAGTAAGTATGGTTTGGTTATAGTTGATGATTTTTCCCGCTTCACTTGGGTATTCTTTTTGCAGGATAAATCTGAAACCCAAGGGCCCTCAAGCGCTTCCTCAGGAGAGCTCAAAATGAGTTTGAGCTCAAGGTGAAGATGATAAGGAGCAACAACGGGTCCGAGTTCAAGAACCTTCAAGTGGAGGAGTACCTTGAGGAGGAAGGGATCAAGCACGAGTTCTCCGCTCCCTACACACTACAGCAAAATGGTGTGGTAGAGAGGAAGAACAGGACACTAATCGACATGGCGAGGACGATGCTTGGAGAGTTCAAGACCCCCGAGCGCTTTTGGTCAGAAGCCGTGAACACGGCTTGCCACGCCATCAACCGGGTCTACCTTCACCGCCTCCTCAAGAAGACTTCATATGAGCTGCTAACCGGTAACAAACCCAATGTTTCATATTTTCGAGTTTTTGGGAGTAAATGCTACATTCTAGTGAAGAAGGGTAGAAATTCCAAGTTTGCTCCCAAAGCTGTAGAAGGGTTTTTATTAGGTTATGACTCAAATACAAAGGCGTATAGAGTCTTCAACAAATCATCGGGTTTGGTTGAAGTCTCTAGCGATGTTGTATTTGATGAGACTAATGGCTCTCCAAGAGAGCAAGTTGTTGATCTTGATGATGTAGATGAAGAAGATGTTTCGACGGCCGCAATTCGAACCATGGCGATTGGTGATGTGCGACCACAGGAACAAAATGAGCAAGATCAACCCTCTTCCTTAACAATGGTGCAGCCCCCAACTCAAGACGATGAACAGGTTCATCAAAAGGAGGCGTGTGATCAAGGGGGAGCACAGGATGTTCAAATTGAAGAGGAAGAAGCACCTCAGGCCCCTCCAACCCAAGTTCGAGCAACGATTCAAAGGGATCATCCCATCGACCAGATTTTGGGTGACATTAGCAAGGGAGTAACTACTCAATCTCGATTAGTTAATTTTTGTGAGCATTACTCTTTTGTCTCTTCTATTGAGCCTTTCAGGGTAGAAGAGGCCTTGCTAGATCCGGACTGGGTGTTGGCCATGCAGGAAGAGTTCAACAACTTCAAAAGGAATGAAGTTTGGACACTGGTGCCGCGTCCCAAGCAAAATGTTGTGGGAACAAAGTGGGTGTTTCGCAACAAACAGGACGACCACGGGGTGGTGACGAGGAACAAGGCTCGACTTGTGGCAAAAGTTTATGCCCAAGTCGCAAGTTTGGACTTTGAGGAGACTTTTGCTCCTGTGGCTAGGCTAGAGTCCATTCGTATCTTGCTAGCATATGCCGCTCACCATTCTTTCAGGCTGTTCCAAATGGATGTGAAGAGCGCTTTCCTCAACGAGCCAATCAAGGAGGAGGTGTACGTGGAGCAACCCCCTGGCTTCGAGGATGAACGGTACCCCGACCACGTGTGTAAGCTCTCTAAGGCGCTCTATGGACTTAAGCAAGCCCCAAGAGCATGGTATGAATGCCTTAGAGACTTTTTAATTGCTAATGCTTTCAAGGTTGGGAAGGCCGATCCAACTCTTTTTACTAAGACTTGTGATGGTGATTTATTTGTGTGCCAAATTTATGTCGATGACATAATATTTGGTTCTACTAATCAAAAGTCTTGTGAAGAGTTTAGCAGGGTGATGACGCAGAAGTTCGAGATGTCAATGATGAGCGAGTTGAACTACTTCCTTGGGTTCCAAGTGAAGCAACTCAAGGACGGTACCTTCATCTCCCAAACAAAGTATACACAAGATTTGCTAAAGCGGTTTGGAATGAAGGACGCCAAGCCCGCAAAGACTCCAATGGGAACCGACGGACACACCGACCTCAACAAAGGAGGTAAGTCCGTTGATCAAAAGGCATACCGGTCAATGATAGGGTCTTTACTTTATTTATGTGCTAGTAGACCGGATATTATGCTTAGCGTATGCATGTGTGCTAGATTTCAATCCGATCCTAAGGAGTGTCACTTAGTGGCGGTGAAGCGAATCTTTAGATATTTGGTCGCTACGCCTTGCTTCGGGATATGGTATCCAAAGGGGTCTACCTTTGACTTGATTGGATATTCAGATTCCGACTATGCCGGATGTAAGGTCGATAGGAAGAGTACATCGGGGACGTGCCAATTCTTAGGAAGGTCCCTGGTGTCATGGAACTCTAAGAAACAAACTTCCGTTGCCCTATCCACCGCTGAGGCCGAGTACGTTGCCGCAGGACAGTGTTGTGCGCAACTACTTTGGATGAGGCAAACCCTCCAGGACTTTGGCTACAATCTGAGCAAAGTCCCACTCCTATGTGATAATGAGAGTGCTATCCGCATGGCGGAAAATCCTGTCGAGCACAGCTGCACAAAGCACATTGACATCCGGCATCACTTTTTGAGAGACCACCAGCAAAAGGGAGATATCGAAGTGTTTCATGTTAGCACCGAGAACCAGCTAGCCGATATCTTTACCAAGCCTCTAGACGAGAAGACCTTTTGCAGGCTGCGTAGTGAGCTCAATGTCTTAGATTCGCGGAACCTGGATTGAAATATATCATACTTGTGTCTATGCCTTTGATCATGTTCCTTCTGCATATTGTTGCTTATTTTTGGTGCTCAAGTTGTACAAGCACTCCCCGGACCTCACAAGTCCTTGTGCAAGTGATGCACACATTTAGGGGGAGATGTGTTACAACTTGACCCTTTGAGACTAACCGTGTGCTTGAGCTTGCTTGATTCAGTCTCAAAGGTTGATTGAAAGGGAAAGGTGGACTTGGACCATGAAAGACTTCCACTGCACTCCGATGAGAGGGTAACTACTTCCAAGTTCATCTCAAGAACTCTTATTGCCGTTGGACTCTTATTTGAAGATTTGGTGAGGCAATGGGGTTAAAGGGCCAAGATTGATCCCGTTTTGGTGCTTGATGCCAAAGGGGGAGAAAATAAAGGCCAAAGCAAGTAATGGATCAGCTACCACTTGAGAAGTTTTGAAAATAGTAGAATAGAGCTTTTTGTTTTAGCAAAACTCCCTTATTGATTCTCGTGTCAAAAGTTGGCTTTTCTGTGAGGAGAATGTTGATTATGGGAAAAAGGGGGAGTTGTTGAAATCTTTGGTCAATTTCTATTGGAAATGCTCTCTTCATGTCTCTACAATTGTATTTGAGCTAGAGATAGGAGTTTGGAGTTGATTTGCAAAAACAAACCAAGTGGTGGCAAATAGTGATCCATATATGCCAAATTTGATCAAAACAACTTTTGAGTTCTTATTTGGATTGATTTTGCACTTGTTCTAGTTGCTTTATGTTGTGTTGGCATAAATCACCAAAAAGGGGGAGATTGAAAGGGAAATGTGCCCCTTGGGCCATTTCTAAGTATTTTGGTGATTGAGTGCCAACTCAAGTGTTTTAGTAATAATCTATGCAAAGCGGTGGACAAAGTGCAAACCAGGTCTAAAGGTATGTTTCTAGACTTAGTACATTGTTTTAGAGAACTAATGTATTGTGTCTAAGTGCTGGAAACAGGAAAAATCAATTTGGAAAAGACTTGGCTGCTCAATCAAGACCTGCTCAGTCTGGGTGCACCGGACAGTGTCCGGTGCGCCAGGCTGGCTCTGTCAACTGGCTGCTCTCGGGACTTAGTCGGCAGTGTACGGCTATAATTCACTGGACTGTCCGGTGGTACACCGGACTGTCCGGTGAGTCGTTCACAGACGAACTTGTCGCTCTCGGGAGATGATTAACGGCGTACGGCTAAAATTCACCGGACTGTCCGGTGGTGCACAGGACTGTCCGGTGAGCCAACGGTCGACCGGGCCAACGGTCGGCCGCGCGATCCGCGCGGGACACGTGGCCGAGCCAACGGCTAGAAGAGGGCACCGGACTGTCCGGTGTGCACCGGACAGTGTCCGGTGCGCCAACGGCTCTCAAGCACCAACGGTCGACTTCGCCAAATAAGGAAGGAGATCCGCACCGGACAGTGCCCGGTGGTGCACCGGACATGTCTGGTGCGCCAGTCGACAGAAGGCAAGAAATGCCTTCCCTGATTGCTCTCAACGGCTCCTAGCTGCCTTGGGGCTATAAAAGGGACCCCTTGGCGCATGGAGAAGACATCCAAGCATTCCTTGAGCACTCTTGATCACTCACACTTCATTCTTGCGCATTTGTTCGACATTCTTAGTGACTTGAGCTCTGTTCTAGTGAGAAACTTGTGATAGTGTTTTGAGCTCTAGTCTGGGTCTTGTGTGTGCGTATTTGCTGTGATCTTTGTGTCTTGTGTGAGTTGCTAATCCCTCCCTTACTCCGTGCGTCTTTGTGAACTTCAAGTGTAAGGGCGAGAGGCTCCAAGTTGTGGAGATTCCTCGCGAACGGGATTAAGAAAAGCAAGCAAAACATCGTGGTATTCAAGTGGTTCTTTGGACCGCTTGAGAGGGGTTGATTGCAACCCTCGTCCGTTGGGACGCCACAACGTGAAGTAGGCAAGCGTTGGTCTTGGACGAACCACGGGATAACCACCGTGCCATCTTTGTGATTGATATCTCTGTGGTCATTGTGTTTTGTTGAAGACTCCTCTCTAGCCACTTGGCGATTATTGTGCTAACACTTAACCAAGTTTTTGTGGCTTAAGTTTCAAGTGTTACAGGATCACCTATTCACCCCCCTCTAGGTGCTCTCACTATTCGCTTCGAATTAAAGTCAGATGTTTAAACTGTTGCATATGTAACTTATAGAGACAAAACACTGTAGAAGTAGTAGAGACCGATACAGATTAAAGCCAAGCGAATAGGCTGATAGGTCGATCCTCTTCGCTTCTTTGTGGCGACAACTAGAATGTCGCTCTCGACATTTCTGATGGGCTCCAACACAGCACAGCTCTTGTCGCCGTTCTCAAGACTTATTGCAGAAAAGTTTTGGATGTTTGGTTTGAGGAATGAGGTAGTCTATCATCTTCTGACCCTCACTTTTTTGTTTGGCTTGTGAAATGAAATAAGTTGATCCATCACCACCTCATTTCATATAGTTAGTTAGTACTATCATGAGGAATAATGTCATCTCAATAAATTTGAGAAATTAACTTATGATACACCACCTCATATTAGATGGAGTGATTACTCAAACCAAATATCCCTTTATATGTGTCAAACGCCCATCGGCAACTCCGTCTTTGTGGCTTGACGACGCCATCGCAGAAACGGGCCATCGTGTGACGGCTCATCCTTTTCTTTCACCACTTCAGATTTCAGATTCTTCACAAGGAATGGGGCTGAAATTGCTGGGTTGACACTTGTCAGGAGATCGCAAAGATGAGCAGGTCAACCATGGCAGTGTGGCGGCGGACAGATACTTGAGCCGTTGAGCGCTGCCGACATGGCTTTGGGCACTGAAATAATACCCCGTGCGCCAGGCCGCCAGCTCCTCCTGCCGTTGCCCACTCGGCCCGCCCGTGATTGTGTTAAGAGTCAGCATGGTACGCACGCACATGTCTAGTTCATTGTACAAATCTGCAGGAGCACGGGTTTTCAAAGGTAGTGTTCATGCACCACAGTCCACAGGCACGGCTTCACTTTTTCAGGTTCCACCCCAGCATCCATCTTGATGCACGTAGCTCGATAATCAAAAAAGAGGTTGGACACCTACTGATAACTCAAATCAATTATTCATCCCTCATTTTTCTTTTAGGCTTCCTACCCTCTCGGTTAAGAAAAAATGCACTATGTATCAGTTAAAATGATTCACATTTAATTAAATTTCTAAAGTTTACATTTTTTTACTCTAGACTAATTTATTATAGAACTACATATCTTAACTAATCTAATGGCATCGATTTGGTATTATAAATATATATATATATATATATATATTTATTGTTGATATAAACTTATATTAAAATATGTATTGCCTTGTCTAGAGAGACATGTCCATTATTGCTAAACTCTAGAGACAATACTATGTAATCAGGCCTACCTATGTTGAATTTTGAATTAGGATGACTTTTATGTGATGGTTTTTCGGATATGGTAAAATAGATATAGACTACTGAAACTGATGGCAACACCCCAATGAAAAATGGCAAGCAAAGATTCAAAAATTACACTAATACCTTAGGGGGTGGGCAAAGCATACCAATGGGGTTAATAAGAAAGAAAAGAAAAGATCATTGAACAAGCTTGATGAGCTAGACAAAAAAGCAGAGTCAACAATTTTGTCACAACAAGAACTTGATTCGAAAAGTTGCCTTCATAATAGGCTAGTCCAATTGCTTAGGGAGGAAGAAATAAAAATGGTACCAAAGGGCAAAGGTAATAGAGTTGTTACAAGGAGACTCCAATACGGAATATTTTCGGATGATTGCTAATGGAAAGTTTAGAAAGATTATGATTTCCATTTGAAAGATAAGAATCAAGTTATAACCGATGAGGTTAAACTAAAACAACAAATTATCACACACTAATAAAATCTTTTTGGGCCACAAGAGAATAATGATTTTAGTCTGGATGAGAATTGAAGAGATGATATTCCTCAAGTTAATTCAGTGGAAAATGAAGTCTTAACAAGGCACGTTATAGAAGAGGAGGTTAGAACAGCTGTTTTTGAGATGGAACATAATAAGGCCTCGAGCCTAGATGAATTCCCAGCAGATTTCTACCAGGCCTTTTGGGACTTCCATGATAGTATGCTTCCTTTATATAGCCTAAATTTTATAACTATAATTCTTCTTCCTAAATATAAAGGGTCAGTTACGATCCAACAATATCGACCCATTTGTTTGTTGAATGTAAGATTCAAAATATTCACAAAAGTGGCAACAAATAGAATTTTCACAATTGCATATAGTTATTCATGAACAACAATACACACAACTCTTTGGTTGCATAAAAGGGGAGTACCATTTAGATAATTAGGTATTCCAATGCATGTTAGAAAACTAAGCATGACAAACTGGAAGATAATCGAGAACAAATTCGAAAAGAAATTATCTAGCGGGAAAGGGAAGTACATGTATGTGGGTGGTAGGCTTGTTCTTATTAAATGTGTGGTTACAAGTCTTGTAATGTTTATGATGTACCTTTTGAGATCCTAAGAGTAGTTCAGAAAAAATTAGACTATTTCATATCGTGGTTTTTTTGCAAGGGGAAGATAAAAAGAAAATGTACAAACTCACCACATGAAGTATCATCTGTCAACCAAGGGAGGTGGAGGTTTAGGGGTGCAAAATATTGATATCCAAAATAAAATCCACTTAAGGGCTTGTTCGGTTAGCTCTCAATCCATGTGGATTGAGTGGGATTGGATGGGTTTGAATCCCAAACAAGTCAAACTTCTCCTTAATTTTTTCCAATCCCGTCCAATCCATGTGTATTGGGAATAACCGAACAAGGCCTAAGCAAATGGTTGTTTAAACTCCTAAATGAGGAAGGATTATGGCAAAGCATGTTGGGAAGGAAATACTCGCAGCAGCGTACATTACCACATGTTCAATAAAGACCCTCTGATTCTCATTTTCGAAAGTGGCTTTTGGAAGTTAGAGATAGCTTACTCAACTTTAGATCCTTTCGACTTAATAATGGCACGCAAATTAGGTTTTGGGAGGACAAATGGTTGAGAATAAGCATCCTAAAAGAAATATATCCACAACTATATGCCTTGGTTCGACAAAAAATGTAGTAGTTGCAAATATTTTCCAAACCATTTCACTGAATATTTCCTTTGGTCAGGGTCTAGTGGTAAGCTTCGCGAACAATGATGGAATTAGTGGCACACCTTGTTCATATTCCACTAAACACTACTCATGACACGTTCCGTTGGGATTTGACGCCAAACGGATCCTTCAGTGTTCACTCGATGTACAATGGGGCTAATAACGTAACTAATGGCAATGTTGTGTGGCACAAAGGCATTTGGAAGGCTAAGATAACTTTGAAGATTAATATATTCATGTGTTATTTACATCGTGGAATTGTACTAACCAAAGATAATTTACTCAAGCATAATTGGAAAAGAAATGCAAAATGTTTTTTTACTCAAAATGAGACAATTGATCATCTTTTCCCATTACCAACTTGCTAAATTTATTTGGCATTTAGTTCGAAGTATATGTGGTGTACGTTCATCAATCAATATTAGACATATATTCAGTTCCTGGTTAACCGAAATGCATAATAGAATAAGAAGACACTTTATTTTAGCAGATTCGACAATATGTCGAGCAATCTGGTTGAGCAGGAATGATGCAGTGTTTGATAATTGTTGGAACTTGCTCTCGCCAGCAAGTTGATCCAACGGGGGAGTGAAGCAACGTAAACATGGTTTTTGCTCGAGATGGCAATAGCTCTGTTAATCTAGCCTCTCAAGAGCACTGTGCGGGGGTATTTATAGGTATCTGAGTGCCCAGCGTCCAGTGTTAAGGACGCATGTGCCCTCAGGCACCTAGGTTATCCCCGGAATATTCCCATAAAGCGGGGTTACAGACCATAATTACAGGGAGACCTTTACAAATTAGGCCCGTAATGCGCAGTGGCCACGCAGGGCCTGTTACAACGGGCCGGATCACACGTGGGCCTCCATGTTGGACGAGGTCGCAAGACGAGACGACCTCGTCACAGGCCTTTGTCTGGCAACGTGTGGGACGAAGGGTAAGTCTGCCAGTCGTCTTGTCTCCGTTGGTGCAGCGAGGTCGGCGAAGGCATCGAGCGAAGGGTGGCGTCTTTGCCTTCGCCCCAACATTTGTCCTCCGAGGGACCAGTTTGACTAAGTCATCTGGTGCCGAAGACGTCGCTAGATGGTGGAGACGCTGCCCTCGCTCAAAGTGGTTCCGCGGGGGTTTTTGACATGACCGTTGGTTGACGTCGTACTGTTGGATTGCGGGTTTCCCGAAGCGTCGCGCCCTGTGTATAAAAGGGGGCGGGGGGCGGCGCGTTTTGAACTTTATCTTTCCGCGCTCCGCGAAAACCCTAACTTCCTTCTCAAACCGCTCGCTATTCGTCTGCCCTCCTTGCTCTTGCTCGTCGGAGATCTGGCCCGTGTGAAGCAGACCACCCACCGCCGCCGACGGTACGTAGCGATGCCGTCCTCTACCTCTTCTGCAACCGCTACACCGCCGGCCGGCACGTCGTCCGAGGAGACGCTGAGCAATGTGGCAGCGGAGGAGTTGCGCGCCGGTGACACAGTGGAGTTCGGCGTGTCGCGGATGTCCTCGGTCCACGTGCAAGACATGCAACAGCTTGGTTATTTCGGCGGCGGAGTGGCACGTGTCCCAGGGACGGAGGAGGTCCCCGAGCCAGAAGGCGAGTTGGTTGTGTTCGAGGCTTTTTTCGCTGCTGGCCTTCGTCTGCCCGCGCATCGATTTGTGGGATAAGTTCTACGTAGATTCAACGTCCAGGTCCACCAGCTGACGCCAAATGCCGTGGTGGCTCTGGCGAAATATGTCTGGGAAACGACTTCGTATGGTGGGCAGCCCTCGGTCAAAGTCTTCGCGAAGTATTATTGTCTGTATTGGCAGAAAAGGAAAATCGGAAATAAGATTGCTCAATTTGGATCTTGCACGTTTACGCCGAAGACGGGCAAGACTTCGATGGAAGTCGTTGAGTTGGTTCCCTGCGCCTGCAATAAATGGGGCAACTAGTGGGAATTTTGGTTCTACGTTGCCGAAGGCACAGTCGAAGACCATCCGGGGATCCCCGTGGCTAAGATGTGTTCGCATTATTACTCAGCGTACTCGCAGTTTGAAGTAGCGGAGGAGGATGCAGACGAAGGGGCCCTGCGGTGCGCGGCCGGCATGAGTAGCGGGCGCGATCTGGTTGAGGAGTTTGTCGTGTATGGGGTGTGGCCCTTGGCGCGTGGCTGGGCGCTGGGCGAAGTATGCCCTCGCCAAATGCCTTCCAGTGGCGGGATGCTGGTGCAGAGTCCCGCCTTCGCACTGGATTTGCATGGCCGAGATCCCGCCGCATTCGTGCGTGAGGCGGAGGATGGGGCGGTGCGGATTGTTGGTCGCTATGTGCCAAAGACGGAGGCCCAGCGTAGTTGGGATATACGCGGATCCAACGATAGCTTGAATAGGGTCTTCGAGTTGAACCGTCTGCCGTATGGCGGTTATCCCGGGCAAGACGTTGTCAACCGCCGCGGGAAAAAACTGGCAGCTGAGACTGAAGACGACCCCGCGCCGGTGGCCGCCCCATCCACTAAGAAGAGTAAGCTAGGTACTGCGATGGGAGGACTGGGGGTCTCCGATAGTTTTGCTATGGAGTTGATGGGGACATGCGTGGCCCCCGGGGGAAGGATGTCTTCGCCCGAGCTCCGGGAGTCTTTGGCACGGATGCTGAAGGTTACCGGGGGTTGGTGGCCTAAGAACATTCCTATCCCCCGCGCGGCCGGCGAAGACTTTTTTACATCTCGCATGGTTCGTGACTTGAGAGTGTTTCCTTATGGACGGAATATTGCTGCTGTTGTGTCGGTAGTGATGGACAAGGATCGTCAGGAAGCTGCGCAGAAGCGCCGGGCGGTCATCAGGCTGCCCGAAGCTAGGCCGAAGAGGGCGCGGGGGACTGCGAAGGCGGGCGCCCCCGGCGGTAGCCAGCCGACGCTGGCGGCGAAGTCGGCCGCCCCTAGGTCCAGCAAGGTCCCAGATGTCGTGAAGGCAGCCGGCGCCGGCGGAACCAAGTCTGCCTCGGCCAGATCCGCGAAGGCCCGAGAATTGCCTTCGCCGGGGAAGCGCGTTGCCGATTTCGGCACCAATATTAGTGTGGACGATTATCTCATTGGTAAGTCGTTGGCCCGAGTTTTTTTTGACCGTTGATACGTTGCGGGATCGGGCGAGGGGCAACTTGTTGTTGTTCCGCCTGCGGTGGCGACCACGGTGTTTGCCGCGGTGCCTGGGGCGAAGGGTAGCGCTCTCAGCGCTGGCGGTGAGATTTCGGCGCTCACTGCCGTCAAGGACGAAGCAGACACTGTGTCCCGCCGGCTGAGGGAGGCGTCGCAGCGGCTAAGCCAGGTAAGTTGAGCTAGACTTCGGTTTTTATCGCTTTCGTTGGGATTGTGGTCTTATGTGTGTCTTTTAGGCGGCTGACTTCGATGACCGCGTGGCGTCGGGGGCCCTTACGACAGTTGTGTCTGCCGAAGTCGAGAGACTTCGGGCGCAGCATGCTGACGCCGTCCGGGAAAAGTCGGCCGCCAATAGCATGTGCCGCAAGCTGGCGGAGAAGGTGGCCACCCTGGAGGGCGAGAGGACTGACCTCCGGCGCCAGCTGGTGGAGGAGAGGAGGGAGGCTAATCAGGCCCTCGCCAAGGCGCAGTCGGCGTAGGCGAAGGCCAATTTGGCACGGGTGGAGGGTAGTCTCGCCAGCCAGCGCGCCGAGGAGTGGGAGACGCGGTTCAACGCTCTGCAGGCCCGCATGGAGAGGGCCGAGGCTTCTACGCGCTCGGAAGTTGAGCGGACGCGCAAACAGCTCATGGACTCATACCGCGAGCTGGGCGCGCGGACCGCTGACTTCGAAGTGCCCGACTGAGAGTCAGGCCTTCGCTGCCTCGAGTGGATGCAAGAGGAGTTGTTGGCGCTCCCGACCATTGTGGAGGGATTTATGTCCTTTGCCTCCCTTGTCACCTACGAAGGGGCGATGAACGCGCTGTCCCGCGAAGGGTGCAGTCACTATGAGGTCTTCGACCGATCTGATGAAGATTTCGAGCGCGATATTTACAAGGTCGAGGACCCTGTGGTGAAGGACTCCGTGGGAGCCCTCTTTGACCGGATGTGGGGCCCCCACGGTCGGGAGGTGGTCAGGGAGCGGTCCGACCGGGCGAGGGATCAGGTAATGTTTATCTTTTGTTTAGTGTTGTTGAATGTGGGTTATACGTGGGCTTGCTGAATCGGTGTGCTGTGTTGTAGGCGGCGCGTGCCGAGAACGTGGAGGACTTCGGACCTTTGAACAGCGCGCGGCCCGAAGCGGAGGCGAACTCGGTGGCGGCCGAGGCCGAGGTCGACCCGGCACCGCCCCCGAAAACCGGCGAAGGCTCCCTCGCTGCCCCTGCGGCTACTGTGTCCGGTGGTGGCTCGTCGCCAACCATTGTGCCGAGGGCTGAGGATCCCCCGAAGACGGCGACGGAGCCGGCAGCGGAAGATCCCACGGCGTCTGGGTCTTCGCAGGTGGCTTAGTGGGTGTGGGTAGTTAGAGAATTTTGTCTATGTTGCTGAACCTTGGTTGCTGCGCAGGTTCAAGATTTTGGGCCTGCGCACGCAACCGCTACTGCTAATTTTGTGGCGGCTTCGACCGTGGATGCTAGGAATGAATCGGATGAGTCTGCTTCTAAGTTTTCTAATCTTGGTGACTCTGGAGTTCGGTTGAGTGGACGGAAGAGTCGTCGGATGAGGACTTGGATTACTTTGCGGCCTTGGATGTGGCAGCGGCGGAGGCTTCGCCGTGCTGCGGATGCTGAAGTTGTGCCTGGTCCGAGTGCTGGGCATAGGCGGCGAAGGGCTGTTGCGAAGCGTAGAGTGAGTGAGGTGGATGGCGGTCGGCTTCGTGTGGGCAGGGCTGGCAAGCAGGAATTGTTATCCTCGCCGGCTGGGGCGAGTGCAGGTGAGGGGGAGTTGCGAAGTCTTTTTGAGGGTGAGGAGCTTAGGATAATGCTATTTAACTATAGGGAGATGGGAATCATTCCGAAGGTTGAACCGATGTAAGGTGTGATGCCCTCGCTGTACATATGTAACTATAGTTTGTATGATGAGGCTGTGCGCCTTCGCGCATCCGGCTATGTTCATAAAGGCGTTGCGCACTTGGTCTAGTATGTTTATTATGTTGGTCCGGCTGCGCCTGTAGTCGGTCTTTGCACGGACAGTTTGGTGTAGGGTTTTGCACGGGTAGTCTTTTGAGGAAGACTTCGATTTTTTTGCACTTGTTGTGCTAGTCCGGCTGCACCCCTAGGTGACTTTTGCACGGATAGTCTTTTTGAGGAAGACTTCAATTTTTCGCACTTGTTGTGCTAGTCCGGCTGCACCGTTAGGCGACTTTTGCACGGATAGTCTTTTAGGGGAAGACTTCGATTTTTCGCACTTGTTGTGCTAGTCCGGCTGCACCCTTAGGCGACTTTTGCACGCATAGTCTTTTTGAGGAAGACTTCGATTTTTCGCACTTGTTGTGCTAGTCCGGCTGCACCCTTAGGCGACTTTTGCGCGGAGTGTCGCACGCGAGGGTGGCTAGCGCTGCCTCTCGCGGTGACTTTGTATTGGTCGAATGTTGAAGACCGTCGACGCGGCCTTTTTTCGACGTAGATTTTTGCGGGGGATTTTTCACTTGTATATTACATGACTCCGCCTCGTTAAAAACCTCACCCACCGGGAGGAAAAGAGTGCGGGCCAGAATAAAATTGTTTTTGTGAATTACAAGGGCGAGCTGGCCCTGAGGAGTCAAATAAAAAACTTGCGGAGATTATCAATGTTCCAGGAATGCTCCAAGTCCTCGCCGGATGGTGTTGCGAGCCTGTATGCGCTGGGGGACACCTTCGTCTTGACGATGAAAGGGCCCTCCCACTTGGGCTCCAGCTTGCCCTGGACTCTGTCCGAGCTGTTCGGACGAGTACGAGGTCTCCTTCGCTGAATTCCCTCGGGATGACTGCATGGTCGCGCCATGCTTTTGTCTGGGCCTGGTATTTGTTTAGGGCCTGTAGGGCGAAGACGCGGTCTCCATCGATGAGGTCCTTCGAAGTGGGCTCGTCCACGTCGGGGACAGTTGACGGGACTGTCCATGGGGACCCATGTTTTATTTCTTGCGGGGTCATGGCCTCTGATCCATATAGGAGGTGGAAAGGGGTGAACCCAGTCGCCCTGCACTCAGTCGTGTTTAATGCCCAGACTGCTTCAGGTAACAACTCGGCCCACTTGCCTTTTTTATCATCGAGCAGCATCTTCTTGACAGCTGTGAAAATTTTGTCGTTTGCGCGTTCCACAACTCCGTTGGACTGCGGGTGGTATACTGAGGCGAAGGCAAGCTTGGTGCCAATGGAGAAGCAGAAATCCTTGAAGTCTTGGCTGTCAAATTGCTTGCCATTATCAACTGTGAGTTCGGACGGGACTTCGAAGCGGTAAACAATGTTTTGCCAGAAGAATTTCTGTGCAGCCTTTGATGTTATTGTGGATACAGCCCTCGCCTCGATCCATTTGGTAAAATACTCGATAGTGACGAAGGTGAACTTGAGGTTCCCCTGAGCCGTGGCTAGGGGCCCGACAATGTCCAGGCCCCAGCGCTGGAGAGGCCATGTGTGGGCGATTAGTTTTGTGAATTGCGAAGGGCTTCCTGATCGAGGAGAAAACTTCTGGCAGGCTTCGCAGGACCTTGTGACCCGATTTACGGCGCAGATCATTGCGGGCCAGTAGAAACCTTGACGGATCACCTTTGCGGCTAGAACCCTTGGCCCTGCGTGAGAGCCGCAAGTCCCACTGTGGACTTCGCGCAGGATTTGGACGCCTTCGGTCTCGGTGACACATTTGAGCATGGGTTGATAGACCCCCTTCTTGTAAAGTTGGCCTTCAATTAGTGCGAAGTCCCGGCTTCGATGTTTGAGGCGCTTGGCCTCGTTGATATCAGTTGGATGGTATTACCCCTGTAGAAACAGGGTTATTGGTGTTCGCCAGTCTTCGGTCATAATAAGGTTGACTATGCGGTGGCCCTCGCTGTCATTGGTTATTTGGAGCCCTTCGGGGCTGCGGACGGCTGGCGTGCCGATAACATGGTAGAACACGTCGGAGGGCAGGGACTCGCCTCTGGCGGCAACCTTGGCCAATGCGTCGGCCTCCTCATTCTTGGCCCGGTCCACATGCTACAAGGTGAAACCTTTGAATTGTCTCTCGAGACTACGGATAGCCGCGAGGTATTGCATGAGTGCGGGGTCCTTCGCTGCGTAGTCTTTCTTGACTTGGCCGGCGACTACCTTGGAGTCTGTTCTGATAATGCAGGTAGTGACACCAAGGGCCCTTAGTTTGCGGAGGCCGAGGATGACAGCTTCGTATTCTGCTATGTTGTTAGTGCATCTGTCGGATTCCAGAGCAAAGCTGAGGCGTGCCGCGTATTTGTGCTTGACCCTGGTGGGTGAGGTGATGACTGCAGCAGCGCCTGCCCCGCGTGACACCATGCGCCGTTGCAATGGATTGTCCAAACCTTCTCTACGGACGGGTCCGGCTGTGTTATTGGCCCAGTCCAGTCGACGACGAAGTCTGCCAGAACTTGCGACTTGATGGCTGTCCTGGGCTCGAATGTGATGTGGTAGCCGGAGAGTTCGGCCGCCCATTTGGCAATCCGGACCGATGCCTCCGGGTTTCTGAACAATTCGCCGAGTCCCCAATCTGAGGTGACCCGGACCTTGAATGCTTCAAAATAGTGGCGCAATTTGCGCGAAGCCATAACAACTGTATAGGCAATCTTTTCTAGTTCCGTCATATTACATTTTGATGGTGTGAGCACTTCAGAGACTTAATAAACTGGACATTGCCTGATCATGCCCTCTACTGTCTGCTCTTGAACCAGTGTCACGCTGACCGCATGTGGCGAAGCCGCAACATAGAGCAACAGGGGTAGCGAAGAGTCAGGCTTGTAAGAACCGCCAATTCCGATAGGTACTGTTTCAATGAGGCGAAGGCTGCCGCCTGCTCTGGTCCCCAAGCGAAGTCTTTTGCGCCGCGGAGAGTTTTGAGGAAGGGGAGACTTCGCTCTGCGGATTTGGAGATGAATCTGTTGAGGGCGGCCAATCTGCCTGTCAGGCGTTGGACGTCTCTGGATGACTGCGGGGGCGTCATGTTGATGATGGCCTGAATTTTGGTTGGGTTGGCCTTGATTCCGTGGTGTGACACCAGGTAGCCCAATATTTTCCCCTGGCGAACGCCGAAGACGCACTTTTCGGGGTTTAGGCGAAGTCGTGCGTCCCGCATGTTCGCAAACGTTTCGGCGAGGTCAGCAAGATGGTCCTCCTTGCTTCTGCTGGCGACGACGATGTCGTCCACATACGTGAATATATTTCTGCCGACTTGCCCCTCGAGCACCATTTTGGTAAGCCAGGAGAAAGTGGAACCGACGTTCTTGAGTCCCTCCGGCATTCTAATGAAGCAATACGTGCCGAAGGGTGTTATGAAGCTGGTGCTGGCCTTGTCCTCCTCCTTCATGTATATTTGATGGTAGCCGGAGAAGCAGTCGAGGAGTGACATGACTTCGCACCCGGCCGCGCTATCGACTATTTTGTCGATCCGAGACAGCGGGAAGTTGTCCTTTGGGCAGGCCTTGTTGAGACTGGTGAAATCGATGCACATCCGCCATTTGCCGCTCTTTTTCTGCACCATCACAACGTTGGCGAGCCATGTGGGGTAGGCTACTGGCTCGATAAATTTGGCCTCTAGGAGGCGATGTACCTCGGCCTTGGCAGCTTCTGTCTTCTCATCAGACATTTTGCGGAGCCGCTGTTTTTTCGGTCTCACCGAAGGGTCGATTCCCAAGCTATGCTCGATGATGGAGCGGCTGACTCCGACTAGGTCGAGGGTGGACTAGGCGAAGACATCTTTGTTCTTGGACAAACAGCAGAGGAGTTTCTCCTCGTCATGCGAAGTGAGGTCTTCATTGATGGTGACTGTCTGCTTGGGCGTGGCCTGGTCGAGGGGAACAGTCTTGGTCCCGTCGTTGCTCTGTAGCTGTGCTTTATCGTGTTCTTTGTCAATTGGGCTGGCAGACGTGGGGACCTCGCGCTGGGCCGTGAGGCAGTGCACGTTTCTTTGTCCGGGGATGAAGTCCCGTTCTATGTTTCACGCAGCCTGCTTGTTGCCGTAGACTGTGATGGCGCCTTGCGGACCTAGTTTCTTCATGCACAGGTAAAGTTCGTGAATGGCTGCCTCAAACTTGTTGATGGAGCCCTGGCCCATAATGGCATTGTACGGATACACCATGTCGACGATATCGAATGTGACTTGCTCACTTCGGGCATTGGATGCTACACCGAAGGAGAGAGGTAACTCTATTTTGCCGACAGGAAAGGTGCCCTTGCCGCCGAAACCATACAGCGGGTTGTTCGAAGGCTTGAGCAGGCTGTGGCTTATGCCCATGCGGTCGAAGGCATGGAGGAAAATGATGTCTGCTTGGCTGCCATTGTCGACTAGGACTTTGTGCAGGTCCCATCCTACCACGCTGCAGTTGATAACCATGGCGTCGATGTGGGGGGCGCTGCGCAGATCGATGTCTCGGGCGTCGAAGGTTAGCGGCACATGGGACCACTTCATCTGTACGACCGAACCAGTGATGGCGATGTGGTTGATGCTGTGGTAGTGGTCCCGCTTCTGCCGCTTCGTGTCGAAGTCGGCGCTGGACCCCCCAGTGATCATATGAATGACTCTGCGATATGGCTGATCGGCGGAGTCCTCTTGCTTTAGGGCATGGGGGTGGTGGATGTTTTGTTGTTGCTAGTGTGGAGGTGGGGGTGGGGGAGGTACGATTTGTACTTCCTGGTGGTGTTGGTATGCGTGGTGCGGTGGATGCGGAGCGGGGCCGTGGATGTATGGCGGAGGGGGTTGCTGATATGTGTGCGCGACAACTCTAGGGTTGTCAGCTGGTTGCGCCCGTGCCATCCTGTCTCTGGTGGCCTTCGTCTCTGGGCAGTCTCTGGTTTGGTGGGCGCAGTCTTTGCCGTGGAACAGGCAGTAAAATCGGCACGGCTGCTGCGCACGTCCCCGGCCCTGACCGCGAGTTCCGTTCCCGCGGCCCTGGGGGGATATTCCTAGCGGCGAGGGGCCTCGCCAGCGGGGTGCTGGTTGGCGATGTTGTGCACTTGCTGCTGATTGCGGCCGTCTCGACCGGATTCTGGCTGCGAAGGCCTCGTCCACGTGCGGCTGGACTGTGGAGTGTCTTTGGGTTTCCTCTGAGACTCGACTTTGCGCTGGTGGAGCTCTTCGGATCTGGCATATTTTTCAAATAGCTGATACAACTCCTGGAGGTTCTTGGGCGGATCCCTGATGCAGTGGCTGTAAAGGACGCCAGCCCGAAGGCCGCTGATGGCGTAGTGGATGGCGATTTAGTCATCGACCGAAGGCAGTTGCGATTTGAGGGTCATAAATTTGCGGTAGTACTCCCGCAGAGTCTCTTTTTCCAGCTGCTTGCAGAGTGAAAGTTTAGCCAAGGCGTCGGTGTCTGGGCGGTACCCTTGGAAGTTGAGCAGGAATTTGTCCCGGAGGCTTCTCCAGGAGTCGATGGACAACAGGGGCAACCTGGTGTACCAGGTGAGGGCTGGGCCTTCGAGGGCGATGATGAATGACTTGGCCATCGTGGCGTCGTCCCCTCCAGAAGATGCAACAGTGACCTGATAACTCATGATGTACTGTGCTGGGTCAGTGCTGCCGTTGTACTTGGGATAGGTCCCTGCTCGAAAGTTGGCGGGCCAAGGTGTCACTTGCAGGTGTGGCGCCAGGGGACTTCGCTCATCGAGGTAGTTGACACCTTGGAATGCCGCGGCGTGTGGGATGGCGTGGCCGCGCTGGGGGAAGTATAGGTCTTCGACTTGTGCACGCTGTTGCAGGGGTGGGCCGTGTTGCAGGCCGAGGTGGCCTTCGCGCTGCATTAGCGCGATCTCTTTTTCGAGCTCTTGAGCCTTCTGCTCTTCGTCGCGTATCATCTGCCGCACCTTGGCTTGTGCAGACACACGTTGGCGCTTGGCCTCAAGTATCTCTTTTTGTTTCTGGAGATTGCGGTTCTTGATGCACAAGGCGCGCAGTTGTAGCTGCTCTTCTGCTGAGACACCGATGACTTCGCCGTCCTCGATGATGTCCGCGCCCTCCGGTGGGGCAAAGCCTGGGGGAAGTTGCGGTTGTCCTCCAGAGCTGCAGGTGCGGAGACTGCCTTTGGGAGTGGGTTGTTCGTTGTGCTGCCTCTTGTTGAGAGCGTCGTCTTCGATGGCCTCTTGGTGGGTGGTGTCGACGAGGGCGAGGGCCTTGCCCTTTTTATCGGCCAGCAGTGCTGCCTTCACAGCCTCGTCAGCCTTCGAGCTAGCTTTCTTGGGTGCCATCGCGGGTGGTTTTTTCGTAGCACGAACGGTGGGCGCTAAATGTTGGAACTTGCTCTCGCCAGCAAGTTGATCCAACGGGGGAGTGAAGCAACGTAAACAGGGTTTTTGCTCGAGATGGCAATAGCTCTGTTAATCTAGCCTCTCAAGGGCACTGTGCGGGGTATTTATAGGTATCTGAGTGCCCAGCGTCCAGTGTTAAGGACGCATGTGCCCTCAGGCACCTAGGTTATCCCCGGAATATTCCCATAAAGCGGGGTTACAGACCGTAATTACAGGGAGACCTTTACAAATTAGGCCCGTAATGCGCAGCGGCCACGCAGGGCCTGTTACAATGGGCCGGATCACACATGGGCCTCCATGTTGGACGAGGTCGCAAGACGAGACAACCTCGTCACAGGCCTTCGTCCGGCGATGTGTGGGACGAAGGGTAAGTCTGCCAGTCGTCTTGTCTCCGTTGGTGCAGCGGGTCGGCGAACGCATCGAGCGAAGGGTGGCGTCTTCGCCTTCGCCCCAACATTTCTGTGCCTTCGCCTGATGACCGCCCGGCGCTTCTGCGCAGCTTCCTGACGATCCTTGTCCATCACTGCCGACACAACAGCAGCAATATTCCGTCCATGAGGAAACACTCTCAAGTCACGAACCATGCGAGATGTAAAAAAGTCTTCGCCGACCGCGCGGGGGATAGGAACGTTCTTAGGCCACCAACCCCGGTAACCTTCAGCATCCGCGCCGAAGACTCCCGGAGCTCGGGCGAAGACATCCTTCCCCCGGGGGCCGCGCATGTCCCCATCAACTCCATAGCAAAACTATCGGAGACCCCCAGTCCTCCCATCGCAGTACCTAGCTTCCTCTTCTTAGTGGATGGGGCGGCCACTGGCGCGGGGTCGTCTTCAGTCTCAGCCGCTGGTTTTTTCCCGCGGCGGTCGACAACGTCTTGCCCGGGATAACCGCCATACGGCAGACGGTTCAACTCGAAGACCCTATTCAAGCGATCGTTGGATCCGCGTATATCCCAACTACGATGGGCCTCCGTCTTTGGCACGTAGCGACCAACAATCCGCACCGCCCCATCCTCCGCCTCACGCACGAATGCGGCGGGATCTCGGCCATGCAAATCCAGTGCGAAGGCGGGACTTCGCACCAGCATCCCGCCACGGGAAGGCATCTGGCGAGGGCATACTTCGCCCAGCGCCCAGCCACGCGCCAAGGACCACACCCCATACGTGACAAACTCCTCAACCAGATCGCGCCCGCTACTCATGCCGGCCGCGCACCGCAGGGCCCCTTCGTCTACATCCTCCTCCGCTACTTCAAACTGCGGGTACGCTAAGTAATAATGCGAACACATCTCGGCCACGGGTAGCCCCGGATGGTCTTTGACTGTGCCTTCGGCAACGTAGAACCAAAATTCCCACCAGTTGCCCCATTTATTGCGGGCGCAGGGAACCAACTCAACGACTTCCATCGAAGTCTTGCCCGTCTTCGGCGTAAACGTGCAAGATCCAAATTGAGCAATCTTATTTCCGATTTTCCTTTTCTGCCAATGCAGACAATAATACTTCGCGAAGACTTCGACCGAGGGCTGCCCGCCGTACGAAGTCGTTGCCCAGACATATTTCGCCAGAGCCACCACGACATTTGGCGTCAGCTGGTGGACCTGGACGTTGAATCTACGCAGAACTTCTCCCACAAATCGATGCGCGGGCAGACGAAGGCCAGCAGCGAAAAAAGCCTCGAACACAACCAACTCGCCTTCTGGCTCGGGGACCTCCTCCATCCCCGGGACACGTGCCACTCCGCCACCGAAATAACCAAGCTGTTGCATGTCTTGCACGTGGACCGAGGACATCCACGACACGCCGAACTCCACTGTGTCACCGGCGCGCAACTCCTCCGCCGCCACATTGCTCAGCGTCTCCTCGGACGACGCGCCGACTTGCGGTGTAGCGGCAGCAGAAGAGGAAGAGGACGGCATCGTTACGTACCGTCGGCAGCGGCGGGCGGTCTGCTTCACACGGGCCAGATCTCCGACGAGCAAGAGCAAGGAGGGCAGACGAACAGCGAGCGGTTTGAGAAGGAAGTTAGGGTTTTCGCGGAGCGCGGAAAGATAAAGTTCAAAACGCGCCGCCCCCCGCCCCCTTTTATACACAGCGCGCGGCGCTTCGGGAAACTCGCAATCCAACAGTACGGCGTCAATCAACGATCATGTCAAAAACACCCGCGGAACCACTTCGAGCGAGGGCAGCGTCTCCACCATCTAGCGACGTCTTCGGCACTAGATGACTTAGTCGAACTGGTCCCTCGGAGGGCAAATGTTGGGGCGAAGGCGAAGACGCCATCCTTCGCTCGATGCCTTCGCCGACCTCGCTGCACCAACGGAGACAAGACGACTGGCAGACTTACCCTTCGTCCCACACGTCGCCGGACGAAGGCCTGTGACGAGGTCGTCTCGTCTTGCGACCTCGTCCAACATGAAGGCCCACGTGTGATCCGGCCCGTTGTAACAGGCCCTGCGTGGCCGCTGCGCATTACGGGCCTAATTTGTAAAGGTCTCCCTGTAATTACGGTCTGTAACCCCGCTTTATGGGAATATTCCGGGGATAACCTAGGTGCCTGAGGGCACATGCGTCCTTAACACTGGACGCTGGGCACTCAGATACCTATAAATACTCCCGCACAGTGCCCTTGAGAGGCTAGATTAACAGAGCTATTGCCATCTCGAGCAAAAACCCTGTTTACGTTGCTTCACTCCCCCGTTGGATCAACTTGCTGGCGAGAGCAAGTTCCAACAATAATGCTTCAATTAAATCTTCTTTGCATGTGGTTTTTTGAGCTATGCATTGGCTTCGTTTCTGGGCTTAACTACAACATAGAGATGATGATCAAGAACTAATAAATAAGGCATGTCATAGTATGGAAGAGTTGGTGATGTAGATTTTTAGACATGGACCGGGTCTGCATATAGACTTTGTTTTTTGTTTCATTCTCCTCCTTATGTTATGTTTTCTCTGTGACTTCAGATAATTGTGTTCTTAGCTGAGTTTGTAATAAATCGGTTGTAGTCTCTTTGAGACAAAGGTAGGGAACTTCATTCCCATTATCTAAAAATTAAAATTATTTTTCCCTATGATGGATTGAGTACGTTAAAGTTATAATAAAATAGCTTAGGACATGTTTGATATAAAAGTTGATCACTAGCTAGCTAAAATTTAGTTCAAATTAGCTCTAATACATCCAAACATGAGGACTAATAGATAGATTATTTTTAGATAAGTCTTTAGTTAGTTATTAGCTAACTCCATAGCCAACTTTAATTAATTTAATTCAAGTCTGGCCAATTCTAACTCATTTAGAGTTCTAGCTCAAACAGAGAAGACCTTAGATCGACTCCAATAGAACGTGGAAAATAGGAAACATGGAACTATAGATGACACCGTTTGACACTGTTTGCGGAGATAAGTTTGAAATAAAAGATAAAATAGGGGATAAGATAGGGAATCTGCTAGTAATGGCAACTGGTACAAAACCCGCTGGGTATTGCCATTCAAAACCCGTACCCATGAAAAATATCTATAGCCATTAAAAAACTCGTACCCATGACAGGTTTGAAATTTTACACAAACCCGTACTTATCGGGTTAGCGGGTACCCACGGGTTTTATCTCCAATGTGCTTGTTCTTCTCATGATCAATAAATATCGTAATGATTAATAAGATGATGGTCTAAAATTTATATGATGAACAACAAGTTCATGATTTGGTATAGAAATAATTAGTAGAGAGAATGGAATACAAATAATAAGTTGTATAATCAAGTGACCTTGCACTAAGTTATCCATCCACCATATATATATAACGTTATAATAGCAAGCAAGCAACACTCTCACCAACTACTTATACATTCACCATTTGATAAAAATTAGAAAGTAAATAGGCACTAGGTTTGGTCGGGTTTAAAAATTAGAAAGTAAATAGCAAGCAAGCAACACTCTCACCAAGTTTGTTATTCGTTTATAAAATAAAATGACAATATACAGTAGGTTTGGTCGGGTTTAAAAACCCACGGGTTCATGTTGTTTGGATACTGTAGGAACAAACTCATACCCATGAACCAGTCAGGTATAGATTTATACCCATTAACAAATCTATTAGTATGAAAATTGACTTAAATCCGTACCCTAACGGAGGTTTTAGGTACCCATTACCACGAGTCCACGACTGACTGCTCAAGATAGCCTTACAACGGTTCCGATCGAATTCGAACAGTATTTCTTATGACGTTTGGAGTTTGGCAGGTGACAACCGAGCAAGTAGTCAATCATATCAACATTCTCTGGCTCATACACTCCACGCACTTCCAACCACAGACTCGGCAAAGCCAGCAGTTTGGGCGCCAATCTCGCATTCAAAACGCGGTCAACCAAGCAAATGAAACCCCAAACGGCTTTATGCAAACGTAGCACATAGCCATGATAAAAGTCTTCGTAAAGCATGGAACATCTGCTTCCTTTACACGGGTCAATGCTAGCTTACCAAGAAGCTATAGGCTGGTATGTCATGATCAAGCCTATGTCAACCTACGCGATTTACATACATTATCCCTGCGAGGCTAGCCTTTTCTTGCCAGGTGAATCTTCTTGTCATGGCCAACTCTTGGGTAGGATTGTTGGATTGGTCTCCCACTCTGTACACTCTAATTCATTTTAAATTTTGAACTATCCTTCCATTAGCACGCAATGATGCTCCTTTATTTTTTTTAGGTCTCCAGCGTTTGAGACCAGCCAGATAAGTCAACCCAAAAGCTACGCGCGATGGACCATCATCACATTGGCGGGCCGAGTGGCAGCATAGGAACAACCAGCGCAATCTCTCTCAGGGCCCGTTCGTTTGCATAGGAATAAATCTGGATTCGTTCTGGCTCATCAAAATTTATATAAATGAGAGAAGTAATTCGGCTAGGAATTATTCCGGATCTCCAATTAGTGGAAACCGAACAGGGCCTCAAGGTTGTTTGGAAACAAGGATATCAGCAGGGGTGGAGTTGGGCCCTGGGCCGTGGCTCGGGGCGCAGCTTAAAAGTTCTCTTATATAGATTTTTTTTTAGCCAAAAAATCTAATCTAAAATACATTTCCGTTTAAAATGTGGCCCAAAAGACCTCGTGCTTGCAGCGATTGAGCCTGGCGCTGGTAGCCTCCCTCGGTCGCTCAAGTCACGAGAACACAGGCTCTACCAATTATTTAGCAAATCTGCACGTCTCGCTTTCTATGTTGCCAGTGGCACGACTGCCTCCCTCCAGTCCTCTATCGCTCTCACGCGACCTTGTAGCAATGTCGTCTGACTCTGCCTCCAGCCTCCCTGCAACCCTGTAGCAGAGCCACCACCCAAATTTGCCCCTGTCATTACATCTTCTCCCAAGCTATATAACTTCCTCAACCTGATTCACTTTCTTTCCTTATTCATAGGCGAGGGTGGAGCGCCTCCCTGGCCAATGGGTAGCGACCACCTGAGCGACGAGCGTTGTGTGCTGAGTGTTGATTGTCTGCTGCCATATGCCCGTGATTCTCCTCTATTGTGAGAAATTGTTCCCGAATGTCTGATCCTTTTCCCTACCTACCATAGTTTCACTGGATTGTTTTAAATGTTACTACCTGTTCTTAAATATTTATCGTCCTTTTAAACTAAAGAACGAAAAATGAAAAGATAGAGTAGTACATCATTACATTATCATTACATTTGTAGAGTGGTCCGGGACATTAATTTTATAGAGCTCCGCCACTGAATGATATCAGGAGAGTTGGAGGGACTAAAATTTCATATTATTTAAATTTAAATAGTAAAGAGATTTTAGCCCCTGCAACCTGTTCTGATACTCTTGCTTTCAAACAAGTTCTAAATATGTCTAATTAATAGCACTATAGATATTAATTAACAACAGTTGAAAATCGACTATAATACTAAGTTTTTAAGCGATACTATATATATAGTCGGGACTAAGATTTTAGTAGTTAATTCCGGTGGCGTGATCCCGTACTATTAATGTTTTGAGGTTACATGGCCGTATAGGAGAAAATAAGTGAGGTTTTAGGGATAACGAGCCTACAAAATACTCATGCTTTAGGACCCCTTTAGTACCGACTACCGATTTTAGTGACTAGTGGTGCTAAAGGGATTTTTTAGTAACGGTTGTTGGATACAACCGGTACTAAAGATGATATATTGCTTATATGCATATTTATTTATACTGTTTATAATATATTAATACATATTTAAAATGTTATATTTGATGAAATTATATATATATATATATTAGGAGTATTATATATCAATAGTTATGTATATAGTCTTGGCATTTTCATTTAAAGTTTTCCTATAAAATAAATATACAACTAAAATGTCGTTATATATTACATATTTTCCTTCATCTAACTCATGGTTTTGATAGAAGACTTTTTCCATGGTATTAGAATTCTCTGTCTGTGGATACAACATGGTTATATAAGAACCATGTAAACGATATACACTGGGATACCTGAGATGTATAAATAGCCAAGAAACTGAAGGAGGAAAGCAATTAATCTGGGCCCAGTTTGAAATTCGAAGTCGACAGGAAGATTTGGATTCAAATTCGAGCTCGATCCACTCATCGAAACAAGATCAACATACATACATAGATAAGGAAGTTGGAGCTTTTCTTGTAGAAAAAGACTTCTAGTTATGGTATTCTCTCACCTTAAGAGAACCCGATGTAAATCTTCGAGATGGTAGGACAGGATGTTAGAGCAGATCTTATTTCCTATCCGATACATGACCAAGTATCACTATAAAAGGAGCACCCGTGGGGGAGACATCGAAGGGAATTGCCATCAGTAAACTGGACGTATGGTGTTATCTTAAATGAGAACCTGAATCAGTATAAATATTTGTGTCCTTGTGTCTTTACCTTATGTTTCTGATCACACGAAATCCCTGCATACAAATTCACTATCAAGAAATTCTCAACAGTTTGTGTGCCGGATAGGAGAGCGTGTTGATCATAGTAGATCCGATGGCAACGACTTTCGTGTAAGGACAAGGAGTCTCTCCAGTCTCAAACTTACGTCGAATGGCCTAATGATCGGCATCGTCTCATTTGGGTCGATGCTTCATCAGTGATGAGTCAGGGCGCCTCTGGCTAAGGCCTGACATTTCGACGACACCAATGCCAGAGATCACATATCCATTAGATTCGATTTGCGAAATGGCGCACCTAAAATCCCCACACCTGGTGGATCCAACAAAAGCCCCTAAATCTTCCTGTACTCTAAATATAGAGAATCGAACGGTCCTCTATGTTCTCCAGCAGCGTCCTCTAAATTTAGAGGACGCTGCTGGATTTTCTATATATATAGTTTCTCTAAACGATCCTCTATCCATTTGAATACTTTAAATAATCAGTTTAGCAAAACTAAAATATGTACAATACGTTTAAGAGTATGACAAATACGTATGTAAAAAAATAAAAAATATCTCTAATATAGGTATTTGCGTATAGAGAACGTGATTTAGAGGATGTTGTTGGAGAGAAGAAGATATAGAGGATAGAATCTTTTAGACGAGACTGTAAAGAACGGATATAAAGAATGGATATAGAGGATGTTACTGAAGACAACCTAACCTCTATGACTTTGCGGACTCGAACCTGGGCCCCAAGTTCCCAGAATCTTGCACGTATTTGTGATTGATGGAGAGCGAGAAGTCCTCCCGCTGATGGAGAACGAGGGAGATTCAGAGACAAGATGTGGTGAGTTGATCTCACAAGTGTATTATAAGTGTATTATTATTTGCGATGACCACTTTCACCAAAACGTTAATGAACCATTTATTTAACATTAATGAGTAAAAACAACTAAAATGAGAACCAAGTAAACAAGATGTGCACCATATGCCAATTAGCTGCAGTACTGACTTAATGTATATCATATGAACTCAATAGTCAGCACTTGTTTAATCATGCTAGGCTTGGACGGTGGCTGCATGGGGCACTATAAATTATATCCTTTATACGAATATTTAGTGTCCTCTAAAAAGATTCCAACCTCTAAACACTAAACTTTTGCAACAGTAACCTGTAAACCATCTTCCCGGCCTTCTAGACTCGTCCCGGGCTGCAGCCAGAGATGCTGCGTCCGCGCCGCCGCGCGTCGTCTGCGCCACGCCGTGCATCGCCGCGCGAGCACCGCGCGTCCGAGCCCCACGCCGAGCTCGCTGCACACCCTTGCTGCACCTTCCACGCCTTCTCTCCTCTAAGATCAGGCACACTCCATGCCTTCTCTCCTCCAAGATCCACACTAGGTTCTAAGATTCCAAATTAATTCCATATTTCGAGTGGATAGATCTGACGCTCTCCAGTTTGGACTGTGTGGCTATGCTCCTGCGAACAGGCTAGACCACCAACTTCAACCGTCGACCAACCATGTCTGTTGCGGCAAGTACACCGTCCGCCGTCGCTTGGGAACACATGGACGAGGAAGATCGGTCGCCGTCGCTCGGGAGAGGAGACCGTTGCTCGGGATATAGATGCGGCCACCTTCGATCGGGAGAGGATTTGGAGGAGGAGATAACGCCTGCACATTTGGAGAAGAGGTCTCTAAATTGAAAAGTACAGGAGGTGTTATAGGACACCGCTGCAGCTTTACTTTTACCGTCAAACTCGTATTATACGGGTCCAGGACGGTTTACAGGACACCGTTGCAATCAGTCTTATACCACTTAATGTGCAGGTGTCGTGGCCACTCATCATATGAGGCTTACCTTAAGAAAAGCTCAGTAGTACTTTAGCATATTTAATCCTAAATAAGAGCCCAAAAACTGTTTGTTACCTTACATATTGCTTCGCTAGAACGCTGACAGACTGAGACATCGGACGACAGAAAAGAGATAGCATCAAGTGATTCGCTAGGGGTACTTAGAACGGAATGTAGTATGTGGGACCCCGTACCACGGCATACCGGGTCCTCCGCCCCTGGTTAAGGGTCTTAGAACCGAAAAACTCCCGCTTTACCATTAGGAAAATAGATTTGTTAGCTGAACATGGCCTTTTCCAAAGCTACTGGTCAAGTTCAAAGTTATCCAATGAACCAAAGACAGAGCTAACTGACAATCAATGTGTTTCTCAAGGTTCATGCATCAACCAAAAGGTAAAGAAAAATGTTCGACAGAAGCGACAAAGTTACACTGAACTGTACAATGAACTTTGAGAGAAACCATGTCTGTTGTGGTGATTAGCTGCTAAATACCTTGGTTTCTCCTCCTGGGAACTGGGTTAGCATTATATTAAGCGAAAGCAACGTTGTGATAACGTGGAGTACTGACTTCCCCACATGATCGATACTCTGGTTCTTTTAAACTACGAACAAGCGAAAAAGGAGATCCAGATGCTTTCCCTCCTGTGCAGCAACAGATAAATACAACCATCTAGTACTGTTTCGAATAAGATAAGTATACGTGCTGCAATGGCCAATGCAAGATTAATTAGTACCAAGATCAGAGGAAAACTTCTCATATTAGCAACCTTAATTTTCGAGTTAACAAATTACAGATTTCGAATTCGAACGCTTCTGAATAATTGAAGTAGCTAAAACATTCAGTACTCTACGCTCGGAGAATATTTTGAAAGTGGTTTGAGAATACCTTCCCCCATAGAAAGGAGAATATTTTAAAAGTGGTTTGAGAATATTTTTTTCTGACAGAAACTTTTCACATAGTCAAAGCTTTGTTAGTTCTGCGATAAAATGTAGACAATAAAAATATCCTATGAATTCGTTTGAGGCCAAGATTAGACTATGTTTCCATTATCTAAATGAATTTTGAATTGTATTTTAACATTTTTACGGATGGGGTAAATCTTCTTTACATGATAAAAATGTTTATAAAAATGGAATTACAAGGTTTATGTCAGTGTTAAGATGTTGAGATTTCACCATAGATAAACGTGTTCCTCCATTACTCGGAGTTAACTAACGACCATTTGTTATTAACATGGGCTTGCAGAATTGATTTCGTGATAGTCGAAGCAACAAATGTGAGAAAAGTGAACTAATCAACTCAAATGCGGACCCGAGTACCCGACCTTCGATCTGAGGTTCGCCAGCAAAGAAAAATGGTTCGAAGTCACTCAATTCACGAAGCCACAATAGAAAGAACTATCCAAATTATCAAGCGTAGAAGTCAAACAAGCTTCGCTCAACGCTTGAACATGCTTGTGAAGATTGATCCTCCACGAGGACTGGTTGATGAAGATGGACATTGACGTATTACCTGTTATAATCTTAAAGTGCAGGGGTAGAAAAGTCTTTTTTATGGATTACGAAGACGAAGAACCTATAAACACCTTTAACATGTACTGTTCATAGACTTTAGAAATTCTATCTAATACCCCTCCGTTCCAAAATTTAGTTATTTCCAGCCCTTTTATTTTTTAATATTCAAATGAATGATAACGAATATAGACGTACATACAAACTGCATTCATATGTTAGTTAATAAATATATGTTTAGTCTAAGGTCCCGTTTGGTTTGGGTGACTGACTAAACTTTTGTCACTTTTAGTTTCTAAAGAAACAAATAGAGTGACTAAATTGGGTTACTAAACTTTAGTTCTTTAGTCACCAAGAGAGTGACTAAAAGGGACTAAAGTAGGATTTCTATATCTCCTCTTTCTTAGTACAGCAGGTAGTCACTAGTTAATAAGGGTAATGCAGACATTATTCGCACTAATTAATGCTTTTTAGTCAGGTTTAGACACTGGAACCAAACGAGATACTTTAGTGACTAAAAGGTTTAGTGAAGTGACTACAGTAACCAAACAAGACCTAAAACAAATTATATTTTGAGGCCGAGAGGGTGTACAGTTTATTTCTCTGTTCTGTGGTTGGATTTATTCCTCCCATAACAAAAGGCAAAGCGATTCCATGGTAGTACGATAACATAGTTTGTATTCAGATTATCAGTGATGCAGCCTAACACTCACCTTTATAGCAAATCACATATACTGGACACTTGTAGCTTATTCCTAATTGAACTGTCAACTGTGCTTCTTTTCATTGCTAGCGTTGCTATAGGAGTCCATATGAAAATCTTGAATCTCATACTTTATGTGTAAAATCAACTTTCATTCTTTTCCCCTAGCAACACATTTTATTCCATCTCGTTTAACTTCGGATAGATATGATATTCTGAAGAGTATATATGTATATACATGCATGAAACGGTTTGCATGCAGACCGCTAGTAATTTCACCAAAATAATACAAAGTAATGAGACCCTCCTTCCTGGCAATCCCGTTAAAAAAACAATTTGACCAGGATTGATGCTAGACATGATCAAACCCGAGGCCTAAACAAACAAGTACCTAAACATCAATACACCACTTTAATCTTTAATCTATGAAGTACAGAGCAAGCAAGAACAGCTTGATCAGGAACCGGGGGAGACATAACGAGCAAAGGCGCATTATGAAATTAGCAGTATCGAGTCCCAGTCGATCTCCAAGGAGGGGTATTTGCGAAGGCGGAAGCTCTCGGAATCATCCCATGGCGCTTCTGAGAAGTCGAGCAGTTGCATATCCAGCACCACGTCGGAGGACCCAGTGGAGGACACGTCGCCGTCTGCGGAAAACGAGCTATCGGAGCCGGAGGAGCCCGGCTCGCTCTTGACGTGTGGACTCGCCGAGGATAAGGGGCTCGGGGCGGTTGTCGCCGTCGCCGCCGCCGTGGCGTCGTTGCTCCGGCTCTGCGGCAGCGGCACGACGACGTCCGTGCCGTTGCAGATGGCGTGGAGCTTGGCGTCGACAGCGGCGTGGAGCGGCGGGCCGAGGTGCTGGCCGCCGCGCCTGAGCTCGGGGAAGTTGAGCCTGGCGGAGTCCCCACGGAGGCGGAACGCGGCGCTGTCGTAGGCGAGCGCAGCCTCCTCGGCGGTGTCGAAGGTGCCGAGCCAGAGGCGGGTGCGGTTTCGCGGCAGGCGGATCTCCGCCACCCACTTCCCCCAATGCCGCTGCCGGACGCCGCGGTACAGCTTGGACACCGCCGGCGCCTGCGGCAGCGGCACGCCCTGCCGCTTCATCGGCTGGGTGGCGACCGCGGCCCCCGCCGGCCGGCGCAGGAACTGGAGCCGCGACTGCACCTGGAGGATCTGCGCCGGGGTCAGGCCACTACCGCCGGCACCCAGAAACGAGCCCGCCGCGCTCTGCTGCTCCACGCCGGAGCGGGGGTACGCGAACGAGATGGTCGGTGCCTGCTGCGTGGGCGGAGCAAGCGCGCGCACGAGCTCCTTGCTGTCCGGCACGGCCACGCCATACATGGCGGCGGGAAGCGCAGCGTTGTTGCGGGCGTGCCAATCTATCGTCGTAGCCGCCATGGGTTCTTGCAGGAGACAGAGAGAAGAGGGAAGCCGAGAGAATCTAGAGAGAGATCTCGAGAGCGAGCGTAAACAATTCGCGGGGCACAGCACAGCGCAGAGATTGAAGGCTGAAGCAAGCAGTTCGATGAGCAAGAGCAGCCGTTGCGGAGGCTCTTTTATAGGTGAGGTGGGACGTGGGAGTTGGTTTTGGCCAATGGGACGGCGCCAGGTGTCTTCGCTCGTCCCCCGCCCGAAATGTCTCGAGATCTTTCACCGCGAGCGACGTGCGTGCGCAGCGCAGGCAGGTGCTGGTAAACGGTGGGTACCTGGCAGCCCCTGGTTGGCTGAGAAGCGGTCTGAGCTGGTAAGATGAGAGAGATGTATACTCCTAGGTGAGCTGTCACATGTCTGTTGGGGTGCGTGAGCGTGAACGTGCTCGACGCGGCAACCTGTACTCTGTCGCTGTGAGCTCAGTTCAGTAGATCTGCACTAGTTTATTACTGGGAGGGCAAGGCCTATCATCTTGTACGAGAATTTTACAATACTGAATACAAACAGGCTTGCACACTCACACACACACAGTAGTGTACTAGCGCTACTGCGCTAGTATAGTCTACTAGTACACTACTACACTAGTCACTAGATACGATGTGACGTGAATGCAGCCCGAGCCCGCCTGATTTGATGCGATAGAGTCATTCTTTATCACAATCTTTTCTGCGAGGGCCATCTTTGCGGATTGTATGTGCGAGAGAGAGAGAGGCTCGATTGTTGACCAGACAAATAAAGGTGGTCATCACCACACTGCACAAATCCTTTCCCTTTCCTTCCCTCGGTGCTGCTTCTGCTGCTGTAGCGACGTTCGCTTCATTTCAGTCAACAACCATCGGTGTGTGCTGGTATCTATCCCAAGCGAGCAGCGCACGAGCGATTGCAGTTGCAGCCGCGTTTCGGCACAGAGAGAAAAGCGGCTTTTTGCGTGGCGGACCGGCGATGAGGGGCGGACAAGAACAGCGCCGCGTGTTCTGCCCGCCGCTGCGATCGGCGCCGAGAGAGAGAGAGAGAGGAAGGGGAGAGGAAAGCGGGCAGGCGCCGGGGAGGGGAGGGGAGGGGAGGGTTGAAAGCGTCTCCAGCCACAGAACGGACCGCCGGAATCGGGCGGGGAATATTGACGTGTCGGACCCTCGGCGCGGGAGGGGGTAGTAATAGTACACAGTACAGACCCCCCACCCCCACCCCCACCCGAAAGGCGCTTTTCAATCCGCAATCACCGATCCTGTGCGACGGAATACGACTGACACTCACCGGGGCGACGAGAGGCACCTAACCACAATATCAGCCAGTGGCTGTGAGGGGTTAGCTTGGCTTAAAAGGGCTTTTGTCTGCGTCTTCAAGGCCCGAATCAAATCTGGCTCCTGTGGTTAGGATACGATGGGGCGATGGACACGGCAGTCGCGAGCACGATACCCTCGACACAAGACATTCCAGAAACACGAGGGTTCTTGAGAAGAACCAAGAAAAAAAAAACGTTTCCAAACAAACTGGATACCGTCCATTGCAACTTGCAAGGCTACAGGCGCTGCTGGTAGCCTCGGCACCACGGCTCCTACAGTGCGTGACCTACTGGACTTTCCACAAGACCACGGAGGGGGGATAGAGACACAGGCACACGGAAACGTCACCAAATAGTGAAGTGATGCGATGCGATGCGCCTAGAGAAGCGTCTCGACGCGAGCTGTGGATCTCGAGTGGTATGTAGAAAGCCTGGATGAACAGGTACGATAGCCTGAAGGGCACGGGTCCTACAGTACGCATGAAAACTTCAATCTCGACCCGGGCGATTCGCCAAACATCTCGAAGCAAAACGGCAGAGGACCACCAACTAGACCACTTCGTTCGTGACCTCCTTTCAGCAATTTTAGAGATCATAGTCTAACACTTAGGCCACGGCTAGAACAAGGCCCACCAAGCAACCATCATGTTCTATATACTCCCTCCGTTTCGTTTTAGTTGTCGCTGGATAGTGCAAAATTGAACTATCCAACGACAACTAAAAAGAAACGGATTGTGCAGAAACAGAAGCGGAAAGGTGAGCGGTCTGCGATACTTATCGGTTTATTAGTTAGTGCCTTGTGCATCCAAAGAAACGGTCAAACAACATACGGGTGGAGATAATGTTCTAAAGAATTTGAGTTAAGAACTATTACGTGCGGATGATAACATTTTAAACGAACTCGTGGCTGCAGCTCCTCAACAAGGATTAGTGGGGGCGAACTAGGGCCTAGTGACGCAGCAGCCGAACTGGCAACAGGCTAATCATGCACTGCACGAAATGGTTTAGGTCTACATGCCCTATCAGGAAACATGTGACAAATTTGGTGACGGCATGCAGCTCAGCAACACCTCAGACGACAACACGAAAGTAGTCAACGCACTTCGATTCAAGTAGCATGATAAGAGGTCAGGAAGAAACTGGGTATGACAAAAAGGACGATTGACCTCTCACCACTCTGCGCATCATTCACTACCGTAGAAACCAGAAAGAAGTCACAATGGTCCCACATGAAAAGAACCTCAAAAGGCTGAAACTAAACAAGTGTTCTACTACAAAATAAGGGGTGCAGATTAGGCCTAGTTTGGAAACTCAAAGCCCGTGGGGGATCTGATGGGATTGAGGAAGAAAATAGTTTATTTTCACATCAATCCACTCCAATCCTGCAGGGGATTTGAGTTTTCAAATTAGCCCGTAGGGTTGGACATTTCCCGGTAGTCGCCACATGCTGCTACAGCAAAACCGCCCTCAGCAGCTCACATGATATTATTACTTTATATGTGCAAATTATGACCAAGAAAAAACATTCAGGGCAAGGAAACACGGTTCCTAAGATGGACATACAAATACAGTTTTCTAAGACTCTAACACAGACAATCACAGAACAAAGACAAGAGAAATCTTTGGCAAAGAGGTTTGTCAGAAAAGGACATAACATTTTAGTTCAAGAGTGCAAAATGTTTATATAGTGTGCATCTAGGATAAGGTTTATAAAAAAAACTAAACTTGAGATAAGGATTGAGAAACTCAAGATAATTCATAAGAGACTACGCTGCAACAACCATGACAGGGAGTTCTTCACTCTCAACGACCAAGCAAATTTCCATGGTTCAGGTCACCATATAAATATGCCAATCCGTTATCCTTTAGCTACCAAGTTTTAGTGATTGTCAGTTGGATGCCATGAATGTGTTTTGCATCAACAGTAAATTATTCATTGATCCAGACTGATCAGGACAATATTTGGCTGGAAACAAATTGTTTATCTGTGTGCATATTACCTGCCATTTCAATTAGATTGAGTAATGACTCACAGTGAAATGATTCAAGTCAAGTTCAAGCCTTCAAGGACATAACTGTTTATATCGAAAAATCTGAAAACATATATTAGCCTAAAGGCACCTAAATAATGGAAGTCAACATGTAGATTTAAATATTTTCTTACTGAATAAAACTGGCACAGGCTACATTAACAAACAGGATAGTCATCATTCTCAAAGGTCAATCATCCAAAACATAGAAGGGAAACCACGAACATGGTTGAGGAGAATAAAAACGGGACAGGAGAGTAGGAGACACACGATTCATCATAAGCTTGTAGACAGATGATGATTCCTCACTATAAGAAACGGTATATTAATATGCTGATGTGCTCTGATTCTATGCACGCCATTTCAGTTATCATAGTAGAGAAATATATGTTCTTGAATAAAATGTCAAAGCTGCCAGATTGAGCATATCTAATTTCAACATTAGTTATACTGGGCCGCAAAAGAAGTGAACATTGCAACAGCACATACTGTAATTTGAACAAGTGTGAAAACATTGCTCAAGATGACCATGTAGTTGAGGTTATCTTTATTCTGCATAATGAGCAAGCTTCAATCTTACCTCTTCAAGCTCAACATCTTCGATATCATCATTGCTTGACCAAGAAGATAAGCAGAAATCAACAACATGAATACCATTGTTTATTGGAGAAAAACCAGCAAATTTGGTAAGACGTCCAAACTTGAGCATGTTTCCTAGATTTGCAGCAGACGGTTCCTCTGCAAACTTAAGCAGGATGTCTTTCATAGCAGAAGACCAGATAGACCTAGCCATCTTCAAAAAACAGCACAAAGTTGTAATAGCGAGCTTAACTGTTCCAACATCAGATTCATCTTTTCCACCTCTTCCATGAAAATCTGAACCTCCAAGTTTCAGAAGTCCATACTTCTCAGCCAGCTCGCTAAATCCTGTAAAAATAAATTATGTAACGTTATCTAAATATATCATAATGAGTATGGATAAAAATATTCTCTGTTGAATGTTGATAGAAGGGCCAATATATGATAATAAATAGAGTTAAAGTTTAGTTCATGGCAGGAGTTCTCCACTCTATCTCAATTCAGCATGCATTAAGTGTACGAGACACACCATTAACTTCTCCATCACTTCTGTAGACCTCCATACCGTTAAGACCAGCACCTTTTAAAGACCTGATTATTGCATCTGGGTTCTTCAATGACCAAGGATGAGCAAGTGCAGAAAAACCCCCAGTGCGACTAATTAACTGCACAACAGTCTCAGCAAATGGTTCACTTCCTCTGCCAGGAAAAAAAACAAGGGCCTTGTGTTATTAACCAAAGAATTTTCAGCATAGGAAATGCTTATTTGGGATGAAGCAATAACCTGGCATATGCAGGGCCATCATCGCCTAGGTATTTGTTGAATGCTTGTCTTAAATTCTCTACATAACCCATTTCAACCATAGCCCTAGCTATATGCAACCGGCCAGGTGCCACTCCGTCACCAGCAATTTTATTCACATGCTCCCACTTTATTGGCACCTTCAGTGTAGTTAGCTTTTCCAGCATGTTCTTTGCACGTAAGTATCGCCCATCTCTAATGTTCAATAGCATGCCGTCCAACTCATCACACCTTGACGGACCACACATACCATAGTATGCAAGGATATGAACAGTCTCACCCGCACCAGCAACTTCCCTTATAGACAATGAAATTGAGAATATAATGAAATTGGCATGAAACATCTGTACTCATAGTACAACAGTTAAAATGTTGTTTACAATACCATTTTTAGCATAAAGGCAGAGGAGCATTAAAACAATACTATTGCAGATCTTTTGACAATGGAGTGCAAATGATAAGATGATTGACCTTATTAAATCAAGTGGCATTGATGATTTTTATTCAAAACAACAACAACATAGCCTTTTGTCCCAAGCCAGTTGGGTAGGCTAGACATGAAACCCACAAAAAACAAGGATAGGAAAAAATACATTGAAAGGGGCTAAAAGAAAGACGGTAGAGTTAAGGGTAACAGAAGAAAGAAAAAAAGAGACAAAGATCATGGTTTGGACACGTTGAATGCTAGTCTCCAAGCGCACCTAACCTTAGCTAATTCCTTGGAGATATTCCATTCCTTAAGATCTCTCTTAACCACCTCGTCCCAAGTCATTTTTTATAGAATCGTCCCAAGTCATTTTAGGTCAACCCCTACCTCTTTTTACATTATTAATCCGCTCTAAAACCCTTCTACGCAACGGTGCCTCAAGAGATCTCCTTTAGATATGTCCAAACCATCTCAAAAAAAAACTCAGACGGGGAGGGAAAGACTGCCCTCCTGGTACAATGCCTGGGGCCGGCACTTAAGGCGCACACAACTCATTGATGGCTAAGAAGAGACCGAAACATGATCCCAGCCAAGGAAATCCTCAAACTCTAGCCCCCCATCACTAGCGGGTCGTCGTCGCCCACTCTTCAACGGCCCAGTCGAAGGGTGGCACACAGAACGTAACCCGGGAGCAGGCGGGGCACATTGAGGGGATTTTTTTAACCAAGCCAAAAAATCGCCCCCGAGAGGGATCGAACCGGGACTTGGAAGTGGTACTTGGAAGCCCTTAACCACTAGGCTAGAGGCCCTTTCGCCATGTCCAAACCATCTCAATCGATGTTGAATCAATTTCTCCTCAATTGGTGCCACCCCTACCCTATCCCGAATAACTTCGTTTCAGACTCTATCCCTTCTTGTATGGCCACAAAACCAACGTAACATACGCATCTCTGCTACACTCAATTGTTGGACATGTCGCCTTTTTTGTTTGCTAAGATTCAGCATTGTATAACATCGTCTGGTGAATCGTTGTCTTATAGAACTTACCTTCAAGCTTTAAATGGCACCCTTTTGTCACAGAGGACGCCAGAAGCATGATGTCATTTCAACCAACCGGCTGAAATTCTATGCCCAACATCTTCATCAATGTCACCATCCTTTTGTAGCATTGATCCTAAATACTGAAAAGACTCCTTCCCATCAAGGGTAACATCTCCATCCTCATGTCTAGTCGCGCTGAAAACACACATCATGTACTCGATCTTGGTCCTACTAAGTCTAAAACCTTTCGACTCCAACGTGTACTTCCACAACTCTAGCTTCCTATTAATCCCTTCCCTACTCTCATCAACTAACACCACATCATCAGCAAAGAGCATACACCAGGAGATATCCCCTTGTATGTCCCTTGTGACCTCATCCATCACCAAAGCAAATAAATAAGGACTCAATGCTGATCTCTGGTGTAGTCCTATTTTAATTGGAAAGTCGCTAGTGTCACCATCACATGTACGGACAAATCTCATCGCATCCTTGTACATATCCTTGATTTTTATTCAAAATGAAAAGAAAAATATTTTCACCAAAAGATTAAAAAACACTTACCTTGGATTATATAGCGCACTGATTTCAACTCCAGGAATTATTCTCATGCCAAACTTGGAGGCTGCTGACACAGCTTCTGGTATGCCAGCCATGGTGTCATGATCTGTTAGGGCAAGAACTTTCACCTATGCCACAAACATTAAGTTTAGTCACTCCTATTTTCGTTATTCAGAATCCACAGTATACTATATATACCCCGCAACAGGACATACTCTCCAGTCTCCCCATTTCAAATTATAAGATGTTTTGTCTTTTTTAGATATGTATAATATGTTTAGATAGGTAGTTAAAGTAATGTATTAGGAAAGCCAAACGTCTTATAATTTGGAACGGACGGAGTAACATTTAAGCAACAGACAACCATAACAGAAAATTTTAGGAGGTAGGTCATGGTATTTAGTCCAGGAAACATTTAACAGGGAAAAGCCTCATTTTCTTAAATAGCAATTAGCCAAGCAATGGTGCCAGAAGATGACTGGTTCAATCTAATTTAAATAAAGTATTCATCGGACAATTGTTGAAACATTAAAGGTAACACTACCCTCTGAATTCTCCAACCACCAGTACAGCACTTGCACATACTGCTACGAAGCAATGATCCCATAACCATGTCGCTTATTTTTAAACAGCTACGTATACCGGCAGTAACAAAATGTGTAGCATATCAACGCAATACTCGGATTAGTTTAGTGGCAGAAAAAATCAAGAAGTCGATCCCACATGGCACAGCACAACGCTGCTAACTAAACCTCACAGGCATTTCCTCAGACACCTGCTGCGCAAACAGATTAGAGGTCAGGTAGATCATCGTCACTTACCCCGTTGCGATGGGCGCGCTCGACGAGTGCGGAAGGGGAGAGGAACCCGTCGCTGTGGTTTGAGTGGGAGTGGAGCTCAAACAGCACATCGCCCCGGCGTGTAGCCTGGACCGGCAGGAAATCGTCGACGTCGGCCGCCGAGGGCTTCAGGGGTGGCGGCACGGGGAGCACCCAGGCGCGGACGTAGTCTAGGGCCAGGGCCTGGTCGGCGTTGGTTTTGTTCTTCTTGCTCCTGCTCCGCTTCGACTTCTTGTTTCCCATGCCGGGGTTTCGGGAGGGAACGAGAGGAGGGCGCCTTCGCCGGTTCGGCCGCGCCGCGACGGAGGTTAGCAATCGCGGAAGTGGCCGGAAGGGGTAGCTTTAGCACTAAGAGCAACCAGTAGTTCTCTAAAAAATAGTTTGCTAAAATCATGTTTAGCAAGTTGCTAAATAGCTATTGGAAATAAAAAATAACTTAGTCTCCAATAGTTGCTCATATTTAGGAAGTAGTTCGATTTTGAATCTAGCTTTAGCGGCCCTGCCCCTATGAGATCTGCCTGATAATAAGGTTGAGAGTAGAGGATGTGAGGGCGGAAGAAAAAAGGTCGGTCGATATGAACTATGGATGAGTGGTGGCCCGGTGGCGCAACCTATGAGGAAGTTGCGTTCGATGGTAAAGGAGAAACTTGTGTCATACGTGTTTGACCTAGCTACCTCATTATGCTAGAAAATGAAAAAAGAGTGTGCTATACCTGGCTATCTCACTGTGTGGGAAAGGGAAAAATAATCACGTTAGTGTGAAGAAATTGACGTCAACTGCATTTAGGGAGTTCCTACCGAGTTGCTAAATGTGGAGAGTAAATAGAGTTGAATAGCAACTAAGTAAATTTAGCAAGTCTATTTAGAGAACCATTGGAGAAACATTTTTCTGTTCACTTTTTAAATTTAAGATTTAGAGAGTTATTTAGAGAACTATTGGAGTTGCTCTAAGAACTAGTTTGAGAGCCTCAAACATGAAGGGATAAGAGAGGCTAAAATCCTCTCTTTATTCAATTTTGAATAAAAAGGTGATTTTATTCCTTTCAATCCTCTCCAGGTTTTGGACTTCCAAACTAACCCTAAATTATAGATAGATCTAATAAGTTCCTAAAACACTTTGATAAGTAAAAAAATATTTATGTTTCAACAATTTTCTATTTATTATTTCTTAATTTTTAAAGTTATCTATAAAAAATTGGTTTCTATTTTTAATTGAACTGGCATTAAAAATTAGTATCAAAAATCTTCTCTGATGTCTTGGAAGGTTGAAGTTGTCGATGGAAGACCAGACGGTCGCGATGATTACGTGTTGAAGTTGTCGATGGAAGACCAGACGGTCGTGATGATTACGTAAATGCAGTATAGGAGGTGGTTTGGAAGCACCTTGGCACAAGAGTTTTGTCTAGTGGTGACGACGTCAAAACGTTTGGACGCTAGAGATGGATTTCTGGTCAACGGGACGACATGAAACAGTAGTTAAAGTATGTTTTTCACAATAAAATTAGCACCAACATTGATTTAAAGTGTTTAACGTGCTCTGTAGGTGTTTTGATGATGCACTAGATACATTTGGTGAGACATATCCAGTGCACATGGGATCTCACTATGCTTGTCTAAAAAGTGTGCAATATGTATGAGCCAATTTTGTATCAGGGATACGTGTTTGGTGTACCACCGAATATATCTAGTGTCTTATAAAAATCTACACCAAAAGCACTTCCTCGTTTCTTTTCAATAAAAATCTAACTCTTAAATATTTTGCTAAACGTAATAGAGTATAGTTAGTATTTTAAAAAGTGTTTTCAATAAACATTTTCGCTTATTGTCACGCGTGTCACCTAGGCCAGTATATAGTGCATATGATTCTAACATCTAGTGACACTAAATGATCGAATTATTTAATTGAGCTAACCTCTTAATAGTACGACAAGCTCTATTGTGTTTTGACCGGCAAAACAAAATACCCTAGCTATATCTTTCCCTTTTAGGTCTTGATTTTCTTTTCTCGTCCATCATGTCCGTGGTAAGCGCTTAATAATCTTTATAGCTTTCATCATCCTTTTTTATGGTCAATCTTGCTCAAACTTCTTTGTACAGGTGCCGTTTGGTTCACATATTGGTAACGTAATGGGTAACCGATAACATTAAATCATGTTTGTTTAAGTCTAACCGTAATCTATACCACACTATAAATGGATACCGCCTTATTCAAATTTGTTACCGCCGATATTCGAGTGTGAATCATTACCATTACCATTTACGTTACATTTTGTGAACCAAACGACACCTTAATGTAATTCGTTTACATCACTAGAGTATATGTTAATCTATTAGTTGTCTCAGTTAGCGAAACCACACGTATATTTTACAAAATATAAAAAACCACTTGGAAGCAGGGATTACATTCTCATTTTATGATTTCCAAAAACGTTTTGTTGACTAAAGTTTGATTTTTATATTTTCAAATTTAAAACCAAAATAAAAAAACGCAGCGGTTTCCGTTTCTCGGTACATAGCGAGAACGAGAAAATCTATCGGATTAGCTGTTCTGGACTGGGAACCTAATCCCTGCTGTGAAGTAACCGAAAAACGAAACACCGTAGATCCTCATTGACCAACATTGAAATCTAAAGCAGAACTGCCAATACTGACCTGAAGAAGAAGACCCACAGAACCATTGCAAAGAAGCCACAATAAGCAACGAGGAAGAATAGCATAACTAGAAGCACCAAACAGTTCGCTTAAATTTTGACCCAAATTAAGTTTAGAGTGTGTTTTGTTTGTAGGACTAATTTTTAGTTTATCAATTTTATTTCATTTTAGTTCCTAAATTATAGAGTATTTAGTTTCTAGAAACTAGTTTCTCTATTTTATTCTATTTTTATTTTTAAATTAATAAATACATAAACAAAAACTTTATTTTAGTTTCCGTATATGATAATTTAGATACTAAAATGAAATTGTAGGGACTAAAAATATTACTTAGAAACCAAATACATTCTAAATATGGAGACTAAAACATCCGTATTTAGTAATTTATAGACAAAAATAGAATAAAATGGAGAGATTAAAATTAGTCCCTAAGAGCAACTCCAGTAGTTCTCTAATAGACTTCCTAAATCAACAATTTAAGTAGTTAACACAAAAACTCATCTCCAACAGTTCTCTAAATGAACTTTCTAAATCAACAATTTAAGTAGTTAACACAAAAACTCATCTCCAACAGTTCAACTAAATGAACTTTCTAAATTTAACAACTTCTCATCTAACCTTATTTCCTCTCTACATTTGGCAACCATTTAGCAACTCTCTAAACAAAAATGTTTACTGCATTATGCAGATAATGAAGGTAATTAATGACATTTGTGACTTTATTTTTTTATGTTGATGGATACAAAAACAAAACTACAACCTATATTTAGAGAACTATTGGAGAACTCATATTTTTTTTATTTCAAAGTTATTTAGCAACTTCTTAAATCAGTGATTTAGAGAGCTAAAATTTACATAACTATTGGAGTTGCTCCTAGGATGCAAAGCACAAACTGCGCCATACGATGCACGAAATTAAACGACGGAACCGGCGGTCAGAAATTGTTGGAACAAGTCATCTGCGCGTCAACGGACAGCCCTATTATTGGCAAAGACATCTCAAAACTTGAACGATTATTGGAAGGGGGCGATGAAGCAAGAACGCACGTAGATAGAACACAACCCATTCAGGGGTAGACACCAACCGAAGCAACAGAATTTAGCCTCTCTCGAAATTCTGCGTCCTGCCTATAAATCCGTAGCTCGAAATACACGGGCGGGGCACTTTCCATCGAAAGTTCCCGGCCTCTCTCTTCTCGCCTCGCGGCGTTGGATTGAATGGCGACGACGATGAACGTCAGGGCGCTGTGCCTGGCCGTCGCGACCGTCTTCTGCGTGCTCTCACGGCAGAGCCTCGCCGCCGGCGAGGGCTCCAAGGAGGCGGACAGGATCGCCGCGCTGCCTGGGCAGCCACCGGACGCGGCCGTCCAGCAGTACTCCGGCTACGTCAGCCTCGATGACAAGGCCGGCAAGTCGCTCTTCTACTACTTCGTGGAGGCCACCGCTGATCCGGCTACGAAACCGCTTCTTCTCTGGCTCAATGGAGGTAAATAAAATCGTTTCCATGCATTCTCGTCTCTACCTTTCCCTCTCGCCCTCTCTGGAAGTCTGAATGAGAAAAAGGTACATACCACTGTCCAGTGGAAATGGGTAGCATTGATCGCGTTTATTTACAACTATAAATTCAGGTACTAATGGGATGGAGTACATATTTCTGCAGGACCTGGCTGTTCTTCATTTGGAATCGGAGCATTCCAGGAGATAGGTCCATTCCGCGTGGACACAGACGGCAAGACCCTCTGCAATTTCAAATACGCCTGGAACACAGGTCGGTGTCTACCTGCGGAATGATAAATGCTTGAGAATTGTACACGTGCTAAAAAAAAGATAATCCCAGCAAGAAGCTGTGCAAATAATTAAGATACCATGATGCAGTGGCGAACGTGCTGTACCTGGAGAGCCCTGTGGGTGTGGGCTTCTCGTACGCCGCCAACACGAACGTGTACAAGGTGATGGGCGACAACATGACCGCGGACGACTCTCTCCAGTTCCTGCTCAAGTGGCTGGACCGCTTCCCGGAGTACAAGGGCCGCGACTTCTTCATCGCCGGCGAGAGCTACGCCGGCCACTACGTCCCGGAGCTCGCCGCCTCTATCCTCGTCGCCAAGAACGCGCGGCCCAAGGACATGGCCTCCGTCAACCTCAAGGGAATCACGGTCGGTAACTACTGAGTAGCTAGCTGTCTTCACCGGCCGGCACGAAAAATGGGGCGAGTATATAAACATAATCGTGTGTGCGCGCTCGCGCTCGCGCTGCGTATATCCATGCCTGCAGATCGGGAACGCGATCCTGGAGTTTGCGGCGGAGCAGAGCGCGCTGTACGAGTACCTGTGGCAGCACGCGTTCCTGTCGGACACGGCGCACACGCTCATCGGCCAGCGCTGCAAGAACGCCGAGGACAACTCGCCGCTCTGCTCGGGGACCAAGGACGCCGCCTACAACCAGATCGGCAACATCGACGCGTACAACATCTACGCGACGACCTGCCATGACAAGAAAGTCAAGCCCACAGGATCTAACTGCATGGTATGTACATGCACGGATCGGATATCTAGCTATCTGCTGGCACTTGCGTTCGTCGATCGGTTCGTCCTCCTAGCTAGCTCAGGCTAGGCCAGTGATGAGGATCAGCTTCGATCTCACAAGCAACTGCATGGCGTATGGCTGGCTGCAGGACTTGGCTGATCCTTGCGCTCAATACTACGTGGAGGCGTACCTGAACCAGCCAGAGGTGATGAAGACCATCCGTGCCAACACAGGGCTCAAGTACAAATGGACTAGATGCAGGTATAGATGGCTCTACTAGTAGGTACGTGCTTACATAGCTGACACGAAGAAGAAACTAATAAATCCTGTGGTGGATACGATGCATGGCACAGGGGCACGTACTACAACCTGCTCAAGTTCGGGGACTCGCCGTCGAAATCGATGCTGCCCTACGTCAAGGCCGTCGCCGCCGCCGGCGTCCGCGTGTGGGTCTTCAGGTCGGTGGATATAAATAAATATAATAATCCCCTCAACATGCGCCATTGGTATCTGGTTAGCTAACATAACAAAGAATGTAATGCTGTCACCTGCATGCAGTGGCGACCTGGACGCCATGGTTCCCGTGATCGCGACGAAGCGGTCCATGGAGAAGCTCGGCCTCGGCGTCGTGGAGGACTGGCGCCCCTGGTCCATCGACGCCAAGGACCAGGAGGTAATAATGCAGTTGCATGCCTTAATGAACGCAACTCTAGAAAATGCGATGGCTGAGAGCCCGCGACGACGGCGATAATGACATGTTCTCATGGCAGGTCGCCGGGTACGTGATCGAGTACAAGGGCGTGGTGTTCGCGACGGTGCGCGGGTCCGGGCACATGGTACCGATCGACCAGCCGGGCCGCGGCTTCGCTCTCTTCTCGTCCTTCATCAAGGGGCAGCCGCTCCCCAAGGCCGCGCCGATGGTCGATGGATGAAGAGGCACGGCAGTATTCACTTCTCTGTTACGTTCATGGAGCAGCCACGGTCGTTGGGATTCCGGAGTTTCACCCTTGTCTCGTGAAGTCATCATGCATACTGTCTCCATTTCCACGTTAACTACCAGACCGTGTACATACTGACTAAACGCTCGATCTGTGACCTCAACGGTTGTATGAATGTTTCGCTACAGTAAAACCGCGGGAGCAAGTATCACACGTCGTTGAGCCACGTAATCGTCCGATGGCCAAGCAGCGGTCAATATGAAACTACGGGAGCATATCTATCATCTCAATGTTCCACGTCAACATGACTGTAACACCCCAGGTGTTTATCGTCTACTCGACTACGAGCGTGGACGTTAACACGTGATAACTGTGAATGTAAAGGTCACTAAATTTTAACCATCCTCGTCTATCACGATTTTGATATCGTGCATGTCTCCATATGTCTAAATGTTCCTAATTTATTCTGCAAAAATTCAGACTTTGGTAATTTTCGGAACATCGAATCCAGTATCGTTTGGGTTGAGCATCGACGTCTTGCCCAAACTATAATCTTTGAAATCAGATCTGGTTCCTAAACTTTGTTTCAAATTCTTTCACGCTTGCCTTGCACGTGTCTCTCTGTAGCCTGGCATCGTGGCACGTGGCTGGTGCTAACCGGTGCCTGGACAGCGCACAACCTCTCGCCCACGTGAACATTGTGTGACGTCGTTCGATTTGATCCATCGACATCTCATCTAAACCTTATCTCATGTACTATCGAACAGGTTCGTAGTGATTCGATTCAATTATACCCGGCCAGACCCTAGTTTTGGATTTATAATTAAGATTTATTCCTTCAGTAAATTATCTGACTTTAAATCAAATCATGCGTAGTCTAAAATTGTTTGGCAGATATCTTTTGTTTCGTCCTGTTTACATCTCGCTTAGATTTAAACCGCAGAACTAAATCATCCGTGTATCTTTAATTAAAAAAATATAGAAAATCCTCTTTATCTCCATGATCACATTACGTACATGCACAAGGAAAATTCCTGCCAGTGCTCTCACTTATCCTCCATCACCGCTCTCTCTCTCTCTTCGTCAGATTTCCTGGCACCGTGGCATTCCCTGGTGAACCCACCGCTCATTTCTCCATGTTCCCTTATCCTCTCCTCACGCAGCCAAGACCAGGACGACCGCCCTCACCCTCTCGGCTCTCCGCCCATGCCCGTCATCGCCTGGGCGGCCAGCTCCCTCTTCAGCCCCGTTGCAGCAGGCGCTCGGCCTCTCCCATGGTCGGCCCTCCCTGGAGCTCGCGTTCCCTGCTCCAGCACGCCAGCAACGTTTTATCTCCTTCTCCATCATGCGTCCAGCTCTGTCCCACCATGGCCGCCACCCCCAGCCATCTCCCTGGGGGCCGAACTCACCCCTGCCCCAGCCACAGCTCCCCCTTCGGTCCTGCTGCTGCAAGCACTCAGCCTCTCCCAGGGCGCACGGTGTTCGCCTAGCCCCTTTCTGCTGATGGCTGAGTCATCCCCCTGGTGCTCGACGAAATGACTATAAGGAGTTTTGTGTTGTGTGTAGCCCCATCTGCGACACCGTCGACCCCTGAAATCCCATGACTTGGGGGAAGACGAAGTCCAAACACAACACCCGCCAATCGCTCGATGAAAAATCTAAACCAAAACCCTCGGCGTTTTCATGAGTTCCGAAGGGATTTTATTTTGGTAAGGATGTTTCTGAAATATATATGAATTGGTTAGTATATATGAAATGAGTGGTCGAGTTAATAATACCAAGGGATGGTTAAAGTAGTTACGCAAAGGACATGTTCGCACTTGCTGTTTGGGACTGCATGCCCAGTTGTGGTTATGTAAATAGTTTAGAGAGGTAAATCATGTTTTCTACAGAAGTATTATATACAAAAGTTGTAGCCAACTTGTTTATCTTTATTGTGTAAAAATTCCGTGACCATAGGTTTAGTAGTTTAGGAGTTATGATTTTCCCAAGTTCAGTTTCAGAATCTGTCCAGATTCTGTACTGATTTCGAAAATTGCTTTGTTTGACTAAATTAAACTTAGAATCAGACCTTAGTAATTATAGAAGAATCGTAGTACTTTTCTTAAGGTTTCCAACAGATTTTAGATCACCCTTTTTGGTGATCTATAAATTAAGTTACAGTTGTTTGAGTTAGTATCTCTGAATCTGTCCAAATCTGGACAGCAATGTGTGTTTGAATTAACTGACTTTGATACACATTGAATCACCTTGAGATTATTATAAATGAATGGTAGACAATTCTATTAGCTTTCTAAAAAGTCTAGAATCACCTGATTTGGATTTCTGAAACTCCAGTTATAGATTTTTGAAGTGAAGAGCCGAATTCTGTCCAAATCTGGACAGAATTAAAGTTTAGCACTGTTTGACCATTCAAACTGTCGAATCATGTTGTGATGATAATATAAGAGTTGTAGAGGACTTTATAAGCTTTCCAAAAAGTCTTAGTTTACTATTTTTGGATGAATATTGTGTAAGTTATGAATAAAACAACTAGCTGCTGTTCTGCTGTCCAAATTCAGCAAGTCTGAAATGATTGCTTGGAGTTTCTTTTGTGTCCAAATTCAGCAAGTATGAAATGATTGCTTGGAGTTTCTTTTGTGTGGGTAACTAGATGTGGTTAGTTCTTGACTTGATTAAAGGAGTCTTATAGTTACATATGTTTGTTCTTTTCTTTCTTAATGCTTGCCTTAGACTTTAGCATTTTAAGAAGGGAGTAAATACTTTGGTGAGTGTATTTGAGTTAGCGACCATTTAGACCTTTAAGTTAAGATGAGTGCAATTTCATTGAACCCTATGTTAATTGGTAATGAATTATCCGTTAGTTCTAAGTATGTTTTGATGTTTTGTTTAGTCGATATACGTTGATAGTTAATCTAGAGGAATGTTTTAGAAAGCTAGATGAGTGACTTTTAACCATACTAAGTTTTAGATGTGTTCAATAATTGTGAGCTTGAATTGTTACTTGACTCTCGATCCTATGTTCTAGTTAAGGAAAATACATAGCTTGTGTAGGGTTCAATATTCTTTGATGTTTGTTTTAGATTTGGTTAAGCCAGACAAACGTAATTGTGATACGTAGTGATATGCCAACATATAGTAATTGTTTTTAAGTATTGCGGTACATCAGTGTTATATTCTAAATATATTAGGACTTGTATGTTGCTAATGTTACTTGATGATTGATTTAGGTCCGATTGACTAGAACGTCATGTTTGATGTAGAATTAAATATATCTAGTTGTTACACCTAAGAGTTGTGATGTTTTGCTTTAAGTCTGTATCCTCCTTAGTATAGCTTATCTATCTTGTGATATTTATGCTCCTACTTACTCATATGCATTATGCATGTCATTTAGGTACGTTAATTGATCACGTGATGTGGAAGACAAGGTTTGGATTGACCTCAAGATAATGCTGATGGATGAAGCTAAAATGGATGAATCAAACAAGTGCCAGGATGAGAGATGCTCATCAAGTGATCGTCATCTAACAACACTAACGTAGTGTTATCCCAGGCAAGCCCCGGTGCATTTGCCACCTCCTTCTGTTTTAAAAACTTTTATCACTTACCTGCTGCATTAGGTGATAGGAGTTGTGTGAATAAACAATTGATGCATTACCATTCCTTGGAATTTGATTATCCTCCTTGCTACCTGTTTTATAAAGAGAACTAATGAGGCTTAGCCCTGCCTAGAGAACTAAAACTTGATTCTTTTAAAAGAATGCTGTGTAACACTGGGTATGGGTTTGTTTTATGAAAAAGGACTTGTAATGGTGAGAGCATCATCTGCAGTGATGAATTCATCATTCAAGTATGGTACCTCTGTCAGGTACATGGTTTTGGGAAGGAAATAATAATATGAGACCAGGCGTTGAGCAGGAAAGGTCGCCCGTCTGTGTCGATTAAGGACCGTACCGAAAGTAGGCTTCCTGATCTAGGACCCTTTAACTGGCCACATGCCTCGTCATGGGTAAGCTTAGCCTCGGTCGGACCAATACCAGAACAGCTCGCACGCACTGGGAGTGGAGAGATGGCGAGAGTAGCTTGTACCCTCCGTGGCAAGAGACTGGAAGGTGGGGTGCTGTACTCTCGGAAACATGGCGGGCACCATGGCGAGAGTAACGTGTACCAACCAGGCCAATGGCTGGACGGTGGAGTGCTGTGCTCTTGGGTCGCGTGAACCCGTTCTGGTCTTGAGAAACCCGTGGGCGAGTTGACATATGCAAGGGTTAAGTGCTACATATGTCGTGTGGTTGGAGATCCTCAGCTGAGTATTAATCGATTCGGATCGCCGTTACTTCTCGGATATGAAGACTGGATCACTGCCCTGCATCGTAGCTAACAAGTGAAACTAAAGCTCCTAAAATGAAGCTAGTATAGGACAAGTGAATGCTCTAGATTAGGAAAATCTAGATTCAGGTAAAGTACTTAACCTGTGAAGTAAAATTTTGGCATAAGGATTCACTACTAGTAAGCTCTTCTGCAAAATGAGTCTTTGAAATTTGATAAGCTTTACCTTGATTCCCAATAAACCAGCATACCCTTGAGAGTCTTTTCTTTAGTCGGGTAAGTCTTGCTGAGTAATTGCGTACTCAGGGTTTTATTCCCTGTTGTTTTTCAGGTTATAATTTTATTCTGTTGTGGATGCTGCTAAGTGCCGGTGGGCTCGGCCTTCTTATATAGGTGTATCCCATCTTTAGCTTCTTTATTGAGGATTGTCACTTAAGCTAGCATGTATTTTAAAAACCTATAAATATTTTATACATTTTAAATTGTAATTCTTTTGAATCACTTTCTTTTGTAATCACTCCGATAATTGTATAATGTAAACTTATTGTAACATGTAATCATTTTTGCAATAAAGAATTTATTTCCGCTGCAAATGTTGGTGTGTGATTTGTGTTTACTTAATCCTGCGATCTTGGCGGTAAGTCGTTTATCCGGGGTCCTCGGGGCACTCGGACAGATCCTGTTAAGTTGTTTGGTGCACACGCATAGCTGTCTGAGGTCTTTGAGACAAGGACAGGTGCATGTGGGCCCGATAACTTGGGAGGTTCTGCGACAATGACTTCCCTCAGCCGCACGATTCATTTTCGACGGCTACGATCGTGACTCCTCTTCACGAGAGAACCGCGAACACGGCGTCACTGGCTCATGGTCACGGCCGATAGGCGACAACTCGACTCCTCAGCCTCTCGGAAGGCTGGAACATTCCAGAATTGCCGCGACATCGACTACATTTGTGATCCCCGATCCTCCCCGTCCTGCTCCTCCGCCTCGGCCTCCGACAACGACGTCGAACACCACCGCTGCCGCCCCTACCTCCTCCACCAGCACGAGCACCACCCATTGTCCTCTACATACGACGTTTGGATGATCTTCGAGCCCACCTCCGTCGAGGAGCGCCGCCACTGAGAGCACCTAGAGGGGGGTGAATAGGTGATCCTGTAAAATTCAACACTAAATAGCCACAAAACTTGGTTATAGAAATGTTAGTGCGACTAAGTAGTTGAGAAGCGAATTCTTGTGGACAAGACAATCACAGAAAGATCAACACAAGTCACGCGATTTTTATCCCGTGGTTCGGCCAAGTAACATTTGTCTACTTCCACGTTGTGGCGTCCCAATGGACGAGGGTTGCACTTAACCCCTTTCAATTGATCCGATGATCAACTTGAATACCATGGTTTTTTCTTTAGATGATTATCCCCGTTTGTGAGGAATCTCCACAAGATTGGAGTCTCTCGCCCTTACAATAAAGATCACAATAAAAGCATGAAGTAAGGTTGGGATGAGCAACACACACAAGACACAAATCGCAGCACACCCACGCACACAAGAGAAAACTTGAGCTCAAATGACAACACAGAGAGTCCTTGACTCGAATAGAGCTCAAATCGCTAACACAACGAAACGAATGTGCGGGAACGAAGTCTGGATGCCTTAGGATGCTTAGTGAATGCTTGTGTAGCTCCTCCATGCGCCTAGGGGTCTCTTTTATAGCCCCAAGGCACCTAGGAGCTGTTGGAGGCCAACAAGGAAGGCCATCCTTGCCTTCTATCGAGTGGCGCACCGGACAGTCCGGTGCGCCACCAGACAGTCACTGTAGACGGTCCGGTGCCGATCTCCTTCCTTTTCTGGCGCAGACGACCATTGGGCCAGTTGGCGCACCGGACAGTTCGGTGCCCCCTGTCGACTGTTGGTGCGGGCCACGCGTCGCCCGCGGATTACGCGGTCGACCGTTGCGCTGGCGACCGTTGGCTCACCGAACAGTCTGGTGCACCACCGGACAGTCCGATGAATTATAGTTGTACGCCGCCAAACTTTCCCCGAGAGCGGCCAGTTCATCAGAAACCAGTCTGGCGCACCGGACACTGTCCGGTGCACCACTGGACAGTCCGGTGTGCCAGACTAAGCTGATCTTTGGCTGCACACATCCAATCTTTTGCAATCCTTTTCTTTTCTTCTTTTCTCTATTTCTAACACTTAGATAACTTCATTAGTATTCAAAAACAAATGTACTAAGTCTAGAAACATAACTTCTCTTTGATTTGCACTTCTCTCTTCATTTAGCGCATAAGAACTCAATTAAATATGTTGGGCACTTAATCACCAAAACATAATAGAAATTGCCCAAGGGCATATTTCCCTTTCAATCTCCCCCTTTTTAGTGATTTATGCCAACACATCCAAAAGCAACCAAAAGAAGTGCAACATCAATGCAATTGAGAACAAAATTGTCTTTGCACAAGTTTTGACAATTTGGATCATTTTTTGCCACCACTTGGTTTGTTTTTGCAAATCAAATTTATCTTCCTATCTCTAAGTCAAACACACTTGTTTAGGCACAAAGAGAGATATTCCAATGGAAAAATGGATCAAATACCAAAAACTCCCCCTTTTTGCCATAATAAAAAATTCTCCCCCACAAGAGACCAAATTTTGCAATAAGAGTATTTTGACTAAATCAAAAGTTCTAACTCTATTGTTTTCAAAATTCACAAGTGGTAGCTGATCCATTTGCTTTGGCCTTAATTTCTCCCCCTTTGGCATTAAGCACCAAAACGGGATCATTCTTGGCCCTTTAACCCCATTGCCTCACCAAAATTGTCAATTAAGAGCAAAAAAGTCAATAAGAGCATAAGTATGAACTTGGAAGTAAATACACCAATACCGGAGTGCAGTGAAAGTCTTTGCATGGTCCAAGTTCACCTTTCCCTTTCAATGCACCTTTGAGACTACATCAAGTATACTCAAACACAGACGTTAGTCTCAAAGGGTCAAGTTGTAGCACATCTCCCCCTGAATATGTGCATCATTCACACATGGACTTGTGAGGTCCGGGGATCCCTTGCACAACTTGAGCACCATAAATAAGCAACAATTCATATCAATGCATGAAGTAACATGATCAAAGGCATAAAACACATGTATGCTATAGATCGATCCAAGTTACGCGAATCTACGACATTTAGCTCACTACGTAACCTGCAAAAGGTTTTCTCATCTAATGGCTTGGTAAAGATATCGGCTAGCTGGTTCTCGGTGCTAACATGGTACACTTCGATATCTCCCTTTTGCTGGTGGTCTCTCAAAAAGTGATGCTGGATGTTTATGTGCTTAGTGCGGCTGTGTTCAACAAGATTATTGGAAGTCGCCTAGAGGGGAGTGGATAGGCGAAACCTGAAAATTATAACTTTATCCCCCAACTAGATCCCTTGATTAGTGGTTAGAACAAGATATACAATTATCGGAGTATAAAAACTAAGTCCTTGCTTGTAAAGAGTATTGCTTCCAAATAATGTGGAATTGATAAAACAATACAACTAATAGGTCTATGAGAAATAAAGCAAAGGGGCTTAGATAAGAAGAGCAATAACACAAGTTCTTTCTTGCAAGGTGTTGCTTCACTAAATGAGAATTTAACTTAAAGCAGCACCAAATAGTATTAGCAAAGAATGGAGCAAGAAAACTTAGAAAGGGAAAGAACAAGCAAATCACAAGCAATAAGCACACGAGACACGGGTGATTTGTTTTACCGAGGTTCGGCCCTCGAAGGCCTAGTCCCCGTTGAGGAATCCACTAAGGACGGGTCTCTTTCAACCCTTTCCCTCTCTTCACCGATCACGCAAGACCGACGAGCTCTTCTTCTTCTCAAGGATCACTTAAGACCCCGCAAGGACCATCACACTCTTTGGTGTCTCTTGCTAGCTTTACAAGCCTCCAAAACTTTAGAGAAAGTTCAATGGGAGTCAAAACTCCATGCGCAAAAGAACACAAAGATGTAGTACACACTATCTCTCAATGAATCTCACAACGCACTAGAGCTAAATCACACGAGAGGCTTTCTTTTGCTTGCTCTCACTTTTGTGGCACTTGTGTGGGTTGTAGTGGTCTAAATCTTGTGTATAGGATGGATCAATGAATATATGTGGTTGGGAGGGCTTGAGTATGTCAACTAGATGACTTGGAATGTTGCTTGGGCTCCCCCACTTGAAGTGGCCGGTTGGGATGGTATTTATAGCCACCATCCAAAATGTAGCCGTTGGAGAAGGCTGCTAGCGATGGGCGCACCGGACAGTCCGGTGCGCCACCGGACAGTGTCCGGTGCGCCGCCACGTCATCCTGTTCGTTAGGGTTGGAACTGGTCGACCGTTGGAGGCTTTGTCCTCATGCGGCACCGGACAATCCGGTGCGACACCGGACAGTCCGGTGCCCCTCTGACCGTCTGCTCTGACATCTGATTTGCACTGTTTACTTTGCAGAGTCGACCGTTGTGCGCAGATGACCGTTGCTCCGCTGGCGCACCGGACAGTCCGGTGAATTATAGCGGAGGTGCGCCTGGGAAACCCGAAGGTGAAGAGTTTGAAGTCGGTCTTCCCTGGTGCACCGGACACTGTCCGATCGGACAGTCCGGTGCGCCAGACCAGGGAGCACTTCGGTTTCATTTGCTCCTTTCTTCTTGAACCCTTTTTAATCTTTGTATTGGCTTTGAGTTGAACCTTTGGCACCTGTAGAACATATACTCTAGAGCAAACTAGTTAGTCCAATTATTTGTGTTAGGCATTTCAACCACCAAAATCATTTAGGAAAAGGTTTAAAGCTTATTTCCCTTTCAATCTCCCCCTTTTGGTGATTGATGCCAACACAAACCAAAGCAAATATATAAGTGAATAATTGAACTAGTTTGCTTAAGGTAAGTGCAAAGGTTGCTTAGAATTAAACCAATATTATTCTTTTTCTAGATATGCACGGTTTGCTTTTCTTCTTTATTTAATATTTTGGACCACGCTTGCACCATTAGTTTTGTTTTTGCAAATCCTTTGTAAAATTCTTCTTAAAAACATTTTGCAAATAGTCAAAGGTACATGAATAAGATTGAAAGAAGCATTTTCAAGATATGAAGTTTTTCTCCCCCTATTTCAAATGCTTTTCCTTTGACTAAAACAAAACTCCCCCTTGATAAAATTATCCTCTTAGTGTTCAAGAGGGTTTTACAAATTTTTGAAGATACTTTCTCCCCTTTTTGAAAACACATAAAGATATCAATTTGAAAACTTCATTTTTAAATTTCGGTGGTGGTGCGGTCCTTTTGCTTTGGGTTAATACTTTCTCCCCCTTTGGCATGAATCGCCAAAAACGGATACTTGTGAGTGAAATATAAGCCCTTTTACGTTCTCCCTAATGGCAAACAAATAAATATGAGAGAAGATTATACCAAGGTGGAGAATCATGCAGAATACCGGCTAAGAGTGGATAATACCGATGGAGTTGAGTGGAAGCGTTGTCTTTGCCGAATACTCCATTTCCCTTTCAATCTATGACTTAGCATGAAGTACACTTGCAAAACACATCAGTCATAGAAAATGAAAGAGATATGATCACAAGATATATCAATTAAGCATGAACATAGATTGCTCCCCCTAAATATGTGCATGGAGAGGAACACATATTTTGGCCTTAAATGCCAATTGCACACAATTAGGTTAATGAGAACATATCTATATCATACAGAATGTGAAGTGCATTGTGTCATAGTATAAGTGTGATGCTTATGACAGTTTATGCACTTATGAAAGCATGTTATGAACAATTTAAGCATTTACCCTTGAGGATTTCAAAGAGGCTTAAGGACCATCCACCTTTGGAACAAAGGCAGTTTATCCTCGTTACAAGGTTAAGCTTTAAGCTCTTTGACAATAAAATCACTTCATCTAGTTTTAACACAGATGCATTAATGCAGGAGTGAGATTATGAGATGTTAAACTAGGTATGAAGCAGGGTTAATGCATGGACATGCTTTCTCTTCCTTTTATACAAGATATGCAAAGAATGTATATAAAAGGGAGATTTATGTGCATGTATAAGTGAGATGAAGTAGTTTTACCCTTTTGTACCTTCACATAGAGATGCTCTCTTCATTGTGCTTTGTCCTTAGTCTTAGATGCTTAAGACCTATACTCAAGACAATATATGGAAATATTTTGCACAAGAGAGAGTTCTACAACTAGTGATCCTTTTCTAAGTCATTGTCAGCATATAACAAATGGATCACAAATTGCATAGATGAATCATGAATTCTCCTTTAACTTAGTGCACATCAAGAGAGATATCGATTGATAGTATATACGACACTAAGAAACATGAGTGTTAATTGAAGTTATTCAATGATCAAACAAATAACAGATGTGATCAAAAGAACAACATATGCATTCAATAAGATAGGAGAATCTAGTAGATATGCTACTTTAGCAATGAAAGCTACAATCCTTGATAAAGATGACATTATTCTAACAAGATGGATTGATTTGTAGTAGCATACTTCATGAGAATCATATTCTCATACTTGAGACTAAATGAGATTACTAAGATAAAGTGTTAGTCTCTACATGATCAAGATATAGAAATAGACTCCCCCTAAAGATATGCATCAAGAATTTGAATGAGATGAATAGACGCATTCATTTTAGAGACGTGTAGGGAGAAGCATTATACATCTTGATCAAGGCTTATAAGATTTGCAATAAACACCTTATGCCTGATATTCTCATAATGAAAAGGATTTAGAATACTCACAACCACAACATTGATTGTTTTGTAGAAGTAGGTGGTGTTGTTCTTGATGTCCTCCTCTTTCATTTGAGAGTCCTCCCTTTGCAGTGGCTTCTTTTTCCTTCCAAACTTATTGAAAATACTCAAGAAAGATGTTAATAGCACAAGGGAGTATATAATGAAGGATGATTTCTTTAGATAGGAAATAAACACAATTCATCATCCATAATTCACATATACATGAAGTAAATTCCTTAACGTTAGTGCACATCATTAGGAAAGAGGAATATGCACCTTTAAACATTTTGATCAATCATAGGAAATTTACTTCTTCATATTGAATTTATTAATCATTACTTAGAAGCAGATCAATATGAGAACATGTATAGCAAAGGCATGAAATAGATTCTAATTGACTAATGCATTTATGAGAACGAGATTGAATGTACACCTAGCAAAAATTAAGTCCAATAAAGAATCTATTCTTCACATGGGTAGAATAAGATAATTTGGAGTAAATAACCATTGATGGGAAAAAGAGTTCCCATACCTTTGCTTTTACCTTTCTTCCTTAGGGTGAAGAGTAACCCTAGAGGCTTGTGACTTTAGACATGCACTTTCTCTTTTGTAGATTTCCATAGGTAAGCTCAAAAGATACATGGTTAGTAACACAAGCACAAGTTCCCCTTTTTGTAATCATTTTGATAAGGAATGAAAAGTGGATTACTAAAGCAAGGAAACTTCATAATATGAACTAGATTATTCCATGATATATGCTTAGTTTTAACTTATAAAACAAGCATAGTTAATTTTTCAAGATTATGGGAATAAATCCAATTCATAACATGGAGAGTGATGAATGTAGAAGAATCATATCCAATTTGAGCAAGAAGCACAACAACATAAGTCATTGGATTGATTTTTCTTTTTATGTTAGATTACGCACTTCCAAAGAGAAACTTATTCTCTACAAGTGAGACTACTTGGGTTACTTAGACAAAAGCATTAGTCTCACTATTCTAGTTATAGAGAGAATTTTCTTTTTATAAGTGTCCTAAGGATTTGAATTCCTTACATGGCACCTTATTCTCTTAAGAACTTAGAATATCTCTCTATATCTAGAATCATGGCAATAATAAGATAATTAGTGTAAAACATGCCATGAGGTACTCACAACAATTTAAGGCATGTAGATTGCCATAGAATAGAAATGATGAATATGCAATCTACCATATGAGAGGAATTTCTTCAAAGAATGGTGACATAATTTTAAGGACATTTAAAGTGCTTCTTTTTCTATGTGACTACACAGAACACATGAGAAAATATAATTTAAGATGCGTGCACCTAAAACATAAGTGTTACCATCCTTTGGCTTTCCTCCATGTTGTAGGCCTTGATCTTTCTGCACAGGGTAATTCTTTATTTCCTACAACATCAAAATCTTTCATGAGATGATATGAGTTTTGAATATAATAAATTTAAATAACTTTGGGTCAATCTTGGATATATAGATCATTGAAGATTGATAGCTTGAGTTAATAAAAATTGAATTGACTCTCTCAAGCACCCCAAAGCTTCATATCATCTCCTTCTCCTGCAAAGCTTGTCAAGCATATTTTGGTACCCATCGCTTGATGGGTCCATCAAGGTTAGTCAACAAAGATCTAGGATCCCAAATGTCCTTTGTGCTAGTACTAGGTAAACTCATTACCTTTTTAGCACAAGTTGCAATTTTGGGTTGCCTAGTTACATGAGAATTAATTGACAAGCTAGGAGTCGGGTTGTTACCAATGGGACAATCTTTGCATTGATGTCCCTTCTTTCGGCATATGTAGCATAGGCAATCTTCAAGCCTTGAAGATTTCTTCCTTCCTTGTTTCTTGCTTGCTACATGGTTAGTGGATATTTTCTTTTCTAACATAATGCCTTTTTGTTTTAAATAGGGACAAGACCTAATTAAGTGTCCCTTCTTTGAGCATTTAAAACAAAGTTTATCATCCTTGTTAATAATCAAGTCATTTTTAATATAGGGACATGACCTAATCGAGTGCCCCTTTTCAAAGCATTCACTACACTTCTTACTTCTCTTAGTGTGAAGTGTGGCTTGATTATTACCTTGGATGTTACCTTTTATGGAGGCGTGGTTGAGGCTTTTGGAGGAGGCATTGATTTTCATCTTTTGTTCCTTCCTCTTGGCAATCCTCAAGTCCTTGACATTTTCTTCAAGGGATTTAGTGCATGCCACGGTTGTTCCCATCTCAAGCTTCTTCATCATGTGATCACGGTTATCTTGAGAAGGTTGAGCAATGCACTTCCCTTTTAGTTGTGTCAAGCTCATTTTTAGCCTCTCATTTTCTTCTTTGAGCTTTTGATATGTATCATCTTTCGTTCCTGCAAATTCTAGCTCAAAGGAAGATTTGCTTGTCGACGGACAACAAGCATTAGCACATGGTAATGTAGTTTCAATTTGAATATATGTGCATGAGTGAGGTTGTTGGAATTTTAAGTTTTCTATCACAACCTCATGAGCAATATTTAATATGATATGATCATCCATAAGATTTTCATGAGAACATAGAAGCATATCATATTTTTCTTGAAAAGCTAGATTTTCAAATTTTAGCTTTTCTACTTGGTCCGTAAGTAAGGCATTCCTATTTACTAATTGAGCGATAACAATGTAAAGAGTTATCTTGCTCAATTGAAATAGTTTCATACATTTGGACCAAATCAACATGAGAGCACTTTAGCTCCTCATGTTCTTTAGTCAACTCGTCAAAGCTTAGCATTTTTATGGAGAGAATATCTTCTTGCCTTTGACGAGCTTCGCTTTGCTCTCTCGCTCTTTTTAGATGTTTGAGCATGACCGCCTTATCTTCTTGGCTTAGGCGAGCGTAGATGTCGGGGACCATAATTAGGGGTACCCTCAAGACTCCTAAATCTCAGCTGGTAACCCCCATCAGCACAAAGCTGCAAAGGCCTGGTGGGTGCGATTAAGTCAAGGATCGGTCCATTCAAGGGACGCGATCACGCCTCGCCCGAGCCCAGCCTCGGGCAAGGGCAGCCGACTCCGGAGGATCTACGTCTCGCCCGAGGACCCCCTCCAGCAACGGACACACCTTCGGCTCGCCCGAGGCCCAGTCTTCACCAAGAAGCAACCTTGGCCAAATCGCCACGCCAACCGACCAAATTGCAGGGGCATTTAATGCAAAGGTGGCCTGACACCTTTATCCTGATGCACGCCCTCCAGTCGACAGAGCCGAAGTGACCGCAGTCACTTCGCCGCTCCACTGACCAGTCTGACAAGAGGACAGCGCCGCCTGTGCCGCTTCGACTGCTGAGCCACTCGATAGAGTGAGGCTGACAGCAGCCAAGTCCGGCCTCAGGCGTCATAGGAAACTTCGCTTCGCCCGACCCCAGGGCTCGGACTCGGGCTCAGCCCCGGAAGACGACGAACTCCGCTTCACCCGACCCCAGGGCTCGGACTCGGGCTCAGCCCCGGAAGACGATGAACTCCGCTTTGCCCGACCCCAGGGCTCGGACTCGGGCTCAGCCCCGGAAGACGACGGACTCCGCTTCGCCCGACCCCAGGGCTCGGACTTGGGCTCAGCCCCGAAAGACGACGAACTCCGCCTCGCCCGACCCCAGGGCTCGGACTCAGCCCTGGCCTCAGCCGAGGGTCTCCGCCTCGTCCGACCCGGGGGCTCGGACTCGACCTCGACCTTGGAAGACAGACTCGACCTCGACCTCGGAGGAGCCTCCACCTCGCCCAAACTAGGGCTTGGACCGACCACGTCGACAGGAAGCACCATCATTACCCTACCCCGAGCTGACTCAGGCTACGGGGAACAAGACCGGCATCCCATCTGGCTCGCTCCACTATACGAGTAATGATGGCGCCCCGCATGCCCTGTGACGACGGCGGCTCTCAGCCCCCTTATGGAAGCAAGAGGACGTAAGCAAGGACTCGACAACCCCGACAGCTGTCCTTCCGCCAGGCTCCAGCGCTCCTCCGACGGCCACGACACCACACGAACTGGGTGCCAAAACCTCTCCGGCTGCCACGATGGCATGTACTTAGGGCGCTAGCTCTCCTCCGCTAGACACGTTAGCACACTGCTACACCCCCATTGTACACCTGGATCCTCTCCTTACGCCTATAAAAGGGAGGTCTAGGGCCCTCTTATAGAGGGTTGGCCGCGCGGGGAAGGACGGGACGGCGCTCGCGCAAGGCCGCTTGCTCCCTCCCGCGTGGACGCTTGTAACCCCCTACTGCAAGCGCACCCGACCTGGGAGTGGGGCTAACACGAAGGCCGCGGGTTCCATACTCCCACGCCTGTCTCCCTCCGGCTGCTTCTCCCCCTTCGCGTTCTGCCTCGCGCCGAACCATCTGGGCTGGGGCACGCGGCGACGATTTACTCGTCGGTCCAGGGACCCCCCGGGTTTCGAAACACCGACAGTTGGCGCACCAGGTAGGGGCCAGCTGCGTGTTGACGAACAGCTTCCCGTCAAGCTCCAGATGGGCAGTCTCCAGCAACCTCTCTGACCCGGGACGACGCTCCGTTTTGGGAGTCTTGAGTTCATGTCCCTCGACGGCAGCTACGACATGATACTCCTTCCCCCGCCACGCGACAACGACAATGGCGGTCGACAACCCGCCCGCCGGCGGGGAAATCGACGACGCCTTCCCCACGTGGTGGAAGGACGACATTCGGGCTTGTCCCGTCCCCTCCCCCGCCGATGGAGGAGGAGGCGGGGCAACCAAGGCCAAGCAGGGGGCGACACCTCGTTGGCTGTCGAGCGAGTCGACGGCGCCGGCGCCCCAACGGAGAGCGCGTCGGGCATCGGCCTCGCATCTGAGACGAAGACGAGCGCTGTCTCCCCGCAACACACCAACCTCAAGCAAACGGACGACGCCAGCACGCTCGCGAAGGACTTGCTAGGCGTCACCCTCGTACCTAAGACGACGGTGCAGTCAGTCCCTAACGCGACTTCGTCACCGCTCATCGACTAAAAGGTACCGACCGATTCCCATCTCGCGCCTTTTGGATTCGGCCTCAACCTGCCAAGCAACTCCGCTTCGTTGGACACTCTCATAGAGGTGAGTCCAAACCCTCTGGGGTATCGTGTGCGGTCACCCTAGGACCGGCTGACGGCCGACTCGACCTACGGGCCCTCGGGGTCAGAGGAAGATGGCGAGCCCGACCTCTGTTGGAATTTCTCCAGACTTGGTAACCCCAGTGTCGTGCGGGACTTCATGACCGCATGCGACTACTGCCTTTCCGACTGTTCCGACGGTAGCCGCAGCCTCGGCGACGAGGACTGCGGCCCAAGTCGCGAATGTTTCCACGTCGATCTAGGGGGTCCCGGCGAAGGCAACCATCTTGGTATGCCAGAGAACGGTGATCCCCCTAGGCCCGTGCCTCGCGTCGACGTCCTTCGGGAGCTAGCTGTGGTCCCCGTCCTGGCGGGGGGTCCTGACCCACAGCTCGAGCAAATCCGCGAGATGCAGGCCAGGCTCGACGAGGGAGCAGGAACGCTTGTGCCGATCCACCGAGACATCGGGCAGGAATGGGCGGGCCAACCTCCGGCCGGAGAAGCGCGTCATCTCCCCTAGGGCATCCAGCACCGCATCACCGACGATGTCAGGGTAAGGCCGCCATCGGATTCCAGTGGAGTCGGCCAGAACCTGGCTGCAGCGGCAATGCTTCTCCGCACGATGCCGGAGCCATCCACCACCGAGGGGCGGCGTATCCAGGGAGAGCTCAAGAATCTCCTGGAGGACGCCGCGGTCCGACGGGCCGAAAGCTCTGCCTTCCGAAGGCAGGGGTACCCCTCGGAACATCGCGCCGCAACTTCCCGATTCATGCGGGAAGCCTCGGTCCACACCGGGCGCACGCGCAACATAGCGCCTGCGGCCCCGGGTCGCCTCGGCAACGAGCACCATCACCACAGCCGTCGGGCCCACCTCGACAAGAGGGTGCGCTGAGGCTACCACCCCAGGCGTGGGGGACGCTACGACAGCGGGGAGGATCGGAGTCCTTCGCCCGAACCACCCGGTCCGTAGGCTTTCAGCCGCGCCATACGACGGGCGCCATTCCCGACCCGGTTCCGAACCCCGACTACTATCACAAAGTACTCGGGGGAGACGAGACCGGAACTGTGGCTCGCGGACTATCAGCTGGCCTGCCAACTGGGTAGAACGGACGATGATAATCTCATCATCCGCAACCTCCCCCTGTTCCTCTCCGACACCGCTCGAGCCTGGCTGGAGCACCTGCCTCCGGGGCAGATCTCCAACTGGGACGACCTGGTCCAAGCCTTCGCCGGCAATTTCCAAGGCACGTACGTGCGCCCTGGAAACTCCTAGGATCTTCGAAGCTGCCGCCAGCAGCCGGGAGAGTCTCTCCGGGACTACATCCGGCGATTCTCGAAGCAGCGCACCGAGCTGCCCAACGTCACCGATTTGGATGTCATCGGCGCGTTCCTCGCCGGCACCACCTGCCGCGACCTGGTGAGCAAGCTGGGTCACAAGACCCCCACCAGGGCGAGCGAGCTGATGGACATCGCCACCAAGTTCGCCTCTGGCCAGGAGGCGGTTGAGGCCATCTTTCGGAAGGACAAGCAGCCCTAGGGCCGCCCACCGGAAGATGTTCCTGAGGCGTCAACTCAGCGCGGCACCAAGAAGAAAGGCAAGAAGAAGTCGCAAGCGAAACGCGACGCCGCCGACGCGGACCTTGTCGCCGCCGCCGAGTACAAGAACCCTCGGAAACTTCCCGGAGGTGCCAACCTCTTCGACAAGATGCTCAAGGAGCCGTGCCCCTATCATCAGGGGCCCGTCAAGCACACCCTTGAGGAGTGTGCCATGCTTCGACGCCACTTTCACAAAGTCGGGCCACCCGCGGAGGGTGGCAAGGCTCTCGACGACGCTAAGAAAGAAGATCGCAAGGCAGGAGAGTTCCCCGAGGTCCGCGACTGCTTCATGATCTACGGTGGGCAAGTGGCAAACGCCTCGGCTCGGCACCGTAAGCAAGAGCATCGGGAGGTCTACTTGGTAAAGGTGGCGGCGCCAGTCTACCTAGACTGGTCCGACAAGCCCATCACTTTCGACCAGGCCGACCATCCCGACCATGTGCCGAGCCCGGGGAAATACCCGCTCGTTGTCGACCCCATCATCGGCAACGTCAGGCTCACCAAGGTCCTCATGGACGGAGGCAGCAGCCTCAACATCATCTACACTGAGACCCTCGGGCTCCTGCGGATCGATCTGTCCACGGTCCGGATGGGTGCTGCGCCTTTCCACGGGATCATCCCCGGGAAGCGCGTCCAACCCCTCGGACAACTCGATCTACCCGTCTGCTTTGGGACGCCCTCCAACTTTCGAAGGGAGACCCTCACGTTCGAAGTGGTCGGGTTTCGAGGAACCTACCACGCAGTGCTGGGGAGGCCATGCTACACCAAGTTCATGGCCGTCCCCAACTACACCTACCTCAAGCTCAAGATGCCGGGCCCCAACGGGGTCATCACCGTCGGGCCCACGTACTGACACACGTACGAACGTGACGTGGAGTGCGTGGAGTACGCCGAGGCCCTCGCCGAGTCCGAGGCCCTCATCACCGACCTGGAGAGCCTCTCTAGGGAGGCGCCAGACGTGAAGCGCCACGCTGGCAACTTTGAGCCAGCGGAGACGGTTAAGTCTGTCCCTCTCGACCCCTGCAACGATGCCTCCAAGCAGATCCGGATCGGCTCCGAGCTCGACCCCAAATAGGAAGCAGTGCTCGTCGACTTTCTCCGCGCAAACGTCGACATCTTCGCGTGGAGTCCCTCGGACATGCCCGGCATACCGAGGGAAGTCGCCGAGCACTCGCTGGATATCCGAGCTGGAGCCCGACCCGTGAAGCAGCCTCTGCGCCGATTCGACGAAGAAAAGCGCAGAGCCATAGGCGAGGAGATCCACAAGCTAATGGCGGCAGGGTTCATCAAAGAGGTATTCCATTCCGAATGGCTTGCCAACCCTGTGCTTGTGAGAAAGAAAGGGGGAAATGGCGGATGTGTGTAGACTACACTGGTCTAAACAAAGCATGTCCGAAAGTTCCCTACCCTCTGCCTCGCATCGATCAAATCGTGGATTCCACTGCTGGGTGCGAAACCTTGTCTTTCCTCGATGCCTACTCAGGGTATCACTAGATCAGGATGAAAGAGTCCGACCAGCTCACGACTTCTTTCATCACACCCTTCGGCATGTACTGCTATGTTACCATGCCGTTTGGTTTGAGGAATGCGGGTGCAACGTACCAGCGATGCATGAACCATGTGTTCGGCGAACACATCGGCCGAACGGTCGAGGCCTACGTCGATGACATCATAGTTAAGACGAGGAAAGCCTCCGACCTCCTTTCCGACCTTGAAGTGACATTCCGATGTCTCAAGGCGAAAGGCGTGAAGCTCAATCCCGAAAAGTGTGTCTTCGGGGTCCCCCGAGGCATGCTCTTGGGGTTCATTGTCTCCGAGCGAGGCATCGAGGCCAACCCGGAGAAGATCGCAACCATCACCAGCATGGGGCCCATCAAGGACTTGAAAGGCGTACAGAGGGTCATGGGATGCCTCGCGGCTCTGAGCCGTTTCATCTCGCGCCTCGGCGAAAGAGGCCTGCCTCTATACCGCCTCTTAAGGAAGGCTGAGTGCTTCGCTTGGATCCCTGAGGCCGAGGAAGCCCTCAGGAACCTGAAGGCGCTCCTCACGAACGCGCCCATCTTGGTGCCCCCGCTGCCGGAGAAGCCCTCTTGATCTACGTCACCGCAACCACTCAGGTGGTTAGCGCCGCGATTGTGGTTGAGAGACGAGAAGAGGGGCATGCATTGCCCGTCCAGAGGCTACTCTACTTCATCAGTGAGGTACTGTCCGAGACCAAGATCCGCTACCCGCAAATTCAGAAGCTACTGTATGCGGTGATCCTGACGCAGCAGAAGTTGCGACACTACTTCGAGTCTCATCCGGCAACTGTGGTGTCATCCTTCCCCCTGGGGGAGATCATCCAGTCCCGAGAGGCCTCGGGTAGAATTGCAAAGTGGGCGGTGGAGATCATGGGCGAGACGATCTCGTTCGCTTCTCGGAAGGCCATCAAGTCCCAGGTCTTAGCGGACTTCATGGCTGAATGGGTCGACACCCAGCTCCCAACAGTTCCGATCCAACCGGAGCTCTGGACCATGTTTTTCGACGGGTCGCTGATGAAGACGGGGGCCGGCGCGGGCCTGCTCTTCATCTCGCCCCTTGGGAAGCACCTGCGCTACGTGCTACGCCTCCACTTCCTGGCGTCCAACAACGTGGCAGAGTACGAGGCTCTGGTAAATGGGTTGCAAATCGCCATCGAGCTAGGGGTCCGACGCCTCGACGCTCGCGGTGACTTGCAGCTCGTCATCGACCAAGTCATGAAGAACTCCCACTGCCGCGACCCGAAGATGGAAGCCTACTGTGATGAGGTTCGGCGCCTGGAAGACAAGTTATACGGGCTCGAGCTCAACCACATCGCCCGACGCTACAACGAGACTGCGGACGAGCTGGCTAAAATAGCCTCGGGGCGAACAACGGTTCCCCTGGACGTATTCTCCCGAGACCTGCATCAACCCTCCGTCAAGACCGACGACACGCCCGAGCCCGAGAAGGCCTCGGCCCAGCCCGAGACACCCTCGGCACAGTCTGAGGTACCCTCGGCTCGGCCCGAGGCACCCTCGGCCCCCAAGGGTGAGGCACTGCGCATCGAGGAGGAGCGGAGCGGGGTCACGCCTAATCAAAACTGGCAGACCCCGTACCTGCAATATCTCCACCGAGGAGAGCTACCCCTCGACCAAGCCGAAGCTCGGCGGTTGGCGCGGCGCGCCAAGTCGTTTGTCTTGCTGGGGAACAAGAAGGAGCTCTACCACCGCGGCCCCTCAGGCATCCTCCAGCGATGCATTTCCATCGCCGAAGGTCAGGAGCTCTTACAAGAGATACACTCGGGGGCTTGCGGCCATCACGCAGCACCTCGAGCCCTCGTTGGAAACGCCTTCTGACAAGGTTTCTACTGGCCGACGGTAGTGGCCGACGCCACTAGAATTGTCCGCACCTGTGAAGGGTGTCAGTTCTACGCGAGGCAGACCCACCTGCCCGCTCAGGCTCTGCAGACCATACCCATCACCTGGCCGTTTGCTGTGTGGGGTCTGGACCTCGTCGGCCCTTGCAGAAGGCACCCGGGGGCTACACGCACCTGTTGGTCGCCATCGACAAATTCTCTAAGTGGATCGAGGTCCGACCCCTAAACAGCATCAGGTCCGAACAGGCGGTGGCGTTCTTCACCAACATCATCCATCGCTTTGGGGTCCCGAACTCCATCATCACCGACAACGACACCCAGTTCACTGGCAGAAAGTTCCTGGACTTCTGCGAGGACCACCACATCCGGGTGGACTGGGCCGTCGTGGCTCACCCCATGACGAATGGGCAGGTAGAATGTGCCAACAGCATGATTCTGCAAGGACTCAAGCCTCGGATCTACAACGACCTCAACAAGTTCGGCAAGTGGTGGATGAAGGAGCTCCCCTCGGTGGTCTGGAGTCTGAGGACAACGCCGAGCTGAGCCACGGGCTTCACACCGTTCTTTCTAGTCTATGGGGCAGAGGCCATCTTGCCCACAGACTTAGAATACAGTTCCCCGAGGACGAGGGCCTACGCCGACCAAAGCAATCGAGCCAATCGAGAAGACTCACTGGACCAGCTGGAGGAGGCTCGGGACATGGCCTTACTACACTTGGCGCGGTACCAGCAGTCCCTGCGACCCTACCACGCCCGAGGGGTTCGGTCCCGAGACCTCCAGGTGGGCGACCTGGTGCTTCGGCTGCGACAAGACGCCCGAGGGCGGCATAAGCTCACGCCTCCCTGGGAAGGGCCGTTCGTCATCGCCAAGGTTCTGAAGCCCGGAACATACAAGCTGGCCAACAGTCAAGGCGGGGTCTACAACAACGCTTGGAACATCCAACATCTACGTCGCTTCTACCCTTAAGATGCTTCCTAGTTGTTCGTATACCTCGTTCACACACAAAGTCTGGTCGTCAAGGAAGGGTCAGCCTTGCCTCGGCAAAGCCCAACCCTCCCTCGGGGGCTAGAAGGGGGAACCCCCTCTGCGTCGAAATTTTCCTCGAAAAAAAGAAAAAAAAATTCTGCCAGAATGACTTTCGTGCTTTTCGACTACTTCAAAAGTGGATCCTGAAAACGACGGAGTACACGTAAGCAGCCAAGGCTGACCGAGCCGAGGGACTCCTACGCCTCCGGGATATGGATACCTCACTCATCACCTTCTGCGATAAGTAACTCGCGCTCGGATAAGCGATTCCGCGGACCGAACATGTCTTCACGCTCGAAAGCTCCTCTGCCGGAACGATTTTTCGGGCCTTCTCGACTACGTCGGTGACAGAACCCTATGGACGAGTAAGAGTGTGCGTAAGCGGCAAGGCCGACCGAGCCGAGGGATTCCCACGCCTCCGGGATACGGATACCTCACTCATCACCTTCCGTGAAAGGCAACTCTCGCCCGCACAAACAATTCTGTTACCGACAAATAAGTCCGGATACTCGAAACAAGAGGAAAAGAAACACAGCTTTACAACACGACGATAGTGTGTTTGGGCCTCGGCGGCCGCAGAAAACATACACACGCTACAAGATGACCCGATCCTGTAGGCTCGGACATCGACAGTCGAAGGGGGCAGCAGCACCCTCGGCGTCAACTACACCTTCGGCGGGGTCTGACCTAGCCTCGGACGACGACGCGGTTGGAGGATCTCCACCCCGAAGGACGACATCAGCACCACACCCGGGCCATCGCCGCCAGGGTCTTCTCCAGGAATCCGGCTCAAGCAGACGGCTCGGCCAGCCACCCCGAGGCCTCGACCAGCTGTCCCCCGAAGACATTAGCCCGGCTTGTGGCCTCGGCAACTCAACTCCAGCGTCGGTCCTGCCAGTGGACGACCCGGCCAGGCTCTGGCCGACCAAGTCTTCTTTTCGAGCCAACTCTGCCTCTGTCCATGCTGACACCGCTACCTCCGGCTTCGGCTCATCGAAGAGCGGCCGAGGGGTCCCTTTAACTAAGCAAGAGAAGCCTCGGACAGCAAGGCCGACCGAGCCGAGGGACTCCTACGCCTCAGGGATACAGATACCTCACTCGTCACCTTCGCACGAGGCGACTCACGCTCGGTGAAGCGGTTCAGATAGTCGACAGGCGAGTCTTAGTGCTGGAAATGAAGGAAAAACACGGCTCCGTGCCGAAGATACATACATGTTCAGGCCCCGACAGCCACGATGAACAAGACACCTGTACTCAAAGTGCCATTACAAACGGAACTCCGTTTCCATCTCCGCAGGTACGAACAACCCCACACGATTGGGGGGACCTGCGGAGCAACAGAAGACCGACGAATGGCTCGTTGTCACCCGCCCCAGCAGCGGCGACGACGACGACTTCTGCTCCGGGGGGCCGAACAGCAGCAGCGATGACCTCAGGGCGGAAGCTGCTGCCATAAGGCCCTCGCCCATGCCCTCACTCGAGAGGCAAGGACGGGCAGAAGGCCGTAGAGTTGGAGGTCCGTCCGTGGGCAGCACTGGCTAGCTCGTCGGCGGAGAAACCTCTTCCGGCTACCGTGGCGGAAGGCGGCGCCGGGAGCGGCTCCGAAGCCACTCGGCTCAGAGAGCCAGGCACGCGGCGGCTGCCAACGCCACGAACGGCGAACGCCCTTCTCCCCGATCACTGAGGGAAGGAGCGGGCCGCCGCCCGCGCAGGGACCGACCCCAACTCGGCACACTCCCCTCCCCAGCACTGATGATGAACATCCTTGAAGCTGAGGGAGGGGCAGAGGCTGCAACCCGGTTCGCTTGTCCCCACCATCGAACTGGAGGTCACCGTCTTGGGTGACCTCCAGTGAGGGGATGCGGCTGGGCTGCATGATGAAAATCCTTGAAGCCGAACGATGGCTGAGAGGTACCAACTTCCACGAAGTTGCGTTCCTCCGACGACAAGGTGGAAGGATTGCGGGCGTCCCCCATCCGGGGGCTCAGAAGGTGGAAAGACACGACGCATAAGGGAACGCGAAGACATGGTCGTCTTTCAAGGGGGTCACCCTCCTTTTAAAGGCAACTCTCCCTACTTGCGTCCTCAGTCGTCGTGCGCTGAGTCTTCTCCAACACGCTCCAAGGTCCTCCCCCTACGGCGCGGGGGCTGGGTCCCACGCATCATGCAAGCCGGTCCAGGGCAGAAGAAGCCAAACCGCCGTGCGCAGGGCATGCAACTGCCCAGCGGTTACAAGCATTCCTCCACTTTCGCCCAGACCAGCGGGTGAAAGGGCAGACAGCCATGCAGGCGGCATGCAACCGTGCCAAGTGGGCGCGCCCCTCCGACTCCAACACACACAGCATGGAGGCCAGGGCTCACACGTCATGCAACCGGCGCGCTGGTTGCTACGTGCGAGCAACTGCACCGCCACTCGCACCACTGTCGCGCCTCCTCGACTGCGGAACCATTACCACGACTCGAGGCAACCCTGCATATGCCCAGCAGTGCCAGCTAGGCGCGACGGTCAATACGGCCAAAAATGGGCCGGCAGTAATGGCGGTGGCAGGCGGGCAGGAGCAGCGGTCACGTCGTCAACCAAGCTTACGTCCCATTCAGGGGCAGCGAGAGAACCCTCTCTCACGGCGTGAAGACGGCACGCCCGTGATCCGTTCCTCGAACGGCTCGCACACGCACAACGACCGCCTCGCGAACCACTCGCCCCATCGCATTAACTCCGCGGCGGGACAGGCGGCGCCTCAGACAGGAGAAGCAAGCGACGCTTCGCCTTCGCCATAATGACCGCGTCGAAAAAGGTACGCCACGTCATTCGATTTCGTATCCTTTTCCCTTTCCTCTTTCTCTCTCTTACAACAGGGACCGGGAAAGGGGGATACCCCGAAAAGGATCCTTCTCCGTGAAGGAAACAGGCCCCGAGCCTCCCTACTGATTAGAGGTTCGAAGGCTGGCCCCTCGGAGGGGTTCAACGGCCGCCTCAGAGCACTTGGGTTCTGCGCCCACTACTGGTTAGAGGTTCGATGGTCGGCCCCTCGGAAGGGTTCAACGGCCGCCTCAGGCCACTCGGGCTCCGCGCCCACTACTGATCAGGGGTTCGTAGGCTGGCCCTCGAAGGGTTCACAGTCGCCTCAGACACAGAGCGAGGGATGACCCTGGGTACGTTCGATACATAACCAAGGCTCGGGCTATGCTCCCGAGGTACCCTAGGACATTTCCGAGACCAGCGGGAACGATCTTGTAATAGAATCCCATCAGAGGGAGGCATCGAGCCCTCGTACCCTGTCAAAAGGGGACCGGGTCCGGTAGATCACCCGCAGCCCGCAGGTACTTTTGGAGCGCGCCTCCGGGCCTCTAGCTGACCCCTAACAAATGGGGCACGGGCGTCCGCTCGGATTACCCGCCAGCAGCTCACCGGAGACACCATGTTCGGCGCCCTCCGAGGGCAACATGGCGCTTTCCCCCTCCTCCTTGCGGAAAGGCGACGCAGGGGCGTATGTAAAAAAGTCGAGTCTGTCCTTGACCGTCCTCTCGCCCTGTGCAGAGGCTCGGGGGCTGCTCTCGCAAACCTGGCTCCGGCCAACCCGTTGACAGCGTCAACATACCAGCCTGAGAACTTGGGACCCGACCGTGCACCCGGGCTACGGCCAGCTCGCATGAGGGAACAACTAGACCAGCCGAAGTGTTGCGAAACACACTAAGACCTCGAAGGAGTCAAACTACTCCTCCGAGGCCTCGGGGGCTACACCCGGTGGGTGCGCTTGCGCGCACCCACCGGAACAAAATGCAACCAAAAAAGGTTGGTCCCCTTGCAAAAAAGTGCGGCAAAAGCCTCCAAGCGAGCATTAACACTCCCTTCGAGGCTCGGGGGCTACTGTCGGGGACCATAATTAGGGGTACCCTCAAGACTCCTAAATCTCAGCTGGTAACCCCCATCAGCACAAAGCTGCAAAGGCCTGATGGGTGCGATTGAGTCAAGGATCGGTCCATTCAAGGGACGCGATCACGCCTCGCCCGAGCCCAGCCTCGGGCAAGGGCAGCCGATCCCGGAGGATCTTCGTCTCGCCCGAGGACCCCCTCCAGCAACGGACACACCTTCGGCTCGCCCGAGGTCCAGTCTTCACCAAGAAGCAACCTTGGCCAAATCGCCACGCCAACCGACCAAATTACAGGGGCATTTAATGCAAAGGTGGCCTGACACCTTTATCCTGACGCACGCCCTCCAGTCGACAGAGCCGAAGTGATCGCAGTCACTTTGCCGCTCCACTGACCGGTCTGACAAGAGGACAGCGCCGCCTGCGCCGCTTCGACTGCGCTTCGCCCGACCCTAGGGCTCGGACTCGGGCTCAGCCCCGGAAGACGACGAACTCCGCTTTGCCCGACCCCAGGGCTCGGACTCGGGCTCAGCCCCAGAAGACGACGAACTCCGCTTCGCCTGACCCTAGGGCTCGGACTCGGGCTCAGCCCCGGAAGACGACGGACTCCGCTTCGCCCGACCCCAGGGCTCGGACTCGGGCTCAGCCCCGAAAGACGACGAACTCCGCCTCGCTCGACCCCAGGGCTCGAACTCAGCTCTGGCCTCAGCCAAGGGTCTTCGCCTCGTCCGACCCAGGGGCTCAGACTCGACCTCGACCTTGGAAGACAGACTCGACCTCGACCTCGGAGGAGCCTCCACCTCGCCCAACCTAGGGCACGGACCGACCACGTCGACAGGAAGCGCCATCATTACCCTACCCCGAGCTGACTCAGGCTACGGGGAACAAGACTGGCGTCCCATCTGGCTCGCTCCACTATACGAGTAATGATGGCGCCCCGCATGCCCTGTGACGACGGCGGCTCTCAGCCCCCTTACGGAAGCAAGAGGACGTCAGCAAGGACTCGACAGCCTCGACAGCTGTCCTTCTGCCAGGCTCCAGCGCTCCTCCGACGGCCACGACACCACATGAACTGGGTGCCAAAACCTCTCCGGCTGCCACGATGGCATGTACTTAGGGCGCTAGCTCTCCTCCGCTAGACACGTTAGCACACTGCTACACCCCCATTGTACACCTGGATCCTCTCCTTACGCCTATAAAAGGGAGGTCCAGGGCCCTCTTATAGAGGGTTGGCCGCGCGGGGAAGGACGGGACGGCGCTCGCGCAAGGCCGCTCGCTCCCTCCCGCGTGGACGCTTGTAACCCCCTACTGCAAGTGCACCCGACCTGGGCGCGGGGCTAACACGAAGGCCGCGGGTTCCACACTCCCACGCCTGTCTCCCTCCGGCTGCTTCTCCCCCCTTCGCGTTCCGCCTCGCACCGACCCATCTGGGCTGGGGCACGCGGCGACGATTTACTCGTCGGTCCAGGGACCCCCCGGGTTTCGAAACACCGACAATAGAGTTGCAAGAAGCTTCTTTCTTCCTCCTCATCCTCATCTGTGCTTCCGCTATCATTTTCATTAGCCACACAACATATGTGGGAATCGATATGGGAAGACAAACCTTTTGGAGAGGTGGATTCATCGTTTGGTCTCCATCGTTCATTTTCTTCTTCTTCCTTCAAAGGGTTAGTTTCACAAATACCAAAGGAAGTAGAGGCACAAAATGAACTATCATGTTTGGACTCATCAAATTTTCTTTTAATTTTAGTCCAAATATCATGCACATCATGAATGGATTCATTATAATTTGATATGAAGGCACGATAATCTTCATTTCTAAGAGAATTACTTAAGATGTCATAAGCTAGGTAGTTTAAGCGAAAACATCTTTGATCCTCCTCGGAAATATTTTTTCTATTATAACTAGAGGGGAAGATACTCTTGTCTATAATTTGTTCTAATTGTGGATCTACGGTTCTAAAAGCATTTATTACCCTAGTAGACCATGAATCATAATTAGAACAATCGGAAAGTAATATCTCAAGAGTTACCTCATTGTTTTCCTTTGGAGGTGTCTTCTTGTTCTTTTGGGATCTTCTACGAGCCATCACTTCGAGTTGTTAGACTCAATATGAAGTGCCTAGCTCCGATACCAATTGAAAGTCGCCTAGAGGGGGGTGGATAGGCGAAACCTGAAAATTATAACTTTATCCCCCAACTAGATCCCTTGATTAGTGGTTAGAACAAGATATACAATTATCGGAGTATAAAAACTAAGTCCTTGCTTGTAAAGAGTATTGCTTCCAAATAATGCGGAATTGATAAAACAATACAACTAATAGGTCTATGAGAAATAAAGCAAAGGGGCTTAGATAAGAAGAGCAATAACACAAGTTCTTTCTTGCAAGGTGTTGCTTCACTAAATGAGAATTTAACTTAAAGCAACACCAAATAGTATTAGCAAAGAATGGAGCAAGAAAAACTTAGAAAGGTAAAGAACAAGCAAATCACAAGCAATAAGCACACGAGACACAGGTGATTTGTTTTATCGAGGTTTGGCCCTCGAAGGCCTAGTCCCCGTTGAGGAGTCCACTAAGGACGGGTCTCTTTCAACCCTTTCCCTCTCTTCACCGATCACGCAAGACCGGCGAGCTCTTCTTCTTCTCAAGGATCACTTAAGACCCCGCAAGGACCACCACACTCTTTGGTGTCTCTTGCTAGCTTTACAAGCCTCCAAAACTTTGGAGGAAGTTCAATGGGAGTCAAAACTCCACGCGCAAAAGAACACAAAGATGTAGTACACACTATCTCTCAATGAATCTCACAAGGCACTAGAGCTAAATCACACGAGAGGCTTTCTTTTGCTTGCTCTCGCTTTTGTGGCACTTGTGTGGGTTGTAGTGGTCTAAATCTTGTGTATAGGATGGATCATTGAATATATGTGGTTGAGAGGGCTTGAGTATGTCAACTAGATGACTTGGAATGTTGCTTGGGCTCCCCCACTTGAAGTGGCCAGTTGGGGTGGTATTTATAGCCACCATCCAAAATGTAGTCGTTGGAGAAGGCTGCTGGCGATGTGCGCACCGGACAGTCCGGTGTGCCACCGGACAGTGTCCGGTGCGCCGCCACGTCATCCTGTTCGTTAGGGTTGGAGCTGGTCGACCGTTGGAGGCTTTGTCATCATGCAGCACCGGATAGTCCGGTGCCCCTCTAACCGTCTGCTCTGACATCTGATTTGCACTGTTTACTTTGCAGAGTCGACCGTTGCGCGCAGATGACCGTTGCTCCGCTGGCGCACCGGACAGTCCGGTGGCACACCGGACAGCCCGGTGAATTATAGCGGAGGTGCGCCTAGGAAACCCGAAGGTGAAGAGTTTGAAGTCGATCTTCCCTGGTGCACCGAACACTGTCCGGTGGCACACCGAACAGTCCGGTGTGCCAGACCAGGGAGCACTTCGGTTTCCTTTGCTCCTTTCTTCTTGAACCCTTTTTAATCTTTTTATTGGCTTTGAATTGAACCTTTGGCACCTGTAGAACATATACTCTAGAGGAAACTAGTTAGTCCAATTATTTGTGTTGGACATTTCAACCACCAAAATCATTTAGGAAAAGGTTTAAAGCTTATTTCCCTTTCAATTATCCGCTATACGGATTGCGCTCTCATTGTCACTTAGGAGTGGGACTTTGCTCAGATTGTAGCCAAAGTCCCGGAGGGTTTGCCTCATCCAAAGTAGTTGCGCGCAACACTGTCCTGCGGCAACATACTTGGCCTCAGCGGTGGATAGGGCAACGGAGGTTTGTTTCTTTGAACTCCAAGACACCAGGGACCTTCCTAGGAATTGGCACGTCCCTGATGTACTCTTCCTATCAACCTTGCATCCCGCATAATCAGAGTCTGAATATCCAATCAAGTCAAAGGTAGACCCCTTTGGATACCAGATCCCGAAACAAGGCGTAGCAACTAAATACCTAAGAATTCGCTTAACGGCCACAAGGTGACATTCCTTGGGGTCGGATTGAAATCTAGCACACATGCATACATAATCATAATGTCCGGTCTACTAGCACATAAATAAAGCAAGGAACCTATCTAAAAGTCGCCTAGAGGGGGGTGAATAGGCGGAATCTGAAAACTATAAACTTAAGCACAACTACAAGCCGGGGTTAGCGTTAGAAATATAAACGAGTCCAAAAGAGAGGGTGAAAACAAATCACAAGCAAATAAGAACGGATGGCACGGTGATTTGTTTTACCGAGGTTCGGTTCTTGCAAACCTACTCCCCGTTGAGGTGGTCACAAAGACCGGGTCTGTTTCAACCCTTTCCCTCTCTTAAGCGGTCACTTAGACCGAGTGAGCTTTTCTTCTCAATCAAATGGGACACTAAGTCCACTACAAGGACCACCACACAATTGGTGTCTCTTGTTTTGATTACAAGTGTTATGGAAGCTAGAATGAGGAAGAAGAAAAGCAATCCAAGCGCAAGAGCTCAAAAGAACACAAATGTCTCTCTCTCTAGTCACTAATTTGGTTGGAGTGATTCTGGACTTGGGAGAGGATTTGATCTCTTTGTTTTGTGTCTTGTATTGAATGCTATAGCTCTTGTATGAGGTTTGAAGTCTGAAAACTTGGATGCCATGAATGTGGGTGGTTGGGGGTATTTATAGCCCCAACCACCAAAATGGTCGTTGGGGATGGCTTCTGTCGACGGGCGCACTGGACAGTCCGGTGCGCCACCGGATACTGTCCGGTGCGCTAGCCACGTCACTCAACCGTTAGGGTTCGACCGTTGGAGCTCTGACTTGTGGGGCCACCGGACAGTCCGGTGGTGCACCGGACAGGTCCTGTAGACTGTCCGGTGCGCCTTCTGGCGCCTGCTCTGACTTCTGCACGCGCAAGCGCGCACTGTAGCGCATTTAATGCCTTCGCAGACGACCGTTGGCGCGAAGTAGCTGTTGCTCTGCTGGCACACCGGATAGTCCGGTGAATTATAGCGGAGCGGCTCCCAGAATTCCCGAAGGTGGTAAGTTTGGAGTTGGATTCCCTGGTGCACTGGACACTGTCCGGTGTGCCAGACCAGGGCTGCATTCGGTATACTTTGCTCCTTTGTTTTGAACCCTTTCTTTTATCTTTCTATTGGTTTGTTGTGAACCTTTGGCACCTGTAGAACATATATTCTAGAGCAAACTAGTTAGTCCAATAATTTGTGTTGGGCAATTCAACCACCAAAATTCATATTGGAAAAGGTGTGACCCTATTTCCCTTTCAATCTCCCCCTTTTTGGTGATTGATGCCAACACAAACCAAAGCAAATATAGAAGTGAAGAATTGAACTAGTTTGCATAATGTAAGTGCAAAGGTTGCTTGGAGTCGAAACCAATATACTTATTTCAATAGATGTGCATGGATGGTTTTTCTTCTTATTTAAAAATTTTGGACCACATTTGCACCACGGGTTTTGTTTTTGCAAATCCTTTGTAATAATTCTTTTCAAAACATTTTGCAAAGAGTCAAAGGTACATGAATAAGATTTAAAGAAGCATTTTTAAGATTTGAAATTCTCTCCCCCTGTCTCAAATGCTTTTCCTTTGACTTAAACAAAACTCTCCCTAAATAGAATTCTCCTCTTAGTGTTCAAGAGGGTTTTGCAAGTTTTGAAGATACTACTTTCTCCCCCTTTTGAACACAATAAGATATTAATTTGAAAAACTTCATTTTAAAATTCGGTGGTGGTGCGGTCTGAAAGTCGCCTAGAGGGGGGTGAATAGGGCGAAACTGAAATTTACAAAGTTAATCACAACTACAAGCCGGGTTAGCGTTAGAAATATAATCGAGTCCGAGAGAGAGGGTGAAAAACAAATCACAAGCAAATAAGGAATGAGACACAAGGATTTGTTTTACCGAGGTTCGGTTCTTGCAAACCTACTCCCCGTTGAGGTGGTCACAAAGACCGGGTCTCTTTCAACCCTTTCCCTCTCTCAAACGGTCACTTAGACCGAGTGAGCTTCTCTTCTCAATCACACGGGACACTAAGTCCCCGCAAGGACCACCACACAATTGGTGTCTCTTGCCTTGGTTACAATTGAGTTTGATCACAAGAAGAATGAGAAAGAAAAGAAGCAATCCAAGCGCAAGAGCTCAAATGAACACAACAAATCTCTCTCTCTAATCACTAAAGCTTTGTGTGGAGTTGGGAGAGGATTTGATCTCTTTGGTGTGTCTTGTATTGAATGCTATAGCTCTTGTAAGGTGTAGAAGTGTAGAAACTTGGATGCCATTGAATGTGGGGTGGTTGGGGTATTTATAGCCCCAACCACCAAAATGTGGCTGTTGGAAGTCTGCTGTCGCATGGCACACCGGACAGTCCGGTGCGTCACCGGACACTGTCCGGTGCGCCAGCCACGTCAGCCAGCCGTTGGGGTTCGACCGTTGGAGCTCTAACTTGTGGGGCCTCTGGGCTGTCCGATGGTGCACCGGACATCTCCTGTAGACTGTGCGGTGCGCCAACTGCGCGTGCTCTGACCTCTGCACGCGCAGGCGTGCATTTAATGCGTTGCAGTCGACCGTTGCACACGAAGTAGTCGTTGCTCCGCTGGTCCGGTGTGCCACCGGACGGTCTGGTGAATTATAGCGGAGCGCCCACTGATTTTCCCGAAGGCGAGGAGTTAAGCGTCGAGTTCCCTGGTGCACCGGACACTGTCCGATGGTGCACCGGACACTGTCCGGTTGCACACCGGACAGTCCGGTGCACCAGACCGGGGTGCCTTTGGGATTTCTTTAACTCTCTTTATTTGAACCCATCTTTGGTCTTTTTATTGGCTTGTTGTGAACCTTTGGTACCTGTAGAACTTATAGACTAGAGCAAACTAGTTAGTCCAATTATTTGTGTTGGGCAATTCAACCACCAAAATCTATTTAGGAAAAGGTGTAAGCCTATTTCCCTTTCAATCTCCCCCTTTTTGGTGATTGATGCCAACACAAACCAAAGCAAATATGGAAGTGCAGAATTGAACTAGTTTGCATAATGTAAGTACAAAGGTTGCTTGGAATGAAACCAATAAATATTACTTACTAGATGCGCATGGATGTCTTTTCTTTTTATTAACATTTTGGACCACGCTTGCACCACATGTTTTGTTTTGCAAAATGTTTTGGAAATTCTTTTCAAAGTTCTTTTGCATATAGTCAAAGGTAAATGAATAAGATTTTGAGAAGCATTTTCAAGTTTTGAAATTTTCTCCCCTTGTTTCAAATGCTTTTCCTTTAACTAAACAAAACTCCCCCTTAATGAAATCCTCCTCTTAGTGTTCAAGAGGGTTTTAGATATTAATTTTGAAGAGGGTATTACCAATTTGAAATTATATTAAAATAAGATATCAATTGAAAAAAAACTTCACCAATTTAGACTCCATACCAAATAAACTATATTTTTGAAATTGGTGGTGGTGGTGCGGTCCTGTTGCTTTGGGCTAATACTCTCTCCCCCTTTGGCATGAATCGCCAAAAACGGATATTTGAGTGAAATATAAGCCCTTTTAAACTACTCTCTCCCCCTTTGGATGGAAGTAAGGAGTGAAGATTATACCAAAGTTGGAGAATAGTGCGGAGCGACGGCAAAGGATGAATGATTCGATGGAGCGGAGTGGAAGCCTTATCTTCGCCGAAGACTCCTTTTCCCTTTCAATCTATGACTTAGCATGAAATGGACTTGAAAGAACACATTAGTCATAGCACATGAAAGAGATGATCAAAGGTATATATATGAGCTATGTGTGCAAAACATCAATAAAAGTTTCTAGAACCAAGAATATTTAGCTTATGCCTAAGTTTGGTAAAAGTTTGTTCATCCAATGGCTTGGTAAAGATATCGGCTAATTGTTCTTTGGTGCTAACATATGCAATCTCGATATCCCCCTTTTGTTGGTGATCCCTTAGAAAATGATACCGAATCAAGATTCGTTTTACAGCCCTAAGGTGAGCTTCCTTAGGATCGGCTTGGAATCTTGCACACATGCATACGGAAAGCATAATATCCGGTCGTGAAGCACATAAATAGAGTAAAGAGCCTATCATCGACCGGTATACCTTTTGATCTACGGATTTACCTCCCATGTCGAGGTCGAGATGCCCATTAGTTCCCATGGGTGTCTTGATGGGCTTGGCGTCCTTCATCCCAAACTTGTTTAGAATGTCTTGAATGTACTTTGTTTGGCTAATGAAGGTGCCCTCTTGGAGTTGCTTGACTTGGAATCCTAGAAAATACTTCAACTCCCCCATCATTGACATCTCGAATTTCTGTGTCATGATCCTACTAAATTCCTCACATGTAGATTCGTTAGTAGACCCAAATATAATATCATCAACATAAATTTGGCATACGAACAAATCATTTGCAAGAGTTTTAGTAAATAAAGTAGGATCGGCCTTTCCGACTTTGAAGCCATTAGCAATAAGGAAATCTCTTAGGCATTCATACCATGCTCTTGGGGCTTGTTTGAGCCCATAAAGCGCCTTAGAGAGCCTATAGACATGGTTAGGATACTCACTATCTTCAAAGCCATGAGGTTGCTCAACATAGACCTCTTCCTTGATTGGTCCGTTAAGGCACTCTTCACGTCCATTTGATAAAGCTTGAAGCCATGGTAAGTAGCATAGGCAAGTAAAATGCAAATTGACTCAAGCCTAGCTACAGGTGCATAGGTTTCACCGAAATCCAAACCTTTGACTTGTGAATATCCCTTGGCCACAAGTCGGGCTTTGTTCCTAGTCACCACACCATGCTCGTCTTGTTTGTTGCGGAAGACCCACTTGGTTCCTACAACATTTTGGTTAGGACGTGGAACTAAATGCCATACCTCATTCCTCGTGAAGTTGTTGAGCTCCTCTTGCATCGCCATCACCCAATCCGAATCTTGGAGTGCTTCCTCCACCTTGTGTGGCTCAATAGAGGAAACAAAAAAGTAATGCTCACAAAAATGTGCAACACGAGATCTAGTGGTTACCCCCTTATGAATGTCGCCGAGGATGGTGTTAACGGGGTGATCTCGTTGGATTGCTTGGTGGACTCTTGGGTGTGGCGGCCTTGGAACTTGTTCATCCTCCTTGTCTTGATCATTTGCATCTCCCCCTTGATCATTATCGTCGTCTTGAGGTGGCTCGTCTTCTTGATCTTCTTCTTCATCATCCTGAGCCTCATCCTCATCTTGGGTTGGTGGAGATGCTTGCATGGAGGAGGATGGTTGATCTTGTGCTTCAATGGGCTCTTTGGATTCCTTAGGACACACATCCCCAATGGACATGTTCCTTAGCGTGACGCACGGAGCCTCTTCATCATCTAATTCATCAAGATCAACTTGCTCCACTTGGGAGCCATTAGTCTCATCAAACACAATGTCACAAGAAACTTCAACTAGTCCAGTGGACTTGTTAAAGACTCTATATGCCCTTGTGTTTGAGTCATATCCTAGTAAAAAGCCTTCTACAGCCTTAGGAGCAAATTTAGATTTTCTACCTCTTTTAACAAGAATAAAACATTTGCTACCAAAGACTCTAAAATATGAAACATTGGGCTTTTTACCGGTTAGGAGTTCGTAAGATGTCTTCTTGAGGATTCGGTGTAGATATAACCGGTTGATGGCGTAGCAAGCGGTGTTGACCGCCTCGGCCCAAAACCGATCCGAAGTCTTGTACTCATCAAGCATGGTTCTTGCCATGTCCAGTAGAGTTCTATTCTTCCTCTCCACTACACCATTTTGTTGTGGTGTGTAGGGAGAAAAGAACTCATGCTTGATGCCCTCCTCCTCAAGGAAGCCTTCGATTTGTGAGTTCTTGAACTCCGTCCCATTATCGCTTCTTATTTTCTTGATCCTCAGGCCGAACTCATTTTGAGCTCGTCTCAAGAATCCCTTTAAGGTCTCTTGGGTTTGAGATTTTTCCTGTAAAAAGAACACCCAAGTGAAGCGAGAATAGTCATCCACAATAACAAGACAGTACTTACTCCCGCCGATGCTTATGTAAGCGATCGGGTCGAATAGGTCCATGTGGAGGAGCTCGAGTGTCCTGTCAGTCGTCAAGATGTTCTTGTGTGGATGATGAACGCCAACTTGCTTCCCGGCTTGGCATGCGCTACAAATCCTGTCTTTCTCAAAATGAACATTGGTTAGTCCTAAAACGTGTTCTCCCTTTAGAAGCTTGTGAAGATTCTTCATCCCAACATGTGCTAGTCGGTGATGCCAGAGCCAGCCCATGTTAGTCTTAGCAATTAAGCAAGTGTCGAGTTCTGCTCTATTGAAATCAACTAAGTATAGCTGACCCTCGAACATTCCCTTAAATGCTATTTAATCATCACTTCTTCTAAAGACAGTGACACCTACATCAGTAAATAGATAGTTGTAGCCCATTTTGCATAATTGAGATACAGAAAGCAAATTGTAATCTAATGAATCAACAAGAAAAACATTGGAAATGGAATGGTCAGGAGATATAGCTATTTTACCCAAACCTTTGACCAAACCTTGGTTTCCATCCCCGAATGTGATAGCTCGTTGGGGATCTTGGTTTTTCTCGTAGGAGGAGAACATCTTCTTCTCCCCTGTCATGTGGTTTGTGCACCCGCTATCGATGATCCAACTTGAGCCCCCGGATGCATAAACCTACAAAACAAATTTAGTTCTTGATTTTAGGTACCCAAACAGTTTTGGGTCCTTTGACATTAGACACAAGAACTTTGGGTACCCAAACACAAGTCTTTGCTCCCTTGTGTTTGTCCCCAACATACTTGGAAACTCTTTTGCCGGATTTGTTAGTCAAAACATAAGATGCATCAAAAGTTTTAAATGAAATACTAGGTTCATTTGATGCATTAGGAGTTTTCTTTCTAGGCAATTTAGCACGAGTTGATTGCCTAGAGCTAGATGTCTCACCCTGAAAGCTCTCTTGTGAGTTTTGGTGTTTGGATGACAACTCAATTAAAGGACTAACAAGTGTACTAAGTGTTGAATAGGTGCTTAAGGTAAAGCCTACAGGGTTCAACACAAGTGAACAAATGTGATGGCCCAAGAACTAGATTATGGATACATAATGGACATCACAAGTAAGTTGGACATTGCAAAAGTGATACTCGGGTGCGTAGCTCGGAGACAACTGATCAAGCCAAGGACGGAGGCAAGAAAAGCTTCAAGGTACCAAGTGCACGGGAGAAGGTCAAGGAGGCTGAGGAACCCAAAGCCAAGGGTGAAGAAGAAGGCTTGCAAAGTCAAGGGTGATCGAGTTGAGAACAGCTACGGCACATCAAGGATCACTACATAAGGACGTGACTTACAACCAATGAGGTAACAACTACAGTTATGTGGTGTAAGTCATAAGGCTCAAGATCAAGCTCTAAGAAGGAGATCAAGGTCACTAGAAGGAGAACAAGTGTCAAAACCAGAACTGGAAGCAGCCCAAAAGAGCTAAGTTCACCTTAATCTTTAGTTTGGGTTGTTCCTATGTTTGGAGATGTTCTATGTGACCTTTACAGGATGTTGGAGCCAAGTAATGTCAATCTAGAACAAGTCAAGCCGACTTGATGATTTATGAGTCCAACATCAAAGCTCAAGCATGTGAAATGCTATAGATGTAATGATTAAGAGAAGGTATGTTTCTATACTTAGTACATTGGTTTTGTGGACTAATATATTTGTCTAAGTGTTAGAAACAGAAAGAAGAAGAAAAGGAGAGAGGTGCAAAGGGCTTGGCTATGTACAGCCAAGGCAGCTCAGTCTGGCACACCGGACTGTCCGGTGGTGCACCGGACAGTGTCCGGTGCGCCAGGCTGAACTCGAGCAAACTGGCCGCTCTCGGGAATCCACCGGCGACGTACGACTATAATTCACCGGACTGTCCGGTGTGCACCGGACTGTCCGGTGAGCCAACGGTCGGCCGGGCCAACGGTCGGCCGCGCAATCTGCGCGGGACACGTAGCTGAGCCAACGGCTTGATGACGGCACCGGACTGTCCGGTGTGCACCGGACATGTCCGGTGCGCCAACGGCTCCCAGATCTGCAACGGTCTGCAACGGTCGGCAGCGCTGTTTAAGGAAACAAATCGGTCACCGGACATTGTCCGGTGTGCACCGGACTGTCCGGTGCACCACCCGACAGAAAGAAAGTATTGCCTTCCAAATGGGATTACAACGGCTCCTAGGCCCCTTGTGCCTATAAAAGGGACCCCTAGGCGCCTCAAGCAATATATAAGTGCAGCCAACAAGTGTAGACTTCATTGGAATTAATTCTCGCTCTCCCTCTTGTGTGTAACTCTATAGTTTGTGTAGAAGGCACAGCTATAAGCCTTTAGAGAGAGGAGTAGTGCTGCTAAGAGATAGAGCAAGGTCTTGAGCGTATCGTTACTCTGCCGGGGTGCTGCCAAGAAGTTTGTAAGCAGCCGCGGTTCTGTTGTAACCCCACTCAATAGTGAAAGGCTCTATCTGTCATACTGACAGATCTGAGCAAACGGAGGAAGGAGTTGAAATAGACTCCAAGCCCAGGTGTGGCTAACTCCAACGAGGACTAGGCAAGCATTTCAGGCTTGGCCGAACCTCGGGATAAATCCTTGCGTCTGTGTGCTCTGTTCTTGCAGGACACTTTTGAGACAGGATCTCTGATTCCGCTGCAACCTACTCGAAGAGTCTTCTCACTCCACTGCGTACTAAGTCTTCGAGTAGAGTAAGATTTTAAGTTTTAAAGTAATAAGTTTTATTCGCCTATTCACCCCCCCTCTAGGCGACATCCAGATCCTGTTCCCGGGTCAAAGGGAACTTTCAATTGGTATCAGAGCTAGGCCTCTCCAGTGTGGGCTTAGCCGTCCGGAGATAACGATGTCGTCACAAGAGGTAACTGTAGAACTTCTTTTAGGCGATGGTTCTAATTACAAATCTTGGTCTGTCTCTATTTACAAAGCTTTCATGAATGTTGATTCTGATTTGAGACAGATCTTTAGTAGAAGTATTTTTCCCTCTGATTTTAGTAAAAATCCTTCCAATGAAGAACTAAGATGTTTATCTCTCAATCACCATGCTTGCAACATCTTAGTTGACTCTCTTTCTAGAAGTGCTTATTTTTCCATCATGAGTAGTGATAGTGATTTATTTGTTGATGCTCATGATTTATGGAGTAGAATTAAAGAAAAATATTCTGTGGCAAATTGTGTTGCTCCTACTCCCTATATTACTTGTGTTACTAACCATTCAGAGGGAGAGGAACAAGAACGATGGCACCCAAACGATGAATCCACCTCATCGACAGGTTTGCTCTCCACTAGTGATAAATGTTTTATTGCTAACAATGATGGTGGAGACAAAAGCCATGATGAGGAGGAATATGAGGATGATAGCGAGGATGAATCTTCATCACCTCAAGGTACATTTTCCTATTTGGCTTCCACTGACATTAATGACAGGGAAAATGAGACCGATGATGTGGAAGAAGAGGAGATTCGCCGTTTCTATATCCATCTCAACAAAGAGGACAAGGCACTCTTGGTTAAGCTGTTGAAAAGGAACAAGGAACAAGGCGAAACGCTTCTCAGGCTAGAGGAGTCGCTCATCAAAACCAACGACAGCCTAGAGAAGATGACCAAAGAACATGAGGAGCTAAAGTGCTCTCATGATAATTTGGTCCAACGGTATGAATCTATTTTATTTGAGCAAAGAAATAATCATGATGTATTATCTGATGTTGCTCAACTTAAAACTGAGAATTCTATGCTTAAGAGTCAAGTGGAAATGATAAATTTAGAAAAACTTGCTCTAAGTGAAAAATATGATATGCTATCTTATTCTCATAATGAATTAGTTGATAACCATATCATGCTTAATGTTGCTCATGAGGTTGTAATTTTAAACTTAAATTCATGTGAACCTCATTCTCGCACGTGTGCGCATTTGAATTGTATATCATCATGTGCTAACCCCTGTTGCTCAAAAGAAAGCCAATCATTGATTGAACAACAAGTTTTAAGGTCACAAAAGAAATTCTGTGGGAATAAGAAGCAACGACAATTGAGGAGAAGACGCTTAGCTCAACTCTCTCAAGATATCCACGGGCGCGTGGTGAAGAAGCTTGAGAAAGGAAAAACTGCAGCAAGTGTTAAGCTCAATAAGAAGAATGTTCCCGAAGCTATAAATGAAGAAATCAATATGAACGAGGAAAAAGGTAAGAATTCAATTAGTCATGTTGTTTGTACTAATCATCTCTCCATGTCCTTCAAGCACAAAAAGGGAAGAGGAAAAAAGAGGTGTTTCAAGTGCAAGAAGTTAGGCCACCTCATCGCGTCTTGTCCGTACAAAGACAAGAATGAAGGGACAAGGAGTTGTTTTGGATGCAACAAAAAGGACCACACGATCACTTCATGTCCGGTCATGAAGAATCAAGGATGTGCATCCTCCAAGGTGACCCTCACCAAGGAAAATAACACACAGCAAGCGTCATGTCAAGTTGAGCGACGCTTCTGCTACAAGTGTGGTGAGCAGGGTCATCTATCCAAGGTATGTTATAAAGGTAAGATTCCTAAGCAAGTGAATTTGTGTCAATCTTATTCGGGTAGGAGACCCATATCATACACTTGTGCTAGATCTATAACGAGATCACCTAGAACTAGCACAAAGGCAATTTGGGTACCAAAGGCACATTTAGATGATCATTATGGACCCATCCCAAGATGGGTACCAAACTGTGCTAACTAGATCATGCAGGTGCCTTGAGATGGACTGGAGACCATGGGAGAGCTTAAGACGGTTATCTTAAACTCTATGCTTAAGCTGTTAATTGTTTTGGTGCCTTTATTGTGAAACACTAATCCCATGTTCATCTCAAGTGAAATAAGGTGTGTAGGTCCTGAATCATTATTGGTGAGTCAAGTAAAGGACCTTGAGGAGAATCTAAAACCTGCTCTCCAAAGGACGGTACCCGTGTATTTTAAGTACATCATTGCAATTTAGTATTGCTCTTAAGTTGGCTTGATGTGCTACCTGTCCTTAGAGTAGTTATGCTTTATGATTGCCTGTGTTAAATGAATCATAATGATGTTTGCTTAATCATGACTGGTGTTATATAGGATATATCTTTTGAATCATTCATGGGTAGTTCTTTCATTTGTTATATCCACAACGATCAACTCTCTTGGTGTATATGGATAAACATGTAACTTTTTGTAAGTCATGCTATGTGCAAATATGACATTTTGTTTAGTGCATGTTCACATGATCTCCCTAGTTTAGTATTGTGTGAATTTCAAATCCATGTCGTACCCCTTTGAGCTATGAGGTGTGTGAGCAAAAGGAGTCCTGAATTGGTGATAACAAGTGTTCTCATAAAGGCAAAGGTGTGGAAAATGAAGCTATGCAATTTCATTAAATATTCTTGAAATTCCATTCATTGTGATCATAGCTATGTTCTTGTCTTTCAATTGGTAATATCTTGGTTTAGGTAATTTATGCCTTTAAAATGTGTTTCTTTTGTGCATCTAAGAAACCTTCTTAATCATGACATGCTTAGATATTTCGCATTATATACTTGATTGTGTTGATCTTCAATTGGTATGTGCAATGATAATTAAATATGAAGCATGTACAGATGTTAGACTTCCGTGAGTATTCAATTGGCTTAGGTGTCACTGAGGCGTGCATTGCTGTATTTAGTCAACCTTTCATTTAGCCTTCAATTGGTGTTAAGTGGCGTTTCATTGGATATTCAAATTGGCATCTTTGGGTGATGAAAGTGATAGAGTATGCCTTGACCAAGGTATGTTGTGATCCCCTCTAGTTCTAAGGAAGCTAGAATGTGCAAAGTGCAAGTCATTCAAATACTTGATGCACAACTTGAGGGGGAGCACACATAACTTGTGTCTTTTGAGACTAACTGTTTCTTGAGTGATCTTGTATAGTCTCTAGGTGGAAAAGAGAAGATAAGCAAGAAATGGAGCAATCTGGACTTGGGTACCTCTGTAAGTCAAGAAATTGGTATCTCAAGTTGTGAGTAAGTGCATATCTTTAGATTGCTCATGCTCTATAATATCTGGTGATAATAGATGCTTAAATATCATGGAGCCATGATAATAAATGAACTTTGCAATTGGTATCTTTAAATTGGTATCTTTCAATCGGTAGCCATAATAGTTCGCTTCAATTGACATCTTTTGATAATCATGAGAATAGAAGTTTCTTCTTGTGCCCAATACTATAACTTGTTCTAAGTTTGGTGTCTTAGCAACAAGAAAAAGTTAGGAGAAAGAATCAGGCACAAGTGTGGAGAAGCTCTCGAGAGATTAATTACTTTCAAGATGGGAAGTACACTACAACATGGTAAAGGTACAAAAGGAAGTATTAATCTTTTTGCATATATGTATCTTACCTAAATGTTGATAGGGCATATGTTCAATAAGTAAGGGGGAGTCTTGATAGTCATTTTTCCTCCTTAACACCCTGTTGTCCCTTGACATCATCCTATGTTCTTGCTTGAGTATAGTTTTTGGTGTTTGATGTCAAAGGGGGAGAATTTGTGTGTATTAAAGCTTATCTTAACCTGAGAGGAAAGCTTATCCTAAGGGGTGATGTGTTAGTTTGAGCTTTGTCAAGTGTGATATTCATATGCCTCTTGCAGTTATTATATGTGTTGCATCATATGGACTAGTGATTCCGCTGCAATGAATTATTTGGCTTCTATAGTGTAATAGATAGTCATGTGGTTAATGGTGCTTTAAGATTGCTTTAAATTAGTGTCTTAGTTTAAATTGGTATTAGTTTGAATTGGTATCTTAATGATGAATAGTGGTAGGTTGATATTCCTGTGATATATCCACTAAATTGAATGATGTTTAACTCTGATTACATGCATTTGTGTGGTATAGCATCATGGTTTGATTCTTGACAATGCATACTAAAAAGTGCTAAGGTGTAGAAATGTTTCAATTTGCCTAAGTATGTGCAAATTGGCGTCTGAGGCCAAAATTATGTTTTTGAAGTAAGCACCTATTTAGGGGGAGCATTCTATAATCTTAGAATTCAAATTTGTGCTTCAAATCTTATGTAAGCTTTAATTGTGTTGCCATCAATCACCAAAAAGGGGGAGATTGAAAGCTCTCTTGTGAGTTTTGGTGTTTGGATGACAACTCAATTAAAGGACTAACAAGTGTACTAAGTGTTGAACAGGTGCTTAAGGTAAAGCCTACAGGGTTCAACACAAGTGAACAAATGTGATGGCCCAAGAACTAGATTATGGATACATAATGGACATCACAAGTAAGTTGGACATTGCAAAAGTGATACTCGGGTGCGTAGCTCGGAGACAACTGATCAAGCCAAGGACGGAGGCAAGAAAAGCTTCGAGGTACCAAGTGCACGGGAGAAGGTCAAGGAGGCTGAGGAACCCAAAGCCAAGGGTGAAGAAGAAGGCTTGCAAAGTCAAGGGTGATCGAGTTGAGAACAGCTACGGCACATCAAGGTCACTACATAAGGACGTGACTTACAACCAATGAGGTAACAACTACAGTTATGTGGTGTAAGTCATAAGGCTCAAGATCAAGCTCTAAGAAGGAGATCAAGGTCACTAGAAGGAGAACAAGTGTCAAAACCAGAACTGGAAGCAGCCCAAAAGAGCTAAGTTCACCTTAATCTTTAGTTTGGGTTGTTCCTATGTTTGGAGATGTTCTATGTGACCTTTACAGGATGTTGGAGCCAAGTAATGTCAATCTAGAACAAGTCAAGCCGACTTGATGATTTATGAGTCCAACATCAAAGCTCAAGCATGTGAAATGCTATAGATGTAATGATTAAGAGAAGGTATGTTTCTATACTTAGTACATTGGTTTTGTGGACTAATATATTTGTCTAAGTGTTAGAAACAGAAAGAAGAAGAAAAGGAGAGAGGTGCAAAGGGCTTGGCTATGTACAGCCAAGGCAGCTCAGTCTGGCACACCGGACTGTCCGGTGGTGCACCGGACAGTGTCCGGTGGTGCACCGGACAGTGTCCGGTGCGCCAGGCTGAACTCGAGCAAACTGGCCGCTCTCGGGAATCCACCGGCGACGTACGGCTATAATTCACCGGACTGTCCGGTGTGCACCGGACTGTCCGGTGAGCCAACGGTCGGCCGGGCCAACGGTCGGCCGCGCAATCTGCGCGGGACACGTAGCCGAGCCAACGGCTTGATGATGGCACCGGACTGTCCGGTGTGCACCGGACATGTCCGGTGCGCCAACGGCTCCCAGATCTGCAACGGTCTGCAACGGTCGGCAGCGCTGTTTAAGGAAACAAATCGGTCACCGGACATTGTCCGGTGTGCACCGGACTGTCCGGTGCACCACCCGACAGAAAGAAAGTATTGCCTTCCAAATGGGATTCCAACGGCTCCTAGGCCCCTTGTGCCTATAAAAGGGACCCCTAGGCGCCTCAAGCAATATATAAGTGCAGCCAACAAGTGTAGACTTCATTGGAATTAATTCTCGCTCTCCCTCTTGTGTGTAACTCTATAGTTTGTGTAGAAGGCACAGCTATAAGCCTTTAGAGAGAGGAGTAGTGCTGCTAAGAGATAGAGCAAGGTCTTGAGCGTATCGTTACTCTGTCGGGGTGCTGCCAAGAAGTTTGTAAGCAGCCGCGGTTCTGTTGTAACCCCACTCAATAGTGAAAGGCTCTATCTGTCATACTGACAGATCTGAGCAAACGGAGGAAGGAGTTGAAATAGACTCCAAGCCCAGGTGTGGCTAACTCCAACGAGGACTAGGCAAGCATTTCAGGCTTGGCCGAACCTCGGGATAAATCCTTGCGTCTGTGTGCTCTGTTCTTGCAGGACACTTTTGAGACAGGATCTCTGATTCCGCTGCAACCTACTCGAAGAGTCTTCTCACTCCACTGCGTACTAAGTCTTCGAGTAGAGTAAGATTTTAAGTTTTAAAGTAATAAGTTTTATTCGCCTATTCACCCCCCCTTTAGGCGACATCCAGATCCTGTTCCCGGGTCAAAGGGAACTTTCACACCCTTATACATGAAAGCATGATTAGGGCCAGAGGGAGACTTCCTAGAGTGAATTCTCCTAATTTTGTGCTCGAGATAACCGACAGGGTACAAAATGTAACCCTCGTTATCCTGAGGCATGGGAGCCTTGCCCTTAACAAAGTTAGATAATTTTTTAGGAGGGGCATTAAGTTTGACATTGTCTCCCTTTTGGAAGCCAATGCCATCCTTGATACTAGGGCGTCTCCCACTATAAAGCATACTACGAGCAAATTTAAATTTTTCATTTTCAAGTTCATGCTCGGCAATTTTAGCATCTAATTTTGCTATATGATCATTTTGATGTTTAATTAAAGCCATATGATCATGAATAGCATCAATGTCAACATCTCTACATCTAGTGCAAATAGAAACATGCTCAACGGTAGATGTAGAGGGTTTGCAAGTTTTTAGTTCAACAATCTTAGCATGTAAAATATCATTTTCACTTCTAAGATCGGAAATAGAAGCATTGCAAACATCTAAGTCTTTAGCCTTAACAATTAATTTTTCATTTTCAATTCTAAGGCTAGCAAGAGAGTCATTCAATTTTTCAATCTTAGTAATAGAAATATCATGATCATTTCTAAGATTGACATATGAATCATCACAAACATTTGAATCAACCTTAGCAACTAATTTAGCATTTTCATTTCTAAGGTTGGTAATAACATCATGTCAAGTGCTTAGATCACTAGATAATTTTTCACATTTTTCCCTTTCTAGAGCATAAGCATTCTTAACCTTAACGTGTTTCTTATTTTCCTTAATTAGGAAGTCCTCTTGGCTATCCAAGAGTTCATCCTTATCATGAATGGCGCTAATCAATTCATTTAATTTTTCTTTTTGTTCCATGTTAAGGTTGGCAAAAAGAGTAAGCAAATTATCCTCCTCATTACTAGAATTATCTTCATCACTAGAGGATGCATATTTAGTGGAGGATTTAGATTTAACCTTCTTCCTTTTGCCATCCTTTGCCATAAGGCACTTGTGGCCGACGTTGGGGAAGAGAAGTCCCTTGTTGATGGCGATGTTGGCGGCGTCCTCGTCGGAGGAGTCGATGGAGCTCTCGTCGGAGTCCCACTCGCGGCACACATGGGCATCGCTGCCCTTCTTCTTGTGGTACCTCTTCTTTTTCTTTCTTCTCCCCTTCTTGTCGCCGCCCCTGTCACTGTCACTAGAACTAGGACATTTTGCAATAAAGTGACCGGGCTTACCACACTTGTAGCAAACCTTCTTGGAGCGGGGCTTGTAGTCCTTCCCCCTCCGTTGCTTGAGGATTTGTCGAAAGCTTTTGATGATTAAAGCCATCTCCTCATTGTCGAGCTTTGAGGCGTCGATGGGGAGCCTACTTGGTGTAGACTCTTCCTTCTTCTCCTACGTTGCCTTGAATGCGATGGGTTGTGCCTCGGGCATGGAGGAGGTGCCTTGCTCGATGATTTTCTTTGAGCCTTTAATCATTAGCTCAAAGCTCACAAATTTTCCTATAACCTCCTCGGGAGACATTAGCTTGTATCTAGGATCACCTCAAATTAATTGAACTTGCGTAGGAATAAGAAAAACGAGGGATCTAAGAATAACCTTGACCATCTCATGGTCATCCCATTTTGTGCTCCCAAGGTTGCGCACTTGGTTCACCAAGGTCTTCAAGCGGTTGTACATAGCTTGCGGATCCTCCCCTTGGTGAAGCATGAAGCGACCGAGCTCCCTCTCGATCGTTTCCTGCTTGGTGATCTTGGTCATCTCATCTCCTTCGTGCGCGGTTTTGAGCACGTCCCAAACCTCTTTAGCGTTCTTTAATCCTTGCACCTTATTATACTCCTCTTGACTTAGAGAGGCGAGGAGTATAGTAGTTGCTTGGGAGTTGAAGTGGTGGATTTGGGCCACTTCGTCCGAGTCATAGTCTTCATCTCCTATGGATGGTACCTGTACACCAAACTCAACAACATTCCAAATGCTTGTGTGGAGTGAGGTTAGATGATGCCTCATTTTGTCACTCCACATATTATAATCTTCACCGTCAAAAACTGGTAGTTTGCCTAATGGAACGGAGAGTAAAGGAGTACGCTTTGAAATACGAGGGTAGCGTAGGGGGATCTTACTATACTTCTTGCGCTCATGGCGCTTAGAAGTAATGGACGGCGCGTCGGAGCCGGAGGTGGATGGCGATGAAGAATCGGTCTCGTGGTAGACCACCTTCCTCATCTTCTTTTTCTTGTTGCCACTCTGATGCGACTTGTGGGAACAGGATTCCTTTTCCTTTTCCTTCCCTTTGTTGTGGGACTCTCCCGATGGAGCCTTCCTGAGGCTTGTAGCGGGCTTGTCGCCGGTCACCATCTCCTTCTTCACGTGATCTCCCGACATCACTTCGAGCGGTTAAGCTCTAATGAAGCACCGGGCTCTGATACCAATTGAAAGTCGCCTAGAGGGGGGTGAATAGGGCAAAACTGAAATTTACAAAGTTAATCACAACTACAAGCCGGGTTAGCGTTAGAAATATAATCGAGTCCGAGAGAGAGGGTGAAAAACAAATCGCAAGCAAATAAGGAATGAGACACAAGGATTTGTTTTACCGAGGTTCGGTTCTTGCAAACCTACTCCCCGTTGAGGTGGTCACAAAGACTAGGTCTCTTTCAACCCTTTCCCTCTCTCAAACGGTCACTTAGACCGAGTGAGCTTCTCTTCTCAATCACACGGGACACTAAGTCCCCGCAAGGACCACCACACAATTGGTGTCTCTTGCCTTGGTTACAATTGAGTTTGATCACAAGAAGAATGATAAAGAAAAGAAGCAATCCAAGCGCAAGAGCTCAAATGAACACAACAAATCTCTCTCTCTCTAATCACTAAAGCTTTGTGTGGAGTTGGGAGAGGATTTGATCTCTTTGGTGTGTCTTGTATTGAATGCTATAGCTCTTGTAAGGTGTAGAAGTGTAGAAACTTGGATGCCATTGAATGTGGGGTGGTTGGGGTATTTATAGCCCCAACCACCAAAATGTGGCCGTTGGAAGTCTGCTGTCGCATGGCGCACCGGACAGTCCGGTGCGTCACCGGACACTGTCCGGTGCGCCAGCCACGTCAGCCAGCCGTTGGGGTTCGACCGTTGGAGCTCTGACTTGTGGGGCCTCTGGGCTGTCCGGTGGTGCACCGGACATCTCCTGTAAACTGTCCAGTGCGCCAACTGCGCGTGCTCTGACCTCTGCGCGTGCAGGCGCGCATTTAATGCGTTGCAGTCGACCGTTGCGCGTGAAGTAGCCGTTGCTCCGCTGGCACACCGGACGGTCCGGTGAATTATAGCGGAGCGCCCACTGATTTTCCCGAAGGCGAGGAGTTCAGCGTCGAGTTCCCTGATGCACCGGACACTGTCCGGTGGTGCATCGGACACTGTCCGGTGGCACACCAGACAGTCCGGTGCGCCAGACCAGGGTGCCTTTGGGATTTCTTTAGCTCTCTTTATTTGAACCCATCTTTGGTCTTTTTATTGGCTTGTTGTGAACCTTTGGTACCTGTAGAACTTATAGACTAGAGCAAACTAGTTAGTCCAATTATTTGTGTTGGGCAATTCAACCACCAAAATCTATTTAGGAAAAGGTGTAAGCCTATTTCCCTTTCACGGTCCTTTTGCTTTGGGCTCATACTTTATCTCCCTTTTGGCATGAATCACCAAAAACGGATACTTGTGAGTGAGATATAAGCCCTTTCAAACTTTCTCCCCCTTTGTCAAACACAAAAATATGAGTGAAGATTATACCAAAGTGGAGAACGATGTGGACTACCAGCAAATACAATTGGAGTTGAGTGGAAGCGCCTTCTTTGCCGAATACTCCATTTCCCTTTCAATATCTATGACTAAGCATAATAATACACTTGAAAACACATTAGTCATAGACATAATGTAACACCCTGAATTTGGCAGTAGAAATTTTTCTTCTTTTCCCTCACCAAATTCAGGCGTTACCCTTTCTTTTTTTTCCTTTTCTCCTTGCTAAACCCTGATCTTTTCCAAAGTATAGCGGGATTCGGCTTGAGATCCCATGTAAAGCAAAACCCTAAAATACTTTATTTTGTGTGATGCACCATGCCGAACCATGCATACTTTTTGATTGTTTTAAAATGTAAATGCATTCATCTAGAGAAGATAGATTTTTTTAGAAAAAGGAAAAAACCTTTTTCTTCTCTCTCCCCCCCTTCCCCATTTTTGGCCCAGCCGCGCCCCCCTCCCCCCGCCGTGGCCCGCCCCAGCCGGCCCGGCCGCGCCCCCCTCCCTCCCCCTTTGGGCCCAAGCGGCCCAGCCGCCCCTTCCCCCCCAAATTCTCTCTCTCCCCTCCCCTGCCCTAACCGCGCTCCCCTCCCCTAGCGCCGCCGCCACCGCCTCCCTCCCCCAGCGCCGCCGCCGTGCCGCCCTCCCCTGCCGCGGTGAGGCCCCCCTCCCCTCTCCTCCCCCTGCCCCCTCCCCCTTCCCCGCCTGGCCGCCCCGGCGACCCGCGCCGCCCCGTGCCCGGCCCCAGTCCCGGCGAGCCGCTCCCACCCCGCCCTCGCTCGTCCCCCGGCGAGCCGCCCCACCCCCGCGTCCGCCCGACCGCCCTCGCGCCGCCCGGCCGAGCCCCGCCCCTCCCCGTGCCAGGCCGCCCCCGGTGAGCCGCGCTCGGCCCCGCCCCCGGCGAGCCGCCTCATCCCCGCCCCGGCGAGTCCGCTCCCGCCCCGCGCCCGGCCGCCCTGGCGAGCCCGCCCCGACCTCGGCCGCCCTGTCCCCGACCCCAGCTGCCCCCGTCCCCGACCTCGGCCGGCCCGCGCCCGGCCTCGGCCGCCCCGCCCCAGCTCGACCGCCCCGCGCCCGCCCCGGCTCGGCCGCGCTCGCCTCGGCTCCGGCCATGGCGCAGCCGCCCCGGCCCCGGTCGCCCTCGCCCCGTGCGCGCCACCTGGCCCCGACCGCGCCGCCCCGCGCCGTCCGGCCCCCGTCCCGGCCGCGTCGCCCCGTGCCCGGCCCCCGCGCCCGGCCGTGCCGCCCCGGCCGTGCCCCCGCCCCGCCCGTGCTTCGCCCCGCCCATGCGCCGTGCTCGCCCGCCCGCCCCGGCGTGCCTTGCTCGCGTCGTGATGGCCCCGGCGCGGCCTCGAGCTCGGCCCAGCGTGCCTATGGCGCGCGACCTTGAGCTTGGCTAGCGCGCGGCCCCGACGTGCGCACGGTTAGTTCGCGTCGCGTGCGTGCGGCCTTGCGCGCGTGCTCGCGTAGTACGTGGTGCCTTGGCACGACTCGTCGCACCCTCGTCTACCCCTAGACGTGCCCGTCTACCCCCCCCCCCATATCTTATGCGCGCTAATCATGTTGTTCATGTTAATAAAATAGGAAACTCAATTTAGAAATCGGTTACGTTAGTTAATTCATATAGCTAATCGTCTATCTCGTTTAATGTTGATTAACTAAAAGTGGCTATGTTTCCGTTAGTGCATGTGACTAATTATTATTATTGGAGTTAAGTGGAACTAGAACACGTAACGTCTAGTTATTCGTCTACCCGTAGTGCGCCTTGTGCATAAGCCCTAACCCCTGCAAGACCCTTCCCCGTTTCTTTCTAACCATGGAAAATGCAATATCACATGTCATATTCTATGCATGTTTAATCTACTTGTTCTCTTGTATGGTGTACTGTTGGTTTCCTAATTTCAATGGATGGATGAATGTATGTTTGCACTCGCATAGAGAACGATCCGGTTGAAGAGCCCGAAGAACTCGCAGGAGAAGCCCCTGAGCAGCAGTCGGTTGGTGGAGGCAAGTGTCCCTTGACCTATCTTTGTCCTATTCATTCTTTAATTCACCTCCCGCATTACACATTTATACCTAAGGATTGACTAGCTTTTGTTATCCATGTCCTTGTTTACCTATTTGGGTTGGATTATTACGGTTTAGCTTTATGCTATTGCTTGACTCTAATCAATGAACATGATGAGAATTATCAATGATACGCTGTTTTCCCTCTTCTTATTATGATGTTCTACTTGTGAACTTCAAGGGGGCTCGAGCGGTTTCTCGAGTGCCTCTCCGTAAGGACCTGTTCTTTGGATGACCGCCCGGGAAAACAGTGCAACCATGAGGGTGGAGTGGGACGCCCTTAGCTGAATAATTAGAGGAACCGGGGTGTAGTTTGCTTAGCCTTTGTGCCGTCAATGGGGCTCGGTGTATGCGGCTCGCTCTGCCAAGGTTGATTTGTCCCTTGGGGAGGAGTGCGGTACATTTAGGAAACCTAACGGGCGGCTACAACCCTGGGGAATCTTTGTAAAGGCTACGTAGTGATGCCCTGCTAGGTCACCTTGGTAGTGATCAATGGAGAGTCATGATCTCCGGGCAGAAAGGGAATCACAACTTGTGGGTAAAGTGCACAAGCTCTGCAGAGTGTTTGAAAACTGATATATCAGCCGTGCTCGCGGTTATGAGCGGCCAAGGGAGCTCCAGGAATTAGTGGTACTTGATCAGAGACATTTTGGTTTACAGGTGGCAATGAGATTGATGGTTCTTGGTATTGACTCTGGTAATGGTAAGTGGTATTCTTTCCGTTTGGAAAGGGTACTTTTGGGCTAATAACTTGGGTTACTGTTAAAAACTGGCTTTCTACTAGTAAATAATAACCTGACCAACTAAAAGCAACTGCTTGACTTATCCCCCACATAAAGCTAGTCCACTACAGCCAAACAGGATACTTGCTGAGTATGTTGATGTGTACTCACCCTTGCTCTACACACCAACCCCCCCAGGTTGTCTGCATTGCAACCACTGCTCAGGAGAAGATGAAGCCGTGGAAGGAGATTTCCAGGAGTTCCAAGACTACGACGAGTTCTAGGTGTGGGTTAGCGGCAACCCCCAGTCGGCTGCCTGTGAAGGCCGCAGTTATCAACGTTTCGTTTTCGCACTTTGATTATTGTAAAGACTATGTGGATGTCTCAGACATATGATGTAATCGACTATTATTCCTTTTTTATACTATTTGAGCACTGTGTGATGATGTCCATGTTATGTAACTACTGTGTACGTGAATTGCTGATCCTGGCACGTACATGGTTCGCATTCGGTTTGCCTTCTAAAACCGGGTGTGACACATAAAAGAGATATGATCAAAGGTATATAAATGAGCAATGTGTGCAAAGAATCAATCAAAATTCCTAGAATCAAGAATATTTAGCTCATTCCTAAGTTTGGTAAAGTATTGCTCATCTAAAGGCTTGGTAAAGATATCGGCCAATTGATCTTTGGTGTTTATGTAGGCTATCTTGATATCCCCCTTTTGTTGGTGATCTCTCAGAAAGTGATACCGAATGGCTATGTGCTTAGTGCGGCTGTGTTCAACGGGATTATCCGCCATGCGGATTGCACTCTCATTGTCACATAGGAGAGGGACTTTGCTAAACTTGTAGCCATAGTCCCTAAGGGTTTGCCCCATCCAAAGCAATTGCACACAGCAATGGCCTGCGGCAATGTACTCGGCTTCGACGGTAGAAAGAGCTACTGAGTTTTGTTTCTTTAAAGCCTAAGACACCAGGGATCTGCCCAGAAACTGACAAGTCCCTTATGTGCTCTTCCTATTAATCTTACACCCTGCCCAATCAGCATCGGAATATCCTAATAAATCAAATGAGGATCCCTTGGGGTACCAAAGACCAAACTTAGTTGTTTGAACTAAATATCTCAAGATTCGCTTTACGGCCCTAAGGTGAACTTCCTTAGGGTCGGCTTGGAACCTTGCACACATGCGTACGAAAGCATAATATCCGGTCGAGATGCACATAAATAGAGTAAAGAACCTATCATCGACCGGTATACCTTTTGATCTACGGATTTACCTCCCGTGTCGAGGTCGAGATGCCCATTGGTTTCCATGGGTGTATTGATGGGCTTGGCATCCTTCATTCCAAACTTGGTAAGAATATCTTGAATGTACTTCGTTTGGCTGATGAAGGTGCCCTCTTGGAGTTGCTTGACTTGAAATCCTAAGAAATATTTCAACTCCCCCATCATAGACATCTCAAATTTTTGAATCATGATCCTACTAAACTCTTCACAAATAGATTTGTTAGTAGACCCAAATATAATATCATCAACATAAATTTGGCATACAAACAAATCATTCTCAATGGTTTTAGTGTATAAAGTAGGATCGGCCTTTCCGACTTTGAATCCATTAGTGATAAGAAAATCTCTTAGGCATTCATACCATGCTCTTGGGGCTTGCTAGAGCCCATAAAGCGCCTTAGAGAGTTTGTAAACATGGTTAGGATACTCACTATCTTCAAAGCCGGGAGGTTGCTCAACATAGACCTCTTCCTTGATAGGTCCGTTGAGGAAGGCACTCTTCACGTCCATTTGGTAAAGCTTAAAGTCATGGTGAGTAGCATAGGCAAGTAATATTCGAATTGACTCAAGCCTAGCTACGGGTGCATAGGTTTCACCGAAATCCAAACCTTCGACTTGTGAATACCCTTTGGCCACAAGTCGTGCCTTGTTCCTTATCACCACACCATGCTCATCTTGTTTGTTGCAGAAAACCCACTTAGTTCCTACAACATTTTGGTTAGGACGTGGAACTAAATGCCATACCTTATTTCTTTTAAAATTGTTGAGCTCCTCTTGCATCGCCGGCACCCAATCCGAATCTTGAAGTGCTTCCTCTACCCTGTGTGGCTCAATAGAGGAAACAAACGAGTAGTGTTCACAAAAATGAGCAACACGAGATCGAGTAGTTACCCCCTTATGAATGTTTCCTAGGATGGTGTTCACGGGGTGATCTCGTTGGATTGCTTGGTGGACTCTTGGGTGTGGCGGCCTTGGATCTTCATCTTCCTTGTCTTGATCATTTGCATCTCCCCCTTGATCATTGTCGTCGTCTTGAGGTGGCTCATCTTCTTGATCTTCTCCTTCATTATCTTGAGCCTCATCCTCATTTTGAGTTGGTGGAGATGCTTGCATGGAGGAAGATGGTTGATCTTGTGCTTGTGGAAGCTCTTCGGGTTCCTTAGGACACACATCCCCAATGGACATGTTCCTTAGCGCGATGCATGGAGCCTCTTCATCATCTAATTCATCAAGATCAACTTGCTCTACTTGAGAGCCGTTAGTCTCATCAAACACAATGTCACAAGAAACTTCAACTAGTCCAGTGGACTTGTTAAAGACTCTATATGCCCTTGTGTTTGAATCATATCCTAGTAAAAAGCCTTCTACAGCTTTAGGAGCAGTTTTTGATTTTCTACCTCTTTTAACAAGAATAAAGCATTTGCTACCAAAGACTCTAAAATATGAAACATTTGGCTTTTTACCAGTGAGGAGTTCATATGATGTCTTCTTGAGGATTCGGTGTAGATATAACCGGTTGATGGCGTAGCAAGCGGTGTTGAACGCCTCGGCCCAAAACCGATCCGAAGTCTTGTATTCATCAAGCATGGTCCTTGCCATGTCCAATAGAGTTCTATTCTTCCTCTCCACTACACCATTTTGTTATGGCGTGTAGGGAGAAGAGAACTCATGCTTGATGCCCTCCTCCTCAAGAAAACCTTCTATTTGCGAGTTCTTGAACTCCGTCCCGTTGTCGCTTCTTATCTTCTTAATCCTCAAGCCGAACTCATTTTGAGCCTGTCTCAAGAATCCTTTCAAAGTCTCTTGGGTTTGAGATTTATCCTGTAAAAAGAATACCCAAGTGAAGCGAGAATAATCATCCACAATAACTAGACAATACTTACTCCCGCCGATGCTTATGTAAGCGATCGGGCCGAATAGGTCCATATGGAGGAGCTCGAGTGGCCTATCAGTCGTCATGATGTTCTTATGTGGATGATGAGCACCAACTTGCTTCCCTGCTTGGCATGCGCTACAAATCCTGTCTTTCTCAAAATGCACATTTGTTAGTCCCAAAATGTGCTCTCCCTTTAGAAGCTTGTGAAGATTCTTCATCCCAACATGAGCTAGTCGGCGATGCCAGAGCCAACCCATGTTAGTCTTAGCGATTAAGCAAGTATCGAGTTCAGCTCTATTGAAATCAACTAAGTATAGCTGACCCTCTAATACTCCCTTAAAAGCTACTAAATCATCACTACTTCTAAAGACAGTAACACCTGTATCCGTAAAAAGACAGTTGTAGCCCATTTTACATAATTGAGAAACAGAAAGCAAGTTGTAATCTAAAGAATCTACAAGAAAATATTGGAAATAGAATGGTCAGGTGATATAGCAATTTTACCCAATCCTTTAACCAAATCTTGATTTCCATCCCCGAATGTGATAGCTCGTTGGGGATCTTGGTTTTTCTCGTAGGAGGAGAACATCTTTTTCTCCCCAGTCATGTGGTTTGTGCACCCGCTGTCGATGATCCAACTTGAGCCCCCGGATGCATAAACCTACAAAACAGATTTAGTTCTTGATTTTAGGTACCCAAATAGTTTTGGGTCCTTTGACATTAGATACAAGAACTTTGGGTACCCAAACACAAGTTTTTGATCCCTTGTGTTTGCCCCCAACATACTTGGCAACTACTTTGCCGGATTTGTTAGTTAGCACATAAGAAGCATCAAAAGTTTTGAATGAAACATTATGATCATTTGATGCAGTAGGAGTTTTCTTTTTTGACAATTTAACATGGGTTGATTGCCTAGAACTAGATGCCTCACTCTTATACATAAAAGCATGATTAGGGCCAGAGTGAGACTTCCTAGAATGAATTCCCCTAATTTTGTGTTTGGGATAACCGGCAGGGTATAAAATGTAACCCTCGTTATCCTGAACCATGGGAGCTTTGCCCTTAACAAAGTTAGATAATCTTTTAGGAGGGGCATTAAGCTTGACATTGTCCCCCTGTTGGAAGCCAATGCCATTCTTAATACCAGGGCGTCTCCCACTATAGAGCATGCTTCTAGCAAATTTAAATTTCTCATTTTCTAAGTCATGCTCATTAATTTTGGCACTAAGTGGAGCTATGTGATCATTTTGTTGTTTAATTAAAGCTAGGTGATCATGAATAGCATCAACATTAATATCTCTACATCTAGTGCAAATAGTAACATGCTCAACAGAAGATGTAGAGGGTTTGCAAGTATCTAATTCAACAATCTTAGCATGTAAAATATCATTCTCATCTCTAAGATTGGAAATAGAAATATTGCAAACATCTAGTTCCTTAGCCTTAGCAATCAATTTTTCATTCTCATTTCTAAGGCTAGCAAGAGAGGTATTCAATTGATCAATCTTAGCAATTAAATTGGCATTATCATTTCTAAGACTAACAATTGAATCATCACAAACATCAAACTTTTCAACCTTAGTTATTAATTTTGCATTTCCATTTCTAAGGTTGGAAACAATGTCATGGCAAGTATTTAGCTCACTAGTTAATTTTTCATTTTTCTCAACTTCCTGAGCATAAGCATTTTTGACTTTAACATGCTTTTTTTTCTTTAATTAGGAAATCCTCTTGGCTATCCAAGAGTTCATCCTTCTCATGAATAGCGCTAATTAATTTATTTAATTTTTCCTTTTGTTGCATGTTTAAGTTGGCAAAGAGAGTAAACAAATTATCCTCATCATCACTAGAATTAGCCTCATCACTAGATGTTGCATACTTAGTGGAGGATTTGGATTTTACCTTCTTCTTCTTGCCGTCCTTTGCCATAAGACATTTGTGGCCGACATTGGGGAAGAGGAGCCCTTTGTTGACGGCGATGCTGGCGGCGTCCTCGTCGGAGGAGGAGTCGGTGAAGCTCTCGTCGGAGTCCCACTCATGGTAAACATGGGCATCGCCGCCCTTCTTTTTGTAGTACCTCTTCTTTTCTCTCCTCTTTCCCTTCTTGTCGTCGCCCCTGTGACTATCACTAGACAATGGACATTTTACAATAAAATGACCGGGCTTACCACACTTGTAGCAAACCTTCTTGGAACGGGGCTTGTAATCTTTCCCCTTCCTTTGTTTGAGGATTTGACGGAAGCTCTTGATGATGAGCGCCGTCTCCTCATTATCGAGTTTGGAGGCGTCGATGGGGATTCTACTTGGAGTAGAATCTTCTTTCTTCTCCTCCGTTGCCTTGAATGCAACGGGTTGTGCCTCGGGTACGGAGGAGGATGCGCCTTGCTCGATGATCTTTTTGGAGCCTTTGATCATCAACTCAAAGCTCACAAATTTTCCTATTACTTTCTCGGGAGACATTAGTTTGTATCTAGGATCACCACGAATTAATTGTACTTGAGTAGGATTAAGAAAAACTAGTGATCTTAGAATAACCTTGACCATCTCATGGTCATCCCATTTTGTGCTCCCGAGGTTGCGCACTTGGTTCACCAAGGTCTTGAGCCGGTTGTACATCGCTTGTGGCTCCTCCCCTTGGTGAAGCATGAATCGATCGAGCTCCCCCTCGATCGTCTCCCTCTTAGTGATCTTGGTCACCTCATCTCCTTCATGCGCTGTTTTGAGTATGTCCCAAATCTCTTTGGCGCTCTTCAATCCTTGCACCTTGTTATACTCCTCTCGACTTAGAGAGGCGAGAAGTATTGTGGTGGCTTGTGAGTTGAAGTGCCGGATTTGGGCAACTTCGTCTGAATCATAGTCCTCATCCCCTACGGATGGTACCTGTACACCAAACTCAACAACGTTCCAAATACTAGTGTGGAGTGAGGTTAGGTGATGCCTCATTTTGTCACTCCACATATTATAATCTTCACCGTCAAAAACCAGTGGTTTGCCTAATGGAACGGAAAGTAATGGAGTATGTTTAGAAATGCGAGGGTAGTGTAGGGGAATCTTACTAAACTTCTTGCGCTCATGGCGCTTAGAAGTTACGGACGGCGCGTCGGAGCCGGAGGTGGATGGCGATGAAGAGTCGGTCTCGTAGTAGACCACCTTCCTCATCTTCTTTTTCTTTTCGCCACTCCGATGCGACTTGTGTGAAGGGGATCCCTTCTCCTTCCCCTTGTTGCGGGACTCTCCCGATGGAGCATTCCCGTGGCTTGTAACGGGCTTGTCGCCGGTCACCATCTCCTTCTTGGCGTGTTCTCCCGACATCTCTTCGAGCAGTTAGGCTCTAATGAAGCACCGTGGCTCCGATACCAATTGAAAGTCGCCTAGAGGGGGGTGAATAGGCAGAATCTGAAAATTATAAACTTAAGCACAACTACAAGCCGGGGTTAGCGTTAGAAATATAAACGAGTCCGAAAGAGAGGGTGAAAACAAATCACAAGCAAATAAGAACGGATGGCACGGTGATTTGTTTTACCGAGGTTCGGTTCTTGCAAACCTACTCCCCGTTGAGGTTGTCACAAAACCGGGTCTCTTTCAACCCTTTCCCTCTCTCAAGCGGTCACTTAGACCGAGTGAGCTTTTCTTCTCAATCAAATGGGACACTAAGTCCACTACAAGGACCACCACACAATTGGTGTCTCTTGTTTCGATTACAAGTGTTGTGGAAGCTAGAATGAGGAAGAAGAAAAGCAATCCAAGCATAAGAGCTCAAAAGAACACAAATGTCTCTCTCTCTCTCTCTAGTCACTAATTTGGTTGGAGTGATTCCGGACTTGGGAGAGGATTTGATCTCTTTGTTTTGTGTCTTGTATTGAATGCTATAGCTCTTGTATGAGGTTTGAAGTCTGAAAACTTGGATGCCATGAATGTGGGTGGTTGGGGGTATTTATAGCCCCAACCACCAAAATGGCCGTTGGGGATGGCTTCTGTCGACGGGCGCACCGGACAGTCCGGTGTGCCACCGGACACTGTCCGGTGCGCCAGCCACGTCACCCAACCGTTAGGGTTCGACTGTTGGAGCTCTGACTTGTGGGGCCACTGGACAGTCCGGTGGTGCACCGGACAGGTCCTGTAGACTGTCCGGTGCGCCTTCTGGCGCCTGCTCTGACTTCTGCGCGCAGGCGCGCACTGTAGCGCATTTAATGCCTTCGCAGACGACCGGTGGCGCGAAGTAGCCGTTGCTCCGCTGGCACACCGGACAGTCCGGTGTTACACCGGACAGTCCGATGAATTATAGCGGAGCGGCTCCCAGAATTCCCGAAGGTGGTAAGTTTGGAGTTGGATTCCCTGGTGCACCGGACACTGTCCGGTGCGCCAGAGCAGGGCTGCCTTCGGTATACTTTGCTCCTTTGTTTTGAACCCTTTCTTTTATCTTTGTATTGGTTTGTTGTGAACCTTTGGCACCTGTAGAACATATATTCTAGAGCAAACTAGTTAGTCTAATAATTTGTGTTAGGCAATTCAACCACCAAAATTCATATTGGAAAAGGTGTGACCCTATTTCCCTTTCACTATCATAGACCGGTATGTCTTTTGATCAACGGACTTGCTCTCTTGGAGAGCCATTAGTCTCATCAAATACAACGTCGCTAGAGACTTCAACCAAACCCGATGATTTGTTGAAGACCCTATACGCCTTCGTATTTGAGTCATACCCTAGTAAAAACCCTTCTACAACTTTGGGAGCAAATTTAGAATGTATACCTTTCTTCACCAAAATGTAGCATTTGCTTCCAAATACACGAAAGTAAGAGACATTGGGTTTGTTACCGGTAAGAAGTTCGTAGGAGGTCTTCTTGAGGAGGCGATGCAGATATAGTCGGTTTATGGCGTCGCAGGCTGTGTTCACAACTTCCAACCAAAACCGCTCGGGTGTCTTGAACTCTCCAAGCATTGTCCTCGCCATGTCGATAAGCGTTCTGTTCTTCCTCTCTACCACACCGTTTTGCTGTGGTGTGTAGGGAGCGGAGAACTCGTGATTGACGCCTTCTTCCTTAAGATACTCCTCCACTTGTAGATTCTTGAACTCGGACCCATTGTCGCTTCTTATCTTTTTCACCTTGAGCTCAAATTCGTTTTGAGCCCTCCTTAGAAAGCGCTTTAGAGTCCCTTGGGTTTCTAATTTATCCTACAAAAAGAACACCCAAGTGAAACGGGAAAATCATCAACAATTACTAGACCATACTTACTTCCCCCGATGCTAAGGTAGGCGACGGGTCCGAAGAGGTCCATGTGAAGAAGCTCCAGTGGTCTTGATGTTGTCATCACATTCTTGTTGTGATGAGTGCTTCCCACCTGTTTCCGTACCTGACAAACTGCACAAGGTCTATCTTTTTCGAAACATACATTGGTTTAGGCCTGGGCAAAAAACCCGTAACCCGATACCCGAACCCGAAATTCCCGAACCCGAACCCATAATATCGGGTACCCGAATTTTATTTGGGAATTTCGGGTACCAACTTATGAAACCCGAAATTATTCTGGGTAATTCGGGTAGCACCTGCCGGTACCCGAATAACCCGAACCCGGAAATTTTAAGCCAGCTACAGGTGCCTACAGCGGTACAGCCTTAGCCTACATGCGTACAGGGCCTACAGTGCTACAGTGGTACAGCCCAACCCACGTCTCACACCAGCGGACCAGCCCACCACCCAGGCCTACACACAGCAATATGACAAACCCTACACACGGCACCAGCTGACCACACGGCACCAGCTGACCTGATCCATCCGCCGCCACCAAGTGTCCGACGCCGTCCAGGGTCGCCGTGCAGGGTCTTCGTCTACTCGTCCAGGTTTAGCCGTCCAGGGTCTTCGTCTTTGTCTACTCGTCTAGGCGTCCAGCCCAACTGCCGAAGAACGCCATCCAACTCCAGCGGTCTAGGGTCGCCGGCCGACCTCGCAGACGCAGCAGCATGCAGACTTCGCCGCTCCATACTCGATACGAGAACCTGAGTCTAGCAGTTCGAGGAGTACTGGAGTCTAGCAGTTCGTGGAGACGGAAGAGCAGTCTAGCATTCCTGAGAACCTAATGTATTTTATCGTATCATATTTTTCTTGTGTGCATTTACTAGTGATCTGTGTATGTTTCATACGGGTAGTAGTGACTATTTTTTAAATCCGGGTACTTCGGGAGTACCCGATACCCGAACCCGAATTATCGGGTACCCGAATTTTCGGGTACTATAATACTCTATGCAATTTCGGGTATGACTTTCCAAAACCCGAAATTTTAATTACCCGAATTACCCGACCCGAATTTTTCGGGTAACCCGAACGCCCAGGCCTACATTGGTTAGTCCTAACACATATTCTCCCTTCAGAAGTTTATGAAGGTTCTTCATCCCAACATGTGCTAGATGGCGATGCCACAGCCAGCCAATACTAGTCTTAGCTATTAAGCATGCATCTAGATCGACCTCCTCTTTTGAAAAATTAACTAAGTAGAGTTTGCCGTCTAGTACACCCTTAAACGCTAATGAACCATCACTCCTTCTAAAGACAGATACATCTATATTGGTAAATAAACAATTATAACCCATGTTACATAATTGACTTACAGACAATAAGTTGTACCCTAGCGATTTAACTAAGAACACATTGGATATAGATGCTCGGATGAAATGGCTATCTTTCCCAATCCTTTAACCTTGCCTTGGTTCCCATCTCCAAACATGATCGAATCCTGGGAATCCTTGTTCTTGACGTAGGAGGTGAACATCTTCTTCTCCCCCGTCATGTGGTTTGTGCATCCGCTGTCGATAATCCAGCTTGAGCCCCCGGATGCATAAACCTGCAAGGTAATTTACACTTGGGTTTTAGGTACCCAACTCTTGTTGGGTCCTACAAGGTTAGTCACAATAGCCTTTGGAACCCATATGCAAGTCTTGTCTCCCTTACATTTGGATCCCAAATTCCTAGCAACTACTTTTTCATTCTTACATACAAGCGCAAATAAAGTATTGCAAGCATGATAAATAGTAGTAGATTCATTATACACTTTTCTAGGAGCATGAGACACAACATTATTTCTCCTAGACCTACCATTAAAACTAGAACTTGATGCAAACATAGCATATGAATTAAAAGCGTCATGATTATAACTCCTATTGTAATGAGCATTTCTAGAATATTTTCTATCATAAATGTAGGCATGACACTTTTGAGAACTACTAGCCATAGGAGCCTTCCCTTTCTCCTTGTTGGGAATGGGAGCCCTTTGGCTTGTTAAGTTCCTGGCTACCTTTCGAAAACCAAGCCCATCCTTAATTGAGGGATGTCTACCAACTGTGTAGGCATCCCTAGAAAATTTTAATTTATCAAAATCAATTTTGCAAGTCTTAAGTTGAGCATTAAGACTTGCCATCTCATCATTTAGTTTAGCAATAGAAATAAGGTGTTCATCACAAGAATTAACATCAAAGTCCTGCATCTGTTGCAAATAACAACATGCTCTACGCATGAACTAGATTTATTAGCTTCGTCTAGCTTAGCATTTAAATCATCATTCAAAATCTTTAAACTAGAGATAGATTCATGGCAAGAAGATAACTCAGAAGATAACATTTCATTTCTTTTAGTTTTTAAAGCAAGAGATTTTTGTACACTAACAAATTTGTCATGTTCTTCATATAAAATGTCCTCTTGCTTCCCTAGCAATCTATCTTTTTCATTTAGAGCATCAATTAACTCATTGATTTTATCTACTTTAGCTCTATCTAAACCCTTAAATAAATCAGTATAATCTACTTCATCATCACTAGAATCATCATCGCTAGAAGTAGTGTACTTAGGGGTATCTCGAACACTTACCTTCTTCTCCTTGGCCATGAGGCAAGTGTGGCGTTCATTGGGGAAGAGAGAAGACTTGTTGAAGGTCGAGGTAGCGTGTCCTTCGTCGTCGGAGTCGAAAGAAGAGCAGTCCGAGTCCCATTCCTTTACGAGGTGTGCCTCACCCTTTGCCTTCCTGTAGCTCTTTTTCTTCTCCTTCTTCCCGCTCTTTTCTTGTCCTTGGTCACTATCATTATCGGGACAATTTGCTATAAAGTGACCAGTCTTACCGCATTTGAAGCAGGAGCGCTTTCCCCTTGTTTTATTCTTGTTGGGGTACTCCTTGCGTCCTTTCAGTGCGGTCTTGAAGCGCTTAATGATTATGGCCATCTCATCTTCGTTAAGCCCGGCAGCCTCAACTTGTGCTACCTTGCTTGGTAGCGCCTCCTTGCTACTTGTCGCTTTGAGAGCAATGGGTTGTGGCTCTTAGATGGGTAGTGGACCGTTCAAGGCGTCGTCCACGTATCGTGCCTCCTTTACCATCATACGTCCGCTCACGAATTTTCCGAGGATCTCCTCGGGCGTCATCTTGGTGTACCTAGGGTTTTCACGAATGAGGTTGACAAGATGGGGGTCAATTACAGTAAATGACCTTAGCATGAGTCGGACGACATCATGATCCGTCCATCTTGTGCTTCCGTAGCTTTGTATTTTGTTGACCAGGGTCTTGAGCCTGTTGTAGGTTTGCGTTGGCTCCTCTCCCCTGATCATCGCAAATCTCCCCAGCTCGCCTTCCACCAACTCCATTTTGGTGATCATGGTGGCATCGTTTTCCTCATGAGATATTTTGAGGGTGTCCCAGATTTGCTTGGCATTGTCCAAGCCGCTCACCTTGTTGTATTCATCCCTGCACAAAGATGCTAGCAAAACAGTGGTAGCTTGTGCATTCTTATGAATTTGCTCATTAATAAACACAGGGTTATCCGTACTATCAAAATGCATTCCATTTTCAACCATCTCCCAAATACTAGGATGGAGAGAAAATAAGTGACTACGCATTTTGTGACTCCAAAAAGAGTAGTCTTCTCCATCAAAATGTGCAGGTTTACCAGGTGGAATTGATAGCAAATGAGCATTAGAATTGAATGGAATACGAGAATAATCAAATGAATAGTTTTGATTTACCGAGTTCTTTTTAGACGAGTCATCGTCGTCGTCTCTTGGTGAAGAAGAGGAGGCGTCGCTGTTGTAGTAAATGATCTTCTTGATGCGCCTCTTCTTCTTCCCGTCCTTCTTCTTATGACTCGAGCCAGAGTCAGTGGGCTTGTCATCTCTTGGCTCATTGAAGATGGACTCCTTCTCCTTGTCGTTGACCACCATCCCCTTTCCCTTAGGATCGATCTCTTTGGGCGATTAGTCCCTTACGTGAAGAGTACGGCTCTAATACCAATTGAGAGCACCTAGAGGGGGGTGAATAGGTGATCCTGTAAAATTCAACACTAAATAGACACAAAACTTGGTTATAGAAATGTTAGTGCGACTAAGTAGTTGAGAAGCGAATTCTTGTGAACAAGACAATCACAGAATGATCAACACAAGACACGCGATTTTTATCCCGTGGTTGAGAGCACCTAGAGGGGGGGGTGAATAGGTGACCCTGTAAAACTTGAATCTTAATGCCACAAAACTTGATTAGGAGTTAGCGCAATAATGCCAAGTGGCTAGAGAGGAGTCTTAGCAAAACACAATAACCACAAGAAGATCAACACAGGTAGACAGAGTAGTTTATCCCGTGGTTCGGCCAAGTACAAAACTTGCCTACTTCCACGTTGTGGCGTCCCAACGGACGAGGGTTGCAATCAACCACTCTCAAGCGGTCCAAAGACCCACTTGAATACCACGGTGTTTTTCTTAGCTTGATTATATCCTGTTCGCGAGGAATCTCCACAACTTGGAGCCTCTCGCCCTTACACTTTGATGTTCACAAAGAAGCACGGAGTAAGGGAGGGATGAGCAACGCACACAAGACACAAAATCAGTGACAACACGCACACAAGTCGCAACAAGAGCTCGCAACACAACCCGACGAGTTCACAACTCAAATAGAGCTCTAGATGCTATCACGAAGAAACAAATGCGTGGAATCGAAGTCTTGGTGCTTAGGAATGCTTTGAATATACTTGATGTCCTCCTCCATGCGCCTAGGGGTCCCTTTTATAGCCCCAAGGCAGCTAGGAGCCGTTGAGAGCATTCCAGGAAGGCAGATCTTGCCTTCTGGCGCACCGGATAGTCCGGTGCACCACCACACACTGTCCGGTGCGGATCTCTTTCCTTATTTGGCGAAGCCGACCGTTGCTGATTGAGAGCCGTTGGCGCACCGGACACTGTCCGGTGCATACCGGACAGTCCGGTGCCCCAATGTGACCGTTGCTCGGCCACGCGTCACGCGTGGAATCCTCGGCCAACCGTTGGCCCGGCTGACCGTTGGCTCACCGGACAGTCTGGTGCACCACCGGACAGTCCGGTGCACCACCGGACAGTCCGGTGAATTATAGTCGTACGCCATTGACCATCTCCCGAGAGCGACGACTTCGCCTGTGAATGGCTCATCGGACAGTCCGGTGCACCACCGGACAGTCCGGTGATTTATACCGTACACCGCCGTCGAAGTCCCGAGAACAGCAAGTTCGCCAGAGCCAGCCTGGCGCACCGGACAGTCCGGTGCACCCAGACTGCGCAGACTTTGGCTGAACAAAGCCATCTCTTTTCCAATTCGTTTTCTCCTGTTTCCAGCACTTAGACACAATACATTAGTCCATAAAACAATGTACTAAGTCTAGAAACATACCTTTTGACTTGATTTGCACTTTGTCCACCACTTTGCATAGATTAACACAAAAGCACTTGTGTTGGCACTCAATAACCAAAATACTTAGAAATGGCCCAAGGGCACATTTCCCTTTCAATCTCCCCCTTTTTGGTGATTTATGCCAACACAACATAAAGCAACTAGAACAAGTGCAATATCAATGCAAATTAAAACTCAAAATTGTTTTGATTCAAATTTGGCATATATGGATCACCCTTTGCCACCACTTGGTTTGTTTTTGCAAATCAACCTCAATTTCCTAACTCTAAGTCAAACACACTTGTAGAGACATAAAGAGAGTTGTTCCAATAGAAATTGATCACAGTATCAAAAACTCCCCCTATTTCCCATAATCAACCATTCTCCCCACAAGAAACCAACTTTTGACAAAAAGAGCCAATAAGAGTATTTTGACAAAACAAAAGCTCTATTCTATTATTTTCAAAATTCTCAAGTGGTCAAAATTCTCAAGTGGTAGCTGATCCATTTATTGCTTTGGCCTTTATTTTCTCCCCCTTTGGCATCAAGCACCAAAACGGGATCAATCTTGGCCCTAGAACCCCATTGCCTCACCAAAGTCTTCAAATAAGAATACAAAGGCAATAAGAGTACATGAGATGAACTTGGAATAAGTTACCCTCTCATCGGAGTGTAGTGGAAGTCTTTCATGGTCCAAGTCCACCTTTTCCCTTTCAAACCTCCTTTGAGACTAAATCAAGCAAACTCAAGCATACGGTTAGTCTCAAAGGGTCAAGTTGTAGCACAACTCCCCCTAAATATGTGCATCACTTTCAAAAGGACTTGTGAGGTCCTGGGGAGTACTTGTACAACTTGAGCACCATAAGTAAACAACAAAATGCATAAGGAACATGATCAAAGGCATAAACACATGTATGCTATAAATCAATCCAAGTTCCGCGAATCTAAGACATTTAGCTCACTACGCAGCCTGCAAAAGGTCTTCTCATCTAAAGGCTTGGTAAAGATATCGGCTAGCTAGTTCTCGGTGCTAACATAAAACACTTCGATATCTCCGTTTTGCTGGTGGTCTCTCAAAAAGTGATACCGGATGTCAATGTGCTTTGTGCGGCTGTGCTCAACAGGATTTTCCGCTATTCGGATAGCACTCTCATTATCACATAGGAGTGGGACTTTGCTCAGATTGTAGCCAAAGTCCCGGAGGGTTTGCCTCATCCAAAGTAGTTGCGCGCAACACTGTCCTGCGGCAACATACTCGGCCTCAGCGGTGGATAGGGCAACGGAAGTTTGTTTCTTAGAGTTCCACGACACCAGGGACCTTTCTAAGAATTGGCACGTCCCCGATGTACTCTTCCTATCGACCTTACATCCAACATAGTCGGAATCTGAGTACCCAATCAAGTCAAAGTTTGACCCCTTTGGATACCAGATCCCGAAGCAAGGCGTAGCGACTAAATATCTAAGAATTCGCTTCACGGCCACAAGGTGACACTCCCTTGGATTAGATTGAAATCTAGCACACATGCATATGCTAAGCATAATATCCGGTCTACTAGCACATAAATAAAGTAAAGACCCTATCATGGACCGGTATGCTTTTTGATCAACGGACTTACCTCCTTTGTTGAGGTCGGTGTGTCCGTCAGTTCCCATCGGCGTCTTTGTGGGCTTGGTGTCCTTCATCCCAAACCGCTTTAGCAGGTCTTGCGTGTACTTCATTTGGGAGATGAAGGTGCCATCCTTGAGTTGCTTCACTTGGAACCCAAGGAAGTAGTTCAACTCGCCCATCATCGACATCTCGAATTTCTGCGTCATCACCCTGCTAAACTCTTCACAAGACTTTTGATTAGTAGAACCAAATATTATGTCATCGACATAAATTTGGCACACAAAAAGATCACCATCGCAAGTCTTAGTAAAAAGAGTTGGATCGGCTTTCCCAACCTTGAAAGCATTAGCAATTAAAAAGTCTCTAAGGCATTCGTACCATGCTCTTGGGGCTTGCTTAAGTCCATAGAGCGCCTTAGAGAGCTTACACACGTGGTCAGGGTACCGTTCATCCTCGAAGCCAGGGGGTTGCTCCACGTACACCTCCTCCTTGATCGGCCCGTTGAGGAAAGCGCTCTTCACATCCATTTGGAACAACCTGAAAGAATGGTGAGCGGCATATGCTAGCAAAATACAAATTGATTCTAGCCTAGCCACAGGAGCGAAAGTCTCCTCAAAGTCCAAACCTGCGACTTAGGCATAACCTTTTGCCACAAGTCGAGCCTTGTTCCTCGTCACCACCCCGTGCTCGTCCTGTTTGTTGCGGAAACCCCACTTGGTTCCCACAACGTTTTGCTTGGGATGAGGCACCAGTGTCCAAACTTCATTACGCTTGAAGTTGTTGAGCTCCTCCTGCATGGCCAACACCCAGTCCGGATCTAGCAAGGCCTCTTCTACCCTGAAAGGCTCAATAGAAGAGACAAAGGAGTAATGCTCACAAAAATTAGCTAATCTAGAACGAGTAGTTACTCCCTTGCTAATATCACCCAATATTTGGTCGACAGGATGATTCCTTTGAATCGTCGCTCGAACTTGGGTTGGAGGTGCCGGTTGTGCTTCTTCTTCTTCAACTTGGACATCCTGTGCTCCCCCTTGATCACACGCCTCCACTTGAGGTACCTGTTCGTCATCTTGGGTTGGAGGATGCACCATTGTTGAGGAAGAAGGTTGATCTTGCTCCTTTTGTTCCTGTGGTCGCACATCTCCAATCGTCATGGTGCGTATTGCGGCCATTGGAACGTCTTCTTCATCTACATCATCAAGATCAACAACTTGCTCTCTTGGAGAGCCATTAGTCTCATCAAATATAACATCGCTAGAGACTTCAACCAAACCCGATGATTTGTTGAAGACCCTATACGCCTTTGTATTTGAGTCATAACCTAACAAAAACCCTTCTACAACTTTGGGAGCAAACTTAGAATTTCTACCTTTCTTCACTAGAATGTAACATTTGCTCCCAAATACACGAAAGTAAGATACATTGGGTTTGTTACCGGTTAGAAGCTCATACGAAGTCTTCTTGAGGAGGCGGTGAAGGTAGACCCGGTTGATGGCGTGGCAAGCCGTGTTCACGGCTTCCGACCAAAAGCGCTCGGGGGTCTTGAACTCTCCAAGCATCGTCCTCGCCATGTCTATGAGCGTCCTGTTCTTCCTCTCTACTACACCATTTTGTTGTGGTGTGTAGGGAGCGGAGAACTCGTGCTTGATCCCTTCCTCCTCAAGATACTCCTCCACTTGAAGGTTCTTGAACTCGGACCCGTTGTCGCTCCTTATCTTGTTCACCTTGAGCTCAAACTCATTTTGAGCTCTCCTGAGGAAGCGCTTGAGGGTCCCTTGGGTTTCAGATTTATCCTGCAAAAAGAATACCCAAGTGAAGCGGGAAAAATCATCAACTATAACAAGACCATACTTACTTCCTCCTATGCTTAGATAGGCGACGGGTCCGAAGAGGTCCATATGAAGCATCTCCAAAGGTCTTGATGTGGTCATCACATTTTTGGTGTGATGAGAGCTTCCCACCTATTTGCCTGCTTGACAAGCTGCACAAGGTCTATCTTTTTCGAAATGCACATTAGTTATACCTATCATGTGTTCTCCCTTTAGAAGCTTGTGAAGGTTCTTCATCCCCACATGTGCTAAATGGCGATGCCACAGCCAGCCCATGCAAGTCTTAGCAATTAAGCATGCATCTAGACCGGCCTCCTCTTTTGCAAAATCAACTAAATAAAGTTTGCTGTCTAGTACACCCTTAAAAGCTAGTGAACCATCACACCTTCTAAAGATAGACACATCTACATTTGTGAATAAACAATTATATCCCATTTTACAAAGTTGACTAACGGATAATAGATTATATCCAAGCGACTCAACTAAAAACACATTAGAAATAGAGTGCTCGGACGAAATAGCAATCTTCCCTAACCCTTTTACCTTGCCTTGGTTCCCATCACCGAATATGATTGAATATTGGGAATCCTTGTTCTTGACGTAGGAAGAGAATATCCTCTTCTCCCCCGTCATGTGGTTTGTGCATCCGCTGTCAATAATCCAACTTGAGCCCCCGGATGCATAAACCTGCAAGGCAAATTTAGGCTTGGGTTTTAGGTACCCAACTCTTGTTGGGTCCTACAAGGTTAGTCACAATGGTCTTAGGGACCCAAATGCAAGTTTTATCTCCCTTGCATCTTGCCCCTAATTTCTTAGCAATTACTGTTGGGGGCCTTCGTCCTCCGAAGGTCCTCAAAAACATGATTTGACAATGTTTTCCAAGTGGATTATGTGAACAGGTGTTTTTCGGACTCAGAACTATGAAGCACGGCCAGGACGAAGCCTGAACCAGACGAAGGACGAGCGCAGCCGAAGCTGTGCGCAGGGAAGCTTCGGCGCAATAGCTGAGGAGGGAACCGACTTAAAGATGAAAAGACTACGTGGGCCTTGACTGATTTCCGTAGGCCATTAACAAATGTAATGGACATGGATGTAATTTTATGTGGGCTGCGTCCCGCGTCTATAAATAGATGAACAGTACTCCCGTACTGTTCACGCTGACTAAGCATTGGCATTTGCGTCACGCTTGTACTTTTTACCTTCTCTCAAGTCCGAAGGTACATTTGTAATTTGTAATCATTCCTATTTTTCTGTGTTAATAAAATAGAAATGATTATATGATTTACATTTTATGTTCTATATGAGTCCTTCGTTATTACTTGTTGAATTTACGAAGGTATGTCTCTTATGACCTTCGTCCGGAACTCATTATTCCCGAAGGAGAATAATGTTTGGTAGGACGAAGGGCCTTAACATTTAACACTTTTTATGTTGCCTTGTTCTTAATCCGAAGCATTTGAGAACAAGTCCCCAACATTGGCGCCCACCTCCGGTGAACTCACTTCCACTTCGAGCTTTTTTGAACACCTTCGGAAGTTATAGACCTTCGCTATGGCGCCGAAGAAAGCTTCAGCGATTGGGGCTTCAGCACTGCAACCGCTGGACCACAACCAGGAGACCGTCTCTCTTCGGGAGGCCCGAAGCCAGAAGAGAAAGGCCGTCAGCCCGACGCTCGAGGAAGAAGAGCTAGACCAAGAAATCAGGGATATGGAGATGCTACATCAACAAGTGCAAAGGAAGAAGGAGAAGATGGCCCGCCTAGCTGAGTTGCAGAGGCAAATAGACGAAGCCTCTGAGGAAGTTCGCCATCTTACTCACGATGAGCAGAACAGAAGGCCTCATCAGAAAGACCTTCATCAGGAGGGCTTCGTCAACGAAGATGACTGGTATGACAATTTCCATCAGGGAAATTTTGTTTTTGATGATGCTTCTCCTCTGTCCGCTGAGCTGCAGGCTACACCTTGGCCTCCATCCTATAAGCCACCTCAGCTTCCCATGTTTGACGGCCACTCCGACCCGAAGCAATTCTTGATGAGCTACGAAGCAACAGTGTCTTCGTACGGGGGCAATGCTGCAGTCATGGCGAAGTCTTTCGTTATGGCCGTCAGGAATGTTGCTCAGACCTGGTATTCCTCCCTTCGGCCAGGAACAATCACTTCATGGCAGAAGCTGAAGGACATGTTACTGACCAGCTTTCAAGGATTTCAGACGAAGCCGGTCACAGCTCAAGCATTGTTCCAGTGTGTTCAGGATCACGAAGAATACCTTCAGGCGTATGTCCGAAGGTTCTTACGATTGAGGGCGCAGGCACCAACGGTGCCCAATGAAATTGTTATCGAAGCCATGATTAAGGGGCTTCGTCCTGGACCTGCAGCTCAATACTTTGCTCGGAAGCCTCCTCAGACCTTGGAGAAACTGCTCCAAAAGATGGATGAGTACATTCGGGCTGACAATGACTTTCGCCAAAGAAGGGAGGAGGCCTTCCGATTTTCTGAAATGACCAGGGGCTTCGGAGGGAGATACTACCCGAGGCATGTCCGGTCCATCCACAACACTCAGAATGATGATAAGGGGAGTCAGCAGAACAGACCGCAGTGCTCCTCACAGGCTTCGGGGCAACAACAAACTTCCTTCCGGCCACCAGCTCCAAGAGGCAGAGGCGCCAGGGGCTTTGGCGGAAGATTCGGAGATCAGCCAAGGAGACTGTTTTGCTTGTTCTGTGGAGAAGGCAAGGGCCATACCACTAGGTCGTGCCATATTACAATCCAGAAGCAAAAGGAAATTGCCGAAGCTGCATCTCAACAAGCTCAGCCGAAGCAGGTCATGCATACTGCTTCGTATCATCCGCCTTATATCCCACAATACATAGACAACCACCCTGCAGCTTCTGTAGCTTCGGCAAGTCAACCTCAAGCTTCCTGGCAACAGCTTCCGCCCCCACCTCCATTGCAGCAAGGTCAACAGCCAGAAGGGAGTCAATACGCTCCACATCAGAGGGACTTCAGAGAGCAGTCCGAAGCTCGCACAGTCAACAGCACTGTGCCAGAGTCGAAGCACATTTATTGACACATATCCTACCTTTGATAGCAGTCTTTCCTATTCAGTTTTATTTTCTGTGAAGCAAAAAACATTGATAGTTTTCATGTAATAATTTCGTTGTTTTCCACGAGGAAGATCTATTTGCTCCACAAGCTTAAGTTGCTGAAGCTTAAAATTTTTTCCGTTACCAAGGAGGACCTTCGAATTAAAAATCCTTCGGAGTAACACAAAGTCGTTCTAAGGAACGCAGAGTAAGTTTGTGAAGTCACAAAAAGCCGTTCCAAAGGGAGCGCAGTGTAAGTTTTCTGCTCAGAAGTCGTTCCTAAAGGAATGCAGAGCCTACAGCGAAAAGTCAACGCTGATACCGCCTAAGTAAAGGGCTAAGAAGCTCCTAAGGGAGGCTTACAGCGAAAAGTCAACGCTGATACCGCCTAAGTAAAGGGCGAAGAAGCTCCTAAGGGAGGCTTACAGCGAAAAGTCAACGCTGAGATCGTCTAAGTAAAAGACGAAGAAGCTCCAAAGACGTTCCTAAGGGAATGCAGAGCTTACGAATATATTTTATGTGTATCTTCGGAACAAATGTCACATGCATAGCATAACATCATCACATCATTTTGCATAGCATAAGCATCATACATCATATTGCATTTGGCAAAAGAAGGTGACACTCTCAACCTTCGAAAGGATGCTTTGAGAAAGTGACATCGAAATTGTATAGCTTCGGAATACAGCTTCGGAGAATATTTTTATGAAACATGGGTGAGCTTTATCAGATCAATATTGAGATTGTATAGCTTCGGAGTATAGCTTCGGATAATGATTTCACGAAGCATGGATGTGATTCATCAGAATAATTTTAACGGAGAATGTCTTCTTCACGAAGCATGAAAAGAAGGGAAGGTGTTTTTTCGCCGAAGGCTCAAAAAGGTACGTAGAGTTTCATGCATCGTAAAGAATTGAATAATGAAAAGAAACTTGTATATTACATCCAAATGTACAAAATATTACATAGATCACAATTTAAATGTTTTTTCTAAATAGCATCTAGTCTTCTTTTAATACTACTTCGGCGGCTTCATTTAGAAGTTGATCAACAACTTTGTCCATGATAGCTTCGGCCATTTCTTTAATTTCATCATCTCCTTTTAAGTGGGGGTCGGCAGTCTCTGAGGGAAGAGAACATTTCTTCATTACTATTACAAACTGTGAGCAAAGTTTGAAGCAAGAATTACAACACAATAAGAACAACTAATTAATACCTAATTGCCTTTCTGGCTCCGTACTTTTTTCGACAGCTTCTGCCACTTTTCTAGCATCGTGGATGCCTTTTTCGCTTCTTTGGATGATCTCTTGCGCCATTCCTCAGCCGCCGTCGTTCCAGATATCAGTAAAAAATTTGCCACCAACTACGCTTGCTTCGGCCGAGGGGTCCTTGATGTCCTCGGAAGATAAGGTAGCTTCGGACTGAGCTAGAAATTTTATATGCTCACAACCTTTCTTCTCTAAGACAGAAGCAATTCCTCTGGCGCCCGAAAAAGCGCAGATATCGCCACGACTACTCAGGATCTCCTCGAAGGCCTCTGCTTCGTGACTAATCCATTCCAGTGGACCTTCGGGATTGCCTCTAGAGAAATTCTCTTCGCTGGAGAAGGCGCCCACGCTGGCAAAGCTGGTTTTAATTTTATTCACACATTCTATAGATTTGACATAACATTTTCCCTGAGTTGCACGAAGCTCTTTAACTCTTAACTCCAATTTGTTCACCATATGATCACTGAGTTCTCGTTTTGTTTCCTCAAGGACGCGCTCCTCTCTAGCTCTAGTCAGCTGTTTCTGAAGATCTTTAATTTCACGCTTTTGGGCTTCGGCCTGGGTTTTCGAAGCAGCTTCATCTTTCTTTACTTTGTCTATCAGCGTAAGAAGAATTTTATCCTTTTCTAGAGCTTCGTTTCTCAGTTTGATAACTTCGGAGCGCAAATTGTTGAACGCAATCTCATAACTCTCATCTTCGGCACTTTTTTGTGCTCTCAATGCGTTGCTCAGGATTAAACCCTATAAAAAGAGAGTCTATATAAGAATAAAGGAATGAATTAAGTATTGTAAAAATTTTTCAAAAAGTCTAATTCCCAAACCTTCAAGCTATTATATGCAAGACTGTCTGCGAGATCATCTTTCGTCATGGCGCTTAATCCAGCTTCGAGCTTCGGGAAGCCTATACTCCTGGCCATCTCTCGGTAGACAGATAGTTCTTTATTATCAGGTAGGCAGTATAGGAAGTCATCTTCATTTGTCCCATTGAATATTACTGCCCCCTTCGGATATTTCAGCTCTTTCGCATAGTGGTTAGCTTCGTGAGTTTCTTCTTCAGATAGTTTTTTCCCCGAAGCATGTCGTATGATGTAGTCGCACATGCTGGCAGGCGCTTCGGGGATGGCAGTGTCAGTTTCTTCAACTAAAACTGGATCTGGTATTTTTATTGCTTCGGCTTCCAAAGTTTGCTCCTTGAAGGGCTCTGAAGGCCCAGCTTCAGCTTCAGCCTGTCGCGTCGAAGCTTCAGTAGAAGCTTCAGCAATTTCAACACTCTTTTTCGGAGTTGTGCTTGAAGACTTAATTGTCTCCAAGACATCTAGTACGTTTACCATTCTTTTCCTTTTTGGGGTCACCGTTGGCCCCTTTTGGTTTTTTGCTGTTTCGACATTTGCTGCAGGACTCAAAACTTCTGATGATTTTTCCTTAGTCGGTTTTTTCGCTTCTTTCATTTTTTCTGCGGATGGCGCTTCGGCCATCTCTGCAATTTCTGGCAGCACGGTTGGCTGTTCAGCTTCGGCGGCCGAAGAAGTTTCTCCGGTGAACTCAGGCACCGAAGCTGGTTCAATATGGCGTGGCCGGTGGGCAAGGACCTTTATCCTCTTTCCTTTCGGTTCTGGCTCGTTAGGAGCAGTTGCAGCCTCTTCTTTTGCAGAGGTTGTGTTTTTCCTTTTTTGCCCTCGAATGGGATAACGATAATCAGGGTAGAAGAACCCAACTGCATCAAACACCCGGTTGAGTCTCTTCTTTTTTCGGCCTCCGAAGGCTGCTGATAACGCAGTGTTCTCAGCCTTCGAATATGCCCCAAGCAGTTCGTCACTTAATGTTTCAATGCTTTTCAACCAGTCGTCATCAGGTTCAATAAATTTATCTGCATATTTGAATGTGTACTTCAGTCTGACCAGTCCGCCTTCGTCGGACTCTTTGATAGTATCCTTCGGCATTTCCCATTTTTCTGCAAGTGGCCATACCCTGAAGGCAATGTGCTCTTGGACTAAGTCCCTTGTCCCAATGAAAGAGCAGACTATGCCGAAGGCTCTTTGGCATTCCTCGGCTGCTTCGTCCATTTCAACCTTCGGCCTTCGAAGTCCGAAGCGTTGCCAGATTGGGTGCATAATGATACTTTTGACATTATCTTGCGCTGTTAGATCATTTTTCACATAAAACCATTCAGTCATCCAGGCTCCGGGCCACCTCTTCCGAAAGGTCGGCACAGGGCAGCTTGACCCGGAGCGGGCGCCGAAGCTGTAGCACCCAAAATTGTTGTGATATTGCTCTTTTCCCCAGGGCTTCGTCTCGTACAATAACTCGTGTATGTTGCAGAAGCTTTTAGCGTTTGGTTCCAAACCTTGGCTTCTCACAGCCCAGACAAAAATCCCCATTCTTATAATAGCTTCGGGAGTGAGTTGATGAAGGTAGACTTGGAATGTTTTCAGTACCTCAACAATAAAGTTGCTCAGGGGGAATCGAAGCCCAGCCTTGAGAAAGCTTCGGAAGACTACAACTTCATCTTCTTCCGGGGTGGGAGAGGTCTTTTCTCCAGCGTCAGCCCTCACAATAGATATATCTCGAAAATACCGCCCCCTCATATTATCAATATGACTCTGCTTGATGGTGGTCTTCCCGAAAACCGTGTGACTTGGCCGCCATGGTCGATCTTCGGCCTCTTCCCCACCACTCTCAACATCATAGCTGTCGCTGTCGCCAGTATCTTCGGACAAACCTTCGAGAATCTCCTTGGTGATTTTCTCTGTATTGGTCTCTGCCATCGCTATCAGGAACCCCAGATTCTTCTCCTCCTCAAGACTCAGCTTCGTCTCAGCAGGGATCTTCTTGCCTTCAGACATCTTCGGAAACGCTAAAAAAAATTGTTCCCGATGCCGAAGCTTCAAAATCAAAAAGACTAGCAAATCTTAGTGCAAGAGCTAAAAATTTTAGTGGGCCGAAGCAGATGGCAAGTGTGCGTACCAAATGAGTTTGCGGTGCGATATTATTTATACGCCCAGGGCGTTGACAATTGAAAGGTCCCGCTTGTCAGTGAATGTTGCTATCCTAGCAAAGGGAAGGTGTTTTTTCGGACCTTCGGCTCAAGGCCTTCGTCCATATCGCAATCTGAATTTATTGTCAAACAAATTAATATTGCGAGGGGCTACTGTTGGGGGCCTTCGTCCTCCGAAGGTCCTCAAAAACATGATTTGACAATGTTTTCCAAGTGGATTATGTGAACAGGTGTTTTTCGGACTCAGAACTATGAAGCACGGCCAGGACGAAGCCTGAACCAGACGAAGGACGAGCGCAGCCGAAGCTGTGCGCAGGGAAGCTTCGGCGCAATAGCTGAGGAGGGAACCGACTTAAAGATGAAAAGACTACGTGGGCCTTGACTGATTTCCGTAGGCCATTAACAAATGTAATGGACATGGATGTAATTTTATGTGGGCTGCGTCCCGCGTCTATAAATAGATGAACAGTACTCCCGTACTGTTCACGCTGACTAAGCATTGGCATTTGCGTCACGCTTGTACTTTTTACCTTCTCTCAAGTCCGAAGGTACATTTGTAATTTGTAATCATTCCTATTTTTCTGTGTTAATAAAATAGAAATGATTATATGATTTACATTTTATGTTCTATATGAGTCCTTCGTTATTACTTGTTGAATTTACGAAGGTATGTCTCTTATGACCTTCGTCCGGAACTCATTATTCCCGAAGGAGAATAATGTTTGGTAGGACGAAGGGCCTTAACATTTAACACTTTTTATGTTGCCTTGTTCTTAATCCGAAGCATTTGAGAACAAGTCCCCAACAATTACCTTCTTATCCTTTCTACAAATAGCAAAGGAAGCATTGCAAGTATGAAAAATTGTAGAAGGTTCATTCATTACTTTCCTAGGAGCATGAGCAATATTTCTTCTAGGCACATGATGAATATTTTTCCTAGACAAATCTCTACCATGCACAACATAGGAACTAGAAGCAGTCATAGCATATGAATCATAAGCACAGGTTCTATATGTATTTCTAGAAAATTTTCTATCACCATAAATGAAAGCATGGTTCTTTTGAACACTATTAGCCATAGGGCCTTCCCTTTCTCCTTGGCGGAAATGGAAGCCTTATGGCTTGTTAAGTTCTTGACTTCCCTCTTGAAGCCAAGACCATCCTTAATTGAGGGGTGTCTACCAATCGTGTAGGCATCCCTTGCAAATTTTAGCTTGTCAAATTCACTCTTGCTAGTCTTAAGTTGGGCATTAAGACTAGCCACTTCATCATTTAATTTAGAAATGCAAACTAGGTGTTCACTACAAGCATCAACATTAAAATCTTTGCACCTATTGCAAATCATAACATGTTCTACACAAGAGTTAGATTTACTTGCTACTTCTAGTTTAACATTTAAATCATCATTAACACCTTTTAAAGTAGAAATGGTTTCATGACAAGTAGATAGTTCACAAGAAAGCATTTCATTCCTTTTGATTTCTAAAGCAAGGGATCTTTGAGCCTCTACAAACTTATCATGTTCTTCATATAAAAGATCCTCTTGCTTCTCTAATAACCTATTTTTATCATTCAAGGCATCAATTAATTCGTTAATCGTATTAACCTTGGTTCTATCTAGACCCTTGAATAAACAAGAATAATCTATTTCATCATCATCACTAGACTCATCCTCACTTGAAGAAGCATAAGTAGTATTGTCTCGAGTACATACCTTCTTCTCCTTCGCCATGAGGCATGTGTGACGCTCGTTGGGGAAGAGGGATGACTTGTTGAAGGCGGTGGCGGCGAGTCCTTCGTTGTCGGAGTCGGATGACGAACAATCCGAGTCCCACTCCTTGCCAAGGTGTGCCTCACCCTTAGCCTTCTTGTATGCCTTCTTCTTCTCCCTCTTGTTCCCTTGTTCCTGGTCACTCACATTATCAGGACAATTAGCGATAAAATGACCAATCTTACCGCATTTGAAGCATGAGCGCTTCCCCTTTGTCTTGGTCTTGCTTGGCTGCCCCTTGCAACCCTTTAGCGCCGTCTTGAAGCGCTTGATGATGAGGGCCATCTCTTCATCATTAAGCCCCGCCGCCTCAACTTGCGCCACCTTGCTAGGTAGCGCCTCCTTGCTCCTCGTTGCCTTGAGAGCAATAGTTTGAGGCTCTTGGATTGGTCCATTTAGTGCATCGTCGACGTATCTTGCCTCCTTGATCATCATCCACCCGCTTACAAATTTCCCAAGAATTTCTTCGGGCGACATCTTGGTGTACCTAGGATTCTCACGAATATTGTTCACAAGATGTGGATCAAGAACAGTAAAGGACCTTAGCATTAGGCGGACAACGTCGTGGTCCGTCCAACGCATGCTTCCGTAGCTCCTTATCTTGTTGACGAGGGTCTTGAGCCGATTGTACATTTGGGTTGGCTCCTTGCCCCTTATCATCGCGAATCTCCCGAGTTCGCCCTCCACCAACTCCATCTTGGTGAGCATGGTGACGTCGTTCCCCTCATGAGAGATCTTGAGGGTGTCCCAGATCTGCTTGGCATTGTCCAAGCCGCTCACCTTATGATACTCGTCCCTGCACAAAGAGGCTAACAACACAGTAGTAGCTTGTGCATTTTTATGAATCTGTTCATTGATAAACATAGGACTATCCGAGCTATCAAATTTCATTCCACTCTCAACAATCTCCCATATGCTTGGATGGAGAGAGAACAAGTGACTACGCATTTTGTGACTCCAAAATCCGTAGTCCTCCCCATCAAAGTGTGGAGGTTTGCCAAGAGGGATGGAAAGCAAATGTGCATTTGAACTCTGCGGAATACGAGAGTAATCGAAAGAAAAGTTCGAATTAACCGTCTTTCTTTTGTCGTAGTCGTTGTCGTCATTGTCCTTTTGGGAAGAAGTGGACTCGTCGCTGTCGTCGTAGTAGACGATCTCCTTGATGCGCCTTGTCTTCTTCTTCTTCCCATCTTTACGTTTGTGGCCCGAGCCTGAGTCGGTAGGCTTGTCATCCTTCGGCTCGTTGACGAAGGACTTCTTCTCCTTATCATTGATCACAATTCCCTTCCCCTTAGGATCCATCTCTTCGGGCGATTAGTCCCTTCGTGAAGAGAACGGCTCTGATACCAATTGAGAGCACCTAGAGGGGGGGTGAATAGGTGATCCTGTAAAACTTGAATCTTAATGCCACAAAACTTGATTAGGAGTTAGTGCAATAATGCCAAGTGGCTAGAGAGGAGTCTTAGCAAAACACAATAACCACAAGAAGATCAACACAGGTAGACACAGTGGTTTATCCCGTGGTTCGGCCAAGTACAAAACTTGCCTACTTCCACGTTGTGGCGTCCCAACGGACAAGGGTTGCAATCAACCCCTCTCAAGCGGTCCAAAGACCTACTTGAATACCATGGTGTTTTGCTTAGCTTGACTATATCCCGTTCGCGAGGAATCTCCACAACTTGGAGCCTCTCGCCCTTACACTTTGATGTTCACAAAGAAGCACGGAGTAAGGTAGGGATGAGCAACGCACACAAGACACAAAATCAGTGACAACACGCACACAAGTCACAACAAGAGCTCGCAACACAACCCGACGAGTTCACAACTCAAATAGAGCTCTAGATGCTATCACGAAGAAACAAATGCGTGGAATCGAAGTCTTGGTGCTTAGGAATGCTTTGAGTATACTTGATGTCCTCCTCCATGCGCCTAGGGGTCCCTTTTATAGCCCCAAGGCAGCTAGGAGCCATTGAGAGCATTCCAGGAAGGCAGATCTTGCCTTTTGTCGCCTGGCGCACCGGACAGTCCGGTGCACCACCGGACACTGTCCAGTGCGGATCTCTTTCCTTATTTGGCAAAGCTGACCGTTGCTGATTGAGAGCCGTTGGCGCACCGGACACTGTCCGGTGCACACCGGACAGTCCGGTGCCCCAATGTGACCGTTGCTCGGCCACGCGTCACGCGCGAAATCCTTGGCCAACCGTTGGCCCGGCTGACCGTTGGCTCACCGGACAGTCCGGTGCACCACCGGACAGTCCGGTGAATTATAGTCGTACGCCATTGACCATCTCCCGAGAGCGACGACTTCGCCTGTGAACAGCTCACCGGACAGTCCGGTGCACCACCGGACAGTCCGGTGATTTATACCGTACACCACCGTCGAAGTCCCGAGAACAGCAAGTTTGCCAGAGCCAGCCTGGCGCACCGGACACTGTCTGGTGCACCACCGGACAGTCCGGTGCACCCAGACTGCGCAGACTTTGGCTGAACAAAGCCATCTCTTTTCCAATTCGTTTTCTCCTGTTTCCAGCACTTAGACACAATACATTAGTCCATAAAACAATGTACTAAGTCTAGAAACATACCTTTTGACTTGATTTGCACTTTGTCCACCACTTTGCATAGATTAACACAAAAGCACTTGTGTTGGCACTCAATCACCAAAATACTTAGAAATGGCCCAAGGGCACATTTCCCTTTCAGTGGTTCGGCCAAGTAACACTTGCCTACTTCCATGTTGTGGCGTCCCAATGGATGAGGGTTGCACTCAACCCCTTTCAAGTGATCCGATGATCAACTTGAATACCATGGTTTTTCCTTTAGATGATTATTCCCGTTTGCAAGGAATCTCCACAAGATTGGAGTCTCTCGCCCTTACAACAAAGATCACAATGAAAGCACGGAGTAAGGTTGGGATGAGCAACACACACAAGACACAAATCGCAGCACACCCACACACACAAGAGAAGACTTGAGCTCAAATGACAACATAGGGAGTCCTTGACTTGAATAGAGCTCAAATCGCTAACACGACAAAATGAATGCGCGGTAACAAAGTCTGGATGCCTTAGGATGCTTAGTGAATGCTTGTGTAGCTCCTCCATGCGCCTAGGGGTCCCTTTTATAGCCCTAAGGCAGGTAGGAGCTGTTGGAGGCCAACAAGGAAGGCCATCCTTGCCTTCTGTCGAGTGGCGCACCGGACAGTCCGGTGCGCCACCGGACAGTCACTGTAGACGGTCCGGTGCCGATCTCCTTCCTTTTCTGGCGCAGACGACCGTTGCACCTCCGAGCCAGTTGGCGCACCAGACACTGTTCGGTGCATACCGGACAGTCCGGTGCCCCCTGCCGACCGTTGGTGCGGGCCACGCGTCGCCCGCGGATTGCGCGACCGACCGTTGCGCTGGCGACTATTGGCTCACCGGACAGTCCGGCGCACCACCGGACAGTCCGGTGAATTATAGTCGTACGTCGCCAAACTTTCCCCGAGAGCGGCCAGTTCATCAGAAACCAGCCTGGCGCACCGGACAGTCCGGTGTGCCAGACTGAGCTGATTTTTGGCTGCACACATCCAGTCTTTTGCAATCCTTTTCTTTTCTTCTTTTCTCTGTTTCTAACACTTAGATAACTTCATTAGTATTCAAAAACAAATGTACTAAGTCTAGAAACATACCTTCTCTTTGTTTTGCACTTCTCTCTTCATTTAGCACATAAGAACTCAATTAAATGTATTGGGCACTTAATCACCAAAACATAATAGAAATTGCCCAAGGGAACATTTCCCTTTCAGCCACCTCATGCTCCAGGGCCTTGGCCTCGCCTCTGACCTGCCACCTCCCCCGCCTTGCCGCTCGCATAACCTTCTACATCTCCCCCAACCTTACCACTGGCGCTCCCTGGAGGATCCCATATCCGACGGCGGTCTCAGGAGGCCCCTACTAGCGTGGAACCCCAGCTCCAGCGGCAGGGAGCAATAAGCCAATAATGCTGGATCCGAAACCTAGACGGCGGCATGGTGGTGCAGAAGGTTATCACCGGCTGGCACCTCACCATCGAGGAAAAATAGGACTTGATAGTTGATCATGTAAAATCACCGTTCACCACCCATGCCTCCAAACATTCCGCTCATCTCCTTCGACTCCATCTGTTTCATCAGAGACTGCAAACCACCCATGCCACCAATCTGTTTAAGCATCTACAGAGGAAGGGCCTTGCTCATCTGCTGAATATTCATGTTGCGGGTCAGTGCACTCATGTCCTTTTTCTTTTGGATCTTGATACCCTCCATCTTGCCCCAGATTTTAGCAAGTTGCTTGTACTCTTTCAGCATGTGCATGCATCCCTGATAGGTTGTCGAGACCCGTGCAATCTGAATGATCCATGATTCAGTCATCGACTTAGCATTTGTGTTGTCAAGCTCTGAGATGAAAACTCAAGCATCAAGATTACAGTTGTAGCACACTACTAGAATAAGTAAATTTATATATATAGGAACGTCCTTGCACCACAAATTACCTTCATCAGTCATGGAATCCATCATTATCATGTAGCACTTCATCTTAGCGTGGCTCTCCTTCTCATGTCCTTTTGGCATTAGTTCAGCGCTAAACCCAAGCAATGTTGGAGAAGACCTGCAAACAAACGGAAATCACTTTTTATTCTAGAGAGAAATCTTGACCATGCTGTTAATGAATGAATGATCATGTTATCACCATGTTGGTTTTGACAAGATGTTAAAGGATTGAAGCAATTGACCTGGCCAATAGGACCAATTTTAGAATGTTCTCGAACTGCTCATACATAAGCCTGAGACTTAAAAAGCTTTCTTTAGACAGTTTCCGCAGAAAGTTAGGTTGTTCATCCGTAGATATCACTAAATGAATCTTGTCCATGAAGCCTGAACAATCTCCCCATACCCGTGAATCAAACAAAGAAAGGTTATTGGATTTTAACACACATAAACATGTAAAAGCCACTAACAAATAACTTCACATCAAGAACTTTAGAGCAACCACAAGAACGTCCACGTCACTTTTTTGTACTCACCATCCGATGTTCTATCAACGGTATCCAACAATAGTGATCTCACTGCCACGCGTTGAAAACATTGGCTGCTTGTCTGCTCCATTAGAAAAACAGAATAGGAACAACTGCTTTCGGATGTGTACACGCGCCGCGCGCAGGGCGCGCGGTCTATACTAGTCTAGTCTCTCATGCATGGCGCGCGCGTGTGTGCCGCACCGTCGTGCACCGGCTGGCAAGCAGGCAATATATATATGCATACGAACGATGCACCAATTAGTTAGGACTTGGGCTAACAAAGCTAAAAATCATTTGGTGTATGTAAGGACAGTGTTCTTTACAAGGATGTTTTTTTATGGTGTGTGTTTTGTTAAGTTTCGATCTGTAATGTCGTATGTAAGAGACAGACTAAAAAAGATGGACGTTTTTTTGTTTCCATTATCTAAAAAATCTAGATCTAGGGGGTTTTCTAGAGCTATAGGTGACTGGGGAATTCGACAGTTTTTTAGGGTGCGTTTAGTTGGGAAACCAATTGAAATGGAGCGGCTCCATTCTAATTTGTGTGAATGGAGCCATTTCATTCTTTGTTTGGCAATTAAAACGGACCCGACACTCTATTTTTTTGTTTGGTTGAAGAGTAAAATAGAGCGGAGTTGATCTGTTCATTGTTTGGTTAGAGAGTCATATAAGTGTGGAGAGGAGAAGAGGAAGGAGAGCGTTCACATCCGATCGTTTTGGTGAAGCGGGAACATTCTAAATATTTGCCGTATGTAGACTCTAAAACCGCTCAACTTCTCTTCCGTTAGAAACCAAACATATAGAAAACAGGAATAGAACTGATTCATTCTACCCCGCTCATCGATCAAACACACCCTCCCTTAGTCAGGACTGTAGCTACTAACAAGATCTAATCTAGAGGCAGGGAGCTATAGCAAACACTGGTGTCCACACGTCGTCAGATGACTAGCATTCCCATGCAAACTAGTTAAGGGTGGGTTTGGTTCTGCTTCTAAAATCTGCTTCTAAAGCTGAACCAAAGGGATTTAGTTTTTCTAGTGCTACTTTGAAAAAGCTGCTTTTCTGTATTACAAATTTAAAAGTAGTTTGGATAATGCTTTTGCTGTTTATCAAAGTCGTTGTATTAATAAACATACACAATAAATTTAAACTAAAATAGGATTAAAATAATTAAGTGTTATAATAAGTGAAATAAAATATTTTAATAAAAAATATTATAAGTGGAATTATAAAATTGAATAATTTTTTAAAAAAATATCAGTAATACAAATATGAAATCACTTTTTCAATTATATGTATTGATTAAAAGATATAATTAAACAAAGTGTATATAAACAATATACAATTGTTTACAGTGGGCAACTCATGACAGTTTGAACCAAACGACTTTCAACTTGTTTCTCACATCAACTTTTTCACGGCAGGTAACTCACAACAACTTTTTAGTAGTTCTCAAACATGCAATCTCATAGCAGTGCGTAGAATATTCATACTTAGTTTGTTCTTATGCTTTGGTATAATGTTATGATATACATTATTTGCTTGATTGTATGTATTGCTACGAGTATAGGCGAGGTCATCAGGAATCTGAAGGCCAACTTTCGAGAAGTACCTGAAGTTGCACCAAAAAGGCAAGTTGTGCCTTTGATCACTCTACTCTACCTGATAATGTTCCTGTTAGTCACCGTGACATGCTCAGGTTAGTTTGATGGGACCTAATAGGTTACCTTAGTTTTGTCCACCCACACCTTACAAACAAATGAACCATTGGGTAGACTTGCTATTACTCTACATGGTTTTAGGATTAATGTTATACTAAATTATGATCATGTTCCATTATTATTGTTGGTTTGATTATTGTTAATGATAAGTGTCGGTGTTTCGAGACCGGGGGTCCCTAAGCCGACGAGTGAAATGTCGCCGCGTGCCCCAGCCCAGATGGGTCGGCGCGAGGCCGAGCACGAAGGGGGGAAGTGAGGTGGCCGGAGATGGGCGAGAGAGAGGTGGAAATCCCGTGGCCTTCGTGTTTGTCCCGCGCCCAGGTCGGGTGCGCTTGCAGTAGGGGGTTACAAGCGTCCACACGGGAGAGGGAGCGAGCGGCCTTACGCGAGCGCCTGTCTCGTCCTCGTTCCCGTGCGGCCAACCCTCTCTAAGAGGGCCCTGGTCCTTCCTCTTATAGGCATAAGGAGAGGATCTAGGTGTACAATGGGGGTGTAGCAGAGTGCTACGTGTCTAGCGGGGGAGAGCTAGCGCCCTAAGTACACGCATCGTGGCGGCCGGAGAGATTTTGGCGCCCGATTTGTGTGATGTCGTGGCCGTCGGAGGAGCGCTGGAGCCTAGCGGAGGGACAGCTGTCGGGGCTGTCGAGTCCTTGCTGACGTCCTCTTGCTTCCGTAAGGGGGCCGAGAGCCGCCATCGTCAGGGAGCGTGCGGGGCGCCATCATTGCCTATCTGGCGGAGCGAGCCAGATGGGACGCCGGTCTTGTTCCCCGTAGCCTGAGTCAGCTTGGAGTAGGGTAATGATGGCGCCTCCCGTTGACGTGGCCGGCCCGCGCCCTAGGTTGGGCGATGCGAAGGCTCCTCCGAGGTCGAGGTCGAGTCCGAGCCCCTAGGTCGGGCGAGGCAGAGGCCGTTGGCTGAGGCCAGGGCGGAGTTCGAGTCCTGGGGTCGGGCGAAGCGGAGTTCGTCATCTTCTGGGGCTGAGCTCAAGTCCGAGCCCTGGGTCGGGCGGAACGGAGTCCGAGCCCTAGGTCGGGCGGAGCGGAGTTCGTCGTCTTCCGGGGCTTAGCTCGAGTCGGAGCCCTGGGTCTGGCGGAGCGGAGTTCGCCGTCTTCCGGGGCTTAGCCCGAGTCCGAGCCCTGGGTCGGGCGGAGCGGAGTTCGCCGTCTTTCGGGACTTAGCCCGAGTCCGAGCCCTGGGTCGGGCGGAGCGGAGTTCGCCGTCTTCTGGGGCTTAGCCCGAGTCCGAGCCCTGGGTCGGGCGGAGCGGAGTTCGCCGTCTTCTGGGGCTGAGCCCAAGTCCGAGCCCTGGGTCGGGCGGAGCGGAGTTCACCGTCTTCCAGGGCTTAGCCCGAGTCCGAGCCCTGGGTCAGGCAAAGTGGAGCTTCCTATGGTGCCTGCGGCCGGGCCTGACTGCCTGTCAGCCTCACTCTGCCAAGTGGCACCGCAGTCGGAGCGGCGCAGGCGGCGCTGTCTTTCTGTCAGACCGGTCAGTGGAGCGGCGAAGTGACGGTGGTCACTTCGGCTCTGTCGGCTGAGGGGCGCTCGTCAGGATAAAGGTGTCAGGCCACCTTTGCATTAAATGCTCCTGCGATTTGGTCGGTCGGTGCGGCAATTTGGTCAGGGTTGCTTCTTGGCGAAGACAGGGCCTCGGGCGAGCCGGAAATATGTTCGCCGCTGGAGGGGGGCCTCGGGCGAGGCGGTGATCCTCCGGGGTCGACTGCCGTTGTCCGAGGCTAGGCTCGGGCGAGGCGTGATCGAGTCCCTCGAATGGGCTGATCCCTGACTTAATCGCACCCATCAAGCCTTTCCAGCTTTATGCTGATGGGGGTTAGCAGCTGAGAATTAGGAGCCTTGAGGGTACCCCTAATTATGGTCCCCGACAGTAGCCCCCGAGCCTCGAAGGGAGTGTTAGCACTCACTTGGAGGCTTTCGTCGCACTTTTTTTGCAAGGGGACCAGCCTTTCTCGGTTGCGTTTTGTTCCGGTGGGTGCGCGCGAGCGCACCCGCCGGGTGTAGCCCCCGAGGCCTCGGAGGAGTGGTTTGACTCCTCCGAGGTCTTAATGCCTCGCACAATGCTTCGGTTGGTCTGGTCGTTCCCTTATGCAAGCTGGCCGTAGCCCGGGTGTACGGTTGGGTCCCAAGTTCTCGGGCTGGTATGTTGACGCTGTCAACGATTTGGCCAGAGCCGGGTTTGCGAGAGCAGCCCCCGAGCCTCTGCACAGGGCGAGAGGGCGATCAGGGACAGACTCGACTTTTTACATACGCCCCTGCGTCGCCTTTCCGCAAGGAGGAGGGGGGAGAGCGCCATGTTGCCCTCGGTGGGCACCGAACATGGTATCTCCGGTGAGCTGCAGGCGGGTGATCCGAGCGGAAGTCCGTGCCCCATTCGTTAGGGGTCGGCTAGAGGCCCAGAGGCGCGTCCAAAAGTACCTGCGGGTGATCTGCCGGACCCGGTCCCCTGACGACGGGGTCCGAGGGCTCGATGCCTCCCTCTGATGGGATTCCGTTACAAGATCGTTTCCGCTGGTCTCGGAAATGTCCTAGGGTACCTCGGGAGCGCAGCCCGAGCCTTGGTTATGTATCGAACGTACCCATGGTCATCCCTCGCTCTGTGTCTGAGGCGGCTGTGAACCCTTCGGGGGCCAGCCTTCGAACCCCTGATCAGTAGTGGGCGCGGAGCCCGAGTAGCCTGAGGCGGCCGTTGAACCCTTCCGAGGGGCCGGCCTTCGAACCTCTGACCAGTAGTGGGTGTGGAGCCCACGTGCTCTGAGGCGGCTGTTGAACCCTTCCGAGGGGCCAGCCTTCGAACCTCTGATCAGTAGGGAGGCTCGGAGCCTGGTTCCTTCACGGGGAAGGATCCTTTTCGGGGTATCCCCCTTTCCTGGTCCCTGTTGCAAGAGAGAGAAAGAGGAAAAAAGGAAAAGGATACGAAATCGAACGACACGGCGTACCTTTTTTTGACGCGGTCATTATGGCGAAGGCGAAGCGTCGCTCGCTTCTCCTGCCAGAGGCGCCACCTGTCCCGCCACGGAGTTAATGTGACGGGGCGAGTGGTTCGTGGGGCGGCTGTTGCGCGTGCGTGAGCCGTTCGAGGAACGGAACACGGGCGCATTGTCTTCACGCCGTGAGAGAGGGTTCTCTCGCTGCCCCCGGATGGGACGTAAGCTTGGCTGACGACGTGACCGCTGCTCCTGCCCGCCTGCCACCGCCATTACTGCCGGCCCGTTTTTGGTCGTATTGACCGTCGCGCCAGGCTGGTGCTGCTGGGTCGTGCGCTGGGTCGCCTCGAGTCGCGGTATTGGTTCCGCAGTCGAGGAGGCGCGGTGGTGGCGCAATTGGCGGTGCAGTTGCATGCACGAAGCATTCGGCGCGCCGGTTGCATGACGCGTGGGCCTAGGCCTCCATGCTGGGCGTGTTGGGAGTCGGAGAAGTGTGCCCACTTGGCGTGGTTGCATGCCGCCTGCATGGCTGCCCGCCCTTTCGCCTGTTGGTCTAGGCAAAAGTGGAGAGCCGCTTGTAACCGCTGGGCGGTTGCACACACCGCGCACGGTGGTTTGGCTTCTTCTGCTCTGGGCCGGCTTGCATGACGTGTGGGACCCAGCCCCCGCGCCGTAGGGGAGGACCTTGGAGCGTGTTGGAGAAGACTCAGCCCACGACGGCTGGGGACGCAAGTAGGGAGAGTCGCCTTTAAAAGGAGGGTGACCCTCTTGGAAGGCGACCATGTCTTCGCGCTCCCTTATGCATCATGTCTTTCCACCTTCCAAGCCCCCGGATGGGGGATACCCGCCGTCTTTCCGCCTCGTCGTTGGAGGAACGCAACTCCGCGGGAGTTGGTACCTTTCAGCCATCGTTCGGCTTCAAGGATTTTCATCAGCCAGCCTGGCTGCACCCCTCCGCCGGTGGTCACCCAAGACGGTGACCTCCAGTCCCTGGATGGGGAGAGGCAAGCCGGGCTGTGATCTTGGTCCCGCCCTCAGCCTCAAGGATGTTCATCATCCTTGCTGGGGCGGAGAGCGAGGCGAGCCGGGGCTCTACCTCCCGCGCGGGCCGGCTGGCCACCTCTTCTTCCAGCTTCTGGTGGTGGCAACCATCCTCCAGCTTTGCGGAGGAGGCGTCCTCCAACCATGCCAGGGAAGGCGAACTGTTGCTATCCAGCTAGGATGCAACATTCTGCCCTCTTCCTCGCTTTCGTGGTGAGGACGGGAACGAGGACCTGCCGGTGCGCTTGGGAGCGGCCCGCTCTTTGGCTTTGATGGCTGGTTTGCGTCCCTTGAGCGGGAACGCGAACGAGAGCCTTCCGGCGGCCGCGTCCGTCCTGGGACCACGGCTGCTGCTGCAGAGGTCGCTGGCGGGTCACCCGGAGCTCGTCGCCCCGCAGGCTCCCCGGTGTGGAGGTTGTTCATACCCGTGGGGGTGGAACCGGAGTTCCGTTTGTAATGGCACTTCGAATGCCAGTGTTTTTTGTTCATTGTGGCTTGTCGAGGCCTGAACATGTATGTAATTTCGGCACGGAGCCGTGTTTTTTCCTCACTTTCGAGCACTAAGACTCGCCTGTTGGTTGTCTGAACCGCTTCACCAAGCGTGAGTCGCCCCGTGTAAAGGTGACGAGTGAGGTATCCGTATCCCGGAGGCGTAGGAGTCCCTCGGCTCGGTCAGCCTTGTTGTCCGAGGCTTCCCTTGCTTAGTTAGAGGAACCCCTCGGCCGCTCTTCGATGAGCCGAGGCCAGGGGTAGCGGTGTCAGCGCAAACAGAGGTAGAGTTGGCTCAAAAAGAAGACCTGGTCGGCCGGAGCCTGGCCGGGTCGTCCGTTGGCGGGACCGACGCCGGAATTGATCTGCCGAGGCCTCGGGCCGGGCTGATGTCCTTGGGGGACAGCTGGCCGAGGCCCCGGGGTGACCGGCCGAGCCGCCTGCTCGGGCCGGATTCTCGGAGAAGACCCTGGCGGCGATGGCCCGGGATCGGTGATGACGTTGTCCTTCAGAGCGGAGACCCTTGGACCGCGTCGCCGTCCGAGGCTAGGTCGGACCTCGCCGAAGGTGTTGTCGACGCCGAGGGTGCTGCTGCTCCCTTTAGCCGTCAAGATCCGAGCCTGCAGGATCGGATTATCTTGTAGCGTGTGTTTTCTGCGGCCGCCGAGGCCAAAACACACCCTTGTCGTGTTGTAAAGCCGCGTCTCCCTTCCTCTTGTTTCGAGTATCTAGACTTTTTTGTCGGTAACAGAATTGTTTGTGCGAGCGAGAGTTGCTTCTCACGGAAGGCGATGAGTGAGGTATCCGTATCCCGGAGGCGTAGGAGTCCCTCGGCTCGGTCAGCCTTGCCGCTTACGCGCACTCTTACCCGTCCATGGGGTTCTGTCACCGACGCAGTCGAGAAGGCTCGAAGAATCGCTCCGGCAGAAGGGCTTCCGAACGTGAAGACTTGTTCGGTCCATGGAATCACTTATCTGAACGTGAGTTACTTATCGCAGAAGGTGATGAGTGAGGTATCTGTATCCCGGAGGCGTAGGAGTCCCTCGGCTCGGTCAGCCTTGGCTGCTTACGTGTACTCCGTCGTTTTCAGGATCCACTTTCGAAGTAGTCGAAAAGCACGAAAGACATTCTGGCAGAAAAGATTTTTTTTCGAGGAAAATTTCGACGCAGAGGGGGTTCCCCCCTTTTAGCCCCCGAGGGAGGGTCGGGCTTTGCCGAGGCGAGGCTGACCCTTCCTTGATGACTAAACTTTGCGTGGGAGCAAGGTATATGAACAACTTGAAAACATCTTAAGGGTAGAAGCGACGTAGCTGTTGGATGTTCCAAGCGTTGCTGTAGACCTCGCCTTGACTGTTGGCCAACTTGTACGTTCCGGGCTTCAGAACTTTGGCGATGACGAACGGCCCCTCCCAGGGGGGCGTGAGCTTGTGTCGACCTCGGGCGTCTTGTCGCAGCCGAAGCACTAGGTCGCCCACCTGGAGGTCTCGGGACCGGACCCCTCGGGCGTGGTAGCGTCGCATGGACTGCTGGTACCGCGCCGAGTGTAGTAAGGCCTTGTCCCAAGCCTCTTCCAGCTGGTCCAGCGAGTCTTCTCGACTAGCTTGGTTGCTTTGGTCGGCATAGGCCCTCGTCCTCGGGGAACCGTATTCCAGGTCTGTGGGCAAGATGGCCTCGGCCCCATAGACTAGAAAGAACGGCGTGAAGCCCGTGGCTCGGCTCGGTGTTGTCCTTAGGCTCTAGACCACCGAGGGGAGTTCCTTCATCCATCGCTTGCCGAACTTGTTGAGGTCGTTGTAAATTCGAGGCTTGAGTCCTTGTAGAATCATGCCGTTGGCACGCTCTACTTGCCCATTCGTCATGGGATGAGCCATGGCGGCCCAGTCCACCCGGATGTGGTGATCCTCGCAGAAGTCCAGGAACTTTCTGCCGGTGAACTGGGTGCCATTGTCGGTGATGATGGAGTTCGGGACTCCGAAACGATGGATGATGTTGGTGAAGAACGCCACCGCCTGCTCGGACCTAATGTTGTTTAGGGGTCGGACCTCGATCCACTTGGAGAATTTGTCGATGGCGACCAACAGGTGCGTGTAGCCCCCGGGTGCCTTCTGCAAGGGGCCGACGAGGTCCAGACCCCACACGGCAAAAGGCCAGGTGATGGGTATCGTCTGCAGAGCCTGAGCAGGCAGGTGGGTCTGCCTTGCGTAGAACTGACACCCTTCGCAGGCGCGGACAATTCTAGTGGCGTCGGCCACCGTCGTTGGCCAGTAGAAACCTTGTCGAAAAGCATTTCCAACAAGGGCTCGAGGTGCTGCGTGGTGGCCGCAAGCCCCCGAGTGTATTTCTCGGAGGAGTTCCTGACCTTCGGTGGTGGAGATGCATCGCTGGAGGATGCCTGAAGGGCTGAGGTGGTAGAGCTCCTTCCCTTCTCCCAGCAAGACGAACGACTTGGCGCGCCGCGCCAACCGCCGAGCCTCGGCTCGGTCGAGGGGTAGCTCTCCTCGGTGGAGATATCGCAGGTACGGGGTCTGCCAGTTTTGATCAGGCATGACCCTGCTTTGCTCCCCCTTGACGTGCAGCGTCTCGCCCTCGGGGGCCGAGGGTACCTCGGGCTGAACCGAGGGTGCCTCGGGCTGAGCCGAGGGTGCCTCGAACTGTGCCGAGGGTACCTCGGGCTAGGCCGAGGGTGCCTCAGGCTCGGGCGTGTCGTCGATCTTGATGGAGGGTTGATGCAGGTCTTGGGAGAAGACGTCCGGGGGAACCGTTGTTCACCCCGAGGCTATTTTAGCCAGCTCGTCCGCAGTCTCGTTGTAGCGCCGAGCGATGTGGTTGAGCTCGAGCCCGTAGAACTTGTCTTCCAGGCGCCGAACCTCATCGCAGTAGGCCTCCATCTTCGGGGCGCGGCAGTGGGAGTTCTTCATGACTTGGTCGATGACGAGCTGCGAGTCACCGCGAGCGTCGAGGCGTCGGACCCCTAGCTCGACGGCAATCCGCAACCCGTTGACCAGAGCCTCATACTCAGCTACATTGTTGGACGCCGGGAAATGGAGGCGTAGCACGTAGCGTAGGTGCTTCCCGAGGGGCGAGATGAAGAGTAGGCCTGCGCCGGCTCCTGTCTTCATCAGCGACCCGTCGAAGAACATGGTCCAAAGCTCCGGTTGGATCGGAGCTGTTGGTAGCTGGGTGTCGACCCATTCAGCCACGAAGTCCGCCAAGACCTGGGATTTGATGGCCTTCCGAGGGGCGAACGAGATTGTTTCGCCCATGATTTCCACCGCCCACTTTGCAATCCTACCCGAGGCCTCTCGGCAATGGATGATCTCCCCCAGGGGGAAGGATGACACCACAGTTACCGGATGAGACTCGAAGTAGTGTCGCAACTTCCGCCGTGTCAGGATCACCACGTACAGCAGCTTCTGAACTTGTGGGTAGCGGATCTTGGTTTCGGACAGTACCTCACTGACGAAGTAGACTGGCCTCTGAACGGGCAATGCATGCCCCTCTTCTTGCCTCTCGACCACAATCGCGGTGCTAACCACCTGAGTGGTCGCGGCGACGTAGATCAAGAGGGCTTCTCCGGCAGCTGGGGGCACCAAGATAGGCGCCTTCGTGAGGAGCGCCTTCAGGTTCCTGAGGGCTTCCTCGGCCTCAGGGGTCCAAGTGAAACACTCGGCCTTCCTTAAGAGGCGGTACAGAGGTAGACCTCTTTCGCCGAGGCCTGAGATGAAGCGGCTCAGAGCCGCGAGACATCCCATGACCCTCTGTACGCCTTTCAAGTCCTTGATGGGCCCCATGCTGGTGAAGGCTGCGATCTTCTCCGGGTTGGCTTCGATGCCCCGCTCGGAGACGATGAACCCCAAGAACATGCCTCGGGGCACCCCGAAGACACACTTTTCGGGATTGAGCTTGACGCCTTTTGCCTTGAGACATCGGAATGTCACTTCAAGGTCGGAAAGGAGGTCGGAGGCTTTCCTCGTCTTGACTACGATGTCATCGACGTAGGCCTCGACCGTGCGGCCAATGTGTTCGCCGAACACATGGTTCATGCACCGCTGGTACGTCGTGCCCACATTCCTCAAGCCGAACGGCATGGTGACATAGCAGTACATGCCGAAGGGTGTGATGAAAGAAGTCGCGAGCTGGTCGGACTCTTTCATCCTGATTTGGTGATACCCTGAGTAGGCATCGAGGAAAGACAGGGTTTCGCACCCAGCAGTGGAATCCACGATTTGATCGATGCGAGGCAGAGGGTAGGGAACCTTCGGACATGCTTTGTTCAGACCAGTGTAGTCTACACACATCCGCCATTTCCCCCCTTTCTTTCTCACAAGCACAGGGTTGGCAAGCCATTCGGGATGGAATACCTCTTTGATGAACCCTGCCGCCATTAGCTTGTGGATCTCCTCGCCTATGGCTCTGCGCTTCTCCTCGTCGAATCGACGCAGAGGCTGCTTGACAGGTCGGGCTCCGGCTCGGATGTCCAGCGAGTGCTCAGCGACATCCCTCGGTATGCCGGACATGTCCGAGGGACTCCACGCGAAGACGTCGGCGTTCACGCGGAGGAAGTCGACGAGCACTGCTTCCTATTTGGGATCGAGCTCGGAACCGATCCAGATCTGCTTGGAGGCGTCGCTGCTGGGGTCGAGGGGGGCGGACTTAACCGTCTCCGCTAGCTCGAAGTTGCCAGCATGACGCTTCACGTCTGGCACCTCCTTAGAGAGGCTCTCTAGGTCGGCGATGAGGGCCTCGGACTCGGCGAGGGCCTCGGCATACTCCACGCACTCCACGTCGCATTCGAACGTGTGTTTGTACATGGGGCCGACGGTGATGACCCAGTTGGGACCCGGCATCTTGAGCTTGAGGTAGGTGTAGTTGGGGACGGCCATGAACTTCGCGTAGCATGGCCTCCCCAGTACCGCGTGGTAGGTTCCTCAGAACCCGACCACCTCGAACGTCAGGGTCTCCCTTCGGAAGTTGGAGGGTGTTCCGAAGCAGACGGGAAGATCGAGTTGTCCGAGGGGCTGGACGCGCTTCCCGGGGATGATCCCATGGAAAGGCGCAGCGCCCGCCTGGACCGAGGAAAGATCGATACGCAGAAGCCCGAGGGTCTCGACGTAGATGATGTTGAGGCTGCTGCCTCCGTCCATGAGGACCTTGGTGAGCCTAACGTCGCCGATGACGGGGTCGACAACGAGCGGGTATTTCCCTGGGCTCGGCACATGGTCGGGGTGGTCGGCTTGGTTGAAGGTGATGGGCTTGTCGGACCAGTCTAGGTAGACTGGCGCCGCCACCTTCACCGAACAGACCTCCCGGCGCTCTTGCTTGCAGTGCCGAGCCGAGGCGTTCGCCGCTTGCCCACCGTAGATCATGAAGCAGTCGCGGACCTCGGGGAACTCTCCTGCCTGGTGCTCTTCTTGTCGTCATCGCGGGCCCTGCCACCCTCCGCGGGTGGCCCGGCCCTGTGGAAGTGGCGCCGAAGCATGACGCACTCCTCAAGGGTGTGCTTGACGGGCCCCTGGTGGTAGGGGCACGGCTCCTTGAGCATCTTGTCGAAAAGGTTGGCACCTCCAGGGGGTTTCCGAGGGTTCTTGTACTCGGCGACGGCGATAAGGTCCGCGTCGGCGGCGTCGCTTTTCGCTTGCGACTTTTTCTTGCCCTTCTTCTTGGCGCCGCGCTGAGTTGACACCTCGGGGGCATCTTCCGATGGGCGGCCTTGGGGCTGCTTGTCCTTCCGGAAGATAGCCTCGACCGCCTCCTGGCCGGAGGCGAACTTGGTGGCGATGTCCATCAGCTCGCTCGCCCTGGTGGGGGTCTTGCGACCCAGCTTGCTCACCAGGTCGCGGCAGGTGGTGCCGGCGAGGAACGCGCCGATGACATCCGAGTCGGTGATGTTGGGCAGCTCGGTGCGCTGCTTCGAGAATCGCCAAATGTAGTCCTGGAGAGACTCTCCCGGCTGCTGTCGGCAGCTTCGGAGGTCCCAGGAATTCCCAGGGCGCACGTACGTGCCCTAGAAATTGCCGGCGAAAGCTTGGACTAGGTCATCCCAGTTGGAGATCTGCCCCGGAGGCAGGTGCTCCAACCAGGCGCGAGCGGTGTCGGAGAGGAACAAGGGGAGGTTGCGGATGATGAGGTTGTCATCGTCCGTTCCACCCAGTTGGCAGGCCAGACGGTAGTCCGCGAGCCACAGTTCCGGTCTCGTCTCCCCCGTGTACTTCGTGATAGTAGTCGGGGGTCGGAACCGGGTCGGGAACGGCGCCCGTCGTATGGCCCGGCTGAAGGCCTGCGGACCGGGTGGTTCGGGCGAGGGACTCCGATCTTCCCCGCTGTCGTAGCGTCCCCCACGCCTGGGGTGGTAGCCTCGGCGCACCCTCTCGTCGAGGTGGGCCCGACAGTCGCGTTGATGGTGCTCGTTGCCGAGGCGTCCCGGGGCCGCAGGCGCTGTGTCGCGCGTGCGCCCGGTGTAGACCGAGGCTTCCCGCATGAATCGGGAAGTCGCGGCATGATGTTCCGAGGGGTGCCCCTGTCTTCGGGAGGCGGAGCTCTCGGCCCGTCGGACCGCGGCACCTTCCAGGAGATTCTTGAGCTCTCCCTGTATTCGCCGCCCCTCGGTGGTTGATGGCTCCGGCATCGCGCGGAGGAGCATTGCTGCTGCAGCCAGGTTCTGGCCGACCCCACTGGATGCAGGTGGCGGCCTGACCCTGACATCGTCGGCGATGCGGTGCTGGAAGCCCTGGGGTAGATGACGTATTTCTCCGGCTGGAGGTTGGCCCGCCCATGCCTGCCCGACGTCCCGGCGGATTGACTCAAGCGCTCCTGCTCCCTCGTCGAGCCTGGCCTGCACCCCGCGGATTTGCTCGAGCTGTGGGTCGTGACCCCCCGCCGGAACGGGGACCACAGCTAGCTCCCGTGGGATGTCAACGCGAGGCACCGGCCTAGGGAGATCACCGTCCTCTGGCATCTCGAGATGGTTGCCTTCGGAGGGACCCCCTAGATCGACGTGGAAACATTCGCGGCTTGGGCCGCAGTCCTCGTCGCCGAGGCTGCGGCTACCGTCGGAACAGTCGGAAAGGCAGTAGTCGCATGCGGTCATAAAGTCCCGCATGGCACTGGGGTTGCCAAGTCCAGAGAAATCCCAGCAGAAGTCAGGCGCGTCGTCTTCCTCGGACCCAGAGGGCCCGTAGGTCGAGACGTCCGTCAGCCGGTTCCAGGGTGACCGCACACGATACCCAAGAGGGTTTGGACTCACCTCTACGAGGGCGTCCGCCAAAGCGAGGTCGCTTGGCGGTACGAGGCTGAATCTGAAAGGCGTGAGATGGGAATCGGTCGGTACCTCTTGGTCGACGGGCGGCGATGAAGTCACGTCGGGACTGACCGCACCGTCGTCTCAGGTACGAGGGTGACGTCCAGCAAGCCTTTCGCGAGCGCGCTGGCGTCGTCCGTTTGCCCGGAATCGGCGCGTTGCGGTGAGTCGGCGCTCGTCCTCGTCTCAAACGCGAGGTCGACGCCCAACGCGCCCCCCGTTAGGGCGCTGGCGCCGTCGACTCGCTCGACAACCGACGAGGCGCTGCCTCCTGCTTGGCCTTGGTTGCCCCGCCTTCTCCCCCATCAGCGGGGGAGAGGACGGGGTGAGCTCGAATGTTGTTCTTCCACCACGCGGGGAAGACGTTGTTGATTCCGCCGCCGGCGGGCGGGCTGTCGGCCGCCATTGTCGCTGTCGCACGGCGGTGGAAGGAGTATCATGTCGTAGCTGCCGTCGAGGGACACGAACTCAAGACTCCCAAAACGGAGCACCGTCCCGGGTTGGAGAGGTTGCTGGAGACTGCCCATCTGGAGCTTGACGGGAAGCTGTTTGTCAACACGGAGCAGGCCCTTACCTGGCGTGCCAACTGTCAGCGTTTCGAGACCGGGGGGTCCCTAAGCCGACGAGTGAAATGTCGCCGCGTGCCCCAGCCCAGATGGGTCTGCGCGAGGCTGAGCGCGAAGGGGGGAAGTGAGGTGGCCGGAGATGGGCGAGAGAGAGGTGGAAATCCCGCGGCCTTCGTGTTCGTCCCGCGCCCAGGTCGGGTGCGCTTGCAGTAGGGGGTTACAAGCGTCCACACGGGAGAGGGAGCGAGCGGCCTTACGCGAGCACCTGTCTCGTCCTCGTCCCCGTGCGGCCAACCCTCTTTAAGAGGGCCCTGGTCCTTCCTCTTATAGGCATAAGGAGAGGATCCAGGTGTACAATGGGGGTGTAGCAGAGTGCTACATGTCTAGCGGGGGAGAGCTAGCGCCCTAAGTACACGCCATCGTGGCGGCCGGAGAGATTTTGGCGCCCGGTTTGTGTGATGTCGTGGCCGTCGGAGGAGCGCTGGAGCCTGGCGAAGGGACAGCTGTCGGGGCTGTCGAGTCCTTGCTGACGTCCTCTTGCTTCCGTAAGGGGGCCGAGAGCCACCATCGTCAGGGAGCGTGCGGGGCGCCATCATTGCCTATCTGGCGGAGCGAGCCAGATGGGACGCCGGTCTTGTTCCCCGTAGCCTGAGTCAGCTTGGAGTAGGGTAATGATGGTGCCTCCCGTTGACGTGGCCGGCCCGCGCCCTAGGTTGGGCGATGCGAAGGCTCCTCCGAGGTCGAGGTCGAGTCCGAGCCCCTAGGTCGGGCGAGGCGGAGGCCGTTGGCCGAGGCCAGGGCGGAGTTCGAGTCCTGGGGTCGGGCGAAGCGGAGTTCATCGTCTTCTGGGGCTGAGCCCAAGTCCGAGCACTGGGTCGGGCGGAACGGAGTCCGAGCCATGGGTCGGGCGGAGCGGAGTTTGTCGTCTTCCGGGGCTTAGCCCGAGTCCGAGCCCTGGGTCGGGCGGAGCGGAGTTCACCGTCTTCCTGGGCTTAACCCGAGTCCGAGCCCTGGGTCGGGCGGAGCGGAGTTCGCCGTCTTCCGGGGCTTAGCCCGAGTCCGAGCCCTGGGTCGGGCGGAGCGGAGTTCGCCGTCTTCCGGGGCTTAGCCCGAGTCCGAGCCCTGGGTCGGGCGGAGCAGAGTTCGCCGTCTTCTGGGGCTGAGCCCAAGTTCGAGCCCTGGGTTGGGCGGAGCGGAGTTCGCCGTCTTCCGGGGCTTAGCCCGAGTCCGAGCCCTGGGTCGGGCGAAGCGGAGCTTCCTATGGTGCCTGCGGCCGGGCCTGACTGCCTGTCAGCCTCACTCTGCCAAGTGGCACCGCAGTCGGAGCGGCGCAGGCGGCGCTGTCTTTCTGTCAGACCGGTCAGTGGAGCGGCGAAGTGACGGCGGTCACTTCGGCTCTGTCGGTTGAGGGGCGCTCGTCAGGATAAAGGTGTCAGGCCACCTTTGTATTAAATGCTCCTGCGATTTGGTCGGTCGGTGTGGCGATTTGGTCAGGGTTGCTTCTTGGCGAAGACAGGGCCTCGGGCGAGCCGGAAATATGTTCGCCGCTGGAGGGGGGCCTCGGGCGAGGCGGTGATCCTCCGGGGTCGGCTGCCCTTGTCCGAGGCTAGGCTCGGGCGAGGCGTGATCGAGTCCCTCGAATGGGCTGATCCCTGACTTAATCGCACCCATCAGACCTTTGCAGCTTTATGATGATGGGGGTTACCAGCTGAGAATTAGGAGCCTTGAGGGTACCCCTAATTATGGTCCCCGACAATAAGATTACTATGTTAATGAGAATATAGAGCGACCACCCGGGAAAACAGTGCTACCTCAAGGGTGGAATGAGACGCCCTTGTCTAAATAATTAGGAAAGCTACTGCAAACTAGACCTTTCTCGAAAGAGGCAAGCGGGGTGGAAGAGTGCAGGTGTAGGGAGGTCCTCGGGTCAGAATGTCTTTTTAGCTTTTTGGACGAGGGATTCCTACATCGCCTTCGGCCTAGAATCCGTAGCGGGTTCTCTTCTCTCGTGGAACTATGTAAAGGCTTCACAGTGGATCCCTAGCCAGTCACCTTGGGAGTGTCTAAGGGTCTTGCAAACCCTGACTAAACAGGAAACATGTCTTGTGGGTAAAGATGCGCAACCTCTACAGAATGTAAAGCTGGTATATCGGTCGTGCTCACGGTAATGAGCGGCTCGGACCCTCACGTGAGTAACTTACGGAATTAAACCTAATCTGTCATTTGCATTGCATTTTTGGTTTTATTGTTAATTGTGATCAATTATTTAATTAGGTTGATATCTACTTATCCTTAATAATTGCTGATAAAATTTTGACCAACACTAAAAGTAATGCTCAACTTTAAATATTTTCTTTGGTAATCCTTACACTTGACCTGAGCCCCCACCGTAGGTGAGCTCGTGCACATTATTCCTCACAACTTGTTGAGCGATGAACGAATGTGAGGTCACTCTTGCTATACCCACAACCCCCCAGGTCGAAGACATGTACCGCCAAGATGAGGAGCATGAATGATGTCGTGATGAGTTTGTGAGAGATCTAGGCCGTCGTCTCCTAGTCAATTATGGTTGCAGAGGATCGCTGTCTTCATATGATGTAACTAGGTAAATACCCGTGCGTTGCAACGGAAAAAGAAATATTCATGATTATATGTTGTGTTGTTAATTAAAATTAAACTGTGTCTACAACTTTATAGTAGTGCCACACACGTTTTAAATATAGTACAATGTCCATACGTGGTGATGACACAAATTATTCAATAAAATGTTAGTACACAATAATTATACAAAAACTAACAACACATATTATCATCAACCTCAAGAAACATATTGTCATCCATTTCAATATCCTTTTAATAAATGTTGCCATTCTTTCTATAGTGAGATAAACCTTTTTCACATAAGCATCACCCTCTTTACATGAACCCTCTTAGAACCCCAACGTGCAGTCCAGTTATTCTCACAAAGACGCAAACTGCACGGGCGACAGCCGACACCCTTACGTTGTGTAAAACCCAGACCAACTGGGCACATCAAGAACATCCTAATATGGCACTGTTGTTGGGGAAAAACTAAACTGACCTGACGATCTATACTGCTGAAGTACTGCACATGTTTGTTCATGCAGTACATCAATCGACTTTACCACCTTGCACAATGCTCCATGGCCAACTGCTCTTCAATATCCAGAAAGAACGAAGAATGCTAGAGAGACCATGGGACAAATTTGATCCCAACTAACTGAAAATGCAAGCAACAAATATACTGCTCCTGAAATTCAGAAGCACTTCATGTGGACGATGCCCGAACCAGATTCGTCATACTCTTCCTTGGAGATCCACATCTACAACACAATAACAAGACTAAGTCAAATTTCAAATACAATAGATTGTAGAGCAAGCAGAAACATCTCATTTAGATTTTGAGAGGGTAACAACCTGCTGAAAGGTACTGAGGGAGGCCAGAATGGAACCACCAATCCAAACATTGTACTTCCTCTCTGGCGGAGCAACCACCTTCACCTTCATGTTGCTGGGGGCAAGTGCAGTAATCTCCTTGCTCATGCGGTCACCAATACCAGGGAACATAGTGGAGCCACCACGGAGGACAACATAACCGTACAGATCCTTTCTGATATCGACGTCACACTTCATGATGGAGTTGTACGTGGCTTCATGGATGTCAGCAGATTCCATGCCAATGAAGGATGGCTGGAATAGAACCTCAGGGCATCTAAACCTTTCTGCACCGATTGTGATATCCTGGCCATCGGGCAGCTCGTAGCTCTTCTCAACACTGGAGCTGGTCCTTGCGATCTCCAGCTCCTGTTCATAATCAAGGGCAACATAGGCAAGTTTTTCCTTGATGTCCCTGACAATTTCTCGATCGGCAGTCGTAGTGAAGGAGTAACCCCTCTCAGTAAGGATCTTCATCAGGTTGTCGGTAAGGTCACGACCAGCAAGGTCCAATCGAAGAATAGCATGAGGAAGCGTGTACATTGCTGGGTAGTTGAATGTCTCGAACATAATCTGGGTCATCTTCTCCCTATTTGCCTTGGGGTTCAGAGGAGCCTCGGTCAGCAGTATAGGGTGCTCCTCAGGTGCCACACGAAGCTCATTGTAGATGTGGTGCCAGATCTTCTCCATGTCATCCCAGTTGCTGACAATGCCATGCTCAATTGGGTACTTCAGTGTTAGAATACATCTTTTGGACTAAGCTTCGTCGCCCACATATGCATCCTTTTGGCCCATGCCCACCATCACACCAGTGTGGCGTACTCTATAAGTCTTCAATGCTAGGAAAGACTGCTCTCTATGCGTCGTCACCAGCGAAACCTGCCTATGTTTGGCATCAAGATCACATCAGTTTATTAAATAAAAAATGAATAAACAGGCAAAAGGAAACTGAAACACATGAAAAGCTCAAGAATTTACATGCTGACCAACGTCGATGACATGGACTATTGGACTGTTCGTGAAAGAGCTCGTCAAGGCTGGGCACCCATCATTCTCATCCTCCCTAGGATGAAAGTGTTCATTCTCTGTAACCAGAGAACAAATACAGTCCATTATTACGAGAAATGTACAGTATAAATAAGTTCTTTCCTTCCTCTGATGTCCTTTTAATGGACAGTTGTAGCAAACTACTAAAAATGGAAGCTCAAAGATTATCAAGAGATTGTTAGCAAACTGTTAAAATGGAATTGCAAGAATCATCAAGAGGCCATTCATAGCATCTGAGCATCAATTCGTATGAAAATAAAGGAAAACCACACTCACATAATCTCTAGTTTACTGTCAAAGCACCACACGCCAGACCAGCTGCATCGGCTGGATCCCAATGTTGGGCGCCATGGGGATCAGCCTCCACCCTCACCTTCAGTTCCAGCAGTGCTAGTACTGATAGTCACAAATCACCAGACCGAATTTTCAATGAACACGATCGCCACCAATACCATGTCCCAGGAGCAGACTTCCCTCTGCGAAATAGGTCATAGTTACCTTCACCATTGATTGAAGCCTCGTCGTGGCTAGCCTATGCCTGGAGCAGCACCATGAAGAAGGAAAACAACAGCCAGATCCTAGAGCCGTGGCAAAGCTGTCGTCGCACACCCATTGCAACGGGAGCACCTCCTCCTGGAGAATAGCAACCCATGTAAACGGGAGGCTTCTGGAAAGGTAGCGGCAAAATTTAATCTAGCACACAATAGACGTTAGACGTGGTATTGCGTCTCATAAAGCAGCTTTGTGCACTATGACACAAAATATTAACGTCCAACTAATGCATTGCAAGTTAAAAGCAGCTGAAATTTTGCCTATTGTTAAAAGAAATGTAGTAAACAGTTGGCTCAAACATGCCTCATAACACAACGTTGATGAATAGAGAGCGACTCAAACCATTGCATGATGAAGATCTCCTGTGAGAGAGAGAAAAATTAAAAGTTCATTCGACATCATAGTCAATAACTTTGGAATTTCAAATGGAACCCCTCTTATGTTTTGAGTTGCATGTCTTAGACCACCACATAGGTTGCCAATGTTGGCACCAGGGGCATGTACCAATACAATATATTACACGGCAAATTCAGAGCAGTTCCTTTAAGCCACTGTCATAAACAGCAAGATAGAAGCAATAATCAAATATATGTATCTAACTGAAACTTTAAGGTAGTACAAGGAGAAAATAAAACGAAACAGAAAATCCATATGAACAATGTTTAACAAACTTGCCTCATTTAGAGGATGCATATACACATAACCTAATAATGCATCTAGAATGAGATAATGAAAAACATCATATATAGGGTGTGTTTGGATTGTAACTACGCGTGCCCAATCAAAACATTGGTCAGTAACCGTAGGTAGAATAGGAGCTTGGATTCTAGACGTGTTTTGTTTTGCCCAACGTTGTGCGAGCAATGCGCAGTACATTTTGGCTAATGCCTAGCTGATTCATGGGCCGCCTAAAATTGGCCAGCCAACCATTTGGCAGAGCACGAAAAAAGGGAGCAACCAAACGCACCTAAAGTGCACAATATCAGTTTATTGTATATAAATAATCGCTAGTAGTATTTGGTTCAAAAACTGATAATAGAACACTATAACAGCAATACATACAACTGCAATAATTGGTGTCTAGAGAAGCAACTTGCCTTTCAGGATCTTAACCACACATTTAATATGCCCTCAAAATGCAGATAACCTGAGTTAATACACATACAAGAGTGTTCCAAGACATCTTGGTTGGCCTCATAATAAGGATGATTGGTTGTGGGTTCATTTTCCTGTTTATGGATGTAACTTTGCAAAAGACACATGAGATAACAGCAAGCTGAAGAATTTGGAGGAGCTAGCAAGTTCTAATTACCAAATCTATTGCCAATGACATGTAATTTCCATTTTTTTGTAGACGTAATATTGGCTATCTCTGCTGTTGTAGTACCAGCCAGCAACAGAGTCATGATAAAAAGCGGTACTAAAAATGATACATATAAGAAAATATCATAAGCATATTTGAAACGGAACAATGGTACATGCCAAAACTGAAGCCTAATGGATAGGAATAGTTAGGAGGAAAATATGCTGCAATGAGAGCATAATCATATCCTAAATTATAGTATTTTAAATATGTTGGGTTGAATAGTATTCTGCATGAACTCAACAACCACAAAAGTAAGAACAAAGTGAGCAACACTTCACATCAATTTCATCAAACATCTAGATACCCCGAGGAAAAGAGTGAAGGATAATTGCATCTTAAACGGACATGCATGAGGTTATGATGATATCTTAAAGTGTAACTCATATGACTCATAGATTTCTCCAGTAAGCATGTACAGGTGTTCAAGGCTAACATATAGTGCGACCAAAAAGTATCACCATGTTCTTTGTAGACAACACTCTCTGACATAGGAGTCAGTGATTTTCGAGCCAACAACATCATATGATATCCACAACTGAGACAAGTGAACCTTAGACTGATAGATAGAGCCATATATTCAAGTGAAAAATAACAACTACGTGAGAGAAGCAACCATCACTCAATTGAACAGAAAGGGGGGGGGGGGACAGGTCGCACGCAAGCGGCAAACCTTCCTTTCATTAGTTCATCACGAGCTTCTACCATCAGCGCCCAATCAGTGGAACGCTACAACACATAGAGAGAAAGGAAGAAGCTACCTGAGCTGGGAGTCGGCATCCCACATGAACCCTCTCCAATGCCCACCACTGCGTTGTCAAAAATGCAATAGATCCTGTGCTGCCCTTGCCCTTACATCACCAAGATCCGCCGATGGTAGGAGGGCACCGAGGATGGAAGGGGGCCGATGGTGAGGTGTGGATTTCGGCGATCCACAACGCCCCACAGGGATCCCATCTAGCGTGGATTTGGCGTGGATTCCTTCCATGAGCGAGGCGTGGATTGCGTTGAGGAAGCTGTGGATCCCACCGGTTTATGGAAGGGGGAGGCGCGGCATCCGCGATAGAGTAGATCTCGTGCCATTTATGGAAGGGTGGAGCGGAGCCGAGGCTCGTGGAGCAGCAGCCGCAGGTGGGTCGACGTCTATGTGCACGGGATCCCGGTGATGGAAGGCAAGGGCAGTGGCTGGGGCCAAACAAGCTGCTGGGGTCGGAGCGGGTTTGTCGGGGGCGCAGGGGATGAAGGCGCGGCGGCGGAGGTCGCAAGGGAGGCAGGGGCATGGGCGTTGGCGGGGGATGAAGACGCGGCGGGGGAATGGAGAGCAGGACGACGGGGGCAGGGACTGCGGGACGGGCATCGCGAGACAGTCTGGGGCGGGGGTGAGGGCGAGGCAGAACCGTGCACCATTTGGAGTTGTGGACGTCTACATTACATTCTTATAGAGTAGTAGAGATTATTTAGCTATTTTGTACAGAACCCCTAATGTATAGTAAAGATGCGGCATTTGTTTTTGTACCATGAGTTACCATATGTGTGAGACTTGATCCTATCATACATTTAATTCGCGTCCGGGTTTGTCCTTAAATCCGGGCATGACAGTCTAGGATGTGCTCGATGACAAGGAGGAGTGAGATCCACGACACTGGATATTTGACACAGGGACGTCTAACCATATGACCGGATGCCCGACTTTGACACGGGGCGATGGACGTCTCCGGCATGGTCTGGTTTGGCGATGGATCGACGGTGAGCATCAAAGGACGCGATACCATGTTCTTCAAGTGCAAGAATAGACAACATCGCGGGCTCTCCGACACCTTCTTCATCACACATCTCATTGCCAACATTGTGAGATGTGGGCAGTTGGATGAGGATAACCGTGAGATCCTGATCAAGTTCGGCGTGATGCGAGTCCGAGACGAACAACACCGAATTCTCGCCAAGATACGATGGGGGTTGATTCAATTGCATGTGCACAACCTCAGCCATTGCACGACCAATCTACCTGGGTGCACACGTTAGAGAGGACGTGTTGCCTTTCTATCTTTAATCAGGCAGAGCGAAAGGAGCGAAAGATAGGGCGCCGCCGCTGCGAGGTAGATGAGGATGGCCAGATTCGAGAAAATGGTGGCGACTGCGTTGGAGCGATGAAAATGTTAGGGTAAAGAAACGTGAATTAATGGGCTTTTAAATGAAAAACCAAATAAAGGTCCATTACGGTTTGGTTGAGAATGATTAGAATGATCCGGTTTGATCGTTACACAATGGCTTACTCTAGTTATTTAGGGCCTGTTTGGGAATGCAGTTTTGAAATACTGTAGTTTTGAGATACCATAGTTTACAATTGTACATGACAAAAATACTACGGTATTGCTTTACCACAGTAAAACCACAGTATTGCTCAAAACCGAGATCTGTTTGGTTCTATTGGAAAAACAAAGTATATGTAGAGAGAAGAGAAGAAAACCGAGGTCATGAGTGGAGTTTCAAAAACTCCAAAAATATTACAGTTTTGCGTAAACCATGGTATTTAAAACTGAGTTTTGACTATACAAACCAAACACCTTTTGAGCTCCAATACTATAGTATCATCAAATACCATAGTATTGTTTCAAAACTGCAAAAATACTACGATTCCAAACAGGGCCTTAAAGTATAGAGCTTTTAATATATAGACTATATATATAAAAATTATTGTATGTATTTATTAAAAGTCTAAAACAAATTTTAATCGGGAACAGATAAGTACATACAACTAAACCTACCCCGAAGTCGCCGCCCTTTGCCTAGACTCCTTGAGCCTTCTCGTCTCCCCCTTCGTCCGCACCCTATAACCTTCGCATCATCTTCCTTGCCCGCGCCCTAACCCTTGCACCCTCCTCCTTGCCCTCCTCCTTGCCGCCGCCGGGGCCGATCTCCGCTGCCGCCAGCCATGGAAGACTTCTGCGTGGTGTGCGCAGATACGCTGGAGTGGGTGGCCTACGGGCCGTGCGGTCACCGCGACGTGTGCTCCACCTGCGTCGCTCGCCTCCGTTTCGTGATGGACGATAAGAAGTGCTGCATCTGCAAGACCGTCTGCCCCTTCGTATTCGTTACTAAGGTTCGTACCTCCAGGGTTTGGTCTCCCCGGACGGGACTAGTTCCTTATCTGTGGCGTGGTTACGCTGTTGGATCTTGGGGTCATCTAGGGTTTCGGTCGGATTGCCAGATTGGTTCTTTCTATTGGAATTAGATGTGAAGGATCCCGTTCCGCGACTGGTACCATGAACGTTTTAGGTAAAATAGCGTGAATATACGATGCTTTTGACATCTTGTAGCCTGATATGGTCAGCATAGGTTGTCTAATGATTTACTAGTTGACTGGATACTCGAGGCTTTGATGTGGTCTCTATCAGGAGGAAGGTTACACTAATCATTTTAGGTTTGTAATTTTAGCTTTTCAGATGATTGTTAGGTTTATCAATTGGATTGTTCGAGACTTTGTGTATATGTGTTTGGTTTTGACAGTGCTAATACTAAAAATAGTACTATTTATGTGTTGTACAAAAAAAAATGTGGTGAATTTCATGAATGGGAGTATTTTTATGTGAGTTGACAACATTTATTCCTGAGTCGTACTTGTTCAGATGATTAATACACAAAATATCTTGTGTGGTATTTTTGTGTGCTTCATGTTCGATTACTATATTGATCCTGTAGGAATATTGCTAGTGAATTCTTAGTTACTTTTCCAAGTTTTATCTTCTGTAAATTTTGACTAGAATCATTGTTGGCCATGAAGCTAGTATGTTCTGCATCGTTAAGACAGTTACTGTTTTCCCGGCATTAGTATGGCCGGTGAACACTGCTCAAGTTTTGTATTCATGTGAAGCTAATCTTGTAGTGCCTTGTAAACTTCGGACATCAAATTTAACAAACAAGAAATTTATGCGAGCTTCTATGTGTGTATCTGGCTTTTTGCACACTGAATCGTTATACATTGTATGTTGCCAAAACACACTTAGAAACGTTAACATACTGTTCTGAGCTTAATTTCCATTTTAAAGGGCAATAAGATTGCATGAGAATATAATTATATATTTTTTTCATTACACAGGCCATGGGTGAATACACTAGAGTGGTTGCTGATTTCTCAGTGTTCCCCATTGGGGTAAATGAGGGCAAAGCTGGTGATTTCTGGTACCATGAGGATACTCAGGCATACTTTGATGATGTGGACCACTACAGGATGATACGGGCAATGTGTCGACTTTCTTGTAGCGTTTGTGACAATGCAGAAGATCAGGTTGCCCTTGCTGCTCAAGCAAAGCGCAGAAGCAAGTTCAGGAGCATCGATCAACTAAAGGGACATTTATTCCATGTGCATAGGTTGCACATGTGCAATCTTTGCTTGGAGGGGAGGAAGGTGAAATACTTGATGAACTGGCATATTATGTGTTAGGAATCACACTAATTTGCGTTTCTAAGTGTCATCATTTCTTAGTTGATTTCATGGATTATGCTGTCAAATTTAAAAACAAAGTTTAGACACATGTTTTGAATGATCTATAGCTGAATTTTCTTTGTTCATGTTTCATGCATGGTTTTTTTCTCTTATAGATTCCTTCATTCTACATGTACAGTTCAGTAAAGTTTATTTTGGCAACCAATTTATGTATGCTATAGCTTACCTAGTAAGCTGTAATGTCTTAGTGAAAATTATAAAATATATTTTGAAATTGAAAATATTGTTTCCTTCCTGTAGATTTGGTTTGATTTCATGATTTGATAATGTTTTTTCAGAAGATGCATCTCAAATTCTCAACACACTGGAGACAGTTGCAATGGATAGCATATTTGAACTAGTTGGGCTGTTTTCTTCTCTTAATTTAATGATGCGCAGCTCTCCTGCGCGTTCACGAAAAAAACCAGAATACATGATTGTTGTAAACCAGAATACATGATTATTGTTTACAACTAGCATGCTTGCCATGCCCCCCTGATTTTTTTGAAGTTACTTATATATGATATATGTTTACTGTAAATTATAGAAAATATAAAAGGCATGATGGGCCAAAATGGCAAATTCAACTTCACTAGGCCTCCTGTCCACTAACCAGCCCAGCAAAAAAGCCCTAGAATATGCCTTGATAGCCCTCTCCGGCTCCCTCACCCTCAATCCCTCTACTTCTTTCCAGCTGCCGCCAGCTTCTTGATGTTGTTGTCCGCGTGCACCGTGCAGGCCAGCAGGCGTGCCCCAAGTGCCAAGTCCACAACTGCTGGCCACTTCTTTCCATAGTGCAATCGCTAGGCGAGCAGGCATAGCGTCATGCAGTTTCTTGCCCCCCCCCCCCCCTGGATTCTTGTCCTGCGTCTGGCACTGTTGTTTAGGACAGTGACACATGGCATGTTTGGTTCAAGCCCTGGCAGGTAGCTACCAAGGTAGACAGCATTGCAAGGATGCATGTGTCTGAGGGACCACTTCCTGGTCCAGGTGGCTCTGTCCAGGAACTAAACCAACTAGACCAGTCTCCAAAGGGACACATTGACTAGCAACGCTTGTTAATATATACCAATTTTAGTGTGAAAATCTTATATCATAAAAACATTTACCATGATGAATCAAGTACCATCAACAAGTATTTGTGAACCTGTGTAATGCCAATTTTTTCCATATATTTAGGGTTGCTTTATTACTGTCATACAAGTGTTCACTATTTTTTCATTGGTCATTCTTGTCTATTAGTCAACATTGTGGAACTGGGGTTATGTAATTTGCACTCTAAATTGCACTTACAATTTTCATATTCATGACTGTTTATTGAAATATTCTGTATATATTTCGAAGGTGTTCATTTGTGAACAAAAGCTTTATTCAAGGTCTCAGTTAGCTCAGCATATCAAGACTGGTGACTCTGAAGTGGATGGCTCTGAGGTAGAGCGCAATGGTTTTGCTGGTCATCCATTGTGTGAGTTTTGCAAAAGTTCATTTTACGGAGATAATGAGATTTACATGCATATGTCCAGGGAACACTATTCTTGCCACATATGCCAGAGGTATACTGCAACCTATGTCCCTATCATAGCTTGTGCAGCGATTTATTCGATGTGTTGAATTTGTGGTTTTTGTTTATAGGCAGCATCCTGAGCAGTATGACTATTTTCGGAACTATGATGACCTTGAGGTATGTTCTGCCAAACTGATCTATTTAGGCATCTATCTACTATCCAACATAAAGGCAGCAAATCAACTTGTAATTCTATTCCTGCCCATTAGCTCAGGCAAATTGTATCTACAGTTTTACTTGGTGCCTAGCTGGGCTCCGAGACCCTTGGGGAAGTGGTCATAACTGCATTCTCATATATGCTCTTTCAATTCATATCAGTTGCATTTTCGAAAAGACCATTTTCTTTGTGAAGATGAAGCATGCTTGGCAAAGAAGTTTGTTGTCTTTCTGAGTGAAGCAGAGCTGAAGGCAAGTTGTACAAGTTATTGATTTGCTAATTTTTATTAGCCATTAACCACATGTACCGAGTTTTTTTGGGTTCTTATTGAGTAGTGTATTTCAACAGAGGCATAATGCTATGGAGCACGGTGGGCGAATGTCTCGTTCCCAGAGGAATGCTGCACTTCAGGTGTGAACTTCATTATAGTATTTTTGTTTGCTATCATGGTTTCCCTCTATCCAGTGTTTCTGTCTTGGTAAAAGATAAATTATATTTCCATTAATTTATTTGGTTCATTCAGATTAACTTTTATAATTTGCCTCTTTCAGATACCTACCAGTTTTATATATCGCAGAAATGAGCAAGCACAACGGCGTGGCAGAGGTAGGGGGCGTAATGCTCTCCATGATCGATTTGACAGTCATATCTCATCATCTGCACAAAACGGCCAAGCAACCGCCGATCGCCGTCTTGATAGTGTTTCAGGGTCATTTCAGTCATTAAGCATTGGATCTAGTTCTGGGGGAGCTGAAGTTGGCCAAGGCTCAAGGACTGGACAAGTGCTCGAACAGTTGTCCTTCCCACCTCTTTTAGACCCAGATATTCCTGACAACAACGTTGATTCTTTTCATGATGAAACCTCATTTCCTTCATTATCTGAGCAGCAATCAAGGTATGCACTAGCTCTCAGTCAGAGTGCAAGGGGCACTGCGAGGCTTGGGGATGAGTCACTATTCCCCCCTTTGCCTGGGTCTAGTGGGTCTAATAACAATAGGGGTGCTGCTTCAGTCCAACAGGGACTACAAAGTCTAGCCAAGAGCACACTTGCAGCAAGACTTCAACAACGTAGCAAGGGCCCTGTGAAGGTACTTAATACTGCTCGGCCACGCCCCCCTGAAAATGTTGAAGCCCTCTCTAGTTCCACCCAGACATGGCCTACACCTGATCAGGGCCTAGTCCTGTCTGGATATTCTCAGCTTCGATCTGGAACTCAACCAACAAGGGAAAATGCCATGCCAACTATCTCCAGTAACACAGTGTGGAATCCTGTTGCTCCAAACAAGATGAAGCACTCTGTTTCTACGCCTAATCTTGTGTCTGGTGGATCCTCTGCCCAAGTATCATCGAGTACAGCTTATGGTAGCAACAAAAGTCAAGATCCTCCTCAAGGTAACCAAACTTTGCCTGTTCCAGAGGATTTCCGTGCTGCAAACAAAACTCTGGTTGAAAGAATGCGTTCTGCTCTGGGAATGGACGAGGACAGGTACTCTGCATTCAAAGAGATTGCTGGTGAATACCGTCAAGGTATCATAGGTACTCTGGAGTATCTTTCATATGTCGAGCAGTTTGGACTGTCACACCTTGTTCCTGAAATGGCTAGGCTATTGCCTGATCCTCAAAAACAGAGGGAACTTGCTGATGCATATTATACAAATACTCGATTTAAAAGCCTACAAGAAAACGGAGGTGGAACTAGCTCACAAGAGGGCAACCGTAAAAAGAAGGGGAAGGGGAAAGCTCCTGTCACAGAAAGCAGTGCTGCTAATGATGTGAATAGTGCACTAGCAGATAGCATTCTGGAGACTGTAAGAAGGCTTCAATCAAACCAGCAGGCTCGGGAAGGAGAAGCTGAGGTGCTGTCGAAGGATGGGTATCGACCTTCCAAGGGGGTCCAACCTGCAGCTGGATCTTCATCTAATCTGGACAGTGATACTAGTTCGAACACAAAATCATCTGGTGCAAAAGATAACATAGGTAAGGGAGGAGGCAATAAGCAACCGAAGAAGACAGCAAAGTTTCTCAGAGCTCGTTTAGGTGACAACTCATTAGCCACACTTGATTTAAGTCGTCCAAGTGCAAGCCCTGAACGTCCTGAAAGGGAATCACAAGGCCCTGAGACAGGGTTGCCAGCGCGAGGTGCTTGGAAGAATGGCGGGGGGCAGAAACTCTTTTCGAGCAATGGACGGAAATAAGTCATTCCAACTGCATAGCCGTGGGGACGGGGTTGCCAGCGCCAGGTGCTTGGAAGAAATGGTGGCCAGAAATTCGTTTTTGAGCAATGGACAAAGTGAGAGTCACTGCAACTGCATTTAGGCGTGTCCATATACCTGATCAACAATTAGGCAATGCCCTGTTCATTGCTACCGGCAGACTGCGCAAATTTCATAGTCATCCATTTCAAATTCGTAATGATGTGGTGGGCAACATTTAATGTGGTACAAATATACTACTAGATTTTCTGTGCGACAACGGGAACATGTTTGGTAGTATTGTCCAAAACAAACTTGTCAAGCTAAAACCAAGATACAGAGGGTCCGTGTCAACATGTTACTGTGTTTTCAGTGCTTTGTTTTTTTAAAGGAAATATCTTGCTGAAGTATGCAAACCGTAATGTCTAATTAAACTTATGATTCCATAATTTTTTCTTAGCCCGTTGTATCGTGAATTGGCGATAGATGTATTGTATATAGCATGGCAACGTGGAGTTTCGGTCGGGTTATGGCTTCCCATACCTATTTTCGTAACAAAAAAAAAAGTTCTCCGTGGGGATCCTAAGAACTCTTGAGGGGATCCTAAGAACTCTTGCGAGATATTTCTTTCCCATTCCTGTTCTTCGTGGGAATAAATTATCATGGGGATTTTGTTTCCGCTTAAATTATAATTATAACATATTTTATTTATTATTAATATAAAACATTATCGCTTATATACATTATCAGATGTTAGAAATAATTATGTGTATATAAAAATAAACATATTTGTACCATGAGTTATATCTTAACAATGTAATTATTATTTATTATTATTATTATTATTATATACTACATGAAAACATCATCATATATAAGTTTACCTGCGGAGAACGGAGATAGGGAATGTTTCCCATCCCCGTTTACCCATCGGAGGAGGTTTTTTTCCCTGTTTACATCCCCGCGGGGGAGAACCTTCTCCATCTCCATCGTTTAAGGGTTAGTTTGGGAGCTATAAAATCAGAGGGGATTGGAGGGGCTACAATCCCCTTCTTATTCAATTTTGAATAAGAAATGGATTCTATTCCCTCTAATCACCTACAATTTTGTGGCTTCCAAACTAGCCATAATAGAGAAATTCCTCACGGGGAATCAAGGCTCGTTGCCATCTTGTAACACCCAAAATCCTAAGCATGTGATTTAAGAGAATCATTTAGAGCTAAAAAATAATCAAGATAAAGTATCCTTGATAAATAATTAAACTTTAGAATTCACGCTTTCTAAAGTAAATGGTCATTATTGAAATGAGGTGTGTATTCCATGTTGAAAACATTATCTAAATAAAATAATAATAATAATAAAGTAACTAAATAAATAGATTTATATGATTAGTGCATATCATGCTGGAGTTCTATTTGTGCATTAAAAAAATTAAAAGTTTAAAATTCAAACTTGAGTTTGATTTGAAATTGAATAGAAAAAAAATAAAATCAGAAAAAGGAAAATAAAAGAAGAAAGGAATTACCTGTCTCCTGGACCGTGTTCTTGTCGCGTGGGGCCCGTCGATCGGACCAAGGCCCTTCGCGCGTGCATCTGTGGTCTGGGGCCCACTCACCAATCATATCTGTCGTGTGCTCATCTCACCGCCGCTAGGGACCCGCAGGTTGTTGAGATCCACCGTAGCGGACTCCCTACCACAGCGCAAGCTTCGCCTGGTGGGTGCAACCAACCGCCCGAAATCCCCACGCCGTGTATAAAGATGGACCGAAACCTCCCTCCCCCCCGTCCGCAGCCATCCCGTGCCTGGAAGTCGCCATCGTCGGGAACAGTGCTGGCCACCACCTTCGCTGTGGGCAGAGAAAAATCACCGCCGCGAGCATCGACCTAGCCAACGATTATCGCTCAGGGTCCGCAGGGTGGCCAGGGGTGATCTCTGGAGTTCACGAAACGTGTCCGTTGCAGTTGCGAGCACGGTCGAGGACCAGGTACTAGGAATTCCTCCCCGGAACCACAGCGAAGCCGCGGAGCCGTGTCTCATCATGGGCAAAGGAAACCACGCCTCGGATTCCTGGTAAGATCTCCCGTACAAGTTCACTTGCCTTCCCTCTACGCGTAGCGCCGTTAGGATCGAAGTTTTGTGCCTTGGGCGTGGATTTGGTGTGGGCGGCAATGACACCGCCGCGGGTGCTCTGTTCCAGCGACCAATCCACCGTGGCATGTGGGAGGGAATGGGCCTGATCGTTGATCTCCATGCGGAGAGTGGGGATGAGATCCAGCATAACCCTTTAGCTGGGAGTAATGATGGGCGTTGATCTATGATTTGGCGGGCGATATTGGGTGCGGTACTTTAAAATCCCACCCATCAGATTGTGATCGGGCGATCGGTAGTGTGAAAGGAAAATGAGCTTAACCATTTTCTATAATCGATTTTGGTATTTGACGTCCATCACAAACCATATGAACTAACTAGTTTATCTAGTTGCTATATTTCTCAGCTGCATAAAGTTCAACATTAACATACAAAGAAAAAGACTTAAAAGAATTCTACAAAGTTTGGAGCATACAAGAATTGGTGCAGCTAGTGGCGCACCGGACACTGTCCGGTGCCCTGGCTGGAGACCTTCGTGAACTGGCCCTCTCGGGTTTTCTCAACATGTGTCCGCTATAATTCACCAGACTCTCCATAGTGCCACCGAACGTCCGGTGAGACGACAAAACAATGGTCAAGTTCGTCCAATGGTCGACTGCGCTGACTGAGCAGAGCATAAGTCAGTCTGCAAAGTCAGAACGCATCGGACTGTCTAGTGCCGCAAGAGAACAGAAGACTTCAACGGTTAACAGCTCCAAACCCCAACAGTCGGCTGACGTGGCACTCACCGAACAGTGAACATTGCAGTGCCCGGTGCAGCACTAGACTGTCCGGTGTGTCAATCGACAGCATAGTTAGCCAACAGCTAGGAAGTAGTTGGAGGCTATAAATACCCTCCAACCACCTCCATTCAAGCCATCCAAGCTGAAAGTCGCCTAGAGGGGGGGGGGTGAATAGGCGAAACCTGTAGATTAAAACTTTATCCCCCAACTAGATCCCTTGATTAGTGGTTAGAACAAGATATACAAATATCGGAGAATATAAACTAAGTTCTTGCTTGAAGAGAGTATTGCTAAATAATGCGGAAGTGATAAATCAATACAATTAGTAAGTTATAGAATAACAAAGCAAGAAGCCTTAGATGAGAAGAGCACTAGGACAAGTTCTTTCTTGCAACGTGTTGCTTCACTAAATGGGAGTTTAACTTGAAGCAACACCAAATGATATTAGCAAATAAAGATGCAAGAAAACTTAGAGCAAGGGAACACAAACAAATCACAAGCAATAAACACAATGGACACGGGTGATTTGTTTTACCGAGGTTCGGCCCTCGAAGGCCTAGTCCCCGTTGAGGAGTCCACTTAAGGACGGGTCTTTTTCAACCCTTTCCCTCTACCCCCGATCACACAAGGATCGGCGAGCTCTTCTTCTTCTCAAGGATCACTCTCGATCCCGCAAGGACCACCACACACTTTGGTGTCTCTTGCTAGCTTTTACAAGCCTCCAAAACTTTGAAGGAAGTTCAATGGGAGTCAAAACTCCACGCGCAAAAAGAACACAAGGATGAAGCACACACTATCTTTCAATGAATCTCACAAGGCGCTAGAGCTAAATCACACAAGAGGCTTTCTTTTGCTTGCTCTTGCTTTTGTGGCACTTGTGTTGGTTGTAGTGGTCTAAATCTTGTGTATAGGATGGATCAATGAATATATGTGGTTGGGAGGGCTTGAGTATGTCAACTAGATGACTTGGAATGTTGCTTGGGCTCCCTCTTTTGAAGTGGCCGGTTGGGGTGGTATTTATAGCCACCAACCAAAAACTAGCCGTTGATAAAGGCTGTCTGTCGTATGGTGCACCGGACAGTCCGGTGCACACCGGACATGTCCGGTGCGACAGCCACGTCACCAGGCCGTTGGATTCTGACCGTTGGAGCTTCTGACTGCTGGGCCCGCCTGGATGTCCGGTGGCGCACCGGACATGTACTGTAGAGTGTCCGGTGCGCCATGACACGCGTGCCTGACTTCTGCGCGCTCTGACGCGCATTTAATGCGCCAGCAGGTGACCGTTGGCGCCGAAGTAGCCGTTGCCCCGCTGTCACACCGGACAGTCCGGTGAATTATAGCGGAGCACCTGTAGTGAATTCCGAGGCTGCCGAGTTCGCGAGGCCGCTCATCCTTGGAGCACCGGACACTGTCCAGTGTACACCGGACAGTCCGATGAATTATAGCGCGCCGGCTTCCGAGAATTCCCGAAGGTGAAGAGTTTGAAGTCGGAGTCCTCTGGTGCACCGGACATGTCCGGTGGCACACCGGACAGTCCGGTGCGCCAGACCAGAGGTGCCTTCGGTTGGTTCTTGCTCCTTTGTTTGAACCCAATACTTGGTCTTTTTATTGGCTAAGTGTGAATCCTTTGGCACCTGTATAACTTATATACTAGAGCAAACTAGTTAGTCCAATATTTGTGTTGGGCAATTCAACCACCAAAATTAATTAGGAACTCGGTGTAAGCCTAATTCCCTTTCACAAGCATTGCAACTTATCCATTCAATGCTAGAGCAAAAGAATACACTCCAAAGACACAATCAAAGCATCAAATCCTCTCCAAGCTTCATAATCAAATCAAGTGCTTAGTGACTTGAGAGAGGCTGATTTGTGTTTCTTTTGTTGTTCTTGTTGTTTGGTTGTTTTCTTCTTCTCATTCTAAACTTCTCAAGTGTTTTGTAAAACAAGCAATAGACACATAAGTGTGTGGTGATCCTTGCGGGGTCTTAGTGACCCATGTGATTAAGAAGAAGCACTCAACCGGTCTAAGTGACCGATTGAGAGATGAAAAGGGTTGGAATAGACCCGGCCTTTGTGGCCTCCTCGACGGGGAGTAGGTTCTTAGAAACCGAACCTTGGGAAACAAATCACCGTGTTCATTTGTGTTGATCTTCATTACTCATTTTGTTTCTCCCCTCTCTTCTCTCTCTAAAGTTCTCTTGCTCACATTGTTTTGAGTTTGCTCCCAAAGTTATTCGTATTGATTGAGCAACTCATAGCAAGAGGAACTATCTTCTGCACTCTGAAGATTATTTATTTCTAACCCTAACCCCGAGTGAAGTGCGTGTTCAAAGTTTATAATTTTTAGGTTTCGCCTATTCACCCCCTCTAGACGACTTTCATAGTGCATATTATTGATGTCAATGGGGACCTGATACCCGCTATCCCGTGGGGAATTCCCCTATTAGGGTACGCGTATGGGACAAAAATTGTCCCCATGGGTATAGATGTGGGACAAAATCTCCACCCATTGGGTAAATGGGTATGGGTTTGGGAAGCAAAAATCCGAACCCGATTACCCATGGGTATTTCATACGTGTACACCTGTCCTGTTTGTATGAATGAGTTGAGGCCGAGCCGGCCACCAAGCCCAGCACGACAGCACACCAAACCCCAGGTCCTAGCCCAACAAAGCAACTAGCAGACTAGCAAAAAAACAAAACCCTAAAATAACTAGCCATACACTACGCCGACTGCTAGGAGCCTAGGACAACAGTGACGACCATGGATTCTTGTAGCATCCCAAAAATTCAAATCTTGAAATTTTCTCAAACTCGCTCTAAATTCAAAATGAATTTCAAGTTTCGTTTCAAAATGTTTGTTTGCAAGTTGATATCAACAAATAAATTATAGTGGTCTGTATTCTCTCCAAAATCCTCCTCAAAATATCCTACAAATATTTTCCAAGTGATCCCCCTCAAATTCTTTCCAGAAATACTGCCCAGATATTTCCCTAGTGATCCCCTTCAAGTTCTTTCCAGAAATACTGCCCAAATATTCCACCGATATATCTCCAGATATTTTCCTCTTGAGAAATACCTTCAGAATCATTTTTCAAGACCCTACAAATATTTTCTTCATAACTTTCCTCATGCCCATACATATACGTATGCCTCCAGTGTCATACGGTGAGCTCTACAAGCTAATTACACTTATACAAGACAAATACATGCTAATCTCCACTAATCCTCTCATCCTCCCCCTAATCCTCTCATCCCTCCCCCTAATCCCCCCACCATGGCTATAAATAGAGGGGCAAGGGCCTCCTCTCATCCCACCCCAAGCCATTTCATGGCAACTCTCTTCCCCCCCCCCCACACACACACCCACTCCATGTTCCACACAAGCACACACTAGCACAAGGATCGTTCGATCGTTCTTCGATCGTTCGTCCCCTGTTCTTAGTTTGTTCGTTCGTTCGTCCGATCGTTCGATCGTTCGTCCGATCGTTCATGGTTCGTTCGTCCGTTCGTCCGATCGTTCGATCGTTCGTCCGTTCGTTCGTCCAAATAATCTTTTTCCTGCCGTTATGCTGCCGAAATTCCGATCGTTCGTTTGTTCGATCATTCGATCGTTCATCGTTCGTTCATAGTCCCTATTCATCGTTCATCGTTCGTTCATAGTCCCTATTCATCGTTCTTCCATATAATCTTTATCCTGCCGTTATGCTGCCGAAATTCCGATCGTTCGTTCGTTCGATCATTCGATCGTTCATCGTTCGTTCATAGTTCCCTATTCATCGTTCATCGTTCGTTCATAGTCCCTATTCATTGTTCATCGTTCGTTCATAGTCCCTATTCATCGTTCTTTCAGATAATCTTTGTCCTGCCGTTATGCTGCCGAAATTCCGATCGTTCGTTCGTCTGATCATTCGATCGTTCGTCCGTTCGTTCATCCAAATAATCTTTTTCCTGCCGTTATGCTGCCGAAATTCCGATCGTTCGTTCGTCCGATCATTCGATCGTTCGTCCGTTCGTTCATAGTTCCTATTCATCGTTCGTTCATACGAACTATTCACTATCACTATTCACTATTACTATTCACCATTACTATTCATCGTTATTATTCACATACACTATTCATTATCGTTACTATTTATCATTACTATTCATCATCGTTACTATTCATCGATGATATGTATAATTACTTTTCCGTCGCCACTATTCATCGTTACTAATCATCGTTACTATTCATCGGTCATCCAGTCATCCCAAATTTCAACTACTCATCCATCATGCTGTCGAGTCCACCTAAGACCAGCCAGACCCATGTTCCAATCATGCGAACTCCGGTGACTGTGATTTTCCTTCCAGTGGGAACTTCCCATCTGGTCACCCATCCCAGGTTTCTCCAAGTTGAGCATGCTTAACTTTGAGATTCCTTTGAACCAGGCTTCTTAACTCAGATTCCAATAATTCTTGTTTCTAAATTCTTATCAAACTATTTCCTATCCAACCATGTCATCCCTTAAGCATGGTTCATATTCCAGAAAACTCCCAAAGTACTCTTGTCCCATATTCTGCCTATAACTCTCCTGTTCATACTAAGTCAGACGACTCATTCGTCACTATTCTCACCAACAGTGAACTTCACTGTGCTACACCACATACACCCAGCTATAAATACACCCAGCTACCCTCTCCCTCTCCACACACTCAACACCCTCAGCCAAGGCAAACACCCCACCCACTCAGTTACTCTACTCTGCCGGCTACACGCATAGTGTCGCTTCGCCTCCAGTCCACCCTCCTGGTAAGCACCTCTGCTCCACCACTAGTAGTATCTCAACACCACATGACACAGATTCTACTCAAGACTCTACCCATCCATATATCGCTATTCTGACCACTATACTAAATATTTGTTGGTATACTTTCTTGTTTGTATGTTTGCTTATTCATGTTGCATAGTTATCGGAGTGTTCGTGTCGTCTCGTGGAGGCCAGATCTGCAAGTCTACACCAAGTGGTGGAGCTAGAAGCCAGTTCCGCGAGCTCTCCTTCCCCCTTCGCCGGATAAGCACGGCAAGCTCACTGGATCCCTTTGATGCATAAATTACCTATGTTTTGCAACCACAACCCTCAGCCTGTTATTTTATGCATGATATGATTTTAAGACAAGTTATTATGGCCACCCAGCCGCTTGCCGCAATCAATCCATGATATAATTGTTACAAATGATTTGAGGAAAGGTGTGAGTTTTCAAAAGAAAATGCTTTTCAAAATGTGTTTGATGAAGGGTTTTCACCCTTATCACCTTTGAGTAGGGATGATCAAGGACTCCCTGGTTTAGGGGAGGGCCTAAGGTATGGCTCAGCTGGTTTAGGCGTGAGCAGAAGGATTGTCCCCTCTTATAAGGACCGGTTTGTCATCTTTCATTACCTGTACTCATGATAAGTACAACCACTTGAGACTGTGTGGGCAGTCACTCAATCTGAACTCGTACGATCCAACCCCAGGGTTATGAAGGCTGGGGAGCACCGGGAGGATAAGGAGGGGGAATGTTTTGTCCGGTTTGGACATGGCGGTGGCCTGACTCCTTCCGGTATAACCGTTAAGGTTAGGACGTGCGAGGAAAGAAAGAGATTTGGATTCGGATCTCATCGGCCATGAGATCGCAGAGCCGGACTAGTGGGTAAAGTGTACACCTCTGCGCAGAGTTTGAAAACCTATTCGAATAGTCTGTGTCCACAGGAATGGACGAGTCTGGTATGGTTTGGCAATTAATGTTTTGTTTTCCAAAAAAAGAGATGGTTTTGAGAAAAGTGGTTTTTAAAAGGTTCGGCGGTTGAGCCGTGAGCTATGGTGGACGGGAAGTCCAGTAGCTGTTTTTGAAAATGAAAACCAGTGGGAACTGCTGATATACCTGGATGGTTTAGTCCAGGGGATTTTGTTATAATACTGAAAAACTTCCTGCTCCTTTTGGAGAGGATGCGCTTTGCAAAAATACAAAATGTTTTTCAAAACAACGCTGCATAAAATATTGCTGTTTCTGCAAAATATCCTGAGCTCCACATATTCCATGCATTATATCTGATTTCCCCATTCCGCGGGTGAAGGTGGGCTGCTGAGTACGTTTGTACTCACCCTTGCTTATTTGTTGTTTTTCAGAAAAAGGAGATCGGGTAAGAGTTACGACTGTTCCCAACCTTGCCTGTGGCTGTTGGACCGCTGATTTGCTTCGCTGCGTATATTGGGCTGCTTCAGCCCCACTCTGATGATATGTCCCGAGTTGTGGACCAACTCTTAAAGTTGTTCGCCACCTTTGTAGGTTTGTCTCGTTTAAGCAGATTTGGTATCATCTGATGTATAAATGTGTTTACTAGCCTCCTGGGACTAGTAATTGTATCACATTTGAGTCCTAGAGGATTGGGGACGCTTCAGGTGGTATCAGAGCTGTTAGGTTGGCCGCAGGACGTAACCCTTAGCCTGATCCAAAAGTTTTTGAGTCAAAACTATTTTCTTAAAAAAAAGTTCTTGCTCTCATCCCTTCATTTCAAAAATGTTTCCCCCTTTCCTTCTCTCAGAAGTCAGATGGAGGTCCGCTGCCAAACCAGCTTTTGCCAGAATTAAGATGGTTTCCCCAAGTTGTTGAGAGCATGCACAGTCCGCCTTGGAATCAGGAGCCAGCCAGAGTATGATGGTCGTGAATTCGTCGAGCATGGCACAGAGAAGTGTGTCGTGACTGTATACATTGGATCCAATCCACACCATGTGGAATGGAGTGTCATTGCTGCTGGGCACAGATTCAAAGACACCTGCCAAGTCGTCGCTCGCAAGGCATTGAGGGCCCTGTGTTAGATCTACGAAGAAGAAGTGGTCGACACCCCGCTCAGATTCTTTCCGCCCTTTCAGAGAGACCGTCCCGCTTGGATGGCCAGGATGCGTGCATTGGAAGGGCAGCAGCTGCTTGAGGATGACCCCTCAGTCATGTACCTCACTGCATACCTGCTCACCCTAGATGCGCAGTATGATTTCTTGGCTCGGCACCACCGTCAGATGATTGCCCGAGCAGAAGATGCAGAGAAGCTCAACCGTAAGCTCCATGTGGATCTCACCTCAGCTCAAGCCCGTGTAGCTGCATTGGAAAGTCGTGAAGTCACTGCTGTTGAAGCCCTGAAGCAAGCCAAGGATGAGCACGTCCAGAAGTTGATGGAGGCCTACTTGGTAACCCATAACCAACGTAGAGCCCTGCGGATCCAAGAGCCCGCTCCATCCAACCTAGTTCAACCCATAAGAGCTAAAGATCCCCAGATTCTTGAAGGTCACCCGGTCTCTATCAGAGGAGAGAAGAAGGCTTGGGAACTCCCGGAAGGAACCATAGTCTTGGAAGGAATTCCAGTCTCCCCTAAGGCTATGGATAAGCAAGAGCACCCCGAGTCCTCCCAAGATCCCCCGCCGGAGTTGTGTGAGCCCCTCACCATGAAGAAGATTCCAGCACCGTCCTTTGAGATCACGGAAGAAGCTGCAAGCACCCCGCCAGCACCGCCACCCTCTGAGGAACTACAAGAGCCTGTCCCGCTTGAAGAAGAGTTCGACCCCGTCTTACCATCTCAGTCGCCGCCAGAAGAAGTCATCAACATCAGCTCCCTCTTGACCCATCCAGGAGATGTCTCAGATTGAAGTTGTGCGCCAGCCTTGCTAGAAGAGAAGCTGCCTGATCTAAAGTTAGTATGCCCAGTCCTCTGCATGCATCGGGTAGTGAAGTTTTCTTCACTTTGGCTAGAACCCTGCATGTATGAGAGGTAATCGTGTAGACCGTGTTTTGAAAAACTCTAATTGTGTGGCCCCCTAGGGCATTTCAAAATGAATTTCGCTTGATGTTTTCTTCCCTTTGGAGTGCATATGTGATGCTTTAACGTTAGTGCTCATAAGTTGCATTTAGCATAGTTCTCAATTCTGGAGCCAAGCAATAGTAGTTATGCTTAGCCCCCGAATCTGAGTAGTCCATGCTTTGGAAAAACTCTATTCTTCCCCTATTCAAAACATTTGATTTGTTTGTGCTTATCATTGTTGAGCTTGTGTGTTTTCTTTCCGTTTGTCTTAAAAAAGGGTTTTCTCTAAAAACATAGATCACAAATTAGATCCAATCCTCACCTTATTCTTCCATTCTCATCTTAACCCATCTCAAGAGAAAAGCACCTTACCCAAGAAGATACCGGGAAGCTTACCCTTGAAGCCTGGAACAAGCTACAGAAGAAACCAGTCCAGCCGCTCAGTCAAAAGGACCGACCCTGAGAATCAAAGCACTGCCCTTGAGTCAAAGTAAACAGGAAAAGAGGACAAAAGGAGTTATTACCATACAGAGAGAAAAAGATTCTTGGAACCAGAGACCACAAACATCAGGGTCATTGACCCCACCACTCACCTGTGCCCCTCGCACGCGTGCCTGCCTCCATGCGCACTACCACCGCCCCATGCCCCCTTTGCAGCACACTACCGCCACCCACACCCCCTTTGCAGCGCACTACCGCCACCCACGCCCCCTTTTGCAGTGCACCCACCGCCATCGTCGCCGGCAACATGCCCCCTCCCCATGTCGCGCCTGCTGCCTCGTGTCACTTGCTCCATCACCACCACTCCACACCTCGAGCAACACCTTGCATGCCAGTCGCCTATAAACCCCCCCCCACCAGCCCCCTCAACTCCCATCCCAAGCAAAGCACACACCAGATAAAATACCCTCTGCCAAATCCCAAGAAACTCCATTTTCCACTCCCTCACCCCTAAGATCACAATGCTTGGTGATTCTTGGGTTGAAGACTGTTGCATATGGTTCAACATCTTTGGTTTCCTCCTCTGTGTGATAGTAATACTCTTTGATAGAATCCTCGAGTGGGAAGAGCAAAGAGAAAGAAAGAGGCAGTGAAAAGTGAGAAGTGAGAAGAGAAAAGAAGATAGTGAAGAGAAGATGAGAAGAAGGTTGTCCCAGAATCAACCCTGTGCCAGTCATCCCTCCACAGCCTGCTCAAGCAGCAACAGCAGCAGAAGGCCCCGTAACACCATTGTTATGAGGTACTTCAAGGAGTTTAAATCCCCAAGATTCAAGAGTTCTACCCTCATTCTTTTTAAGTGGGGTAGTGTTTCCGTAATAAAGTTCCTGCTATGGAGAAAAAGAAGAAGGCCTGTAGCAAGCTTGTGGAGGACCAGATCATCGAAGGATATAAGTTTCTGGATGAGAAGTGGTCACCCAAGTTCCGTTGATGAAGCACTAGAAGACCAATGAAGGAAGGAATCCATGTGGGAGTTCGCAAGAGAAAGGTTTGCGTGTTGGCATCGATGCTTCTTCAATAAGCTAGCTGCCAAGCGAAACCTAGAAGGCTGAAGATGATCTTTGAGTAGCCAAAATCAGCGTTTGCAATCAGCAACCAGATGCTCCTCAAAGGCCAGATGTTGTTGAAGTTCCACCTCCTCGAAGAGTTGCAAAGTGAAGATATGTAGCTGAAGTAAAGCTATACCCATAACCCTTCTAAGCCGAATCTCGAGGACGAGATTCCTTTTAAGTGGGGTAGATTTGTAGCATCCCAAAAATTCAAATCTTGAAATTTTCTCAAACTCGCTCTAAATTCAAAATGAATTTCAAGTTTCGTTTCAAAATGTTTGTTTGCAAGTTGATATCAACAAATAAATTATAGTGGTCTGTATTCTCTCCAAAATCCTCCTCAAAATATCCTACAAATATTTTCCAAGTGATCCCCCTCAAATTCTTTCCAGAAATACTGCCCAGATATTTCCCTAGTGATCCCCTTCAAGTTCTTTCCAGAAATACTGCCCAAATATTCCATCGATATATCTCCAGATATTTTCCTCTTGAGAAATACCTTCAGAATCATTTTTCAAGACCCTACAAATATTTTCTTCATAACTTTCCTCATGCCCATACATATACGTATGCCTCCAGTGTCATACGGTGAGCTCTACAAGCTAATTACACTTATACAAGACAAATACATGCTAATCTCCACTAATCCTCTCATCCTCCCCCTAATCCTCTCATCCCTCCCCCTAATCCCCCCACCATGGCTATAAATAGAGGGGCAAGGGCCTCCTCTCATCCCACCCCAAGCCATTTCATGGCAACTCTCTTCCCCCCCACACACACCCACTCCATGTTCCACACAAGCACACACTAGCACAAGGATCGTTCGATCGTTCTTCGATCGTTCGTCCCCTGTTCTTAGTTTGTTCGTTCGTTCGTCCGATCGTTCGATCGTTCGTCCGATCGTTCATGGTTCGTTCATCCGTTCGTCTGATCGTTCGATCGTTCGTCCGTTCGTTCGTCCAAATAATCTTTTTCCTGCCGTTATGCTGCCGAAATTCCGATCGTTCGTTTGTTCGATCATTCGATCATTCATCGTTCGTTCATAGTCCCTATTCATCGTTCATCGTTCGTTCATAGTCCCTATTCATCGTTCTTCCATATAATCTTTATCCTGCCGTTATGCTGTCGAAATTCCGATCGTTCGTTCGTTCGATCATTCGATCGTTCATCGTTCGTTCATAGTTCCCTATTCATCGTTCATCGTTCGTTTATAGTCCCTATTCATCGTTCATCGTTCGTTCATAGTCCCTATTCATCGTTCTTTCAGATAATCTTTGTCCTGCCGTTATGCTGCCGAAATTCCGATCGTTCGTTCGTCTGATCATTCGATCGTTCGTCCGTTCGTTCATCCAAATAATCTTTTTCCTGCCGTTATGCTGCCGAAATTCCGATCGTTCGTTCGTCCGATCATTCGATCGTTCGTCCGTTCGTTCATAGTTCCTATTCATCGTTCATCGTTCGTTCATACGAACTATTCACTATCACTATTCACCATTACTATTCACCATTACTATTCATCGTTACTATTCACATACACTATTCATCATCGTTACTATTTATCATTACTATTCATCATCGTTACTATTCATTGATGATATGTATAATTACTTTTCCGTCGCCATTATTCATCATTACTAATCATCGTTACTATTCATTGGTCATCCAGTCATCCCAAATTTCAACTACTCATCCATCATGCTGTCGAGTCCACCTAAGACCAGCCAGACCCATGTTCCAATCATGCGAACTCCGGTGACTGTGATTTTCCTTCCAGTGGGAACTTCCCATCTGGTCACCCATCCCAGGTTTCTCCAAGTTGAGCATGCTTAACTTTGAGATTCCTTTGAACCAGGCTTCTTAACTCAGATTCCAATAATTCTTGTTTCTAAATTCTTATCAAACTATTCCCTATCCAACCATGTCATCCCTTAAGCATGGTTCATATTCCAGAAAACTCCCAAAGTACTCTTGTCCCATATTCTGCCTATAACTCTCCTGTTCATACTAAGTCAGACGACTCATTCGTCACTATTCTCACCAACAGTGAACTTCACTGTGCTACACCACATACACCCAGCTATAAATACACCCAGCTACCCTCTCCCTCTCCACACACTCAACACCCTCAGCCAAGGCAAACACCCCACCCACTCAGTTACTCTACTCTGCCGGCTACACGCATAGTGTCGCTTTGCCTCCAGTCCACCCTCCTGGTAAGCACCTCTGCTCCACCACTAGTAGTATCTCAACACCACATGACACAGATTCTACTCATGACTCTACCCATCCATATATCGCTATTCTGACCACTATACTAAATATTTGTTGGTATACTTTCTTGTTTGTATGTTTGCTTATTCATGTTGCATAGTTATCGGAGTGTTCATGTCGTCTCGTGGAGGCCAGATCTGCAAGTCTACACCAAGTGGTGGAGCTAGAAGCCAGTTCCGCGATCTCTCCTTCCCCCTTCGCCGGATAAGCACAGCAAGCTCACTGGATCCCTTTGATGCATAAATTACCTATGTTTTGCAACCACAACCCTCAGCCTGTTATTTTATGCATGATATGATTTTAAGACAAGTTATTATGGCCACCCAGCCGCTTGCCGCAATCAATCCATGATATAATTGTTACAAATGATTTGAGGAAAGGTGTGAGTTTTCAAAAGAAAATGCTTTTCAAAATGTGTTTGATGAAGGGTTTTCACCCTTATCACCTTTGAGTAGGGATGATCAAGGACTCCCTGGTTTAGGGGAGGGCCTAAGGTAATGGCTCAGCTGGTTTAGGCGTGAGCAGAAGGATTGTCCCCTCTTATAAGGACCGGTTTGTCATCTTTCATTACCTGTACTCATGATAAGTACAACCACTTGAGACTGTGTGGGCAGTCACTCAATCTGAACTCGTACGGTCCAACCCCAGGGTTATGAAGGCTGGGGAGCACCGGGAGGATAAGGAGGGGGAATGTTTTGTCCGGTTTGGACATGGCGGTGGCCTGACTCCTTCCGGTATAACCGTTAAGGTTAGGACGTGCGAGGAAAGAAAGAGATTCAGATTCGGATCTCATCGGCCATGAGATCACAGAGCCGGACTAGTGGGTAAAGTGTACACCTCTGCGTAGAGTTTGAAAACCTATTCGAATAGTCTGTGTCCACAGGAATGGACGAGTCTGGTATGGTTTGGCAATTAATGTTTTGTTTTCCAAAAAAAAGAGATGGTTTTGAGAAAAGTGGTTTTTAAAAGGTTCGGCGGTTGAGCCGTGAGCTATGGTGGACGGGAAGTCCAGTAGCTGTTTTTGAAAATGAAAACCAGTGGGAACTGCTGATATACCTGGATGGTTTAGTCCAGGGGATTTTGTTATAATACTGAAAAACTTCCTGCTCCTTTTGGAGAGGATGCGCTTTGCAAAAATACAAAATGTTTTTCAAAACAACGCTGCATAAAATATTGCTGTTTCTGCAAAATATCCTGAGCTCCACATATTCCATGCATTATATCTGATTTCCCCATTCCGCGGGTGAAGGTGGGCTGCTGAGTACGTTTGTACTCACCCTTGCTTATTTGTTGTTTTTCAGAAAAAGGAGATCGGGTAAGAGTTACGACTGTTCCCAACCTTGCCTGTGGCTGTTGGACCGCTGATTTGCTTCGCTGCGTATATCGGGCTGCTTCAGCCCCACTCTGATGATATGTCCCGAGTTGTGGACCAACTCTTAAAGTTGTTCGCCACCTTTGTAGGTTTGTCTCGTTTAAGCAGATTTGGTATCATCTGATGTATAAATGTGTTTACTAGTCTCCTGGGACTAGTAATTGTATCACATTTGAGTCCCAGAGGATTGGGGACGCTTCAATTCTCAAGCGCCAACGAACTCGGATGGTGACCGAGAAAGGTAAGGAGACTTCATTTCTCCATTTCTTCTATTGGTCACGAAGTACTGATTTCTTTTTGATGGATCGATGAATGGATCATGGTTCATGGATGAGTGCCTGCGGATGTGGTGATGTATGAAATCTGGATAGTTTGTACTACCTGTTAGTACCTAGTTATCCCTTAATTGGGGATGGGGACCCATCGGGGACCCGAAACCCGAATGGGGATGAGTATGGGATGGATTTTGCACCCATGATGGGTATGGGGATGGATCAAATATGATAGGGATGGGTATAGGATGTGAGAGCACCTAGAGGGGGGTTAATAGGTGATCCTGTAAAAATTCAACAACTAATAGCCACAAAACTTGGTTAAGTGTTAGCACGGCTAAGTAGCGAGCTCTTGCGAACACACAAGTAATCACAGAAAGGCAATCACAAGAGACACATTGTTTATCTCGTGGTTCGGCCAGGTATAACACTTGCCTACCTCCACGTTGTGGCGTCCCAATGGACGAGGGTTGCACTCAACCCCTTTCAAGTGATCCAATGATTAACTTGAATACCACGACTTTTCTTTGCTTATCTCTTTTTCCCGTTTGCGAGGAATCTCCACAAGTTGGAGTCTCTCGCCCTTACAACAAAGATCACAGTGAAAGCACAAGAGTAAGGGTGGGAAGCAACACACACAAATCCGCAGCAACACACACGCACACAAGCCAAGACTTGAGCTCAAAATGAAGCACAATGAGTTCACAACTAGAACGGAGCTCAAGTCACTAACACAGTCGATCAAGTGCGCGGAGACGGAGTGTGGAAGACTTAGAATGCTTAAAGTATGCTTGGGTGACTCCTCCATGCGTCTAGGGGTCCCTTTTATAGCCCCAAGGTAGCTAGGAGCCGTTGGAGGCAATCTTGGAAGGCTAATCTTGCCTTCTGTCGAGTGGCGCACCGGATAGTCCGGTGCGCCACCGGACAGTCCGGTGCGCCACCGGACAGTAACTGTAGCTGTCCGGTGCGGGATCTTCTTCCTTTTCTGGCGCATTCGACCATTGCAGATTTATGGCAGTTGGCGCACCGTACACTGTCCGGTGCACACCGGACAGTCCGGTGCCCCCTGCCGACCGTTGGCGCGTCCATGCGTCGCGTGAAGATTGCGCGGCCGACCGTTGGCGCAGTCGACCGTTGGCTCACCGGACAGTCTGGTGAACCACCGGATAGTCCGGTGAATTTTAGCCGTACGCCGTTGAACTTTTTTCTTGAGAGCGACGACTTCGCCGCGGACGACTCACCGGACAGTCCGATGAACCACCGGACAGTCCGGTGAATTATAGCCGCATGCCGCCGTCGAGTCCCGAGAGTGGCCTGTTCACCGAGATTGGCCTGGCACACCAGACAATGTCCGGTGCACCACCAGACAGTCCGGTGCACCCAAACCGAGTAGGAGTTAGCTGTACACAGCCAACTCTTTTCCAATTGCTTTTCTCCTGTTTCTAGCACTTAGACACAATACATTAGTACCCAAATCAATATACTAAGTCTAGAAACATACCTTGTTACATGATTTGCACTTCTTCAATCTTTGGCACAATTTAACACTTAGAGAATATGTGTTGGGCACTTAATCACCAAAACACTTTAGAAATGGCCCAAGGGCACATTTCCCTTTCAATCTCCCCCTTTTTGGTGATTGATGCCAACACATCCAAAAGCAACCAAAAGAAGTGCAATATCAATGCAAAAGAGAACCAAATTGTTTTTTACTCTATTTTGGCATATTTGGATCATACTTTGCCACCACTTGGTTTGTTTTTGCAAATCAAATTCATTTTCCTATCTCTAAGTCAAACACACTTGTTTAGGCACAAAGATAGATATTCCAATGGAAAAATTGATCAAGAGCCAAAAACTCCCCCCTTTTCCCAAATAATACATTCTCCCCATAAGAGACCAAATTTTGACAATAAGAGTATTTTGACAAATCAAAAAATTTCACAACTGGTAGCTGATCCATTTGCTTTGGCCTTAATTTCTCCCCCTTTGGCATTAAGCACCAAAACGGGATCATTCTTGGCCCCCTTAACCCCATTGCCTCAACAAAATTGTCAATTAAGAGCAAAAAGGCAATAAGAGCATAGATATGAACTTAGAGTTAATACTGGAGTGCAGTGGAAGTCTTTGCATGGTCCAAGTTCACCTTTCCTTTCAATCTACTTTTGAGACTAAATCAAGTAAACTCAAACACAAAGGTTAGTCTCAAAGGGTCAAGTTGTAGCATGCCTCCCCCTAAATAAGTGCATCACTTGCAAATGGACTTGTGAGGTCCGGGGATCATGTGTACAACTTGAGCACCACAAATGAACAAAAATAGATTGAATTGCATAAATTAACATGATCAAAGGCATAAAACACATGTATGCTATAGATCAATCCAAGTTACGCGAATCTAAGACATTTAGCTCACTACGCAACCTGCAAAACCTTTTCTCATCTAAAGGCTTGGTGAAGATATCGGCTAGCTGGTTCTCGGTGTTAATATGGCACACCTCGATATCCCCCTTTTGCTGGTGGTCTCTCAGGAAGTGATGCCGGATGTCTATGTGCTTAGTGCGGCTCTGTTCAACAGGATTATCCGCCATGCGGATTGCACTCTCATTGTCACATAGGAGTGCGACTTTGCTCAGATTGTAGCCAAAGTCCCGAAGGGTTTGCCTCATCCAAAGTAGTTGCGCGCAACACTGTCCTGCGGCAACATACTCAGCCTCAGCGGTGGATAGGGCAACGGAAGTTTGTTTCTTTGAACTCCAAGACACCAGGGACCTTCCTAGGAATTGGCACGTCCCTGATGTACTCTTCCTATCAACCTTGCACCCGACATAATCGGAGTCTGAATATCCAATCAAGTCAAAGGTAGACCCCTTTGGATACCAGATCCCGAAGCAAGGCATAGCAACTAAATATCTAAGAATCCGTTTAAAGGCCGCAAGGTGACATTCCCTTGGGTCGAATTGATATCTAGCACACATGCATACGCTAAGCATAATATCCGGTCTACTAGCACATAAATAAAGCAAGGAACCTATCATAGACCGGTATGCCTTTTGATCAACAGACTTACCTCCTTTGTTGAGGTTGACATGTCCGTCGGTTCCTATTGGTGTCTTCGCGGGCTTGGCGTCCTTCATCCCGAATCGCTTGAGCAGGTCTTACGTGTACTTCGTTTAGGAGATGAAGGTGCCGTCCTTGAGTTGCTTCACTTGGAACCCAAGGAAGTAGTTCAACTCGCCCATCATTGACATCTCAAATTTTTGTGTCATCACCCTGCTAAACTCCTCACAAGACTTTTGGTTAGTAGAACCAAATATTATGTCATCCACATAAATTTGGCACACAAATAGGTCACCATCACAAGTCTTAGTGAAAAGAGTTGGATCAGCTTTCCCAACCTTGAAAGCATTAGCAATTAGGAAATCTCTAAGGCATTCATGCCATGCTCTTGGGGCTTGCTTGAGTCCATAGAGCGCCTTAGAGAGCTTACACACATGGTCGGGGTACCGTTCATCCTCAAAGCCAGGGGGTTGCTCCACGTACACCTCCTCCTTAATTGGCCCGTTGAGGAAAGCGCACTTCACATCCATTTGGAACAACCTGAAAGAGTGGTGAGCGGCATAGGCTAATAGAATGCGAATAGACTCTAGCCTAGCCACAGGAGCAAAAGTCTCCTCGAAATCCAAACCTGTGACTTGGGCATAACCTTTTGCCACAAGTCGAGCCTTGTTTCGTGTCACCACCCCGTGCTCGTCTTGCTTGTTGCGGAACACCCACTTGGTTCCCACAACGTTTTGCTTGGGACGTGGCACCAGGCTCTAAACTTCATTCCTCTTGAAGTTGTTGAGCTCTTCCTGCATGGCCAACACCCAGTCCGGATTTTGCAAGGCCTCTTCTACCCTGAAAGGCTCAATAGAAGAGACAAACGAGTAATGCTCACAAAAGTTAGCTAGTCTTGAGCGAGTAGTTACTCCCTTGCTTATATCACCCAGAATCTGGTCGATGGGATGATTCCTTTGAATCATCGCTCGGACTTGAGTTGGAGGGGCCCGTGGTGCTTCTTCCTCCATAGCTGGATCTTCTTGTGCTCCCCCTTGATCACACGTCTCCTCTTGAGGAACCTGTACATCATCTTGAGTTGGGGGATGCACCATCGTTGAGGAAGAGGGTTGATCTTGCTCTTGTTGTTCCTATGGTCGCACATCTCCAATCGCCATGGTGTGAATTGCGACGGTTGGAACGTCATCTTCATCTACATCATCAAGATCAACTTGCTCTCTTGGAGAGCCATTAGTTTCATCAAATACAACGTCGCTAGAGACTTCAACCAAACCCGATGATTTGTTGAAGACTCTATACGCCTTTGTATTTGAGTCATAAACCAAGCAAAAACCCTTCTACAGCTTTGGGAGCAAATTTGGAATTTCTACCCTTTTTTACTAGAATGTAACATTTACTCCCAAATACATGAAAGTATGAAACGTTGGGTTTGTTGCCGGTTAGAAGTTCATACGAGGTCTTCTTGAGGAGGCGATGAAGGTAGACCCGGTTTATGGCGTGGCAAGCTGTGTTAACAGCTTCCGACCAAAACCGCTCGGGCGTCTTGAATTATCCAAGCATTGTCCTCGCCATGTCGATAAGCGTCCTATTCTTCCTCTCTACCACACCATTTTGCTGTGGTGTGTAGGGAGCGGAGAACTCATGCTTGATTCCTTCCTCCTCAAGGTACTCCTCCACTTGTAAGTTCTTGAACTCGGACCCGTTGTTACTTCTTATCTTTTTCACCTTGAGCTCAAATTCATTTTGAGCTCTTCTTAGAAAGCGCTTTAGGGTCCCTTGGGTTTCTGATTTATCCTGCAAAAAGAATACCCAAGTGAAGCGGGAAAAATCATCAACAATAACAAGACCATACTTACTTCCCCCGATGTTGAGGTAGGCGACGGGTCCGAAGAGGTCCATATGAAGTAGCTCCAGAGGTCTTGATGTGGTCATCACATTCTTGCTATGATGAGTGCTTCCCACCTGTTTACCTGCTTGACAAGCTGCACAAGGTCTATCTTTTTCGAAAAATACATTGGTTAGACCTAACACATGTTCTCCCTTTAGAAGGTTATAAAGGTTCTTCATCCCAACATGTGCTAGACGGTGATGCCACAGCCAGCCCATGCTGGTCTTAGCAATTAAGCATGCATCTAGATCGGCCTCCTCTTTCGAAAAATCAACTAAGTAGAGTTTGTCGTCTAGTACACCCTTAAAAGTTAATGAACCATCACTCCTTCTAAATACAGACACATCTACATTGGTAAATAGATAGTTATAACCCATGTTACATAATTGACTTACAGACAATAAGTTGTACCCAAGCGATTCAACTAAGAACACATTTGAGATAGAATGCTCGGATGAAATGGCTATTTTTCCTAGTCCTTTAACCTTGCCTTGGTTTCCATCTCCAAAGATGATCGAATCTTGAGAATCTTTGTTCTTGACGTAGGAGGTGAACATCTTCTTCTCCCCCGTCATGTGGTTTGTGCATCCGCTGTCGATAATCCAGCTTGAGCCCCCGGATGCATAAACCTGTAAGGCAAATTAGGCTTGGGTTTTAGGTACCCAACTCTTGTTGGGTCCTACAAGGTTAGTTACAATAGCCTTTGGGACCCAAATACAAGTCTTGTCTCCCTTGCATTTTGTCGGTGTTTCGACCCTGGGGGGTCCCTGGACCGACGAGTAAATTGTCGCCGCGTGCCCCAGCCCAGATGGGTCGGCGCGAGGCGGAACGCGAAGGGGGGAGAGCAGCCGGAGCGAGACAGGCGTGGGAGGTGGAACCCGCGGCCTTCGTGTTAGCCCCGCGCCCAGGTCGGGTGCGCTTGCAGTAGGGGGTTACAAGCGTCCACGCGGGAGGGAGCGAGCGGCCTTGCGCGAGCGCCGTCCCGTCCTTCCCCGCGCGGCCAACCCTCTGTAAGAGGGCCCTGGACCTCCCTTTTATAGGTGTAAGGAGAGGATCCAGGTGTACAATGGGGGGTGTAGCGGTGTGCTAACGTGTCTAGCGGAGGAGAGCTAGCGCCCTAAGTACATGCCATCGTGGCAGCCGGAGAGGTTTTGGCACCCAGTTCGTGTGGTGTCGTGGCCGTCGGAGGAGCGCTGGAGCCTGGCGAAAGGACAGCTGTCGGGGCTGTCGAGTCCTTGCTGATGTCCTCTTGCTTCCGTAAGGGGGCTGAGAGCCGCCGTCGTCATAGAGCGTGCGGGGCGCCATCATTACTCGTATAGTGGAGCGAGCCAGATGGGAAGCCGGTCTTGTTCCCCGTAGCCTGAGTTAGCTCGGGGTAGGGTAATGGTGGCGCCTCCTGTTGACATGGTCGGTCCGTGCCCTAGGTTGGGCGAGGTGGAGGCTCCTCCGAGGTCGAGGTCGAGTCTGTCTTCCAAGGTCGAGGTCGAGTCCGAGCCCCCGGGTCGGACAAGGCGGAGACCGTTGGCTGAGGCCAGGGCTGAGTCCGAGCCCTGGGGTCGGGCGAAGCGGAGTTCGTCGTCCTTCGGGGCTGAGCCCGAGTCTGAGCCCTAGGGTCGGGCGAAGTGGAGTTCGTCGTCTTTCGGGGCTGAGCCTGAGTCCGAGCCCTGGGGTCGGGCGAAGCGGAGTTCATCGTCTTCCGGGGCTAAGCCCGAGTCCGAGCCCTGGGGTTGGGCGAAGCGGAGTTCGTCGTCTTCCGGGGCTGAGCCCGAGTCCGAGCCCTGGGGTCGGGTGGAGCGGAGTTCGTCGTCTTCCGGGGCTGAGCCCGAGTCCGAGCCCTAGGGTCGGGCGAAGTGGAGTTCGTCGTCTTCCGGGGCTGAGCCCGAGTCCGAGCCCTGGGGTCGGGCGGAGCGGAGTTCGTTGTCTTCCGGGGCTGAGCCCGAGTCCGAGCCCTGGGGTCGGGCGGAGCGAAGTTCGTTGTCTTCCGGGGCTGAGCCCGAGTCCGATCCCTGGGGTCGGGCGAAGCGGAGTTCGTCGTCTTCCGGGGCTGAGCCCGAGTCCGAGCCTTGGGGTCGGGCAAAGCGGAGTTTCCCATGGCACCTAGGGCCGGACTTGGCTGCTGTCAGCCTCACTTTGTCGAGTGGCTCAGCAGTCAGAGCGGTGCAGGCGGCGCTGTCCTCTTGTCAGACCGGTCAGTGGAGCGACGAAGTGACTGCGGTCACTTCGGCTCTGTCGACTGGAGGGCGTGCGTCAGGATAAAGGTGCCAGGCCACCTTTGCATTAAATGCCCTTGCGATTTGGTCGGTTGGCGTGGCGATTTGGCCAAGGTTGCTTCTTGGTGAAGACTGGGCCTCGGGCGAGCCGAAGGTGTGTCCGTTGCGGGAGGGGGTCCTCGGGCGAGACGTAGATCCTCTGGGGTCGGCTGCCCTTGCCCGAGGCTGGGCTCGGGCGAGGCGTGATCGCGTCCCTTGAATGGACCGATCCTTGACTTAATCGCACCCATCAGGCCTTTGCAGCTTTGTGCTGATGGGGGTTACCAGCTGAGATTTAGGAGTCTTGAGGGTACCCCTAATTATGGTCCCCGACAGTAGCCCCCAAGCCTCGAAGGGAGTGTTAATACTCGCTTGGAGGCTTTTGCCGCACTTTTTTGCAAGGGGACCAGCCTTTTTGGTTGCATTTTGTTCCGGTGGGTGCACGCGAGCGCACCCACCGGGTGTAGCCCCCGAGGCCTCGGAGGAGTGGTTTGACTCCTTCGAGGTCTTAGTGCGTTTCGCAACACTTCGGCTGGTCTGGTTGTTCCCTCATGCGAGCTGGCCGTAGCCCGGGTGCACGGTCGGGTCCCAAGTTCTCGGGCTGGTATGTTGACGCTGTCAACGGTTTGGCCGGAGCCGGGTTTGCGAGAGCAGCCCTTGAGCCTCTGCACAGGGCGAGAGGACGGTCAAGGACAGACTCGACTTTTTTACATACGCCCCTGCGTCGCCTTTCCGCAAGGAGGAGGGGGGGGGGGGAAAGCGCCATGTTGCCCTCGGAGGGCGCCGAACATGGTGTCTCCGGTGAGCTGCTGGCGGGTAATCCGAGTGGACGCCCGTGCCCCATTTGTTAGGGGTCGGCTAGAGGCCCGGAGGCGCGCTCCAAAAGTACCTACGGGTGATCTGCCGGACCCGGTCCCCTTTTGACGGGGTCCGAGGGCTCGATGCCTCCCTCTGATGGGATTCCGTTACAAGATCGTTACCGCTGGTCTCGGAAATGTCCTAGGGTACCTCGGGAGCGTAGCCCGAGCCTTGGTTATGTATCGAACATACCCAGGGTCATCCCTCGCTCTGTGTCTGAGGCGACTGTGAACCCTTCAAGGGCCAGCCTACGAACCCCTGATCAGTAGTGGGCGCGGAGCCCGAGTGGCCTGAGGCGGCCATCGAACCCTTCCGAGGGGCCAGCCATCGAACCTCTGACCAGTAGTGGGCGCAGAACCCAAGCGCTCTGAGGCGGCCGTTGAACCCCTCCTTGAGGCCAGCCTTTGAACCTCTGATCAGTAGGGAGGCTCGGGGCCTATTTCCTTCACGGAGAAGGGTCCTTTTCGGGGTATCCCCCTTTCCCGGTCCCTGTTGTAAGAGAGAGAAAGAGGAAAAGGAAAAGGATACGAAATCGAATGACGTGGCATACCTTTTTCAATGCGGTCATTATGGCGAAGGCGAAGCGTCGCTTGCTTCTTCTGCCTGAGGCGCCGCCTGTCCCGCCGCGGAGTTAATGCGACGGGGCAAGTGGTTCGCGAGGCGGCCGTTGCGCGTGTGCGAGCCATTCGAGGAACGGAACATGGGCGCGCCGTCTTCACGCCGTGAGAGAGGGTTCTCTCGCTGCCCCTAGATGGGGCGTAAGCTTGGCTGATGACGTGACCGCTGCTCCTGCCCGCCTGCCACCGCCATTACTGCCGGCCCATTTTTGGCCGTTTTGACCGTCACGCCTGGCTGGCACTGCTGGGTCATACGCAGGGTTGCCTCGAGTCGCGGTACTGGTTCCGCAGTCGAGGAGGCGCGGTAGTGGTGCGAGTGGCGGTGCAGTTGCTCGCACGTAGCAACCGGCGCGCCGGTTGCATGACGTGTGGGCCTGGGTCTCCATGCTGGGCGCGTTGGAGTCGAAGGGGCGCGCCCACTTGGCGCGGTTGCATGCCGACTGCATGGCTGTCCACCCTTTCACCCGCTGGTCTGGGCGAAAGTGGAGGAATGCTTGTAACCGCTGGGCAGTTGCATGCACCGCGCGCGGCGGTTTGGCTTCTTCTGCCCTGGGCTAGTTTGCATGACGCGTGGGACCCAGCCCCCGCGCCGTAGGGGGAGGACCTTGGAGCGTGTTGGAGAAGACTCAGCCCACGACGGCTGGGGACACAAGTAGGGAGAGTCGCCTTTAAAAGGAGGGTGACCTCCTTGAAAGGCGACCATGTCTTCGCGCTCCCTTATGCACCGTGTCTTTCCACCTTCCGAGCCCCCGGATGGGGAACACCCGCAATCCTTCCGCCTTGCCGTTGGAGGAACGCAACTTCGTGGAAGTTGGTACCTTTCAGCCATCGTTCGGCTTCAAGGATTTTCATCATGCAGCCCGGCTGCATCCCCTCGCTGGTGGTCACCCAAGACGGTGACCACCAGCCCCTGGGTGGGGAGAAGCAAGCCGGGCTGCGGCCCCTGCCCCTCCCTTAGCTTCAAGGATTTTCATCATCAGTGCTAGGGAGGGGAGTGTACCGAGTTGGGGTCGGTCCCTGCGCGGGCGGCGGCCCGCTCCTTCCCTCAGTGATCGGGGGGAAGGGCGTTCACCGTTCGTGGCATTGGCAGCTGCCGCGTGCCTGGCTCTCTGAGCCGAGTGGCTTCAGAGCTGCTCCCGGCGCCGCCTTCCGCTATGGCAGCCGGAAGAGGTTTCTCCGCCGACGAGCTAGCCGGTGCCGCCCACGGACTGACCTCCAACTCTACGGCCTTCTGCCCATCCTTGCCTCTCGAGTGAGGGCATGGGCGAGGGCCTCATGGCAGCAGCATCCGCCCTGAGGTCATCGCTGCTGCTGTTCGCCCCCCCAGAGCAGAAGTCGTCGTCGTCGCCGCTGCTGGAGCGGGTGACGGCGAGTCGTTCGTCGGTCTTCTGTTGCTCCACAGGCCCCCCAATCGTGTGGGGTTGTTCGTACCTGCGGAGGTGGAACCGGGGTTCCGTTTGTATTGGCACCTTATGTGCCGGTCTTTTGTTCATTGTGGCTGTCGGGGCCTGAACATGTATGTATTTTCGGCGCGAAGCCGTGTTTTTTCCTCATTTTCGAGCACTAAGACTCGCCTGTTGGTTATCTGAACCGCTTCACCAAGCGTGAGTCGCCTCGTGCGAAGGTGATGAGTGAGGTATCCGTATCCCGGAGGCGTAGGAGTCCCTCGGCTCGGTCGGCCTTGCTGTCCGAGGCTTCTCTTGCTTAGTTAAAGGAACCCCTCGGCCGCTCTTCGATGAGCCGAAGCCGGAGGTAGCAGTGTCAGCACGGACAGAGGTAGAGTTGGCTCGAAAAGAAGACTTGGTCGGCCAGAGCCTGGCCGGGTCGTCCACTGGCGGGACCGACGCCGGAGTTGAGCTGCCGAGGCCACAAGCCGGGCTGATGTCTTCGGGGGACCGCTGGCCGAGGCCTCGGGGTGGCCGGCCGAGCCGTCTGCTCGAGCCAGATTCCTGGAGAAGACCCTGGCGGCGATGGCCCGGGTGTGGTGCTGATGTCGCCCTTCAGAGTGGAGATCCTCCGACCGCGTCGCCGTCCGAGGCTAGGTCGGACCTCGCCGAAGGTGTAGTTGACGCCGAGGGTGCTGCTGCTCCCTTCAACTGTCAAGATCCGAGCCTGCAGGATCAGATTACCTTGTAGTATGTGTATGTTTTCTGCGGCCGTCGAGGCCTAAACATACCATCGTCGTGTTGTAAAGCTGCGTTTCTTTTCCTCTTGTTTCGAGTATCCGGACTTATTTGTCGGTAACAGAATTGTTTGTGCGGGCGAGAGTTGCTTTTCACGGAAGGTGATGAGTGAGGTATCCGTATCCCGGAGGCATAGGAATCCCTCGGCTCAGTCGGCCTTGCCGCTTACGTGCACTCTTACTCGTCCATAGGGTTCTGTCACCGACGCAGTCGAGAAGGCCCAAATAAATGTTCCGGCAGAGGAGCTTTCGAGCGTGAAGACTTGTTCGGTCCGCGGAATCACTTATCCGAGCACGAGTTACTTATCGCAGAAGGTGATGAGTGAGGTATCCGTATCCTGGAGGCGTAGGAGTCCCTCAGCTCGGTCAGCCTTGGCTGCTTACGTGTACTCCGTCGTTTTCAGGATCCACTTTCGAAGTAGTCGAAAAGCACGAAAGGCATTCTGGCAGAAAAGATTTTTTCTTTTTTTGGAGGAAAATTTCGATGCAGAGGGGGTTCCCCCTTCTAGCCCCCGAGGGAGGGTCGGGCTTTGCCGAGGCAAGGCTGACCCTTCCTTGACGACCAGACTTTGTGTGTGAACGGGGTGTACGAATAACTTGGAAGCATCTTAAGGGTAGAAGCGATGTAGCTGTTGGATGTTCCAAGCGTTGCTGTAGACCTCGCCTTGACTGTTGGCCAGCTTGTATGTTCCGGGCTTCAGAACCTTGGCGACGACGAACGACCCTTCCCAGGGAGGCGTGAGCTTATGCCGCCCTCGGGCATCTTGTCTTAGCTGAAGCACCAGGTCGCCCACCTAGAGGTCTCGGGACCGAACCCCTCGGGCGTGGTAGCGTCGCAGGGACTGCTGGTACCGCGCCGAGTGTAGTAAGGCCATGTCCCGAGCCTCCTCCAGCTGGTCCAGTGAGTCTTCTCGATTAGCTCGATTGCTTTGGTCGGCGTAGGCCCTCGTCCTCGGGGAACCGTATTCTAAGTCTGTGGGCAACATGGCCTCGGCCCCATAGACTAGAAAGAACAGTGTGAAGCCCGTGGCTCGGCTCAGCGTTGTCCTTAGACTCTAGACCACCGAGGGGAGTTCCTTCATCCACCGCTTGCCAAACTTGTTGAGGTCGTTGTAGATCCGAGGCGTGAGTCCTTGCAGAATCATGCCGTTGGCACGTTCTACCTGCCCATTCGTCATGGGGTGAGCCACGGCGGCCCAGTCCACCCGGATGTGGTGATCCTCGCAGAAGTCCAGGAACTTTCTGCCGGTGAACTGGGTGCCGTTGTCGGTGATGATGGAGTTCGGGACCCCAAAGCGATGGATGATGTTGGTGAAGAACGCCACCGCCTGTTCGGACCTGATGCTGTTTAGTGGTCGGACCTCGATCCACTTGGAGAATTTGTCGATGGCAACCAACAAGTGCGTGTAGCCCCCGGGTGCCTTCTGCAAGGGGCCAACGAGGTCCAGACCCCACACAGCAAACGACCAGGTGATGGGTATGGTCTGCAGAGCCTGAGCGGGCAGGTGGGTCTGCCTCGCGTAGAACTGACACCCTTCGCAGGTGCGGACAATTCTAGTGGCGTCGGCCACCGCCGTCGGCCAGTAGAAACCTTGCCGGAAGGCGTTTCCAACAAGGGCTCGAGGTGCTACGTGATGGCCGCAAGCCCCCGAGTGTATCTCTTGTAAGAGCTCCTGGCCTTCGGCGATGGAAATGCATCGCTGGAGGATGCCCAAGGGGCTGCGGTGGTAGAGCTCCTTCTCGTCTCCCAGCAAAACAAACGACTTGGCGCGCCGCGCCAACCGCCGAGCTTCGGCTCGGTCGGGGGGTAGCTCTCCTCGGTGGAAATATTGCAGGTACGGGGTCTGCCAGTTTTGATTAGGCGTGACCCCGCTCTGCTCCTCCTCGATGCGCAGTGCCTCACCCTCAGGGGGCGAGGGTACCTCGGGCTGAGCCGAGGGTGCCTCGGGTTGAGCCGAGGGTGCCTCGGGCCGAGCCGAGGGTACCTCGGACTGAGCCGAGGGTGCCTCGGGCTGGGCCGAGGCCTTCTCGGGCTCGGGCGTGTCATCGGTCTTGATGGAGGGTTGATGCAGGTCTCGGGAGAATACGTCCGGGGGAACCGTTGTTCGCCCCGAGGCTATTTTAGCCAGCTCGTCCGCAGTCTCGTTGTAGTGTCGGGCGATGTGGTTGAGCTCGAGTCCGTAGAACTTGTCTTCCAGGCGCCGAACCTCATCGCAGTAGGCTTCCATCTTCGGGTCGCGGCAGTGGGAGTTCTTCATGACTTGGTCGATGACGAGCTGCGAGTCACCGCAAGCATTGAGGCGTCGGACCCCTAGCTCGATGGCGATTCGCAACCCATTTACCAGAGCCTCGTACTCAGCCACGTTGTTGGACGCCGGGAAGTGGAGGCGTAGCTCGTAGCGTAGGTGCTTCCCGAGGGGCGAGATGAAGAGCAGGCCCGCGCCGGCCCCCGTCTTCATCAGCGACCCGTCGAAAAACATGGTCCAGAGTTCCGGTTGGATCGGAGCTGTTGGGAGCTGGTGTGGCAGAACCACTCGAATTATTCCAACTTAAGTGCCTAAGTCATGCCTCAAGAGCCGTGACACACTTAAATCGGAATAACCCGTCAGTCCTTTAGATCTAGTCTGATAGAGCCACTTAACCAGGATCAAATTCCACAATCTCACTCGAAGGTGAGTCACAGAAGAAATACAATAAAACAGGAAACCTCAAATTAAGCACTGAATTATTACATGAATCGGAGTTTTTTGAGTAGCAACAAAGTTCATAAGGTAAAGTGCAGCGGATAATCGATGTCGTTGATAATGAGGAAATGGGCAAGGCCTAGCCCACTACTCCTCATGCTCCTCTCCTGCCGGAGCAACATCCCACTCGACCGTCCAACCCGGTGGCAGGGTGGTAGGCCAAGTCACACCATCAACCAATTCCTGCATGGTACCTGCAAAAAGGGGTGCCACAAGCAAGGCTGAGTATACTAATACTCAGCTAGACTTAACCGGTGTGAGGAGTCTACTCCTCTACCTCTAGACTATGCAGCTGTTTGGCTGAGGGGTTTGGTTTGCCAAAAGCACTAGCTGTTTCTAAAATCAATTTTTGTTAGCTTTTCAATTTCTACCATCATTAACTTAGCTAGGTTTGCTCCTTCTAAGCATACATGGTAACAAACATTTTAGTTCAATCAACAAATTATCTCATGTAATCCTCATTTCACTTCTTACTCGATGCAGTACAAGGAATCAAGCAGTCTCATTAGCTGCGAGAAGCAGACGATTCGAATCGAGTTTTTAACCTTGCAAGGTAAACCAAAACACACGTCATGTCAGGGTACTCCGACCCCACACATGACAACCGTCCCCATCGATTCCCCGTTCGCGGCCAGGCCTCACCGCCTTGGCATACAATGCTCCACTGACCCCGGCTGCCGCCGTGCAGTGACCGCACTTGTACCCACCATAGCTAGCATGGGAGACCCAGTCTCAGGTCGCATGAGGGATAAAGTCCGCGCCCGGCTTCACTCAGGTACTAGGTTTACCGGTTACCATTTTTCCCGGCATGTGCTTAGTACGTTCAAAAGCTTGACTCAGGTATCCACACATTAATCCTTAATTCATTTTCCCGTCTCATAGACAAGGCATCCTCCCTGGATCCAAGTCCATAGACCAACATATATCCCATTATCAAGATGAATACAATCAATTCCTGACCTCGCGCGAGTACTAGAAAAATCACTCGACTTCTACCGAGATCCTGATTAGCAAGCAGCTACTCGACCTAGCATACTAGTATTCATCTCAAAAAGGAGTCCTAAGTTCATGCATCTAGAGGTTTCAAGCAACTCCTACACTTAGGTGCACATTACAAACCTACAAGCATTAAGTGTAGTAAAGTAGCATATAATAACATGGTTATGCATAAGACCGGGGCTTGCCTTCAATTGCTGGGGCTGCGGGGAGATCCTCAATAGCAGCCTTTGAAGCCTGCTCCTGGTCCTCTTCTTGGACAGGTCCTTGCTCGGGGATGAGCACGTACTCTCCGTCGGCAAGATTACAATCTAATGAATGCAATGCGTAAGATATATGCATGATATGATATGTGCTTTTAGAAATCACAACTTAAAAGGTGTATGATCTTTCTTGAGTTAAACAAAGTTAACATTACTTATGCAAGACCTTTGGGTGGTATACTTGGTAAACTGGTTCAAATTTAGCTAAGGTAAGTGGTAGGTTTAATTTTGGGGTTCCACTGAATTCTTTTTAGGTCTTAGGGATAAGAGATAAGTACTCAAGTTAGACTTATTGAGGTGGGGTTTATTTCTTCTTTCCTTTTCTTTTATTCTCTTTAATGTTTTGGAGTAGGGTTGAACTACAAGTTGCTTTTATAAAATTCTAAAAATTCTGCAAAAATTGCAGTGGCTTGCTACTGGTGTGTGTTTCTTTGTCTTAAAATTTGGGGATCAGAAAATGAATAGTTTTCTCTGGACAAAATTGTTAAACTCTAGGGCAGAAGGGGTGCCTTGAACTACAACTACTATTTAACAGTGGGTAATTCTTCAGAACTTATTTTTGCTGGCTTTTAGGTGTTATAACATGACTTGATACAAATTTCTAGTCATTAATACCTTTTAATTATTTTTCTATGGCTTTCTCAAGTTTCTAGCCAAATAGGTGCTTTCTACTACCACTATATTTGAAAAATATCAAACAACAGAGTTCTCATTTTTCTTAGTTATTGTTTTGTGCAAGAGCAATCATTCTGAAGTTTGGCATCTTTTGCTTAAGGGAAGGGGTGGTATGCATTATTTGAATTAAATGGCTTTTCTCTTAAATCATTAGCAATTGGTATGAGTTTGCTTCTTTTTCATGGGTTTGCATTTTTCTCTGGTAGTTTACCTCATCATGGACTTAGCTAATTTTTGGTTGCCCATTATCACATTATTTGAGGTTGTTCATGATTTAGTTGGAAAATGACTTATTATCACTTTACATTTATTTTCCTTACTTAAAAAGTTGGGCTGAGGTGCTCTGTATTTTTGTAGTGGGGCTCTGGTGGTTATAAGTCCACTGGATTTTTGTTAAGCATTTTGGTCATAGTTTTGCCTCTTTAATAATTGATTTTCAGTCTTATTTAGGCTAAACAAATCATTTTATTTAAAACTGGTCCAAATCAATGGTCTCTGTACTTTTCCTAAGTTCTCTGTTACATAAGTAAACTAGGAAAAATAATATTAATCACTGTTCATTAATTTCTAATGTCTTTCTGATTTTCTCTAAGTTTTGGACAAAACATCTTTAAATGAGAAACTACATCATAATTTCTAATGCTGGGGTTCCTACGATTTTTAAACAGTGTCTAAAAGAGGTTTGAATACCCACAAATTTTCTTAAGTCTAGTACAGAAGAAAAACTAATTTTCCTTGATTAAATAAGGTTTAGTGGGTTTCTGTTTTTAATTTTAACTCTAAAATTTTAAACAGAAAGTATAGGGTCTACTATTTTAAATGATAGATTATAATATACAGGAGCTAGCAAAATTAGTTTGACATCTTTTGATTAGGAGTTCATCAAGTTATGAATTTTACAAGTTGTCTGGTTATTTAGAAAGAATAACAGAATTGATTAAATGAAAATCCACTTTGCACTGGGGTCCCTGGCGGGTTTTCTAAGTTTTCTTCGCGAATCAGTCCTTAGGCTACTATTCACATGAGTCTCTGACATTACAGAAAACCCCTCGGGTTCTACCAATCCTAACCCGAGGTCCTTCTTCTACCTTAACAGTAGCCGCGGCGGAGAAAAGGGCGAAGGGGCTTACCGGCGGCGAGACTGTTCCGGTGAAGTGGTCGAGGATGAAGGGGAGGTCGCGGGGATCACAGCGGTGTGCGGAACGCCGTCGGAGATGGCCGGAGTCGGTCGGTCCACGCGCGCAGGCGGGGATGCTCGTCGGCGGCGAGGAGACCGGCCTGGTCACGGCGAGATAGTTCAATCAAACGGGTCAGGGAGGACCACGGGGTGCCAGAGAAGACATGAGCGCAAGGAATTGGGTGGAGACTCACTGGATAGCTCGGTCCACGCGTGGCGGCGGAGGACCGAAGTCCGGTGAAGTCAATCTCGGGCCTCCGGTGAAGTCCGGCCGGGTCCGAGGGCTTGGCAAGCTTCACAGGCTACTAGCGGAGCTAGCCGAAGCACTGGCTTGCCCGGAGGATGGCTAGGGTGGGCTGGCCACGGTGGCCGAAGCTCTGGCGGCAATGGCGGGCGGAATTGAGCTCGCCGGAGCTAAGGGAAAGGGGCTGGCCGGTGAGGGTGAGTGCGGGGCGAAGTGAGGTGCGCCTGGGGGGGGCTTTATAGGCACGGCGCGGTGCACGGGCGGTCGTGGACCGGCGAGTGCGCGCGGGCGTGCACTGGGAAGGCGCGGTGCGCGAACAGGCGTGAACCGGGGGTGTCAGCCACGGTCGAACACGTGTTCCCGTTTCCTCTGCCCCTGTTCAAGCGCCGATTGGGAGCAAATCTTCGCGAATTTGGGCAAGATCACAGCAAGGGATTTGTTCACCAGACCAAGCTTTGTCTTTTGTGTATGGACGACGTGCGGTTTTAGGCTAGGGACAGGGAGTTGTAGCGTCACCAAGGTGCCAATGTCAGAATGCCTGGTCCCGAGGTTAAGCTGCGCTAAAATCGTGTCAAATGAATTTGGTTTGAGTTCAAACTTTCCCAGAATGTGTTCAAGGTAATTTGGCACGACTTTGATATTTGGATCTTCTAGCTTTGAGTTTCGAAAAGCAGAGAACGCAGATGATCTTTGGAAAGAGGTCTGAAATTCAGAAATTCAGAAATCTGAATTTCCCAAGGGTTCATTGATCAAGGGCTGATTTGGGGATTTAGTTGAATTATTTTGGCTAAGCCTTCTCAATCTTTCTTGTTGCTTAATAAACATACTTTAACTTATATAATTGGCTCAACTCAAAATTTTAAACTTTTCACTCCCTTTTTCTTACCTTCTTGAATTTTGCTCATGGGGCTCATTTAGGGTTTTGTTTTTTTAATTAGGGTTGCACAATCTTATCTTTTAAGGGACTCAATTGCTTTGATCATGACACTTTTAAGTATATACTTGGTGAATTCTTTCTCACTTAAAGTGTTTTGTTGCTCATGCTTACTTTGGTTCACATAAAATGAGGGTTCTTGGTTTAGCTTTTGAGAAAAACCCTGAGTGACACTGGGGTGTCACAGCCTTCCCCCCTTAAAGGAATCTCGTCCCGAGATTCGGGCCAGAGTCCTCCCGGGGTAAAGCGAAGGGTGAGACTGATAGGAAAAAGGGTGATGATTGCCATTATTAGGGCAAAACTGCTCTTCGAACGTCATTCTCTTTGCAACTTCAGAAGGAAGTCCTTTTAAGTTTTACTTTATAGTTACTTCGTTCTGAATTAAGATCATATTTTTGGAAATTAGATTCGAAAGGCAGGAGGAGGGGTTTGGGGGTGATTACGTACCAACTTCCTTAGGTAGGCAATCGGGGAAGTTGGATCTCAGGAATTCTTCGGTTTCCCAAGTAGCTTCCTCCTTTGAGTGATTACTCCACTGGACCTTGTACATCTTGATCGATTTAGCCCGAGTTGATCTTTCCTTGCAATCCAGGATCTTGGAGGGGTACTCTTGGTACGATAGATCTGGCTCTATCTCCAATTCTGGCTCTGCTATGATCTCAGTCGGCAATCGAACACACTTCTTCAGCTGAGATACATGGAAAACACTGTGAATGGCAGACATCTTTGAAGGTAACTTCAGCTTGTATGCCACGGGTCCACATGCTTCTATGATCTCATAAGGTCCAATGTAACGAGGGGCTAGCTTGCCTTTGATCCCAAATCTCTGCACTCCTTTGGTGGGTGATACCTTGAGGTATACGAAACTTCCCACCTCGAACTAGAGAGGTTTCCTTCTTCTATCATGATAGCTCTTCTGCCTGGCCTGAGCAGCTTCTAGATTCTTCCTGATTAGCTTGACCTTCCTTTCGGCTTCAGTCACTAAGTCAGGTCCAAAAACTTCTCTTTCACCAGGCTGAGACCAATTGAGTGGTGTCATGCACCTTCTTCCATAGAGAGCTTCAAAAGGTGCCATCTTCAGGCTGGATTGATAACTATTGTTATAAGCGAACTCTGCCAAGGAGAGGTGCTTATCCCAGTTCTTGCCACAATCGACCGCACACGCTCTCAGCATATCTTCCAGGATTTGGTTTACCCTTTCCGTCTAACCATCAGTCTGTGGGTGGTAAGCTGAACTCCTGATTAGCTTGGTTCCCAAAGACTCTTGCAATTGTTCCCAAAATCTGGCAACAAATTGGGCTCCTCGGTCAGAAACAATGGTCCGAGGTAATCCGTGCAAACACACGATCCGGTCAATATACAATTCTGCATACTTCTGAGCCTTATCGGTGGTGTGCACAGGAAGAAAATGCGCCACTTTCGTCAATCGGTCCACAATAACCCAAATTGAATCATGATGACGAGAGGTGTTGGGCAGACCCACAATGAAATCCATGCTGATGTCGTCCCACTTCCACGAAGGTACGGATAGTGGTTGCAAGGCTCCAGCTGACTTCAAGTGGCTTGCCTTTATCCTCTGACAGGTGTCACATTCTGATACATACTGGGCTATCTCCCTCTTCATTCTGGTCCACCAGTACAAAGGCTTCAAATCATGGTACATCTTGGTGCTTCCCGGATGCATAGAGAATTTGGAGAGATGAGCTTCATCCAAAATTTTCCTCTTGAGATCCTGGTCTTTAGGAATTACCAATCTGCTTTTGAACCATAACACACCCTTCTCATCCTGGCAGAAACAATTATACTTCTCAACCTTCTGATGGAGATTCTTCTTGATAATCTGCACTCCCTTGTCACTGAGTTGGGCCATGATAATCTGGTCTTGCAAAGCTGGCTCAACAGAAATGTGAGACAAAGAACCAGAAGGAATCACTTCAATTTGCATCTTGCTCAACTCATCACACAAGGTGTTAATGCGAGAATCCATCAGAACACAGTTGCACTGCAACTTCCGACTCAAGGCATCAGCTACCACATTAGCTTTCCCTGGGTGATAATGTACCTCCAGGTCATAATCCTTGATCAGCTCTAGCCATCTTCTCTGCCTCATGTTGAGATCAGCCTGAGTAAAAATGTACTTAAGGCTCTTATGATCAGTGAAGATGTTGCAGTGGGTTCCCATTAGATAGTGCCTCCACATTTTCAATGCATGAACCACTGCTGCTAACTCAAGGTCATGAGTGGGATAATTTTGCTCATGAGGCCTGAGTGCTCTTGAGGCATAAGCAATGACTCGGTTGTCTTGCATCAAGACACAACCTAGCCCGGTGCCCGAGGCATCACAATATACATCAAAAGGTTTGCTGCTGTCGGGTTGCGCCAATACTGGTGCTGTGGTCAGATGTTGCCTTAATGCATGGAAGGCATCCTCGCACTTCTGACTCCACACAAATTTGACTTCTTTCTTCAGCAACTCAGTAATAGGCTTCGCAATTCGAGAGAAGTTCGGAATAAATCTTCGGTAATAACCAGCTAATCCCAGAAAACTCCGAATCTGGCGAACAGTTGTTGGTGGCTTCCAGTTCATCACCTCTTGCACTTTATCCGGATCAACAGCTATTCCAACCTGAGAGATAGTGTGACCCAAGAATTTGATTTCCTTTAGCCAAAAATCACACTTGGATAACTTGGCATAAAGGTGGTGCTCTCGCAGACGTTGAAGTACTACATGCAAATGCCCGGCATGTTTTTTTTCGTTCTTTGAGTACACCAGAATATCATCGATGAAAACCACCACGAACTTGTCCAATTCCGGCATAAAAACAGAATTCATCAGATACATGAAATATGCTGGTGCATTTGTCAGCCCAAATGACATCACCAAGAATTCATATAGCCCATATCTGGTTGAGAATGCCGTCTTCGGGATATCACTTGCTCGTATTTTGATCTGGTGGTAGCCAGAGCGAAGGTCTATCTTGGAAAACACCTTGGCCCCGACCAACTGGTCAAAGAGAACATCAATACGAGGCAAAGGATACTTGTTCTTGATAGTTACCGCATTAAGAGGGCGGTAATCTATACACAGCCTCAAGCTTTCATCCTTCTTCTTCACAAACAGTGTTGGACATGCCCAAGGCGAAGTGCTTGGGCGAATAAAACCCTTATCCAGCAACTCTTGCAATTGCTTCTTCAACTCTGCCAACTCAGCGGGTGGCATTCGGTAGGGCCTCTTGGAAATTGGGGCCGTTCCCGGTTGCAACTCGATGGCGAATTCAATATCCCGGTCCGGTGGCATTCCCGGCAATTCATCAGGAAAGACATCTGCATACTCACAGACCACTGGGATCTTCTTCAGGGGTAACTCCGTCATAGAGAAAGCACACGACTGAGTAGAACCCTGACTAGGCAAAATCAAAGTGAAATTCCCGCAGAAAGGGGAATTAACTTCCACGGTACGACTGGCTACATCAAGCACAACTTGGTGCAAGGTCATCCAATTTGCCCCTAGAATAATATCCACATTTTCCAATCCCAACACAAGAAGAGTGGTTTTGATAATGTGGCTTCCCAGTTGAATAGGCACACTTTGGTTTAATTGATTAGTTGCAATTTTACCCCCAGGTGTGACTATCATGAATGACCCTTTTGAGTGAGAGAATGGCAGTTTGCATTTAGCACTGAACTTTTGGCTAATGAAACTATGAGATGCACCAGAATCAAACAGAATTAAAGCAGGTTGATTATAAACTGAAAAGATACCAGTCATGATAGGAGCTCCTTCTGGCACTTCCTCTAGAGCAGTGAAGTTGAGCTTCCCTTGCCTGACTTGCACCTTCTGCTTTCTTCCCTTGTCTTGATTTGGTGCTGGCAGCTGCCTCTGCTGGTTCCTGGGACAATTCTTGGCATAGTGGCCCATATTGCCACAAGTGAAACACTTGTTCCCATTGCCCTGGCGGAACTGCTGCTGCTGCGGAGGCTAATTGTTCCTTGGGGCGGGAGCTGGGTAGCGGTTGGGTGCCGGCTGCTGCTGCTGCTGAGGTGGCCTGATCACCCATCTGCCTGCCTGCTGCTGAAAACCCCTGCCCTGATTGGGGGAAACAATCCGGAACCTCTGAGCCTGAACGGATGGTGCTGCCATGGGTGCCTTTCTCTTCTTCTCTGCCCGGTGAGCAACAATGCAATCCTCCTGAGAGATGGCCATTGAAAGGGAATTAGGCTTACACCTAGTTCCTAAATAATTTTGGTGGTTGAATTGCCCAACACAAACATTGGACTAACTAGTTTACTCTAGTGCATAAGTTATACAGGTGCAAAAGGTTCACAATCAGCCAATAAAAAGACCAAGTGTTGGATTCAACAATGGAGCAGCAAGGCAAACGAGGGCTCCTCTGGCTGGAGGCACCGGACTGTCCGGTGTGCACCGGACTGTCCGGTGCGGCCAGAGGACTTCGACTTCAAACTCTTCGCCCTCGGGATTTCTCGGAAGCCGGCGCGCTATAATTCACCGGACTGTCCGGTGTGCACCGGACATGTCCGGTGCTCCAAGGAAACGCGGCCTCCGGAACTCGCCAGCCTCGGGTTCGCTCAGAAGCCACTCCGCTAAAATTCACCGGACTGTCCGGTGTGCACCGGACTGTCCGGTGTACCAGTGGAGCAACGGCTCCCTGCGGCGCCAACGGCTCCCTGCGGAGCATTAAATGCGCGCGCAGCGCGCGCAGTCGTCAGGCACGCCCATGCCGGTGCACCGGACATCAAACAGTACATGTCCGGTGTGCACCGGACACCCAGGAGGGCCCACAAGTCAGAAGCTCCAACGGTCAGAATCCAACGGCACTGGTGACGTGGCAGGGGCACCGGACTGTCCGGTGTGCACCGGACTGTCCGGTGCGCCATCGAACAGAGGAGTTCCAGCAACGGTCACTTTTGGTGGTTGGGGCTATAAATACCCCAACCACCCCACATTCATTGCCATCCAAGTTTTCCAACTCTCAACCACTTACAAGAGCTAGGCATTCAATTCTAGACACATACAAAGAGATCAAATCCTCTCCAATTCCACTCAAGCCCTTAGTGACTAGCGAGAGAGATTTGCCGTGTTCTTTTGAGCTCTTGCGCTTGGATCGCTTTCTTTCTTTCTCATTTGTTCTTGAGATCATCACTCAATTGTAACCAAGGCAAGAGGCACCAATTGTGTGGTGGCCCTTGCGGGGAAGCTTTGTTCCCGTTTGATTGAGAAGAAGAGAAAGCTCACTCGGTCCGTGAGACCGTTTGAGAGAGGGAAGGGTTGAAAGAGACCCGGCCTTTGTGGCCTCCTCAACGGGGAGTAGGTTTGCGAGAATCGAACCTCGGTAAAACAAATCCACGTGTCTCACTTGTTATTCGCTTGCGATTTGTTTTGCTCGCTCTCTCGCGGACTCGTTATTGTTTCTAACGCTAACCCGGCTTGTAGTTGTGATTATTTTTGTAAATTTCAGTTTCGCCCTATTCACCCCCCCTCTAGGCGACTATCAATTGGTATCAGAGCCCGGTACTTCATTAGAGCCTAACCGCTCGAAGTGATGTCGGGAGATCACACCAAGAGGGAGATGGAGACCGGCGATGACAAGCCCACTACAAGTCAAGGGAGCACTTCATCCTCATCGGAAGAGTCCCGCACCAAGAGAAGAGAGAAGAAGAAGAAATCCTCCAAGCGGAAGGAGAAAAGATCTTCCTCTTCTCATCACAAAGAGAAGAAGGAAAAATCTTCTTCTCACAAGCCGCATCGGAGTGGGGACAAGCACAAAAGGATGAGGAAGGTGGTCTACTACGAGACCGACACTTCATCGACATCTACCTCCGGCTCCGACGCGGCGTCCGTCACTTCTAAACGCCAAGAGCGTAAGAAGTATAGTAAGATCCCCCTACGCTACCCTCGCATTCCTAAACATACACCTTTACTTTCCGTCCCATTAGGCAAACCACCAACTTTTAATGGTGAAGATTATGCTATGTGGAGTAATTTGATGCGATTTCATCTAACCTCTCTCCACAAAAGATTATGGGATGTTGTTGAGTATGGTGTACAGGTACCATCCGTAGGGGATGAAGACTACGACACGGACGAAGTGGCCCAAATCGAGCACTTCAACTCCCAAGCCGCAACCATCCTTCTTGCCTCTCTAAGCAAGGAGGAATACAACAAAGTACAAGGGTTGAAGAACGCCAAGGAGATTTGGGACCTACTCAAGACGGCGCACGAGGGTGATGAACTCACCAAGATCACCAAGCGGGAAACGATCGAGGGGGAGCTCGGTCGCTTCCGTCTTCGCCAAGGGGAGGAGCCACAAGACATGTACAACCGGCTCAAGACCTTGGTGAACCAAGTGCGCAACCTCGGGAGCGCAAAATGGGATGACCACGAAGTGGTTAAGGTTATTCTAAGAGCCCTTATTTTCCTTAACCCTACTCAAGTACAATTAATTCGTGGCAATCCTAGATATACACAAATGACCCCCGAGGAAGTCATCGGGAATTTTGTTAGTTTTGAATGCATGATTAAGGGCTCCAAGAAGATCAACGAGCTTGATGAGCCTTCCACATCCGAGGCGCAACCCGTGGCCTTCAAGGCAACGGAGGAGAAGAAGGAGGAGTCTACACCAAGTAGACAACCAATTGACGCCTCCAAGCTCGACAACGAGGAGATGGCCCTAATCATCAAAAGCTTCCGGCAAATCCTCAAACAAAGGAAGGGGAAGGACTATAAATCCCGTTCCAAGAAGGTTTGCTACAAGTGTGGTAAGCCCGGTCACTTTATTGCTAAATGTCCATTATCAAGTGATAGTGACAGGGGTGACGACAAGAAGGGCAAGAGGAAGGAAAAGAAGAAGTACTACAAGAAGAAGGGCGGCGATGCCCATGTTTGTCGGGAGTGGGACTCCGACGAAAGCTCAAGCGACTCCTCCGACGACGAGGACGCCGCCAACATCGCCGTCACCAAGGGCCTCCTCTTCCCCAACGTCGGCCACAAGTGCCTCATGGCCAAGGACGGCAAAAAGAAGGTAAAATCAAAGTCCTCCACTAAATATGAAACATCTAGTGATGAGGATGATGATAAAAATGAAGAGGATAACTTACGCATTCTTTTTGCCAACCTTAACATGGAACAAAAGGAAAAATTAAATGAGCTAATTAGTGCCATCCATGAAAAGGATGATCTCTTGGATTCCCAAGAGGACTTCCTAATCAAGGAAAACAAGAAACATGTTAAGGTTAAAAATGCTTATACTCTAGAAAGAGAAAAATGTGAAAAATTGTCTAGTGAGCTAAGCACTTGTCATGAGACTTTAGACAACCTTAGAAATGAAAATGCAAATTTGTTAGCTAAGGTTGATTCTCATGTTTGCATTGATCCTAGAAATAATAATGTTGATTTGCTTGCTAGGATTGATAAGTTGAATGTTTCCATTGCTAGTCTTAGAAATGAAAATGAGAAATTAATTGCTAAGGCTAAGGATTTTGATGCTACTATTTCCGACCTTAGAACTAAAAATGATATGTTGCATGCTAAGGTTGTTGAACTTAAAACTTGCAAACCCTCTACATCTCATGTTGAGCATGTTTCCATTTGTACTAGATGTAGAGACATTAATGTTGATGCTATCCATGATCACCTAGCCTTAATTAAACAACAAAATGATCACATAGCTCAACTTAATGCTAAAATTAGAGAGCATGACTTAGAAAATGAAAAATTTAAATTGGCTAGAAGCATGCTCTATAATGGGAGACGCCCGGGCATCAAGGACGGCATTGGCTTCCAAAGGGGAGACAATGTCAAAATTAATGCCCCTCCTAAGAAATTGTCTAACTTTGTTAAAGGCAAGGCTCCCATGCCTCAGGATAACGAGGGTTACATTTTGTACCCTGCCGGGTATCCTGAGAGTAAAATTAAGAAAATTCATTCTAGGAAGTCTCACTCTGGCCCTAATTATGCTTTTATGTATAAGGGTGAGACATCTAGATCTAGGCAACCAACCCATGCCAAGTTGCCTAGAAAGAAAACTATTAATGCATCAAATGATCATGCCATGTCATTTAAAACTTTTGATGCATCTTATGTGTTGACTAGCAAATCTGGCAAGGTAGTTGCCAAAATTGTTGGGGGCAAACACAAGGGCTCCAAGACTTGTGTTTGGGTACCCAAAGTTCTTGTATCTAATGCCAAAGGACCCAAAACCGTTTGGGTACCTAAAACAAAGAACTAAACTTGTTTTGTAGGTTTATGCATCCGGGGGCACAAGTTGGATACTCGACAGCGGGTGTACAAACCACATGACAGGGGAGAAAAGGATGTTCTCCTCATATGAGAAAAACCAAGATCCCCAACGAGCTATCACATTCGGGGATGGAAATCAAGGTTTGGTCAAAGGTTTGGGTAAAATTGCTATATCCCCTGACCATTCCATTTCTAATGTTTTTCTTGTAGATTCCTTAGATTACAATTTGCTTTCCGTATCCCAATTATGTCAAATGGGCTACAACTGTCTTTTTACTGATATAGGTGTAACTGTCTTTAGAAGAAGTGATGATTCAATAGCTTTTAAGGGAGTGTTAGAGGGTCAGCTATACTTAGTAGATTTTCATAGAGCTGAGCTCAACACTTGCTTGATTGCTAAGACTAACTTGGGTTGGCTCTGGCACCGCCGACTAGCCCATGTTGGAATGAAGAATCTTCACAAGCTTCTAAAGGGAGAACACATTTTGGGACTAACCGATGTTCATTTTGAGAAAGACAGGATTTGTAGCGCTTGCCAAGCTGGGAAGCAAGTTGGTGTCCATCATCCACACAAAAACATCATGACTACCGACAGGCCACTGGAGCTCCTTCACATGGATTTGTTCGGCCCGATCGCTTACATAAGCATCGGCGGTAGTAAGTATTGCCTTGTAATTGTGGATGACTATTCTCGCTTCACTTGGGTATTCTTTTTGCAAGAAAAATCACAAACCCAAGAGACCTTAAAGGGATTCTTGAGACGGGCTCAAAATGAGTTCGGCTTAAGGATCAAGAAAATTAGAAGCGACAATGGAACGGAGTTCAAGAACTCTCAAATCGAAGGTTTCCTTGAGGAGGAGGGCATCAAGCATGAGTTCTCTTCTCCCTACACTCCACAACAAAATGGTGTAGTGGAGAGGAAGAATCGAACTCTATTGGACATGGCAAGAACCATGCTTGATGAGTACAAGACACCGGATCGGTTTTGGGCCGAGGCAGTCAACACCGCCTGCTACGCCATCAACCGGTTATATCTTCATCGAATCCTCAAGAAGACATCTTATGAACTCCTAACAGGTAAAAAGCCCAATATTTCATATTTTAGAGTTTTTGGTAGCAAATGTTTTATACTTGTTAAAAGAGGTAGAAAATCTAAATTTGCTCCTAAAACTGTAGAAGGCTTTTTACTAGGATATGACTCAAACACAAGGGCATATAGAGTCTTTAACAAGTCCTCAGGACTTGTTGAAGTTTCTTGTGACGTTGTGTTTGATGAGACTAACGGCTCTCAAGTAGAGCAAGTTGATCTTGATGATATAGGTGAAGAACAGGCTCCATGCATAGCGCTAAGAAACATGTCCATCGGGGATGTGTGTCCTAAGGAATCCGAAGAGCCTCCAAACGCACAAGATCAACCATCCTCCTCCATGCAAGCATCCCCACCAACTCAAGTTGAGGATGAGGCTCAAGATGTTGAACAAGAAGATCAAGAAGATGAGCCACCTCAAAATGACGGCAACAATCAAGGGGGAGATTCAAATGATGAAGACAAGGAGGATGAACAACCAAGGCCGCCACACCCAAGAGTCCACCAAGCAATACAACGAGATCACCCCGTCGACACCATTCTCGGCGACATTCATAAGGGGGTAACTACTCGATCTCGTGTTGCTCATTTTTGTGAACATTACTCGTTTGTTTCCTCTATTGAGCCAACCAGGGTAGAGGAAGCACTACAAGATTCGGATTGGGTGATGGCGATGCAAGAGGAGCTCAACAATTTCACGAGGAATGAGGTATGGCACTTAGTTCCACGTCCTAACCAAAATGGTGTAGGAACCAAGTGGGTCTTCCGCAACAAGCAAGACGAGCATGGTGTGGTGACTAGGAACAAAGCTCGACTCGTGGCCAAGGGGTATTCACAAGTCGAAGGTTTGGATTTTGGTGAAACCTATGCACCCGTAGCTAGGCTTGAGTCAATTCGCATATTATTAGCCTATGCTACTTACCATGGCTTCAAGCTTTATCAAATGGACGTGAAGAGTGCCTTCCTCAATGGACCAATCAAGGAGGAAGTCTATGTTGAGCAACCTCCCGGCTTTGAAGACAGTGAGTATCCTAACCATGTCTATAGGCTCTCTAAGGCGCTTTATGGGCTTAAGCAAGCCCCAAGAGCATGGTATGAATGCCTTAGAGATTTCCTTATTTCAAATGGCTTCAAAGTCGGCAAGGCCGATCCTACTTTATTCACTAAGACTCTTGATAATGATTTGTTTGTATGCCAAATCTATGTTGATGATATCATATTTGGGTCTACTAACAAATCTACATGTGAAGAATTTAGTAGGATCATGACACAGAAATTCGAGATGTCTATGATGGGGGAGTTGAAGTATTTTCTAGGATTCCAAGTCAAGCAACTCCAAGAAGGCACCTTCATTAGCCAAACGAAGTATACTCAAGACATTCTAAGCAAGTTTGGAATGAAGGATGCCAAGCCCATCAAGACACCCATGGGAACAAATGGGCATCTCGACCTCGACACGGGAGGTAAGTCCGTGGATCAAAAGGTATACCGGTCAATGATTGGTTCATTGCTTTATTTATGTGCATCTCGACCGGACATTATGCTTTCCGTATGCATGTGTGCAAGATTCCAAGCCGACCCTAAGGAATCACACCTTACGGCCGTAAAACGAATCTTGAGATATTTGGCTTTTACTCCTAAGTTTGGGCTTTGGTACCCTCGGGGATCCACTTTTGATTTGATTGGATATTCGGATGCCGATTGGGCGGGGTGTCGGATTAACAGGAAGAGCACATCGGGGACTTGCCAGTTCTTGGGAAGATCCTTGGTGTCTTGGGCTTCAAAGAAGCAAAATTCGGTCGCTCTTTCCACCGCCGAAGCCGAGTATATTGCCGCAGGCCATTGTTGCGCGCAATTGCTTTGGATGAGGCAAACCCTGCGGGACTACGGTTACAAACTAACCAAAGTCCCCTTGCTATGTGACAATGAGAGTGCAATCAAAATGGCCGACAATCCCGTCGAGCACAGCCGCACTAAGCACATAGCCATTCGGTATCATTTTCTTCGGGATCACCAACAAAAGGGGGATATCGAGATTTCTTATATTAATACTAAAGATCAATTAGCCGATATCTTTACCAAACCACTTGATGAACAATCTTTTACCCGACTTAGGCATGAGCTTAATATTCTTGATTCTAGGAATTTCTTTTGCTAGTCTTGCACACATAGCTCATAAATATACCTTTGATCATGTCTCTTTTATATATGCTATGACTAATGTGTTTTCAAGTGTATTTCAACCAAGTCATAGGTATATTGAAAGGGAATAGGAGTCTTCGGCGAAGACAAGGCTTCCACTCCACTCTACTACTCATCCTTCGCCGTCGCTCCACATCACCTCTCCAACTTTGGTATAATCTTCACTCATTCATTTCATGACCAAAGGGGGAGAAAGTACTTCATTGGGCTCTAATGATTCCGTTTTTGGCGATTCATGCCAAAGGGGGAGAAAATATGAGCCCAAAGCAAAAGGACCGCACCACCACCTAATTTTATAAATTTAATGATTTTATATTGGTAAATTTCAAAATTGGTATCTCTTTGTGTTCTAAAGGGGGAGCAACTAGTATTTTCAAAATTGATGTCTTAAAACCCTCTTGAACACTAAGAGGAGGATCTCATTTAGGGGGAGTTTTGTTTAGTCAAAGGAAAAGCATTTGGAACAAAGGAAGAAAATTTCAAAACTTGAAAATGCTTTGCAAATCTTACTCATTTACCTTTGACTATCTTGCAAAATGCCTTTGAAAAGAATTTACAAAAGAGTTTGCAAAAACAAAACCTTTGGTGCAAAATGTGGTCCAATATGTTAAAAATAAAGAAACAATCCATGCGCATCAAATGAGTATTAATATTGGCTCAATTCCAAGCAACCTTTGCACTTACATTATGTAAACTAGTTCAATTATGCACTTCTATATTTGCTTTGGTTTGTGTTGGCATCAATCACCAAAAAGGGGGAGATTGAAAGGGAATTAGGCTTACACCTAGTTCCTAAATAATTTTGGTGGTTGAATTGCCCAACACAAACATTGGACTAACTAGTTTACTCTAGTGCATAAGTTATACAGGTGCAAAAGGTTCACAATCAGCCAATAAAAAGACCAAGTGTTGGATTCAACAATGGAGCAGCAAGGCAAACGAGGGCTCCTCTGGCTGGAGGCACCGGACTGTCCGGTGTGCACCGGACTGTCCGGTGCGGCCAGAGGACTTCGACTTCAAACTCTTCGCCCTCAGGATTTCTCGGAAGCCGGCGCGCTATAATTCACCGGACTGTCCGGTGTGCACCGGACATGTCCGGTGCTCCAAGGAAACGCGGCCTCCGGAACTCGCCAGCCTCGGGTTCGCTCAGAAGCCACTCCGCTAAAATTCACCGGACTGTCCGGTGTGCACCGGACTGTCCGGTGTACCAGTGGAGCAACGGCTCCCTGCGGCGCCAACGGCTCCCTGCGGAGCATTAAATGCGCGCGCAGCGCGCGCAGTCGTCAGGCACGCCCATGCCGGTGCACCGGACATCAAACAGTACATGTCCGGTGTGCACCGGACACCCAGGAGGGACCACAAGTCAGAAGCTCCAACGGTCAGAATCCAACGGCACTGGTGACGTGGCAGGGGCACCGGACTGTCCGGTGTGCACCGGACTGTCCGGTGCGCCATCGAACAGAGGAGTTCCAGCAACGGTCACTTTTGGTGGTTGGGGCTATAAATACCCCAACCACCCCACATTCATTGCCATCCAAGTTTTCCAACTCTCAACCACTTACAAGAGCTAGGCATTCAATTCTAGACACATACAAAGAGATCAAATCCTCTCCAATTCCACTCAAGCCCTTAGTGACTAGCGAGAGAGATTTGCCGTGTTCTTTTGAGCTCTTGCGCTTGGATCGCTTTCTTTCTTTCTCATTTGTTCTTGAGATCATCACTCAATTGTAACCAAGGCAAGAGGCACCAATTGTGTGGTGGCCCTTGCGGGGAAGCTTTGTTCCCGTTTGATTGAGAAGAAGAGAAAGCTCACTCGGTCCGTGAGACCGTTTGAGAGAGGGAAGGGTTGAAAGAGACCCGGCCTTTGTGGCCTCCTCAACGGGGAGTAGGTTTGCAAGAACCGAACCTCGGTAAAACAAATCCACGTGTCTCACTTGTTATTCGCTTGCGATTTGTTTTGCTCGCTCTCTCGCGGACTCGTTATTGTTTCTAACGCTAACCCGGCTTGTAGTTGTGATTATTTTTGTAAATTTCAGTTTCGCCCTATTCACCCCCCCTCTAGGCGACTATCAGCCATGTTGACCAACTCATTGAAGCTATCAGCCTGGACAGTATTGAGTCGTTCCCGCAGCTTGGTATTGAGACCCCTGCGGAAGCGATCCCTCTTCTTCTCATCAGAATCAGCATGATACCCTGCATACTGGCATAAGTCGTTGAAGGCTTGCGCATACTGCAGTATCGTGCGGGTTCCTTGATTGAGGGCCAGAAATTCATTCAACTTCCGATCAAGAATGCCAGCTGGAATGTGGTGTCCTCTGAAGGCAGTCTTGAATTCCTCCCAAGATACCTCACGATCAGCGGGGAGCATAGCACGGAAGTGGTCCCACCAAGTCCGAGCAGATCCGCGAAGCTGCTGCGCGGCGAAGCGGGTCTTGGTAGCATCAGGGCAGTCTCCCGTGAGGAGGGGAAACTTGGACTCGACGACGCGAAGCCATACGTCGATGTCCAACGGATCCTCTGCCTTGGTGAACAAGGGCGGCTGCGTGCTCAGAAACTCCTGGTAAGTTGCCATAGCCGGAGGTCGCTGATGCTGGCCTCCACCATGCTGCTAGGGGTGGGGCTGGCGCTGCAAGAGCTGTCGCAGAATCTCATTCTGCTGGGCCATCAGCTCCTGCACTGTGGGAGCTGGAGGAGGTGGCGGGGGAACTTGCTCGTTATGCCCGCGACGCTGCCTGGCTGCCATCTGAAAACAGAGATTGTTGCCATTGTTATCCCACTCACAGTTTCGAACGGCAAGATATCATCTCATATGGGGAAAAAATGCCATAATCATAATATTAGGTTCGAAATGAAGATAACATGGTGACAAAGATCCCACAGATTTCAAAAGTTTACAGGGTTTCATCAATCAGGGGAAAGTACCCACAAGCCTAGTCCAAAATGTGATACTACTAAGCTCGCATAGGTTTCTATCCACCTAAAATCGTCAAAGCGACTGCTTAACCCTGAGCGGTGGAAGCGACACTGGATACGGGTGAAGGAGGCATCGCGGAGGTAGTCCCATTGGCACCAGGGGCTGGTCCTAGCTCCTCGGGAGCCTCTTCTCCCTCGCTTCCTGCTTCATTGGCCTCCATCTCCAGGTGGTGCATGTCCAAGTGGTCATTTGCTTCCTCGAGTTCCCTCTGCACATCGTGAAGCTGGTTCTCCAAGACATCAATAGTGTTGTCTCGGATCTCCACTTGCTGCTCCAAGGTAGCGATACGCTGGCTCAGCCTCTCCACCTGCAGATCCTTCTCCACCAACTCTGTGGATAGGTCGACCACAAAATCTTCCCGACTGTCGAGAGTGAGCTTAGTGGTCTGAGCGGTGTTAGCAAGAAGTGTCATAGCATCGCTCTGAAGGGCCTGAAGGCGGTACAAGCGCACTCATGCACTGAACAGTGACCCTCCCAACCAAGTCCGGATACATTGCCCACACATCCTTCACATGGCTCACGCGGTTACACCACATGGGATCATCCTTCTTCTCAGCAGGGAAGAGTCCCAAGGGATGCATCACCATCTCCAGGGGATGGTAGCCACAGAAAGTCGTCAGAGTCTTCATGGCTGCTGCCTCAACGGTGTCGTCCGTCCTGAGTCCAATCGTCTCAGAGTCAAGAGAACGCCAACCCGGCTGAAGGGGATGAGCCTCCAAAGTCAGCCAGACCCGACAACGAGGTACCCGATGCTCCTCATACAACTGCACCGTGTACAAAGGGGGCGTAGGGTAACCGGCGGAGTTAAGCACTTCCCACAAGATGGAGGGAAAGCCATCGCGAGAAAGGAAGTCAGAACTGAAACGACAGTCTCCTCCACTGGCGGGGGTGGGTGAATTCATCTGCGGAAGGGAATCAAAGATAAAGATTATGGTGGAAGGAAAAAGAAAAAGAGAGCCCGGATGGTTTTAAAGAAAAAGGGGTTAGCTCAAATTTTAATTCCTATTTATGTTTTATAATGCATGCATGCTGGAAGAAACGTTGCCTCTCAAAAATAAAATAGGGTGCCTTTTTAGGGCATCCTTAATATAAGTATTGGCCCACGGGGCCTAATTAATTAGCCACCTATTTCTCCCCCCCCCCTTTATGCCTAAGGCCTTTCGTCCTAGGTCTAGCGGTCTAGTCCTGACGATCTATGGCAGTTTCTAAGCAAGTTTTAGATTTTGAAAATTGGTATTCATGGTTTATTGTCCTTCTCTGTGGTGGAATTTGCTCCGATACCAGCTGTGGCAGAACCACTCGAATTATTCCAACTTAAGTGCCTAAGTCATGCCTCAAGAGCCATGACACACTTAAATCGGAATAACCCGTCAGTCCTTCAGATCTAGTCTGATAGAGCCACTTAACCAGGATCAAATTCCACAATCTCACTCGAAGGTGAGTCACAGAAGAAATACAATAAAACAGGAAACCTCAAATTAAGCACTGAATTATTACATGAATCGGAGTTTTTTGAGTAGCAACAAAGTTCATAAGGTAAAGTGCAGCGGATAATCGATGTCGTTGATAATGAGGAAATGGGCAAGGCCTAGCCCACTACTCCTCATGCTCCTCTCCTGCCGGAGCAACATCCCACTCGACCGTCCAACCCGGTGGCAGGGTGGTAGGCCAAGTCACACCATCAACCAATTCCTGCATGGTACCTGCAAAAAGGGGTGCCACAAGCAAGGCTGAGTATACTAATACTCAGCTAGACTTAACCGGTGTGAGGAGTCTACTCCTCTACCTCTAGACTATGCAGCTGTTTGGCTGAGGGGTTTGGTTTGCCAAAAGCACTAGCTGTTTCTAAAATCAATTTTTGTTAGCTTTTCAATTTCTACCATCATTAACTTAGCTAGGTTTGCTCCTTCTAAGCATACATGGTAACAAACATTTTAGTTCAATCAACAAATTATCTCATGTAATCCTCATTTCACTTCTTACTCGATGCAGTACAAGGAATCAAGCAGTCTCATTAGCTGCGAGAAGCAGACGATTCGAATCGAGTTTTTAACCTTGCAAGGTAAACCTAAACACACGTCATGTCAGGGTACTCCGACCCCACACATGACAACCGTCCCCATCGATTCCCCATTCGCGGCCAGGCCTCACCGCCTTGGCATACAATGCTCCACTGACCCCGGCTGCCGCCGTGCAGTGACCGCACTTGTACCCACCATAGCTAGCATGGGAGACCCAGTCTCAGGTCGCATGAGGGATAAAGTCCGCGCCCGGCTTCACTCAGGTACTAGGTTTACCGGTTACCATTTTTCCCGGCATGTGCTTAGTACGTTCAAAAGCTTGACTCAGGTATCCACACATTAATCCTTAATTCATTTTCCCGTCTCATAGACAAGGCATCCTCCCTGGATCCAAGTCCATAGACCAACATATATCCCATTATCAAGATGAATACAATCAATTCCTGACCTCGCGCGAGTGCTAGAAAAATCACTCGACTTCTACCGAGATCCTGATTAGCAAGCAGCTACTCGACCTAGCATACTAGTATTCATCTCAAAAAGGAGTCCTAAGTTCATGCATCTAGAGGTTTCAAGCAACTCCTACACTTAGGTGCACATTACAAACCTACAAGCATTAAGTGTAGTAAAGTAGCATATAATAACATGGTTATGCATAAGACCGGGGCTTGCCTTCAATTGCTGGGGCTGCGGGGAGATCCTCAATAGCAGCCTCTGAAGCCTGCTCCTGGTCCTCTTCTTGGACAGGTCCTTGCTCGGGGATGAGCACGTACTCTCCGTCGGCAAGATTACAATCTAATGAATGCAATGCGTAAGATATATGCATGATATGATATGTGCTTTTAGAAATCACAACTTAAAAGGTGTATGATCTTTCTTGAGTTAAACAAAGTTAACATTACTTATGCAAGACCTTTGGGTGGTATACTTGGTAAACTGGTTCAAATTTAGCTAAGGTAAGTGGTAGGTTTAATTTTGGGGTTCCACTGAATTCTTTTTAGGTCTTAGGGATAAGAGATAAGTACTCAAGTTAGACTTATTGAGGTGGGGTTTATTTCTTCTTTCCTTTTCTTTTATTCTCTTTAATGTTTTGGAGTAGGGTTGAACTACAAGTTGCTTTTATAAAATTCTAAAAATTCTGCAAAAATTGCAGTGGCTTGCTACTGGTGTGTGTTTCTTTGTCTTAAAATTTGGGGATCAGAAAATGAATAGTTTTCTCTGGAAAAAATTGTTAAACTCTAGGGCAGAAGGGGTGCCTTGAACTACAACTACTATTTAACAGTGGGTAATTCTTCAGAACTTATTTTTGCTGGCTTTTAGGTGTTATAACATGACTTGATACAAATTTCTAGTCATTAATACCTTTTAATTATTTTTCTATGGTTTTCTCAAGTTTCTAGCCAAATAGGTGCTTTCTACTACCACTATATTTGAAAAATATCAAACAACAGAGTTCTCATTTTTCTTAGTTATTGTTTTGTGCAAGAGCAATCATTCTGAAGTTTGGCATCTTTTTGCTTAAGGGAAGGGGTGGTATGCATTATTTGAATTAAATGGCTTTTCTCTTAAATCATTAGCAATTGGTATGAGTTTGCTTCTTTTTCATGGGTTTGCATTTTTCTCTGGTAGTTTACCTCATCATGGACTTAGCTAATTTTTGGTTGCCCATTATCACATTATTTGAGGTTGTTCATGATTTAGTTGGAAAATGACTTATTATCACTTTACATTTATTTTCCTTACTTAAAAAGTTGGGCTGAGGTGCTCTGTATTTTTGTAGTGGGGCTCTGGTGGTTATAAGTCCACTGGATTTTTGTTAAGCATTTTGGTCATAGTTTTGCCTCTTTAATAATTGATTTTCAGTCTTATTTAGGCTAAACAAATCATTTTATTTAAAACTGGTCCAAATCAATGGTCTCTGTACTTTTCCTAAGTTCTCTGTTACATAAGTAAACTAGGAAAAATAATATTAATCATTGTTCATTAATTTCTAATGTCTTTCTGATTTTCTCTAAGTTTTGGACAAAACATCTTTAAATGAGAAACTACATCATAATTTCTAATGCTGGGGTTCCTACTATTTTTAAACAGTGTCTAAAAGAGGTTTGAATACCCACAAATTTTCTTAAGTCTAGTACAGAAGAAAAACTAATTTTCCTTGATTAAATAAGGTTTAGTGGGTTTCTGTTTTTAATTTTAACTCTAAAATTTTAAACAGAAAGTATAGGGTCTACTATTTTAAATGATAGATTATAATATACAGGAGCTAGCAAAATTAGTTTGACATCTTTTGATTAGGAGTTCATCAAGTTATGAATTTTACAAGTTGTCTGGTTATTTAGAAAGAATAACAGAATTGATTAAATGAAAATCCACTTTGCACTGGGGTCCCTGGCGGGTTTTCTAAGTTTTCTTCGCGAATCAGTCCTCAGGCTACTATTCACATGAGTCTCTGACATTACAGAAAACCCCTCGGGTTCTACCAATCCTAACCCGAGGTCCTTCTTCTACCTTAACAGTAGCCGCGGCGGAGAAAAGGGCGGAGGGGCTTACCGGCGGCGAGACTGTTCCGGCGAAGTGGTCGAGGATGAAGGGGAGGTCGCGGGGATCACAGCGGTGTGCGGAACGCCGTCGGAGATGGCCGGAGTCGGTCGGTCCACGCGCGCAGGCGGGGATGCTTGTCGGCGGCGAGGAGACCGGCCTGGTCACGGTGAGATAGTTCAATCAAATGGGTCAGGGAGGACCACGGGGTGCCAGAGAAGACATGAGCGCAAGGAATTGGGCGGAGACTCACTGGATAGCTCGGTCCACGCGCGGCGGCGGAGGACCGAAGTCCGGTGAAGTCAATCTCGGGCCTCCGGTGAAGTCCGACCGGGTCCGAGGGCTTGGCAAGCTTCACGGGCTACTGGCGGAGCTAGCCGAAGCACTGGCTTGCCCGGAGGATGGCTGGGGTGGGCTGGCCACGGTGGCCGAAGCTCTGGCGGCAATGGCGGGCGGAATTGAGCTCGCCGGAGCTAAGGGAAAGGGGCTGGCCGGTGAGGGTGAGTGCGGGGCAAAGTGAGGTGCGCCTGGGGGGGCTTTATAGGCACGGCGCGGTGCACGGGCGGTCGTGGACCGGCGAGTGCGCGCGGGCGTGCACTGGGAAGGCGCGGTGCGCGAACAGGCGTGAACCGGGGGTGTCAGCCACGGTCGAACACGTGTTCCCGTTTCCTCTGCCCCTGTTCAAGCGCCGATTGGGAGCAAATCTTCGCGAATTTGGGCAAGATCACTGCAAGGGATTTGTTCACCAGACCAAGCTTTGTCTTTTGTGTATGGACGACGTGCGGTTTTAGGCTAGGGACAGGGAGTTATAGCGTCACCAAGGTGCCAGTGTCAGAATGCCTGGTCCCGAGGTTAAGCTGCGCTAAAATCGTGTCAAATGAATTTGGTTTGAGTTCAAACTTTCCCAGAATGTGTTCAAGGTAATTTGGCACGACTTTGATATTTGGATCTTCTAGCTTTGAGTTTCGAAAAGCAGAGAACGCAGATGATCTTTGGAAAGAGGTCTGAAATTCAGAAATTCAGAAATCTGAATTTCCCAAGGGTTCATTGATCAAGGGCTGATTTGAGGATTTAGTTGAATTATTTTGGCTAAGCCTTCTCAATCTTTCTTGTTTCTTAATAAACATACTTTAACTTATATAATTGGCTCAACTCAAAATTTTAAACTTTTCACTCCCTTTTTCTTACCTTCTTGAATTTTGCTCATGGGGCTCGTTTAGGGTTTTTTTTAATTAGGGTTGCACAATCTTATCTTTTAAGGGACTCAATTGCTTTGATCATGACACTTTTAAGTATATACTTGGTGAATTCTTTCTCACTTAAATTGTTTTGTTGCTCATGCTTACTTTGGTTCACATAAAATGAGGGTTCTTGGTTTAGCTTTTGAGAAAAACCCTGAGTGACACTGGGGTGTCACAGCTGGGTGTCGACCCATTCAGCCACGAAGTCCGCCAAGACCTAGGACTTGATGGCCTTCCGAGGGCGAACGAGATCGTCTCGCCCATGATCTCCACCGCCCACTTTGCAATTCTACCCGAGGCCTCTCGGGACTGGATGATCTCGCCCAGGGGGAAGGATGACACCACAGTTACCGGATGAGACTCGAAGTAGTGTCGCAACTTCCGCCGCGTCAGGATCACCGCGTACAACAGCTTCTGAATTTGTAGGTAGCGGATCTTGATCTCGGACAGTACCTCACTGATGAAGTAGACTGGCCTCTAGACGGGCAATGCATGCCCCTCTTCTCGTCTCTCAACCACAATCGCGGCGCTAACCACCTGAGTGGTAGCGGCGACGTAGATCAAGAGGGCTTCTCTGGCAGCGGGGGGCACCAAGATGGGCGCGTTCGTGAGGAGCGCCTTCAGGTTCCCGAGGGCTTCCTCGGCCTCAGGGGTCCAAGCGAAGCACTCGGCCTTCCTCAAGAGGCGGTACAGAGGCAGGCCTCTTTCGCCGAGGCGCGAGATGAAACGGCTCAGAGCCGCGAGGCATCCCATGACCCTCTGTACGCCTTTCAAGTCCTTGATGGGCCCCATGCTGGTGATGGTTGCGATCTTCTCCGAGTTGGCCTCGATGCCCCGCTCGGAGACGATGAACCCTAAGAGCATGCCTCGGGGAACCCCAAAGATACACTTTTCGGGATTGAGCTTCACGCCTTTCGCCTTGAGACATCAGAATGACACTTCAAGGTCGGAAAAGAGGTCAGAGGCTTTCCTCATCTTGACTACGATGTCATCGACGTAGGCCTCGACCGTTCGGCCAATGTGTTCGCCGAACACATGGTTCATGCACCGTTGGTACGTTGCACCCGCATTCCTCAAGCCGAACGGCATGGTAACATAGCAGTACATGCCGAAGGGTGTGATGAAAGAGGTCGCCAGCTGGTCGGACTCTTTCATCCTAATCTGGTGATACCCTGAGTAGGCATCGAGGAAAGACAGGGTTTCGCACCCAGCAGTGGAATCCACGATTTGATCGATGCGAGGCAGAGGGTAGGGAACTTTCGGACATGCTTTGTCTACACACATCCGCCATTTCCCCCCTTTCTTTCTCACAAGCATAGGGTTGGCAAGCCATTCGGGATGGAATACCTCTTTGATGAACCCTGCCGCCATTAGCTTGTGGATCTCCTCACCTATGGCTCTGCGCTTTTCTTCGTCGAATCGGCACAGAGGCTGCTTCATGGGTCGGGCTCCAGCTCGGATATCCAGCGAGTGCTCGGCGACTTCCCTCGGTATGCCGGGCATGTCCGAGGGACTCCACGCGAAAACGTCGGTGTTTGCGTGGAGAAAGTCGATGAGCACTGCTTCCTATTTGGGGTCGAGCTCGGAGCTGATCCGGATCTGCTTGGAGGCGTCGTTGCAGGGGTCGAGAGGGACGGACTTAACCGTCTCCGCTGGCTCGAAGTTGCCGGTGTGGCGCTTCACGTCTGGCGCCTCCCTAGAGAGGTTCTCGAGGTCGGTGATGAGGGCCTCGGACTCGGCGAGGGCCTCGGCGTACTCCACGCACTCCACGTCGCATTCGTATGTGTGTCGGTACGTGGGCCCGACGGTGATGACCCCGTTGGGGGCCCGGCATCTTGAGCTTGAGGTAGGTGTAGTTGGGGATGGCCATGAACTTGGCGTAGCATGGCCTCCCCAACACTGCGTGGTAGGTTCCTCGAAACCCGACCACTTCGAACGTGAGGGTCTCCCTTCGAAAGTTGGAGGGCGTCCCAAAGCAGACGGGTAGATTGAGTTGTCCGAGGGGTTGGATGCGCTTCCCGGGGATGATCCCGTGGAAAGGCGCAGCGCCCGACCGGACCGAGGACAGATCGATCCACAGGAGCCCGAGGGTCTCGGCGTAGATGATGTTGAGGCTGCTGCCTCCGTCCACGAGGACCTTGGTGAGCCTGACGTTGCCGATGATGGGGTCGACAACGAGCGGGTATTTCCTTGGGCTCGGCACATGGTCGGGATGGTTGGCCTAGTCGAAGGTGATGGGCTTGTCGGACCAGTCTAGGTAGACTGGCGCCGCCACCTTTACCGAGTAGACCTCCCGACGCTCTTGCTTGCGGTGCCGAGCCGAGGCGTTTGCCACTTGCCCACCGTAGATCATGAAGCAGTCGCGGACCTCGGGGAACTCTCCTGCCTTGTGATCTTCCTTCTTAGCGTCGTCGAGAGCCTTGCCACCCTCCGCGGGTGGCCCGGCCTTGTGAAAGTGGCGTCGAAGCATGGCACACTCCTCAAGGGTGTGCTTGACGGGCCCATGATGATAGGGGCACGGCTCCTTGAGCATCTTGTCGAAGAGGTTGGCACCTCCGAGAGGTTTCCGAGGGTTTTTGTACTCGGCGGCGGCGACAAGGTCCGCGTCGGCGGCGTCGCGTTTCGCTTGCAACTTCTTCTTGCCTTTCTTCTTGGTGCCACGCTGAGTTGACGCCTCGGGGACATCTTCCGGTGGGCGGCCCTAGGGCTGCTTGTCCTTCCGGAAGATGGCCTCAACCGCCTCCTGGCCAGAGGCGAACTTGGTGGCGATGTCCATCAGCTCGCTCGCCCTGGTGGGGGTCTTGTGACCCAGCTTGCTCACCAGGTCGTGGCAGGTGGTGCCGGCGAGGAACGCGTCGATGACATCCGAATCGGTGATGTTGGGCAGCTCGGTGCGCTGCTTCGAGAATCGCTGGATGTAGTCCCGGAGAAATTCTCCCGGCTGCTGGCGGCAGCTTCAGAGATCCCAGGAGTTTCCAGGGCGCACGTACGTGCCTTGGAAATTGCCGGCGAAGGCTTGGACCAGGTCGCCCCAGTTGGAGATCTGCCCCGGAGGCAGGTGCTCCAGCCAGGCTCGAGCGGTGTCGGAGAGGAACAGGGGGAGGTTGCGGATGATGAGATTATCATCGTCCGTTCCACCCAGTTGGCAGGCCAGCCGATAGTCCGCGAGCCACAGTTCCGGTCTCGTCTCCCCCGAGTACTTTGTGATAGTAGTCGGGGTTCGGAACCGGGTTGGGAACGGCGCCCGTCGTATGGCGCGGCTGAAAGCCTGCGGACCTGGTGGTTCGGGCGAAGGACTCCGATCCTCCCCGCTGTCGTAGCGTCCCCCACGCCTGGGGTGGTAGCCTCGGCGCACCCTCTCGTCGAGGTGGGCCCGACGGCTGTGGTGATGGTGCTCGTTGCCGAGGCAACCCGGGGCCGCAGGCGCTGTGTTGCGCGTGCGCCCGGTGTGGACCGAGGCTTCCCGCATGAATCGGGAAGTCGCGGCGCGAGGTTCCGAGGGGTACCCCTGCCTTCGGGAGGCGGAGATTTCAGCCCATCGGACCGCAACGTCCTCTAGGAGATTCTTGAGCTCTCCCTGGATACGCCGCCCCTCGGTGGTTGATGGCTCCGGCATCGCGTGGAGAAGTATTGCCGCTGCGGCCAGGTTTTGGCCGACTCCACTGGAAACCGGTGGCGGCCTTACCCTGATGTCATCGGCGATGCGGTGCTGGATGCCCTGGGGGAGATGACGTGCTTCTCCGGCCGGAGGTTGGCCCGCCCATTCCTGCCCGATGTCCCGGCGGATCGGCTCAAGTGTTCCTGCTCCCTCGTCGAGCCTGGCCTGCATCTCGCGGATTTGCTCGAGCTGTGGGTCATGATCCCCCGCCGGGACGGGGACCACAGCTAGCTCCCGAAGGATGTCAACGCGAGGCATGGGCCTAGGGGGATCACCGTTCTCTGGTATACCAAGATGGTTGCCTTCACCGGGACCCCCTAGATCGACGTGGAAACATTCGTGACTTGGACCGCAGTCCTCGTCGCCGAGACTGCGGCTACTGTCGGAACAGTCGGAAAGGCAGTAGTCGCATGCGGTCATGAAGTCCCGCACGGCACTGGGGTTACCAAGTCCGGAGAAATCCCAACAGAAGTCGGGCTCGCCATCCTCCTCGGACCCCGAGGGCCCGTAGGTCGAGACGGTCGTCAGCCGGTCCCTGGGTGACCGCACACGATACCCCAGAGGGTTTGGACTCGCCTCTATGAGAATGTCCACCGAAGCGGAGTCGCTTGGTGGGTCGAGGCCGAATCCAAAAGGCGCGAGATGGGAATCGGTTGGTACCTCTTGGTCGACAGGCGGTGACGAAGTCACGTCAGGGACTAACTGCACCGTCATCTCAGGTACGAGGGTGACACCCAGCAAGTCCTTCGCGAGCGTGCTGGCGTCGTCCGTTTGCTTGAGGTTGGTGTGTTGCGGGGAGACGGCGCTCGTCTTCGTCTCAGACGCGAGGCCGATGCCCGACGCGCTCTCCGTTGGGGCGCCGGCATCGTCGACTCGCTCGACAGCCAACGAGGTGCCGCCTCCTGCTTGGCCTTGGTTGCCCCGCCTCCTCCTCCATCGGCGGGGGAGGGGACGGGACAAGCCCGAATGTCGTCCTTCCACCACGTGGGGAAGGCGTCGTCGATTTCCCCGCCGGGGGCGGGTTGTCGACCACCATTGTCGCTGTCGTGCGGCGGGGGAAGGAGTATCATGTCGTAGCTGCCGTCGAGGGACATGAACTCAAGACTCCCGAAACAGAGCACCGTCCCAGGCCGGAGAGGTTGCTAGAGACTGCCCATCTGGAGCTTGACGGGAAGCTGTTCGTCAACACACAGCAGGCCCCTACCTGGCGCGCCAACTGTCGGTGTTTCGACCCTGGGGGGTCCCTAGACCGACGAGTAAATTGTCGCCGCGTGCCCCAGCCCAGATGGGTCGGCGCGAGGCGGAACGCGAAGGGGGGAGAGCAGCCGGAGGGAGATAGGCGTGGGAGGTGGAACCCGCGGCCTTCGTGTTAGCCCCGCGCCCAGGTCGGGTGCGCTTGCAGTAGGGGGTTACAAGCGTCCACGCGGGAGGGAGCGAGCGGCCTTGCGCGAGCGCCGTCCCGTCCTTCCCCGCGCGGCCAACCCTCTGTAAGAGGGCCCTGGACCTCCCTTTTATAGGCGTAAGGAGAGGATCCAGGTGTACAATGGGGGTGTAGCGGTGTGCTAACGTGTCTAGCGGAGGAGAGCTAGCGCCCTAAGTACATGCCATCGTGGCAGCCGGAGAGGTTTTGGCACCCAGTTCGTGTGGTGTCGTGGCCGTCGGAGGAGCGCTGGAGCCTGGCGGAAGGACAGCTGTCGGGGCTATCGAGTCCTTGCTGACGTCCTCTTGCTTTCGTAAGGGGGCTGAGAGCCGCCGTCGTCATAGAACGTGCGGGGCGCCATCATTACTCGTATAGTGGAGCGAGCCAGATGGGACGTCGGTCTTGTTCCCCGTAGCCTGAGTCAGCTCGGGGTAGGGTAATGATGGCGCCTCCTGTTGACGTGGTCGGTCCGTGCCCTAGGTTGGGCAAGGTGGAGGCTCCTCCGAGGTCGAGGTCGAGTCTGTCTTCCAAGGTCGAGGTCGAGTCCGAGCCCCCGGGTCGGACAAGGCGGAGACCGTCGGCTGAGGCCAGGGCTGAGTCCGAGCCCTGGGGTCGGGCGAAGCGGAGTTCGTCGTCCTTCGGGGCTAAGCCCGAGTCCGAGCCCTAGGGTCGGGCGAAGCGGAGTTCGTCGTCTTCCGGGGCTGAGCCCGAGTCCGAGCCCTGGGGTCGGGCGAAGCGGAGTTCGTCGTCTTCCGGGGCTGAGCCCGAGTCCGAGCCCTGGGGTCGGGCGAAGCGGAGTTCGTCGTCTTCCGGGGCTGAGCCCGAGTCCGAGCCCTGGGGTCGGGTGGAGCGGAGTTCGTCATCTTCCGGGGCTGAGCCCGAGTCCGAGCCCTGGGGTCGGGCGAAGCGGAGTTCGTCGTCTTCCGGGGCTGAGCCCGAGTCCGAGCCCTGGGGTCAGGCGGAGCGGAGTTCGTCGTCTTCCGGGGGTGAGCCCGAGTCCGAGCCCTGGGGTCAGGCGGAGCGGAGTTCGTCGTCTTCCGGGGCTGAGCCCGAGTCCGAGCCCTGGGGTCGGGTGAAGCGGAGTTCGTCGTCTTCCAGGGCTGAGCCCGAGTCCGAGCCCTAGGGTCGGGCTAAGCGGAGTTTCCCATGGCGCCTAGGGCCGGACTTGGCTACTGTCAGCCTCACTCTGTCGAGTGGCTCAGCAGTCGGAGCGACGCAGGCGGCGCTGTCCTCTTGTCAGACCGGTCAGTGGAGCGGCGAAGTGACTGTGGTCACTTCGGCTCTGTCGACTGGAGGGCGTGCGTCAGGATAAAGGTGTCAGGCCACCTTTGCATTAAATGCCCCTGCGATTTGGTCGGTTGGCGTGGCGATTTGGCCAAGGTTGCTTCTTGGTGAAGACTGGGCCTCGGGCGAGCCGAAGGTGTATCCGTTGCGGGAGGGGGTCCTCGGGCGAGACGTAGATCCTCCGGGGTCGGCTGCCCTTGCCCGAGGCTGGGCTCGGGCGAGGCGTGATCGCGTCCCTCGAATGGACCGATCCTTGACTTAATCGCACCCATCAGGCCTTTGCAGCTTTGTGCTGATGGGGGTTACCAGTTGAGATTTAGGAGTCTTGAGGGTACCCCTAATTATGGTCCCCGACACATTTGGACCCCAACTTTCTAGCAATCACTTTTTCATTTTTACATGAAAGTACATACGTAGTGTTGCAAGCATGAACAACAATGGTAGGTTTATTACACATTTTCCTAGGAGCATGAGACACAAAATTTCTCCTAGGCCTACCATTAAAATTAGAACTTGAAGCAATCATGGCATGTGAGTCAAAAGCATTATAACTCCTATTATAATGAGAATTTCTAGAAAATTTTCTATCATTGTACATGAAAGCATGATTCTTTTGACTACTACTAGCCATAGGGGCCTTTCCTTTCTCCTTGTTGGAAATGGGAGCCCTTTGACTTGTTAAGTTCTTGGCTTCCTTTCGAAAGCCAAGTCCATCCTTAATTGAGGGATGTCTACCAATGGTGTAGGCATCCCTAGCAAATTTTAACTTATTAAAGTCATTTTTGCAAGTCTTAAGTTGGGCATTAAGACTTGTCACTTCACCATTTAATTCTGTAATAGAAGTAAGGTGTTCAACACATGCATCAACATCAAAATCCTTACACCTATTACAAATGACAACATGCTCTATACAAGAACTAGATTTATTAACTACTTCTAGCTTAGCATTTAAATCATCACTAATACTCTTTAAGCTAGACATAGTTTCATGACAAGCAAATAATTCAGAAGATAGCATTTCATTCCTTTTAACCTCTAAAGCAAGAGACTTTTGCACACTTACAAACTTATCATGCTCTTCATATAAAATATTCTCTTGCTTTTCTAAAAGTCTATCCTTTTCATTTAAAGCATCAATTAACTCATTAATTTTATCTACTTTTGCTCTATCTAAACCCTTAAATAAATCGGTATAATCTACTTCATCATCACTAGAACCATCATCACTTGAAGTAGTATACTTAGGGGTTTCTCGAACGCTTACCTTTTTCTCCTTTGCCATGAGGCAAGTATGGCATTCGTTGGGGAAGAGAGACGACTTGTTGAAGGCCGAGGCGGCGAGTCCTTCGTCGTCGGAGTCGGACGAAGAGCATTTCGAATCCCATTCTTTGCCAAGGTGTGCCTCGCCCTTCGCCTTCTTGTAGGCCTTCTTCTTCTCCCTCTTCTCGCTCTTTTCTTGTTCCTGGTCATTAGCATTATCGGGACAATTTGCTATAAAATGACCAGTCTTACCGCATTTAAAACAGGAGCACTTTTCCTTTGCTTTGCTCTTGTTGGGATGCTCCTTGCGTCATTTTAGCGCGGTCTTGAAGCGCTTGATGATGAGGGCCATCTCATCTTTGTTTAGCCCGGCAGCCTCAACTTGTGCCACCTTGCTAGGTAGCGCCTCCCTGCTGCTGCTTGTTGCCTTGAGTGCAACGGGCTGGGGCTCATAGATAGGCATTGGGCCGTTCAATGCATCATCAACATATCTTGCTTCCTTGACCATCATACGTCTGCTCACAAACTTTCCGAGTATCTCCTCGGGCGTCATCTTTGTGTACCTGGGATTGTCACGGATGAGGTTCACAAGATGAGGGTCAATAACAGTAAAAGACATGAGCATAAGTCGGACGACGTCGTGGTTCGTCCATCTCGTGCTTCCATAGCTCCTGATCTTGTTGAACAGGGTTTTGAGCATGTTGTATGTTTGAGTTGGCTCCTCTCCCCTGATTGGCAAACCTTCCTAGCTCCCCTTCCACCAACTCTATTTTGGTGATCATGGTGGCACCGTTCCCCTCATGCGATATCTTAAGGGTGTCCCATATTTGCTTGGCGTTGTCCAAGCCGCTCACCTTGTTGTATTCATCCCTGCACAACGATGCTAATAAAACAGTGGTAGCTTGTGCATTCTTATGAATTTGTTCGTTAATGAATACAGGGTTATCCGTACTATCAAATTGCATTACATTTTCAACTATCTCCCATATACTAGGATGGAGAGAAAATAAGTGACTACGCATTTTGTGACTCTAAAAAGCGTAGTCCTCTCCATCAAAGTGTGGAGGTTTACCAAGAGGAATAGAAAGCAAATGAGCATTGGAATTATAAGGAATACGAGAATAATCAAATGAAAAAATTTAATTAACCGGTTTCTTTTTCTCGTCGTTGTCTCTTGGGGAAGAAGAAGACTCGTCGCTGTCGTAGTAGACGATTGAAAGGGAAATAGGGTCAAACCTTTTCCATATGAATTTTGGTGGTTGAATTGCCCAACACAAATTATTGAACTAACTAGTTTGCTCTAGATTATGAGTTCTACAGGTGCCAAAGGTTCATAACAAACCAATACAAAGTCAAAAGAAAGGGTTCAAACAAAGGAGCAAAGTATACCGAAGGCAGCCCCGGTCTAGCGCACCGGACTGTCCGGTGCACCACTGGACAGTGTTCGGTGCACCAGGGAGGATCAACTCTGAACTTGCCAGCTTCGGGAATTCGGGGAGCCCTCCGCTATAATTCACCGGACTGTCCGGTGTACCACCGGACTGTCCGGTGTGCCAGCGGAGCAACGACTACTTCGCGCCAACGGTCGTCTGCAAATGAACAGTAAAAGCAAACAGTGCGCGCCTACGCGCGCAGAAGTCAGAGTAGGCGCCAGAAGGCGCACCGGACAGTGAACAGTGCCTGTCCGGTGCACCACCGGACTGTCCGGTGGCCCCATATGTTAGAGCTCTAACGGTCGAACCCTAACGGTTGGGTGACGTGGCTGGCGCACCGGACGCGGACAGTGTCTGGTGGCGCACCGGACTATTCGGTGTGCCATATGGCAGCAGCCCCTCCCAACGGCCACTTTGGTGGTTGGGGCTATAAATACCCCCAACCACCACACTTCAAGGCATCCAAGTTTCAGCCATTTGCATTCAATACAAGAGCTCTAGACTTCATTCCAAGACACAAACAAGAGATCAAATCCTCTCCCAAGTCCAAAGATCCTTCCAATCAAATAGTGACTAGAGAGAGCGACATTTGTGTTCTTTTGAGTTCTTGCGCTTGGATCGTTTTTCTTCTTCTTTCTTTCTTGATCCCAACTCAATTGTAATCAAGGCAAGAGACACCAATTGTGTGGTGGTCCTCGTGGGGACTTGGTGTCCCGATTGATTGAGAAGAGAAGCTCACTCGGTCTCGGTGACCGTTTGAGAGAGGGAAAGGGTTGAAAGAGACCCGGTCTTTGTGACCACCTCAACGGGGAGTAGGTTTGCAAGAACCGAACCTCGGAAAAACAAATCACCGTATCATCCACTCTATTTCTTTGGTTGATTTGTTTTCGCCCTCTCTTTCGAACTCGTTTATATTTCTAACGCTAACCCCGGCTTGTAGTTGTGCTTAAGTTTGTAATTTTCAGATTCCGCCTATTCACCCCCCCTCTAGGCGACTTTCAATTGGTATCGGAGCCCGGTGCTTCATTAGAGCCTAACCGCTCGAAGTGATGTCGGGAGAACACGCCAAGAAGGAGATGGTGACCGGCGAGAAGACCGCCACAAGCCACGGGAAGGCACCATCGGGAGAGTCTCGCAACAACAAGGAGGAATCACCTCCTCACAAGTTGCATCGAAGTGGCGAGAAGAAAAAGAAGATGAAGAAGGTGGTCTACTATGAGACCGACTCTTCGTCGCCATCCACCTCTGGCTCCGACGCGCCGTCCTTAACTTCTAAGCGCCATGAGCGCAAGAAGTTTAGTAAGATCCCCCTACGCTACCCTCGCATTTCTAAACATACTCCATTACTTTCCGTTCCATTAGGCAAACCACCGGTTTTTGACGGTGAAGATTATAACATGTGGAGTGATAAAATGAGGCATCACCTAACCTCACTCCACACTAGTATTTGGGACGTTGTTGAGTTTGGAGTACAGGTACCATCCATAGGGGATGAAGACTATGATTCGGACGAAGTTGCCCAAATCCGGCACTTCAACTCACAAGCCACCACAATACTCCTCGCCTCTCTAAGTCGAGAGGAATATAGCAAGGTGCAAGGATTTAAGAGCGCCAAGGAAATTTGGGATGTGCTCAAGACCACGCACGAAGGAGACAAGGTGACCAAGATCACCAAGAGGGAGACGATCGAGGGGGAGCTTGATCGTTTCATGCTCAACCAAGGAGAAGACCCGCAAGCCATGTACAACCGGCTAAAGACCTTGGTAAATCAAGTGCGCAACCTCGGGAGCACCAAATGGTATGACCATGAGATGGTCAAGGTTATTCTTAGATCACTCGTATTTCTTAACCTACTCAAGTTCAATTGATTCGTGGTGATCCAAGATATAAACTAATGTCTCCCGAGGAAGTGATAGGCAAATTTGTGAGCTTTGAATTGATGATCAAAGGCTCCAAGAAGATTATCGAGCAAGGCGCCTCCTCCTCTGTACCCGAAGCACAACCCGTTGCATTCAAGGCAACGGAGGAGAAGAAGGAAGACTCTACACCAAGTAGAGTCCACATCGATGCCTCCAAGCTCGACAATGAGGAAATGGCGCTCATCATCAAGAGTTTCCGCCAAATCCTCAAGCAAAGGAAGGGGAAAGACTACAAGCCCCGCTCCAAGAAAGTATGCTACAAATGTGGTAAGCCCAGTCATTTTATCGCTAAATGTCCATTGTCTAGTGATAGTGATAGGGAAAACGACAAGAGGGGAAAGAGGAAGGAAAAGAAGAAGTATTACAAGAAGAAGGGTGGCGACGCACATGTTTGTCGGGAGTGGGACTCCGACGAGAGCTCCACCGACTCCTCCGACAACGAGGACGCCGCCAACATCGCCATCAACAAAGGCCTCCTCTTCCCCAACGTCAGCCACAAGTGCCTCATGGCAAAGGACGGCAAGAAGAAGAAGGTAAAATCAAGATCCTCCACTAAGTATGCAACTTCTAGTGATGAGGAAAACTCTAGTGATGATGAGGATAACTTGCTTACTCTTTTTGCCAATCTTAACATGCAACAAAAAGAGAAATTAAATGAATTGATTAGTGCTATTCATTAGAAGGATGAACTCTTGGATAGCCAAGGGGACTTCCTTATTAAGGAAAACAAAAAGCATGTTAAGACTAAAAATGCTTATGCTCAGGAGGTAGAGAAAAATGAAAAATTAACTAGTAAGCTAAGTACTTGCCATGACACTATCTCCAACCTTAGAATTGAGAATGCCAATTTAATTGCTAAGGTTGAGAAGTCAAATATTTGTTATGATTCAATTACCAATCTTAAAAATGATAATGCCAATTTAATTGCTAAGACTGATAAATTGAATGCCTCTCTTGCTAGCCTTAAGAATGAGAATGAAAAATTAATTGCTAAGGCTAAGGAATTAGATGTTTGCAATGCTTCTATTTCCAATCTTAGAGATGAGAATGCCATTTTACATGCTAAGATTGTTGAATTAAATGATTACAAACCCTCTACATCTACCGTTGAGCATGTTTCTATTTGCACTAGATGTAGAGATGTTAATGTAGATGCTATCCATGATCACCTTGCTATGATTAAACAACAAAATGATCATATAGCAAAATTAGATGCTAAAATTGCCGAGCATGAACTAGAAAATGAGAAATTTAAATTTACTCGTAGTATGCTTTATAGTGGGAGACGCCCTAGCATTAAGGATGGCATTGGCTTCCAACAGGGAGACAATGTCAAGCTTAATGCCCCTCCTAAAAGATTATCTAATTTTGTTAAGGGCAAGGCTCCCATGCCTCAAGATAACGAGGGCTATATTTTATATCCTGCTGGTTATCCTGAGGATAAGATTAGGAGAATTCATGCAAAGAAGACTCATTCTGTTTCCCACCATGCTTTTGTTTATAAGAATGAGGCTGCTAGCTCTAGGCGTTCTACACATGTTAAAATGTCTAAGAAGAAATCTCCTACTGCATCAAATGATCATAATGTTTCATTCAAAACTTTTGATGCTTCTTATGTGCTAACTAACAAATCAGGCAAGGTAGTTGCCAAATATGTTGGGGGCAAACACAAGGGCTCCAAGACTTGTGTTTGGGTACCCAAGGTGCTTGTTTCTAATGTAAAAGGACCCAAGACCGTTTGGGTACCTAAGAACAAGGCCTAAATTTGTTTTGTAGGTTTATGCACCCGGGGGCTCAAGTTGGATCATCGACAGCGGGTGCACTGTCACACCCGGTTTCAGAAGGCAAACCGAATGCGAACTATGTACGTGCCAGGATCAGAACTCACGTACACAGCGATTACATAAATGAACATCATCGCACAATGCTTGAATATTAACATAGAAGAGTATTAACATATTACATCACAGAGTCATAGACATCCACATAGTCATCGTCTTAACAGGTAAATCAAAGTGCTAGCGAAACGCAGTAAAGATAAGGCCTTCACAGGCAGCTGACTGGGGGTTTGCCGCCAACCCACACCTAGAACTCGTCATAGTCTTGGAACTCCTGGAAGTCTCCTTCCACGACTTCGCCTTCTCCAAAGCAGTGGTTACAATGCGGACAACCTGGTGTTTTGTGGTAAAGCAAGGATGAGTACACATCAACGTACTCAGCAAATGTCCCGTTTGGCTGAAGTGGACTAGCTTTATGTGGGGTTAGGCTCGAGCAATTGCTTTTAGTTGGTCAGGTATTTATCATTAGTAGAAGCCAGATGTTATCATTAACCAACCCATAAACCATTTCCTCATCGAGGAACAACATCATCATATTCGAACCCAAACCATAACATAATCCCTGTATCTCGAACCATCTGTATCTCTAATCAAAGAGGATCCCAAGGCTGCTCTTAACTGTGAGCACGGCTGATATATCAGTTTCACTACCCTCTGCAGAGGTCGCACACTTTACCCATGAGTCATGATTCCCTTTCTGCCCGGGGAGAGCTAATCCCCATTGACCACTACCTAGGTGGTCCGGCAGGGTATCACTACGTAGCTTTTACAAAGATTCCCTAGAGATCATAGCTGCCCGTTAGGTTTCTCCAGTTTGATAAACACAGTACCCCTCCCCGCAGGAGAGTGACTAACAAAAAGCAAAACGAAAGAACCTCGGCACTCAGCCTCGGCAGAGCAAGCACTGTGCCTGGACCCCATTGACGGCACGACGGTGAAGCAACTACACCTCTAGTTCCTCTAATTAATTAGCTAAGGGCACCCCATTTCACCCTCATGGTTGCACTGTTATCCCGGGTGGTCTCTCAACGAACAGGTCCTTACGGAGAGGTACTCAGGAAACAGCCTGAGCCCCCTAGAGTATCACAAGATCATCAACATCATCAGGATAACAGTATCATAAATATTCACATCATGTTCATTGATTAAGTTAAGGCAGTAGCAGAATGCTAACCATAATAGCCCATAAGGTCATCAAGGATAAAGTAAAGTGTAAAGCTAGTCAATCCTTAGGTTTCAAGTAAGTAATGCGGGGTAGTAAGTTATAAATGAATAGGACATAATGGGTCAGAGGACACTTGCCTTCACCAAACTGTTGATCAGGAACTTCCTCTGCAACTCCCTCGGGAAACACAGACTGCTCGTTGTCTACGTAAAGTAATCATTCACACTATGCACTTGGGAAGTAACAAACAAAAGCAATATACCAAACATATGCAGCAGAGAGATCACAAGTTCACAATAGAAAAGGATTGGTACTCTAGTATTCCCTAGGTCTAGGGTAGAGGACTATACAAAAGGATTCATTATCCACTACTCAGGTTTAAGTCAGTGGTGGGATTAAATCATTATCTGGTTTTAAGTTCCTAAACTTAGGTGTTTAAGTCCATAAACTTAAGTGCTCCAACTTTTATTAAAGTCTACTATCTTTTATTTATCTCAAATAAGGTTCCAATAACCTTAATCCTATCCTAATGATTAACCATTAATTGGGACATGGAAACAGCAGGGAAACATTGTTTAAATAGATAGACAAAAACATCATGAGCATTTTGCAATTTGAAGCACCTAATTTGGAGTTCATATGGCAAAGTTATGGATTTTACAAGTTTAGGGGTTAAAAATATACACTAAGGACCTATTTTGAATTAAATAAAAGCTCCGAGGACCTAACTGTAAGAAACCAGGGACGGCGGGTTCAATTTCCAGAAAACAGGGGGGTTCTTTAAGAAAACGCGCGGGCGAAGGGGTATCGGACTCCTACGGCCGTTGGATCTCAGGCGGACGGCCAGGATTAGATCCTGCGGGCGGGCGCGCGGGCGTGCGACGGCCTGGGCGGCTGACAGGCGGGACCGGCGGGCAGCGCGAGCGCGCAGGCGGGCTGACAGGCGGGACCGGCGGGCAGCGCGAGCGCGCGGGCGGGCTGACAGGCGGGACCGGCGGGCAGCGCGAGCGCGCGGGCGGGCTGACAGGCGGGACCCAAACGGCAGGGAGATGGGGTGTGGGGGAAGCGGGCCTGGGCCGCCGGATCTCCGGCGGACGGCCAGGATCGGGTTTGGCCTAATTAAAACGGGACCGCCCGATCTGGGACGGACGGTGGGGATTGGGTGGCCGGCCTGGGCTTCTCCTACGGCTAGCTGGGGCGGCGGCGCTCGTCCCCGCGGCGGAGGACTCGCCGGAGACGAGGGGCGCGGGCGCTTGGCGGGTCTCTGGGGCGACCTGAGTGGCCGGGAAGGTTGGGAAGGGCACGGGGAATCCTTTGGTGGGGTCTGGGTCGGGGCAGGGGCACCGGAGGGGGCGGTTCACGGCGGAGCGGCTCGGCGGCGGCGCAAAAGGGCTCCGGCGAGCAATTAAACGCGATAGAGGGCATTACACGGGTTTGGAGGGGGCGGGAGAGGTTCTTTACCTCAAGGCAGGCTCCAGGGACTCCTCGGTGGCGGCGATGACGCGACGGTGACCCGGGGCGACGGTGGCGGACCTCCGCGGCTGCACGGTGGACGGCGGGTGAGCGCGGGCAGAGGGAAATAGGGAGGGGAAGGGGAAATTGGAGCGCGTCCCGGGTTGCGGACGCCGGGGCGAAGCTCACCGTGGCAATGGACACGGCGGAGCTCCAACGGCGGCCGGGAAACGAGCTCGGGACGGCGGTGGTTTAATGGCGGCGGCGCTCTGGCGTGCGCGCAGCGAGGGGGGGTGAGGGAGGGGCCTGCAGGTGCGCAAATGAGGGAGGGCGAGTGGGGCTCTGGGCTCTAGTGGCCGAGGCGAGGTGGGGGCGAGCTCCACGCGCGACGTGGGCGCGGAGTCCACGGCATGCGCGGCGGCGGTTACGCGGGGACAACGGGGCTGACAGCCGGGCCCGCGAGCAGAGAGAGAGGGGAAAGCGAACGCGGGCGCGGGGAAGGCGGGGCTGACAGGCCGGGCCCGCGGGCAGAGAGAGAGGGAGGCGGGCGCGGAGACGGCGGCCGCGCTGACAGGCCGGGCCCACGGCGCAGAGAGAGAGGAGGGGGGGAGGGCGCGCGCGCGGGATGGGCCTAGCTGGGCCGAAAGGCTGAGGGGGGCGGGGAGTGGGCTTCTTTTCCTTTTCTTTTTAATCTGGAATTGTTTTCTCTTTTCTTTTTATTTTCTCTATTTGATTCAAATTCAAATGAGCCACAAATTCAAATTAGACTTTCTAAGAGTTATGCATCAAACAAAAGTGAAATCTAGGGTTCAACATGATGCAACATTTCATACTCCCCTGGAGTTTGAGCTAATAGACTATAGTTACAAATAAAATAACCACTTTTCTCCTATAGAAATGAGAAAGAGAAGATTGGGGAAGGATGAGAAAAGGGAAGTAACACCTGAATTTGTGAATATGAGCAGAGAAATTTTATACCTCCAAATTCAGGGTGTTACAAACCTATCCCCCTTAAAAGAATCTCGCCCCGAGATTCAGGGTTGGTCAGCAAAGAGTTCAGGGTATTTGGCTTTCAGATCATCTTCTCGTTCCCAGGTTGCTTCTTCCTCCGAGTGGTGACCCCATCTGACTTTGCACATTCTGATGGTATTCCTCCGGGTGACTCTGTCTGCGAACTCCAGAATCTGCGTTGGCTTCTCTATGTATGTCAGATCCTCCTGGACTTCCAAACCCTCCACTGGCAACTGTTCTTCTGGTACTCGCAGACACTTCTTCAATTGCGACACGTGGAACACGTTGTGTACTGCCGACAAACTTTCTGGTAGGTTGAGTTGGTAGGCCACTTCTCCACGCTTTGCTTGAATCTGATATGGTCCAACGTACCGGGGTGCTAACTTGCCTTTAACTCCGAACCTTCTGACTCCCCTGATAGGTGACACCCTCAGATAGACGAAATCCCCCACTTCGAAACTCAGTTCTCTTCTCCTTCGGTCCGCATAGCTTCGCTGTCTTGACTGGGCTATCTTCAGGTTCTCCCGAACCATTTTGATATTCTCTTCGGCTTCAAGCAGGATGTCGGGGCCAAACACCTGTCTCTCTCCAGGCTGGTCCCAATGCAGCGGAGTCCTACAACTCCGTCCATAGAGTGCCTGAAACGGTGACATCTTCAAGCTGGCCTGGTAGCTATTGTTATAGGAGAATTCTGCATAAGGTAACCTTTTGTCCCATCCTGACTTGTCTTGCAACGCACAGGCTCTCAACATATCTTCTAGGATCTGATTAGTTCTTTCAGTCTGACCGTCTGTCTGCGGGTGATAAGCCGAGCTGAAGTTCAAATGGGTGCCCAAAGCTTCTTGTAGCTGCTGCCAAAAATGAGAGGTGAACTGCGTTCCTCGATCTGACACTATCTTCTTCGGCACATCATGAAGGCAAACTATCCGTGACATGTATAACTCAGCTAATGTTGCTCCGGTGTATGTGGTCTTCACAGGTATGAAATGGGCCACCTTTGTTAAACGGTCCACAACCACCCAGATGGAATCATAGCCGGCCCGGGTACGAGGTAAGCCAACTATAAAATCCATCCCGATCTCATCCCACTTCCACTGAGGAATTCGCAATGGCTGCAACAATCCGGCGGGCCTTTGATGCTCTGCTTTGGTTCTTTGACAGCTATCACAGATGGCGACATATTCTGCGATTTCTCTTTTCATGCCATACCACCAAAACCTCCTCTTTAAATCCTGGTACATCTTTTCACTTCCCGGGTGTATGGAGTAGGCTGTCTCATGAGCTTCCTTTAGGATCAGCTCCCGAATAGGTTTGAGGTCGGGGACACACAATCGGTCCTTGAACCATATTACTCCCTCTTCATCCTCCCAAAAGTCTTTGCCTCTTCCTTCTAAGATTAGCTGCCGGATCTTGTTGATGCTTTCATCATCCTTCTGCCCTTCTTTGATCTCCCGCTCTAGAGTGGGCTCTAATTCCACTGTTACTCCTTGCGTACTGTTCAGGAAACCGAGACTCAGTCTGTCGAACTCCTTGGCTAACTCATATGGCATTGGGTACGTAGCCATCATATTGACTTGACTCTTCCTGCTCAGAGCATCTGCAACAACATTGGCTTTGCCTGGATGGTAATGTATCTCCAACTCATAGTCTTTGATCAATTCCAACCATCTTCGCTGCCTCATGTTTAACTCTGACTGGGTGAATATGTACTTCAGACTTTTATGATCTGTGTAGATGTCGCACTTCTGTCCATACAAGTAATGTCTCCATGTCTTCAAAGCATGAACTACTGCTGCCAACTCCAGGTCGTGTGTGGGATAATTTTTCTCATGGATCTTCAGCTGTCGAGATGAATATGCTACAACTCTTCCTTCTTGCATTAGCACACATCCCAATCCGGTGTAAGAAGCATCGCAATACACTGAGAATGGCTTGTGAACATCAGGCAGGACTAACACCGGAGCTGTAGTCAATCTATTTTTCAGTTCTTCAAATGCTTCCTGACACTTTTGGGTCCACTTAAACTCAACTTTCTTCGCTAGTAACGCTGTCATTGGTCTAGCAATCTTTGAGAAGCCTTCGATGAAACGCCTGTAATACCCAGCCATTCCAATGAAGCTCTTGATCCCACGAACATCCTTTGGTGCTTTCCAGTTTAGGATATCTGCTACTTTCTTTGGATCCACTGCCAACCCATCTTGATTTATGATGTGACCCAGAAACAAGACTTCATGAATCCAGAACTCGCATTTACTCAGCTTGGCATACAGCTGATGCTCTCGAAGTCTTTGCAATACCATCTTCAAATGCTCTACATGATCTTCCTCACTTCGAGAGTATATGAGAATATCATCGATAAACACTACCACAAACTTGTCCAGATAATCCATGAACACACTGTTCATCAGGTACATAAAGAAGGCTGGCGCATTTGTCAAACCAAAGGACATAACTGTGAATTCATATAACCCGTACTTGGTGACGAATGCTGTCTTCGGTATGTCCGAGGGTCGGATTCTGAGTTGATGGTAGCCTGATCTCAGATCTATCTTCGAGAATACGCTGGCACCTCTGAGATGGTCAAACAAATCTTCTATCCTTGGCAGGGGGTACTTGTTTTTGACAGTGACTTCATTCAAGGCTCTGTAGTCTATGCACATCCTTTTGGTACCATCTTTCTTCTCTACAAACAACACCGGAGCGGCCCAAGGCGAGGTACTTGGTCTGATGTAACCCTTCTCTAACATCTCATCTATCTGCTTCTTGAGTTCCACCAATTCTGGTCCAGACACTCGGTAGGCTCTTTTGGAAATGGGGGCGGTACCAGGGATAAGCTCTATGGCAAATTCGACTTTTCTCTCGGGTGGCATGCCCGTTAGCTCCTCGGGAAATACGTCCGGAAAGTCCGACACAACCTTGATAGCCTCAAGCGGGTTGGGCTCCTTACTATCAACTGAAATCTGGTGACAGACACCCTCCGCTGATTTAGGCATCCTTAGCTCGGCCACTACCTCTTCTCCTGACGGGGACTTCAATGTTACGGTCCTCTTGTCACAGCTAACACTCGCTTCATACTTCATTAACCAATTCATCCCTAGAATAACATCTGTCCTAGGGGTGTCTATTACTATTAGATCACTGGGGAACCCTATCCCCCTTATTTCCACCCTTATATTTGAGCATATTTTATCTGTTTGCACCTTGCCACCAACCGAATTAATCCTCATGGGCGGCATCATTGCCTCTACTGAGATGTTATGCAATTCTACCCAGGTTGCCGTGACAAATGAATGAGTTGCACCAGTATCAAATAGCACTTTCGTGGGATGAGATTCGACTGAGAACATACCTACTGCCACATCTGGTGCATCTTGGATCGCTTCGGCCTCCAAGTGGTTCACCTTTCCATGGTTGTACGCTTGGTTACGATTGCCTGCTGTCGGCTGCAGTACACCTTGCCTTGTTGGAGCATTGGGGTTGGTCTGCTGCTGCGCCGCCTTCTTCGGGCACTGCATCGCCCAGTGGCCTTGTTCTCCACAGTGGAAACATCCTCTGCCTCCTCCTTGTGCTGGGGCTGCTTGGTTGCTCTGGTTTGCTGCTGGGGCAGGAAGGCGAGGTGCCTGGTTGTTCTGCTTCTGATACTGATTACCTCCCTCCTGGCTGTGCTGACGATACTGCTGCTGCTGCTGTGGGTGCTGCCTCTGAAACTGCTGCTGATGCGGACGCTGGTTCTGATTCTGATATCCCTGTGGGTGACCAGGCCTGCCTTGCTGAGATGAACTGCCTGAGAAACGTGGACGGCTGATGCCTCCGGACTGGGGTCCATTCATCTTGCGCTTCCGATCTTCCATATCCTTACGCTTCTTCTCAGTCATAACTGCCCTATCGATCAGGTGCTGGAAGGTGGGGAAGGTGTGATTCATCAGCTGGTAATGCAGGGGATCCACCAAACCCCTCATGAACCTGTACTGCCTTTTAGCATCAGTGTTGACATCCTCAGGTGCATAACGAGATAGCTGCAGAAACTTGTCTCTGTATTCACTAACAGACAGGGGTCCCTGCTTCAGAGCCAGAAATTCCTCCTTCTTCACGATCATCAGTCCCTCTGGCACATGGTACCTGCGGAAACTCTCGCTGAATTCTTCCCAGGTGATGGCTTCGGGGTCAGCATGGGTGGCGAGGTAGGACTCCCACCAGGACTGGGCTGCTCCCCTTAGCTGACGGGGACCATACAGAACCTTCTCCCTGTCGTCACATTGGGCGGTGCGCAGTTCTCTTTCCACTGCGCGCAGCCAGTCTTCTGCATCCATGGGGTCGGCAGAATGGGCGAAGGTAGGAGGGTGCCCTCTCATGAACTCACCACGCTTATCCCGTGGCATCTGGGGCATCTGCACTTGCAACTGGGGTTGGGGTTGCTGTTGAGCCTGCTGCATGGCTGCCAGAGTCTGCCCAATAGCCTGCACTGCCTGAGTCTGCATCAAGAACATCTGCTCCACTGTCATCGGGGGTGGTGGGGGAGGCTGCCTCTGTTGTTCCTCCTGCTGGTCATGCTGCTCTTGCTGAGCACGCCTGTTGCATCGGCGCCTGTTGTCAGACATCTGTGGAAGACATTCATACATCAGCGTTGATCTTACAACCCTCCAGCATAAGAAAAGGAAATACAGAATTCTTCATGACACTGAGTGAACAAAGAGCTTCACTGATCCTCATTATGATTCAACACAGCTTCTCAGATAAGAAGGAAAGTAGAAGTAAATGGCTTCCCAACTAAATAACTGACTTTATTAACATTATAGCTAGGCCAAACTGCAGGAGAAACCCACAGGTTGGCAACAGTCATTACAAAGATTCAAATCCAGTACAAGTTCATCATAACAAGCATGCAAGCAACTGATAAGCAAACTAAGCTAATTGGAAGCAACTGATAAGCAAACTAAACTAACTATTTAAGACTGAGACATCTGACTTAAGAATTATTACAAACTTCGACGCTAACGATCTAAGGATCCAGATCTATCCTGGTCTTACAGGCAGGGGAACCATAAGTGTGGTGACCACGTGGCGGCGAGCGGTATGGGTGCTGAGTCCCAACAGGAGCGGGAGAACCACCCTCCTGGTGATGGCGCTCTGCCAGCTCAGCACGCAACTCCGCAATCTCCGTTCGAGCCCTGCTCAGCTCGTCCAGAGAGTGATCCAGCTCAGTGTTAAGCACTGCGACTAGGTTGACTGTGCTGCTCAACCTAGGGTTAGCCTCACCAACAGGTGAGACAACCACACTCTCTGTGCTGCCAGTAGGGCGGCGGGGGTAGTACCGAAGGTTAAGACCGTTGGCCACGCCACCGAACAAAGAACAGTACTGAGAGAGTGCACGTCGTGCTGCATCCTGCATAGCCGCCTCTGCAGTGTCCCTCTCGGAGATGGAATAGTGCTCCGAAACGGCCTCCACACCCCGGAGGTCATCCTCCGGACGGCAAACTAGGCAGGTAGCCTCCCAGCGGTCCGGATACCTCCCGCGACTGTGCTGGTAGACTACACAATGATACTCGATCGACCAGGTGTGCCGGTCAAAAGCCTGGCGTAGCAAGGTGTCGAGTGCGTCGTGGAAGTGACAACCGCGGGCGGCGTCACGGGTGATGGGTCGAGCGACCCATCCTTCCGCCTCCTGCGGCTCAGAAGACTCCGTGCTGTGGTCTGAGTCGTCGTCGTCGGGGTCTCCTCCAAGACCTCCTCCAGTAGTTCCTCCAACAGCCAGGGCGTCCCGCGGTGGTGCAGGGGGCGCCTCCAGCTGGGCAACAGAGGAACGGGGCCTCACGGACTCCACCTCTTGCTGGGGTGGGGAGGAAGAGCCCTGCTGCTCTCTGTGCTGGCGCCGGCGTTCCTGCTCCTCACGCAGGCGGTGGTGCAGTCTCTCCAGGTGACTCGACTGACCGGACACGGTGCGGTGCAGAGGACGCTCCGCAAGTCGAGACGGCAGGAAAGGAATCACCGACTTACGTGCAGTGTGTCTAAGACGAGCCATCTACAAAAGACACCGTAAGCATAAGAGTAAGAGCAGAACTAATATGACAAGTGAATAAACCATAGACAAAATCAGATAAAAATTTTAACAAGGTATAATATAGTATATATATATGTAGTAAAACATAGGGTTGGTCGAGGTGACCGACTTTTGAAGTAACATCAAAGGTCAAGGTGAGAGGGAAGGTCAATAGTCCTTAGTACGACCAGTGCTACTCTAGGTCAGCGGTCCTACAGTCAGCACGGCTTTGATACCACTTATGTCACACCCGGTTTCAGAAGGCAAACCGAATGCGAACTATGTACGTGCCAGGATCAGAACTCACGTACACAGCGATTACATAAATGAACATCATCGCATAATGCTTGAATATTAACATAGAAGAGTATTAACTTATTACATCACAGAGTCATAGACATCCACATAGTCATCGTCTTAACAGGTAAATCAAAGTGCTAGCGAAACGCAGTAAAGATAAGGCCTTCACAGGCAGCTGACTGGGGGTTTGCCGCCAACCCACACCTAGAACTCGTCGTAGTCTTGGAACTCCTGGAAGTCTCCTTCCACGACTTCGCTTTCCTCCGGAGCAGTGGTTACAATGCGGACAACCTGGTGTTTTGTGGTAAAGCAAGGATGAGTACACATCAACGTACTCAGCAAATGTCCCGTTTGGCTGAAGTGGACTAGCTTTATGTGGGGTTAGGCTCGAGCAATTGCTTTTAGTTGGTCAGGTATTTATCATTAGTAGAAGCCAGATGTTATCATTAACCAACCCATAAACCATTTCCTCATCGAGGAACAACATCATCATATTCGAACCCAAACCATAACATAATCCCTGTATCTCGAACCATCTGTATCTCTAATCAAAGAGGATCCCAAGGCTGCTCTTAACCGTGAGCACGGCTGATATATCAGTTTCACTACCCTCTGCAGAGGTCGCACACTTTACCCATGAGTCATGATTCCCTTTCTGCCCGGGGAGAGCTAATCCCCATTGACCACTACCTAGGTGGTCCGGCAGGGTATCACTACGTAGCTTTTACAAAGATTCCCTAGAGATCATAGCTGCCCGTTAGGTTTCTCCAGTTTAATAAACACAGTACCCCTCCCCGCAGGAGAGTGACTAACAAAAAGCAAAACGAAAGAACCTCGGCACTCAGCCTCGGCAGAGCAAGCACTGTGCCTGGACCCCATTGACGGCACGACGGCGAAGCAACTACACCTCTAGTTCCTCTAATTAATTAGCTAAGGGCACCCCATTTCACCCTCATGGTTGCACTGTTATCCCGGGTGGTCTCTCAACGAACAGGTCCTTACGGAGAGGTACTCAGGAAACAGCCTGAGCCCCCTAGAGTATCACAAGATCATCAACATCATCAGGATAACAGTATCATAAATATTCACATCATGTTCATTGATTAAGTTAAGGCAGTAGCAGAATGCTAACCATAATAGCCCATAAGGTCATCAAGGATAAAGTAAAGTGTAAAGCTAGTCAATCCTTAGGTTTCAAGTAAGTAATGCGGGGTAGTAAGTTATAAATGAATAGGACATAATGGGTCAGAGGACACTTGCCTTCACCAAACTGTTGATCAGGAACTTCCTCTGCAACTCCCTCGGGAAACACAGACTGCTCGTTGTCTACGTAAAGTAATCATTCACACTATGCACTTGGGAAGTAACAAACAAAAGCAATATACCAAACATATGCAGCAGAGAGATCACAAGTTCACAATAGAAAAGGATTGGTACTCTAGTATTCCCTAGGTCTAGGGTAGAGGACTATACAAAAGGATTCATTATCCACTACTCAGGTTTAAGTCAGTGGTGGGATTAAATCATTATCTGGTTTTAAGTTCCTAAACTTAGGTGTTTAAGTCCATAAACTTAAGTGCTCCAACTTTATTAAAGTCTACTATCTTTTATTTATCTCAAATAAGATTCCAATAACCTTAATCCTATCCTAATGATTAACCATTAATTGGGACATGGAAACAGCAGGGAAACATTGTTTAAATAGATAGACAAAAACATCATGAGCATTTTGCAATTTGAAGCACCTAATTTGGAGTTCATATGGCAAAGTTATGGATTTTACAAGTTTAGGGGTTAAAAAATATACCCTAAGGACCTATTTTGAATTAAATAAAAGGTCCGAGGACCTAACTGTAAGAAACCAGGGACGGCGGGTTCAATTTCCAGAAAACAGGGGGGTTCTTTAAGAAAACGCGCGGGCGAAGGGGTATCGGACTCCTACGGCCGTTGGATCTCAGGCGGACGGCTAGGATTAGATCCTGCGGGCGGGCGCGCGGGCGTGCGACGGCCTGGGCGGCTGACAGGCGGGACCGGCGAGCAGCGCGAGCGCGCAGGCGGGCTGACAGGCGGGACCGGCGGGCAGCGCGAGCGCGCGGGCGGGCTGACAGGCGGGACCCAAACGGCAGGGAGACGGGGTGTGGGGGAAGCGGGCCTGGGCCGCTGGATCTCCGGCGGACGGCCAGGATCGGGTTTGGCCTAATTAAAACGGGACCACCCGATCTGGGACGGACGGTGGGGATTGGGTGGCCGGCCTGGGCTTCTCCTACGGCTAGCTGGGGCGGCGGCGCTCGTCCCCGCGGCGGAGGACTCGCCGGAGACGAGGGGCGCGGGCGCTTGGCGGGTCTCTGGGGCGACCTGAGTGGCCGGGAAGGTTGGGAAGGGCACGGGGAATCCTTTGGTGGGGTCTGGGTCGGGGCAGGGGCACCGGAGGGGGGCGGTTCACGGCGGAGCGGCTCGGCGGCGGCGCAAAAGGGCTCCGGCGAGCAATTAAACGCGATAGAGGGCATTACACGGGTTTGGAGGGGGCGGGAGAGGTTCTTTACCTCAAGGCGGGCTCCGGGGACTCCTCGGTGGCGGCGATGACGCGACGGTGACCCGGGGCGACGGTGGCGGACCTCCGCGGCTGCACGGTGGACGGCGGGTGAGCGCGGGCAGAGGGAAATAGGGAGGGGAAGGGGAAATTGGAGCGCGTCCCGGGTTGCGGACGCCGGGGCGAAGCTCACCGTGGCAATGGACACGGCGGAGCTCCAACGGCGGCCGGGAAACGAGCTCGGGACGGCGGTGGTTTAATGGCGGCGGCGCTCTGGCGTGCGCGCAGCGAGGGGGGTGAGGGAGGGGCCTGCAGGTGCGCAAATGAGGGAGGGGGGAGAGGGCGAGTGGGGCTCTGGGCTCTAGTGGCCGAGGCGAGGTGGGGGCGAGCTCCACGCGCGACGTGGGCGCGGAGTCCGCGGCACGCGCGGCGGCGGTTACGCGGGGACGACGGGGCTGACAGCCGGGCCCGCGAGCAGAGAGAGAGGGGAAAGCGAACGCGGGCGCGGGGAAGGCGGGGCTGACAGGCCGGGCCCGCGGGCAGAGAGAGAGGGAGGCGGGCCCGGAGACGGCGGCCGCGCTGACAGGCCGGGCCCGCGGCGCAGAGAGAGAGGAGGGGGGGGAGGGCGCGCGCGCGGGATGGGCCTAGCTGGGCCAAAAGGCTGAGGGGGGCGGGGAGTGGGCTTCTTTTCCTTTTCTTTTTAATCTGGAATTGTTTTCTCTTTTCTTTTTATTTTCTCTATTTGATTCAAATTCAAATGAGCCACAAATTCAAATTAGACTTTCTAAGAGTTATGCATCAAACAAAAGTGAAATCTAGGGTTCAACATGATGCAACATTTCATACTCCCCTGGAGTTTGAGCTAATAGACTATAGTTACAAATAAAATAACCACTTTTCACCTATAGAAATGAGAAAGAGAAGATTGGGGAAGGATGAGAAAAGGGAAGTAACACCTGAATTTGTGAATATGAGCAGAGAAATTTTATACCCCCAAATTCAGGGTGTTACATGCACAAACCACATGACTGGGGAGAAAAAGATGTTCTCCTCCTATGAGAAAAACCAAGATCCCCAAAGAGCTATCACATTCGGGGATGGAAATCAAGGTTTGGTCAAAGGACTGGGTAAAATTGATATATCACCTGACCATTCTATTTCCAATGTTTTTCTTGTAGATTCATTAGATTACAACTTGCTTTCAGTTTCACAATTATATAAAATGGGTTACAGCTGTCTTTTTACGAATACAGGTGTTACTGTCTTTAGAAGAAGTGATGATTCAGTAGCTTTTAAGGGAGTATTAGAGGGTCAACTATACTTAGTTGATTTCAATAGAGCTGAACTCGATACTTGCTTAATTGCTAAGACTAATATGGGTTGGCTCTGGCACCGCCGACTAGCCCATGTTGGGATGAAGAATCTTCACAAGCTTCTAAAGGGAGAGCACATTTTGGGACTAGCCAATGTTCACTTTGAGAAAGACAGGATTTGTAGCGCATGCCAAGCAGGGAAGCAAGTTGGTGTTCATCATCCACACAAGAACATCATGACGACTGACAGGCCACTGGAGCTACTCCACATGGATTTATTCGGCCCGATAGCTTACATAAGCATCGGCGGGAGTAAGTATTGTCTAGTTATTGTGGATGATTATTCTCGCTTCACTTGGGTATTCTTTTTACAGGATAAATCTCAAACCCAAGAGACTTTGAAAGGATTCTTGAGACGGGCTCAAAATGAGTTCTACTTGAGGATCAAGAAAATAAGAAGCGACAATGGGACAGAGTTCAAGAACTCTCAAATTGAAGGCTTTCTTGAGGAGGAGGAGGGCATCAAGCATGAGTTCTCTTCTCCCTACACGCCACAACAAAATGGTGTAGTGGAGAGGAAGAATAAAACTCTATTGGACATGGCAAGGACCATGCTTGATGAGTACAAGACTTCGGATCGGTTTTGGGCCGAGGCGGTCAACACCGCTTGCTACGCCATCAACCGGTTATATCTACATCGAATCCTCAAGAAGACATCATACGAACTCCTCACTGGTAAAAAGCCTAATGTTTCATATTTTAGAGTCTTTGGTAGTAAATGCTTTATTCTTGTTAAAAGAGGTAGAAAATCTAAATTTGCTCCTAAGGCTGTAGAAGGCTTTTTACTAGGATATGATTCAAACACAAGGGCATATAGAGTCTTTAACAAGTCCACTGGACTAGTTGAAGTTTCTTTTGACATTGTGTTTGATGAGACTAACGGCTCTCAAGTAGAGCAAGTTGATCTTGATGAGCTAGATGATGAAGAGGCTCCGTGCGTAGCGCTAAGGAACATGTCCATTGGGGATGTGTGTCCTAAGGAATCCGAAGGGTCTCCACAAGCACAAGATCAACCATCTTCCTCCATGCAAACATCTCCACCAACTCAAGATGAGGATGAGGCTCAAGACGATGAAGCTGAAGATCAAGAAGATGAGTCACCTCAAGAGGAGGACATTGATCAAGGGGGAGATGCCCATGATAAAGACAAGGAGGATGAGCAAGAACAAAGGCCACCACACCCAAGAGTCCACCAAGCAATCCAACGAGATCACCCCGTGAACACCATCCTCGGCGATATTCATAAGGGGGTAACCACTTGATCTCGTGTTGCTCGTTTTTGTGAACACTACTCCTTTGTCTCCTCTATTGAGCCACACAGGGTAGAGGATGCACTTAAAGATTTGGATTGGGTGTTGGCGATGCAAGAGGTGCTCAACAACTTCACGAGGAATGAGGTATGGCATTTAGTTCCACGTCCTAGCCAAAATGTTGTAGGAACCAAGTGGGTCTTCCGCAACAAGCAAGATGAGCATGATGTGGTGACAAGGAACAAGGCACGACTTGTGGCCAAAGGGTATTCACAAGTCGAAGGTTTGGATTTTGGTGAAACCTATGCACCCGTAGCTAGGCTTGAGTCAATTCGTATATTACTTGCCTATGCTACTTACCATGTCTTTAAGCTTTACTAAATGGACGTGAAGAGTGCCTTCCTCAATGGACCAATCAAGGAAGAGGTCTATGTTGAGCAACCTCCTGGCTTTGAGGATAGTGAGTACCCTAACCATGTCTATAAACTCTCTAAGGCGCTTTATGGGCTCAAGCAAGCCCCAAGAGCATGGTATGAATGCCTAAGAGATTTTCTTATCACTAATGGCTTCAAAGTCGGAAAGGCCGATCCTACTCTCTTTACTAAAACAATTGACAATGATTTGTTTGTATGCCAAATTTATGCTGATGATATCATATTTGGGTCTACTAACAAATCTATTTGTGAAGAGTTTAGTAGGATAATGATACAAAAATTCGAGATGTCTATGATGGGGGAGTTGAAGTATTTTCTAGGATTCCAAGTAAAGCAACTCCAAGAGGGCACCTTCATCAGCCAAACGAAGTATATTCAAGATATTCTCACCAAGTTTGGAATGAAGGATGCCAAGCCCATCAAGACACCCATGGGAACCAATGGGCATCTCGACCTCAACACGGGAGGTAAATCCGTAGATTAAAAGGTATACCGGTCGATGATAGGATCCTTACTCTATTTATGTGCATCTCGACCTGACATTATGCTTTCTGTATGCATGTGTGCAAGGTTCCAAGCCGACCCTAAGGAAGTTCACCTTAGGGTCGTGAAGCAAATCTTGAGATATTTAGTTCAAACACCTAAGTTTGGCCTTCGGTACCCCCAAGGGATCCTTGTTTGATTTATTAGGATATTCCGATGCTGATTTGGCAGGGTGTAAGATTGATAGGAAGAGCACATCAGGGACTTGTCAGTTTCTGGGGAGATCCCTGGTGTCTTGGGCTTCAAAGAAACAAAACTCAGTAGCTCTTTCTACCGCCGAAGCCGAGTATATTGCCGCAGGCCATTGTTGCGCGCAATTGCTTTGGATGAGGCGAACCCTTAGGGACTATGGCTACAAATTTAGCAAAGTCCCTCTCCTATTTGATAATGAGAGTGCAATCCACATGGCGAATAATCCCATTGAACATAGCCGCACTAAGCACATAGCCATTCGGTATCACTTTTTGAGAGATCACCAACAAAGGGGGGATATCGAGATAGCCTATATAAACACCAAAGATCAATTGGCTGATATCTTTACCAAGCCTTTAGATGAGAAAACCTTTACCAAACTTAGGAATGAGCTAAATATTCTTGATTCTAGGAATTTTGATTGATTCTTTGCACACATAGCTCATTTATATACCTTTGATCATATCTTTTTTATGTCTATGACTAATGTGTTTTCAAGTGTATTATTATGCTTAGTAATAGAATTGAAAGGGAAATGGAGTATTCGGCAAAGAAGGCACTTCCACTCAACTCCATCGATATTTGTCGGTATTCCGCATTATTCTCCACATTGGTATAATCTTCACTCATATCTATTTATTTGCCATTGGGGAGAAAGTAAGAAGGGCTTATATTTCACTCACAAGTATCCGTTTTTGGCGATTCATGCCAAAGGGGGAGAAAGTATGAGCCCAAAGCAAAAGGACCGCACCACCACCGATTTTTAAAAATGAAGTTTTTTATATTGATATCTTATTGTGTTCAAAAGGATTAGAAGGTAGTATCTTCAAAACTTGCAAAACCCTCTTAAACACTAAGAGGATAATTTTATTTAGGGGGAGTTTTGTTTAAATCAAAGGAAAAGCATTTGAAACAGGGGGAGAAAATTTCAAAATCTTGAAAATGCTTCTTTCAATCTTATTCATGTACCTTTGACTATTTACAAAATGTTTTGAAAAGAATTTTACAAAGGATTTGCAAAAACAAAACTAGTGGTGCAAATGAGGTCCAAAATTTAAATAAGAAGAAAACAATCCATGCATATCTATTGAAATATTTATATTGGTTTCAATTCCAAGCAACCTTTGCACTTACCTTATGCAAACTAGTTCAATTCAGCACTTTTATATTTGCTTTGGTTTGTGTTGGCATCAATCACAAAAAAGGGGGAGATTGAAAGGGAAATAGGGTCAAACCTTTTCTATATGAATTTTGGTGGTTGAATTGTGTAGCATCCTAAAAATTCAAATCCTGAAATTTTCTCAAACTCACCCTAAATTCAAAATGAGTTTCAAGTTTCATTTCAAAATGTTTGTTTACGAGTTGATATCAACAAATAAAATATAGTGGTCTATATTATCTCCAAAATCCTCCTCAAAATATCCTACAAATATTTTCCAAGTGATCCCCCTCAAATTCTTTCCAGAAATACTGCCCAAATATTTCACCGATATATCTCCAAGTACTTTCCTCTTGAGAAATACCTTCAGAATCATTTTTCAAGTCCCTACAAATATTTTCTGCATAACTTTCCTCATGCTCATATGTATACGTATGCCTCCGGTGTCATACGGTGAGCTCTACAAGCTAATCACACTTATACAAGACAAATACATGCTAATATCCCACTAATCCTCTCATCCTCCCACTAATCCTCTCATTCCTCCCCCTAATCCCCCCACCATGGCTATAAATAGAGGGGCAAGGGCCTCCTATCATCCCACCACAAGCCATTTCATGGCAACTCTCTTCCCCCCCCCACACACCCACTCCATGTTCCACACAAGCACACACTAGCACAAGGATCGTTCGGTCGTTCTTCGATCGTTCGTCCCCCTGTTCTTAGTTTGTTCGTTCGTTCGTCCGATCGTTCGATCGTTTGTCCGATCGTTCATGGTTCGTTCGTCCGTTCGTTCGTCCAAATAATCTTTTTCCTACCGTTATGCAGTCGAAATTCCGATCGTTCGTTCGTTCGATCATTCGATCGTTCATCGTTCGTTCATAGTTCCTATTCATCGTTCATCGTTCGTTCATAGTCCCTATTCATCGTTCTTCCAGATAATCTTTGTCCTGCCGTTATGCTGCCGAAATTCCGATCGTTCGTTCGTCCGATCATTCGATCGTTCGTCCGTTCGTTCATCCAAATAATCTTTTTCCTGCCATTATGCTACCGAAATTCCGATCGTTCGTTCGTCCGATCATTCATAGTTCCTATTCATAGTTCATCGTTCATTCATACGAACTATTCACTATCACTATTCACCATTACTATTCATCGTTACTATTCACATACACTATTCATCATCGTTACTATTTATCATTACTATTCATCATCGTTACTATTCATCGATGATATCTATAATTACTTTTCCATCGCTACTATTCATCGTTACTAATCATCGTTACTATTCATCGGTCATCTAGTCATCCCAAATTTCAACTACTCATCCATCATGCTGTCCAGTCCACCTAAGACCAGCCAGACCCATGTTCCAGTCATACGAACTCCGATGACTGTGATTTTCCTTCCAGTAGGGAACTTCCCATCTGGTCACCCATCCTAGGTTTCTCCAAGTTGAGCATGCTTAACTTTGAGATTCCTTTGAACCAGGCTTCCAAACTCAGATTCCAATAATTCTTGTTTCTAAATTCTTATCAAATTATTCCCTATCCAACCATGTCATCCCTTAAGCATGGTTCATGTTCCAAAAGACTCCCAAAATACTCTCATCCCATATTCTGCCTATAACTCTCCTGTTCATACTAAGTCAGACGATTCATTCGTCACTATTCTCACCAACAGTGAACTTCACTGTGCTACACCACATACACCCAGCTATAAATACACCCAGCTACCCTCTCCCTCTCCACACACACTCCACACCCTCAGCCAAGGAAAACTCCCACCCACTCAGTTACTCCGCTCTGCCGGCTACACGCGTAGTGTCGCTTCGCCTCCAGTCCACCCTCCTGGTAAGCACCTCCGCTCCACCACTAGTAGTATCTCAACACCACATGACACAGATTCTACTCATTACTCTACCCATCCATATATTGCTTTTCTGACCACTGTACTAAATATTTGTTGGTATACTTGCTGGTTTGTATGTTTGCTTGTTCATGTTGCATAGTTATCGGAGCGTTCGTGCCGTCTCGTGGAGGCCAGATCTACAAGTCTACGCCAGGAAGTGGAGCCAGAAGCCAGTTCCGTGAGCTCTCCCTCCCTTTCGCCGGATAAGCACGGCAAGCTCACTGGATCCCTTTGATGCATAAATTACCTATGATTTTTCAACCACAACCCTTAGCCTGTTATTTTATGCATAATATGATTTTGAGACAAGTTATTATGGCCACCCAGCCGCTTGCCGCAATCAATCCTTGATATATTTGTTACAAATGATTTGAGAAAAGGTGTGAGTTTTCAAAAGAAAATGCTTTTCAAAATGTATGATGAAGGGTTTTCACCCTTATCACCTTTGAGTAGGGATGATCAGGGACTCCCTGGTTTAGGGGAGGGCCTAATGTGATGGCTCATTTGGTTTAGGCGTGAGCAAAAGGATTGTCCCCTCTTATAAGGACCGGTTTGTCATTTTTCACTACCTGTACTCATGATAAGTACAACCACTCGAGACTGTGTGGGCAGTCACTCAATCTGAACTCGTATGGTCCCACCCCAGGGTTATGAAGGCTGGGGAGCACCGGGAGGATAAGGAGGGGGAATGTTTTGTCCGGTTTGGACATGGTGGTGGCCTGACTCCTTCTGGTATAACCATTAAGGTTAGGACGTGCGAGGAAAGAAAGAGATTCGGATTCGGATCTCATTGATCATGAGATCGCAGAGCCGGACTAGTGGGTAAAGTGTACACCTCTGCACAGAGTTTGAAAACCTATTTGAATAGTCTGTGTCCACATGAATGGACGAGTCTGGTGTGGTATGGCAATTAGTGTTTTATTTTCAAAAAAAAGGGTGCTTATGAGAAAAGTGGTTTTTAAAAAGGTCCGGCGGTTGAGCCGTGAGCTATGGTGGACAGGAAGTTCAGTAGCTGTTTTTGAAAAGGAAAAACCAGTGGGAAACTGCTGAGATACCTGGATGGTTTAGTCCAGGGGATTTTGTTCTAATATTGAAAAACTTCCTACTCCTTTTGGAGAGGATGCGCTTTGCAAAAATACAAAATGTTTTTCAAAACAACCCTGCATAAAATATTGTTGTTTCTGCAAAATATCCTGAGCTCTACATATTCCATGCATTATATCTGATTTCCCCATTCCGCGGGTGAAGGTGGGCTGCTGAGTACGTTTGTACTCACCCTTGCTTATTTGTTGTTTTTCAGAAAAAGGAGATCGGGTAAGAGTTACGACTGTTCCCAATCTTGCCTGTGGCTGTTGGACCGCTGATTTGCTTCGCTGCGTATATCGGGCTGCTTCAGCCCCACTCTGATGATATGTCCCGAGTTGTGGACCAACTCTTAAAGTTGTTCGCCACCTTTGTAGGTTTGTCTCGTTTAAGCAGATTTGGTATCATCTGATGTATAAATGTGTTTACTAGCCTCCTGGGACTAGTAATTGTATCACATTTGAGTCCCAGAGGATTGGGGCGCTTCAAATTGTCCAACACAAATTATTGAACTAACTAGTTTGCTCTAGATTATGAGTTCTACAGGTGCCAAAGGTTCACAACAAACCAATACAAAGTCAAAAGAAAGGGTTCAAAATAAAGGAGCAAAGTATACTGAAGGCAGCCCTAGTCTGGCGCACCGGATTGTCCGGTGTGCCACTGGACAGTGTCCGGTGCACCACCGGACAGTGTCCGGTGCACCAGGGAGGATCGACTCTGGACTTGCCAGCTTCAGGAATTCGGGGAGCCGCTCCGCTATAATTCACCAGACTGTCCGGTGTACCACCGGACTGTCCGGTGTGCCAGCGGAGCAACGGCTACTTCGCGCCAACGGTCGTCTGCAAATGAACAGTAAAAGCAAACAGAAGTCAGAGCAGGCGCCAGAAGGCGCACCGGACAGTGAACAGTGTCTGTCTGGTGCACCACCGGACTATCCAGTGGCCCCACATGTCAGAGCTCCAACAATCGAACCCTAACGGTTGGGTGACGTGGCTGGCGCACCAGACGTGGACAGTGTCCGGTGGCGCACCAGACTGTCCGGTGCGCCATACGACATCAGCCCCTCCCAACGGCCACTTTGGTGGTTGGGGCTATAAATACCCCCCAACCACCACACTTCAAGGCATCCAAGTTTCAACCATTTGCATTCAATACAAGATCTTTAGACTTCATTCTAAGACACAAACAAGAGATCAAATCCTCTCCCAAGTCCAAAGATCATTCCAATCAAATAGTGACTAGAGAGAGCGACATTTGTGTTCTTTTGAGTTCTTGCGCTTGGATCGCTTTTCTTCTTGTTGGGGACTTGTTCTCAAATGCTTCGGATTAAGAACAAGGCAACATAAAAAGTGTTAAATGATAAGGTCCTTCGTCCTCTGAAACATTATTTCCCTTCGGGATATAATGTATTTCGGACGAAGATCACAAACAACATACCTTCGTAAGCACAATAAACGATGATGAAGAACTTATATGTAACATAAGAAGTAATATAAACATTTAAATATTATCACAACGTCATTTCTATTTTATTATCATAGAAAAATAGAAATGATTTTAGATTACAAGTGTACCTTCGGATTGCAGGAAGGCAAAAGTATAAGGATGACGCAAAAGCAAATGCCAAGTCAGCGTGAACAGTACGGGAGTACTGTTCATCTATTTATAGGCGTGGGACGCAGCCCATGTAAAATTACATTCATGCCCATTACATTTGCTAATGACTTATGGGAATCTATTAAGGCCCAAGTAGTCTTTTCATCTTTAAGTCGGTTCCCCTTTCTGCTATCGCGACGAAGCTTTCCTGCGCATAGCTTCGGCTGTGCACCATCCTTCGTACAGCTTGGTAATCAGCCCGTCCTTCATCTCAATTCCCCTTCGTCTAGCTTAGGCTTCGTCCTGACCATACTCCATGTTCATAATCTGAGTCCGAAGATACCTGTTCATATATTTCACTCGGAAAACATTGTCAAATCATGTTTTTGAGGACCTTCGGAGGACGAAGGCCCCCAACAGTAGCCCCTCGCAATATTAATTTGTTAGTGATAAATTCATATTGCGATATGGACGAAGGCCTTAAGCCGAAGGTCCGAAAAAACACCTTCCCTTTGCTAGAATAGCAACATTCACTGACAAGCGGGGTCTTTCAATTTTCAACGCACTGGGCGTATAAATAAGATCATACCGCAAACTCATTTGGTACGCTCTCTTGCCATCTGCTCCCGCTCACTCAATTTTTAGCTCTTGCACACTAAGATTTGTTGAGCTTTTAGTTTTGAAGCTTCGGCCTTGAAAACAGTTTTTTAGTGTTTCCGAAGATGTCTGAAGATAAGAAGGCTGGTCCCGAGATGAAGCTGAGTCTCTCTGAAGAGAAGAACCTGGGGTTTCTTATAGCAATGTCGAAGACCAACACAGAAAAAATCACCAAAGAGATTTTAGAAGGTTTGTCTGAAGATACTGATGACAGCGACAGTTATGATGTGGATAGTGGTGGTGAAGACTCCGAAGATCGCCCCTGGCGACCAAGCCATTCAGTTTTTGGCAAGTCAGGTATCAAAGAAAATCATCTTGTCAATATGAGGGGGAAGATACTTCCGGGATTTATCCATTGTGAGGGTCGACGAAGGAGAGAAAACTTGCCCGACCCCTGAGGAAAATGAAGTCGTAGTGTTCCGAAGCTTTTTGAAAGCTGGACTATGTTTTCCCCTAAGCAGCTTTGTCGTAGAAGTGCTGAAAATGTTTGAAATCTATCTTCATCAACTTACCCCCGAAGCAATTATAAGGCTGAATATCTTCGTGTGGGCCGTGAGAAGCCAAGGTCTGGAACCTGATGCGAAAAGTTTCTGCAACATACATGAGTTATCATACGAGACAAAACCCTGGGGTAAGGAACAGTATCACAATAATTTTGGCTGCTACAGTTTCGTTTCTCGGTCTGGGTCAAGCTGTCCCGTGCCAACATTTCGGAAGAGATGGCCCGGCGACTGGATGACAGAATGGTTCTATGTGAAAAATGACCTGAAAGCACGGGAAGATATTAAAGGTATAATTATGCGCCCTATTTGGCAAAGTTTCGGCCTGCGAAAGCCGAAGGTTGAGATGAATGAAGCTGCCGAAGAATGCCAGAGAGCCTTCGGAGTTATTTGTTCTTTTATTGGAACGAGAGATTTGGTCCAAGAGCATATTGCCTTCAGAGTATGGCCGCTCGCGGAAAAATGGGAAATGCCGCAAGAGACCATAAAGGAGGCTGACGAAGGTGGACTTATCAGATTGAAGTATACTTTCAAATTCGGAGATAAATTCGTTGAGCCAGATGATGACTGGCTGAAAAGCATTGAAAATTTGAGTGATGAACTACTTGGGGCTTACTCGAAGGCCGAAGATACTGCATTGTCAGCAGCCTTCGGAGGCTGAAAAAAGAAAAGACTGAACCGAGTGTTTGACGCAATCGGGTTCGTCTACCCTGACTATCGTTATCCCATTCGAGGGCAGAAAAGAAAAGGCGCGACCTCTGCGAAAGAAGAAGCTGCAGCTGCTCCTAGTGAGCCAGCACCGAAAAGAAAAAAGATAAAGGTCCTCACACATCGGCCACGCTATATTGAACCAGCCTCGGTGCCTGAATTCACCGGAGAGACTTCTTCGGCCACCGAGGCTGAACAGCCAACCTTGCTGCCAGTAATCGCAGAAATAGCCGAAGCGCCAACAAGAACAGAATTGGAAGAACCAAAGATTTTGTTATCAGAAACCAAAGAGATGGCCGAAGCGCCATCAACAGAAAAAATAGAAGAAACAAAAGGATCAGCTGAGGGATCAAAAATATTAGAAGTTTTAAGTCCTTCAGCAAATGTTGACACAACAAAAATCCAAAAGGGGCCCGCAGTGACTCCGAAAAGAAAAACAATGGTCAATGTGCTAGATGTTCTAGAAACAATTAAGTCCTCAAGCACAACTCCGAGGAAGACTGTTGAAACCTCCGAAGCGAAAACTGAGATTTTTGATACTAAAGCTCCAGAGCAAGAAACTGAAGCTGAAGCTGGTCCTTCGGAGCCCACGAAGGTAAAATCCCTGGAAACCGAGGAAGGAAAAGTGACAGAGCCAATTCTTATTGAAGAAATCAGTGCTGCTGCCCTGAAGCATCCCCCAAAGTCCCTGATTATATTGTTCGACATGCTTCGGGGAAAAAGTTGTCTGAAAAAGAAAAGCAAGAGACCCAGCTTTACGCCCAAAAACTGAAGTATCCAAAGGGGGCGTTAATATTCAATGGCAGTGGAGAAGAAGACTTTTTGTATTGTCTCCCTGACAGCAAGGAGATTTCTGTCTGTCGGGAGATGAGCAAAAGCTTTGGATTCCCAACACTAGAAGACGGGCTCTCGGTGCTGTCGAAGAACGATCTGGCCGACAGCCTGGCATATAATAGCTTAAAGGTGCAACAAATGGGATCTTTGTATTTTTTGTTGAGACCAAAATTTTTCGTTTGCTTAAATCTATTGACGCACACATATTTTTCTTTGCAGGGCCTGATACTTAGCAATGCCCTCAGGGCCCAGAAAGATGCTGAAGACGAAGGGTGTGCTATAGCCCTGAGCAACCTTCGTTCCGAAGTAATTGAACTGAGGAACGAAGGTCTCGAAAAAGATAAAATATTACATTCATTAATAAATAGAATAAAAGAAGACGAAGCTACTTTTAAAGGTCAAGCTGAAGCTCAGAAGCGCGAAATTGAAGATCTTCGAAAACAACTGGCCAGAGCCAAAGAGGAACGCATGCTTGAAGAAACAAAGCGAGAACTTAGCGACCAATGGGCAAATCATTTAGAAGGAACTGTTAAAGAGCTTCGTGCGTCAAAGAAGAGATGCTATAACAAATCTATAGAATGTGTTAAGAAAATGAAAACTAGCTTCGCCAGCGTTGGCGCATTTTCGAGTGAAGAAAACTTTACGAGAGGCAACCCCGAAGGCCCCATTGAATGGATTAGCCACGAAGCTGAGGCCTTCGAAGAAATTTTAAATATCCGCGGAGATATATGTGCTTTCTCGGGTGCCAGAGGAATTGCCACCATTTTAGAGAAAAAAGGCTGCGAGCATGTAAAGATTTTAGCGCAATCCGAGGCTGCTTTGTCCTTCGAAGATACAAGAGATCCTTCGGCCGAAGCTAGCATGGTTGGTGGAAAATTTTTCACCGATGTCTGGGATAATGGTGGCCGAGAAATGGCTCGAGAAATTATCCAGAAAAGCGAGAAGGGCATTCACGACGCTAGAGAAGTAGCTAAGGCCGCTGACAAAAGCTCAGAGCCCGAAGGGCAAATAGGTATTAGCTAATGGTTTTTATTGTGTTGTAATTTTTGGTTTTAAACTTCGTTCACAATTTGTAATAGCAATGTGGCCATATCCTGTCCTCCTTCAGATCCTACTAAAGCGTCTCCGGGCCCTCACCCGAAAGGAGACGAGGAAATTAAAAAGATGGCTGAAGCTATCATGGATCAAGTTGTCAATCAACTCCTGAACGAAGCTGCAGAAGTAGTACTTAGGGAAGACTAGGTGCTACTGTAAAAAACTTCTAAAATGTAATATGTGTAATATCTTGCAACCCTAAATGTAATATATTTGCTTTTAATGATTCGATTCTTTACGATGCATGAAACTTTACATACGTACCGTTTTTGAGCCTTCGGCGAAAAAACACCTTCCCTTCTTTTCATGCTTCGTGAAGATAGAAAAACTTTTATGCACCACAACAATGTCTATAGTGCTCTGATGAAGAATATCCAAGCTTCGTGAAAACATTCTCCGAAGCTATATTCCGAAGATCAATATTGTGTCCCCTTGTGACTTAGCACGATTTTCACTTTCTCAAAGCATTCTTCCGAAGGTCGATACTGTGTCCCCTTCTTTTGCCATATGCAACATGATGTATGATGCTTATGCTATGCAAAATGATGTGATGATGTTATGTTATGTAGATGACATTTGTTCTGAAGATACACACACATCCCCGTAAAATACACAATCTTTTTGTATCAGCGCTGACTTTTCGCTTTAAGCCTCCCTTAGGAGCTTCTTCGCCTTTTACTTCAGCGGTATCAGCGTTGACTTTTCGCTGTAAGCTCTGCATTCCCTTAGGAACGACTTTGGAGCTTCTTCGCCTTTTACTTTCGGCAGTATTCGCGTTGACTTTTCGCGCTTCGCCTTTTACTTAGGCGGTATCAGCGTTGACTTTTCGTTGTAAGCTCTGCATTCCCTTTGGAACGACTTTGGAGCAGAAAACTTACACTACGCTCCCTTTGGAACGGCTTTTTGTGACTTCAGCAAACTTACTCTGCGTTCCTTAGAACGACTTTTTGTTGCTTCGAAGGATTTTTGATAATTCAAAGGTCCTCCTTGTTATCGCAAATCTTTAAGCTTCAGCAACTTAAGCCTGTGGAGAAAATACATTTTCCTTGTGGCAAACAACAAAACTATTACATGAAAACTAAAAAATGTCCTTTATTACACAGAAAATAAAACTGAATGGAAAAGACTGCTGTCAAGGTAGGATATTTGTCAACAGATGTGCTTCGACTCTAGCACAGTGCTATTGACTGTGCGAGCTTCGGATTGTTCTCTGAAGTCCCTTTGATGTGGAGCATATTGGCCCCCTTCTGGCTGTTGACCTTGTTGCAGTGGTGGTGGAGGCGGAGGCTGTTGCCAGGAAGCTTGGGGTTGACTCGCCGAAGCAACAGAAACTGCAGGGTGATTGCCTACGTATTCTGGGATGTAAGGTGGATGGTACGAAGCAGTATGCATGACCTGCTTCGGCTGAGCTTGTTGTGCTGCAGCATCGGCTATCTCCTTTTGCTTCTGGATGGTAACATGGCACATCCTGGTGGTATGGCCCTTGTTTTCACCACAGAACAAGCAAAATATTCTCCTTGGTTGATCTCCAAATCTTCCGCCGAAGCCCCTGGCGCCTCTCCTCTTGGAGCTGGTGGCCGGAAGAAGCTTTGCTGTTGCCCCGAAGCCTGTGAGGAGCACTGCGGCCTATGCTGCTGACTCCCCTTATCATCATTTTGAGTAGAGTTGTGAATTGACCTGACGTGCCTCGGATAGAATCTTCCTCCGAAGCCCCTGGTCATTTCAGAAAACCTGAAAGCCTCCTCCCTTCTTTGGCGAAAATCATTGTCGGCACGAATATACTCGTCCATCTTCTGAAGCAGCTTCTCCAAAGTTTGAGGAGGCTTCCTAGCAAAGTACTGAGCTGAAGGTCCAGGCCGAAGTCCCTTGATCATGGCCTCAATGACAATTTCGTTGGGCACCGTTGGTGCCTGCGCCCTCAAACGCAAGAACCTTCTGACATACGCCTGAAGGTATTCTTCGTGATCCTGAGTGCACTGGAATAGGGCCTGAGCAGTGACCGGCTTCGTCTGAAACCCTTGGAAGCTGGTTAACAACATGTCCTTCAGTTTTTGCCATGAAGTGATCGTTCCTGGTCGAAGGGAGGAATACCAGGTTTGAGCAACACTCCTGACAGCCATAACAAAAGACTTTGCCATGACTGCAGCATTGCCACCATACGAAGATAATGTTGCTTCGTAGCTCATCAAAAACTGCTTCGGGTCTGAATGGCCATCAAATATGGGAAGCTGAGGCGGCTTGTAGGACGGAGGCCAAGGTGTAGCCTGCAGCTCAGCGGACAGAGGAGAAGCATCATCAAAAACAAAATTCCCATGATGGAAATTGTCATACTAGTCATCTTCATTGAGGAAACCCTCCTGATGAAGGTCTTGGTGCTGAGGCCTTCGGTGTTGCTCATCCTGAGTAAGATGACGAACTTCCTCAGAGGCTTCGTCTATCTGCCTTTGCAGTTCAGCTAGCTTGGCCATCTTTTCCTTCTTCCTTTGCACCTGTTGATGAAGCATCTCCATGTCTCTGATTTCTTGGTCTATCTCATCCTCTGGCTGTGTCGGGCTAACAGCCTTCCTTTTCTGGCTTCGGGCTTCTTGAAGAGAGACCGTCTCCTGATTGTGGTCCAGCGGTTGGAGAGCTACAGTGCCAGTTGCTGAAGCTTTCTTCGGCGCCATAGCGAAGGTTTATGATCGTCGAAGGTGTTCAAAAACTCAAAGAGTGGAAGTGAGTTCACCGGAGGTGGGCGCCAATGTTGGGGACTTGTTCTCAAATGCTTCGGATTAAGAACAAGGCAACATAAAAAGTGTTAAATGATAAGGTCCTTCGTCCTCTGAAACATTATTTCCCTTCGGGATATAATGTATTTCGGACGAAGATCACAAACAACATACCTTCGTAAGCACAATAAACGATGATGAAGAACTTATATGTAACATAAGAAGTAATATAAACATTTAAATATTATCACAACGTCATTTCTATTTTATTATCATAGAAAAATAGAAATGATTTTAGATTACAAGTGTACCTTCGGATTGCAGGAAGGCAAAAGTATAAGGATGACGCAAAAGCAAATGCCAAGTCAGCGTGAACAGTACGGGAGTACTGTTCATCTATTTATAGGCGTGGGACGCAGCCCATGTAAAATTACATTCATGCCCATTACATTTGCTAATGACTTATGGGAATCTATTAAGGCCCAAGTAGTCTTTTCATCTTTAAGTCGGTTCCCCTTTCTGCTATCGCGACGAAGCTTTCCTGCGCATAGCTTCGGCTGTGCACCATCCTTCGTACAGCTTGGTAATCAGCCCGTCCTTCATCTCAATTCCCCTTCGTCTAGCTTAGGCTTCGTCCTGACCATACTCCATGTTCATAATCTGAGTCCGAAGATACCTGTTCATATATTTCACTCGGAAAACATTGTCAAATCATGTTTTTGAGGACCTTCGGAGGACGAAGGCCCCCAACACTTCTTCTTTCTTTCTTGATCCCAACTCAATTGTAATCAAGGCAAGAGACACCAATTGTGTGGTGGTCCTTGTGGGGACTTGGTGTCCCGATTGACTGAGAAGAGAAGCTCACTCGGTCATGGTGAGCGTTTGAGAGAGGGAAAGGGTTGAAAGAGACCCGGTCTTTGTGACCACCTCAACGGGGAGTAGGTTTGCAAGAACCGAACCTCGAAAAAACAAATCACCGTGTCATCCACTCTATTTCTTTGGTTGATTTGTTTTCGCCCTCACTTTTGGACTCGTTTATATTTCTAACGCTAACCCCGGCTTGTAGTTGTGCTTAAGTTTGTAATTTCCAGATTCCGCCTATTTACCCCCCCCTCTAGGCGACTTTCAACGATCTTCTTGATGCGCCTCTTCTTCTTCCTGTCCTTCTTCTTATGACTCGAACCAGAGTCAGTGGGCTTGTCGTCCCTTGGCTCGTTGAAGATGGACTCCTTCTCCTTATCGTTGACCACCATTCCCTTTCCCTTAGGATCCATCTCTTCGGGCAATTAGTCCCTTTCGTGAAGAGAACGGCTCTGATACCAATTAAGAGCACCTAGAGGGGGTGAATAGGTGATCCTGTAAAAATTCAACAGCTAATAGCCACAAAACTTGGTGAAGTGTTAGCACGGCTAAGTAGCGAGCTCTTGCGAACAAACAAGTAATCACAGAAAGGCAATCACAAGAGACACAATGTTTATCCCGTGGTTCAGCCAAGTATAACACTTGCCTACCTCCACATTGTGGCGTCCCAATGGACGAGGGTTGCACTCAACCCCTTTCAAGTGATCCAATGATCAACTTGAATACCACGACTTTTCTTTGCTTATCTCTTTTTCCCATTTACGAGGAATCTCCACAAGTTAGAGTCTCTCGCCATTATAACAAAGATCACAGTGAAAGCACAAGAGTAAGGGTGGGAAGCAACATACACAAATCAGCAGCAACACACACGCACACAAGCCAAGACTTAAGCTCAAAATGAAGCACAATGAGTTCACAACTAGAACGGAGCTCAAATCACTAACACAGTCAATCAAGTGCACGGAGATGGAGTGTGGAAGACTTAGAATGCTTAAAGTATGCTTGGGTGACTCCTCCATGCGCCTAGGGGTCCCTTTTATAGCCCCAAGGCAGCTAGGAGCCGTTGGAGGCAATCTTGGAAGGCTAATCTTGCCTTCTGTCGGGTGGCGCACCGGACAGTCACTGTAGCTGTCTGGTGCGGGATCTCCTTCCTTTTCTGGTGCATCCGACCGTTGCGGATTTCTGGCAGTTAGCACACCGGACACAGTTTGGTGCACACCAGACACAGTCCGGTGCACCGAACAGTCCGGTGCCCCCTGCCGACCGTTGGCGCGCCCATGCGTCGCACAAAGATTGTGCGGCCGACCGTTGGCGCAGTCGACTGTTGGCTCACCGGACAGTCCGGTGAACCACCGGACAGTCCGGTGAATTTTAGCCGTACGCCGTTGAACTTTTCCCAATAGCGACGACTTCGCCGCGGACGACTCACCGAACAGTTCGGTGAACCATTGGACAGTCCAGTGAATTATAGTCGTACGCCGTCGTCGAGTCCCGAGAGTGGCCTGTTCACCGAGACTGGCCTGGCGCACCGGACACTGTCCGGTGCACCCAGACCGAGCAGGAGTTGGTTGTACACAGCTGTCGGTGTTTCGGACCCGGGGGGCCCTCAGCCGGACCAACTAGTGAATTTTAGTGCCGCGTGCCCCTGTCTAGATGGGTTGATGCAAGATGGAACACAAGCGATGGGACGAGGCTTATATTATCCTGCACCAGGGGGCGCTTGCAGTAGGGGTTACAAGCGTTGCGGGAGAGCGAGAGGGAGAGCGAGAGAGAGAGAGAGAGAAGGAGAGGGTTCGGCCTTGAGGCGAGCCGTCTGAGGCTGCCTGTATCGCGTCTCTCCTACTCTGCCTGCCTCCGCTCGTCTGCGCCGTGCGTCAGTGTGTTCGTACGCTGTACGTTCGTCCCTTGTTCTCTCTGCCCCCCCCCCCCGTTCCTCCTTTTTTCCTTTTTTTGAACACAAGCGATGGGACCCTGGACACCCCCTTTTATAGACACAAGGAGATGCCCAGCTGTACAATGGGGGTGTAGCTTGGAGCTAACGTGGCTGGCAGGGAAGTGCCCTGAGCCCTGTACAGATAATAACGTGGCCGTCGGGGGAGCGCCTTGAGCCCTGTAGAGGTAATAACGTGGCCGTCGGGGGAGTGCCTTGAGCCCTGTAGTAGCATAGCTGATGGTGCAGCACGGATCCTGCTGACGTTTCCTAGCTTCCGTAGGGGGTTGAGAGCAGCCGACATCATGGGCGCACGCGGGGAACCATCATTACCTGTTACCGGAGTAACTTGGATGGGACACCGGTCTTGTTCCTTCATAGCCTGAGGCGGCTAGCTAAGGGTAGGGCAATGATGGATCCCCAGTAGCGTAGCTGATACGAGGCTGAGGTCGGGCGAGGCGGCGACTCCTCCGAGGCCGAGGCTGAGGCCGAGGCCCAGGGTCGGGCGAGGCAGAGACCTTCTCCCGAGACCAAGGCTGAGGCCGAGGCCCAGGGTCGGGCGAGGCGGAGACCTTCTCCCAAGGCCGAGGTCGAGGTCGAGGCCGAGGCCTAGGGTCGGGCGAGGCAGAGACCTTTTCCTGAGGCCGAAGCTGAGGGCGAGGCCTGGGGTCGGGCGAGGCGGAGCTCCCTGTTGCGCCCGAGGTCGAACTCGGGGGAGGTCGTGACTTGCTGTTTGTCGGCCCTTCCCTGATAGCTAGCACAGTCGCCGGAGCGGGGTGAACAGCGTTGTTTTCCTATTAGAACGGTCAGTAAAGGGGGGGCGAAGTGACTGCGGTCACTTCGACCTTGCCGACTGAGGCACGCGTGTCAGGATAAGGTGTCAGGCGATCCCCGTATTAAATGCGCATGCGATACAGTCGGTTGGTAAGGCGATTCGGACGAGGTTGCTGCATGACAAAGTCTGCCCGAGCTGTGCTTCGGGCGAGCCAAGGGTGCGTCTGCTGATTGAGGGGATCCTCGGGCGAGGCGTGAATTCGTCCGGGGCTACTGTCCTTGCCCGAGGCTGGGCTCGGATGAGGTCGTGTCCTTTGATAGATGAAGACCGCATTTTATCGGTCGTTTATGGTTTGTTCTGAAGATGTTTTCCAGCCGGATTAAGGTGCATTGGGGGTACCCCTAATTACGGTCCCCGACAGTAGCCCCTGAGCCTCGAAGGGAGTGTAGGTACTTGCTTGGAGGTTCTGCCGGATTTTTCGCAAGGGGACCGGCCCTTCTCGGTTATGCTTTGCTCCGGTGGGTGCACGCGAGTGCACCCTCCGGGTGTAGCCCCCGAGGCCTCGGAGGAGTGGTTTGACTCCTCTGAGGTCTTAATCCTTTTTGTGATGCCTCGGTCAGCCTTGTCGTTCCCTCATGCGGCCCGGCCGCAGTCCGGGTGCATGGTCAGGCTCCGAGTCTTCAAGCTGGTTTGTCGATGTGGTCAATGGTTTGGCCATAGCCTGGTGCGAGAGCAGCCCCTGAGCCTCTGCACAGAGTGAGAGGACGATCAAGGACCATCTCGACTTCTATTATACGCCCCTTCGTCGCCTTTTCGCAAGGAGGAAGGGGGAAAGCGCCATGTTACCCCCGGGGGGCACCGAACATGGTGTTTCCGGTGAGCTGCTAACGGGTGATCCGAGTGGACGCCCGAGCCCCGTTCGCTCAGGGTCGGCTAGTGGCCCAGAGGCACGCTCCAAAAGTACCTGCAGGTGATTTGCCGGACCCGGACCCATTCGATAGGGTCCGAGGGCTCGATGCCTCCCTCCGGTGGGATTCGTTACAAATCGTTCCCGCTGGTCTCGGAAATGTCCTAGGGTACCTCGGGAGCGTAGCCCGAGCCTCGGCCATGTAACGGACGTACCCAGGGTCATCCCTAACTCTGCGTGCTCTAGGGCGGCTGTCGAACCCTTCTGAGGGGCCAGCCTTCGAACCCCTGATCAGTAAAGGGCTCGGAGCCCGAGTGCTCTAGGCGGTTGCTGAACCCCGGAGGGCGCAACCTTCGAACCCCTGATCAGTAGGAGGGCTCGGGGCCTGTTTCCTTCGCCGAGAAGGATCCTTTTCGTATTATCCCTTTCTCGGTCCCTATGGCAAGAGAGAGAGAGAGGAAAAGGATATAAATTTAAATAAGGTGGCGCACCTTTTTTGACGCGGTCATCATGACAGAGACGAAACGGCGCCTGCTTCGCCTGCCGGAGGTGTCGCTTGCCCTTCGAGTTTGAATTCCGCGGCGCGTTCGGGTGAAGCCTTCGGTGGATCTCGCCCGGGCCTCTATATACCCGGAAGAGGGGCTGGTGGTGGTTCTTTACCCTGCCGCTTGCGCTTGCCTTCTGCTTTGGTTTCCGCAACCTAAGAGAGCAGCCAGAGAAAAGGAAACCACACACCTCATCCCTTCCGCCTCTACCACCCCCGTCCGGCGATGGCGGACAAGGTGACCGTCATTCCGCCGCGCGACCCGTGGCCTTTCTCCACCATCGTTGTGGAGGATCTGGAGGCCCTCATTGCCGATGGTCTGCTCCGTCCCCACTCCGATGGGTCGCAGCCGAAGTGGATGGCCCCCGCAAGCGAGGCTGACCCGACTCCGCCGCCGGGGTATGTGGTCAGCTTCATCCCCTTCCATGAGCGGGGGTTTGGAGTGCCAGCGAGCCGCTTCATGCGGGCGCTCCTGCACCATTACGGGGTGGAGCTGCATAACTTCAACCCCAACTCTATCACGCAAGCGACCATCTTCGCGGCGGTTTGCGAGGGTTTTTTGGGGATTGACCCTCACTGGGACCTGTGGACCCATCTCTTCATCGCGGAGTTCTTCGCCGCGATGACGGAGGCGAAGAAGGTCCGTATGGCGGTGCGGGCCGGTGGCTGCACCCTCCAGCTGAGGCCGAGGCGCGCGCAGCAGTACATCCCCGCCTCCCTTGCATCTTCGAACAAGGGGTTGCAGAACCGGTGGTTTTATCTCCGGAACAACGGCGGGATGCTTCCGCCATTTTCTCAACAAGTGGTGACTGCCGCCGGCACTAACTGGCGCTAGGGGCCACGCGTGAGAACCAGGAAAAGCTCCAGCCTATTCTGCAGGCCTTGCAGAAGTTACGAGATGCGGGCCTTACCGCTGCGTGGGTCGTCACCGCTATCCATCGTCAGAGGGTGCTCCCTTTGATCGAGCGGCGGCTGCGGCTTGCGGAGATGAAGCCGGGGTCGATTTGGAGGACTCGCGGATGTCCTCAGCCTCCCTCTCCACCGACGAACTCCTCAAGCGGGTAGCAAGTACGGTAGGGAAACCGGATGTCGGCGCCCTTAGCCAGCCCGCGATGCGCCCTGACCGCGGGTATGTGTCCCTGGTAAGTGTCTGATCCTCCTTCTATTTCGCGTTGGGTTCTCTACGCTTTTGATCCTCACTGTTGGGATTTTTGTTCGTCCCTAAGGGTTGAGGATTTATAAACCCGTCTGGCCCCCGGTCCCGGAGGACGCGGTGGACCGAGCCGCGCGGAGGCTTGCCGCGGAGAAGGAGAAGGAGAAGAAGGACGCGGAAAAGGCCCGAGCTCGCGAGAGGATGCTAGCTCGGGAAGCTTTGGAAAAGCGTCGTCGGAGGCAGGCGAGGGAAGGGCTCTCGAGAGAGTCGTCGCCAGAGACGCCTAACGACGACGATGATGACGATGATGATGACGACATGGCGGCCCGACTTGGCCTCAGCCCGGACCCGAGACTGGGCCAGGGGTCGCCGAGCCAGCCTCCAAGTGGGCTGGCACCATCAGCGCCTAGGGCCGTGACACCAAGGTCCCAATCCGAGGAGCGGGGGCAGGTCGAGGGGGTACTTGACCCCTTGGCCGAGACAGTTGTTGTGACTCCGGGGGTCAGGCCGATCCGCCTGTTCCCTAAGAGCAGGTGCCTACGCTGGCTGCACAGGAGGTCGGTCCCTCGACCGTCGTGACGACGCCTGGGCAGACCGCTCCCTCGGCGCCTCGGGCATCCGAGGCGGAAACGGCGCCGAAGCCGGCGGCGGGGCAGCCTCCGGCAGCGCCTGCGGTGATAGGGGCCCGAGGGGCCTCCCCACAGGCACGATTGGTCTTGCTCCAGAGCGAGTAATTATCTGAGGATACCTCTATTTTGGTCTTTCGCTGTGTGCCCTGAACTTCCTCTCTCTTTCTTTTAGCAAGCGGAGGCAGGGCTCGGCTGGTCTGGCCCCCACGAAGGCTCTTAAGACGAAGCCGGCTTCGGCGGCCGGTGCTGCGGCGCGCCATGCCAGTTGGTTGGCCTCCGCGCAAGGCGCCCTCCAGCGGGGGGCCTAGGCGGCACGAGTTGCCATGGGGCAAGCCTCCCTGGCTGACCTCCCCGTTGGAGCGGCCATCATGCCGGGGGAGGGTGTTGACGCGGTCGCGGCCTTGAGCCTACCTGACTGGTTGTCGGCGCCGGCATCGACTCCCGCCGGGGCTGTCGCTGATTCGCCCGCGGAACCGCCCGTCGCTGCCGACGTCGGGACGGTTCAGGTGTCACCGCCCGTGGTCATCCCCGACCTCCCCGTTCTCGGCCACGAGGAGAGTGCGGCTATCGTTGCCGAGGCTGGTGATCAGAGGCCCGCCACCTTAGCCGAGGAGAGGCCTAGTACGTTGACGGCGGCGGTACCTGACGCGTCGGCTGTAGGGGGACCCGATGCCTCGGTGGACTGGCGTGCAGAACCGCGACCTGTCCTAGGGAGCAGCGGCCTCATCCCTGTGCAGCTCAATCCCAACGAATGGTGCGGGCAGCCGCTCCAGTTCTGGGGCCGCGGCATCTCGGAGCCCCTCCTCCTCCTCAAAGATGAGTTGGAGAAGAAGGCTCGGGATAGTTTCCGTGAGTATACTGAGGCGGCGATGAGGTCGCTTCGGTCGACCATGGAGACCCTTTCCAGGGACGTTCCCAAGGTTTTCCAGATAAGGACTTTAGTTGCACACCTCGCGTGACCAGGGCATTCTTTGTGACATCTCGTTTTCCTTCCTCAGGAGCTCGCGGACGCGAGCACTGCTAAGTCGCTGTTCATCCGCCGCGAAAGCGGCGTTTGGAGGTCGCTGCGATCCCAGCAGACCGTGCTTGCCGAGGCCAATGAGCGCCTTGCCCAACGGAGCGCCGAGATGGCCGACCTTCGGTTGCTCTATGATGGGCTAAAGTCGGAGGCAGCAGAGGCGTGGACAGAGGCGACGTCGGCACGAGCGGAGGTTTTGTCGGCCCGGGAGCAGGTGGCTTCCCAGGCCGAGGAGATGCGGCAGCGGCAGCTAGAGCTTGGTCAGGCTATCGGCAAGCGGGACCAGTCTCGGAGCCAAGCTGCCGAGGCCGTGAGCCGGGCTGAGGCCCTTGCGGAGAGCCTGGCCGAGGCCGTCGGGTCTACCCAGTCCACGCTAGCCGAGGCCTCGCAGCAGCGTGCCCGGGCCGAAGGTATGTTTTGCCCGCTTTGTGACTTTGTTTTTGCCTCCATTCTTCTCCTTGTGTCTGAAGAATGTCGTCCTGCTGCCTGCAGGGTTCGAGATGGCTCTTAACGAGTCTGTCAAGAACTGCAAGGCGCTTGCCAAGGCGGCTGAGCAGAAGGAGGCCGAGTGTGTGGCCATGTCTGAGGCCATCTCGGCTTTCTGCCAGGCCTTTGGCCTCAACGGCGTCCCCTCGGGTAGCTCCCCCCAGAGTCATCTGCGAGCCTTGGGCGGCCACGTGCATAACAGACTCCGCAGGGCGCTGCACCACGGCGTTAGGCGGGCCTTCACCGTGCTCGCTTCCCACTACGACGTGGATCTGGAGCGGGTCAGCGAGGGGTACTGCCTACGCGACGAAGAGGAGGCTGCCTTAGCCGAGGTCCAGAGGCTTGACGCGGCCGTCGAGGGCCCAAGTGCGGCGCTGGCTTCCTCCTTTGAGGTGGAGATCCTTCCGCCCGTGTCGCCATCTGAGGTCGTGCCAGATCCTACCGAGGGTGGGAATAACACCGAGCGTGCTGCTCCTCCCCCTGCCGATGTCTGAGCCTGCAGGAACAGTTTGCTCGAAGTATGCGTATGTCTTTCATGGCCACTGAGGCCTAGACATTTCAATCGTCGGATTATAAAGTTGTGTTTTCTTTCCTCTTGTTTCGTGCGTTTGGACTTGTTCGGTAGTAGAATCGCTTATCCGAGCGTGAGTCACTTTTCGCGGAAGGTGACGAGTGAGGTATCCGTTTCTCGGAGGCGTAGGAGTCCCTCGGCTCGGTCGGCCTTGCCGCTTACGTGTTCTCCCGTCGTTTTTAGGATTCTGTTAGCGACGCAGTTGAAAGGGCACGAAAGTCGTTCTGGCAGAAAAGTTTTCGAGCGTTAGGACTTGTTCGGTAGCAGAATCGCTTATCCGAGCGTGAGCTACCTTTTCGCGGAAGGTGATGAGTGAGGCATCCGTATCCCGGAGGCGTAGGAGTCCCTCGGCTCGGTCGGCCTTGCCGCTTATGGTCTCTCTTGCTCGTCTTTAGGATTCTGTTATTGATACAGTCGAAATGCATGAAAGACGTTCCGGCGAAAGACTTTTTCGAGGAAAATTTTGACGTAGAGGGGGTTCCCCCCTTCTAGCCCCCGAGGGAGGATCGGGCTTTGTCGGGGCAAGGCTGATCCTTCCTTGATGGTTAGACTTTAATTACACATGTAAAGAAAGCGAGATACATGAACGACTTGAAACATTTTAAGGGTAAAAGCGACATAGCTGTTTGATGTTCCAAGCGTTGATGTAGACCTCGCCTTGATTGTTGGCTGACTTGTATGTCCCGGGCTTCAAAATCTTGGCGATGACGAATGGCGCTTCCTAGGGAGGGGTAAGCTTGTGGCGCCCTCGGGCGTCTTGTCACAGCCGAAGTACCAAGTCCCCCACTTGGAAGTCTTGGGGCCGAACCCCTCGGGTGTGGTAGCGTTGCAGGGACTGCTGATATCGCGCCTAGTGTAGTAAGGCCACGTCCCAAGCCTCTTCCAGCTGGTCCAACGAATCCTCTCGGCTGGTCTGGTTGCTTTGGTCGTCGTAAGCCTTTGTCCTTGGGGAACCGTATTCCAAGTCCGTGGGTAAGATGGCCTCGGCCCCATAGACTAGGAAAAACGGCGAGAAACCCGTGGCCCGGCTCGGCGTCGTCCTCAGACTCCAAACCACCGAGGGTAGCTCTTTTATCCACCGCTTGCCGAATTTGTTGAGGTCGTTGTAGATCCTCGGCTTTAGTCCCTGCAAAATCATACCGTTGGCACGCTCCAATTGCCCATTTGTCATTGGGTGAGCTACGGCGGCCCAGTCCACACGGATGTGGTGGTCCTCGCAGAAGTCCAGGAACCTTTTCCCAGTGAATTGCGTGCCATTGTCGGTGATGATTGAGTTTGGGACCCAAAGCGATGGATAATGTTTGTGAAGAACGCCACCGCCTGCTCGGACCTGATGCTGGTTAAGGGTCAGACCTCGATCCACTTGGAGAGTTTGTCGATGGCGACCAGCAGGTGTGTGAAGCCCTCGGGTGCCTTCTGCAAGGGACCGACGAGGTCTAGACCCCACACAGCGAAAGGCCAAGTGATAGGTATTGTCTATAGGGCTTGAGCGGGCAGGTGCGTCTGTATTACATAGAATTGACACCCTCGGCTGGAGCGTACAATCCTAGTGGCGTCGGCCACCGCGGTTGGCCAGTAGAACCCTTGTCGAAAAGCGTTTCCCACGAGGGCCCGAGGTGCTGCATGGTGACCACAAGCCCCCGAGTGTATTTCTTGTAACAGCTCTTGTCCTTGGGCAATGGATATGCATCGTTGGAGAATGCCTGAGGGGCTGCGGTGGTACAACTCCTTTTCATCACCCAGCAAAACGAACGACTTGGCGCGCCGAGCCAGCCGCCGAGCTTGGGCCTTGTCGAGGGGCAGCTCTCCTCGGAGGAGATATTCTAGGTACGGGGTCTGCCAGTTCAGGACCAGTGTGACCCCATTCCACTCCCCCTCAACGCGCAGGGCCTCACCCTCGGCGGCCGAGGGTACCTCGGGCTGGGCCGAGGCCTCCTCGGGCGCGTCGTCGAGTTTGACAGATGGCTAATATATATCCTTGGAGAAGACATCCGGGGGAACTGTCATTCGCCTCGAGGCTATTTTTGCCAGCTCATCTGTGGTTTCGTTGTACCGTCGAGCAACATGGTTGAGTTCTAGCCCGTAGAACTTGTCTTCCAAACGTCGAACTTCGTCGCAGTAGGCCTCCATTTTTTGGTCGCATCAGTGGGAGTTCTTCATGACCTTGTCAATGATGAGCTACGAGTCGCCACGAGCATCGAGGCGCCGAACCCCTAGCTCGACGGCAATGCACAGGTCATTAATCAAGGCCTCGTACTCGGCCACGTTGTTTGACACTGGAAAGTGGAGGCGCAGTATGTAGCGCACCTGTTTCCCGAGGGGTGAGATGAAGAGCAAGCCAACACCTGCTCCTGTTTTCATCAACGACCCGTCGAAGTACATGGTCCAAAGTTCAGGCTGTATTGGGGCCGTCGGCAACTGGGTGTCAGTCCATTCAGCCAGGAAGTCGGCCAAGACTTGAGATTTTATGGCCTTCCGAGGGGCAAATGAAAGTGTTTCGCCCATGAGTTCAACTGCCCAATTTGCTATCCTCCCCGAGGCCTCTCGGCTCTGGATGATTTCTCCCAGGGGGAAAGATGACACCACAGTAACCAGATGAGACTCGAAGTAGTGTCGCAGCTTTCGCCGTGTCAGAATCACTGCGTACAGCAGCTTCTGGATTTGTGGGTAGCGGACTTTGGTCTCGGATAGCACTTCGTTGATGAAGTAGACTGGCCTCTGGACGAGCAGTGCGTGCCCTTCTTCCCGTCTCTCGACTACGATCGCGGCGCTGACCACCTGAGTGGTTGCGGCTACGTAGATCAAGAGGGCTTCTCCCGCAGCAGGGGGCACCAAGATGGGCGCATTTGTAAGGAGCGCCTTTAAGTTTCTGAGGGCTTCCTCGGCCTCGGGGGTCCAAGTGAAGCGCTCGACCATCCTTAAGAGGCGATACAAGGGCAACCCTTTCTCGCCGAGGCGCGAGATGAAGCGGCTCAGAGCCGCATGGCATCCCATGACCCTTTGTACTCCTTTTAAATCTTCGATGGGCCCCATGTTGGTGATGGCCGCGATTTTCTCCGGGTTGGCTTCGATGCCTCGTTCGGAGACGATGAACCCTAAGAGCATGCCTCGGGGGACTCCGAAGACACACTTCTCGGGATTGAGTTTCACGTTGTTCGCTTTCAGGCAACTGAATGTTGCCTCAAGGTCAGAGAGGAGGTCAGAGGCTTTCCTTGTTTCGATGATGATGTCATCAACGTAAGCCTCGACCGTTCTATCGATGTGTTCTCCGAACACATGGTTCATGCACCTCTGGTAGGTGGCACCTGCATTCCTCAAGCCAAATGGCATTGTAGTATAACAATACATGCCAAAAGGTGTGATGGAAGAAGTCGCGAGCTGGTCGGACTCTTTCATCTTGATTTGGTGATAACCCGAGTAGGCATCGAGGAATGACAGGGTTTCGCACCCAGCAGTGGAGTCCACAATTTGGTCGATGCGTGGCAGAGGGTAGGGAACCTTCGGACATGCTTTGTTTAGACCAGTGTAGTCTACGCACATCCTCCATTTCCCACCCTTTTTCTTTACAAGCACAGGGTTAGCTAACCATTCGGGATGGAATACCTCTTTGATGAACCCTGCAGCCAGTAGCTTGTAGATCTCCTCGCCTATGGCCCTGCGCTTTTCTTCATCAAAACGGCGTAGGGACTGCTTCACCGGTCGGGCCCCAGCTCGGATGTCCAGTGAGTGCTCGGTGACATCCCTCGGTATGCCCGGCATGTCCGAGGGACTCCACGCAAAAACTTTGGCATTTGCGCAGAGAAAGTCTACGAGCACTGCTTCCTATTTGGGGTCGAGCTCGGAGCCGATCCTGACTTTCTTGCCGGCGTCATTGCTGGGGTCAAGAGAGACGGACTTGACCACCTCGGCCAGCTCGAAGTTGCCGGCGTGCCGCTTCGCGTCGGGCGCTTCCTTGGAGAGGCAATCCATGTCGGCGATGAGGGCTTCGGACTCGGCGAGGGCCTCAGCGTACTCCACGCATTCCACGTCGCACTCGTAAGCGTGGCGGTACGTGGGCCCGACGGTGATGACTCCCTTGGGGCCAGGCATCTTGAGCTTGAGGTAAGTGTAGTTGGGGATGGCCATGAACTTGGCGTAGCACGGTCTCCCCAGCACCGCGTGATAGGTCCCTCGGAACCCAACTACCTTGAAGGTGAGGGTTTCCTTTCGGAAGTTGGAGGGAGTTCCGAAGCAGACGGGCAAGTCGATCTGCCCAAGGGGCAGGATACGCTTTCTGGGCGCAATCCCGTGGAAGGGTGCTGCACCAGCCCGGATCTCGGACTGATCAACCCCCAAAAGCTCCAGGGTCTCGGCGTAGATGATGTTGAGGCTGCTGCCTTCGTCCATGAGGACCTTGGAGAGCCTAACATTGCCGATGATCGGGTCGACGACGAGCGGGTACCTTCCTGGGCTCAGCACGAAGTCGGGGTGGTCGCCTTGGTCGAAGGTGATAGGCTTGTCGGACCAGTCTAAGTAGACTGGCGCTGCCACCTTTACCGAGCAGACCTCCCGGCGCTCCTGTTTGCGGTGCCAAGCTGAGGCGTTCGCCACCTGCCCACCGTAGATCATGAAGCAGTTGTGGACCTCCAGGAACTCCTCTTCCTTGTCGCCCCCTTGTGGTTGCCTTGGTCTTTGCCACCTTCTGCCGAGGGTCCAGCCTTGTTGAAGTAGCGTCGGAGCATGTCGCACGCCTCGAGGGTGTGCTTGACGAGACCCCGGTGATAGGGGCACGACTCCTTGAGCATCTTGTCGAACGCGTTGGCCCCTCTGAGAGGCTTCCGAGGGCTCCTGTGCTCGGCAGCGGCGACAAGATCCGTGTCGACGGCGCTGCGCTTCGCTTGCACCTTCTTCTTGGCCTTCTTCTTCGCGCCACGCTGGGCGGATGCCTCGGGGGCGTCTTCCTTCTGCCCTCCCTGAGGCTGCTTGTCTTTCCGGAAGATGGCTTCGACCGCCTCCTGACCAGAGGCGAACTTGGTAGCAATGTCCATCAATTCGCTCGCCATGGTAGGAGTCTTGCGCCCTAGCTTGCTCACCAGGTCTCGGCATGTGGTGCCAGCGAGGAATGCCCCGATGACGTCCGAGTCGGTGATGTTGGGCAGCTCGGTGCGCTGCTTCGAAAACCTCCAGATGTACTCTCGCAGGGATTCCCCTGGCTGCTGGCGACAGCTTCGGAGATCCCATGAGTTCCCAGGGCGCACGTACGTACCCTGGAAATTCCCAGCGAAAGCCTTGACCAGGTCGTCCCAGTCGGAGATCTGCGCAGGAGGCAGAGCTCTCGGCTTGTCGGACAGCGGCGTCTTCCAGGAGGCCCTTGAGCTCACCCTGGATACGTCGCCCTTCGGTGGTGGATGGCTCCGGCATCGCCCGAAGCAACATTGCTGCTGCGGCTAGGCTCTGGCCGGCCCCGTTGAAGGACGGGGGTGGCATCGCCCTGGCATCGTTAGTAATACGGCGCTGGACGTCCTGGGCTCGATGGCGCGCTCCTCCAGCGAGTGCCTGGCCTGCCCACTCCTGCTCAATGTTTTGCCGGAGCTGCACAAGTCGCCCCGCTTCTTCGTCGAGCTTGGCCTGCATGTCACGGAGTTGCTCGAGCTGTGTGTCCTGACCCCCGCAGGGACTTGGACCACAGCTAGCTCCCGCGGGATCTCAACACGAGACGCAGGTGCAAGGGCGCCATTACTTCCTGGCATACCGAGGTGGTTTTCTCCGTCGTGATCCTCCTGATCGATGTGGTAGCACTCGCGAGTTGGGTCGCAACCCTCGTCGCCAAGGCTGTGACCATCATCAGAGCAGCCGGAGAGGCAATGGTCACATGCGGACATGAAGTCGCGCATGGCACCGGGATCACGGAGTCCGGAGAAATCCCAACTGACGTTGGGGTCGTCCTCTTCCTCGGAACCCACAGGTCCGGAGGTTGAGACAACCGTCAGTCGGTCCCAAGAGGACCACATATGGTACCCCAGAAGGTCAGGATATGCCCTAGCGAAAGCGCTCACCGAAGCGGGGTCGCTTGGTGGATCAAAACTGAATCTAAAGGGAACAGGGTGGAAAACGGATGGTACCTTTTGGTCGATGGATGGTGGCGAAGTCGCGCTGGGGACGGACTGCACCGTTATCGCAGGTACGAGGCTAACGCCCAGCAAGTCCTTCGCGAGGGTGCTGGCGTCATCAGTCCGCTTGAGGTTGGCCCGTTGCGGGGAAGCGACACCCGTCGTTGCCTCAGGTGCGAGGACAACACCCGACATGTCCCCCGCAGGGGTGCCGGTGTCGTCGACTCGCTCTGGTTTGACAGCCGATGAGGTGTCACCTCCTGCCTGGCAATGGTTGCCCCTTCTCTATCTCCTCCAGCGAGGAGGGTGGCGGGGTAAACCCGGGCGTTCCTCTTCTGCCATGGGGAGATGCCGTCGTCGAGTTCGCCTCCGCCGGGCGAGCCGTCGACCGTCATCGTGCTGCGAGGGGAGCAGTACCATGTCGTAGCCACCGTCGAGGGACATGAACTCGAGACTTCCGAAGCGGAGCACCGTCCCGGGCTGAAGAGGCTGCTGAAAGCTACCCATCTGGAACTCAACGGGAAAGTATTCGTTAACACGCAGCGAGCCCCTACCTGGCGCGCCAACTGTTGGTGTTTCGGACCCGGGGGGTCCTCAGCTGGACCAACTAGTGAATTTTAGTGCCGCGTGCCCCTGTCCAGATGGGTTGATGCAAGATGGAACACAATCGATGGGACGAGGCTTATATTATCCTGCACCAGGGGGTGCTTGCAGTAGGGGTTACAAGCGTTGCGGGAGAGCGAGAGGGAGAGAGAGAGAGAGAGAGAGAGAGAGAGAGTGAGAGAGAGAGAGAGAGAAGGAGAGGGTTCGGCCTTGAGGTGAGCCGTCTGAGGCTGCCTGTACCGCGTCTCTCCTACTCTGCCTGCCTCCGCTCGTCTGTGCCGTGCGTCAGTGTGTTCGTACGCTGTACGTTCGTCCCATGTTCTCTCTCCCCCCGTTCCTCCTTTTTTCCTCTTTTTTTTGAACACAAGCGATGGGACCCTGGACACCCCCTTTTATAGACACAAGGAGATGCCCAGCTGTACAATGGGGGTGTAGCTTGGAGCTAACGTGGCTGGCAGGGAAGTGCCCTGAGCCCCGTACAGATAATAACGTGGCCGTCGGGGGAGCGCCTTGAGCCCTGTAGAGGTAATAACGTGGTCGTCGGGGGAGTGCCTTGAGCCATGTAGTGGTAATAACGTGGCCGTCGGGGGAGTGCCTTGAGCCCTGTAGTAGCATAGCTGATGGTGCGACATGGATCCTGCTGACGTTTCCTTGCTTCCGTAGGGGGTTGAGAGCAGCCGACATCATGGGCGCACGCGGGGAACCATCATTACCTGTTACCAGAGTAACTTAGATGGGACACCGGTCTTGTTCCTTCGTAGCCTGAGGCGGCTAGCTAAGGGTAGGGCAATGATGGATCCCCAGTAGCGTAGCTGATACGAGGCCGAGGTCGGGCGAGGCGACGACTTCTCCGAGGCCGAGGCTGAGGCCGATGCCCAGGGTCGGGCGAGGCGGAGACCTTCTCCCGAGACCGAGGCTGAGGCCGAGGCCTAGGGTCGGGCGAGGCGGAGACCTTCTTCCAAGGCCGAGGTCGAGGCCGAGGCCGAGGCCTAGGGTCGGGCGAGGCGGAGACCTTTTCCCGAGGCCGAAGCTGAGGCCGAGGCCTGGGGTCGGGCGAGGCGGAGCTCCCTGTTGCGCCCGAGGTCGAACTCGGGGGAGGTCGTGACTTGCTGTTGTCGGCCCTTCCCTGATAGCTGGCACAGTCGCCGGAGCAGGGTGAACAACGTTGTTTTCCTGTCAGAACGGTCAGTAAAGGGGGGGGGGGGGCGAAGTGACTGTGGTCACTTCGACCTTGCCGACTGAGGCACGCGTGTCAGGATAAGGTGTCAGGCGATCCCTGCATTAAATGCGCATGCGATACGGTCGGTTGGTAAGGCGATTCGGACGAGGTTGCTGCATGACAAAGTCTGCCCGAGCTGTGCTTCGGGCGAGCCGAGGGTGCGTCTGCTGACTGAGGGGATCCTTGGGCGAGGCGTGAATTCGTCCGGGACTACTGTCCTTGCCCGAGGCTGGGCTCGGATGAGGTCGCGTCCCTTGATAGACGAAGCCCGCGTTTTATCGGTCGTTTATGGTTTGTTCTGAAGATGTTTTCCAGCCGGATTAAGGTGCATTGGGGTACCCCTAATTACGGTCCCCGACAACAGCCAACTCTTTTCCAATTGCTTTTCTCCTGTTTCTAGCACTTAGACACAATACATTAGTACCCAAATCAATATACTAAGTCTAGAAACATACCTTGTTACATGATTTGCACTTCTTCAATCTTTGGCACAATTTAACACTTAGAGAATATGTGTTGAGCACTTAATCACCAAAACACTTTAGAAATGGACCAAGGGCATATTTCCCTTTCAGGATGCTATAACCCGGTGAGGAATTCCCCATTGACATCTCTAGTGCATACCGGTTCATATTGTGTATGATCTAATCCTGGTGGTCGGAAATAGATCTAACGGACGAAAACAGCCCGTAACCTTTCGGCCGCCACTTTTTTACGTAAGATCCCCTACCTTTTTAATTTATGAACCTGTAGTCCACTCATGGTATAGAATAATTACAGCCTGGTCCTATTTTTCACACATTAGCCCTTGAACCTTCCTATAATTATGGCCGCAGTCCATGAATAGCGGGGTAATGATAAAATTAATTCGAAATCAATTTTTAATGCCTAAATAATTCTAGAAAAAACTTAGAAAATGTATAACTCATTCATTTTAACTCATTTTGATTCATTCTAGTTACATTGAACTCATAATAACATTGTCTACGTAATAACAACATTAGTTTTTATCATAACACATATTCTCATAATGACATTAGCTTTCTAATTAAAGTTAACCTATCTATAATTATAATCTGACTAAAATATGATTTCTAATTAAGTTATAATCCAGATCAAAGTTGAGTTAACTATTTATGGTATATTTTCTCATATGATGTATAATCACCAATTTATAATATAGTTTAATATTTAATTACATAATAACATAGATCATCCATGAACCATGTATTTTTAACCATAACTTCGATTTTAGTGATTCTCGAGCCTACGATCTCGTAGTATCGCGTAGAATATTCTTACGTTGTTTGTTCTCATGTTTGGTACTGTTTTGTTTATGTACTCCTTGTCTATCTGTATGTATTGCTATGAGTAGCAGTGAGGTCACGATAAATCTGAAGACTAATTTGGTGAAGTACCTAGGAATCTCGAGTCTAAGGCAAGTTGTGCCCTTGATCACTTTTCTCTTTACCTAATAATGTTCTCTGTTAATCACTGTGACATGCTCAGGTTAATTTGATGGGACCTAATAGGTTTCTCTAGATTTGTTTACCCCACCTTTTGCAGACAGATGAACTATTGGTAGACTTGCTATTGCTCTACCTAGTTTTAGGATTAATGTTACATTTGAATTATAATCATGTTCCAATTATGTTGTTGTTTTAATGATTATTCATAATAAGATCATTGTGTTAATTGGAACATGAAGCTTAACTTGAGATAACAGTGCTACCACAAGGGTGGAATGAGACGTCCTTAGTCAAGTAACTAGAAAAGCTAGGGAAAGATTACCTTACCCAAAAGGGGCAAGCGGGGAGGCGTCGCTGCATAGTATAGGGAGGTCATTGGGTCGAACTGCCACGATGACATTTCGGGCGAGGGATTCCTATGCTTCCTTCTTTCTCGAATTCGTAGTAGTTTTCTTGAACTAGTGGAACTTTAGAAAGGCCTCATAGTGCTATCCTATATCGCTTCCTCGGTAGAGGTGTGTGGGATCCGTATAACACCGTGGCAAATGGGTAACACGACTTGTGGGTAAAGATGCACAACCTTTGCAGAGTGTAAAACTGGTATATCGGCCGTGCTCACGGTCAAGAGCGACTCAGGACTCTCGCATGATTAACTTATGGAACTAAACTTAATTTGTCATATGTATTGCATTGTATGTGTTATTATTAATTGTGATCTCTTATTTATTTGGGTTGATATCTACTTATACTGAGTAACTGCTAATAAAATTTTGACCAACTTTAAAAGTAATGCTTAACTTTAACCATCTCCTTTGGTAAGCCTTACACTTCACATGAGCCCCACTGTAAGTGAGCCCATGCACATTATTCCCCATAACTTGTTGAGCGATGAACGTACGTGAGCTCACTCTTGCTGTATTCACATCCCTCAGGTCAAGGACAACCACATGCACCACAAGATAAGGAGCATGAAGGATGCCACAATGAGTTCGTGAGAGGTCTAGGCCATCGTCTCCCAGTCAAATATGGTTGCGGGATCGTTGTCTTCGTATGATGTAATTATTTAACTATTTTGTACATAACTCCATTATATATTAAGGATGTGACATTCGTTTTTGTACCATGAGTTCTCATATGTGTGAGACTTAATACTAGCACACATTTGATTCGCGTCTGGGTTTAGCCTTTAAATCCAGGTGTGACACATCTCTAATCGTAAAACAGAAGGCTTCGACCCGATCCAATATGAAATAAGATCTACAAATTTCTGTAGTTCTTTTTATCCTAGGTTTGTTAGATTCCTCAAATTTTTTTAGATCCCTATCATTTATATTACCAACAATCATGTTCACAACTAGAATCAGAGAATCTGTAAAGACCCTGTGTTGGACTCCACCGTAGCAAAGGATTGGATATAACTGTACATGTCACATATAGGCCGGTCTAACACGACACATGTCCGCAAAAATATACCCCTAATTATAAGACCCGCAAAAATATATATCTAATTATAGACTGTGTCAGCATGTGGATCCAGCCATATTTAAAATATATATATATATATATATATATAAACAAAAAATACATAATATATATTGGGTCGTGCAGAATATATATTGGGTTCAGCCATATTTAGTAGGCTTCGATAGTGCTTAGTTAAATAAGCCGTGACATACCAGCCTATGAGCTTAACTTGAGGTCCAGATATGACTTATATATTAGGCTGTGTCGCTCTAAACCCACAATTAAATTTGATTGTGACAGGTCTATCTAAAATTATGTGCTTTGATTAGATACAACACAAATGTACACCTCATACCGTGTAGCACGGCGGATTCCCTCGAACCCAAAAACGCACATCGAAGTGTTTGATACGTTTGCCGGCGCATCCCCACGGGCCACGGCCCAAACCGAACACACCGACCCGAACCGCACGTCTCCTCCGGTCCTCCCCTAAACTTCCCCTCCTCTCCTCACGCCGACCACCGCCGCCGCCGCCGCCGCCGACTACTCATCCCCACAACCGCATCAATCAATCGCTCGCGCTAGGGTTTCTGCCCGCCCCCATCCTGGGGCTCCATGGTCCTGGCTCGATTTGCTGTGAGGGTGGCTGCTCCGAGCTCTTAGCCATCCGTCGCCGCTGTAGCCCACTGCTGCGGGGGTGCTCGCGGCTGCCGCTGGTGTCGGAGACTAGGGTTTTGGGTCTGCCAGGCGGAGGAGGGTGCATTGGTTGGCGTGCGCATGGGGATGGTGCCCAACGGGCTCCTGCCCAGTGCGTCCGCCAGGGTGACGCGGCGACTGGACCCCGAGCGCTGGGCGGTTGCTGAGGGCCGCACGGCGGAGTTGATCGCGCGCATCCAGCCCAACGCGTACTCCGAGAGGCGAAGGCTGGCCGTGTACCACTACGTGCAGCGGCTCATCATGAACTGCCTCTCCTGCCAGGTAGGGTTCCTGCTTACCAAGTGGTCCGATTGCCCACGACAGGTAGTAATGGAGATTAGCATTTGTTTGAAATATGCTCTTAGAGGCGGCGAGGGCTGCTGTGTAGTTGCATAGATGTGACTTCTACTTTAGAACTGGCTAGAGTAATAATCGATGTTTTACTTTCTGTTATTCAAATATTTGTCTGAGCAACCACAGCTTATTCTAGAGCAATGTTTTCAAGTCGGACGACTTGTTGATCATTCTAGCTGACCGACTAGGGCGATTAATAATCACGATTAGCCGGACGACTTGGGCGATTAATCGTGATTGGTCCAAACCGACTTCGACGATTAATCGCGACTCGGACGACTTGAAAACATTGTTCTGGAGAGAGTGCTCATTGGAAATGGTGGTTTATGGTTCCACAGGGCCTCTGGTCACTTTACACCAATGCTTCGGATCTGAGACTTGTTTCGAAGCATGAAGCTTTCATACAATGGGGTTGACTGGGAAAAAATAATACGTGCTTTGGGGAAGAGCATGAATAGACCCTGGATAGTGTATAGTTGAATTGTATTGCCCTCTCTATGCACATTCCTGTGACATGAGGTATATGAAAATTCTGTTTGATGGTTATAATCAATAGCCATATGTGGCTGTATGAAAATCCTAGCTTGTCTGTTGGGATGAGCATTTTCTGTGCAGCATAGGAGGGAGTGTAATAAATAGCGGGCTATGCACATGTAGCAGCAGGGCTTTCTTGAGGCTAAGACCCAGCTATAGCGGGCTAAAACAGCTAAACTGAATGTGAGTACAATTAGTGGTGTAATGCTCAAAACAGCTATAGCTGTCTACAGCGGCACCTATAGCCGGCTATTTATTTCCTTGCTAGAAGGTGCATCGGGATACCACTTTTACCTTCACGCTTCTTTGATGATTGAAATAGACTTGTTTATTTGTCTTATACTCTTATGCATGTCTAGGGGGGAATTTTTCACTAGCATTTTGGACGTTCCTGCTCTTATCTTCAGTATGCAGTTGACTATATATGCTTCACAGAGAATTGGTCTCTTCCTCTCTGCAGGTTTTTACCTTTGGGTCAGTCCCTCTCAAGACTTACTTACCTGATGGTGACATTGATGTCACTGCTTTTAGTAATAGTGAAGAACTAAAGGAGATTTGGGCAAATCTTGTCCGGGATGCATTGGAGCGCGAAGAGAAGAATGAAAATGCTGAATTTCATGTAAAGGAAGTCCAATATATTCAGGCAGAGGTATTTTCCCCTGTGGTATCTCTTTTAGTTGCTGTATAAGCATCAGAGAAGCTCAATTCAAGGTTCTGCCTCTGCAAAATGTGTACCCATAATAGAGTTTAAATTAGCATCATGGGCTCATGGCTGCATTTACGACTTTATGATTGTGTCAAAGTTATTACCAGAAGTTGCCTATTGTATGCTGTGCATATGAATCTGTACATAATACAATATCTAAGTTAAACTTCAGTTTAGTATGTAGCCGCCGTTCTTTTAATACAATTCTTTGCAGAATGTAGCCTGGGAAAAACAGCTATGCTAATAGCAATATGCCATTAAGTTTCAGGAGGATTATGTTTCTGAAGACACTTAGAGCATCATCCCTAGTTTTTAGTACAGAAAATGCATCTGATATCCTTTTTTATTGCTCCCTTCCCTTTTCTTCTTTCAGGGAATATACCATGTTTAAGGATGTTCCACCTATATTATTTTTTTCATACATTTGTGTCATTCTCTCATGTTTCATGTATCATGTACAGGTAAAGATTATAAAGTGTCTTGTGGAAAACATTGTTGTTGACATCTCATTTAATCAAGTTGGTGGACTATGCACACTATGTTTTCTTGAAGAGGTGTGTTCTTACTTTCCAAATCCAGTTTAATTTGTATATGCAGAGCACATGCTCAAAACTTTTACCATTTATATCTTTTAATCCTGTAAGAAATCAACTGCTTAAATATGATTGATTTTCTGCCTATATTTGTTTCTAATGATTGCATTTTAATAGATTGACAACTTGATCAGCGAAAACCATTTATTCAAGAGGAGTATCATATTAATAAAGGCATGGTGTTTCTATGAGAGTCGTATTCTTGGAGCTCACCATGGTCTTATATCTACTTACGCATTGGAGACGCTTGTTCTGTACATATTTCATATATTCAACAACTCTTTCACCGGGCCTCTTGAGGTGAATTTACTTTATTGTCTTTTATATGTATCCTGACATGAAACCAGTGCTTATTTTCTATTCATGCGTGCACAGGTGTTGTACCGCTTCTTAGAATTTTTCAGCAACTTTGATTGGGAGAAATTTTGTTTGAGCTTGTGGGGCCCAGTTCCTATTAGTTCACTTCCAGATATGACTGGTAATCTATATGTATTGCTTTGTTTTGATAGATCAATGCTTGATTGAGGCTTGGACGTATTGATAGTTCATGTTACATCATGCAGCGGAACCCCCACGGATGGACAGTGGTGAATTGTTGCTGAACAAGTCCTTCTTGGATACCTGTAGTTCTGCATATGGAGTTGTGCCTCACACCCAGGAGAACCACGGTCAACCATTTATTTCAAAACACTTTAATGTTATTGATCCTTTACGTACAAACAACAATCTTGGAAGAAGTGTCAGTAAAGGTAACTAAGATGTGGGAACTTGCTTTATGGTTTACCTTACTGGTGAATTGAACAGAGTAAATGTTCTTTGGTAGTTTGGCTTCACTTATTTCCATACAATTGATGGTGTGCTGTGTTCGATTTGATGATTTTTACTGTGACCCTGTGGTATTTGTAATGTTAGACTACTATACCATGCACTGGACATGTGGTAATTGATTGCTAGTTTGCTACATCAATGTTTGACTGTTCAAGTTTTCTTCTTTTGAATGGGGAATTTTGTGGCAATATTCTTTTGCTGTCACAGTAGCTATTTTATAGCGTAATCAAGAAACTATATATTAGATTTAATCAGTTTAACTAGTTATGACACATTTTCTGTTAGCAGAAGTATTTGGTCAAAACTCAAAAGTCCACATAACTGTAACTCATTCTAGCTTATGTCCTGGTGGAATGTCACTGTTATGCAGATATATGCATTAATTTTTCTAGCAAATCAACCTAATACTGGCAATGAGATTTTTGTTCTTTTCTTATGCTGTAACAGGTCCTCTGTAGCTGTAGTTTACTTCGTTGTCTGGTCTATTCTGGTCTTTCTAGCTATGCTAAGATGTTTGGCACTTGAACAAAATAGCAGCCTCATGTCGAAGCTATATATTCTCACCAGTCATCTGGTGTATGTTAATCATTACGTGAGTATATAATTTGAGTGTTGTGATCCAATCTTGTTAGTGCCAACTTGACAAAATTATATGGCCTCAATTTTAAGCTCCATGCATCCCTCCTCGGCAGATTTCATTTACTAGAATTCTTGTCAAACTGGTTAAGAGATACAAATAGGCCTTAAACAGCAACTAGTTGCACTTACTTTATTTTGGGTTTGTTACAATTATGTGAATACTGACAGCATTTTGTAAGAATATGACCCTTAATAGATTCTACTTGAGCAGTTTTGTGATGTCACACACATTCACTCTTAGATGTATTGACTTCTTGAGTATGCTAATTGAGGGTAGCATACTTCGATTGTTTAATACTTAAATATGATAAATTCTTCCTTGTGCTCTTTACTTGGAAAAGAACACTTGTCATTATTTTGTCTTCTTATCCTTTTGTTGCTAATTATGTCCAGTCTCTTAAGGTGTGTTCAGCGATTTTTTTTGGTTTTGCAGGAAATTTCTTTAGAATACGCAGTGCTTTTGCGTATGGGGCAAAAAGACTTGGAAAATTACTTGAATGTCCAAAAGAAGATTTAATTGGTGAATTAAACCAGTTCTTCACAAATACATGGATAAGACATGGGAGTGGCAGTCGTCCTGATGTGCCTACCCCAAGTATAGTTGATGTGCGGCCTCTGAAGGTTGTTCCTTCTGTAGTTTCAAGCAGCCAGAGAAGTGTAACATCATTCAAGAAAAAGGTTGAAAATCCTAAGCTCCATGCTACTCAGGATAATCTTCGTCTGAATCAAGATAATCTCACTGAAGATGGTCACATTTATACTGACCCTTCTCAGCCAATTCACAAAAGTGACATACATTATCGTAATGTACCAAGAGCAGTTAATCCATCTGTTTCTCATGTTCAGCACCAAAAAAGTTACACAGCACAAGGCAGTGCTAAGGTCTCTGAACAGCTTGAAAGAAATAATTCAGCTGGATTGATGCAAAGTGAAAGGGATAAGAGAGTGCCAAATGGTCTCTTTGTCAATGACAGAAATGGGCAGAACAGGTCTAGATTTGCAAGAACCCGATCAAGTCCTGAACTCACAGACTCTTCTGCAGAAGGATTTCGTGGCAGGCGGACTAATGCAGTTGGTATGGAAAAATCTTTGGGTGTTGATTACAGCAGCAGAAGAAACATCCTAGTTCCAGAAATGTCTAGCAACCACAGCACTAAGTCATCACAGGATGAATCAGTGTCTTCCTTGAACTGTTTATCTCACCCTAGTGCAGCAGCTTCGGACTCAAATAGTGTTTCAAGCAGCTATCGTGATGATAATGGTTTTGTAATGAATGAAGAACTCCCTTCTGTTTCTGAATCATCGGATATGCACCATGACGAACAAGTTCTGGTTAATTTAATGGAATCCGTGAAGCTGCATGGATTCAATGGACAGATTCAATTGCCAATGCAAATACCTTCTCATATGTCTGTAGCGCATCCCCCACTGTTGGCTCCAACAACTTTTTCACAAAAGCATTTGACTGGGGTTCCACCAGCTAACTTAATTGGGACACCATGGTTACCCAATATGCAATTCCTCCATGGATTTGTTCCACCTCCTATGGCCCATTATATACACAATCCAAATTTTGCACCAAACATTGAGGATGGTACTGAGACTGAAAAGCCTAATACATCAGATGTGAATCATGATGCTGGCAAAACCTGGCATGAGTATGGTGTTGGGTTTTCTGGACAGTTCGATCCTGAAGCAAGAGATCCTCACATCTATGATATTGATGGCAAAGAACATTTGTTTTTGCCTAATGGTGTAGCAGGTGCTCCCTTGGAAAGGCAGATGAAATTTACAGTTGAGAATAATGGTGTAGATGATGAAACCTATACTGGCATGTTCCAAAATCATACAAGTAGAGAAGCTGCTGTAGATTACTCTAAGAGGAGTGGCTATGTAAATGTTCCTTCTTCACATGCCAGTTCATCCAAAGGCAAAACTCTGGATTCAAGTCCATGGGATGAAATGACTGCACATACAACAAGACCACCAAGAGAAAAATGGGGAAAAAGATCTGCCTTTGCGGCACCTGCCACGACCACACATGTCAAGACTGGGTGGCAGATGGGAAATACCACTGAGCATCTCTCGACTGAAGTTAATGATGGCCCCAGAAATGGGACAGTGGTACCAATCATTACTGAAGCTTCTGAGATAGTAACAGGGTCTGATTCTTTTTCAACACAATCAAGAACTAGTCAAGTACCAAATGATTTTGATCCATCACAAATTGGCATGCCTAATCCAGTGTTTGCACCTTTTCTTATTGGATCCCCACAGCATAGGCAAGCTGATAGCTCTGGACTTACTTTTGTTCCAACAGGTCCACCAGTTCCTTTTGTTGTGCTCCCGTTTGTCTCAGGGAATAGCGATGGTTCTGGTCCCCAGTTTGAGAGAAGCGAAGGAATTGATCAGCTTCCTGCCAATACTGTAGGTCATTTTGTTGGCTCACTTCATGATGTTCACCAACAAGATTCCAGTGCTACCTCAACAGTATCATCCAGTACTATGACTGAGCCATCTGGTGAACACAAGCCTGACATCTTGAATAGTGATTTCGTCAGCCATTGGCACAATTTGCAGTATGGGCGACTCTGCCAGAATCCTCGTCCCATGGGTCCTGTTTTATACCCTGTTCCGGTTCCGCCAATGTATTTACATGGCCATGTTCCATGGGATGGTCCTGGAAGACCAGCTGCACCAAATGTTAACTGGACACAAATGGTGGGCGGTCAACGGGTATTTCCTGTTATGCCTGTACAACCTGCTACAGAAAGAACCGGTGTTCTTCAGCACTATAGTGAAGATACACCAAGATACCGTGGAGGCACAGGAACCTACTTGCCAAATCCTGTAAGAACCTAATATTTCTTTCAGTATCTTGTATCATGCATAGAGAGCCTGTTAGTAATAATATACCATGGACAAAAACTGAACAAGCTTGACCCTTTATTGTATTACAGCATTGCAATTTTAATATGTGGTTAGCTGAGAACATCAACACTATCAATACTTATATCAAGCTTTGTTTTCTAGAGTCTAGACTTCATACTCATTCCAGCTTGTTGGACAGCTGTTATGGGCTTGAGATTGTTGGCCATCAATGGTCAATGCCCTGTTCTTTAACAATCTAGTTCAAAAAGGTTACACTGCTGACCTTTCCATGGAAATGGTCATGGAATTAGGGCTAGTTTGGGAACTACGTTTTCCCAAGGGATTCTTATTTTCCCAAGGGAAAATGAACTAATTTCCCTTGGGAAAATGAAAATCCCGTGGGAAAATGTGGTTCCCAAACTTAGAGTGTATATCTTATTACAGAGAGCAAGAGGATTGTAAGGTCCATGTTTATCTAGAGACTGGGAAATCATTGACTTATTGAAAATGTGATTGGATGGGTCTTGATCATTCCATCCATTTCAAATTTGTTTCCACCCTCTATTTTATTTTTCCTTCTTTTTAGGATTTGTCCCTGCAATCAAATCCTGCAAATGCCCCTTCAGATTATTCAATTGCTCAATTCAAGATTGTAACTATTCATAGTTCTGTTGGATTGTGCCAGTTTGGTAAAATTCGAAGTTTTAACTTGCTAATAACTAATAAGATTTGAGTCTACCTGCCAAATTGATGGTAAGATTGCCTTTTATCTCGGCACGAGTATCTAAGAGCGTGAGGCCCAGTGTCTAGATACAAGCAGTGGCTGTTTTGTATGAGCTCGCTAGCTTTGAGTTGCTTATTGGTGCAATCAGCCTTTGCTAGTGCCAACATGTTTTAATAACATCATCCAAAATAATCACGCTGAAGTTCGTGTGCTAGGAACAGTTTTGCTGGAACCAGCTATGTTGTTATAATCGTGTAACCATGAACTAGTAGTTTTGGTGCTTCTGAGCACTAAAGAAGGATGCACCCTGGATGAACTTGACTAGAATTACTGAGATCCACCAAAAAACCCTTTCTTTCCAACTAAGCCTTCTTTCTTCAAATTCAAATGTTTTTTAATCAACTCGAAAGTCACATGTTACCCACCAACTGCAAGAAATCATAGCATAGTAACTTTGCTCCCCCCCACCCACACACTCATGGTGGCAAGCTACACCACTGTACACTGATAATGGTTAATGTGTGCATAATATAATAGTACAATGGTTGAAATTGTTTAATCACCAATGAATGAATCAGAGCCTAGCTTTGTTATGTCTAGTTATTGGACTTTTGAGTTGCCACATGAAGAAAACTTGGTCCATTTTGTGACTGGATTAAGATATATTACTGGATTACGTATGATGTAGGTATTCTTATGGTAGTTCTAGGCACTTCGATTTCCATGTTTTGCAAGTGATAGATTTATTAAGCAACTTTTTATGAAATTCATAGTCTGGACTGTGGAAAACTAAGCTGTCAATTCTATGGCTTCTGTTCAGAAGGTTCCTTTTAGGGACCGACACTCAAATTCAAGAAACTACAGAGGAGGTTATAATGGTGACAGGGGTGACTATAGTGATAAGGAGGGAAGCTGGGTAAACTCAAAACAACGAAATCTGAACCGCGGCTATGGACGTAGTCAGTCAGAGAGGTCCAGCATGAGGTCTGATAGACAGACTACTGATGAGATCCAGTTTGATAGACAAAGGCGAACTTATAGAACTGACTCGTACCGGCATGAGGCGAGTTCTCAGTATCTTGTGCAGGGCCAACCTTTTGGATCCACAAGTTCTATGCGCAAACAAGGAAACACATCACATGGGGTTTATACACCACCATCTACGTCTTCAAATGGTCCCAGTGCTTTATCTGGCCCTCCAGGACCACCATTTTTTATGGTGTACTCTTATGAACAAGGCTCAAATCATGGTGCTACTGCTACCTCATCTGAACCAATTGAATTTGGATCTCTTGGGCCACTTCCTGCAGCAGATGTTGATGACATACCAAGGTCGACACGCCAAGTAGTGCCTAATGGGTTTTATGGGCAAAAACGTGGTCCATATAGAGGCGGTTCCTCTCATTCGTCTCCTGATCAACCATCCTCACCTCAGCCTCGTCGGTAATACTTGTTATTGTATTCTTTGTTTATTGCCGTTTCAGTATGAGCAGTCTGAAAAATTCACATCACAAATATGTAATAAAACCTTATGTTATCTGTAAAAAAACAAATCATCATGCTTTCATCTATATTAGCAGAATAAATGCATTATAGCAGTTATCAATAGTAAGTTACTTGACCTATAGCTAATTGACAGACTGATGGATTGCTGAAAATTCAAATATGTTACATTCTCATGCGTTGACGAATCTGGCACATGAACATGCAGCCTTGTGCAAATTAGACAGGGCAAGCAGGGATTGAAGAGAAGGGTAGGCTTGGTGCAATGATGAGAGCTGTCTCATTGAGTCACTAGGTCACGGGTTCGATGTAGCATGTCCGCATTTGTGGGAGAATGGCTTGTCTCTGTTTATTCCTTCTTTATAGCCCACTCATGTGAGCCTCCGGCACTGAGTCTGCCTGCACAAGCAGGGATTGAAGAGATAGGCTGCTTCATATATAAGCATGTTTCATGTTGATAAACAATGGTATATTCAAGTCACATAACAGAAGTTCCAAATCATTTTATTTTCATTCCTCAGTGGGTCTTTCAGAGTTCGATGAGAATAGTCATGGTTACTTTGTCAAATTGGTGATAATGGCCAGTAGCCTCATTTGCATAAATTATCAACGTGTGCTCATTTTTGGTTGCCTGTGGCCTAGATGAAGTCCAAAGTATGCACAAAACCAAGTGTGTTGAACCGACACTCATAGCTGTTAGCCGTAATTAGTAAATTGGCTCCTGGTATCTAGTTTCAAATGTACTCACATCAAACTAGCACATCAGGGAATATGGTTACCATCATTTATGCAGTTTGCTTGTATGAGTTGATTTATGTATTTACCTGCAAGTATTTAGCACCATTTGTGTGCTGAAGTTTGTGTTTCTGTTTGCTTTGAAGGTAGTTGAGTCTTCATATGATGGCTTGATCACTTGGTTTCTGTCATTGAAACCTTGCGATAGCAATATTTTGGTTCACCCCTCGTGATCATATCCTGCATGGGTGAAGATGGTTGGGCCATCAGCAGCCACCAAAAAAAAAAACACACAAGTATATGCCCTAGCTGGTTCTTGGTGCTTTGTGATCTCTCAGAAGCACTGAATTGTGAATACCGTCAAAAGAGGCATCAATTATCGGCAGGTTATTTTACCAGTCACAATGGTGCTTCCTGGATTCAAAACAATTATCTTCAGAAGAAATCATGGAACCATCAAACCCAGAATATCTTCACACAGAAATCAGAATTGAATAGAAGATTATGAGCAAGGACGAACTCTGCTCTGGCCGTCTCATTATATGAATTGTGTCAAGGGTAATAACAATATTAGTATGGATGGAGCAGGAACAAGCATTGCTGGCGCTGCATCAGAAACAATCTGGAATGCTTTGGGTTTTAATGTGTCTGGGCGTGCGTAAGTGAAAGCTAATAGTGAATTCTCGTACCATTTTTAGGTAGGATTAAGCTCATGTAACACACAGCACACTATTCACTAAGATGTACTATGAGCTAAGTGAATCGTAGGAACCAAGGTGCCGTTTGGTCACATATTTGTAACGTATGAGTAACTAATAACCTTAAATTATGTTTGTTTAAATCTAACCATAATTAGATATCACACTAGAAATTGATACCTGTCTATTCAAGGTCTATTCAAACTTTACCACCGGTACTCGAGTCACCACTTGAATCATCAACCAAACGGCACCCAAATTCTTGTGCTGAAGGGAGGGATGACTCCAGGATACGCACGAGTAAAAAGTTATCCATGCTAATCTTCCTCGGTTCTATTCATGATTGTTTTCTGTAGACTGAATGTGCGCTGTGTGTTGGGATGTCCGCATGTTTCTCTGCCCGTCATTGTGATGCATGAATTATTTTCAGGGTTTCATTTATGATTGTTATTCCCAACCAAAGGACACTCAAATTCTTGTGCTGAACGGAGGGATGACTCCAGAGTACTGAAGGCACGAGTAAAAAGTTAACCATGCCAATCTTCCTCGGTTCCATTCATGATTGTTTTTCGTAGGACTGAATGTGCGCTGTGTGTTGGGATGTCCGCATGTTTCTCTGCCCGGCATTGTGATGCATGAATTATTTTCAGGGTTTCATTCATGATTGTTATTCCTAGGACTGATTCCACCATTCAGTCCTACAGAGAGGGACATAATCCGCCAATCAATCATGTAGAGGGCGACAATTTCATAGGTAATTGCAGTACACTTTCAATTCTTATTAAGAACCATAAAACCGGAGGAGATTTGAGGGGCTAAAATCTCCTCCAATCTCCTCGGGTTTTTGGACTTTCAAATTAGCCCTTAAAAAACAAGAGGAATTTGGGGATGTTCAGAATTATTGTAGATGGTAATTTACTGCTTTCTACAAATGGTACATCTACATTGCAAATTCGGAGGTCGCATGATATCGGTGAACATTCTCGTACTCCTAGTGGCCTTGGAAAACCATGGTAGTGTAGATTGTTTTGCGTATTTCCCCTGCTAATCAGGGTATGACGAGTAAAATGGCCATTCGCTGCGAATGCTACAGTGGCGAGGTGGCCCCAGGTATGCTGAAACCGAATATGAATGATGTGCTCAGCTCGCTATTCTACTCCAGTTCTCTTCTGTTCTGACATGCCATCCGTGGAGCAGTCCCCGACGCCCCACTCGACGCCCTGCAGGCAATACTCGTCCTGGATTAGCCTCTCGTTCCTGCAAGAAAACCATAGCTTCAGCGTTGAACGTGTGTCAGCAGAAGAGATCTTAAAGGATCGTAGGCAAATGTGTTTTTACTTCTCTTTGTTCTTCTTGGACTTCTCGAGCAGGTCCTGCAGCACCTTGGTCTTCTTGAACCTGTTATCGAACTCAGCGTACTTCTTCTGGTTATCCGGATGGTAAGCTTGCGCCTTGCGGCAAGAACAAGGGCCTTCACAAGAACTCAACAGGTAACTGAGGCGAGCAATCGCAACTGACCATTCCATTTCTCCAGGAACTCCAGCCGGGGGAGATCGGGGCCGGGAGTAGACTCCAGTCCCGAGAAACCAGACAGGATGCCGGCGTTCGCTACAGTTCGCGAACAACATATTTTGGGCATTAGTTTGAAAGCGCCGGCGAATATGTGATTATGTGAATGTGTGGATACTTTACGTTTCATCAAGTGCTGTATGCTACACCCAACTTACCGTGACATCACTGCTCCATTGGTCATCACAAGTGACCTCACCATAAAGGCTTATGTCTGCAAACATAACCAAGAACACAAGCAAAAACATGAAGAATACAATAAAAACTGCATTGATCACGAGGTGGGTCTCACAAACCAATGAACAACGACATTGTTCAAGACAGATATGATCTAAGCAAAATTCAAACCCTATTATGATGGTGGCTGCTGATAAAATAGAGGTTAGGGCTTGCATGACCCCTTTTCGCACCCTTAATAGGCTCCAACATGATACACGACCCAACAGACGGTGTCGCAGCACCAAAATAGAATCTCAACGCTGACTTGTTTCGACGATTCTCGTTGACTCTTGATGAATTTTAAGGTGGTTCTAGTTGGGTTGAAAAGCTTATCTCCTTAGCTTTTCATCCATATAAAGTCCAATCTAATAAGAGTTTGGATGCATCCTAGGAATCTGTTTTAGTGCATACCGGTCCTGGACTTCGAGATGGAGACGAAGCTGAGTCAGATTTGGCTTTCTCTTGTTGTGAACATCCCAACTTTTTCTTGACATCTTGGCCTTTCCCAAGTCTTTGCTGGTCATTTTCAAGATTTCTAATGATCAAAACATCCATAACAACAAGCGTAAGCTCTAAAACACAATTGATTAGGTAAGAACGAACCTGAAGGTTTAGATGTCGTGCACATGCTCATGTTGTCGGTTCATGCAATGTACTCATCGTGACGCTCCTTCTTGTTCTTGTTCACTAGCACCAAAACCTCTCCTTTCTTATATGTATCCTCCTCATCCATATATGTACCAACCAAGTGTCGATGCTCCTTCTACTGAGCTTCTAACGATCGACACTCCTCTTAGCACTGATGGAACCCAATCCACCGATGCTCCTCCTCTACAACCTTTAACTTATTTATATCCCCCTATGTACCCATAAGGGTATCAATATGGTGCTCCTCCTCCATATGCTCCTCCTTATGGTGCTCCTGTTGCATTCCCTCCCCCATATGGTGCTCCTCATACATATGGTGCCCATGCTCCCTTTTGTCCTCCCAGGCAACCATAGCGATGCGATCTCCAACCAGTCCACATACTCCAGCGCACCATAGTATCAACGACGATGGGACTAGACTAAGATGAAGGATAAAAGGCTTGCAAGTACACATATATCTTTATGAGTTCAACACTTTTGTTAAGTCAAGAATAGTATGTGAGTTCATAAAGTTATAGGTGCACACATGGTTAATACACTATGTTGACCCCCCAGGGTCGTGCCGACAATTTCTCGGGCCCTGTACCAAACTCTAGAATAAGATCTATCTTACTAAGGTAAAAATGGCAATGATTCATGGAAACATGGGATTGCTAGTTGGTTTTGTGTGTTCGGGGACCCAAATAACACAACGTGGCAACTGCCAAGTTCAAATACCATTGATGCATTTTTCTCAATATAAATTAAACAAAGTTATTTAATTAACAAAGAATAATAATTAAATAAGACTATTCAATTCATATTTTATTTATTTATAAACTAACAAAGAATAATAATGAGTCAACGTAAAAGATAAAATCACCTTAATCCATAATCCCTGCTGGCTAGATTGGTTTTGTGTGTATATATTGCTGATGTCCTAGTCTATCTAGCTATCGTAATTAGATCAAGGACTCCAAATTATGAAGGATGCGTTTTTATGGTTCATCAAAACTAGTCTTGAAAAATGTTTTGATTTGCTAAAACATAGTGTTTTTGGCATAGAAGTAAGAAAATGAATTTGTATTGCGAAAACAAACCAAGTGGTGGCAAAATGACCCAAATATGCCAAATCCTAGACTTATTCTATTGGTATTTCGTTTGACTTTAATTTGCAAAAGTTGGCTCATAATTGGGTATGTTAGTATCTCTTTTGTTGCTTCTATGTGTGTTGGTATAAACCACCAAAAAGGGGGAGATTGAAAGGGAAATGTGCCCTTAAGCCATTTCTAATTTGTTTTGGTGATTAAATGCTCAATACACTGTCTTGAACTAACATCTTGATGTATGAGCATGAGCACATGTATTTGAAAGGCAAATTGAGAAACATAGAAAAAGTGCATTTGATGTATATTGCAAATCCTATAACATTAAAGGATGAAGGTATGATTCTAGCACTTAGTAAATTGTTTTAGTTGCTAACTATGTTTATCTAAGTGCTAGAAAACTTCACAAGTTGAACCATTTTTAGAGAAATGGTGTTTGGCTAGTCTGGGAGCACTGAACTATCTGGTGTGCACCGGACAGTGTTCGGTCCCTAGGCTAGTCAGCCGGCGAACAACCCCCTCTCGGGAATCCACCAGGACGCCACGACTATAATTCACTTGATTTTTCGGTGTGCACTGGATTGTCCGGTATGCTAGCCGTGCGCCTAGCCAACAGTCATCCGTGCAGGACACGTCAGCCTGGCCAACAGTCACCAGGTCACACCGGACTGTCCGGTGTGCCAATCAACAGTCAACAACGGCCGGCTCGGCTAAATAAGGAAGGAGACCGTCTACTATGTAGTGTTCGGTGTGTACCGAACAGTCTGGTGCAGCCACGGACAAAGGCAACCAGAGCCTTCTAAATAGAGTTCCACCTGCTCCTAGGCCCCTTAGGGCTATAAAAGGACCCCCTAGGTGCCATGGAGTTGGACACGAGTACACTTTGAGCAATCTACAACTCCTAGACTGCGTGACCACGTTGTCGATTCATTAGATGGAGATTTGAGCGTGTTCTTGAGCTGTGACTGATGTTTTGATTCTGGCGCTCTCTTCTTGCTTGTGTGTGTTGTTGATGTTGCAATTGTGTTCTTGTGTGTATTTCTACTCCCATCCTTACTCTACTTTGATTGTAAACACTTGTGTAAGGTGTGAGAGACTTCAATTTGTGGAGATTCCTCATAACCCGGAATTGAAATAAAGAAGACAATCGTGGTACTCAAGTTTGATCTTTGGATCACTTGAGAGGGGTTGAGTGCAACCCTTGACCAAAGGAGGTCACCACAACATGGAGTAGGCATTGGCCGAACCACGTAATAAAATCGCCACGTCTCTTGTCCATTTACTTTATTGCGATTATCGTCTTCTTGAGTTCTCATATTCACTTGCATTATTACTCCTAAGTTTGATACACATTTCAAAAGGAGCAATCAAGTGAAGAGTTCTCCTCTCTCCATCTCTACTCATACCAACTTGGTTTTAGCTTTCACTAACACTCATTATAAAACCAAGTTTGTGGTGTTTAGAGTTGATTTTATAGGATCACCTATTCACCCCCTCTAGGTGCTCTCAATTGGTATCAGAGTCGTTCTCTTCATCAAGCTACTAATCGCCCGAAGAGATGGATCCTAATGGGATTATGATCAACGACAAGGAGAAGGAGACCCTCAACAACATCAAGCCAAAAGGAGATAAGCCCAATGACTCAGGCTCAAATAACAAGAGCAAAGACGGGAAGAAGAAGAGGCGCATCAAGAAGATAATCTACTACAACAGCGACGCCTCCTCATCTTCACCAAAGGACGACGATGATGATGATTCCACTTCAAAGAAAAGACGATCAATCAAAACTATTCCTTTGATTATTCTCGTATTCCATACAACTCCAATGCTCATTTACTATCTATACCTCTTGGCAAGCCCCTCACTTTGACGGGGAAGATTATTATTTTTGAAATCATAAAATGCATAGTCATTTATTTTCTTTTCATCCTAGCATTTGGGAAGTAGTAGAAAATGGAATGAACTTTGATAGCAGTGATAATGCTATATTTATTAATGAGCAAATTCATAAAAATATCCAAGCCACTGCTATTCTTTGAGCGTCTCTATGCAGGGATGAATACAACAAGGTTAGTGGTTTGGACAACACTAAGCAAATATGGGACACCCACAAGATCTCTCATGAGGGTAATGATGCTACGATGATCACCAAGATGGAGTTGGTGGAAGGCGAGCTGGGGAGATTCGCCATAAAAATGGGAGAGGACCCAACTGAAACGTATAACAGGTTTAAGACCCTAGTGAATAAGATTCAAAGCTATGGAAGCACAAGATGGACAGATTACGACGTTGTGCGCCTCATGTTAAGTTCATTTACTGTAATTGATCCCCATCTTGTTAATCTTATTTGTGAAAACCCCAGGTATACCAAAATGTTGCCCGAGAAAATCCTTGGTAAGTTCGTAAACTGGCGCATGATGGTAAAAGAAGAAAGGTACGTCGATGACATCTCCAACGGACCTCTTCCTCTCTACGAGCTGCAACTCATTGCACTCAAAGCAACGACCAACATGGAGACGCTCTCAAACAAGGTGGTGCAAGTGGAGGTGGCTGGATTTAATGAGGAGGAAATGACACTTGTAATAAAGCACTTCAAGACTGCTTTAAGACGATGCAAGGACTACCCCAACAAGAACAAATCAAGGGAAAAGCGTTCATGTTTCAAGTGCGGCAAGACTGGTCATTTTATTGCTTGATGTCCCGATAATGAGAATGACCAGGTACAAGACAAGAACGGGAAGAAGGAGAAAAAGAAATTCTATAGAAAGACGAAGGGTGAGGCGCACATCGACAAGGAATGGGACTTGGACTGCTCTTCATCCGACTCCGACGATGAAGGACTTGCTGCCTCTGCCTTCGATAAATCCTCCCTCTTACACAACGAGCATCACATTTGCCTCATGGCAAAAAATAAGAAGGTATGTACTCGCGATACTCCTAAATATATCTCTTCTAGTGATGAAGAATGCGATGATGATGACGATGTAGATTATAGTAATCTTTTTAAGGGCTTAGATAGGTATAAGGTAGATAAATTTAATAAATTAATTGTTGCTCTTAATGAAAAGGATAGATTGCTTGAAAAATAAGAGGATCTGCTTTATGAGGAACATGATAAAGTAGTTGAAGTAGAAAAATCTCTTGCTTTAGAAATAAATAAGAATGAAATGCTTGCTTTCGAATTGTCTTCTTGTCATTCCTCTATTATGTAACACCCTGAATTTGGGGGTATAAAATTTCTTTGCTCATATTCACAAATTCAGGTGTTACTTCCTTTTTCTCATCCTTCCCTAATCTTTTCTTTCTCATTTCTATAGGAGAAGAGTGATTATTTTATAACTATAGTTTATTAGCTCAAACTCCAAGGGAGTGTGAATTGTTGCATCATGTTGAACCCTGGATTTCACTTTTGTTTGGTGCATAATTCTCAAAAGGTCTAATTTGAATTTGTGGCTTATTTGAATTTGAATCAAATGGAGAAAATAAAAAGAAAAGAGAAAGCAAATTCCAGAATAAAAAGAAAAGGGAAAAGAGCCCAAACCCACGCCCCCCTCGGCCTTTCGGCCCATCAGGCCCATCCCGCGCGCGCGCCCTCCCTCCCCTCTTCTCTCTCTGCCCCGCGGGCCCGGCTTGTCGGCGCGGCCGCCTTCCTCTCTCTCTGCGTCGCGGGCCCGGCCCGTCAGCCCCGCTTTCCTCGCGCTCGCGCTCGCTTTCTCCTCTCTCTCTGCGCCGCGGGCCCGAGCTGTCAGCTCTCTCGTCCTGGCGTAACCGCCGCCCGAGCTGCGCGCGCCCGCCTTCTCCGCGCCCACGTCGCGCGTGGGGCTCGCCCCAACCCCGCCCTTGGCCACTAGAGCCCCGAACCCCACTCGCCATCTCCCCCTCCCTCATTTGCGCACCTGTCGACCCCTCTCTCGCCTCCCCCTCGCTGCGCGCTCGCCAAAGCGCCATCGCCGCGAACCGCCGCCGCCCGAGCTCGTTTCCCGGCCGCCGTTGGAGCCCCGCCGTGTCCATTGCCACGGTGAGCTCCGCCCCGACGTCCACAACCCGGAACGCGCTCCAATTTCCCCTTCCCCTCCCTATTTCTCCCTGCCCGCGCTCACCCGCCGTCCTCCGTGCAGCCGCCACCGTCGACTCGGGCTGTCGCCACGTCTCCGTCGCCACCGAGGAGTCCCCGGAGTTCGCCTTGAGGTAAGGAACCTCTCCCACCCCTATTGACCTTTGTTTTGCTCTCTATCGCGTTTAATTCCTCGCCGGAGTTGTTTAGCGCCGCCGCCGAGCCACTCCGCCGTGAACCACCCCCCTCCGGTGCCCCTGCCCCGACCCAGACCCCACCAGAGAGTTTCCCGTGCCCTCCCCAACCTCCCCGGCCACTCAGGTCGCCCCGGGAACCCGCAGGGCCCCCGCTCCCCTCGTCTCCGGCGAGCTCCTCCGCCGCGGGGATGGGCGCCGCCGCCTCAGCTGGCTGGGGAAGGAGACAGCAGCCAGCCATCCCATCCCCGCCGTCCATCTCAGATCGGACGACCCCGTTTTAAATAGGCCGAGTCCAATCCTAGCCGTCCGCCCAAGATCCAACGACCCAGAGCCGTTTCTCCCGCGCCCCGCCTCCCTGCCAACTGGGCCCCGCCTGTCAGTCGCCGCGCCCGCGCCCGCGCTGCCCGCTGGCCCCGCCTGTCAGCCGCCACGCCCGCGCTGCCCGCCCGGCCCCGCCTGTGAGCCGCTCACGCCGTCGCGCGCCCGCGCGCCCGCCCGCAGGATCTAATCCTGGCCGTCGATCTGAGATCCAACGGCTATTAGCGTCCGATACCCCTTCGCCCGCGCAAATTCTTAAAGAGACCCCCTGGTTTCTGGAAATTACGCCCGCCGTCCCTGGTTTCTTACAGTTAGGTCCTCAGACCTTTTATTTAATTCAAAATAGGTCCTTAGGGTATATTTTTAACCCCTAAACTTGTAAAATTCATAACTTTGCCATATGGACTCCAAATTAGGTGCTTCAAATTGCAAAATGTTCATAAAATTATTATCTATCTGTTTATGCAATGTTTCCCTGCTGTTTCCATGTCCCAATTAATGGTTAATCATTAGGATAGGATTAAGGTTATTGGAACCTTATTTGAGATAAATAAAAGATAGTAGACTTTAATAAAAGTTGGAGCACTTAAGTTTATGGACTTAAACACCTAAGTTTAGGAACTTAAAACCAGTTAATGATTTAATCCCACCACTGACTTGAACCTGATTAGTGGATAATGACTCACTTTGTATAGTCCTCTACCCCAGACCTAGAGAATACCAGAGTGCCTATCCCTTTTCTACTATGAACTTGTGATCTCTTTGCTGCATATGTTTGGTATGTTGTTTTTGTTTGTTATTTCCCAAGTGCATAGTGTGAATGATTACTTTACGTAGACAACGAGCAGTCTATGTTTCCCGAGGAAGTTGCAGAGGAAGTTCCTGATCAACAGTTTGGTGAAGGCAAGTGTCCTCTGACCTATTATGTCCTATTCACTTATAACTTACTATCCCGCATTACTTACTTGAAACCTAAGGATTGACTAGCTTTACACTTTACTTTATCCTTGATTACCTTTTAGGTTATATGGTTAGCATTCTGCTATTGCCTTAACTTAATCAATGAACATGATGTGAACATTTATGATACGATGCTGCTATCCTGATTATGTTGATGATCTTGTGATACTCTAGGGGGCTCAGGCTGTTTCCTGAGTACCTCTCCGTAAGGACCTGTTCGTTGAGAGACCACCCGGGATAACAGTGCAACCATGAGGGTGAAATGGGGTGCCCTTAGCTAATTAATTAGAGGAACTAGAGGTGTAGTTGCTTCGCCGTCGTGCCGTCAATGGGGTCCAGGCACAGTGCTTGCTCTGCCGAGGCTGAGTGCCGAGGTTCTTTCGTTTTGCTTTTGTTAGTCACTCTCCTGCGGGGAGGGGTACTGTGTTTATCAAACTGGAGAAACCTAACGGGCAGCTATGATCTCTAGGGAATCTTTGTAAAAGCTACGTAGTGATACCCTGCCGGACCACCTAGGTAGTGGTCAATGGGGATTAGCTCTCCCCGGGCAGAAAGGGAATCATGACTCATGGGAAAAGTGTGCGACCTCTGCAGAGGGTAGTGAAACTGATATATCAGCCGTGCTCACGGTTAAGAGCAGCCTTGGGATCCTCTTTGATTAGAGATACAGATGGTTCGAGATACAAGGATTATGTTATGGTTTTGGTTCGAATATGATGATGTTGTTCCTCGATGAGGAAATGGTTCATGGGTTGGTTAATGCTAAAATCTGGCTTCTACTAATGATAAATACCTGACCAACTAAAAGCAACTGCTTGAGCCTAACCCCACATAAAGCTAGTCCACTTCAGCCAAACGGGACATTTGCTGAGTACGTTGATGTGTACTCATCCTTGCTTTACCACAAAACACCAGGTTGTCCGCACTGTAACCACTGCTCAGGAGAAGGCGAAGCCGTGGAAGGAGACTTCCAGGAGTTCTAAGACTACGACGAATTCTAGGTGTGGGTTGGCGGCAACCCCTAGTCAGCTGCCTGTGAAGGCCTTATCTTTACTGCGTTTCGCTAGCACTTTGATTTTAACTGTTAAGTTGATGACTATGTGGATGTCTATGACTCTGTGATGTAATAAGTTAATACTCTTTTAAGTTATTATTCGAGCAATGTGCATTGATGTTCATTTATGTAATCGCTGTGTACGTGAGTTCTGATCCTGGCACGTACATAGTTCGCACTTGGTTTGCCTTCCAAAATCGGGTGTGACATAAGTGGTATCAAAGCCGTGCTGACTGTAGGACCGCTGACCTAGAGTAGCACTGGTCGTACTAAGGACTATTGACCTTCCCTCTCACCTTGACCTCTGATGTTACTTCAAAAGTCGGTCACCTCGACCAACCCTATGTTTTACTACATATATATATATATATATATACTATATTATACCTTGTTAAAATTTTTATCTTATTCTGTCTATGGTTTATTCACTTGTCATACTAGTTCTGCTCTTACTCTTATGCTTACGGTGTCTTTTGTAGATGGCTCGTCTTAGACACACTGCACGTAAGTCGGTGATTCCTTTCCTGCCGTCTCGACTTGCGGAGCGTCCTCTGCACCGCACCGTGTCCGGTCAGTCGAGTCACCTGGAGAGACTGCACCACTGCCTGCGTGAGGAGCAGGAACGCCGGCGCCAGCACAGAGAGCAGCAGGACTCTTCCTCCTCATCCCTGCAAGAGGTGGAGTCCGTGAGGCCCCGTTCCTCTGTTGCTCAGCTGGAGGCGCCCCCTGCACCACCGCGGGACGCCCCGGCTGTTGGAGGAGCTACTGGAGGAGGTCCTGGAGGAGACCCCGACGACGACGACTCAGACCACAGCACGGAGTCTTCTGAGCCGCAGGAGGCGGAAGGATGGGTCGCCCGACCCATCACCCGTGACGCCGCTCGCGGTTGTCACTTCCACGACGCACTCGACACCTTGCTGCGCCAGGCTTTCGACCGGCACACCTGGTCGATCGAGTATCGTTGTGTAGTCTACCAGCACAGTCGCGGGAGGTACCCGGACCGCTGGGAGGCTACCTGCCTAGTTCGCCGTCCGGAGGATGACCTCCGGGGTGCAGAGGCCGTTTCGGAGCACTATTCCATCTCCGAGAGGGACACTGCAGAGGCGGCTATGCAGGATGCAGCACGACGTGCACTCTCCCAGTACTGTTCTTTGTTCGGTGGGGTGGCCGACGGTCTTAACCTTCGGTACTACCCCCGCCGTCCTACTGGCAGCACAGAGAGTGTGGTTGTCTCACCTGTTGGTGAGGCTAACCCTAGGTTGAGCAGCACAGTCAACCTAGTCGCAGTGCTTAACACTGAGCTGGATCACTCTCTGGACGAGCTGAGCAGAGCTCGAACGGAGATTGCGGAGTTGCGTGCTGAGCTGGCAGAGCGCCATCACCAGGAGGGTGGTTCTCCCGTTCCTGTTGGGACTCAGCACCCATACCGCTCGCCGCCACGTGGTCACCACACTTATGGTTCCCCTGCCTGTAAGACCAGGATAGATCTGGATCCTTAGATCGTTAGCGTCGAAGTTTGTAATAAATTTTAAGTCAGATGTCTCAGTCTTAGATAGTTAGTTTAGTTTGCTTACCAGTTGTTTCCAATTAGCTTAGTTTGCTTATCAGTTGCTTGCATGCTTGTTATGATGAACTTGTGCTGGATTTGAATCTTTGTAATGACTGTTGCCAACCTGTGGGTTTCTCCTGCAGTTTGGCCTAGCTATAATGTTAATAAAGTCAGTTATTTAGTTGGGAAGCCATTTACTCCTACTTTCCTTCTTATCTGAGAAGCTGTGTTGAATCGTAATGAGGATCAGTGAAGCTCTTGGTTCACTCAGTGCCATGAAGAATTCTGTATTCTCTTTTCTTATGCTGGAGGATTGTAAGATCAATGCTGATGTATGAATGTCTTCCACAGATGTCTGACAACAGGCGCCGATGCAACAGGCGTGCTCAGCAAGAGCAGCATGACCAGCAGGAGGAACATCAGAGGCAGCCTCCCCCACCACCCCCGATGTCAGTGGAGCAGATGTTCTTGATGCAGACTCAGGCAGTGCAGGCCATTGGGCAGACTCTGGCAGCCATGCAGCAGGCTCAACAGCAACCCCAACCCCAATTGCAAGTGCAGATGCCCCAGATGCCACGGGATAAGCGTGGTGAGTTCATGAGAGGGCACCCTCCTACCTTCGCCCATTCTGCCGACCCCATGGATGCAGAAGACTGGCTGCGCGCAGTGGAAAGGGAACTGCGCACCGCCCAATGTAACGACAGGGAGAAGGTTCTGTATGGCCCCCGTCAGCTAAGGGGAGCAGCCCAGTCCTGGTGGGAGTCCTACCTCGCCACCCATGCTGACCCCGAAGCCATCACCTGGGAAGAATTCAGTGAGAGTTTCCGCAGGTACCATGTGCCGGAGGGACTGATGATCGTGAAGAAGGAGGAGTTTCTGGCTCTGAAGCAGGGACCCCTGTCTGTTAGTGAATACAGAGACAAGTTTCTGCAGCTATCTCGTTATGCACCTGAGGATGTCAACACTGATGCTAAAAGGCAGTACAGGTTCATGAGAGGTTTGGTGGATCCCCTGCATTACCAGCTGATGAATCACACCTTCCCCACCTTCCAGCACCTGATCGATAGGGCGATCATGACTGAGAAGAAGCGTAAGGATATGGAAGATCGGAAGTGCAAGATGAGTGGACCCCAGACCGGAGGCATCAGCCGTCCACGTTTCTCAGGCAGTTCATCTCAGCAAGGCAGGCCCGGTCACCCACAAGGATATCAGAATCAGAACCAGCGTCCGCATCAGCAGCAGTTTCAGAGGCAGTACCCACAGCAGCAGCAGCAGTGTCGTCAACACAGCCAGCAGGGAGGTAATCAGTATCAGAAGCAGAACAACCAGGCACCTCGCCTTCCTGCCCCAGCAGCAAACCAGAGCAACCAAGCAGCCCCAGCACAAGGAGGAGGCAGAGGATGCTTCCACTGTGGAGAACAAGGCCACTGGGCGATGCAGTGCCCGAAGAAGGCGGCGCAGCAACAGACCAACCCCAATGCTCCAACAAGGCAAGGTGTACTGCAGCCGACAGCAGGCAATCGTAGCCAAGCGTACAACCGTGGAAAGGTGAACCACTTGGAGGCCGAAGCGATCCAGGATGCACCAGATGTGGCAGTAGGTATGTTCTCAGTCGAATCTCATCCCACGAAAGTGCTATTTGATACTGGTGCAACTCATTCATTTGTCACTGCAACCTGGGTAGAATTGCATAACATCCCAGTAGAGGCCATGATGCCGCCCATGAGGATTAATTCAGTTGGTGGCAAGGTGCAAACAGATAAAATATGCTCAAATATAAGGGTGGAAATAAGGGGGATAGGGTTCCCCAGTGATCTAATAGTAATAGACACCCCTGGGATAGATGTTATTCTAGGGATGAATTGGTTAATGAGGTATGAAGCGAATGTTAGCTGTGACAAGAGGACCGTAACATTGAAGTCCCCGTCAGGTGAAGAGGTAGTGGCCGAGCTAAGGATGCCTAAGTCAGCGGAGGGTGTCTGCCACCAGATCTCAGTTGATAGTAAGGAGCCCAACCCGCTCGAGGCTATCAAGGTTGTGTCGGACTTTCCGGACATATTTCCCGAGGAGCTAACGGGCATGCCACCCGAGAGAAAGGTTGAGTTTGCCATAGAGCTTATCCCTGGTACCGCCCCCATTTCCAAAAGAGCCTACCGAGTGTCTGGACCAGAATTGGTGGAACTCAAGAAGCAGATAGATGAGATGTTAGAGAAGGGTTACATCAGACCAAGTACCTCGCCTTGGGCCGCTCCGGTGTTGTTTGTAGAGAAGAAAGATGGTACCAAAAGGATGTGCATAGACTACAGAGCCTTGAATGAAGTCACTGTCAAGAACAAGTACCCCCTGCCAAGGATAGAAGATTTGTTCGACCAGCTCAGAGGTGCCAGCGTATTCTCGAATATAGATCTGAGATCAGGTTACCATCAACTCAGAATCCGACCCTCGGACATACCGAAGACGGCATTCATCACCAAGTACGGGTTATATGAATTCACAGTTATGTCCTTTGGTTTGACAAATGCGCCAGCCTTCTTTATGTACCTGATGAACAGTGTGTTCATGGATTATCTGGACAAGTTTGTGGTAGTGTTTATCGATGATATTCTCATATACTCTCGAAGTGAGGAAGATCATGTAGAGCACTTGAAGATGGTATTGCAAAGACTTCGAGAGCATCAGTTGTATGCCAAGCTGAGTAAATGCGAGTTCTGGATTCATGAAGTCTTGTTTCTGGGTCACATCATAAATCAAGATGGGTTGGCAGTGGATCCAAAGAAAGTGGCAGATATCCTGAACTGGAAAGCACCAAGGGATGTTCGTGGGATCAAGAGCTTCATTGGAATGGCTGGGTATTACAGGCGTTTCATCGAAGGCTTCTCAAAGATTGCTAGACCAATGACAGCGTTACTAGCGAAGAAAGTTGAGTTTAAGTGGACCCAAAAGTGTCAGGAAGCATTTGAAGAACTGAAAAATAGATTGACTACAGCTCCGGTGTTAGTCCTGCCTGATGTTCACAAGCCATTCTCAGTGTATTGCGATGCTTCTTACACCGGATTGGGATGTGTGCTAATGCAAGAAGGAAGAGTTGTAGCATATTCATCTCGACAGCTGAAGATCCATGAGAAAAATTACCCCACACATGACCTGGAGTTGGCAGCAGTAGTTCATGCTTTGAAGACCTGGAGACATTACCTGTATGGGCAGAAGTGCGACATCTACACAGATCATAAAAGTCTGAAGTACATATTCACCCAGTCAGAATTAAACATGAGGCAGCGAAGATGGTTGGAATTGATCAAGGACTATGAGTTGGAGATACATTACCATCCAGGCAAAGCCAATGTGGTTGCAGATGCTCTGAGCAGGAAGAGTCAAGTCAATATGTTGGCCACATACCCAATGCCATATGAGTTAGCCAAGGAGTTCGACAGACTGAGTCTCGGTTTCCTGAACAGTACGCAAGGAGTAACAGTGGAATTAGAGCCCACCCTAGAGCGGGAAATCAAAGAAGGGCAGAAGGATGATGAAAGCATCAACAAGATCCGGCAGCTAATCTTAGAAGGTAGAGGCAAAGACTTTCGAGAGGATGAAGAGGGAGTAATATGGTTCAAGGACCGATTGTGTGTCCCCGACCTCAAACCTATTCGGGAGCTGATCCTAAAGGAAGCTCATGAGACCGCCTACTCCATACACCCGGGAAGTGAAAAGATGTACCAGGATTTAAAAAGGAGGTTTTGGTGGTATGGCATGAAAAGAGAAATCGCAGAATATGTCGCCATCTGTGATAGCTGTCAAAGGACCAAAGCAGAGCATCAAAGGCCCGCCGGATTGTTGCAGCCATTGCGGATTCCTCAGTGGAAGTGGGATGAGATCGGGATGGATTTTATAGTTGGCCTACCTCGTACCCGGGCCGGTTATGATTCCATCTGGGTGGTTGTGGACCGCTTAACAAAGGTGGCCCATTTCATACCTGTGAAGACCACATATACCGGAGCAACGTTAGCTGAGTTATACATGTCACGGATAGTCTGCCTTCATGGTGTGTCGAAGAAGATAGTGTCAGATCGAGGAACGCAGTTCACCTCTCATTTTTGGCAGCAGCTACAAGAAGCTTTGGGCACCCATTTGAACTTCAGCTCGGCTTATCACCCGCAGACAGACAGTCAGACTGAGAGAACTAATCAGATCCTAGAAGATATGCTGAGAGCCTGTGCGTTGCAAGACAAGTCAGGATGGGACAAAAGGTTACCTTATGCAGAATTCTCCTACAACAATAGCTATCAGACTAGCTTGAAGATGTCACCGTTTCAGGCACTCTATGGACGGAGTTGTAGGACTCCGCTGCATTGGGACCAGCCTGGAGAGAGACAGGTGTTTGGCCCCGACATTTTGCTTGAAGCCGAAGAGAATATCAAAATGGTTCGGGAGAATCTGAAGATAGCACAATCAAGGCAGCGAAGCTACGCGGATAGAAGGAGAAGAGAACTGAGTTTTGAAGTGGGAGATTATGTCTATCTGAAGGTGTCACCTATCAGGGGAGTCAGAAGGTTCGGAGTTAAAGGCAAGTTAGCACCCCGGTACGTTGGGCCATATCAGATTCAAGCAAAGCGTGGAGAAGTGGCTTACCAACTCAACCTACCAGAAAGTTTGTTGGCAGTGCACAACGTGTTCCACGTGTCGCAATTGAAGAAGTGTCTGCGAGTACCAGAAGAACAGTTGCCAGTGGAGGGTTTGGAAGTCCAGGAGGATCTGACATACATAGAGAAGCCAACGCAGATTCTGGAGTTTGCAGACAGAGTCACCCGGAGGAATACCATCAGAATGTGCAAAGTCAGATGGGGTCACCACTCGGAGGAAGAAGCAACCTGGGAACGAGAAGATGATCTGAAAGCCAAATACCCTGAACTCTTTGCTGACCAACCCTGAATCTCGGGGGCGAGATTCTTTTAAGGGGGGTAGGTTTGTAACACCCTGAATTTGGGGGTATAAAATTTCTTTGCTCATATTCACAAATTCAGGTGTTACTTCCTTTTTCTCATCCTTCCCTAATCTTTTCTTTCTCATTTCTATAGGAGAAGAGTGATTATTTTATAACTATAGTTTATTAGCTCAAACTCCAAGGGAGTGTGAATTGTTGCATCATGTTGAACCCTGGATTTCACTTTTGTTTGGTGCATAATTCTCAAAAGGTCTAATTTGAATTTGTGGCTTATTTGAATTTGAATCAAATGGAGAAAATAAAAAGAAAAGAGAAAGCAAATTCCAGAATAAAAAGAAAAGGGAAAAGAGCCCAAACCCACGCCCCCCTCGGCCTTTCGGCCCATCAGGCCCATCCCCCGCGCGCGCCCTCCCTCCCCTCTTCTCTCTCTGCCCCGCGGGCCCGGCTTGTCGGCGCGGCCGCCGTCTCCGCGCCCGCCTTCCTCTCTCTCTGCGTCGCGGGCCCGGCCCGTCAGCCCCGCTTTCCTCGCGCTCGCGCTCGCTTTCTCCTCTCTCTCTGCGCCGCGGGCCCGAGCTGTCAGCTCTCTCGTCCTCGCGTAACCGCCGCCCGAGCTGCGCGCGCCCGCCTTCTCCGCGCCCACGTCGCGCGTGGGGCTCGCCCCAACCCCGCCCTTGGCCACTAGAGCCCCGAACCCCACTCGCCATCTCCCCCTCCCTCATTTGCGCACCTGCCGACCCCTCTCTCGCCTCCCCCTCGCTGCGCGCTCGCCAAAGCGCCATCGCCGCGAACCGCCGCCGCCCGAGCTCGTTTCCCGGCCGCCGTTGGAGCCCCGCCGTGTCCATTGCCACGGTGAGCTCCGCCCCGACGTCCACAACCCGGAACGCGCTCCAATTTCCCCTTCCCCTCCCTATTTCTCCCTGCCCGCGCTCACCCGCCGTCCTCCGTGCAGCCGCCACCGTCGACTCGGGCTGTCGCCGCGTCTCCGTCGCCACCGAGGAGTCCCCGGAGTTCGCCTTGAGGTAAGGAACCTCTCCCGCCCCTATTGACCTTTGTTTTGCTCTCTATCGCGTTTAATTCCTCGCCGAGTTGTTTAGCGCCTCCGCCGAGCCACTCCGCCGTGAACCACCCCCCTCTGGTGCCCCTGCCCCGACCCAGACCCCACCAGAGAGTTTCCCGTGCCCTCCCCAACCTCCCCGGCCACTCAGGTCGCCCCGGGAACCCGCAGGGCCCCCGCTCCCCTCGTCTCCGGCGAGCTCCTCCGCCGCGGGGACGGGCGCCGCCGCCTCAGCTGGCTGGGGAAGGAGACAGAAGCCAGCCATCCCATCCCCGCCGTCCATCTCAGATCGGACGACCCCGTTTTAAATAGGCCGAGTCCAATCCTAGCCGTCCGCCCAAGATCCAACGGCCCAGAGCCGTTTCTCCCGCGCCCCGCCTCCCTGCCAACTGGGCCCCGCCTGTCAGTCGCCGCGCCCGCGCCCGCGCTGCCCGCTGGCCCCGCCTGTCAGCCGCCACGCCCGCGCTGCCCGCCCGGCCCCGCCTGTCAGCCGCTCACGCTGTCGCGCGCCCGCGCGCCCGCCCGCAGGATCTAATCCTGGCCGTCGATCTGAGATCCAACGGCTATTAGCGTCCGATACCCCTTCGCCCGCGCAAATTCTTAAAGAGACCCCCTGGTTTCTGGAAATTACGCCCGCCGTCCCTGGTTTCTTACAGTTAGGTCCTCGGACCTTTTATTTAATTCAAAATAGGTCCTTAGGGTATATTTTTAACCCCTAAACTTGTAAAATTCATAACTTTGCCATATGGACTCCAAATTAGGTGCTTCAAATTGCAAAATGTTCATAAAATTATTATCTATCTGTTTATGCAATGTTTCCCTGCTGTTTCCATGTCCCAATTAATGGTTAATCATTAGGATAGGATTAAGGTTATTGGAACCTTATTTGAGATAAATAAAAGATAGTAGACTTTAATAAAAGTTGGAGCACTTAAGTTTATGGACTTAAACACCTAAGTTTAGGAACTTAAAACCAGTTAATGATTTAATCCCACCACTGACTTGAACCTGATTAGTGGATAATGACTCACTTTGTATAGTCCTCTACCCCAGACCTAGAGAATACCATAGTGCCTATCCCTTTTCTACTATGAACTTGTGATCTCTTTGCTGCATATGTTTGGTATGTTGTTTTTGTTTGTTATTTCCCAAGTGCATAGTGTGAATGATTACTTTACGTAGACAACGAGCAGTCTGTGTTTCCCGAGGAAGTTGCAGAGGAAGTTCCTGATCAACAGTTTGGTGAAGGCAAGTGTCCTCTGACCTATTATGTCCTATTCACTTATAACTTACTATCCCGCATTACTTACTTGAAACCTAAGGATTGACTAGCTTTACACTTTACTTTATCCTTGATTACCTTTTGGGTTATATGGTTAGCATTCTGCTATTGCCTTAACTTAATCAATGAACATGATGTGAACATTTATGATACGATGCTGCTATCCTGATTATGTTGATGATCTTGTGATACTCTAGGGGGCTCAGGCTGTTTCCTGAGTACCTCTCCGTAAGGACCTGTTCGTTGAGAGACCACCCGGGATAACAGTGCAACCATGAGGGTGAAATGGGGTGCCCTTAGCTAATTAATTAGAGGAACTAGAGGTGTAGTTGCTTCGCCGTCGTGCCGTCAATGGGGTCCAGGCACAGTGCTTGCTCTGCCGAGGCTGAGTGCCGAGGTTCTTTCGTTTTGCTTTTGTTAGTCACTCTCCTGCGGGGAGGGGTACTGTGTTTATCAAACTGGAGAAACCTAACGGGCAGCTATGATCTCTAGGGAATCTTTGTAAAAGCTACGTAGTGATACCCTGCCGGACCACCTAGGTAGTGGTCAATGGGGATTAGCTCTCCCCGGGCAGAAAGGGAATCATGACTCATGGGAAAAGTGTGCGACCTCTGCAGAGGGTAGTGAAACTGATATATCAGCCGTGCTCACGGTTAAGAGCAGCCTTGGGATCCTCTTTGATTAGAGATACAAATGGTTCGAGATACAAGGATTATGTTATGGTTTTGGTTCGAATATGATGATGTTGTTCCTCGATGAGGAAATGGTTCATGGGTTGGTTAATGCTAAAATCTGGCTTCTACTAATGATAAATACCTGACCAACTAAAAGCAACTGCTTGAGCCTAACCCCACATAAAGCTAGTCCACTTCAGCCAAACGGGACATTTGCCGAGTACGTTGATGTGTACTCATCCTTGCTTTACCACAAAACACCAGGTTGTCCGCACTGTAACCACTGCTCAGGAGAAGGCGAAGCCGTGGAAGGAGACTTCCAGGAGTTCCAAGACTACGACGAATTCTAGGTGTGGGTTGGCGGCAACCCCCAGTCAGCTGCCTGTGAAGGCCTTATCTTTACTGCGTTTCGCTAGCACTTTGATTTTAACTGTTAAGTTGATGACTATGTGGATGTCTATGACTCTGTGATGTAATAAGTTAATACTCTTTTAAGTTATTATTCGAGCAATGTGCATTGATGTTCATTTATGTAATCGCTGTGTACGTGAGTTCTGATCCTGGCACGTACATAGTTCGCACTTGGTTTGCCTTCCAAAACCGGGTGTGACATATTACTATCCTTAAGAGTTCAAATGATGATTTGAATGCTAGAATAGAGAAATTAAATGTTGCTAGTTCATCCGTTGAGCATGTTTCAATTTGTGCTAAATGCAAAGACCATGATTTTAATGCTTATAGTAATCATGATTCTACTATTACAAAATTAAATGATGAAATTGCTAAATTAAATGTTCAACTTAAAACTTGCAAAAATGAAGTAAAAAATTAAATTTGCTAGGGATGCCTTTACCATTGGTAGACATCCCTCCATTAAGGATGGACTCGGTTTCCAAAAGGTAACCAAGAACACTAAGAGCCAAAAGGTCCTTAACTTCACAAAGGAGAAGGGGAAGGCACCTATGGCTAGTATCTTGCATTCTGTCCATGAAAAGAAAAACCATGCTTATTTGTATTCTCATGTCAAGAATGCCTCTCATAATGCCTATCATAATACTTGAAATTATAGTTTTACTCCTCACACTATATTCACTTCATCTAGTGATTCTAATAGGAGTAGAACTAGGCACCATGCTCCTCATGTTGTTTCTCATATGCCTAAGGATAGGAATGCATCTCATGGACCTTCCATATTATTCCGCACTTTTGATGCATCCTATGTGGTTCATTGTAAAAATGATAAAATTGTTGCTACAAATGTGGGACTAAAATGAAAGAAAGGTAAGAATTGCATTTGAGTTCCAAAATCTTATGTAGCTAACCTAACAAGACCCAACACAAGTTGGGGACCTGAATCCTAAGCCTAAATACCTTGCAGGTTTATGCATCCGGGGGCTCAAGCTGGATCATTGATAGCGGATGCACAAACCACATGACGGGGAGAAGAACATGTTCACCTCCTACGTCAAGAACAAGGATTCTCATGACACGATCATCTTTGGAGATGAGAATCAAGGCAAGGTAAAGGGGATAGGTAAAATAGTGATTACTACCGAGCATTCAATTTCTAATGTCTTTTTGGTAGAATCGCTTGGATATAAATTGCTTTCTGTTAGTCAGTTATGTCACATGGGTTACAGTTGTTTATTTAAAAATGTTGATGTAACAGTCTTTAGAAGTAGTGATGGTTCATTAGCATTTAAAGGTGTATCTAACGACAAGCTTTATTTAGTAGATTTTACTAAAGAAAATACCAATCTAGATGCATGCTTACTTGCTAAGACCAACATGGGCTAGCTTTGTTGGTTGATCAAAACTAGTCTTGAAAAATGTTTTTATTTGCTAAAACATAGTGTTTTTGACATAGAAGTAAGAAAACAAATTTGTATTGCGAAAACAAACCAAGTGATGACAAAATGATCCAAATATACCAAATCATAGACTTATTCTATTGGTGTTTCGTTTGACTTCAATTTGCAAAAGTTGGCTCATAATTGGGTATGTTAGTATCTATTTTGTTGCTTTTAAATGTGTTGGCATAAACCACCAAAAAGGGGGAGATTGAAAGGGAAATGTGCCCTTGGGCCATTTCTAGTTTGTTTTGGTGATTAAATGCTCAACACATTGCCTTGAACTAACACTTAATTTATGAGCATAAGCATAGGTATTTGAAAGGCAAATTGAGAAACATAGGAAAAGTGCATTTGGTGTATATTACAAATCCTATTACATTAAAGTAATCCATGTGGATCGCTCGAAGGTTCACGCAGTTTAAGGGGTGAACCCTTTCATGTGATGGTTTGTCACGCACCTGGTGTGAGTCCATCGACCTCGAGCACGCTTGAGTGCATTGGCTAGATATGTGCAGGGAATGGATCTTCTCCTGGTCTTTGTGTAGATCTCCTGGCTAGATATGTGCAGGGAATGGATCTAATCGGGGCAGAGCGCAGGAGTAGGTTGCGGCGTAGGCTAAAACGCTACCGTGTGTAGGGACGCTCAGACGACGTCGTCCTGTCTTTTCCGCCTGTCACCCTTCGCCTCTGTTACTCTTGTGCCATAGTGGTGATCATGATGGCGGTAGCCCACATAGTGCAGAGAGTCAAAGGCCCCGCCTTGGTAATGCGTGAGCCACTGTGCGATCCGTGTACATCAGTCGCAGCGCCCGCCGTTAGAGTGGGTAGGTATGCGTCTCGTACGTAGTTAATGTTGAGGCATACTGTACTCTAGAGGTAGTTATCAGGTTTCCCCGGTGATCCTTGTTATGTGTTGCAAAACATGTGGCAGCGCTGAGCCTTGCCTTGTGGGGGGAGAAGTGGTCGACACGGCTCTTCCTTGTGACAGCTCCAGTCCACCTCCTCGCCCGACGACCTGCAAAAAAGGCATCCATGCACATGGATTTGTTATGGTGCTTAATAGCGTATCTACGAGTCGTCGTTCCGAACACTTTCAATCTTCTGGATTTTGTTTCTGAACCTCGCCGAGCAGGTTCTCAGGACCTGTCCCTAGGTCAGGATAAGGCCTAGGCCTTTAGGGGCTAGCCCTAGGTTCTGGAACAACCATCCTAGGATGGTGCAATGTGCAGACTTAGGGTGCTGGACCAGGCAAAGCGGTTGCACGGCTCCGGACCACCCCTGAGAACGTGCTCCTCTCCCCTTGCACCTAGCCCTTCGCAACCCAAGCCTTACCCGTTACAAGGAAGGATCCCGAAATCGGGTGATAAGGTGGAAACATAATCTAGGTTTCATGAATGTGATTAGAAATCGGATCCCGCTTCGGGTGTTGCTATAATTAATCAATTAATCCTTCAATAGAGTGCTTATTCTAGCTGATCCTAGTTTTGAGCATTCCCTGAGTTTGGATGAGGTCCGGATGTAGGAAACGGGTGACGCCTAAGAGGGGGGGTGAATTAGGACTACTTTCACTAAACTAGGCCACAAATAAATCCCTAGAACAAAACCTATGCAAATAATCAAACTAGAATGTGCAAACTAGGTTTTGTCCAAGTGTTGCTATCTCTACCGCAATGACTAAGTTTCAATCTACATTATATAAGTATAAAGACAAGATTGAAACTTAGATGCTTAATATAAATGCGGAAGCTTAAAGAGCAAGGTAGAGATGCAAACTCTCGTGGATGACGTCGGTATTTTTACCGAGGTATCCAGAACCACGCAAGGTCCCGACTAATCCTCGTTGGTGCCCCTATGCAACGGGAAGCCCACGCGAGGGCCAAGCACCTCGGTCGAGTAACTCCGTAGAGAGCCGTGGGCCTTCTCCACGCGCAAGTGGTGCTCCGCTTCTGGCTTCTCTCGGACGCTCCCCACCGTCTCCACTATCGAGCTTCCGGCTAAAAACGCCGTGGGCCTCGTTCCCTCCGGTACACGGTGGCGGCCGTGACACAAACACGGTTGTCATGGTCTCGCAAGACTCTCGCGCCACTCGTTACAATTACTATGGCTCGCGCAAGAGCCGAGGGGTTGGTGGTTTATCTAAACTCACTCAACTAGCTAGGATTCACATAGAGCAAGCGCTAATGCGGTCTAACTAACCTAAGCACTTTGCAAAGCACCTACGCTAATCACCGAGTGATTCTATTAAGCACTTGGATGTTTGAGCACTTGGAAATGTATACAATATGCCTTGGTTTGTTGCTTGGACTCCCACACCTCCAAATGGCCGGTTGGGTGAAGTATATATAGGCCCCAACTCAAATATAGCCCTTGGAAAGCAGTTCTGCAGCTTTCTGCGGCACACCAGACAGGTGCACCGGACTGTCCGGTGGTGCACCGGACATGCCACATGTACTAGCCATTAAAAGTAGCCGTTGGAGCTTCCGAAGATGGCGCACCGGACGGTCCGGTGTGCACCGGACAATCCATGTTCTCTTGTCGTATTTTGGCCATAACTTTTAGCTCCAAACTACGATTTCGATGATCTTGTACTTTTTGGAAAGCTTATGAAATTCTCTACATCCCAGAGTTGAAGCCATACCAGTTTGAGCAAATTTGGCACACCGGACAGTCCGGTGTGTATCGGACATCTCATATGCTGCTCTCGTTTTTCAGCAATTCCAACTTCGTATTGTGGGCATAACTTTTAGCTCCGAACTCTGATTTTGATGATCTTGGACTTTTTGGAAAGCTTATAACATTATCTACATCTTAGAGTTGAAGCCATGTCAGTTTGAGTAGATTTGATTTTGTGAAACACTTCCAATTCAGTCAGCCCTTCCTCTCAACTTTGTCAAGTTCACTTTTGTTTTGCATCTTTGTATCTCACTTCTACTTCTTGATGTGTTGGACTCTTAGCATGTATAAAGTGTCTTCAATATTACTTTTTAATGTCTTATATGGGTATTTATAATGTCTTCTTTTAGGTGTTGCATCCTCAGAGCCTCAGTCCAATCCACTTTGCATCCTGTGAACTACAACACACAAACACTTGGAAAATACATTAGTTCAAAGGTTGTGTTAATCATCAAACACCAAAATCTATTAAGCCAAATGGCCCGGGGTCCATTTTTCTTACAATCTCCCCCTTTTTGGTGATTGATGACAACACAACCAAAGCAAGCAAATATTACAAACATTTGAATATAAATATACAATCTACTTGCTAAGATGCATGTTTGGCCCCCATAATGTGAGATTATGGACTTAAGCCTCCCCCTAACTCCATAATTCACTTACTTCCTATTTTAGACCAAAATGCAAAAACCACTTGAAAGATCAAAATTTTAATTTGGCGGTGTTTGGTGTTTGATAACATTTTCATTGCTTTGGTCCCTACAACTTCTCCCCCTTTGGCATCAACCACCAAAAAGGAAGACATTAAAAGCATTTATGAAGCAAATAAGACTTGCCCTCTCTAAAGAATTATCAATTAATATCAATAGAAGCACTAAAAGATTACTCCCCCTTTATGAGTGTTCTCCTTTAGAAAGAATTTTCTCCCCCTTTAGAGACGAAGAAAACACTCCCTTATGCATAGGTAACTGAAAGTGCATTCATCTCTTTTGTGAGTTTTGGTGATTTGGATGACAACACATTTAAAGGACTAACAAGTTTGCTAAGTGTTGAACAGGAAATTCAGTATGATGAACATACTTGAATAGTGTATAATGACAGTGAACAAAGGTTCAACACAAGGTTAAATAACCAGTGAGACAATGCAAATAGATATAATATGATCTCTATATTGGTTTGAATATATGGACAAGATCTGAGAAATCACTATGCATAAATATGATCATAATAGAGGTTGAAGTGATTAAGAGGATTGGTCAAGCCAAAGTGAATAAGATATGATGAACCGTGAATTGGCTTGACCATATTACTATTAGTCCATATATGAATATATGAGAATCAAACTAGAGCTTGATTGATCTTAGCAGTTATATCTAGATGACATTCAAGCAAGGTTCACAATATTGAAGAAATGATTCTCTCAATGGATGCTCAATAGGATGTGACTCAAGAATGGCTTGATAGGGTGAAGATAGCAAGGAAAGGGCTTCGAGGAACTAAGCGAAGGTGAAGGCCAAGCGACGGCTTGTAGACCGAGGTACCATGGCTAAGGTGAAGAAGAGAGTACTTGCACTAAGTCGATGAACTAATCAGCTATGAAGAGTTACAACATGTTGATGCATCAGTAAGGTGACTTGAAGCCATGGTTTGAACCCATATATGGTGAAATGGCACAAGTCACATGCTTGATTTATGTTTGTTTCAAAAGGTGAGACAAAGATGTTTGTGATCCTTATGAAGCAACACCATGAAGAAATCACACTTGAGACACCAATGACTCAAGGAGTTTACTTAATTATATTTTATCTAACTTGAGTATAGGAATCGTTGTACTATCAAGGGGGATCCATAAAGAAGGTTGGTGTTGGTACTAAAGCTCTAAATCCTTGATCTAAGACTTCCATTTTACCCTTGTTTCACTTCAGTTTTCTCAAAATCTATGCAACAGTTTCAAAAATCGGTTCAACCGGAATTAAAACCAGTTCAACCGGTTTCTGCACTGTTCCTGTTGGGGACTTGTTCTCAAATGCTATGAGTTAAGAACAAGGCAACACAAAAAATGTTAAGCGTTAAAGTCCTTCATCCTTCGAAGCATTATTTCCCTTGGAATATAATGATTTTCGGACGAAGGTTATGAAGGACATACCTTCATCAACACAACATATAATAATGAAGAAAGAATCATTATAAAATATAAAGGATAACATAAACAATTATGTATAATCATCAACTCATTTTTTATATTATCACTATGGAAAAATAGAAATGATATCAAATTACAAATGTACCTTTGGCTTGAAAGAAGGTGTCAGTACAAGCGTGACACAAAAGTAAAATGCCAAGTCACCGTGAACAGTACGGGAGCACTGTTCACCTATTTATAGGCATGAAACGCAGCCCATGTAAAATTACATCTGTGCCCTTTACATTTGGTAGTAATTCTATAGTAATTCACCAAGGTCCGAATAGCCTTTTCATCTTTAAGTCGGTTTCATTTTCTGCTATCACGCCGAAGCTTTCCTGCTCACGACTTCGGCGCTGTATCAACCTTCGTATTCTTTGGGCTTCTCCCCCTGTGATACCGATTCGAGTCCGAAGATACCTGTTCACACATTATACTCCCGAAACATAGTTTAAATCATATTTTTGAGGACCTTCGGAAGCCGAAGGCCCCCAACAGTAGCCCCTCGCAATATTAATTTGTTAGAATGATAAATTTAGATTGCGACATGGACGAAGGCCTTAAGCCGAAGGTCCGAAAAAACACCTTCCCTTTGCTAGAATAACAACACTCACTGACAAGCGGGGTTTTCCAATTTTCAATGCACTGGGCTATAAATAAGAGCATACCCCGAGCTCGTTTGGTACGCTTTCTTGCCATCTGCTCTTGCTTACTCAATTTTTAGCTCTTGCGCACCAACACTTGCTTGACTTTTTAAGTTTTTCAGCTTCGGCTTTGAAAACAGTTTTTTAGCATTTTCGAAGATGTCTGAAGATAGAAAGGCTGCTATCGAGATGAAGCTGAGTCTCTCTGAAGAGAAAAACCTGGGGTTTCTTGAAGCAATGTCGAAGACAAATACAGAAAAGATTACCAAAGAGATTTTAGAAGGTTTATCTGAAGATACTGATGACAGCGACAGTTATGATGTGGATAGCGGTGGTGAAGAGTCCGAAGATCGCCCTTGGCAACCAAGCCATGCGGTTTTCGGCAAATCAAGTATCAAAGAAAATCATCTTGTCAACATGAGGGGAAGATATTTCCGGGACTTGTCCATTGTGAGGGCTGACGAAGGAGAGAAGACCTGTCCGACTCCTGAGGAAAATGAAGCCGTAGTGTTCCGAAGCTTTTTGAAAGCTGGACTACGATTTCCCCTGAGCAGCTTTGTCGTAGAAGTACTGAAAATATTTGAAATCTATCTTCACCAACTTACCCCCGAAGCAATCATAAGGATGAATATCTTCGTGTGGGCCGTGAGAAGCCAGGGTCTGGAACCTGATGCGAAAAGTTTCTGCAACATACACGAATTGTTATACGAGACAAAGCCCTGGGGTAAGGAGCAGTATCACAATAATTTCGGCTGCTACAGCTTCGTCGCTCGGTCTGGGTCAAGCTGTCCCGTACCAACCTTTCGGAAAAGATGGCCTGGCGACTGGATGACAGAATGGTTTTATGTGAAGAATGACCTGAAAACATGGGAAGATATTAAAGGTATAATTATGCACCCTATTTGGCAACGCTTCGGCCTACGGAAGCCGAAGGTTGAAATAAACGAAGCTGCCGAAGAATGCCAGAGAGCCTTCGGAGTTATTTGCTCTTTTATTGGAACGAGAGATTTGGTTCAAGAGCATATTGCCTTCAGGGTATGGCCGCTCGCGGAAAAATGGGAAATGCCGCAAGAGACCATAAAGGAGGCTGATGAAGGTGGACTTATCAGGCTGAAATATACTTTCAAGTTTGGAGATAAATTTGTTGAGCCAGATGATGACTGGCTAAAAAGCATTAAAAATTTAAGTGATGAATTACTCGGGGTTTATTCAAAGGCCGAAGATACTGCATTGTCAGCAGCCTTCGGAGGCCGGAAAAAGAAAAGACTGAACCGAGTGTTTGACGCAATTGGGTTCGTGTACCCCGACTACCACTATCCAGCGTGGGGTCAAAAAAGAAAAAACGCAGCTTCTGCACAAGAAACTGCTTCAGCCGCTCCTAGCGAGCCAGCGCCGAAGAGACAAAGGGTAAAAGTTCTCACACATCGGCCACGCTACATTGAACCAGCTACAGTGCCTGAATTCGCCGGCGAAACTTCTTCGGCCATCGAAATTAAAGAACCAACTTCAGTGCCGAAGATCGAGGAAAAAACTGAAGCACCCTCAGCACAGAAAGCAGGAAAACCGAGAACTGAAGGAACGAAAATATTGGAAATTTTAAGTCCTTCAACAAGTGTTGAGACGATAAAAAACCAAAAGGGCGTAGCGGTGACCCCGAAAAGAAAAAGAATGGTCAATGTGCTAGATGTTCTGGAGACAATAAAGTCCTCAAGCACGACTCCGAAGAAGATTGTTGAAACTTCCGTATCGGAAACTGAAATCTTTGATACTAAAGCTCCGAAGCCACAAACTGAGACTGAAGCTGGGCCTTCAGAGCCCACGAAGGTAAAATCCTTGGAAACCGAAGAAGAAAAAATGATAGAGCCAATTCTTGTTGAAGAAATCAGTGCTGTTGCCCCCGAAGCATCCCCCAAAGTCCTTGATTATATTGTTTGACATGCTTCGGGGAAAAAGTTATCAGAAGAAGAAATTTTTGAAGCTAATCATTATGCCAAAGAATTGAAATATCCGAAGGGGGCACTAGTGTTCAATGGTACAAATGAAGAAGATTTCCTATACTGCCTCCCGGATAACAAAGAATTACTTGTCTGCCGGGAAATGGCCCGAAGCATGGGGTTTCCGAAGCTGGAGGCTGGCCTCTGCGCGATGAGAAAGGACGATCTTGCGGACAGCCTTGCGTATAATAGCCTGAAGGTACGAGATCTGCGCATTTGGAAACTTTATGATTTGAAATCTATTGTTTTATTCTTATACTAACTTTTTTACATATAGGGTTTAATACTAAGCAACGCGCTGAGAGCGCAAAAGAATGCCGAAGATGAGAGCTATGAAATTGCTTTCAACAACCTTCGAACAGAGGTTATCAAACTAAGGAACGAAGCCCTGGAAAAGGACAAAATTCTAGTTACATTGGTGGATAAAATAAAGGAGAACGAAGCTGCGTCTAAAGCACAAGTTGCAGCTCAAAAGCACGAGATTGACGATCTTCAGAAGCAACTAGCCCGGGCTAAAGAAGAACGCATACTTGAAGAAACGAAGCGAGAACTTAGCGACCAATGGGCAAATCATTTAGAAGGAACTGTCGAAGAGCTTCGTTCGTCCAAGAAAAGATGCTATAACAAATCTATGGAGTGTGTTAAGAAAATGAAAGCTAGCTTCGCCAGCGTTGGCGCATTTTCGAGTGAAGAAAACTTTACAAGAGGCAACCCCGAAGGTCCCATTGAATGGATTAATCACGAAGCTGAGGCCTTTGAGGAAATTTTAAATAGTCGCAGAGACATATGCGCTTTTTCGGGTGCCAGGGGGATTGCCACCATTTTAGAAAGGAAAGGCTGCGAACATGTAAAAATTTTAGCACAATCCGAAACTGCCTTGTCCTTCGAAGATGCTAAAGACCCTTCAGCTGAAGCTAGCATAGTTGGTGGAAAATTTTTCACCGATATCTGGGATAATGGTGGCCGAGAAATGGCCCGAGAAATTATCCAAAAAAGCGAAAAAGGTATCCATGATGCTAGAAAAGTGGCCGAGGCTGCTGAGAAAAGCGCAGAGCCCGAAGGACAAATAGGTATTAACTAATGGTTTTTATTGTGTTGTAATTTTTGATTTCAAACTTCATTCGCCAATTGTAATAGCAATGTAGCCGTATCGTGTCCTCCCTCAGATCCTGCTAAAACACCTCCGGGCCCTCACCCGAAGGACGACGATGAAATCAAAAAGATGGCCGAAGCTATCATGGATCAAGTTGTCAATCAACTCCTGAACGAAGCTGCGGAAGTAGTACTTAGGGAAGACTAGGTGCCATTGCAAAAACATCTGAAATGTAATATGTGTAATATCTTGTAATCCTGAATGTAATGTACTTGTTTTTTATGGTTCAATTCTTTACGATGCATGAAATTTTACATACATACCGTTTTTGAGTCTTTGACGAAAAAACACCTTCCCTTCTTTTCATGCTTCGTGAAGAAGAATTTTCACTTATCACAACGATATCCATAGTGCTCTGATGAAGAATATCCAAGCTTCGTGAAAATATTTTCCGAAGCTACACTCCGAAGATCAATATTGTATCTCCTTGTGACAGCATGATTTTCCCTTTTTCAAAGCATTTTCCGAAAATCGATATTGTGCCCCCTTCTTGTGCCATATGCATCATGATGTATGATGCTTATGCTATGCGAAATGATGTGATGATGTTATGTTATGTAAAATGATATTTATTCCGAAGATACACGCACATCCCTGCAATAAAACACAATGTTTTTAAATCAACGTTGACTTTTCGCTGTAAGCCTCCCTTAGGAGCTTCTTCGCCTTTTACTTCAGCGGAATCAACATTTATTTTTCGCTGTAAGCCTCCCTTAGGAGCTTCTTCGCCTTTTACTTTCGGCGGTATTCGCGTTGACTTTTCGCGCTTCGCCTTTTACTTAGGCGGTATCAGCGTTTATTTTTCGCTGTAAGCTCTGCATTCCCTTTGGAACGACTTCTGAGCAGAAAACTTACACTGCGCTCCCTTTGGAACGGCTTTTTGTAACTTCAGCAAACTTAGTCTGTGTTCCTTAGAACGACTTTTTGTTGCTTCAAAAAATTCATATCGTGCCTTTTAAATTAAATCTTTGATAATTCGAAGGTCCTCCTTGATATCGCAAATCTTTAAGCTTTAATAACTTAAGCCTGTGGAGAAGACATATTTTCCTTGTGGCTGACAACGAAACTATTACATGAGATTTAAAAAGTGTCCTTTATTACACAGAAAATAAAACTGAATGGAAAAGACTACTATCAAGGTAGGATATTTGTCAATAAATGTGCTTCGATTCTGGCACAGTGCTATTGACTGTGCGAGCTTCGGACTGTTCTCTGAAGTCCCTTTGATGTTGAGCATATTGGCCCCCTTCTGGCTGCTGTCCTTGTTGCAACGGTGGTGGAGGCGGAGGCTGTTGCCAGGAAGCTTGAGGTTGACTCGCCGAAGCAACAGAAACTGCAGGGTGATTGCCTACATATTCTGGGATATAAGGCGAATGATACGAAGCAGTGTGCATAATCTGCTTCGGCTGACCCTATTGTGCTGCAGCTTCGGCTATCTCCTTTTGCTTCTGGATGGTAACATGGCACATCCTGGTGGTATGGCCCTTGTTTTCACCATAGAACAAGCAAAATGTTCTCCTTGGTTGATCTCCAAATCTTCCGCCGAAGCCCCTGGCGCCTCTGCCTCTTGGAGCTGGCGGCCGGAAGGAGCTTTGCTGTTGCCCCGAAGCCTGTGAGGAGCACTGTGGCCTTTGCTGCTGACTCCCCTTATCATCATTTTGAGTAGAGTTGTGAATTGACCTGACGTGCCTCGGATAAAATCTTCCACCGAAGCCCCTGGTCATTTCGGAAAACCTGAAAGCTTCCTCCCTTCTTTGACAAAAATCATTGTCGGCCCAAATATACTCGTCCATCTTCTGGAGCAGCTTCTCCAAAGTTTGAGGAGGTTTCCTAGCAAAGTACTGAGCTGAAGGTCCTGGCCGAAGTCCCTTGATCATGGCCTCAATTACAATTTCGTTGGGCACTGTTGGCGCCTGTGCCCTTAAACGTAAGAACCTCCGGACATACGCCTGAAGGTATTCTTCGTGATCCTGGGTGCATTGGAATATAGCTTGAGCAATGACCGGCTTCGTCTGAAACCCTTGGAAGCTGGTTAACAACATGTCCTTCAGCTTTTGCCATGAAGTGATCGTTCCTGGTCGAAGGGAGGAATACCAGGTTTGAGCAACACTCCTGACAGCCATAACAAAAGATTTTGCCATGACTGCAGTATTGCCACCATACGAAGATACTGTTGCTTCGTAGCTCATCAAAAACTGCTTCGGGTCTGAATGACCGTCGAACATGGGAAGCTGGGGCGGCTTGTAGGACGAAGGCCAAGGTGTAGCCTGCAGCTCAGCGGACAGAGGAGAAGCATCATCAAAAGCAAAATTTCCATGGTGGAAATTCTCATACCAGTCATCTTCGTTGAAGAAACCCTCCTGATGAAGATCCTTGTGCTGAGGCCTTCGGTTCTGCTCATCCTGAGTAAGATGACGAACTTCTTCAGAGGCTTCGTCTATCTGCCTTTGCAGTTCTGCTAGCCTAGACATCTTTTCCTTCTTCCTCTGCACCTGTTGATGAAGCATCTCCATGTCTCTGATTTCTTGGTCTAGCTCATCCTCTTGCGGTGTCGGGCTGACAGCCTTCCTCTTCTGGCTTCGGGCCTCCCGAAGAGAGAGAGTCTCCTAATTGGGGTCCAGCGGTTGCAGAACTGCAGCCCCAGTTGCTGAAGCTTTCTTCGGCGCCATAGCGAAGGTCTATGATTGCCGAAGATGTTCAAAACTCAGAGTGGAAGTGAGTTCACCGGAGGTGGGCGCCAATGTTGGGGACTTGTTCTCAAATGCTATGAGTTAAGAACAAGGCAACACAAAAAATGTTAAGCGTTAAAGTCCTTCGTCCTTCGAAGCATTATTTCCCTTGGAATATAATGATTTTCGGACGAAGGTTATGAAGGACATACCTTCATCAACACAACATATAATAATGAAGAAAGAATCATTATAAAATATAAAGGATAACGTAAACAATTATGTATAATCATCAACTCATTTTTTATATTATCACTATGGAAAAATAGAAATGATATCAAATTACAAATGTACCTTCGGCTTGAAAGAAGGTGTCAGTACAAGCGTGACACAAAAGTAAAATGCCAAGTCAGCGTGAACAGTACGGGAGCACTGTTCACCTATTTATAGGCACGGAACGCAGCCCATGTAAAATTACATCTGTGCCCTTTACATTTGGTAGTAATTCTATAGTAATTCACCGAGGTCCGAATAGCCTTTTCATCTTTAAGTCGGTTTCATTTTCTGCTATCACGCCGAAGCTTTCCTGCTCACGACTTCGGCGCTGTATCAACCTTCGTATTCTTTGGGCTTCTCCCCCTGTGATACCGATTCGAGTCCGAAGATACCTATTCACACATTATACTCCCGAAACATAGTTTAAATCATATTTGTGAGGACCTTCGGAAGCCGAAGGCCCCCAACAGTTCCCCTCTGTCACTGTCTAACCTGCCAGTCAGTCCTGTCAGAAAAAGTTGTGTGCAGATTTTTTTGGAAAAATGGGTCAACCGAATTTTGGCCCGGCTCTACCGGATTTGCAACCGGTTCAACCGAATTTTGGCCCGGCTCAACCGGATTTGCAACCGGTTCAACCAAATTTTGGCCCGGCTCAACCGGATTTGCAACCAGTCCAGTCTTCGGCTGAGTCCGCTAGTGAACCGAAAACACCCTGGTGGAATCCGGTTCAACCGATTTTTAGAACCGGTTCAACCGTTTTTCAGTCAGATATCCCCAACAGCCACCAGCTTTTGGGGCACCTTTATATACATCTCCCACACTCTTCCCCATAGTAGAGCACGCACAAAACTCTATTTCTAACCTGAGAAACACCTCCCACTCTCTCTCACACACCTCTTGCCTCTCCCATTTCAAATCTTTGGAGATAAATCTTTGAGTGAGTTTGAGAGCTGCGGTTTTTGTGCTTCATCTCTAAATCCTTGTTGCTCTTCTTGATTCGAGCTTTGGTACTACATCGAGTTCTTTGTGGATTCAATACTCTTGGAGCTTCTAGCTCCTAGACGACTAGGAGTCTCTTGTGAGTCTCCAAATCTTGTGGAAGACCACAAGAAAGTTTGTATTACCCACTCGTTTGAGCAAAGATTAGTGTGTGGGCTTGACCTTTGTGGTCGGCAAAGGGAGGATTAGGGTTGAAAGAGACCCGGCTCTTTGTGGGCGCCTCAACGAGGAAGTAGGGCACCTTGGTGGTGTGACCAAACCTCGGGATAAATCTTGTGTCTCTTGTGTTCTTGCTCATTGTGTTTGTTTGTGTTCTTCATTCTCTGACCATTTCGTGAAAGATTTATTTATATCTTTTTGGTGTGTGGATTTTGAGAAGTGCCCTTCTCAGATCTACTACTTTGAACCCTGTGGATCAACTAGAACATCTCATTTCCAAAGTTAACTGGGTGGATTTCGAGATCAATTCAGTTTTATATCTCATTCTTTAGTTGAGCTCGTGCAAACCGCTTGAACCGGTTTTACCCAGTTCTTTTCTAGTTTTTGTTGAAAAAGTTTCCATTTGCCTATTCACCCCATCTAGGCAACTTTCAATTGGTATCAGAGCCTAATCCTCATTCTAACGCTTAACTGCGTGAGGAAAAGATTATGTCAGGGGGGGGCTAAGAAACGAAAGTGCTTCTAAGCTTGAAAAAGTTGAGATTGTCTCGGCTTCATCTTTTGGTGCAGATGTTGATCCTAGGGTAATAGATCTTGCCATGAGAATCACCGAAAGGATGTTCCTCAAAATGAAGGAAGATGAGGCGAAGAACAAAATTGAAGAAGAAAATGATCGATGGAGACCAAACGACGAATCCACCTCTTCACAAGGTTCGTCTTTCAAATCCACTTCTCATATGTGCTTTATTGCTAATGGGAGTGATAGTGAAAGCGAAAGTGAGGATGAGGAGGAGCAAGAAAGTGATAGTGAAGATAAGGATGATCTTCAATAATTCTTCGCTCAGCTAAGCAAGAAACATGGGATGAGCTTGCTCAAACTCATGAAAAGAGCGGAAGAACAAAAAGAAATGCTTCATAAGCAAGAAGACTTCCTCATCAGAAAAATTGAAGGCTTAGAGAAGTTAACCAAAGAGCATGAGAAGCTAAAGTGCTCTCACGATGATTTGGTCCAAAGGTATGAAGACATTTCAATTGAGCAAATTAAAGTTGTTAATCATTCATCATATATTGCTCAATTAGAAAATAAAAATGCTATGTTCAAGAACACGATAGAAAGGCTAAATATTGAAAATCTAGCTTTGCAAGAAAAACATGATATGCTTGTGTGCTCTCATAATAAATTTATGGATTCTAAAAGTCGCCTAGAGGGGGGGGTGAATAGGCGGAATCTGAAAATTATAAACTTAAGCACACACTACAAGCCGGGGTTAGCGTTAGAAATAAAATGAGTCCGAAAGAGAGGGCGAAAACAAATCACAAGCAAATAGCGAGAGTGACACGGTGATTTGTTTTACCGAGGTTCGGCCCTCGAAGGCCTAGTCCCCGTTGAGGTGGTCACAAAGACCGGGTCTCTTTCAACCCTTTCCCTCTCTCAAATGGTCACCTAGACCGAGTGAGCTTCTCTTCTCAATCAATCGGGACACTTAGTCCCACAAGGACCACCACACAATTGGTGTCTCTTGCCTTGATTACAATTGACTTGGGAACAAGAAAGAAGGAAGAAAAAAGCGATCCAAGCACAAGAGCTCAAATGAACACGAATATCTCTCTCTCACTAGTCACTAATTGATTGGAGTGAACTTAGGACTTGGGAGAGGATTTGATCTCTTGTTTGTGTCTCGGAGTGAAGTCTAGAGCTCTTGTATTGAATGCAATGGCTAAAAACTTGGATACCTTGAAGTGTGGTGGTTGGGGGGTATTTATAGCCCCAACCACCAAAGTGGCCGTTGGGAGGGGCTGCTGTCGTATGGCGCACCGGACAGTCCGGTGCGCCACTAGACACTGTCCGGTAGGCCAGCCACGACATCCAACCGTTAGGGTTCGACCGTTGGAGCTCTGACATGTGGGGCCATTGGACAGTCCGGTGGTGCACCGGACAGTCACTGTTCACTGTCCGGTGCGCCTTCTGGCGTCATGCTCAACCTTCTCAAGATAACCGTGATAATATGGTGAAAAACCTTGAGAAGGGGACAATAGTAGCATGCACAAAACCCCTTCAAAAGAATATCAAGCTTTCCAAGAAGGACATGAGCAAACATCAAGAGAAGAAAGCCAAAGCTCATGACAAGTGCCTCAACCACGCCTCCACACAAGGTAACAAACAAGTCACTCTTCCAAATAAGAGAAGATGCGCTAGAAAGTGTTATCAATGTCATGAGAAGGGACATGAGATTAAGTCATGTCCCTACACAAAGGATAATGGCTTAACTTTAGAAAGAAAGAGGCTCACTAACCATGTAGCAAACAAGAAGCAAGGCAAGAAGGAGTCTTGCAAAATTAAAAATCAGATTTGCTACACTTGCTGAAGAAAGGGACACATATGCAAGGATTGTCCCATGAGTGAGTATCCTAAGCCTACCATGTCAATTCATTCATATTCACTTAGGAGACCCAAAAATGACACTTGTGCTAGAAAGGTAAGTAGTTCACCTAAAACTAGCACAAAGGCCATTTGGGTGCCTAAGTATTTATTAGCTAACCTTGGTGGACCCATCCAAAAATGGGTACCAAAATGTACTTAATAAGTTTTGCAGGTACCTAGAGATGATATGAAGCTTTGGGGTGCTTGAGCGGTTGAAAGGGAAATGTGCCCTTGGGCCATTTCTAAGTATTTTGGTGATTGAGTGCCAACACAAGTGCTTAAGCGTTAAAGTATCCCAAGTGATGGACAAAGTGCAAATCAAAAGTAAAGGTATGTTTCTAGACTTAGTACATTGTTTTATGGACTAATGTATTGTGTCTAAGTGCTGGAAACAGGAGAAATCGAATTGGAAAAGAGATGGCTTTGTTCAGCCAAAGTCTGCGCAGTCTGGGTGCACCGGACTGTCCGGTGGTGCACCGGACAGTGTCCGGTGCGCCAGGCTGGCTCTGGCGAACTTGCTGCTCTCGGGACTTCGACGACGGTGTACGGTATAAATCACCGGACTGTCCGATGGTGCACCGGACTGTCCGGTGAGCCGTTCATAGGCGAAGTCGTCGGTCTCGGGAAGCCATCAACGGCGTACGACTATAATTCACCGGATTGTCCGGTGAGGCACCAGACTGTCCGGTGAGCCAACGGTCAGCCAGGGCAACGGTCGGCCGAGGATTCCGCGCGTGACGCGTGGCCGAGCCAACGGTCACATTGGAGCACCGGACTGTCCGGTGTGCACCGGACAGTGACCGGTGCGCCAACAACTCTCAATCTGCAACGGTCGGCTTCGCCAAATAAGGAAACAAATACGCACCGGACAGTGTCCGGTGGTGCACCGGACTGTCCGGTGCGCCAGGCGACAGAAGGCAAGATCTGCCTTCCTGGAATGCTCTCAACGACTCCTAGCTGCCTTGGGGCTATAAAAGGGACCCCTTGGCGCATGGAGAAGACATCCAAGCATTCTTTGAGCATAATTGATCACTCACACTTCGTTCTTGCGCACTTGTTCGACATTCTTAGTGATTTGAGCTCCGTTCTAGTGAGAAACGCGTGATAGTCTCTTGAGCTCAAGTCTGGATCTTGTGTGTGCGTATTTGCTGTGATCTTTGTGTCTTGTGTGAGTTGCTCATCCCTCCCTTACTCCGTGCTTCTTTGTGAACATCTTTGTAAGGGTGAGAGACTCCAATTTGTGGAGATTCCTCGCAAGCGGGATAAAGTAAAGCAAAGCAAAACACCGTGGTATTCAAGTGGGTCTTTGGACCGCTTGAGAGGGGTTGATTGCAACCCTCATCCGTTGGGACGCCACAACGTGGAGTAGGCAAGTTTTGTACTTGGCCGAACCACAGGATAAACCACTGTGCCATCTCTGTGTTGATCTCTTGTGGTTATTGTGTTTTGTTAAGACTCCTCTCTAGCCACTTAGCATTATTGTGCTAACACTTAAACAAGTTTTTGTGGATTAAGTTTAAGTTTTTACAGGATCACCTATTCACCCCCCTCTACGTGCTCTCAATTGGTATCAAAGTCGTTCTCTTCATGAAGGGACTAATCGCCCGAAGAGATGGATCCTAAGGGGAAGGGAATTGTGATCAATGATAAGGAGAAGGAGTCCTTCGTCAATGAGCCGAAGGATGACAAGCCTACCGACTCGGGCTCGGGCCACAAACGTAAAGATGGGAAGAAGAAGACAAGGCGCATCAAGGAGATCGTCTACTACGACGACAGCGACGAGTCCACTTCTTCCCAAAAGGACAACGACGACAACGACTACGAGAAAAGAAGGACGGTTAACTCAAACTTCTCTTTCAATTATTCGCGTATTCCGCATAGCTCAAATACACATTTGCTTTCCATTCCTCTTGGCAAACCTCCACACTTTGATGGGGAGGACTACGGATTTTGGAGTCACAAAATGCGTAGTCACTTGTTCTCTCTCCATCCAAGCATATGGGAGATTGTAGAGAGTGGAATGAAATTTGACAGCTCGGATAGTCCCATGTTTATAAATGAACAAATTCATAAAAATGCACAAGCTACTACTGTCCTTTTAGCATCTTTGTGCAGGGAAGAGTACAATAAGGTGAGCGGCTTGGACAATGCCATGCAGATCTGGGACACCCTCAGGATCTCACATGAGGGGAACGACGTCACCATGCTCACCAAAATAGAGTTGGTGGAAGGCGAACTCGGGAGATTCACGATGATAAGGGGCGAGGAGCCAACCCAAACGTACAACCGGCTCAAGACCCTTGTCAACAAAATAAGGAGCTACGGAAGCACGCGATGGACGGACCACGACGTCGTTCGCCTAATGCTAAGGTCCTTTACTGTACTTGATCCACATCTGGTGAACAATATTCGTGAAAATCCTAGGTACACCAAGATGTCACCCGAAGAAGTTCTTGGAAAGTTCGTAAGCGGGCGAATGATGATCAAGGAGGCAAGATACGTGGACGACGTGTTGAATGGTCCAATCAATGAGCCTCAACCCGTTGCTCTCAAGGCAACGAGGAGCAAGGAGGCGCTACCTAGCAAGGTGGCGCAAGTTGAGGCAGCAGGGCTCAATGATGAAGAGATGGCCCTCATCATCAAGCGCTTCAAGATAGCACTAAAGGGTCGCAAGGGGCAGCCAAGCAAGACCAAGACAAAGGGGAAGCGCTCATGCTTCAAATGTGGTAAGATTGGTCATTTTATCGCTAACTGTCCCGATAATGATAGTGACCAGAAACAAGAGAACAAGAGGGAGAAGAAGAAGGCATACAAGAAGGCTAAGGGCGAGGCACACCTTGGCAAGGAGTGGGACTCGGATTGTTCGTCATCCGACTCCGACAATGAAGGACTCGCCGCCACCGCCTTCAACAAGTCATCCCTCTTCCCCAACGAGAGTCACACATGCCTCACGGCGAAGGAGAAGAAGGTATGTACTCGAGACAATACTACTTATGCTTCTTCAAGTGAGGATGAGTCTAGTGATGATGATGAAATAGATTATTCTTGTTTATTCAAGGGTCTAGATAGAACCAAGGTTAATAAGATTAACGAATTAATTGATGCCTTGAATGATAAGAATAGATTATTAGAGAAGCAAGAGGATCTTTTATATGAAGAACATGATAAGTTTGTAGAGGCTCAAAAATCCCTTGCTTTAGAAATCAAGTGGAATGAAATGCTTTCTTGTGAACTATCTACTTGCCATGAGACAATTTCTAGTTTAAAAGATGTTAACAATGATTTAAATGCTAAACTAGAAGTAGCAAATAGATCTAACTCTTGTGTAGAACATGTTGTGATTTGCACTAGGTGTAAAGATTTTAATGTTGATGCTTGTAGTGAACACCTAGTGTCTATTGCAAAGTTAAATGATGAACTAGCTAGTCTTAATGCCCAACTTAAGACTAGCAAGAGTGAATTTGATAAGTTAAAATTTGCAAGGGATGCCTACACGATTGGTAGACACCCCTCAATTGTAATACTCAAAAGTGTATAAAAGGATTATATGGTGTTATCCTTATTTTATGGGTCATTCGCATCATAAAAAGAGCACCTATGTAAAGGAGAGTGACTAAATAAAACAATTATTCTAAAATAAAGAAAAAAATGCATTTGTTGGAGTTTCTATGTTTGTGCATTAAATAAAATAATAATAGTAATAATAATAATAAGGATAAATTTGCCTCCAAAAATGAATTCAAATTAGAAGTAAATTTGAATTTGGAATTTAAGAGAGAAATACTATAAGAAGACAAGATAAAATTTATAAGTAAATAAACCCATTCCACACTAGTATGTTTATTTGGTACACTTAACATGACTACCAATTCACCTCCATATTTGAATTCAAATTGTGAATTCAAAGTTCACACAAGAATTTGAATTTAGTTTTGAAATGTGAAAATAAGAGAAAATAGGAAAAGAAATGAAAACAGAAATAAATAAAGAAAAAAAAAGAGGAAGAACTCCATTTCTGCGCATGGGCCGAATTCGGCTTCCCAACCGGCCCAACTAACCAACACGCGCGCGGCGGGGGGGGGGGGGGGGGGGGGGGGGGGGAAACATCTCGCTGACAGATGGGCCCCAGCCGTCGGCTTCCCCTACCTGTGTGAGCCATACTCGCTCGCTTACTCTCTGGTGTGTGGGTCCTCTCTGTCGGATCTATCCTCTCCCCTCTGTCTCCTTTCAACAGAACGCGATCCGCGCGGAGCTTACGTGGGCGGACAACGGATTCCGTGACTTGATCGCTTCACCACCTCCGGCCGAGATCTTCGCTGGGCGGCCTATAAAGCCGGGCGATCTTCTGCGTGCGATTCTTCCCCTGCGGGCGCCTCCTCACGACAGCCTCCCTCGACGGGACGGTAGCGCTGCTCTCCCCGTCCTCACTGGCCGAAATCGCCGTACTGCGCGGCCACTCTGGCGGCGTTTCCGACCTGTCCTGGTCCACGGAGTCGTTCTACCTCTGCTCCGCCTCCGACGACCGCACCATCCGCACTCCGGCTGACCCCGCCTTCGCGTCCTTCCGCTCCCGGCATGGATTTCAGCTGCGCCACCGTGGCTGCCATCATCGATTCGCGGCAAGACTGCGCCGGTGCCTGGATTGACTACTAGGGAGTCTTCCTCGGCATATGCGGTGGCGGATTGAGTTAGTTGGCGGGTGTGTGATTGACCAATGGCTAGGAAATCCCTCACCGTTGTCGCGCGGTGCCTCGGTGTTGCTACTCACCGTGGCCTGGCTTCACTGCAACACCATGCGCGGTAAGAAGACCTTCATCGAGTTCGCCATCACCCCCTCTAGGTTTAGCGCCGGTCAATTTTGGGTTTGGGGAGTTCGGGCGTCGGATTGCGTGTACGCCGGCGGCGCTCCGCCGTGTGAGCCCGGCGACGGCGACCCTGCTTGGTTGGTGGGAGGGACGATTCGCCAGTGCCGTTGGATCATGATCTAGTGGCCGGGATCAAATCCGGATACCGGGTTGGGTAGATGTAACATAGGCCGTTCGGTTCAGATCGAACGGGTGTGAATGGTTCGGGCTTCATAAAATCTGGGGCGCAGATTGATAATCCAACGGCTGTGGACCTGTACCGGTTCGCGGGGCTCGGGTTATAATCTGGGTCGTTGATAACAGATCGGGTGGCTGAGATATGCCCGTACCCCTTCGCCGTGACTTTTTGTTAAAGAGACCCTGGGTTTTCTCGGAATCAACCCGCCGTCCACCGCGGGTGTAGTCTGAGTCTGGGAATTCTTGCGCCGAGGCCCCTGGCCTTTTATGAATTTGAGGCCCAGTCCAGAGAGTTATAAAATCAGGAAAATGAAATAGAAAATGGATTTTTAATATGAAAATAATTACTAGAACTTAGTTAATTCATAGAAAATTCATTTTAGCTCCAAATTGAACCATTCCAGTTTCTAAAATTTTGTAATAATATTCTTCATCATTTAGTGACTCTGTTTTGACATGAACTCTGTCAGAAAATTTATTTATCATTTAATTATATTTTAATCACATTAAACCTTAGGAAATTCATAACTTGAATTCTATAACTCCAAAATTAATGATTCCTGTTCCTATGATCTTATTTTAATATGTATATTATTAATGTGTATTTTGTTCTTATGTTTGGTGTAATGTTAATCCTGCCTATACACTGTTTGTTTGTAATGCTACGACTAGCAGTGAGGACACGTGTCATCTGAAGATCATCCTGGTACCTGGAATCTCAAGGCCCAGGCAAGTTGTGCCCTTGATCACTTCTCTTTACCCAGCCATGTTCTGATTAATCATAATGATCTGCATAGGTTAATTTTGATGGGACCCAATAGGTTACCCTAGTTTGTCTATCTTTATACCTTGTTTACCACTGAACTTTCTGGGTAGTACTTGCTAGTGCTATATGTGGTTTTGGGTATGAAGATACATTATTCATGATTATACTTTTGTTATCAGTTGTTATTTATGGTTCATGTTAAGATCATTATGTTAATTGGAACATGGAGAACCACCCGGGAAAACAGTGCTACCACGAGGGTGGAATGGGACGCCCTTGGCTGATTAATTAGGAAAGCTAGTGGAAGACTACCTTACCCGAAAGGGGCAAGGGCAGTAGGGGAGAGGTCAGTGTAGGGAGGCCCTCGGGAGGATTTTGCTGCGATGGCGGTCCTGCAAGGGATTCCTGCACTGGATCTTCCTATAAACTGTAGCGGGTTTTCGGAAGCTAGTGGAACTTTGTAAAGGCCTCGTAGTGGATCCCTAGCCATTCACCTCGGAAGTGTCTAAGGGCCTTGCAAACCCTGGCGACATGGGATACACGACTTGTGGGTAAAGATGCGCAACCTCTGCAGAGTGTAAAACTGGTATACTAGCCGTGCTCACGGTCATGAGCAGCTCGGACCCTCACATGATTAAATTATGGAACTTAAACTCAATTTGTCATATGCATTGCATCGCAGGTGAAGTTGTTACTTTTGTTCTACTATTTAACTGGGTTGGTATTTACTTATACTTAGTAACTGCTAATAAAATTTTGACCAACTTTAAAAGCAATGCTCAGCTCTAACCATCTTCTTTGGTAAGCCTTACACTTCACGTGAGCTCCCACCTTTGGCGAGTTCATGCACATTATTCCCCACAACTTGTTGAGCGATGAACGTATGTGAGCTCACTCTTGCTGTCTCACACACACCACAGGTCAAGAACAGGTACCACAGGATGAAGCGCTTGGAGGATGCTGTGATGAGTTCGTGAGTGGTCTAGGTCGTCGTCTCCCGGTCAACTTTGGGTTGCTGGACCGTTGTCTCCTTATAATGTAATTATTTATTTTGTATAGAACTCCTGTTATGTAGTAAAGATGTGACATTCGATCCTGTGCCATGATTCATCATATGTGTGAGACTTGGTCCCAGCACACCTGGTGATTATGTTTACGCCCGGGTTTTGGACCCCTAAAATCCGGGTGTTACAGAAGTGGTATCAGAGGAATGTTGACTGTAGGACGAAACCTAGATAGAACTGGACAACCAATACCTACTTACCTTACTCTGATTCTTTTCTAAACTTATCTTAAACTTTTCTCATCCATTTCCGCTTTACTCTGATTATTCTTACCTTTTCTTTTCTAAAGACAAAAATGGATTTCACACTTTGAAATCCGTACCTAAAGTGACTTTAGGAATAGGAGACCTAATCCTAGGAACAAAAACAAAACTATTTTTATAAGTGTCTATGTATTTGAATGTTTGTTCTTATGATATCTGTCTGATTTGGATCTTTGTTTGAGTGTGATGGGTTGTCGAGTAATGTCCACAATTACATCTGCATATACATCTAGGCATAAAGGATAGCATTTGTAAGATAACTAGACAACCTAGATTATCCCCATTGGAACATATCTAGCTTAAGAGATTTATCTTATCCTAAAAGATCTCATTCTAACTAATTCATCTTATCTTAAAAGATTCTCCCTTATCTTAATAGATCCATTTCATCTTAAAAGATACTCATCTTATCTCGAAAAGATTTTATCCTTATCCTAATAGATTAAACTGGTCACAAAAGATTCTATCTTATCTTTATGGATTCATCTTGTCCTAATAAGCATATTTACCTCACCCTAGTAACAACCAAGATCTAATCCAAAGTAATTAGATATTATCTAGTCTAATCTAGTTATATCCAACCTAATCCAGATTCTATCTAATCTAAATATGACCCAATCTAAAAGTGAGTTATTTAATAAATTAGTTAGTACTAGTGAAATGGATTAGACCTCACTCCTATAAAAATGATTTAAGCTAAAGTGCTGCCCTAAATTAACTTGACCATATACATATGCAACCACCTTACCCATCCGATAGTTGCATAATCCCTCTGTGTTAACCTAATAGAGCTTCTGACCTACCTACACTGTATACCCCATCCTATCTCAAAAGATTCTAACATATCCTAACAAAATATATCTTACCCTGATAAACCTATCTAACTTAAACTAGTCTAATCTAGATTATAGCTAATTTAATATGGTCTAATCTAGTGTGAGTTACTTAATGCTGGTACACAAGATATGTCTATACTCCTAAAATCACTTAAGCCTAATTTGGAGACTTATAATAACTTGGCCATACACAACAACTTGACCTATATAACAAGTTACATAACAACCCAACCAATAGAGTAATGATGGATTGCATAGTCTATCAACCCCTACCTAAAACAAACTTGTAACCTACATCATGTAATCTATCTCATCCATACCTATATTAACCATATTCCCCAGCCAATAATATACACTAACTCCTAATCAATGAGATAAGACCAAAGAAGATGATCAACTTCATCAAGGAAGGATGAACACCAACTCAAGTCTTCAAGGATCAAGTGAGGTCACCAAGATGAGTCAAGATCCACAATCTTGGATGGAGTCTTTCCTTACCCTACACTTTCTTACCTAAACCCATCTATGCTTTAAAGACATCTTCTATCCTACATAATTATGTGGACATACATATATATACCTATGCTCTCCTAATAACTAACTAATAAAAAAAAGAGAGACTCTTGATTTTGAACTAATTAGAAACTAAAAGATAGATTTTAAATCACTCTTCCTATATCCTCTTTCTTACAAATCTCGAGGACGAGATTATTTTTAAGGGGGGTAGGATTTGTAATACTCAAAAGTGTATAAAAGGATTATATGGTGTTATCCTTATTTTATGGGTCATTCGCATCATAAAAAGAGCACCTATGTAAAGGAGAGTGACTAAATAAAACAATTATTCTAAAATAAAGAAAAAAAATGCATTTGTTGGAGTTTCTATGTTTGTGCATTAAATAAAATAATAATAGTAATAATAATAATAGGGATAAATTTGCCTCCAAAAATGAATTCAAATTAGAAGTAAATTTGAATTGGGAATTTAAGAGAGAAATACTATAAGAAGACAAGATAAAATTTATAAGTAAATAAACCCATTCCACACTAGTATGTTTATTTGGTACACTTAACATGACTACCAATTCACCTCCATATTTGAATTCAAATTGTGAATTCAAAGTTCACACAAGAATTTGAATTTAGTTTTGAAATGTGAAAATAAGAGAAAATAGGAAAAGAAATGAAAACAGAAATAAATAAAGAAAAAAAAGAGGAAGAACTCCATTTCTGCGCATGGGCCGAATTCGGCTTCCCAACCGGCCCAACTAACCAACACGCGCGCGGCGGGGGGGGGGGGGAAACATCTCGCTGACAGATGGGCCCCAGCCGTCGGCTTCCCCTACCTGTGTGAGCCATACTCGCTCGCTTACTCTCTGGTGTGTGGGTCCTCTCTGTCGGATCTATCCTCTCCCCTCTGTCTCCTTTCAACAGAACGCGATCCGCGCGGAGCTTACGCGGGCGGACAACGGATTCCGTGACTTGATCGCTTCACCACCTCCGGCCGAGATCTTCGCTGGGCGGCCTATAAAGCCGGGCGATCTTCTGCGTGCGATTCTTCCCCTGCGGGCGCCTCCTCACGACAGCCTCCCTCGACGGGACGGTAGCGCTGCTCTCCCCGTCCTCACTGGCCGAAATCGCCGTACTGCGCGGCCACTCTGGCGGCGTTTCCGACCTGTCCTGGTCCACGGAGTCGTTCTACCTCTGCTCCGCCTCCGACGACCGCACCATCCGCACTCCGGCTGACCCCGCCTTCGCGTCCTTCCGCTCCCGGCATGGATTTCAGCTGCGCCACCGTGGCTGCCATCATCGATTCGCGGCAAGACTGCGCCGGTGCCTGGATTGACTACTAGGGAGTCTTCCTCGGCATATGCGGTGGCGGATTGAGTTAGTTGGCGGGTGTGTGATTGACCAGTGGCTAGGAAATCCCTCGCCGTTGTCGCGCGGTGCCTCGGTGTTGCTACTCACCGTGGCCCGGCTTCACTGCAACACCATGCGCGGTAAGAAGACCTTCATCGAGTTCGCCATCACCCCCTCTAGGTTTAGCGCCGGTCAATTTTGGGTTTGGGGAGTTCGGGCGTCGGATTGCGTGTACGCCGGCGGCGCTCCGCCGTGTGAGCCCGGCGACGGCGACCCTGCTTGGTTGGTGGGAGGGACGATTCGCCAGTGCCGTTGGATCATGATCTGGTGGCCGGGATCAAATCCGGATACCGGGTTGGGTAGATGTAACATAGGCCGTTCGGTTCAGATCGAACGGGTGTGAATGGTTCGGGCTTCATAAAATCTGGGGCGCAGATTGATAATCCAACGGCTGTGGACCTGTACCGGTTCGCGGGGCTCGGGTTATAATCTGGGTCGTTGATAACAGATCGGGTGGCTGAGATATGCCCGTACCCCTTCGCCGTGACTTTTTGTTAAAGAGACCCTGGGTTTTCTCGGAATCAACCCGCCGTCCACCGCGGGTGTAGTCTGAGTCTGGGAATTCTTGCGCCGAGGCCCCTGGCCTTTTATGAATTTGAGGCCCAGTCCAGAGAGTTATAAAATCAGGAAAATGAAATAGAAAATGGATTTTTAATATGAAAATAATTACTAGAACTTAGTTAATTCATAGAAAATTCATTTTAGCTCCAAATTGAACCATTCCAGTTTCTAAAATTTTGTAATAATATTCTTCATCATTTAGTGACTCTGTTTTGACATGAACTCTGTCAGAAAATTTATTTATCATTTAATTATATTTTAATCACATTAAACCTTAGGAAATTCATAACTTGAATTCTATAACTCCAAAATTAATGATTCCTGTTCCTATGATCTTATTTTAATATGTATATTATTAATGTGTATTTTGTTCTTATGTTTGGTGTAATGTTAATCCTGCCTATACACTGTTTGTTTGTAATGCTACGACTAGCAGTGAGGACACGTGTCATCTGAAGATCATCCTGGTACCTGGAATCTCAAGGCCCAGGCAAGTTGTGCCCTTGATCACTTCTCTTTACCCAGCCATGTTCTGATTAATCATAATGATCTGCATAGGTTAATTTTGATGGGACCCAATAGGTTACCCTAGTTTGTCTATCTTTATACCTTGTTTACCACTGAACTTTCTGGGTAGTACTTGCTAGTGCTATATGTGGTTTTGGGTATGAAGATACATTATTCATGATTATACTTTTGTTATCAGTTGTTATTTATGGTTCATGTTAAGATCATTATGTTAATTGGAACATGGAGAACCACCCGGGAAAACAGTGCTACCACGAGGGTGGAATGGGATGCCCTTGGCTGATTAATTAGGAAAGCTAGTGGAAGACTACCTTACCCGAAAGGGGCAAGGGCAGTAGGGGAGAGGTCAGTGTAGGGAGGCCCTCGGGAGGATTTTGCTGCGATGGCGGTCCTGCAAGGGATTCCTGCACTGGATCTTCCTATAAACTGTAGCGGTTTTCGGAAGCTAGTGGAACTTTGTAAAGGCCTCGTAGTGGATCCCTAGCCATTCACCTCGGAAGTGTCTAAGGGCCTTGCAAACCCTGGCGACATGGGATACACGACTTGTGGGTAAAGATGCGCAACCTCTGCAGAGTGTAAAACTGGTATACTAGCCGTGCTCACGGTCATGAGCAGCTCGGACCCTCACATGATTAAATTATGGAACTTAAACTCAATTTGTCATATGCATTGCATCGCAGGTGAAGTTGTTACTTTTGTTCTACTATTTAACTGGGTTGGTATTTACTTATACTTAGTAACTGCTAATAAAATTTTGACCAACTTTAAAAGCAATGCTCAGCTCTAACCATCTTCTTTGGTAAGCCTTACACTTCACGTGAGCTCCCACCTTTGGCGAGTTCATGCACATTATTCCCCACAACTTGTTGAGCGATGAACGTATGTGAGCTCACTCTTGCTGTCTCACACACACCACAGGTCAAGAACAGGTACCACAGGATGAAGCGCTTGGAGGATGCTGTGATGAGTTCGTGAGTGGTCTAGGTCGTCGTCTCCCGGTCAACTTTGGGTTGCTGGACCGTTGTCTCCTTATAATGTAATTATTTATTTTGTATAGAACTCCTGTTATGTAGTAAAGATGTGACATTCGATCCTGTGCCATGATTCATCATATGTGTGAGACTTGGTCCCAGCACACCTGGTGATTATGTTTACGCCCGGGTTTTGGACCCCTAAAATCCGGGTGTTACATCAATTAAGGATGGACTTGGCTTCAAGAGGGAAGCCAAGAACTTAACAAGCCATAAGGCTCCCATCTACGCCAAGGAGAAAGGGAAGGCCCCTATGGCTAGTAGTGCTAAAAAGAACCATGCTTTCATGTATCATGATAGGAGACATTCTAGGAATGCCTATAGAAGTTATGATGCTTTTGATTCTCATGCCATGTTTGCTTCTAGTTCTTCCTATATGCATGGTAGAGATATGCCTAGGAGAAATGTTGTTAATGTTCCTAGGAAAATTAATGAACCTTCGACAATATATCATGCTTGCAATGCTTCATTTGCCATTTGTAGAAAGGATAAGAAGGTAATTGCTAGGAAATTAGGGGCAAGATGCAAGGGAGATAAAACTTGCATTTGGGTCCCTAAGACCATTATGACTAACCTTGTAGGACCCAACAAGAGTTGGGTACCTAAGGCCCAAGCCTAAATTTGCCTTGCAGGTTTATGCATCAGGGGGTTCAAGGTGGATTATCGACAGCGGATGCACAAACCACATGACGGGGGAGAAGAAGATGTTCACCTCCTACGTCAAGAACAAGGATTCCCAAGATTCAATCATATTCGGTGATGGGAACCAAGGCAAGATAAAAGGGTTAGGGAAGATTGCTATTTCATCCGAGCACTCTATTTCTAATGTGTTTTTAGTTGAGTCGCTTGGATATAATCTGTTATCCGTTAGTCAACTTTGTAAAATGGGATATAATTGTTTATTCACAAATGTAGATGTGTCTGTCTTTAGAAGGTGTGATGGTTCACTAGCTTTTAAGGGTGTACTAGACGACAAACTTTATTTAGTTGATTTTGCAAAAGAGGAGGCCGGTCTAGATGCATGCTTAATTGCTAAGACTTGCATGGGCTGGCTGTGGCATCGCCGTTTAGCACATGTGGGGATGAAGAACCTTCACAAGCTTCTAAAGGGAGAACACGTGATAGGTCTAACTAATGTGCATTTCGAAAAAGATAGACCTTGTGCAGCTTGTCAAGCAGGCAAACAGGTGGGAAGCTCTCATCACACCAAAAATGTGATGACCACATCAAGACCTTTGGAGATGCTTCATATGGACCTCTTCGGACCCGTCGCCTATCTAAGTATAGGAGGAAGTAAGTATGGTCTTGTTATAGTTGATGATTTTTCCCGCTTCACTTGGGTATTCTTTTTGCAGGATAAATCTGAAACTCAAGGGACCCTCAAGCGCTTCCTATGGAGAGCTCAAAATGAGTTTGAGCTCAAGGTGAAAAAGATAAGGAGCAACAACGGGTCCGAGTTCAAGAACCTTCAAGTGGAGGAGTACCTTGAGGAGGAAGGGATCAAGCACGAGTTCTTCGCTCCCTACACACCACAACAAAATGGTGTGGTAGAGAGGAAGAATAGGACGCTCATCGATATGGCGAGGACGATGCTTGGAGAGTTCAAGACCCCCGAGCGCTTTTGGTCGGAAGCCGTGAACACGTCTTGCCACGCCATCAACCGGGTCTACCTTCACCGCCTCCTCAAGAAGACTTCGTATGAGCTTCTAACCGGTAACAAACCCAATGTGTCTTACTTTCGTGTATTTGGGAGCAAGTGTTATATTCTTGTGAAGAAAGGTAGAACTTCTAAATTTGCTCCCAAAGCTGTAGAAGGGTTTTTATTAGGTTATGACTCAAATACAAAGGCGTATAGGGTCTTCAACAAATCATCGGGTTTGGTTGAAGTCTCTAGCGACGTTGTATTTGATGAGACTAATGGCTCTCCAAGAGAGCAAGTTGTTCATCTTGATGATGTAGATGAAGAAGACGTTCCAACGGCCGCAATGCGCACCATGGCGATTGGCGATGTGCGACCACAGGAACAATTGGAGAAAGATCAACCTTCTTCCTCAACAATGGTGCATCCCCCAACTCAAGACGATGAATAGGTTCATCAGGAGGAGGCGTGTGATCAAGGGGGAGCACAAGATGATCATGTGAGGGAGGAAGAAGCACAACCGGCACCTCCAACCCAAGTTCGAGTGACGATTCAAAGGAATCATCCCGTCGACCAAATTTTGGGTGACATTAGCAAGGGAGTAACTACTCGTTCTAGATTAGTTAATTTTTGTGAGCATTACTCCTTTGTCTCTTCTATTGAGACTTTCAGGGTAGAAGAGGCCTTGCTAGATCCGGACTGGGTGTTGGCCATGTAGGAAGAGCTCAACAACTTCAAGAGGAATGAAGTTTGGACACTGGTGCCTCGTCCCAAGCAAAATGTTGTGGGAACCAAGTGGGTGTTCTACAACAAACAGGACGAGCACGGGGTGGTGACAAGGAACAAGGCTAGACTTGTGGCAAAAGGTTATGCCCAAGTCACAGGTTTGGACTTTGAGGAGACTTTCGCTCCTGTGGCTAGGCTAGAATCAATTCGTATTTTGCTAGCATATGCCGCTCACCATTCTTTCAGGTTGTTCCAAATGGATGTGAAGAGCGCTTTCCTCAACGGGCCAATCAAGGAGGAGGTGTACGTAGAGCAACCCCCTGGCTTCGAGGATGAACGGTACCCCGACCACGTGTGTAAGCTCTCTAAGGCGCTCTATGGACTTAAGCAAGCCCCAAGAGCATGGTATGAATGCCTTAGAGACTTTTTAATTGCTAATGCTTTCAAGGTTGGGAAAGCCGATCCAACTCTTTTCACTAAGACCTGCGATGGCGATCTTTTTGTGTGCCAAATTTATGTCGATGACATAATATTTGGTTCTACTAATCAAAAGTCTTGTGAAGAGTTTAGTAGGGTGATGACGCCAAAATTCGAGATGTCGATGATGGGCGAGTTGAACTACTTCCTTGGGTTCCAAGTGAAGCAACTCAAGGACTGCACCTTCATCTCCCAAACGAAGTACACGCAAGACTTGCTAAAGCGGTTTGGGATGAAGGACGCCAAGCCCGCAAAGACGCCGATGGGAACTGACGGACACACCGACCTCAACAAAGGAGGTAAGTCCGTTGATCAAAAAGCATACCGGTCCATGATAGGTTCTTTGCTTTACTTATGTGCTAGTAGACCGGATATTATGCTTAGCGTATGCATGTGTGCTAGATTTCAATCTGATCCAAGGGAGTGTCACCTTGTGGCTATGAAGCGAATCCTTAGATATTTAGTAGCTACGCCTTGCTTCGGGATCTAGTATCCAAAGGGGTCTAACTTTGACTTGATTGGATATTCAGACTCCGACTATGCTGGATGTAAGGTCGATAGAAAGAGTACATCGGGGACGTGCCAATTCTTAGGAAGGTCCCTGGTGTCATGGAACTCTAAGAAACAAACTTCCGTTGCCCTATCCACCGCTAAGGCCGAGTACGTTGCCGCAGGACAGTGTTGCGCGCAACTACTTTGGATGAGGCAAACCCTTCGGGACTTTGGCTACAATCTGAGCAAAGTCCCACTCCTATGTGACAATGAGAGTGCTATCCGAATAGCGGAAATTCCTGTTGAGCACAGCCACACAAAGCACATTGACATCCGACATCACTTTTTGAGAGACCACCAGCAAAAGGGAGATATCAAAGTGTTTTATGTTAGCACCGAGAACCAGCTAGCCGATATCTTTACCAAGCCTTTAGATTAGAAGACCTTTTGCAGGCTGCGTAGTGAGCTAAATGTCTTAGATTCGCGGAACTTGGATTGATTTATAGCATACATGTGTTTATGCCTTTGATCATGTTCCTTATGCATTTTGTTGTTTACTTGTGGTGCTCAATTTGTACAAACACTCCCCGGACCTCACAAGTCCTTTTGCAAGTGATGCACATATTTAGGGGGAGTTGTGCTACAACTTGACCCTTTGAGACTAACCTTGTGCTTGAGTTTGCTTGATTTAGTCTCAAAGGAGGTTTGAAAGGGAAAAGGTGGACTTGGACCATGAAAGACTTCCACTGCACTCCGATGAGAGGGTAACTTATTCCAAGTTCATCTCATGTACTCCTATTGCCTTTGTATTCTTATTTGAAGATTTTGGTGAGGCAATGGGGTTGAAGGGCCAAGATTGATCCCGTTTTGGTGCTTGATGCCAAAGGGGGAGAAAATAAGGCCAAAGCAATAAATGGATCAGCTACCACTTGAGAATTTTGAAAATAATAGAATAGAGCTTTTGTTTTGTCAAAATACTCTTATTGGCTCTTTTTGTCAAAAGTTGGTCTCTTGTGGGGAGAATGGTTGATTATGGGAAATAGGGGGAGTTTTTGATACTGTGATCAATTTCTATTGGAACAACTCTCTTTATGTCTCTACAAGTGCGTTTGACTTAGAGATAGGAAATTGAGGTTGATTTGCAAAAACAAACCAAGTGGTGGCAAAGAGTGATCCATATATGCCAAATTTGAATCAAAACAATTTTGAGTTTTCATTTGCATTGATATTGCACTTGTTCTAGTTGCTTTATGTTGTGTTGGCATAAATCACCAAAAAGGGGGAGATTGAAAGGGAAATGTGCCCTTGGGCCATTTCTAAGTATTTTGGTGATTGAGTGCCAACACAAGTGCTTAAGCGTTAAAGTATCCCAAGTGATGGACAAAGTGCAAATCAAAAGTAAAGGTATGTTTCTAGACTTAGTACATTGTTTTATGGACTACTGTATTGTGTCTAAGTGCTGGAAACAGGAGAAATCGAATTGGAAAAGAGATGGCTTTGTTCAGCCAAAGTCTGCGCAGTCTGGGTGCACCGGACAGTGTCCGGTGCGCCAAGCTGGCTCTGGCGAACTTGCTGCTCTCGGGACTTCGACGGCGGTGTACGGTATAAATCACCGGACTGTCCGGTGGTGCACCGAACTGTCTGGTGAGCCGTTCACAGGCGAAGTCGTCGGTCTCGGGAAGCCATCAACGGCGTACGGCTATAATTCACCGGACTGTCCGGTGAGGCACCGGACTGTCCGGTGAGCCAACAGTCAGCCGGGGCAACAGTCGGCCGAGGATTCCGCGCGTGACGCATGGCCGTGAAGGATTACGGGGAGGCTACGCTAGCGCAAAACAAAATTTTCAACCCCATAATACCAAGAACTACTGCGGTTATAGGTCATGGAATTACCACTAGACGCGCAGAGCAGCGGAAGACGTCTCGATGTAGACGAACGCGTCGAGCAGTGCCGTGTAGTCGCCGGCGTTCTTCACGTCCTCGCACGGTTCATCCAAGTGCTCCAGATGCAGCACCTCCGAGGTATCCACACGTACAGGGAGGAAGCGCCGCGTACCGAACTGCTAGGTTCGCGACGGCGGCTTGGCGAGGGCGAGAGGCGAGCGGCGGCTGCTGGTTTGCAGGTGGCGAATTAGGTTATCTCTTAACCGCGCCCCGCCCCTCATTATATAGGCGTTATGGTGGGCTTCTGACGTCGAGGCCCATCATTAACCCTAAAGCCCAGTCTAATTTCGGATCTAATCCGAATTAGGCTTCCTTCCCCTTAAGTGTGTGACCCTATAGGTTCACGTACAAATAGACATAGCCCGAGTACTCTTACTTGGCCCAATAATTGACAGCGGCCTCTAGCAAGACATGTCAACTCCTATGTGTATGTAAAGATCATATCGGACGAACCATTGCGACATTAAGTACATGCTGTTCCCTTTGTCTCACGATATTTGGTCTGGCTCTAAGCTGACCTCTCTTTCTCGATACTGTGAATTGGAATCCTTTCAATGGTTAACTCTTAACCCTAGCACGGCCATGCATTTCTTGATCCAATCACTCGAGGGGCCCAGAGATATCTCTCTCACAAAGAGAGGGACAAATTCCATCTTGACTGACCATGCCTCATAGCATGCTTCCTGACAAACCCAAAACTACCTTTATAACTACCCAGTTACGGGATAGCGTTTGATAGTCCCTAAGTAAGTCAATTCACATCTTGAGAACATGCGACAATCTCAGGTCTAAGGATACAGTATTCATGTTGCAAGAAGAGAACTATATTACAATATCTCACGTTGGGTCGGTCCAGCCTCATGTCATACATGCGCCCACATTATTAATTTAACATCTCCATGTTCATGACTTGTGAAATGTAGTCATCAACTAATACATGTGCTAGTCATCGACTCTGACTAGGGACATCATTTAGAATAACCATATAAGTAAAGAATCTCACAAACAATTCACATAATTGCTAATCAATACAAGGTGCCTTCCATGGATATTCAATTAAGCAATATATATATCATGGATACAAAGAAATATGCTCATCTCTATGATTATCTCTAGGGCATATTTCTAACAGTCTCCCACTTGCACTAGAGTTAATCTAGAAGATATCTAATACCCATAGATCTCACGTGTGCCTCATGCTTAGGTTGTGGAAGAGGTTTTGTCAAAGGATCAGCAACATTCAAATCCGTATGTATTTTGCATATCTTTACCTCACCCCGCCTAATGAATTCCCGTATGAGGTGAAACTTCCGCAGTACGTGTTTGTTTTTCTGGTGGTTCCTTGGCTCCTTAGCTTGCGCAATAGCCCCATTGTTGTCACAATAGAGGTTCAATGGGCTAGATGCATTAGGAAACACACCAAGCTCGATGAGGAACTTTCTTATCCAAACACCTTCCTTCGCAGATTCAGAAGCTGCAATGTACTCGGCTTCTGCTGTAGAATCAGTCACAGTCTCCTGTTTGGAACTCTTCCAACTAACAGCACCACCATTTATTGTGAACACAAAACCTGATTGCGATTTTAACTCGTCTGGGTCAGTTTGGAAGCTAGCATCGGTGTAACCAGTTACAACGAGCTCCTCCTTACCCCCATATACCAGGAACATATCTTTAGTCCTTCTTAAGTACTTAAGAATGCCTTTTACCGCTGTCCAGTGATCCTCACCTAGATCAGCCTGGTATCTACTCGTAGCACTTATAGCGTATGAAACATCTGGGCGTGTACTTATCATGGCATACATGATTGAACCAATTGCTGAGGCGTATGGTACCTTACTCATGCGCTCACGCTCATTAGCCGTTGCAGGACATTGCATCTGGCTAAGGTGTTTACCATGTGACATAGGTATGAACCCTTTCTTGGACTGTTCCATGTTGAACCGTTTCAAAACCTTGTCAATGTACGTATCTTGACTTAATCCTATAAGCCTCTTCGACCTATCTCTATAGATCCTTATGCCCAAAATATATGCTGCTTCCCCTAAGTCCTTCATAGAAAAACTCTTTTTCAGTGAAGCCTTGACGGACTCCAGCATAGGAATGTCATTCCCAATCAATAATATGTCATCCACATACAAGATTAGAAATACAACAGTGCTCCCACTTTCCTTCTTGTAAACACAAGCTTCTTCTTCATTCTGATGAAAACCAAGCCCTTTGATCACTTCATCAAAACGAATGTTCCAACTCCGAGATGCTTGCTTCAACCCATAAATGGATTTCTGAAGTTTGCATATCTTTCCAGCATTGATCGGATCGACAAAACCCTCGGGCTGTATCATATACACGTCCTCATCTAGGTTTCCATTAAGGAAAGCTGTTTTGACATCCATCTGCCAAATCTCATAATCGAAATATGCGGCAATAGCTAGAATGATCCGAATAGATTTAAGCATCGCTACTGGCGAGAATGTCTCGTCATAGTCAACTCCTTGAACTTGTCGAAAACCCTTTGCAACAAGTCGAGCCTTATAGATGTGAACATTTCCATCCATGTCTTTCTTCTTCTTATAGATCCATTTGCATTCTATAGGTCTAACACCATCAGGCGGGTCAACCAAGTTCCAAACTTGATTTTCTCCCATGGAATCTATCTCGGATCTCATGGCGACATGCCATTTCTCGGAATCTGGGTCCATCATCGCTTCTGAATATGTTGCAGGTTCGTCGTTGTCTAACAACAACACTTCCCCATTGCCCAACAATAGCACTTCTCCTCGTGCCTCGCGAAGCCTTGCTGACCTTCGTGGTTGTGGTGGTGATTCTCTTGCCATAGACGTCTCAACTTGTTCTGCTACATTAGCATCACTTGTTGAATCTTGTCCCACTGGCTCATCCTGAACTTCTTCAAGATACACCTTTTGTTTACTTTTCTCTCTTTTGAGAAACTCTTTCTCTAAGAACACACTGTTCCGGGCGACAAACACTTTGCCCTCTGACCGGTGGTAAAAGTAATATCCTAAAGTTTCCTTTGGATATCCCACGAACATGCACTTGTCCGATTTTGGAGTGAGTTTATCCGACTGTAGTCGCTTGACGTAAACCTCACAACCCCAAATCTTCAGAAAAGACAAGCTGGGAGTCTTCCCAGTCCACATCTCATATGGTGTCTTAACTACGGACTTAGACGGTACCCTATTTAGTGTGAAAGCTGCTGTTTCTAGAGCGTATCCCCAAAACGACAAAGGTAGGTCCGACTGGCTCATCATTGATCGAACCATATCCAATAAAGTCCGATTACGTCGCTCAGACACGCCATTCCTCTGAGGCGTTCCAGGCGGCGTAAGCTGTGGAACAATTCCACAACTCTTTAGATGATTGCTAAACTCATGACTCAAATATTCACCACCACGATCTGATCGCAGTGCTTTAATTTTCTTGCCACGCTGATTTTCTACTTCATTCTGAAACTCTTTGAACTTTTCCAAGGATTCAGACTTGTGTTTCATTAAGTAGACATACCCATATCTACTAAAATCATCAGTGAAGGTTATGAAGTATTGGAATCCTCCCCTAGCTGTCGTACTCATTGGTCCGCACACATCAGTATGTATGAGTTCCAATAAATCTAACGTCCTCTCCGGTAAACCCGTGAAGGGTGCCTTGGTCATCTTACCAAGTAAGCAAGCTTCACATGTCTCGTATGATTCAAAATCAAACGAAGTTAAAAGCCCATCAGAATGAAGCTTCTTCATGCGATTCTCACTTATATGACCCAAATGACAGTGCCACATGTAGGTAGGACTTAAATCATTAGGCCGAGGCCTTTTAGCACTAATATTACAGATAGGTGCATCATCAAGATTTAAAATGAATAACCCATTCATAATGGATGCAAAAGCCACAAACATGCCATTCTTAGAGATCACACAACCATTGTTTTCACTCGCAAATGAATAACCATCCTTCATCAAACATGAAGGAGACATAATGTTTCGACTCATACTAGGAACTAGATAACAATTATTTAACTCCAAAATAAATCCTGATGGGAGGTGGAGTTGCATCGTCCCGACGGTCAACGCAGCAACTCTTGCATTATTGCTTACCCGGAAATCAACTTCTCCTCTTTTCACGCTTCTACTTCTTATCATTCCCTGCATCGAATTGCAAATATGGGCAACCGATCCGGTATCAAATACCCAAGAATTAATATAAGAATCAGCAAGAAAAATTTCTGTAATGTGAATAGCAAGTGTACCTGCTGCGGCTGTACCCTTACCGCCGCGATCCTTAATAGAGGCCAAGTACTGCTTGCAATTCCTTTTCCAGTGACCAAGTTCTTTGCAATAAAAGCACTCTGCATCTGTAGCTGGTCCAGCCTTGGGCTTTTGATTTGGCTTGGATACTGTATCCTTTGCCTTGCCCTTCTTCTTTTGAGTTTTACCCTTCTTCTTAAAGTTGGGTTTGTTTTGGACCGCCATCACATGGCCGCTGCTGCCAGCGCTTTTCTTTATGTCCCCTTCTGCAGTTTTCAGCATGCCACATAGTTCATTGAGGCCCCTCTCCGCCCCATGCATATGGTAGTTCGTGATGAAGTTTCCATAGCTGGGCGGAAGAGATGCCAAAATGAAGTCAGTGGCCAACTCTTGGCTTATTGGGAAGCCTAGCTTCTCCAACCTCTGACTGTAACCAACCATTTTGATTACGTGTGGCCCAACTGTTGCGCCTTCTGCTAGCTTGCATTCCAGAAAGGCTTTGGACACATTGAACCTTTCAGTCCTAGCCTGAGTCTGGAACATATCCTTGAGCGCCACGATCATATCGTGTACCTCATGGTTTGTCTCAAACTGCATCTGCAGCTCAGGCTCCATGCAAGCAAGCATTAGGCAACTCACTTCAAGATTAGTATCCATTGCTTTCTTGTAAGCGGTTTTAGCTGCAGCAGTTGCATTTTCACCAGGATCCTCTGGTAGTGGGGTGTCTAGAACGTCTTCCTTTTTTCAGCCCTGAGAACAATTCTCAGGTTACGGATCCAATCCGTATAGTTTGTTCCATTTAACTTATCCTTTTCAAGAATTGATCGCAAAGTAAATGTTGGTGTGCTAGGTGCCATTTATCTACAACAAAATAATGCAAAATACTAAGACAAAAATATCCATGACAGAGTAAATCATATTAAACATTTAATAGTCTACTCCCACTAAAATCAATATCCCTCGATTGATACTTAGTGATTCAGAACCCACAACTAACAAGTCTACTAGTGACCTTTAGCATCACCGCTAGAAGACAAGGTAGATCGGTAAGCAACTCCTTGCTAATCATATCATATATATGACTCCTGTTGTTGGGTGACATCTCTATGTCTCGGCTCCCAACCTTATGCCTCAAAGTCCTTAACCATTAAGCTGACTTTGTTTAAGTTAACCAACCCTTTCTGCAGTTCGTATCCGATACAAACCTATCTAGTCAAGGAAAACTGGTGGCACCCTAATTTCATAGACCCACCACCAATTGTACAAGACTTATGATAGTGCAAGGTTTGGAGAGGCATTAAAGCTTAAACATTTATGAGGGATCGTCCTACTTATAACATCGCACGCAAGGACATATATGCAATATAAACAAGTAGAACAATAAGAATGGCATTCACACAACAGTTGTGATTCGGTATGGCTTGCTGTCACATGGTGATCCCCATCTCCAATAATCTGTCCATCACGATGATCTCCATCTCCATGATATAGGTATGCCATCCTCCAGGTGATGAGTCCTTCAAGACCTATCTAACGTATGCTGGTAAACAAATTACATATACGCTTTGGATCATCACATGTTGACACGCAGGTCATTACATTAAATTTGGACAATACATGTGGCTCCAGCCGTATTGCCCTGGTCACGACACGCAGGTCATGAATAATTTATTAACATGCATCATATACACAATAGCCATACCGATCACAAGATGTCCTGCAAAAACAGGTTAGACAAACACGTTTCTATACGTTCGCCACTTCAGCAGATAGCCACGGCGGTCTCAGGGCAGCGCCCTGAAAACCTCACAGGATCCCATGCATCGTATGTATGGAAATTCCACTGGAAATCTCATGCGGTTGATCAAATCAACCCAAATCCGAGACTTTTGACCCGAAGAAGATTACACTCATGACGTTGATCTGTTACGTCAATCTGCTGGTTGTGTACGCAGTTAGCCCCGATGGTGATTCCAGCCGGTAGGGGCAAGTCGCGCATACAACAGAGAAGGACGAACTGATCTCTCCAGTCATATCCGATGTAATCTACTTCAACCCTTTATTACCAATTGATCTAATCAAATCGTGCATCAAGTAGATCCATCTCATGAACCTAGATCCAGACCTAAAACTACGCAGAACCTGGCTCCGATACCACTGGAGGATAACGGGGAGGCTACGCTAGCGCAAAACAAAATTTTCAACCCCATAATACCAAGAACTACTGCGGTTATAGGTCATGGAATTACCACTAGACGCTCAGAGCAGCGGAAGACGTCTCGATGTAGACGAACACGTCGAGCAGTGCCGTGTAGTCGCCGGCATTCTTCACGTCCTCGCACGGTTCGTCCAAGTGCTCCAGATGCAGCACCTCCGAGGTATCCACACGTACAGGGAGGAAGCGCCGCGTACCGAACTGCTAGGTTCGCGACGGCGGCTTGGCGAGGGCGAGAGGCGAGCGACGACTGCTGGTTTGCAGGTGGCGAATTAGGTTATCTCTTAACCGCGCCCCCGCCCCTCATTATATAGGCGTTATGGTGGGCTTCTGACGCCGAGGCCCATCATTAACCCTAAAGCCCAGTCTAATTTCGGATCTAATCCGAATTAGGCTTCCTTCCCCTTAAGTGTGTGACCCTATAGGTTCACGTACAAATAGACATAGCCCGAGTACTCTTACTTGGCCCAATAATTGACAGCGGCCTCTAGCAAGACATGTCAACTCCTATGTGTACGTAAAGATCATATCGGACGAACCATTGCGACATTAAGTACATGCTGTTCCCTTTGTCTCACGATATTTGGTCTGGCTCTAAGCTGACCTCTCTTTCTCGATACTGTGAATTGGAATCCTTTCAATGGTTAACTCTTAACCCTAGCACGGCCATGCATTTCTTGATCCAATCACTCGAGGGGCCCAGAGATATCTCTCTCACAAAGAGAGGGACAAATTCCATCTTGACTGACCATGCCTCATAGCATGCTTCCTGACAAACCCAAAACTACCTTTATAACTACCCAGTTACGGGATAGCGTTTGATAGTCCCTAAGTAAGTCAATTCACATCTTGAGAACATGCGACAATCTCAGGTCTAAGGATACAGTATTCATGTTGCAAGAAGAGAACTATATTACAATATCTCACGTTGGGTCGGTCCAGCCTCATGTCATACATGCGCCCACATTATTAATTTAACATCTCCATGTTCATGACTTGTGAAATGTAGTCATCAACTAATACATGTGCTAGTCATCGACTCTGACTAGGGACATCATTTAGAATAACCATATAAGTAAAGAATCTCACAAACAATTCACATAATTGCTAATCAATACAAGGTGCCTTCCATGGATATTCAATTAAGCAATATATATATCATGGATACAAAGAAATATGCTCATCTCTATGATTATCTCTAGGGCATATTTCTAACAGGCCGAGCCAACGGTCACATTGGAGCACCGGACTGTCCGGTGTGCACCGGACAGTGTCCGGTGCGCCAACGGCTCTCAATCTGCAACGGTCGGCTTCGCCAAATAAGGAAACAAATCCGCACCGGACAGTGTCCGGTGGTGCACCAGACTGTCCGGTGCGCCAGGCGACAGAAGGCAAGATCTGCCTTCCTGGAATGCTCTCAACGGCTCCTAGCTGCCTTGGGGCTATAAAAGGGACCCCTTGGCGCATGGAGAAGACATCCAAGCATTCTTTGAGCATAATTGACCACTCACACTTCGTTCTTGCGCACTTGTTCGACATTCTTAGTGATTTGAGCTCCGTTCTAGTGAGAAACTCGTGATAGTCTCTTGAGCTCAAGTCTGGGTCTTGTGTGTGCATATTTGCTGTGATCTTTGTGTCTTGTGTGAGTTGCTCATCCCTCCCTTACTCCGTGTTTCTTTGTGAACATCTTTGTAAGGGCGAGAGACTCCAATTTGTGGAGATTCCTCGCAAGCGGGATAAAGTAAAGCAAAGCAAAACACCGTGGTATTCAAGTGGGTCTTTGGACCGCTTGAGAGGGGTTGATTGCAACCCTCGTCCGTTGGGACGCCACAACGTGGAGTAGGCAAGTTTTGTACTTGGCCGAACCACGGGACAAACCACTGTGCCATCTCTGGGTTGATCTCTTGTGGTTATTGTGTTTTGTTAAGACTCCTCTCTAGCCACTTGGCATTATTGTGCTAACACTTAAACAAGTTTTTGTGGATTAAGTTTAAGTTTTTACAGGATCACCTATTCACCCCCCTCTAGGTGCTCTCAGCGGTTTAACTCAATTCTTATCTCAAGCTATCAATCTTACATTGTCTATCCTTTAAGATTGACCCAAACATGAATTTGAGTTGTTATATCACTAACTTCATATTCATCTCTAGCAAGAACTTATGTTGTAGGGAATAAGGATTAACCTTTGTGGGAATCAAGCAAAAGGCCTACAACCAAGTGATATCCAAAGGATGGTAACAATTAATTCTTAAGTGCACATTGCTTTTAATTAGTATATTCCTTTGTGTCTTTTGTAGCCACATAGGAAAAATGAAGCACTTGAGAGGGGTTGATTGCAACCCTCGTCCGTTGGGACGCCACAACGTGGAGTAGGCAAGTTTTGTACTTGGCCGAACCACGGGACAAACCACTGTGCCATCTCTGTGTTGATCTCTTGTGGTTATTGTGTTTTGTTAAGACTCCTCTCTAGCCACTTGGCATCACTACTACAGGTATCCTCTATACAGGCGGTCCGGTTAGCATCTACACAGGCGGTTCCAGGAACCGCTTGTGGTGCACCGCCTGTGATGTAAAACAACATCACAGGCGGTCAATCAAAAACCGCCTATGATAGACACACATCACAGGCGGTCCAGTTTAAAAGAACCGCCTGTGATAGTCACACATCACAGGCGGTCCGGTTTAAAAGAACCGCCTGTGATAGAGACACATCACAGGCGGTTTTAATTATAAGCCGCCTGTATTTCCCAGATTCATATACACAGAAGCAGATTCATATATATTTTCCAGATTCATATACAGAAACAGAAATAATAACAGATTCAAACACAGATTCAAACACATATTCATCATACAAAGATTCAAACAAGTTCTATAGCAGGTTCCATACACAGATTCATCCACATATATATCAAGTTCCATCATACACAGATTTATACACATCAAGTTGCATAACAACTCAACATCTCAAAGTTCCATAGACAACTAAACATCTAAAGTTCCTAACTAAAGACCTAAACACTGTGTGATATTGTGTACAAACTTAGTTCTGGGAATTTTTGCAAATTTCCATTTACATTGTAGAATAGCCCTTGTTGATGAAGAACTTCACGGCGCATAAAGTAAAGCAAGTCTCTTACAACCTTAGCCACGCCGGTGGAAACCATATCTCTTTCTAACCATTCAGCATTGATCTTAGATTTAGGAACCTGCAATGAAAGCAAAAAGCAATCGGTGCTAAGAGTAATGTGATGAGCAACAATATAACATAAAAATTGCAATATAGACAATGATAGCGAACTTACATCCTCACGATTGACCATGTAATGGAAGGTGACACGACACCATTCGCATACATAATAACCGCACAGGACAGTACCCGGAGGTTGTTTGTCACCATATGGAAATAATGATATTGACAAATTAGGCTTGTCCTCTGGATGTTCGCCGCCAAGATCTTTCCAATAAAAACGGTATGCACTGCATATAAGAATAGCATTGTGAGATTAAGAATACATTTGTTAAGTTGTAATAAGTACAAGTGTGCAATAATAATCATACTTCTCTAAAATCTTCAAGAAGTCATTATACGTAGCCTTTTCCATTCTCAGTGAGTCGAAGACCACGACTTTACCATCCTTTGGCCAGATCATGATACAAATGTAGTGGTCACTATATAGACATAGACGAAAACACATGTTAATATCACGATTGCCATAATTTATAGTTCAAAATTAAACCATGTCGATAACTTACTTAAAGTGGTGCGGAGCTATTATTAAGTCCTTGCCATGTTGTACATGATTATACATGGCTCGTCCAATGTATGCCGCCATTACCTTCATTTTCTTTCTCTGATTCTGTTTGACGGCTTTCTCAAATTCAGCATCGTCCAAGTCTTTGTATTCTTCTCCTTGCCTCCGAGCAACTACTTTGTAGCGAGCTTGGGATATCATCAACGGGTCAAGAAACCCTGTCTTAAGTTGTTTCTTCTTATCATCCATGTATTGCATCCTACGTGTAATAGTGTTAATCGTTAGACTCTCGTTTATGTGTGCGTGTACAAAACTAACAAATATGAAAGTTTAGAGGTACTTACAAGCAAAAAAGGGTTAAGTAGTTGGTTTCCATCCTTTGTCGGTGGTACAACGACCAGAGATCGTCAAAGAATAAATGCCGCACAGGATCTATATGATCATTGCTCCAAAATGCATCTTCTGGCACAACAAATGTGAAGTCCTCGAGTTTGTATTTGTTGCTAGCCACCATGTACCACTCATGCATTCTAATCTCCGGAGTCGACAACTTAGAAAGTTGCACCGTCGTTAAGAACGGCCTCCCATTCACAAATTTAGGAGGAACATCCTCCTTCTTGTATACCGAGATATTGGTTTTAAGACGTAATGATTCTCGAGTATGAATCATTCCATCTTCTTCCCATACTTCGAAATTGTCTATTTGGGCCGGCCGTGTGCCTACTCCATGAGATGTTGATACTGCTTTTGATTGATTAGTCATAACTCTCTGCAATTTATGCAGGTAGCGTGCCACTGATTCTGACGGTTTCTTGACATCGTCTGTGGCGATTCGCTTATGAATCTTCTTTGAAATAGTTGGCCCTTCAACATTGGTGCCAACCTTTGGTTCCTTTTTGATGTTGACGTCGACATTCTGAGGAACAATTTTGTCTACGCCCCCCTCGTCGAGTTCCTTCGCAAGAGGCGATATGATTGTTTCAACGATTTTTTTGGAGGTCGGTGTCATATCTTCCTGCACCATGGGGTGTGGAATGATCGAACTAGCTTTTTGTTGCATTGGTGTTGAATTCGGCTCATCACCAAACTTGATGTCGCGTCGATGCCAAAGGACCAACTCGTTAATTGCCTCATGCAAAGTTATGATCCCCTCAACTGGAAAATCTATCTCCCAATCTTCACAACCATTGTCTGTGATTTCTAGAACTTGGACCACAGCATAGTGTGGCGGGACAGGATTGTCCTTGTAGTTAACAAGTCCTGGTTTTACCAAACCAGTAGCAGCTTGCTTTGTTTTTGTCCCAGATCGATTGATTGGAATATGAAGAAAGCAAGGCTTGTCCTCAACAATATCGTCTACAGGGTACTTGGTCAAGTCTTGCACAGATCCAACGCTGCTAGGGACTATAGGTGGACTCATGTGGCTTGGCTTGAGTTCAAATGATATGCATTCTGTTTTCTTCATTTTGTTCATCACGTCATTAATAGCCTTTTGTACCCTTTCATCAATAGTCTCTTCAAGGGTCCTTTTCGACTTCTCGTGTTTCCTATATGACGACGCATACTCTGGAAACGCCTCTCTCCAGGAAATCTTAGAAGAGATTCCCCGAGCCCGTCCAGTGTGTTCAGGATTGCCTAGGGCTGCAGTTAGTATGTCATTCTCCCTCCGAGGCTTAAATTCTCCTTTTTTTCTCTTATCTGCATATTCTTGAATTTTTGACGAAACTTCGCCTACCAATTCTGGATGCAAAAGTTTGCCGTCCTCACTCAAACCTGCTCGACCTAAGATCCAACGAAAAGCTCTCTCATCGATATCTTTTAATATTGGGTCCAAAGTGTCGTTAGTTATAGCTTCCTCGATAATCTTGTTCCACTGCACAACTTTATGGTGATATCCGCTTGACCCCAGGCGATGGGGGTGTTTGTTCATCTTTGCTCTCTGAGAATTAGTTTCGCCTAGTTCTTTGGCCTTCAGTTCGGTCTTCTGACGAACAAATTCCTCCCACTGAGCTTGAGTGATTTTCCCCATTTTCTTGGGCGGAGGAACCTTATTCTTCTTAACAAAGTCCCTATTCATCTCGGCCTTCCACCCACGAAACATCTTGGCCATAGCAGAGAGCATCGACTTCCTTACTGCATCCTCTGTGCCTTTTGGGAACTTGAATGACTCAGACAACTTAGCCCATAGCTTGTTGCGGGTGTCTTCATCTAAATCCTTCCATTTTTGAAGTGTGATTGGCACTATATCTCTAACAGTAGTCCCGCAGGAATTTCGAAACTTTGTAACCACGTCAAGTGGTTCTTCAGGAAACCCCTGTGCATTTAGTTTTGTTACATACATAACTGCACCTTCTTTCATCTGATTTGGACCTCGTCGCCCTCGTTTCCGCTTATGTGAAACGGATGATTCAGGCATCGGAGCATCCTCCGTGTTTCGTGTAGAAGATGCATCCTCTTTCTTCTCTTCATTTGAAATCTATATAGTGAAAAAATTAATGGCCTTTCATATATGAACATTATTTTACAATATAGTCGACATATTTCTATTTACCTCTTCATTGTTGGGAATATAGTCGGCATCAAGCTCATCTGATGTTTTTTTCTTCCTTGGAGGTATAGGAGTACAAGGATTGTCGTCACTAGAACTATCCTCCCCGCTCCCTTCACTGGAGCTGCTCGTTGTCTGCCATTCAAGTTTGGTCGCGTCTTCATCAACTTTGTGAGACGCACCGGTGCAGACCACATCCATACTAGGCTGCTCGTTGTCTGCCATTCAAGCTGGTTCCATCGATAAAGGGATATACTGTTAGTCTGATATACTGGTTCCATCAATAAGGGAACTTGGAGAAAAGGCACTTTCCAATGCAGTTAGACAGAGAAGGCATGGCTGTGATGTTATAATGCTGAAGGACCCCAAGAAGAGATTAAGCCCTATAGTCTACCACCTCTCGTTATTTGTGGGCTTCACCGAGGGCGGGAAACATTTGGTGACATCAAACGACCTTCGGGCTGGGGACGTCTGCGAGCTTGTTAAGGGGCCAGACGATGGTGAGCCGGTGTACTCTGTCCGGATGTGTGGTCACAAAATTTAAAGCCGCCCCGGCTTCATCTGTGCGCTTCTCTTCTCTTATGTCGGCTACTAAGATCACTTAGCACCCCACCTAAGAGAAGAGAAGCACACACATGCAGCCGGGGCAGCTTTTAATTTTGTGACCACACATCCGGACATAGTACACCGGCTCAACATCGTCTGGCCTCTTAACAAGCTCGCAGACGTCTTCAGCCCGAAGGTCGTTTGCTATCACCAAATGTTTCCAGCCATCGGTGAAGCCCACAAATAACGGGAGGTGGTAGACTACAGGGCTTAATCTCTTCTTGGGGTCCTTCAGCATTATAACATCACAGCCATGCTGAAGGACCCCAAGAAGAGATTAAGCCCTGTAGGACCCCAAGAAGAGATTAAGCCCTGTGGTCTACCACCTCCCGTTATTTGTGGGCTTCACCGAGGGCGGGAAACATTTGGTGACATCAAACGACCTTCGGGCTGGGGACGTCTGCGAGCTTGTTAAGGGGCCAGACGATGGTGAGCCGGTGTACTCTGTCCGGATGTGTGGTCACAAAATTTAAAGCCGCCCCGGCTTCATCTGTGCGCTTCTCTTCTCTTATGTCGGCTACTAAGATCACTTAGCACCCCACCTAAGAGAAGAGAAGCACACACATGCAGCCGGGGCAGCTTTTAATTTTGTGACCACACATCCGGACATAGTACACCGGCTCAACATCGTCTGGCCTCTTAACAAGCTCACAGACGTCTTCAGCCCGAAGGTCGTTTGCTATCACCAAATGTTTCCAGCCATCGGTGAAGCCCACAAATAACGGGAGGTGGTAGACTACAGGGTTTAATCTCTTCTTGGGGTCCTTCAGCATTATAACATCACAGCCATGCTGAAGGACCCCAAGAAGAGATTAAGCCCTGTAGGACCCCAAGAAGAGATTAAGCCTTGTGGTCTACCACCTCCCGTTATTTGTGGGCTTCACCGAGGGCGGGAAACATTTGATGACATCAAACGACCTTCGGGCTGGGGACGTCTGCGAGCTTGTTAAGGGGCCAGACGATGGTGAGCCGGTGTACTCTGTCCGGATGTGTGGTCACAAAATTTAAAGCCGCCCCGGCTTCATCTGTGCGCTTCTTTTCTCTTATGTCGGCTACTAAGATCACTTAGCACCCCACCTAAGAGAAGAGAAGCACACACATGCAGCCGGGGCAGCTTTAAATTTTGTGACCACACATCCGAACATAGTACACCGGCTCACCATCGTCTGGCCCCTTAACAAGCTCGCAGACGTCTTCAACCCGAAGGTCGTTTGCTATCACCAAATGTTTCCAGCCATCGGTGAAGCCCACAAATAACGGGAGGTGGTAGACTACAGGACTTAATCTCTTCTTGGGGTCCTACAGAGAATAGGGATGAGGTAGTCAAGATTGTAGGTGCTAGTGCTCAACTACTAGCATCTATAGATATGGACACAAGTCCAAATTTGGTGCTACTCGGCACCATCGATATCACTAGAAAAAAAAATACATCAAAGAGATACACTTCCCAATAGTACTCGAAGATAGTTCATTGACTTGACACTCTCTAAGAGGTTCATACAAAATACATGGCTGACAAGGCTGGTCGTTTGTTGCTTGCTGAAGATGAGTGGTTGGAAAAACACAAACATCGTTTTCAGGGATCCTCTCAGAAGGAAGGTAACAATGGAAGTGCTGGTCAGTGGAAACCCATGATGACACATCGTTCTGATGTGGGCAGTAGTGGCAGTTCTAACAAAGGCAAGCTCACTTCCAAAGGAACTCCGAGGAGGAAAGGGAGGTGCAGAAATTGTGGCATCTATGGTCACTGGGCACAAGACTGTAAGCGTCCAAAGAAGGATGAAAAAGAACATAAACCACCAGAGGCAAATATAGCTGTGGGCGGCACTGAACATGCAGCTCTTTTGTTCGCCCAAGTGGAGCAGGCTTCAGGTGGATCTACACTAACAGTTCACCTTGCAGAAGACAAAGTGGTGCCAGTGGTCTGCCCAAATGAAGTGTGGGTGCTAGACACGGGAGCTAGCAACCATATGACTGGACAGTTGTGGACCACTGATTTCAAGTCGGGCGACCAGCTAGTCGACCGACAGGACCGACCAAGCGCCTAATCGCGATTAGGGCGACGATTAGGACGACTAATCGGTTCTGGTCGGCCTCTGGTCGTCCCTAGTCGTCCTATGTATATTCCTAGGCATATATATATGTATATATGTATTTCTAGGCATATAAGCCATATAGAACTGAAATTAAATTGGAAGTTTGGAACTGAAATACTGAAACATAACAGTAGCAGGCTAGCAGCAATGCAGCATAAGTGAAACCAGTGAATGAGCTATATATAAGTGAAACCAGTGAATGCAGCATAAGTGAAACAATAGAGTACCTGCTAGTCTGCTACCTAGAGCAGATCAGCATCCAAGCAAAAAGCAGCAGCAGCATCCAAACAAATGGGTACTGCTGCGCAGTATGCAAAACTGCAGAGTGCAGACAAGGGGGAAGGAGAGGAGCAGGGATGACGAGCTCATCTTGTGCCTTGTAGATGAACAAGGGGCAGGGACGACCTTCAAGGATGAGCTGCACGCCGGCGCTGGTGGACGGTGGCGCAGCTCGGAGACGGTGGCGCTCGGGGACGGGGACGGGCGCCCAGCTCGGAGACGGTGGCGCTCGGGGACGGGGACGGGCGCCCAGCTCGGAGACGGTGGCGCTTGGGCTCGGGCTCGGCGACGGCGTGGCGGGCGCTCACGGCTCGGAGACGGGGACGGGAACGGCGGCGCAGCAGCCTGGCAGCGTAGTATCAGTCCGGGCGAAAACTAAACCCTAAGCCACCGTACCGAGGCTTTAATATAGTAAACACATCACAGGCGGATTTTTAGAAAAACCGCTTGTGATGTATAACATCACAAGCGGTTTTATATTCCGACCGCTTGTGATATGTAAACATCACAGGCGGTCGAAATATAAAACCGCTTGTGATGTTATACATCACAAGCGTTTTTTCTAAAAATCCGCCTGTGATGTGTATGTAGTATAAAAGGCTCGGTGGTTCCAGCGCAGGAACCCTAATTCCGGAGCCCGACGCCGCTAGGCTGCACACTACTGTAGCGGCGGCGGATTTTTTTGATCTACGGGGAGAAGGTTTTGTTTTTGATTTTCGGGCTTGATTTCAAGAGTTTATGCATATATATGATCTCCGTTTGTTTTCTTTCTCATTTTGATACGATTTTTTGCCTCAATTTTGTAATATAGACCGGAATTGAAGAAAAACTCAGGAATTCCAAGATTTGGACTTGTAGTTGATCTAATTTAAAGATTTTTTTTTGAAGAGTTGTCTCACCTCAAGGTACCTATATTGCTGCAATCTTGTTTCATTTTCATGCACATTAATTCGTTCATGATTTAGGGATTAAATTCAATTAATTAGGGATATTTTAAAATTTTTTGTCTCATGTACTAGGTACATCTCGATATGATCTTGTTTCACTTTCATGAACATTTATTTTTTTCATGTTACATCTCGATATTGACGTTAATCAATATAGGGATAGGTAATGGACCGAGGTTGGATGTACAATGTGCCAAGACCACATCCGTCGTACATTCAAAATTTGAGAAGCTTTATTGAAGCAGCCAACAAGCACGCGAATTTGCGAAAGAGCAAGGAGATATTATGTCCGTGCATCGATTGTGATAATAAGATAGCTTGGAGAGATATAGGAGTAATCCAATCACATCTGCTAAAAAGAGGGTTTAAAAACAATTACACGATATGGTCAGAACATGGTGAGTTGGATCCGTGTGAAGTGCCTGGTAATGACGAGAGAGTTGTCGGAATTTTAGATCTTAAAGTTGATGGTAAAGTGGATAATGTGGATGCTAATCAAGAATTTGAAGAATTTGATTGTGAAGAGATGTTGCGCCATATGGAACCAGAAATGTTAAGTTCTGTGGGATCGCAGAAAGGGCTATCTAAAATGGAGGGACTGGAAAGTGCCTCAAAAGAACCTTTATATGATGAATCAAAGGGTTGTGACAAAGAGTTTACTACACTGCGTACAGTTCTAGAACTTCTGAAGTTGAAGGCTAGCGCCGGATGGTCTGATACTAGCTTCACAGATCTTTTGAATTTTCTGTCTCAATTACTACCAAAACCCAACAAACTACCAACAAGCACTTATAAAGCGAAGAAGCTTATATCTCCCATAGCTCTGGGTGTGCAAAAAATTCATGCATGTCCGAACCATTGTATTCTGTATCGTGGCGATTTTGAGAACGCATCAAGATGCCCAGTTTGCAATGTCAGTCGATACAAGAAGAGCTACAATCAAGACTGTGTAAAAAAAATCCCGAAGAAAAATAAAAACAAGAAATCCACTATTGGACCTGAAAGTGACGATGACACTTTTGATGACATGGATGGGAAAAAGAAGTCAAAGAACCCAGCTTTGGTGATGTGGTATCTTCCAGTAATTGATCGCTTAAAACGTTTGTTCTCAAACCCTAGGGAGGCTGAGCTTATGCGTTGGCATGCTGAAAATCGCAAGCAGAATAACAAACAGATTCGACACCCTGCTGATGCATCACAATGGAAAAATTTCGATCTTATGTATCCTGAGTTTGCCAAAGAAACCAGAAATGTAAGATTTGGTTTGGGTACAGACGGAATGAATCCATTTGGTGAAAAAAGAAGTGTACATAGCACCTGGCCCGTGACTTTAACGATGTACAACCTTCCATCATGGCTGTGTCACAAAAGAAAGTATATTATGTTGACTATTCTTATTCAAGGTCCGAAATCAGCTGGTGTTGATATTGATGTGTTCCTAGAACCTCTTATGGAAGATATGACAAAGCTCTGGAATGAAGGAGTTAGAATATGGGATGAGTATTGCCGTGAGTATTTCAACTTAAGAGCAATTATATTTGTTACCATCCATGATTCTCCCGGTGGCGCCACACTATCAGGGCAAAAGACTAAAGGAAAGAATGGTTGTGTAGTGTGCGTCGATGGAACTGCTTCCATGTACCTTAAATCATCCAAGAAGTTGGTGTTCATGGGACACAGACGGTTCTTGATGAAGCAGCATAAGTACCGAAAGATGAAAGAGGAATTTAACAATCAACTGGAAAGTGAAGGTGCACCAAAGCCTTATAGTGGGAAACTTGTTTTTGAAATTGTAAAGAACATTCATGTTGTATTCGGAAAGGGAAAAAACAAAGGAGAAAAGAGAAAGAGAATTGACCCTTCAACTTACACAACTTTCAAGAAGCAATCAATATTTTTCAAGTACCTCCCATACTGGAAGGATATGGAAATTTGCCACAGCATTGATTTGATGCATGTAACAAAAAATGTTTTTGACAGCATCATTGGAACCTTGCTGGGCATGCCGAGTAAGACAAAAGACGGACTTAAATCACGCAATGATCTAGTAGATCTTCAAATCAGACCGGAACTTCATCCAGTGGATAGAGGCAAAGGGAAGCCTTACCTCCCCCCAGCTAGCTACAACTTGTCAGTTGAGGAGAGAACAAAGATTTGCAAATGTTTGCGTGGGGTCAAAGTGCCCACAGGTTTCTCATCCAATATCAGCAGACTAGTCAGGATGAAGGACTTGTCTCTATTTGGCTACAACTCTCATGACTGCCATGTGATGATGACGGTGTTCCTCCCAATTGCGGTAAGAGCCCTCGAAACAGAGCATGTCAAAGTTGTCATCACACGCTTGTGTTACTTTTTCAATGCGGTTTCACAAAAAGTAATAGCTTTAGAAGACTTGGACTATCTAAAGGCATACATCATCGAGACTATGTGCAAGCTTGAAATGTGTTTTCCTCCATCATTTTTTGATATGCAAGTACACCTAATCATACATCTCGTGGATCAGATAAAAATATTAGGGCCACTATATTTACATCATATGTTTCAGTTGGAGCGATACCTGGGAGTATTAAAAGGTTATGTGCGAAATCGCGCTCACCCAGAGGGTTCAATCATGGAGGGATACACTACAGAAGAAGTGATTGAGAGCTGTATAGATTACATCAGTGACGGAACAATGATAGGTGTGCCTGTACCTAAACATGAGGGTAAACTATGTGGGAGAGGGAGAATGGGCAAGAAAACTTTTCGCGTTGAGGATTACAAGCTAGTACATTGTGCTCATGGTAGTGTACTACAACATCTCACGATAGCCGAGCCTTACATAGAGGAACACCTGAATGAGCTTCGTAAAGAAAATCAGAACCGCACAGAGGACTGGATCATGAGGGAGCACAAACATCGTTTCAGCGAATGGTTAATGGACATCCCATTCGGAGACTCTTCGGATGAGAAAACAATGAAGAATTTGGCTTCTGGGCCATCGTGTTTTGTGACATCATGGCAAGCATATGACATCAATGGGTACACATTCTACACTAAATCAAAAGACATGAAAAGTGTTGCACAAAATAGCGGTGTTCGTATCGATGCTTTTGACCTACATGGACAGAAGACCACATATTTTGGATTCATAGAGGAAATATGGGAACTTGATTATGGCCCAAGCATGAAAATACCCTTGTTTAAGTGCCAATGGGTACAACATCCCGTGGGGGTGATAGTGGATAACTACGGACTCACACTGGTAGACTTAAAGAAAGTAGGATATAAAGATGACCCGTGGGTTCTCGCCGAATGTGTTGCACAAGTGTTCTATGTACTCGATCCAGCAGATGAGAAGATGCATGTAGTTATTTCTGGAAAGCAAAAAATTGTTGGAGTTGAGAATGTGGGAGACCAAGATGAGGAATACAATAAGTATGAAGAGATGTTCGTCTTTAACGGTCCAGAGAGAATCAAGCGTGTGGAAAAGAAAATTGATAAGAACTTAAAGCCATACATGCGGAAAAATGGTAGTTCATGAAAAATTGTATGAATCAAATTGTATTTGTTATCATGTATGATCGACTATGAATTGTGGTTGCCAATTAATTTAAAATCTCTCTAGTTATCTATGTGTGCTATTATAATTCATTTAAATTGTATTTGCATATTATTGTTAAAAATTAAATATTAATTCATTTAAATTGTATTTGCATATTTCTGTTAAAAATTAAAATTATTTTCATATTTAAATTGTATTTTCATATTTTTACAATCACAGGCGGTTTTGTCTTAGGGTCCGCTTGTGAAAAGGATAGAGCATCACAGGCGGTCCTAAACAAAAACCGCTTGTGATACTATTACATCACAGGCGTACTAAACCGCCTGGGACATCACAGGCGGTTTTCTAACCGAACCGCCTGTGATTTAAAAATCCTACCGCTTGTATAGAGCCAAATTGTACTAGTGCATTATTGTGCTAACACTTAAACAAGTTTTTGTGGATTAAGTTTAAGTTTTTACAGGATCACCTATTCACCCCCCTCTAGGTGCTCTCAGTGGTTTAACTCAATTCTTATCTCAAGCTATCAATCTTACATTGTCTATCCTTTAAGATTGACCCAAAGATGAATTTGAGTTGTTATATCACTAACTTCATATTCATCTCTAGCAAGAACTTATGTTGTAGGGAATAAGGATTAACCTTTGTGGGAATCAAGCAAAAGGCCTACAACCAAGTGATATCCAAAGGATGGTAACAATTAATTCTTAAGTGCACATTGCTTTTAATTAGTATATTCCTTTGTGTCTTTTGTAGCCACATAGGAAAAATGAAGCACTTGAGAATGAACTTAAAAGATTTTACCTTGCCTTGGAAAATATCCAATTATATGGTAGTTTGCAAGTTTATATGTTTATATTGTGACAATCTACATGCTTTAAATTGGTTGTATGTATCTTGTGGCATATTTCAAATTAATTATCATATTATTGCCATGACCTAGACATAAATAGGATTATCCTGAATTCTTAAATGGATATAGTGCTAAGTAAGAAATTCAAATTCTTAAAGCACTTATCAAAAAGGAACTTCTCTATATGACTAGAGTTGTGAGACTATTGTTTCTATCTAAGTGTTTATGTAGTTTCATAACATGAGAATGTGTTTCTCAAATGGAGTGTGCCATTCAACATTCAAAGAAGATCAAACCAATACTATGTGATGTATTCATTCTTGTTTAAATTGGTTTTGAGTCTTCTACATTAATCACTCACCATGTTGTGAATTAAACTTGCCCTGTAAACTTAATTTAATAATCATGCTAGTTTCATCTTATTTCAATTGATGTTACACATGATGCGCGCAGTTGCACTGTTCACTGTTCACTGTAGACTTTTGTAGGCGACCATTGGCGCAGTTAGCCATTGCTCCGCTGGCACACCGGACAGTCCGGTGAATTATAGCGGAGTGGCTCCCCAAATTCCCGAAGCTGAGCAGTTCAGAGTAGATCTCCCTGGTGCATCGGACACTGTCCGGTGTGCCAGACCAGGGCAGCCTTCGGTTTTCTTTGCTCCTTTGTTTTGAACCCTTTCTTGGACTTTTAATTGGTTTGTGTTGAACCTTTGGCACCTGTAGAACTCATAATCTAGAGCAAACTAGTTAGTCCAATAATTTGTGTTGGGCAATTCAACCACCAAAATCATTTAGAAAAAGGTTTGACCCTATTTCCCTTTCAATCTCCCCCTTTTTGGTGATTGATGCCAACACAAACCAAAGCAAATATATAAGTGCAGAATTGAACTAGTTTGCATAAGGTAAGTGCAAAGGTTGCTTGGAATTAAACCAATATATTATTTATAATAGATATACATGGATGGTTTTCTTCTTATTTAAAATTTTGGACCACGCTTGCACCACTAGTTTTGTTTTTGCAAATTCCTTGTAAAATTCTTTTCAAAAAAACTTTTGCAAATAGTCGAAGGTACATGAGTAAGATTGAAAGAAGCATTTTCAAGATTTGAAACTTTCTCCCCCTGATTCAAATGCTTTTCCTTTGACTTAAACAAAACTCCCCCTCAATGAAATTCTCCTCTTAGTGTTTAAGAGGGTTTTTATAAATTTTTGAAGATACTAGTACTTTCTCCCCCTTTTGAAAACTCATTAAGAACCAATTTGAAAACTTCATTTTTAAAATTCGTTAGTGGTGGTGCGGTCCTTTTGCTTTGGGCTAATACTTTCTCCCCCTTTGGCATGAATCGCCAAAAACAGATACTTTGAGTGAAATATAAGCCCTTTTACTTTCTCCCAATGGTAAACAAATAAATATGAGTGAAGATTATACCAATGTGGAGAGATGGCGGAATACCGACAAAGAGTAGATAATACGATGGAGTTGAGTGGAAGCGTCGTCTTTATCGAATACTCCATTTCCCTTTCAATTCTATGACTAAGCATAATAATACACTTGAAAACACATTAGTCATAAACATAAAAGAGATATGATCAAAGGTATATAAATGAGCTATGCGTGCAAAGTATCAATCAAAATTCCTAGAATCAAGAATATTTATCTCATTCCTAAGTTTGGTGAAGGTTTTCTCATCTAGTGGCTTGGTAAAGATATCGGCAAATTGTTCTCTGGTGTTAATATAGGCTATCTCGATATCCCCCCTTTGTTGGTGATCTCTCAAAAAGTGATACCGAATGGCTATGTGCTTAGTGCGGTTGTGTTCAATGGGATTATCCGCCATGCGGATTGCACTCTCATTATCACATAGGAGAGGGACTTTGCTAAATTTGTAGCCATAGTCCCTGAGGGTTTGCCTCATCCACAGTAATTGCGCGCAACAATGGCCTGCGGCAATATACTTGGCTTCGGCGGTAGAAAGAGCTACTGAGTTTTGTTTCTTTGAAGCCCAAGACACCAGAGATCTCCCCAGAAACTGACAAGTCCCTGATGTGCTCTTCCTATCAATTTTACACCCTGCCCAATCAGCATCTGAATATCCTAATAAATCAAAAGAGGATCCCTTGGGGTACCAAAGACCAAACTTAGGTGTATGAACTAAATATCTCAAGATTCGCTTCACGTCCCTAAGGTGAACTTCCTAAGGATCGGCTTGGAACCTTGCACACATGCATACGGAAAGCATAATATCCGGTCGAGATGCACATAAATAGAGTAAAGATCCTATCATCGACTGGTATACCTTTTGATCTACGGATTTACCTCCCGTGTCGATGTCGAGATGCCCATTGGTTCCCATGGGTGTCTTGATGGGTTTGGCATCCTTCATTCCAAACTTGGTGAGTATGTCTTGAATGTACTTTGTTTGGCTGATGAAGGTGTCCTCTTGGAGTTGCTTGACTTGAAATCCTAGAAAATACTTCAACTCCCCCATCATAGACATCTCGAATTTTTGTACCATGATCCTACTAAACTCTTCACAAGTAGATTTGTTAGTAGACCCAAATATAATATCATCAACATAAATTTGGCATACAAACAAATCTTTTACAATAGTTTTAGTAAAGAGAGTAGGACCGGCCTTGCCGACTTTGAAGCCATTAGTGATAAGAAAATCTCTTAGGCATTCATACCATGCTCTTGGGGCTTGCTTGAGCCCATAAAGCGCCTTAGAGAGTTTGTAAACATGATTAGGATACTCACTATCTTCAAAGCCGAGAGGTTGCTCAACATAGACCTCTTCCTTGATTGGTCCATTGAGGAAGGCACTCTTCACGTCCATTTGGTAAAGCTTAAAGCCATGGTAAGTAGCGTAGGCAAGTAATATGCGAATAGACTCAAGCCTAGCTATGGGTGTATAGGTTTCACCGAAATCCAAACCTTCGACTTGTGAATAACCCTTGGCCACAAGTCGTGCTTTGTTCCTTGTCACCACATCATGCTCATCTTGCTTGTTACGGAAGACCCACTTGGTTCCTACAACATTTTGATTAGGACGTGGAACCAAATGCCATACCTCATTTCGCGTGAAGTTGTTGAGCTCCTCTTGCATCGCCAGCACACAATCCAAATCTTTAAGTGCATCCTCTACCTTGTGTGGCTCAATAGAGGAAACAAAAGAGTAATGTTCACAAAAATGAGCGACTCGAGATCGAGTGGTGTTACTCCCTTATTAATATCGCCGAGGATGGTGTTCACGGGGTGATCTCTTTGAATCACCTGGTGGACTCTTGGGTGTGGCAGCCTTTGATCTTGTTCATCTTCCTTGTCTTGATCATTGGCATCTCCCCCTTGATCATTGTCCTCCTCTTGAGGTGGCTCATCTTCTTGATCTTCATTTTCATCATCTTGAGCTTGATCCTCATCTTGGGTTGGTGGAGGTGCTTGTATGGAAGATGATAGTTGATCTTGTGCTTGTGGAGGCTCTTCGAATTCCTTAGGACACACATCCCCAATGGACATGTTCCTTAGCGCGACACATGGAGCCTCTTCATCATCTAGCTCATCAAGATCAACTTGCTCTACTTGAGAGCCGTTAGTCTCATCAAACACAATGTCACAAGAAACTTCAACTAGTCCAGTGGACTTGTTAAAGACTCTATATGCCCTTGTGTTTGAATCATAACCAAGTAAAAAGCCTTCTACAGCCTTAGGAGCAAATTTAGATTTTCTACCTCTTTTAACAAGAATAAAGCATTTGCTACCAAAGACTCTAAAATATGAAACATTGGGCTTTTTACCGGTGATGAGTCCATAAGATGTCTTCTTGAGGATTCGGTGAAGGTATAACCGGTTGATGGAGTAGCAGGCGGTGTTAATCGCCTCGGCCCAAAACCGGTCCGGTGTCTTGTACTCATCAAGCATGGTCCTCGCCATGTCAAGTAGGGTTCTATTCTTCCTCTCCACTATACCATTTTGTTGTGGTGTGTAGGGAGAAGAGAACTCATGCTTGATGCCCTCCTCCTCAAGGAAGCCTTCAATTTGAGAGTTCTTGAACTCCGTTCCATTGTCGCTTCTTATCTTCTTGATCCTTAAACCGAACTCATTTTGAGCCCATCTCAAGAATCCCTTTAAGGTCTCTTGGGTTTGTGATTTTTCCTGCAAAAAGAACACCCAAGTGAAGCTAGAATAATCACCCACAATTACTAGACAATACTTACTCCCACCGATGCTTATGTAAGCGATCGGGCCGAATAGATGTATGTGGAGTAGCTCAAGCGGCCTGTCGGTCGTCATGATGTTCTTGTGTGGATGATGAACACCAACTTGCTTCCCTGCTTGACATGCGCTACAAATCCTGTCTTTCTCAAAATGAACATTTGTTAGTCCCAAAATGTGCTCTCCCCTTAGAAGCTTATGAAGATTCTTCATCCCAACGTGAGCTAGTCGGTGATGCCAGAGCCAGCCCATATTAGTCTTAGCAATTAAGCAAGTGTCGAGTTCAGCTCTATTAAAATCAACTAAGTATAGCTGACCCTCTAACACTCCCTTAAATGCCACTGAATCATCACTTCTTCTAAAGACAGTAACACCTATATCCATAAAAAGACAGTTGTAACCTATTTTGCATAATTGAGAAACTGAAAGCAAGTTATAATCTAAAGAATCTACAAGAAAAACATTGGAAATAGAATGGTCAGGTGATATAGCAATTTTACTAAGTCCTTTGACCAAACCTTGATTTCCATCCCCAAATGTGATAGCTCTTTAGAGATCTTGGTTTTTCTCATAGGAGGAGAACATCCTTTTCTCCCCAGTCATGCGGTTTGTGCACCCGCTATCAATGATCCAACTTGAGCCCCCGGATGCATAAACCTACAAAACAAGTTTAGGCCTTGTTCTTAGGTACCCAAACGGTCTTGGGTCCTTTGACATTAGAAACAAGCACCTTGGGTACCCAAACACAAGTCTTGGAGCCCTTGTGTTTGCCCCCAACATATTTGGCAACTACTTTGCCTGATTTGTTAGTCAGCACATAAGAAGCATCAAAAGTCTTAAATGAAACATTAGGCTCATTTGATGCAATAGGAGATTTATTCTTAGGCATTTTAACATGGGTAGAACGCCTAGAGCTAGAAGCCTCATTCTTATAAATAAAAGCATGGTGAGAAACAGAATGGGTCTTCTTAGCATGAATTCTCCTAATCTTATCCTCAGGATAACCAACAGGATATAAAATATAGCCCTCGTTATCCTGTGGCATGGGAGCTTTGCCCTTAACAAAGTTAGTCAATCTTTTAGGGGCATTAATTTTAACATTGCCTCCCTGTTGGAAGCCAATGCCATCCTTAATGCCTAAATGTCTCCCACTATAGAGCATGCTTCTAGCAAATTTAAATTTTTCATTTTCTAAGTCATGCTCATTAATTTTAGCACTAAGTTGAGCTATGTGATCATTTTGTTGTTTAATTAAAGCTAAGTGATCATGAATAGCATCAACATTAATGTCTCTACATCTAGTACAAATAGTAACATGATCAACACTAGATGTAGATGGTTTGCAAGCATTTAATTCATCAATCTTAGCATGTAACATGGCATTCTCATTTCTAAGACTAACAATTGAATCATCACAAACATCAAACTTCTCAACCTTAGCAATTAATTTGGCATTTTCATTTCTAAGGTTGGATATAATATCATGGCAAGTGCTAAGCTCACTAGTCAATTTTTCATTTTTCTCTACCTCCTGAGCATAAGCATTTTTAACCTTAACATGCTTCTTGTTTTCTTTAATAAGGAAGTCCTCTTGGCTATCCAAGAGTTCATCCTTCTCATGAATGGCACTAATCAACTCATTTAATTTTTCCTTTTGTTGCATGTTAAGATTTGCAAAAAGAGTAAGCAAATCATCCTCATCATCACTAGAGTTATCCTCGTCACTAGAAGTTGCATACTTAGTGGAGGATCTAGATTTTACCTTCTTCTTCTTGCCGTCCTTTACCATGACGCACTTGTGGCCAACGTTGGGGAAGAGGAGGCCTTTGTTGATGGCGATGTTGGCGACGTCCTCGTCGTCGGAGGAGTCGGTGGAGCTCTCATCGGAGTCCCATTCCCGACACACATGGGCATCGCCGCCCTTCTTCTTGTAGTACTTCTTCTTTCCCTTCCTCCTTCCCTTCTTGTCGTCGCCCCTGTCACTGTCACTAGAAATATGATATTTTGCTATAAAGTGACCGGGCTTACCACACTTGTAGCAAACCTTCTTGGAGCGGGGCTTGTAATCCTTCCCCCTCCTTTGCTTGAGGATTTGGCGGAAGCTCTTGATGATGAGCGCCATCTCCTCGTTGTCGAGCTTGGAGGCATCGATGGGAAGTCTACTTGATGTAGACTCTTCTTTCTTCTCCTCCGTCGCCTTGAATGCGACGGGTTGTACCTCGGGTACGGAGGAGGCGCCTTGCTCGATGATTTTCTTGGAGCCTTTGATCATCAATTCAAAGCTCACAAATTTTCCTATCACTTCCTCAGGAGACATTAGTTTGTATCTAGCATCACCATGATTTAATTGTACTTGAGTAGGATTAAGAAAAACTAGTGATCTTAGAATAACCTTGACCATTTCATGGTCATCCCATTTGGTGCTCTCGAGGTTGCGCACTTGGTTCACCAAGGTCTTGAGCCGGTTGTACATGGCTTGCGAGTCTTCTCCTTGGTTGAGCATGAACCGACCGAGCTCCCCCTCGATCGTTTCCCTCTTGGTGATCTTGGTCACCTCATCTCCTTCGTGCGCGGTCTTGAGCACGTCCCATATCTCTTTGGCACTCTTTAACCCTTGCACCTTATTATACTCCTCTCGACTTAGAGAGGCGAGAAGTATAGTAGTGGCTTGGGAGTTGAAGTGCCGGATTTGGGCAACTTCATCCGAGTCATAGTCTTCATCCCCTACGGATGGTTCCTGCGCTCCAAACTCAACAATATCCTAAATGCTAGAGTGGAGTGAGGTTAGATGGTGCCTCATTTTATCACTCCACATGTTATAGTCTTCACCCTCAAAAACGGGTGGTTTGCCTAGTGGGACGGAAAGTAAAGGAGTGCGTTTAGAAATGTGTGGGTAGCGTAGGGGGATCTTACTAAACTTCTTGCGCTCATGGCGCTTAGAAGTGACGGACGACGCATCAGAGCCGGAGGTGGATGGCGACGAAGAGTCGGTCTCATAGTAGACCACTTTCTTCATCATCTTCTTCTTGTCGCCACTCCGATGCGACTTGACGCGTGGAGGGGATTCCTCCTTGTGCTTGGTACCGGACTCCTTTGATGGAGCCTTCCTATGGCTTGTAGCGGCTTCTCGCCGGTCACCATCTCCTTCTTGGCGTGATCTCCCGACATCACTTCGAGCGATTAGGCTCTAATGAAGTACCGAGCTTTGATACCAATTGAAAGTCGTCTAGAGGGGGGGGGTGAATAGGCGGAATCTGAAAATTATAGACTTAAGCACACACTACAAGCCGGGGTTAGCGTTAGAAATAAAATGAGTCCGAAAGAGAGGGAAAAAACAAATCACAAGCAAATAGCGAGAGTGACACGGTGATTTGTTTTATTGAGGTTCGGCCCTCGAAGGCCTAGTCCCCGTTGAGGTGGTCACAAAGACCGGGTCTCTTTCAACCCTTTCCCTCTCTCAAATGGTCACCTAGACCGAGTGAGCTTCTCTTCTCAATCAATCGGGACACTTAGTCCCCACAAGGACCACCACACAATTGGTGTCTCTTGCCTTGATTACAATTGACTTGGGAACAAGAAAGAAGGAAGAAAAAAAGCGATCCAAGCGCAAGAGCTCAAATGAACACGAATATCTCTCTCTCACTAGTCACTAATTGATTGGAGTGAACTTAGGACTTGGGAGAGGATTTGATCTCTTGTTTGTGTCTTGGAGTGAAGTCTAGAGCTCTTGTATTGAATGCAATGGCTGAAAACTTGGATACCTTGAAGTGTGGTGGTTGGGGGGTATTTATAGCCCCAACCACCAAAGTGGCCGTTGGGAGGGGCTGCTGTCGTATGGCGCACCAGACAGTCTGGTGCGCCACCGGACACTGTCCGGTGCGCCACCGAACACTGTCCAGTAGGCCAGCCACGACACCCAACCGTTAGGGTTTGACCGTTGGAGCTCTGACATCTGGGGCCACCGGACAGTCCGGTGGTGCACCGGACAGTCACTGTTCACTGTCCGGTGCGCCTTCTGGCGCCTGCTCTGACTTCTGCGCGCGCAGTTGCACTGTTCACTGTAGACTTTTGCAGGCGACCGTTGGCGTAGTTAGCCGTTGCTCCGCTGGCACACCGGACAGTCTGGTGCTACACCGGACATCGGTGAATTATAGCGGAGTGGCTCCCCAAATTCCCGAAGCTGAGCAGTTCAGAGTGGATCTCCCTGGTGCACCGGACACTGTCCGGTGGCACACCGGACAGTCCGGTGCGCCAGACCAGGGCAACCTTCGGTTTTCTTTGCTCCTTTGTTTTGAACCCTTTCTTGGACTTTTTATTGGTTTGTGTTGAACCTTTGGCACCTGTAGAACTCATAATCTAGAGAAAACTAGTTAGTCCAATAATTTGTGTTGGGCAATTCAACCACCAAAATCATTTAGAAAAAGGTTTGACCCTATTTCCCTTTCAGATTCACATATCATGTTAGAAATGGCTCATGAGGTTGTGTTAACTAATTTGAAATCATACCAACCTCACTTATGCACATGTACTCAAACAGAAACTATATTATCATGTGCTAACAAATGTTGCTCTCAAGAAAGCCAATCTTCCATTGAGCTAAAAATTTCAGGAACAAGTAATGTTTCCTATGCAAAAGAAAACAATGAGCTCAAGGAAGAAAATGAGAGGCTAAAAGGGATCTTGATTCAATTGAAGGGAAAGTGTCATGCTCAACCTTCTCAAGATAACCGTGATAATATGGTGAAAAAGCTTGAGAAGGGGACAATAGTAGCATGCACAAAACCCCTTCAAAATAATATCAAGCTTTCCAAGAAGGACATGAGCAAACATCAAGAGAAGAAAGCCAAAGCTCATGACAAGTGCCTCAACCACGCCTCCAGACAAGGTAACAAACAAGTCACTCTTCCAAATAAGAGAAGATGCGCTAGAAAGTGTTATCAATGTCATGATAAGGGACATGAGATTAAGTCATGTCCCTACACAAAGGATAGTGGCTTAACTTTAGAAAGAAAGAGGCTCACTAACCATGTAGCAAACAAGAAGCAAGGCAAGAAGGAGTCTTGCAAAATTAAAAATCAGATTTGCTACACTTGCCGAAGAAAGGGACACATTTGCAAGGATTGTCCCATGAGTGAGTATCCTAAGCCTACCATGTCAATTCATTCATATTCACTTAGGAGACACAAAAATGACACTTGCGCTAGAAAGGTAAGTAGTTCACCTAAAACTAGCACAAAGGCCATTTGGGTGCCTAAGTATTTATTAGCTAACCTTGATGGACCCATCCAAAAATGGGTACCAAAATGTACTTAATAAGTTTTGCAGGTACCTAGAGATGATATGAAGCTTTGGGGTGCTTGAGCGGTTTAACTCAATTCTTATCTCAAGCTATCAATCTTACATTGTCTATTCTTTAAGATTGACCCAAAGATGAATTTGAGTTGTTATATCGCTAACTTCATATTCATCTCTAGCAAGAACTTATGTTGTAGGGAATAAGGATTAACCTTTGTGGGAATCAAGCAAAAGGCCTACAACCAAGTGATATCCAAAGGATGGTAACAATTAATTCTTAAGTGCACATTGCTTTTAATTAGTATATTCCTTTGTGTCTTTTGTAGCCACATAGGAAAAATGAAGCACTTGAGAATGAACTTAAAAGATTTTACCTTGCCTTGGAAAAGATCCAATTATATGGTAGTTTGCAAGTTTATATGTTTATATTGTGACAATCTACATGCTTTAAATTGGTTGTATGTATCTTGTGGCATATTTCAAATTAATTATCATATTATTGCCATGACCTAGACATAAAGAGGATTATCCTGAATTCTTAAATGGATATAGTGCTAAGTAAGAAATTCAAATTCTTAAAGCACTTATCAAAAAGGAACTTCTCTATATGACTAGAGTTGTGAGACTATTGTTTCTATCTAAGTGTTTATGTAGTTCCATAACATGAGAATGTGTTTCTCAAATGGAGTGTGCCATTCAACATTCAAAGAAGATCGAACCAATACTATGTGATGTATTTATTCTTGTTTAAATTGGTTTTGAGTCTTCTACATTAATCACTCACCATGTTGTGAATTAAACTTGCCCTATAAACTTAATTTAATAATCATGCAAGTTTCATCTTATTTCAATTGATGTCACACATGATGCTTGTAAGGGTAATTTAGTTCATATCATGAGGTATCCTTATTCTAGTGACCTTCTTGTCATTCATACACTAGAGGTTTCTAAATAGGAAACTATTGCTTGTGTTTCAAATGCAATCTCTTTTAAGATATTTCAGGGAAATTCATAAGTAGAGATTGTGCTCTTTCAATTGGTAAAATCACAAGCATTAAAGGTTAATCTTCACCTAAAAGAAAGATTAGGAATGCTCAAGGCAAAGGTATGGAACTAATTGCTTCAATTGGTTGTTGATCAATGGTAGTTCCTTTCAAGTGGCATTCTTTCAATTGGTAATAATATATTCTATGGAAAGAAATGTCAATATGAAGGTTAAATTCCTTTTGACTTAAATTTGTAAATTAGTGCTGTTGGTACTCGCTCTCCTGGGCAAGTTGATCCAATGGGGGAGCAAAAGCGGTGTAGACAAGGTTTCAACTCGAGATGGCAATAGCTCTGTTCGTCTGGCCTCTCAAGGGCACTGTACGGGGGTATTTATAGGTGCCTGAGTGCCCAGCATCTTGAGTTAAGGACGCATGTGCCCTCAGGCGCCCAGGTTATCCCCGGAATATTCCCATAAAGCAGGGTTACAGACTGTAATTATAGGGAAGCCTTTACAAATTAGGCCCGTAATGCGTAGCGGCCACGCAGGGCCTGCCGCAATGGGGCGGATCACATGTGGGCCTCCATGTTGGACGAGGCCATGGGATGGGACGACTTCGCCGTAGGCCTTCGTCTTCCGGTGCGTGGGACGAAGGGTAGAGTCCGCCAGTCGTCTTGTCTCCGTTGTTGCAGCGAGTCTGGCGAAGGCATCGAGCGAAGGGTGGCATCTTCGCCTTCACCCCAACATTTGCCCTCCGAGGGACCAGTTCGATTAAGTCATCTGGTGCCGAAGGCGTCGCTAGATGGTGGAGACGCTGCCCTCGCTCGAAGTGGTTCCGCGGGGGGTTTTGACATGACCGTTGATTGACACCGTACTGTTGGATTGCAGGTTTCCTGAAGCGTCGCGCCCTGTGTATAAAAAAGGGGGTGGGGGCGGCGCGGATTGAAATTTACCTTTCTACGCGTCGCGAAAACCCTAACTTCCCTTGTTCAAACTGCTCTCTTGCTCGTCTGCCCTCCTTGCTTCTGTTCGCCGGAGAACTGGTCCGCGTGAAGCAGACCGCGCGCCACCGTCGACGGTACGTAGCCATGCCGACTTCCTCCTCGTCTGCTGCGATCACGCCGACGGCCGAGGCGCCTTCCGAGGATCTCTCGGGCAGTGTGGCGGCGGCGGAATTGCGACCGGGTGATACGGTGGAATTCAGTGTTTCGCGGATGTCGTCGGTTCGCGTGCAAGATATGCAACAGTTGGGGTATTTTGGTGGCGGGGTCGGGCGTGTGCCGGGGCAGAGGAGATTCCCGAGCCCGAGGGTGAATTGGTTGTTTTTGAGGCATTTTTCATCGCCGACCTTCGTCTGTCTGCGCATCGTTTTGTGTCGGAGGTTCTACAGAAGTTCAAAGTCCAGGTTCATCAGCTGACACCGAACGTCATGGTGGCATTAGCGAAGTATGTCTGGGCAACAACGTCATATGGCGGTCAGCCTTCGGTGGAAGTCTTTGCCAAGCACTACTGTCTGCACTGGCAGAAGAGAAGAATTGGACATAAGTTTGCGCAATTCGGATCGTGCACTTTCACGCCGAAGTCCGGGATGACTTCGATGGAAGTTGTGGAGCTAGTCCCCTGTGCCCGAAATAAGTGGGGCAACTGGTGGGACTACTGGTTCTATGTTTTAGAGGCTGAAGTCGAAGATCACCCTGGGCTCCCTGCTGCCATCATGTGTTCTCATTATTATGTGGCGTACCCGCCATTTGAAGTGGCGGAGGATGATGAGAATGAAAGGGCCCTTCGGATCGCTGCCCGTAGGAGTAGCGGGCGTGATCTGGTTGAGGAATTCATAGGGTATGGGGTGTGGCCCTTGGAGCATGGATGGACGCTGGGCGAAGTATGCCCTCGCGAGATGCCCTCCCTGGGTGGGCGGAAAGTGCGAAGTCCGCTTTTTGGTTTGGATGTGCGAGGGCGAGATTCTGTCGCGGTTATGCGTGAGGCGGAGGATGGGGCGGTGCGAATTGTTGGTCGCTACGTGCCGAAGACGGAGGCCCAGCGGAGCTGGGATATACGTGGATCCAACGACCGCCTGAATAGGGTCTTTGAGTTGAATGGTTTGCTGTATGGCGGTTATCCCGGGGTAGACGTTGTCGACCGCCGGGGGAAAAACCAGCGGCAGTGATCGAAGACGACCTTGCGCCGGAGGCCGCCCCATCCACTAAGAAGAGGAAGCTAGGTACTACGGTGGGAAAACTTGGGGTCTCCGATAGTTTTGCTATGGAGTTGATGGGGACATGCGCGGCCCCCGGGGGAAGGATGTCTTCGCCCGAGCTCCGAGAGTCTTCGGCGCGGATGCTGGAGGTTACCGGGGGTCGATGGCCCAGGAACGTTCCTATCCCTCGCGCGGCTGGCGAAGACTTCTTTACGTCTCGCATGGCTCATGACTTGAGAGTGTTTCCTTACGGACGGAATATTGCTGCTGTTGTGTCGGCAGTGATGAACAAGGATCGCCAGGATGCTGCGCAGAAGCGCTGGGCGGTCGTCAGGCTCCCCGAAGCTAGGCCGAAGAGGGTGCGGGGGACAGCGAAGGCTACCGTCCCCGGCGGTAGCCAGCCGACGCTGGCGGCGAAGGCGGCCGCCCCTAGGTCCAGCAAGGTGCCAGAGAGCGCAAAGGCGGTCGGCGGAGCCAAGTCTGCCCTGGACGGAGCTGCGAAGGTCCGCGAACCGCCTTCGCCGGGGAAACACGTTGCTGACTTCGGCACAAATATTAGCGTGGACGACTATCTCGTTGGTAAGCTTTTTTTTGACCGGTAATACGTTGCAGGGTCGGGCGAGGGGCAACTTGTTGCCGTCTCGCCTGCGGTGGCAACCACGACGTCTACCGTGGTGCTTGGGGTGAAGGGTGGCGCTTTCAGCGCTGGCGGCGAGGTTTCGGCGGCCACTGCCATCAAGGACGAAGCGAGCACTGTGTCCCGCCGGCTGAGGGAGGCGTCGCTGCAGCTGGTGCAGCAGCTAAATCAAGTAAGTTGAGGTAGACTTCGTTGTGTGCCGCTTTCATGGTGATTGTGGTCTCATGTGTGTCTGTTAGGCGGCCGACTTCGCCGACCGCGTGGCATCGGGTGCCCTTACGGCAGACGTGGCTGCCGAAGTCGAGAGACTTCGGGCGCAGCACGCGGACGCCGTCCGGGAAAAGTCGGCTGCGGAGAGCAAAAGCCGCAGGCTGGCGAAGAAGGTGGCCGCCCTGGAGGGCGAGAGGACGAACCTCCGGCGCCAGCTGGTGGAGGAAAGGAGGGAGGCCAACCAGGCCATCACCAAGGCACAGACGGCGCAGACAGAGGCCAAATTGGCGAGGGCAGAGGAGAGTCTCTCTAGCCAGCGCGCCGAGGAATGGGAGGCGCGGTTCAACGCTCTGCAGGCCCGCATGGAGAGGGCCGAGGCCTCTACGCGCGCGGAAGTTGAGCGGACGCGCAAACAGCTCGTGGACTCATACCGCGAGCTGGGTGCGCGGACTGCTGACTTCGAGGTGCCCGACCGAGAGGTGGGCCTTCGCTTCCTCGAGTGGCTGCAAGAGGAATTGCTAGCGCTCCCGACCATCGTGGAGGGCTTCATGTCCTTTGCCTCCCTCGTCACCTGCGAGGGGGCCATGAATGCGCTGTCCCGCGAGGGGTGCAGTCACTATGAGGGCTTCGACCGATCCGATGAAGACTTCGGGCACGAGATTTTTAAGGTCGAAGACCCTGTGGTGAAGGACGCCGCGGGGCCCTCTTCGACCGGATGTGGGGCCCCCACGGTCGGGAGGCGGTTAGGGAATGGGCTGACCGGGCGAGGGATCAGGTAAAGTTTGTTTTTTGTTTTGTGTTGTTGAATGTGGGTATACGCGGGTTTGCTGAATCAGTGTGCTGTGTTGTAGATGGCGCGTGCTGAGGACGTGGAGGACTTCAGACATTTGAACAGCGCGCTGCCCGAAGCGGAGGTCAACCCGGTGGTGGCCGAGGCTGAGGTCGACCGGCGCCGCTCTCGGAAACCGGTGAAGGCTCCCACGCTGCCCCTACGTCTACTGTATCTGGTGGAGGCTCGCCGCCAGCCACTGTGTCGATGGCGGAGGATCCCCCGAAGGCGGCGACGGAGCCGGCAGCGGAGGATCCCATGGCGGCGGCTGGGTCTTCGCAGGTGGCTTAGTGGATGTGGGGTAGTTAGGGAATTTTGTCTGTGTTACTGAACCTTGGCTGCTGCGCAGGTTCAGGATTTTGGGCCTGCGCACGCAACCGCTACTGCTAATTTTGTGGCGGCTTCGACCGTGGTCGCTGAAAATGAATCGGATGAGTCTACGTCTACGTTTTCTGAGTTTGATGACTCTGGGAGTTCGGTTGTGTGGACGGAAGAGTCTTCAGATGAGGGATTGGATTACTTTGTGGCCTTGGATGCGGCTGAGGCAGAGGCTTCTCCGCGTGTTACGGATGCTAAAGTTTTGCCTGGTCCGAGTGTTGGGCGTAGGCGGCGAAGGGCGGTGGCGAAGTGTAGAGTGAGTGAATTGGATGGTGGTCGGCTTCGTGTGGGCAGGGCTGGCAGGCGGGAATTGTTGTCCTCGCCGGTTGGGGCGAGTATAGGTGAGGGGGAGTTGTGAAGTCTTTTTGAGGGTGAGGAGCTGAGGATAATGCTATTTAACTATAGGGAGATGGGAATCATTCCAAAGGTTGAACCAATGTAAGGTGTGATGCCCTCGCTATACGTGTGTAACTATAGTTTATATGATGAGGCTGTGTGCCTTCGTGCGTCCGGCTATGTTGATAGGGCGTTGCGCACTTGGTCTAGCATGTTTATTATGTCGGTCCGGCTACGCCTGTAGTCGGTCTTAGCGTCGATAGTTTCTCGATGTAGACTTTTGCACTGATGTAATGCGCCTTCGATTTTTTGCACTCGTTGTGCTAGTCCGGCTGCACCCTTAGGCGACTTTTGCACGGATGGTCTTTTGAAGAAGACTTTGATTTTTGAGCACTTGTTGTGCTAGTCCGGCTGCACCCTTAGGCGACTTTCGCACGGATGGTCTTTTGAAGAAGACTTCAATTTTGCGCACTTGTTGTGCTAGTCCGGCTGCACCCTTAGGCGACTTTTGCACGGATAGTCTTTTGAAGAAGACTTCGATTTTGCGCACTTGTTGTGCTAGTCCGGCTGCACCCTTAGGCGACTTTTGCATGGATAGTCTTTTGAAGAAGACTTCGATTTTACGCACTTGTTGTGCTAGTCCGGCTACACCCTTAGGCGACTTTTGCACGGATAGTCTTTTGAAGAAGACTTCGGTTTTGCGCACTTGTTGTGCTGGTCCGGCTGCACCCTTAGGCGACTTTTGCGCGGATTGTCCCTCGCGGTGACTTTTGTGTTGGTTGAATGCCGAAGACCATTGATGTGGTCTTTTTTGACGTAATTTTTGCGGGGGATTTTTCGCGTGTATATTACATGGCGCCGCCTCATTAAAAACCTCACCCCCGGGAGGAAAAGAGTGCGGGCCGGAATAAAATTGTTTTGCGAATTACAAGGGCGAGCTGGCCCTGAGGAGTCAAACAAAAAATTTGCGGAGATTATCAATGTTCCAAGAATGCTCTAAGTCTTCGCCGGATGGCGTTGTGAGCCTGTACGCACAGGGGGACGCCTTCGTCTTGACGATGAAAGGGCCCTCCCACTTGGGCTCCAACTTGCCCCGGGACTTTGTCCGTGCTGTCCGGACGAGTACGAGGTCTCCTTCGCTGAATTCCCTCGGGATGACTGTGTGGTCGCGCCATGCTTTTGTTTGAGCTTGGTATTTGTTTAGAGCCTGTAGGGCGAAGACACGGTCGCCGTCGATGAGGTCCTTCGAAGTAGGTTCGTCCATGTCGGGGACGGCTGACGGGACTGTCCGTGGCGACCCGTGTTTTATTTCTTGCAGGGTCATGGCCTCCGATCCGTATAGAAGACAGAAAGGGGTGAACCCAGTCGCCCTGCACTTAGTCGTGTTCAATGCCCAGACCGCTTCAGGTAATAGGTCGGCCCACTTGCCCTTTTTGTCGTCAAGGAGCATCTTCTTGACGGCTGTGAAAATCTTGCCATTTGCGCGTTCCACAACTCCGTTGGATTGTGGGTGGTACACTGAGGCGAAGGCAAGCTTGGTGCCAATGGAGAAGTAGAAGTCCTTGAAGTCTTGGCTGTCAAATTGCTTTCCATTGTCAACTGTGAGTTCGGACGGGACCCCGAAGCGGCAAACAATGTTTTGCCAGAAGAATTTCTAGGCAGTCTTCGATGTTATTGTGGATACAGCCCTCGCTTCGATCCATTTGGTAAAATACTCGACGGCGACGAAGGTGAACTTGAGGTTCCGCTGGGCCATGGGCAGGGGCCCGACAATGTCCAGGCCCCAACGCTGAAGAGGCCACGTGTGGGCGATTAGTTTCATGAATTGCGAAGGGCTTCCCGAGCGTGGAGAAAATTTATGGCAGGCTTCGCAGGACCTTGTGACCCGATTTGCAGCGTAAATCATGGCGGGCCAGTAGAAACCTTGACGGATCACCTTTGCAGCTAGGGCCCTAGGCCCTGCGTGAGAGCCGCAAGTCCTGCTGTGGACTTCGCGCAGAATTTGGACGCCTTCGGTCTCGGTGACACATTTAAGCATGGGTTGACTGACCCCCTTCTTGTAAAGTTGGCCTTCAATCAGTGCAAAGTCCTAGCTTCGATGTTTGAGGCGCTTGGCCTCATTGATGTCGGTTGGATGATAGTACCCCTGTAGGAACAGGGTTATTGGTGCCCGCCAATCTTCGGTCATGATGAGGTTGACTATGCGGTGGCCCTCGCTGTCATTGGTTATTTGGAGCCCCTCTGGGCTGCGGACGGCTGGCGTGCCGATGACATGGTAGAATACGTCGGAGGGCAGGGCCTCGCCCCTAGCGGCTGCCTTGGCCAATGCATCGACCTCCTCATTCTTGGCTCGGTCCACATGCTGCAACGTAAAACCTTTGAATTGTCTTTCGAGGCTGCGGATGGCCGCGAGGTACTGCATGAGTGCGGGATCCTTCGCTGCATAGTCTTTCTCGACCTGGCCGGCGACTACCTTGGAGTCTGTTCTGATGATGCAGGTGGTGACACCGAGTGCCCTTAGCTTGCGAAGGCCGAGGATGACAGCCTCGTATTCTGCTATGTTGTTGGTGCATCTATCAGACTCCAAAGCAAAGCTGAGGCGTGCTGCGTATCTATGCTTGACCCCGGTGGGTGAAGTAATGACCGCAGCGGCGCCTGCCCCCGCATGGCACCATGCGCCGTCGCAATGGATCGTCCACACTTTCTCTGTGGACGGGTCCGGCTGTGTTATTGGCCCAGTCCAGTCGACGACGAAGTCTGCCATGACTTGTGACTTGATGGCTGTCCTGGGTTCAAATGTGATGTGGTAGCCGGAGAGTTCGGCTGCCCATTTGGCAATCCGTACTGATGCCTTTGGATTTCTAAACAATTCACAGAGTCCTCTATCTGAGGTGACCCAGACTTTGAACGCCTCGAAATAATGGCGCAATTTGCGCGAGGCCATAACGACTGCATAGGCGATCTTTTCTAGTTCCGTCATATTACATTTTGATGTTGTGAGCACTTCAGAGACGTAATAAACTAGACATTGCCTGATCATGCCCTCTCTGGTCTGCTCTTGAACCAGTGCTACGCTGACCGCATGTGGCGAAGCCGCGACATAGAGCAACAGGGGTAGCGAGGGGTCGGGGCTTGTAAGAATCGCCAATTCCGACAGGTATTGCTTCAATGAAGCGAAGGCCGCCGCTTGCTCTGGTCCCCATGCGAAGTCTTTTGCGCCGCGGAGTGTTTTGAGGAAAGGGAGGCTTCGCTCTGCGGACTTGGAGATGAATCTGTTGAGGGCGGCCAATCTGCCTGTCAGTCGTTGTACGTCTCTGGTTGACTGCAGGAGCGTCATATTGATGATAGCCTGGATTTTGGTTGAATTGGCCTCAATTCCGCGGTCTGACACCAGGTAGCCCAAGATTTTCCCCTGGCGAACGCCGAAGACGCACTTTTCGGGGTTCAGGCGAAGTCGTGCGTCCCGCATGTTCGCAAACGTTTCGGCGAGGTCAGCCAGGTGGTCTTCCTTGCTTCTGCTGGCGACGACGATGTCGTCCACATATGTGAATATATTTCTGCCGACTTGGCTCTCGAGCACCGTTTTGGTGAGCTGAGAGAAAGTGGACCCGGTGTTCTTAAGTTCCTCCGGCATTCTGATGAAGCAATACGTGTCGAAGGGTGTTATGAAGCTGGTGCTTGCCTTGTCCTCCTCCTTCATATATATTTGGTGGTAGCCGGAGAAGCAATCAAGGAGTGACATGACTTCGCACCCGGCCGCACTATCGACGATTTTGTCGATTCAAGGCAGCGGGAAGTTGTCCTTGGGGCAGGCCTTGTTAAGACTGGTGAAATCGATGCACATCCGCCATTTGCCGCTCTTCTTCTGCACCATCACTACGTTGGCGAGCCATGTGGGGTAGGCAATTGGCTCGATGAATTTGGCCTCAAGCAGGCAATGCACCTCGGCCTTGGCGGCTTCCGTCTTCTCGTTAGACATCTTACGCAGCCACTGTTTCTTCGGCCTCACCGAAGGGTCGATTCCTAAGCTGTGCTCGATGATGGAGCGACTGACTCCGACCAGGTCGAGGGCGGACCAGGCGAAGACGTCTTTATTCTTGGACAGACAGTGGAGGAGTCTCTCCTCGTCATGCGAAGTGAGGTCTTCGCTGATGGTAACCGTCTGCTTGGGCGTTGCCTGGTCGAGGGGAACAGTCTTGGTCCCGTCGTTGCTCTACAGCTGTGCTTTTTCATGTTCTTTGGCGGTTGGGCTGGCAGACCCGGGGGCCTCGCGCTGGGCCGTGAGGCAGTGTACGTTTCTTTGTCCAGGAACGAAGTCTCTTTCTATGTTACGCGCAACCTGCTGGTTGCCGTAGACTGTGATGGCGCCTTGCGGACCTGGGATCTTCATGCACAGGTAGAGTCCGTGTATAGTTGCCTCAAACTTGTTGATGGAGCCCCGGCCCATTATGGCGTTGTACGGGTACACCATGTCGACAATGTCGAACGTAACTTGCTCACTTCGGGCATTGGGTGCTACACCGAAGGAGAGAGGTAACTCTATTTTGCCGACAGGAAAGGTGCCCTTGCCGCCGAAGCCGTACAGGGGGTTGTCCGAAGGCTTGAGCAGGCTGTGGCTTATGCCCATGCGATCGAAAGCATGGAGGAAAATGATATCCGCCTGGCTGCCATTGTCGACTAAGACTTTGTGCAGGTCCCAGCCTGCCACACTGCAGTTGATAACCATGGCATCGATGTGGGGTGCGCTGCGCAGATCGACGTCTCGGGCGTCGAAGGTCAATGGCACATGGGACCACTTTGTCTGCACGACTGGACCGGTGACGGCGACGTGGTTGATGCTGCGGTAATGGTCCCTCTTCTGCCGCTTTGTGTCGAAGTCGACGCTGGACCCCCCAGTGATCATATGAATGACTCCGCGATACGGCTGATCGGCGAAGTCCTCTTGCTTTGGGGCTTGGGGGTGGTGGATGTTTTGCTGTTGGTGGTGTGGAGGTGGGGGTGGGGGAGGTACGATTTGTACCTCCTGGTGGTGTTGGTATGCGTGGTGCGGTGGAAGCGGAGCGGGGCCATGGTTGTATGGCTGAGGGGGATGCTGATATGTGTGTGCGACAACTCTAGGGTTGTCGGCTGGTTGCGCTCGTGCCATCCTGTCTCTGGTGGCCTTCGTCTCTGGGCAGTCTCTTGTAGGATGCGTGCAGTCTTCGCCGTGGAACAGGCAGTAAAATCTACGCGGCTGCTGCGCACGTCCCCGGCCCCGACCACGAGTTCCGTTTCCACGACCCTGGGGGGATACTCCTGGCGGTGAGGGGCCTCACCAGCGAGGTGCTGGTTGGCGATGTTGTGCACCTACTGCTGATTGTGGCCGTCCCGACCGGAGTCTGCCTGCGATGGCCTCGTCCATGTGCGGCTGGACTGTGGAGGGTCTTTGGGTTTCCTCTGAGACTCGACTTTGTGCTGGTGGAGCTCTTTGGATCTGGCGTATTTTTCGAACAGCTGATACAGCTCCTGGAGGTTCCTGGGCGGATCCCTGATGCAGTGGCTGTAAAGGACGCCTGCCTAAAGGCCACTGATGACGTAGTGGATGGCGATCTGGTCATCGACCGAAGGCAGTTGTGACTTGAGGGTCAGAAACTTGCGGTAGTACTCCCGCAGAGTCTCTCGTTCCAGCTGCTTGCAGAGTGAGAGTTCAGCCAAGGCATCGGTGTCTGAGTGGTACCCTTGGAAGTTGAGCAAGAATTTGTCCCGGAGACTTCTCTAGGAGTCGATGGACAATGGGGGCAACCTGGTGTACCAGGTGAGGGCTGGGCCTTCGAGGGCAATGATGAATGACTTGGCCATCGTGGCGTCGTCCCCTCCTGATGATGCAACTGCGACTTGATAGCTCATGATGTACTGTGCTGGGTCAGTGCTGCCGTTGTACTTGGGATAGGTCCCTTCCCTAAAGTTGGCGGGCCATGTGTCACTTGTAGATGAGGTGCCAGGGGACTTCGCTCGTCAAGGTAGTTGACGCCTTGGAATGCCATGGCGTGAGGGATGGCGTGTCCGCGCTGAGGGGTGAATAGGTCTTCGATTTGTGCACGCTGTTGGAGGGGTGGGTCGTGTTGCAGGCCGAATTGGCCTTCGCTCTGCATGAGCGCAATCTCTTGTTCAAGCTCCTGAGCCTTCTGCTCTTTGTCGCGTATCATCTGTCGCACCTTGGCTTGTGCAGACACACGTTGGCGCTTGGCCTCGAGGATCTCTTTTTGCTTCTGGAGGTTGCGGTTCTTGATGCGCAAGGCGCGCAGCTGTAGTTGCTCTTCGGTCGAAATGCCGATGACTTCGCCGTCCTCGGTGGCGTCCGCGCCCTCTGGGGGAGCGAAGTCTGGGGGAAGTTGTGGTTGTCCTCCAGAGCTGCAGGTGCAGAGGCTACCTTCGGTAGTGGGTTGTTCGTTGCGCTGCCTCTTGCTGTTTGCGTCGTCTTCGCATGGCTCTTGGTGGGTGGTGTCGACAAGGGCCTTGCCCTTTTTCTCGCCCAGTAGTGCTGCCTTTGCAGCTTCGTCAGCCTTCGAGGTGGTTCTCTTGGGTGCCATCGCAGGTGGTGTTTTCGTAGCACGAACGGTGGGCGCCAAATGTTGGTACTCGCTCTCCTGGGCAAGTTGATCCAACGGGGGAGCAAAAGCGGTGTAGACAAGGTTTCAACTCGAGATGGCAATAGCTCTGTTCGTCTGACCTCTCAAGGGCACTGTACGGGGGTATTTATAGGTGCCTGAGTGCCCAGCATCTCGAGTTAAGGACGCATGTGCCCTCAGGCGCCCAGGTTATCCCCGGAATATTCCCATAAAGCAGGGTTACAGACTGTAATTATAGGGAAGCCTTTACAAATTAGGCCCGTAATGCGTAGCGGCCACGCAGGGCCTACCGCAATGGGCCGGATCACATGTGGGCCTCCATGTTGGACGAGGCCATGGGATGGGACGACTTCGCCGTAGGCCTTCGTCTTCCGGTGCGTGGGACGAAGGGTAGAGTCCACCAGTCGTCTTGTCTCCGTTGTTGCAGCAAGTCTGGCGAAGGCATCGAGCGAAGGGTGGCGTCTTTGCCTTCGCCCCAACAAGTGCATATTGTTAATTCACTGCTCCATGTGCATTAACTTAAAAGGAATTTAATTTATGCCTTTACGCCTCATAAATGATGATTTGTTTGCCATTCATATATAGATATCATCATTCATTAAATACTTCCTTGTACTACTAATACCTCTTTTCAAAGTGTTTTATCGACTAGTTTTAAAAGGAAAAGAGATAACAAAGAAGGAAGTCTCCACAAATGATGAAAAGAAGAATACTAAGGTGACACCACCACAGATAGTAAGATCTGTCAAATTGGTATAACAAATGGTACATTCTATATGGTGGTAAGTATTCTTAGGCATAAGTTAATTCATTGCAAATTTGTCATGCCTTGACCATGATATGTAATATACTCCTCATGAGACTCTTAACTGAATTGAAAGTGCATGTGGCAAGTCATTCAAATACTTGATGCACATATCTAGTGGGAGAACATTATATATCTTGTGTCATAGAGAGTAAGTTTTACTTGAGTAAGCTATACTAAGACAATCCAAAATGGTAAATTTGTATCTCATTCATATGGATTGTAATCTTTGTTTTCTAAATAGCTACTCTTGATGCAGTTTAAAATTCCCTTATCGTTAATTCTAAAAGTGCGTAAGAATCTTTTTGTTGATATTCATCACATACATATGCACTAACATGGATATGAATTTTAAACTGTAAAAGGTACAATCAGTGATCCATACTCTGTAAATTTTGGAAACCCATATTTTGATATCTTAGAAATCTACTTCAATCGATATCCATATGCTTCACATTGAATTGGATCACTAAGTTGTAAATTCCATGCATAACTTGTCTTTATGATATGAATGCTTGTGCGACTAACCTTGATAAGCTAGGTACACCCAAAGTCAAGGTAGGTTCATCATCAAGAAGGCAACACAATGATGTATTAATAAAAGGAGAAAAGGCTCCTATTCTTAACTCTAGTTTTTATATATGTGATTAAATATTGACTTGAAACCATGTAAGAAGGTTGTCAAGTATATGTGGGTGCCTACACAAAGAGAAAGGCTACAATAAGGATTGTGTGGGTACTCAAGGCTCTTACTACTAATCTCAAAGGACCCAATTCAAATTGGGTACCAAGATATGAAGCTTTAGCTTGTTTTGCAGGATCACTCCTTCAATGGATCAAGTTGGGTGCTCGATAATGAATGTATAAATCATCTTTGGAGATAGTAGCTAGGGTGGTAACAACTGAATCTCAAGTGCATATTATTTTCAAATCTTATCTTTTTGTGACTTGTGTAGCCACTAAGGAAAAAGAAGCACTTGAGGATATACATTAGTTGTTGATTATGAAATAAAGGTCTAATTGGAAGTTGAATGAATATTATCATATGGTGAACAATCTAAAATTATGTGACATATTCTCTATCTAGTTAATTTGGATTTGATTCTTCTATATTAGACACTCACCATAATATGGATTAAGTCTTCCCTTTAGACTTCATTGAATAACCATGCATATTATCCATGCCATTCAAAATATATTGTGCATGAGGGTTCAAGGAAATTTAGTCCATATTATGATGTTTCTCTATTTTAGCAACACGCTTGTCTTCCACATATAAAGGGTTGCTAAATAAGAAACCAGTGCTTGTGCTACTAATGCCATCTCCTGTGTTGAGTTTATCCATAGTGTTGGGGGCCTTCGTCCTCCGAAGGTCCTCAAAAACATGATTTGACAATGTTTTCCAAGTGGATTGTGAACAGGTATCTTCGGACTCAGAATTATGAACAGGAAGTACGATCGGGACGAAGCCTGAATCAGACGAAGGGGGATTAAAGAGGAAGACGGGCTGATTACCAAGCTCCACGAAGGATGGTGCGCAGCCGAAGCTGTGCGCAGGGGAGCTTCGTCGCGATAGCAGAAAGGGGAACCGACTTAGAGATGAAAAGACTACGTGGACCTTGACAGATTTTCATAAGTCATTGACAAATGTAATGGACATGAATGTAATTTTACGTGGGCTGCGTCCCACGTCTATAAATAGATGAACAGTACTCCCGTACTGTTCACGCTGACTTGGCATATGCTTTTGCGTCACGCTTGTACTTTTTACCTTCTCTCAGGACCGAAGGTACATTTGTAATTTGTAATCATTTCTATCTCTCCATGTTAATAAAATAGAAATGATTCTATAATGATGTTTATATTTCATGCTTTATATGAATCCTTCGTCATTACTTGTCGTATTTACGAAGGTATGTTTCTTGTGACCTTCGTCCGAAACTCATTGTTTCCCGAAGGGGAACAATGTTTAGTAGGATGAAGGGCTTTAACACTTAACACTTTTTATGTTGCCTTGTTCTTAACTCTTAGCATTTGAGAACAAGTCCCCAACATTGGCGCCCACCTCCGGTGAACTCACTTCCACTTCGAGTTTTTTGAACGCCTTCGGAAGCTATAGACCTTCGCTATGGCACCGAAGAAAGCTTCAGCGGCTGGGGCTGCAGCACTGCAACCGTTGGACCCCAACCAGGAGACCGTCTCTCTTCGGGAAGCCCGAAGCCAGAAAAGGAAGGCCCTCAGCCCGACGCTTCAGGAAGATGAACTAGACCAAGAAATCAGGGATATGGAGATGCTACATCAACAGGTGCAGAGGAAGAAGGAGAAGATGGCCCGGCTAGCTGAGTTGCAAAGGCAGATAGACGAAGCCTCTGAGGAAGTTCGCCATCTTACTCACGATGAGCAAAACAGAAGGCCTCAGCAGAAAGACCTTCATCAGGAGGGCTTCGTCAACGAAGATGACTGGTATGACAATTTCCATCAGGGAAATTTTGTTTTCGATGATGCTTCTCCTTTGTCCGCTGAGCTGCAGGCTACACCTTGGCCTCCATCCTATAAGCCACCCCAGCTTCCCATGTTCGACGGCCACTCAGACCCGAAGCAGTTCTTGATGAGCTACGAAGCAACAGTGTCTTCGTATGGGGGCAATACTGCAGTCATGGCGAAGTCTTTCGTTATGGCCGTCAGGAATGTTGCTCAGACCTGGTATTCCTCCCTTCGACCAGGAACGACCACCTCATGGCAGAAGCTGAAGGATATGTTGTTAACCAGCTTTCAAGGATTTCAGACGAAGCTGGTCACTGCTCAAGCCTTGTTTCAGTGCACTCAGGATCATGAAGAATACCTTCAGGCGTATGTCAGAAGGTTCTTGCGTTTGAGGGCACAGGCACCAACGGTGCCCAATGAAATTGTTATCGAAGCCATGATCAAGGGGCTTCGTCCTGGACCTGCAGCCCAATACTTTGCTAGGAAGCCTCCTCAGACTCTGGAGAAGCTACTCCAAAAGATGGACGAGTACATTCGTGCTGATAATGACTTTCGCCAAAGAAGGGAGGAGGCCTTCAGATTTTCTGAGATGACCAGGGGCTTCGGGGGACGATTCTATCCGAGGCATGTCAGGTCCATCCACAACACTCAAAATGATGATAAGGGGAGTCAGCAGAACAGGCCGCAGTGCTCCTCACAGGCTTCGGGGCAACAGCAAACTTTCTTTCGGCCACCAGCTCCAAGAGGCAGAGGCGCCAGGGGCTTCGGCGGGAGATTTGGAGATCAACCAAGGAGGACATTTTGCTTATTCTGCGGTGAGAACAAGGGTCATACCACCAGGATGTGCCATGTCACCATCCAGAAACAAAAGGAGCTAGCAGAAGCTGCAGCGCAACAGGGACAGCCGAAGCAGGTCATGCATACTGCTTCGTACCATCAGCCTTACATCCCGGAGTACGTGGGCAACCACCCTGCAGTTTCCGTAGCTTCGGCAAGTCAACCTCAAGCTTCATGGCAACAGCCCCCGCCTCCACCTCCGCTGCAACAAGGCTAACAGCCAGAAGGGAGCCAATATGTCCCGCACCAAAGGGATCTCAGAGAGCAATCTGAAGCCCGTACAGTCAATAGTACTGTGCCAGAGTCGAAGCACATTTATTGACAAATATCCTACTTTGATAGCAGTCTTTTCTGTTTAAGTTCTGTTTTCTGTGTAATAAAGAACACTTCAGTTTTCATATAATACTTTCGTGGTTGGTTATCAGAAAAACTTATTTTCTCTACAGGCTTAAGTTGCCGAAGCTTAAAAATTTGCGGCAACAAGGAGGATCTTCGGATTATTAAAGATCCTTCAACGCAACAAAAAGTCGTTCTAAGGAACGCAGAGTAAGTTGCCGAAGTTACAAAAAGCCGTTCCAAAGGGAGCGCAGTGTAAGTTTTTTGCTCCAAAGACGTTCCTAAGGGAATGCAGAGCATACAGCGAAAAGTCAACGCTGATACCGCCTAAGTAAAAGGCGAAGAAGCTCCAAAGACGTTCCTAAGGGAATGCAGAGCTTATACCGTCTAAGTAAAAGGCGAAGAAGCTCCAAAGACGTTCCTAAGGGAATGCAGAGCTTATACCGTCTAAGTAAAAGGCGAAGAAGCTCCAAAGACGTTCCTAAGGGAATGCAGAGCTTACGAATATATTTTGTGTGTATCTTCGGAACAAATGTCATTTGCATAACATAACATCATCACATCATTTTGCATAGCATAAGCATCATACATCATGTTGCATGTGGCAAAAGAAGGGGACACAGTATCAACCTTCGAAAGGACGTTTTGAGAAAGTGAAAATTGTGTAAAGTCACGAGGGAATACAATGATAATCTTCGGAATACAGCTTCGGGGAATATTTTTACGAAGCATGGACGAGCTCCATCAGAGCAATATCGAAATTGTATAGCTTCGGAGAATGTTTTCACGAAGCATGGACGTGTTTCATCAGAATAATTTTAACGGAGAATGTCTTCTTCACGAAGCATGAAAAGAAGGGAAGGTGTTTTTTCGCCGAAGGCTCAAAAATGGTATGTATGTAGAGTTTCATGCATCGTAAAGAATTGAATAATGAAAAGAGACTTGTATATTACATTCAAATGTACAAAATATTACATAGATCACACTTTAAATGATTTTTATAAATAGCATCTAATCTTCTCTTAATACTGCTTCGGCGGCTTCATTTAGAAGTTGATCAACAACTTTATCCATGATAGCTTCGGCCATTTGTTTAATTTCGTCATCCCCTTTTGAGTGAGGATCGGCAGTCGATCCAGCAGGTTCTGAGGGAAGAGAACATTTCTTTATTACTATTACAAATTGCGAGCAAAGTTTGAAATAAAAATTACAACACAAATAAGAATGACTAATTAATACCTAATTGCCTTTCGGGCTCTGCACTTCTTTCGGCAGCTTCTGCCACTTTCCTAGCATCATGGATGCCTTTTTCACTTCTTTGAATTATTTCTTGCGCCATTTCTCGGCCGCCATTGTCCCAGATATCGGTGAAGAATTTACCGCCAACCATGCTGGCTTCGGTCGAGGGATCTTTGATGTCTTCGGAGGACAGGGTAGCTTCGGACTGAGCTAAGGATTTTATATGTTCACAACCTTTTTTCTCCAAAACAGCAGCAATTCCTCTGGCGCCTGAAAAAGCGCAGATGTCACCGCGGCTGCTCAGGATTTCCTCGAAGGCTTCTGCTTCGTGATTGATCCAGTCCAGTGGACCTTCGGGATTGCCTCTAGGAAAATTCTCTTCACTAGAAAAGGCGCCAACGCTGGCGAAGCTGGATTTTATCTTTTTGACGCATTCTACAGATTTAATATAGCATTTCCTCTGAGATGCACGAAGCTCCTTAACACTTAACTCCAATTTATTGACCAAATGATCGCTAAGTTCTCGTTTTGTTTCCTCAAGTACACGTTCCTCTTTAGCTCTAGCTAGCTGTTTCTGAAGGTCTTTAATTTCACGTTTTTGGGCTTCGGCCTGGGTTTTTGAAGCAGCTTCGTCCTTCTTTACCTTATCTACCAGTGTAAGCAGAATTTTATCCTTTTCCAGAGCTTCGTTTCTCAGTTTAATAACTTCGGAGCGTAAGTTGTTGAACGCAATATCATAGCTTTCATCTTCGGCGCTCTTTTGGGCTCTTAATGCGTTGCTTAGGATCAAGCCCTATACAAAAAAAAATCCACAAAAGAATAAAGGACTGAGTTTCGTATTGAAAAAGTTTTTTCAAGCGCTTAATTCCCATACCTTTAGGCTGTTGTACGCAAGACTGTCTGCAAGATCCTCTTTCGTCATGGCGCATAATCCAGCTTCGAGCTTCGGGAAACCCATACTTCTAGCCATCTCCCGGCAGACAGATAATTCTTTGTTATCAGGGAGGCAGTATAGGAAGTCATCTTCATCTGTCCCATTGAATACTACTGCCCCCTTCGGATACTTTAACTCTCTAGCATAGTGATTCGCTTCATAGGTCTCCTCTTCAGACAGTTTCTTCCCCGAAGCATGTCGCACGATGTAATCGCATATGCTGGAGGGAGCTTCGGGGGCGGCAGTGTCAATTTCTTCAACCAAAGCTGGTTTTGATATTTTCTCGGATTGTTCCTTGGTGGGCTCTGAAGGCCCAGCTTCAGCTTCAGCTTGTTGTTTCGAAGCTTCAGTAGATGCTTCAGCGACTTCAACAGACTCCTTTGCGGTTGTGCTTGAAGACTTAATTGTCTCCAAGACATCCAGTACGTTCACCATTCTTTTTCTTCTTGGGGTCACCAATGGGCCCTTTTGATTTTTTGTTGTTTCGACATTTGCTGAAGGACTTAAAATTTCTGATGTTTTTGGCCCTTCAATCTTCGGTTTTTCTATTGCTGAAGGCGCTTCAGTTTTCCCTTCTATCTTCGGCACTGGAGCTGGTTCTGTAGCTTCAGGGGCCAAAGAAACTTCACCAATAAATTCTGGCACTGTGGCCGGCTCAATAAAACGCGTTCGATGGGTGAGCACCTTCATCTTTTTCCGTTGAGGCGCTGGCTCACTAGTGGCACTTGTGGTAGCTTCTGTCGCAGGAGAAGTATTTTTCCTTTTGCGACCCAATACCGGATAGTGATAGTCGGGGTAGACAAACCCGACTGCGTCAAACACACGGTTGAGCCTTTTCTTCTTTCGGCCTCCGAAGGCTGCTGATAACGCAGTGTTCTCGGCCTTCGAATATGCCCCAAGGAGTTCGTCACTTAATGTGTCAATGCTTTTCAACCAATCGTCATCAGGTTCAACAAATTTATCCCCGTATTTGAATGTGTATTTTAGTCTGACTAGTCCGCCTTCGTCGGACTCTTTAATGGTCTCCTTCGGCATTTCCCACTTTTCTGCAAGTGGCCATACCCTGAAGGCAATGTGCTCTTGGACTAAGTCCCTTGTCCCAATGAAAGAGCAGATTACGCCGAAGGCTCTTTGGCATTCTTCGGCTGCTTCATCCATTTCAATCTTCGGCCTTCGAAGTCCGAAGCGTTGCCAGATGGGGCGCATAATGATACTCTTGACATTTTCTTGCGCTGTTAAGTCATTCTTCACATAGAACCACTCTGTCATCCAGGCTCGGGGCAACCTCTTCCGAAAGGTCGGCACAGGGCAGCTTGACCCGGAGCGGGCACCGAAGCTATAACACCCAAAATTGTTGTGATATTGTTCTTTTCCCCAGGGCTTCGTCTCGTATAATAACTCATGAATGTTGCAGAAGCTTTTAGCGTTTGGTTCCAAACCTTGGCTTCTCACAGCCCAGACAAACACCCCCATTCTTATGATGGCTTCGGGGGTAATTTGATGAAGGTAGACTTGAAATGTTTTGAAGACTTCAACAACAAACTTGCTTAGGGGGAATCGAAGCCCAGCCTTGAGAAAGCTTCGGAAGATTACGACTTCATCTTCTTCTGGGGTCGGAGAAGTCTTTTCTCCAGCGTTAGCCCTCACAATAGATATATCTCGAAAATACCGCCCCCTCATATTATCAATATGACCCTGCTTGATAGTGGTTTTCCTGAAAACCGTGTGACTTGGCCGCCATGGTCGATCTTCGGCCTCTTCCCCACCACTTTCTACATCATAGCTGTCGCTGTCACCAGTATCTTCGGACAAGCCTTCAAGAATCTCCTTGGTGATTTTCTCCGTATTGGTCTCCGCCATCGCTATCAGGAACCCCAAATTCTTCTCTTCCTCGAGACTCAGCTTCGTCTCAGCAGGGATCTTCTTACCTTCAGACATCTTCGGACACGCTAAAAACTGTTTTCAGGGCCGAAGCTTCGAAATCAAAAAGGTCACAAATCTTAATGCACAACAGCTAAAAATTTAGTGGACCGAAGCAGATGGCAAGTATGTGTAACAAATGAGTTTGCGGTGTGATCTTATTTATACGCCCAGGGCGTTAAAAATTGGAAGGTCCCGCTTGTCAGTGAATGTTGCTATTCTAGCAAAGGGAAGGTGTTTTTTCGGACCTTCGGCTCAAGGCCTTCGTCCATATCGCAATCTGAATTCATCATTAACAAATTAATATTGCGAGGGGCTACTGTTGGGGGCCTTCGTCCTCCGAAGGTCCTCAAAAACATGATTTGACAATGTTTTCCAAGTGGATTGTGAACAGGTATCTTCGGACTCAGAATTATGAATAGGAAGTACGATCGGGACGAAGCCTGAATCAGACGAAGGGGGATTAAAGAGGAAGACGGGCTGATTACCAAGCTCCACGAAGGATGGTGCGCAGCCGAAGCTGTGCGCAGGGGAGCTTCGTCGCGATAGCAGAAAGGGGAACCGACTTAGAGATGAAAAGACTACGTGGACCTTGACAGATTTTCATAAGTCATTGACAAATGTAATGGACATGAATGTAATTTTACGTGGGCTGCGTCCCACGTCTATAAATAGATGAACAGTACTCCCGAACTGTTCACGCTGACTTGGCATATGCTTTTGCGTCACGCTTGTACTTTTTACCTTCTCTCAGGACCGAAGGTACATTTGTAATTTGTAATCATTTCTATCTCTCCATGTTAATAAAATAGAAATGATTCTATAATGATGTTTATATTTCATGCTTTATATGAATCCTTCGTCATTACTTGTCGTATTTATGAAGGTATGTTTCTTGTGACCTTCGTCCGAAACTCATTGTTTCCCGAAGGGGAACAATGTTTAGTAGGATGAAGGGCTTTAACACTTAACACTTTTTATGTTGCCTTGTTCTTAACTCTTAGCATTTGAGAACAAGTCCCCAACACATAGAAAATCTATGTTAAGAGATGGTGCTTGTTTTAAATTGGATAAATCACAAGCTTAAAGGATACTATTCAACTAAAGTAAGATGAAGTTGATAAGAGGCCAAGGTCTTTCCAAGTGCTTTCAAGATGGATTCAAAATCTATGGATATAAGAGTCTTGGTTGTTTCAATCATTGAGTTTCAATGGGTATCATATCAAGTATGATTGAACCAAGCCAGGATGAATGAAGTTCAAGATTGCCTGGTTGGATGAAATCATAAAGAGAAAAGAAATCACAGTGATTCAAGAAGGGAGTTACACTTTTTGTCAACCAAATAATGAAGATGTAGTGACATATTTATATGATATCCTTCATTATGAGGTTTGAGGTTCATATTAGCATGCTTTACCCTTCAGAATTTCAATTGATATACTTTTAGTTCTTAAACTTTCAATTGGTTTAATTTTCATCATATATGTAAAGCATGTTATGCTAAACCAAGATATAGTGCAAACATCTCCTTTAACCTCGTATTATTGATGTGCATAAGTGTACTTTGTGTACTCTTGCATGAACAAATTGAGGGAGAGTTTAGCCTATATCTTGTGAGACTAATGATTTCTTTCAAGTTCATGTTGTGTAGTCTCACACCTTGGTGAAAGAAGAACATCAAATGAGGATGAGTGGTTCCAATGAAATGATCAAATAATTACCACATGTCACCCCATGGATTAGTTCTTTTGGGGAACGATATGTGTTCTCTAGCATGATTTCAATTGTTGCAAATTTATTATGCCCTGGCCAAGATATATGATGAACCCCTCTAAGAATCTTAATTGAATCAAGTGCATGTTACAAGTAATTCGAGTACTTGATGCACACATTTAGGGGGAGCTCATTCTATATCCTGTGTCCTTAAATACTAACATTTTCTTTTAGTGAACTTGTGTAGTTCTTTGAAAAGAATGTGTTTCTCTTGATTTTTTTGAAGATGATATGTTTCTCTTTGGCATGCTAAATTTACTCAATACATGTCGTAATGAAGACTGAAGGGCATGAATGAAAATCATCTTGCTTTGTGCAAAAATAATGTCAATCCTGTCAAAACACTAAGTTGAAAATTGATGATCATGATGGAGAACATGTGGCATAAAACAAAGGTGTGTCATTCCATGAACTATTGTATTACCTTTGTACATCTAGTCTCTTACATGCTAGTGTGTGAATGTATATGCAATATCTTAAGTCACACCATAAGGTTGCACTTGTGGTGACGATTAAAGAATCTCTAGATATTTGATTAATACCTCTTGTGCTGATGCCATAAGTTAGTCTTAAGTCATCTTAGTGAGGTATGAGTCAAACATGCTAACTTCTCAAGAATCTTGGCTTAAAATATTGCATATCATGTTTATTAGTATACCTTTTGATTATGAGTAATTCCTTCAATTGGTGCAATTTCATATTTTCATACTTTATTTGTACCAAGGTTCAAATTGTAGAACTTAATCCCCTGTCCTCACAATTCCAAGTGCATAAGGTAAAACAAGTATTCATCACTTGTATGCACACGTTTAAGGGGAGAATGGTCTATAATTTGAATCTTTGAGACTAACTTCATTTCCAAGTCTATTATGTGTGTAGTCTCAAATTAGAAAGGAATTTTCGGGCAAAGACAATCGCTTCCACTGCAAATTTGATGGGTATCAAAGATTATTTGCTCCTAAATGTATCTTTTATACATTTCATAAGAGAATGAGTTTCTCGTGTATATGCTACTCCAATGTCATCTAAAATTGGTAAATATGTATCACATCCTTTTGGATTGCAAATATCTGAAGTAGCATAGCTTATAAATTCTCTTTTCTAGAACTTAATTGATTAAATAGTGCACATGTTCCTTATGTTGCATGATTATGTTCAATTGATACTCCTTGTATGCTAATGGTATTTTAAGTTGCAAATAAGTACTTTCAACAGGTATCAATTGAATTCATATATATGTGTGCACTAAAACTTGAGGAGAACTTAGTGTAATATGCAATTAGTGATCTGATTATCTATCAAATTGTATCAATTGGTGGTTTTCAATTGATATTTTTTCGTACATGATCACTAGTTGTATAATCCATACTTGTGCAATTTTCATGTTGCCTCTTGTTATGATAAGAAAATGCTAGGTGACATCTAGACTCCAGGTATCAAGATTTATCTTTCAATTAGTATGACAATATTCATTTGATATCTTGGACCTATGTCACAATTATGCCAACAAGAGATTGCAAAATGAACTCTAAATACAACACAAGTGTGGAACACCCCTTTGAAAAGGTAAAATGCAAAGGTACATCACTTATGACACTTCTCCATTACCTTTGTGCCATATAAGGACCCTTTTCATGATAGTGTGTTCAAATCTTGATTAATCATAATTTCTACCCTTTATATTCTTTATATCTTTTTTTTGGAGATTTATGACAAAGGGAGATAAATTATGCATTAAAGCTTACCTTTAGTCTTATGTAACTAAGTGTAAGAAGACTTTTGAAAAGGGGGAGAAATAATTGACAAAAGGGGGAGAATCATAAATAAAACATAAGATGTAGGAAATTGATGAGTGACGTTTATTTTATGGCTCAGTGCACCCCATGAATAGTATGATATAAGTTGTCTCCATACTTTGACCCAAATATGTGCTTTTGGCATTTGAGTACAAAATTAGTATTTTCTGAAATGCACATATTTAGGGGGAGGAAACTATATCATAGGATTCAAAATCTTATTTATCAAATCTTATGTAAGCTTTAAATGTGTTGTCATCAATCACCAAAAAGGGGGAGATTGAAAGTGCATTCATCCCTTTTGTGAGTTTTGGTGATTTGGATGACAACACATTTTAAGGACTAACAAGTTTGCTAAGTGTTGAATAGGAAATTCAGTATGATGAACATACTTGAATAGTGTATAATGACAGTGAACAAAGGTTCAACACAAGGTTAAATAACCAGTGAGACAATGCAAATGGATATAATATGATCTCTATATTGGTTTGAATATATGGACAAGACTTGAGAAATCACTATGCATAAATATGATCATAATAGAGGTTGAAGTGATTAAGAGGATTGGTCAAGCCAAAGTGAATAAGATATGAGGAACCGTGAATTGGCTTGACCATATTACTATTAGTCCATATATGAATATATGAGAATCAAACTAGAGCTTGATTACTCTATCTTCACCCTATCTTAGCAGTTATATCTAGATGACATTCAAGCAAGGTTCACAATATTGAAGAAATGATTCTCTCAATGGATGCTCAATAGGATGTGACTCAAGAATGGCTTGATAGGGTGAAGATAGCAAGGAAAGGGCTTCGAGGAACTAAGCGAAGGTGAAAGCCAAGCGACGGCTTGTAGACCGAGGTACCATGGCTAAGGTGAAGAAGAGAGTACTTGCACTAAGTCGATGAACTAATCAGCTATGAAGAGTTACAACATGTTGATGCATTAGTAAGGTGACTTGAAGCCATGATTTGAACTCATATATGGTGAAATGGCACAAGTCATAGGCTCGATTTGTGTTTGCTTCAAAAGGTGAGACAAAGATGTTTCTGATCCTTATGAAGCAACACCATGGAGAAATCATACTTGAGACACCAATGACTCAAGGAGTTTACTTAATTATATTTTATCTAACTTGAGTATAGGAATCGTTGTACTATCAAGGGGGATCCATAAAGAAGGTTGGTGTTGGTACTAAAGCTCAAAATCCTTGATCTAAAACTTCCATTTTACCCTTGTTTCACTTCAGTTTTCTCAAAATCTGTGCAACAGTTTCAAAAATCAGTTCAACTGGAATTAAAACCGGTTCAACCGGTTTCTGCACTATTCCCCTCTGTCACTGTCTGACCTGCCAGCCAGTCCTGTTCCTGTCAGAAAAAGTCATGTGCAGATTTTTGGAAAAACGGTTCAACCGAATTTTGGCCTGGCTCAACTGAATTTGCAACCGGTTCAACCGAATTTGCAACCGGTTCAATCGAATTTTGGCCCGGCTCAACCGGATTTGCAGCCGGTCCAGTCTCCGACTGAGTCCGCCAGTGAACCAAAGACCCCCTGGTGGAATCCGGTTCAACCGGTTTTAAAACCGGTTCAACCGTTTTTCAGTCAGATTTCCCCAACAACCACCAGCTTTTGGGGGCACCTTTATATACACCTCCCACACTCTTCCCCATAGTAGAGCACGCACAAAACTCCATTTCTAACCTGAGAAACACCTCCCACTCTCTCTCACACACCTCTTGCCTCTCCCATTTTAAATCTTTGGAGAGAAATCTTTGAGTGAGTTTGAGAGCTGCGGTTTTTGTGCTTCATCTCTAAATCCTTCTTGCTCTTCTTGATTCGAGCTTTGGTACTACATCGAGTTCTTTGTGGATTCATTACTCTTGGAGCTTCTAGCTCCTAGACGATTAGGTGTCTCTTGTGAGTCTCCAAATCTTGTGGAAGTAGGGCACCTTGGTGGTGTGACCGAACCTCAGGATAAATCTTGTGTCTCTTGTGTTCTTGCTCATTGTGTTTATTTGTGTTCTTCTTCTCTCACCATTTCATGAAAGATTTGTTTATATCTTTTTGGTGTGTGGATTTTGAGAAGTGCCCTTCTCAGATCTACTACTTTGAACCATGTGGATCAACTAGAACATCTCATTTCCAAAGTTAACTGGGTGGATTTCGAGATCAATTCAATTTTATATCTCATTCTTTAGTTGAGCTAGTGCAAACCGGTTGAACCAGTTTTGACACCAGTTGAACCGGTTTTACCTAGTTCGTTTCTAGTTTTTGTTGAAAAAGTTTCTGTTTGCCTATTCACCCCCCTCTAGGCAACTTTCAGTAACAAAATATGAGTTAATAGTATATGAATTTATAGCAACATGGGAAGTATAAGATAAGAAATATAGTCTAATCAAATATTGGAGAAGACATGTAAATGATACTTAATATAGTCTTAAAGATACCAATTGAAAGTCAATTGTTGACCAATTGAAGACAAATGGCTGGCTTGGAGACATAAGAATTCTTGAAGATTTGAAGTGGAAGCTTGTTGTCTTTCTCCGGGGACTTCATTTTCCTTACAATGAGACTACTACATGAAATAGACTTGAAAAAGGTATTAGTCTCAAAGTCTTAGATTATAGAGTAATCTTCCCCTGAAAATGTGCATACAAGTTTTGGAATACTTGTAGGAGACATGCACTTTGATTTGATATCAAGAGAGGCAGATTATCCATAATCTGAGCTTTGACACATATAAGTTTAAATGATACTAATTGTAGGATATAAGCTTTTGAATCATTAGCGTCATTTACTTAGGAATGTTAAATAAGCTATGTGTCGTGCTTAATTAAACATTTTAAACCATGTATGTTTGCTCAAAAATATGAATTGAGAACAAGCAAACCTACCATGTGATTTACCTAGTATGCATGCATTGTTAATCTAAAGTAAGTACCAAATGAAATACTAGGCATGAAAGGTAAAACTAGATACAAGAAAATAGATACACATATCTAGAAATAAGGAATACAATAAATCTAGTTACCTTAGTCATGGGTGGGGAAATTTGGGTCCAAAGTATTCACTAACCTACTTGGCAATAAACTTGATCCAATATGATGTATCCCATGATATACATCCCAACTTTGCCAAGTCTCCAAATTCCACGTTGTCCTTCGGACTACTCACTTCCCTTTTGGGATCCAAACTTTCTTGGTGCTTTTCATGGTTGAAATTATTTTCTTTGGCACCAAGATGCGTTTGGCCTCCTTTCTTTTGTTGGCTTGCTTGTTTGCCATGATTGCTATCACCTTTCCATTCTTTTTCTTCTTGATAAGATATGGTGTAGCAGTCTTTTTATCCACCTTTTTTATGTAGGTGTTGGATATTTTACTTGTTGGCTTTTGCTTGAGCTTTTGCCTTTGCTTATCCCCGGTCATCGCCTTGCATTGGAAAGACTTATAGCCTTCCTTGTGGCATAACCTACAAATCACAGTTTCGCCCTCCATAGGCTTGTTCACTCCCGCAGTGGTGCTATCCTGTGGAGGTCGGATTTGTTTGGCTTTGCCTTTCTTGTCGTACAAAGCCTTGCCAAGGCGAGCCACTTCTTGCCTTAATTCCTCATTTTCCTTTGCAACCTTATCCGAACATGTTTCTACAATAGTATTCTCAACAAGAACATGGTTGCAGGGGTTAGAATCATCAAGTAAATCAAAGGAAGTAGAAGCATCTTTCTTAATAATTTAGCTCATTATTGTGTATGCTAATAATTTCCATTTTCCCTAGCAAATTTTCAATAGCATCTTGAGAGCTAGCTAACTTAGCCTTAAGTTTTTCATTCTTTTTAATAAGGTCATCATCGGTAGATGTGGATGTAGCACTAGACTCTAGTAGCTCAATTTTAGTTGATAGCTCACAATTCAAATTTGCAAATGCTTCAAATTTTTCTAGCAAACCTTTATAGTCATTTTGAGAGCTAATCAACTTATTTTTTAAAGTTTTAAGTTGAGCCTTTTGTTTAGTGCATACATCTTGAAAAAATTTAACGGCTTCCACAAGCTCATCTACGGAGGGCTTTCCCTCACCTTCATCATCACTACTACTTTCATCACTAGAGGATGGAACACTCATTTTACCTCTTGCCATAAGGCACTTGCGTGATGACCGTGATGAGCGTGATGAGGATCGGTGGCTGCGCGTCCTTGGAGGTTTATCTTCGCTTGAAGAATCGTCCCAAGTTTTGACACTTGTTAGTGTCTTGCCTTTGCTCCTCTCCTTTTTGGGTTAGACCATAGTTGGACAACTGTCCCTGAAGTGGCCCTTCTCCCCACATGCGAAGCATCCTCTCCTTCTTTGCTTTTTCCTGTCAATGTTAAAGAGAAGATCTTCTACCTGCAGGGGCACACCCATTAGATTAATCTTGCGGATCATCCCCATTACCTTTCCGACGCGTTGGATTGTTTCTTCGTCCTCGGAGGATGATGTGCATGGTTGATTATCTTCATCATCATCACTTTCTTCTTCTTCCTCTTCTTCACTTGAGGAACTTGGAGTGGGAGCCTTCTTTTTTCCCTTCCTTTCATCACATGCAAAAGCATATGGCCTTGAGGAAGTTGGCTCCTCTCCCCGACACATTTTTCGCGACATCTCAAAAGCCGCGATTTTCCCAATCACAATGGTCGAGGTCATGGTACTCAAGTCCTCCATGTTGTGAAGGATGGTGATGATGCTCCCATATCTTTGTTGTGGTAGCAGGGAGATAATCTTCCTCACAATGTCCGCATCACCTAGCTTATTTATGCCAATAGAGTTGAGCTCATTGATAATTAGATTCAAACAAGAATACATGTCTCTAACAAGCTCATCATCTTTCATAGCAAAAGAATTAAACTCATTTAAGACTAGACAATGTTTTTGCTCATGGACATTGGATGTGCCGTCATGGAGCTCATGCAATTTTAGCCAAATCTCATTAGCAGTTTTCAAGGTAAATACTTGATTAAAAATATCCATGCTAAGAGATTCATACAAGCAATTTTTGGCTCTAGCATTTAAATGAATTTCTTTTTCCTCACTCGTGGTGGGTTTCTTGGGATTCTTAGGGGGTTTCATCCCATCACGAGTGACTCTCCAAACGCCTAGATCAACGGCTTCTAGGTAACAAGCCATTCTAGCACTATAATATGGGAAGCCGTCGAAGTATGGTGGCCTATGGGTATCCATCCCTTCCTCTAAAAAGTGTCGGCTCTTTTAGCGGTGAAGCTAAAACGTTTCAAATGAGCCAAACCAGGCTCTGATACCACTTGTAGGAAACGGGTGACGTCTAAGAGGGGGGTGTGAATTAGGACTTCTAAAACTTTCACTAAACTAGGCCACAAATAAATCCCTAGAACAAAACCTATGCAAATAATCAAATTAGAATGTGCAAACTAGCTTTTGTCTAAGTGTTGCTATCTCTACCGCAATGACTAAGTTTCAATCTACACTATATAAGTATAAAGACAAGATTGAAACTTAAATGCTTAATATAAATGCGAAAGCTTAAAGAGCAAGGTAGAGATGCAAACTCTCGTGGATGACGCCGATATTTTTATCGAGGTATCCGGAACCACGCAAGGTCTCGACTAATCCTAGTTGGTGCCCCTACGCAAAGGAAGTCCACGCGAGGGCCAAGCACCTCGGTCGAGTAACTCCGTAGAGTGCCGCGGGCCTTCTCCACGCGCAAGTGGTGCTCCGCTTCTGGCTCCTCTCGGACGCTCCCCGCCGTCTCCACTATCGAGCTTCCAGCTAAAAACGCCGCGGGCCTCGTTCTCTCCGGTACACGGTAGCGACCGTGACACAAACACGGTTGTCACGGTCTCGCAAGACTCTTGCCCCACTCGGTACAATTACTTTGGCTCGCACAAGAGCCAAGGGGTTGGTGGTTTATCTAAACTCACTCAACTAGCTAGGATTCACCTAGAGCAAGCGCTAATGCGGTCTAACTAACCTAAGCACTTTGCAAAGCACCTACACTAATCACCGAGTGATTCTATTAAGCACTTGGGTGTTTGAGCACTTGGAAATGTCTACAATATGCCTTGGTATGTTGCTTGGCTCCCACACCTCCAAATGGCTGGTTGGGTGAAGTATATATAGGCCCCAACTCAAATATAGCCGTTGGAAAGCAGTTCTGCAGCTTTCTGCGGCGCACCGGACAGGTGCACCGGACTATCTAGTGGTGCACCGGACATGCCACGTGTACTAGTCGTTAAAAGTAGCCGTTGGAGCTTCCGAAGATGGCGCACCGGATGGTCCGGTGTTCGCACCGGACAACCCATGTTCTCTTGTCGTATTTTGGCCATAACTTTTAGCTTCGAACTCCGATTTCGATGATCTTGTACTTTTTGGAAAGCTTATGAAATTCTCAAAATCCCAGAGTTGAAGCCATACCAGTTTGAGCAAATTTGGCACGCCGGACAGTCTGGTGTGCACCGGACATCCCATATGATGCTCTTGTTTTTCAGCAATTCCGACTTCGTATTGTGGGCATAACTTTTAGCTCCGAACTCTGATTTTGATGATCTTAGACTTTTTAAAAAGCTTATAAAATTATCTACATCTCAGAGTTGAAGCCATGTCAGTTTGAGTAGATTTGATTTTGTGAAACACTTCCAATTCAGTCAGCCCTTCCTCTTAACTTTGTCAAGTTCACTTTTGTTTTGCATCTTTGTATCTCACTTCTACTTCTTGATGTGTTGGACTCTTAGCATGTATAAAGTGTCCTCAATATGACTTTGTAATGTCTTATATGGGTATTTATAATGTCTTCTTTGAGATGTTGCATCCTCAGAGCCTCAGTCCAATCCACTTCGCATCTTGTGAACTACAACACACAAACACTTGGAAAATACATTAGTTCATAGGTTGTGTTAATCATCAAACACCAAAATCTATTAAGCCAAATGGCCTGAGGTCCATTTTCCTTACACCGAACGTCTGAGTATTCATTCCGAGTTACTCGGTCAACTATTCTAGGGTGGTGGAGTGTGTTGGCTTAGGGTACAGGACCAGGCTAAGCGGCTACACGGCCCCGGACCATCCCTGAGATTGTGGCCCTTTTACTAGACTAAACATTCGGTGATCAGATCCTCATTCATCGTCAAATGATGTTCAAAACCAGGTGCAATAATAATCACTATTATTCGGTTTTCTCGAGTACAACAGAAGTTTAGATCCCCGAAAGGGGGTAAAAAGAATCAACATGCGTAAACAGGAAAAGAAATCGATGGATGAGGACTAACTCTTTCTTCGCAATGGGATACATGTTTTAGCCGAGACCGTGTTCATAAGGGCGGCTCTAACTAGGTCGTGCCTTAGATGGCGCCATAAACCGGGTTTATGGATGCCGACCTTATCGGACTGGGACATAGACAAATGTAACCCTGCTACGAGGGAACAGTTCATTCTCATGCTACCTTCCAGACGTAAGGCTTGGGGCTGACCTAAACCGTCTGAGCTCCGCTACGCGTCTGACTCGAGGGGTAAGCAACGCCTGGTGGAGGCGGTCGACTGCTACCCCAAACGCCATGGATCTTTTGGCCGACGACTTGGGTCTGGGCAACATCAACTTATGTGGAGAGCTTCCATGGGCCCTATTCGCCGCGACTTGCCACCTCATGCGTTATGAGGTTGTTGAAGGCGCAAGCCACTAATGGCTTGCTTGCTGGTCTCCACCGGCACGCTGAGCGATTTTGGGACTCCACCCCCTCGAGTATGTGCGACGGTGGAGACTGAGTATGCCGTGAGTTTGTGCGGCGACCAACGATGGCCACCACATGAGCCGGGGGACTAGGATACAGACCAGCGCAACATACTGTGCTAGCCCCTGTTCCTGGTCCATAGGGCCCTACCAATGGATTTCTGGGAGGTCATGTTGACGAATGCGTAGCCTTCATCATTATGGCTTCCTAAAACCCATTGGCAGGTTGAAGAAGTCACCCCCCGCGATCGAGGGAGGTGACTCCACCTACTATGGAGCATAGCGGATGATAGCCGCCGGTGGCCTTGCTCATGCTTGGTTGCCGGATGGCAATGGCTACCTCAAATACCACTATGCTCTGTCAGGGTCGCCGCCTGCGACCCCAAGCATGACGGAGCCTAGGGGAGAGCCTACGGTGGTAACCTCAAGCAAAGTGCTTGAGACTCCCACCGCCTTCTTCCTGATGGCATCGGCGCAGCTGTTGAGGCACCGCTTGAGATAAACGATGAGCATCTTGAGATGTCGCTTTTCCACCCTTCGCCATACGTCGACAAATCCTCCTCGCTCGAGTTCGTCGGCAGACAAATGGAGTGTCATTGGTAAGGGTAGGGCAAGGCACTTTTAGACCAAAAACCAATCGCTAAACCAAACCGAACCTAAATATCGATTGTTCGGTTCTATGTCGGTTCTCAGATTTTACAAATCGAAGGGTTCGACTCGACTTCGGTTTGTATGTGCTGGAAATCGATATGCCGAGGAACTGATTTGGACTACTGTCTGATGTGCGCATTTAACTCCTCAGCAGCCCATCCAGCTTACAATACCATTAAACAATTCCAAGTCATAGACCCTTAGGCCTTAGGCCCTCACGACAAGCTAATGGCACGAAGCTAACCTTATCCCTTCCCTATTTGTTGCCATATTGAGAACCGGGCAGGACCAATAACGAAGACAACAAGCAGCAGAGGTACATAGACTCAAAACTTAAGTACAAACCGAACACCGAACTGATCGAACTGAAGCTGAAATCTTGGTTGTTCAGATTTGTTTCCACAGATCGGTTCATATTTTTCCCAAACCGAAGTTCTATTGCACGAACAACCGAACCGAACTATAGGTTAAAACCGATTGCCCACCCCTAGGTAAGGGCCAGGCTGAACGCCCTGACCCCTACCTAGCGCACCAACAGTCATGGTTTCTAGAACCGGGGACAATAAGATTTGTGTTCGACAGGGGTGCTAGCGTGGACTCACTCTAAATGGTGAGCTACGAGGGTCTCGAAAGTGGATCTGAGACGAGTGGGTTATACTGGTTCAGGCAGGAGCCCTAGTCATGTGCAGTGCTCACAATAGTATTGCTTGGAGCGTATTAAAGTTGGGTGGATATCTCGGATGGGGTTGTCTTGCCCTTTTATCGTTCAAGGGTAGACGTTACAATGAGAACTTGTATTCTACTTGGGTGGAGTTCGGTCTCCAGCTTCTGGGCCTCTCGTTTGCTGGGTTGTGCTTCTGGGCCTCGTAGCCCCTATGGAGTCATCTGCTAGGTCATGCGCTGCCGTACCTTTGGCATGGTGTTACATCTCATCTGCCTTCTAATGGGTTCCTGTAGCTACTCTGATTTAGTCGTGGCGGTGTTTGGTGGGTTCTGTCGAGTCAGCTCAAGGCGTGGTTTAGGGATGTCTTCAGTACTGGTTCGTCTTCCGTCACCCCCTTAGCATCACCTTTCATCATGCGTAGGCATATGCCTGGTACGACGTATTGCCCAATCCCCTCTAGTGTATGGGTCACTGTAGAGACCCTAATGCTGAGATCCCTGCAGCTAGGGTTGTCCGGTCCCACTGGTCAGCGGGATACATATCCTGCGTCGTGCTTGATAGAGACCCTTCGGTATTGCTTCCACGGTATGGCATGGCTCGGTGATGTCCATCGTGCCAACATGGCTCGATAGTACTAGGTTGGCTCTTCCTTTCAGTAGAAGTGTTCGCCTGAGAGCCGTCTGCTGTCTTGCTGGGTTGCTCGGTGGATAGGTTGGTTGGTAGCCCCGCCTCTATGGGTTGCTCGGCTGGCAGGTTGGTCAGCAGCCCCACCTCGCTGAGTTGCTCGGTGGTATTTGTTCGACGGACGGACCGGTCGGCTTGGCGGGCCGTCCCCGGAAGGCCTTTTGGAGCTTTATGCTGAGCTGCTTGGCAGGTGGGTTAGTCAGTTCGTGGGTCGATTTTGGGAGGCCTTTGGGTCTTCTTTGGGTACCCTATTCTTAGGTAACCGACACTATCCTTAGTTTATACAAACTAGTTTATGAAAAAATTTGGATATGCATATTTGGAACCAAGTTTATGAAACCAGTTTTTAACTTTTTCGATACACAAAGATAAGTCTACCCTTACTCTATCATAAAAATAATTGATTCAATTATTTCTTTTATTTTTAGTTGCCACCAATTTTAAATATAACTTGAACTTGTATTTTTTGAATTTAAACTACAATTAAACATTTAAATCGGTCGGACATCGAGGGGATAGCAGGCCTTGTGGTGGTGGCAATTACCATAACCTACTAAGTGCGATACGTAATTTCTAAGACAAAAATTGTTTTTAGCTAGGAAAGAGAAAGACTAGCTTATTGATTTCTTAAAAATTGAGAATCCATTTTATAAAACGTAGCATAAGTTGATATATTTGAAAGTATCTCAATTTCTATAAACCAGTTTTCTAAAGGCTAAAGGGCTAAGGGCTAGTTTGAGAACCCTATTTTTCTAACGTCCCGTTTGGATCATTGGAATTGAATTCCATTCTAATAATATTAATTTTGGCATATATTAATTAAGCTAATTCGATTTTATGCAAAATATATTTGTATACTATTATTAGCAAGATGTCGGAGATATTTATGTGCTACATTTTTAATATAGAGGAGTGAGACGAAGAGTGTCATGTAAGTTACAGAGTAGAAACAAATTCTACTAATTCATAAAATCATTTCCCATCCTCTACCCCATGAATTTGAGATAGACTTATATCTGAACTTTGGAAAGTGGTGGAATGTCAAATTCCAAACTAAATAAGTTACTTTATTGAGTGAATTCCAATTCCTATAAAATGAAGGGATCCAAATGTCCCGTAAGAGATTTCTATTTTTTCAAAAGAAATTAGTTCATTTTCACTTTGGAAATAAAAATATCTTAGAAAAATGTAGTTCCCAAACTAGCTCTAACTTTAACAGCTTACTCATCCCTATATTATATTTAAACTCTACTCTACGGACAATGTAGTCTACAGTACAACAGTGCAAAATAATGTTTTGAGTGACCGTATAAGTGAACTGATGGATACGGTCTAAAAACTAGATGCTTCTAAGGGCCTATTTATAAGCGCATAGTTTTTAAAAAACTGGATTATAAAAACTACAATGCTTGCAAACAAGGTAGCTTTTTTCTCAGTTTCTTAAAATTAGTTTTCTAGTTTCTTAAAACCCAATAATCTGAGTTAGCCTAGCTAAAACCAGCTTCTTAGTGCCCAATTACGCGCTATCCTTGGTTACTTTGCCAAAATTATGCCTCCTGGCGTTCCCTCATCTACGACACATCCGCATGCCTGCATCATTGGGCCGCACGCACCTGCTAGCACGGTCGCAGGACCACGCGTTCCCACGCTGCTCGTCGCTCCCAACCTTGTGATGCCCACGCCCTCAACCAGTGACGCCTTCGTCCCGAGGTCTGCACGGCCATTAAACTCGGCAGACTCCATTTCTTATATTTGTCCTAAGTACTGATTTCTTTTCTAATAGATGGATGAATGGATCATGGTTTATGAGTGAGTGCTTGCTGATGTGGTGATGTATGAAATCTGGATAGTTTGTGCTAGACGTTAGTACCTAGTTATCCCTTAATTGGGGATGAGGACCCATTAGGGACCCGAAACCCGAATGAGATGGGTATGGGATGAGTTTTGTACCCATGATGAGTATGTGTATGGATATGTGGATGTATCAAACATGATAGGAATGAGTTTGGAATGCTATAACCCGGTGGGGAATTACCCATTGACATCTCTATCTGCGCCACCACCCCCAACCAGCATCGTCGTCACCTCAAGTTATGCGCCATGGCACCTGTTCGTTGTTCGAGGGGTGGGCTGGTCATTTTCAATTAAAAAATGCTACAAACGAGTTTCTAGAAACTGACTTCCAAACAGACACTTTAGTTATTTTAGAAACCGAGATAGAAAAACTTCTTTCTTATAAACTACTCTATGTTCAAACGTTAGATTGGGTCGGGTTCGGATCAGATCAAGATCCGGTTGTGGACTATTTATTACGGCTCGTTTTTCGGTTGGGTCAGTTTTTTTGGCTTTGGGTCAGGTTTTTTCGGGTTAGGTCAGATTTTGGGTCAAAAATCACTGACTGTACCTGGTCCGTAAATTATTACGTGTCCTGCACCCGTCCATTGCATTAATCAGGTCAGGTCGAACCGATTTTTTTTCAGACGGTCAGATCGGGTTGGTCGGGTCGGATAGCCCATAATCAGATATACTCTCTCTATTTTAAATTATAATGACTTTTTTTTTTAAGTTTGACCGGCTCATCTTATTATTTTTTTATAATTAATATTAATTTTCATTGTGATATTTTTATCATATAATATAGGCTTTGAAATTTTAATTATTTCATAAATTTTTTAAATAAGACGAGCCAAATCAAACCAACTATATATGCCCTTAATACAGGCCCTAAATACGGAGTATGCCCTTAATTAAGGCTAATAAATCCTGACACTGACACACACGTCTCCTGTCTCTCGCTTTGGCTTCCCCAGTCATCGCAGCCGAGCAGCCGTCGGCCGTGCGCCCGTGTTTCGTACGCGGCTTCCCATCCCACGCTTTGCCGAGACCGAGAGGGAACCTCCCACCGTCCCACTCCCACGACGGCCGCGGGCGGGGCAAGAACATATACCCGCGTCACTGAACCGCCCCGACAGCCGACACACGGCATCGCACGCACCACCCAAAGCAAAACCCCATTTGTTCGCTTGTCTTTCTCTAGATCCACCCCCGAAGAAAATGGCCTCCTACGATGGCGACGAGGACTCCGGGCGCCGCCGCCCTTCCCAGCACCGCCCGTCCGGCGGGGGCAGCGGCGACCTTGCCTCGAGCGCGAAGCTCGTGGCGGAGGCGGCAAAGCTGGCCCTCCAGGACCACAGCCTGGAGAAGGTGGACAAGGGCCGCGTCGCCGGCGCGGCGGCCGACCTGCTCCACGCCGCCTCCCAGTACGGCAAGCTCGAGGGCAAGCCCGTCGGCGGGTACCTCGAGAAGGCCGAGGAGTACCTCCACCAGTACGGCCGCAAGGACGGGGGCGGCGGCAAGCATCAGGGGGACGGGGAAGGCAAGTACGGTAAGAATCCCGGCGGTGGCCACGGAGGGGGAAGGTATGAGGAGGAGGAGGGGTACAAGAAGAAGCCTAGTGGCGGGAGGTATGAGGAGGATGAGTACAAGAAGAAGCCTGGTGGTGGTAGTGGATATGGAGGTGGAAGGTACGAGGAAGAAGAAGGCTACAAGAAGAAGCCAGGCAGCGGTGGCTATGGAGGAGGAAAGTACGAGGATGAAGATGACTACAGGAAGAAACCAAGCAGTGGTAGCTATGGTGGGGGAAGGTACGAGGATGAAGATGATTACAAGAAGAAACCCACAAGTGGTGGCTATGGTGGTGGGAGGTATGAACAAGAAGATAATTACAAGAAGCCTACAGGTGGTGGCTTTGGTGGCGGGAGGTATGAGCAGGAAGATGAATACAAGAGGCCTCTGAGTGGTGGTGGCAGTAGCTATGGTGGAGGCAGGTATGAAGAAGATGATGAATATCGGAAGAAGCCGAGTGGTGGTGGCTATGGCGGAGGAAGGTATGAGGACGAAGATGATTATAGGAAGAAACCTAGTGCTGGTGGATATGGAGGTGGAGGAAGATATGAAGATGAGTACAGCAAGAAGCCAGCTGGTGGTCATGGCGGAGGGAGGTATGAGGAAGATGATGAGTACAGGAAGCCGAGTGGTGGTGGATATGGTTATGGAGCTTCCAGTGGTGGAGGTCATGGAGGAAGGTACGAAGAAGAGGACTACAAGAAGAAGCCTAGTGGACACTCAGGGGGACGCTATGAGGAAGAGGAGGGGAACAAGAAGGCTAGTGGCTATAGTGGAGGGAAGTATGACAAGGAGGAAGATGACAAAAAGAAGAAGCATGGCGAGGATGGATCAGAGAGTGGTGGTATTGGAGATTACCTGAAGTTGGCACAGGGTTTCATGAAGAAACAGGATGGGGAAGGGGACAGTGGGGGCGGCATGGGAGACTACTTAAAGCTTGCAGAAGGTTTCTTGAAGAAGCGCTGATTAATCTTCCATACCATGATTCAGGAAGGACTTGTTTGGTTAGTCACTTGTCCTGTTTATTGTCTCCAAGTAGTGACATTTTCGAGGTTTCCATCATAGGATGTAATACAAGTGCATTGCTTATGTTGTCTGTGTGTTGTGACATGAATGCTTAATGTGCTGCTGGGATAATAAAAGCTTGGATGCACTGCTATTCATGTTGTATATTAGTTCTGACTAAAATAATATGTATCCTATGTTATCGTGCTTACAATAAGTGAAACTCTTGAATACATTTTCATTGATTATCTATTGTTATTAGGGTCCTATTGTTTCAAATTTCTGTGCTGATGTGTTGGTTCTTGATCTTATCATACTGAGTACTAGTGCATGGATGTGCATCTTTTCCTGAACTTGATTTTAGTTTTGCTGAACCTGAGACAGTGACACTAATCAGCCATGTTTATTTCAACTTTGCTAGTGGTGGACGGTGGTTCTAGGAATATCCTTGCACAATAGCCTCTGAATATCCAGTTTGAACAACCATCGAGGCATCTTGCCTAAACTAACTTCTCCTTTGTTGGGTCAGTTCTTATCTCTAGAAGTAGTTGATGGCTCTTTCCACTTGGCCCTTGTGCAGTCCCTGCTGGTTTACGTCACATGATGATAGTTTTTCGTATCTGTGTACTGTTAATTGGTGAAGAATTTGATACAAATAATTTAGTATCTAAATCAAACTAATGTCTTGGAAGTAGACAATAAGTCATATAGATGAGAGGCTAAGAGGATTGTTGAATTTGAACCACAGGTGGTCTTATGTCATCGGCTTCAAGCAGTGTCAGAACTATTAGTATTTTACCTTTCCTGATTCCGTAGCAAACAGAAAATGCACAAGTCAATGGAATATTTTCGCAAGTGCACCCATTTCAGCTGCTTATTTATTCAATCAAGCAGTTTTTTGCTCCTCTTTGTATGACCTCTCAGGCTCACAATACCTTGATTCCAATGCGCTCATTCATCTATTTGATAAAAAACCTAGGACTAAGTGATTAAACATCTATGGCTGCAGACCTTATGTATCCTTTCAACCCAGCGGTTTTGAATCTCCTACCAGTCATTCAGACTCTTTTTTTTTTCTGAACTACGAACCTTTCTTGAATGGTTATCGGGTGCGCTACCCCAATTGGCTTCACTCATGATAAAAAAAGTTTCTCTTATTACCGATGATGACAAAGTTCATGGGATTGAAACAGTCAAACAACCAAGATATTACTTGTAGCACGTACATATGTGCATCAGCCAATCAAGTTTCTGAGGAAGATGATTGGCATAATTGCATGGTTTTTTTGGTAATTGTCCTGGAATGCAGTCACACTTACTTCAACGGGATACTTAATCTTTTGCCATCTTTACGGGCGGCGCACACACAAATGCCAGTTTTAGAGGGGACTCAACAAATAATTAAATATTTAAATATCCACACTTCATCGTGGAAGGAAATCTGGGACAGCCGTTCTTGAAGAAGCAAGGTCAACATGCTGGCATGGAGTCGGAAGGGGAACGGTATGAATACCGTGGGCAGTGGACTTAGCCCAAGTGTCTGGTGAAAAAACACTCAGATCATTTTCCTCAAAAGATTCGTGGCCGAGATTTTGGCTCTTGTATGTCTGCAAATACTGTATTTGTATTAACTCGCATAAAGAGGTTGCCTGATTATGTATCTCCTTTAGTTAATAAAATTGATGTGGCGGATGGAATTTGGTACTGAGTATTATAATGTAACTTCCAGAAGATATTCCTCCTGTTAGTGCTATAGAGGATGATCTTCTGATGCAACCTGTTTGTTTGAAGACAATCTTCATCTGTAGTCTGTTTACTAGAGGTTTGGTCTGCCAGAAGTATAATATATAATACCATTAATAATCCATGTATTTTACATTGGCTTTCTGTACTGAATCTCATCATCCAGAAGTTTATGCTTCCCTCAGATGTAGTTTGATTTTCTTCAAATTGGCCATTGTGCATTGATGTCTGTTATTGTTAGATCGTTGGATCGATCCATTACTCACTTTTTTTTTATCATGGAAATCTCCATTACGCATAAACTGAGGCCAAATGTCCGGCCACCAGGTCATGGATACGTACAATTTGGAATACTGTCCAAGACCGAGACATTACCCGGACGCCGGACTCAGAGTTGCCCCTAAGGCTGCTACACCATGGGCAACCAAAATTACAAGAGCGTGGACTAAGAGCAACTACATGAGAACTGGAGTATAATGCATTAGCAATTCCTTTAATTTCCTAGACTGCTTGTCCAGTACCGATCAAAGTTTGAGGTGGTTGCTGCCTGAACCACCATTGCGGCATCTGTCTCCAGTATCACCTTCTAAATCCCAAGATCACCTGCTCCTCTGCAGAGAGGCAATCACCTCTGCATGAAACGGTTCCAGATCGCTCCCCAGTCTGCCGTATGAGCAACTCGTCCCCTAAAAAATTATTCCCAAACACTATGTATTGGGACCTCACTAAAAAATACTTCCCCAAAATCTCATCTATACGATACATCAGCATATTTGGATCCATCTGGTACTGGTCGATTCTTTTTTTTTTGTGTCGTCATTTTTTTTGTAATAGATGAACACGCTCTGAACTTCGGTTAATGTCTGATTGTCTGGTCAAAGGTTCGATGCAGCCATGTTGCCATGCAGTTACGTCGTTTGTCTTGTTTATACGGTGTCACAAACGCTGAAACTTTCCATGAACTTTTAAATATTTGTGCTAAAGACGAGGAAATAACGCGCCAACTGAGATTGGGGGCAGCTCTCTCGCCAATATTTCGAGCTCCATATTGGGGAACACAGAAAAATTGAGAAGTGAAAGGGGAGCTGTTAGGAGGCTTCGGAAGATGAATTTTCACCCTAAAAACTCTTTTGGGTTGGTCTCTCTAATTTGTTGGAGTTGCATGCAAGTAGGACGAGATGACGACGGATCCATTACTCAGTTATAGTACATGCATGCAAGTAGGACGAGATGAATTGGTAATTTTTTTATCTTAATGGAAAAGTCGTTGCTCTTTAGTTTAGGGCTAGTTTGGGAACCCCGTTTTTCCACGGGATTTTCATTTTTTTCAAGGGAAATTAGTTCATTTTTTCTTAAGAAAGTAGGAATCCCTTAGAAAAATGTAGTTCCCAAACTAATAATATATATTTTGTCCAGTTCTCTTTGAAGGCACTATTTTAGCCTACACTATTCTTTACAAATAACATGATGATGTAGCGGTAGTGGCAAAGGCCACTGGTCGGCAATGCTCCCGCCTAGGGTTTGAATGATGCACCTATTTGTGGCCTGGTTTTTTTTCCCCTAAATATAGGATACAAACGTGTGTGCGTTTAAGTGGTATGTGTGTGTATACGTACGTACTGGAGGTATATGCACACACTTGTATGTGGCGTGAGTTTGTGACGTCTTTGTACCCTATAAAAATATAATGATGTACAAATATGCAAAACATTCGTCTAACTTACAGTCTCGACATAATCCATCCATGTTCTTGATTTACAAATAAGTTGATTTTTGGCCATCCAACTATTGTCCATATTTGATTTTAGCCGTGCGACTCTAAAGTTAGAATTTTGTGACAACCAAACTATTAGTGCCGAATAAATCTAGCTATTGGTGTCGATCTAGGCGCCAAACATTAGAACGAACCGGTGCTCTTTGCGGAGACGCCGACGGTCCGTGATACAGGGACAGACGGTCCGCGACCTAGGCAAAGGAGCGACTCCTTCTCTATGTACATCCAGACGGTCCACGTCTGGGGCTCACACGGTTCGCGATGGCGCAGAGAGTCGTCTTCTTCGTAGCAGACCTAGATCTCGCCTCTCGAGAGGGACCCGTCGAGGAGAAGAGATCCTAGGGTGTGTCTTGGCGTCGCCAGGCCACCCAAGATGTCTCTAGTCGACGTAGAGCCAAAGAGATGTGAAGATTTGAGGTAGATGGAGGTTAGACTAGGACTAAACTAGAGCTACTCCTAATGCATAAGGTAAAACATTAAGTAGAGTTGATGGTATCGGTTGTGGGAGGTTCAATCGGCCGTAACCCTTCATTTATATAAAGGGAGGAGGTCTGAACCTGTTACAAGTTGGTTATCGATTTAATCTCGCATGTTTTACTAACAAATTCCGCTAGAAATCAGGAAACCCTAACTGATTTTGCGCACGCACGGACCGTTCGTGCCACCACCACAGACCGCCCAGACCGCGAACCGTCTAGCCTACAGGGTCGGACCGTCTGCTACCCGTTTCTGGGTTCAACATATGCTCCCTACCTTTTAATGGAGGTTGACGAACCAAAAGCATATGTACTACCAGCAATCTTCGAAAAACAATAGATTTCACAAGTCATCTTATTCCTGAAGTAACAACTAAGCCTGATGCAAGTCATCAGCTTTTTAATCTAATAGGGTGATCGTTCAGTAGAGCTCTAATGCATAAAGGTCATTTCAGATTGCATCTTTATCGGCCATGACCATTTAATCAATATGTGAAAAGGTATATAATGGAGGTGCCCCTAGCCTAAATAGGTAAAGGAACTATGCATGTACCCTGGGTTCATTGTCGTACCGTTCCAATTTGAATAGGACAATATATCGACGATAACTAGGCGGATGGAAGGTATCCTGGCATCACTGGATGAATAGGGGGTGCTTGTTGTGTTGCCTTTCGGGCCGTTTATTTATCCGTTTTGTTTTAGCGGGTGCTCGTGGCTTCTTTGTTGGCCGATCACGTACAATGACCTTCTTGCTAATGTATTTGGAGAGCAATTGATTAAAAGTAGGGCCACTTTGACCAGTCGACCATGTGCGTTATGTGTGCTTTGCCCTTGCGTCTTCCTTCTCGCTTTGTGTGGAGTTTGACGCCTCTAGCCAAGGGCGGGCCTTCTAGCTGAATCAGTCGGACCGTCTGTTTGAGCGTCGGACCATCCATGCGCAGGTGTCGGGCCGTACGCGATGCTCGAGTCAGGGAGCTTTGCTCGATGCTCGATTGAGCCTGTCTCCTAGCGCCTCCGGACTTATTAGTCTTTCTGTCCGAAGCTTTTCAGACACTCCCTCCTTGTGATATATTCGACGTGTGAGGATCACCAATGATGATGTTTTTGCCTTTGCCTTTATCGACCACTTCTGGCTGAACCAAGACCCTTTTGCTTGCTAGCTCTATTATATTGATAGGAAATGGTTGCGTGTCCACTTGCATTTCCTAAAAAATCAATTGGCCCTCATTTATGACCGATTGTATCTGTCGACGAAAAATGTTACAATCATTGGTGGCATGGAAAAAAGAATTATGCCACTTGCAGTAAGCACGTCTCTTTAACTCATCTAGAGGAGAAAGAGTATGAGTTACTTTAATGTTGTCATTTTTCAATAGTTCATCAAATATTTTATCACACTTGGTGACATTAAAAGTAAATTTAACTTCTTGCCGATTCTTTTGAACCGATTGTAAAAAAGAACAAGGTGAAGGTTTGGTCTTTATTGACCAAACAAGTTCAGCGGTACATATATCTGTGGATTCGTCATACAAATTATCGCCCTCCAATAGGTGTATAGTACGATCGACCGATTTTGATGTTTCTCTACATCGGCTTTCACAGGCCAAAGCCCGCTGATGTAGCTGAGGTACTGAAAAGAATTGAGTGACATCCAATTTGTCTTTTAAGTAGGATAACAACCCATTAAAATCTAGCCCTGCTAGCTATTTGTCCGTGACATGGATTTGGAAGCATCGGTTTCTAGTGTTCCGGAACCTCTGGATATAGTCATTAACTGATTCCTCGTTCCCTTGTCGGTCTAAAGCCAGATCAGCTAGTTATAACTCATGCTCTCCTGGAAAAAGTGTCCATGGGATTTCTGCTCTAATTCTTCCCATGAGTTGATAGAGTTAGGCGACAGAGCTGAGTACCATGCGAATGTGGTACCAGTAAGGGGCAATGAGAATAAACCATGGTTTTAAATAGCGGGCTAAGGGGTTTAGCAGTGTGCTTCTCGAAAATGCAAATAACAGGCTATATCGGAATATAGAGGGCTATAGTGGGCTAATTGAGGCTATAGTGCATACCTTTTCCCTACTAAAATAGCTTTAGCGGGCCATAGCGAAGGCTATAACCAGCTATTTAAAACCCTAGAATAAACAGACATGGTAGGCTTCCCTATCAACCAATTCTCCTAGGTGTGCTAAGAACTTGAAAGGGAAATGTGCCCTTGGACCATTTCTATAAATGTTTTGGTGATCAGATGTCCAACACATATTGTTTTGAGGTGATATGTGCCAAATGATAAAGAAGTGCAAATCAAGAATCAAGGTATGTTTCTAGCTTTAGTGAATTGTTTTAGATACTAACATATTTACCTAAGTGCTAGGAACAGTATCAAAGCAAATGAGAATAGAGTGGAGAAGTGACTAGGTCCAGCCAAATCTGCACCAGCCTTCGGTGCACCGGACTGTCTGACATGCTGGTTCAGCAGCGAAGTCGTTGCTCTCGAGAATCAGCGAGGGCGACGTGGCTAAAAATCACCGGACTGTACGGTGGTGCACCAGACTGTCCGGTGAGCCATCAGCGCCCACGCTCGATGCTCGGCGACGAACTCGTTGCTCTCGGGAATTCACCAAGGGCGCCGCGACTAAAATTCACCGAACTGTCCGGTGAGCCAACGGCGCTCGCGACCAACTGTCGGCAGCGCGATCAACGGGTGACACGTGGCCCGAGCCAACGGTCACCTGGTCTCACCGGACACTGTCAGGTGCGCCAAGGGGACCAAAGACTCAACGGTCGGCTTTGCCAGATAAGGAAGGAGATCGGGCACTGGACAAGGACTGTTCATATCCGGTGGTGCACTGGACTATCTAGTGCGCCACCCGATAGAAGGCAAGAATTGCCTTCCAAATGGAACTCCAACGGCTCCTAGCTGCCTTGGGCTATAAAAGGGACCCCTAGGCGCATGGAGCACTACACCAAGCATTCACTAAATATCCTTAAGACGCCTAGACTCCGCAAATACGCATTTGGATCATCGTGACTGAGATTTGAGCACTAAGTGTGTTGTGAACTTGTGGCATTGTTCTTGTGTGCTCTCTTCTTGACTTGTGTGCGTATTGTTGTTGCGATTCTAGTCTTGTGTGTTTATTTCCCTCCCTTACTCTTGTGCTTTTCTTGTGAACAACTTTGTAAGGGTGAGAGGCTCCAATTGGTGGAGATTCCTCACAAATGGGAAAACAATGATAAGGAAGAAAACCATGGTATTCAAGTTGATCATTGGATCACTTGAAAGGGGTTGAGTGCAACCCTCATCCATTGGGACGCCACAACGTGGAAGTAGGCAAGTGTTATACTTGGCCGAACCACGGGATAAAAACACTGTGTCTCTTGTGTTGCTTTTCTTTGTGATTGCTTTCTTCTCAAGAGCTCTCGCTATAGCAACTTGGTTTAATCTAACGAACATTTTATAAACCAAGTTTGTGCTCTTTAGTGTTGAATTTTGCAGGATCACCTATTCACCCCCCCTTTAGGTGCTCTCAATTGGTATCAGAGCCATACTCTTCATTTAGGGACTTACCGCCCGAAGAGATGGAGCCTCTCACCCTTACAAAGTTAATCACAACACAAAGCACAAGAGTAAGGGAGGGAAAGAAACACACACAAGACTCGAATCATAGCAAACACACGCACACAAGTCAAGACGTGAGCACACAAACACAGCGCAGGGAGTTTACAACTCAAACAGTGCTCAAATCTCAAACACGATGATCCGATTGTGTGGTTGCGGAGTCTAGGCGTCTTAGGATGTTTAGTGAATGCTTGGTGTAGTGCTCTATGCGTCTAGGGGTCCCTTTTATAGCCCCAAGGCAGCTAGGAGCCATTGCAGATCCATTTGGAAGGCAATTCTTGCCTTCTGTCGAGTGGCGCATCGGACAGTCTGGTGCACCACCGGACATGAACAGTGCCTTTTCGATGCCCGATCTCCTTACTTTTCTGGTGAAGCCGACCATTGGACCTTCGGTCCCCTTGGCGCACCTGACACTGTCCGGTGCACACTGGACAGTCCGGTGCGACCAAGTGACCGTTGGCCCGGGCTATGTGTCGCCCGTTGATCGTGCTGCTGACCATTGGTTGTGGGTGTCGTTGGCTCACCGGACAGTCCGGTGCACACCGGACAGTCCGGTGAATATTAGCCATGGTCCCCTCGGCAAATTCTCGAGAGTGATGAGTTCGTCGCCGAGTGCTGAGCACGGGCGCTGATGACTCACTGGACAATCCGGTGATTTTTAGCCACTTCGCCCACGCCAATTCCTGAGAGCAGTGACTTTATTGCAGATCTAGCCTTTGCACCGGACACTGTCCGGTGCGCCACCGGACAGTCCGGTGCACCACAGGCTGATGCAAGTCTTGGCTAGACTTAGCCAAACTTCTCCAATCCATTTCTACTTTTCTTGACAAGGTTCCTAGCACTTAGAGAAATATGTTAGTATCCAAAACCAATTTACTAAGGCTAGTGACATACCTTGATTCTTGATTTGCACTTCTTTAACATTTAGCACATATGAACTAAAACCACTATGTGTTGGGCATCTAATCACCAAAACATTTATAGAAATGGCCCAAGGGCATTGTTGGGGGGCAGCTTCATCGCCGAAGGTCTCGTGAAGAAGAAGCACCTTCAAAAGGCCAAAATACAATACCGAAGCTATTAGTCAAGGAGCTTCGTAACGTATCTCCAGGTGCACCGACTTAAAAGATGAAATGACCAGTTAGCACATGACAACCTATGCTATAATTGTAACCATGTGTAAACGGCATGAATGTAATTTCTCATAGGCTGCGTCCTATGCCTATAAATAGATGAACAGTACTCCTGTACTGTTCACGCTGACTTGTACTAACTCGCGCGTCACGCTTGGACTTTTACTTTCTGTTAAGCCAAAGGTATAAATGTAATTCAATATTGTTCAAGTTCATTCATAATGATATAATAAAGAAATATTAATGATGTCATATGATCATTTATGTTATCTCTCATGTCCCATTTGCTTCTCCTTTCATTAATATATATACTGTGATGATGAAGGTACGTCCTTCATGGCCTTCGTCTGAAGATCATTATATCCTGAGGGAAATAATGCTTCGAAGGACAAAGGACATTAACCATTAACCTTTTCTGTGTTGCCTTGTTCTTAATTCATAGCATTTGAGAACAAGTCCCCAACATTGGCGCCCACCTTCGGTGAACTCACTTCCACTAATTGAGCTGATGGCTTCGTTCAACATTCAAGTTGAAGCTGCTTCGGCTATAAAGCTGGTGCTCCAGATAACAGGCGGTTCATGTTCAGAATCGGCCAACAAGAAGCAGAAGAAGGAAGCTCAGAGAAGGGTGCAGCATGTCAGAGTGCAGGGACCCTTCATCAAGACAAAATGGTCCCACATTCCAATCACCTTCTCCCAGGAGGACCTTCAGCTCAAGGATTACCCGCATAATGATGCTATAGTCATATCTTGTGTCATCAAGGGATTTCTGGTCCACAATGTTCTAGTTGATACAGGCAGTGCAGCAGATATCATATTTGCTAAGGCCTTCAGACAGATGCAAGAGCCAGAGGACAAGATTCATGATGCTACACACCCTCTTTGTGGCTTCGGAGGAAGGCAGATTGTAGCACTTGGTAAGATCACAATGCCAGTCACCTTCGGATTTGTTCACAACACAAGGACTGAACAGGTTGTGTTTGATATTGTTGACATGGAATACCCCTACAATGCAATCATTGGTCGTGGGACACTTAATGCTTTCGAAGCAATTCTTCATCCAGCATATCTATGCATGAAGATACCTTCAGAACAAGGGCCTATTGCTATTCATGGAAGTCAGGAAGCTACCAGAAAGGCTGAGGGAAATTGGACAGACTCAAAAGCCATCCACAATATAGATGAAGCTGAAGCCTGTGAGCAGTACAAGTACAGCAGAGAGAAGGTTGCTTCGGCTGATCAGCCGAAGCCCATGCTTCTATGTGAAGACATAGCAGAGCAGAAGGTATTGCTGGGGTCCCAATTATCTGAAGAGCAGGAGAAAACTTTGATAAGGTTTTTATTCAACAACAAAGATGTTTTTGCATGGTCGACCAATGATCTCTGTGGTGTCAACAGAGACATCATCGAACATTCACTCAATGTCGATCCATCTTTCAGGCCTAGAAAGCAAAGGCTTCGGAAAATGTCTGATGATAAAGCCGAAGGTGCTCGGAATGAAGTAAAAAGACTTCTCAGTGCTGGTGTTATTAGAGAAGTAAAATATCTAGAGTGGCTAGCCAACACCGTTATGGTGAAGAAGGCCAATGGCAAGTGGAGAATGTGTATTGATTTCACGGATCTCAACAAGGCTTGTCCGAAGGATGAATTTCCATTACCAAGGATAGACTGTCTTGTGGATGCGACAGCTTCTTCAGAACTTATGATTCTGCTAGATTGCTACTCAGGATATCATCAAATATGGATGAAAAAGGAGGATGAACCGAAGACTAGCTTCATAACTCCCAGTGGCACCTATTGTTATCTTTGGATGCCTGAGGGGCTCAAGAATGCTGGAGGTAGTTTCAGTAGGATGACAACCAAGGTCCTTCATTCCCAGATAGGCAGAAATGTGCTAACATACATTGATGATATTATAGTAAAAAGCACGAAGCAAGAAAATCATATCACCGATCTGCAAGAAACATTTGCTAATTTCAGGCAAGCTGGCCTGAAATTTAACCCTGAAAAATGTGTCTTCGGAGTGAAGAAGGGTAAGTTCCTTGGCTGTCTGGTTTCAACGAAGGGGATCGAAGCTAATCCAAGTAAGATCAAAGCCATCCTTCGAATGGAACCGCCAAGCACAAAAAGGGGGCCCAACGGTTGACAGGAAGGTTGACTTCATTGAATAGATTTATATCTAGATCAGCTGAAAGAAACTTGCCCTTTTTTGAAATACTGAAGTCAGCCGAAGTCTTTCAATGGGGCCCAACTCAATAGAAAGCCTTTGAAGAGCTGAAGCAGTACTTAATTGATCTAACAACATTAACTCCACCAGCGCCAGGGGCTCCGTTGCTATTGTATGTGGCAGCTTCGCACTCTGCAGTGAGTGCGACACTTGTGCAGGAGAAACTGGAAGGACAAGTTAAAAAGCAAGCCCCAATATACTTTGTCTCCGAAGTCCTAAGCTTATCAAAGAAAAACTATACAGAATTGGAGAAGGTGTTGTATGCTGTCTTAATGGCCTCCAGGAAGCTTCGGCATTATTTTCAAGCATTCCATATAATTGTTCCTTCATCACAACCTCTGAAAGATATCATGAGGAACAGAGAAGCTACTAGAAGGATTGGAAAGTGGGTCGCGGAACTCAACGAATTCAGCATTGATTATGTGCATAGATCTTCAATTCAGTCATAGGCGTTAGCAGATTTCATCGCTGATTGGACGCCAGGGGCTCAGCAAGAAGAAGCAAATAAAGATGCCGAAGCTTGGACAGTGTTCTACGACGGTTCCTGGGGAACCTTCGGGGCAGGTGCGGCGGCTGTCTTAGTTGCACCTTCCAAAGTCAGAACATGCTATGCAATAAGGCTTGATTTTAGTTGTACAAACAATATTGCTGAATACAAAGCTTTGCTTTTGGGGCTTCGGAAGTTAAAGGCAATGGGGATAAGAAGGGCGATTCTTAAAACCGACTCCCAAGTTATTTCTGGACATGTTGACAAGAGTTGCAAAGCAAGAGATCCGAAGCTTGAGAAGTACCTGGACATAGTTCGAAGGCTTGAAGCTTCATTTGAAGGGTTTTCTGTTAAGAATATTCCATGAGGAGAAAATGAGCACGCTGATTTGCTAGCCAAGTCAGCGGCACAGGGGCTGCCCCTACCTTCGGAAGTGTTTTTTGAAACAATAAGAGCACCTTTGGTGGAACTCCTCGAAAGAGCAGTGCTCACTATATCTCCTGTTCATAGTGAAGACTGGAGGACTGAGATTATATCTTTCAGACGATGAAGCTTATAATAAGAGAATGGAGGCAAGAACAAGACCATATGTAATAATAGAAGGGGAGTTATATAAGCATGGAGTTTGCTCTCCACTTCTTAAGTGTCTATCCAGAGCCGAAGGTATAGAGCTGATGAAGGAGATACATGCAGGTTTGTGTGGATCTCACATTGGGTCTAGGCCTTTGCTGGGAAAAGTTTTTCGACAAGGATTACTGGCCGAAGGCAGCTTCGGACGCAGCAGAGCTAGTCCAAAAATGTGAAGGCTGTCAAAAATGTGCAAGAAACCAGAAGCAACCTTCATCCCTCACTCAATTAATACAGCCCACTTGGCCGTTGCAAAGATGGGGCCTTGATTTGCTAGGCCCACTTCCACCAGCACAAGGCAATTTAAAATATGTTGTGGTGGCGGTAGAATATTTTTTCAAGTGGATAGAGGCAAAGCCTTTGGCCACAATGACTTCGGTCACAGTCCAGAAGTTTTTCTGGCAAAACATTGTTTGTCGCTTCAGCGTGCCGAAGGTTATCACTGTAGACAATGGAACACAGTTTGATACTGAAGCCTTCAAGGAGTTCTGTGGTCAGATTGGCACGAAGATCCATTTTGCATCAGTCAGACATCCAGAGTCCAATGGACTTGTCGAAAGAGCAAATGGCATCATAATGATGGGAATAATGAAGTTAATCTTCAATCAGCCTAGAGGAAAATGGCCAGAAGAGTTGATTAAAGTGGTGTGGAGCCACAACACAACAATATCAAGGTCAACAGGTTTTACACCATTCAAGTTATTGTTTGGTGACGAAGCAATAACTCCAGAAGAAGCTAAGGCAGGGTCAATTAGAACAGTAGCTTCGGCAGAGGACGAAGCTGATTATTCTGTGGCAAAAGATGTTATAGAAGGGACCAGACTTCAGGTTGTGGAGAATATCAATAAATACCAAGCCGAAACAATAAAATGGCGTGACAGGAAAGTTCGCCTAAAAAACATTAAACCAGAGCACCTGGTACTTCGAAGAGTGGCCAATCCAGACACAGTAGGCAAGTTGCAGCTGAAGTGGGAAGGACCCTTGTGGTATCTTTGTCAAGACCCGGTTCTTACAGATTAAAGGATATGGACGGCAACGACATTCCTAGATCTTGGAATGCGGACGAGCTTCGGCGTTATTATGTGTAATGTTGTTTGATGTAATTTTTTCCATTTTTTCCTATGGTACCCTTTTCCTTTCCAAAGGGAGAGAAAGGTTTTTAATGGGGCCATAATTTGTAATCTTTCTTTTCTTATTCAGCTCCACGAGAGCAAAATCCCCCAAAATATGTAAATGTAAAATCTGAGCATGCACCATCTAGTGCAGGGAAAAAAAGAGAGAAAAAAGCAGGGAGAAGCTCGAAAGTCGTTCCTAAGGGAATGCAGAGCCAAATACCACCAAAATATAAGGCGAAGCGCGAAAAGTCAACGCGAATACCGCCAAAATATAAGGCGAAGTGCGAAAAGTCAACGCGAATACCGCCGAAATAGAAGGCGAAGAAGTTCAAAAGACGTTCCTAAGGGGATGCAGAACTTACACCAAAAAATAAGCAGTGAAGCCGAAAAATAAGCGGCAAAGAGACTTCAGTCATTCCTAAGGGAATGAAGGTTATGGTTGTGGTTTCGTATGTGTGCGTTTGGACATTCATTTGCATGTCACATTATATCATACATTGCATTCATAAACATTCATTTAGACATACATAGGATCATCATCATCATATCATACAGACACAGGCAGATGCTTTGACTATGAGGATAACGCTTCGGCAAAAAGAGAAGAAGAAGTTTCATGCTTTGTTGTGTACGAAAAGATGGGAAGGTGTTTTTCGCCTTTGGCTCAAAAAGAATACGAGTTTCGTTCACATCAAAGCAGTTTATATATGGACAAAAAAGGTAAAAACATGTTAAGGTATGGACAAGTTTACATAATAAGGATCTGATTCTTTGATTACAATAATTTTTACAAGGGTAATACAAAATTTTTCTAGGGTTTTTGCAGCAAGGTCTTCAGCTTCATCATCAAGCTTCAGATCACATGTCAAGTTTCGGCTCACTGTTCCTCAACTTCGTCATCCTGTACATATTAAAGCGGTATGAGAAAAGTGCAAATTTCAAGGAGAAGGTAAAACAACAGGCACAAAATTCTTACCGGTTTAAGGTGGCTTTGAGCTTCGTCAGAATCCATTTCTCGACCGCCCTTCGTCCAAATCTGCGTTATAAATCTATTTCCTATGCTTCGAGCCAGACTAGGGATATCAGTTAAATCCGATGGTGATAAACTGAAGTTTGGTCTATTAACAATTTTCCCATGCATGCAACCAGATTTCATGAAGGCAACAGCTGTGCCCCGAGAAGCTAATAGGGCACAGAAATCGCCGTGTCCAGCTATAACTACATCAAGAGCATCAACTTTGCCCTCGATGTGTTCGAAGGTTCTTGGCAAGTCTTCAACCGAAGGATTTAATTTCTCAGAGCTGGCTCCAATCGAGTTGAAAACCTGCTTTAGCCGTTGCACACATCGGGTGCCGAAGTCTAGGCATTTAACTTGAAGTTCTTTTAATGATTTTTGCAAATTTGAACTTCTTTCGGCTTCAGTCTCAATCTTCGCAACGAATTTCTGCTTTTCTTGTTCGAAGTTTTCCGACTTTGAGAGAAGTTCACTGTTCAGTTTTGCAATCTTGGTCTCGGCTTCTGCCAGTAAACCTTCCATTGTTTGAAGTTCGAAATGCTTCTTTTCAAGAGCAGCTACTAGATCCTTTATTTTGCTCTCTAACCCTTCAATTATAACCTCATGTTCTTTGTCTTCAAGGTCTTCTTGCATCTTAAGAGCCTTAATAGCATACTCTGTGCAAAAATAACCTTTGTCAGAAAACTCCTTCGTCATTAAAAACAATAGAAAGCCGAAGAAAATTTTTACCTTGAAATTGGAATAGAACAAACTACCGACGATATGCTGTCGTCGGTAGCAGCTGATATCGGCCTCAAGCTTCGGAAAACCAATACTCTTCGACAGAGTACTGATAACCTTCACTCCAGTTCGGTCTCGGAGGCAGCCTAAGCTTTCATCGTCAATGCCGCCGAAGAGCAGTGCTCCTGGCTTGTAACCACAGGATATTGCATAATCTTTCAATTCTTCTTTCTCAGCTTCAGTTAACTCTTGACCAATTATGTTTTGGAAATGGAAAACCTTTTCCTCCGAGGTATCTTCGGCTTTTTTCTTTTTTTTCCAGGCACTATGGCCAGGGTCTCTTCAACGGCCATAGCAGCTTCTTCCGCGACCATATTCAGGAGCATTTTATCAATATCAGAAAGTGTGGTCTCTAGATTTGTAGCTTCGGCAGTTTCAGCTTCAGAGGGTGCACCTTCGGCAGCAGTAGCACTCTCAACAGCTGGTTTTTTTGACGCCGAGGCAGGCGGTGGCGTTTCTTCAATGGCATCAATCACATGAATAATTCTCCGTTTCTTCGGCTCAGCAGGCTTCTTCGCTCCTGAGGGCTCCTTTTCCTTATGAAAAAGCTTCGTCAGATGCGGCCCCAGTGGACTTAGCTTGATGGGCAAGGATTCAGTCATTACCTTTAGAATTTCTTCTACGTCAGCAGCAGAAGGTGTTGAAGGAGTTTCTTCTTCTATATCAGTCGCTTTTTGCTTCGGAGCTGCACCTTTCCTCTTCTTCGGAGTAGCTGCCTTTGGCTCAGGGCTAAGTTTTCTTTTCTTCAGAACTTCTTCATCCTCTTTCACCATTCTAGCAGCTTCTCTACCCAGAACGCTAACAATTCTTTTTCTTTTTTGTCCTTCGACACCTTTTTTCAATCGCTCATAGTCAGGATATTCAAAATTCAGGGCATCCATCACCCGATTCAACCTTCGCTTCGGTCGGGTGCCGAAGGCTGCAGTCATTAATTGATCTTCTTTCTTCGTATAATTTCCCAGGATTTCGTTGCACATAACTTCAATTGTGTCCAACCATTCTTGGCAGGGTTCTTTGAAGTGTTTCTTGATCTTAAAATGATAAGGCAGCCGAACAAGTTCACGCTTCTTCTTCTCACCTTTGAGCTTCGGCATACCCCATTCCCTTAGTGTTGGAAATACCCTGTTGGCTAGGTATTCCTGAACTAAATCCCTAGTACCAATATGTTCAGATACAACTCTAAATTCGGCCACAGCATCCGAGCATGGTTCCCCCACATCATGTTGCATTGAGGCCTAGTTAATCCAAAGGTTAGCTTCAGCGGGCTCTGAACTAGTTTCACCTTCTGCTCATCTATCTTAACATAAAACCATTCAGTCTTCCAACCGGTCGGCCACTTGGTGCAATAGCTGACCACCGGTGTCTTCATGTCCTTGTGGTATGCAAAATTATAACATCCAAAGTTCTTGTGTAATCCATCTTCTCTAGCCTTCGTCTGATAGTGAAGTTCATGCACCCGGCAGAAGGCTTCGGCAAGTGGTTCCGCTCCTTGGCTTCGGAGAGCCCAGATGAAAATGCTGAGCCTAACGATAGCGTTAGGAGTCAGCTGATGAAGATAAATCTCAAAATTTTTTAACACATCTGCAATCATTCTGTGCATGGGAAGACTCAACCCTGCTTTGAAGAAGCTCTTAAAAACCACCACTTCGTCATTTTCCGGTTTCGGGGTGGTCTCTTCCCCGCCGAAACGAATCAACTTCTCTTCGGCTTTCCCGAAGTAGCCTAGCTTCGTCATCACAGGCATATCAGCTTCGGAGATAGTTGACTTCCCAAAATCCAAATGGCTGGGCTTCGATGGCATAATGGTGTTATAATCAATCTCCTCTTCACCAGTATCGCCCTCTTCAACATCTGCCTGCTCCATTTCGGCAACAGGTGCACCTTCTTCAGTGGTTCCCTCTGTCACAACCAGACTCGATCGTTTCATGACTTCGGAAATTGGTGCTGTCTCGGTGACCTCGGTCTCTTCTTCCTCACGAGTCAGCCTTGCAGTTGAGCGCACCCTGGCCATTCGATGCTAAAATTCTTCCGGTTTTGATGAAACTGACTACTTTTTGATCTTGCCGAAGCTCTCTCTTTTGACGAAGCTAAAAACAAGGCGATGCTTTAACTAAGAATACGAAGCATAAGCTTCGGCTATGGTCAAATTTTTCAGCAGCACAACGACACGATAGTAATGAATGTTGTGGTAACTTCACACCTACCCGTCTGTTTATATAGTGTCGCAGGACGAAAGGTGAATCGCCAAGCTATTTCCACCCACCAGACAGCCGCTCGCGTTCGCTGGATGGTGGACCGCAGGGCGTGAAAAGAGGAAACACCAGATCGTACCCACTCTATGGTGGGACCACCTTGCGCCAGGAATATTTAAATCGTTTCTCGACAACGAGCTCAGGGAAGGTGTTTTTCGGACCTTTGACATTCTGAAGCCTAAAAGAATTTTTCACGGGTCGAGCTTGTTACGAAAAACGACCTGGCACCGTGAAGGGGCTACTGTTGGGGGGCAGCTTCGTCACCGAAGGTCTCATGAAGAAGAAGCACCTTCGAAAGGCCAGAATACAATACCAAAGCTATTAGTCAAGGAGCTTCGTAACATATCTCCATATGCACCGACTTAAAAGATGAAATGACCAGTTAGCCCATGACAACCTATGCTATAATTGTAACCATGTGTAAAGGGCATGAATGTAATTTCTCGCAGGCTGCGTCCTGTGCCTATAAATAGATGAACAGTACCCCTGTACTGTTCACGCTGACTTGTACTCACTCGCGCGTCACGCTTGGACATTTACCTTCTGTCAAGCCGAAGGTATAAATGTAATTCAATATTGTTCATGTTCATTCATAATGATATAATAAAGAAATATTAGTGATGTCATATGATCATTTATGTTATCTCTCATGTCCCATTTGCTTCTCCTTTCATTAATATATATACTGTGATGATGAAGGTACGTCCTTCATGGCCTTCGTCTGAAGATCATTATATCCTAAGGGAAATAATGCTTCGAAGGACGAAGGACATTAACCATTAACCTTTTCTGTGTTGCCTTGTTCTTAATTCATAGCATTTGAGAACAAGTCCCCAACAGGCATATTTCCCTTTCAATCTCCCCCTTTTTGGTGATTTATGCCAACACATTAAAAAGCAACTAAAAGTGCAATATCATTCTCAAGAGCGCAAATTGAAGACCAAGTTTTCTCACACAGGATTTGGCATATTTGGATCACTTTTACCACCACTTGGTTTATTTTCACAAAACAAAATATTTTTCCTATTTCTAAGTCAAACACACTTGTCTGGGCAAATAGAGAGATATTTCAAGAGTAAACTTGATCAAGTGCCAAAAACTCCCCCTTTTTCCCATACTCAAAATTCTCCCCCATAAGAGACTAGATTTTGGACGAAATACAAATTCTAACTCTATAATTTTTGAAATTTACAAGTGGTTGGCTGATCTATTTGCTTTGGCCTTAATTTCTCCCCCTTTGGCATTAAGCACCAAAACGGGATAACTTTTGGCCCTTTAACCCCATTGCCTCACCAAAATATCAAATAAGAGCAAAAAGGCAATGAGAGTATAACAAAGAACTTACGACAAGATACATTTACCGGAATGCAGTGGAAGCTCTTTCTTTATCCTAGTTCACTTTTCCTTTTCAATATCCCTTTGAGACTATTTCACGAATACTCAAACAAACAAGTTAGTCTCAAGGGAGTCAAGTTGTAGCACATCTCCCCCTAAACATGTGCATCATTTGCAACGGGACTTGTGAGGTCCGGGGATGACTTGTACAACTTGAACACTGTTGGAACTTGCTCACTGGCGCAAGTTGATCCAACAGGGAGGTGTAGTAACGCAAACAGGGTTTCTGCATGTGATGGCAATAGCTCTGTTAATCTAGCCTCTCAAGGGCACTGTGCGGGGGTATTTATAGGTGTCCGGGTGCCCAGCGTCCCGTGTTAAGGACGCATGTGCCCTCAGACACCTAGGTTATCCCCGGAATATTCCCATAAAGCGGGGTTACAGACCGTAATTACAGGGAGGCCTTTACAAATTAGGCCCGTAACGCGCAACGGCCACGCAGGGCCTGTTACAATGGGCCGGATCACACGTGGGCCTCCATTCTGGACGAGGTCGCAGGATGAGACGACCTCGTCACAGGTCTTCATCCGGCAGCGTATGAGACGAAGGGTAAGCCTGCCCGCTGTCTTGTCACCGTTGGTGCAGCGAGTACGGCGAAGGCCTCGAGCGAAGGGTGGCGTCTTCGCCTTCGCCCCAACATTTGCCCTCCTAGGGACCAGTTTGACTAAGTCACCTGGTGCCGAAGACGTCGCTAGATGGCGGAGACGCTGCCCTCGCTCGAAATGGTTCCGCGGGGGTTTTTGACATGACCGTTGATTGACGCCGTACTGTTGGATTGCGGGTTTCCCGAAGCGTCGCGCCCTGTGTATAAAAGGGGACGGGGGGCGGTGCGTTTTGATCTTTATCTTTCCGCGCTCCGCGAAAACCCTAACCGCCTTCTCAAACCTCTTGCTGCTCGTCTGCCCTCCTTGCTCTTGTTCGCCGGAGATCTGGCCGTGTGAAGCAGACCGCCCGCCGCCGCCGCCGGTACGCAGCGATGCCGACCTCTTCTTCTTCTGCTGCCGCTACGCCGCCGGCCGACGCGTCGTCTGAGGAGACGCTGAGCACTGTGGCGGCAGAGGAGTTGCACGCCGGCGACACGGTGGATTTCGGTGTGTCGCGAATGTCCTCGGTCCGCGTGCAAGATATGCAGCAGCTTGGTTACTTTGGCGGCGGAGTCGCTCGTGTCTCGGGGACGGAGGAGGTCCCCGAGCCAGAAGGCGAGTTGGTTGTTTTCGAGGCGTTCTTCGCCGCTGGTCTTCGCTTGCCTGCGCACCGATTTGTGGGAGAAGTCCTGCGCAGATTTAACGTCCAGATCCACCAGCTGACTCCGAATGCCGTGGTGGCTCTACGAAATATGTCTGGGCGACGACTTCGTACGGCGGACAGCCATCGGTCGAAGTCTTCGCGAAGTACTATTGTCTGCACTAGCAGAAAAGGATGATCAGAAATAAGGTTGCTCAGTTAGGGTCCTGTACATTTACGCTGAAGACCGGCAAGACCTCGATGGAGGTAGTTGAGTTGGTTCCTTGCGCCCGCAATAAATGGGGCAACTGGCATGAGTTTTGGTTCTACGTTGCGGAGGGCATAGTCGAGGACCATCCGGGGTTCCCCGTGGCCGAGATGTGCTCGTATTATTACTCAGCATACCCGCAGTTTGAAGTGGCGGAGGAGGATGCAGACGAAGGGGCCCTTCGGTGCGCGGCCGGCCTGAGCAGCGGGCGCGATTTGGTTGAGGACTTTATGGCGTATGGGGTGTGGCCTTTGGCGCATGGCTGGGCGCTGGGCAAAGTATGCCCTCGCCAGATGCCTTCCCGTGGTGGGATGCTGGTGCGAAGTCCCGCCTTCGCACTAGATCTGCATAGTCGCGATCCGGCCGCCGTTGTGCGTGAGGCGGAGGATGGGGCGGTGCGGATTGTTGGTCGGTACGTGCCGAAGACAGAAGGCCAGCGTAGCTGGGATATACGCAGGTCTAATGACCGCTTGAACAGGGTCTTCGAATTGAACCGCCTGCCGTATGGCGGTTATCCCGGGCAAGACGATGTGGATCGTCGCGTGAAGAACCCGGTGGCGGAGACTGGAGACGACCCCGCGCCGGCGGCCGCCCCATCCTCTAAGAAGAGGAAACTAGGTATTGCTACGGGAGGACTGGGGGTTTTCGATGGTTTTGCTAGGGAATTGATGAGGACATGCGCGGCCCCAGGGGGAAGGATGTCTTCGCCCGAGCTCCGGGAGTCTTCGGCGCGGATGCTGAGGGTTACCGAGGGTTGGTGGCCTAAGAATGTTCCTATCCCCCGCGCGGCCGGCGAAGATTTTTTTACATCTCGCATGGTTCGTGATTGGAGGGTGTTTCCTTATGGGCGGAATATTGCTGCTGTTTTGTCGGCAGTGATGGACAATGATCGTCAGGGAGCTGCGCAGAAGCGCCAGGCGGTCGTCAGGCTGCCTGAGGCCAGGCCAAAGAGGTCACGAGGGACTGCGAAGGCTGCTGCCCCCGTCGGAAGCCAGCCGACACTGGCGGCAAAGTCGGCCGTCCCTGGGTCCAGCAGGGTGCCGGAGGCTGTGAAGGCGGCCGCCGCCGGCGGTACCAAGTCTGCTCCGGCGGGAGCCGTGAAGGCTCGAGAGTTGCCTCCGCCGGGCAAGCGCGTTCCCGACTTCGCCATCGATATTAGCGTGGATGATTATCTTGTTGGTAAGTCATTAGCTCGAGTTTTTTTTGATATATTGATACATTGCAGGGTCGGGTGAAGGCCAACTTGTTGTTGTTCTGCCTGCCGTGGCGACCGCGGCGGCTGCCGTGGTGCCTAGGGCGAAGGGTAGTGGTCTTAGTGCCGGTGGTGAGATTCTGGCACTCACTGCCGTCAGGGACGAGGCGGGCGCTGTGTCTCGCCGGCTGAAGGAGGCGTTAAGTCAGGTAAATTGAGCTAGACTTCGGTTTTTACCAGCTTCGTTGGGGCTATGGTCTTATGTGTGTCTTGCAGGCGGCTGACTTCGCAGACCGCACGGCGTCGGGGGCCCTTACGGCAGTTGTGTCTACTGAAGTCGAGAGACTTCGGGCGCAACATGCTGACACCGTCCGGGAAAAGTCGGCCGCCGACAGCAAGTGCCGCAAGTCAGCGGATAAGGTGGCCGCGCTGGAGGGTGAGAGAACTGACCTCCGGCGCCAACTGGCGGAGGAGAGGAAGGAGGCTAATGAGGCCCTCGCCAAGGCGCAGTCTGCGCAGGCGGAGGCCAATTTGGCACGGGCGGAGTGCAGTCTCGCTAGACAGCGCGCCGAGGAATTGGAGGAGCGGTTCAACGCCCTGCATACCCGTGTGGAGAGGGCCGAGGCTTCGACGCGTTCGGAGGCCGAGCGGACGTGCAAACAGCTTATGGACTCATACCACGAGCTGGGCGCGCGGACCGCTGACTTCAAATTGCCAGACCAAGAGCCCGGCCTTCGCTGCCTCGAGTGGCTGCAGGAGGAGTTGCTGGCGCACCCCACCATTGTGGAGGGGTTTATGTCCTATGCCTCCCTGGTCACCTGTGAAGGGGCGATGAACGCGCTGTCCCGCGAGGGGTGCCGGCACTATGATGTCTTCGACCAAGCTGATGAGGATTTCGAGCGTGATATTTACAAGGTTGAGGACCCTGTGGTGAAGGAATCCGCGGGAGCCCTCTTCGACCGGATGTGGGGTCCTCACGGTCAGGAGGTGGTCAGGGAGCGGTCCGAGACGGCGAGGGGTCAGGTAATGTTTGACTTTTGTTTAGTGTTGTTGAATGTGGGTTATATGTGGGTTTGCTGAATCTGTGTGCTGTGTCTCAGGCGGCGCGTAACGAGAAGGTGGAGGACTTCGGGGCTTTGAACAGCGTGCAGCCTGACTCGGAGTCGAACCCGGTGACGGCTGTGTCTGAGTGTCACACCCGGTTTTTAGAAGGTAAACCGAATGTGAACCATGTACGTGCCAGGATCAGTTATTCACGTACACAGCAGTTACATAACATGGACATCATCACACAGTGCTCAAAATAGTATTAAAAGGGGAAATAATAGTCGATTACATCATACGTCTGAGACGTCCATATAGTCCTTACAATAAATCAAAGTGCGGAAAAGAAACGTAGATAACATGGCCTTCACAGGCAGCCGACTGGGGGTTGCTGCTAACCCACACCTAGAACTCGTCGTAGTCTTGGAACTCCTGGAAGTCTCCTTCCACAGCTTCATCTTCTCCTGAGCAGTGGTTGCAATGCTGACAACCTGGGGATGGGGGGGGGGTTTGGTGTGTAGAGCAAGGGTGAGTACACATCAACATACTCAGCAAGTATCCTGTTTGGCTGTAGTGGACTAGCTTTATGTGGGGGTAAGTCAAGCGGTTGCTTTTAGTTGGCCAGTTTGTTATTTACTAGTAGAAAGCCAGGTTTTAGCATTAACCCAAGTTATTAACCCAAAGTACCCTTTCCAAACGGAAAGAATACCACTTACCATTACCATAGACATAACCAAAACCATCAGTCTCATTGCCACCTGTAAACCAAAATGTCTCTGATCAAGTACCACTAATCATTGGAGCTCCCTTGGCCGCTCATAACCGCGAGCACGGCTGATATATCAGTTTTCAAACACTCTGCAGAGGTTGTGCACTTTACCCATAAGCCGTGATTCCCTTTCTGCCCGGAGATCATGACTCTCCATTGATCACTACCAAGGTGACCCAGCAGGGCATCACTACGTAGCCTTTACAAAGATTCCCCGGGACTGTAGTCGCCCGTTAGGTTTCCTAAATGTACCGCACTCCTCCCCAAGGGACAAATCAACCTTGGCAGAGCGAGCCGCATACACCGAGCCCCATTGACGGCACGACGGCTAAGCGAACTACACCCCGGTTCCTCTAATTATTCAGCTAAGGGCGTCCCATTCCACCCTCATGGTTGCACTGTTTTCCCGGGCGGTCATCCATAGAACAGGTCCTTACGGAGAGGCACTCGAGAAACCGCTCGAGCCCCCTTGAAGACCACAAGTACAACATCATAATAAGAGAAGGGAAAACAACGTATCATAGATAATCTCATCATGTTCATTGATTAGAGTTGAGCAATAGCATGAAGCTAAACAATAATAATCCAACCCAGATAGGTAAACAAGGACATGGATCACAAAAGCTAGTCAATCCTTAGGTATAAATGTGTAAAGCGGGAGGTGAATTAAAGAATGAATAGGACAGAGATAGGTCAAAGGACACTTGCCTCCACCAACCGACTGCTGCTCAGAGGCTTCTCCTGCGGGTTCTTCGGGTTCTCCGACCGGATTGTTCTCTATGCGAGCGCAAACATACATACATCCACATATTTAATACAAAAGAACAGTACACCATACAATAGAATGCAATAAGTAAACTGACGTTCCACGCGGGCTCGCAGTTATAGTTAAGAGAGAAAGAGAACAAGACAGTCGAGAAACGATCACGTTACATGATTATAAATTAACTACTCGCTTAATGGAAGGAAATTTAATGTAGACACTATGTTTAGCGTAAAGTAAAGTCATGTTTCATGTCTAATCATTATAAGCAGGTGGAGATAAATAAAAAGAATGGTCGTGCGGCGAGACGCACGACGGCATATGTCGACCAAACTGAGTCCAAAGTGGAACGTCGCGTGAATACACACGCGGCGTTATACTTTAAACAACCTGAAATTAAAATGGATCGTCGCGCGATGAAGCGCACGACGCAACACACAGATAGAATCTGAAATTAGACAAACCGTCGCGCGGCGAAGCGCGCGACGCAGCACGCTAACTAACGGAGTTTGACGTTAACTACCGACTAAAAAAAATAATCACCGTGAGCGCGGGCGAGCGGGGACACGGTCGGACGAGGCTGAGCGCGGGAACGGGCGGCCGAGCTGGGGCCGGGCGGTTGAACCGGGGGGGGGGGGCGGTTGAACCGGCCAGGGGGGCTGGGCCGGCCGGGGCCGCGCCGGGGACGCGCCGGGGCCGCGCACCGGCGAGCAGAGGCGGGGGTCGCGCTGCGCGCGAGCAGGGGAGGGGCGGGGCGGGCGGGCGCCGCCACGGGGCCGGGACGGGCGGGCGCCGCCGTGGGGAGGGGCAGGGGGCGGGCGCCGCCGCGCCGGGGAGGGGGCGGGGAGCGCCGCCGCGGGGAGGGGCAGGGGCGGGCGCCGCCGCCACGGGCGGGCAGGGGCGGGGAGCGCCGCCGCGCGTGAGGGGGGAGGGGCGGGGGGCGCCGCTGCGCGCGAGGGGGGAGGGGGAGCGCCGCCGATGGGGGCGGGGACGGGGTCGCCGCCGCGGCAGGGGGCGGGCGGGGCCGGCCGCGCCGCCGGCGAGCGGGGAGGGGCAGGGGCGCGCGCGAGCAGGGGAAGAAAGGGGGGCGCGCGTGGGGAGGAAGAAGAGGAGGGGGAGGGAGAGAGAGAGGAGAAGGGAAGGGGAGGGGAGTTCACCTCGGGGTCCAAAATCCGGTGATCGCCGTCTCCAAATCCTAGGGCACCACGGGGAGAGAGAGGTGGAAGAGGGAGAGGAGAGGTTGTTGCGTGGGAGATCCAAATGAGAGAGAGGGAGAGAAGGGGGGCGCATGGGGGGGGGGGGGGGGGTTGGGCGCCAGGGGCGCGCAGGGCCGGGCCGGGCAGGGCTGGGCTGGGCTGGGCTAGGCCACTTCGCGGATCGAAGACCCACGACGCGCGCGGACCACTGAACGGACTTAAATCGCGAATCGAAATCCGGAACGGAACGAGACGAACACTCAACATCAGACAAAGAAATGTGCTTCGGCATGATGCAACACCCATGACACTTAGGTTTTGGTTTATACATGACACGGACACCTGTCGCTATACTGGTTTGAAATTGGGAAGAAAGAGCAAAACGGGGAAAGAGAAAAGAGAGTAACGCCCGAATTTGGTGAGAGAAAAGAAGAAAAAATTCTACCCCCAAATTCAGGGCGTTACAAACCTATCCCCCTTAAAAGAATCTTGCCCTCGAGATTCAGGGTTGGCTAGCAAAGAGCTCAGGGTATTTAGCCATCAGATCATCTTCACGCTCCCAGGTTGCTTCTTCCTCAGAGTGGTGATTCCATCTAACTTTGCACATCCTGATGGTCTTCCTTCGGGTGACTCTATCTGCAACCTCAAGGATTTGCGCTGGCTTCTCTGTGTAGGTCAAGTCCTCTTGGACTTCAAGACCTTCCACTGGCAACTGCTCTTCCGGCACACGCAGGCACTTCTTCAACTGAGACACATGAAAGACATCATGCACAGCGGACAAATTCTCTGGCAAACTGAGCTGATAGGCCACTTCTCCACGTCTTGCAAGAATCTGATACGGACCAATGTAGCGGGGTGCTAGCTTGCCTTTCACTCCGAATCTTCTGACTCCTCTGATCGGTGACACTTTCAGATAGACAAAGTCTCCGACTTCAAAACTCAGCTCTCTTCTTCTAGTGTCTACATAGCTTCGCTGTCTTGATTGCGCTATCTTCAGATTCTCTCGGACCATCTTGATGTTTTCTTCGGATACAAGCAGAATGTCTGGCCCAAACACTTGCTTCTCTCCAGGCTGATCCCATTGCAACGGAGTTCTGCAACTCCTTCCATAGAGCGCTTGAAATGGTGACATCTTCAAACTGGCCTGGTAACTGTTGTTATAGGAAAACTCCGCATAAGGCAATCGCTTGTCCCATCCGGACTGATCTTGCAACGCACAGGCTCTCAACATGTCTTCAAGAATTTGATTGGTCCTTTCAGTCTGGCCATCTGTCTGCGGATGATAAGCTGAACTGAAATTCAGATGTGTGCCCAAAGCTTCATGCAACTGCTGCCAGAAATGAGAGGTGAACTGCGTTCCTCTGTCTGACACTATCTTCTTTGGCACACCATGAAGACAAACGATCCGAGACATATACAACTCTGCCAATACGGCACTGCTGTTGTTGGTCTTGACTGGTATGAAGTGGGCTGACTTGGTCAAACGGTCCACTACTACCCAAATGGAATCGTAGCCGGCTCGAGTGCGAGGAAATCCGACTATGAAATCCATACCAATTTCATCCCATTTCCACTGAGGGATCTGCAACGGTTGCAACAATCCAGCAGGTCTCTGGTGCTCTGCCTTAATTCTTCGACAACTATCGCACATAGCCACATGCTCTGCGATTTCCCTCTTCATTCCGTACCACCAGAATTTCTTCTTCAGATCCTGATACATCTTCTCACTGCCAGGGTGAATCGAATAGGCTATCTCATGAGCTTCCTTGAGAATCAACTCCCGAATGGACTGGACATTGGGAACACACAAGCGGTCTTTGAACCATATCACGCCTTCTGCATCTTCTCGAAAATCTTTGCCTCTGCCATCTAGAATCAGTCGCCGGATCTCACTGATCTTCTCATCATTCTTCTGCGCTTCTTTGATTTCGCGCTCTAAGGTAGGTTCCAACTCAACTGTGACTCCTCGCAAATTGTTCAGAAATCCGAGACTCAACCTGTCGAACTCCTTGGCCAACTCATAGGGCATCGGACGAGCGACCATCAGATTGACTTGACTCTTTCTGCTCAAAGCATCTGCCACTACGTTGGCTTTGCCCGGATGGTAATGAATCTCCAACTCATAGTCTTTGATCAACTCTAACCATCTTCGTTGCCTCATGTTCAACTCTGACTGAGTGAATATGTACTTCAGACTCTTGTGATCTGTGTAAACATCGCATTTCTGTCCATACAGATAGTGCCTCCATGTCTTCAGTGCGTGAACCACTGCTGCCATCTCTAGGTCATGGATTGGGTAGTTCTTCTCATGAACCTTCAGCTGTCGGGACGAGTAAGCCACAACTCTTCCCTCTTGCATCAACACGCATCCCAAACCTGTGTAACAAGCATCACAATACACCGAGAAGGGCTTGTGCACATCAGGCAAGACTAAGACAGGCGCTGTTGTCAACTTCTCTTTCAGCGCTTCGAAGGCCTCTTGACATTTCTAGGTCCACTTGAACTCAACCTTGTTGCCTAGCAACACTGTCATTGGTTTCACAATCTTCGAAAACCCTTCAATGAATCGCCGATAATATCCGGCCATTCCAATGAAGCTTTTGATTCCTCGAGCATCTGTTGGCGCTTTGCAGTTCAAAATGTCTGCCACTTTCTTCGGATCCACAGCCAATCCTTCTTTGTTGATTATGTGACCCAAGAACAGGACTTCACTGATCCAGAACTCACACTTGCTCAACTTTGCATACAACTGGTGCTCTCGCAATCTCTGCAATACCATCCTCAAAGGATCTGCATGCTCTTCTTCGCTTTGAGAATAAACCAGAATGTCATCAATGAATACCACCACAAACTTGTCAAGATAATCCATGAATACACTGTTCATCAAGTTCATGAAAAACACTGGTGCATTGGTCAAACCAAAAGACATCACTATGAACTCATATAATCCATACTTGGTAATGAATGCCGTCTTCGGAATGTCCGAGGGTCGGATCCTGAGCTGATGATAACCTGACCTCAGATCGATCTTGGAGAACACACTGGCTCCTCTCAACTGGTCGAACAGATCTTCTATTCTGGGCAAAGGGTATTTGTTCTTGATCGTGACTTCATTCAAAGCTCGATAATCGATACACATCCTCTTGGTGCCATCTTTCTTTTCCACGAACAAGACAGGGGCGGCCCAAGGTGAGGTGCTTGGCCGGATGTAACCTTTCTCTGACAGCTCATCAATCTGCTTCTTAAGCTCAACCAACTCTGGTCCGGATATTCTGTAAGCTCTCTTAAAGATAGGGGCGGTTCCAGGAAGAAGCTCTATGGCAAACTCAACTTTCCGCTATGGTGGCATACCCGGTAAATCCTTTGGAAACACATCTGGAAATTCAGACACAACCTTGATACTCTCAATTGGGTCTGCTTCACTGCTATCAACGGCCATCTGATAACAACTTCCCTTCTTTGGCTCAGGCGGGACTAACTCGGTCACCACTTCCTCTCCTAGTGGGGACACCAACTTGATTGTCCTTTTATCACAACTGATAACTGCCTGATACTTATCTAGCCAATTCATCCCTAGGATGACATCTATTCCCTGAGTACCCATTACTATAAGGTTGGCGGGAAACGCTATCCTCCTTATTTCCACACATACATTCAAACAGATGCTATCAGCTCGAATTCTACCACCGGCTGAGTCAATTTGAATGGGGGTTGACATGGTAGTAATTGGAAGATTATGTGCTTCTACCCATGATGCAGTAATGAAAGAATGTGTTGCTCCAGTATCAAATAACACTTCTGCAATACGGGAGTCGACTGGGAACGTACCTACTATCATGCCGGGGGTCTCCTTAACTGCTTCAGCCTCCAAGTGGTTCAGTCTCCCATGATTATAACGTGGCTGAGAGCGATTGCCTGCTCCAGGCTGAGGCACATTCTGCTTTGCTGGGGCATTGGGGCCTGACTGCTGCTGGGCTGCCTTCTTCGTACATTGCATCACCCAATGGCCTTGCTCTCCACAGTGGAAACATGCCCTGTTTCCAACCTGAGCTGGTGCTGCCTGATTGTTCTGCTGGTTTGCTGGGGCAGGAAGACGAGGTGCTTGCTGATTCTGCCTCTGAAACTGGCCTCCTGACTGATTGCTCTGACGGTTCTGGTACTGATGCTGAGGATACTGCCTTTGAAACTGCTGATGCTGCTGAGGTGGACGCTGGTTCTGCCTGAACTGCTGAGGTTGATTGCCTGAGAAACGAGGGCGGCTGCTGCTTCCAGGCTGGGGTCCACTGATCTTGCGCTTATGATCCTCCATCTCCTTACGCTTCCTTTCTGTCATGATTGCTCTGTCAATTAGGTGCTAGAATGTCGGGAAGGTGTGATTCATCAGTTGGTACTGCAGAGGGTCAACCAAGCCTCTCAAGAAACGGTACTGTCGCTTGGCGTCGGTGTTGACATCTTCAGGAGCATAGCGAGACAATTGCAGAAACCTGTCTCGGTACTCACTGGCAGATGATGACCCTTGCTTGAGGGCCAGGAACTCCTCCTTCTTCATTGTCATCAGACCTGCAGGCACATGGTACTGACGAAAGTTACCTCTGAACTCTTCCCAGGTGATGGCATCGGGGTTGGCATGGGTGGCGAGGTAAGACTCCCACCATGATTGGGCTGCTCCTCTCAACAGACGGGGACCATACAGGACTTTCTCCCTGTCATCACACTGAGCGGTATGCAACTCTCGCTCCACAGTGCGTAGCCAATCTTCAGCATCCATGGGGTCAGAAGAGTGAGCGAACGTTGGGGGATGACCTCTCATGAATTCAGCACGCTTGTCTCTGGGCATCTGAGGCATCTGAGGCTGGGGTGGAGCCTGCTGCTGTTGCTGCTGCTGCTGCTGAATGGCGGCCAGAGTCTGACCGATGGCTTGAACCGCTTGAGTCTGCATCAGAAACATCTGCTCGATCGACATCGGGGGCGGGGGTGGCAGGTGCTGCTGCTGGGGCACCTCATCCTGCGGAGTGGCTCGCTCCTGCTGAGCACGCCTTCCTCCTCTGCGCCTGTTCTCTGACATCTGCAGAATGCAACCACACATCAGAACTGATCTGGCAAATCTTGCAGCATAAGAAAAGAGTATAGAATTCTCCAACAGCACTGAACAGATGAGCATCTTCACTGATCTCCAACACAGACCACACAACTTCTCAGATAAAGAGGAAAGTGGAATAAAGGTTTTCCCAACTATATAACTAACTCCATTAACATAATATGTAAACCAAAATGCAGGGGATACCCACACTCTGGTGACAATCATTACAAAGATCCAAACCAAACATAGTTCATCATGACAAACATAAATGCACAGGATATAGCAAACTACCCTGTCTAACTAAGACTAACTAAGACCGAGACTAACGCTAAGACTGAAGCTTCTATGTATACATATTTCGTATTAATTACAAGATCCAACTCTAACGAGCTATGGTTCTAGATTTATCTTGGTCTTGCAGTCGGGATTGCCATAAGACTGGTGTCCATGCCGAGGTGAGCGGTACGGGTGCTGAGTCCCGACGGGAGCGGGGGAACCATCATCCAAGTGACGACGTTCCGCGCGCTCAGCCCGCAGCAGGGCGATCTCAGCACGAGCCCTACTCAGCTCGTCTAGTGCATGGTCTAGCTCCGTGTTTAGCACGGCGGCTAGGTTGACTGTGCTGCTCAACCTAGGATTGTCCTCACCAGCAGGTGAAACAATCACGCCTCCTGTGCTGCCAGATGGACGGCGGGGGTAATACTTCAGGTCGAGACCGTCAGCTACCCCACCGAAAACCGAGCAGTAGTGCGAAAGCGCACGCCGTGCAGCATCCTGCATGGCTGCCTCAGCTGAGTCCCGCTCAGAGATAGAATAGTGCTCTGAGCAAGCCTCCGCGCCCTGGAGACTGTTCTCCGGACGGCGCACCAAGCAGGTCGCCTCCCAGCGGTCCGGGTAGACCCCGCGACTATGCTGGTAGACCACACAGCGATACTCGATGGACCAAGTACGTCGGTTAAGTGCCCGATGTAGCAGGGTATCGAGCGCATCATGGAAGTGACACCCGCGAGCAGCGTCGCGAGTGATGGGTCGAGCAACCCATCCTTCCGGCTCATGGTTAGCAGAGAGGTCGGTGTCGTGGCTCGGGCTGTCGTCGCCATCTCCGTCGTCTGGGTCTCCTCCAGCAGCTACTCCAGAGGCTGGGGCGCCTAGTGGTGGTGCAGGGGGCGCCTCCAGAGGAAGCACAGGAGAGCAGCTCCTCACAGACTCTATCTCCTGCTGGAGCGAGAAAGAAGAGCCCTGCTGCTCCTGTCGTCGACGTTCCTGCTCCTCGTGCAGGCGGTGGTGCAGTCTCTCCAAGTGGCTGGACTGTCCGGCCACGGGACGGCGAAGCGGACGCTCAGCAAGGCGGGAGGGTAAGAAGGGGATGACGGACTTTCGTGCAGTGTGTCTAAGTCGAGCCATCTACAAAAGACATCGCAAGCAAAAGGGTGAGAACAGAATCAATATGACCAGCAAGTAATGAATCATAAATAAATGAAGGATTAGAATAAAACATGATTTTCAACAAGGTATAATATATAGTAGAACATAGGTTTGGTCAGTATGACCAACTTTTGAAGGGGTACCAAAGTCAAGGCAGGGACAGAAGTCTATAATCCTTAGAACGACCATTCTACTCTAGGTTAGCGGTCCTACAGTCAGCACGGCTTTGATACCACTTATGTCACACCCGGTTTTTAGAAGGTAAACCGAATGCGAACCATGTACGTGCCAGGATCAGTTATTCACGTACACAGCAGTTACATAACATGGACATCATCACACAGTGCTCAAAATAGTATTAAAAGGGGAAATAATAGTCGATTACATCATACGTCTGAGACGTCCATATAGTCCTTACAATAAATCAAAGTGCGGAAAAGAAACGTAGATAACACGGCCTTCACAGGCAGCCGACTGGGGGTTGCCGCTAACCCACACCTAGAACTCGTCGTAGTCTTGGAACTCCTGGAAGTCTCCTTCCACAGCTTCATCTTCTCCTGAGCAGTGGTTGCAATGTTGACAACCTGGGGATGGGGGGGTTTGGTGTGTAGAGCAAGGGTGAGTACACATCAACATACTCAGCAAGTATCCTGTTTGGCTGTAGTGGACTAGCTTTATGTGGGGGTAAGTCAAGCGGTTGCTTTTAGTTGGTCAGTTTGTTATTTACTAGTAGAAAGCCAGGTTTTAGCATTAACCCAAGTTATTAACCCAAAGTACCCTTTCCAAACGGAAAGAATACCACTTACCATTACCATAGACATAACCAAAACCATCAGTCTCATTGCCACCTGTAAACCAAAATGTCTCTGATCAAGTACCACTAATCATTGGAGCTCCCTTGGCCGCTCATAACCGCGAGCACGGCTGATATATCAGTTTTCAAACACTCTGCAGAGGTTGTGCACTTTACCCACAAGCCATGATTCCCTTTCTGCCCGGAGATCATGACTCTCCATTGATCACTACCAAGGTGACCCAGCAGGGCATCACTACGTAGCCTTTACAAAGATTCCCCGGGACTGTAGTCGCCCGTTAGGTTTCCTAAATGTACCGCACTCCTCCCCAAGGGACAAATCAACCTTGGCAGAGCGAGCCGCATACACCGAGCCCCATTGACGGCACGACAGCTAAGCGAACTACACCCCGGTTCCTCTAATTATTCAGCTAAGGGCGTCCCATTCCACCCTCATGGTTGCACTGTTTTCCCGGGCGGTCATCCATAGAACAGGTCCTTACGGAGAGGCACTCAAGAAACCGCTCGAGCCCCCTTGAAGACCACAAGTACAACATCATAATAAGAGAAGGGAAAACAGCGTATCATAGATAATCTCATCATGTTCATTGATTAGAGTTGAGCAATAGCATGAAGCTAAACAATAATAATCCAACCCAGATAGGTAAACAAGGACATGGATCACAAAAGCTAGTCAATCCTTAGGTATAAATGTGTAAAGCGGGAGGTGAATTAAAGAATGAATAGGACAGAGATAGGTCAAAGGACACTTGCCTCCACCAACCGACTGCTGCTCAGAGGCTTCTCCTGCGGGTTCTTCGGGTTCTCCGACCGGATTGTTCTCTATGCGAGCGCAAACATACATACATCCACATATTTAATACAAAAGAACAGTACACCATACAATAGAATGCAATAAGTAAACTGACGTTCCACGCGGGCTCGCAGTTATAGTTAAGAGAGAAAGAGAACAAGACAGTCGAGAAACGATCACGTTACATGATTATAAATTAACTACTCGCTTAATGGAAGGAAATTTAATGTAGACACTATGTTTAGCGTAAAGTAAAGTCATGTTTCATGTCTAATCATTATAAGCAGGTGGAGATAAATAAAAAGAATGGTCGCGCGGCGAGACGCACGACGGCATATGTCGACCAAACTGAGTCCAAAGTGGAACGTCGCGTGAATACACACGCGGCGTTATACTTTAAACAACCTGAAATTAAAATGGATCGTCGCGCGACGAAGCGCACGACGCAACACACAGATAGAATCTGAAATTAGACAAACCGTCGCGCGGCGAAGCGCGCGACGCAGCACGCTAACTAACGGAGTTTGACGTTAACTACCGACTAAAAAAAATAATCACCGTGAGCGCGGGCGAGCGGGGACACGGTCGGACGAGGCCGAGCGCGGGAACGGGCGGCCGAGCCGGGGCCGGGCGGTTGAACCGGGGGGGCGGTTGAACCGGCCAGGGGGGCTGGGCCGGCCGGGGCCGCGCCGGGGCCGCGCACCGGCGAGCAGAGGCGGGGGCCGCGCTGCGCGCGAGTAGGGGAGGGGCGGGGCGGGCGGGCGCCGCCACGGGGCCGGGACGGGCGGGCGCCGCCGTGGGGAGGGGCAGGGGGCGGGCGCCGCCGCGCCGGGGAGGGGGCAGGGAGCGCCGCCGCGGGGAGGGGCAGGGGGCGGGCGCCGCCGCCGCGGGCGGGCAGGGGCGGGGAGCGCCGCCGCGCGCGAGGGGGGAGGGGGAGCGCCGCCGACGGGGGCGGGGACGGGGTCGCCGCCGCGGCAGGGGGCGGGCGGGGCAGGCCGCGCCGCCGGCGAGCGGGGAGGGGCAGGGACGCGCGCGAGCAGGGGAAGAAAGGGGGGCGCGCGTGGGGAGGAAGAAGAGGAGGGGGAGGGAGAGAGAGAGGAGAAGGGAAGGGGAGGGGAGTTCACCTCGGGGTCCAAAATCCGGTGATCGCCGTCTCCAAATCCTAGGGCACCACGGGGAGAGAGAGGTGGAAGAGGGAGAGGAGAGGTTGTTGCGCGGGAGATCCAAATGAGAGAGAGGGAGAGAAGGGGGGCGCATGGGGGGGGGGGGGGGGTTGGGCGCCAGGGGCGCGCAGGGCCGGGCCGGGCAGGGCTGGGCTGGGCTGGGCCAGGCCACTTCACGGATCGAAGACCCACGACGCGCGCGGACCACTAAACGGACTTAAATCGCGAATCGAAATCCGGAACGGAACGAGACGAACACTCAACATCAGACAAAGAAATGTGCTTCGGCATGATGCAACACCCATGACACTTAGGTTTTGGTTTATACATGACACGGACACCTGTCGCTATACTGGTTTGAAATTGGGAAGAAAGAGCAAAACGGGGAAAGAGAAAAGAGAGTAACGCCCGAATTTGGTGAGAGAAAAGAAGAAAAAATTCTACCCCCAAATTCAGGGCATTACACTGAGGTCGCCCCGGCGCCGCCCCCAGAGACCGTCGGAGGCGCCCCTGATGCCCTCGCAGCCACTGCGGCCGGCGGTGGCTCGTCGCCAACTGCTGCGCCGAGGGCTGAGGATCCTGCGAAGATGGCGGCGGAGGCGGCAGTGGAGGATCCTACGACGGCTGGGTCTTCGCAGGTGGCATAGTGGGTGTGGGTAGTTAGGGAATTTTGCATATGTTGCTGAACCTTGGTTGCTGCGCAGGTTCAAGATTTTTGGCCTGCGCACGCAGCCGCTACTGCTAATTTTTTGGCGGCTTCGACCGTGGATGATGGGAATGAATCAGATGAATCTGCGTCTAAGCTTTCTAATTTTGATGATTCTGGGAGTTCGGTTGGGTGGACTGAAGAGTCATCAGATGAGGACTTGGATTACTTTGCGGCCTTGGATATGGCAGCGGCGGAGGCTTCGCCGCATGCTGTGGATGCTGAGGTTGTGCCTGGTCCAAGTGCGGGGCGTAGGCGGCGAAGGGCGGTTGCGAAGCGTAGAGTGAGTGAGGCGGACGGCGGTCGGCTTCGTGTGAACAGGGCTGGCAGGCAGGAACTGTTGTCCTTGCCGGCCGATGTGAGTGCAGGTGAGGGGGAGCTGCGAAGTCTTTTTGCGGGTGAGGAGCTGAGGATAATGCTATTTAACTATAGGGAGATGGGAATTATTCTGAAGGTTGAACCGACGTAAAGTGTGATGCGCTCGCTTGTTCATATGTAATGGCTTGTATGATGAGGTTGTGTGCCTTCGCACATTCGGCTATGCTCACGAAGGCGTTACGTGCTTGGTCTGGTGTATTTGTTATGTTGGTCTGGTGCGCATGTAGTCGGTCTTTGCGCGGACAGTTTGGTGTAGTCTTTTCCGCACTTGTTGTGCTTGGTCTGGCTGCACCCTTAGGCGACTGTTGCACGGATAGTCTTCGCGGAAGACTTCGATTTTTCACACTTGTTGTGCTAGTCCGGCTGCACCCTTAGGCGACTTCTGCACGGATAGTCTTCGCGAAAGACTTCGATTTTTCGCACTTGTTGTGCTAGTTCGGCTGCACCCTTAGGCGACTTCTGCACGGATAGTCTTCGCGGAAGACTTCGATTTTTCGCACTTATTGTGCTAGTCCGGCTGCACCCTTAGGCGACTTCTGCACGGATAGTCTTCGCAGAAGACTTCGATTTTTCGCACTTGTTGTGCTAGTCCGGCTGCACCCTTAGGCGACTTTTGCACAGATAGTCTTCACGGAAGACTTCGATTTTTTGCACTGTTGTGCTAGTCCGGCTGCACCCTTAGGCGACTTCTGCACGGATAGTCTTCGCGGAAGACTTCGATTTTTCGCACTTGTTGTGCTAGTCCGGCTGCACCCTTAGGCGACTTCTGCGCGGAGTTGTCGCACGCGAGGGTGGCTAGCGCTGGGCCTCGCGGTGACTTTGTATTGGTCAAATGTCGAAGACCGTCGGCGCGGTCTTTTTTCGACGTAGATTTTTGCGGGGTATTTTTCACTTGTATATTACATGACTCCGCCTCGTTAAAAACCTCACCCCCTGGGAGGAAAAGAGTGCGGGCCAGAATAAGATTGTTTTTGCGAATTACAAGGGCGAGCTGGCCCTGATGAGCCAAACAAAAAATTTGCGGAGATTATCGATGTTCCAGGAATGCTCCAAGTCTTCGCCGTTTGGCGTTGTGAGCCTGTATGCGCTGGGGGAGGCCTTCATCTTGACAATGAAAGGGCCCTCCCACTTGGGCTCCAGCTTGCCCCTGGACTCTGTTCGAGCTGTCCGGACGAGTACGAGGTCCCCTTCGCTGAATTCCCTTGGGATGACTGCGTGGTCACGCCATGCTTTTATCTAGGCTTGGTATTTGTCCAGAGCCTGTAGGGCGAAGACACGGTCTCCGTCGATGAGGTCCTTCGAAGTCGGCTCGTCTACGTCGGGGACGGCCGACGCGGCTGTCCGAGGCGACCCATGTTTTATTTCTTGCGGAGTCATGGCCTCCGATCCGTATAATAGGCGGAAGGGGGTGAACCCAGTCGCCCTGCACTCAGTTGTGTTCAGCGCCCAGACCACTTCGGGTAACAGGTCGGGCCACTTGCCTTTTTTGTCGTCGAGGAGCATTTTCTTGACGGCTGTGAAAATTTTGCCGTTGGCGCGCTCCACGACTCCGTTGGACTGGGGGTGGTACACGGAGGCGAAGGCAAGCTTGGTGCCGATGGAGAAGCAGAAGTCTTTGAAATCTTGGTTGTCGAACTGCTTGCCGTTGTCGACTGTGAGTTCGGACGGTACTCCGAAGCGGCAAACAATATTTTGCCAGAAGAATTTCTGGGCTGTCTTCGATGTGATGGTGGATACTGCCCTCGCTTCAATCCATTTGGTGAAGTATTCAACGGCGATGAAGGTGAACTTGAGGTTCCCCTGAGCCGTGGGCAGGGGCCCGACAATGTCTAAGCCCCAGCGCTGAAGGGGCCACGTGTGGGCGATCAGCTTCATGAACTGCGAGGGGCGTCCTGAGCGTGGGGAAAATTTCTGACAGGCTTCGCAGGATCTGACGACCCGATTTGCAGCACAAATAATGGCAAGCCAGTAGAAACCTTGGCGAATCACCTTTGCCGCTAGGGCCCTAGGCCCTGTGTGGGAGCCGCAGGTCCCCTTGTGGACTTCGCGTAGGATTTGGACGCCTTCGGTCTCGGTGACGCACTTAAGCATCGGTTGACTGACCCCCTTCTTGTAAAGTTGGCCCTCGATCAGTGCGAAGTCCCGGCTTCGGTGGTTGAGGCGCTTGGCCTCATTGCTGTCGATTGGGTGATAGTACCCCTGCAGGTACAGGGTTATTGGCGCCCGCCAGTCTTCGGTCATGATGAGGTTGATTATGCGGTGGCCCTGGCTGTCGTTGGTTATTTGGAGCCCTTCAGGGCTGCGGACGGCTGGCGTGCCGATGACGTGGTAGAACACATCGGAGGGTAGGGCTTCGCCCCTGGCGGCTGCCTTGGCCAATGCGTCGGCTTCTTCATTCTTGGCCCGGTCCACATGCTGCAAGGTGAATCCCTTGAATTGTCTCTCGAGACTTCGGATGGCCGCGAGGTATTGCATAAGTGTGGGGTCCTTTGCTGCATAGTCTTTCTTGACTTGGCTGGTGACTACCTTGGAGTCTGTTCTGACAATGCAGGTGGTGACACCAAGGGCTCTTAGTTTGCGGAGGCCGAGGATGACAGCTTCGTATTCTGCTATGTTGTTTGTGCATCTGTCAGATTCCAGAGCGAAGCTTAAGCGTGTCGCGTATCTGTGCTTGACCCCGGCGGGTGAGGTGATGACTGCAGCAGCGCCTGCCCCTGCATGGCACCATGTGCCGTCACAGTGGATTGTCCAAGCCTTCTCTGCGGACGGGTCCGGCTGTGTTATTGGCCCGGTCCAGTCGACGACGAAGTCTGCTAGAACTTGTGACTTGATCACTGTCCTAGGCTCGAAAGTGATGTGGTAGCCGGAGAGTTCGGCCGCCCATTTGGCGATCCGTACCGATGCCTCCAGGTTTCTGAATAATTCGCCGAGGCCCCTATCTGAGGTGACGCAGACCTTGAATGCTTCAAAGTAGTGGCGCAATTTGCGCGAAGACATAACAACTGCATAGGCAATCTTTTCGAGTTCTGTCATGTTACATTTTGACGGTGTGAGCACTTCGGAGACGTAATAAACTGGGCACTGTCTGATCACGCCCTCTACTGTCTGCTCCTGAACCAGTGCCTCGCTGACCACGTGCGGCGAGGCCGCAACGTAAAGCAACATGGGTAGCGAAGAGTTGGGGCTTGTAAGAACCGCCAATTCCAATAGGTACTGTTTCAGTGAGGCGAAGGCCGCCGCCTGCTCTGGTCCCCAAGCGAAGTCTTTTGCGCCGCGGAGTGTTTTGAGGAAGGGAAGACTTCGCTCAGCGGATTTGGAGATGAATCTGTTGAGGGCGGCCAATCTGCCCGTCAGACGCTGGACGTCTCTGGCTGACTGCGGGGGCGTCATGTTGATGATGGCCTGGATTTTGGTTGGGTTGGCCTCGATGCCACGGTGTGATACCAGGTAGCCCAATATTTTCCCCTGGCGAACGCCGAAGACGCACTTTTCGGGGTTCAGGTGAAGTCGTGCGTCCCGCATGTTCGCGAATGTCTCGGCGAGGTCAGCGAGATGGTCCTCCTTGCTCCTGCTGGCGACGACGATGTCATCCACATATGTGAATAGATTTCTGCCAACTTGCCCTTCGAGCACTGTTTTGGTAAGCCGGGAGAAGGTGGACCCGGCGTTCTTGAGTCCCTCTGGCATTCTGATAAAGCAATATGTGCCGAAGGGTGTTATGAAGCTGGTGCTGGCCTTGTCTTCCTCCTTCATATATATTTGATGGTAACCGGAGAAGCAGTCGAGGAGTGACATGACTTCGCACCCGACCGCGCTATCGACTATTTTGTCGATCCGAGGCAACGGGAAGTTGTCCTTTGGGCAGGCCTTGTTGAGACTGGTGAAGTCGATGCACATTCGCCACTTGCCGCTCTTTTTCTGCACCATCACAACGTTGGAGAGCCACGTGGGGTAAGCCACTGGCTCGATAAATTTGGCTTCCAGGAGGCGATGCACCTCGGCCTTGGCGGCTTCTGTCTTCTCGTTGGACATTTTGCGGAGCCGCTGTTTTTTCGGTCTCACCGAAGGGTCGATTCCCAAGCTGTGCTCAATTATGGATCGGCTGACCCCGACCAAGTCAAGGGTGGACCAGGCGAAGACGTCTTTGTTCTTGGACAAGCAGCATAGGAGTTTCTCCTTGTCATGCGAAGTGAGGTCTTCGCTGATGGTGACTGTCTGCTTGGGCGTGGCCTGGTCGAGGGGAACAGTCTTGGTCCCGTCGTTGCTCTGCAGCTATGCCTTGTCGTGTTCTTTTTCGGTTGGGCTGGCGGACGCAGGGACCTCGCGCTGGGCCATGAGGCAGTGAACATTTCTTTGCCCGGGGACGAAGTCCCGCTCTATATTGCGCGCAGTCTGCTGATTGCCGTAGACCGTGATGGCGCCTAACGGACCTGGTATCTTCATGCATAGGTACAATCCGTGAATGGCTGCCTCAAACTTGTTGATGGAGCCCCGACCCATGATGGCGTTGTACGGATACACCATATCGACGATGTCAAAGGTTATTTGCTCAATTCGGGCATTGGGTGCTACACCGAAGGAGAGAGGCAACTCTATTTTGCCGACAGGAAAAGTGCCCTTGCCGCCGAAGCCATACAACGGGTTGTCCGAAGGCTTGAGCAGGCTGTGGCTTATGCCCATGCGGTCGAAGGCATGGAGGAAAATGATGTCTGCTTGACTGCCATTGTCGACTAGGACTTTGTGCAGGTCCCAGCCTGCCACGCTGCAGTTGATAACCATGGCGTCGATGTGGGGGGCGCTGTGCAGGTCGACGTCTCGGGCGTCGAAGGTTAGCGGTACATGGGACCACTTCGTCTGCATGACTGGACCAGTGGTGGCGATGTGGTTGATGCTGCGGTAGTGGTCCCGCTTCTACCGCTTTGTGTCGAAGTCGGTGCTGGACCCCCAGTGATTATATGAATGACTCCGCGATACGGCTGATCGGCGAAGTCTTCTTGCTTTGGGGCGTGGGGGTTGTTGATGTTTTGTTGTTGCTAGTGTGGAGGTGGGGGTGGGGGAGGTACGATTTGTACTTCCTGGTGGTGTTGGTATGCGTGGTGCGGTGGATGCGGGGCGGGGGCGTGGATGTATGGTGGAGGGTGTTGTTGATAAGTGTGCGCGACAACTCTAGGGTTGTCGGCCGGTTGCGCCCGTGCCATCCTGTCTCTGGTGGCCTTCGTCTCTGGGCAGTCTTTGGTTTGGTGGGCGCAGTCTTCGCCATGGAAAAGACAGTAGAATCGGCGCGGCGGCTGCGCGCGTCCCCGGTCCCTACCGCGAGTTGCATTTCCGCGGCCCTAGGGGGGATATTCCTGGCGACGAGGGGCATCACCAGCGGGGTGCTGGTTGGCAATGTTGTGCACCTGCTGCTGATTGCGGCCGTCTCGACCGGAGTCTGGCTGCGGAGCTCTCGTCCACGTGCGGCTGGACTGTGGAGCATCTTTGGGTTTCCTCTGAGACTCAACTTTGCGCTGGTGGAGCTCTTCGGATTTGGCGTATTTTTCAAATAGCTGATATAATTCCTGGAGGTTCTTGGGCGGATCTCTGATGCAATGGCTGTAAAGGACGCCGGCGCGAAGGCCACTGATGGCGTAGTGGATGGCAATCTGGTCATTGACCGAGGGCAGCTGTGACTTGAGTGTTAGAAACTTGCGGTAATACTCCCGCAGAGTCTCTTTCTCCAGTTGCTTGCAGAGTGAGAGTTCGACCAAGGCGTCGGTGTCCGGGTGGTACCCTTGGAAATTGAGAAGGAATTTGTCCCGGAGGCTTCTCCAGGAGTCGATGGACAGCGGTGGCAACCGGGTGAACCAGGTGAGAGCCGGGCCCTCGAGGGCGATGATGAAAGACTTGGCCATCGTGGCGTCGTCCCCACCGGAAGATGCAACGGCGATCTGATAACTCATGATGTACTGTGTTAGGTCAGTGCTGCCGTTGTACTTGGGATAGGTCCCTGCCTGGAAGTTGGCAGGCCAGGGTGTCACTTGCAGGTGTGGCGCCAGGGGACTTCGCTCGTCGAGGTAGTTGACCCCTTAGAATGGCGCGGCGTGTGGGATGGCGCGGTCGCGGTAGGGAAAGTGCAGGTCTTCGACTTGTGTGCGCTGTTGCAGGGGTGGCCCTTGTTGCAGGCCGAAGTGGCCTTCGCGCTGCATTAGCGCGATCTCTTGCTCGAGCTCCTGGGCCTTCTGCTCTTTGTCTCGTATCATTTGCCACACCTTGGCTTGTGCAGACACACGTTGGTGCTTGGCCTCAAGTATCTCTTTTTGCTTCTGGAGATTGCGGTTCTTGATGCGCAGGGAGCGCAGCTGTAGCTGTTCTTCTGCGGAGACGCCGATGACTTCGCCGTCCTCGGTGAGGTCCGTGCCCTCTGGTGGAGCAAAGTCTGGGGGAGGTTGCGGCTGTCCTTCAGGGCTGCAGGTGCGGTGAGCGTCATCTTCAGTAGCCTCTTGGTGGGTGGAGTGGGTGAGTGCGAGGGCCTTGCCCTTTTTTGCGGCCAGCAGTGCTGCCTTCGCAGCCTCGTCAGCCTTCGAGCTAGCTTTCTTGGGTGCCATCGCGGGTGGTTGTTTCGTAGCACGAACGGTGGGCGCCAAATGTTGGAACTTGCTCACTGGCGCAAGTTGATCCAACGGGGAGGTGTAGTAACGCAAACAGGGTTTCTGCACGTGATGGCAATAGCTCTGTTAATCTAGCCTCTCAAGGGCACTGTGCGGGGGTATTTATAGGTGTCTGGGTGCCCAGCATCCCGTGTTAAGGACGCATGTGCCCTCAGACACCTAGGTTATCCCCGGAATATTCCCATAAAGCAGGGTTACAGACCGTAATTACAGGGAGGCCTTTACAAATTAGGCCCGTAACGCACAACGGCCACGCAGGGCCTGTTACAATGGGCCGGATCACACGTGGGCCTCCATTCTGGACGAGGTCGCAGGATGAGACGACCTCGTCACAGGTCTTCGTCCGACAGCGTATGAGACGAAGGGTAAGTCTGCCCGCTGTCTTGTCACCGTTGGTGCAGCGAGTACGGCGAAGGCCTCGAGCGAAGGGTGGCGTCTTCGCCTTCGCCCCAACAAACACCAAAAATAAGCAATTAAAGACAATGAAGCTTAAAGTAACATGATCAATGGCATAGAACATGTGTATGATATAGATCAATCAAAGTTACGCGAATCTAAAACATTTAGCTCACTACGTAACCTACAAAACCTTTTCTCATCTAAAGGCTTGGTGAAGATATAGACTAGTTGGTTCTCGGTGCTAATGTGGTAAATATCGATATCTCCCCTTTGCTGGTGGTCTCTCAGGAAGTGATGCCGGATGTCTATGTGCTTAGTGCGGCTGTGTTCAACAGGATTATCCGCCAAGCGGATTGCAGTCTCATTGTCACATATGAGTGGGACTTTGCTCAGATTGTAGCCCAAGTTGTAACGCCCTGAATTTGGGGGTAGAATTTTTTCTTCTTTTTACTCACCAAATTCAGGCGTTACTCTCTTTCCTTTCCCGTTTTGCTCCTTCTCCCCAATTTTAAAGCAATATAGTGACGGGTGTCTGTGTCGTGCATAAACAAAACCTAAGTTGACATGAGTGTTGCATCATGCCGAAGCACATTTCTTTGTCTGATGTCGTGTTTAGTCGTGTGTTCGTCTCGCCCCGTTTCACATTTCGGTTCACAAATCGATCTTCCGATCTGTGGTTGTGCGTGCCGCGAGGTTTCGACCCGCGGTGTGACCCAGCCCGGCCTGATCCGGCCCGCGCGCCCCCGGCGCCCCACACCCCCTCCCCATGCGCCCCCTCCCCTCCTCCTCTCCCTCTCTCATTTGGATTTCCCGCACAGCAACCTCCCTCTCCCTCTCCCACCTCTCTCTCCCCATGGTGCCCTAGGGTTTGGAGACGACAATCACCGGAATTTGGACCCCGAGGTGAGCTCCCCTCCCCTCCTCTCTCTCTCTCTTCTCTTCCCCTCCCCCTTTCTTCTCCCCTGCGCCCCCCCCCCCGTTTTTCACTCCCTGCGCGCGCGGCCCCGGCGGCCCGGCTCCCTAGCGCGGGCGCGTGGCCTCAGCCCCCCGTCGCGTGGCTTTGGCCCCCAGTGCGTGGCCTCACCCCCCCTGCGCGGGCGCGGCTCCCCCGGCGCGTGGCCCCGGCCCCCTACGCGGGCGCGGCTCCCGCGGCGACGCGGCCCCGGCCCCGGCGCGCGGCTCCGGCCCCTGCGCGCGGCCTCGGCCCCCTCCGCGCGGCCGTCCTGGCCCCGTTGCGCGGCGTCCGACCCTCGGATTAGTTAGTTTCAAATTTAGTTTAATGAGCGTGTTGAGTCGCGCGCTTCGTCGCACGACGAATTGGTTTAGTCTCAGGTTTTATCAATGTGCTACGTCGCGCGCTTCGTCGCGCGACGATTCAATTTAAATTTGTGTTTATTAATGTGCTGCGTCGCGCGCTTCATCGCGCGACGATTCATTTTAAATTCGTATTTATTAAGGTGCGGTGTCGCGCACTTCGTCGCGCGATGATTCGTTTTAAATTCAGTTCAGTTGACATAAGCCGTCGTGCGTTTCGTCGCGCGACGCTTAATGTTTGTTTATAAAAGTAATGCACGAGTCTCACTGCGCGCCCCGTCGCGTGACAAGTCGTTTATTTCTTAATTCAATTTGAATGTTGCGTCGTGCGTCTCGCCGTGCGACCATTTCATTTGATTCACCTTTATCTTCTTATAATAATTAAATGTGGAACATGACCTTACTTTATGCTAAACGCAATGGACAAATTAATACCCTTCTGTTTAAACGAGTAGTTTAATTTATAATTATGTAACGTGATCGCTTCTCGACTGTAGACTCGACCGCTATTTTCTCTTTCTCGCTTAGTCGTAATTGCGAGCCCTACATTGAACGTGTGTTTAATTATTGCATTCTATTGTATGGTGTACTGTTCTTTTGTATTAAATGTGTGGAATGTATGTCTGAACTCGTATAGATAACGGTCAGTTGGTGGAGTCCGAAGGAGTTGCAGGTGAAGACCCTGAGCAGCAGTCGATTGGTGAAGGCAAGTGTCCCTTGACCTATCTTTGTCCTATACATTCTTTAATTCATCTCCCGCATTACACAGTTATACCTAAGGATTGACTAGCTTTTGTTATCCATGTCCTTGTTTACCTATTTGGGTTGGATTATTATTGTTAGCTTTATGCTATTGCTTAACATTAATCAATGAACATGATGAGAATTATCTATGATACGTTGTTTTCCCTCTTATTTATGATATTATACTTGTGGCATTTAAGGGGACTCGAGCGGTTTCTCGAGTGCCTCTCCATAAGGACCTGTTCGTTGGATGACCGCCCGGGAAAACAGTGCAACCATGAGGGTGGAGTGGGACGCCCTTAGCTGAGTAATTAGAGGAACCAGGGTGTAGTTCACTTAGCCGTCGTGCCGTCAATAGGGCTCGGTGTATGCGGCTCGCTCTGCCAAGGTTGATTTGTCCCTTGGGGAGGAGTGCGGTACATTTAGGAAACCTAACGGGCGGTTACAGCTGCAGGGAATCTTTGTAAAGGCTACGTAGTGATACCCTGCTGGGTCACCTTGGTAGTGATCAATGGAGAGTCATGACCTCTGGGCAGAAAGGGAAATCATGGCTTGTGGGTAAAGTGCGCAACCTCTGCAGAGTGTATGAAAAACTGATATATCAGCCGTGCTCGCGGTTATGAGCGGCCAAGGGAGCTCCAGTGATTAGTGGTACTTGATCAGAGATGTTTGGATTACAGGTGGCAACGAGATTGATGGTTTTTGGTATTGATTATGGTAATGGTAAGTGGTATTCTTTCCGTTTGGAAAGAGTACGTTTGGGTTAATAACGTGGGTTAATTCTAAAACTTGGCTTTCTCTACTAGTAATAATAATCTGACCAACTAAAAGCAACTGCTTGACTTACCCCCCACATAAAGCTAGTCCACTGCAGCCAAACAGGACACTTGCTGAGTATGTTGATGTGTACTCACCCTTGCGCTACACACCAAACCCCCCTTCCCCCAGGTTGTCCACATTTCAACCACTGCTCAGGAGAAGATGAAGCCGTGGGAGGAGACTTCCAGGAGTTCCAAGATTACGACGAGTTCTAGGCGTGGGTTAGCGGCAACCCCTAGTTGGCTGCCTATAAAGGCCACGTGTATCTACGTTTCTTTTCCGCACTTTGATTATTGTAAAGACTATGTAGATGTCTTAGACATATGATGTAATCGACTACTATTCCCCTTTTATATTATGATTTGAGCACTGTGTGATAATGTCCAGTTATGTAACTGCTGTGTACGTGAATTGCTGATCCTGGCATGTACATGGTTCGCATTCGGTTTGCCTTCTAAAACCGGGTGTGACATAGGTGGTATCAAAGCTGTGCTGACTGTAGGACCGCTAACCTAGAGTAGAATGGTCGTTCTAAGGATTATAGACCCCCACTATCACCTTGACTTTGGTATCCCTTCAAAAGTTGGTCATATCCATCAAACCTATGTTCTACTATATGTTATACCTTACTGAAAATTGTGTTTTATTCCAACCCTTCATTTCTTTATGGCTTACTTGCTGGTCATATTAGTTCTGTTCTCACTCTTATGCTTGTGGTGTCTTTTGTAGATGGCTCGTCTTAGACACACTGCACGGAAGTCCGTCATCCCCTTCTTGCCTTCTCGTCTCGCTGAGCGTCCGCTTCGCCGTCTAGTGACCGGTCAGTCCAACCACTTGGAGAGGCTGCACCACCGCCTGCATGAGGAGCAGGAACATCGACGATAGGAGCAGGAGCAGCAGGGCTCTTCTTTCTCGCTCCAGCAGGAGATAGAGTCTGTGAGGAGCTGCTCCCCTGTGCTTCCGCTGGAGGCACCCCCTGCACCACCACTGAGCGCCCTAGCCCCTGGAGTAGCTGCTGGAGGAGACCCAGATGACGAAGGTGGCGACAGCAGCTCGAGCCACGACATCAACCTTTCCGCCGACCAGGAGTTGGAAGGATGGGTTGCTCGACCCATCACTCGCGACGCTGCTCGCGGGTGTCACTTCCACGATGCGCTCGACACCCTGCTACGTCGGGCACTTGACCGGTGTACTTGTTCTATCGAGTATCGCTGTGTGGTCTTCCAGCATAGTCGCGGGGTCTACCTGGATCGCTGGGAGGTGACCTGCTTGGTGCGTTGTCCAGAGAACAGTCTCTAGGGTGCGGAGATCTGCTCAGAGCACTATTCCATCTCTAAGTGGGACTCAGCTGAGGCGGCCATGCAAGATGCCGCACGGCGTGCGCTTTCGCACTACTGCTTGGTTCTCGGCGGGGTAGCCGACGGTCTCAACCTGAAGTATTACCCCCGCCGTCCATCTGGCAGCACAGGAGGCGTGATTGTCTCACCTGCAGGTGAGGACAATCCTAGGTTGAGCAGCACAGTCAACCTAGCCGTCGTGCTAAACACGGAGTTGGACCATGCGCTAGACGAGCTGAGTAGGGCTCGTGCTGAGATCGTCCAGCTGCGGGCTGAGCGAGCGGAGCATCGTCACCTGGATGATGGCTCCCTTGCTCCTGCCGGGACCCAACACACGTACCGCTCACCTCGACGTGGACACCAGTCTTATGGCAACCCCGACTGCAAGACCAAGATAGATTTAGAACCATAGATCGTCAGTGTTGAGTCGTGTAATAAAATGCTTAATATAGAAGTTTTAGTCTTAGTCTCAGTCTCAATCTTAGCGTTAGTCTCGCTCTTAGTTAGTCTTAGTTAGACAGGGTAGTTTGCTTATCCTGTGCTTTTATGCTTGTTATGATGAACAATGTTGGAGTTGGATCTTTGTAATGACTGTCACCAGAGTGTGGGTATCCCCTGCATTCTGGTTTACCCGTTATATATTAATGAAATTAGTTAGCTAGTTGGGAAGCTCTTTCATTCCACTTTCCTCCTTTATCAGAGAAGCTATGTTGGTTTGTGTTGGAGATCAGTGAAGATGCTTATCTGTTCAGTATTGTGGAAGAATTCTATACTCTTTTCTTATGCTGCAAGATTTGCAAGATCAGTTCTGATGTGTGGTTGCATTCTGCAGATGTCCGAAAACAGGCGCAGGGGAGGAAGGCGTGCTCAGCAAGAGCAGGCAGCTCAACAGGATGAGGCACCCTAGCAACAACAGCTGCCACCCCCACCCCCGATGTCGATCGAGCAGATGTTCATGATGCAGACTCAGGTAGTTCAAGCCATCGGTCAGACTCTGACCACCATTCAGCAGCAGCAGCAGCCACCACCTCAGCCTCAGATGCCCAGGGACAAGCGTGCTGAATTCATGAGAGGTCATCCCCCAACGTTTGCCCACTCATCTGATCCCATGGATGCTGAAGATTGGCTGCGCACAGTGGAACGGGAGTTGCATACCGCTCAGTGTGATGACAGGGAGAAAGTTCTGTATGGTCCCCGTCTATTGAGAGGAGCAGCCCAGTCTTGGTGGGAGTCTTACCTCGCCACCCATGCCAACCTCGACACTATTACCTAGGAGGAATTCAGAAACAATTTCCATCAGTACCATGTTCCTGCAGGACTGATGACATTGAAGAAGGAGGAGTTCTTGGCGCTCAAACAAGGGCCGATGTCTGTCAGTGAGTACCGAGACAAGTTTCTACAGCTGTCCCGCTATGTTCCTGAGGATGTCAACACAGATGCTAAGAGGCAGTATCACTTCTTAAGAGGCTTAGTTGATCCCCTGCATTATCAGCTGATGAATCATACCTTCCCCACGTTTCAGCACCTGATGGATAGAGCAATCATGATAGAGAGGAAGCGCAAAGAGATGGAAGATCGCAAGCGCAAGATCAGTGGACCCCAGCCTGGAAGCAACAATCGCCCTCGTTTCTCAGGAAATCAACCTCAGTAGTTTAGGCAGAACCAGCGTCCACCTCAGCAGCAGCAGTTTCAGAAGCAGTACCCTCAGCACCAGCAGCAGAACCACCAGAACAATCAGTCAGGAGGAGGTCAGTTTCAGAGGCAGAATCAGCAGGCACCTCGCCTTCCTACCCTAGCAACCTAGCATAACAGTCAGGCAGCACCAGTTCAGGGTGGAAGCAGAGCATGTTTCCATTGTGGAGAGCAAGGCCATTGGGTGATGCAATGTCCGAAGAAGGCAGCCCAGCAGCAGTCAGGCCCCAATGCCCCAGCAAAGCAGAACGTGCCTCAGCCTGGAGCAGGCACCCGCTCTCAGCCGCGCTACAACCATGGGAGACTGAACCACTTGGAGGCTGAAGCAGTCCAGGAAAACCCCAGCATGACAGTAGGTATGTTTCCAGTCGACTTCTATATTGCAGAAGTGTTATTTGATACTGGAGCAATGCATTCTTTCATTACTGCATCATGGGTAGAAGCACATAATCTTCCAATTACTACCATGTCAACCCCCATTCAAATTGATTCAGCCGGTGGTAGAATTCGAGCGGATAGCATTTGCTTGAATGTAAGTGTGGAAATAAGGGGGATAGCGTTTCCCGCTAATCTCATAGTAATGAGTAGTCAGGGAATAGATGTCATCCTAGGGATGAATTGGCTAGATAAATATCAGGCAGTTATCAGTTGTGATAAGAGGACAATTAAGTTGGTGTCCCCACTAGGAGAGGAAGTGGTGACCAAGTTAGTCCCGCCTGAGCCGAAGAAAGGAAGTTGTTATCAGATGGCTGTTGATAGCAGTGAAGCAGACCCAATTGAGATTATCAAGGTTGTGTCCGAGTTCCCAGATGTGTTTCCAAAGGACTTACCAGGTATGCCACCAGAGCGGAAAGTTGGGTTTGCTATAGAGCTTTTTCCTGGAACCGCCCCCATCTTTAAGAGAGCTTACATAATATCTGGACCTGAGTTGGTTGAACTCAAGAAGCAAATCGATGAGCTGTCAGAGAAAGGTTACATCCAGCCAAGCACCTCGCCTTGGGCCGCCCTTGTTCTATTCGTGGAGAAGAAAGACAACACCAAAAGGATGTGTATCGATTATCGAGCTCTGAATGAGGTCACCATCAAGAACAAGTACCCCTTGCCCAGAATAGAAGATCTGTTCAACTAGTTGAGAGGAGCCAGCGTGTTCTCAAAGATAGATCTGAGGTCAGGTTACCATCAGCTTAGGATCCAACCTTCAGACATTCCGAAGACGACATTCATTACCAAGTATGGGTTGTACGAGTTCACCGTGATGTCTTTTGGCCTAACTAATGCGCCAGCCTTCTTCATGAATCTGATGAACAGTGTATTCATGGATTATCTTGACAAGTTTGTGGTGGTATTCATCGATGATATTCTTATATATTCTCAAAGCGAGGAAGAGCATGCAGATCACTTGAGGATGGTATTACAGAGATTGCGAGAGCACCAGCTGTATGCAAAGTTGAGCAAGTGTGAGTTCTGGATCAGTGAAATCCTGTTCTTGGGTCACATAATAAACAAAGAAGGATTGGTTGTGGATCCGAAGAAAGTGGCAGACGTTCTAAACTGGAAAGCACCGACAGATGCTCGAGGAATCAAGAGTTTCATTGGAATGGCCGGATATTATCGGCGATTCATCGAAGGGTTTTCGAAGATTGTGAAACCGATGACAGCGTTGCTAGGCAACAAAGTTGAGTTCAAGTGGACCCAGAAATGTCAAGAGGCCTTCGAAGCACTCAAAGAGAAGTTGACTACAGTGCCTATTTTAGTCTTACCTGATGTGCACAAGCCCTTCTCGGTGTATTGTGATGCTTGTTACACTGGTTTGGGATGTGTGTTGATGCAGGAGGGAAGAGTTGTGGCCTACTCGTCCCGACAGCTGAAGGTTCATGAGCAGAATTACCCAATCCATGACCTAGAGTTGGTAGCAGTGGTTCACACACTGAAGACATGGAGGCACTATATGTATGGACAGAAATGTGATGTTTACACAGACCACAAGAGTCTGAAGTACATATTCACTCAGTCAGAGCTGAATATGAGGCAACAAAGATGGTTAGAGTTGATCAAGGATTATGAATTGGAGATTCATTACCATCCAGGCAAAGCGAATGTAGTGGCAGATGCCTTGAGCAGGAAGAGTAAAGTCAATCTGATGGTCGCTCATCCGATGCCTTATGAGTTGGCCAAAGAGTTTGACAGGTTGACCCTTGGATTTCTGAACAATATGCGAGGAGTGACCGTTGAGCTAGAGCCTACCCTAGAGCGGGAAATCAAAGAAGCATAGAGGAATGATGAGAAGATCAGTGAAATCCGACGACTGATTCTGGAAGGCAAAGGCAAAGATTTTTGAGAAGATGCAGAAGGTGTGATATGGTTCAAAAACCGCTTGTGTGTTCCCAATATCCAATCTATTCGGGAGTTGATCCTCAAGGAAGCTCATGAGTCAGCTTGTTTGATACACCCTAGAAGTGAGAAAATGTATCGGGATCTGAAGAAGAAATTCTGGTGGTACAGAATGAAAAGGGAGATCGCAGAGCATGTGGCTATTTGTGACAGTTGTCAAAGGATCAAGGCAGAGCATCAGAGGCCAGCTGGATTGTTGCAACCGTTGCAAATTCCTCATTGGAAATGGGATGAAATCGGTATGGATTTCATAGTCGGATTGCCTCGCACTCGAGCCGGCTACGATTCCACTTGGGTAGTAGTGGACCGCTTGACCAAGTTAGCCCACTTCATACCTTTCAAGACCAACTACAGCAGTGCAGTATTGGCAGAGTTGTGCATGTCCCGGATCGTTTGTCTTCATGGTGTGCCAAAGAAGATAGTGTCAGACAGAGGAACATAGTTCACCTCTCATTTCTGATAGCAGTTGCATGAAGCTTTGGGTACACATTTGAATTTCAGCTCAGCTTATCATCCACAGACAGATGGTCAGACCGAAAGAACCAATCAAATCCTTGAAGACATGTTGAGAGCTTGTGCTTTGCAAGATCAGTCCGGATGGGACAAAAAGCTACCTTATGCAGAATTCTCTTATAACAACAGTTACCAGGTCAGCTTGAAGATGTCACCATTTCAGGCGCTTTATGGGAGGAGTTGTAGAACTCCGTTGCAATGGGATCAGCCTGGAGAAAAGCAAGTGTTCGGGCCAGACATTCTGCTTGAAGTTGAAGAGAACATCAAGATGGTTCGGGAGAATCTGAAGATAGCGCAGTCAAGGCAGCGAAGCTATGCAGACACCAGAAGAAGAGAGCTGAGTTTCAAAGTCAGAGATTTTGTCTACCTGAAAGTGTCACCGATCAGAGGAGTCAGAAGATTTGGAGTCAGAGGCAAGCTAGCGCCCCGCTATGTCGGTCCATATCAGATTCTCGCAAGGCGTGGAGAAGTGGCCTATCAGCTCAGTTTACTAGAAGGTTGGTCCGTAGTGCATGATATCTTTAATGTGTCTCAGTTGAAGAAATGTTTGCGTGTGCGAGAAGAGCAGTTGCCAGTGGAAGGTCTTGAGGTCCAGGAGGACTTGACCTATATAGAGAAGCCAGCGCAGATTCTTGAGATGGTAGACAGAGTCACTCGAAGGAAGACAATCAGAATGTGCAAAGTCAGATGGAGTCACCACTCTGAGGAGGAAGCAACCTAGGAGCGTGAAGATGATCTGATGGCCAAGTACCCCGAACTCTTTGCTGGCCAACCTTGAATCTCGAGGGCGAGATTCTTTTAAGGGGGATAGGTTTGTAACGCCCTGAATTTGGGGGTAGAATTTTTTCTTCTTTTTACTCACCAAATTCAGGCGTTACTCTCTTTCCTTTCCCGTTTTGCTCCTTCTCCCCAATTTTAAAGCAATATAGTGACGGGTGTCCGTGTCGTGTATAAACAAAATCTAAGTTGACATGAGTGTTGCATCATGCCGAAGCACATTTCTTTGTCTCATGTCGTGTTTAGTCGTGTGTTCGTCTCGCCTCGTTTCGGATTTCGGTTCACGAATCGATCTTCCAATCTGTGGTTGTGTGTGCCGCGAGGTTTCGACCCACGGTGTGACCCAGCCCGGCCTGGTCCGGCCCAGTCCGGCCCGCGCGCCCCCGGCGCCCCACACCCCCTCCCCATGTGCCCCCTCCCCTCCTCTCCCTCTCTCATTTGGAATTCCCGCGCAGCAACCTCCCTCTCCCTCTCCCACCTCTCTCTCCCCGTGGTGCCCTAGGGTTTGGAGACGGCAATCACCGGAATTTGGACCCCGAGGTGAGCTCCCCTCCTCTCTCTCTCTCTTCTCTTCCCCTCCTCCTTTCTTGTCCCCTGCGCCCCACCCCCGTTTTTCCCTCCCTGCGCACGCGCTCCCCGCGGGCGCGGCCTTGGCGGCCTGGCTCCCCGGCGCGGGCGCGCGGGCACGGCCCCCCGGCGCGTGGCTTCAGCCCCCGGCGCGCGGCCTCGGCCCCCTGCGCGGGCGCGGCTCCCCCGGCGCGCGGCCCCGGCACCCTGCGCGGGCGCAGCTCCCCTGGCGGCGCGGCCCCGGCCCCGGCGCGTGGCCTTGGCCCCCCTGCGTGCGGCCGTCCTGGCCCTGTTGCGCGGCGTCCGACCCTCGGATTAGTTAGTTTCAAATTTAGTTTAATGAGCGTGTTGAGTCGCGCGCTTCGTCGCGCGACGAATTGGTTTAGTCTCATGTTTTATCAATGTGCTACGTCACGCGCTTCGTCGCGCGACGATTCAATTTAAATTTGTGTTTATTAATGTGCTGCGTCGCGCGCTTCATCGCGCGACGATTCATTTTAAATTCGTATTTATTAAGGTGCGGTGTCACGCACTTCGTCGCACGACGATTCGTTTTAAATTCAGTTCAGTTGACATAAGCCGTCGTGCGTTTCGTCGCGCGACGCTTAATGTTTGTTTATAAAAGTAATGCACGAGTCTCACTGCGCGCCCCGTCGCGCGACAAGTCGTTTATTAATTCAATTTGAATGCTGCGTCGCGCGTCTCGCCGTGCGACCATTTCCTTTGATTCACCTTTATCTGCTTATAATAATTAATTGTGGAACATGACCTTACTTTATGCTAAACGCAATGGCCAAATTAATACCCTTCTATTTAAACGAGTAGTTTAATTTATAATTGTGTAATGTGATCGCTTCTCGACTGTAGACTCGACCGCTATTTTCTCTTTCTCGCTTAGTCGTAATTGTGAGCCCTGCGTTGAACGTGTGTTTAATTATTGCATTCCATTATATGGTGTACTGTTCTTTTGTATTAAATGTGTGGAATGTATGTCTGAACTCGTATAGATAACGGTCAGTTGGTGGAGTCCGAAGGAGTTGCAGGTGAAGACCCTGAGCAGCAGTCGATTGGTGAAGGCAAGTGTCCCTTGACCTATCTTTGTCCTATACATTCTTTAATTCATCTCCCGCATTACACAGTTATACCTAAGGATTGACTAGCTTTTGTTATCCATGTCCTTGTTTACCTATTTGGGTTGGATTATTATTGTTAGCTTTATGCTATTGCTTAACATTAATCAATGAACATGATGAGAATTATCTATGATACACTGTTTTCCCTCTTATTTATGATATTATACTTGTGACATTTAAGGGGACTCGAGCGATTTCTCGAGTGCCTCTCCGTAAGGACCTGTTCGTTGGATGACCGCCTGGGAAAACAGTGCAACCATGAGGGTGGAGTGGGACGCCCTTAGCTTAGTAATTAGAGGAACCAGGGTGTAGTTCGCTTAGCCGTCGTGCCATCAATGGGGCTCGATGTATGCGGCTCGCTCTACCAAGGTTGATTTGTCCCTTGGGGAGGAGTGCGGTACATTTAGGAAACCTAAAGGGCGGCTACAGCTCCGGGGAATCTTTGTAAAGGCTACGTAGTGATACCCTGTTGGGTCACCTTGGTAGTGATCAATGGAGAGTCATGACCTCCGGGCAGAAAGGGAAATCACGGCTTGTGGGTAAAGTGCGCAACCTCTGCAGAGTGTATGAAAAACTGATATATCAGCCATGCTCGCGGTTATGAGCGGCCAAGGGAGCTCCAGTGATTAGTGGTACTTGATCAGAGATGTTTGGATTACAGGTGGCAAGGAGATTGATTGTTTTTTGTATTGATTATGGTAATGGTAAGTGGTATTCTTTCTGTTTGGAAAGAGTATGTTTGGGTTAATAACGTGGGTTAATTCTAAAACTTGGCTTTCTCTACTAGTAATAATAATCTGACCAACTAAAAGCAACTGCTTGACTTACCCCCCACATAAAGCTAGTCCACTGCAGCCAAACAGGACACTTGCTGAGTATGTTGATGTGTACTCACCCTTGCTCTACACACCAAACCCCCCCCTTCCCCTAGGTTGTCCGCATTTCAACCACTGCTCAGGAGAAGATGAAGCCGTGGAAGTAGACTTCCAGGAGTTCCAAGATTACGACGAGTTCTAGGCGTGGGTTAGCGGCAACCCCCAGTCGGCTGCTTGTGAAGGCCGCGTGTATCTACGTTTCTTTTCTGCACTTTGATTATTGTAAAGACTATGTGGATGTCTCAGACATATGATGTAATCGACTACTATTCCCCTTTTATATTATGATTTGAGCACTGTGTGATGATGTCCAGTTATGTAACTGCTGTGTACGTGAATTGCTGATCCTGGCACGTACATGGTTCGCATTTGGTTTGCCTTCTAAAACCGGGTGTGACAGAAGTCCCGGAGGGTTTGCCTCATCTAAAGTAGTTGCGTGCAACACTGTCTTGCGGCAACATACTCGGCCTCAGCGGTGGATAGGGCAACAGATGTTTGTTTCTTAGAGCTCCAAGAAACCAGGGACCTTCCCAGAAATTGACAAGTCCCTGGTGTGCTCTTCCTATCAACCTTGCACCCGGCATAATCGAAGTCTGAGTATCTGATTAAGTCAAAGGTAGACCCCTTTGGATACCAAATCCCGAAGCAAGGCGTAGAAACTAAATATCTAAGAATTCGCTTAACGGCCACAGGGTGACACTCCTTGGGGTCAAATTGAAATCTAGCACACATGCATACACTAAGCATTATATCCGGTCTACTAGCACAAAGATAAAGTAATGATCATATCATTGACCTGTATGCCTTTTGATCAACGGACTTAACTCCTTTGTTGAGGTCCAGATGTCTGTCCGTTCCCATAGGTGTCTTTGCGGGATTTGCATCCTTCATCCCAAACCTCTTGAGAAGATCTTGAGTGTACTTCATTTGGGAGATGAAGGTGCCTTCCTTGAGTTGCTTCACTTGAAATCCAAGGAAGTAGTTCAACTCGCCCATCATTGACATCTCAAACTTTTGCATCATCACCCTGCTAAACTCCTCACAAGACTTTTGATTAGTAGAACCAAATATAATGTCATCGACATATATTTGGCATACAAAGAGATCACCATTACAAGTCTTTATGAATAGAGTAGGATCAGCTTTCCCAACCTTGAAAGCATTAGCAATAAGAAAATCTCTAAGGCATTCATATCATGCTCTTAGGGCTTGCTTATGTCCATAGAGCGCCTTAGAGAGCTTGTAGACGTGGTCGGGATACCTGTCATCCTCAAAGCCAGGGGGTTGTTCCACGTATACCTCATCCTTGATTGATCCATTGAGGAAGGCGCTCTTCACGTCCATTTGGAACAGCTTAAAAGAATGGTGAGCAGCATAGGCCAATAAAATCCAAATTGATTCTAGCCTAGCTACAGGAGCAAAAGTCAATATCCAAACCTGCGACTTGGCAATAACCTTTTGCCATAAGTCGAGCCTTGTTTCTTGTCACCACTCCATGTTTGTCTTGCTTGTTGTGGAACACCCATTTGGTTCCCACAACGTTTTGCCTTGGACGTGGCACCAGGCTCCAAACTTCATTCCTCTTGAAGTTGTTGAGCTCTTCCTGCATGGCCAACACCTAGTCCGGATCCTATAAGGCTTCTTCTACCCTAAAACGCTCAATAGAAGAAACAAACGAGTAATGCTCACAAAAATTTGCTAATCATGAGCGAGTTGTTACTCCCTTGCTGATGTCACCTAGAATTTGATCCACTGGATGATTTCTTTGGATCGTCGACCGGACTTGAGTTGGAGGGGCCCGTGATGCTTCTTCCTCCTTATCTTGTTCTTCATGTGCCCCCCTTGATCCTGCCCTTCTTCTTGAGGTACCTGTTCATCGTCTTGAGTTGGGGGATGCACCATCATAGAGGAAGAAGGTTGATCTTATTCTTGCAGTTCCTGTGGTCGCACATCACCTATCGCCATTGTTCGCATTGCGGCCGTCGAAACCTCATCTTCATCTACATCATCAAGATCAACTTGCTCTCTTGGAGAGCCATTAGTCTTATCAAATACAATGTCGCTAGAGACTTCAACCATTCTAGATGATTTGTTGAAGACCCTATACGCCTTTGTATTTGAGTCTTATCCTAGTACAAAACCTTCTACCGCTTTGGGAGCAAACTTTGAATTCCTACCTTTCTTTACCAGAATGTAGCATTTTCTCCCAAATACACGAAAGTAGGAAACATTAGGTTTGTTACCAGTTAAGAGTTCATATGACGTCTTCTTGAGGAGGCGATATAGATAGAGCCGGTTTATGGCATGGCAGGCTGTATTCACAGCTTCCGACCAAAACCGCTCAGGCATCTTGTGTTCTCCAAGCATCGTCCTTGCCATATCGATTAGCGCCTTGTTCTTCCTCTCTACCACCCCATTTTGTTGTGGTGTGTAGGGAGCGAAGAACTCGTGCTTGATGCCTTCCTCCTCAAGATATTCTTCAACTTGTAGATTCTTGAACTCGGACCCATTATCGCTTCTTATCTTCTTCACCTTTAGCTCAAATTCATTTTGAGCTCTCCTTAGGAAGCGCTTTAGGGTTCCTTGGGTTTCGGATTTGTCCTACAAAAATAACACCCAACTGAAGCAGGAAAAATCATCAACTATAACAAGACCATACTTACTTCCCCCGATGCTGAGATAAGCAACGGGGCCGAAGAGATCCATGTGGAGGAGTTCCAGTGGTCTTGTTGTTGTCATCACGTTCTTGTTTTGATGAGAGCTTCCCACCTGTTTCCCTGCTTGGCACGCTGCACAAGGTCTGTCTTTCTCAAAACAGACATCGGTTAGTCTAACACATGATCTCCCTTTAGAAGTTATGAAGGTTCTTTATCCCAACATGTGCTAGACGGCGGTGCCAAAGCCAACCTATATTAGTCTTAGCGATTAAGCATGCATCTAGATCGACATTCTCCTTTGAGAAATCTACTAAATAGATCTTGTCATCTAATACACCCTTAAAGGCTAATGAACCATCACTCCTAAAGACAAATACATCAATATTTGTAAATAAACAATTATAGCCCATATTACACAATTGACTTACAGATAATAAATTATACCCGGGCGATTCTACTAAAAACACATTAGAGATTGAATGCTCGGAAGTGATGGCTATCTTGCCTAAGCCTTTAACCTTGCCTTGATTCCCATCTCCAAAGATGATGGTGTCTTGGGAATCCCTATTCTTGACGTAGGAAGTAAACATTTTCTTCTCCCTGTTATGTGGTTTGTGCATCCGCTATCAATAATCTAGCTTGAGCCCCCGGATACATAAACCTGCATGGAAATTAAGCTTGGGCTTTAGGTACCCAACTCTTGTTGGGTCCTACAAGGTTAGTTACAACAGATTTTGGAACCCAAATGCAAGTTTTGTCTCTCTTGCATTTAGATCCCAGCTTTCTAGCAACTACTTTAGCATTTTTACATGACAAAACAAATGAAGCATCACATGTCTGGTAAATAGTAGGTGGACTAGTGCATACTTTCCTAGGCACATAAGAAACAGCATGATTATGCCTGGTCCTATTTCTACCATGAGTAAAAGAGGAACTAGATGCGAACATAGCAAGAGAATTAAATGCGGCATCATGATATACATGAGAAACAATCTTATTACAACGCCTATCATTATGAGCACGACTAGTAAATTTCTTATTATAAAGGTAGGCATGGTTCTTTTGAGAACTACTAGCCATAGGAGCCTTCCCTTTCTCCTTGTTGAGATTGGAAGTTCTATGGCTTGTCATGTTCTTGGTCTCCTTTTGGAAACCAAGTCCATCCTTAATAGAGGGGTGTCTACCAATGGTGTAGGCATCCCTAGCAAACTTTAGTTTCTCATAGCTGTCTTTGCAAGTCTTAAGTTGAGCATTAAGACTTGCAACATCATTGTTTAACTTGACAATAGTAGAAGCATGTTCATTGCAAGCATCAACATCAAAATCTTTACATCTATTGCAGATGACAACATGCTCTACACATGAACTAGCTATATTAACTTTTTCTAGCTTAGCATTTAAATCATAATTCAAAGTTTTGAGACTAGAAATAGAATCATGACATGTAGACAGTTCAGAGGATAATATTTCATTTTTCTTAACTTCTAGAGCAAGAGATTTTTGAACACTAATGAACTTATCATGTTCCTCATACAAAATATCTTCTTGTTTTTCTAGCAATCTATCCTTTTCATTAAGAGCATCAATTAACTCATTTATTTTGTCTACCTTAGATCTATCTAATCCTTTAAATAAAATAGTATAATCTATTTCATCAGCAGACGATTCCTCATCGCTAGAAGAAGAATATTTAGGAGTATCTCAAATACGTACCTTTTTCTCCTTAGCCATGAGGCACGTATGTCGTTCGTTGGGGAAGAGTGAAGATTTGTTGAAGGCCGAGGCAGCTAGTCCTTCGTCATCGGAGTCGGATGAAGAACAGTCGGAGTCCCATTCCTTCCCAATGTGCGCCTCGCCCTTCGCCTTCCTATAGTTCTTCTTTTTCTCCTTCTTCCCTTTCTTCTCTTGTGTCTGGTCATCATCATTCTCGAGACATTATGCAATAAAATGACCAGACTTACCGCACTTGAAGCAGGAGCACTTTCCCCTTGATTTGTTCTTGTTGGGGTACTCCTTGCGTCCCTTCAAGACGGTCTTGAATCGCTTGATGATGAGCGTCATCTCATCCTCATTGAGCCCGGCAGCCTCCACTTGTGCTACCTTGCTAGGTAGCGCCTCCTTGCTGCTTGTTGCTTTGAGAGCAACGGGTTGCGACTCGTGGAGAGGAAGTGGTCCATTTAGAGCGTCGTCCACATATCTTGCCTCCTTCACCATCATGCGCCCGCTTACGAATTTTCCGAGGATTTCCTCGGACGTCATCTTGGTATACCTAGGGTTTTCACAAATAATATTTACAAGATGGGGGTCAATAACAGTAAATGACCTAAGCATGAGTCGGACGATGTCATGATCTGTCCATCTTGTACTCCCGTAGCTTCAGATTTTGTTAACAAGGGTCTTGAGCCTGTTGTATGTCTATGTTGGCTCCTCTCCCCTTATCATCGCGAATCTACCCAGCTCGCCTTCCACCAGTTCCATTTTGGTGATCATGGTGGCATCATTACCCTCGTGAGAAATTTTGAGGGTGTCCCATATTTGTTTGGTGTTGTCCAAGTCGCTGACCTTGTTATATTCATCCCTGCATAGAGATGCTAGCAAAACAGTAGTGGCTTGGGCATTTTTATGTATTTGTTCATTGATGAACATAGGGTTATCAGTACTATCAAAATGCATTCCATTTTCTATAATTTCCCAAATGCTAGGATGGAGGGAAAATAAGTGATTAAGCATTTTATGACTGCAAAATGAGTAATCATCTCCATCAAAGTGTGGGGGTTTTCCAAGTGGAATAGAGAGTAAATGAGCATTTGAATTGTATGGGATGCGAGAATAATCAAAAGAATAGTTTTGGTTAACCATTTTCTTTTTCGACAAAGAATCTTCATCGTCGTCATCCCTTAGTGAAGAAGAGGAGGCGTCGCTGTCGTAGTAGATGATCTTCTTAATGCGCCTCTTCTTCTTCTCATCCCTCTTCTTGTGACTTGAGCCAGAGTCAGCGGGCTTGTCGTCTCTTGACTCGTTGAAGAGGGACTCCTTTTCCTTTTCCTTATCGTTGATCACCATCCCCTTACCCTTAGGATCTATCTCTTCGGGCGGTTAGTCCCATGAATGAAGAGTACGACTCTAATACCAATTGAGAGCACCTAGAGGGGGTGAATAGATTATCCTGTAAAATCAAATACTAAATAGCACAAACTTGGTTTATAAATGTTAGAAAGATTGAAGCCAAAAGTTGTTTAAGCTAGAACTCTTCACTTGATTGTTCCTTTAGAGTGAGTATTGAACTAAGGAACAATAGCACAAGTGATTAAGCGAGAACTCGAGAGAAGAAACAAATCACACAAAAGAGCGACGCAAGAGACACGGTAATTTTATCCCATGGTTCGGCCAAGTATAACACTTGCCTACTTCCATGTTGTGGCGTCCCAATGGACGAGGGTTGCACTCAACCCCTTTCAAGTGATCCAATGATCCACTTGAATACCACGGTTTATTCCTTATAGTAGTTTTCCCGTTTGTGAGGAATCTCTACAAGTTGGAGCCTCTCACCCTTACAATGTTAATCACAACATAAAGCACAAGAGTAAGGGAGGGACAGAAACACACACAAGACTCGAATCGCAGCAAACAGACGCACACAAGTCAAGACGTGAGCACATAAACACGGCGCAGGGAGTTTACAACTAAAACAGTGCTCAAATCTCAAACACGATGATCCGATTGCGTGGTTGCGGAGTCTAGGTGTCTTAGTATGTTTAGTGAATGCTTGGTGTAGTGCTCCATACGCCTAGGGGTCTCTTTTATAGCCCTAAGGCAGCTACGAGCCGTTGGAGATCTATTTGGAAGGCAATTCTTGCCTTCTGTCAAGTGGCGCACCGGACAGTCTGGTGCACCACCGGACATGAACAGTGCATGTCCGGTGCCCGATCTCCTTCCTTTTCTGGCGAAGCTGACCATTAGACCTTCAGTCCCCTTGGCACACCAGACACTGTCTGGTGCACACCAGACAGTCCGATGCGACCAAGTGACCGTTGGCCCGGGCCACTGTCGTCCGTTGATCGCACTGTCGACCGTTGGCTGCAGACGTCGTTGGCTCACCGGACAGTTCGGTGATTTTTAGCCACTTTGCCCACGCCAATTCCCGAGAGCAGTGACTTCACTGTAGATCCAGCCTATGCACCGGACACTGTCCGGTGCGCCATCGGACAGTCCGGTGCATCACAGGCTGATGCAAGTCTTGGTTAGACTTAGCCAAACTTCTCCAATCCATTTCTACTTTTCTTGACAAGGTTCCTAGCACTTAGAGAAATATGTTAGTATCCAAAACCAATTTATTAACGCTAGAGACATACCTTGATTCTTGATTTGCACTTCTTTAACATTTAGCACGTATGAACTAAAACCACTATGTGTTGGGCACATTTCCCTTTCAGAGTCATAAAATGCGTAGTCACTTATTTTCTCTCCATCCTAGCATTTGGGAAATTGTAGAAAATGGAATGCATTTTGATAGTACTGATAACCCTGTGTTTATCAATGAACAAATACATAAAAATGCCCAAGCCACTACTATTTTGCTAGCATCTCTATGCAGAGATGAATACAACAAAGTGAGTGGCTTGGACAATGCCAAGCAAATCTGGGATACTCTCAAGATCTCTCACAAGGGTAATGATGCCACCATGATTACCAAGATGGAACTAGTGGAAAGCGAGCTGGGGAGGTTCGCTATGATAATGTAACACTCTGAAATCCTATTCTAGGATTTAGTGTAACTTTTCAAATGATCTAAACCAAGATGTCTTTTAATAGAATATTCTTACCTTTAAAAAAATATTTTTCCTAAAACAAATAAATGGTAATGTTAATCTTTGAGCGTTCATTTTTGAAACTCAAAAAATAAGTAATGGATTAAACCTTCATTAACTATTGGTCTTTTATGAATCGCGTATTATAGAAGCAATTATTTAAATAAAAAATAAGTAAGTAAATAAAATATGTACTTACATCACGTCGGGTCTTTGAGTTGTGCATTTGGTGTGAATTTAAATATCAAAACCCAGTTGAATTTGAAAACTTTTAGTACGACACTGAACACAGGAAAGAAAGAGAAATAGGAAAAAAAATGAAGAAGAAATCAGCTTATCTTCTCCACGGATGGGCTCCTGTTGTTTCCGTACTCCTAGCCAAGAGAAAAATTCCGGGAGCAACCAAACTCCGTAACAACCGTCAGGCTCCTGACTGATTGCGGGGTCTCTAGGGAGCGCGAGATCCATCGTCTGTGGCAGCTGTCTAAACCTGCGTGCAAGGTTCTGGGATCGATATGGCGATAGCCCCAGTGCTCGGACTCATCTTCTTCGCTCTTCCGATTTCCGAAGACGCCACCACCGCCGGGGAATCCGCGCGTGGATCGCTAGCGACCAACGGGATCCGCGGAATCCATTCGCTACCGCCTGGGATTTCTCTCCATCCGGCTCGTGACCCGTTCCTCTCCGCGCCCATAAATAGCGCCTGCCAGACGCCGTGATTCATGGCGAGCACCCTCAGGTGGCTGGGTTCCTCCGTCGTGCCCCTGCCACTCTGCTCTTCCCTCCGCCTCTCCAGCTGCGCCTCAACACCCGGCCATGGCGCCCTGGTGGCTGCAGCGTGCCCCTAATACACCCGCCGCAAACACTAGCTCATGCAGTGGAAAGTGAAGCTTCCGCCGCTGCCATCCAACTCTGCCAGAGGGTCGCCCCAGCCCTAGAAAATAGTATAGATCGAGCACGCGCTTGCATAGGTTCCGAATCCATGTGGTTGAGGGAGCAGCCCGCCTCTGGGGCCCTGGAATTTCTTGTCGCCGCGGAACTCCGCCCAAATCTGTGCTCCATCGTGGACCGCGGTCTCTGTGTAACGATCGACGGTAAGACAACTCCTATCGATTTCGCCTTCCTGTCCTCTGTGTGTAACACCGGCTTTTCACGGGGATTTTGCGCTAGGGCGAGTGATGGCCATTCTCCGGTGGGGCACCACCGCTGGTCGTGTTCGCGCCGCCGCTTGGTCAGTGTCGGGGAGAATAAGAAAGGTGGGCTGTCGGATCGGCAAGACAGGGCTGAGGTTAACTCACGTAGAAACAAACTCTGGCCATTGGATCCTTGTCGGACGGTTCAGATTAAAACACTGGTACCTTCTCGCTCTAGTGAACCCTAACCAGTGATCTGTGCATCTACGATCCAGATTTGGTATTGGGCATACCTCTTCAGTGTGCAGACCAGAACCGTTGATCTGCAGGCATGCGGTCGAGATTAGATCAGAACGTATTCCTTCGCATGATCCAATCTGGACCATGGATTCGAGATCGGGCGCGCGTGGTCGACTCGGGGTTGTTTTATATCTGGGCCCTCGGCTTTTGATCGGACGACACATATTGACTCATACCCCTTCACCGAGGCAAACTTTCTAAAGAGTCGGAAAATTTTGAAACTAACCCGTCGTCCACTCTGTGTAAAATAATTACAACCGTGCCCAGACATTTACGTAGTGAACCCTAGGCTCTCTGGTATTTGTGAGCGCGGTCCAGACAGCGAATAAAATCAGGGAAATTCATTTATAAAATGATTTTAATGTAAAAATAATTATAGGAACTTGTGTAAATCCTAGAAAATTCATTTTAACTCCTTTCTAGTCTGTTTCAGTTCCTATAATTTCATAATAATATTGTCTACAACTGAGTAACACTGTTCTAGCATGAAAACCATATTAAAATTTATCCCGCAATTATTTTTGTACCAAACACATAAACATTTAGAAATTCATAACTTATAATCCATAACTCTAAATTGATTCATTCCAGTGGCATTAATTTTATTTAAATATTTTCTATCACCTAGTACCTTTGTCTAACCATGAAACTTGATTTAAAATTATGCACATGAATAACTCTATTCTAGGTATTAAATAACTTCAGAAATTCATAACTTAATAATCGTAGCTCCGAATTTAGTGGTTCTTGTTTCTACGATCTTGTTACGCCACGTAGAATATTATTATGCAATTTATTCTTATGTTTGGTGTGATGTTAATTTTGCCTATACCATGTTTGTCTGTATTGCTACGTTTAGCAGTGAGGTCACGTGTCACCTGAAGAGCAAGTTGGTACCTGGAATCTCAAGTCCTAGGCAAGTTGTGCCCTTGATCACTTTTTTTACCCAGTCATATTCTAATTAATCATAATGATCTGCATAGGTTAATTTTGATGGGACCCAATAGGTTACCCTAGTTTGACTATCTTTATACCTTGTTCACCACTGAATTTTTGGGTAGTACCTGCTATTGCTTTATGTGGTTTTGGGTATAGAGATACATCTTATTCATGATTATATTTTATTATCAGTTATTATTTACTGTTCATGATAAGATCATTATGTTAATTGGAACATGGAGAACCACCCGGGAAAACAGTGCTACCACAAGGGTTTAATGGGACGCCCTTGGCTGACTAACTAGGAAAGCTAGTGGAGGACTACCTTACCCGAAAGGGGCAAGGGCAGTAGGGGAGTGGTCAGTGTAGGGAGGTCCTCGGGTTGATTTTGCTGCGATGGCGGTCAGATGAGGGATTCCTGCATTGGAGCTTCCTATAAACTGTAGCGGGTTTTCTGAAGCTAGTGGAACTTTATAAAGGCCTCATAGTGTTACCCTGCCTCGCCTCCTCGGTAGAGGTGTATGGGATTGGCCGTCTCTTGGCAGATGGGTAACATGACTTGTGGGTAAAGATGCGCAACCTCTGCAGAGTGTAAAACTGGTATACTAGCCGTGCTCACGGTCATGAGCAGTTCGGACACTCACATGATTAGTTTATGGAACTAAATTCAATTTGTCATATGCATTGCATCACAGGTGTTGTTACTACTTTTGTTCTACTACTTAATTGGGTTGGTATTTACTTATACTTAGTAATTGCTAATAAAATTTTGACCAACTTTAAAAGCAATGCTCAGCTTCAACCATCTCCTTTGGTAAGCCTTACACTTCACGTGAGCTCCCACCTTTGGCGAGTTCATGCACATTATTCCCCACAACTTGTTGAGCTATGAACGTATGTGAGCTCACTCTTGCTGTCTCACACCCCCCATAGGTCAAGAACAGGTACCACAGGATGAGGCGCATGGAGGATGTTGTGATGTGATCGTGAGAGGTCTAGGTCGTCGTCTCCCAGTCAACTTTGGGTTGCTGGACCGTTGTCTCCTATTAATGTAATTATTTATTTATTTTTGTATAGAACTTCTATTATATAGTAAAGATGTGACATTCGATCATGTGACATGATTCATCATATGTGTGAGACTTGGTCCCAGCACACCTGGTGATTCTGTTCGCGCCTAGGTCTTGGTGCCCCGAAACCTGGGTGTGACAGATAAGGGGAGAGGAGCCAACACAGACGTACAACAGGCTCAAGACCCTTGTCAACAAAATTCGAAGCTACGGGAGCACAAGATGGACGGATCATGACGTCGTCCAACTCATGCTAAGGTCATTTACTGTCATTGATCCTCATCTTGTGAACCTTATTCGTGAGAACCCTAGGTACACCAAGATGACGTCCGAGGAAGTCCTCAGAAAATTCGTAAGCAGGCGCATGATGGTGAAGGAGGCAAGGTATGTGGACGACGCTCTAAATGGACTGCTTCCTCTCCACGAGTCGCCGCCCATTGCTCTCAAAGCAACCAGCAACAAGGAGGCGCTACCTAGCAACGTAGCACAAGTGGAGGCTGTCGAGCTCAATGAGGATGAGATGGCGCTCATCATCAAGCGATTCAAGACCGTCTTGAAGGGACGCAAGGAGTATCCCAGCAAGAACAAATCAAAGGGAAAACGCTCCTACTTCAAGTGTGGTAAGTCTAGTCATTTTATAGCACAATGTCCCGATAAGAATGATGACCAGGCACAAGAGAAGAAAGGGAAGAAGGAAAGAAAGAAGAACTATAGGAAGGTGAAGGGCGAGGTACACATTGGAAAGGAGTGGGACTCTGATTGTTCTTCATCCGACTCCGAGGATGAAGGACTAGCTACTTCGGCCTTCGACAAGTCTTCTTTCTTCCCTAATGAACGACACATGTGCCTCATGGCTAAGGAGAAGAAGGTACACATATGAGATACACCTAAGTATACTTCTTCTAGTGATGAGGAATCGTCTGATGATGAAGTGGATTATACTGATTTGTTTAAAGGATTAGATAGAACTAAAGTAGACAAAATAAATGAATTAATTGACACTCTTAATGAAAAGGATAGTGTCGGGTACCATAATTAGGGGTACCCCCAACGCTCCTAATAATGGCTGGTAAAACACCCTCAGACCAACTGACGGGTGCGGTTCAAGCCAAGACTTCGTCTACCCGAGGGACGCGATCTCACCCGAGCCCAGCCTCGGGTTGGAACAGTAGTCCCAGACAAGTTCACGCCTCGCCTGAGGTCCTCCTCAGGCAGCGGGCGCCCCCTCGGCACTCCCAAGGCCCGGCTCGGGCAGGCTTCGTTGTGAAGCAACCTTGGCCAGACCGCCTCACCAACCGACCGCTTCGCAGGTGCATTAAATGCAGGGGATGCCTGACGCCGTATCCTGACACACGCGCCTCAGTCGGCTAGGCCGAAGTGAACACAGTCACTTCTTCCCTCTTCTTTACTGTCCGATATGACAGGAAAACAGCGCCGCTTGCTCCGCTCCGACTGCCGTGTCAGCCACCCCGGCAATGACTGACAACAAGTCACGATCAACCACCGAGTTCAGCCTCGGGCGCAACAGGAAGCTCCGCCTCGCCCGACCTCATGCTCCAGCCTCGGGAGGAGGTCTCCGCCTCGCCCGACCTCAGGCTCCGGCCTCAGGAGGAGGTCTCCGCCTCGCCCGACCCCCGGACTCGGCCTCGACCCCGGTCTCGGGAGGAATCGCGTCCTCGCCCGACCCCGGCCTCGGCCTGAAGAGAAGTCTCCGCCTCGACCGACCCTGGGCTCGGACTGACCGTGCTAATAGGGGATGCATCATTTCCCTATTCCTAGCCTGCTCAGGCTACAAGGAACAAGACCGGCGTCCCATCTGGCTTACCCTGGCGACGGGTAATGATGGTGCCCCGCGTGCGCCATGACGCCTGTGGCTCTCAGCCCCTTACGACAGCAAAGAGACGTCAGCAGGATCCTCGCCGCGCTGCCAGCTGTGCTCCTACAAGACTCAGGCGCTCCTCCGGTGGCCATGCCATCACATGTATAGGGCCCAAGCTCTCCCCCAACGGCCACGTTGGCATGTACACAGGGCTTAGGCACTCCACTGCCAGACACGTTAGCACAAAGCTACACCCCCCGTTGTACGTCTGGACTCTCTCCTTGCCTCTATAAAAGGGAGGTCCAAGGCCACCCTGAGGGAGGTTCACGCGAGGGAAGCGATGGACGGACTCTGTGTCTCTCCCTCTCTCATGCGACGCGCTTGTAACCCCTACTGCGAGCGACACCCCTGGTGCAGGATAATACAAGGCTTGTCCCACCTCTTGTGTTCCATCCCGCGCCAACCCATCTAGGCAGGGACACGCAGCGACAATTCACTCGTCGGTCCAGGACCCTCCGGGGTCGAAACGCCGACAGATAGGCTTCTAGAAAAGCAAGAAGATATTCTTTATGAATAACATGATAAATTCATTAATGTTCAAAAAGCCCTTGCTCTAGAAACTAAGAAGAATGAACTATTGACTTCTGAATTATCTGCTTGTAATGACTTCGTCTCTAAGCTTAAGAAGTTAAATGTTGATTTAAATGCTAAGTTAGAAGAAGCAAATTCTGCTAGTTCTTCTATAGAGCATGTTGTTATTTGCAATAGGTGCAAAGATTTTAACATTGATGCTTGTAAAGAGCATGCCTCTACCATTCATAAATTAAACAATGATGTTGCAAGTCTTAGTGCTCAACTTAAGACTTGCAAAGATAGTTATGAGAAACTAAAGTTTGCTAGGGATGCCTACACCATTGGTAGACACCCCTCAATTAAGGATGGACTTGGTTTCCGAAAATAAACCAAGAACTTAATGTTGGGATTATGCTTCGTCGCCGAAGGTCTTGAAGGGAGAAACAGCTTCGGCTGAAGCTGTCCGCATGTGATGACCGAAGGTTCCTCTTCATGAAGCTTCGGAATTACAAACCGACTTAAGAGTAGAATGACCTTTTAGTCCATAAATGTTTGAGTCGTTGTTGTAATTCCGTATAAGGGGCATGGTTGTAATTCCTCCCAGGCTATGTCCCGTGCCTATAAATAGTGAACAGTATTCCTTTACTGTTCACGCATTCCTGTAATTGCAATCGCATCATTCGGGAATCAATCTTTGTCAAGACAGAGGTATAATTGTATCCAATGTTGTAATACATTAAATCAATATAGTATGAGAGTAATGTTACTCGTTTATAATTTATTTACCTTTGACACTTCATATTTTATATTACTTTATACGATTTATTATAATTCAATTACGAAGATTTAACCTTCGTATTCGTATCGACTTTAACCTTCGTCCAAAGTTCATTAGTCCTTAAGGGAATAATGTTTCGTATGACGAAGGGCATTAACATTTAACATTTTATGTTGCCTTGTTCTTAATTCGTAGCAGTTGAGAACAAGTCCCCAACACTTAACAAGCTAAAGGACTTCCAGTCTCAACAAGGAGAAAGGGAAGACTCCTATGGCTAGTAGCTCATATTCTTCACATGATCAAAAGAACCATGCTTATCTTTATGCTCATGTCAAGAAAATTTCAAATGTTGCTCATCATGATAAATGTTATAATCATGCTGCTTTACCTACTTATCATGATTCACATGCTATGTTTGCATCTTGCTCCACATATGTTAATGGTAGAAGTAGGCCTAAGCGTAATCATACTGTTTCTCATGCACCTAGGAAAGTTTACACTGGTCCAACTACTATGTATCAAACATGTAATGCTTCTTTTGTATTGTCATGTAAAAATGCCAAAGTAGTTGCTAGAAAATTGGGATCTAAATGCAAGGGAGACAAAACTTGCATTTGGGTTCCAAAATCTATTGTAACTAACCTTGTAGGACCCAACAAGAGTTGGGTACCTAAAACCCAAGCTTAATTACCTTGCAGGTTTATGCATCCGGGGGCTCAAGCTGGATTATTGATAGCGGATGCACAAACCACATGACAGGGAGAAGAAAATGTTCACCTCTTACATCAAAAACAGGGATTCCCAAGACACCATCATCTTTAGAGATGGGAATCAAGGCAAGGTTAAAGGCTTGGGCAAGATAGCCATCACGATCGAGCATTCAATATCAAATGTATTTTTAGTAGAATCGCTCGGGTATAATTTATTGTCTGTAAGTCAATTGTGTCATATGGGCTGTAATTGTTTATTTACGAATATTGATGTATCTGTCTTTAGAAGGAGTGATGGTTCATTAGCCTTTAAAGGTGTATTAGACGGCAAGCTCTATTTAGTTGATTTCTCAAAAGAGAATGCCGATCTAGATGCATGCTTAATCGCTAAGACTAATATGGGCTGGCTCTGGCACCACCGTGTAGCACATGTTGAGATGAAGAACCTTCATAAACTTCTACAGGGAGATTGTGTGTTAGGACTAACCGATGTCTGTTTTGAGAAAGACAGACCCTGTGCAGCGTGCCAAGCAGGGAAATAGGTGGGAAGTACTCATCACAGCAAAAACATAATGACAACAAGACCATTGGAACTCCTACACATGGATCTCTTCGGTCCCGTTGCCTATCTCAGCATCGGGGGAAGTAAGTATGGTCTTGTTATAGTTGATGATTTTCCCGCTTCATTTGGGTGTTCTTTTTTAAGGATAAATATGAAACCCAAGGAACACTAAAGCGCTTCCTAAGGAGAGCTCAAAACGAATTTGAGCTAAAAGTGAAGAAGATAAGGAGCGACGATGGATCAGAGTTCAAGAATCTACAAGTTGAAGAATATCTTGAGGAGGAAGGCATCAAGCATGAGTTCTCCGCTCCCTACACAGCATAGCAAAACGACATGGTAGAAAGGAAGAACAGGACGTTAATTGATATGGCAAGGACGATGCTTGGAGAATACAAGACGCCTGAGTTGTTTTGGTCGGAAGCTGTAAATACATCCTGCCATGCCATAAACCGTCTCTATCTGCACTGCCTCCTCAAGAAGACGTCATATGAACTCATAACTGGTAACAAACCTAATGTTTCCTACTTTCGTGTATTTGGGAGCAAATGCTACATTTTGGTAAAGAAAGGTAGGCATTCAAAGTTTGCTCCCAAAGCGGTAGAAGGTTTTTTACTAGGATATGACTCAAATACAAAGGCGTATAGGGTCTTCAACAAATCATCAGGATTGATTGAAGTCTCTAGCGACGTTGTATTTGATGAGACTAATGGCTCTCCAAGAGAGCAAGTTGATCTTGAAGATGTAGATGAAGAAGAGGTTCCAACGGTCGCAATGCGAATAATGGTAATATGTGATGTGCGACCACAGGAACTACAAGAACAAGATCAACCTTCTTCCTCTATGGTGGTGCATCCCCCAACTCAAGACGATGAACAAGTACCTCAAGAAGAAGGGCAGGATGAAGGGGGACCACATGAAGAACAGGATAAGGAGCAAGAAGCATCACAGGCCCCTCCAACTCAAGTCCGAACGATGATCCAAATTAAAGAAATCATCCAGTGGATCAGATTCTGGGTGACATCAGCAAGTGAGTAACAACTCGCTCACGATTAGCTAATTTTTGTGAGCATTACTCGTTTATTTCTTCTATTGAGCCATTCAGGGTAGAAGAAGCCTTGTAGGATCCGGACTGAGTGTTGGCCATGCAGGAAGAGCTCAACAACTTCAAAAGAAATGAAGTTTGGAGCCTGGTGCCACGTCCAAAGCAAAATGTTATGGGAACCAAGTGGGTGTTCTGCAACAAGCAAGACGAACACGGAGTGGTGACAAGAAACAAGGCTCGACTTATGGCAAAAGGTTATGCCCATGTCACAGGTTTGGATTTTGCGGAGACCTTTGCTCCTGTGGCTAGGTTAGAATCAATTCAAATTTTATTGGCCTATGCTGCTCACCATTCCTTTAAGCTATTCCAAATGGACGTGAAGAGCGCTTTCCTCAATGGATCAATCAAGGAGGAGGTATACGTGGAACAACCCCCTGGCTTTGAGGATGACATGTATCCCGACCACATCTACAAGCTCTCTAAGGCGCTCTATGGACTTAAGCAAGCCCTAAGAGCATGGTATGAATGCCTTAGAGATTTTTCTATTGCCAATGCTTTCAATGTTGGGAAAGCTAGTCCTAATCTATTCACAAAGACTTGTAATGGTGATCTTTTTGTATGCCAAATATATGTCGATGACATTATATTTGGTTCTACTAATCAAAAGTCTTGTGAGGAGTTTAGCAGGGTGATGATGCAGAAATTTGAGATGTCGATGATTCGCGAGTTGAACTACTTCCTTGGATTTCAAGTGAAGCAACTCAAGGAAGGCACTTTCATCTCCCAAATGAAGTACACTCAAGATCTTCTCAAGAGGTTTGGGATGAAGGATGCCAAGCCCGCGAAGGCACCTATGGGAATGGATGGACATCTGGACCTCAACAAAGGAGGTAAGTCCATTGATCAAAAGGCATATCGGTCAATGATAGGATCTTTACTTTATCTTTGTGCTATTAGACCGGATATCATGCTAAGCGTATGCATGTGTGCTAGATTTCAATCCGACCCCAAGGAGTGTCACCTTGTGGCCATTAAGCAAATTCTTAGATATTTAGTTTCTACGCCTTGCTTCGGGATCTGGTATCCAAAGTTGACTTAATTGGATACTCAGACTCCGATTATGCCGGGTGCAAGGTTGATAGGAAGAGCACATCAGGGACTTGTCAGTTTCTGGGAAGGTCCATGGTGTCTTGAAGCTCTTAGAAACAAACATCTGTTGCCCTATCCACCGCTGAGGCCAAGTATGTCGCCACAAGACAGTGTTACGCACAACTACTTTAGATGAGGCAAACCCTCTGGGACTTTGGCTACAATCTAAGCAAAGTCTCACTCCTATGTGATAATGAGAGTGCAATCCGCTTGGCGGATAATCCTGTTGAGCACAGCCGTACTAAGCACATAGACATCCGGCATCACTTCCTAAGAGACCACCAGCAAAGGGGAGATATTGATATTTATCACATTAGCACCGAGAACCAGCTAGCCGATATCTTCACCACGCCTTTAGATGAGAAAAGGTTTTGCAGGTTGCGTAGTGAGCTAAATGTCTTAGATTCGCATAACTTGGATTGATCTATAGCATGCATGTATTCTATGCCTTTGATCATGTTACTTTAAGCTTTATTGTCTTTCACTGCTTATATTTGGTGCTCAAGTTGTACAAGTCATCCTCGGACCTCATAAGTCCCTATGCAAATGATGCACATGTTTAGGGGGAGATGTGCTACAACTTGACTCCTTTGAGACTAACTTGTTTATTGAGTGCTCTTGAAATAGTCTCAAAGGGATATTGAAAGGGAAAAGTGAACTTGGACATAGAAAGAGCTTCCACTGCATTCCAGTAAAATGTATCTTATCCTAAGTTCTTTATTGTGTTCTCATTGCCTTTTTGCTCCTATTTGACATTTTGGTGAGGCAATGGGGTTATTGGGCCAAAAAGGTCTTCCATTTTGGTGCTTAATGCCAAAGGGGGAGAAAAAAAGGCCAAAATAAATGGATCAGCCAACCACTTGTGAAATTTCAAAATGTAGAGTTAGAAGTTTTGTATTTGATCAAAACCCTTTTATTGCAAAATCATTCTCTTATGGGGGAGAAGTTTCATTATGGGAAAAAGGGGGAGTTTGTGGTATTCGATCAAATTTACTCTTGAAATATCTCTCTATTTGCTCAATCAAGTGTGTTTGACTTAGAAATAGGAAAAAGAATTTGTTTTGTGAAAATAAACCAAGTGGTGGCAAAAGTGATCCAAATATGCCAAATCCTGAGTGAGAAAATTTGGTCTTCAATTTGCACTTTTTGAGAATGAATTGCACTTCAAGTTGCTTTTAAATGTGTTGGCATAAATCACCAAAAGGGGGAGATTGAAAGGGAAATGTGCCCTTGGGCCATTTCTATAAATGTTTTGGTGATTAGATGTCCAACGCATATTGTTTTGAGGTGATATGTGCCAAATGATAAAGAAGTGCAAATCAAGAATCAAGGTATGTTTCTAGCCTTAGTGAATTGCTTTAGATACTAACATATTTACCTAAGTGCTAGGAACATTATCAAAGCAAATGAGAATGGAGTGGAAAAGTGGCTGAGTCTAGCCAAATCTGCACCAGCCTTCGGTGCACCGGACAGTCTTGTGGTGCACCGGACAGTGTTCGGTGCACAGGCTGGTTCAGCAGCGAAGTCGCTGCTCTCGTGAATCAGCAAGGGCGACGTGGCTAAAAATCACCGGACTGTCCGGTGGTGCACCGGACTGTCCGGTGAGCCATCAGCGCCCACGCTCAATGCTCGGCGACGAACTCGTCGCTCTCGGGAATTCACCGAGGGCGCCACGGCTAAAATTTACCGGACTGTCTGGTATGCACTGGACTGTCCGGTGAGCCAATGGCGCCCGCGACCAACTATCGGCAGCGCGATCAACGGGCGACACGTGGCCCGAGCCAACGGTCACCGGGTCGCACCGGACAGTGTCCGGTGCACCAAGGGGACCAAAGGCTCAACGGTTGGCTTCGCTAGATAAGGAAGGAGATCGGGCACCGAACAAGAATTGTTCATGTTCGGTGGTACACCGGACTGTCCGGTGCGCCACCCGACAGAAGGCAAGAATTGCCTTCCAAATAGAACTCCAACGGCTCCTAGCTGCCTTGGGGCTATAAAAGGGACCCCTAAGCACATGGAGCACTACACCAAACATTCACTAAACATCCTAAGATGCCTAGACTCCGCAAATACGCATTTGGATCATCGTGACTGAGATTTGAGCACTAAGTGTGTTGTGAACTTGTGGCATTGTTCTTGTGTGCTCTCTTCTTGACTTGTGTGTGTATTGTTGCTGTGATTCTAGTCTTGTGTGTGTTTCTTTCCCACCCTTACTATTGTGCTTTTCTTGTGAACAACTTTGTAAGGGTGAGAGGCTCTAACTTGTGGAGATTTCTCACAAACGGGAAAACAACGATAAGGAAGAAAACTGTGGTATTCAAGTTGATCATTGGATCACTTGAAAGGGGTTGAGTGCAACCCTTCTCCATTGGGACGCCACAACGTGGAAGTAGGCAAGTGTTATACTTGGCCGAACCACGGGATAAAAACACCGTGTATCTTGTGTCGCTTTTCTTTGTGATTGTTTTCTTCTCAAGAGCTCTCGCTATAGCAACTTGGTTTAATCTAACTAACATTTTATAAACCGAGTTTGTGCTCTTTAGTGTTGAATCTTGTAGGATCACCTATTCACCCCCCCTCTAGGTGCTCTCAGAACTGGCTTATGTGCTCGTGCGTGCTTTTCCCGCTTTCACTAGAAAATTTAGAGAAATCCAGTATCCTTATCCCTTGCGGATATGGCATGGTGTCAAATCGGTGATTATAAGGATTCTGATACGACTGTCCCGATATGGCTACACTTACGCCGAGCCTTTATCGAATTAGCTCAGCCATTTCTTCCCTAATTTTTCCATGGCGCCTAGTGGCAAGCCACCGGTCCTTGGGAGGTACGGCTCATTTGGTCGGGCATTGCTATGCCGACCTTCCTGCCATGGTCGATCGAGAACGACACTCGGCCTATGATTGCATTATGCACCGTGGCTCTGATATGTAGGGTGAGGAAAATATTGTTATTGCGGTATATAATAATTTGGTGTGTTTTGCGCCGCAACAGGTTCTGCATATGCGTATCTGCGCACTGACGGACGCTCCATGGATATATCTAAACTATCCGGTCATGTTTGCCTTCACCGGGGGGCCACGTGGCAGCCCTGGCATGGGTCCGGACTATCCGACGGAGAGAGTAGGACTATCCGCGTTAGAGCTGGATGGTCCGCGATTGGATGCGGACAGTTCGGACATATCCATATTCGTCGATCTATCAAGCACGGACAACTGCGGTGGAATTTGCCCTGGATATGAATTCATCGGCATACCATTCAATGGTTGGGGTTGCGAATCACCATTTGTTACCGATGTATTAGACACAGATATCCTATTGCTAGTTTCATATGACGGAAAATTAGCAGCAACAGATTTCTCAAATGTACGTGTTAATTTTCTAATTGTTTCTTCCAACCCTCCAATCTGTTGTTTCATTTCATCTTGTTGTTGCTTAATAGATTGGATGTCGTCAGATTTACTTACATTTGAGATTTGAAGCGAAGGTAGTAGGGATGCAACCTCGATCTCTCCATGCCTGGTAATCTTCCAGTGGCGATCCATCGTGAAGTGTGATAAGAATTTCTACGTCGTCTCCTCCTCAGCCTCGGTGATTTGGCGACGTGCATCCTCCCACATTTGACCCATCAAGTCTTTATATAACTGTTGCTCATCGGCCGATAGGCTTCCGATAGCTGTCCTAAGATTATTGTTTGGGGAGATATCAATGTGATCTTTAGAACCAGCCATTTGGGGGCCTAATTTTACTAGATCTAGACACCTGATCCCCAGCAGAGTCGTCAAAAAGTGTGTTGGCGCTGATCTGGTCACCAAACACTGGAACAAACCACCTGTCGGTGCTCTCTGCGGAGGCACGAACGATCCATGGTATAGGACCGGACGGTCCGCGACCTGGGCGCAGCAGCGGCTCCTCATTCTGTATATGTCCAAATGGTCCGCAGTATAGGACCGGACAGTCCGCGACCTGGGCGCAGGAGCGGCTCCTCATTCTGTGTATGTCCGGACGGTCTGTGTTTGGGGTTCGGACGGTCCACGCATAAGGCTCGGACGGTCCGCGATGGCACAGAGAGTCATCTTCTTCGCACCAGACCTTGATCTCGCCTCTCGGGAGGGACCCCGTCGGAGAGAAGAGATACTAGGGTGTCTCTTGGCTTCGGCATGCCACCTAAGACGCCTCTAGTTGACATAGAGCTGAAGAGAGGTGAAGGTTTGAGGTAGAGGGAGGCTAGACTAGGGCTAAACTAGAGCTACTCCTAATGCATAAGGTGAAAACAATAAGTAGAATTGATTGTATCGATTGTGTGGGCTCAATCGGTCGTAACCCTTCATCTATATAAAGGGAGGAGGTCGGTTCCCGAGTTAATCCCGCAGGTTTTGCTAACAAATCCTGCTAGAAATCTGGAACTCTAACTGATTCTGCGCCTCTAGTCGACGTAGAGCCGAAGAGAGGTGAAGATTTGAGGTAGAGGGAGGCTAGACTAGGGCTAAACTAGAGATACTCCTAATGCATAAGGTAAAAATGTTAAGTAGAGTTGATTGTATCGATTGTGGGAGGTTCAATCGGCCATAACCCTTCATCTATATAAAGGGAGGAGGTCTGGACCTGTTACAAGTCGGTTCTCGAGTTAATCTCGTAGGTTTTGCTAACAAATTCCGCTAGAAATCCGAAACTCTAACTGATTCTGCGCACGCGCGGACCATCCGCGCCACCACCTACCCGTTTCTGGGTTCAACACTAGCCTTGACTAGTTTCAAAGATGGGTATTTATTTTGGAAAATAATACTCTCTGTGTTCCAAAATAAATAGTCGTTTTAGTTCTAGATTTTTATGTTCATATTCATACAGATGATTATAAACCAAGATATATATATATATAACACATATATTGATTATTGTATGAATCTAGTAAAAAGGTAAAATAAATTTTAATTTGGGACATTCGGATTTGAATGGATCCTGTTTGCAAATTTTCCATTGTTTTATACTCGTAATTTATTTAAACCATCCATTTGTGTTAAATTAAACCTAGAGTTCGACCACAAAAACCATACTATAAATATAGCACCAAATATTTTGGAATCAAATTACTAATTATTTTTAAAGGGCTAGGAATGCCATATTAGATACGTTGCCTAAATATACTGTAGCATGGCATCTACGATGTTTTGTGCGATGGATTTTCTGTAGTTATGATTTATAAGACCTTTTTATTTTTCAAATTAATATAATTTATCCGGTATTAATGATTCGATAGTCTAATATTTTTAGTTTGTTAGTTATACGGCTGAAAATAAACTGGGCAATTACGGAGTAGCCAAAAATTAGCCCCAACTCATATTTGTTACTATGGATGGCAATGAGGACTCGATCTCTGATTCTTCGATGAAAATTCATTCATTAGACCTTGTTCGGTTGTATCTGGATAGTAGGGAATTGAGAAAGGGATTTAATCCCCTCTACCCCTTCAATCCATCTCAAAACGAACAGGTCCTTAGGGAAAGAGGATATAAAAATTTCTTCCCTCACGTAGATATAAATGGGGAAAATTGTCACCTGACTAGTAAACGGGGATGAGGATAGGGATAGGGATGGGGAAGCATTTTCCATCCTTGTGTCCTGCAGAGACCCATTAAATTTGCACGTGACTATGTTTTCGTGTAATAGTTAATTATACAAATATGTTCATTTTGATGTATATATAAGGATTTTCTACATCTAACAATATGTATAAGTGACAATGTTCTACATTAATAATAAATAATATATGTCCTAACTATAATTTAAGCGAGGACGAAGATCACAGATGGAAATTTATCCTCGCAGGGAACGGGATGAGGAAGAAACCTCCCACGCAAGTTGTCGGTGTTTCGAAACCCGGGGGGTCCCTGGACCGACGAGTGAATTGTCGCCGCGTGCCCCAGCCCAGATGGGTCGACGCGAGGCGGAACGCGAAGGGGGGAAAGGAAGCAGCCGGAGGGAGGGAGGCAGGCGTGAGAGAGTGGATCCTGCGGCCTTCGTGTTAGCCCCGCGCCTGAGTCGGGTACGCTTGCAGTAGGGGGATACAAGCGTCCACACGGGAGTGGGAGCGAGCGGCCTTGCGCGAGCGCCGTCCCGTCCTTCTCCGCGCGGGCCAACCTTCTGTAAGAGGGCCCTGGTCCTCCCTTTTATAGGCGTAAGGAGAGGATCTAGGTGTACAATGGGGAGTGTAGCAATGTGCTAACGTGTCTAGCGGTGGGGAGCTAGCGCCCTAAGTACATGCCATCGTGGCAGCCGGAGAGGTCTTGGCGCCCAGTTCGCGTGGTGTCGTGGCCGTCGGAGGAGTGCTGGAGCCTGGCGGGAGGACAGCTGTTGGGGCTGTCGAGTCCTTGCTGACGTCCTCTTACTTCCGTAAGGGGGCTGAGAGCCGCCGTCGTCACAGGGCATGCGGGGCGCCATCATTACTCGCATGGTGGGGCGAGCCAGATGGGACGCCGGTCTGGTTCCCCGTAGCCCGAGTCAGCTCGGGGTAGTGTAATGATGGCGCTTCCTGTTGACGTGGTCGGTCCGTGCCCTAGGCTGGGCGAGGTGGAGGCTCCTCCGAGGTCGAGGTCGAGGTCGAGCCCCCAGGTCGGGCGAGGCGGAGTTCGTCGTCTTCCGGGGTTGATCCCATGTCCGAGCCCTGGGGTCGGGCGAGGCGGAGTTCGCCGTCTTCCGGGGTTGAGCCCATGTCCGAGCCCTGGGGTCGGGGCGAGGCGGTGTTCGCCGTCTTCCGGGGCTGAGCCCGAGTTCGAGCCCTGGGTCGGGCGGAGCAGAGTTCGCCGTCTTCCGGGGCTGAGCCCGAGTCCGAGCCCTGGGTCGGGCGGAGCGGAGTTCGCCGTCTTCCGGGGCTGAGCCCGAGTCCGAGTCCTAGGGTCGGGCGAGGCGGAGTTTCCTATGACGCCCGAGGCCGGCCTTGGCTGCTGTCAGCCTCACTCTGTCGGGTGGCTCAGCAGTCGGAGCGGCGCAGACGGCGCTGTTCTCTTGTCAGACCGGTCAGTAGAGCGGCGAAGTGACTGCGGTCACTTCGGCTCTGTCGACTGGAGGGCGTGCGTCAGGATAAAGGTGTCAGGCCACCTTTGCATTAAATACCCCTGCGATTTGGTCGGTCGGCGTGGCGATGTGGCCAAGGTTGCTTCTCGGTGAAGACTGGGCCTCGGGCGAGCCGATAGTGTGCCCGTTGCTGGAGGGGGGTCCTCGGGCGAGACGTAAGTTCTCCGGGGTCGGCTTCCCTTGCCCGAGGCTAGGCTCGGGCGAGGCACGATCGTGTCCCTTGAATGGACCGATCCTTGACTTAATCGCACCCATCAGGTCTTTGCAGCTTTGTGCTGATGGGGGTTACCAGCTGAGATTTAGGGGTCTTGAGGGTACCCCAAATTATGGTCCCCGACAGTTAGGGATGTTCCTAAAACATCCGACTTGTATCACAAATATAATATTTTAGCATAAATATACATATAATTTAAAGCTAATTTTTGGCAATGTTATGAAGAATATTATGAAGTATTTAAATAAATTTTTGTATACTTTTTTATGTACATTATTTTCTCCCTACAACAAAAAAGGTGAAAACATCCGAATCCGTATTCGGATAGACATCCGAATTTTATATCAATTATTTAAAAATATCTAGAACAAATTTAATGTTTATTTTTTGTGAAGATTAATAGCCTCAATACTAAAAACAAGAATATAAATTTACATAGCAATTTCTATATGTTATTTGTTCACAATCGAAGAAAGAAGACCAAAAAATTGACATCCGAATAAATATCCGGATCCATCCCTACCGACAGTAGCCCCCGAGCCTCCAAGTGAATACTAATACTCGCTTGGAGGCTTTTGCCGCACTTTTTTGCAAGGGGACCAACCTTTTTCGGTTGCATTCTGTTCCGGTGGGTGCGCGCGAGCGCACCCGCCGGGTGTAGCCCCCGAGGCCTCGGAGGAGTAGTTTTACTCCTTTGAGGTCTTAGTGTGTTTCGCAACACTTCGGCTGGTCTAGTTGTTCCCTCATGCGAGCTGGCCGTAGCCCGAGTGCACGGTCGGGTCCCAAGTTCTCGGGCTGGTATGTTGACGCTGTCAACGGTTTGGCCGGTGCCGGGTTTGCGAGAGCAGCCCCCGAGCCTCTGCACAGGGCAAGAGGACGGTCAAGGACAGACTCGTCTTTTTTACATACGCCCCTGCGTCGCCTTTCCGCAAGGAGGAGGGGGGAAAGCGCCATGTTGCCCTCGGAGGGCGTCGAACATGGTGTTTCCGGTGAGCTGCTGGCGGGTAATCCGAGCGGACGCCCATGCCCCATTTGCTAGGGGTCGGCTAGAGGCCCGGAGGCGCGCTCCAAAAGTACCTGCGGGTGATCTGCCGGACCCGGTCCCCTTTGACGGGGTCCGAGGGCTCGATGCCTCCCTCTGATGGGATTCCGTTACAAGATCGCTCCCGCTGGTCTCGGAAATGTCCTAGGGTACCTCGGGAGCGTAGCCCGAGCCTTGGTTATGTATCGAACGTACCCAGGGTCATCCCTCGCTTTGTGTCTGAGGCGACTGTGAACCCTTCGAGGGCCAGCCTACGAACCCCTGATCAGTAGTGGGCGCGGAGCCCGAGTGGCCTGAGGCGGCCGTTGAACCCTTCCGAGGGGCCGGCCATCGAACCTCTGACCAGTAGTGGGCGCAGAACCCAATCGCTCTGAGGCGGCCGTTGAACCCCTCCGAGGGGCCAGCCTTCGAACCTCTGATCAGTAGGGAGGCTCGGGGCCTATTTCCTTCACGGAGAAGGATCCTTTTCGGGGTATCCCCCTTTCCCGGTCCCTGTTGTAAGAGAGAGAAAGAGGAAAAAAGGTCGAATGACGTGGCGTACCTTTTTTTTACACGGTTATTATGGCGAAGGCGAAGCGTCGCTTGCTTCTCCCGCCTGAGGCGCCGCCTGTCCTGCCGCGGAGTTAATGCGACGGGGCGAGCGGTTTGCGAGGCGGTCGTTGCGCGTGTGCGAGCCGTTCGAGGAACGGATCACGGGCGCACCGTCTTCACGCCTTGAGAGAGGGCTCCCTCGCTGCCCCTGGGTGGGACGTAAGCTTGGCTGACGACGTGACCGCTGCTCCTGCCCGCTTGTCACCGCCATTACTGTCGGCCCATTTTTGACTGCATTTGACCGTCACGCTTGGCTGGCACTGCAGGGTTGCCTCGAGTCGCGGTATTGACTCCACAGTCGAGGAGGCGCGGTAGTGGCGTGAGTGGCGGTGCAGTTGCTCGCACGTAGCAACCGGCGTGCCGGTTGCATGACGCGTGGGCCAGGACCTCCATGCTGGGCGCGTTGGAGTCGAAGGGGCGCGCCCATTTGGCACGGTTGCATGCCGCCTGCATGGCTGTCCGCCCTTTCACCCGCTGGTCTGGGCGAAAGTGGAGGAGTGCTTGTAACCGCCGGGTGGTTGCATGCACCGCGCGCATGGCGGTTTGGCTTCTTCTCCCCCGGACCGGCTTGCATGATGTGTGGGACCCAGCCCCCGCGCCGTGGGGGGAATCTTGGAGCGTGTTGGAGAAGACTCAACCCGCAACGGTTGGGGGCGCAAGTGGGGAGTCGCCTTTAAAAGGGGGGCGACCCCCTTGGAGGGCAACCATGTCTTCGCGCTCCCTTCATGCATCGTGCCTTTCCACCTTCCGAGCCCCCTGGATGGGGGACGCCCGCAATCCTTCCGCCTTGTCGTCGGAGGAACGCAACTTTGTGGAAGTTGGTACCTTTCAGCCATCGTTCGGCTTCAAGGATTTTCATCATGCAGCCTGGCTGCATCCCCTCGCCAGTGGTCACCCAAGACGGTGACCTCCAGCTTGATGGCGGGAAGAAGCGAACGGGCTGCGATCTTGGTCCCGCCCTCAGCTTCAAGGATGTTCGTCATCCTTGCTGGGGCGGAGGCCGGGCTGAGCCGGAGCTCTACCTCCCACGCGGGCCGGCTGGGCACCTCCTCTTTCGGCTTCCAAGGGAGAGGGCGCTCGCTGGCCCTGCGAGCGGGCGGACTTCGACAACGCGGGGATGGCCGACGGCGGGTGTCGCCTGCTTCAGCACGTTGGGTTTGCCGGCTTGGCTCCCGGTACCCCCTCCCGCCGCAAGGGCGGTTGTCGCGCCGTGCGCATGGGCGGACCACCCGAGACATCGCGCGTCGCTAGAGCGGCGTTCGTGTTCTGGGGCTGTCCTGCCTTTGCAACGGTACGGGGCCTCCGCGCGGAGGTCGGTGCCCCGCTCGCCCGGGAGGATCTGAGTGGAGATTTGCCGATGGGCTGACGCTCCGGTTGCCGGTGCCGAGGTGGATGCGGTTCGAGAAGTCCCCGTCGCCGACGGGATCGCTGCCACCATACGCGCCCCGGGCCTTCGGCTCTTTGTACTTGTCCTCGCCCCTCGGGCATCGGCGTGGGCGAGGGCAAGGCTGCAGCTGCGTCCGCACTGAAGCCATCACTGTTGCAGTGAGGATGGAACCGGAGCTCCATTTGTAATGGCACCTTAAGTGCCGGTGTTTTGTTCAATGCGGTTGTCGAGGCCTGAACGTTTATGTATTTTCGGCACGGAGCCATGTTTTTTCTTCATTTCGAGCACTGAGACTCGCCTTGTCGATTATGTGAACCGCTTCACTGAGCGTGAGTTGCCTCGTGCAAAGGTGACGAGTGAGGTATCCATATCCCGGAGGAGTAGGAGTCCCTCGGCTCGGTCGGCCTTGCTGTCCGAGGCCCCTCTTGCTTAGTTAAAGGAACCCCTCGGCGGCCCTTCGATGAGCCGAAGCCGGAGGTAGCGGTGTCAGCACGGACGGAGGCAGAGTTGGCTTCGAAAAGGAGGTGTAGTTGGCCAGAGCCTGGCCGGGTCGTCCACTGGCGGAACCGACGCCGGAGTTGAGCTGCCGAGGCCACAAGCCGAGCTGATGTCTTTGGGGGACAGCTGGCCGAGGCCTCGGGGTGGCCGGTCGAGCCGCCTGCTCGGGCCGGATTCTCGAAGAGGACCCTAGCGGCGATGGCCCGGGTGTGGTGCCGATGTCGTCCTTCAGAGTGGGGGCCCTCCGACCGCGTCGCCGTCTGAGGCTAAGTCAGACCCCGCCGAAGGTGTAGTTGATGCCGAGGGTGCTGCTGCCCCCTTCGGCTGTCGACGTCTGAGCCTGTAGGATCAGGTTGTCTTGTAGTGTGTGTATGTTTTCTGCGGCCGCCGAGGCCTAAACACACCGTCGTCATGTTGTAAAGCTACGTTTCTTTTCCTCTTGTTTCGAGTATCCGGACTCATTTGTTGGTAACAGAATTGTTTGTGCGGGCGAGAGTTGCTTTTCACGGAAGGTGATGAGTGAGGTATCCGTATCCCGGAGGCGTAGGAATCCCTTGGCTCGGTCGGCCTTGCCGCTTACGCGCGCTCTTACTCGTCCATAGGGTTCTGTTACCGACGCAGTCGAGAAGGTGAAAGTTCCCTTTGACCCGGGAACAGGATCTGGATGTCGCCTAGAGGGGGGGTGAATAGGCGAATAAAACTTATCAATTTAAAACTTAAATTCTTACTCTACTCGAAGACTAGAACGCAGTGAAATGAGAAGACCCTTCGAGTAGGTTACAGCGGAATCGGAGATCCTGTCTCAAAATGTCCTGCACTTCAAATAAAGCTTATACCACGGATAAGTGTTGAAGTGCAGATATAAAATCAAGTAAGATAGAGAGTCAGGATACAATACAGAACAGAGCACACAGACGCAAGGATTTATCCCGAGGTTCGGCCAAGCCTGAAATGCTTGCCTAGTCCTTGTTGGAGTTAGCCACACCTGGGCTTGGAGTCTATTTCAACTCCTTCCTCCGTTTGCTCAGATCTATCAGTATGACAGATAGAGCCTTTCACTATTGAGTTGGGTTACAACACAACGGCTGCTTACAAACTTCTTGACAGCACCTCGGCAGAGTAACGATACGCTCAAGACCTTGCTCTAGCTCTTAGCAGCACTTCTCCTCTCTCTAAAGGCTTATAGCTGTGCCTTCTACACAAACTATAGAGATACACACAAGAGGGAGAGTGAGAATTGATTCGAGTGATGTCTACACTTGTTGGCTGCTCTTGTGCATTGCTTGAGGCGCCTATGGGTCCCTTTTATAGGCACAAGGGGCCTAGGAGCCGTTGGAAGCAATCCAGGAAGGCAAATCTTGCCTTCTGTCGGTTGGTGCACCGGACAGTCCGGTGCACCACCGGACACTGTCCGGTGCCCGATTTCCTTCCAGAAATGGAGCAGTCGACCGTTGCAGTCCTAGAGCCATTGGCGCACCGGACACTGTTCGATGCACACCGGACAGTCCGGTGCCTTCATCTGACCGTTGGCTCGGCCACACGTCACACGCGGATTGTGCGGCCGACCGTTGGCTCACCGGACAGTCCGGTGCTCCACCGGACAGTCCGGTGAATTATAGTCGTACACCGCCAGCTTCTCCCGAGAGTGGCCTGTTCACCAGAGTTCAGCCTGGCGCACCGGACACTGTCCGGTGCACCACCGGACAGTCCGGTGTGCCAGACTGAGCTGAGTCTTGGCTGTACACAGCCAAGTATTTTGCATCTCTTTTCTTTTCTTCTTTTCTCTGTTTCTAACACTTAGACAAATATGTTAGTACACAAAAACCAATGCACTAACTAGAAACATACCTTCTCTTTGATTTTTACATCTATAGCATTTGACATGCTTGAGCTTTGATGTTGGACTCATAAATCCTCAAGTCAGCTTGACTTGATGTAGATTGACATTTCTTAGCTCCAACATCCTGCAAAGGTCACATAGAACATCTCCAAACATAGGAACAACCCAAACTACAAGTCAAGGTGCACTTAGCTCTTTTGGGCTGCTTCCAGTTCTGTTTTTGACATTTGTTCTCGTTCTAGTGACATTGATCTCCTTCTTAGAGCTTGGTCTTGAGCCTTATGACTTACACCACAAACCTATAGATATTTCCTCATTGGTTGTAAGTCATGTCCTTATGTAGTGATCCTTGATGTGCCGTAGCTGTTCTCAACTCGATCACCCTTGACTTTGCAAGCCTTCTTCTTCACCCTTGGCTTTGGGTTCCTCAGCCTCCTTGACCTTCTCCCGTGCACTTGGTACCTCGAAGCTCTTCTTGCCTCTGTCCTTGGCTTGATCAGTTGTCTCCGAGCTACGCACCCGAGTCTCACTTTATGCAATGTCCATCTTACTTGTGATGTCCATTATGTATCCATAATCCAGTTCTTGGACCATCACATTTGTTCACTTGTGTTGAACCCTGTTAGCTTTACCTTAAACACTTGTTCAACACTTAGTACACTTGTTAGTCCTTTAATTGAGTTGTCATCCAAACACCAAAACTCACAAGAGAGCTTTCAGAAGGCCCGAAAAATCATTTCGGCAGAGGAGCTCTCGAGCATGAAGACTTGTTCGGTCTGCGGAGTCACTTATCCGAACGCGAGTTACTTATCGCAGAAGGTGATGGGTGAGGTATCCGTATCCCGGAGGCGTAGGAGTCCCTCGGCTCGGTCAGCCTTGGCTGCTTACGTGTACTCCATCGTTTTCAGGATCCACTTTTGAAGTAGTCGAAGAGCACGAAAGGCATTCTGGCAGAAAAGATTTTTTTTCTTTTTTCGAGGAAAATTTTGACGCAGAGGGGGTTGCCCCCTTCTAGCCCCCGAGGGAGGGTCGGGCTTTGCCGATGCAAGGCTGACCCTTCCTTGACGACCAGACTTGGTGTGTGAACGAGGTATACGAGCAACTTGAAAGCATCTTAAGGGTAGAAGTGACGTAGCTGTTGGATGTTCCAAGCGTTGCTGTAGACCTCGCCTTGGCTATTGGCCAGCTTGTACGTTCCGGGCTTCAGTACCTTGGCGATGACGAATGGCCCTTCCCAGGGAGAAGTGAGTTTGTGCCACCCTCGGGCGTCTTATCGCAGCCGAAGCACCAGGTCGCCCACCTGGAGGTCTCGGGACCTAACCCCTCGGGCGTGGTAGCATCGCAGGGACTGCTGGTACCGCGCCGAGTGTAGTAAGGCCATGTCCCGAGCCTCCCCCAGCTGGTCCAGTGAGTCTTCTCGGTTGGCTCGGTTGCTTTGGTCGGTGTAGGCCCTCGCCCTCGGGGAACCGTATTCCAAGTCTGTGGGCAAGATGGCCTCGGCCCCATAGACTAGAAAGAACGGTGTGAAGCTCGTGGCTCGGCTCGGCATTGTTCTCAGACTCCAGACCACCGAGGGGAGTTCCTTCATCCACCGCTTGCCGAACTTGTTGAGGTCATTGTAGATCCGAGGCTTGAGTCCTTGCAGGATCATGCCGTTAGCCCGCTCCACTTGCCCATTCGTCATGGGGTGAGCCACGGCAGCCTAGTCCACCCGGATGTGGTGATCCTCGCAGAAGTCCAGGAACTTTCTGCCGGTGAACTGGGTGCCGTTGTCGGTGATGATGGAGTTCGGGACCCCAAAGCGATGGATGATGTTGGTGAAGAATGCCACCGCCTGTTTGGACCTGATGCTGTTTAGGGGTCGGACCTCGATCCACTTGGAGAATTTGTCAGTGGCGACCAACAGGTGCGTGTAGCCCCTGGGTGCCTTCTGCAAGGGGCCGACGAGGTCCAAACCCCACACAGCAAACGGCCAGGTGATGGGTATGGTCTGCAGAGCCTGAGCGGGCAGGTGGGTCTGCCTCGCGTAGAACTGACACCCTTCGCAGGTGCGGACAATTCTAGTAGCGTCGGCCACCGCCGTCGGCCAGTAGAATCCTAGTCGGAAGGCGTTTCCAACGAGGGTTCGAGGTGCTGCGTGATGGCCGCAAGCCCCCGAGTGTATCTCTTGCAAGAGCTCCTGGCCTTCGGCGATGGAAATGCATCGCTGGAGGATGCCTGAGGGGCTGCGGTGATAGAGCTCCTTCCCATCTCCCAGCAAGACGAAAGACTTGGCGCGCCGTGCCAACCGCCGAGCTTCGACTTGGTCGAGGGGCAACTCTCCTCGGTGGAGATATTGCAGGTACGGGGTCTGCCAGCTTTGATTAGGCGTGACCTCGCTCTGTTCCCCCTCGACGTGTAGTGCCTCACCCTCGGGGGCCGAGGGTACCTCGGGCTGAGCCGAGGGTACCTCGGACCGTGCCGAGGGTACCTCGGACTGGGCCGAGGGTATCTCGGACTGAACCAAGGATACCTCGGACTCAGCCGAAGGTGCCTCGGGCGTGTCCTCGTTCTTGATGGAGGGTTGATGCAGGTCTCGGGAGAATACGTCCGGGGGAACTGTTGTTCGTCCCGAGGCTATTTTAGCCAGCTTGTCCGCAGTCTCGTTGTAGCGTCGGGCGATGTGGTTGAGCTCGAGCCCGTAGAACTTGTCTTCCAGGCGCCGAACCTCATCGCAGTAGGCTTCCATCTTCGGGTCGTGGCAGTGGGAGTTCTTCATGACTTGGTCGATGACGAGCTGCGAGTCACCGCGAGCGTCGAGGCGTCGGACCCCTAGCTCGATGGCGATTCGCAACCCGTTTACCAGAGCCTCGTACTCTGCCACATTGTTGGACACCGGGAAGTGGAGGCGTAGCATGTAGCGTAGGTGCTTTCCGAGGGGCGAGATGAAGAGGAGGCCTGCGCCGGCCCCCGTCTTCATCAGCGACCCGTTGAAAAACATGGTCCAGAGCTCCGGTTGGATCGGAGCCATCGGGAGCTGGGTGTCGGCCCATTCAGCCACGAAGTCCGCCAAGACCTGGGACTTGATGGCCTTCCGAGGGGCGAACGAGATCGTCTCGCCCATGATCTCCACCGCCCACTTCGCAATTCTACCCGAGGCCTCTCGGGACTGGATGATCTCTCCCAGGGGGAAGGATGACACCACAGTCACCGGATGAGACTCGAAGTAGTGTCGCAACTTCCGCCGTGTCAGGATCACCGTGTACAGCAGCTTCTGGATTTGCGGGTAGCGGATCTTGGTCTCGGACAGTACCTCACTGATGAAGTAGACTGGCCTCTGGACGGGCAATGCATGCCCTTCTTCTCGTCTCTCAACCACGATCGCGGCGCTAACCACCAGGGTGGTTGCGGCGACGTAGATCAAGAGGGCTTCTCCGGCAGCGGGGGGCACCAAGATGGGCGCGGTCGTGAGGAGCGCCTTCAGGTTCTCGAGGGCTTCCTCGGCCTCGGGAGTCCAAGCGAAGCACTCGGCCTTCCTTAAGAGGCGGTACAGAGGCAGACCTCTTTCGCCGAGGCGCGAGATGAAGCGGCTCAGAGCCACGAGACATCCCATGACCCTCTATATGCCTTTCAAGTCCTTGATTGGTCCCATGCTGGTGGTGGCTGCAATCTTCTCCGGGTTGGCTTCGATGCCCCGCTCGGAGACGATGAACCCCAAGAGCATGCCTCGGGGGACCCCGAAGACACACTTTTCGGGATTAAGCTTCACGCCTTTTGCCTTGAGACATCGGAATGTCGCTTCAAGGTCGGAAAGGAGGTCGGAGGCCTTCCTCGTCTTGACCACGATGTCATCGACGTAGGCCTCGACCGTTTGGCCGATGTGTTCGCCAAACACATGGTTCATGCATCGCTGGTATGTTGCCCCCGCATTCCTCAAACCAAACGACATTGTAACATAGCAGTACATGCCGAAGGGTGTGATGAATGAAGTCGTGAGCTGGTCGGACTCTTTCATCCTGATCTGGTGATACCCGTAGTAGGCATCAAGGAAAGACAGGGTTTCGCACCCAGCAGTGGAATCCACGATCTGATCGATGTGAGGCAGAGGGTAGGGAACTTTTGGACATGCTTTGTTTAGACCAGTGTAGTCTACACACATCCGCCATTTCCCCCCTTTCTTTCTCACAAGCATAGGGTTGGCAAGCCATTCGAGATGGAATACCTCTTTGATGAACCCTGCCGCTAGTAGCTTGTGGATCTCCTCGCCTATGGCCCTGCGCTTTTCTTCGTCGAATCGGCGCAGAGGTTGCTTCACGGGTCGGGCCCCAGCTCGGACATCCAGAGAGTGCTCGGCGACTTCCCTCGGTATGCCGGGCATGTCCGAGGGACTCCACGAGAAAACGTCGGCGTTTGCGCGGAGAAAGTCGACGAGCACTGCTTCCTATTTGGGGTCGAGCTCGGAACCGATCCGGATCTGCTTGGAGGCGTCGTTGCAGGGGTCGAGAGGGATGGACTTGACCGTCTCCACTGGTTCGAAGTTGCCGGCGTGGCGCTTCACGTCGGGCGCCTCCCTAGAGAGGCTCTCTAGGTCAGCGATGAGGGCCTCGGATTCAGCGAGGGCCTCGGCGTACTCCACGCACTCCACATCGCATTCGTATGCGTGTCGGTACGTGGGCCCGACGGTGATGACCCCGTTGGGGCCCGGCATCTTGAGCTTGAGGTAGGTGTAGTTGGGGACGACCATGAACTTGGCGTAGCATGGCCTCCCCAGCACTGCGTGGTAGGTTCCTCGAAACCCGACCACTGCGAACGTGAGGGTCTCCTTTCGAAAGTTGGAGGGCGTCCCAAAGCAGACGGATAGATCGAGTCGTCCGAGGGGTTGAACACGCTTCCTAGGGACGATCCCGTGGAAAGGCGCAGCGCCCGTCCGGACCGAGGACAGATCGATCCGCAGAAGCCCGAGGATCTCGGCGTAGATGATGTTGAGGCCGCTGCCTCCATCCATGAGGACCTTGGTGAGCCTGACGTTGCCGATGATGGGGTCGACAACGAGTGGGTATCTCCCCAGGCTCGGCATGTAGTCTGGATGGTCGGCCTGGTCGAAGGTGATGGGCCTGTCGGACCCGTCTAGGTAGACTGGCGCCGCCACCTTTACCGAGCAGACCTCCCGACGCTCTTGCTTGCGGTGCCGAGCCGAGGCGTTCACCACTTGCCCGCCGTAGATCATGAAGCAGTCGCGGACCTCGGGGAACCCTCCTGCCTTGTGATCTTCCTCCTTTGCGTCGTCGAGGGCCTTGTCACCCTCCGCGGGTGGCCCGACCTTGTGGAAGTGTCGTCGAAGCATGGCACACTCCTCAAGGGTGTGCTTGACGGGCCCCTGATGATAGGGGCATGGCTCCTTGAGCATCTTGTCGAAGAGGTTGGCACCTCCGGGAGGTTTCCGAGGGTTCTTGTACTCGGCGGCGGCGACAAGGTCCGCGTCGGCGGCGTCACGTTTCGCTTGCGACTTCTTCTTGCCCTTCTTCTTGGCGCCGCGCTGAGTTGACGCCTCGGGAGCATCTTCCGGTGGGCGGCCCTGGGGCTGCTTGTCCTTCCGGAAAATGGCCTCAACCGCCTCCTGGCCAGAGGCGAACTTGGTGGTGATGTCAATCAGCTCGCTCGCCCTGGTGGGGGTCTTGCGACCCAGCTTGCTCACTAGGTCGCGGCAGGTGGTGCCGGCGAGGAACGCGCCGATGACATCTGAATCGGTGACGTTGGGCAGCTCTGTGCGCTGCTTCGAGAATCGCCGGATGTAGTCCCGGAGGGGCTCGCCCGGCTGCTGGCGGCAGCTTCGGAGATCCCAGGAGTTCCCAGTGCGCACGTACGTGCCCTGGAAATTGCCGGCGAAGGCTTGGACCAGGTCGTCCCAGTTGGAGATCTGCCCCGGGGGCAGGTGCTCCAGCCAGGCTCGAGTGGTGTCAGAGAGGAACAAGGGGAGGTTGCGGATGATGAGGTTGTCATCGTCCGTTCCACCCAGTTGGCAGGCCAGCCGATAGTCCGCAAGCCACAGTTCCGGTCTCGTCTCCCCCGAGTACTTTGTGATAGTAGTCGGGGTTCGGAACCGGGTCGGGAACGGTGCCCGTCGTATGGCGCGGCTGAAAGCCTGCGGACCGGGTGGTTCGGTCGAAGGACTCCGATCCTCCCCGCTGTCATAGCGTCCCCCACGCCTGGGGTGGTAGCCTCGGCGCGCCCTGTCGTCGAGGTGGGCCCGACGGCTGTGATGGTGGCGCTCGTTGCCGAGGCGACCCGAGGCCGCAGGCGCTGTGTTGAGCGTGCGCCCGGAGTGGACCGAGGCTTCCCGCATGAATCGGGAAGTCGCGGCGCGATGTTCCGAGGGGAACCCCTGCCTTCGGGAGGCAGAGCTTTCGGCCCGTCGGACCGCGGCGTCCTCTAGGAGATTCTTGAGCTCTCCCTGGATACGCCGCCCTTCGGTGGTTGATGGCTCCGACATCGCGCGGAGGAGTATTGCCGCTGCAGCCAGGTTCTGGCCGACTCCGCTGGAATCCGGTGGCGGCCTCACCCTGATGTCGTTGGCGATGCGGTGCTGGATGTCCTGGGGGAGATGACGCGCTTCTCCGGCCGGGGGTTGGACCGCCCATTCCTGCCCGATGTCCCGGCGGATCGGCACAAGCGTTCCTGCTCCCTCGTCGAGCCTGGCCTGCCTCTCGCGGATTTGCTCAAGCTGTGGGTCAGGACCCCCCGCCAGGACGGGGACCATAGCTAGCTCCCGAAGGATGTCAACGCGAGGCACGGGCCTAGGTGGATCATCGTTTTCCGGCATACCAAGATGGTTGCCTTCACCGGGACCCCCTAGATCGACGTGGAAACATTCACGACTTGGGCCGCGGTCCTCGCTGTCGAGGCCGCGGCTGCCGTCGGAACAGTCGGAAAGGTAGTAGTCACATGCGGTCATGAAGTCCCACACGGCACTGGGGTTACCAAGTCCGGAGAAATCCCAACAGAGGTCGGGCTCGCCATCTTCCTCGGACCCCGAGGGCTCGTAGGTCAAGTCGGCCGTCAGTCGGTCCCAGGGTGACTGCACACGATACCCCAGAGGGTTTGGACTCGCCTCTAAGAGAGTGCTTACCGAAGCGGAGTCGCTTGGTGGGTCAAGGCCGAATCCAAAAGATGCGAGATGGGAATCGGTCGGTACCTTTCGGTCAACGGTCGGTGACGAGGTCACGTCTGGGACTGACTGCACCGTTGTCTTAGGTACGAGGGTGACGCCCAGCAAGTCCTTCGCGAGCGTGCTGGCGTCGTGCGTTTGCTTGAGATTGGTGTGTTGCGGGGAGGCGGCGCTCGCCTTCGTCTCAGACGCGAGATCAATGCCCAACGCGCCCTCCGTTGGGGCGCCGGCGTCGTCGACTCGCTCGACAGCCAACGAGGTGCCGCTTCCCGCTTGGCCTTGGTTGCCCCGCCTCCTCCTCCGTCGGCGGGGGAGGGGACGGGACAAGCCCGAATGTCGTCCTTCCACCACGTGGGGAAGGCGTCATCAATTTCCCCACCGGCGAGCGGGTTGTCGACCGCCATTGTCGCTGTCACGCGGCGTGGGAAGGAGTATCATGTCGTAGCTGCCGTCGAGGGACATGAACTCAAAATTCCCGAAACGGAGCACCGTCTCGGGCCGGAAAGGTTGCTGGAGACTGCCCATTTTGAGCTTGACGGGAAGCTGTTCGTCAACACGCAGCAGGCCCCTACCTGGCGCGCCAACTGTCGGTGTTTCGAAACCCGGGGGTCCCTAGACCGACGAGTGAATTGTCGCCGCGTGCCCCAGCCCAGATGGGTCGACGCGAGGCGGAACGCAAAGGGGGGAAAGGAAGCAGCCGGAGGGAGGGAGGCAGGCGTGAGAGAGTGGATCTCGCGACCTTCGTGTTAGCCCCGCGCCTGAGTCGGGTGCGCTTGCAGTAGGGGGATACAAGCGTCCACGCGGGAGTGGGAGCGAGCGGCCTTGCACGAGCGCCGTCCCGTCCTTCTCCGCGCGGGCCAACCTTCTGTAAGAGGGCCCTGGTCCCCTTCTATAGGCGTAAGGAGAGGATCCAGGTGTACAATGGGGAGTGTAGCAATGTGCTAACGTGTCTAGCGGTGGGGAGCTAGCGCCCTAAGTACATGCCATCGTGGCAGCCGGAGAGGTCTTGGCGCCCAGTTCGCGTGGTGTCGTGGCCGTCGGAGGAGTGCTGGAGCCTGGCGGGAGGACAGCTGTTGGGCCTGTCGAGTCCTTGCTGACGTCCTCTTGCTTCCGTAAGGGGGCTGAGAGCCGCCGTCGATACAGGGCATGCGGGGCGCCATCATTACTCGCATGGTGGGGCGAGCCAGATGGGACACCGGTCTGGTTCCCCGTAGCCCGAGTCATCTCGGGGTAGGGTAATGATGGCGCTTCCTGTTGACGTGGTTGGTCCGTGCCCTAGGCTGGGCGAGGTGGAGGCTCCTCCGAGGTCGAGGTCGAGGTCGAGCCCCCGGGTCGGGCGAGGCAGAGTTCGTCGTCTTTCGGGGTTGAGCCCATGTCCGAGCCCTAGGGTCGGGTGAGGCGGAGTTCACCGTCTTCCGGGGTTAAGCCCATGTCCGAGCCCTGGGGTCGGGCGAGGCAGAGTTCGCCGTCTTCCGGGGTTGAGCCCATGTCCGAGCCCTAGGGTCGGGCAAGGCGGAGTTCGCCGTCTTTCGGGGCTGAGCCCGAGTCCGAGCCCTGGGTCGGGCGGAGCGGAGTTCGCCGTCTTCCGAGGCTGAGCCCGAGTCCGAGCCCTGGGTCGGGCGGAGCGGAGTTCGCCGTCTTTCGGGGCTGAGCCCGAGTCCGAGCCCTGGGGTCGGGCGAGGCGGAGTTTCCTATGACACCCGAGGCCGGCCTTGGCTGCTGTCAACCTCACTCTGTCGGGTGGCTCAGCAGTCGGAGCGGCGCAGGCGGCGCTATCCTCTTGTCAAACCGGTCAGTAGAGCAGCGAAGTGACTGCGGTCACTTCGGCTCTGTCGACTGGAGGGCGTGCGTCAGGATAAAGGTGTCAGGCCACCTTTGCATTAAATGCCCCTGCGATTTGGTCGGTCGGCGTGGCGATGTGGCCAAGGTTGCTTCTCGGTGAAGACTGGGCCTCGGGCGAGCCGATAGTGTGCCCGTTACTGGAGGGGGGTCCTCGGGCGAGACGTAGGTTCTCTGGGGTCGGCTTCCCTTGCCCGAGGCTAGGCTCGGGCGAGGCACGATCGTGTCCCTTGAATGGACCGATCCTTGACTTAATCGCACCCATCAAGCCTTTGCAGCTTTGTGCTGATGGGGGTTACTAGCTGAGATTTAGGGGTCTTGAGGGTACCCCTAATTATGGTCCCTGACACAAGTGTTCGTTGGGAAACCCGTGGGAAAAAAATTCGTCACAGGGACGAGGATGAGCAGGTATTCCCCAACAGAGAATTCTACATTGTCATCCGTATCTGTTACACCAAAATAATGGAGGCTAAGCGCATCTCTAAGGGAATCTTTATTTTTGGCTCTCTATTTGACTCTCTATTTACTTTTCCATAAAGGTTACACTTGTTGGAACTTGCTCTCCTGCGCAAGTCGATCCAACGGGGGAGTGAAAGCGGTGTAAACGGGGCTACTACTTGAGATGGCAATAGCTCTGTTAACCTAGCCCCTCAAGGGCACTGTGCGGGGGTATTTATAGGTGCCTGAGTGCCCAGCGTCAAGGATTAAGGACGCATGTGCCCTCAGGAGACTAGGCTCTCCCCGGAATATTCCCGTTAAAGCAGGGTTACAGACTGTAATAATAGAAAAACCTTTACAATTTAGGCCCGTAATGCGCAACAACAGCGCGGGGCCCGTTATGACGGGCCGGATTGTACGTGGGCTCTCACGTTAGGCGACCCCGTGGGACGGAGCGGCCTCGCCGTGGGTCTTCGTCCTTCAGTCACGTCAGACGAAGGGTGCAGTCCGTTAGTCGTCGTCTCCGTTGGTGCAGCGAGACTGGCGAAGGCATCGAGCGGAAGGTAGCGTCTACGCCTTCTCCCCAACATTTGCCCTCCGAGGGACCAGTTCGACCAGGTCATCTGGTGCCGAAGGCGTCGCTAGATGGTGGAGACGCTGCCCTCGCTCGAAGTGGTTCCGCGGGGGTTTTTGACATGACCGTTGATTGACGCTGCACTGTTGGATTGCGGGTTTCCCGAAGCGCCGCGCCCTGTGTATAAAAGGGGGCGGGGGTGGCGCCTTTTGAACTTTATCTCTCCGCGCGCCGCGAGAACCCTAACCTCCTTTTCAAACCGCCCGCTTGCTCGTCTGCCCTCCTTGCTCCTGCTCGCTGGAGATCTGGCCCGTGTGAAGCAGACCGCCCGCCGCCGCTGACGGTACGTAGCCATGCCGTCCTCTTCCTCTTCTGCTGCTGATACGCCGCCGGCTGGCGAATTGTTCGAGGAGACGCTGAGCAATGTGGCGGCGGAGGAGTTGCGTCCCGGCGACACAGTGGAATTTGGCGCGTCGCGGATGTCCTCGGTCCGCGTGCATGACATGCAACAGCTTGGGTATTTTGGCGGCGGAGTGGCGCGTGTGCCGAGGGCAGAGGAGGTCCCCAAGCCAGAAGGCGAGCTGGTCGTCTTCGAGGCTTTTTTCGCCGTCGGCCTTCGTCTGCCCGCGCATCGATTTGTGGGGGAAGTTCTGCGCAGATTCGAAGTCCAGGTCCACCAGTTGACATCGAATGTCGTGGTGGCCCTGGCAAAGTATGTTTGGGCGACGACTTCGTACGGCGGGCAGCCATCGGTCGAAGTCTTCGCGAAGCACTATTGTCTACATTGGCAGAAAAGGAAAATCGGAAATAAGATTGCTCAATTTGGATCTTGCACATTTACGCCGAAGACCGGCAAGACTTCGATGGAAGTCGTGGAGTTGGTTCCCTGCGCCCACAATAAGTGGGGCAACTGGTGGGAATTTTGGTTCTACGTTGCCGAAGGCACAGTCGAAGGCCAACTAGGGCTTCCCGTGGCCGTCATGTGTTCGCATTATTACACGGCGTACCCGCAGTTTGAGGTAGCGGAGGAGGATGAAAACGAGGGGGCCCTTCGGTGCGTGGCCCGCATGAGTAGCGGGCGTGACCTCGTTGAGGAATTTGTGGGGTATGGGGTATGGCCCTTGGCGCGTGGCTGGGCGCTGGGCGAAGTATGCCCTCGCCAGATGCCCTCCCATGGCGGGATGTTGGTGCGGAGTCCTGCCTTCGCACTGGATCTGCAGGGCCGAGATCCCGCCGCATTCGTGCGTGAAGCAGAGGATGGCGCGGCGAGGATCGTGGGGCGGTACGTGCTGAAGACAGAGGGTCTGCGGAGCTGGGATATCCGCGGGGCCAATGACAGGCTGAACCGGGTCTTCGAGTTGAACCGCTTGCCTTACGGCGGTTACCCCGGGGAAGACGCCGCCGACCGCCGCGGGAAGAAACCGATGGGCGGTACCGAGGAAGGGCCATCGCAGGAGGTCACCCCGGTCACTAAGAAGAGAAAATTAGGTACCGTGGTGGGAAAAAGAGGGTGTCTGATAATTTTGTTGTGGAGTTGATGGAGACATGTGCGGCCCCCGGGGGGAGGATGTCTTCGCACGAGCTCCGGGAGTCTTCGGCGCGAATGCTGGAGGTTACCGGGGGTCGGTGGCCAAAGAATCTTCCGATCCCCTAGGCAGAGGGCGAAGACATGTCTACGTCTCGTATAGCTCGTGGATTGAAGATTTTCCCTTACGGATGGAATATTGCTGTTGTTGTGTCGGCAGTGATGAACAAGGATCGGCAGGAGGCTGCGCAGAAGCGCCGGGCAGTCGTCCGGCTCCCTGAGGCCAGGTCGAAGAGGGTGCGGGGGGGCGTGAAGGCTGCCGTCCCCGGCGGTAGCCAGCCTTCGCTGGCTGCGAAGGCGGCCACGCCTGGATCTGGCAAGTTGCCGGAGAGCGCGAAGGCGGCCGGCGCTGGTAGGACCAAGTCCACCCCGGAGGGAGCTGCGAAGGCCCGAGAGCTGCCTTCCCCGGGGAAGCGTCTTGCCGACTTCGGCACAGACATTTGCGTGGACGACTATCTCGCCGGTAAGGTTTTTTTTGACCGGTGATACGTTGCAGGGTCGGGCGAAGGGCAACTTGTTGCCGTCTCGCCTGCGGTGGCGGCCACGGCGTCTGCCGCAGTTTTTGGGATGAAGGGTGGCGCTTTCAGCGCTGGCGGCGAGGTGTCGGCGGCCACTGCCGTCAAAGATGAGGCAGGAACTGTGTCCCGCCGGCTGCGGGAAGCGTCGCTGCAGCTGAATCAAGTAAGTTGAGGTAGGCTTCATTGTGGGCCGCTTTCATGGTGATTGTGTACTGACGCGCGTCTGTTAGGCGGCCGACTTCGCCAACCGCGTGGCGTCGGGCGCCCTTACGGCGGGCGTGGATGCCGAAGTCGAGAGACTTCGGGCGCAGCACGCAGACGTCGTCCGGGAAAAATCGGCTGCGGAGAGCAAAAACCGCAAGCTAGCGGAAAAGGTGGCCGCCCTGGAGAGCGAGAGGACTGACCTCCGGCGCCAGCTGGTGGAGGAAAGGAAGGAGGCCAATCAGGCCATCCCCAAGGCGCAGACGGCGTAGGCGGAGGCCAAATTGGCGAGGGCGGAGGAGAGTCTCACCAGCCAGCGCGCCGAGGAGTGGGAGGTGCGGTTCAACGCTCTGCAGGCCCGCGTGGAGAGGGCCGAGGCTTCTACTCGCGTGGAGGTTGAGCGGACGCGCAAACAGCTCGTGGACTCGTACCGCGAGCTGGGTGCGCGGACTGCTGACTTCGAGGTGCCCAACCGAGAGGCGGGCCTTCGGTGCCTCGAATGGCTGCAAGAGGAGTTGCAAGCGCTCCCGACCATCGTGGCGGGCTTCATGTCGTATGCCTCCCTCATCACCTGTGAGGGGGCTATGAATGCACTGTCCCGCGAAGGGTGCAGTCACTATGAGGTCTTCGACCGATCCGATGAAGATTTTGGGTGCGATATTTTTAAGGTCGAAGAGCCTATGGTGAAGGACGCCGGGGGGGCCCTCTTCGACCGGATGTGGGGCCCCCACGGTCGGGAGGCGGTTAGGGAACAGGCTGACCGAGCGAGGAATCAGGTAAAGTTTGTGTTTCGTTTTGTGTTGTGGAATGTGGGTGTACGCTGGTGTGCTGAATCGGTGTGCTGCGCTGTAGATGGCGCGTGCTGAGGAGGTGGAGGACTTCGGGCGTCTGAACAGTGCGCTGCCCGAAGCGGAGGCTGACCCGGTGATGGCCGAGGCTGAGGCCTACCCAGCGCCGCTCCCGAAAACCGGTGAAGGCTCCCACGCTACCCCTGCTTCTACTGTGTCTGGTGGAGGCTCGCCGGCCGCCACCGTACCGATGGCGGAGGATTCCCCGAAGGCGGCGACAGAGCCAGCGGCGGAAGATCCCGTCGCGGCTGCTGGGTCTTCGCAGGTGGCTTAGTGTGTATGGGGTAGTTAGGGAATTTTGTCTGTGTTACTGAACCTTGGTTGCTGCGCAGGTTCAGGATTTTGGGCCTGCGCACGCAACCGGTACTGCTAATTTTGTGGCGGCTTCGACCGTGGTCGCTGGAAATGAATCGGATGGGTCTACGTCTAAGTTTTCTGAGTTTGACGACTCTGGGAGTTCGGTTTTGTGGACGGAAGAGTCTTCGGATGAAGGCTTAGATTATTTTGCGGCCTTGGATGTGGCTGAGGCGGAGGCTTCTCCGCGTGTTACGGATGCTGAAATTTTGCCTGGTCCGAGTGTTGTGCGTAGGCGGCAAAGGGCGGTGGCGAAGCGTAGAGTGGGCAGGTTTGATGGTGGTCGTCTTCGTGTGGGTAGGGCTGGTAGGCAGGAATTGTTGTCCTCGCTGGTTGGGGTGAGTATGGGTGAGGGGGAGTTGCGAAGGCTTTTTGAGGGTGAGGAGCTGAGGATAATGCTATTTAACTATAGGGAGATGGGGATCATTCCGAAGGTTGAGCCTATGTAAGGTGTGATGCCCTCGCTGTACGCGTGTAACTTTAGTTTGTATGATAAGGTTGACTGCCTTCGCGCATCTGGGTATGTTCGTAAAGTGTTGCGCACCCGGTCTGGTACATTATTGTGTCGGTCCGGCTGCGCCTGTAGACTTTCGGACTGATGCAATGCGCCTTCAATTTTTACATTCGTTATGCTAGTCCGGTGGCACCCTTAGGCGACTTTTGCACGGGTAGCCTTTTGGAGAAGGCTTGGAATTTGCGCACTTGCTGTGCTAGTCCGGCTGCGCCCTTAGGCGACTTTTGCACGGATAGTCTTTTTGAGAAGACTTCGAATTTATGCACTTGTTGTGCTAGTCCGGCTGCACCCTTAGGCGACTTTTGCACGGATAATCTTTTTGAGAAGACTTCGAATTTACGCACTTGTTGTGCTAGTCCGGCTGCACCCTTGGGCGACTTTTGCACGGATAATCTTTTTGAGAAGACTTCGAATTGACGCACTTGTTGTGCTAGTCCGGCTGCACCCTTGGGCGACTTTTGCACGGATAATCTTTTTGAGAAGACTTCGCACTTGTTGTGCTAGTCCGGCTACACCCTTAGGCGACTTTTGCGCGGACTGTCGCACGCAAGGGTAGCCATCGCTGCCCCTCGCGGTGACTTTTGTGTCGGTCGAATGTCGAAGACCGTTGATGCGGTCTTTTTCGACGTAGTTTTTGCGGGGGATTTTTCGCGTGTATATTACATGGCTTCGCCTCGTTAAAAACCTCACCCCCCGGGAGGAAAAGAGTGCGGGCCGGCTTAAAACTGTTCTGCGGATTACAAGGGCGAAGTGGCCCTGAGGAGTTAGACAAAAAATTTGCGAAGATTATCAATGTTCCAAGAATGTTCTAAGTCTTCGCCGGATGGCGTTGTGAGCCTGTACGCGCTGGGCGACGCCTTCGTCTTGACGATGAAAGGGCCCTCCCATTTCGGCTCCAACTTGCCCCGGGACTCTGTCCGAGCTGTCCGGACGAGTACGAGGTCTCCTTCATTGAACTCCCTCGGGATGACTGTGTGGTCGCGCCATGCTTTTGTCTGAACTTGGTATTTGTTTAGAGCCTGCAGGGCGAAAACGCGGTCTTCGTCGATGAGGTCCTTCGAAGTAGGCTCGTCTACGTCGGGGACGACCGATGCGACTATCTGAGGTGATCCGTGTTTTATTTCTTGCGGAGTCATAGCCTCCGATCCGTATAGAAGGCGGAAAGGGGTGAACCCAGTCGCCCTGCACTCAGTCGTGTTCAGCGCCCAGACCACTTCGGGTAACAGGTTGGGCCACTTGCCTTTTTTGTCGTCGAGGAGCATTTTCTTGACGGCTGTGAAAATTTTGCCGTTGGCGCGTTCCACGACTCCGTTGGATTGGGGGTGGTACACTGAGGCGAAGGCAAGCTTGGTGCTGATGGAGAAGCAGAAATCCTTGAAGTCTTGGCTGTCGAACTGCTTGCCGTTGTCGACTGTGAGTTCGGACGGGACTCCAAAGCGGCAAACAATATTTTGCCAGAAGAATTTCTGGGTTGTCTTCGATGTTATAGTGGATACTGCCCTCGCCTCAATCCATTTGGTGAAGTATTCAACGGCGACGAAGGTGAACTTGAGGTTCCCCTGAGCCGTGGGCAGGGGCCCGACAATGTCCAGGCCCCAGCGCTGAAGAGGCCACGTGTGGGCGATTAGCTTCGTGAATTGCGAAGGGCATCCCGAGCGTGGAGAAAATTTCTGACAGGCTTCGCAGGACCTCGCGACCCGATTTGCGGCGCAAATCATGGCGGGCCAGTAGAAACCTTGACGAATCACCTTTGCCGCTAGGGCCCTAGGCCCTACGTGGGAGCCGCAAGTCCCGCTGTGGACTTCGCGCAGAATTTGGACGCCTTCGGTCTCGGTGACGCACTTAAGCATCGGCTGACTGACCCCCTTCTTGTAAAGTTGGCCTTCGATTAGTGCGAAGTCCTGGCTTCGGTGTTTGAGGCACTTGGCCTCATTGTTGTCGGTTGGATGATAGTACCCCTGCAGGTACAGGGTTATTGGTGCCCGCCAGTCTTCGGTCATAATGAGGTTGACTATGCGGTGACCCTCACTGTCGTTGGTTATTTGGAGCCCCTTTGGGCTGCGGACGGCTGGCATGCCGATGACGTGGTAGAACACATCCGAGGGCAGGGCCTCGCCTCTGGCGGCTGCCTTGGCCAATGCATCGGCCTCCTCATTCTTGGCTCGGTCTACGTGTTGCAACGTAAAACCCTTGAATTGTCTTTCGAGGCTGCGGATGGCCGCAAGGTACTGCATGAGTGCGGGGTCCTTCGCTGCATAGTCATTCTCGACCTGGCCGGCGACTACCTTGGAGTCTGTTCTGATGATGCAAGTGGTGACACCGAGCGCCCTTAACTTGCGAAGGCCGAGGATGACAGCCTCATATTCTGCTATGTTGTTGGTGCACCTATCAGACTCCAAAGCGAAGCCGTGCCCTCTCTGGTCTGCTCTTGAACCAGTGCTGCGTTGACCGCATGTGGCGAAGCCGCGACATAGAGCAATAGGGGTAGCAAAGGGTCGGGGCTTGTAAGAATCGCCAATTCCGACAAGTACTGTTTTAGTGAAGCGAAGGCCGCCGCTTGCTCTGGCCCCCATGCAAAGTCTTTTGCACCGCGGAGTGTTTTGAGGAAAGGGAGACTCCGCTCCGCGGACTTGGAGATGAATCTGTTGAGGGCAGCCAACCTGCCTGTCAGTCGTTGCACTTCTCTGGCTGACTGCGTGGGCGTCATATTGATGATAGCCTGGATTTTGGTTGGATTGGCCTCAATTCCGTGGTGTGATACCAGGTAGCCCAAGATTTTCCCCTGGCGGACTCCGAAGACGCACTTTTCAGGTGGTCTTCCTTGCTTCTGCTGGCAACGACGATGTCGTCCACATATGTGAATATATTTCTGCCGACCTGGCTCTCGAGCACCGTTTTGGTGAGTCGAGAGAAAGTGGACCCGGCATTCTTAAGTCCCTCCGGCATTCTGATGAAACAATACGTGCCGAAGGGTGTTATGAAGCTGGTGCTTGCCTTGTCCTCCTCCTTCATATATATTTGGTGGTAGCCGGAGAAGCAGTCAAGGAGTGACATGACTTCGCACCCAGCCGCGCTATCGACGATTTTGTCGATCCGAGGCAGCGGGAAATTGTCCTTGGGGCAGGCCTTGTTAAGACTGGTGAAGTCTATGCACATACGCCATTTGCCGCTCTTCTTCTGCACCATCACTACATTGGCGAGCCATGTGGGGTAGGCGATTGGCTCGATGAATTTGGCTTCGAGCAGGCGATGCACCTCGGCCTTGGCGGCTTCTGTCTTCTCGTCAGACATCTTGCGCAGCCGTTGTTTCTTCGGCCTCACCGAAGGGTCGATTCCTAAGCCGTGCTCGATGATGGAGCGACTGACTCCGACTAGGTCGAGGGTGGACCGGGCAAAGACGTCTTTATTCTTGGATAGACAGCAGAGGAGCCTCTCTTCGGCGTGCGAAGTGAGGTCTTCGCTGATGGTAACCATCTGCTGGGGCGTTGCCTGGTCGAGGGGGACAGTCTTGGTCCCGTCGTTGCTCTGCAGCTGTGCTTTTTCATGTTCTTTGGCGGTTGGATTGGCAGACCCGGGGACTTCGCGTTGGGCCGTGAGGCAGTGTACGTTTCTTTGTCCAGGGACGAAGTCTCTTTCTATGTTACGCGCAACCTGCTGGTTGCCGTAAACTGTGATGGCGCCTTGCGGACCTGGGATCTTCATGCACAGGTAAAGTCTGTGGATAGCTGCCTCAAACTTGTTGATGGAGCCCCGGCCCATTATGGCGTTGTACGGGTACACCATGTCGACGATGTCGAACGTGACTTGCTCACTTCGGGCATTGGGTGCTACACCGAAGGAGAGGGGCAACTCTATTTTGCCGACGGGAAAGGTGCCCTTGCCGCCGAAGCCGTATAGGGGGTTGTCCGAGGGCTTGAGCAGGCTGTGGCTTATGCCCATGCGATCGAAGGCATGGAGGAAAATGATGTCCGCCTGGCTGCCATTGTCGACCAAGACTTTGTGCAAGTCCCAGCCTGCCACACTGCAGTTGATGACCATGGCATCGATGTGGGGGGCGCTGCGCAGATCAACGTCTCGGGCGTCGAAGGTCAATGGCACGTGGGACCACTTTGTCTGCACGACCGGGCCGGTGACGGCGACGTGGTTGATGCTGCGGTAATGGTCCCTCTTTTGCCGCTTTGTGTCGAAGTCGGCGTAGACCCCCCAGTAATCATATGAATGACTCCGCGATACGGTTGATCGGCGAAGTCCTCTTGCTTTGGGGCTTGGGGTGGTTGGGGTGGTGGATGTTTTGTTGTTGATGGTGTGGGGGTGGGGGTGGGGGAGGTATGATTTGTACCTCCTGGTGGTGTTGGTATGCGTGGTGCGGTGGAGGCGGAGCGGGGCCGTGGTTGTATGGCTAAGGGGGTTGCTGATATGCGTGCGCGACAATTCTAGGGTTGTCGGCTAGTTGTGCCCGTGCCATTCTGTCTCTGGTGGCCTTCGTCTCTGGGCAGTCCCTTATGGGATGCGCGCAGTCTTCGCCGTGGAACAGGCAGTAAAATCTGCGTGGCTGCTGCGCATGCCCCCGTCCTCGACCGCGAGTTCCATTTCCTTGGCCCTGGGGGGATACTCCTGACCGCGAGTTCCCAGAATTGTCGCGCACAATTACCAGCAGCCCCCTCCGCCATATATCCACGCTCCCGCCCCGCATCCACCGCACCACGCTTACCAACACCATCAGGAAGTACAAATCGTACCTCCTCCACCCCCACCACCACACCAACACCACCAAAACATCCCTCATGCCCCAAAGCAGGAAGACTTCGCCGATCCACCATATCGCGGAGTCATCCACATGATAACTGGGGGGTCCAGCACCGATTTTGACACCAAGCGGCAGAAGCGGGACCACTACCGCAGCATCAACCATGTCGCCGTCACGGGCCCAGTTGTGCAGACAAAGTGGTCCCATATACCGCTAACCTTCGACGCACGGGACGTCGACTTGCGCAGCGCCCCCCATTGCGATGCCATGGTCATCAATTGCAGCGTGGCAGGCTGGGACCTGCACAAGGTCCTCGTTGACAACGGCAGCCAGGCGGACATCATCTTCCTCCATGCCTTCGATCGCATGGGCATAAGCCACAGCCTGCTTAAGCCTTCGGACAACCCGTTGTATGGCTTCGGCGGCAAAGGCACCTTCCCCGTCGGCAAAATAGAGCTGCCTCTCTCCTTCGGTGTAGCACCCAATGCCCGAAGCGAGCAAATAACCTTTGACATTGTGGATATGGTGTACCCTTACAATGCCATCATGGGCCGGGGCTCCATTAATAAGTTCGAAGCAGCCATCCACGGACTGTATCTATGTATGAAGATACCAGGTCCGTTAGGCGTTATCACAGTCTTCGGCAATCAGCAGACTGCGCGTAACATAGAACGGGACTTCGTGCCCGGTCAAAGAAACGTGCACTGCCTCACGGCCCAACGCGAAGCCCCCGCGCCTGCCAACCCAACCAATAAGCAACATGACAAGGCGCAGCTGCAGAGCCACGACGGCACCAAGACTGTCCCCCTCGACTAGGCCACGCCCAGGCAGACAGTCACTATCAGCGAAGACCTTACTTCGCATGAAGAAGAAAAGCTCCTCTGCTGCCTGTCCAAGAACAAAGATGTCTTCGCCTGGTCGGCCCTCGATCTGGTCGGGGTCAGCCGTTCAATAATTGAGCATAGTCTGGGAATCGACCCTTCGGTACGACCAAGAAAGCAGCGGCTTCGCAAGATGTCCGACGAAAAGACGGAGGCCGCCAAGGCAGAGGTGCACCGCCTCCTGGAGGCCAAATTCATCGAGCCGGTGGCTTACCCCACATGGCTCTCCAATGTCGTAATGGTGCAGAAAAAGAGCGGGAAGTGGCGAATGTGCATCGACTTCACCTGTCTCAATAAAGCCTGCCCAAAGGACAATTTCCCGTTGCCACGGATCGACAAAATAGTCGATAGCGCGGCCGGATGCGAGGTCATGTCCCTCCTCGATTGCTTCTCCGGTTACCACCAGATATACATGAAGGAAGAGGACAAGGCTAGCACCAGCTTCATAACACCCTTCGGCACATATTGCTTCATCAGAATGCCGGAGGGACTCAAGAATGCCGGGTCCACCTTCTCCAGGCTCACTAAAACAGTGCTCGAGGGGCAGGTTGGCAGGAATATATTCACATATGTAGACAACATTGTCGTCGCCAGCAAGAGCAAGGAGGACCACCTCGCCGACCTCGCCGAAACATTCGCGAACATGCGGGACGCACAACTCCGCCTAAACCTGGAAAAGTGTGTCTTCGGCGTTCGCCAGGGCAAAATATTGGGCTATCTGGTATCACACCGCGGCATCGAGGCCAACCCAACCAAGATTCAGGCTATCTTGGACATGACGCCTCCGCAGTCCGTCAGGGACGTCCAGCGCCTGACAGGCAGATTGGCCGCTCTCAACAGATTCATATCCAGGTCCGTCGAGCGAAGTCTCCCCTTCCTCAAAACACTCCGCGGCGCAAAAGACTTCGCTTGGGGACCAGAGCAGGCGGCGGCCTTCGCCTCATTAAAGCAGTACCTGACAGAGCTGGCCGTCCTTACCAGCCCCGACCCCTCGCTCCCCTTGCTGCTCTACGTCGCGGCCTCGCCACATGCGGTCAGCGCGGCCCTAGTGCAGGAGCAGACTGTCGAGGGCGTGGTTCGGCAGTGCCCCGTGTATTATGTCTCTGAAGTGCTGACACCGTCCAAGTGTAACATGACAGAGCTGGAGAAGATTGCCTACGCAGTCGTCATGTCGTCGCGCAAACTGCGCCATTACTTCGAAGCATTCAAGGTCCGAGTCACCTCAAATAGGGGGCTCGGCGAATTATTCAGAAACCCGGAGGCGTCGGTAAGAATTGCCAAGTGGGCGGCCGAACTCTCCGGCTACCACATCTGCTTCGAGCCCAGGACAGCCATTAAGTCTCAAGTCCTGGCAGACTTCGTCGTCGACTGGACTGGGCCAACTACACAGCCGGATCCGTCCGCAGAGAAGACTTGGACGATCCATTGCGACGGCGCATGGTGCCATGCGGGGGCAGGCGTCGCTGCAATCATAACCTCACCAGTCGGGGTCAAGCACAGATATGCAGCACGACTCAGCTTCAATCTGGAATCCGACAGATGCACAAATAATATAGCAGAATACGAAGCAGTCATCCTCGGCCTCCGCAAGCTAAGGGCCCTCGGAGTCACCACTTGCATCATCAAAACAGACTCCAAGGTAGTTGCCGGCCAGGTCGAGAAAGACTATGCAGCCAAGGACCCCGCACTCATGCAGTACCTCGCGGCCATCCGAAGTCTCGAAAGGCAGTTCAAGGGGTTCACCGTGCAGCATGTGGACCGGGCCAAGAATGAGGAGGCCGACGCATTGGCCAAGGCCGCGGCCAGGGGCGAAACTCTGCCCTCCGACGTGTTCTTCCATGTCATCGGCACGCCAGCAGTCCCGAGCCCCGAAGGGCTCCAAATAACCAATGACAGCGAGGGCCACCGTACAGTCAACCTCATCATGACCGAAGACTGGCGAGCACCCATAACCCTGTTCCTGCAGGGGTATTATCATCCAGCCGACATCAGTGAGGCCAAGCGTCTCAGACACCGAAGCCGAGACTTCGCTCTGATTGAAGGCCAACTCTACAAAAAAGGGGTCAGTCAGCCAATGCTTAAGTGCGTCACCGAGGCCGAAGGAACGCAGATTCTACGTGAGGTCCACAGTGGCACGTGCGGCTCACACGCGGGGCCGAGGGCCCTAGCAGCTAAAGTAATCCGCCAGGGTTTTTACTGGCCCGCAATGATCTGCGCCGCAAATCGGGTCACTCGATCCTGCGAAGCCTGCCAGAAGTTTTCCCCTCGGTCAGGCGGCCCTTCGCAGTATACAAAGCTGATCGCCCATACATGGCCTCTCCAGCGCTGGGGCCTCGACATCGTCGGACCCCTGCCCACCGCTCAGGGGAACCTTAAGTTCGCCTTCATCGCGGTCGAGTACTTCACCAAATGGATCGAGGCACGGGCTGTCTCTACAATAACATCAAAGACTGCCCAAAAATTCTTCTGGCAGAACATCGTTTGCCGCTTCGGAGTACCGTCCGAATTAACAGTCGACAACGGCAAGCAGTTCGATAACCAAGACTTCAAGGATTTTTGTTTCTCCATTGGCACCAAGCTTGCCTTCGCCTCAGTCTATCATCCGCAGTCCAACGGGGTCGTGGAGCGCGCCAACGGGAAAATCTTCACAGCTATCAAAAAAATGCTCCTTGATGAAAAAAAGGGCAGATGGACCGATTTCTTACCTGAGGCAGTCTGGGCACTAAACACGACTGAGTGCAGGGCGACCGGGTTCACTCCTTTCCATCTTCTATACGGATCGGAGGCCATGTCCCCGCAAGAAATAAAGCACGGGTCCCCGCGAACAGTTCCGTCAGCCGTCCCAGATGTGGACGAGCCAACTTCAAAGGATCTCATTGACGGAGACCGTGTCTTCGCCCTACAGGCCCTGAACAAGTATCAAGCCCAGACCAAAGCATGGCGCGACCATTCAGTCACCCCGAGGGAGTTCAGCGAGGGGGACCTCGTACTCATTCGAACAGCTCGGACGGAGTCCAAGGGCAAGCTGGAGCCCAGGTGGGAGGGCCCATTCATCGTCAAGACAAAAGCTTCCCCCAGCGCTTACAGGCTCACAACGCCGACCGACGAGGACCTGGAGCACTCCTGGAACATCGACAACCTCCGCAAATTTTTTGTTTGACTCCTCAGGGCTGTCTTCGCCCTTGTAATTCGCAAAAACAATCTTGCAGCGGCCCGCACTCTTTTCCTCCCGGGGGGTGAGGTTTTTAACGAGGCGGAGCCATGTAATATATGCGTGAAAAATCCCTCGCAAAGACATGCGTCGAAAAAGACCGCGATGACGGTCTTCGACATTCGACCACCACGAGGTCACCGCGAGGCTAAGCGCTAGCTACCCTCGCGTGCGACCAATCCGCGCAAAAGTCGCCTAAGGGTGCAGCCGGATTAGCACAACAAGTGCGAAAAAAATATAAGTCTATCGCGAAGACTATCCGCGCAAAAGTCGCCTAAGGGTGCAGCCGGATTAGCACAACAAGTGCGAAAAAAATATAAGTCTATCGCGAAGACTATCCGCGCAAAAGTCGCCTAAGGGTGCAGCCGGATTAGCACAACAAGTGCGAAAAAAATATAAGTCTATCGCGAAGACTATCCGCGCAAAAGTCGCCTAAGGGTGCAGCCGGATCAGCACAACAAGTGCGGAAAAAATCTAAGTCTGTCGCGAAGACTATCCGCGCAGAAGTCGCCTAAGGGTGCAGCCGGATCAGCACAACAAGTGCGGGAAAAAAATCTAAGTCTGTCGCGAAGACTATCCGCGCAGAAGTCGCCTAAGGGCGCAGCTGGATTAGCACAACAAGCGCGAAAAAACCGAAGACTATCTGTGCAGAAGACCGGACTAGCTCAACAAAAGGCTGAAACGACAGCATCAAGCCGCCCATGCCAAGACCAACTATAATCACGCCAACACAGCACAACAAAACAAACCAGACAAAGTACACAACGCCTTCGCACACACACACGCACGCGAGGGCACACAACTTCATCATACAAGCCTCTACATATACAAGCGAGGGCACCACACTCTACATCGGCTCAACCTTAGGAATAATTCCCATCTCCCTATAATTAAATAACATTATCCTGAGCTCCTCACCCGCAAAAAGACTTCGCAGTTCCCCTTCACCTACACCCTCGGCGGTCGGCAAAGATAACAGTTCCTGCCGACCAGCCCCACTTACGCCAAGCCGGGCCCCCTCCACCCCACTAACCATATGTTTCGCAACTGCCCTTCGCCGCCGTCGCCCGGTGCAAGGACCTCGCACATCTCCTGCATCCGTGGCGTGCGGCGAGGCCTCCGTCGCAGCCACATCCAAGGCCGCGAAGTAGTCCAAGTCCTCCGACGACTCCGTCCACTCAATCGAGCTCTCAGAGTCAGCACAGTCAAAAAACCCAGATGAGGAACCACCACAGTCATTACCATCTTCCGCGGTCGTAGCCGCCAAAAATTTAGTAGTAGCGGTTGCGTGCGCAGGCCCAAAATCTTGAACCTGCGCAGCAACCAAAATTCAGTAACATGTACAAACTTCCTCAACCCCCTACACCTGCTACGCCACCTGCGTCGGCCCTGACGTTGCGGGCGCCTCCGTTGTTGGCTCTGCCGCTGCCTCCGTTGTTGTCTCCACCGCTACTGCTGCGAGATCCTCAGCACTCGGCGCGGCAGCTGCAGGCGCATCAGGCGCGCCTTCGGCGGCTTCAGGGGGCAGGCCTTCACCGGCCGCGGCGGATGCGGCCAGGGTCGGCGCCAGGGCGACCTCGGACACAGCCTCCGCCGGGGCCGACTCCGGGTCAGCCAACATGCTGTTCAGCGCCCCGAAGTCGTCGACCCTCTCGCCACGCACCGCCTAAGCCAAAACACACAAAATTCATCAAACACACACACAGCCCACGTCCAACAAATACCAAACAAGCGTAAACGTTACCTGAGCCCTCGCCGTCGCGGCGCGCTCCCTGACCACATCGCTCCCGTATGAACCCCACAGCCGGTGGAAGATAGCCCCGGCAGAATCCTTCACAACGGGGTCCTCGACCTTGAAGATATCTCGCTCAAAGTCCTCTTCGATTTGGTTGAAGACCTCGAAGTGCCGGCACCCTTCGCGGGAGAGCGCGTTCATCGCCCCCTCGCAGGTGACCAGGGAGGCATACGCCATAAAACCCTCCACGACGGTGGGGAGCGCCTGCAGCTCCTCCTGCACCCACTCCAGGCACCGAAGTCCAGGCTCTCGGTCCGTTACTTCGAATTCACCGGTACCTGCGCCCAGGCCACGGTATGTATCCACGAGCAGCTGGCGCGTCCGCTCTGCCTCCGCTCGTGTCGCGGCCTCGGCCCCCGTCACGCGGCTCTCCAGGGCGGTGAGCCGCTCCTGCAGCTGCTCGGCGCGCTCCCTGGCAAGGTTGCCCTCCGCCCGTGCCAGGTTGGCCTCCGCCTGCGCAGCCTGCGCCTTGACAAGGGCTTCATTGGCCTCCCTCCTTTCCCCCGCCAGCTGGCGACGGAGGGCGGCCTTCTCGTCCTCCAGTGTGGCCACCTTCTCCGCCAGCTTGCGACACTTGCTGTCGGCGGCCGATTTTTCGCGGACGGCGTCAGCGTGTTGCGTCCGAAGCCTTTCGACTTCGGCAGCCACGGCTGCCGTGAGGGCCCCCGACGCAGTGCGGCTAGCGAAGTCAGCCACCTGCAGAACAATCACAAGACTGCGGTGTAAAAAAAAAGAGGGAGGGGGACGAGATCCAACTCAGCAGACCTGACGTAGCGCCTCCGTCGCCTCCGCCAGCCGGCGGGACGCAGCGCCAGCCTCATCCATGACAACCGCGAGGGCCGACGCCTCGCCACCGGCGCTCAGAACCCCGCCCCTCGCCTTCGGCGCTGCGACGGCCGTCGTGGCCGCCGCGCCAGGCGCAACCACAGCATGTTGGCCTTCACCCAACCCTACAGCGTACCGATGAACCGATTTAAAAAAAAAAGAGAGAGAGAGAAAGAGACTTACCACTGAGATAGTCGTCCACGCTAATATCGGTGGCGAAGTCGGCGACACGTTTCCCCGCCAACGGCAACGCTCGAGCCGCCCTCGCGACCTCCGCCATTCCGCCAGTCGGCGGCGCCGCCTTCGCCGACTTCGAGCCTTCGGCGCCCGCTGTTGCCTCCTGCGCCTTGCTAGATGCAGGGACGCTTGACTTCGCCGCCTGCGGCGGCCGGCCTCCGCCGGACGCCGCAGCCTTCGCCGTCCCCCGCTGCCTTTTCGGCCTGGCTTCAACGAGCCTGATCGCCGCCGGGCGCTTTTGCGCAGCTCCCTGGCGATCCTTGTCCATCACTGCTAACACAACAGCAGCAATATTCCGCCCGTAAGGAAAAACCCTCCATTCACGAACCATACGAGATGTAAAAAAGTCCTCGCCGGCCGCGCGGGGGACAGGAACATTCCTAGGCCAACAACCCCCGGTAACCCTCAGCATCCGAGCCGAAGACTCCCGGAGCTCGGGCGAAGATATCCTTTCCCCCGGGGCCGCGCACGTCTTCGTCAACTCTCTAGCAAAACGATCAGAAACCCCAAGTCCTCCCATAGCAGTACCTAATTTTCTCTTTTTAGAGGACGGGGCGGCCGCCGGCGCGGGGTCGTCTCTGGTCTCCACCGCCGGTCTCTTTCCACGGCGGTCCACATCGTCTTGACCAGGGTAGCCGTCATACGGCAATTGATTTAATTCAAACACCCTGTTCAAGCGGTCATTCGACCCGCGGATATCCCAGCTGCGCTGACCCTCCGTCCTCGGCACGTAGCGTCCAACAAGCCGCACCGCCCCATCCTCCGCCTCACGCACAACGGCGGCCGGATCGCGACTTCGCAGATTCAGGGCGAAGGCGGGACTCCGCACCATCCTTCCACCATGAAAAGGCATCTGGCGAGGGCATACTTCGCCCAACGCCCAGCCACGCGCCAATGGCCACACCCCATACGCCACAAACTCTTCAACCAAGTCGCGCCCACTGCTCAAACCGGCGGCGCACCGAAGAGCCCCTTCGTCCTCATCCTCCTCCGCCACTTCAAAGGGCGGATACGCTGAGTAAAAATGAGAGCACATCGCGGACACGGGGAGTCCCTCATGGCCTTCGACAGTACCCTCAGTGACGTAAAACCAAAATTCGTTCCAGTTGCCCCACTTGTTGTGGGCACAAGGAACCAACTCGACCACCTGCATCGTGGTTTTGCCGGTCTTCGGCGTTAACGTGCAGGATCCAAACTGAGCGACTTCGCCTTCAATCACCCTCTTCTGCCAATGCAAACAATAATACTTCGCAAAAACTTCCACCGACGGCTGTCCGCTGTACGAAGTCGTCGCCCAGACATACTTCGACAGTGCCACTATGGCATTCGGTGTCAGCTGATGTATTTGAACATTGAACTTGCGCAGGACTTCGCCAACAAACCGGTGCGCAGGCAGGCGGAGCCCGGCGGCGAAGAATGCCTCAAAAACGACCAACTCGCCCTCTGGCTCGGGGACTTCCTCCGCCCCCGGGACCCGACCAACTCCGCTGCCGAAGTAACCCAACCGCTGCATATCTTGCACGCGGGCCGACGAGATCCGCGACACGCCGAAATCAACAGAGTCGCCGGCGTGCAACTCCTCCACCATTAAGCTACTCGGCGTATCCTCAGACGAGGCGGCGGCCGGCGGCGTAGCGGCAGCGGAAGAAGACGAGGACGGCATCGCAACGTACCGTCGGCGGCGGCGGGCGGTCTGCTTCACTCGAGCCAGATCTCCGGCGAACAAGACCGCGGCGGCAAGACGAGCAGCAAGTCGGCGGAAAGGGCGGCTAGGGTTTTTTTCGCGGAGCGCGGAAAGTGAATTTCAAAAAGCGCCGCCCTCGCCCCCTTTTATAGATAGGACGCGACGCTTCGGGAAACCCGCAATCCAACAGTACGCCGTCAACCAACAGTCACATCAAAAACCCCCGCGGAACCACTTCGAGCGAGGGCAGCGTCTCCGCCATCTAACGACGTCTTCGGCACCAGGTGACTTTGTCGAACTGGTCCCTCGGAGGGCAAATGTTGGGGCGAAGGCAAAGGCGCCACCCTTCGCTCGAAGTCTGCGCTACAGCAGCCGAACTGAGAAACAAAACAGGCGGGGACACCCTTTGCTCCTTCCGTTCCAGGCGAAGACTGGCGACGAAGGGCATCCCACGGCACGGCCTCGTCCAGCTCGGAGGCCCACGTGCAATCCGGGCCGTCATAACGGGCCCCGCTTGGCCGCCCTGTGTTACGGGCCTATGTTGTAAAAGCATTCCTGTAATTACGGTCTGTAACCCCGCTTTATGGGAATATTCTTGGGATAACCTAGGTGCCTGAGGGCACATGCGTCCTTGGCTCGAGGTGCTGTGCGCTCAGGTACCTATAAATACCCCTGTACAGTGCCCGTGAGAGGCCAGATTAACAGAGCTTTTGCCATCACACGCGAGTGCCCTGTTGCCATCACCGTTCACCTGTGTTGGATCCCCCTTGCAGTTGAGAGCAAGTTCCAACAGGACTCCGACGAGAGCTCCATCGAGTCCTCCTCCGACGAGGACGCCGCCAACATCGCCGTCACCAAGGGACTCCTCTTCCCCAACGTCGGCCACAAGTGCCTCATGGCAAAGGACGGCAAAAGGAAGAAGGTTAAATCTAAATCCTCCACTAAATATGAATCTTCTAGTGATGATAATGCTAGTGGTGAGGAAGACAATTTGCATAACCTTTTTGCCAACCTTAACATGGAACAAAAAGAAAAATTAAATGAGCTAATTAGTGCTATCCATGAAAAGGATGATCTCTTGGACTCCCAAGAGGATTTCCTAATCAAGGAAAACAAGAAACATGTTAAGGTTAAAAACGCTTATGCTCTAGAGGTAGAAAAATGTGAAAAATTGTCTAGTGAGCTAAGCACTTGCCATGAGACCATTAACAACCTTAGAAATGAAAATGCTAGATTAATTGCTAAGGTTGATTCTCATGTTTGTATTGATTCAATTCCCAATCTTAGAAATGATAATGATGATTTGCTTGCTAAGATTAAGGAATTGAATGAGTCTCTTGCTAGCCTTAGAGTAGAAAATGAAAATTTGATTGCTAAGGCTAAAAATTTTGATGTTTGCAATACTATTATTTCCGACCTTAGAACTAAGAATGATATGTTACATGCTAAGGTTGTAGAACTAAAATCTTGCAAACCCTCTACATCTAATGTTGAGCATGTTTCTATTTGTACTAGATGTAGAGATGTTGATATCAATGCTATTCATGATCACATGGCTTTAATTAAACAACAAAATGATCATATAGCATTATTAGATGCAAAAATTGCCGAGCATAACTTAGAAAATGAAAAGTTTAAATTTGCTAGAAGTATGCTCTATAATGGGAGACACTCTGGCATCAAGGATGGCATTGGCTACCAAAGGGGAGACAATGTCAAACTTAATGCCCCTCCTAAGAACTTGTCTAACTTTGTTAAGGGCAAGGCTCCCATGCCTCAAGATAACGAGGGTTACATTTTATACCCTGCCGGTTATCCTGAGAGCAAAATTAGGAAAATTCATTCTAGGAAGTCTCACTCTGGCCCTAATCATGCTTTTATGTATAAGGGTGAGACATCTAGTTCTAGGCAACCAACCCGTGCCAAGTTGCCTAGAAAGAAAACTCCTAATGCATCAAATGATCATGCTATTTCATTTAAAACTTTTGATGCTTCTTATGTGCTTACTAGCAAATCCGGCAAGGTAGTTGCCAAATTTGTTGGGGGCAAACACAAGGGATCAAAGACTTGTGTTTGGGTACCCAAAGTTCTTGTTTCTAATGCTAAAGGACCCAAAACCGTTTGGGTACCTAAAGTCAAGAACTAAAATTGTTTTGTAGGTTTATGCATCCGGGGGTTCAAGTTGGATACTCGACAGCGGGTGCACAAACCACATGACAGGGGAGAAAAAGATGTTCTCCTCATATGAGAAAAACCAAGATCCCCAACGAGCTATCACATTCGGGGATGGAAATCAAGGTTTGGTCAAAGGATTGGGTAAAATTGCTATATCACCTGACCATACTATTTCTAATGTTTTTCTTGTAGATTCTTTAGATTACAATTTGCTTTCCGTATCCCAATTATGTCAAATGGGCTACAACTGTCTATTTACTGATATAGGTGTTACTGTCTTTAGAAGAAGTGATGATTCAATAGCATTTAAGGGAGTGTTAGAGGGTCAGCTATACTTGGTAGATTTTGATAGAGCTGAACTCGACACTTGCTTGGTTGCTAAGACTAACTTGGGTTGGCTCTGGCACCGCCGACTAGCCCATGTTGGAATGAAGAATCTTCACAAGCTTCTAAAGGGAGAACACATTTTAGGACTAACCAATGTTCATTTTGAGAAAGACAGGATTTGTAGCGCATGCCAAGCCGGGAAGCAAGTTGGCACTCATCATCCACACAAGAACATCATGACTAGTGACAGGCCACTGGAGCTCCTACACATGGACCTATTCGGCCCGATCGCTTACATAAGCATCGGCGAGAGTAAGTACTGTCTAGTTATTGTGGATGATTATTCTCGCTTCACTTGGGTGTTCTTTTTGCAGGACAAATCTCATACCCAAGAGACCTTAAATGGATTCTTGAGACGGGCTCAAAATGAGTTCGGCTTAAGGATCAAGAAAATTAGAAGCGACAATGGGACGGAGTTCAAGAACTCTCAAATTGAAGGCTTCCTTGAGGAGGAGGGCATCAAGCATGAGTTCTCTTCTCCCTACACTCCACAACAAAATGGTGTAGTGGAGAGGAAGAATCGAACTCTATTGGACATGGCAAGAACCATGCTTGATGAGTACAAGACACCGGATCGGTTTTGGGCCGAAGCGGTCAACACCGCTTGCTACGCCATCAACCGGTTATATCTTCACCGAATCCTCAAGAAGACATCCTATGAACTCCTAACCGGTAAAAAGCCAAATATTTCATATTTTAGAGTTTTTGGTAGCAAATGTTTTATACTTGTTAAAAGAGGTAGAAAATCTAAATTTGCTCCTAAAACTGTAGAAGGCTTTTTACTAGGATATGACTCAAACACAAGGGCATATAGAGTCTTTAACAAGTCCTCAGGACTTGTTGAAGTTTCTTGTGACGTTGTGTTTGATGAGACTAACGGCTCTCAAGTAGAGCAAGTTGATCTTGATGAGATAGGTGAAGAACAGGCTCCATGCATAGCGCTAAGGAACATGTCCATTGGGGATGTGTGTCCTAAGGAATCCGAAGAGCCTCCACATGCACAAGATCAACCATCCTCCTCCATGCAAGCATCTCCACCAACTCAAATTAAGGATGAGGCTCAAGATGTTGAACAAGAAGATCAAGAAGATGAGCCACCTCAAAATGACGGCAACGATCAAGGGGGAGATGCAAATGATGAAGACAAGGAGGATGAGCAACCAAGGCCGCCACACCCAAGAGTCCACCAAGCAATACAACGAGATCACCCCGTCGACACCATCCTCGGCGACATTCATAAGGGGGTAACTACTCGATCTCGTGTTGCACATTTTTGTGAACATTACTCTTTTGTTTCCTCTATTGAGCCACACAGGGTAGAGGAAGCACTTCAAGATTCGGATTGGGTGATGGCGATGCAAGAGGAGCTCAACAATTTCACAAGGAATGAGGTATGGCATTTAGTTCCACGTCCTAATCAAAATGTTGTAGGAACCAAGTGGGTCTTCCGCAACAAGCAAGACGAGCATGGTGTGGTGACAAGGAACAAAGCTCGACTCGTGGCCAAGGGGTATTCACAAGTCGAAGGTTTGGATTTTGGTGAAACCTATGCACCCGTAGCTAGGCTTGAGTCAATTCGCATATTATTGGCCTATGCTACTTACCATGGCTTCAAGCTTTATCAAATGGACGTGAAGAGTGCCTTCCTCAATGGACCAATCAAGGAGGAGGTCTATGTTGAGCAACCTCCCGGCTTTGAAGACAGTGAGTACCCTAACCATGTTTATAGGCTCTCTAAGGCGCTTTATGGGCTCAAGCAAGCCCCAAGAGCATGGTATGAATGCCTTAGAGATTTCCTTATTGCAAATGGCTTCAAAGTCGGCAAAGCCGATCCTACTTTATTCACCAAAACACTTGATAATGATTTGTTTGTATGCCAAATTTATGTTGATGATATTATATTTGGGTCTACTAACAAATCTACATGTGAAGAATTTAGTAGGATCATGACACAGAAATTCGAGATGTCTATGATGGGGGAGTTGAAGTATTTTCTAGGATTTCAAGTCAAACAACTCCAAGAGGGCACATTCATTTGCCAAACAAAGTATACTCAAGACATTCTAAGCAAGTTTGGAATGAAGGATGCCAAGCCCATCAAGACTCCCATGGGAACAAATGGGCATCTCGACCTCGACACGGGAGGTAAGTCCGTGGATCAAAAGGTATACCGGTCGATGATTGGTTCATTGCTTTATTTATGTGCATCTCGACCGGACATTATGCTTTCCGTATGCATGTGTGCAAGATTCCAAGCCGACCCTAAGGAATCACACCTTACGGCCGTAAAACGAATCTTGAGATATTTGGCTTATACTCCTAAGTTTGGGCTTTGGTACCCTCGGGGATCCACTTTTGATTTGATTGGTTATTCGGATGCCGATTGGGCGGGGTGTAAGATTAATAGGAAGAGCACATCGGGGACTTGCCAGTTCTTGGGAAGATCCTTGGTGTCATGGGCTTCAAAGAAGCAAAATTCAGTCGCTCTTTCTACCGCCGAAGCCGAGTATATTGCCGCAGGCCATTGTTGCGCGCAATTGCTTTGGATGAGGCAAACCCTGCGGGACTACGGTTACAAATTAACCAAAGTTCCTCTTCTATGTGATAATGAGAGTGCAATCCGCATGGCGGATAATCCCGTTGAGCATAGCCGCACTAAACACATAGCCATTCGGTATCATTTTCTTCGGGATCACCAACAAAAGGGGGATATCGAGATTTCATACATTAACACTAAAGATCAATTAGCCGATATCTTTACCAAGCCACTTGATGAACAATCTTTTACCAGACTTAGGCATGAGCTTAATATTCTTGATTCTAGGAATTTCTTTTGCTAATCTTGCACACATAGCTCATAAGAATACCTTTGATCATGTCTCTTTTATATGCTATGACTAATGTGTTTTCAAGTGTATTCCAAACCAAGTCATAGGTATATTGAAAGGGAATTGGAGTCTTCGGCGAAGACAAAGGCTTCCACTCCGCTCTACTACTCATCCTTCGCCGTCGCTCCGCATCACTCTCCAACGTTGGTATAATCTTCACTCATTTATTTTATGACCAAAGGAGGAGAAAGTACTTCTAAGGGCTCTAATAATTCCGTTTTTGGCGATTCATGCCAAAGGGGGAGAAAATATGAGTCCAAAGCAAAAGGACCGCACCACCACCACCCTAATTTTAAAACTAAATGTTTGTCAATCGGATGAAAAATTTCAAAATTGGTATCTCTTTGTGCTCTAAAGGGGGAGCAAGTAGTATTTTCAAAATTGATGTCTTAAAACCCTCTTGAACACTAAGAGGAGACTTTATTTGAGGGGGAGTTTTGTTTAGTCAAAGGAAAAGCATTTGGAACAAAGGAAGAAAATTTCAAAACTTGAAAATGCTTTGCAAAATCTTATTCATTTACCTTTGACTATCTTGCAAAAGGACTTTGAAAAGAATTTACAAAAGAGTTTGCAAAAACAAAACTTGTGGTACAAATATGGTCCAATATGTCAAAAACAAAGAAAACAATCCATGCGCATCATGTAAGTATTTATATTGGCTCAATTCCAAGCAACCTTTGCACTTACATTATGCAAACTAGTTCAATTATGCACTTCTATATTTGCTTTGGTTTGTGTTGGCATCAATCACCAAAAAGGGGGAGATTGAAAGGGAATTAGGCTTACACCTAGTCCCTAAATAATTTTGGTGGTTGAATTGCCCAACACAAATATTGGACTAACTAGTTTGCTCTAGTGTATAAGTTATACAGGTGCAAAAGGTTCACACTTAGCCAATAAAATGACCATGTGTTGGGTTCAACAAAAGAGCAAAGGAGCAACCAAAGGCTCCTCTGGTCTGGCGCACCGGACTGTCCGGTGTGCCACCGGACAGTGTCCGGTGCACCAGAGGACTTCAGCTCAAACTCGTCGCCCTCGGGAAATTTCTAGAGCCAGCGCACTAAAATTCACCGGACTGTCCGGTGTACACCGGACAGTGTCTGGTGCTCATTTGAGACGCGGCTCAGGAACTCGCCAGTCTCGGGAATTCGCAAAGGCTGCTCCGCTATAATTCACCGGACATGTCCGATGTACACCGGACTGTCCGGTGCAACCTCGGGGCAACGGTTACTTCGCGCCAACGGTCACCTGCAGGTGCATTTAATGCGCGCCAGAAGCGCGCAGTCGTCAGGCACGCGGGAGCAGGCGCACCGGACACTCTACAGTGCATGTCCGGTGCGCCACCGGACATCAAGGCGGGCCCAGAGACAGAGCTCCAACAGTTGACCCAACGGCTATTTGGTGACGTGGCTGTCGCACCGGACATGTCCGGTGTGCACCGGACTGTCCGGTGCACCATACGACAGACAGCCTCCACCAACGGTCAAGTTTGGTGGTTGGGGCTATAAATACCCCAACCACCCCACCATTCATTGCATCCAAGTTTTCCAGCTTCCAACCACTATACAAGAGCTAGCATTCATTGCAAAGCACACCAAAAGAGATCAAATCCTCTCCCAACTCCACACAAAGCCCTAGTGACTAGAGAGAGTGATTTGTAGTGTTCATTTGAGCTCTTGCGCTTGGATCGCTTCCTTTTCTTTGGCATTCTTTCTTGTGATCAAACACTTACTTGTAATTGAGGCAAGAGACACCAATTGTGTGGTGGTCCTTGCGGGAAGTTTGATTCCCAAGTGATTTGAGAAAGAGAAGCTCACTCGGTCCGAGGGACCGTTTGAGAGAGGGAAGGGTTGAAAGAGACCCGGCCTTTGTGGCCTCCTCAACGGGGAGTAGGTTTGAGAGAACCGAACCTCGGTAAAACAAATCCGCGTGTCTCACTTCATTATTCGCTTGCGATTTGTTTTGCGCCCTCTCTCGCGGACTCTATTATATTTCTAACGCTAACCCGGCTTGTAGTTGTGATTATTTTTGAGATTTTCAGTTTCGCCCTATTCACCCCCCCTCTAGGTGACTTTCAAGCTCTGTTAACCTAGCCCCTCAAGGGCACTGTGCGGGGGTATTTATAGGTGCCTGAGTGCCCAGCGTCAAGGATTAAGGACGCATGTGCCCTCAGGAGCCTAGGCTCTCCCCGGAATATTCCCATTAAAGCAGGGTTACAGACTGTAATAATAGAAAAACCTTTACAATTTAGGCCCGTAATGCGCAACAACAGCGCGGGGCCCATTATGACGGGCCGGATTGTACGTGGGCTCTCACGTTAGGCGACCCCGCGGGACGGAGCGGCCTCGCCGTGGGTCTTCATCCTTCAGTCGCGTCGGACGAAGGGTGCAGTCCGTCAGTCGTCGTCTCCGTTGGTGCAGCGAGACTAGCGAAGGCATCGAGCGGAGGGTAGCGTCTACGCCTTCGCCCCAACAACACTCTATATGTAGCATCTCAGTTCAACAGATATCTATCTAGTTTGGCTAGTCAGAGTGGTTAGCCAAGTTTAGCTAGTGAGGGAGACAATTTGGAGACTCGAATAGCTTGGTGAGTTAGATGACTAGTTAGTTAGAGAGTTATTTTGTTGAGTAACTAAAATTTAGCTTGACAAGCTATTTAGCTAGTCTCTTAGAGATGCTCTAAAATAATGGAGGCCAAAACTCTGAGACTTTCTACGCCGCTATCGGAGATTCAAAGGAAACCGCGGGTTCCATCTCCCTCTATCCAGTGCTCTAAGACCATCTAACCAGTCCTTCCACATTTCTCTCTCAACCTGTACTTTCTGTCATATTTTTACTACATCACTCTAAAAGATACTCCCCCACATCCAAAACATCTCCAACCATTCACCCTATCCAGCTCTCCATATATACTATAATTTAGTTATTTGACATTTTTTTCACCAATTTTTAAAGTTTTAAAAAATCATATACTATTTATAATACCAGAATACACATTATTTTCAGGTTATCGTACTTAAAAAGTATTAGTATCACAGAGAAATTGAGTGATTAAAGTATGGAGGGAGATTAGAATTCACCTCATATGCGGGGAGTTTCTTCTCTCCCCCATATGGGGTGGACGGTGGGGGAGCTATTGGAGGGTTTGCTCCCCCAAATGGCACTCTACGTGGGGTGGAGAGGTTTGGGGTGTGGTTGGAGGTGGCTTGAGCAACTCCAGCAATTCTCTAAAAAAGAGCTTGTTAAAATCATGTTTAGCAAGTTGTTAAATAGCTATCAGGAGTAAAAAATAGCTTAGTCTCCAATAGTTGCTCCTATTTAGGGAGTAACTCGATTTTGAATCTAGCTTTGGTAGCCGTGCCTCTATCGGATCTGGCTGACGGCAGGGTTGAGAGTAGAGGATGTCGAGGATAGAGGGAGTATGAGATTTGGATGAATGTTATTTATATTATATTTGTTTTTTATATTTTTTTCTTCGGATTTTGATCGCATAGAGACGGTGATGAAGCTAGAACAAAAGTGAGAACGATGGAGTATCTCCAAAAGTATTTCTAAATTTCATTGTCTAAATTATCATTTGAAGAGTCATGTGCATAAAAACTACTTTGTATATTTTTTTCCAATCTCCAACAACTTTTCTATATGTTGTTTGTACTCTAGATAGTCATTCACGTTTTCTATCTTTGGCTAGCGAGAAATACAGAATACAAGATTATATTTAGATAATCATTTAAATAAGTTGTTGGAGGATGCTTTTTTCAAAAAAAAATCTTTATTCATATCAATTATAAAAAATATAGGGAGTCTCTTGGAGCTGCTCTTACGGATGCATAGACATCAAATAATGAAGATGCATATATATATATATATATATATATATATATAGTGAAAATCTATGCATTATAACTAGTTTTGTATCTTTTTAGGGGTGCATTTGCAACCTCTAAATTCAATATACATTCGCCCCTGGATACAAATATTATCGACTTATGTTAGATAAGATTTATATGGATATCGATACCTTAATTATCTAACTTTGAGTATATAGATACGGATATGGATCGGATACTAACGGACCAAATCTCAGATCTATTTTAAACGAATCGAATTCGAATACATACCTACATGCGTTGGCAAGTGGTGAAGTGGAGATGACTACGGCTATGTTTGAATTCACCCTAGCTTTTAAAAGCTGGTTTCTAGAAAGTGGATTTTAGAAAGAAAAAATTAGGTGTTTGGATCTATTTAGTTTCTTAGAAACTGGTTTTAGCTGAAGAAGATCAGCTTCTTGGTTTTGATGAACTTTCAACTTTTAAAAATCAGTTTCTAAGAAACCAGATGGGGCTACGATTACGTAGGTAACTAGGCTTCCCGTGAGACGCTAAAGGCGACGATGAGATTTATATACAAAGTGAGGAAATGACATTCTTTTTTACAACTTGTATATATGATTCATGCTTATGATGCTAAAGTCGAAGAACATATATTGGAAAATTATTTTTGAACAAAAAAAAAATCTATCTATTAACTGCGTGTGCAAAACTATAAAAAATATGATAGTCATTGTGTTATTTGTGTTTCTTATTCACATCTCAAAATCCAAATATTTTAAGACGTGAGAAGATGTTTTTTTTAAAAAAAGATCAATCTGTTGACCAGATATATATGTTAGCTATAGGAGGGAGTAATAAAATAATTATGTCGTGAAATTATAATGATATGTGATATCCTGGTGCATTTTAGACCACAAACAAAAAAGAATAATACCAAACCGAAAAATAATATAAATCAGAAAAAATAAAAGAAATTCAGAACAAATACTCAGAAAATGACGCTTCGAGTTGAAAAAGAGAATGATGTGGGGAGTAAATTGAAAGAGAGTATGATTAGATGATAAAGATCATGACATGAGTTTTATATATTCTACATAATTAAATTTATAAACTTTATATTTGTATAGAGGTTCAATATAATTATTTAGAATTGACTGTCAGGACACAAACCGTGCAACTAACCACATGCAATGCAATACCATATATAAAATAAAACAGGAACACGTGAACTCTAGGAGCAGCCAATGCAGAACCAGGACCAGGACACATGTGAAGGACTCGTCAGATAACATGCACGGGTTATCTTCTGCCAGGCAGAACAGATCCACATGCTTCCAATATTAGTACAAAGCTACCAAATCACAGCACATCAATCGCCGATCACATGGGACCCGAAAAATGCTACGAATGAATGATACTACGTAGTAGTATAAGGCAACTAGGCAAACCAATGGAGTTGAGTTGAGCTCAGAACTCCTCGACAGAGATGGCTTCACGAGGGACCTCATAAGCATCCTTCGGCCTCAGCTTCTTCACACCGGCGATGAAGCATATCTTGTCAGACTTGTAGCTCTCGATGCTCACGCTGGCCACCTTCACCCATACCACCACCTTGGTCTTCATGCCTTCAACCCCGGAAAGCTTGCCTCGGGACAGAGTCGCCTTGACACGAGGAGCATACCTTACGGTGGAGGAATCCTTGAAGCTCACCTCGCAGGGCTTGGACAGGTGCACCACCAGCTTCGAGGTCGATTCGTCGTACTCGTAGCAGATGATGTTACGAGGGAAGAGACCTGGAGGGAGGTTGTGCTCGCGCAGTAGATCAGGGAGCGACTTCTTGTGCCCTGAACAGAAGAAAAACTGGCGTCAGTGCATATTTTTTTTTAAATATCGATTATACAACTGTGCAAAGGTGTTGCGGCAGAGTCTTGAAGGAAAGTGCAACTTCAAGGAGCAATTTTGACTTAGAATTGCAAACGAAATATAGCACCTGAAAAATTTATGACGCTACAGAGACTAAAAGATTTCTACAGTATTTCAATTATTCATCCTATAGACCAGCCCAACTTGCATGGGACTAAAATGCTTTCTTATTGTATAATTGTTCATAACAAAAATTTGCAATAAGACAAATATGATAATTGTGATCCAGCACCAGCAATAAATCAGAAGGAAGACATCAAACAGTAATTAGACATAGTATCCACTAACAAATTATAAATGGATTTATATATAGAGTACGAACGCATTATTGATAAGACCTGTATGTGGCAAAGGAAAAGACGAAAAGTACATGAAAAGAGAGAAGAACTCAGTTTGCATGCAGTCTATTCAGAACAAAGGTATCCTGTCCTGCAAAGCTTTGACAAGAGAAGTTAAGCTGTCCAGCTACATCATTGATTGCCTTTGTTCTTCTGGCCACAACAAATTAGACGCTGCTTAGAAGCAAGTGCCATGACAAAATAATGGGCATGACATACGCTTCACAGCCTTGCTAATATCGATAAAGACATGAGGGCCAATGCTTAGATTGCAAAATCAAGCTATTAGGTGAGCAAGTCCCCTATCCATTGCTCCTCTATGTACTTCTGAATAATGGCATCAACGAAAAGAAAAGTTGGGTCTTATATGGGCTAGATACAACCCAATGCAGAGCAGCAGGATGTCACAAAAGTCACTTCAGTTTGGCCCCCATGTGCACTCAACTTTGCAGATCAAAAGGGTACAGGAAATCCAAGAAAAGCTAGGTCCCATCAGAGGAAAGGCTAGAAATCAGCTAGCCAGTACATACAATCATATTAAATAAAACTCTCTTTCCTGCATTGCTTCTGTTTTACGCATGAGACAAAGAAAAGGCAACAGCAATGATAGTTGTACTGATGATGTTGTCAAAACAACTTTAACATGCAACCAGAAGGTCTAATTCATCATCTACACACAGCTACAAAACCGACCGTGCAATGGAACAGAACAACTGTACCTTTGAGTTTCTCGAACACCCATTTTGCCTTCTCCTCCACCGTGCTCGAAAAACGCTGCAGGTAAGATCAAAGGCTGTCAGTTTGGTCACGTGGATGCTGCTGAACTTAACGGCTTTCATCCAAAGTTGAAATTGGACTACTATTTCGTTGCCCCAGTTCAATCAAAGAGGGGTTTTCCTTTATCACTCCACTACTACTTGCTATGAGTAAAACACGATGGGGATGCATTTAGTGCAGCCTCATCAAAGAGAGAAAAGGGGCAAACGATAATAATCCGGCATCAGGACTGACAATAACCACAACTAGAAGAAAAAGAACGGACTTCGCATTAGAACAGCCATGAGTCACGCAACTAGTAGCATTTCTATTTCCAATCTCAACTTCCCCAGGACGGCAGGACAGGATAATAAAGATCGAAACCGGCGGATCCAACGCAATGGTCGGGAGGCTGGAGCAACCGATTGCGCGGAAAGGCGAAACGAAAAAGGAGAGATGGCGGTGACAGTGAGCACTCACGGAGATGTCGTCACCGATGGCGGAGAGCTCCTGCTTGGCCTTGCGGGAGATTGTGAAGCTGCCGAGCTTGGTGAGAGCCTTCTCCATCCTCCTTCCTCCCTCCGGAAGCGCAGCCGCTCCGCTCGGCTGGTTCTCTCTTCTCTGCGCCGCTCGGCCGCTCTTCTGGTGGTGTGCCGCACGAAGGGCGACAGGAGAACCAGGTTCAAAGCTGCGGCGCTCGGCCCGGCGGACCCTATAAGACCTTATTCGGTTATGAATGGAATGTGATTGAAAAAGAATTAAAAAGCTTAGAATTTAAACCCACCTAATTTATATGGATTGAAAGCTTAACGAACAAGCCCTAAATAGGTAACGGCTCATGGATCAAGAGGGTCATGGCCTATGGGCCTGTGGCGCCGGGTCCTTTGTGACAATGAGGCCTGCTTCCACATTTGCTATCGTAGATTGTGTTAAGAACTCTTTGCTATCCAGTGTAATCTAAAGTCTTCTTAACTCACAAACATAAAGATACAAGAGAAACTGATATTCTCATTCATCTATTATGTTCATTGAGTAGTGTGCTCCTCAATATAAAGTGCAAAGTTAAGGTTTCGGCTAAATGGGCCACATGAGCCTTTGGGACCCAAACTGGTTTCTTAACACTTCCACTTGGCCCTCTTGCCGCGAGATGCACTTGTTCCAAAACTCCACAAAAACTCATAGGGAAAAATTTAGAGAAAGAGTGCATGGCTCACGCTTGCTGTGTTGGATGATTTGCCTCATTAAAAACCTTATGTGAGAAACTTCTATTGAAAACTCACTTAAGGGGAAAAGAGTGCAAATAACCCTTTTCTTCATTTAATATTAAGGTTATAATTAGGTACTTGAACCTCATGCTCAAGATTCAATTTAGGAGTATGCAAAATTCTCCCCTGAGAACCACACTTTAAGTCTTCTATAATTGCTTCAAGCTCATCCTTTCAATGATGGATACAATGCTTAAATGGAGATCTACAAGATCCTCTTGTGACTTATTATGCAAGATTCTAACGTGGTTCATCATATGCCTTCTTGATCATATATTAATGGGGTTTTCATACATAACACATATCCTAGCATTACTTATGCAACACAAGCTTCTTTATTTCATAAGTTGGTAGTGGGGATTTTCTAATCCACGTTGCTTATATCGTGGAGTGTTTCTTATTCAAAGTATACATCTTCACAAAATCTTTATGCTAAACTTTGGTTCCCATATGATTTTATCATTGTTGACACAAAGGTCCACTTTCTGACTTCAATTCAATTCTGATTTGCCACAAAGGGAATTCACATTCACATTTAGATACATTTCTTGATCTTTAACTTCAAATTTTCTCTACCCTTTGGATATATTGGAGGACATTCATGCTCCACATACATGGTATTTGCTTATACTTAATGCCATTACCGATCAAACACAATGACACATAGAGTGTCTACCTTTGGTGTATCGACATGGCATTTTCTCCCCCTCATCCTTAGGTTCTTATAGGTCTGGTTCACAAATGACCAACCAATTAATAGTATTTTCATAATGCATTTTTCCATATTGAGAACCTTTTCAGTATGATAAGGTACATGTTTCAAATATTCATTCAAGCATGCCTCAAGCTATATGCTTAAGTTGTGGCATGCTCATATTTCGAGTATGTTTGCATTCTTGCATGATTTTTTTCAAAACTTGTGGTAACTTTTCAAAGTTACACTATGCTTAATTTTATTTGCCCTTTTTAGGTTATGGTCAATGACACTTCCATGTGCCTATAAATATATAAAGTCTGAATCAAGATCTTTCCTTTATTTAATCATCCTTTTATTCAACTTCAAGTTGATTTCTGCCAATGAGATAAACATACTTACAAAGGAGATAATGCCCATGATTAGGAAAAACATGTCTTCAAGACCTTGAGCTGCTAGTGGTCATTGTATCTTTGCTATAGTGATTGCCATCTTTTCAAGATAGTTTGCATTATATGATAGATACACAATGACTATTGCTCTTGTTCAAGTATTACCATTCCTTTTTAGAATTCACGGTTGTTTGTCACGGGAGTGCTTTATGCACTTTATCTTGCTTTACTCTAATATTTCTCAATACAGTAGCAAGCTCCTTTATTAATAACTGATGAGCTCAAATTTGTTTCAGCTTTCTCTTCTTTTTCATTTACCGATATATTTATATCCTGAAGGCACCTCGCTAGTTGGTTGCTCTCCAATTACTAGCTCTCAACTAGTTCCCCATTATTTCGTTGGGGTGTATTGTGAATGGACTATGATAAGCTCTCTTATCCATTTTTCTCCAAGCTTCCCTGGGTACTTAAGATTAGAGTAACTAGATTTCCTATCCTTTTCTTTGAGGCCTCAGAATAGGATGAGGAATATCATTCATGGTACTTAAGTCCTCTCTAGTGCACTAAACGATAGTGCGACTTGATCACGCTCTACAAATCACAAAACAAAATGGCAGTTCAATACTTATTTCAATGTCTTCTTGACATTCCAATTTACTTATTGGTATTGCACAGAAATATTCTATGTCAATTTCTGGCTTCTTGATTTTTGCGGGTCTTGCACGTGGATCTTTTTGGCTTTTCGAGCGATTTCCCGACATTCTTATTTCAAGTATTCTTTTCTTCCCCCTAATGTCGTGGAATAGATCATTATGCATTATTGTGGTAAGTACATATATCATATATTTGAAGTTGGGAGTTGTTCTTATGACCATTTGCATTAATCATATGCAATAGGACTATATGCCTCTGTCGGTACCCTAAATCAGGGGTACCCTCTTCTACAGCATGAAGACGCCGCACCCGTGCAACGTCCCCAGGCCACGTGGAGGACGGCGCCTGACCCCACCGCATGGGCAGGCCAAAGGGCGCACGTGGCAAGGAAAGACAACACATCCTAGTGTGTATTGCGGGATGCAGACCTCCACAGAAGGACACGGACCCCTATACGCATAAGTCCAGGGCCTCCGAGTAAGGTCCGAACCTCAGCAAGGTCCTGGGACGAGGAGGACCCTGGCGTGAGTAGGGATCCGGTGCTGACACGTGTCCAGGCCCCGCCCTTTACTTCTCGCTCAGGCGGAGACCCGCTGCTTCTGGCCCATGACATAAGCCATCGGGCCGAGTCTGACGTAAAGCCGTGCAGCCCCTACATTTATCGAGGAGAGGACGCGCCGCCTGCCACCACGCTGACGGGCGACGTGCCCTCTCAGCATTTAATGTGTCCCGTCCCATCCGCTGGCAGGCGGTGTCAAGGCCATCCAGCAGGCGGCGCGCCTGCTGGGTCTACTGGCGAATAGTGCGCCCGTGCCAAGCAGCGCACTGTGTTATCCCTTCTACAAGAAGCTACCCCTGCACGCCGAAGATACACAGATCTCAGACGACAGGACACAAGGGATTGCCCCGGCAGCAAATATTTATAGTCCCAAGTGTTATATTCTCTATGTCCCTGGGCCCACATGTCGGGGCTCAGTACCTTTGTGCATGCCCCCCTTCAGCTATAAAAGGGGAGTTATGCGACGTTACAAGACAGATCCAAGCTCAGACTCACAATACATTACACAGTGGAGTAGGGTGTTACGCCCCGGTGGCCTGAACCACTCTAAACCCTCGTGTGCTCCCGTGTGTTCATCCACCAGTCTCGTAGCAAGCAAAATGCTTAGGCCCCTCCTCTCTTTAGGATTTAGGGCGGGTGCAATCCGCCACCCGGCCGGGGAGATTTCCTCCCCGACATTTTGCGCGCCAGGTAGGGGCTAGGCTTCAAGTTTTTGCTTGATTTCTCGCTCAGCATGATGATGTGGATCATCGAGCACCACGCCAAAACTTCGGAGGATTTCGTGATGGAGCAAGAGGTTGCATCCTCCGCGCCATGAGTGCCCGACCGCCTCGACTCTGGGACTGCTGCCGTGCACGTCGTGCAGCAGCACACACCAGCGCAGGCGTCCCGAACTCGGTCGAGGGCAGCGCCGACGGCGCTGTCTACGGCCAGAGAGTTGCTACGCCACCCCCTAGCTCCACGGCATCACCGGGGGCCATGAAGCAGTGGTGCGACGATGTCGACCAGCTGCTCGGCATGGCACATTCTACTTCGACCAGGTCGAGGCCTCGGTCATCCCGGCGCCAACGCGAGGCGACGGCGTCTGTGCGCTCACCCTCCGTAAGGGGCGCACAGACCGACGACCTCCGGGCGGAGCTCAACCGTAGGCGTACGGGAGAAGATGCCCGGGTCTCTTTGGAAAGGGCGCGTGAGCGCCGTCAGAACATTGAGGGTCGCAATCTCAACCGAGATTTCGCCGCGGAGGCACCGCAGACACCAGTGGGCGCACGTTCCCAAACGGGTGTCCCCCTAGCCGGCGTGGGCTGTGCCGCCCTCGCAGACCATCTTCGCGCGGCGTCATGGCCGCCCAAGTTTCGGCCACACCTGCCGGAAAAATATGATGGGACATCAAACCCGTCAGAGTTCCTGCAGGTGTACGTTACCGCCATCACAGCAGCAGGTGGGAACACCACTGTGATGGTGACATACTTTCATGTGGCCTTGTCTGGACCTGCTCGAACCTGGCTCATGAACCTCACCCCGGGATTAGTCTACTCCTAGGAAGAACTCTGTGCGCGGTTCGTGGCGAACTTCGCCAGTGTTTACCAACAGCACAGTGTGGAGGCCCACCTCCATGCAGTAAGGCAGGAGCCCGGGGAAACCCTCCGGAAGTTCATCTCCCGCTTCACCAAGGTGTGAGGTACGATACCTCGTATTTCCGATGCCTCCATCATCACGGCCTTCAGACAGGGGGTGCGTGATAAGAAAATGTTGGAGAAATTGGCCACACATGATGTGGAGACTGTCCCTACGCTCTTCACCCTGGCGGACAAGTGTGCCAGAGCTACTGAAGGCCGGGCATGGCACTCGGCCCCACAAACTGGGACCACCCAGACGGGTGGTTCGGGTTGAAAGTTCCCTTTGCCCGGGAACAGGATCTAGATGTTGCCTAGAGGGGGGTGAATAGGTGAATAAAAAATTATCACTTTAACTTTATTATTACTCTACTCGAAGACCAGATCGCAGTGGAATGAAAGACCCTTCGAGTAAGTTGCAACAGAATAGAAGATCCTGTCTCAAAATGCCCTGCACTTAAAACAACTTGTACAACAGATAAGTATTGAAGTGCAGATATAAAGAGTAGATAATGCAGAGAGACAGCACACAATACAGAGCGAAGCACACAGACACAGGGATTTATCCCGAGGTTCGGCCAAGCCTGAAATGCTTGCCTAGTCCTCGTTGGAGTTAGCCACACCTGGGCTTGGAGTCTATTTCAACTCCTTCCTCCGTTTGCTAAGATCTATCAGTATGACAGATAGAGCCTTCCACTATGTTGAGTTGGTTATAACGAAACCGCGACTGCTTACAATCTTCTTGGCAGCACTCCAGCAGAGTAACGATATGCTCAAGACCTTGCTCTAGCTCTTAGCAGCACTTCCCCACTCTCTCAAGGCTTATAGCTTTGCCTCTACACAAACTAGAGAGATATACACGAGAGGGAGAGAGAGAATTGATCCGAGTGATGTCTACAATTGTTGGCTGCACTTGTGTCATTGTTGGAGGCACCTAGGGGTCCCTCTTATAGACCCAAGGGGCCTAGGAGCCATTGGAATCCATTTTGGAAAGCAATACTTGCTTTCTATCGGGTGGCGCACCGGACAGTCCGGTGCACCACCGGACAGGTCCTGTAGCTTGTCCGGTGCATGATCTCCTTCCAAATCGGGCTCTGCTGACCGTTGGAGCAACGGTCATCTTGGCTCAACGGACACTATCTGGTGCACACCGGACAGTCCGGTGCGCCAACTATCCATTGGCCCAAGCCACGCGTCGCCCGCTAATCGCGCTGCCGACCGATGGCGCAGTCGACCGTTGGCTCACTGGACAGTCCAGTGCACCATCGGACAATCCGGTGAATTATAGCCGTACGTCGCCAAACTTCTCCCGAGAGCGGCCTGTTCACCGGATTTCAGTCTGGCTGCCAGACTGAGCTGAGTCTTGGCTATACACAGCCAAGCCTTTTGCATTTCTTTTCTTTTCTTCTTCTTTCTGTTTCTAACACTTAGACAAATATATTAGTACACAAAAACCAATGTACTAAGTCTAGAATCATACCTTCTCTTTGATTTTCACTTCTTTAGAATTTGACATGCTTGAGATTTATGTTGGACTCATAAATCATCAAGTCAGCTTGATTTGATCTAGATTGACATTTCTGAGCTCCAACATCCTGCAAAGGTCACATAGAATATCTCCAAACATAGGAGCAACCCAAACTAAAGGTCAAGGTGCACTTAGCTCTTTTGGGCTGCTTCAAGTTCTGATTTTGACATTGGTTCTCCTTCCGGTGACCTTGTTTACTTCTTGAGCTAGATCTTGAGCCTTATGACTTACACCACATAATTGTAGATGTTACCTCATTGGTTGTAAGTCATGTCCTTATGTAGTGATCCTTGATGTACCATAACTCTTCTTAACTCGATCAACCTTGACTTTGCAAGTCTTCTTCTTCACCTCTGGCTTTGGGTTCCTGGTCTCCTTGACCTTCTCCCGTGCACTCGGTACCTCGAAGCTCTTCTTGCCTCCATCCTTGGCTTGATCGGTTTTCTCTGAGTTACGCACACCGAGTCTCACTTAAGCAATGTCCGTCTTACTTGTGATGTCCATTATCTATAGATAATCCAGTCTTTGGACCATCACACCTGTTTACTTGTGTTGAACTCTGTTAGCTTTGCATTCAGCATCTGTTCAACACTTAACACACTTATTAGTCCTTTAATTGGGTTGTCATCCAAACACGAAAACACACAAGAGAGCTTTCAATCTCCCCCTTTTTGGTGATTGATGGCAACACAATTAAAGCTTACATAAGAATAAGATTTAAAGCACAAATTTTGAATTCTAAGTTTATAGAATTGTCGGGGACCATAATTAGGGGTACCCTCAAGACCCCTGAATCTCAGCTGGTAACCCCCATCAGCACAAAGCTGCAAAGGCCTGATGGGTGCGATTAAGTCAAGGATCGGTCCATTCAAGGGACACGATCGTGCCTCGCCCGAGCCTAGCCTCGGGCAAGGGAAGCCGACCCCGGAGAACCTACGTCTCGCCCGAGGACCCCCCTCCAGCAACGGGCACACTATCGGCTCGCCCAAGGCCCAGTCTTCACCGAGAAGCAACCTTGGCCACATCGCCACGCCAACCGACCAAATCGCAGGGGCATTTAATGCAAAGGTGGCCTGACACCTTTATCCTGACGCACGCCCTCCAGTCGACAGAGCCGAAGTGACCGCAGTCACTTCGCCGCTCTACTGACCAGTCTGACAAGAGGACAGCGCCGCCTGCGCCGCTCCGACTGCTGAGCCACCCGACAAAGTGAGGCTGACAGCAGCCAAGGCCGGCCTCGGGCGTTATAGGAAACTCCGCCTCGCTCGACCCCAGGGCTCGGACTCGGGCTCAGCCCCGGAAGACAGCGAACTCCGCTCCGCCTGACCCAGGGCTCGGACTCGGGCTCAGCCCCGGAAGACGGCGAACTCCGCTCCGCCTGACCCAGGGCTCGGACTCGGGCTCAGCCCCGGAAGACGGCGAACTCTGCTCCGCCCGACCCAGGGCTCGGACTCGGGCTCAGCCCCGGAAGACGATGAACTCCGCCTCGCCCAACCCCAGGGCTCGGACATGGGCTCAACCCTAGAAGACGACGAACTCCGCCTCGCCCGACCCCAGGGCTCGGACATGGGCTCAACCCCGGAAGACGACAAACTCCGCCTCGCCCGACCCGAGGGCTCGACCTCGACCTCGACCTCGGAGGAGCCTCCACCTCGCCCAGCCTAGGGCACGGACCGACCACGTCAACAGGAAGCGCCATCATTACCCTACCCCGAGCTGACTCGGGCTATGGGGAACCAAACCGGCGTCCCATCTGGCTCGCCCCACCATGCGAGTAATGATGGCGCCCTGCATGCCCTGTGACGACGGCGGCTCTCAGCCCCCTTACGGAAGCAAGAGGACGTCAGCAAGGACTCGACAGCCCCAACAGCTATCCCTCCGCCAGGCTCCAGCGCTCCTCCGACGGACACGACACCACGTGAACTGGGCGCCAAGACCTCTCCGGCTGCCACGATGGCATGTACTTAGGGCGCTAGCTCTCCACCGCTAGACACGTTAGCACATTGCTACACTCCCCATTGTACACCTGGATCCTCTCCTTACGCCTATAAAAGGGAGGACCAGGGCCCTCTTACAGAGGGTTGGCCCGCGCGGAGAAGGACGGGACGACGCTCGCGCAAGGCCGCTCGCTCCCACTCCCGCGTGGACGCTTGTATCCCCCTACTTCAAGCGCACCCGACTCAGGCGCGGGGCTAACACGAAGGCCACGGGATCCACTCTCTCACGCCTGCCTCCCTCCGGCTGCCTCCTTTCCCCCATTCGCGTTCCGCCTCGCGTCGACCCATCTGGGCTGGGGCACGCGGCGACAATTCACTTGTCGGTCCAGGGACCCCCCGGGTTTCAAAACACCGACAGTTGGCACGCCAGGTAGGGGCCTGCTGCGTGTTGACGAACAGCTTCCCGTCAAGCTCTAGATGGGTAGTCTCCAGCAACCTTTCCAGCCCGGGACGGTGCTCTGTATCGGGAATCTTGAGTTCATGTCCCTCGACGGCAGCTACGACATGATACTCCTTCCCCCGCCGCGCGACAACGACAATGGCGGTCGACAACCCGCTCGCCGGCGGGGAAATCGACGACGCCTTCCCCACGTGGTGGAAGGACGACATTCGGGCTTGTCCCGTCCCCTCCCCCGCCGACGGAGGAGGAGGCGGGGCAACCAAGGCCAAGCGGGAAGCGGCACCTCATTGGCTGTCGAGCGAGTCGACGGTGCCGACGCTGTGGCGGAACTGCCCGAATTATTCCAACTTAAGTGCCTAAGCCCTGCCTTAGAGGCTAGACCACACTTAAATGGGAATAACCCGTCAATCCCTCGGATCTAGTCTGACACGGCCACTGACAGGATCAAGTACCACAATCTCACTCGATGGTGAGTCACAGAGCAAATACAATAAAGCATAAAACCATGCATGTGAGAGTATTAGATTATTACATCATCATCATCGGAGTTTTTGCAAAAGTAACCATCATTGTTCTAAGTGCAGCGGAAATAAACTACGGTAAATAAACAGAGAGATGGGGAAGCCTGTCCCATCACTTCTCATGCTCCTCCTCAGCCGAGGCAGGGTCCCACTCAACAGTCCAACCCGGTGGTAAGGTGGACGGCCAAGTCACTCCAGCAACCATGTCCTCCAGAGAACCTGTAAAATTATGCCACAAGCAAGGCTGTGTATACTAATACTCAGCTAGACTTACCCGGTGTGAGGAGTCTACTCCTCTACCTCTAGACATGCAGTTGTTTGGCTGTGGGGTTTGGTTGCCAAAAGCACTAGCTGAGTTTCTAAATCAAGTTTTTAACTTTGTCAAATTTAAGTGTGACTCTCTTAAGGCTAAATGTGTACTATCTACTCATACATAGTAGCAAACATTATTAGCAATCAACATCTTATATCAACTCATCATATTTCCACTTGTTACTCAATGTAGCAGCATGGATCAAGCAGTCTCATTAGCTGCGAGAAGCAGACGATTCGAATCGAGTTTTATCCTTGCAAGATAAACCTAAACACACGACATGGCGAGGCACTCGGTCCCCACACATATTAACCGTCCCCATCGATTCCCCGTCAGCAGATCAGGGCTCACCGCCTTGGCGTATAATGCCTCACTGACCCCGACTGGCTGTCGTGCAGTGACCGCACTTGTACCCACCATAACCGGAATGGGAGACCTCATCTCAGGTTGTGTGAGGGGATATGTCCACTGCCAGGTTCACTCAGGTACTAGGCTTACCGATTTACCATATTTCTCGGCATGTGCTCAGTACGTTCAAATGCTTGACTCACGGTACCACACCTTAATCCTTATTCCAGTTCCCACCTCGTAGACAACCAATCCCCATGGATTGTTGTCCACGGACCAACACCATTATGATATAAAAATGGATACAACCAATTTCCTGATCTCGCGCGAGTGCTAGAAAAATCACTTGACTTCTACCGAGATCCTACTTAATAAAGCAGCTACTCGACTTAGCATACTAGTATTCATCACAATGGGGTTCCTGAGATCATGCAACTAGGGTTTCAAACAACTCCTACACTTAAGTGCACAAACAATCCTACAATCATTAAGTGTAGTAAAATAGTATAAATAACAGGTTATGCATAAAACCGGGGCTTGCCTTCCAAAGCAGTGGCAGGCAGGTCCTCTGGTGCAGGCTCTGGTGCTGGGTCTGGGGCTACCTCCTGAGCAGCTCCTTGCTCCGGCACGAGGACGTACTCTCCGTCAGCAAGATTACAGTCTATCGAATGCAATGAACATGTATGTTATAATTATGCAGGATTAATAACATTATGCAAAAAGAAAACTAAGTTAAGGAATAACTTAGGGTTTCTGGGTCATACGGAGCCTTTAGTGGTTTATGCTTATCACTCCTAGGTTTAGATTTTTGTTGAGGATAACATAGTGGATTTGCATGGTCCTTACACATTTCAGTGGCCAATGTTATAAGGGTTTTAGGATGACACTAATTACCAGTATTTATTTTCCTTTCTTTAATTTCTACTTATGGTTTCTAGTGTGGGTTTGAACTATGACAGTGGGCTAATAATTTCCAAAAATTCTGTAAAAATTGCAGTGGGTTGCCATTGGCTATTCTAGCTGGTTTTAGGAATTTGAGGCTTAAACTATAAAGGCTATGCTTTAGACAAAAATAACAAGAGTGGTGTAAAATGGGCCACCTTACACTACACCTCACCATTAGAGTTGAGTTTCTTCCTAAGAGTCATTTTTGTTGGGATCTAACAGTAATACTAAACCTTTGTGCCAAAATCCATAGAAAGTTAACTGGTGATTATTTAGTTGTGATTTTCTAAAGTTTTATGCCAAAAAGGTGCTTATAACTAACTTGTCATTTGAAAAATATCAAACAACAGATTTTGTATTTTTCCTATGTTCATAATAACCAAACATTAGTTATCCTAAGGTTTGAGGGGTTTTTACCTTAGGGTTATTTTTGTAGGGTTTTTCCAAGTTTTCCTTGTTTTCTTAAATTAAAAGGAATCCTACTTATTTTATACTGAACCAGGATAGGATAGATTTTTCTGGTGAACTACATGGGATAAGTATCTTAACAAAAATAGGGGTGCCCTCTGGTTCATTTTTTAAATCACCTTTTCTATTTTTCTTAACCTTAAGCATATTATAAATTAAGGGGTAAAAACTGACTTAATGGAGTGGACAGAGAGGTTTAACATTTTTAAACAGGCCAGTAGGTAGATACAAACTTCTCCAAATTTTTCTACCCCTAGTCAAATAATATTTATATTTTTCCTCCTATTATTAAGTTTTTAGCAGTTTTCCTAATTAAATCAAAACTTCAGAAAATAATACAGGAACTATGGGTTTTACTATTTTTATCTGATAGTTCATATCTCCCAGAGCCTAGCAAAATTGGTTTGACAATTTGTGGATGATTATTCTTCAAGTTATGCATTTATTAAGTTATCTGCCATATTAAAAGAAACTAAATTCGAAAATGGAAAAGAAAACGGTTTTGCGCTGAGGCCCCTGGGTTTCAATCCCCTTCTTCTCTCGCAAAATAGTCCCCGGTCTACTATTGGCGTGGGTCACTGACATCGCACAAAACCCCCTGGGCCTAACCGAAATCTAACCCGCGCTCCCTGGCTGACTTAAACAGTACCCGCGGCATAGATTACGGCGGCTCACCGGCGGCAGTAGAGCTCCGGCGGGGTGGTCGGTGACGTCCGGGAGGTCACGACGGTCACGTCGGTGTGCGAGTCGGCGTCGGAGGTGGTCGGAGCTACCCTGGCCACGAGCACAAGCGGCGGGGGTCGTCGGCGACTCCTGTTCCGGCCAACTCACGACGGTATAGTTCAATTAGGGTGCACGAGGAGCTCCACGGGGCGATGTAGAGGCCATGCGCGCAACGAATTGGGAATGGTGCAGAGGCTTACCCGGTCCACGTGCGTCGGCGGGTCTTTGAACTCCGGCGAGCACGATTGCGCTATTCCGGTGACACGGGTCCTCGGCTCAAGCTTGAGTAAGCTTCACGGCCTCACCAGGAAGCTATCTGAGGGCTTGGATCGAACGGAGGAGGACGGGAAAGGGGCTGGCCACGGTGGTTGCTCTCGGGCGGCACTGGCGGGTCGCGGGGAGGTCACCGGAGCTAAGGGCTGGCTCGGGAGGCAACGGGGGAAACAGCCGAGCACTGGGGGTGGGTTTTATAGCCGTGGCGCGGGCGTGGTCACGGGCGGTCGCGGGCGCGCGGGGGTTCGCGCGCTGGCGTGCTCTAAGCGTGCCCCCGGATGTCAGCCCGCGTCGAACACGTGGAAGCTTGCTTCTGCCATGGTTCAACAGCGGATTTGAGCACCAAAGCGTGCGTATCTTGGCAAAGTCACTGTGTACGGTCGCTTCCCTGCTCCATATCCTACCTTTTTGCTGTGAGTTCCAAGTCGAGATATGGTCGGGGTAGGGAGATAGAGGGGGAAGAAGTTAGCTGTGTCAGCTAGGTCCAAGCCGAGACAAAAATGGTGTCAAGTCGTGTCTAGCGCCCTAGGGTAGGTGTCATCTCTTTCCAGGGTATTCTAAGGTTAATTTGGCGCCACTTTGTCAATTGGGTCGAAGGGTTTTGAAATTTGGATTAAGGTGAACATGTGGAATCTTTGTTCAAGGGTTAGTTTCTATACTTAGGCAAAATCTGAATTCCCCCTTGTGCTGAACCTTAGGTGAACTTTTTAGGACTTTTCTGAAAACTTTTTGGGGGTACTTCCTTACTATTAATTGTAGGTTATGAAGTATATTACAACTTTTATATTTGGCCCAAGCCATGATCATAAGGTTTACATGCCCTTTTGATCCTAGCTTCAATTAGGGTTCCTATTGCCCAAGAGGGGTTTGCTTTAGGGTTTTGGGAAATTCTCCACTTAGATGTGCATGACAAGCTAGGGAATGATATCCAAAATGGTTTGCACTTGATTAGGACCTTGAATTCCAAGTTTGATGTACTTTGCCCAAATAAATCCTCATGTGATAATAGGTTAAAAGGGGTAGCCCTGGGTGGACTCCCTGAGTAACACCTGGGGTGTTACAGCCCTCCCCCCTTAAAGGAATCTCGTCCCGAGATTTTAGGTAGAGTCCCTTGGAGGGGTACTTGAAGGTGTGTTGGTGCTACTCTTTCTTTATACTCAAGTTTCTCTTGTTAACTGCTCTTCGAATGTCATTCTCTTTGCAACTTCAGAAGGAAGCCCTTTTTAAGTTAGATCCGCCACTTAGACTATCCTTGTTATCTAAGTTTTTCTTATAATTGAATTCAGAGGGCAGGTGGGGGTGGGGTTTTGGGGTTACGTACCGACTCCTTTGAGCAGAAAGTTGGGGAAGCGAGAGCGTAGAAAATCCTCAGTCTCCCATGTAGCCTCTTCTGCTGAATGGCGACTCCACTGAACCTTATACATTCTGATTGACCTTGCCCGTGTTGATCTCTCCTTCTGATCCAATACCTCGACAGGGTACTCTTGATAGGACAGGTCTGGTTCTATCTCAATGTCTAGTTCCGGTAGCACCTCAGTGGGTAGGCGAACACATTTCCGCAGCTAAGATACATGGAACACATCATGAACAGCTAACATGCTGGGTGGCAACTTCAATTGATATGCTACAGGTCCACAAGTCTCCTTGATCTCGTAGGGTCCAATGTAACGAGGAGCTAACTTGCCCTTGATCCCAAATCTCTGGACACCCTTGGTGGGTGACACCTTAAGATAAACATGGTCTCCCACTGCAAACTGTAGAGGTTTCCGCCTCTTATCATGATAGCTCTTTTGTCTGGCCTGAGCAGCTTCTAAGTTCTTTTTGATGACTCTGACTTTTTCTTCTGCCTCAAGTACTAAATCTGGCCCAAATATTTCCCTTTCTCTTGCTTGAGACCAATTTAGTGGGGTCCTACACCTTCTCCCATATAATGCCTCAAAAGGTGCCATCTTCAGACTGGACTGATAGCTGTTATTGTAAGAAAACTCTGCCAAGGAAAGACACTTGTCCCAATCCTTTCCGTAGTGTAGTGCACATGCCCGCAACATGTCTTCCAGAATCTGATTCACCCTTTCTGTCTGGCCATCTGTTTGGGGGTGGTATGCTGAGCTTCGGATGACATGGGTCCTAAGTGATTCTTGCAATTGTTCCCAAAATCGTGCCACGAATGGTGCTCCTCTGTCCGAGACTATAGTCCTTGGTATCCCATGCATACAAACTATCTGGTCAATGTAGATCTCTGCATACTTCTCTGTCCTGTGGGTGGTATGTACTGGCAAGAAATGGGCAGTCTTGGTCAATCTGTCCACAATAACCCAAATTGAATCATGGTGCCTGGAGGTGTTTGGCAACCCCACGATAAAGTCCATGCAAATGTCCTCCCATTTCCAAGATGGTATGGGAAGAGGTTGCAAAGGGCCTGCTATCTTCAAATGACTGGCTTTGATTCTCTGGCAGGTGTCACACTCGGATATATACTTGGCAATTTCCCTCTTCATTTTGGTCCACCAATATAAAGATCTGATATCATGGTACATCTTGTTGCTACTAGGGTGCATGGAAAATTTGGAAAGGTGAGCTTCATCCAGTATCTTCTTTCTGAGTTCAGGGTCCTTGGGAACAACCAATCGGTCTCCAAACCATAAAATTCCCTTGCTGTCCTGACGGAAGCACTTGTATTTTTCTGCCTTCTGCTTGAGCATGTCTTTGATAACCTGCACACCTTTATCCCCAATCTGTGCCTGGACTATTTGCTCTTGCAGTGTGGGCTCCATAGAGATATAACTTAATTCACCGGAGGGAACAACTTCTAAGTTCAACTTACACAGCTCATCACACAGGGTGGTGACTCTTGCATCCATGTTCATACAATTGCACTGGGCCTTTCTGCTCAAGGCATCTGCCACAACATTGGTCTTGCCCGGATGGTAATGTACTTCCAAATCATAATCCTTGATTAACTCTAACCATCTCCTTTGTCTCATGTTCAGATCTGCCTGGGTGAAGATGTATTTGAGACTCTTGTGATCCGTGTAGATGTTACAGTGAGCTCCCATCAGGTAGTGTCTCCATATCTTGAGAGCATGAACCACAGCTGCCAACTCCAGATCATGGGTAGGGTAGTTCTGCTCATGGGGTCTAAGTGCTCGGGAGGCATAAGCAATTACTCTGTTCTCTTGCATCAAGACACATCCCAATCCTGTACCAGAAGCATCACAATAAACTTCAAAGGGCTTGGTGCTATCGGGTTGAGCCAGCACTGGGGCTGTTGTCAAATGTTGCCTCAGTGTATGAAAAGCATCTTCGCACTTTTGGCTCCAAGTAAACTTGGCTCCCTTCTTCAATAACTCAGTCATTGGCTTGGCAATTCTGGAGAAATCCGGGATAAATCGTCGGTAGTACCCTGCCAATCCCAGAAAACTCCTAATCTGTCTCACTGTAGTTGGAGGTTTCCAGTCCATCACTTCTTGCACTTTCTCAGGGTCAACTGATATCCCATCCTGAGAGATTGTGTGACCCAAGAATTTTATTTCCTTCAGCCAGAATTCACATTTAGACAATTTAGCATAAAGATGATGATCGCGCAGTCGCTGAAGCACGATATGCAGATGCTCAGCATGCTCGTCTTCATTCTTGGAATAGACCAGAATATCATCAATGAAAACGACCACGAACTTGTCCAGCTCTGGCATGAATACTGAGTTCATCAGGTACATGAAATAAGCCGGGGCATTGGTCAGCCCGAAAGACATCACCAAAAACTCATACAGCCCATATCTGGTAGAGAAGGCCGTCTTGGGAATGTCGCTGGCACGGATCTTGATCTGATGGTAACCTGAGCGAAGGTCTATCTTGGAGAATACCTTGGCTCCTACCAACTGATCAAACAGAACATCAATGCGGGGTAACGGGTATTTGTTCTTGATAGTCACCGCATTGAGAGGGCGGTAATCAACGCACATCCTCAAACTCTCGTCCTTTTTCTTCACAAATAATGCAGGACATCCCCAAGGTGAAGTACTTGGGCGAATGAACCCCTTGTCCAACAATTCTTGCAGTTGCTTCTTCAGTTCTGCCAGTTCCGCGGGAGGCATCCTATAGGGTCTCTTGGAGATAGGAGCAGTCTCGGGTTGCAATTCAATTGCAAACTCAATGTCTCGGTCAGGTGGCATTCCTGGCAATTCATCCGGAAAAACATCGGGGTAGTCACAGACTACTGGGATCCTTTCTACTGGGGATTCTGTCATGATAAAGGCACAAGAACGGGTACAACCCTGAGCGGGCAAAAATAATGTGGTTTCACCACAGGTTGGTGAGTGCACTTCGATGGCCCTAGCTGCAATGTCAATCACTGTCTGATGTTTGGTCAACCAATCAGTTCCCAATATGATATCCACACTATCCAGTCCCAAAATAAGAAGGTTGGTTTTAATTATCAGACTACCAAACTTTATGGGCACATTCTTGCTGATTTGATTGGTGGCAATCCTGCCTCCTGGTGTTGAAATGGTGATACCCCCGTGGGTGTGATGAAAAGGCAATTGACACTTGGCACTAAATTTGGCACTAATAAAGCTATGCGATGCACCAGAATCAAAAAGAGTGATAGTAGGATAATTTAAAACTGTAAAGATACCAGTCATGACGGGTGCTCCCTCTGGAATATCAGCCATGGTGGTGAAGTTTAGCCTGCCCTGCCTCACTTGCACCTTCTGCCTCTTGCCCTGGCTCGGATTGACATTCTGCCCCTGCCTCTGCTGGTTCCTGGGGCAATTCTTGGCATAATGTCCGGTGCTGCCACACGTGAAACACCTGTTGTCATTTGCCTGGCGATACTGCTGCTGCTGATTGCTCCTCTGAGCTGGAAACTGGGTGCGATTGGGTGCCTGCTGCTGCTACTGCGGTGGTCGGATCACCCATCTCCCTTGCTGCTGCTGGGGTCCCCTGCTCGGAGTGTCGGACACAATCCTAAAGCGCTGTGGCTGAGCTGAGGGTCCTACCACAGGGGTCTTCCTCTTCTTCTCTGCCTGTCGAGCTGTAATGCAGTCCTCCTGGGAGATAGCCATGTTGACCAACTCATTGTAGCTGTTGGCCCTGACAGTGTTAAGACGATCACGGAGCTTAGTGCTGAGCCCCCTCCTGAACCTGTCTCTCTTCTTCTCGTCCGTGTCTGCATGGTACCCGGCATACTGGCACAGATCATTAAAGGCCTGAGCATACTGCAACACTGTCCTGTTGCCTTGAGTAAGTGCCAGAAACTCGTTGAGCTTACGGTCCATAATGTCAGCTGGTATATGATGTCCCCTGAAAGCTGCCTTGAACTCTCTCCACTCCACCTCTCGATCCTCTGGCTGCATGGCAAGAAAATGGTCCCACCAAGTCCTTGCGGGTCCGCGAAGCTGCTGGGTGGCGAACCTGACTTTAGTGATCTCTGAACAAGCTCCATGGAGTAGCGGGAATTTGGAATCCACCACTCGTAACCACACATCTGCATCAAGTGGGTCCTCTGCCCTGGTGAACAACGGAGGCTGAGTACTGAGGAACTCCTGGTAAGTGGCCACTGCGGGGGTGACGCTGATGATCTCCACCACCATAGTGCTGAGGTGGTGGCTGACGCTGAGCTAACTGCCTCAAGATCTCATTCTGCTGAGCCATTAGCTCCTGCAGAGTGGGAGGCGGTGGTGGCGGTGGAGGAATACGCTCATTCTGGCCACGACGCTGTCTCCCGGCCATCTGAAAAACCACATAAATACTTAACACCATATCTCCAATTTCAAGATTTAATCGCGACGAAATGAGTCACAGCAAAACGATAGACTCCATTTTCACAAAAGATTTATAAAGGCATAACTTTTTCCTTCCAAATTTAAAACTGATAATAGCATCCATCCAACATGTTTCCAAAAGAGTTTATCATGATTACATCATTGTCCCAAAAAGACTCAACTCTATCCAGCCTAGTACCCCAAGGGTGCAAAAGCTAAGCTAGCTGCGAGGAGTCCCACATTACCGATCTCTATTCCTACTCTGGCAACTAATGAGCGAAAGAGGCGACACTCGACTCGGGGGAAGGTGGCCTCCCTGAGCCAGCAGTATCCACGCTGGAAGCAGGCTCCTCCCCTCCCTCAATGTCGACGTCCTCGTCAGCCTCCCCATCATGAATCTCCTGATGATGCATATCTAGGTGCTCATTAGCCTCCGCGAGCTGCTGCTAGGTGTTGAGAAGCTGGTCTTCGAGAACCTCGATGGTGTTCTCCCTCGTTCCCACCAATTCCTCCAACTCATGGATCTCATCCGACAGCTGCTCCACTTGCAAATCTTTTTCTACCAGCTCTTGGGACAAGTCAACCACGAGCTCCTCCCTGTTGTCCAGGGTGATCTTGGTTGCCTCCAATAATGCCATTAGATGAGACATTGCCTCTCCACGCATGACTTGCAGACGATACAGGGCGTTCATGCATCGCACCGACAAGTGAGACGTGTGGCCTGGGTAGAGAGCCCAGATGTCCTTGGCATGCTCTACCCGATCCTTCCACATCGGGTCGTCCTCCTTTTCTGCGGGGAACAAACCAATGGGGGGGGGTAGAGAGCTCCAAGGGATGGAACCCACAAAAAGTCGTCAACCCGTGCAGAGCGATCGCCTCGATCGTGTCCTCCGCCCGGTATCCGAAAGACTCGGAGTCCAGCGAGTGCCATCCTGGCTGCAGGGGATGAGGCTCCAAGGTCATCCTCACCCTACAGCGGGGCACCCGGTGCTTCTCGAACTGCTGCACTGCGTACTGAGGAGGTGTCATGTACCCGGCTCCCTGAAGTACCTCCCACAAAATACGGGGGAAGCCCTCTCGTGCAAGCCCATCAGTGTGGGTTAGTGCATTTCCGTCCTCTGAGGATCCGTGGGAAGTCATCTGTGTACGGTTGAGCGTAAGTAAAAGAAAAAGAATTATAAAAGAAACAAGAGAAATAAAACTCATCCTTTCTTAAATTAAAAAGGTAATGGAGACTTAGTTGGTTATCACCTTGTTTTTAAGTCTTTACTCAAATATCCATTTGTTTAATTAAAAATGCATGCATGCTCGTCCTGAACGACCTCACAACAAGATAAAAGGAGTAGGGAAGAACTCCCATCCTGTAAAAGTGGCATGTAGGGCCTAATCACTTAGCCACCTAGCTACCCTTCTACCATCCTAAGGCTTCACGTCCTAGGTCTATCCTGTTCGTCCTACTATCTATCCAACATTGTTTCTATCAAATTTTATTTTGGAAAAATGATGGTATCTATTTTTTTATTGATCCCTCTGTGGTGGTACAAGCTCTGATACCAGCTGTGGCGGAACTACCCGAATTATTCCAACTTAAGTGCCTAAGCCCTGCCTTAGAGGCTAGACCACACTTAAATGGGAATAACCCGTCAATCCCTCTGATCTAGTCCGACACGGCCACTGACAGGATCAAGTACAATAAAACCATGCATGTGAGAGTATTAGATTATTACATCATCATCATCGGAGTTTTTGCAAAAGTAACCATCATTGTTCTAAGTGCAGCAGAAATAAACTACGGTAAATAAACAGAGAGATGGGGAAGCCTGTCCCATCACTCCTCATGCTCCTCCTCAGCCGAGGCAGGGTCCCACTCAACAGTCCAACCCGGTGGTAAGGTGGACGACCAAGTCACTCCAGCAACCATGTCCTCCAGAGAACCTATAAAATTATGCCACAAGCAAGGCTGAGTATACTAATACTCAGCTAGACTTACCCGGTGTGAGGAGTCTACTCCTCTACCTCTAGACATGCAGCTGTTTGGCTGTGGGGTTTGGTTGCCAAAAGCACTAGCTGAGTTTCTATATCAAGTTTTTAACTTTGTCAAATTTAAGTGTGACTCTCTTAAGGCTAAATGTGTACTATCTACTCATACATAGTAGCAAACATTATTAGCAATCAACATCTTATATCAACTCATCATATTTTCACTTGTTACTCAATGTAGCAGCATGGATCAAGCAGTCTCATTAGCTGCGAGAAGCAGACAATTCGAATCGAGTTTTTGTAACACTCAAAGTTGTATAAAAGAGTATATAGTGATTCCCTTATTTGATGTGTCTCATTTGCATATTAAAAAGAACATACACAAAATTTAGAGATTAATTCAAACAGATGATAAAAATTGCATCATGCTGGAGTTATATGTTTGTGCATTAAATGAAAAAAAATAATGTCAATGATAATAAGATAATAATTACTAGAAAGCTTAAATCCTAAATTGAAATTAGGGTTTGAATTAAGAGAAGGGAAGAACTAAGAAAAATACTACATAAAATAAAATAAAAATCAGAATAAACATCCTTCACACTTATATTATTAAATTATACAATTCAAACTGAGGACAAGTTATTCACAAAGTTTGAATTTAAAATTGAACTCAAATTGGATTTGAAAATGGAGAAAAGAAAATAGAAAATAAAAAGAAAAAGAATAAAAGCCACATGGGCCGACCTCTACTCATTTTGGCCCAGTAGAATAACACACCGCCCCAGCCCATCGGGGGTGTGCTCGCCCGCGCCGACAGGTGGGGACCCTCTGTCAGCCTCGCCCAGCCTCTCTCACGCGCGCAAGCCTTCTGCTCTCTGGAACGCGGGGCCCGCATGTCAGCTCGTTCCCACCTTCCTCAACGGATTCCTCCGAGCTCGGCGGTGACCGCGCGCTATCCTCGTGGGTTGTTGCGGCGCCCCACACCTCCGCATGCCTATATAGTTGTAGCGGTCTTCCCGGCTCCTTTTCCTCTCCTCCTCCCAGACCACTCTTCACCATATTCGTGCCGTCATTGGGTTTCTATCGCACCGCTGTGCGGTGTCAGCTCACGCCGCCGGTGATTCTCCTCTGAGCACGTGCACCGGTCCGCGCGTGCGGGTGAGGACGTTCGCCGGGGACCCGTGAAGTCGACCGTGCCTTCAATTTGAACTGTGTGGCCTCGGGGCGACTGGAATTGCTCGCCGGAGCAATACTCGGCCGCGGATTTGCAGCTCGCCGTGGTCAGACCGCTCTGACCTCTTTACCAGTGAGTACACACTCTCTGTATCCTCGCCGCGCTCGCATCTCCGTTTATCTGCTGTTATCTTAGAGCTTAGGTCACCTAGGTGCTCGGATTGCATGCCGCGGCCATGGCGCCGCCGTGCGCTGTGGGCGTGTTGCCTCCGTCAGCCGGGTAGAGGAGGAAGACTAGGATTCGCGCCGTCGGATGTGTTTTGGACGGCCATGATTAGATCTAGGGATGGAGAAATCTAGGTCGTGGATCTTCTAATGGACGGTCCTGGTTATATCAACAAATACCCCTTCGACACTTTAGATCTGGGCCATTGGTTGTCGATCTGACGGTCCAGGGGCGATCCCACTTATATGCACGTGCGGGCGGTGGTGGGGATCTTGTGTGGATCGGATCCCGTGCGCCTCACCATGTGCACCGGGGTGTGGCATGATTCAAGCCAGTCGCAGGGCGCCATGTGTCCTGGTATAGGAGTCCGATATCAGTTTTGCAAGGAAGCCCCTCAGTTTAGTTAAAACCAACCTGCCATCCACTCGTACTGTGCTCTGGGTCTTAGAAATTTTACACTGCAACCCCTGATCTCTCTGGAAAATGAGGCCCAGTCCATAACTGTATTAAAATCAGAGAAAATAAATTATAAATGGATTGTTTAAAATGAAAATAAATACTAGAACTTGATAAATCCATAGAAAATTCATTTTAGCTCCAAATTGACCCATTCCAATTTCTAAAATTTTGTAATATTATTCTCTATCATTTAGAATCACTGTGTTGACCTGAACTCTGTTAGAAAATTTATTTATCATCTAATCCTATTATAATCACAATAAACCTTAGGAAATTCATAACTTGAATTCTATAACTCCAAATTTAGTGATTCCAGTTCCTATGATTTCATTTTAATGTGTAGATTTTTACTGTATATTTTATTTACATGTTTGGTGTGATGTTGATTTTGGCTGTACAATGTATGTATTGTGTTGATGCGAATAGACGAGCAAGCCACTGTGGAAACTGAGGTTCAACAAGTAGAAGTAGCTGAGCAGGAGCTCATTGAAGGCAAGTTGTGCCCTTGATCACTTACTTTTCCCAGCCATGTTCTTATTAATTTTAATGATCTGCTTAGGTTAATTTTGATGGGATCCTTTATGTACCCCAGCTTTGATTACCTCTATACCTTGTTCACCCCTGGAATATTTTTGGGTAGTACTTGCTATTGCTTTATGTGGATTGGGTATGGAGATTCATTATTCATGATTATTCTGTTATTATCTTGTTATTATTACTGTTCATGTTAAGATCATTAAATTAATGGGAACATGGAGCGACCACCCGGGAAAACAGTGCTACCACAAGGGTTTAATGGGATGCCCTTGGCTGATTAACTAGGAAAGCTAGGGGAGGGCTACCTTACCCGAAAGGGGCAAGGGCAGTAGGGGAGTGGTCAGTGTAGGGAGGTCCTTGTTTGATTTTGCTGCGATGGCGGTCGGCAAGAACCCTGCACTGGAGCTTCCTATAAACTGTAGCGGGTAGTCTGAAGCTAGTGGAACTTTGTAAAGGCCTCGTAGTGTTACCCTGCCTCGCTTCCTTGGTAGAGGTGTATGGGATTCATGACCCCTTGGCAGATGGGTAACACGGCTTGTGGGTAAAGATGCGCAACCTCTGCAAAGTGTAAAACTAGTATACTAGCCGTGCTCACGGTCAAGAGCGGCTCGGACCCTCACATGATTAACTATGGAACTTAAATTTAATTTGACATTTGCATCGCATTTGGGATTATTTTACTATTACTGTTCTTTATTATTATTAAGGTTTGGTATTTACTTACACTTAGTAATTGCTAATAAAATTTTGACCAACTTATAAAAGCAATGCTCAGCCTTAGCCTTTATTTCATTGATCAGCCTTACACTAAATGTACTCCCACCTTTGGTGAGTTCATGCCACATTATTCCCCACGACTTGTTGAGCTATGATCGTATGTGAGCTCACTCTTGCTGTCTCACACCCCCCCACAGGAGAAGAGCAGGTGGTTCAGGAGGAGCCGCCTAACACTGAGGAGTTTGATCTGATCTAGGTGGCGTTTCTCAGTTGACATTGGCGCTGACGATCCTTAGTTTGTTTTACATTTATCTTTATTTTGTAATAAGTCTTCCGCTATGTAATAAATACTCTGATGTTTATGACATTTATCTCTATACACTCTGTTATTATATATGTTGTCTTCTTTGGCGCATGTATGAGATGCACCCGGCTTTGTTTCTTTAAAACCGGGTGTTACAGAAGTGGTATCAGAGCAAATGTTGACTGTAGGACGAAACCTAGATAGAAATGGATAAAACCCTTACCTACTTACCTTACTCTGATTCTTTCTACACTTATCTTGATCCTGTCTCACCTTCTACTGTTCTACTCTGATCATTCTTACCTTTTCTACTCTTGGACAAGATGGATTTCACACCTTGGAATCCCTACCCCTATGATATTTTTAAGGGATAGGAAGCCTAAGACAAAATTAAAACTATTTTCTATATTTAAAAATGTTGTTTGATTGTTATGATGAAAAATGTCTGATTTGCTTCTTTGATTGATTGAGATATTATATATATGGACATCTTAGTATGTGCCAGCGTAAGGTAATAAATTAGCTATGGTAGGTAAAACATTAATCTGCTTAGCTAATAAATCCCCCAATTTAACATGATTCGTAATTACTGCCTTGTCTACTGCTTTCTCTTACCTTATGTATCTAACTCAGATGGTCAATACCAGGAGGGGTGGTGGAATTGATTTGCCTCCTAACCAACACACTCGAAGGATATATAGACAACCTCAGCCACAGCCTGCAGAGATGAATCCTCCTAATCCTCCACCGGGCGGAGTTGATCCACTGGTTGCTGCTCAGATGGCGGTGATGCAGCAAATGGCAGACACTATGGCTGATATGCGTGCCCAGATGCAGCAAGAACGCCAGGAAATGCGTCAGGAAAGAGAAGATATACGCCAAGAGTTGCGCCAGGAGAGAGATGAGATACGCCAAGAAAGGAGGGCGCAACAACAGCAGCTGCAACAACAACTTCAACAACAGCAACAACAGCAACAAGTGCCATTGCCTCCACCACCACCACCAGTTCCACCTCGTGATAAGCACCGAGAGTTCATGAGTCATAAGCCACCTACATTTGCAAGTTCGCCAGATCCACTTGATGCAGATGATTGGCTGAAAGCAATTGAGAAGATGCTCAACATTGCACAATGCACTGACCGGGAGAAGGTTTTATATGCTTCTGGACGTCTGACGGGTCCTGCTGCTGACTGGTGGGATTCTTATACTGCTGCCCATGATGCTGCTGATACTATTACCTGGGCAGAGTTTAGTACGCAGTTCAGGAACTACCATATTCCAGCTGGGATGATAAAGATCAAGAAGGAGTTTCTGGCATTGAAGCAAGGCAACATGTCGGTCAGCGAGTACAGAGACAAATTTATTCAGCTGTCGAGATATGCTCCGGAGGAAGTTGCTGAGGATGAAAGGAAGCAGGAGCACTTTATTGAAGGACTTAATGGACCCTTGCAGTATGCACTGGTTGCACACACCTTTCCATTATTTCAGAGGCTACTGGATAAGGCTCTTGCTATTGAACACAAGCGTGTTCAACTGGGTGATTTGAAGAGGAAGGCTATCTCACAGGGACAAGGTAGCAGCAGTGTTCGTCCTCGCTACAGTTCACCACAGGGTACACCGACTCGACCAGGAGGACCACGCCCAGTTCAGCAATCACCACTGAGGACTCCACCTCCTCGACAGGCTACTCCCACTGGCACCCCGACGAAGTTTGCAGGACAGAGTCCAGGCACTACGTGCTTCAAGTGTGGGAAGACTGGTCATTATGCAAATGTCTGCCCACAGAGGATTGCTACTACTCCAGCTCAGAACAAGCAACAGACCCCTGGCAAGGGATATTCTATAGCCAGGGTGAATCAAGTCAGCGTTGATGATACTCCTGATGGTGGGGACCTCGTAATTGGTATGTTTTATGTTAATACAATTCCTGCAACCATATTATTTGATTCTGGTGCTACACATTCATTCATGTCTGCTAGATATGCCAACACAAATGAAATACCACTGCTAAATATGAGAAAACCCATGATAGTAATTACACCTAAAGGGCCTGTTGAGGCGAATCAAATGACCCGTAGATTGACATTGACCATTATGGGTAGAGAATTTGGAGCTACTGCTATAACATTAGAGTCAAGCAGTATAGATCTGATCCTTGGTATGTCATGGCTAAGAAAGGCAAAGGCCGTTATAGCATGTGGTAGAGGTACCATAGAGCTCACTACCACTAAAGGAGAAAGATTTCAAGTTAATATTGCAGTAACCTCCTCATCCATGCGTGCAATGTTCTTTATGCCTGAGGAGTTTGTTGGCGACAACATCCGGGTGGTTAGAGATTTTCCGGATGTCTTTCCAGAGGAGTTACCAGGGATGCCACCTGATAGAGAAGTTGAGTTTGTTATTGATCTCTTACCTGGAACCGCCCCTATTTCTAAACGACCATATAGAATGTCCGTAGAAGAGTTGAAGGAGCTTAAGAAGCAGTTAACTGAGTTACAAGAGGCGGGGTATATTCGTCCGAGTTCCTCACCTTGGGGAGCACCGGTGTTATTTGTGCAGAAGAAGGATGGATCGCAACGGATGTGTGTGGATTATAGATCTCTTAATGATGTTACGGTGAAGAACAAGTATCTGTTGCCCCGTATTGAGGATTTATTTGATCAGATGCGAGGTGCTAGAGTATTCTCGAAGATTGATCTCCGATCCGGTTACCATCAGATGAGGATCAGACCATCGGATATTCCCAAGACGGCTTTCTCGACTCGATATGGATTATATGAGTTTACTGTTATGTCATTTGGACTAACCAATGCACCAGCTTACTTCATGAATTTGATGAATAAGGTGTTTATGGAGTATTTGGACAGATTCGTCGTGGTATTCATCGACGATATTCTTATCTATTCTAAGAATGAAAGTGATCATGAACTACATCTAAGGTTGGTGCTACAGAAGTTACGAGATAATCAACTCTACGCTAAGTTCAGCAAGTGCGAGTTTTGGATTGACAAGGTACCATTCCTTGGTCATATTATTTCTAATGGAGGAATAGCAGTGGATCCTGCTAAGGTCAAGGAGATAATGGAGTGGAGAGTGCCCACTACAGTTACTGAGATTCGGAGTTTCTTGGGACTCGCAGGATATTATCGGAGATTTATTGAAGGGTTCTCTAAGATTGCCAAGCCTATGACCTCGCTTTTGGAGAAAGGAAGAGAATTCAAGTGGGATGAGAAATGCCAAGAAAGCTTTGATTAGTTGAAGGAGAGATTGATGTCACCTCCAGTATTGATTATGCCAGATCTGCAGAAGGGATTTGACATTTACTGCGATGCATGTGGCCAAGGACTTGGATGTGTGCTTATGCAAGATGGTCATGTGATTGCCTATGCATCTCGTCAGTTGCGGAAGCATGAATTGAACTACCCCACTCATGACTTGGAATTAGCTGCCGTTGTGCATGCACTTAAGATTTGGAGACACTACATCATGGGAACTAAGTGCCAAGTATACACGGATCATAAGAGTTTGAAGTATATATTCACTCAGAAGGACCTCAACCTTAGGCAACGCCGTTGGTTGGAGCTCATTAAGGATTATGATTTGGAGATTCACTATCACCCAGGCAAGGCGAATTTGGTTGCAGATGCCTTGAGTCGGAAGGAACATGTTCACTCCGCTTTCGTTGTCCAGCTACCTGATGAATTAGCAAAAGATTTTGAGAGACTCAACCTGGGAATTGTTACACATATGGAAGGAATTACTATTGAATTGGAACCTACCTTGGAGCAAGAAATTCGTAAAGGTCAGGTTGGTGATGCTAAAATCCAGGAGATCAAGGATCTGATAACAGAGGGTAGAGGCCCGGAGTTCACGGAGGATGAGCAAGGCACGATATGGTTCAAGAATCGGATCTGTGTTCCCGATATTGATAGTCTTCGGGAAACCATATTGAAGGAGGCACATGATTCAGTTTATTCTATCCACCCTGGGAGCACTAAGATGTATCAGGATTTGAAGCAAAAGTATTGGTGGTATGGTTTAAAGAGAGATGTGGCTGCACATGTGGCTATGTGCGATGTATGCCAAAGAGTTAAAGCTGAACACCAGAGGCCAGCCGGACTACTGCATCCACTGAAGATACCTGAGTGGAAATGGGAAGAGATTGGCATGGACTTCATTGTTGGATTACCCCGCATGTCTGCTGGATATGATTCTATATGGGTGATTGTGGACAGGCTAACTAAAGTAGCCCACTTTATTCCAGTGAAGACCACGTATTCAGGAGCCAAGTTGGCAGAGTTGTACATGGCACGGATTGTATGCCTGCATGGTGTACCAAAGAAGATTGTGTCAGACCGGGGATCACAGTTTACCTCGCGATATTGGAAGAAGTTGCACGAGTCCTTGGATACAAGATTGAATTTTAGTTCCGCTTACCATCCACAGACTGATGGGCAGACTGAGAGGACTAACCAAGTGCTTGAAGATATGTTAAGAGCTTGTGCTCTTAAGCATGGTGGTAGTTGGGATAAGAGTTTGCCTTATGCGGAGTTTTCCTACAATAATAGCTATCAGGCTAGTTTGAAGATGTCACCGTTTGAGGCTTTGTATGGCAGAAAGTGCAGGACTCCCTTGTATTGGAATCAAACTGGTGAAAGGCAGTTGTTTGGGCCTGAGATTATACAGGAAGCAGAAGAACAAGTTCAGCAAATAAGGGAGAATTTGAGAACTGCGCAGTCAAGACAGAAAAGTTATGCTGATACCCGGAGAAGACTGCTTGAGTTTAAGGAAGGAGATCATGTCTATTTGAAGGTGTCACCACTCCGGGGCATGAGAAGGTTCAAAGTCAAAGGAAAGTTGTCCCCTCGCTTTATTGGACCCTTCTTAATCTTAAAGCGAGTGGGAGAGGTTGCATACCAATTGGAGTTACCGGATCATCTCGCGGATGTTCACGATGTCTTTCATGTATCTCAGCTAAAGAAATGTCTCAGGGTACCCGAGGAGCAACTACCAATGGAAGACCTTAGCGTTCAAGAGGATCTGACTTATGCTGAGTACCCCATCAAGATTTTGGACACTTTGACTCGTGTCACGAGGAATAAGGTTATAAAAATGTGCAAAGTGCAATGGAGTCACCACGGTGAAGATGAAGCAACTTGGGAAAGAGAAGAAGAGCTTCGTATAGATTTTCCACACCTTTTCCCTAGATCTTCTTAAATCTCGAGGACGAGATTATTTTTAAGGGGGGTAGGATTTGTAACACTCAAAGTTGTATAAAAGAGTATATAGTGATTCCCTTATTTGATGTGTCTCATTTGCATATTAAAAAGAACATACACAAAATTTAGAGATTAATTCAAACAGATGATAAAAATTGCATCATGCTGGAGTTATATGTTTGTGCATTAAATGAAAAAAAATAATGTCAATGATAATAAGATAATAATTACTAGAAAGCTTAAATCCTAAATTGAAATTAGGGTTTGAATTAAGAGAAGGGAAGAACTAAGAAAAATACTACATAAAATAAAATAAAAATCAGAATAAACATCCTTCACACTTATATTATTAAATTATACAATTCAAACTGAGGACAAGTTATTCACAAAGTTTGAATTTAAACTTGAACTCAAATTGGATTTGAAAATGGAGAAAAGAAAATAGAAAATAAAAAGAAAAAGAATAAAAGCCACATGGGCCGACCTCTACTCATTTTGGCCCAGCAGAATAACACACCGCCCCAGCCCATCGGGGGTGTGCTCGCCCGCGCCGACAGGTGGGGACCCTCTGTCAGCCTCGCCCAGCCTCTCTCACGCGCGCAAGCCTTCTGCTCTCTGGAACGCGGGGCCCGCATGTCAGCTCGTTCCCACCTTCCTCAACGGATTCCTCCGAGCTCGGCGGTGACCGCGCGCTATCCTCGTGGGTTGTTGCGGCGCCCCACACCTCCGCATGCCTATATAGTTGTAGCGGTCTTCCCGGCTCCTTTTCCTCTCCTCCTCCCAGACCACTCTTCACCATATTCATGCCGTCATTGGGTTTCTATCGCACCGCCGTGCGGTGTCAGCTCACGCCGCCGGTGATTCTCCTCTGAGCACGTGCACCGGTCCGCGCGTGCGGGTGAGGACGTTCGTCGGGGACCCGTGAAGTCGACCGTGCCTTCAATTTGAACTGTGTGGCCTCGGGGCGACTGGAATTGCTCGCCGGAGCAATACTCGGCCGCGGATTTGCAGCTCGCCGTGGTCGGACCGCTCTGACCTCTTTACCAGTGAGTACACACTCTTTGTATCCTCGCCGCGCTTGCATCTCCGTTTATCTGCTGTTATCTTAGAGCTTAGGTCACCTAGGTGCTCGGATTGCGTGCCGCGGCCATGGCGCCGCCGTGCGCTGTGGGCGTGTTGCCTCCGTCAGCCGGGTAGAGGAGGAAGACTAGGATTCGCGCCGTCGGATGTGTTTTGGACGGCCATAATTAGATCTAGGGATGGAGAAATCTAGGTCGTGGATCTTCTAATGGATGGTCCTGGTTATATCAACAAATACCCCTTCGACACTTTAGATCTGGGCCATTGGTTGTCGATCTGACGGTCCAGGGGCGATCCCACTTATATGCACGTGCGGGCGGTGGTGGGGATCTTGTGTGGATCGGATCCCGTGCGCCTCACCATGTGCACCGGGGTGTGGCATGATTTCAGCCAGTCGCAGGGCGCCATGTGTCCTGGTATAGGAGTCCGATATCAGTTTTGCAAGGAAGCCCCTCAGTTTAGTTAAAACCAACCCGCCATCCACTCGTACTGTGCTCTGGGTCTTAGAAATTTTACACTGCAACCCCTGATCTCTCCGGAAAATGAGGCCCAGTCCATAACTGTATTAAAATCAGAGAAAATAAATTATAAATGGATTGTTTAAAATGAAAATAAATACTAGAACTTGATAAATCCATAGAAAATTCATTTTAGCTCCAAATTGACCCATTCCAATTTCTAAAATTTTGTAATATTATTCTCTATCATTTAGAATCACTGTGTTGACATGAACTCTGTTAGAAAATTTATTTATCATCTAATCCTATTATAATCACAATAAATCTTAGGAAATTCATAACTTGAATTCTATAACTCCAAATTTAGTGATTCCAGTTCCTATGATTTCATTTTAATGTGTAGATTTTTACTGTATATTTTATTTACATGTTTGGTGTGATGTTGATTTTGGCTGTATAATGTATGTATTGTGTTGATGCGAATAGACGAGCAAGCCACTGTGGAAACTGAGGTTCAACAAGTAGAAGTAGCTGAGCAGGAGCTCATTGAAGGCAAGTTGTGCCCTTGATCACTTACTTTTCCCAGCCATGTTCTTATTAATTTTAATGATCTGCTTAGGTTAATTTTGATGGGATCCTTTATGTACCCCAGCTTTGATTACCTCTATACCTTGTTCACCCCTGGAATATTTTTGGGTAGTACTTGTTATTGCTTTATGTGGATTGGGTATGGAGATTCATTATTCATGATTATTCTGTTATTATCTTGTTATTATTACTGTTCATGTTAAGATCATTAAATTAATGGGAACATGGAGCGACCACCCGGGAAAACAGTGCTACCACAAGGGTTTAATGGGACGCCCTTGGCTGATTAACTAGGAAAGCTAGGGGAGGGCTACCTTACCCGAAAGGGGCAAGGGCAGTAGGGGAGTGGTCAGTGTAGGGAGGTCCTTGTTTGATTTTGCTGCGATGGCGGTCGGCAAGAACCCTGCACTGGAGCTTCCTATAAACTGTAGCGGGTAGTCTGAAGCTAGTGGAACTTTGTAAAGGCCTCGTAGTGTTACCCTGCCTCGCTTCCTTGGTAGAGGTGTATGGGATTCATGACCCCTTGGCAGATGGGTAACACGGCTTGTGGGTAAAGATGCGCAACCTCTGCAGAGTGTAAAACTAGTATACTAGCCGTGCTCACGGTCAAGAGCGGCTCGGACCCTCACATGATTAACTATGGAACTTAAATTTAATTTGACATTTGCATCGCATTTGGGATTATTTTACTATTACTGTTCTTTATTATTATTAAGGTTTGGTATTTACTTACACTTAGTAATTGCTAATAAAATTTTGACCAACTTATAAAAGCAATGCTCAGCCTTAGCCTTTATTTCATTGATCAGCCTTACACTACATGTACTCCCACCTTTGGTGAGTTCATGCCACATTATTCCCCACGACTTGTTGAGTTATGATCGTATGTGAGCTCACTCTTGCTGTCTCACACCCCCCCACAGGAGAAGAGCAGGTGGTTCAGGAGGAGCCGCCTAACACTGAGGAGTTTGATCTGATCTAGGTGGCGTTTCTCAGTTGACATTGGCGCCGACGATCCTTAGTTCGTTTTACATTTATCTTTATTTTGTAATAAGTCTTCCGCTATGTAATAAATACTCTGATGTTTATGACATTTATCTCTATACACTCTGTTATTATATATGTTGTCTTCTTTGGCGCATGTATGAGATGCACCCGGCTTTGTTTCTTTAAAACCGGGTGTTACAGTTTTATCCTTGCAAGGTAAACCTAAACACACGACTTGGCGAGGCACTCCGTCCCCACACATATCAACCATCCCCATCGATTCCCCGTCAGCAGATCAGGGCTCACCGCCTTGGCGTACAATGCCTCACTGACCCCGACTGGCCGTCGTGCAGTGACCGCACTTGTACCCACCATAACCGGAATGGGAGACCTCGTCTCAGGTCGCGTGAGGGGATATGTCCACTGCCAGGTTCACTCAGGTACTAGGCATGTGCTCAGTACGTTCAAACGCTTGACTCACGGTACCACACCTTAATCCTTATTCCAGTTCCCACCTCGTAGACAACCAATCCCCATGGATTGTTGTCCACGGACCAACACCATTATGATATAAAAATGGATACAACCAATTTCCTGATCTCGCGCGAGTGCTAGAAAAATCACTCGACTTCTACCGAGATCCTACTTAATAAAGCAGCTACTCGACTTAGCATACTAGTATTCATCACAATGGGGTTCCTGAGATCATGCAACTAGGGTTTCAAACAACTCCTACACTTAAGTGCACAAACAATCCTACAATCATTAAGTGTAGTAAAATAGTATAAATAACAGGTTATGCATAAAACTGGGGCTTGCCTTCCAAAGCAGTGGCAGGCAGGTCCTCTGGTGCAGGCTCTGGTGCTGGGTCTGGGGCTACCTCCTGAGCAGCTCCTTGCTCCGGCACGAGGACGTACTCTCCGTCAGCAAGATTACAGTCTATCGAATGCAATGAACATGTATGTTATAATTATGCAGGATTAATAACATTATGCAAAAAGAAAACTAAGTTAAGGAATAACTTAGGGTTTCTGGGTCATACGGGGCCTTTAGTGGTTTATGCTTATCACTCCTAGGTTTAGATTTTTGTTGAGGATAACATAGTGGATTTGCATGGTCCTTACACATTTCAGTGGGCAATGTTATAAGGGTTTTAGGATGACACTAATTACCAGTATTTATTTTCCTTTCTTTAATTTCTACTTATGGTTTCTAGTGTGGGTTTGAACTATGATAGTGGGTTAATAATTTCCAAAAATTCTGTAAAAATTGCAGTGGGTTGCCATTGGCTATTATAGCTGGTTTTAGGAATTTGAGGCTTAAACTATAAAGGTTATGCTTTAGACAAAAATAACAAGAGTGGTGTAAAATGGGCCACCTTACACTACACCTCACCATTAGAGTTGAGTTTCTTCCTAAGGGTCATTTTTGTTGGGATCTAACAGTAATACTAAACCTCTGTGCCAAAATCCATAGAAAGTTAACTGGTGATTATTTAGTTGTGATTTTCTAAAGTTTTATGCCAAAAAGGTGCTTATAACTAACTTGTCATTTGAAAAATATTAAACAACAGATTTTGTATTTTTCCTATGTTTATAATAACCAAACATTAGTTATCCTAAGGTTTGAGGGGTTTTTACCTTAGGGTTATTTTTGTAGGGTTTTTCCAAGTTTTCCTTGTTTTCTTAAATTAAAAGGAATCCTACTTATTTTATACTGAACCAGGATAGGATAGATTTTTCTGGTAAACTACATGGGATAAGTACCTTAACAAAAATAGGGGTGCCCTCTGGTTCATTTTTTAAATCACCTTTTCTATTTTTTTTAACCTTAAGCATATTATAAATTAAGGGGTAAAAACTGACTTAATGGAGTGGACAGAGAGGTTTAACATTTTTAAACAGGCCAGTAGGTAGATACAAACTTCTCCAAATTTTTCTACCCCTAGTCAAATAATATTTATATTTTTCCTCCTATTATTAAGTTTTTAGCAGTTTTCCTAATTAAATCAAAACTTCAGAAAATAATACAGGAACTATGGGTTTTACTATTTTTATCTGATAGTTCATATCTCCCAGAGCCTAGCAAAATTGGTTTGACAATTTGTGGATGATTATTCTTCAAGTTATGCATTTATTAAGTTATCTGCCATATTAAAAGAAACTAAATTCGAAAATGGAAAAGAAAACGGTTTTGCGCTGAGGCCCCTGGGTTTCAATCCCCTTCTTCTCTCGCAAAATAGTCCCCGGTCTACTATTGGCGTCGGTCACTGACATCGAACAAAACCCCCTGGGCCTAACCGAAATCTAACCCGTGCTCCCTGGCTGACTTAAACAGTACCCGCGGCATAGATTACGGCGGCGAGGCTCACCGGCGGCAGTAGAGCTCCGGCGGGGTGGTCGGTGACGTCCGGGAGGTCACGACGGTCACGTCGGTGTGCGAGTCGGCGTCGGAGGTGGTCGGAGCTACCCTAGCCACGAGCACAGGCGGTGGGGGTCGTCGGCGGCTCCTGTTCCGGCCAACTCACGATGGTATAGTTCAATTAGGGTGCACGAGGAGCTCCACGGGGCGATGTAGAGGCCATGCGCGCAACGAATTGGGAAATGGTGCATAGGCTTACCCGGTCCACGTGCGCCGGCGGGTCTTTGAACTCCGGCGAGCACGATTGCGCTATTCCGGTGACGCGGGTCCTCGGCTCAAGCTTGAGTAAGCTTCACGGCCTCACCAGGAAGCTATCTGAGGGCTTGGATCAAACGGAGGAGGACGGGAAAGGGGCTGGCCACGGTTGTTGCTCTCGGGCGGCACTGGCGGGTCGCGGGGAGGTCACCGGAGCTAAGGGCTGGCTCGGGAAGGTCAGGCGAGGTACGGAGGAGGCAACGGAGGAAACAGCCAAGCACTGGGGCTGGGTTTTATAGCCGTGGCGCGGGCGTGGTCACGGGCGGTCGCGGGCGCGCGGGGGTTCGCGCGCGGGCGTGCTCTGAGCGCGCCCCCGGATGTCAGCCCGCGTCGAACACGTGGAAGCTTGCTTCTGCCATGGTTCAACAGCGGATTTGAGCACCAAAGCGTGCGTATCTTGGCAAAGTCACTGTGTACGGTCGCTTCCCTGCTCCATATCCTACCTTTTTGCTGTGAGTTCCAAGTCGAGATATGGTCGGGGTAGGGAGATAGAGGGGGAAGAAGTTAGCTGTGTCAGCTAGGTCCAAGCCAAGACAAAAATGGTGTCAAGTCGTGTCTAGTGCCCTAGGGTAGGTTTCATCTCTTTCCAGGGTATTCTAGGGTTAATTTGGCGCCACTTTGTCAATTGGGTCGAAGGGTTTTGAAATTTGGATTAAGGTGAACATGTGGAATCTTTGTTCAAGGGTTAGTTTCTATACTTAGGCAAAATCTGAATTCCCCCTTGTGCTGAACCTTAGGTGAACTTTTTAGGACTTCTCTGAAAACTTTTTGGGTGTACTTCCTTACTATTAATTGTAGTTTATGAAGTATATTACAACTTTTATATTTGGCCCAAGCCATGATCATAAGGTTTACATGCCCTTTTGATCCTAGCTTCAATTAGGGTTCCTATTGCCCAAGAGGGGTTTGCTTTAGGGTTTTGGGAAATTCCCCACTTAGATGTGCATGACAAGCTAGGGCATGATATCCAAAATGGTTTGCACTTGATTAGGACCTTGAATTCCAAGTTTGATGTACTTTGCCCAAATAAATCCTCATGTGATAATAGGTTAAAAGGGGTAGCCCTGGGTGGACTCCCTGAGTAATACCTGGGGTGTTACAGATGCCCCAACGGAGGGCGCGTCGGGCATCGATCTCGCGTCTGAGACGAAGACGAGCGCCGCCTCCCCACAACACGCCAATCTCAAGCAAACGCACGACGCCTGCACGCTCACGAGGGACTTGTTGGGTGTCACCCTCGTACCTGAGAGAACGGTGCAGTCAGTCCCAGACGCGACCTCGTCACCGACCGTCGACCGAAAGGTACCGACCGATTCCCATCTCGTGTCTTTTGGATTCGGCCTCGACCCACCAAGCGACTCCGCTTCGGTGAGCACTCTCTTAGAGGCGAGTCCAAACCCTCTGGGGTATCGTGTGCGGTCACCCTAGGACCGACTAACGGCCGACTCGACCTACGAGCCCTCGGGGTCCGAGGAAGATGGCGAGCCTGACCTCTGTTGGGATTTCTCTGGACTTGGTAACCCCAGTGTCGTGCGGGACTTCATGACCGCATGTGACTACTGCCTTTCCGACTGTTCCGATGGCAGCCGCGGCCTCGACAACGAGGACCGCGGCCCAAGTCGTAAATGTTTCCACGTCGATCTAGGGGGTCCTGGCGAAGGCAACCATCTTGGTATGCCAGAAAACGGTGATCCCCCTAGGCCCGTGCCTCGCGTTGACATCCTTCGGGAGCTAGCTATGGTCCCCGTCCCGGCGGGGGGTCCTGACCCACAGCTCGAGCAAATCCGCGAGAGGCAGGCCAGGCTCGACGAGGGAGCAGGAACGCTTGTGCCGATCCACCGGGACATCGAGCAGGAATGGGCGGTCCAACCCTCGGCCGGAGAAGCGTGTCATCTCCCCCAGGACATCCAGCACCGCATCGCCGACGACGTCAGGGTGAGGCCACCGCCGGATTCCAGCGGAGTCGGCCAGAATCTGGCTGCAGCGGCAATACTCCTCCACGCGATGCCGGAGCCATCAACCACCGAGGGGTGGCGTATCCAGGGAGAGCTCAAGAATCTCCTGGAGGACGCCGTGGTCCGACGGGCCGAAAGCTCTGCCTCCCGAAGGCAGGGGTTCCCCTCGGAACATCGCGCCACGACTTCCCGATTCATGCGGGAAGCCTCGGTCTACTCCGGGCGCACGCGCAACACAGCGCCTGCGGCCCCGGGTCGCCTCGGCAACGAGCGCCATCATCACAGCTGTCGGGCCCACCTCGACGATAGGGCGCGCCGAGGCTACCACCCTAGGCGTGGGGGACGCTACGATAGCGGGGAGGATTGGAGTCCTTCGCCCGAACCACCCGGTCCGCAGGCTTTCAGCCGCGCCATACGACGGGCACCATTCTCGACCCGGTTCCGAACCCCGACTACTATCACAAAGTACTCTGGGGAGACGAGACCAGGACTGTGGCTCGCGGACTATCGGCTGGCCTGCCAACTGGGTGGAACGGACGATGACAACCTCATCATCCGCAACCTCCCCTTGTTCCTCTCCGACACGGCTCGAGCCTGGCTGGAGCACCTGCCCCCGGGGCAGATCTCCAACTGGGACGACCTGGTCCAAGCCTTCGCCGGCAATTTCCAGGGCACGTACGTGCGCCCTGGGAACTCCTGGGATCTCCGAAGCTGCCGCCAGCAGCCGGGAGAGCCTCTCCGGGACTACATCCGGTGATTCTCGAAGCAGCGCACAGAGCTGCCCAACGTCACCGATTCAGATGTCATCGGCGCGTTCCTCACCGGCACCACCTGCCACGACCTGGTGAGCAAGCTGGGTCGCAAGACCCCCACCAGGGCGAGCGAGCTGATGGACATCGCCACCAAGTTCGCCTCTAGCCAGGAGGCGGTTGAGGCCATTTTCCGGAAGGACAAGCAGCCCCAGGGCCGCCCACCGAAAAATGCTCCCGAGGCATCAACTCAGCGCGGCACCAAGAAGAAGGGCAAGAAGAAGTCGCAAGCGAAACACGACGCCGCCGACGCGGACCTTGTCGCCGTCGCCGAGTACAAGAACCCTCTGAAGCCTCCCGGAGGTGCCAACCTCTTCGACAAGATGCCCAAGGAGCTGTGCCCCTATCATCAGGGGCCCGTCAAGCACACCCTCGAGGAGTGTGCCATGCTTCGATGACACTTCCACAAGGCCGGGCCACCCGCGGAGGGTGGCATGGCCCACGACGACGCAAAGGAGGAAGATCACAAGGCAGGAGGGTTCTCCGAGGTCCGCGACTGCTTCATGATCTACGGCGGGCAAGTGGTGAATGCCTCGGCTCGGCACCGTAAGCAAGAGCGTCGGGAGGTCTGCTCAGTAAAGGTGGCGGCGCCAGTCTACCTAGACTGGTCCGACAAGCCCATCACCTTCGACCAGGCCAACCATCCAGACTACGTGCCGAGCCCGAGGAGATACCCACTCATTGTCGACCCCATCATCGGCAACATCAGGCTCACCAAGGTCGTCATGGACAGAGGTAGCGGCCTCAACATCATCTACGCCGAGACCCTCGGGCTTCTGCGGATCGATCTGTCCTCGGTCCGGATGGGCGCTGCGCCTTTCCACGGGATCGTCCCCGAGAAGCGCGTTCAACCCCTCGGACAACTCGACCTACCTGTCTGCTTCGGGACGCCCTCCAACTTTCGAAAGGAGACCCTCACGTTCGAAGTGGTCGGGTTTCGAGGAACCTACCACGCAGTGCTGGGGAGGCCATGCTACTCCAAGTTCATGACCGTCCCCAACTACACCTACCTCAAGCTCAAGATGTCGGGCCCCAACGGGGTCATCACCGTCGAGCCCACGTACCGACATGCATACGAATGTGATGTGGAGTGCGTGGAGTACGCCGAGGCCCTCGCCGAATCCGAGGCCCTCATCGCTGACCTTGAGAGCCTCTCTAGGGAGGCGCCTGACGTGAAGCGCCACGCCGGCAACTTTGAACCAGCAGAGACGGTCAAGTCCGTCCCTCTCGACCCCTGCAACGACGCCTCCAAGCAGATCCGGATCGGTTCCGAGCTCGACCCCAAATAGGAAGCAGTGCTCGTCGACTTTCTCCGCGCAAATGCCGATGTTTTCACGTGGAGTCCCTCAGACATGCCCGACATACCGAGGGAAGTCGCCGAGCACTCTCTGGATATCCGAGCTGGGGCCCGACCCATGAAGCAACCTCTGCGCCGATTCGACGAAGAAAAGCGCAGGGCCATAGGCGAGGAGATCCACAAGCTACTGGTGGCAGGGTTCATCAAAGAGGTATTCCATCCTGAATGGCTTGCCAACCCTGTGCTTGTGAGAAAGAAAGGGGGGAAATGGCGGATGTGTGTAGACTACACTGGTCTAAACAAAGCATGTCCGAAGGTTCCCTACCCTCTGCCTCGCATCGATCAGATCGTGGATTCCACTGCTGGGTGCGAAACCCTGTCTTTCCTCGATGCCTACTCAGGGTATCAACAGATCAGGATGAAAGAGTCCGACCAGCTCGCGACTTCATTCATCACACCCTTCGGCATGTACTGCTATGTTACAATGTCGTTTGGTATGAGGAATGCGGGGGGCAACGTACCAGCGATGCATGAACCATGTGTTTGGCGAACACATCGTCCGAACGGTCGAGGCCTACGTCGATGACATCATAGTCAAGACGAGGAAGGCCTCCGACCTCCTTTCCGACCTTGAAGTGACATTCCGATGTCTCAAGGCGAAAGGCGTGAAGCTTAATCTCGAAAAGTGTGTCTTTGGGGTCCCCCGAGGCATGCTCTTGGGGTTCATCGTCTCCGAGCGGGGCATCGAAGCCAACCCGGAGAAGATTGCAGCCATCACCAGCATGGGGCCAATCAAGGACTTGAAAGGCGTACAGAGGGTCATGGGATGTCTCGCGGCTCTGAGCCGCTTCATCTCGCGCCTCGGCGAAAGAGGTCTGCCTCTGTACCGCCTCTTAAGGAAGGCCGAGTGCTTCGCTTGGACTCCCGAGGCCGAGGAAGCCCTCAGGAACCTGAAGGCGCTCCTCACGAACGCGCCCATCTTGGTGCCACCCGCTGCCGGAGAAGCCCTCTTGATCTACGTCGCCGCAACCACCCAGGTGGTTAGCGCCGCGATCGTGGTTGAGAGACGAGAAGAAGGGCATGCATTGCCCGTCCAGAGGCCAGTCTACTTCATCAGTGAGGTACTGTCCGAGACCAAGATCTGCTACCCGCAAATCCAGAAGCTACTGTACGCGGTGATCCGGACACGGCGGAAGTTGCGACACTACTTCGAGTCTCATCCGGTGACTATGGTGTCATCCTTCCCCCTGGGAGAGATCATCCAGTCCCGAGAGGCCTCTGGTAGAATTGCGAAGTGGGCGGTGGAGATCATGGGCGAGACGATCTCGTTCGCCCCTCGGAAGGCCATCAAGTCCCAGGTCTTGGCGGACTTCGTGGCTGAATGGGCCGACACCAAGCTCCCGACGGCTCCGATCCAACCGGAGCTCTGGACCATGTTTTTCGATGGGTCGCTGATGAAGACGGGGGCCGGCGCAGGCCTCCTCTTCGTCTCGCCCCTCGGAAAGCACCTATGCTACGTGCTACGCCTCCACTTCCCGGCGTCCAACAATGTGGCAGAGTACGAGGCTCTGGTAAACGGGTTGCGAATCGCCATCGAGCTAGGGGTCCGATGCCTCGACGCTCGTGGTGACTCGTAGCTCGTCATCGACCAAGTCATGAAGAACTCCCACTGCCGCGACCCGAAGATGGAAGCCTACTGCGATGAGGTTCAGCGCCTGGAAGACAAGTTCTACGGGCTCGAGTTCAACCACATCGCCTGACGCTACAACGAGAATGCGGACGAGCTGGCTAAAATAGCCTTGGGACGAACAACAGTTCCCCCGGATGTATTCTCTTGAGACCTGCATCAACCCTCCGTCAAGACCGAGGACACGCCCGAGCCCGAGGCACCTTCGGCTCTGCCCGAGGCACCTTCGGCTCTGCCCGAGGCACCTTCGGCTTGACCGAGGTACCCTCGGCTCAGTCCGGGGTACCCTCGGTCCAGTCCGAGGTACCCTCGGCACGGTCCGAGGTACCCTCGGCTCAGCCCGAGGTACCCTCGGCCCCCGAGGGTGAAGCACTGCGCGCCGAGGGGGAACCGAGCGAGGTCACGCCTAATCAAAGCTGGCAGACCCCGTACCTGCAATATCTCCACCGAGGAGAGCTGCCCCTCGACCAAGCCGAAGCTCGGCGGTTGGCGCAGCGCGCCAAGTCTTTCATCTTGCTGGGAGATGGGAAGGAGCTCTATCACCGCAGCCCCTCAGGCATCCTCCAGCGATGCATTTCCATCGCCGAAGGCCAGGAGCTCTTGCAAGAGATACACTCGGGGGCTTGCGGCCATCACGCAGCACCTCGGACCCTCATTGGAAACGCCTTCCGACAAGGATTCTACTGACCGACGGCGGTGGCCGACGCTACTAAAATTGTCCGCACCTGTGAAGGGTGTCAGTTCTACGCGAGGCAGACCCACCTGTCCGCTCAGGCTCTGCAGACTATACCCATCACTTGGCCGTTTGCTGTGTGGGGTCTGGACCTCGTTGGCCCCTTGCAGAAGGCACCCGGGGGCTACACGCACCTGTTGGTCGCCATCGACAAATTCTCCAAGTGGATCGAGGTCCGACCCCTAAACAGCATCAGGTCCGAACAGGCGGTGGCGTTCTTCACCAACATCATCCATCGCTTTGGGGTCCCGAACTCCATCATCACCGACAACGGCACCCAGTTCACCGGCAGAAAGTTCCTGGACTTCTGCGAGGATCACCACATCCGGGTGGACTGGGCTGCCGTGGCTCACCCATGACGAATGGGCCAGTGGAGCGGGCTAACGGCATGATCCTGCAAGGACTCAAGCCTCGGATCTACAACAACCTCAACAAGTTCGGCAAGTGGTGGATGAAGGAACTCCCTTCAGTGGTCTGGAGTCTGAGAACAACGCTGAGCCGAGCCACGGGCTTCACACCGTTTTTTCTAGTCTATGGGGCCAAGGCCATCTTGCCCACAGACTTGGAATACGGTTCCCCAAGGGCGAGGGCCTACACCGACCAAAGCAACCGAGCCAACCGAGAAGACTCACTGGACCAGCTGGAGGAGGCTCGGGACATGGCCTTACTACACTCGGCGCGGTACCAGCAGTCCCTGCGACGCTACCACGCCCGAGGGGTTAGGTCCCGAGACCTCTAGGTGGGATACCTGGTGCTTCGGCTGCGACAAGACGCCCGAGGGCGGCACAAACTCACGCCTCCCTGGGAAGGGCAGTTCGTCATCGCCAAGGTCCTGAAGCCCGGAACGTACAAGCTGGCCAACAGCCAAGGCGAGGTCTACAGCAACGCTTGGAACATCCAACAGCTATGTTGCTTCTACCCTTAAGATGCTTTCAAGTTGCTCGTATACCTCGTTCACACACCAAGTCTGGTCGTCAAGGAAGGGTCAGCCTTGCCTCGGCAAAGCCCGACCCTCCCTCGGGGGCTAGAAGGGGGCAACCCCCTCTGCGTCAAAATTTTCCTCGAAAAAAGAAAAAAAATCTTTTCTGCCAGAATGCCTTTCGTGCTCTTCGACTACTTCAAAAGTGGATCCTGAAAACGACGGAGTACACGTAAGCAGCCAAGGCTGACCGAGCCGAGGGACTCCTACGCCTCTGGGATATGGATACCTCACTCATCACCTTCTGCGATAAGTAACTCGCGTTCGGATAAGTGACTCCGCGGACCGAACAAGTCTTCATGCTCGAGAGCTCCTCTGCCGAAATGATTTTTCAGGCCTTCTCGACTGCGTCGGTAACAGAACCCTATGGACGAGTAAGAGCGCGCGTAAGCGGCAAGGCCGACCGAGCCGAGGGATTCCTACGCCTCCGGGATACGGATACCTCACTCATCGCCTTCCGTGAAAAGCAACTCTCGCCCGCACAAACAATTCTGTTACCGACAAATGAGTCCGGATACTCGAAACAAGAGGAAAAGAAACACAGCTTTACAACACGACGACGGTGTGTTTAGGCCTCGGCGGCCGCAGAAAACATACACACACTACAAAACAATCTGATCCTGCAGGCTCGGACGTCGACAGCCGAAGGGGGCAGCAGCACCCTCGGCATTCAACTACACCTTCGGCAGGGTCTGACCTAGCCTCGGACGGCGACGCGGTCGGAGGGCCCCCACTCTGAAGGACGACATCGGCACCACACCCGGGCCATTGCCGCCAGGGTCTTCTTCGAGAATCCGGCCCGAGCAGGCGGCTCGGCCGGCCATCCCGAGGCCTCGGCCAGCTGTCCCCCAAAGACATCAGCTCGGCTTGTGGCCTCGGTAGCTCAACTCCGGCGTCGGTTCCGCCAGTGGATGACCCAGCCAGGCTCTAGCCAACTACACCTCCTTTTCGAAGCCAACTCTACCTCCGTCCGTGCTGACACCGCTACCTCCGGCTTCGGCTCATCGAAGGGCGGCCGAGGGGTTCCTTTAACTAACCAAGAGAAGCCTCGGACAGCAAGGCCGACCGAGCCGAGGGACTCCTACGCCTCCGGGATACGGATACCTCACTCGTCACCTTTGCACGGGGCGACTCACACTTGGTGAAGCGGTTTAGACAACCAACAGGCGAGTCTTAGTGCCCGAAAATGAGGAAAAAACACGGCTCCGTGCCAAAAATACATACATGTTCAGGCCTCGACAGCCACAATGAACAAAAACACTGGCATTCAAGGTGCCATTACAAACGGAACTCTGGTTCCACCTTCGCAGGTACGAACAACCCCACTCGCTGGGGGGGGGCCTGCGGAGCAACAGAAGACCGACGAACGGCTCGTCGTCGCTCGCCACGGCAGCGGCAACGATGGCGACTTCTGCCCCGGAGGGCCGAACAGCAGCAGTGATGACCTCAGGGCGGATGCTGCTGCCATGAGGCCCTCGCCCATGCCCCCAACTCGAGAGGCAAGGACGGGCAGAAGGCTGAAGAGTTGGAGGTCGGTCCGTGGGTGGCGCCGGCTAGCTCGTCGGCGGCGAAACCTCTTCCAGCTGCCGTGGCGGAAGGCGGCACCGGGAGCGGCTCCGAAGCCGCTCGGCTCAGAGAGCCGGGCACGCGGCAGCTGCCCATGCCATGAACGGCGGACGCCCTTCCCCCCGATCACCGAGGGAAGGAGCGGGCCGCCGCCCGCGCAGGAAGCGACCCCAACTCGGCACACCCCCCTCCCCAGCACTGATGATGAACATCCTTGAAGCTGAGGGAGGGGCGGAGGCCGCAGCCCGGTTCGCTTCTCCCCACCATCAAGCTGGTGGTCACCGTCTTGGGTGACCACCGGCGAGGGGATGCAGCCAGGCTGCATGATGAAAATCCTTGAAGCCGAACGACGGCTGAAAGGTACCAACTTCCACGAAGTTGCGTTCCTCCGACGACAAGGCGGAAGGATTGCGGGCGTCCCCCATCCGGGGTGGCTCGGAAGATGGAAAGGCACGATGCATGAGGGGAGCGCGAAGGACATGGTTGCCCTCCAAGGGGGTCGCCCCCCTTTTAAAGGCGACTCTCCCCACTTGCGTCCTCAACCGTTGCGGGTTGAGTCTTCTCCAACACGCTCCAAGATTCTCCCCCCCACGGCGCGGGGGCTGGGTCCCACACGTCATGCAAGCTGGTCCAGGGGAGAAGAAGCCAACCGCCACGCGCGCGGTGCATGCAACCACCCGGCGGTTACAAGCACTCCTCCACTTTCGCCCAGACCAGCGGGCGAAAGGGCGGACAGCCATGCAGGCGGCATGCAACCGTGCCAAGTGGGCGCGCCCCTTCGACTCCAACACGCCCAGCACGGAGGTCCAGGCCCACGCGTCATGCAACCGGCGCGCCGGTTGCTACGTGTGAGCAACTGCACCGCCGCTCACGCCACTACCGCGCCTCCTCGACTGCGGAGTCAATACCGCGACTCGAGGCAACCCTGTAGTGCCAGCCAAGCGCGACGGTCAAATGCGGTCAAAAATGGGCCGGCAGTAATGGCGGTGACAGGCGGGCAGGGGCAGCGGTCACGTCGTCAGCCAAGCTTACGTCCCATCCAGGGGCAGCAAGGGAGCCCTCTCTCACGGCGTGAAGACGGTGCGCCCGTGATCCGTTCCTCGAACGGCTCGCACACACGCAACAACCGCCTCGCGAACCGCTCGCCCCGTCGCATTAACTCCGCGGTGGGACATGCGGCGCCTCAGGCGGGAGAAGCAAGCGACGCTTGACCTTCGCCATAATAACCGCGTCGAAAAAGGTACGCCACGTCATTCGACTTTGTATCCTTTTCCTTTTCCTCTTTCTCTCTCTTACAACAGGGACCGGGAAAGGGGGATACCCCGAAAAGGACCCTTCTCTGTGAAGGAAACAGGCTCCGAGCCTCCCTACTGATCAGAGGTTCGAAGGCCGGCCCCTCGGAGGGGTTCAACGGCCGCCTCAGATCGATTGGGTTCTGCGCCCACTACTGGTCAGAGGTTTGATGGGCGGCCCCTCGAAGGGTTCAACGGCCGCCTCAGGCCACTCGGGCTCCGCGCCCACTACTGATCAGGGGTTCGTAGGCTGGCCCTCGAAGGGTTCACAGTCGCCTCAGACACAGAGCGAGGGATGACCCTGGGTACGTTCGATACATAACCAAGGCTCGGGCTACGCTCTCGAGGTACCCTAGGACATTTCCGAGACTAGTGGGAGCGATCTTGTAACGGAATCCCATCAGAGGGAGGCATCGAGCCCTCGGACCCCGTCAAAGGGGACCGGGTCCGGCAGATCACCCGCAGGTACTTTTGGAGCGCGCCTCCGGGCCTCTAGCCGACCCCTAGCAAATGGGGCACGGGCATCCGCTCGGATTACCCGCCAGCAGCTCACCGGAAACACCATGTTCGGTGCCCTCCGAGGACAACATGGCGCTTTCCCCCCCTCCTCCTTGCGGAAAGGCGACGCAGGGGCATATGTAAAAAAGACGAGTCTATCCTTGACTGTCCTCTCGCCCTGTGCAGAGGCTCGGGGACTGCTCTCGCAAACCCGGCTTCGGCCAAACCGTTGACAGCGTCAACATACCAGCCCGAGAACTTGGGACCCGACCATGCACTCGGGCTACGGCTAGCTCGCATGAGGGAACAACTAGACCAGCCAAAGTGTTGCGAAACGCAATAAGACCTCGAAGGAGTAAAACTACTCCTCCGAGGCCTCGGGGGCTACACCCGGCGGGTGCGCTCGCGCGCACCCACCGGAATAGAATGCAACCAAAAAAGGCTGGTCCCCTTGCAAAAAAGTGAGGCAAAAGCCTCCAAGCGAGTATTAGTACTCCCTTAGAGGCTCGGGGGCTACTGTCGGGGACCATAATTAGGGGTACCCTCAAGACCCCTGAATCTCAGCTGGTAACCCCCATCAGCACAAAGCTGCAAAGGCCTGATGGGTGCGATTAAGTCAAGGATCGGTCCATTCAAGGGACACGATCGTGCCTCGCCCGAGCCTAGCCTCGGGCAAGGGAAGCCGACCCCGGAGAACCTACGTCTCGCCCGAGGACCCCCCTCCAGCAACGGGCACACTATCGGCTCGCCCGAGGCCCAGTCTTCACCGAGAAGCAACCTTGGCCACATCGCCACGCCAACCGACCAAATCGCAGGGGCATTTAATGCAAAGGTAGCCTGACACCTTTATCCTGACGCACGCCCTCCAGTCGACAGAGCCGAAGTGACCGCAGTCACTTCGCCGCTCTAGTGACCGGTCTGACAAGAGGACAGCGCCGCCTGCGCCGCTCCGACTGCTGAGCCACCCGATAGAGTGAGGCTGACAGCAGCCAAGGCCGGCCTCGGGCGTTATAGGAAACTCCGCCTCGCCCGACCCTAGGGCTCGGACTTGGGCTCAGCCCCGGAAGACGGCGAACTCCACTCCGCCCGACCCAGGGCTCGGACTCGGGCTCAGCCCCAGAAGATGGCGAACTCCGCTCCGCCCGACCCAGGGCTCGGACTCGGGCTCAGCCCCAGAAGACGGTGAACTCCGCTCCGCTCGACCGAGGGCTCGGACTCGGGCTCAGCCCCGGAAGACGGTGAACTCTGCTCCGCCCGACCCAGGGCTCGGACTCGGGCTCAGCCCCGGAAGACGACGAACTCCGCCTCGCCCGACCCCAGGACTCGGACATGGGCTCAACCCTAGAAGACGACGAACTCCGCCTCACCCGACCCCAGGGCTCGGACATGGGCTCAACCCCGAAAGACGACGAACTCCGCCTCGCCCGACCCGGGGGCTCGATCTCGACCTCGACCTCGGAGGAGCCTCCACCTCGCCTAGCCTAGGGCACGGACCGACCACGTCAATAGGAAGCGCCATCATTACCCTACCCCGAGCTGACTCGGGCTACGGGGAACCAGACCGGCGTCCCATCTGGCTCGCCCCACCATGCGAGTAATGATGGCGCCCCGCATGCCCTGTGACGATGGTGGCTCTCAGCCCCCTTACGGAAGCAAGAGGACGTCAGCAAGGACTCGACAGCCCCAACAACTGTCCCCCCGCCAGGCTCCAGCGCTCCTCCGACGGACACGACACCACGCGAACTGGGCACCAAGACCTCTCCGGCTGCCACGATGGCATGTACTTAGGGCGCTAGCTCTCCACCGCTAGACACGTTAGCACATTGCTACACTCCCTATTGTACACCTGGATCCTCTCCTTACGCCTATAAAAGGGAGGACCAGGGCCCTCTTACAGAGGGTTGGCCCGCGCGGAGAAGGACGGGACGGCGCTCGCGCAAGGCCGCTCGCTCCCACTCCCGCGTGGACGCTTGTATCCCCCTACTGCAAGCGCACCCGACTCAGGCGCGGGGCTAACACGAAGGTCGCGGGATCCACTCTCTCACGCCTGCCTCCCTCCGGCTGCCTCCTTTCCCCCCTTCGCGTTCTGCCTCGCGTCGACCCATCTGGGCTGGGGCACGCGGCGACAATTCACTCGTCGGTCCAGGGACCCCCCGGGTTTCGAAACACAGACAAGAATGCTCCCCCTAAATATGTGCTTACATCAAAATCTTAATTTTTGGCCTTATATGCCAAATTGCACATACTTAGGCTAATTCGAAGCATTGCTACACCTTAGCACCTATGGAATGCATTGTGTCACTAATTAAACCGTGATGCGTATGACACACAAATGCACAGAATCAGAGTTAAACACCAATTGAATAGATACAGAAATATCAACCTACCACTATTCACCACTAATATACCAAATTAAAACAATTTTAAAGCACCGGAATCACATGAATATCAATTACAGAATAGATGCCGATTGATTCATGTCAACGGAAGCACTAGTTTTGCATCATCACCATATAATACAACACAAAGAATCATATGATAAGAATTATCAACAGCACAAACTAACACATCCTTCCTTAAGATCAAAGGAACTCAAACTAACAAACTAACACATCCTTCCTTAAGATCAAAGGAACTCAAACTAACAAACTAACACATCCTTCCTTAAGATCAAAGGAACTCAAGGAAACCTAAGCACAACATATTCCTTCATTAAGATAAAGGAACTCAAGGAAACCTAAGCTTTAATGCATAAAATTCTCCCCCTTTGACATCAAGCACCAAAACTACATTCAAGCAAGAGCATAGGATGATGTCAAGGGACAGCAGGTTATTAAGCAGGTAAATTTTAACACACTAACATTACTCCCCCTTACACACTGAACATATGCAACACAAGCATTTGGAGGAAAGTTAAGATACATATACGCAAAAGATCAATACTTCCTTTTGTACCTTTACCATGTTGTGGTGTACTTTCCATCTTGAAAGTTTAATCTCTAGGGAGCTTCTCCACACTTGTGCCTCATCCTTTATCCTAACCTTTTCTTGTTGCTAAGACACCAAGCTTAGAGCAAGTTATAGTATTGAGGCACAAGATGAAGCTTCTATTCTAGTGATTACCAAAAGATATCAATTGAAGCAAACTACCACGACTACCAATTGAAAAATCATTACTGTTATAGTTCCATTAAAGATAAGCATCTAGTATCACCTAAATATTATGGAGCATGAGCAATCTATAAGGATGTAATTACTCACAACTTAAGATACCAAATACTTGTCTTATGGAGATACTCAAGTCCTGATTGCTTCATTTCCTGCTCATCTTCCCTTTTTCACCTTGAGACTATACAAGATCACTCAAGAAACAATTAGTCTCAAAAGACACAAGTTATGTGTGCTCCCTCTAAAGTTGTGCATCAAGTATTTTAATGACTTGCCCTTTGCACATTCTAGCTTCCTCAAAACTAGAGGGGTCACAACATATCTTGGTCAAGGCATACTCTATCAATTTCATCACAAAGAGATACCAATTGAATAGTTGACTTAATACAACAATGCATGCCTCAAGGAGTATAACATTTTACAAGCAATCTAGGCATGCTTCATACATGATAATCATTGCACAACATATACCAATTGAAAACAACAAGATCATGCATATAAAGCGCAATGTCTAAGTACTCCATGATTAAGAAGGTTCCTTAGGTACACCTAAAGAAACAACATTTTAAAGTAAGGAGCACCTAAGTCGAGATACTACCAATTTAGAGGCAAGAACATAGCTATGATCAGAATCAACGAAACTTCAAAATTTTCAATGAAATTGCACAGTTCCATTCTCCATACCTTTGCCTTTTCCTGAATTGCCATGAGAGCGCCAGTTGTCACCTAATTGAGTGCTCCTTTTGCTCATGCACCTCATAACTCAAGAAGGTGCATTAGTGGCACAACATGGATTTGATATACACACAGTATCAAAATAGGGTAATTATGTGAACATGGACTAAACAAGATATCATGCTTGCACATAGGTTAATCATTAAAAATCATATAGCATGACTTACACAAAGATACAGGTTTATCCATGAACACAAAACGAGTTAATCTTGGTGAATATATCAAATGAAAAACTACCCATTTAATGATTCAAAAAATATAACATATAGAACACACAATCATGATTAAGCGAGCATCATTATGAACCATTGATAACACAGGCAATCTCAAAAGCATAACTACTCCAAAGATAGGTAGCACAACAATCCAACTTAAGAGCAATACTGATTATCAATAATGTACTTAAGATACACGGGTACCATCCTTTGGAGAGCAAGTTGCAGATTCTCATCAAAGTCCTTTGCTTGATTCACCAATAATGATTAAGGACCTCTACAACTTATTTCACTTGAGATGAACATGGGATTAGTATTGCACAATAATTCATCCTTGGGTCACTGAATAGACAAAAATTAACAGCTTAAGCATAGAGTTTGAATTAACCATCTTAAGCTCTCCCATGGTCTCCAGTCCATCTCGAGGCACCTGCATGATCTAGTTGGCACAGTTTGGTACCCATCTCGGGATGGGTCCATAATGATCATCCAAAAAAGCCTTTGGTACCCAAATCGCCTTTGTGCTAGTTCTAGGAGATCTCATTATTGATCTAGCACACGTGTATGATTTGGGTCTCCTAAGCAAATAAGATTGAGACAAATTTACTTGCTTAGGAACCTTACTTTTATTACATACCTTAGGTGGATGACCATGCTCACCACACATGTAGCAGAAACGTCGCTCAACCTGACATGACGCTTGTTGTTTATCATTTTCCTGGGTGAGGGTCATCTTGCAGGGTGCACGTCCTTGATTCTTTATGACCGGACATGAGGTGATCATGTGGTCCTTTTCATTGCATCCAAAACATCTCCTTATCCCTTCGTCCTTGTCTTTGTATGGACAAGAAGCAATGAGGTGACCTAATCTCTTGCACTTGAAGGACCTCCTTTTTCCTCTTCTCTTTTTGCTTTTGGATGACATAGAGAGATTATTAGTGCAAATAACATGACTAATTGAATCATTACCTTTTTCTTGTCTCATGTTGATTGCTTCACTTATTGCTTTAGGAACATCTTTCTCAAGGAGTTTGACCCTTGCTGCGGTTTCTCCTTCCTCAAGCTTCTTCACCACGTGTTCGTAGATATCTTGAGGAAGTCGAGCAAGGCGTCTTCTCCTTAATTGTCTTTGTTTCTTGTTCCCAAGCAATTTCCTTTTTGACCCTACAACTTGTTGCTCATTCAACCATTCGCTTCCTTTTGAGCGACAGGGGTTAGCACATGGTGATATATTATCCAAATGTGCATTTGTGCAAGAATGAGGTTCACATGAATTTAAGTTTGTAATTACAACCTCATGAGCAACATCAAGCATGATATGGTCATCAACTAGTTTACTATGAGAATACAACAACATATCATACTTTTCACTTAGAGCAAGTTTTTCTAAATTTATCATTTCTACTTGACTGCTAAGCATAGAATTTTCAGTTTTAAGTCGAGCAACATTAGATAATACATCATGATTATTTCTTTGCTCAATTAAAACACATTCATACCGTTGGACCAAATTCCCATGAGAGTACTTTAGCTCCTCATGTTCTTTGGTCATCTTCTCCAGGCTGTCGTTGGTTTTGATGAGAGTCTCCTCTAGCCTGAAAAGCATCTCGCCTTGTTCCTTGTTCCTTCTCAACAGCTTAACCAAGAGCACTTTGTTTTCTTTGTTGAGATGGGTGTAGAGCCGGTGAATCTCTTCTTCTTTCACATCATCGGTCTCATTTTCCCTGTCATTATTATCAGTGGACGCAAAACGGGAAAATGTACCTTGTGGTGATGAGGACTCATCCTCGCTATCCTCCTTATATTCCTCCTCATCATCGCTTTCGTCTCCACCATCATTGTTAGCGATAAGACATTTATTACCAGTAGAAGACAAATCTGTCGGTGAGGTGGATTCATCGTTTGGTAGCCATCGTTTTTCTTCTCCCTTTGAAAGGTTAGTATCACAAGCAATATAGGGAGTTGAAGCAGTACAATTTGACTCATAATATTTTATTCTAATTCTATTCCATAGATCATGAGCATCAACAAATAAATCACTATCACTACTCATGATGGCAAAATAGGCACCTCTAGAAAGAGAGTCAACTAAGATGTTGCAAGCATGGTGATTGAGAGATAGACATCTTAGTTCATCATTAGAAGGATTTTGACTAATATTAGAGGGAAAAATACTTCTGTTAAAGATCTGTTTCAAATTAGGATCAACATGCATGAAAGCATTATAAATAGAGACAGACCATGATTTATAATTAGAACCATCACCTAGTAGAAGTTCTACAGTTACCTCTTGTGACAACATCGTCATCTCCGGATGGCTAAGCCCACACTGGAGAGACCTAGCTCTAATACCAATTGAAAGTTCCCTTTGCCCAGGAATAGGATCTGGATGTCGCCTAGAGGGGGGTGAATAGGCGAATAAAAAATTATCACTTTAACTTTATTCTTACTCTACTCGAAGACCAGATCGCAGTGGAATGAAAGACCCTTCGAGTAGGTTGCAGTGGAATAGAAGATCTTGTCTCAAAGTGCCCTACACTTAAAAAACTTGTACAACAGATAAGTATTGAAGTGCAGATATAAAGAGTAGATAATGCAGAGAGACAGCACACAATACAGAGCGAAGCACACAGACACAGGGATTTATCCCGAGGTTCAGCCAAGCCTGAAATGCTTGCCTAGTCCTCGTTGGAGTTAGCCACACCTGGGCTTGGAGTCTATTTCAACTCCTTCCTCCGTTTGCTAAGATCTGTCAGTATGACAGATAGAGCCTTCCACTATGTTGAGTTGGTTACAACAAAACCGCGGCTGCTTACAATCTTTTTGGCAGCACTCCCGCAGAGTAACGATATGCTCAAGACCTTGCTCTAGCTCTTAGCAACACTTCCCCACTCTCTCAAGGCTTATAGCTTTGCCTCTACACAAACTAGAGAGATATACACGAGAGGGAGAGAGAGAATTGATCCGAGTGATGTCTACAATTGTTGGCTGCACTTGTGTCATTGTTGGAGGCGCCTAGGGGTCCCTCTTATAGACCCAAGGGGCCTAGGAGCCGTTGGAATCCATTTTGGAAAGCAATACTTGCTTTCTATCGGGTGGCGCACCAGACAGTCCGGTGCATGATCTCCTTCCAAATCGGGCTCTACTTACCGTTGGAGCAACAGTCGTCTTGGCTCACCGGACACTATCCGGTGCACACCGGACAGTCCGGTGCGCTAACTATCTATTGGCCCAAGCCACGCGTCGCCTGCTGATCGCGCTGCCGACCGTTGGTGCAGTCGACCGTTGGCTTACCGGACAGTCCGGTGCACCACCGGACAGTCCGGTGAATTATAGCCTACGTCGCCAAACTTCTCCCGAGAGCGGCCTGTTCACCGGAGTTCAGTCTGGCGCATCGGACACTGTCCGGTGTGCCAGACTGAGCTGAGTCTTGGCTGTACACAGCCAAGCCTTTTGCATTTCTTTTCTTTTCTTCTTCTTTCTGTTTCGGACACTTAGACAAATATATTAGTACACAAAAACCAATGTACTAAGTCTAGAATCATACCTTCTCTTTGATTTTCACTTCTTTAGCATTTGACATGCTTGAGATTTATGTTGGACTCATAAATCATCAAGTCAGCTTGACTTGATCTAGATTGACATTTCTGAGCTCCAACATCCTGCAAAGGTCACATAGAATATCTCCAAACATAGGAACAACCCAAACTAAAGGTCAAGGTGCACTTAGCTCTTTTGGGCTGCTTCCAGTTCTGATTTTGACATTGGTTCTCCTTCCGGTGACCTTGTTTACTTCTTGAGCTAGATCTTGAGCCTTATGACTTACACCACATAATTGTAGATGTTAGCTCATTGGTTGTAAGTCATGTCCTTATGTAGTGATCCTTGATGCACCATAACTCTTCTTAACTCGATCAACCTTGACTTTGCAAGTCTTCTTCACCCCTGGCTTTGGGTTCCTGGTCTCCTTGACCTTCTCCCGTGCACTCGGTACCTCGAAGCTCTTCTTGCCTCCATCCTTGGCTTGATCGGTTGTTTCTGAGTTATGCACACCGAGTCTCACTTAAGCAATGTCCATCTTACTTGTGATGTCCATTATCTATAGATAATCCAGTCATTGGACCATCACATCTGTTTACTTGTGTTGAACTCTGTTAGCTTTGCATTCAGCACCTGTTCAACACTTAACACACTTGTTAGTCCTTTAATTGGGTTGTCATCCAAACACCAAAACCCACAAGAGAGCTTTCATGGGTGCCATTCCCCGGGACGGCAGAAAGAAAAAGAAGGGTCGTGGCTACGAGAAGCAGCAGCCTTCTGCGCTGATCGTCGCAGCTGTGACCGGGGGCCGGGGCGACCACAACAAACGCCCACGACCACAAAGGGGTAACGATGACTCGTGCCCTGTACATCCCAACGGTCGCCACAGCGCCGCGGAGTGTCGCGAGATCATTGATCTCGCAAAACGCGTCAGCGAATGCGCCAGCGAGCGACGTGAGCAGTCTTCCAGAGATGGATCCCCACCTCGCCGTCGTCCTGGCAAAGAAAAGGTCGACGACGGCGAGGTGGCTGCGGCTGAACAGGACCTCAGGTATCAGTCACCCGAAGGGGACCTGAAGGACGTCTTCGCAAAAGACTCCCACTCCGACGACGATGACTAGGTGGACCACCCGTGGGACCCCATGTCCCCCGGCCTATGGAGCAAAAGCCTGCCTTCCTCTGGGAACCCATCTGGATTCCCCACGGGTCCAGCTTTTTGACAGGTTCATCCAGGAATGACCACAGGCAAAGGCGGGGCCTCCTTCGTCAAATGCAGATGGGAACCCAGGGTCGGGACCTAATCCTACAAGAGTACCAGACCAAATTAGGGCTCCGTAACACTCCCCCAGCTGGGAAGGACCCTTCATGGTAATGGGAGTACCCTGACCCAAGGGCAACTGTCTAGCTCCGACCGAAGGAATGCCTCCCCCGGTGTTGGAACATCTCTGTAAGTTCTATCTATAAAGCATGTCTGAGGGGCCGAGTTGTTTCCCTTTAACAACTAGGTAGCGCATACGTGTACACCAACCCGGTGGGGTCTATCCCCATAAACCCGACCTGTTGGTCCGCACACATGCATGATAAGTTATAAAGGAACACTACCCTCTCAGATGCGCCTCTATGATAGTATTGTCCTACTGCTCCATGGTCTTACCTTGCAGTCTTATGGATGTTATTTTACTTAACCCACCCAGGCAGTTCTCGTTCCATCAAACATAATGACATCCGAATTGGATAGCCAGGCTTGCAGGTTAGGACCTCTTCGTGAAAGCAGGAGGGCCCAACAGCCTGGGGGCCGGTTCTAAAGAATGGGAACCCGTTCCATGGGGTGGTCCGGAGCCTGTGTGGCTGCTTAGCCTGGTCCCGTACCCGAAAGCCTTCACACTCCACCGCTCCGTGATGGGTACCCTAGTACTTAGAACTATAAGTCCTATGAGTCCGAAAACCTGGGGTCCAGAACTAGAGAAGAGACACTTGTCTCCTGGAGTGGCCCGGAGCCGTGTAGCTGCTCAGCCTTGTCCCGTACCGTGGGCCTACACGCTCCGCCACTCTGTGGCGGGTGTCCTAGTACCTATAGGGGTGAAAAGGGACGGATACGGACGGATACTAGGTCATCTCATATCCTACCCTAATACAATTTTCTCGGATACAGGATCGGATACGGATAGTTAAAATCTGGGACGGATACAGGACGGGATCGGGTAATAAATAGGGCGGGTAAGAAACGGATATTGGATATTACCCGGATAGATAACGGATATTAGTCGGATAGTCCGTCCTGATGAAAAAGCCAAATATTGACAAAATGGACACATACAATTCAAGTTACTAACCACAAGCTCATTATAGAACTAAAAACACAATTTCAAAAAAAATCAGCAGCATATCCCCTCTTTTAGGCATAATCCACAAGTCCACAAGTATATAACAAATAGTAGATATTTCACACAGGTTCATTATAGAAGAAACAACACAATTTTAAAAGTAAATCAGCAGCATACCCGTCTTTTATATATAATCCACAAGTTCACAATTCCACAAATATATAATAGATAGTAGATATTTCACACAAGTTCGCCGTAACATTAAAAGAGATACACAACATGCTACATAGTTTATTACAAAAGCGCAAACAACATAGCGAAGGGTCTAATTTCAATGTATCAAGTCGCCGCAATAGCATCTTCGTCCAAGTCCATTGCATTCATATCTTCACTTATGGTTCTAATTTTAGTTTCTAAATCTGAAATTGTTGAGAACAAATAACATAGTAGTAAGCGTCATCAAGTCACATGCACATAAATAAACAAATACAAATGAATGACAAACACATGTATAATGAAATCAAACCTTTCTCCGAAGCAATCTTCCAATCCTTGGTACAAACCAAGGCCTCAATAATTTCAGGTTTAAGTTTTGAACGAAAGTCATCAACAATACGTCCACTAGAGCTAAATGCTGACTCCGAAGCAACAGTAGAAACTTGCATAGATAACACATCACGAGCAAGGGTCGAAAGGATAGGAAGATTTGTCACTTGCCCCCTCCACCAAGATAGGATATCAAATGGAGCATCACCTTCATTGACCTTCACCAAACCCTCACTCATATACACATCCAATTCTAAAACCTTCTTCACATTGTTTGCTGCTGCATACAACTCATCAAGATCAACCTCATCCTCATCATCCATGAAAGAACCATTTTTTTGTGGAACAAGTTCACTCTCCTTGGAGGTAGAAGCCATATTGATGTTTGATGAATAAAAAGCAAATAACTCATTGATGACATTAATGAAAGACATCTTCTCTAGCTCAGCCCTCTCACTATCATACATCTTAGACATGTACAACTCCACCATTTTATGTTTGTACCTAGGATCAAGAAATGCCCCCACTGCTAAAGCCATATTGTTCCTGTCCCAATATTTATCGAACTTCTCTTTCATAGAGAATGCCATTGTATAAATTATGACATCACTGCTCTCACACCATCTTGCAATAGCCATCTTAATCTCAGAAAACTTGCGAAAGAAATGATTTGCAGTGGGATATGAAGTGCCAGAAAAAAGTAATGTGACATCATAGAACTTTTTCAAACACTTGTTGATATTTATTGCATTCAACCAATCATCACTTGAAGGAACCATATGACCAAATCTATCCTTATCTTTTTTAGCAAGACGATCAAAAGCATCCTTATAGTAAATAGCATCTCTAACCATAATATATGTAGAATTCCATCTTGTAGCAACATCTAAGGAAAGGGCTTTCTTAGTGTCTAGATCACATTCTTTAGCACATTTTTGAAATGCCTCAAATTGCAAAGGTGACCTCTTGATAGCTGTTATGAACATTCTAATGTTTGCAATAGCATTTCCCATTACTACTAAGCCATCTTTAGCAACAAGGTTCAATATATGATTTGCACATCTAACATGAAAGAACTTTCCACCACATATGAGCAAGTCTTTAGCATTATCTATCACTATATCAACTGCAACCTTGTTTGCCGCAGCATTATCCAAAGAAAGAGCAAACATTTTCTTATCAAGGTTCCAATTGAGCACATTTGCAAAAAAAAAATATCACTCAATTTTATCCCACCATGGCTGCCTTCTACATGCATAAAATTGATAATCCTTTTTTGCATGTCCCAATTATCATCAATCCAATGTGTTGTGACACATAAGTACGACTTGTTTTTTATAGATGTCCATGCATCCATAGTAAAACTAACACAACATGTCAGCTTTTTGAATTGTGCATACAACATATTCTTTTCCTCTTTATAAAGTTGCATGATCTCTTTATGAACAGTGATACGAGACTTGAAAGGAAAGGATGGCCGTAGTGATTTGATAAATTTCACAAAATACTTGTGTTCGGCAACAATGAATGGATATTCATGCATGATGATGGCATAATATAGAAGTCTCACACTGGCTTTCTCATCATATTTATATGTCGCTATGTCATTCCCACTCTGACTTAGCTGTTGTTGACCCTTCACAAGACAATGTTTCAATTTTAAGTGGTTACTAAAAGCCTTTGTACCATTTGAAGCATCAGCCTTAGCTTTATGTGAACATCAAAGACATTTTGCCCACTTTTGCTTAACACTGGAACCATCAGGTTGCTCAACATCTATTTCATACCTTGTGAAATGTTGCCAGACCCATGAAGTGAGCCTTTTCCCAATCTGGCCATCTACTTGTTTTTCATCGTCGCCGACACTTGCTTGGGCACTTGCTGGTATGCTCGCACTTGCTGGTATGCTTGCACTTGCACTTGCCCTTACACTTGAACTTGCACTTGCGTTTGCACTAGCGGTAGCACTTGCAATTGCAGGTTGCACAACTACAACAAAAAACATTTTTTATTGCAAATTGAAACTTGTAGCCTATGAAAAGAAAATGCACGAAGTCATTACCTTCAGTTGATTTTTGCATTAAAACCATAAGTTCATCCTTGCTTGATGTGACCTTGAATGCAGATGCCATTAGCTTGCTGCTAGTAGGGGTACCGATTGGCTTCTTGGTTTTCATCTTGGAGATACTCATTGGCATTGGACCTTTATCCTTGTTCATAGCGGGAACTGTCACTGTTGGTACTAGTTTCCGTTGTTTCACAACACGATGGTCATTCACATACATGTACTTCTTCTTTCTCAGACCAACTTGCTGTTGGACGATGGCATTCTCACCACTAGCAATAGGGGCATCATCAGCATGGTCCTCTACTATCTGATCATTGTTACTGGCATTAGCATCACCCTCAAATGGATATTCCATTTCATCATCATTTAAACCATCCTCCATCTCAGTGATGTGATTTACATCCATGGTGCTACCAATTCCTAAATAAAATAAGAGATTCTCAGTGACATGAAAACTGATTTACATCCTCCATCTCAGTGACATGAACACCTGACTAAACAAAATAAGAGATGCTCGGACAGTGAATGTGGATGCTGACCTTTCTATTGGCTGATTTGGGAAGCTCTGAAGCTGATAGTCGCCACTCGCCAGGAACAACTGGGACTACGAACACTGGAACAGGTGCAGTAAACCTGACGGGCTCTGGGAGTCTAGGCTCACGAGCATCACCACACCAGTCAGACAGACGGTCTGAGTGTCGGATGGAAACAGGCGAACTACCATGAGCGGGGTGGAGACTCGCCTGTAGAAGGGTCGAGCGGCGTACCGGCGCTTCCCTGTGGCGACGACGGCTTTGGCAGTCCAGTCGTCCAGGCCTCCGGCTGGCCGCTGGTGCCTGGCGGCTAGGGCTAGCTACGGCCATGCGGGTGCGGCGCCTGTCTCCGTGAGTCCGTGGTCGCGTGGTGGACGTCTGGTCGTCTGAACAAAGTGACGAACAGATGGTCGGATGGGCTGGCCGAGGCTGGCTGGCCGACTGGACCTGTTTGCATGTGGCATGTGCATGACAGCATGGGCCGACTAGACTTCAAAATTGAAACAAGCAGGCACTAGAAAATTGACACGAGCATGGGCCGAGATGTTCCACGCACAATGCACGCAGGAACTAAAGCGGGTACCCGCTAACCGGGTACCCATATCCTACCCGTACTTCTCGGGTATTTGCCGGGTAGTGGTCATCATGTATCCTACCCGTATCCGACTGATGCATATCCGGGTAGTATCCGTATCCGACCCATATACAAAATTACCCGTATCCGGTACCTGAAAAACCGGGTATTTTAAGTACCCGTATCCGGTACCCGCCGGGTAATCCTGTCCCGTTTTCACCCCTAAGTACCTAGAACCACCATCCAGGGAGTCCGGACGCACAACTTGGCTCCCCCAGACTAGACCCTGCAAGTCCCGAGCACGTATCAAAGGATGGCTAGTGTCAGATGACGTGCCCTACGGGTGTATTACTAACGCTCCTTGGCTAAAAGCTGTGTACAGATCCAAGTCTCAGAGAGGCTCCCTCCCGAGAATTGTTGACAACTCTTTCAGAACACGCTGGTATCCAACCTTGATACATCAAGCCTGCATCCCAGGCGGGGGGGCCAGGTACCAGGGGGACTCAACACCGCAACATCTCGCACAGCAGGAACAGGCGATACACAGATAAGTGTTAAATACTGCTTAGTAGACAATATTTATTACTTTACAAAAACAGGGGAAGGCCTGGGGGCCGGTTCTAAAGAACGGATGCCCATTCCATAGGGTGGTCCGGAGCCTGTGTGGCCGGTTAGCCTGGTTCCGTACCCAAAATCCTGCACACTCCACCACTCCGTGACGGGTGTCCTAGTATTTAAAACTATAGTCCTATGCGTCCAACAACCTGGAGGTCCGGCTCTGAAGAACGAGCACTTGTCTCCTAGGGGGTCCGGAAACAGTGTAGCCGCTCAGCCTGGTCCCGTACTGTGAGCCTGCATACTCCACCGCCCTGCGGCAGGTGTCTTAGTACTTGAAGCCACCATCCAGGAGGTCCGAACACACAACTTGGCTTCCCAGGCTAAAATCCTGCATAAATATGTTATTACATTTTACTTCCAAGCAAGTATATGTTATGACATTCCCTTACAAGCGGGACCTCAGCTCCATTTCTGCAGGAATGGACTACGCTGCACTAGCAGGAGTCGCGCTGGAAGCTGGCTCCGGACAGCCCCACCAACAGCGGCGACCACCTCTGCATCGACAGATCGCCGGCGACAGCGACCACCTCTGCACCAACAGCAACAACGACCTCCACTACGGGCGGCTAGACAGCAGCAGTGATCGCCTCAAAGTGAGCGCTACTGTAAAAAGGTCCTTGCCCCCATCCTCCTACAGGGGGGCGACAACGAGGCCATTAAAGCCAAAAAGTCAGGGACTCAGCGGCAGATGGCTCTGATGCCCTCGCCAGCGGAGGCAACCACCTCTGCAGGGGGGAGCCTCACCAGCGGTAGCGACCTCCTCTGTACCAGTCGGCGGTGGCTGCCTCAGCACGCACGAAGGGGTCCTCACTCCCGTCTGACCAACGGGAGTGAGGACAAGACCATCCAAGAGCGTCGCCGCTACCACTGCGGCATACGGCGTCTTGTACGGTCCCCCTAGTATGGCCGACGGGTAGGAGAAGGGGTGGATGTGCCGGACCCGCACACGAAACCGTCGCCCGTGCGGTGGACGGACAGCCATGCCCCGGCCAGAGCGGCAGGAGGCAGCGTCGGAGGCGGCATCGAAGCCGTCTAGCCCAAAGGGCCGGGCACGCTGCAGCTGACAGCCCGTAGCCAGTCGGCCCCGCGTAGCCGAGGTCTGCCTCCTCCACAGGACTGGCAAACACCCTTCTCCTCCGAATGCTGGAGGAAGAAGCGGGTCTCCAGCCCACGCGGAGGGCAGGGCCCCGACTTGGCTCGCCCCCCGCCCCAGCAAGGCTGATGAACATCCTTGAAGCTGAGGCTGGGGGGAAGCCGCAGCCCGGCTTGCTTCTCCCCACCGCGAGGCTGGTGGTCATCCTTCTGGATGACCACCGGCGGGGGACTGCAGCCGGGTTGCATGATGAAAATCCTTGAAGCCGAGCAATGGTGAAGAGCACCAACCTCCTCGAGGTTGCGCTCCTCTAAACAACAGCAAGAAGAAGGCAAGACCGCTGGCACCGCCACCAGCGCGAGCTCTCAGGCGGTGAGGTCGCCGGAGGGGTGGCCCTGACGCGGACCTCTCCAGAAAACACCGGCGCACCCCATCTAGAGGCCCGGAGGAGGAAGGGCGCGATGAAGGCGAGAGGAGCAAAGCATGGTTACTGCCCGGGAGATTGATCCCTTTTTATAGGCAGATCTCCCCACTCGCGCCCTGAAGCACCATGGGCAAAAATCTCCCCCGATGTACTCCAAAGTTCCTACCCTATGACACAGGGGTCAGGCCCCACGTGTTAGTCTGACTGACCTGAAGCGCGGAGAAAGCGAACCACCGCGCGGGGAGCGTGCAACTGCCCCACAGTTATGCACCCCTTCATTCTCAGGGCAACCGGCGGTCAGGAAGGTGAACCGCTGCATAAAGGAGCATGCAACCGCCCCACGGTTAAACGCTCCCTCATCTTCACCGAAACCAACGGTCGAAAAGTCGAACCACCACATGGGAAGCGTACATCCGCCCCACGGTTATGTGCCCCCTCAGCTTCACCGCAACCGGCGGTCCAACATGGGGGCCTGGGCCCACATGTCATGCAACCGGTGCGCCGGTCACTGGGTGCGGAAAAGTCGCACCGCCACTCGCACCAATGCCACGACTCCTCGGGGCCGTCGCAGAAAACTGAAAAGATAAGTTTTCAGAACCAGTGTGGCGACTCGAGGTACCCCGCGCATGGCCCAGCAGTGCGCGCTAAGTACGAGAGTCACAGGCCAGTCAACCGTGAAAGCGGGCATGGCCGTCGGCGTGACCATAGGTGGGCCGACAGCAACTGCATCAACAGGCGCGCAGGAGTGGCAGGCCAACCACCAATAAGACTCTGGCCCCGCCAGCAGGATCGTATCCCCTCCTGAGGTGGGCCTGGGGGCCACTGTCGGTACCCTAAATCAGGGGTACCCTCTTCTACAGCATGAAGACGCCGCACCCGTGCAACGTCCCCAGGCCACGTGGAGGACGGTGCCTGACCCCACCGCATGGGCAAGCCAAAGGGCGCACGTGGCAAGGAAAGACAACACATCCTAGTGTGTATTGTGGGATGCGGACCTCCACAGAAGGACACCGGACCCCTATACGCATAAGTCCGGGGCCTCCGAGTAAGGTCCAAACCTCAGCAAGGTCCCGGGACGAGGAGGACCCTGGCATGAGTAGGGATCCGGTGCTGACACGTGTCCAGGCCCTGCCCTTTACTTCTCGCTCAGGCGGAGACCCGCTGCTTGTGGCCCATGACATAAGCCATCGGGCCGAGCCTGACGTAAAGCCGTGCAGCCCCTACATTTATCGAGGAGAGGACGCGTCGCCTGCCACTGCGCTGACGGGCGACATGCCCTCTCAGCATTTAATGTGTGCCGTCCCATCCGCTGGCAGGCGGTGTCAAGGTCATCCAGCAGGCGGCGCGCCTGCTGGGTCTACTGGCGAACAGTGCGCCCGTGCCAGGCAGCGCACTGTGTTATCCCTTCTACAAGAAGCTTCCCCTGCACGCCGAAGATACACAGATCTCGGACGACAGGACACAAGGGATTGCCCCGGCAGCAAATATTTATATTCCCAAGTGTTATATTCTCTATGTCCCTGGGCCCACATGTCGGGGCTCAGTACCTTTGTGCATGCCCCCCCTTCAGCTATAAAAGGGGAGGCATGCGACATTACAAGACAGATCCAAGCTCAGACTCACAATACATTACACAGTGGAGTAGGGTGTTACGCCCCGGCGGCCCGAACCCCTCTAAACCCTCGTGTGCTCCTGTGTGTTCATCCACCAGTCTCGTAGCAAGCAAAACGCTTAGGCCCCTCCTCTCTTTAGGATTTAGGGCGGGTGCAATCCACCACCCGGCCGGGCCCGACAGCCCCTTTTCTTCTTTTGAAGTTATGGACTTCATGTCCTTTGAAAAAGGGGTAATTCTTCTAGTACGACCATATTTTCCAAGTGCATCCTTATTTCATTTGGCATATTCCTTCACATTGCTAGACTTCATAGTGATGATTACCGAATATATCCATAATTCTTATGAGCAATGCTATCAACTTCATTGGTATATGTGGTTTTCTAAACTTTATATATTTTGCGGACGTAATTGAGATTTGTATGATGCAAAGGGAGAGGATATCTAAGCTTTTAAACTCTTTATCCAAACAACAAATTGACAATTCAAGTGTGCATATTCTAATAGAATTGAATCATGGTTCAAAGGGGAAAACTTCATAAATATTTTTGACATTCATCCCGTCTTAACACTTCATATGGAAAATCATCCATATTCCTTAACAATTCATAGGGAAGATATTATGTTCATTGTTTCTTCGTGAAACTAATTCGTATGGATTTCTCTCAAACTTGAGAGCGTATTGCAAGTATGATGCTTTGTATGATCATGCTTATTCAAATAATGATATAGTATCATACTCATTTCTATGCATATATGTAAAATAGATGCTTGAGAGATAATATGCAACATTCATGGTCTGTTTGGGTGTACTCTCTTAAAATTTCTTTTGTATCGATATCTCATTCGACGTTTTATATCGGTATTCAAGAGATGATCCATATGTTCTTATGATACTCCCATGCTTCGTAGTAATCAAATAAAAGCAGAGTTTCATACAAGGGGAAACAAATATCGATTGTACTTCAAAATACATACTAAGTAAAGATTCATATATATATTGAAGAGATTAATGTGTCCTTCTCTTCAAGAGTTGGCAACATTTTGCCAGAAGGGTCTACTTTATGTGGGTTTCTAATTCATGCAATATTTACTACAACAATTCTAAAAAAGGTGAAAGAGATGTTGATCATTCATAAAAAATCATTCAAAACAAATATTTACTTTAATTTAAATACTTTCGTTTGGAGTATTTTCTTCTCCAATCTACTTCATGTGGTTCTACTACTGCTAGGGGAAAGGGGTATCTCTTCATGAGAGTCCATTCATAGTGTCAATAATTTACTTCTTGCATGTTTGACAATAAACTTACATTGGTACAGACCAAGTTGGTGTGACTTCATTTGACAATTTAGACGACCTAAATTGGATATGATACATGCATGCAATGATGCAACTTAGATAAGATGTTATGCACATCATAAGCAATAAGATGACCTTCTAGGGTTCGTATGAATGGTTATTGTTGTTTATATGCTAGTGTTAGACTTCTTATCAAATATTTTCAACTAGGTCAATAGAATTATCGACCATATGTCCATGTCATGAAACTTTGCATATTTATTGATCGACGTAAAAGTCGGCGATTTTAAATCAGCAACAATTATATGCCACACCTTGATCGACTTCTTGTCAGTGACTACCAGTCAGCAACAATGGTGTATCCATATGTCATGTGGAGACAATACTTAAAGTTGCCCATAATTTTGTATTTGAAATATATATATGTACAAAGCACTTATAATCCTATAAGTGGTCTATGCTTCACGTGAAATTCAATAGCCATAAAAAATATAATTGCACTATTTCATAAATGTATTGCATAAATGTAATATATAATACCATAAAATTACCTTTAATTCCATGATCCTTTTATGACATCATCAATGCTTATGTGTGCATCTTTGCAATTTTCATAATTTCTGAAACACTTCTTATTATTTCGGATATCTTGGATGTAATTATCCATACATTTGGGAAAATGATCGATATTCTTTTGAGAAAATAAAATTTGAGTCCATTACTTTATGTAGGACTTCCATAGTATGTAATGCACTTTTTGCTAATATGCACTACATACAGTATGCTTCATATCATATGCACATGATGCAATGTGGAATGCTTCATGTGATATCCTTTCTAGGTATTTTCATTATGTGCTTCAAGATTTACTTCTTGTAAATTTAGAATACTTAGTATTCTATGCCTTCGTCCATTTTTCTTAAAACATTACTAAAAAATATATACATCTATAAAATGAGGAAAATTACTTCTTGTAATTTCCTATGGCACTTTAAATACAAATTCATAAATCATAATTATAATAACATGCTAAGTAAATAGTACAATATATAAATGCATAAATAGGGAACAATTCTAATCCCAATTTATTTATATTGCATGAAAATATTTCTTATATTTTTAGCATGGTTATTCTTGAACTTTTTCTATAATTCAAGAGGTACTGTTGAAACTTTTTTATGGTTTATAGTGTGCTTTTGATAAAGTCCATAAAACATTTTTGGTCTGAGAGACCCATTTCAGCCCACGAGAAGGAACATCATTAGGGTTTTTTTTCTAGGAAGCTACCCTCATTACCTTTTTCTTTCTCCTTCCTTCTTTTCCCTTTTTCTTTTCCTTTACTGCAGAGTGGCGTTCCTTCCCTTTTTTTTCTTTTTCTCTCTCTCTTTCGTCTTCTCTATTCAAACGAAAAGGCTGGGGCGGCCGTGCCTGCCTGCCTCCAGGGCGGCGACAGCTGCTGCTCGCCCGTGTGTCCGTGGTGGCCACGGCAGCACACCCGCGCGCCTGCTCGCCAGGTGGCGTGGCTGCGACGCCTATGCTGCGAGGCCGCGTACCCGTGCGGGGCTGCTCGCGTTCTAATGGCGGCGAGGCGGCGTCGACACGCGCGCCTTGGGGCTAGGTTGCAAGGTTTCGATGTTCGCGTGCCCGCGAGGCGGCGGCTTGCCAACGCGCCTGTGTGGCCGCGGCGGAGCCCACGTGCCCGAGGAGCGATGGCGGGACTGCTTTGGCAATGCCCTTCATGGAGTCGTGTAGCTGTATAGAGAAGATGTCGACCATGGCTACTGGCTGTTGGCAGCGCTTCTTACGCACGGCGCATGCGAGTCAAGGCTCTGCGGTGACGTTCTCATGTACGTCGTGAAGTCACGACCATGGCTGCGTGCCAGATTTGTTCTCTTCTTTTTCTATTGTGTTCCTTTGAAAACTCCTTACTGCTACGGAAGTTAGAAAGATGTTCAAAGGAAATGCAAAAACTTATTACTACTGATGAACTTACCTTCGTACTGCCTTGTGAACTCCTAGATTGCAAGAGCAATCGTGCTGATAACGTGTTAAGAACCCTTTACTACCGAATGTAGTCTAAAGGCTCCTTAACTCACAAACACAGGAGACACAAAGATATAAGAGAAACTGGTATTCTCATTCATCTATTTTGTTCACTGGGTACAACAAATGATAGTGTGCTCCTCAATATATAGTGCAAAATTAGAGTTTCGGCTAGATGGCCACATGGGCCTTCGGGCCCAAATAGTTTCTGCTCTTTCGTTCACTTTTCCTTTTTTTTACTGACTTGATGATAATTATCGGTTTTCATTTTCAATTTAAAAATTAAAAAAAATAGAAGAGTTTAACTATAATGAATCCTAAACATCCTAATTATATAATAAATTTATTATTTTAAAATAAACATCCAAATTATATAATAAATTTAACATTTTAAAATATATAATTATAGAATTTTATGCACATTATTTAAAACAATAATAAAATTTTATATAATTAATTTTGTGCATCACTTGCTCGTAACGAAAAAGTGAAAAACATATGAATCCGAATAGGAAAGGGAAATAAGTTAGTGAGCCATTTCTAACTAATATGGTGATTAACTATTCAACGCATCATCATGGACTAACTTATTTGCTAAGTGTATGAGAGCATGTTTACTTATATGCAATTCGAAGGTTCTAAGTCTAAAAGAGCTCAAAAGAAGCTAGAAAGTGTAACTTTAGGTAAAATGGTAAAACTATGAGGTTTGAATTGTTAGATAAGTTGCATATGCCTATTACTATGTTTCTAGCACTTTAGTTTGATGCCTAACTCAGTTATGTGAGAAAAGTGCATTTTTGATTTATTATGGGGCATAACTCAAATCATGGACAAACTATGAGTAAAAATGAGTTTTCTAAACTTAGTAAATTTGATTATGTGCTAACTATGTTTGTCAAAGTCATAGAGAAGCTCATAAGAAAGTCCAAGTCAAATAGATCAAGTTTTGCAAATAAAAGGACTTAACTGTGCTGGTCTGCTAGTCACCGGACTGGTCCAGTGGTGCACCAGACCGTCTCCATACTAACTTCGTAGCCTCAGGTTTTTATTTATAAAAATCACTGGACCAAATATTGTGCCCGGTCCGGTAGTGCACCGAATAGCCCAATAATGACTTATGGCACCCCTGACTGCAGGACCCAGATAGATTTGGAGCCATAGATCGACAGAGTCGGAATCTGTAATAATGCTTAATTCATTGTCTTAGTCTTAGTCAGTCTTAGTTGGTTTTAGTTTGCTTATCATATGTCTTGATGCTTGACATGACACTCGTGATGAAGTTGGATCTTTGTAATGATTGTCACCAAGGTGTGGACATCCCCTGCAACTTGGTGTGGTTATTAATAAAGTCAGTCATTTAGCTGGACAACCTTTTATTTCCACTTTCCTCTTTGTCTAAGAAGTTGTGTTGGCTGTATTGAGAGTCAGTGAAAATGCTCATTTGGTCAGTGTTATGAAGACATCTATATACCTTTTCTTATGCTGAAAAACTACAACATCAGATTTGATGTGTGCATGCTTTCTACAGATGTCTGACAACAGGCGCAGAGGTGGAAGGCGTGCTCAGCAGGAGTAGCAGACGCCCCAGGATGAGGCACCCCAACAGCAGTTGCCACCACCACCCCCGATGACCATCGAGCAGATGTTTCTGATGCAAACCCAGACAATCCAAGCAATTGGTTAGGCTCTAGCATCTATGCAACAGTTGCAGCAGCAGCAACCACCACCTCAACCTCAGATGCAAGTGCAGATGCCACAGATGCCTAGGGACAAGCGGGTGGAGTTCATGAGGGGTCATCCCCCTGTCTTTGCCCATTCTGCTGACCCATGGACGCCGAAGATTGGCTGCATATTGTGGAGCATGAGTTGCACACCGCTCAGTGCAACGGTCATGAGAAGGTTCTATACGGTCCCCGTCTGCTAAGGGGAGCAGCGCAGTCCTGGTGGGAGTCCTACCTCGCCACCCATGCCGACCACGAAGCCATTACCTAGGAAGAATTCAAGGATAATTTCCGTCGATATCATGTTCCAGTAGGTCTGATAACAGTGAAGAAAGAGGAGTTTCTGGCACTAAAGCAAGGGCCCATGTCAGTCAATGAGTACAAAGACAGGTTCTTGCAACCCTCCCATTATGCTCCTAAAGATGTCAACACAGATGCTAAGAGGCAGTATCTGTAACACTCCTGGTGTTACTATGACTAAAACTTGAGCATGGCATCATAAGCATTGACATTGCATATGTTTGACACACCTAGAGTGCATTCACTAGGCAAAAATTTCAAACAAGTTGTATTGTTTTCAGGTTTTGCAAATAGGACCCTGGATAGGAAGCTTTACCCTAAACAAGGATTAAAGGGGTAAGACTTAACCCAACTTGAGAAAATCTAAATACTTTAGGATAATAGTTATAAAATATCCCCAAAAACAAAGTTGAACCACAATTATACCCCTGGGATACTAAAAACCCTAAATAGAACCCTGGAAGACCCAAAACTAAACCCTAGGGGCTTATGTGCAAAATTAGTCCACTTTTGGACTAAAGTGCAAAAACCAAGTTAAATAAGTATCTAAAGTCATTTGGGGCATTCATATGTGAATTTACAAGCCAACCCCTAAGTTTTGGACTTAAATGCAAAAAGGACCCCCAATTGAGATTTCTCTAAGTCTGAAACTTAGTGTTATGGGCTCAACTTTTGAGCTTTGTAACTTTCAAACTATAAGGTTTCTGCCCTAGGTCACCACATCAACTATGTAGATCTATCTTAGGTGAAAAACTTTGCTTAAGAGTGTAAGCACAGTTGTTATGAAGATTTTGGAGATAATCACACCCAAAGTCAGACTGTCAGGCTGGTTTATTCTAAAATTCAGACTTTCAGTGTAGCAAAGCCATCTTTGGAGTTGAATTCAACCATGATCTAGTTATCAAATGAGCTCAGTCACTATAGTCGATTTGTAGCTGGTATGTATACCTATAACTTTGGTACAGAAAGCTTGCTCGGTTACTACACAAAATCGGGAGAAAATCTAGCCTCAAATCTCTCTGTCAGTTCATCTGAAAGGAACTCGCCATGGTACAGTGATCTGATAAGGATCAGACTGCCAGCGCTGCTCGCTCGTCGCCGGTGACCTCCCTGCGCTGGGATTCGTGCTGCCGCCACCCGGATTCGCGCTGGAGATTAACGGATAACGTCGCGGGATGGGGGAATGTTCAACGCCGGTGAGCTGGACTCCACTCCGGCGACCCCCCTTGCTTTCCCTCTACTCTCCGGCTGGAGTCGATAAACTCGCCGGTGAACCGCCGTTCTCCGGTCTTGCGCCGCGTGTCCCAACCTTGCCATCGCATCGCCGTGACTCCCTCTATCTTCCTGTCGACCATCGGACTTACTGCCACGACATTGCACACGTATTCACCGCACCCGTGTTCGTCTTCACCTCCGGCCGCCGCGTTATTCGCTCAAATTGAGTACCACCGACGAAGCTGCTTATAAATTGAGCCCGTGACTCGCTTCGCAACATTGTTGCGCACCCCCACGGCTAGTATTGCTCCCAGCCGATCACCAGCAAGCTCCAATTTCATACTTCCCCCAAATCAGTCGAAGAACACCGTGAAACCAAGTCCACCGTGGCCAGCCGATTCTAGTAAAGCTCTGTCCAATTCAAACCTTGTTTAAGTCTTCTTATAGTTCAGTGATGCTCGCCAAGCCATCAATTTGAATGTAGATGCCCCCAATCGTCGGGAACACGACGGACTAGCCCCCATGCTCACGGCCACCGTGGCCAGAGCTCCTTAGTCGATCATGAGCCAAATTAAGTTGGGGAAAACCATCTAGGTAGCCTCGATTTCATGTCGGTTGCTCGGAGAACCCAGCCGTAGCCCCAATCGACCGGTTCAGGCGCTCGCCGGAGCTCGGCGGGGCATGAACGCCGTCGAGGATGAGTCGGGTGAAGAAATAGAACATCAGGGGCGTTTCTGTAAACTGTCAGTGATACGTAGAAACAGTGAATGACCTCGTTTGCTGTTTGACAAAAACGCGGGGGCCGTTCTGCAAAACCGCCAGGGCGCGGGCACGCGCAAGCGCTTTCCCCCTCCGAGCTGGGCTACTGGGCTGAAATCAGCCCAGTACTATTCATCTGTTTTTCTTTTTCTTTTATCTCCAGAGCCAAAACAATTATAGAAAACAGTAGAAAAATAATAAAATTGTGAAACCAATTTTCCTAGGCTTGTTATTTTCCCTAGAATTTAATAAAAATAGTTTTGTGATTTTTAGTGGAAATAAGAAATTTTAGGGCATTTAAAGTAGTTAAAAGTATTAGTTATGGATTTTTAGAAAATAATTGGTAAGTCCAAAAATGCCCAAACTTTTTATGGGAACTTAAAACAATATTTAGAAGCCTTGGGTAGGGTTTGAATTGATTTGGACCTTGTTTGATCACCAAACCCCAAAACACCCCCCTGCCCTGTGAACTCCTTTACCGACTCCGGAAACCCTAGGTTCTCGGAGTACCGTGAAGGAAAGTTGTACTCAAGACTTAGATAATAAGTTTATATTATCTTCGCATCCTCATGAGCATCCCATGGCATCCAATCTTATGCATATATATGGTTATGTTAGAACACGAGGAAGAAGAAGAAGTCACTGAAGAGGGGACTCCACCAACCTTAGATCCTCAAGCAGGCAACTGCTTTTATTTCGATATTTGTGGATCCAAGCAGGACTCACCTATTAACAAAGGCAAGCCCCGGTGCATTTGCCACCCTCCTTGTTGTTTTAAAATCTTTCTCACTTGCCTGATGCATTAGGTGATAGGAGTTGATTGATAAAACAATTCCTGCATTACCTTCCTTGAATTTGATTACCTTCCTTGATCACCCGTTTTACAAAAGATTTTGATGCTTAGCCTTGCTTTAGAAAAACAAAATGTTTTGTTTTTACAAAAGATGATGTGGCAAAAGTGGGTGGGGTGTTTTTTTTTGAAAATAAAATTTGATGGTGGATCCATCAGGGCCTTGATGGATTCAACATCTGGAAAAGATGTACCTCTGCCAGGTACCAAGTTTTTGGGTTGAAAAGATTAAGCTGAGACCGGGCGGGTGACTTGCACGAGAAAGGAGTCTCGGTGTAGTATCTCCGTCTGAGTCGATTAAGGAACTTGTCGATGTAGGCTTGTTGATCGAGGACCCTTTAGCTAGTCACATGCCTCGTCATGGGTAAGCCTTGCCTCGGGCAGACTAAGGCCGAAATAAGATAACACGAAATGGGCGTGGAGCGGTGGCGAGAGTAGCGTGTACCCTCCGTGGCAAGAGGCTGGACGGTGGTGTATCTGTGCTCTCGGTTTGCGTGAACCTGATCTGGTCTTAAGAACCTCGGTGGCGGGTTGACATATGCAAGGGTTAAGTGCTACATATGTCGTGTGATTGGAGATCCTCAGCTGAGTATAATCGATTCGAATCGCCGTACCTTCGCGGTTATGAAGACTTGGTCACTACCCTACACGTAGCATTCCACTAAAGATGATGGGTATTTGTCAAGAAATTGGCCAGTACAGGACCAGCGATTGAACTAGGGTAGAAAGAACTCTAGTTGTCGGTAATTGAACGTAACTTGACCAATAAAACTGGATTTTTAAGGATCCACTTTAGTAAGCATTTCTGCAAAACAGAGTCTTTGAGTATTGAGAAGCCTTACCTTGACTCCCTAAAAGCCAGCATACCCTTGAGAGTCTTTTCTTTAGTCGGGTAAGTCTTGCTGAGTAATTCCATACTCAGGGTTTATCCCTTCGTTGTTTTTAGGTGAGGAAGTAGCAGATTTCTGCTGCTTCTGTGCCAAGGTGGTTCCCAAAGAAGAAACATAAGACTGAAGTGCGGGAGGACTTGGTCCTCCATATAGATCTTTTACTTAAATCTTCTCGGGAGGAGTTTTTGCCTCCCTTGGTTGGTATAATATTACTACTCAGCACTCGCTCTTAGTTCTGGTCTGTAATAAAACAACTGGTGCTTGCTTTTAAATAAATGTGAATTATGTAATCGCTTCCGCAATTCTTTATCTCCGATGTTCTGTAATGTCTGCAAGACGGGTGAATCGTTCCTGGTAAGGTAAGGAAAGATACCGAACTTGTCAAGTAATTCAGGGGCATCTACAGGGTTGTCTGAAGTCCGTTGGACAAGGACAACTGTAGGTGGGCCTAATTACTTGGGAGGTTCCGTCACAGCTGGTATCGGAGCGTAGCCTTTCTTTGCAGACATTATGAGGCATCTTCAAAAGGATTTTCGAAAGTCTTACCTAAAAATTCTTTTCTCTTCTTACCTAAGTATTCTGAAGAGTCTATCTTAAAGACCAGATAGGAAGAGTGCAATGTATAGAAGGTTGAATCGACTAAGGTTGATTCTGTACTTATTCATGCATCATGCTAAAAATTATGCTAATAAATTTTCCCCCTTAGAAAGATGCCGCCACGCACAAGGCTAACGGCACGTAAGTCAACGGGACCAATTAGAGTACCCCGGCATCAACTAGCCCCTCGACACGAAAGTAGCAGCAGCGGAAGTAATGACCCCATAGGAGACCTTGAAGCCCGAGTGAGTCGACTTCAAGCAGAGCTGCAACACAGGACCGATGCTTGGGTCGCAGACGGAGATAGAATCAATGAACTAAGAAGGGACATCCATCACCTGCAGGATCAGCTTGCTGATCGAGACTTAGCACTTGACTGGGCAGTACAGTCTCATTTGCTGGCATGTGCTAAGGAAGCAAGGGCTCAGGCCCGAATTAAAGAACTTAGCTCAACTGTCGACGACCTGCAGGTCTACTGCAATATGTTGCATGAGGAAGTCCATATACTATACTCACAAATACATCCTAGTGTGCCTGCACACTCTGCTGAGGCGGAAGCCGGACCCTCTCACGTTGCGGGACGCGCGTTGGGTGGGGAGTTAGACCTTTTTGAACCCCCTCCTTCTTTGAGGTTGGTGGACGTCTGGACTCCCACACCTGACGATGAGGCCGCCAAAAGTAACGGAAAGCAGGACTAATGGTGTAATAGAAGTAGAGTAGTGTATTGTAAAATGCACGGTTGTATAATAGGTTGAACTTTTGTATAATGGGTAATGTATCCTGTTATGTAATATCGAGTCTGTATCATTACTTTTTATAGTAATGTAAAATGGAAGGTCTCTTTGGCATATTATGTTTATTTCAAATGTTTTTGCCTCAGATGCCGACCAGGACTCGCGGACAGGACGCAGCTGGAACTTCTGGGGGTCGGGATGTCACCCCAAATCCACCTCCGGTTCCACCCACGCTAGCCGAGGCGATTGCCGCCTTGGTGAATGCCACCGCAGACAATACCCGCTTCCTTAGGGAAATGGCGGGTCAGCAGCAGTTCCAGCAGCAGGCAGGAAGAGGTTTTCAGCAAGGTCCCCGTGAAACCACCTATCTGGACTTCTCCGAAACTCGTCCACCTCTATTCACCAAGGCAGAAGACCCGCTAGAAGCCGACGAGTGGATACGAGTTATTGAACAAAAGTTTGGTCTTCTTCGTTGTTCTGAAACACAGAAGCCATTGTTCGCGGCACAGCAACTACGTGGCCCTGCCAGTACTCGGTGGGGAAATTTTGTGGCTATCCAACCTGACAACCATCAAATCACCTGGGAAGAATTTAAAGCAGCTTTCCGTGAGCACTACATACCGGAAGGGGTGCTGCATATGAAACAAGAGGAATTCATGAAGCTGAAACAAGGAGGAGATACCATCAATCAATATCTCAACAAGTTTAATCACCTGTTGTAACACCCCTGGTGTTACTATAACTAAAACTTGAGCATGACATCATAAGCATTGGCATTGCATATGTTTGACACACCTAGAGTGCATTCACTAGGCAAAAATTTCAAACAAGTTGTATTGTTTTAATGTTTTACAAATAGGACCCTGGTTAAAGAACTTAACCCTAAATAGTGATTAAAGGGGTAAAACTTAACCTAAGTTGAGGAAACCTAAAAGCTTTAGGGTAAAAGTCATAAAATGACTCCAAGAATAAAGTTGAATCACAATTATACCCCTGGGATACCAAAAACCCTAATTGGAACCCTGGAAAACCCTAAAACTAAACCCTAGGGGCCTATGTGCAAAATTAGCCCACTTTTGGGTTAAAGTGCAAAAACCAAACCAAATATGTATTTTAAGTCCTTTGGTTCACAAATATGTGAATTTGAAAGCCAAACCCAAGGTTTTGGACTTAAATGCAAAATAGACCTCATGTGAGTTTTATTCTAAGTCTGAAAATCAGAGAATGGGCTCAACTTTGGGGCTTTATAACTTACAGAATATAGAGTTTTTGCCCTAGGTCACCACATCAAAGTTGAAGACCAATAATAGGAGAACAACTTTGCTAAAGAGTGTAAGCATAGTTGTTAAGAGTAAATTGGAGATAATTAAGCTCAAAGTCTGGCTGTCAGGTAATCACTGGACTGAATCTTCAGTAACAGTGTGATAGGGTAAACTTTGAGCCCGATTTTGAATAGAATTTGGTAACTATTTTATGGTAAGCTCCATGGCAAAGTTGAAGATGGACTATAGGTCTATAAACTTGATGCAGAGAATTGAATCGGTTACCACAGCAAATTTGGAGAAAAATGACTCTAAAATCGCTCGGTCAGAAGACCTGATGAAGCAATCCCATGGTACAGTGACCAAATGGATCAGCTCGGCCGCGGCAAAGAATCTCACCGCCGGCGACCCTTTTTGCGCCAAAATTAGTGCCGCCGCCGTTCTGATTCGAGGGCCGTATGGAGTGGATAGCGTCGGGGAGGGGTCGCTCGTACGTGGCACCACCCCTTGAACTCGACCGGAGTTACTCACCGTCGGCCGCCATGACTCAGTAAGTTTCTGCCGCGGTGGCGCACATGCCGTGGTTCTCTCCCACTGTACCTCCTACCGGCGTGGTCAGCATGCCATAGCAATGTTATCCGTGGCAGCGTAGTAATCGCCGGACCGCCACGGCTATAAATAGCCGTTGGGTTCACGGTGAGGTGTTCATTGTTCTTCAAGCTAGCTCGCGTTCAACTGGAAATTCCCACTGCTCTCTTCCCCCTCGACCCAAATTGATTGTGCGCAGTAAAACTAGAACCCCTTAGGCCCGTATAGCCCCAAGCCCAGCCCTCAATTTCACTCGTGAACGCCGCGGCACAATTTCTCCCCAAATCAGTCCGCCGCACCGTGAAGAATAGCCCTCCCGTGGCCAGCCTATTCGGGTGAGTCGCCATTCAATTCATGTGTTGTTTCCGAACCTCTCCATACTTGTGTTGCTCACAGTGGCGTCCGTTTGCTCTGATCGACCATGGTTTGGTGGGAACGTGTGCTCCCGTGCTCGGTTTCCGCCGTGCCCGTGGACCGGCCGTTCTCGGTGTGTTCGGGTTAAATCGATGAGTGTTCCGAGGCCATTTTAGGTCAGTTGAGCTTCCCCGTTAGTTACTCCGAGCAGTCCTCGCCGGCCATGTCCGGTACGGGCCACGTCTGGAAGGATCCGAGTGCGCGGCGTGGTCAGGGGCAATCGCGGGGAAGAAATAGAAACCTGAGGACATTTCTGCAAATCGTCAGTGACTTAATACAATAGTGAATGGACCTGTTTCGGTTTAGCTGATAATCTGAGGGCCTATCCGCAAAACTACCAGAGCACGCGGGCGCGAGCGCGCTGTCCTCCCTGGAACTGGGCCGCTGGGCTGAATTCGGCCCAGTACTGTTTAGAGTTTTTCCTTTTCTTTTTTAGTGGAACTTTAGAAATTTGTAGAAAATTATAGAAAAATGATAAAATTATGAGACCAATTTTCCTAGGTTCCTTATTTTCCCTAGAATTTAATAAAAATAGTTTCATGATTTTTAGGATAAATAAGGAATTTTAGGGTATTTAAAATAGCCTAAACCATTGGTTCTGGATTTTAGAAAATAAATAATAAGTCCAAAATTTCCCAAACTTTTTATGTGAGCTTTTCACATTATTTAGAAGCCATGGGTAGAGTTTGGTTTGATTTGAACATTGTTTGATCACTAAACCCAAAACCACCCCCCCTGCTCCATGAACTCCTTTACTGACTCCGGAAACCCTAGGTTCTCGGAGTACCGTGAAGGAAAGTTGTACTCAAGACATAAATAATAAGTTTATGCTATCTTTGCATCCTCATAAGCATTCCATGACATCCATTCTTATGCATGTATATGGTTATATTAGAGCACGAAGAAGAAGAAGAAGTTTCTGAAGAAGGGATACCACCAACCTCTGATCCTCAAGCAGACAACTGCTTTTATTTCGATATTTGTGGATCCGAGCAGGACACACCTGATAACAAAGGCAAGCCCCGGTGCATTTGCCACCTCCCTTGATGTTTTTAAAATCTTTCTCACTTGCTTGCTGCATTAGGTGATAGGAGTTGATTGATTAAACAATTCCTGCATTATCTTCCTTGATCTTGATTACCCTCCTTGAAACCCTGTTTTTACAAAAAGGTTTTACTATGCTTAGTATTGCTTAGAAAAACAAAAGGATTTGTTTTACAAAAGATGTTTGGCAAAGTGGGAGGGTTGTTTTCGAAAACAAAACTTGATGGTGGATCCATCATGGCCATGATGGGTCCAACATCGGAAAAGATGTACCTCTGTCAGGTACCAAGTTTTTGGGTTAAAAAGATTAAGCTGAGACCGGGCGGGTGACTTGCACGAGAAAGAGAGTCTCGGTGTAGTGTCTCCGTCTGAGTCAATTAAGGACCGTCTCGATGTAGGCCTGCTGACTGAGGACCCTTTAACTGGTCACATGCCTCGTCATGGGTAAGCCTTGCCTCGGGCAGACTAAGGCCGGAATAAGATAACACGAAATGGGAGTGGAGCGGTGGCGAGAGTAGCGTGTACCCTCCGTGGCAAGAGGCTGGACGGTGGTGTATCTGTGCTCTCGGTTTGCGTGAACCTGATCCGGTCTTAAGAACCCCGGTGGCGGGTTGACATATGCAAGGGTTAAGTGCTACATATGTCGTGTGATTGGAGATCCTCAGCTGAGTATAATCGATTCGGATCGCCGTACCTCCGCGGTTATGGAGACTTGGCCACTGACTTACACGTAGCATTCCACTAAAGATGATGGGCTTTTGTTAAAGAAATTGGCTAGTGCAGGACCAGTGATTGAACTAGGGTAGAAAGAACTCTAGTGCAGGTAATTTTACCTAACTTGACAAATAAAATTGGATTTTTAAGGATCCACTTTAGTAAGCATTTCTGCAAAACAGAGTCTTGATTATTGAGAAGCCTTACCTTGACTCCCCTATAACCAGCATACCCTTGAGAGTCTTTTCCTTAGTCGGGTAAGACTTGCTGAGTAATTCCATACTCAGGGTTTATCCCTTTGTTGTTTTTAGGTGGGGAAGTAGCAGACTTTTGCTGCTTCTGTGCCAAGGTGGTTCCCAAAGAAGAAAAACAAGACTGAAGTGCGGGAGGACTCGGTCCTCCATCTAGAATCTTTTGTTTATAGCCTTTCGGGAGAAGTTTGTGTCTCCCTTGGTTTGTATAATTATTACTTCTATGCACTCACTTTTAGACTGGTCTGTAATAAATTAACTCGAGCTTGCTTTTGAAATAAATGTAAATTTATGTAATTCGCTTCCGCATCTCCGATGGTCTGTAATGTCTGCAAGACGGGTGAAACGTTCCTGGTAAGGTCGGGAAAGATACCGAGCTTGTCAAGTAACTTAGGAACATCTACAGGGTGTCTGATGTCTGTTAGACAAGGACAACTGTGGGTGGGCCTGATTACTTGGGAGGTTCCGTCACACCTGTCGCAGTATGCCATCGATCAGGTGAATACTGATTTGAAGAAAAAGAACTGTTTTATGAGAGGTCTAAATGACCGGTTGCAGCGAAAGATGGCCACATGTATTGATCTCACATATGGAAAGGCTGTCAGTACAGCCTTATCCGTGGAAGCAAAATACGCAAGTTCTGGGAAGAATAAGGAATTCAGTGGTGAGAGACCTAATCAGGGCCAGGCGAAGAGGCAACGGTTCGTCATCCGGCCTTCTAGCCAAAACCGTACTTTTTCTCGTCCACCAGTATTCCCTTTCAAACAACCCATTATTATCCGCCCCAACAATACCTCCACTTTCCCAAATCAGCCGGGTGCCCCAGGCACTCGATTCCCTGCCTTGCCCAGCTCTTCAACTGGGTGTTTCAACTGTGGCAAATCAGGACATTTTATCAAAGACTGCCCATACCCCAAGCAAAATCAATCCAATGCTCAGCAAGGAACTGGGAAGTCCACTCAGCCCAAGGGAAATGCTGTGGGGAGAAATACCAAGAAAACGGGGCGTGTATACTACACCCAGGTGGCCACTGCACCGGAAGGAGAGCCGGTGATGATGGGTACGTTTCCCGTGGCCAGTCACCCTGCAATTATTCTTTTTGATTCTGGTGCTTCGCATACCTTCATTAGCAAGAAATTTGTGGAGCAACATCACATTGCATGCCATGAATCAAGAGAGGGATTTAAAATTCATTCACCTGGGGGATACATTTTTACTAGAGAAGTGGCCTATGAAGTGCCAGTAACAATGGCCGGACGGAACTTTCCTGCTAACATGATTGTTCTGAAAGGCCAGGATATAGATGTAATTTTGGGTATGAATTGGTTAACCCAACACAAGGCAATCCTCAACACTGAACTCAGAACTGTCAGGTTGAGCTATAATCAAGAAGAAATTCTTTTGTCTCTCCCCGTAACCAATCCAGCCAAAGCTTCTGGTAGAATATTTGAAGCCGTTGTACCGGAGATCAAGAACATTCCGGTAGTATGTGAGTTTCCAGATGTATTTCCGGAAGATTTGCCTGGACTGCCCCCTGAAAGAGATGTAGAATTCGTAATTGAGCTAAAGCCCGGTACGGCTCCTATCTCCCGAAGATCGTACCGTATGCCCCCTAATGAGTTGGCGGAATTGAAGATTCAATTACAAGATCTACTGAATAAGGGATTCATCCGGCCAAGCTCGTCCCCATGGGGTTGCCCCGCCATCTTTGTTAAGAAGAAGGATCAAACCTTGCGGATGTGCGTGGATTATCGACCCCTGAATGAGGTCACCATCAAGAATAAGTACCCTCTTCCAAGGATCGACATTTCATTTGATCAACTGACTGGGGCGAGGGTATTTTCCAAAATTGATCTCAGGTCGGGCTATCACCAAATCCGTATTCGGCCCGAGGATATACCGAAGACCGCGTTTACTACGCGGTATGGATTGTTTGAATAACTGGTAATGTCTTTCGGGCTCACAAATGCTCCTGCCCACTTCACCTATTTGATGAACTCGGTGTTCATGCCCGAGTTGGACAAGTTCGTGGTGGTCTTCATCGACGATATTTTGATATACTCTAAAAATGAAGAGGAGCATGCTCAGCATCTACGGATTGTATTGACGCGCCTGAGGGAACATCAGCTGTATGCCAAGTTCAGCAAGTGCGCGTTCTGGCTGGAGGAAATTCAATTTTTGGGGCACGTGTTATCAGCTAAAGGAATTGCGGTAGATCCTAGCAAGGTCAAAGATATTCTGGAGTGGAAACCCCCAACCACTGTTCACCAAGTCCGGAGTTTTCTTGGACTAGCTGGATATTATCGCAGATTCATACCCGATTTTTCTAAGCTTGTGAAGCCAATCACAAGTTTATTGAAGAATGATATTAAGTTCAATTGGTCTTCTAGGTGTAATGAAGCCTTTGAGCAATTGAAGACATTATTAACCACTGCTCCGGTATTGGCTCAACCGGACATCACTAAGCCTTTTTGATGTATATTGTGATGCATCTGGCAGTGGGCTCGGCTGTGTACTGATGCAAGAAGGCCGAGTAATTGAGTATGCTTCAAGGCAGTTGCGCCGACATGAGGAGCATTATCCAACTCATGATCTGGAGCTAGCTGCTGTGGTTCATGCCCTGAAAATATGGCGTCACTATCTGCTGGGAAACATCTGTCACATATATACAGATCATAAAAGTTTGAAGTACATCTATACCCAGTCAGAGTTAAATATGAGGCAAAGACGATGGCTTGAGCTCATTAAAGACTATGAACTGGAGACCCATTATCACCCAGGCAAGGCCAATGTGGTGGCAGATGCATTGAGTCGTAAGACTTCCTTCCACTGTCTTATGGCGAAGACCTCCGAGAACACTTTATGTCAAGAAATGGAGAAGCTAAACCTGGGGATAATCCAACAAGGGACTCTGAATCAGCTAAAGCTTGAGTCAACCATTTTGCAAAGGATAATTGATGCTCAAAAGGATAATCTGGGTATGAAGCACATACGAGAGAAGATAAGGGCTGGAACAGCCAAATGTTTCAAGGAAGACGATCAAGGTGTGATATGGTTTAAAAACCGCATAGTAGTGCCAAAGAATGAAGAACTCCGCCAGCAAATCTTAGATGAAGCGCATCTTAGTCGCTATTCTATTCATCCGGGAAGCACTAAGATGTATCATGATCTAAAACAGCACTACTGGTGGACGAAGATGAAAATTGAAATTGCATGCTATGTGGCTAAGTGTGACACTTGCAGACGTGTCAAGGCCATACACATGAAAACTGCCGGTCCATTGCAGTCATTACCAATACCAACATGGAAATGGGAAGACATAAGCATGGACTTCATTGTGGGATTGCCCAGGACCACAAAAGGGTATGACTCTATTTGGGTTATCATTGATCGATTTACCAAGATCGCCCACTTCCTCCCTGTCAAGGTAAAATATCACGTCATTACCTATGCGGAGTTGTACATCGCCCGTATTCTCAGTTTGCATGGGGTTCCAAAGACTATAGTGTCGGATCGTGGACCACAATTTGTATCTAAATTTTGGGAAGAACTTCATAAATCCCTGGGTACTAAGTTACTCCACAGTTCGGCCTATCATCTTCAAACCAGTGGACAAACTGAGAGAGTGAACCAAATACTTGAAGATATGCTGCGGGCATGTGTCCTGGATTTCTCACCAAAATGGGATGAATGTTTACCTTTGGCGGAGTTTTCATACAATAATAGTTATCAAGAAAGTATCAAGATGGCACCCTTTGAAGCTTTATATGGACGACGGTGTCGGACTCCGCTAAATTGGTCTGAACCTGGTGAAAGGTGCTTCTTTAGACCTGATCTGGTGAAAGAAGCCGAGAATAAGGTTCAGAAAATTATTCATAATATGAAGAAAGCACAAGCTCATCAGAAGAGTTATGCAGACACACGGCGAATGCCCTTATATTTCCTGGAAGGAGACTATGTTTACCTGAAAGTCTCACCAATGAAAGGAGTATCGCGTTTTGGGGTTAAAGGGAAGCTTGCACCCAGGTACATTGGTCCATTCCTGGTACTTGAGCAATGTGGACCAGTGGCATACCGACTCCAACTACCCGAAACCTTGTCTACTGTGCATAATGTGTTCCATGTGTCACAATTGAAAAAGTGTCTTCGGGTTCCCGATCGAACCATTGAAGTGACAGATGTTGTCCTGGAACCAGACTTAACATACTCGGAACATCCTATTCGAGTTCTGGATCAAAAGGACAGGGTTACCCGGAGAAAGACTCTCAAGTTCTACAAGGTACAATGGAACCAGCATTCTGAGGAAGAGGCTACGTGGGAAACTCAAGACTTCTTGAATAAGAAGTTCCCAGGCTTTCTAGCCTCATGTAATTTGTAAAGTGTATATAGTTATTGCAATAAAGAAGTGAACCCCCACACCACCCCTGCCTTGTACCAAAAATAAGGAAATAAAAATGTGACACATTTCCTTTTCCATTACTCACCCTAGGACTTTTAATCTCAGGACGAGATTCTTTTATGGGGGGAAGGATGTAACACTCCTGGTGTTACTATGACTAAAACTTGAGCATGGCATCATAAGCATTGACATTGCATATGTTTTACACACCTAGAGTGCATTCACTAGGCAAAAATTTCAAACAAGTTGTATTGTTTTCAGGTTTTGCAAATAGGACCCTGGATAGGAAGCTTTACCCTAAACAAGGATTAAAGGGGTAAGACTTAACCCAACCTGAGAAAATCTAAATACTTTAGGATAATAGTTATAAAATATCCCCAAAAACAAAGTTGAACCACAATTATACCCCTGGGATACTAAAAACCCTAAATAGAACCCTAGAAGACCCAAAACTAAACCCTAGGGGCTTATGTGCAAAATTAGTCCACTTTTGGACTAAAGTGCAAAAACCAAGTTAAATAAGTATCTAAAGTCATTTGGGGCATTCATATGTGAATTTACAAGCCAACCCCTAAGTTTTGGACTTAAATGCAAAAAGGACCCCCAATTGAGATTTCTCTAAGTCTGAAACTTAGTGTTATGGGCTCAACTTTTGAGCTTTGTAACTTTCAAACTATAAGGTTTCTGCCCTAGGTCACCACATCAACTATGTAGATCTATCTTAGGTGAAAAACTTTGCTTAAGAGTGTAAGCACAGTTGTTATGAAGATTTTGGAGATAATCACACCCAAAGTCAGACTGTCAGGCTGGTTTATTCTAAAATTCAGACTTTCAGTGTAGCAAAGCCATCTTTGGAGTTGAATTCAACCATGATCTAGTTATCAAATGAGCTCAGTCACTATAGTCGATTTGTAGCTGGTATGTATACCTATAACTTTGGTACAGAAAGCTTGCTCGGTTACTACACAAAATCGGGAGAAAATCTAGCCTCAAATCTCTTTGTCAGTTCATCTGAAAGGAACTCGCCATGGTACAGTGATCTGATAAGGATCAGACTGCCAGCGCTGCTCGCTCATCGCCGGTGACCTCCCTGCGCTGGGATTCGTGCTGCCGCCACCCGGATTCGCGCTGGAGATTAACGGATAACGTCGCGGGATGGGGGAATGTTCAACGCCGGTGAGCTGGACTCCACTCCGGCGACCCCCCCCCCCCTTGCTTTCCCTCTACTCTCCGGCTGGAGTCGATAAACTCGCCGGTGAACCGCCGTTCTCCGGTCTTGCGCCGCGTGTCCCAACCTTGCCATCGCATCGCCGTGACTCCCTCTATCTTCCTGTCGACCATCGGACTTACTGCCACGACATTGCACACATATTCACCGCACCCATGTTCGTCTTCACCTCCGGCCGCCGCGTTATTCGCTCAAATTGAGTACCACCGACGAAGCTGCTTATAAATTGAGCCCGTGACTCGCTTCGCAACATCGTTGCGCACCCCCACGACTAGTATTGCTCCCAGCCGATCACCAGCAAGCTCCAATTTCATACTTCCCCCAAATCAGTCGAAGAACACCGTGAAACCAAGTCCACCGTGGCCAGCCGATTCTGGTAAAGCTCTGTCCAATTCAAACCTTGTTTAAGTCTTCTTATAGTTCAGTGATGCTCGCCAAGCCATCAATTTGAATGTAGATGCCCCCAATCGTCGGGAACACGACGGACTAGCCCCCATGCTCACGGCCACCGTGGCCAGAGCTCCTTAGTCGATCATGAGCCAAATTAAGTTGGGGAAAACCATCTAGGTAGCCTCGATTTCATGTCGGTTGCTCGGAGAACCCAGCCGTAGCCCCAATCGACCGGTTCAGGCGCTCGCCGGAGCTCGGCGGGGCATGAACGCCGTCGAGGATGAGTCGGGTGAAGAAATAGAACATCAGGGGCGTTTCTGTAAACTGTCAGTGATACGTAGAAACAGTGAATGACCTCGTTTGCTGTTTGACAAAAACGCGGGGGCCGTTCTGCAAAACCGCCAGGGCGCAGGCACGCGCAAGCGCTTTCCCCCTCCGAGCTGGGCTACTGGGCTGAAATCAGCCCAGTACTATTCATCTGTTTTTCTTTTTCTTTTATCTCTAGAGCCAAAACAATTATAGAAAACAGTAGAAAAATAATAAAATTGTGAAACCAATTTTCCTAGGCTTGTTATTTTCCCTAGAATTTAATAAAAATAGTTTTGTGATTTTTAGTGGAAATAAGAAATTTTAGGGCATTTAAAGTAGTTAAAAGTATTAGTTATGGATTTTTAGAAAATAATTGGTAAGTCCAAAAATGCCCAAACTTTTTATGGGAACTTAAAACAATATTTAGAAGCCTTGGGTAGGGTTTGAATTGATTTGGACCTTGTTTGATCACCAAATTCCAAAACACCCCCCCTGCCCTGTGAACTCCTTTACCGACTCCGGAAACCCTAGGTTCTCGGAGTACCGTGAAGGAAAGTTGTACTCAAGACTTAGATAATAAGTTTATATTATCTTCGCATCCTCATGAGCATCCCATGGCATCCAATCTTATGCATATATATGGTTATGTTAGAACACGAGGAAGAAGAAGAAGTCACTGAAGAGGGGACTCCACCAACCTCAGATCCTCAAGCAGGCAACTGCTTTTATTTCGATATTTGTGGATCCGAGCAGGACTCACCTGTTAACAAAGGCAAGCCCCGGTGCATTTGCCACCCTCCTTGTTGTTTTAAAATCTTTCTCACTTGCCTGATGCATTAGGTGATAGGAGTTGATTGATAAAACAATTCCTGCATTACCTTCCTTGAATTTGATTACCTTCCTTGATCACCCGTTTTACAAAAGATTTTGATGCTTAGCCTTGCTTTAGAAAAACAAAATGTTTTGTTTTTACAAAAGATGATGTGGCAAAAGTGGGTGGGGTGTTTTTTTTTTGAAAATAAAATTTGATGGTGGATCCATCAGGGCCTTGATGGATTCAACATCTGGAAAAGATGTACCTCTGCCAGGTACCAAGTTTTTGGGTTGAAAAGATTAAGCTGAGACCGGGCGGGTGACTTGCACGAGAAAGGAGTCTCGGTGTAGTGTCTCCGTCTGAGTCGATTAAGGACCTTGTCGATGTAGGCTTGTTGATCGAGGACCCTTTAGCTGGTCACATGCCTCGTCATGGGTAAGCCTTGCCTCGGGCAGACTAAGGCCGGAATAAGATAACACGAAATGGGCGTGGAGCGGTGGCGAGAGTAGTGTGTACCCTCCGTGGCAAGAGGCTGGACGGTGGTGTATCTGTGCTCTCGGTTTGCGTGAACCTGATCCGGTCTTAAGAACCTCGGTGGCGGGTTGACATATGCAAGGGTTAAGTGCTACATATGTCGTGTGATTGGAGATCCTCAGCTGAGTATAATCGATTCGAATCGCCGTACCTTCGCGGTTATGAAGACTTGGTCACTACCCTACACGTAGCATTCCACTAAAGATGATGGGTATTTGTCAAGAAATTGGCCAGTACAGGACCAGCGATTGAACTAGGGTAGAAAGAACTCTAGTTGCCGGTAATTGAACGTAACTTGACCAATAAAACTGGATTTTTAAGGATCCACTTTAGTAAGCATTTCTGCAAAACAGAGTCTTTGAGTATTGAGAAGCCTTACCTTGACTCCCTAAAAGCCAGCATACCCTTGAGAGTCTTTTCTTTAGTCGGGTAAGTCTTGCTGAGTAATTCCATACTCAGGGTTTATCCCTTCGTTGTTTTTAGGTGAGGAAGTAGCAGATTTCTGCTGCTTCTGTGCCAAGGTGGTTCCCAAAGAAGAAACACAAGACTGAAGTGCGGGAGGACTTGGTCCTCCATATAGATCTTTTACTTAAATCTTCTCGGGAGGAGTTTTTGCCTCCCTTGGTTGGTATAATATTACTACTCAGCACTCGCTCTTAGTTCTGGTCTGTAATAAAACAACTGGTGCTTGCTTTTAAATAAATGTGAATTATGTAATCGCTTCCGCAATTCTTTATCTCCGATGTTCTGTAATGTCTGCAAGACGGGTGAATCGTTCCTGGTAAGGTAAGGAAAGATACCGAACTTGTCAAGTAATTCAGGGGCATCTACAGGGTTGTCTGAAGTCCGTTGGACAAGGACAACTGTAGGTGGGCCTAATTACTTGGGAGGTTCTGTCATAGTATCGTTTCTTGAGAGGCTTAGTAGATCCCCTGCACTATCAGCTGATGAATCATACCTTCCCCACCATCTAGCATTTGATCGACAGAGCAATCATGACCGAGAAAAAGCGTTGAGAAATGAAGGACCAGAAGCGCAAGGTCAGTGGGCCATAGGCTAGGAGCAGCAGCCACCCCCGTTACTCAAGCAACCCACCCCTACAGTTCAAGCAAGGTCACCCTCAAGGATACCAACATCAGCATTAGCATTAGCATTCGCAGCAGTATCAGAGCAGTTCCCTAAGTAGCACCAGCAGTACCACCAGAACAACCAGGCACCTTGCCTTCTTGCCCAGCAACCAATCAGCGCAACCAAGCAGCTCCAGCGTAAGGAGGAGGCCGCAGATGTTTCCACTGTGGGGAACAAGGTCACTGGATGAATCATTGCCCAAAAAAAGCAGCTCAGCAGTAGTCAGCTCCTAATGCCCCTGCTAGACAGAATGCATCTGAGCAAGGAGCCGACAATCGTGGACAGCTCCATGCCCAGTATGAAAAAGTGAACCACCTGGAGGCCAACTGTTGAGGCCTTCCTCTTCCGAAGGTCCTCAAAAACGTAACTGACCATATGTTTCAGTATGACGTGGATCATTACTGAAAGTCGCCTAGAGGAGGTGAATAGGCGAAACCTGAAATTTATAAACTTAAACACACACTAAGGCTAGGGTTAGCGTTAGAATTAAATTCAAGTCCGAAAGATTGTTTCTCTTGCTAAGAGTTGCTCAAGGAATGCGGATGACGTATGGGAGCAAACTCAAATCAATACTAACAAGGAAACGTTAGAGAGAGGAAGAGGGCAAACAAATCAAATGGAAATTAACACAAGTGGACACAGTGATTTGTTTTACCGAGGTTCGGTTCCAAAGAACCTAGTCCCCGTTGAGGAGGCCACAAAGGTCGGGTCTATTTCAACCCTTTCCCTCTCTCTCAAACGGTCACTTAGACCGAGTTAGCCTTCTCCTTAACCAAACGGATCACTAAGACCCCACAAAGACCACCACATACTTAGGTGTCTATTACAAGCTTTACAAGCACTTAGAAAAAGAATGAGGAAGGAAGAAAGGCAATCCAAGCGACAAGAGCAACAAAGAACACAAATGATCCTCACACAAGCCCTTAAGCACTAGAGATGATTTTGGGAACTTGGAGTGATTGATTGCTTTGATTGTGTCTTGGAGTGTTGGACTTTGCTCTTGCAATGAATGAGAACTTTCAGAATGCTTGGATGGCTTTGAATGAGGTGGTTGGGGGTATTTATAGCCCTCAACCACTTCTTAGCCGTTGGTTGTTTTTGCTGTCGATGGGCTCATCGGACAGTCCGGTGGCGCACCGGACACTGCACTGTTCATTATCCGATGCACGCCACGTCAGCTATTTGTCGATGTTTCGAAACCCGGGGGGTCCCTGGATCGACGAGTGAATTGTCGCCGCGTGCCCCAGCCTAGATGGGTCGATGCGAGGCGGAACGCGAAGGGGGGAAAGGAAGCAGCCGGAGGGAGGCAGACGTGAGAGAGCGGATCCTGCGGCCTTCGTGTTAGCCTCGCGCCTGAGTCAGGTGCGCTTGCAGTAGGGGGATACAAGCGTCCACGCGGGAGTGGGAGCGAGCGGCCTTGCGCGAGCGCCGTCCCGTCCTTCTCCGCGCGGGCCAACCCTCTGTAAGAGGGCCCTGGTCCTTCCTTTTATAGGCGTAAGGAGAGGATCCAGGTGTACAATGGGGGGTGTAGCAGAGTGCTACGGGTCTAGCGGAGGAGAGCTAGCGCCCTAAGTACATGCCGTTGTTGCAGACGGAGAGGTTTTGGCACCCGGTTCGTGCGGTGTCGTGGCCGTCGGAGGAGCGCTGGAGCCTGGTGGAAGGACAGCTATCGGGGCTGTCGAGTCCTTGCTGACGTCCTCTTGCTTCCGTAAGGGGGCCGAGAGCCGCCGTCGTCATAGTGCGTGCGGGGCGCCATCATTGCCTATCTGGCGGAGCGAGCCAGATGGGACGCCGGTCTTGTTTCCCGTAGGCTGAGTAAGCTCGGGGTAGGGTAATGATGGCACCTCCTGTCGACGTGGTCGGTCCACGCCCTAGGTTGGGCGATGTGGAGGCTCCTCCGAGGTCGAGGTCGAGTCTGTCTTCCGTGGCCGTGGTCGAGTCCGAGCCCCTGGGTCGGGCGAGGCGGAGACCGTCGGCTGAGGCCAGGGCTGAGTCCGAGCCCTGGGGTCGGGCGAAGCGGAGTTCGTCGTCTTCTGGGGTTGAGCCCATGTCCGAGCCCTAGGGTCGGGTGAGGCAGAGTTCGCCGTCTTCCGGGGCTGAGCCCAAGTCCGAGCCCTGGGTCGGGCGGAGTGGAGTTCGTCGTCTTCCGGGGCTGAGCCCGAGTCCGAGCCCTGGGTCGGGCGGAGCGGAGTTCGCCGTCTTCCGGGGCTGAGCCCGAGTCCGAGCCCTGGGTCGAGCGGAGCGGAGTTCGCCGTCTTCCGGGGCTGAGCCCGAGTCCGAGCCCTGGGTCGGGCCGAGCGGAGTTCGCCGTCTTCTGGGGCTGAGCCCGAGTCCGAGCCCTAGGGTCGGGCGAGGCGGAGTTTCTTATGACGCCTGAGGCTGGCCTTGGCTGCTGTCAGACTCACTCTGTCAGGTGGCCCAGTAGTCGGAGCGGCGCAGGCGGCGCTGTCCTCTTGTCAGACCGGTCAGTAGAGCGGCAAAGTGACTGCGGTCACTTCGGCTCTGTCGACTGGAGGGCGTGCGTCAGGATAAAGGTGTCAGGCCACCTTTGCATTAAACGCCCCTGCGATTTGGTCGGTCGGCGTGGCGATGTGGCCAAGGTTGCTTCTCGGTGAAGACTGGGCCTTGGGCGAGCCGATAGTGTGCCCGTTGCTGGAGGGGGGTCCTCGGGCGAGACGTAGGTTCTTCGGGGTCGGCTTCCCTTGCCCGAGGCTAGGCTCGGGCGAGGCACGATCACGTCACTTGAATGGACCGATCCTTGACTTAATCGCACCCATCAGGCCTTTGCAGCTTTGTGCTGATGGGAGTTACCAGCTGAGATTTAGGGGTCTTGAGGGTACCCCTAATTATGGTCCCCGACAGTAGCCCCTGAGCCTCCAAGGGAGTACTAATACTTGCTTGGAGGCTTTTGCCGCACTTTTTTGCAAGGGGACCAGCCTTTTTCGGTTGCATTTTGTTCCGGTGGGTGCGCGCGAGCGCACCTGCCGGGTGTAGCCCCCGAGGCCTCGGAGGAGTAGTTTTACTCCTTCGAGGTCTTAGTGCGTTTCGCAATACTTCGGCTGGTCTAGTGGTTCCCTCATGCGAGCTGGCCATACCCCGAGTGCACGGTCGGGTCCCAAGTTCTCGGGCTGGTATGTTGACGCTGTCAACGGTTTGGCCGGAGCCGGGTTTGCGAGAGCAGCCCTCGAGCCTTTGCACAGGGCGAGAGGACGGTCAAGGACAGACTCGTCTTTTTTACATACGCCCCTGCGTCGCCTTTCCGCAAGGAGGAGGGGGGAAAGCGCCATGTTGCCCTCGGAGGGCGCCGAACATGGTGTTTCTGGTGAACTGCTGGCGGGTAATCCGAGCGGACATCCGTGCCCCATTTGTTAGGGGTCGGCTAGAGGCCCAGAGGTGCGCCCAAAAGTACCTGCGGGTGATCTGCCGGACCCGGTCCCCTGTCGACGGGGTCCGAGGGCTCGATGCCTCCCTCTGATGGGATTCCGTTACAAGATTGTTCCCGCTGGTCTCGGAAATGTCCTAGGGTACCTCGGGAGCGTAGCCCGAGCCTTGGTTATGTATCGAACGTACCCAGGGTCATCCCTCACTCTGTGTCTGAGGCGACTGTGAACCCTTCGAGGGCCAGCCTATGAACCCCTGATCAGTAGTGGGCGCAGAGCCCGAGTGGCCTGAGGCGGCCGTTGAACCCTTCGAGGGGCCGGCCATCGAACCTCTGACCAGTAGTGGGCGCAGAACCCAATCGATCTGAGGCGGCCATTGAACCCCTCCGAGGGGCCGGCCTTCGGACCTCTGATCAGTAGGGAGGCACGGAGCCTGTTTCCTTCACGGAGAAGGGTCCTTTTCGGGGTATCCCCCTTTCCCGGTCCCTGTTGTAAGAGAGAGAAAGAGGAAAAGGAAAAGGACACGAAATCGAATGACGCGACGTACCTTTTTTGACATGGTCATTATGGCGAAGGCGAAGCGTCGCTTGCTTCCTCTGCCAGAGACGCCGCCTGTCCCGCCGCGGAGTTAATGCGACGGGGCGAGCTGTTCGCGGGGTGGTCGTTGCGCGTGCGCGAGCCGTTCGAGGAACGGATCACGGGCGCGCCGTCTTCACGCCGTGAGGGAGGGCTCCCCCGCTGCCCCTGGATGGGACGTGAGCTTGGCTGACGACGTGACCGCTGCTTCTGCCCACCAGTCACCGCCATTACTGTCGGCCCAATTTTGACCGCATTTGATCGTCGCGCTTGGTTGGCACTACAGGGTTGCCTCGAGTCGCGGTATTGACTCCGCAGTCGAGGAGGCGCGGTAGTGGCGTGAGTGGCGGTGCAGTTGCTCACACGTAGCAACCGGCGCGCCGGTTGCATGACGCGTGGGCCTGGACCTCCATGCTGGGCTCGTTGGAGTCGAAGGGGCGCGCCCACTTGGCACGGTTGCATGCCGCCTGCTTGGTTGTCCGCCCTTTTGCCCGCTGGTCTGGGCAAAAGTGGAGGAGTGCTTGTAACCGCCGGGTGGTTGCATGCACCACGCGCGTGTGGCGGTTTGGCTTCTTCTCCCCTGGACCGGCTTGCATGACGTGTGGGACCCAGCCCTCGCGCCGTGGGGGGGGGAGAATCTTGGAGCGTGTCGGAGAAGACTCAACCCGCAACGGTTGAGGGCGCAAGTGGGGAGAGTCACCTTTAAAGGGGGGCGACCCCTTGGAGGGCAACCATGTCCTTCGTGCTCCCCTCATGCATCGTGCCTTTCCATCTTCCGAGCCCCCCGGATGGGGGACGCCCGCAGTCCTTCCGCCTTATCGTCGGAGGGACGCAACTTTGTGGAAGTTGGTACCTCTCAGCCATCGTTCGGCTTCAAGGATTTTCATCAGGCAGCCCAGCTGCATCGCCTCGCCGGTGATCACCCAAGATGGTGACCTCCAGCTTCTGGACGGGGAGAGGCAAGTCGGGCTGCAATCTTGGCTCCGCCCTCAGCTTCAAGGATGTTCATCATCCTTGCTGGGGCGGAGGCCGGGCTGAGCCGGAGCTCTACCTCCCGCGCGGGTTTGTGGGTCAGCCTCCCATTCAGCATCCAAGGGAGAGGGCGCTCACTTGCCCTGCGAGCGGGGCGGACTTCGACAACGCGGGGCCGGTCGACGGCGGGTGTCGCCAGCCCCAGCACGTTGGGCTCGCCGGCTTGGCTCCCGGTGCCCCCTCCCGCCGTGAGGGCGGTTGTCGCGCCGTGCGCACGGGTGGACCGCCCAAGACATCGCGCGCCACTAGAGCGGCGTTCGTGTTCTGGAGCTGTCCTGCCTTTGCAACGGTACGGGGCCTCCGCGCGGAGGTCGGTGCTCCGCTCGTCCGGGAGGATCCGAGTGGGGATCTGCTGATGGGCTGATGCTCCACTCGAAGGTGCCGAGGTGGATGCGGCCCGAGAAGTCCCCGTCGCCGGCGGGATCACTGCCACCATCCGTGCTCCGGGCCTCCGGCTCTTTGTACTTGTCCTCGCCCCTCGAGCATCGGCGCGGGCGAGGGCAAAGTCGCAGCGGCTTTCGCCCTGAGGCCATCGCTGCTGCCGTGGGGACAGAACCGGAGTTCCGTTCGTATTAGCACCTTGAATGCCGGTGTCTTGTTCAATGCGGCTGTCGAGGCCTGAACGTGTATGTATTTTTCGGCACGGAGTCGTGTTTTTTCTTCATTTCAAGCACTAAGGCTCGCCTTGTCGATTATCTGAACCGCTTCACCGAGCGTGAGGTTCCTCGTGCAAAGGTGACGAGTGAGGTATCCGTATCCCGGAGGAGTAGGAGTCCCTTGGCTCGGTCGGCCTTGCTGTCCAAGGCCCCTCTTGCTTAGTTAAAGGAACCCCTCGGCCGCCCTTCGATGAGCCGAAGCCGGAGGTAGCGGTGTCAGCATGGGCGGAGACAGAGTTGGCTTTGAAAAGGAGGTGTGGTTGGCCAGAGCCTGGCCGGGTCGTCCACTGGCAGAACCGACGCCGGAATTGAGCTGCCGAGGCCACAAGCCGAGCTCAAGTGTCGGTAACAGAATTGTTTGTGCGGGCGAGAGTTGCTTTTCACGGAAGGCGATGAGTGAGGTATCCGTATCCCGGAGGCGTAGGAATCCCTCGGCTCGGTCGGCCTTGCCGCTTACGCGCGCTCTTACTCGTCCATAGGGTTCTGTTACCGACGCAGTCGAGAAGGTCCGAAAAATCATTTCGGCAGAGGAGCTCTCGAGCATGAAGACTTGTTCGGTCCGTGGAGTCACTTATCCGAGCGCGAGTTACTTATCGCAGAAGGTGATGAGTGAGGTATCTGTATCCCGGAGGCATAGGAGTCCCTCGGCTCGGTCAGCCTTGGCTGCTTACGTGTACTCCGTCGTTTTCAGGATCCACTTTTGAAGTAGTCGAAGAGCACGAAAGGCATTCTGGCAGAAAAGATTTTTTTTCTTTTTTCGAGGAAAATTTTGACGCAGAGGGGGTTGCCCCCTTCTAGCCCCCGAGGGAGGGTCGGGCTTTGCCGAGGCAAGGCTGACCCTTCCTTGACGACCAGACTTGGTGTGTGAACGAGGTATACGAGCGACTTGAAAGCATCTTAAGGGTAGAAGCGACGTAGCTGTTGGATGTTCCAAGCGTTGCTGTAGACCTCGCCTTGGCTGTTGGCCAGCTTGTACGTCCCGGGCTTCAGGACCTTGGCGATGACGAACGGTCCTTCCCAGGGAGGCGTGAGTTTGTGCCGCCCTCGGGCGTCTTGTCGCAGCCGAAGCACCAGGTCGCCCACCTAGAGGTCTCGGGACCTAACCCCTCGGGTGTGGTAGCGTCGCAGGGACTGCTGATACCACGCCGAGTGTAGTAAGGCCACGTCCCGAGCCTCCTCCAGCTGGTCCAGTGAGTCTTCTCGGTTGGCTCGGTTGCTTTGGTCGGTGTAGGCCCTCGCCCTCAGGGAACCATATTCCAAGTCTGTGGGCAAGATGGCCTCGGCCCCATAGACTAGAAAGAACGGTGTGAAGCCCGTGGCTCGGCTCGGCGTTGTTCTCAGACTCCAGACCACCGAGGGGAGTTCCTTCATCCACCGCTTGGCGAACTTGTTGAGGTCGTTGTAGATCCGAGGCTTGAGTCCTTGCAGGATCATACCGTTAGCCCGCTCCACTTGCCCATTCGTCATGGGGTGAGCCACGGTAGCCCAGTTCACCCGGATGTGGTGATCCTCGCAGAAGTCCAGGAACTTTCTGCCGGTGAACTGGGTGCCGTTGTCGGTGATGATGGAGTTCGGGACCCCAAAGCGATGGATGATGTTGGTGAAGAACGCCGCCGCCTGTTCGGATCTGATGCTGTTTAGGGGTCGGACCTCGATCCACTTGGAGAATTTGTCGATGGCGACCAACAGGTGCGTGTCGCCCGCGGGTGCCTTCTGCAAGGGGCTAACGAGATCCAGACCCCACACAGCAAATGGCCAAGAGATGGGTATGGTCTGCAGAGCCAGAGCGGGCAGGTGGGTCTGCCTCGCGTAGAACTGACACCCTTCGCAGGTGCGGACAATCCTAGTAGCGTCGGCCACCGGCGGCGGCCAATAGAATCCTTGTCGGAAAGCGTTTCCAACGAGGGTTCGAGGTGCTGCGTGATGGCCGCAAGCCCCCGAGTGTATCTCTTGTAAGAGCTGCTGGCCTTCGGCGATGGAAATGCATCGCCGGAGGATGCCTGAGGGGCTGCGGTGGTAGAGCTCCTTCACATCTCCCAGCAAGACGAAATACTTGGCGCGCCGCGCCAACCGCCGGGCTTCGGCTTGGTCGAGGGGCAGCTCCCCTCAGTGGAGATATTGCAGGTACGGGGTCTGCCAACTTTGATTAGGCGTGACCTCGCTCGGTTCCCCTTCGACGCGCAGCGCCTCACCCTCTGGGGCCAAGGGTACCTCGGACCATGCCGAGGGTACCTCGGACTGGGCCGAGGGTACCTCGGACTGAGCCGAGGGTGCCTCGGGCTCGGGTGTGTCCTCAGTCTTGACGGAGGGTTGATGCAGGTCTCGGGAGAATATGTCCGGGGGAACTGTTTTTCGTCCCGAGGCTATTTTAGCCAGCTCGTCCGCAGTCTCGCCGTAGCGTCGGGCGATGTGGTTGAGCTCGAGCCCGTAGAAGTTGTCTTCCAGGCGCCGAACCTCATCGCAGTAGGCTTCCATCTTTGGGTCGCGGCAATGGGAGTTCTTCATGACTTGGTCGATGACAAGCTGCGAGTCACCGCGAGCGTCGAGGCGTCGGACCCCTAGCTCGATGGCGATTCGCAACCCGTTTACCAGAGCCTCGTACTCTGCCACATTGTTGGACGCCGGGAAGTGGAGGCGTAGCACGTAGCGTAGGTGCTTTCCGAGGGGCAAGACGAAGAGGAGGCCTGCGTCGGCCCCCGTCTTCATCAGCGACCCATCGAAAAATATGGTCCAGAGCTCCGGTTGGATCGGAGCCGTCGGGAGCTGGGTGTCGGCCCATTCAGCCACGAAGTCCGCCAAGACCTAGGACTTGATGGCCTTCTGAGGGGCAAACGAGTTCACCTCGCCCATGATCTCCACCGCCCACTTCGCAATTCTACCCGAGGCCTCTCGGGACTGGATGATCTCTCCCAGGGGGAAGGATGACACCACAGTCACCGGATGAGACTCGAAGTAGTGTCGCAACTTCCGCCGTGTCAGGATCACCGCGTACAGCAGCTTCTGGATTTGTGGGTAGCGGATCTTGGTCTCGGATAGTACCTCACTGATGAAGTAGACTGGCCTCTGGACGGGCAATGCGTGCCCTTCTTCTCGTCTCTCAACCACGATCGCGGCGCTAACCACCTGGGTGGTTGCGGCGACGTAGATCAAGAGGGCTTCTCCGGCTGCGGGGGGTGTGACACCCCAGGTGTCAGTTTCGTGTCACGTCGGGAGATTAATCCTAATCTCAGATGCTCCGTAAAAATTTCTATTTCTCGATCGTGCCTATCTCTGTTTATCAGGCTTTCTCTTGGAAGTTCACCGAATTCAGAGTCATTCGATCTCGAGAAACAATCCATTTTGGAGCGTGTTAAAACTTTTATCTCTCGGAACGAATGCAGACTCGAAGATCATTCTCGAATTATAAATCTCATCTGAAGTTCATTAAATCAAACTCTCGATGACTGTATCTGAACTGAGCCCGAATCCAATTCCTCGAACTTCGATCGATGTTTGACTATTTTTATTCGAGTCCGTACTCTTGAACGGAATACCCAATATGTCATCCTCTAATCAATTTTATCCGACTTGGCTAAATATCCCATGTTCGAACCGAACTCAAAACCCCGTATCGACGACAATTTTAAAATGTCCCGATCCGATTTCTCCGACTAAAAATCTCAGGACGATTTATTTCCGAATCACGCGTAGGGAATTATTTCCGAGCGAATTCAAGTCAAACTCTCGGCCGAATTAATTGCTCAATCGTCCGTTCGCCGAAATCTATTTCGCTCTGTTCTGTGTACAGATAAATTCCGCGGAAACATTTTATTCCAGAAAATGTTTAGCGCAACCCGATTCATATTTTGGGCCAAGCCCATTCCAGCCCGGCCCATTAGGCCCACTAAGAAACCCTAACCCTAGGGCTTCCTCTATATATAGGGGTGCTCACTTGGCAAATTTCCGATCCCACCCCTCAAAAAAATTTCAGCCGCCATTCTCTCTTCTCCCTGTCTTCTTCCACGCACAGCAGCCATGGCGCCCTCCTCCTTCCTGCTGCTCCATGGGCGCGAGCCCCTTCTTCTACCTCTGGTCGGCGGCGAGCAGCAGCCCCACCTCCCTGCGCCCTTCTCCCCCATGGGCTGCTTCTCCAGCTCGTCCCCCTCTCCTCCCCTCTGTTTTCTTGTGCGCGCGCAGAAGCTTCCAGGGAGCAGCCGACTCCACCTTTCCCCTGCGCCCTCTCTCCATGGCGAGCAGCAAGCTGAGCGCCCCTTGCTGTTCTCTTTGATGTCCTTTGGCTGCTCGACAAGATGCGCAGCCAACCACGCACTGCAGTAGCCGCTGCACCCTTCCCCTTTTCGCCGCTACGGTGCGCAGCCCCGTCTCTTCCCCTCAACGCAGCAGATCGGACAGCTCCTCTGCTCCTCCTTTCATCGCCGTCAAATATTTTTGGGGCTCGATTCGGCGCGCTGTCCATCTGTGTTGCCTCGCTGCACACCCGGCGCGCTGTGCCTTGCCATCCCGCTTTTGCAGCCATCGTGGGTGCACGCGCAGCACCGCACCTCACGGTTGCATATTCCGCTACACGCGTGCCAGGCGTTCGGCGAAATGTCTAGGTGGGGTGCTGCGCAGCGAACCGCACGCCGTGGTGCCCACCGGGTGCTTGCTGCTTTTGCGCAGCCCCGCGCGTCATCGTTGAAACCCGTGGTGAGAAAACCCTCGCTGCCATTGCTGCTTTTATATTTTTATTTTGTGCTCGGTAAAACTGTTGAACGGTTGTGTGTGTGTGTCTAATCGCAGCTAGCCGTCAATGCCAGTCGTCGCGCACGCGTGTTCGATACAAGACCGGTCGGGTGAACCACATGCATGCCCAACTCAGATCTGATTCCGTTCAGGTTGATTGATTTATAGTTTACAATACGTATGTTTTGGTTGATGGTAGGCAGTGCATGTATGTGTGGATGTGTATAAAATGTTTCGGTTATACGCTTTGGTAGGATCGCGTTTGCGATTGGAGAACAAGAGGTTGTTCGATGCGTGCGATTTGTAGTTTGTCTAATTATGGTTTGGTCGATGTGGTGTACATGGATGTTTAATTATGTGTGGGTATAAAATGTTTGGGTTATATGCCGTGGCAAGGTCGCATTCACGTTTTGGTAAACACGTGTGTCGTGCTTGTTTTATGTGATGAGTAAGTTTGGAAATATATATGATGCGAGGATTTAATTAGGACATTTATGCACGTGTGTGCTGTGGTGTATTGTAGTAGTGGTGGCGTAAGATATTGATTGAGGCGTGCGGGTATATGCCGTGATATGGTTATACTCGCAACGGGAGAAGATGTATGTATTGTGACATGACGCTTAGGTCGCTATTATATAATCGTGTGAAGGATGCTCGTGATGGTTATGTGATTAAGGAGTGATGTAGTGGCAGGCGAGAAGTAAGTTTAAATTTTCAAACGATTAGTGGATAGTATCTCGATATTGTCATGAATTTTTGTTGTATGGCAATGTGATGCTTCGCTTTGTCAATCATCACATTCCATGCCCCTTCGGATAAATAAATGTCTTGTTGATCGATTAGAGGTCTTATACGAGTGTTATCGCAGCCCAATAATTATTGGAGGCAAGTAGTGTTCACAAGTCGGTCCTTGTTAAAATTGAAAAACAATCCGCTAAGATATACACATAAGTGCTTTAGGTCCTTTAATAGCAAATGTAAGTCTTATGGAGTTTTACGCCATATGTAAATGCATCTATGTTAGACCCCAACAGTGTGCTATTTTGGGTGACTGGTGTGTTAACTAATTTGAGTTGAGAAAAGGGTGAAGAGAAACTAATTAATCTGCTCCAACACATATTTTAGAGTTGCGATGTCTAAAATGGGTTGAATGAACTTGAGATGTATTGTAATAGCTGTGTGTCGTGCCGGTCATCCAAAAATGGCGAAAGGTGGTGTGTGATGGTAATTGGAAAATAGTCACGTCATTACCCAACTCATGTCAGGTAGGAGTCGATTGCGTTAAGTGATTGTTATATACATGATTGTGTCTCGGATTTCGATAATAATAGACTAGCCGACGTGTGTGATGTATAGTGGCCTATGTTGTTGCGCTAGTTAGCCGAATTAATAGATGTGTTTGGGTAAGGTCGTAGTCACGGTGATTTGCTTTTGAAGTCTGAATGCGCATGATTATGGTCGTGGATGAAGCTTAGTAGTGCTCATGGGAGGTCTAAGTTAAAATGCAAGTTATTGGGTGAAAAGCGCTTCGATGTTGATTTTCGTGGAGAACGCGTGGTTAATTGAGTATGGTAAATCTAGCGCACAAAATGACTTGGATAAAATTTATGAGTCAACTTGATGGTCCTAATTTGACTAATTTAACTCTAATCAACGGTGAAGTGTTAGAATAATTTAAGCCTCTAGAACACGACTAATTCTGGAATTATAGAGAAGCTGAAAGTTAACGATTGCTGTTTTGGACTGCACACACTGTTTTCATTGTGCTGTTTGTTTGATGAATTAAATTATGTTTTCTGTAGAAAAGGTGTATAAAAGAGTTGTAGATAACCTTATTATCTTGCTGGTACTAAAATTTAACAGCCCAAAACCTGATCGTTTAAGAGTTGTGCTTTTCACAAGTCCAGCACCTGAATCTGTCGAATTTCTGAACAGATTTCAGAAATTGCAATGGTTGATTAAGTTAATGTTGAAATCAATTATTGGTGTTCACAAGAAAGTTGTAGACAACTCTATTATCTTACTTGTGCTAAAATTTGACAGCCACAGGTCTGATAGTTTAGGAGTTATGTATTTTACAAATTCGGTAACTGAATCTGTCCAAATTCTGTACAGATTTCAGAAACTGCATTGTTTGCTCAATTTAATGTTGCAATCTGTTCATAGTCATTATAAGGAAGTTGTAGATGCTTTTCTGATCTTGCTTATGTTAAAATTTCATAACTAAAGGCCTGACGGTTTCAAAGTTATGAAATTTACGAACTGATCGCTGTGTTCTGTCCTCTGTCAGAACAGATTTCGAAAACTGTGTTGTTTGACTTAGTTAAACATTGAATCACTTCTTGGTGATTATAAAAGATATGTAGTGCTTTTTCTGAGCTTTCCAAAAAGTCTTGGATCACTCTTTTTGGTGGTCTGAAGCTTATGTTATGAATGTTACAATTATGAAGACTGAATCTGTCCAGTTCTGGACAGCAAGGTCTTTTAGTGATATTTACGCTTAGTTAAATATTGAATCACCCTGTGATGTTTATAAATAATTTGTAGAACATTTAATTAGCTTTTCAGAAAGTCTAGGATCACTTTGTTTGGATGTCTGAATGTTCAGTTGTGAATTTTTGAAGTTGCTAGCCTGAATCTGTCCAAATCTGGACAGCGCTGTGTATTAGCACGTTTTGACCTTGCTAAGTGCTGAATCATGTTATAATGACAATACCAAAGTTGTAGAGAACTTTTTAAGCTTTCCAGAAAATCTTAGTTTGCTATTTTTGGATTAATATTTGAAGAGATATGATTAAAACTAGTAAGTGTTGTATTGCTGTCTAAAAATCTGCACGTGCTCAAATGAATGTTTAGTTCACCATTTTGGCTAAAAATGCTTAGTTAGCACTTAACAAATATATACTTGTGATGGCTAAACTTAGGTTAACATGTGTTCCATGATTGATGCGCTTGCTTGCTGTAGTTGGTTATGGATAGAAGTTTTATAGTTATTGATGTCTATGTCCTGTTTAAACTTCCGTTGTCTTGATTGCTTTCGCGCGATCAATAAGAGAACTAATGAAAAGCCGTATCCAAATAAATAAGATACGCGTACTTGTAATGTCGTAGTTGCGTCGCGTGAATAAATAAAACATTGTTGTCCTTTTAATGGTGTTAATGTTGATCGCCGAGAACGTATAGATAACTAGTGCTAGCGTATGGTTGTTTACGGTGTCTTCTCATTTAATGTTTAGTTCACCGCTGTGTCGTTGTATATCTTGTGCTACTTTCATTATATTCATACATGTGCATCCTGCATCTCATTTAGGACCGAGAGATGATGATCGAGCTAGTGATGTGGTGCCAACCACAAGACGCAGTTGGTGGACGACCTGAAGAATGGACTTAGCCAGTGGATGCTCGCCAAGCGAGTACCTCCCCCAGCAAACACTATCTAAGTGTCAAATTAAAGGCAAGCCCCGGTTTATGCATAACCGTTATATATGCTATTTTACTGCACTTAATGTTTGTAGGCTTGTACTGTGCACTTAAGTGTAGGAGTTGTTTGAAACCCTAGTTGCATGATCTCAGGAACCCCATTGAGATGAATACTAGTATGCTAAGTCGAGTAGCTGCTTTATTAAGTAGGATCTCGGTAGAAGTCGAGTGATTTTTCTAGCACTCGCGCGAGGTCAGGAATTGGCTGTATCCACTTTCTTATCATATTGATGTTGGTTTGTGGGCAACAATCCATGGGGATTGGTTGTCTACGGGATAAGAATTGGAATAAGGATTAAGGTGTGGTACCGTGAGTCAAGCGTTTGAACGTACTAAACACATACCGAGAAATATGGTAAATCGGTAAGCCTAGTACCTGAGTGAACCTGCCCGCAGATTGCCCTCCTCACGCGACCTGAGACGAGGTCTCCCATTCCGGTTATGGTGGGTACAAGTGCGGTCACTGCACGACGGCCAGTCGGGGTCAGTGAGGCATTGTACGCCAAGGCGGTGAGCCCCTTTCTGTTGCCAGGGAATCAATGGGGACGGTTGATATGTGTGGGGACGGAGTGCCCCTGCATGTCGTGTGTTTAGGTTTACCTTGCAAGGTTTAAAAACTCGATTCGAATCGTCTGCTTCTCGCAGCTAATGAGACTGCTTGATCCATGCTGCTACATTGAGTAACAAGTGGAACTGTGTTGAGATGATACAAGCTGTTGATTGCTAAAAATGCTTGCTACTATGTATGAGTAGATAGTACACTTTTAGCCTTAAGAGAGTCACACTTAATTTTGACAAAGTTAAAATCTTGATTTAGAAACTCAGCTAGTGCTTTTGGCAAACCAAACCCCTCAGCCAAACAGCTGCATGTCTAGAGGTAGAGGAGTAGACTCCTCACACCGGGTAAGTCTAGCTGAGTATTAGTATACTCAGCCTTGCTTGTGGCATAATTTTTGCAGGTACCCCTTAGGGTGATTGGTTGCTAGTGTGACTTGGCCTTCATCCCTGCCACCGGGATAGACGGTCGAGTGGGTTACTGCTTCCGTAGGAGGGGACCAGGAGGAGTAGCGTGGTCAGGCTTCGCCATGTTACTCGGTTTTCTCCGTTAGTTATTTCCGCTGCATTAAAATTTATGATTATTATTTCTGAAACTCCGATAATGTAATCACTATTGATACTTAATAAATTTGTGGTATTATGTTTTATTGTATTTCTCTGTACCTCACCTTCGAGTGAGCTAGTGGTATTCGATCCTGGATAAGTGGCCTCGTCGGACTAGATCCGAGGGACTGACGATTTATTCCTATTTAAGTGTGGTCTAGCCTTTAAGGTGGGACTTAGGCACTTAAGTTGGAATAATTCGGGCGGTTCCGCCACAGGGGGCACCAAGATGGGCGCGTTTGTGAGGAGCGCCTTCAGGTTCCCGAGGGCTTCCTCGGCCTCGGGAGTCCAAGCGAAGCACTCAGCTTTCCTTAAGAGGCGGTACAGAGGCAGACCTCTTTCGCCGAGGCGGGAGATGAAGCGGCTCAGAGCCGCGAGACATCCCATGACCCTCTGTACGCCTTTCAAGTCCTTGATTGGCCCCATGCTGGTGATGGCTGCAATCTTCTCCGGGTTGGCTTCGATGCCCCGCTCGGAGACGATGAACCCCAAGAGCATGCCTCGGGGGACCCCGAAGACACACTTTTCGGGATTAAGCTTCACGCCTTTCGCCTTGAGACATCGGAATGTCGCTTCAAGGTCGGAAAGGAGGTCGGAGGCCTTCCTCGTCTTGACTACGATGTCATCGACGTAGGCCTCGACCATTCGGCCGATGTGTTCGCCAAACACATGGTTCATGCATCGCTGGTACGTTGCCCCCGCATTCCTCAAATCAAACGGCATTGTAATATAACAGTACATGCCGAAGGGTGTGATGAATGAAGTCGCGAGCTGGTCGGACTCTTTCATCCTGATCTGGTGATACCCTGAGTAGGCATCGAGGAAAGACAGGGTTTCGCACCCAGCAGTGGAATCCACGATCTGATCGATGCGAGGCAGAGGGTAGGGAACTTTCGGACATGCTTTGTTTAGACCAGTGTAGTCTACACACATCCGCCATTTCCCCCCCTTTCTTTCTCACGAGCACAGGGTTGGCAAGCCATTCGGGATGGAATACCTCTTTGATGAACCTTGCCGCCAGTAGCTTGTGGATCTCCTCGCCTATGGCCCTGCGCTTTTCTTCGTCGAATCGGCGCAGAGGTTGCTTCACGGGTCGGGCCCCAGCTCGAATATCCAGAGAGTGCTCGGCGACTTCCCTCGGTATGCCGGGCATGTCCGAGGGACTCCACGCGAAAACGTCGGCGTTTGCGCGGAGAAAGTCGATGAGCATTGCTTCCTATTTGGGGTCGAGCTCGGAACCGATCCGGATCTGCTTGGAGGCGTCGTTGCAGGGGTCAAGAGGGACGGACTTGACCGTCTCCGCTGGCTCGAAGTTGCCGGCGTGGCGCTTCACGTTGGGCGCCTCCCTAGAGAGGCTCTCCAGGTTGGCGATGAGGGCCTCAGACTCGGCGAGGGCCTCGGCGTACTCCACGCACTCCACGTCGCATTCGTACACGTGTCGGTACGTGGGCCCGACGGTGATGACCCCGTTGGGGCCCGACATCTTGAGCTTGAGGTAGGTGTAGTTGGGGACGGCCATGAACTTGGCGTAGCATGGCCTCCCAAGCACTGTGTGGTAGGTTCCTCGAAACCCAACCACCTCGAACGTGAGGGTCTCCTTTCAAAAGTTGGAGGGCGTCCCGAAGCAGACGGGTTGGTCGAGTTGTCCGAGGGGTTGAACACGCTTCCCGGGGACGATCCCGTGGAAAGGCGCAGCGCCCGTTCGGACCGAGGACAGATCGATCCGCAGAAGCCCGAGGGTCTCGGCGTAGATGATGTTGAGGCTGCTGCCTCCGTCCATGAGGACCTTGGTGAGCCTGATGTTGCCAATGATGGGGTCGACAACGAGAGGGTATCTCCCCAGGCTCGGCACGTAGTCTGGATGGTCGACCTGGTCGAAGGTGATGGGCTTGTCGGACCAGTCTAGGTAGACTGGCGCCGCCACCTTTACCGAGCAGACCTCCCGACGCTCTTGCTTGCGGTGCCGAGCCGAGGCGTTCACCACTTGCCCGCCGTAGATCATGAAGCAGTCGCGGACCTCGGGGAACCCTCCTGCCTTGTGATCTTCCTCCTTTGCGTCGTCGAGGGCCTTGCCACCCTCCGCGGGTGGCCCGGCCTTGTGGAAGTGTCGTCGAAGCATGGCACACTCCTCAAGGGTGTGCTTGACGGGCCCCTGATGATAGGGGCACGGCTCCTTGAGCATCTTGTCGAAGAGGTTGGCACCTCCGGGAGGCTTCCAAGGGTTCTTGTACTCGGCGGCGGCGACAAGGTCCGCGTCGGCGGCGTCGCGTTTCGCTTGCGACTTCTTCTTGCCTTTCTTCTTGGCGCCGCGCTAAGTTGACGCCTCGGGAGCATCTTCCGGTGGGCGGCCCTGGGCTGCTTGTCCTTCCGGAAAATGGCCTCAACCGCCTCCTGGCCAGAGGCGAACTTGGTGGCGATGTCCATCAGCTCGCTCGCCCTAGTGGGGGTCTTGCGACCCAGCTTGCTCACCAGGTCGCGGCAGGTGGTGCCGGCGAGGAACGCGCCGATGACATCTGAATCGGTGACGTTGGGCAGCTCTGTGCGCTGCTTCGAGAATCGCCGGATGTAGTCCCGGAGAGACTCTCCCGGCTGCTGGCGGCAGCTTCGGAGATCCCAGGAGTTCCCAGGGCGCACGTACGTGCCCTGGAAATTGCCGGCGAAGGCTTGGACTAGGTCGTCCCAGTTGGAGATCTGCCCCGGGGGCAGGTGCTCAAGCCAGGCTCAAGCGGTGTCGGAGAGGAACAGGGGGAGGTTGCGGATGATGAGGTTGTCATCGTCCGTTCCACCCAGTTGGCAGGCCAGCCGATAGTCCGCGAGCCACAGTTCCGGTTTCGTCTCCCCCGAGTACTTTGTGATAGTAGTCGGGGTTCGGAACCGGGTCGGGAATGGTGCCCGTCGTATGGCGCGGCTGAAAGCCTGCGGACCGGGTGGTTCAGGCGAAGGACTCCGATCCTCCCCGCTGTTGTAGCGTCCCCCACGCCTGGGGTGGTAGCCTCGGCGCGCCCTGTCGTCGAGGTGGGCCCGACGGCTGTGATGATGGCGCTCGTTGCCGAGGCGACTCGGGGCCGCAGGCGCTGTGTTGCGCTTGCGCCCGGAGTGGACCGAGGCTTCCCGCATGAATCGGGAAGTCACGGCGTGATGTTCCGAGGGGAACCCCTACCTTCGGGAGGCAGAGCTTTCGGCCCGTCGGACCGCGGCGGCCTCCAGGAGATTCTTGAGCTCTCCCTGGATACGTCGCCCCTCGGTGGTTGATGGCTCCAGCATCGCGCGGAGGAGTAATGCCGCTGCAGCCAGGTTCCGGCCGACTCCACTGGAATCCGGCGGTGGCCTCACCCTGACGTCGTCGGCGATGCGGTGCTAGATGTCCTGTGGGAGATGACGCGCTTCTCCGGCCGAGGGTTGGATCGCCCATTCCTGCCCGATGTCCCGGCAGATCGGCACAAGCGTTCCTGCTCCCTCGTCGAGCCTAGCCTGCCTCTCGCGGATTTGCTCGAGCTGTGGGTCAGGACCCCCCACCGGGACGGGGACCACAGCTAGCTCCCGAAGGATGTCAACGCGAGGCACGGGCCTAGGGGGATCACTGTTTTCCGGCATACCAAGATGGTTGCCTTCGCCGGGACCCCCTAAATCGACGTGGAAACATTCACGACTTGGGCCACGGTCCTCATTGTCGAAGCCGCGGCTGCCGTCGGAACAATCGGAAAGGCAGTAGTCACATGCGGTCATGAAGTCCCGCATGGCGCTGGGGTTACCAAGTCCGGAGAAATCCCAACAGAGGTCGGGCTCGCCATCTTCCTCGGAGCCCGAGGGCTCGTAGGTCGAGTCGGCCGTCAGTCGGTCCCAGGGTGACCGTACACGATACCCCAGAGGGTTTGGACTCGCCTCTAAGAGTGTGCTCACCGAAGCGGAGTTGCTTGGTGGGTCAAGGCCAAATCCAAAAGACGCGAGATGGGAATCGGTCGGTACCTTTCGGTCGACGGTCGGTGACGAGGTCGCGTCTGGGACTGACTGCACCGTTGTCTCAGGTACGAGGGTGACACCCAGCAAATCCTTCGCGAGCGTGCTAGCGTCGTGCGTTTGCTTGGGATTGGCGTGTTGCGGGGAGGCGGCGCTCGTCTTCGTCTCAGACGCGAGATCGATGCCCGACGCGCCCTCCGTTGGGGCGCCGGCGCCGTCGACTCGCTCGACAGCCAACGAGGTGCCGCTTCCCGCTTGGCCTTGGTTGCCCCGCCTCATCCTCCGTCGACGGGGGAGGGGACAGGACAAGCCCGAATGTCGTCCTTCCACCACGTGGGGAAGGCGTCGTCGATTTCCCCGCCAGTGAGCGGGTTGTCGACCGCCATTGTCGCTGTCGCGCGACGGGGGAAGGAGTATCATGTCGTAGCTGCCGTCGAGGGACATGAACTAAAGATTCCCGAAACAGAGCACCGTCCCGGGCTGGAAAGGTTGCTGGAGACTGCCCATCTGGAGCTTGACGGGAAGCTGTTCATCAACACACAGCAGGCCCCTACCTGGTGCGCCAACTGTCGGTGTTTCAAAACCCGGGGGGTCCCTGGACCGACGAGTGAATTGTCGCCGCGTGCCCCAACCCAGATGGGTCGACGCGAGGTGGAACGCGAAGGGGGGAAAGGAAGCAGCCGGAGGGAGGCAGACGTGAGAGAGCGGATCCCGCGGCCTTCGTGTTAGCCCCGCGCCTGAGTCGGGTGCGCTTGCAGTAGGGGGATACAAGCGTCCACGCGGGAGTGGGGGCAAGCGGCCTTGCGCGAGCGCCGTCCCGTCCTTCTCCGCGCGGGCCAACCCTCTGTAAGAGGGCCCTGGTCCTTCCTTTTATAGGCGTAAGGAGAGGATCTAGGTGTACAATGGGGGGTGTAGCAGAGTGCTACGTGTCTAGCGGAGGAGAGCTAGCGCCCTAAGTACATGTCGTTGTGGCAGCCGGAGAGGTTTTGGCACCCGGTTCGTGCGGTGTCGTGGCCGTCGGAGGAGCGCTGGAGCCTGGCGGAAGGACAGCTGTCGGGGCTGTCGAGTCCTTGCTGACGTCCTCTTGCTTCCGTAAGGGGGCCGAGAGCCGCCGTCGTCATAGTGCGTGCGGGGCGCCATCATTGCCTATCTAGCGGAACAAGCCAGATGGGACACCGGTCTTGTTTCCCGTAGCCTGAGTAAGCTCGGGGTAGGGTAATGATGGCGCCTCCTGTCGACGTGGTCGGTCCGCGCCCTAGGTTGGGCGATGTGGAGGCTCCTCCGAGGTCGAGGTCGAGTCTGTCTTCCGTGGCCGTGGTCGAGTCCGAGCCCCTAGGTCGGACGAGGTGGAGACCATCGGCTGAGGCCAGGGCTGAGTCCGAGCCCTGGGGTTGGGCGAAGCGGAGTTCGTCGTCTTCTGGGGTTGAGCCCATGTCCGAGCCCTGGGGTCGGGCGAGGCGGAGTTCGCCGTCTTCCGGGGCTGAGCCCAAGTCCGAGCCCTGGGTCGGGCGGAGCGGAGTTCGTCGTCTTCCGGGGCTGAGCCCGAGTCCGAGCCCTGGGTCGGGCGGAGCGGAGTTCACCGTCTTCCGGGGCTGAGCCCGAGTCCGAGCCCTGGGTCGGGCGGAGCGGAGTTCGCCGTCTTCCGGGGCTGAGCCCGAGTCCGAGCCCTGGGTCGGGCGGAGTGGAGTTCGCCGTCTTCCGGGGCTGAGCCCGAGTCCGAGCCCTAGGGTCGGGCGAGGCGGAGTTTCTTATGACGCCTGAGGTCGGCCTTGGCTGCTGTCAGACTCACTCTGTCAGGTGGCCCAGCAGTCGGAGCGGCGCAGGCGGCGCTGTCCTCTTGTCAGACCGGTCAGTAGAGCGGCGAAGTGACTGCGGTCACTTCGGCTCTGTCGACTGGAGGGCGTGCGTCAGGATAAAGGTGTCAGGCCACCTTTGCATTAAACGCCCCTGCGATTTGGTCGGTCGGCATGGCGATGTGGCCAAGGTTGCTTCTCGGTGAAGACTGGGCCTCGGGCGAGCCGATAGTGTGCCCGTTGCTGGAGGGGGGTCCTCGGGCGAGACGTAGGTTCTTCGGGGTCGGCTTCCCTTGCCCGAGGCTAGGCTCGGGTGAGGCACGATCATGTCCCTTGAATGGACCGATCCTTGACTTAATCGCACCCATCAAGCCTTTGCAGCTTTGTGCTGATGGGAGTTACCAGCTGAGATTTAGGGGTCTTGAGGGTACCCCTAATTATGGTCCCCGACACTATTCGTTAGTGTTTGGAGCAGTTGACAGTTGGCATCTTCTGTCTTCAAGCGTCACCAGACAGTCCGGTGACCTCTGACTTTGCTGCTCTGACTCTATGCGGCACTGTTCATCACTGTTCATCTGTGCAGTCGACCGTTGGCACGCAGGGAGCCGTTGCTCCGCTGGCTCACCGGACAGTCCGGTGCACACCAGACAGTCTGGTGAATTATAGCGGAGGGTGCCCATGGAATTCCCGAGAGTGGCATGTTCGTTGGGCGTTTGGCTTGGTGTACCGAACAGTGTCCGGTGCACACCGGACATTGTCCCGTGCGCCGTTTTTTAGCACACTCTCAAGTCTTGCTCCAAATTTTGTTTGTATCCCCAACTGAATTTCTTTCTTGGTTTATGTTGAACCTTATGCACCTGAGATAAATAATATCTAGATAAACTAGTTAGTCCACGTGGTTTGTGTTGGACGTCAGCCACCAAAATCGATTATAGAAAATGATTAAGTCCATTTCCCTTTCAATCTCCCCATTTTTGGTGATTGATGCCAACACTAACCAAACAAAATAAGGAGTGTAGAAATGTAACTAGTTTGTAATTGAGATAGATGTGCATAGGTTACTTGGAATTAAACCAATGAAAGGCTTTATACATATGTCTTGGAATGAATGGATTGTTTTTCTCTTATTTAACATTTTGGATCACATTTGCTCCACTTATTTTTTTTGCAAATCTTTTGGAAAAATCTTTTCGAAGTCTTTTGCAAATAGTCATAGGTATAGGAATATGATTGCAAGAAGCATTTTTGAGATTTGAAATTCCTCCCCCTGTTTCAAATGCTTTTCCTTTGACTAAATAAAAGCTCCCCCTGAAGAAATTCTCCCCTTAGCTTTCAAGAGGGTTTTTGAAATGATTTTCCCTTTTTGAAATAGATACCAAATAATATTATACCAATTGAAATTCCTCATACTATCTTGATATTTTTGAAACTAAATAAGATATCAATTGAAAATCCATTTTCAGGCTAACTCAAATACCAATTGAAATAAACTTTTTGTGAAAATTTTTGAAAATATGTTGGTGCGGTCCTTTTGCTTTGGGCTTAATACTTTCTCCCCCTTTGGCATTAATCGCCAAAAATGGAGAACTTGAGAGGCCTTTTCACACTTTCTCCCCCTTTAGGGCCTAATACTTTCTCTCGAATGGTAAAACAAAAATGAGTGAAGGGTCATACCAATAGAGAGTTACATGAGTAACGGCAAGGAGTAAATGATACCGTCAGAGTTGGAGTGGAAGCCTTGTCTTTGCCGTATACTCCATTTTCCTTTCAATCTAAGACTAAGGATAGAAATATACTTGAAAGCACATTAGTCTTAGCCTTGGAACAAGAAGAATAAGAAATATGCATTTGTACCAAATGAAAGAGACATGATCAAAGGTATATGAATTTGCTATGTGTGCAATGTTTCAATCAAAGTTCCAAGAATCAAGTATATTTATCTCATTCCTAAGTTTGCTAAAAGTCTTCTCATCTAGTGGCTTGGTAAAGATATCGGCTAATTGGTTGTGGGTATTAACATAAGCAATTTCGATATCCCCTTTTGTTGGTGATCTCTTAAAAAGCGATACCGGATGTCTATGTGCTTAGTGCGGCTGTGTTCAACGGGATTATCTGCCATGCGGATTGCACTCTCATTATCACATAGGAGAGGGACTTTGCTCAATTTGTAGCCATAGTCCCTAAGGGTTTGCCTCGTCCAAAGTAACACAACAATGGCCTGCGGCAATGTACTCGGCTTCGGCAGTGGAAAGAGCTATTGAATTTTGTTTCTTTGAAGCTCAAGACACTAGGGATCTTCCTAGAAACTGACAAGTCCCTGATGTGCGCTTCCTGTCAATTTTACACCCTGCATAATCGGCATCGGAATATCCCATTAAATCAAAGGTAGATCCCTTGGGGTACCAAAGCCCAAACCTAGGAGTGTAAACTAAATATCTCATGATTCTTTTCATGGCCCTAAGGTGAACTTCCTTAGGATTTGCCTGGAACCTTGCACACATGCATACAGAAAGCATAATGTCCAGTCAAGATGCACATAAATAGAGTAAAGAACCTATCGACTGATATACCTTTTGATCTACGGATTTACCTCCCGTGTCGAGGTCGAGATACCCATTGGTTCCCATGGGTGTCTTAATGGGTTTGTCATTCTTCATTCCAAACTTCTTGAGTATGTCTTGAATGTACTTAGTTTGGCTGATGAAGGTGCCCTCTTGGAGTTGCTTGATTTGGAATCTAAGAAAATACTTCAACTCCCCCATCATTGACATCTCGAATTTCTGTATCATAATCCTACTAAACTCTTCACAAGAGGATTTGTTAGTAGACCCAAATATAATATCATCAATATAAATTTGGCATATAAACAAGTCTTTTACAATTGTTTTAGTGAAGAGAGTAGGATCGGCTTTACCGACTTTGAAGCCATTAGTGATAAGAAAGTCTCTCAGGCATTCATACCATGCTCTTGGGGCTTGCTTGAGCCCATAAAGCGCCTTTGAGAGCTTATACACATGGTTAGGATACTCACTATCTTCAAAGCTAGGAGGTTGCTCAACATATACCTCTTCCTTGATAGGGCCACTGAGGAAGGCACTCTTTACGTCCATTTGATAAAGCATGAAGCCATGGTAAGTAGCATAGGCAAGTAATATACGAATTGACTCAAGCCTAGCTACGGGTGCATAGGTTTCATCGAAATCCAAACCTTCAACTTGTGAATACCCTTCGGCAACAAGTCAGGCTTTGTTCCTTGTCACCACACCATGCTCATCTTGCTTGTTGCGAAATACCCACTTGGTACCTACAACATTTTGGTTAGGACGTGGAACTAAATGTCATACCTCATTCCTTGTGAAGTTGTTGAACTCCTCTTGCATTGCCACCACCCAATCTGGATCTCTTAGTGCATCCTCTATCCTGTATGGCTCAATAGAGGACACAAAAGAGTAATGTTCATAGAAATGTTCAACTCGAGATCTAGTGGTTACTCCCTTGTGAATGTCACCGAGTAAGGAGTTGACGGGGTGATCTCTTTGAATTGGTTGGTGGACTTTTGGGTGTGGCGGTCTTTGATCCCTAATTTCTTGATCATCTTCCTTATCTTGATCATCTTCATCTCCCCTTAATCAATGTCCTCCTCTTGAGGTGGCTCATCGTCTTGATCTTCTTCTTCTTCTTGAGCCTGATCCTCATCTTGAGTTGGTGGAGATGCTTGCATGGAAGATGATGGTTGATCTTGTGCTTGTGGAGGCTCTTCAGAATCCTTAGGACACACATCCTCAATGGACATATTCCTTAGTGAGATGCACGGAGCCTCTTCATCATCTAATTCATCAAGATCAACTTGCTCCACTTGGGAGCCAATAGTCTCATCAAAGGCAATGTCACAAGAAACTTCAACTAATCCAGTGGACTTGTGTCACACCCAGTTTTGCAAGGCAAACCGAATGCGAACCATGTATGTGCCAGGATCAGAAACTCACGTACACAGCGATTACATAATTGGACATCATCACACATTGCTCAAAGTAAATAGCGGAAAGGTACTTTAATTACATCAAGATGGCAAAGACATCCATAGAGTTTAATACATAACCATTGTCTTTAACATTAATATCGAAGTGCGGAAAACAAAATGTAGAAGATAAGCCTACACAGGCAGCTGACTGGGGGTTTGCCACTAAGAAAAACTAGAACTCGTCGTAGTCCTGGAACTCCTCAAAGTCCTCCATGTTGCCAGCATCACCTCCTGAGCACTGAGTACAATGGGGACAACCTAGGGTGGGGGTGGTTTATAAAGCAAGGGTGAGTACACATCAACGTACTCAGCAAATGTCCCGTGTGGCTAAGTGGACTAGCTGTATGTGGGGCTGAGGTTAAGCAGCTGCTTTTAATTGGTCAAACATTTATTACTATTAGTAGGGCCAAGTTTTAGTAATGAACCCATTTATTACACAAAGGCACTCCCTCCAAGAGGAAATACCAGAGATCAGAATTATAACCAACATTCTTAACCATCATCATAAAGTAATCAAAGTTCTTCTAAACAGAGAGGATCCCAAGGCTACTCTTAACTGTGAGCTCGGTTGATGTACCAGTTTCTAACACTCTGTAGAGGTTGCACACTTTACCCATGAGTCGTGATCCCTTTATGCCTCAGGTCGATCAAACCCTCAAACACTACCGAGGTGAGTCGGTGAGGTTTCACTATGTAGCCTTTACAAAGATTCCCCTAGTGCATAGCTACTCGTTAGGTTTCGTTGGTCATACAAACGCAGTACACCTCCCCAAGGTGGGTGACTAACAAAACCAAATCGAATGAACCTCTGCACCCCCCTTGGCAGAGCGAGCACTACACCTCGGTCCCCATTGACGGCCCTCCGGCAAAGCCAACTACACCCCCAAGTTCATCTAATTATTCAGCTAAGGGCGTCACATTCCACCCTCATGGTTGCACTGTTATCCCGGGTGGTCACTCCATGAACAGGTCCTTACAGAGAGGTACTCGGGAAAAAATGGCCTGAGCCCCCTAGAGTATCACAATATCATCATCAGGATAACATCATCGTATCATAAGTAATCACATCATGTTCATTGATTAAGTTAAGGCAATAGCATAAAGCTAACCATGATAACCCAAAAGGTAAACAAGGATAAGGTAAATACAAACTAGTCAATCCTTAGGTTTAAATAATGTAATGCTGGACAATGAATTATAGAGTAAGTAGGACATAATAGGTCAGAGGATACTTGCCTTCACCAGGTTGTTGCTCAGGAAGATCTTCAGCAACACACTCAAGAACCACGGATTGCTCATTGTCTAAATAAAGCGATCATGCATTCAATACATTTGGTAAATGAGAAATAAACAACACATCAATCATGTACAAACATGGGAACACATCTCAAAAGAAAAGCATAAACTCAAAAGGGATGTCAAATTATAGGGTGAACTAATTCTCATTTAGTAGTTAATTATTCCCTAAGTACTGTCCAGGATTACATAATCTGATTTAATTACCTTCAATGAGACATAAAAATTAAATCAGAGGTAAATTCATGTAATATACACTATTAATCTTACAAGATTAAGTATACTTTAATCTCCAGGGCTTCCCTTTTATCTATTTTATTAAATAAATAAATCTACACATATACTAGTTCATAGTTAACCATAAAAATTATAGTGTGCAGATAGTAAATGGAACTAATTTATTTAAATAGAGAATATTCCTATGAATATTTTGCAATTTGAATCACTAAATTTGGAGTTCATATGCAAAAGATATGAAATAAACAAGTTTGGGAGTTTAAAATATGAAAATAGGTCTAATTCTGTAATTATTTAAAAGCCCAGGGTTCGATCTGCAAGATTACAAGGGTCTGCACGTGAAAACCAGGGACAACGGGTTCTATTCGTAGAAAACCGAGGGGGTCTTAAGCAAAACAACCACAGCGAAAGGGTATCCGGGCTTCTCGGCCATCCGATCAAGAACGGACGCCCGAGATTAGAAGCGGGCGCGCGAGATCAGACGCGAGGGCTAACCGGTGGGTCCCACGCGTCAGCGGCCCGGGTATCCCTGGTACGGGACACGTGCGCAGGTGCTCTCTGGCGGGCAGGGCCCACGGGTCGGTGACTGAGACAATCGGGAGGGGGAAACGGCGGGGGGTCTGACAGGCGGGATCACGGAGAGGTCGGGCCCACTAGTCAGCGATGGGAGACACGCGTAGGCGCAACATCGCGGGCGCGCGCTGATGGACGGGGCCCTCCAAGCGGTGACACAGAACAGGGGAAGAAAGGAGGAGACTGACGGGCAGGTCCTCCTTGTCAGGACCGTCGTCTACCTTGGTCGTGCGCACTGCGCGAGCGCCATGGCCGGAGCCGGTGACTCCACGCAGGCGAAGAAGGCACAGAGCGGTTGAGGTGGTCGGGGGATCTCAGTTCGACGGCGCGGTACCGGTACCGGCGATCACTGGCGACTAATCGATGGGACAGAGAAAACTGGAGAGAGAGAGAGAGAGAAGAAGGTCCAGCGGGGAAATTCACCTCGGGTGGGGCAGGAACGGTGGCGAGGCTGTACCTGACGGTGGTGGAGCACGGTCGCGGACAGCGGCCGAGCTCTACCGGTGGCGAATCCGGGCGCAGGAGGCCTGGCGACGGGAAGCTCCGGCGAGCTTTGAAAAATGGGTGCGCGCAGCTCGGGTGAGTGGGCAGAGGCAAAATGAGCGAGGCAGGGGGAGGTGGGGGTGTGCGGAGACTTGTAGAGGGGGGTTGGGGTGCCAGTTTGGAGTTGGGTGGTGATGTGGGTGCGACGATCTTGGTGTGCGTGCGCGCGCGCGGTCCGTGCAGGCGAGCGATTGAAGGAGGGGGGAAGGGAATGACGAGCGGGGCCCGTGGGACAGCGGCACAGACACGCGAGCACACAACGGCCAAAGCGCCGACAAGGTGACCCCACAGAACAGCGAGAGGGAGAGAGGAAGAGAGGCGCGGGTTGGCACCGACAGGCGGGGGCCGCCTGTCAGAGACCAAGGGCGCGCGGGCGCAGGCACGCGCGCGTGGCTAGGCCTAGTGGGCCGATTGGGCTGAAATGGCTTTTCTATTTTCCAGAGATTTTCTAATTGCTTTTTTATTTATTTTCTCTAGGTTTTCAATTCAAATTCAAACCAAGTTTCAATTCAAGTTAATTCAAACATGTGCAACAATTCAAAGAATATTTAAGCTCAGCATGATGCGATATTTCATGATTCATAATGTTTTGGCAAAAATAAATAATTAATCTCTCCTAATTAAGCTAACTCTACTCAAAAGGGAAAAAGAGAGAGAGAATCTAGAGATAGATAGAAACTAGAGAGAGAAGAGTAACACCTGAATTTGGGTGATAATTAGAAAGAAATTTTATACCCCAAAATTCAGGGTGTTACAGACCTATCCCCCTTAAAAAGAATCTCGCCCTCGAGGTTCAAGGTTGGCTAGAAAAGAGCTCGGGGTACTTGGCTTTCAAATCATCTTCTCTTTCCCAGGTCATTTCTTCTTCTGAGTGATGGCCCCATTTGACCTTGCACATCCTGATGGTGCTTCTCCGAGTGACCCGATCTACTGTCTCTAGAATTTGAGTTGGCTTCTCAATATATGTCAAATCTTCTTGAACTTCAAGGTCTTCTGTTGGCAACTGCTCCTCTGGCACTCTCAAGCATTTCTTCAACTAAGACACATGGAACACATCATGCACATCTGACAGATTCTCTGGTAAACTGAGTTGATATGCCACTTCTCCATGCCTTGCTTGAATCTGGTATGGTCCGATGTATCGAGGTGCTAGCTTGCCTTTGACCCCGAACCTTTTGGTTCCTCTGATGGGTGACACTTTCAAATAGACATAGTCTCCCACTTCAAAGCTGAGTTCTCTCCTTCAAGTGTCAGCATAGCTTCACTGTCTAGACTGCGCTGCCTTCAGATTTTCCCGGACCATTCTGATATTCTCTTCAGCTTCAAGCAAAATATCTGGGCCGAACACCTGCCTTTCGTCGGGTTGGTCCCAATGCAACGGGTTCTGCAATTCCTCCCATAAAGCGCTTCGAATGGTGACATCTTCAGACTGACCTGATAGCTGTTGTTGTAAGAGAATTCTGCATACGGTAGCCTCTTGTCCCAACCTATCTTGTCTTGCAAGGCACAAGCTCTCAACATGTCTTCAAGAATCAGGTTGGTTCTCTCTGTTTGACCATCTGTCTATGGGTGATAAGCTGAACTGAACTTCAAGTGTGTGCCCAAAGCTTCATGCAACTGCTGCAAAAAATGAGAGGTGAACTGAGTGCCTCTATCTGATACTATCTTCTTTGGTACGCCATGCTAGCACACAACCGAGACATGTATAGTTCGGCCAACACTGCACTGTTGTAGGTGGTCTTGACTGGTATGAAATGGGTCGCCTTTGTCAAACGGTCCACTACTACCCAGATGGAGTCATAACCAGTACGAGTGTGAGGCAAACCGACTATAAAGTCCATCCCGATCTCATCCCATTTCAACTGAGGAATCTGCAAAGGCTGCAACAAACCTGCAGGTCTCTGATGTTCTGCTTTAATCCTCTAACAACTATCACATACAGCCACATACTCTGTTATCTCCCATTTCATACCGTACCACCGAAATCGTTTCTTCAAGTCTTGGCAAATCTTCTCGCTACCAGGATGTATAGAATATGCTGTCTCATGAGCTTCTTTGAGAATTAGTTCCCGGATGGATTTGATGTCAGGAACACACAGTCTATCCTTGAACCATGCCGCTTCTTCTGCATCTTCACGAAAATCCTTGCCTTTTCCATCTATGATCAGCTACTGGATCTCGTTGATCTTCTCATCATCTTTCTGACCCTTTTTGATGTCTTGCTCTAGAGTGGGTTCCAACTCAATCGTCACTCCTTGGGTGTTGTTCAGAAATCCGAGACTCAATCTGTCAAATTCCTTCGCTAGCTCATACGGCATGGGATGAGCGGCCAACATATTAACTTGACCCTTTCTGCTAAGAGCATCTGTAACCACATTTGCTTTGCCTAGGTGATAATGAATCTCCAGCTCATAATCTTTGATTAACTCTAGCTATCTTCGCTGTCTCATGTTTAGCTCTGACTGAGTGAATATATATTTGATACTCTTGTGGTCCGTGTAGATATCACACTTCTACCCATACAAATAATGCCTCCACGTCTTCAATGCATGAACCATGACTGCTAATTCCATATCATGAGTAGGATAATTCTTCTCATGAATCTTCAACTGGTGGGACGAGTATGCCACTACTCTCCCTTCCTGCATCAACACACATCCCAGTCTGGTGTACGAAGCATCACAATATACTGAGAATGGCTTGTGAACATCTGGCAGAATCAATACTGGTGTCGTTGTCAACTTCTCCTTCAATGTCTCAAAGGACTTTTGGCATGCTGGGGTCCACTTGAACTCAACCTTCTTTGCCAACAAGGTTGTCATTGGTCTGGAAATCTTGGAGAAACCTTCAATGAAACTGAAAGGAAAATGGACCCCAGGCCTTTTGGTTAATTGAGTTTTGGTGTTTGATGATTAACACAACCTGTGGACTAATATGTTTGCTAGTGTTTATAATTATAGTTCACAGGATGCGAAGAGAATTGGACCAAGGCAATGAGGATGCAACACCTCAAAAGAAGACATAAAAAGATGCATAGGAGTCCAATACTCAAGAACTAAAGAAGCCCGAAGAAATCAGCAAAGGAATCCAAGATGCGGGCTGTCAGCCAGCGCCTGGTGGCGCACCGGACATTGATGTCTGGTGTGCACCGGACTGTTCGGTGTGGCACCGGACTGTCCGGTGTGGCACCGGACAGTCTGTGCAGAGAGGCCGCAGACAGGCGCTCTCTGGCTGTAGCACCGGACTGTCCGGTGTGCACCGGACTGTCCGGTGTGCCACGGGCAGACGGCAACGGTCGGATCCAACGGTCAACTGCTACAGGCGCCAACGGTCGGCTGACGTGGCGTGCACCGGACACTGCACAGTAGATGTCCGGTGGTGCACCGGACTGTCCGGTGCACCCGACGACAGAAAGCTGCTACTTTCTGTCCAACGGCTAGTTTGGGGTGTGGAGGCTATAAATACCACCCCAACCGGCCATTCTCTAGTGTGAGAGCCCAAGCAACATACCAAGACACATAGTGCATATTTCCAAGAGCTCAAACACCCAAGTGCTTAATAGAATCACTCGGTGATTAGCATAGGTGCTTTGCGAAGTGCTTAGGTTAGTTAGACCGCTTTAGCGCTTGCTCTAGGTGAACCCTAGTTAGTTGAGTGAGTTTTGTAAAACCACACAACCCCTCCGCTCTTGCGTGAGTCGTTGAAATTGTACCGAGTGGGGCGAGAGTCTTGCGAGACCGTGACAACCGCGTTTGTGTCACGGCCGCCACCGTGTACCGGAGGGAAGGAGGCCCGCGGTGTTTCGGCCGGACGCTCGATAGTGGAGACGGCGGGGAGCGTCCGAGAGGAGCCGGAAGCGGAGCACCACTTGCGTGTGGAGAAGGCCCGTGGCTCTCTACGGAGTTACTCGACCGTGGTGCTTGGCCCTCGCGTGGGCTTCCCTTTGCGTAGGGGCACCAACGAGGATTAGTCGGGACCTTGCATGGTTCCGGATACCTCGGTAAAAATACCGGCGTCATCCACGAGAGTTTGCTTCTCTACTTAGCTCTTTACATTCCGCATTTATATTAAGCATTTAAGTTTCAATCTTGTAGTCATACTTATTTAGTGTAGATTGAAACTTAGCCTTTGCGGTAGAGATAGCAACACTTAGACAAAACCTAGTTTGCACATTCTAGTTTTGATTATTTGCATAGGTTTTGCTCTAGGGATTTAATTGTGGCCTAGTTTAGCAAAAGTTTTAGAAGTCCTAATTCACCCCCCCCCCCTCTTAGGCGTCACCCGTTTCCTACAAGTGGTATCAGAGCCCGGTTTGGCTCATTTGAAACGCTTTAGCTTCACTGCTAAAAGAGCCGACGCTTTTTAGAGGAAGGGATGGATACCCATAGGCCACCACACTTCGACGGCACTAACTTCCCATATTATAGTGCTAGAATGGCTTGTTACCTAGAGGCTGTTGATCTAGGTGTTTGGAGAGTCACTCGTGACAGGATGAAACCCCTCAAGAATCCCGAGAAACCCACCACGAGTGAGGAAAAAGAAATTCATTTAAATGCTAGAGCCAAAAATTGCTTGTATGAATCTCTCAGCATGGATATTTTTAACCAAGTATTTACCCTGAAAACTGCTAATGAGATTTGGCTAAAATTGCATGAGCTCCATGACGGCACATCCAATGTCCGTGAGCAAAAACATTGCCTAGTCTTAAATGAGTATAATTCTTTTGCTATGAAAGACGATGAGCTTGTTAGAGACATGTATTCTCGTTTGAATCTAATAATCAATGAGCTCAACTCTATTGGCATTAATAAGCTAGGTGATGCGGACATTGTGAGGAAGATTATCTCCCTGCTACCACAACAAAGATATGGGAGCATCATCACCATCCTTCACAACATGGAGGACTTGAGCAACATGACCCCGACCATTGTGATTGGGAAAATCGCGGCCTTTGAGATGTCACGAAAAATGAGTCGGGGAGAGGAGCCAACTTCCTCAAGACCATATGCTTTTGCATGTGATGAAAGGAAGGGCAAAAAGAAGGCTCCCACTCCAAGTTCCTCAAGTGAAGAAGAGGAAGAAGAAGAAAGTGATGATGATGAAGATAATCAACCATGCACATCATCCTCCGAGGACGAAGAAACAATCCGACGCGTCGGAAAGGTAATGAGGATGATTCGCAAGATTAATCTAATGGGTGTGCCCCTGCAGGTCGAGGATCTTCTCTTTAACATTGATAGGAAAAAGCAAAGGAAGAGAGGATGCTTCGCATGTGGGGAGAAGGGCCACTTCAGGGACAACTGTCCAAATATGGCCAAACCCAAAAAGGAGAGGAGCAAAGGCAAGGCGCTAACAAGTGTTAGAACTTGGGATGATTCTTCAAGTGAAGATGAACCTCCAAGGACACGCAGCCACCGGTCCTCTTCATGCTCATCACGGTCATCACACAAATGCCTTATAGCAAGAGGTAACAAAAGCATTCCATCCTCTAGTGATGAAAGTAGTAGTGATGATGAAGGTGAGGGAAAGCCCTCTGTAGATGAGCTTGCGAAAGCCGTAGAATTTTTCCAGGATGTCTGCACTAAGCAAAAAGCTCAACTTAAAACTTTGAAAAATAAGTTGGTTAGCTCTCAAAATGATTACAAAGGTTTGCTAGAAAAATTTGAAACTTTTGCAAACTTAAACTGTGAGCTATCAACTAAAATTGAGCTATTAGAATCTAGTGCTCCATCCACTGCTACCGATGATAGCCTTATTAAAAAGAATGAAAAACTTAAGGCTAAGTTAGCTAGCTCCCAAGAAGCTATTGAAAATTTGCTAGAGAAAATGGAAATTCTTAGCATACACAACAATGAGCTAACTACTAAGCTAGAAAACATTGGTAGCACCCCAGCAGCATCTTTAGTTGAAATATCTGAAATAATTAAGAAAGATGCTTCTACTTCCTGCTTTAATTTAATTGATGATTCTAACCCCTGCAACCAAGTCGTTGTTGAGAATATTGTTGTAGAGACATGTTCGGATGAGGTTGCAAAGGAAAATGAACAATTAAAGCAAGAAGTGGCTCGCCTTGGCAAGGCCTTGTATGACAAGAAAGGCAAAGCCAAACAAATCCAACCTCCACAGGATAACACCACTGCGGGAGTGAACAAGCCTATGTAGGGAGAAACTGTGATTTGTAGGCTATGCCACAAGGAAGGCCACAAGTCTTTCCAATGCAAGGCGATGACCGGGGATAAACAAAGGCAAAAGCTCAAGCAAAAGCCATCAAGCAAAATCTCCAACACCTACATCAAAAAGGTGAACAAAAAGGATGCTACACCATATTTGATCAAGAAGAAAAAGAATGGAAAGGTGATAGCAATCAAGGCCAACAAGCAAGCCAATAAAGGAAAAGGGGTCAAACACATCTGGGTGCCAAAGGAGATAATTTCAACCATGAAAAGCACCAAGAAGGTTTGGATCCCGAAAGGGAAGTGAGTGGACCGAAGGTCAACGGGAAATTTGGAGACTTGGCAAAATTGGGATGTATATCATAGGATACATCATATTAGATCAAGTTTATTGCCAAGTGAGTTAGTGAAAATTTTGGACCCAAATTTCCCACCCATGACTAAGGTAACTAGTTTTATTGTATTTCTCGTTTTTAGATATGCGTATCTACTTACCTTTTATCTAGTTTACCTTTCTTTCCTAGTATTACATTTGTTATGTACTTTTATTTAAAATCATGCATACTAGGTAAATCATATGGTAGGATTGCTTGTTTTTAATTCATATACTTAAGCAAACCTACATGGCTTAAAATGTTTATTTAAGCACGGCACATAGCTTTTATATCACTCCATAGTAAATGATGCATCAATTGAAAATTTTGATTTCTACAAGTTGTATCATTTAACTTATATGTGCCAAAGTTAGGATTGTAGATAATTTGCCCCTCTTGATGTCAAATCAAAGTGCATGTCTCCTACAAGTATTCAAAACTTGTATGCACACCTTTAGGGGGAGGTTACTCTATAATCTAACACTTTGAGACTAACACCTTTTCAAGTCTATTTTATGTGATAGTCTCATTGTAAGGAAAATAAGGTCCCCGGAGAAAGACAACAATCTTCCACTGCAAAATCTCCAAAGACTCTCATGTCTCTCAAGCTCACCATTAACTTTCAATTGGTATCTTTTGAGACTACTTTCAGTATCATTTACATGTCTTCTCCAAAATTTGATTAGACTATATTTCATATCATATGCTTCCATGTTGCAAAAATGCATAAGTAGTTAACTCATATTCTGTTACTTATGCATAAGGGAAGTTAGTCTTTTCAAATCATGTCTTGCACCTCTAATTTTCACATGCTTTTCCTAAGTAGAGGGTCTCTGTCAAGGGGAGTATTTCTTCATCTCTAAAAAGGGGGAGAAATTTCCTTCTAAAGAGAACACTCATTTAGGGGGAGTAATCCTTTCAACTGATATCATTCATATAGTTTAATTTAATATCCTTCTAGTGGTGTCATTTGTCAATTCTTGATTGAGGGCAAGCTTTTATTTACTTCCTACATGCTTTTAATGTCTTCCTTTTCGGTGGTTGATGCCAAAGGGGGAGAAGTTTAGGACCAAAGCAATGAAAACTATATCAAACATCAAACACCACCAATTTAAAATTTTATATCTACAAATGGTTTTTCCAGTGGTTTTGGTTATTTGGTCCAAAAATAGGAAGTAAGTGAATTATGGAGTTAGGGGGAGGCTTAAGTCCATAATTTCACATTGTGGGGATAATCATGCATCTTAGCAAGTAGACTGCATATTTTAATTCAAATACTTGTATTATTTGCTTGCTTTGGTTGTGTTGTCATCAAGCACCAAAAAGGGGGGAGATTGTAAGGAAAATGGACCCCAGGCCTTTTGGTTAATTGAGTTTTGGTGTTTGATGATTAACACAACCTGTGGACTAATATGTTTGCTAGTGTTTATAATTATAGTTCACAGGATGCGAAGAGAATTGGACCAAGGCAATGAGGATGCAACACCTCAAAAGAAGACATAAAAAGATGCATAGGAGTCCAATACTCAAGAACTAAAGAAGCCCGAAGAAATCAGCAAAGGAATCCAAGATGCGGGCTGTCAGCCAGCGCCTGGTGGCGCACCGGACATTGATGTCCGGTGTGGCACCGGACAGTCTGTGCAGAGAGGCCACAGACAGGCGCTCTCTGGCTGTAGCACCGGACTGTCCGGTGTGCACCGGACTGTCCGGTGTGCCACGGGCAGACGGCAACGGTCGGATCCAACGGTCGACTGCTACAGGCGCCAACGGTCGGCTGACGTGGCGTGCACCGGACACTGCACAGTAGATGTCCGGTGGTGCACCGGACTGTCCGGTGCACCCGACGACAGAAAGCTGCTGCTTTTTGTCCAACGGCTAGTTTGGGGTGTGGAGGCTATAAATACCACCCCAACCGGCCATTCTCTAGTGTGAGAGCCCAAGCAACATACCAAGACACATAGTGCATATTTCCAAGAGCTCAAACACCCAAGTGCTTAATAGAATCACTCGGTGATTAGCGTAGGTGCTTTGCGAAGTGCTTAGGTTAGTTAGACCGCTTTAGCGCTTGCTCTAGGTGAACCCTAGTTAGTTGAGTGAGTTTTGTAAAACCACACAACCCCTCGGCTCTTGCGTGAGTCGTTGAAATTGTACCGAGTGGGGCGAGAGTCTTGCGAGACCGTGACAACCGCATTTGTGTCACGGCCGCCACCGTGTATCGGAGGGAACGAGGCCCGCGGCATTTCGGCCGGAAGCTCGATAGTGGAGACGGCGGGGAGCGTCCCAGAGGAGCCGGAAGCGGAGCACCACTTGCGCGTGGAGAAGGCCCGTGGCTCTCTACGGAGTTACTCGACCGTGGTGCTTGGCCCTCGCGTGGGCTTCCCTTTGCGTAGGGGCACCAACGAGGATTAGTCGGGACCTTGCGTGGTTCCGGATACCTCGGTAAAAATACCGGCATCATCCACGAGAGTTTGCTTCTCTACTTAGCTCTTTACATTCCGCATTTATATTAAGCATTTAAGTTTCAATCTTGTAGTCATACTTATTTAGTGTAGATTGAAACTTAGCCTTTGCGGTAGAGATAGCAACACTTAGACAAAACCTAGTTTGCACATTCTAGTTTTGATTATTTGCATAGGTTTTGCTCTAGGGATTTAATTGTGGCCTAGTTTAGCAAAAGTTTTAGAAGTCCTAATTCACCCCCCCCTCTTAGGCGTCACCCGTTTCCTACAGAAACGCCGATAATAATCGGCCATTCCAATGAAACTCTTGATTCCTCGGACGTCTTTTGGTGCTTTCTAGTCCAGAATAGCCACTACCTTCTTCGGATCTACACCCAATCCCTCTCGGTTTATAATGTGACCCAAGAACAGGACTTCACTGATCCAGAACTCACACTTGCTAAGCTTGGCATACAGTTAACAATCTCGTAGCCTCTGAAGTACTTTCCTCAAATGCTCCTCATGCTCTTGCTCATTCTTGGAATATATAAGAATATCATCAATGAACACCACTACGAACTTGTCGAGGTAGTCCATGAACACACTGTTCATCAAGTACATGAAATAGGTTGGCGCATTCATCTAACCGAATGACATGACCGTGAACTCATACAATCCATACTTGGTGATGAATGTTGTCTTCGGTATGTCTGAAGATCGGATTCTGAGCTGATGGTAATCTGATCTCAGATCTATCTTCGAGAACACACTAGCTCCTCTCAACTGATCGAATAGGTCTTTAATTCTGGGCAGGGGTACTTATTCTTGATAGTAACTTCATTCAAGGATCTGTAGTCAATGCACATCCTCTTTGTTCCGTCATTCTTCTCCACAAATAGCACTGGGGCTGCCCAAGGCGAGGTACTTAGTCTGATGTAGCTTTTCTCTAACAACTCATCAATCTGCTTCTTGAGTTCCACCAATTCTGGTCTAGACACTCGATATGCTCTCTTGGAAATAGCGGCGGTGCCTGGTATAAGCTCTATGGCAAATTCAACCTTCCTTTCAGGTGGCATACCAGGTAACTCCTCAGGAAACACATCCAGGAATTTTGACACTACATTGATAGCCTATGATGGTTTAATCTCCTCAATATGGGTGGTGACTTGGTGACAGCTTCCTTCCCTTGGTCCAGATAAGACCAACTCCACTAACACTTCTTTTCCTGATAGGGACACTAACTTCACCGTTCTCTTGTCATAGCTAAGACTGGCTTGATAGTTGGTTAGCCAGTTCATCCCTAGGATGACATCTATAGTTGCATCCTGGTTACCCATAACTATTAGATCAACGAGGAACTCTATCCCCCTTATTTGAACTCTTGCACTAGGACAAAATCTATCTGTTTGGGTTCTTCCACCAATTGAACTAACCCTCATAGGTGGATACATGGGTGCTACTGGTATATTATGTGATTCTACCCTTGATGCAGTCACAAAAGAATGTGTTGCTCCAGTATCAAATAACACATTTGCAGAATGGTACTTGACTGAAAACATACCTAGTGCCACTCCTGGAGTCTCCTGGACTGTGTCGGCCTCCAAGTGGTTCACCTTTCCATACTGGGCACGAGGCTACCCATGGTTGTTGCCTCCTTGTTGCATTGCATTCTGCCTGACTAGGGCATTGGGAGCTGGTTGCTACTGAGCTGCTTTCTTTGGGCAATGATTCGCCCAATGGCCTTGTTCCCCATAGTGGAAACATGCACGACTTCCTCCTTACACTGGTGCTGCTTGGTTGTTCTGGTTGGTTGTTAGGGCAGGAAGGCAGGGTGCCTGGTTGCTCTACCGCTGATATTGATTTCCTCCCTGCTAGTTGTTCTGACGGTACTGCTACTGCTACCGAGGAAACTGCCTCTAGTACTGCTGTTGCTGGTTCTGACGCTGATGCTAGTGCAAGTGACCTTGCTTGAATTGCTGAGGTGGGTTGCCTGAGTAGCGGGGACGACTACTACTCCCAACCTGAGATCCACCGATCTTGCGTTTCCTGTCCTCCATCTCCCGACGCTTCCTTTCAGTCATGATTGCTCTGTCGATCAAATGCTGGAAGGTAGGGAAGGTGTGGTTCATCAGCTGGTAGTGAAGGGGATCAACCAATCCTTTTAGGAAGTGGTACTGCCTCTTGGCATCCGTGTTGACATCTTCTGGGGCATAACGTGACAGCTACAGAAACTTGTCCATATACTCACTGACAGACAGGGGACCTTGCTTCAAGGCGAGAGACTCCTCCTTCCTCACTATCATTAGTCCCTCGAGCACATGGTAGCGACAGAAGTTGTCCCTGAATTCCTCCTAGGTGATGGCTTCAGGGTTAGCATGGGTGGTGAGGTAAGACTCCCACCAAGACTGTGTTGCTCCCCTTAGCTATCGGGGACCGTACAACACCTTCTCATGATCGTTGCACTAGGCAGTGTGCAACTCACGTTCCACGGTACGCAGCCAATCTTCAGCGTCCATGGGATCAGCAGAATGGGCAAAGACAGGGGGATGGCCCCTCATGAATTATGCCCGCTTGTCTCTGGGCACCTGTGGTATCTGAACTTGCACCTAAGGTTGAGGTGGGGTGGCTGCTGCTACACCTACTGCATCGCTGCTAAGGTCTGACCAATTGCTTGGACTGCTTGGGTCTGCAACAGGAACATCTGCTCAATGGTCATCGGGGGTGGCGGTGGCAACTGCTCGTGCTGAGCTGCATCCTCCTGGGGTGCCTGCTGTTCTGGCTGAGCACGCCTTGCACCTCTGCGTCTGTTCTTAAACATCTGCAGAAATCACACACAAATCAGATCTGACTCTGCAGTCTTTCAACATAAGAAAAGTTGTATGGAAATCTTCACAGCAATGAACAATTGATCATCCACACTGACAGCTTCTTAGATAAAGAGGAAAGTGGAAATAAATGGATTACCCAACTAAATAACTGACTTTATTAATAACTACACCAAGTTGCAGGGGATGCCCACACCTTGATGACAATCATTACAAAGATCCAACTTTATTACATATTCATCATGGCAAGCATTCCAACATATGGTAAGCAAACTAACTTCTAACTAAGACTGACTAAGACTAAGATTCTGAATTGAGCATTATCACAGACTCTGACTCTGTCCATCTATGGATCTAACTCTATCTGGGTCCTGCAGTCAGGGGTACCATACTCGAAGTGACCACAGGGCGGTGAACGGTAAGGGTGCTAAATCCCGACAGGGGTGGGAGAACCGCCATCCAGATAGTGGCGTGCTACGCACTCAGCACGCAATTCTGTAACCTCTGCTCGAACCTTGCCCAACTCATCAAGGGCGTGGTCCAGCTCCGTGTTGAGCACGGCGGCCAGGTTAACCATGTTGTTTAGCTTGGGATTGCCCACACCAACTGGCGAGACAATCACACCTCCAGCACTGTCGGTCGAACGACGAGGGTAGTACTTCAGGTCAAGGCCATCAGCTACCTCGCTGAACAACGAGCAATACTGAGAAAGTGCTCATCGTGTTGCATCTTGCATGGCTGCCTCGGCAGTATCCCTCTCAGTAATAGAATAGTGCTCTAAGAAGGCCTTTGCACCCCGGCGATCATCGTCCGGACGGCACACCAAGCAAGTAGCCTCCCACTGGTCCGGGTATAACCCGCGACAATGCTGGTAGACTATACAACGGTACTCGATGGACCAAGTGTGTTGGTCGAAAGCCCGACGCAGCAAGGTGTCGAGAGCGTCGTGGAAGTGACACCCACGAGCGGGTTCACGAGTGATGGGTCTAGGGATCCACCCCTCTGGCTCTGGCTCCTCCGAGAGCTCCGTGTCGTGGCTCGAACTGCCACCGACATCATCCTCTTCTCCGTCAGGGTCTCCTCTAGCAGCTGGGATGCCCTATGGTGGTGCAGAGGGCATCTCTGGCTGAGGTGCAGGGGAAGGTTGCTTCCCAAACTCCACCTCCTGCTGAGGCGAAGGGGAAGAGTCCTGCTGCTCCTGCTCCTGCTCCTAGCATCGGTGCTCCTGCTCCTCGTGCAGGCGATGATGCAGTCTCTCCAGGTGACTGGACTGACCTGGCACCATGCGACACAGTGGACGCTCCGCCAGGCGAGAAGGCAAAAAGGGGATCATAGACTTACGTGTCGTGCATCTAATACGAGCCATCTACAAAAGAAATCGTAAGCACAAGAGTGAGAGTAGAAGTAAAAGACCAGAAAGAAAAGTGAGACAAATATTTTGTAAGATAAGTAAGTAACATAGAGTTGGTCGAGATGGCCAACTTTTGAAATGACTCCAAAGATCAAGGTAAGAGTGGGGGTCTATAGTCCTTAGGGCGACCATTCTAGTCTAGGTTAGCGGTCCTACATTCAGCAAGGCTTTGATACCACTTATGTCACACCCGGTTTTGGAAGGCAAACCGAATGTGAACCATGTATGTGCCAGGATCAGAAACTCACGTACACAGCGATTACATAATTGGACATCATCACACATTGCTCAAAGTAAATAGCGGAAAGGTACTTTAATTACATCAAGATGTCCAAGACATCCACAGAGTTTAATACATAACCATTGTCTTTAACATTAGTATCAAAGTGCAGAAAACGAAACGTAGAAGATAAGCCTACACAGGCAACTGACTAGGGGTTTGCCACTAAGAAAAACTAGAACTCGTCGTAGTCCTGGAACTCATTAATCTCTAGGGTTTCCCTTTTATTTATTTTATTAAATAAATAAATCTACACATATACTAGTTCATAGTTAACCATAAAAATTAGAGTGTGCAAATAGTAAATGGAACTAATTTATTTAAACAGAGAATATTCCTATGAATATTTTGCAATTTGATAACTAAATTTGGAGTTCATATGCAAAAGATATGAAATAAACAAGTTTGGGAGTTTAAAATATGAAAATAGGTCTAACTTTATAATTATTTAAAAGCCTAGGGTTTGATCTGCAAGATTACAGGGACCTGCGCACGAAAACCAGGGACGGCGGGTTCTATTCGCAGAAAACCGAGGGGGTCTTAAGCAAAACAACCGCAGCGAAAGGGTATCCGGGCTTCTCGGTCATCCGATCGAGAACGGACGCCCGAGATTAGAAGCGGGCGCGCGGGATCGGACGCGAGGGCTGACCGGCGGGTCCCACGCGTCAGTGGCTCGGGTATCCTCGGTATGGGACATGAGCGCGGGCGCTCTCTGGCGGGCAAGGCCCACGGGTCGGTGACTCAGACAATCGGGAGGGGGAAACAGCGGGGGTCTACAGGCAGGGTCATGGAGAGGTCGGACCTGCTAGTCAGCGATGGAGGGCACGCGCGGGCGCGACATCACGGGCCCGCGCTGACGGACGGGGCCCTCCAGGCGGTGACACAGAACGGGGGAAGAAAGGGGGAGACTGACAGGCGGGTCCTCCTTGTTAGGACCGTCGTCTACCTTGGTCGCGCGCACTGCGCGAGCGCCATGGCTAGAGCTGGCGACTCCGCGTAGGCGAAGAAGGCACAGAGCGGTTGTGGTTGGCCGGGGGATCTTGATTTGACGACGCGGTACCGGTACAGGCGATCATCGGTGACTAATCGATGGGACAGAGAAAACGGGGGAGAGAGAAAAGAAGGTCCGACGGGGAAATTCACCTCGGGTGGGGCGGGAACGGTGGTGAGGCGGTGCCTGACGGTGGCGGAGCACGGTCGCGGACGGCGGTTGTGCTCTACCTGCGGCGGATTCGGGCGCAGGAGGCCTGGCTACGGGGAAGCTCCGGCGAGCTTGAAAAACGGGTGCGCGCAGCTCGGGTGAGTGGGCAGAGGCGAAATGAGCGTGGTAGGGGGGAGGTGGGGTGTGCGGGGACTTGTAGAGGGGGTCGAGGTGCCGATTTGGAGTTGGGCGGTAACATGGGCGCGACGATCTCGGCGTGCGTGCGCGCGGTCCGCGCAGGCGAGCGGTTGAAGGAGGGGGGAAGGGACTAGCGAGCGGGGCCCACGGGACAGTGGCACAGACGCGCGAGCACACGACGGCCAAAGCGTCGACAAGGTGACCCCACAGAACCACGAGAGGGAGAGAGGAAGAGAGGTGCGGGTCGGCGCCGATAGGTGGGGCCCGCCTGTCAGAGACCGAGGGCGCGCAGGCGCGGGCACGCGCGCGCGACTGGGCTTAGTTGGCCGATTGGGCCGAAATGGCTTTTCTATTTTCCAGCGATTTTCCAATTGCTTTTCTATTTATTTTCTCTAGGTTTCGAATTCAAATTCAAACCAAGTTTCAAATTCAAGCTAATTCAAACATGTGCAACAATTCAAAGAATATTTAAGCTCATCATGATGCACCATTTCATGACTCGTAATGTTTTGGCAAAAATAAATAATTAATCTATCCTAATTAAGCTAACTCTACTCAAAAGGGAAAAAGAGAGAGAGAATCTAGAGACAGGTAGAAACTAGGGAGAGAGAAGAGTAACACCTGAATTTGGGTGAAAATTAGAAAGAAATTTTATACCCCCAAATTCAAGGTGTTACAACTTGTTGAAGACTCTATATGCCCTTGTGTTTGAGTCATAACCTAGTAAAAAGCCTTCTACTGCTTTAGGAGCAAATTTAGGACTTCTACCTCTCTTAATAAGAATAAAGCATTTGCTCCCAAAGACTCTAAAATAAGAAACATTAGGCTTTTTACCTGTGAGGATTTCATACGATGTCTTCTTGAGGATTCGGTGAAGATATACCGGTTGATGGAGTAGCAGGCAGTGTTAATCGCCTCCGCCCAAAACTGGTTCGGTGTCTTATACTCGTCAAGCATGGTTCTTGCCATGTCTAATAGAGTTCTATTCTTCCTCTCCACTACACCATTTTGTTGAGGCGTGTAAGGAGAAGAGAACTCATGCTTGATGCCCTCCTAGTCAAGAAATCCTTCAATTTGTGAATTCTTGAACTTCGTCCCATTGTCGCTTCTAATCTTTTTATTCTCAATCCAAACTTATTTTGAGCCTGTCTCAAGAATCTCTTTAAGGTCTCCTGGGTTTGAGATTTTTCCTGCAAAAAGAATACCCAAGTGAAGCGAGAATAGTCATCCACAATAATTAGACAGTACTTACTCCCGCCGATGCTTATGTAGGCGATCAGGCCGAATAGGTCTATGTGGAGCAGCTCAAGCGGCATGTCAGTCATCATGATGTTCTTCTGTGGATGATGAACTCCAACTAGCTTCCCTGCTTGGCATGCGCTACAAATCTTGTCTTTCTCAAAATGAACCTTGGTTAGTCCTAAAATGTGTTCTCCCTTTAGAAGTTTGTGAATATTCTTCATTCCAACGTGTGCGAGTCGGCGATGCCAGAGCCAACCCATGTTAGTCTTAGCAATTAAGCAAGTGTCTAGTTCATCTTGATTGTCATTAAAATCAACTAAATATAGCTGACCATCTAACACTCGCTTAAATACTATTGAATCATCACTTCTTATAAAGACAGTAACACCTATATCTATAAAAAGACAGTTGTAGCCCATTTTGCGTAATTGAGAAACAGAAAGCAAATTGTAATCTAAATAATCTACAAGAAAAACATTAGAAATGGAATGGTCAGGAGATATAATTATTTTACCCAAACCTTTGACCAAACCTTGATTTCCATCCCTAAATGTGATAGCTCTTTGGGGATCTTCATTTTTCTTGTATGAGGAGAACATTCTTTTCTCCCCTGTTATGTGGTTTGTGCACCCGCTATCGATTATCCAACTTGATCCACTGGATGCATAAACCTACAAAACAAATTTAGGCCTTGTTCTTAGATACCCAAACTGTCTTGGGTCCTTTCACATTAGAAACAAGCACCTTGGGTACCCAAACACAAGTCTTTGGACTCTTGTGTTTGCCCCCAACATATTTGGTAACTACCTTGCCTGATTTGTTAGTGAGGACATAAGAAGCATCAAAAGTCTTAAATGAAATATTATGCTCATTTGATGCATTAGGAATTTTCTTCTTAGGCATTTTGACATGAGTGGTATGCCTAGAACCAGAAGCCTCATTTTTATACATAAAAGCATGATGAGAAACATTGTGAGGTTTTCTAGCATGAATTTTCCTAATCTTATGCTTAGGATAATTTGAAGGATATAAAATGTAACCCTCTCTATCCTGAACCATGGGAGCCTTACCTTTAACAAAATTAGACAATTTCTTCAGGGCATTAAGCTTGACATTGCTTTGGTTCCCTTGTTGGAACCCAATGCCATCCTTAATGCCAGGGCGTCTCCCACTATAGAGCATGCTTCTAGCAAATTAAAACTTTTCATTTTCTAGCTTATGCTCGGCAATTTTAGCACTTAATTTAGCTATATGATCATTTTGTTCTTTAATCATAGCAATGTGATCATCAATAACTTCAACAATAACATCTCTACATCTAGTGCAAATAGTAACATGCTCAACAATAGATGTAAGTGGTTTGCCAACATTCAATTCTTCTATATTAGCAGTTAAACTAGCATTCTCATCTCTAAGACAGGAAATTGAATCATTGCAAATGCTAAGCTACTTAGATAAGTTTTCACATTTTTCTACTTCTAGAGCATAAGCATTTTTCAACTTAACAAAAATTTATTTTCCTTCACTAGCAAGTCCTCTTGGCATTCCAAGAGATCATCCTTCTCGTTAATGGTTTCAATTAATTCATTTAATTTTTTGGTTTCAATTAATTCATTTAATTTTTTCTTTTGGTCCATGGTGAGGTTGGCAAAAAGGGAAACTAAATCATCTTCATTATCACTAGAACTACCCTCATCATCAGATGTAGTATATCTGGGGGTACTTCTAGAATGTACCTTCTTCTTCTTGCCATCCTTTGCCATGAGACATTTGTGGCCAACGTTAGGAAAGAGGAGGCCTTTGTTGATGGCGATGTTGGTGGCGTCCTCATCGGAGGAGTCGGTGGAGCTCTCATCGGAGTCCCATTCCCGCACCATGTGCGCCTCGCCACCCTTCTTGTTGTAGTATTTCTTCTTCTCCATCTTCTTCTTTCCCTTCTTGTCGTTGTCCCTGTCACTTTCACTAGTATATGGATGTCAGAGAGGAAATCTCCGGCCGGGTGGTGGAATGCACCTGCCCTAAATCCTAAGATGAGGAGGGGCCTAAGCGTTTTGCTTGTTGGAGATTTGGGGGATGAACACACAAGAACACGCAAGGGTTTAGAGTGGTTCGGCCCGCCGGAGCGTAATACCCTACTCCACTGTGTGTTGTATTCCTCGTGAGCTTGAGTCTTGGATGACTTGGGTGAGCCTTTTTTTGGAACTGTGTTGTAACGTTGCATGCCTCCCCTTTTATAGCTCAAAGGGGGCGTGTACAAGGGTACTGAGCCCCGACATGTGGGCCCAGAGACATAACGGATGTAATACTTGGAGCGACTAATGTTGTCCCCAGTGCAATCTTCATTATGCCCTGATATTCGCGATCTGCGTAGCATTGACGTGCAGGGGAAGCTTCCCTGGCAACGTACATGTGATGATGGATGAGCACAGTGCACCTCGCAGCATGGGCGTACTGTTTGGCAATGGATAGGCCCGCCGCCTGTAGGATGGCCTGGACGCCGCCTGCCAGCTGAGTAGACAGGACACATTAAATGCTGAAGGGGCACATCACCTGTCAGTGGGATAGTCAGGCGACGCGTCTTTTCTGCAATAAATGCAGAGTCGGCATGGCCCAGAGGTCTTACGTCAGGCTCCGCCCGCTGGCTTACGTCACACGTGGTAGGCCACGCAGCAGCATCGGGTCTCCGCCTGGGCGGGGAGCAGTAGTGTTATGCGGATAGGTCCACACCAGGCTGGGCCTAGACACATGTCGGCACCGGACCCTAGCCTGAGCAAGGCCTGGGTATTCCCTGCCCCTGAGTCCTAGGACCCGGCTGTGGGTAGTCTGGATCCCACGCAGAGGGGTCCAGGACCTGACCCGGAGGTCCGGGCTGCACTTACGGGGGTCCGGCATACATGTACAGGGGTCCGGACCCACTATTGGCATCTTGGAGTGTATCGCTTTTTCTGGCCACATGGTGGCCCTAGAGCCATCCATGCGGTGGAGTCGGGTGTTGTTCCCCACGCGACTAGAGATAGTCGCGTGGGCACCATGTCCTCATATTGTAGCAAGGGGTACCCCTGATTCAGGGTACCGACAGTGGCCCCCGAGCCCGCCTCAGGGAAGGATGCGAGCCTGCAGGTGGGGCCAAAGCTTGTACCTTGCGTCAAGTTGGCATGACCGACGACTAGGACGCCTCCTCTGCACGCGTCGCATTAACTCGGCACGCTCGCGCTATCAGCCTGCCATCGGTCGCATCAACTGCCACGCCTTTTCCTATGGCTGACTGACCCGTGGTCTTTGCACTCGATGGCTTTACTGGGCCATGCGCGGGATACCTTGATACCACTACATTTGGTTTCGAAAATTCACCTTCTCTGTCTTCTGTGGCGGCCTCGAGGGGGCACGGTAACGGTGCGAGTGGCGATTCGACTTCTCTGCACCCAGGAACCGACGCCCCAAGAAGATGACTCATGGACCCGGGCCCCCATGACAGAGCCTGGGCTGTTGCTCTCGGCGGAGATGAAGAGGCACGGCGATTCGCTCCCCGCGCGGCGGTTCGTCTTCTACGCACCAGGAGACCATTGTGCCAGCTGTATGACTTGTGGGGGTGGGCCCCGCGTCATAGGCTAGGTGCTGCGGTGTGCTTCGGAGGAGACTTGCCCGTGATGCTTCGGGGCACGAGTGGGGGAATCTGCCTTTAAAAAGGGGTTCATCCCTCGGGTAGCAGCCATGCCTTGTTTCTCTTCCTCTCGTTGCGCCCCTTTGCCTTCAAGGTCTTGCTTTGCGCCACCGCAGTTGCCATGGCCTTGTTGGTTCACCCCGAGCGCTTTTAGACTGAGCGGGCGCTTGACCTAGTGCGCCGCTTGCCTGGATGGAGTGCGCCGATGTTCGGTGGAAGGATCCGCGCTAGCGCCTTCCCCCTCGGCGATTTTGCCACCGGGGCACTCGCGCTCTTCGTTTCCTGCGCGATGGCGCTACCGACCTCGCCTTTTTCTTGCTGTTGCTGGAGGAGCACGACCTCGTGGGGATTGGCGCCCTTCCACCATCGCTCAGCCTCAAGGATTTTCATCATGCAGCTGGGCTGCGGTCTCCCACCAGTGGTCATCTACAAGGATGACCACCAGCCTTGTGGTGGAGAGAAGCGAGCCAGGCTGTGGCCTCCCCCCTACCCTCAGCTTCAAGGATGTTCATCAGCCTTGCAGGGGTGGAGAGCGAGCCGAGTTGGGGTTCTGCCTTCCGCATGAGCTGGTGGTCCGCTTCTTCCTCCAGCATTTGGAGGAAAAGGATGTCCACTAGCCTTGTGAAGGAGGCATACTTTGGCTACGCGGTGCCGGCCGGACCGCAAGCGCCGCCAGTCATCGAGCTTCCAACTCCTTGGCTTGGATGGTCTTGTCATCACCCCCGAGGGTGGGGCAAGGGCCCCATTGCCATGGCGCATGTGCAGAGGTGGCCGCCGCCACTGGCGTAGAGGTGGTCGCCGCCGCTGGCCAGACCACCAGCGCCGCCTGCCGCCGTGCACCCAACTCTTTGGCTTTAATGGCCTCATCGTCACCCCCCGTAGGAAGACGGGGGCGAGGGCCTCTTTGCTATGGCGCACGTGTTGAGGTGGCCACCGCCGCTGGCAAGTCGCCCGGGAGGATTCCGTGAAGACAGCGCCCGCGAGCTTCCAGCGCGACCCTACTGGCGTCGAGTAGTTTACACCTGTAAAGATGGAGCTAGGACTCCGCTTGAAGGCAAATGTAATAACTTTTGCTTTTGTAAGGTACTTTTTGAGTACTATTTATCAAGCAGTATTAGCACTTATCTATGTACCACCTGTCCCTGTTGTGTGTGATGTTGTCGACTCCTCCCTAGTACCTGGCCCCCTAGGATGCAGGCTTGATGTGTCGAGGTTGGATACCAGCGTACCTGAAAGTGTTGGCAACAATCCCCAGAAGGTAGCCTCGACCGGGACCTGGGCCTCATTTAGTCCAGGAAGCCAAATTGTGTGTCCGAACCCCCTGGACCGTGGCTCTAGATACTAGAGGACACCCGTCGCAGAGTGGTGGAGCGTGCAGGCTTACGATACGGGACCAAGCTAAGCGGCTACACGGCTCCGGACCTCCCCAGGAGACAAGTGCCCATTCTCTGGAGCCGGACCCTAGGTTGTCGGACCCACAAGACTATAGCTCCAAATACTAGGGTACTCGTCACGAAGTGGTGGACTGTGCAGGCTTACGGTACGGGACCAGGCTAAGCGGCTACACTGACCCGAACCACCCCATGGAACGAGCTCCTGTTCTTTAGAACCGGCCCCCAGGCTGCCGGACCTCCTTGCTTTCGTGGAGGGGTCCTAAACTGCAGGTCTGGCTTATTCAGTTCAGATGTCATCGTGTCCGACAGTCTGGACCATATGGGTGGGTTAGATAAATAGTATTATCTGGAAACTACAGGATAAATCCGTGGAGCAGGAGGATACAGTTATCATAGAAGCACATTTGAGGGGGTAAATCTTCTTTTTATAACTTGACATGCATGTGTGTAAACCAACAGGGCGGGTTTATGAGGGCGGACCTCATCGGGCTGGTGTACACATATGCGAAACCTAATTACAAAAGAAGAAAAACTTAACCCCTCAGACTTGCTCCTATGGATTGAACTTATAGAGATGCTCTAGAGGTTATGAAGAGATACCCCTTTAGTTATAGCAAGGCGAGCACCCCCTGGGCTGGCATATTTCCGTCACCTTGAAGGGTTCCTCCCAGCTGGGGGAGAGATTGCAGACCCCTTCTCGGTTCAGTACTTGCCGTAGGACTAGGTCCTAACCCTAGGCTCCCTACTATGCATGAACCGTCGGCCACAGTGCATGGGCGCCTGGTTGCAAAGTGCATTTCGGGTTGCCACTTGACATCTGAGTTCCCCGATGGAGTCCTCGTCCTTGCACTGTAATCGCCCCTGCATAGGCTCTTCAAAAGACCGGACCCGTGGGGAGTCCAAAAGTGATTTCGCGGGGGAGGCAGGCTTCAGCCCCGTGGACTAGGGAATACGGGGTCCCCTGGTGGCCCGTCTAGTTGTTGTCACCAGAGTTGGAGTCTCTAGTGAAAACATCCTTCGGGGTTCCTTCGGGTGACTGATACCTGAGGTCCGGTTCGGCCGCAGCCACCTCGTCGTCGTGGACCTTTTCCTTGCCAGGCCGGCGACGAGGTGGGGAGCCATCACCGGAAGACTGCTCGTGTCGTGCGTTGACGCGCTTTGCGAGGTTAATGATCTCGCGACACTCTGTGGCACTGTGGCGACCATTGGGGTGCATAGGGCATGAGCCGCTGTTACCCTTCTGCGGCCGTGGGCATTTGTTGCGGTCGCCCCGGCCCCCAGTCGTAGCTGCGACGACCAGAGCGGCGGAGTGCGCCTTCTCATGGCCGCGGTTCTTTTTCTTCTTCTTTTTGCCGTCCTGAGCGACGGCACCTGAGCCACCCGTCTGGGTAGCCCCGATCTGTGGCGCCGAGTGCCACACACGGCCCTCAGCGGCCCTGGCGCACTTGTCAGCCAGAGCGAAGAGAGTGGAGACAGTTTCCACGTCATGCTATGGCCAACTTCTCCAACATCTTTTCATCACGTACTCCCTGGCGGAAGGCCGTGATGATAGAAGCATTAGAAATGCGAGGTATAATACCTCACACCCTGGTGAAGCAGGAGATAAACGTCCGAAGAGTTTCTCCGGGCTCTTGCCTTACTGCGTGGAGGTGGGCCTCCACTCCGTGTTGTTGGTAAGCGCTGGCGAAGTTCGCTGTGAACCGCGTACAGAGCTCTTCCCAGGAGTAGATTGATCTTGGGGCAAGGTTCATGAGCCAAGTCCGGGTGCGCCCAGACATGGCAACATGAAAATATGTCGCCATCACAGCGGTGTTTCCACCTGCTATTGTGATAGTCGTGACGTACACCTGCAGGAACTCTGACGGATTTGACATGCCGTCGTACTTTTTCTAGCAGGTGCGGCCAGAACTTGGATGGCCAGGACGTCGCGCGGAGATGATCTGCAAGAGCGGCGTAGCCCACGCCAGCCAACAGGACACCCGCCTGGAACCGGGTGCCCACTAGGGTCTGCGGTGCTGCCGCAGCGAAGTCTTTATCGAGGTTGCGACCCTCGATGTTTTGCCGGCGCTCTCGCGCCCTTTCCAGAGAGACGCGGGCATCCTAGCCCGCATGCATGCGGTTGAGTTCTGTCCGTAGGTCATTAGTCCTCTCCAGAGAGACTAGAGCGTCCTCCGCCGCGCGCTGGCGATTGAGCTCCGCCCGCAGGTCCTCAGTCCGCGCTGCCCTCACCAAGGGTGAGCGCACAGGCGCCGACACCTCATGTTGATGCCAGGACAACCGAGGTTTGGGCCTGGTTGAGCTAGAATGCACCATGCCAAGTAGGCGGTCGACGTCGTCCCGCAATTGCTTCATGGCCCCTAGAGAGGCCGTGGAGCTAGGAGGATGGCGCAGCAACTCCCTGGCTACTGACAGTGCCCCAGGTGCAGCCCTAGACGCCCTGGATGTTTGCGCGGGAGTGTGCTACTGTGCAGAGTGCACTGCAGCCGCCGTAGTAGGCGCTGGGATGTTGGTGACCCACGGAGTGGAAGAGGCAGCCTCCTCCTCCAGCATGAAGTCCTCGGGCACGAAATCTTGGTGCTCGACGATGTGAACCATAGCGTCGAGCAGGAAAACAAGCAAGAACCTAAAGCCAAGCCCCTACTTGGCGCGCCAATTGTCGGAGAGGAAATCTCTGGCCGGGTGGCGGAATGCACCCGCCCTAAATCCTAAGATGAGGAGGGGCCTAAGCGTTTTGCTTGTTGGAGATTGGGGGGATGAACACACAAGAAAAAGCAAGGGTTTAGAGTGGTTCGGGCCGCCGGAGCGTAATACCCTACCCCACTATGTGTTGTATTGCTCGTGAGCTTGAGTCTTGGATGACTTGGGTGAGCCTTTTTTCGGAACTATGTTGTAACGTTGCATGCCTCCCCTTTTATAGCTCAAAGGGGGCGCATACAAGGGTACTGAGCCCCGACATGTGGGCCCAGAGACATAACGGATGTAATACTTGGAGCGACTAATATTGTCCCCAGTGCAATCTTCCTTGCGCCCTGATATCCGCGATCTGCGTAGCATTGGCGTGCAGGGGAAGCTTCCCTAGCAACATACGTGTGATGATGGATGAGCACAATGCACCTCGCAGCACGGGCGTACTGTTTGGCAATGGATAGGCCCGCCGCCTACAGGATGGCCTAGATGTCGCCTGCCAGCTGAGTGGACAGGACACATTAAATGCTAAAGGGGCACATCACCTGTCAGTGGGATAGTCAGGCGGCGCGTCTTTTCTGCAATAAATGCAGAGTCAACGCGGCCCAGAGGTCTTACATCAGGCTCCACCCGCTGGCTTACGTCACGTGTGGTAGGCCACACGGCAGCATCGGATCTCCGCCTGGGCGAGGAGCAGTAGTGTTATGCGGACAGGTCCACACCAGGCTGGGCCTGGACACATGTCGGCACCGGACCCTAGCCTGAGCAAGGCCTGGGTATTCCCTGCCTCTGAGTCCTGGGACCCGGATGTGGGTAGTCTAGATCCCACGCAGAGGGGTCCGGGACCCGACCCAGAGGTCCGAGTTGCACTCGTGGGGGTCCAGCCTACATGTAGAGGGGTCTAGCACTTTCCCATAGGGTTCGGACCCACTGTTGGCATCTTGGAGTGTATCACTTTTTCTGGCCACATGGTGGCCCTGGAGCCATCCATGCGGTGGAATCGGGTGTTGTTCCCCACGCGACTAGAGATAGTCGTGTGGGCACCGCGTCCTCATGCTGTAGCAAGGGGTACCCCTAATCCAGGGTACCAACAATGGACATTTAGCTATAAAGTGACCGGACTTACCACACCGGTAACACACCCTTTTGGAGTGGGGCTTGTAGTCCTTCCCCCTCCTTTGCTTGAGGATTTGACGGAAGCTCTTAATGATAAGAGCCATCTCCTCGTTGTCGAGCTTGGAGGAGTCGATTGGAAGCCTACTTGGTGTAGATTCCTCCTTTTTTTCTTCTGTTGCTTTGAATGCAACGAGTTGCACCTCGGGTGTGGAAGCGGTGCCTTGCTCCAAGTTGACAATGTGTTTGGAGTCTTTGATCATAAGTTCAAAGCTCACAAACTTGCCAATAACCTCCTCAGGAGACATCTAATTATATCTAGGATCCCCACATATTAGTTGAACTTGAGTAGGATTACAAAAAACAATGGATCTAAGAATAACCTTGACCTTTTCATGGTCATCCCATTTTGTGCTCCTGAGGTTGCACACTTGATTGACCATCGTCTTAAGCCGGTTGTACATGGATTGCGGCTCTTCTCCTTTGTTGAGGACAAATCGACCGAGTTCTCCCTCGATCGTCTCCCGCTTGGTGATCTTGGTCACCTCGTCCCCTTCATGCGCCGTTTTGAGGACGTCCCAAATTTCTTTGGCATTTTTCAACCCTTGCACCTTATTATACTCCTCTCGACACAAGGAGGTGAGGAGTATAGAAGTTGCTTGGGAGTTGAAGTGCCTTATTTGGGCGGCCTCATCTGAGTCGTAGTCCTCGTCCCCCACTTGTGGTGCCTACGCTCCAAATTCAACAATATCCCATATGATTTCGTAGAGTGAGGTTAGATGATGCCTCATTTTATCACTTCACATACAATAATCTTCACCATCAAAATATGGTGGTTTGCCTAAGGGAACGAAAAGTAGAGGAGCGCGCTTGGAAATACGGAGATAGCGTAGGGGCATTTTACTATACTTCTTGCGCTCATGGCGCTTAGAAGTAGTGGATGACTCGGTGCCGGAGGTGGAGGGTGTTGAAGAGTCGGTCTCGTAGTAGACCACCTTCTTCATCTTCTTTTTCTTCTTGTCACCCCTCCTATGTGACTTGATGGAGGAAGAGGATTCCTCCTTGTACTTGTTACCGGACTCCCTTGAGAGAGTCTTCCCCGAGCTTATGGGCTTGTCGCCGGTACGATCTCCCTCTTGGCGTGATCTCCAGACATCACTTCGAGTTTGTTAGACTCTTAATGAAGCACTGACTCTGATACCAATTGAAAGTCGCCTAGAGGGGGGTGAATAGGCGAAACCTAAAATTTATAAACTTAAACACACACTAAGGTTGGGGTTAGCGTTAGAATTAAATTCAAGTTTGAAAGATTGTTTCTCTTGCTAAGAGTTGCTCAAGGAATGCGGATGATGTGTGGGAGCAAACTCAAATCAATACTAGTAAGGAAACGTTAGAGAGAGGAAGAGGGTAAATAAATCAAATGGAAGACTCAAATCAAAAGGAAGCGTACATGTATTCTGAGATGACTAGGGGCTTCGGAGGAAGACTCCACCCCAGGCATGTCAGAACAATCCACAATCCCAACACAAATGATGACTGGGCCAATCATACTCATAGTAGCAACATAGCTCACAGTCTTCAGGAATGCAACAAACTTCCTACAAACCACAAGCTCCGAGAGGCAGAGGGGGGAGAAACTTCGGAGGAAGGTATGGTAATCAGCCCAGGAAGCTCTTCTGCCTATTCTATGGTGAAGACAAGGGACACACCACAAGGATGTGTCAGGTCACGATCTAGAAGCAGAAAGAGATAGTTGAAGCCGAAGCAAAGGCAGAATCAGCCGAAGCAGGTCCTGCATACCGCTTCGTGCTATTCCCCATACATTCTCGAGTATGTGGGCAACCAACATCCCACAGCATCAGTTGCTTCAACAAGCCACTCTCAAGCTTCATAGGTCCCGCTACAACCACCACCACCTATGGCACCAGCCTTGACCCACAATCAGCAGACAGAAGGGCACCGCCAAACACAGCAACAACATGACGCATGTGAAGAATCTGAAGCTCGCACAACCAATAGCACTATGTCTGAGTCGAGGCACATTTACTGAAGTCACACAGGGGCTCTATTACAAAATCTTCATACCTAATGTACTCACCTTTCTGTCCTTCTGTCGTTCCCCTTCGAAGACAATATAAGAAGGTTTAACCTTCGTCCTGTTGTAAAAAAATCTGTGGTTACACCATCGAGTGTAACAGGAAGGGTGATGAAGCTCTAAAGTCATTCCTAAGGGAATACAGAGCTAAAACACCACCTAAGTAAAAGGTGAAGAAGCTCCAAAGTCGTTCCTAAGGGGATGCAAAGCTTAAATGCCACCTAAGTAAAAGGTGAAGAAGATCCAAAGTCATTCCTAAAGGGATGCAGAGCTTAGCTCCAAAGTCGTTCCTAAGGGAATGCAGAGCTGAAACACCACCTAAGTAAAAGGTGACAAGACTCCAAAGTCGTTCTAAGGGGATGTAGAGTTTGGGTGTGTGTTCGCGTGGGTTTTTATCTTTGGCATAAACATCATTTTCCATCATACCATCATATCGCATTGCATCACATCATACATCATTTTTGCATCAGCAAGAAACCGTGGAGAAGAAGGAAAATTGCTCCTTCAAAAAATACATATCGGATCATGAAAGAATGTGTTGTTGCACAAGATATGCCTTCGGCAGATATATTTTTACACAGGAGAGGGATCTTCATCAGCGGTATTACTACACAACAACTACGACATAATACCCAATATTGAACTGACAGAAGTGGAATCTTTTTCTTCGCGACGCATGAAAAGAAGGGAAGGTGTTTTTTCGCCAGCGGCTCAAAAGCGATATGTACGAAGGTTTCATGCATCACAAAGAAATATATTACATTAATACACATGCAAATAGTTGATACTCAGTTTTTACAAGGGCGAAAGATATGTACAAAAACTAAGCTCTCAAATATACAAAGTTTAATCTTCTTTCAACACTTTCTCGGCGGCTTCGTTTAGCAGTCTGTTGACAGCTTCTTCAACAGCTTCATTAGCAATTTATATCATCTCTAGCGCTTCCTTCAAGGTCGGGTCAGCTTCGGGGTTGTATGGCTTCGGTGGGGGTGAAAGTTCAGCTACATCATAAAATATGTTTGTTAATTCCGAAGCTAAAAACGAATTACGAAGCTAAACCTCAATAAAGGTACCTAAAAGCCTCGCACGCTCAGCAGCTTCTTTAGCTCTTTTGGCTTCTTCTTGGGCATCGTGAGATTCTTTTTCATTCTTCCTAATAGCTTCGTCAGCTATCTCATGGCCGCCCTTCATCCATACTTCGGAGTAAAATTTTCTGCCTAGTGCAGAAGCTTCAGCTGAAGGGTTTTTAATATCGTCAGCTCAGAAAGCAAATTCTGGCTGAACTACAGCCTTGGCGTGATCACAACCGACCTTCTCCAGAATTGATACAACCCCGCGGGCACTGGCGAAGGCGCAAAAATCCCCTCTATCACTTAGAATTTCTTCAAAAGCTTTGGCCTCACCACTGATCCACTGGATAACCCATCGGGGTCACCGCGGATGAATTTTTGTTCGAACGAGAAGGCTCCAACTTTAGAAAAACTATTATTTAAATTTTTAGCGCACTCCATGGATATCTCATAGCATTTTTCTTTGCCCGCGTGAAGCTCATCAGCATTCTTTTGTGCTCTTGATCTTTCAAATTTCGCATATCTCATGCTTTACTACTTCAACTTCAAAATTTTCAGTTGCTTCGGCAACTTTCCTTTTCAGCTCTTGCACTTCGGCTTTGTGAGCTTCTGCTTGAGTAGACATATTGGCTTCACTAGACTTCATCCTTTCGACCAGAGATACCAAAATTTTATCTTTAGCAAGAGCTTCAATCCTCAAAGTTATAACCTCCGATCAGAGATTACTAAGTGCCATTTGGCAACTCTCGTCTTCGGCACCCTTTTGGGCCTTCAAAGCTTTACTCAGGATTAGACCCTGCAACAGAAAACAAAATAGTAAACAACAAATGTAAGAACTACTAGATAATAGTTTGGAAAGAACTAAAACATGAGGCCAAAATTTACAAACCTTCAAGCTATTGAAAGCAAGGCTGTCTGCAAGTTGATCCTTTGTCATGGCAGATAAACCGAGCTCGAGCTTCGGAAATCCCATATTGTTCATCATCTTGCGGCAAACGTTAATTTCCTTATTATCAGGAAGACAACAGAGGAAGTCCTCTTCGTCATCCCCTCCGTATACCAAGGACCCTCGGGGGTACTTCAGATCCTTGGCATAGTGATGTACTTCGACAATCTGCTCTTCTATTAGTTGCTTTCCCGAAGCATGTCGAATAATATAGTCCAAGTCACTCTGGGAAGGTGCTTCGGGAGTAGGCGTTGAAGGTTCCTCTGGAAGGCTCTCTTCCATGGGTTTTTCTGGTATGATTTCTAAAGAGCCTGCTTCAGCGTGGCAGAGGCACTGGCAGTAATTATCTTTGGAGCTTCTTCAATTTTACTCCCAGAAGCCTCAGCCAGAAGAAGAAGGTGGCATCTTCGTAGATTCTAAAATAGCCTCCAAAACGCTCCCCATCCTCCTTTTCCTTTGAGTGCCCGTGGCACTTGGCAGCTTCGGTAATATTGCTTCTTTCATCTTCGGCGACTCTCATAATCTTTCTGTCATTGACTCTGTCTCTCCGGCCAGGCCTGCAATAAATTCAGTAGGCACAACAAGAGTAGATTCTATTGCCGGGGGGAGGGAGGGTTGTTTCCACCTTTTCATCTAGCTTCGGCACTTCGGCCGTCTCAATGCGCCTGGGTCGGCGCGTCAAAACTTTAATCTTCTTCGACCTTGACAAACTAGAAGATGCTGAGGTAGCAGCTTTTCTTTTCTTATGTGTGGGATAGCAATAGTCTGGGTACACAAACCCGATAACATCAAACACTCTATTTAATATCTTCTTGCCCCGAGCACCGAAGGCAGTTGTGAAAGGGAAATGTGCCCTTGGGCCATTTCTATAAGTGTTTTGGTGATTAGATGCACAACACATATTGATTTAGTTCTTATGTGCTAAATGAGTGAGAAGTGCAAATTGAAGAAAAAGGTATGTATCCGGCCTTAGTAAATTGTTTTGAGTACTAACATGTTTATCTAAAGTGCTAGAAACAGTGCCAAGAAAAGAATTAGAGAAGATATGGATTAGGACAGCCAAGACCAGCACCAGCCTGGTGCACCGGACAGTGTCTAGTGCCCCAGGCTGGCTCGGCGGCGAACTGCCCGCTCTCGGGAATCGGCGGGGCGATGTGGCTAAAAATCACTGGACTGTCTGGTGGTGCACCAGACTGTCCGGTGAGTCTTCAGCGCCTGCGCCCAAGTACTTCGGCGACAAACTCGTCGCTCTCGGGAAATTACCAAGGATGCTGCAGCTAAAAATCACCGAACAGTCTGGTGGTGCACCGGACTGTCCGGTGAGTCAGAGCTGCCCGAGCCAACAGTCACCTGCGTGATCAACGGGCGACATGTGGTAAAGCCAACGGTCGGATGGTCGCACCGGACTGTCCGGTGTGAACCAGACAGTGTTCGATGCGCCAACGGGACCGCCGGCCCAACGGTCGGATGCGCTAGATAAGGAAGGAGATCGTGCACCGGACTGCCGGACTTCTACAGTACCTGTCCGGTGGTGCACCACTCGACACAAGGCAGGATTTGCCTTCCAAGTTGATCTCTAACGGCTCCTATCTGCCTTGGGGCTATAAAAGGGACCCCTAGGCGCATGGAGCAGTACACCAAGCATTCACGAAGCATTCTAAGACTCCCAGACCCCGCCTCCACGCATTTGATTCGTTGTGTTAGTGATTTGAGCTCCGTTTGAGTTGTGAACTCCCTGTGCTGTGTTTTGAGCTCAAGTCTTGGCTTGTGTGCATGTGTGTGTAGCAGATTCTAGTCTTGTGTGCGTTGCTTTCCCTCCCTTACTCTTGTGCTTCTTTGTGATCTATATTGTAAGGGCGAGAGGCTCCAACTTGTGGAGATTCCTCGCAAATAGGAGAAGAACACTAAACAAAAGGACCATGGTATTCAAGTTGATCATTGGATCACTTGAAAGGGGTTGAGGGCAACCCTTGTCCATTGGGATGCCACAACGTGAAAGTAGGCAAGTGTTATACTTGGCCGAACCATGGGAAAAAATACTGTGTCTCTTGTGCTGCTTGTCTTTGTGATTGTTTTGTTCGCAAGAGCTCGCTTCATAGCAACTTGATTAACTTGCACTAACACTTTTATAATCAAGTTTGTGGCTATTTAGTGTTTAATTTCACAGGATCACCTATTCACCCCCCTCTAGGTGCTCTCAATTGGTATCGGAGCCGTTCTCTTCATCTAAGGGACTAACTGCCTGAAGAGATGGATCCTAAGGGTAAGGGGATGGTGGTCAATGACAAGGAGGAGTCCCTCTTCAACAAGCCAAGAAACGACAAGCCCACTGACTCAGGCTCGAGTCACAAGTAGAGGGATGGGAAGAAAAAGAGGCGCATCAATAAGATCATATACTATGACAGTAACGCCTCCTCTTCTTCACCAAGGGATTACAACGACGACGACTCATCCAAAAGAAAGACTGTTAATCAAAACTACTCCTTTGATTATATCTGCATCCCTTATAATTCAAATGCTCATTTGCTATCAATTCCACTTGGGAAACCTCCACACTTTGATGGAGAAGACTATTCTTTCTAGAGTCATAAAATGCGTAGTCATTTATTTTCCCTCCATCCTAGTATCTGGGAGATTGTTGAAAATAGAATGCTTTTTGATAATACTGACAATCTTGTTTTCATAAATGCGCAAATTCATAAAAATGCCCAAGCCACTACTATGTTGCTAGCATCTCTATGCAGGGATGAATATAACAAGGTCAGCGGCTTAGACAATGCCAAACAGATTTAGGACACCCTCAAAATATCTCACGAGGGTAATGACGCCGCCATGATCACCAAGATGGAACTGGTGGAAGGCGAGCTGGGGAGGTTCGCGATGATCAGGGGAGAGGAGCCAACACAGACCTACAACAGGCTCAAGACCCTGGTCAACAAAATCCGAAGCTACAGAAGCACAAGATGGATGGATCATGATGTCGTCCGACTCATGCTCAGGTCATTTACAGTTATTGACCCCCATCTTGTCAACCTTATTTGTGAAAACCCCAGGTACACCAAGATGACGCTCGAGGAAATCCTCGAAAAATTCGTGAGCGGGCGCATGATGGTGAAGGAGGCACGATACATGGACGATGCACTAAACGGTCCACTGTCCGTCTACGAGCCGTAGCCCGTTGCTCTCAAAGCAACAAGCAGCAGGGAGGCGCTACCGAGCAAGGTAGCACAAGTAGAGGCTGTCGGGCTCAATGAGGATGAGATGGCGCTTATCATCAAGCGCTTCAAGACCGCGCTAAAAGGACGCAAGGAGTACCCCAACAAGAACAAAACAAGAGGAAGTGCTCCTGCTTCAAATGCGGTAAGACTGGTCATTTCATAGCTCAATGCCCCGATAATGATAATGACCAGGGACAAGAAAAGCATGGGAAGAGGGAGAAGAAGAAGAACTATAGGAAGGCCAAGGGCGAGGCGCACATCAGGAAGGAATGGGACTCCGACTGCTCCTCCTCCGACTCTAAGGATGCCACTAGCTGCCTTGGCCTTCAACAAATCTTCGCTCTTCCCCAACGAACGCCATACATGCCTTATGGCTAAGGAGAAGAAGGTACGTATTCGAGATACACCTAAGTACTCTTCTTCTAGCGATGAGGAATCTTCTGATGATGAAGTAGATTACACTGATTTATTTAAAGGACTAGATAGAGCTAAAGTAGACAAAATAAATGAATTAATTGATGCTCTTAATGAAAAGGGTAGACTGCTAGAAAAGCAAGAGGATATTTTATATGAGGAACATGACAAGTTTGTTGGTGTTCAAAATCTCTTGCTTTAGAAATTAAAAAAATGAAATACTATCATCTGAGTTATCTTCTTGTCATGAATCTATTACTAGCTTAAAGGATTTAAATAATGATTTGAATGCTAAGCTAGAGAAAGTAATGCAACTAGTTCATGTGTGGAACATGTAGTTATTTGCAATAGGTGTAAAGATGTTAATTTTGATGAACATGCTGCCACTATTGCCAAATTAAATAATGATGTTGCAAGTCTTAATGATCAACTTAAGACTTGCAAAAATGATTATGATAAACTAAAATTTGCTAGGGATGCCTACACTGTTGGTAGACACCCATCAATTAAGGATGGACTTGGTTTTCGAAAGGAAACCAAGAACTTAACAAGCCAAAGGACTTCCGTTCTCAACAAGGAGAAAGGGAAGGCCCCTATGGCTAGTAGTTCTCAAAAGAACCATGCCTATATTTATCATAGGAAAGTCACTAGTCATGCTTATAAGAATAGATGCTATGATCGCATTGTTTCTCATGATGCTACATTTAATTCTCATGCTATGTTCACATCTAGTTCCACTTTTGTTCATGGTAGAAGTAGGCCTAGGAGAAATTATGCTACTTCTCATGCTCCTAGGAAAGTTTGCAATGGACCTACTACTGTTTATCATGCTTGCAATGCTTCGTTTGTGCTTTCATGTAAAAATGCAAAAGTGGTAGCTAGAAAATTGGGATCTAAATGCAAGGGAGACAAGACTTGCATTTGGGTTCCAAAAGTTGTTGTGACTAACCTTGTAGGACCCAACAAGCGTTGGGTACCTAAAACCCAAGCTTAAATTCCTTGCAGGTTTATGCATTCGGGGGCTCAAGCTGGATTATCGACAGCGGATGCACAAACCACATGACGGGGGGAGAAGAAGATGTTCACCTCCTATGTCAAAAATAGGGATTCCTAGGATACGATCATGTTTGGAGATGGGAACCAAGGTAAGGTCAAAGGTTGGGAAAGATAGCTATCACTTCCGAGCATTCTATCTCTAATGTGTTTTTAGTTGAATCACTCGGGTATAATTTGTTGTCTATGAGTCAATTATGTAACATGGGTTATAATTGTTTATTCACAAATATTGATGCATCTGTCTTTAGAAGAAGTGATGGTTCACTAGCTTTTAAGGGTGTATTAGACGGTAAGCTCTATTTAGTTGATTTTTCAAAAGAGAATGCCGATCTAGATGCATGCTTAATAGCTAAGACTAATATGGGCTGGCTTTGGCATCACCGTCTAGCACATGTTGGGATGAAGAACCTTCATAACCTTCTAAAGGGAGATCATATGTTAGGACTAACCGATGTCTGTTTTGAGAAAGACAGACCTTGTGCAGCATGCCAAGCAGGAAAACAGGTGGGAAACACTCATCATAGCAAAAATGTGATGACGACGTCAAGACCACTGGAACTTCTTCATATGGATCTCTTCGGTCCCGTTGCCTATCTCAACATCAGGGGAAGTAAGTATGGTCTTGTAATAGTTGATGATTTTCCCACTTCACTTGGGTATTCTTTTTGCAGGACAAATCAGAAACCTAAGGGACCCTAAAGCGTTTCTTAAGGAGAGCTCAAAATGAGTTTGAGCTAAAGGTTAAGAAGATAAGGAGCGACAATGGGTCCGAGTTCAAGAATTTGCAAGTTGAAGAATATCTTGAGGAGGAAGGCATCAAGCACGAGTTCTCTGCTCCCTACACACCACAGCAAAATGGTGTGGCAGAGAGAAAGAACCGGACGCTAATCGACATGGCAAGAACGATGCTTGGAGAGTACAAGACGCCTGAGCGGTTTTGGTCGTAAGCTGTGAACACATCCTGCCATGCCATAAACCGGCTCTATTTGCACCGCCTCCTCAAGAAGACTTCATACAAACTCCTTACTGGTAACAAACCAAACATTTCTTATTTTCGTGTATTTGGGAGCAAATGCTACATTCTGGTGAAGAAAGGTAGACATTCAAAATTTGCACTCAAAGCAGTAGAAGGTTTCTTACTAGGATATGACTCAAATACAAAGGCGTATAGGGTCTTCAATAAATCATCGAGATTAGTTAAAGTCTCTAGCGTCGTTGTATTTGATGAGATTAATGGCTCTCCAAGAGAGCAAGTTGATCTTGATGATATAGATGAAGATGAGGTCCCGACGGTCGCAATGCGAACTATGGCGATAGGAGATGTGCGACCACAGGAACAGCAGGAACAAGATCAACCTTCTTCTTCAACAATGGTGCATCCTCCAACCCAAGACGATGAACAGGTACCTCAAGAAGAGAGGCAAGATCAAGGGGGAGCACAGGAAGAACATGTTATGGAGGAAGAAGTACCACAGGCCCCTCCAACTCAAGTCCGAGCATTGATCCAAAGACATCACCCCGTTGATCAGATTCTGGGTGACAACAGCAAGGGAGTAACTACTCGCTCACGATTAGCTAATTTTTGTGAGCATTACTCGTTTGTCTCTTCTATTGAGCCTTTCAGGGTAGAAGAGGCCTTACAGGATCCAGACTGGGTGTTGGCCATGTAGGAAGAGCTCAACAACTTCAAAAGGAATGAAGTCTGAAGCTTGGTGCTATGTCCACAGCAAAACGTTGTGGGAATCAAGTGGGTGTTCCGCAACAAGCAAGACGAGCACAGAGTGGTGACAAGAAACAAGGCTAGACTTGTGGCAAAAGGTTATGCCCAAGTTGCAGGTTTGGATTTTGAGGAGATTTTTGCTCCTGTGGCTAGGTTAGAATCAATTCGGATTTTATTAGCCTATGCTACTCACCATTCTTTTAGGCTGTTCCAAATGGACGTAAAGAGCGCTTTCCTCAATGGGCCAATCAAGGAGGAGGTAAATGTGGAACAACCCCTGGCTTTGAGGATGACAGGTATCCCGACTACGTGTATAAGCTCTCTAAGACGCTCTATGGACTTAAGCAATCCCCAAGAGCATGGTATGAATGCCTTAGAAATTTTCTTATTTCTAATGCTTTCAAGGTTGGGAAAGCTGATCCCACTCTTTTCACAAAGACATGTAATGGCGATCTTTTTGTTTGCCAAATTTATGTTGATGACATAATATTTGGTTGTACTAACCAAAAGTCTTGTGAGGAGTTTAGCAGGGTGATGATGCAAAAGTTCGAGATGTCGATGATGGGCGAGTTGACCTACTTCCTTGGATTCCAAGTGAAGCAACTCAAGGATGACACCTTTATCTCCCAAACAAAGTACACTCAAGATCTTCTCAAGAGGTTTGGGATGAAGGATGCTAAGCCCGCGAAGACACCAATGGGAACTGACGGACATCTCGACCTCAACAGAGGAGGTAAGTCTATTGATCAAAAGGCATACCGGTCAATGATAGGTTCATTACTTTATCTTTGTGCTAGTAGACCGGACATTATGCTTAGTGTATGCATGTGTGCTCGATTTCAATCCGACCCCAAGGAGTGTCACCTTATGGCAGTTAAGCGAATTCTTAGGTATTTAGTTTCTACGCCTTGCTTCGGGATCTGGTATCCAAAGGGGTCTACCTTTGACTTAATTGGATACTCAAACTCCGACTATGTCGAGTGCAAGGTTGATAGGAAGAGCACATCAGGGACGTGCCAATTTCTAGGAAGGTCCCTGGTGTCCTGGAGTTCCAAGAAACAAACATCTATTGCCCTATCCACCGCCGAGGCCGAGTATGTTGCCGCAGGATAGTGTTGCGCGCAACTGCTTTGGATGAGGCAAACCTTATGGGACTTTAGCTAAAATCTGAGCAAAGTCCCACTCCTATGTGACAATGAGAGTGCAATTCGCTTGGAGGATAATCCTATTGAACACAACCGCACTAAACACATAGACATCTGTCATCACTTCCTGAGAGACCACCAGCAAAAGGGAGATACCGATGTTTACCACATTAGCACCGAGAACTAGCTAGCCGATATCTTCACCAAGCCTTTAGATGATAAAAGGTTTTATAGGTTGCATAGTGAGCTAAATGTCTTAGATTCGCGTAACTTGGATTGATCTATAGCATACATGTATTCTATGCCTTTGATCATGTTACTTTGAGCATTTACATCATTTATTGTTTATTTGTGGTGCTCAAGTTGTACAAGTCACTACCGGAATCGCGTTCTTTGCCGAGTGTCTAATACACTCGGTAAAGGCTATTTTACACTCAGCAAAGCCTTTGCCGAGTGTAACATTCGGCAAAGAACACTCGACAAATATTTCATCGGCAAAAGGTTCTTTGCCGAGTACTTTTTTTGGACACTCGGCAAAGACTTTGCCGAGTGCCAAAAAGCACTCGGCAAATTAAGAATCGAAAAAATTTAAAAAAACAGCAAAACATTTTTTTAAATTCTAGGAACAACTCTCCAACCCTACCTATTACCTTACCTATTGTCCTATCATTTTTCACTATTATTTTGAATCAAATTTATATATTTTGTAAATGGTGAGATTCGAACTCGCAACCTTTCTCTCGCGCATACCCTCCTATACCACTACACTACTACACCAATTATGTTTATATTACGTTTTCATTCCCCATGTACTATAACAAATCGAGAGTAATTTGATTATTTAAGGCACTAAATGAGTTCATTTGAAAATGTGACAAACTATAAAGTTGCATAACATTTTGAGATCTACAAGTTTTATTTTAATAGTTTCTACATCCGAGCCCGTTTACAAAATTTGAATTTTAAATTTTAAAACTTCACACGAATTTTTCAATGATAAGATGATTTTAGATCAAAAAATTGTCAACTACAAAGTTTCATTACATTTAAAGACCTACAACTTTTATTTTGGTGGTTTTTCCATCCGAGATAGTTTGAAAAATTCAAATTTCAAAATTCAAACATAGTTTTGCATAACAAGATGATTTCAAACCAAAACATTGTCAACTACAAAGTTTCATAACTCTTCAATACCTACAACTTCCATGTTGGTGGTTTTTTCTTTCGAAGTCGTTTTCAAAATTCAAATCTTAAATTTTTTAAATTCAGACGTAGTTTTTGTTGACAATATGATTTCAAATAAAAAAGTTGTCAACTATAAACTTCTATAACTTCTCAAGATCTACAAAGTTTATTTTGGTTGTTTGGTCATTTGTTTATCTCACATGATGAATCTAACAATATGCACAAATTCTATACGTCTCTCTCGTAGTTTCATAAACTACGAGAGAGATATAGGTTTTATGAACAAATTTATTTTTATTTTGTCATATGAAGAAATGTTCAATATATAAATTGTACATCATGATGAGTTATATAAATTTGTAGTTGAAAACTTTTTCATTTGAATTAATTTACTACTTTAAAATGTGATTTTTAAATTGTCTTTGCCTAGTGTTGGAGAAAAAACACTCGGCAAAGAGCTCTTTGCCGAGTGTTGTATTTGTGACACTCGGCAAAGAAACTCTTTGCCGAGTGTCAAAAATAAAACACTCGGCAAAAAGCTTCTTCGCCGAGTGTTTTCTTTTACCGAGGGTTTTTTGCATGGCACTCGGCAAAGAGCTACTTTGCCGAGTGCCCGAAAAAAACACTCGACAAAGAATATGGCACTCGGCAAAGAGCCAAATTCCGGTAGTGAGTCATCCCCGGACCTCACAAGTCCATATACAAATGATGCACGTGTTTAGGGGGAGATGAGCTACATCTTGATTCCTTTGAGACTAACTTGTGTGTTTGAGTACACTTGATGTAGTCTCAAAGGTACATTGAAAGGGATAAAGAACTTGGACAACGAAAAGACTTCCACTGCACTCCGGTATTAGTGTATTTAATTCCAAGTTCATACTTATGCTCTCATTGCATTTTTGCTCTTATTTGACATTTTGGTGAGATAATGGGGTTAAAGGGCCAAAAGTTATCTCGTTTTGGTGCTTAATGCCAAAGGGAGAGAAATTAAGGCCAAAGCAACTGGATCAGCCAACCACTTAAGAATTTCAAAAATAGTATAATTAGAATTTGTATTTTGCCCAAATGACTCTTATTGCAAAATTTGGTCTCTTATGGGGGAGGATTTTGATTATGGGAAAAACGGGGAGTTTTTGGCACATGATCAATTTTACTCTTGGAATATCTCTCTAGTTCCCCAAACAAGTGTGTTTGACTTAGAGATAAGAAAAAGGATTTGATTTGCAAAAATAAACCAAGTGGTGGCAAAGAGTGATCCAAATATGCCAAATCCTCAGCAAAGAGAATTTGGTCTTCAATTTGCATTGATGTTGCATGTATTTTGTTACTTTTAATGTGTTGGCATAAATCACCAAAAAGGGGGAGATTGAAAGGAAAATGTGCCGTTGGGACATTTCTATAAGTGTTTTGGTGATTAGATGCCCAACACATATTGATTTAGTTCTTATGTGCTAAATGAGTGAGAAGTGCAAATCGAAGAAAAGGTATGTATCCGGCCTTAGTAAATTGTTTTGAGTACTAACATGTTTATCTGAAGTGCTAGAAACAGTGCCAAGAAAAGAAGAAAAGAATTGGAGAAGATATGGCTCAGGACAGCCAAGACCATCACCAGCCTGGCACACCGGACTGTCCAGTGGTGCACCGGACAGTGTCTGGTGCCCCAGGCTGGCTCGGCGGCGAACTGCCCGCTCTCGGGAATCGGTGGGGCGACGTGGCTAAAAATCACTGGACTGTCCGGTGGTGCACCGGACTGTCCGGTGAGTCTTCAGCGCCTGCACCCAAGTACTTCGGCGACGAACTCGTCGCTCTCAGGAAATTACCGAGGACACCACGACTAAAAATCACTGGACGGTCCGGTGGTGCACCGGACTATCCGGTGAGTCAGAGCCGCCCGAGCCAACAGTCACCTGCGCGATCAACAGGCGACACGTGGTGAAGCCAATGGTCGGATGGTTGTACCGGACTGTCCGGTGTGCACCGGACAATGTCCGGTGCGCCAACGGGACCGCCGGCCCAACGGTCAGATGCACTAGATAAGGAAGGAGATCGTGCACCGGACTGCTATAGTACCTGTCCGGTGCGCCACTCGACAGAAGGCAGGATTTGCCTTCCAAGTTGATCTTCAATGGCTCCTAGCTGCCTTGGGGCTATAAAAGGGACCCCTAGGCGCATGGAGCAGTATACCAAGCATTCACGAAGCATCCTAAGACTCCCAGACCCCGCCTTCATGCATTTGATTCGTTGTGTTAGTGATTTGAGCTCTGTTTGAGTTGTGAACTCCCTGTGCTGTGTTTTGAGCTCAAGTCTTGGCTTCTGTGCATGTGTGTGCTGCGGATTCGAGTCTTGTGTGCGTTGCTTTTCCTCCCTTACTCTTATGCTTCTTTGTGATCTATATTGTAAGGGCGAGAGGCTCCAACTTATGGAGATTCCTCGCAAACAGGAGAAGAACACTAAACAAAAGGATCATGGTATTCAAGTTGATCATTGGATCACTTGAAAGGGGTTGAGTGCAACCCTCGTCCATTGGGACGCCACAACGTGGAAGTAGGCAAGTGTTATACTTGGCCGAACCACGGGATAAAATACTGTGTCTCTTGTGCTGCTTGTCTTTGTGATTGTTTTGTTCGCAAGAGCTCGCTTCATAGCAACTTGATTAACTCGCACTAACACTTTTATAATCAAGTTTGTGGCTATTTAGTGTTTGATTTCATAGGATCACCTATTCACCGCCCCCCCCTCTAGGTGCTCTCAAGTTGTCATAGCTTCGTCTTCGGCCTTCGAGTATGCTCCAAGCAGCTCATCGCTAGTTGCCTCTATAGCATCTAACCAGTCATCATTCGTTCATCAAACTGGCTCCTGTATTAAAAGGTATACTTCAGATAGACTAAACCATTTTGGCTAGAGCCAGTAGCAGCCTTCTTCGGCATTTCCCATCCATTTGCAAGTGGCCACACTCTGTAGGCAATGTGCTCTTGGACCAGATCTCTTGTCTCGATATAAGCGCACACTGTATTAAAAGCTGCTTAGCATGCTTGCACATAATTTCCAAGCGCAATGAGTGGCCTCCTAATGCCGAAGCGAGACCATATAGGATGCTGGATAATCTCTTTTATATCCTCCCTCTGGCTTAGGTCAACTTTCACATAAAACCATTCCTGCATCCAAGAGCTTGGTCACTTTTTCCGAAACGTCGGCATAGGATAGCTGGCATCAGAGCGGGGCACGAAGTTGTAGCAGCCGAAGTTATTATGATACTGTTCTTTCCCAGTTGCCTTCGTCTGATAAGATAATTCATGAATATTATAGAAGCACCTGGCGTCTGGCTCTAATCCTTGGCTCCTCATGGCCCATATAAAAACCCCTACTTTAACAAGAGCTTCGGGGGTAAGTTGATGAAGATAAATTTCAAAAGTTTTTAAGACCTCGACCAGCATCTTGTCTAGGGGGAAACGAGGTTCAGCTTTCATGAAGCTTCTGAAGATCACCACTTCGTCAGCTTCGGGAAGAGGAACAATATTCTCCCCTCTGGCCCTCACGATAGAAATGTCACGAAAGTATATGCCTCTCATTGCTTCGATCTGCCCTTGTTTAATAGTTGACTTTCCGAAAACAACATGGCTCGGCCTCCATGGTCGGTCTTTGGCATCTTCATTTTCACTTTCTATGTCAAAACTCTCACTATTGCTGGAATTTTCAGTTAATCCAGCCAACATCTCATTGGTGATTTTCTCCATGTTGGTTTTCTCTGTAGCTTCGTAAAACCCGGCTAGTGCCGGATCAACGATCTTTTTCTCCCAAGTCATTCAAACGATGTCTACTAAAATGCTAAAGCTCAAAACTTAATCAAACTCGACGAAGCAAGGTTAAAATAGCAGACACAATGCAAGCAGCCAAATAGCACGAAAAATACTCACGACACAGGTCTCTATATATACACTCAGAGCCCCACAGCATGGTGGGTCCCACGGGTCAGAACGATTCGCTATTCTAGCGAAGGGAAGGCGTTTTTTCGGACCTTTGGCTAAAGGCCTTCGTTCACGTCACAGTCTAAATTTGTTACAAAGAAACAAATCAATACTGTGAGGGGCTACTGTTGGGGGCCTTCCTGAAAGTCGCCTAGAGGGGGGTGAATAGGCAAATCCTGAGAATTAAAAACTTTATCCCCAACTAGATCCCTTGATTAGTGGTTAGAACAAGATATACAATAATCGGAGTATAAAAACTAAGTCCTTGCTTGAAAAGAGTATTGCTTTCAAATAATGCGGAATTGATAAAACAATACAACTAATAAGTCTATGAGAATAAAGCAAGAGGGCTTAGATAAGAAGAGCAATATCATAAGTTCTTTCTTGTAAGGTGTTGTTTCACTAAATGAGAATTTAACTTAAAGCAACACCAAATAGTATTAGCAAAGAATAGTACAAGAAAAACTTAGAAAGGGAAAGAACAAACAAATCACAAGCAATAAGCACACGAGACACGGGTGATTTGTTTTACCGAGGTTCGGCCCTCGAAGGCCTAGTCCCCATTGAGGAGTCCACTAAGGACGGGTTTCTTTCAACCCTTTCCCTCTCTCCACCGATCACGCAAGACCGGCGAGCTCTTCTTCTTCTCAAGGATCACTCAAGATCCCGCAAGGACCACCACACTCTTTGGTGTCTCTTGCTAGCTTTACAAGCCTCCAAAACTTTGGAGGAAGTTCAATGGGAGTCAAAACTCCACGCGCAAATAAACACAAAGAAGTAGCACACACTATCTCTCAATGAATCTCACAAGGCACTAGTGCTAAACTCAAATGAGTAGCTCTCTCTTGCTTGCTCTATCTTTTGTGACACTTGTGTTGGTTGTAGTGGTCTAAATCTTGTGTATAGGATGGATCAATGAATATATGTGGTTGGGAGGGATTGAGTATGTCAACTAGATGACTTGAAATGTTGCTTGGGCTCCCACACCTGAAGTGGTCGGTTGGGGTGGTATTTATAGCCACCATCCAAAATTGTAGCCGTTGGTGAAGTCTGGTGGCGATGGGCTCACCGGACAGTGTCCGGTGTGCTGCCACGACATCCTCCCGTTAGGGCTTGGAGCTGGTCGACCGTTGGAGGCTTTGTCCTCATGTGGCACCGGACAGTCCGGTGCGACACCGGACAGTCCGATGCCCCTCTAACCGTCTGCTCTGACATCTGAATTGCACTGTTCACTTTGCAGAGTCGACTGTTGCGTGCAGATAGCCGTTGCTCCGCTGGCACACCGGACAGTCCGGTGAATTATAGCGGAGGTGCGCCCGGAAAACCCGAAGGTGAAGAGTTTGAAGTCGATCTTCCCTGGTGCACCGGACACTGTCCGGTGGCACACCGGACAGTCCGGTGCGCCAGACCAGGGAGCACTTTGGTTTCTTTTGCTCCTTTCTTCTTGAACCCTTTTTAATCTTTGTATTGGTTTTGAGTTGAACCTTTGGCACCTGTAGAACATATACTCTAGAGCAAACTAGTTAGTCCAATTATTTTTGTTGGGCATTTCAACCACCAAAATCATTTAGGAAAAGGTTTGACCCTATTTCCCTTTCACTTCCTCTTCCGAAGGTCCTCAAAAACATAACTGACCATATGTTTCAGTATGGCGTGGATCATTACAGGAGGCTTCGGCTTCAGAATGAAGGTCTTCTCTCGTGGCAAGGGTAAAGGTGTAACCCGAAGGTGATGAAAATGGACGACGAAGCTATAGCCAAAGAGCTTCGACTTGAAGTGACGACGAAGACCAAGTATGATGATGATCGAAAAGGGACAAAGACTATTTGATCCTTAATAATTCGTGTTATGATTATAGATGAATGTTAAGGGCATAAATGTACTTTCACTCGGGCTGTGTCCCGTGCTTATAAATAGATGAACAGTAGCACCATACTGTTCATGCTGAATTGTAATCACTTTTACGTCAACACCTTCAGGCGAGACGAAGGTATTAATGTAATACATATTCTGTTAATACACATGCATGTTCTATGGATTGCAAATATGAATGAATCAATAGTTATATGAACTATTTTTCATCTTTATGTATTCTTGCTCTTTTATAAGATGATGAAGACATGTCCTTCATGACCTTTGTCTGATGATCATCATGTCCATGGGGAGATAATGCTTTGGAAGACGAAGGTCCTTAATACTTAACAATTGTGTTGTCTTGTTCTTGATTCACAGCATTTGAGAACAAGCGACCAACATAGACACAGTCCAGGAGACCCCAGGAGTGGCACTAGGTACGTTCTCAGTCAAATCCCATTCTGCAAATGTGTTATTTGATATTGTAGCAACACATTTTTTGTGACTGCATCATGGGTAGGAACACACAACATATCAGTAGCACCCATGTATCCACCTATGAGGGTTAGTTGTGTGGGAGAACCCAAACAAATAGATTTTGTCCCAGTGTAAGAGTTCAAATAAGGGGGATAGAGTTCCCCGCTGATTTGATAGTAATGGGTACCCGGGATGTAACAATAGATGTCATCCTAGGGATGAATTGGCTAACCAAATATCAAGCAAGACTTAGCTGTGACAAGAGGATTGTGAAGTTAGTGTCCTTATCAGGAGAGGAAGTGTTAGTGGAGTTGGTCTTGTCTGAACCAAGGAAAGGAAGCTGTCACCAGATCACTGCCCATATTGAGGAAATCAATCCACCAGAAGCTATCAAAGTAGTGTCAGAATTCCCGGATGTGTTTCCCGAGGATTTACTAGGCATGTCACCTGAGAGAAAGGTTGAATTTGCTATAGAGCTTATCTCTGGCACCGCCCCTATTTCCAAGATAGCTTATAGAGTGTCCGGACCAGAATTGGTGGAACTCAAGAAGCAGATAGACGAGTTGTTGGAGAAGGGTTACATTAGACCCAACACCTCGCCTTGGTCCGATATGTATAGATTACCGAGCTCTGAATGAAGTCACTATCAATAACAAGTACCCTCTACCTAGAATTAAAGATCTATTCAATCAATTGAGAGGAGCCAGTGTGTTCTCGAAGATAGATCTGAGGTCAGGTTACCATCAGCTCAAGATCCGGCCTTCAGACATACCGAAGTCCGCATTTATCACCAAATATGGACTTTATGAGTTCACGGTCATGTGCATTCCACTAAGTCTCAACTCTCAACTACCTACTCAAGTTCTTGGTGTCACTAAACATGGTTGCATAACCTTCTTGGTGATTGCGTTATTTTTGTATTTTAGAGTCTTTTCCGCTTTTCGATCCATCATTTTTTCTCTTTTCTGCCAAATGTAATGCCCCTTTATTACTTTGTATGCTTTAATAATATGAGTTTTCCACTTATTTGAAATTCATGTTGTATCTCGGATACTTGAACCAACACCTAACTTTGACGATGGTGAGCCATTGAGTCGTTGTTTTCAGTGTTCTAGATGTGACCTACGTGCTTGGCATATACTCTTCATGTGCAAACTCTGTGCTTGGCATGATCTTAAGAATGATAAGTTAAAACCGAGGTGTAAGTAGAACTGTCACACACATAACACAATCTGATGGTTATATGTGTCGTGTTAGTTGTTTGTTAGGAATAACACTACACACAATGACACAAAACTGACTGTGTCAGCATGCTGTCATTATTGGGTTGGATGATGACATGAAATGAAGTCTAGGTATAAATCTCCCAACTAATTCTCTCTCTTGCTTTTGAAAGGGAATTAGGCTTACACCTAGTTCCTAATTAATTTTGGTGGTTAAATTGCCCAACACAAATATTTGGACTAACTAGTTTGCTCTAGTATATAAGTTATACAGGTGCCAAAGGTTCACACTTAGCCAATAAAAAGACCAAGTATTGGGTTCAACAAAAGAGCAAAGGGACAACCGAAGGCACCTCTGGTCTGGCGCACCGGACTGTCCGGTGTGTCACCGGACATGTCCGGTGCACCAGAGGACTCCAACTCCGAACTCGTCACCTTCGGGAAATTCCAGAGGCGACTCCGCTATAATTCACCGGACTGTCCGGTGTACACCGGACATGTCCGGTGCTCCAAGGAAGGGTGGCCTCCGGAACTCGCCAGTCTCGGGAATTCATCCCAGCTGCTCCGCTATAATTCACCGGACCGTCCGGTGTACACCGGACTGTCCGGTGTAACTGCGGGGGCAACGGCTACTTCGGCTCAAACGGTCACCTGCCAGCGCATTTAATGCACGCCAGAGCGCGCAGAAGTCAGGCACGCGTGGCATGGCGCACCGGACATTCTACAGTACATGTCCGGTGCGCCACCGGACATCCAGGCGGGCCCAGCAGTCAGAGCTCCAACGGTCGGAACCCTAACGGTCGGGTGACGTGGCTGTCGCACCGGACATGTCCGGTGTGCACCGGACTGTCCGGTGCACCATGCGACAGACAGCCTTCACCAACGGCTAGATTTTGGTTGGTGGCTATAAATACCACCCCAACCGGCCACTTCAAGGTGTGGGAGCCCAAGCAACATTCCAAGTCATATAGTTGACATACTCAAGCCCTCCCAACCACATATATTCATTGATCCATCCTATACACAAGATTTAGACCACTACAACCAACACAAGTGCCACAAAAGAGAGAGCAAGCAAAAGAGAGCTACTCATTTGAGTTTAGCACTAGTGCCTTGTGAGATTCACTGAGAGATAGTGTGTGCTTCATCTTTGTGTTCATTTGCGCGTGGAGTTTTGACTCCCATTCAACTTCCTCCAAAGTTTTGGAGGCTTGTAAAAGCTAGCAAGAGACACCAAAGTGTGTGGTGGTCCTTGCGGGATCGAGAGAGATCCTTGAGAAGAAGAAGAGCTCACCGATCCTTGTGTGATCGGGGGAGAGAGGGAAAGGGTTGAAAAAGACCCGTCCTTAAGTGGACTCCTCAACGGGGACTAGGCCTTCGAGGGCCGAACCTCGGTAAAACAAATCACCCGTGTCCATTGTGTTTATTGCTTGTGATTTGTTTGTTTTCCCTTACTCTAAGTTTTCTTGCACCTTTATTTGCTAATATCATTTAGTGTTGCTTCAAGTTAAATTCCCATTTAGTGAAGCAACACGTTGCAAGAAAGAACTTGTCCTAGTGCTCTTCTCATCTAAGGCTTCTTGCTTTGTTATTCTATAACTTACTAGTTGTATTGATTTGTCACTCCCGCATTATTTAGCAATACTCTTTTTAAGCAAGAACTTATTTCTATTCTCTGATATTTGTATATCTTGTTCTAACCACAAATCAAGGGATCTAGTTGGGGATAAAGTTTTAATTTTCTGGTTTCGCCTATTCACCCCCCTCTAGGCGACTTTCAATTGGTATCAAAGCTAGGCACTTCATCTTGAGTCTAACAACTCGAAGTGATGGCTCGTAAAAGATCCCAAAAGAACAAGAAGACTCCTCCATCGAACGTAACTCAAAAAGAGGTAACTCTTGAAATATTATTTGATGATTGTTCCAATTATGACTCATGGTCTACTAGTGTGATAAATGCTTTTAGAACCATAGATCCATGATTAGAACAAATTATAGACAAGAGTATTTTCCCTCTAATTTCAATGGAAAAATTAATTCCGAGGAGGATCAAAGATGTTATCGCTTAAACTATCTAGCTTTTGACATCTTAACTAATTCTATTAGCAAAGAAGATTATCATGCCTTCATATCAAACTATGACGAATCCGTCCATGATGCGCATTATATTTGGACTAGAATTAGAAGCAAATTTGATAGTTCATTTTGTGCTTCTACTTCCTTTGGTATTTGTGATACTAACCCTTGCAAGGAAGAAGAAGAAAATGAACGATGGAGACCAAACGATGAATCCACCTCTTCAAAAGGTTTGTCTTCCCATTTCAATTCCCACATATGCTGTGTGGCTAATGAAAATGATAGCGGAAGGACAAATGAGGATGAGGAGGAAGAAAGAAGCTTATTGCATCTCTACGCTCGCCTAAGCCAAGAAGATAAGGCGGTCATGCTCAAACTTCTAGAAAGAGCGAGAGAGCAAAGCGAAGCTCGTCAAAGGCTAGAAGATGTTCTCTCCATGAAAATGCTACACTTTGACGAGTTGACTAAAGAACATGAGGAGCTAAAGTGCTCTCATATTGATTTGGTCCAAAGGTATGAAATTGTTTCAATTGAGCATGATAACGCTTTACATTGTATCGCTCAATTAGTAAATAGGAATACCTTGCTTAAGGACCAAGTAGAAAAGCTAAAAGATGAAAATCTAGCTTTTCAAGAAAAATATGATATGCTTCTATGTTCTCATGAAAACCTTATGGATGATCATATCATATTAAACATTGCTCATGAGGTTGTGATAGAAAACTTAAAATCCAAACAACCTCACTCGTGCACATGTATTCAAATTGATACTATATTACCATGTGCTAATGCTTGTTGTTTGTCGACAAGCAAATCTTCCTTTGAGCTAGAATTTGCAGGAACAAATGATGATTCATATCAAAAGCTCAAAGAAGAAAATGAGAGGCTAAAGAAGAGCTTGACACAACTAAAAGGGAAATGCATTGCCCAACCTTATCAAGATAACCGTGATCACATGGTGAAGAAGCTTGAGACGGGAACAACCGTGGCATGCACTACATCCCTTGAAGAAAATGTCAAGGATTTGAGGATTGCCAAGAGGAAGAAACAAAAGATGAAATTCAACATCTCCTCCAAAAGCCTCAACCACGCCTCCACAAAAGGTAACATCCAAGGTAATGATCAAGCCACACTTCACATTAAGAGGTGTAGTGAATGCTTTGAAGAGGGGCACTTGATTAGGTCATGTCCCTACATTAAAAATGGCTTGATTATTAACAAGGATGATAGACTTTGTTTTAAATGCTCCAAGAAGGGACACTTGCTTAGATCTTGTCCCCATTTAAAACAAAAAGGCATAGGGTTAGAAAAGAAAGTTTTTACTAACCATGTAGCAAGCAACAAACAAGGAAAGAAGAAAACTTCAAAACTTGAAAAACGCCTATGCTACACATGCCGAAAGAAGGGACATCAATGCAAGGATTGTCCCATTGGTAACAATTCCACTCCTAGCTTGTCAATTAATTCTCATGTAACTAGGCAACCCAAAATTGCAACTTGTGCTAGAAAGGTAATGAGTTTACCTAGTGCTAACACAAAGGACTTTTGGGTTCCTAGATCTTTGTTGACTAACCGTGATGGACCCATCAAGCGATGGGTACCAAAATATGCTTGACAAGCTTTGTAGGAAAAGGAGATGGTATGAAGCCTTGGGGTGCTTGAGAAAGTTAATTCAATTTAACTCAAGCTATCAAATCTTCAATGATCTTTATCCGTGATTGACCCAAGGTTATTCTTCAAACTACTACATCTTAAACTCATATCATCTCGAGGAAGTTATTGATGTTGTAGGAAATAAAGAATTATCTTATGCGGAAAAATCAAGGCCTACAACATGGAGGAAAGTCAAAGGATGGGAAAGTGCACAAGCCTCATGGGTTGTTCTTCACCCAAAAGAAGAAAGGTAAAAAGCAAAGGTATGGGAACTCATTTTTTTAATTAAGTTTGGTTCTCATCTCAATGGATATTTAATCTAATTCATGCCTTTGCTATATCCATTATCATATTGACCTGTTTTATGTAATAATTAATAAAGTTCAATATAAAGAAGTAAATTCCTATGAGTAATCAAATTGTTAAATAGTGCATGTTTCTCTTTTCAAGTAAAAATGCACTAATGTTAAGGATTTTACTTCATGTATGTGTGACTTATGAATAATGAATTATGCTTATTTCCTATCTAAAAGAAATCATCCTTCATTATATACTCCCTTGTGTTACTAACATCCTTCTTGAGTATTTTCAATAAGTTTGAAAGGAAAAAGAAGCCACTGCAAAGGGAGGACTCTCAAATGAAAGAAGAGAAGAGAACATCAAGAACAACACCACCTACTTCTACGAAACAATCAATGGTGTAGTTGTGAGTATTCTAATTCCTTTCATAATGAGAGTACCAGGCTCAAGTTGTTTATTGCAAATTTAATGAGCCCTGATCAAGATGTATAATGCTTCTCCCTATTTGTCTTCCAAGTAAATGCATCCATTCAATTCATTCAAATTCTTGATGCATATCTTTAGAGGGAGCCTCTTTCTATATCTTGATTATGTTGAGACTATTACTTTATCTTAGTAATTTCATATAGTCTCTTGCATGAGAATAAGTTTCTCATGAAGTATGCTACTACTTTAAATTCTTGTCTTTCACTCTAAAGTAGCATATTTGCTGGATTCTCCTACTCTAAGCTTAATTGATAATCTAATGTGTATGTTGTTCTTTTGATCACATCTGTTATTTGTTTGATCATTGAATAACTTCAATCAACAATCATATTTCTTAGTGCCGTATATACTTTCAATCGATATCTCTCTTGATATGCACTAAGTTAAAAGGAGAATTCATGATACATTTATGCAACTTGTGATCCATTTGATATTTGCTAACAATAACTTGAAAGGATCACTAGTTGTAGAACTCTCTCTTGTGCAAAATATTTCCATATATTGTCATTAAGAATAGGTCTTAAGCATCTAAGACTAAGGACAAAGCACAATGAAGAGAGCGTCTCTATGTAAAGGTACAAAAAGGTAAAACTATCTCCTTTCATTTAAACTTGTACCTAAATCTTCCTTTTCTATACATTCTTTGCATATCTTGTATGAAAGGAAGAGAAAGCATGTCCATGTATTATCCCTGCTTCATACCTAGTTTAATTTCCCAAAATTCATTCCTGCTTAGTGCATCTCTGGTAAAACTAGATGAAGTACTTTTATTGTCGAAGAGCTTAAAGCTTAACCTTGTAACGAGGATAAGTTGCCTTTGTTTCAAAGGTGGATGGTCCTTAAGTCTCTTTGAAATCCTTAAGGGAAAATGCTTAAATGGTTTACAACATGCTTTCGTAAGTGCATAAATTGTCATGAGCATCACACTTATACTATGACTCAATGCACTTCACAATCTGTATGATATAGATATGTTCTCATTAACCTAATTATGTGCAATTGGCATTTGAGGCCAAAAATATGTTTTCCTCTCGCACATATTTAGGGGGAGCAATCTATGTTATATAGAACTATGATCATGCTTAATTTAATATATCCTCTTGATCATATCTCTTTTATATGCTATGACTAATGTGTTTTCAAGTGAATTTCAAACCAAGTCATAGGTACATTGAAAGGGAATTGGAGTCTTCGGCGAAGACAAAGCTTCCACTCTACTCTATCGATATTATCTACCCTTCGCCATCACTCCACAATGTCTCTCCATCTTTGGTATAATCTTCACTCATATGTTTTATTTGCCAAAGGGGAGAAAATAGTTAGGAAAAGGGCCTATATTTCATTCCAAGTATCCGTTTTTGGCGATTCATGCCAAAGGGGGAGAAAGTATTGGCCCAAAGCAAAAGGACCGCACCACAACCCTAATTTTAAAATTAATGGTTTTCAATTGGAAAATTTCAAATTGGTATCTCTTTGTGTTCTAAAGGGGGAGCAAGTAGTATTTTTCAAAACTTGATATCTTAGAACCCTCTTGAACACTAAGAGGAGAATTTATTTGAGGGGGAGTTTTGTTTAGTCAAAGGAAAAGCATTTGAACAAGGAGACAAAATTTCATATCTTGAAAATGCTTCGCAAAAATCTTATTCATTTATCTTTGACTATTTTGCAAAAAGACTTTGAAACGGTTTTACAAAAAGAATTTGCAAAAACAAAACTTGTGGTGCAAGCGTGGTCCAAAATGCTAAAAATAAAGAAACAATCCATGCACATCTAGTGAGTAACATTTATTGGCTCAATTCCAAGCAACCTTTGCACTTACATTATGCAAACTAGTTCATTTATGCACTTTTATATTTGCTTTGGTTTGTGTTGGCATCAATCACCAAAAAGGGGGAGATTGAAAGGGAATTAGGCTTACACCTAGTTCCTAATTAATTTTGGTGGTTGAATTGCCCAACACAAATATTTGGACTAACTAGTTTGCTCTAGTATATAAGTTATACAGGTGCCAAAGGTTCACACTTAGCCAATAAAAAGACCAAGTATTGGGTTCAACAAAAGAGCAAAGGGACAACCGAAGGCACCTCTGGTCTGGCGCACCGGACTGTCCGGTGTGTCACCGGACATGTCCGGTGCACCAGAGGACTCCAACTCCGAACTCGTCACCTTCGGGAAACTCCAGAGGCGACTCCGCTATAATTCACCGGACTGTTCGGTGTACACCGGACATGTCCGGTGCTCCAAGGAAGGGTGGCCTCCGGAACTCGCCAGTCTCGGGAATTCATTCCAGCTGCTCCGCTATAATTCACCGGACCGTCCGGTGTACACCGGACTGTCCGGTGTAACTGCAGGGGCAACGGCTACTTCGGCTCAAACGGTCACCTGCCAGCGCATTTAATGCACGCCAGAGCGCGCAGAAGTCAGGCACGCGTGGCATGGCGCACCGGACATTCTACAGTACATGTCCGGTGCGCCACCGGACATCCAGGCAGGCCCAGCAGTCAGAGCTCCAACGGTCGGAACCCTAACGGCCGGGTGACGTGGCTGTCGCACCGGACATGTCCGGTGTGCACCGGACTGTCCGGTGCACCATGCGACAGACAGCCTTCACCAACGGCTAGATTTTGGTTGGTGGCTATAAATACCACCCCAACCGGCCACTTCAAGGTGTGGGAGCCCAAGCAACATTCCAAGTCATATAGTTGACATACTCAAGCCCTCCCAACCACATATATTCATTGATCTATCCTATACACAAGATTTAGACCACTACAACCAACACAAGTGCCACAAAAGAGAGAGCAAGCAAAAGAGAGCTACTCATTTGAGTTTAGCACTAGTGCCTTGTGAGATTCACTGAGAGATAGTGTGTGCTTCATCTTTGTGTTCATTTGCGCGTGGAGTTTTGACTCCCATTCAACTTCCTCCAAAGTTTTGGAGGCTTGTAAAAGCTAGCAAGAGACACCAAAGTGTGTGGTGGTCCTTGCGGGATCGAGAGAGATCCTTGAGAAGAAGAAGAGCTCACCGATCCTTGTGTGATCGGGGGAGAGAGGGAAAGGGTTGAAAAAGACCCGTCCTTAAGTGGACTCCTCAACGGGGACTAGGCCTTCGAGGGCCGAACCTCGGTAAAACAAATCACCCGTGTCCATTGTGTTTATTGCTTGTGATTTGTTTGTTTTCCCTTACTCTAAGTTTTCTTGCACCTTTATTTGCTAATATCATTTAGTGTTGCTTCAAGTTAAATTCCCATTTAGTGAAGCAACACGTTGCAAGAAAGAACTTGTCCTAGTGCTCTTCTTATCTAAGGCTTCTTGCTTTGTTATTCTATAACTTACTAGTTGTATTGATTTGTCACTCCCGCATTATTTAGCAATACTCTTTTTAAGCAAGAACTTAGTTTCTATTCTCCGATATTTGTATATCTTGTTCTAACCATAAATCAAGGGATCTAGTTGGGGGATAAAGTTTTAATTTTCAGGTTTCGCCTATTCACCCCCCCTCTAGGCGACTTTCAGCTTTGATCATTTAAAGGATGTATTTATCCTATTCAATCATATTAATTCATGCTACCTTACAGATCATTGTGAGGGGCTCCAAGTGTTGCATTATAAAGTCGGGCAGAAGTATGAGCTCACTTCGTTTAGGCATGTATCTTCAAAGAGGAAGAGACAAGGTTATTCGAGAAATTGAAAATAGAATAGCAGACTATACCTTCATACCCATCATTGTGTGATATTTTACATAAGTCTATCATGGCTACATTACTCGGTGGTATATCGGTGTTTCTATAGCATAATTTCTCACCTGCTTTAATGTTTTCTATGTTGTGCCAATAGATCAGGCACACAAAATATACAACGCCTTAAAAGAGAAATGTCTGCCTATTGCTTTGGTTGAATATGAAGGAGAGCAACATGGGTTTCGCAAAGTCGTTACCATACTTGTGTTTCAAATTTTCAACACCCCCCACACTATCAACCTGCATGGATTTGTGACTTCTTTCTCGATTTTGAACAGGCCGAGAACATCAAGTTCACATTGGAGCAACAGATGGTGTTATTTGCAAGATTAGTTGGGAAATTTGAGGTGTAACCCGATTGTATGTTCAATATATTAGTTGTTGTAGTGTCTTTTTAGAATATGACTTCATTTCATTTTTTGAGGATTGATCGAAAACTCATTTTGCTTTGTAACGATATGGCATTTGGAAAACAACATGCAATGATCCAAATTTTACATATCATAGTGATGTTTGTCGTTATGTATTTATGTTTTATATTATTTTTTAACCCTCGTGACAACGCACGAACACGAGCACTGTGAAGCCACTAATTCTTCGGCTTTATTGGTGAAGCCATCAATTCTTGGGCTTTATTGGTGAAGCCATTTTTATAGAAATCCAACTAAATTGGGCCTTATTCAGGGTCCGGACGTCTGGAGGTAGCAAATTAGTACCTGGACCTAGGCGGCGTAACTTGGTCCAACGCCCACAGGCCATGGGCTAGCTAACCCTTCGCGTGCGACGTCGGCTCCCTCGGGCTCTCTTTACCCATCTCCAGTCCACCTCACCTGTCCGCGCCTCCTCCAACCCCAATCCTCTCCTTTCCATCCACGCCGCTGCGCTCCCGATGCAACCCTAACCACCTCATCGCCGGCGCGATCTTCCCCGCCCCCACTCCCCGGCTATTGCTTCTGAATTCTGATTGGCGGCTCTCCGGTGCGTGCCCCCTTGCTCTCCCTATCACCTTTACACGCCCCCTTCCACTCTTGCGCGTTAATTTCACCTACCGCTTTTTGTCTGTTCGCCTTAGGGAATCACGTTGGTCCGGGGTACGGCTCCTGCGATTCTCACGCAATGGAGCAAGATCAGAGCGTGGTTGTCGGCAGCGCGGACTCTGGTGCTGCGGCTTTTGGTTTTGCGACTGGCAACCCCCCTAGCTTGGCTGTGACCAGCGGAAGCGCCGTGGCCCCCGACGGTGGAGCTCAGGCAGCTGATGCCTCTGCGTACCAGGCCGAGCACACGGCGTTGAATGGGACTGTCCGCGATATGGGTAATTACCCATCTACAGGAGCTGCAGAGAACGGCGAAGCCGTCCCCAACGAGACGGGCGAGCCGGTTACTGAGCCATCGTACGAAGAAGGTAATATTGGGCTTGCAGGCTCGCCTAATTTGGTACCCTACCTTCTGTTTGCTCTTAACGTCCCGCTTTCTTATGCAGCTGTGCTTTCAGCAGAAGAGGCTAGGTTATGGAGTATTGTTACCGCGAATTCCTTAGATTTTAATGCCTGGACCACACTTATTGAGGAAACAGAGAAAAATGCTGAGGTAATGTTTGGTTAGCTACTTGCCGATATAAACATTCTCGTAACGGTCTTTGTGCAGCTAGCTATCTGTAAATGAGCTGATTTCGATAGCAGCTTGTAATTATAAGCTATTTGTCAATCTGCAATTGTCTGCCCATGGCTTTGATTTGGGGGCATATTGTAATGGTGCATTTATTTTTGTTATACGATCAGTTGCTTCCTTGTTCTTCTCTGTCTCTATCCTGCTAGTGGACTATGGTTCCTCTTGTTGCCTACAGTCAATTTGAAGTGTTTATGCATCTAATGCTTTAATTTTCCCTTCTGTATCCTTTAGTGTCCTTCACTATTTTGTGTTTCTAATAAAGTATACTTAATTTGAATTCGATCTGATTAACCAGTCATAAGAATCAGAACTCTTGATACGATGATAATATTTATGCTAAATGCTAATGCATACTTTTGTATATTCTTGTTCAGAACAATATTTTGAAGATACGGAAAGTGTATGATTCGTTTCTTGCGGAATTCCCTCTTTGCTTTGGGTATTGGAAGAAATATGCTGACCATGAAGCGAGACTTGATGGTGTGAGTAAAGTTATAGAGGTGTATGAACGAGCAGTTCTTGCAGTTACTTATTCAGTGGACATTTGGTATAACTATTGTCAGTTTGCAATTTCAACATATGATGATTCAGATATCATACGAAGGTAGCAATCCATACGCAATATGCTTGACCAATGAAACTTCTGTACCTAGGGTTTGTCTTCTGATTATTTGAAATGACTGGGCATTTGAAATCTATATTATTATACATAAATTCTTGATTAAGCTCTTATCATAGCTCAATGCCCACTTCTGCACTTTGTGTGGCAGCATAGTCTATCTGAGATTGGATATGTAAAAATGTATCTATGTTATTGGAGTGGTTGTATGCCTCTGAGTTGCAACAGGCCAATGGTTAATCCTATACTTACCTTTAGGGGCTAAGCATAATGTATTTATTTGGCCTTTTGTGAACTCAGTCTTGATGTAGTCACTTCTTTTGAGCATATGTCAGTTCATACTCCATACATTAGCTTTTATATGACATTAACATGCTTATTTGATCAAAGATGCTTTAATCTCTAGTACTCTACAGTATACATATATAGTCATATAAGTAAAATTGAAATATGCATTTAATGAATAATGTTGTCATCCCTAGATGTAAATAGCTTCTACCTTTGCATCTGCCAGGCCCAGGCATCCATTGCATGTCCCATTGATGTACTTCTGTTTTTGTCTCTTGTTTTGTTGTGAATCAATAAACTTTGCTGAACCTTTGGAGTAACTTTCTCTGCCTTCTGGTTTTTTACAGACTGTTTGAACGTGGCTTGGCATATGTTGGAACAGATTATCATTCCAATATTTTGTGGGATGAGTATATTAAGTATGAAGAGTCACTGGAGGCTTGGAGTCATCTAGCTGTTATATATACAAGAGTATTGGAGCATCCCATCCAGCAGCTTGATCGGTATTTTAATTGGTAAGTTCTTTCACATATTTCTATGTGTTCTTATTCAAATCTTTGAACTTTAGCTTTCCTTTTTGCGTTAATATGAATATTATCTATCTTTTGTTTATTTGTGCTAGTTGATAGCTTTGTTGTCTGATGAGTTGATCAATAAGCATATCACGAACAACAGTTGTGTCTGCCATGTGTGAACTAAAGTAATGTATGTGCATCACTAGACCATTTTGTCTTTTGTGTTACTAATCATTATTTTTACGCAGCCTCAAGGAATTGGCTTCGAAGCACAGTTTATCAGAAATACTTACTGCAGAAGAAGCCTCGTTGTATGTTGTCACATCTGAGACCACTGCTCAAGCGCCTGATGGTGAGGCACATCCTGATGATGTTGATAAGCTTGGTCAACCAGAAATTTCATCTTCAACAGACGCAGAAAGCCTTGCAAAGTATGTCTCCATGAGGGAAGAGATGTACAGGAAGGCTAAAGAGTATGAATCTAAGATCATTGGTTTTGAGCTAGCTATTAGAAGGCCATATTTTCATGTCAAGCCTCTTGACAATCCAGAGCTTGAAAATTGGCATAACTACCTTGACTACATCGAGAAGGAAGAAGACATTAATAAGGTATGCTTTTACACTTCTGGAAACGCCTTGTCCTTATTTACTAGTTTTTATTATCGACGCTTGGAATCCTATAACTTACAATCCAGTCTTATTGGTTCCACTATATCATTTAACGGCTAGTATTTGGACGAAGCTTCCTTTGTAATGGGATATTGAACTGAGGATAGAGCGTGGACATAATGTTTGGTTTCGATGAGGCTAAGTACTCCAAACTTTCATTTGGCAGTGGTCGTTCTGGGTTCATGTATATGATACCAAATACCAGTTTTGAATTTTTAATCTCATATATGCAGGTATTTGCTTAATGCTCACCTTCTTAACCATCTATCTATCGAGCAGGATGGTCCCTCCTTTCTTATGGAGGGGCCTCCGTAATCAGCTAATGGAGTAATCTGTGTGAACTTCTCTTTTTTTGTCAATACCATATCCTTACTATCATTATTTACCCTCTTTATTTCGTCTCGTACACAAGATTTCTGATGTTATGTTAAACTGTTTTCAGGTTATAAAATTGTATGAAAGGTGTGTGATTGCATGTGCTAGTTATTCAGAATTCTGGATCCGCTATGTGCAATGTATGGAGGATAAAAGGAGTCTAGACCTAGCAAACAATGCCCTTGCTCGTGCTACTCATGTGTTTGTCAAGGTATTATTTCATAACTAGTATGACAATTTGCTTCTCTCACTAAAAGTATAGGGTGTGTTAGGATTCAGAAAAGTCAAACTGTAAACTTTGGTCATCAATTAGTAAAAATATATGTATGTTTAATGCACAAAAGATGCATCACTATGTTTAGTTCACATGTCTTTTAGTAATAAAGTATATTTTAGTAATTGATAATGCAAGAGGAATTAATGATAAAATAATACCTTAAAGGACTTCCATAAATCCTGTTACACCTAGGGAAAAGAAATTTAGAGAATACATGATGACACTATGTTTTTACCTTGTAGCGATCCACTTCCCTAATCATGCATGTTCCATACTCTTGTATGCATATGTACTATCAGCTAGGTTTCACTGTGGATCCAACCAAAATACTCTCATATTTTTTGCTGTGGCATGTCATCTTAGATGAGTGTTTCTTCTATTCCAGATTCCATATTGCCACTAAGAAATGACAGCAAAAAGAACAAAATGGAAATGCAATACATAAAATTTACTTAGTTTTTAGGAATTTCTAATACACACGCACGCGCGCGTATATATTCATCACCCTAAGTGATGATCACCCACCCTGAAATGACTTAAAAAGTGACTTGCAAAGATCACAAATAACTTAAAGTTGTTAAGTCATTCTAGGGTGGTGTTCACCCTAGCTGTGGGGGGGGGGGATTAAATGTGACCCAACCTAGGTCACATTTAATCCCCCCCAGCTTACGCAGCTTTATTAAAAAACTCCTTGACAAACTACTGTTGCATCTATGGTTGGATCATGATCTGAAGGCCTAGAAAGCTCGCTTGCACCTAAGATCTGCTTGCGGACGGTGTTCTGATTTGGGATTTGATTTCCAGAACTTTAGTCTGGGCACTGATACTTTGACAAACATTAAAACTTGAAAATATGCTTTCATGTTCAATTTTGGTTTATAAGATCTGAAATAAAGTTCCCTGAGATACGGTGACCTAAACGAGAATATATTGCTAATAGCTACATACCGGTTCTTTTTTCTGTCTTACAGAAGCAACCAGAGATCCATCTGTTTAGCGCGCGCTTTAAGGAGCTTAATGGTGATATTTTTGGAGCACGTGCAGAATATCAGCATCTGTATTCAGATTTATGCCCTGGTTTTCTAGAGGCCATCGTGAAGCATTCTAATATGGAACACCGACTGGTATGACTTTGTACTAACGACTATCATGTTCCTTTTTTTCTTTTAAATGTGCAGGATTTTGTTGAAGCTGTCTATGTTTGCAGGGAGATAAAGAATTGTCCTGTTCAGTTTATGAAAAGGTCATCGCTGCTGAGAAGGGAAAGGAACAGAGCCAGCTCTTACCAACATTGCTTATTCAGTACTCCCGTTTCTTATTTTTGGTAATTTTTTTATCACAACATACAGTATTAATATTACTAAATTGTGAAAACCCATCATTCACATGCATGTCTAAATTATTATACAAAAATACACCTTTCTGTAAGTTTTTTTGACAGTTAAAACTTAGATTTCATCTACTGTACATCTTACCATTTGTTTTCTGAAGCACTCCAGTTTTGTTTGATCTAGCCATCTTGGACATGCTCTTTGTTTTCCTTTTTTTCCCTGTTTGACCGCTAGTTGATTGAGTTAAATGACATCCACATTAGTGAACTTAATGTGTTCCTTGAAATGTATAGGCCATCAGAGACTTGGAGAAGGCAAGGGAGATATTAACTGTGCTGCATGAGCAGTTAAATTTAACAAAACCAGTGCTTGAGGTTAAAAATTTTACGACTTGTACAATATTATTCAATTTATTTTCTTCTTTGCCCTTAATTCAAATAATGTGACGTTTATTTTACAGGCTGTCATCCATCTAGAGTCGATTTTTCCATGCGAAAAGCGTATTGAATTTTTAGACTCACTTGTGGAGAAGTTTGTTACACCTGAATCATCTCAGGGAGAGTTGGCAAGTCTAGTTGACAAAGAAGAAATATCTTCCATATTTTTAGAGGTAAAATACCTAAAAGCTTCACTGAATATTATAGTTTCTTCTTGGTTTGGTTTTGGGAACATAAAGTAGATTGTAGTACCATTTGATCTCTATTAAGGATAAATGTTAATTGTAATCATTTTGGAACTTGAAGTATTAACTATTAAGTACTCCCTCTGTCCCAAAATAGGCGATACTTTAGCTATGAGTTTGGACAAACATTTGTCCAAATTCATAGCTAAAGTGTCAACTATTTTGGTATGGAGGGAGTATGATCATTTGGGAACATGAAATATGCACGTGCTTTTAATCTTGGACCATCATATATAACTGTTAAGTATGATTGCTTGTATTTGGGAACTTGAATTAGATTGAAATACTGTTTGGAAATTTTGATTTTGAATTGAACCAAGCTCTGCATTTTTTATTTTGTTTAGGTAACACAATAGAAGTTGCATATAGATGTGGTACTCTTCTTAAAGTCAAAGTTACAATTAATTCTGATGATCTATGTATGCACAACTATCAAATATGGTAATCTTCTTATGTTAGTTCTATGTAAGATAGATTTCTGTTTGGGGTTTCTGACCTAAGGTCAAAGTTTTTGCTATTTTTTTGTTGGCCTCATCCAGCTTGATAGATTATTGATTCATTTCTGATTTATCTGCAGTTTTTGGATCTCTTTGGTGATGCAAAGTCAATCAAGAAGGCTTCAACTCGGCATACAACTCTTTTTTCATGTAAGAGAAGCATTCTGCCATCAAAGAAACGGAAGGCTGATGATGCTGTTGTGTCAGACAGGGACAAGTTTGCTAAAACTGGGTCTGTTCAGTCAGCCACAGGAACTGATCCAAATGCTTCCAATCCTCCTGTTTGGCCTGCGAGTTCTGAAACATCTGGACATCAATGGGGAGCTTCTTATGCTCAGCAGGTCAAACATTCATTTAAATCTGCATGTTTTAGTTACATGATTTCTTTTGCTGCACTGATCAAAGATAAGATACATTTTCGAAAAGCAAAGCGAGTAAGCGACATTACTGATTGAATCTCTAATTCCTCCCAAACAGTGGACAGAAGTTTGGTAGTTATTTCTCTCAATACCTCGTTATTCTAGAATTTGTAGCTGCCATGCACGTTCACTAACCTATTGCAATGTTAAAGCATGTTAATTCTGGGACCTTTTTTGCTAGTTGTTTTATTCTTATGATTCTTTCACAAGTTACGATTGAATTATTACATCCATAGAGCTTCTATTTTTTTTTATAAAAATAGTCACTCTTATTATTTGTTTAGCTATAAATTTGTGTTATAGTGTTTTGACTGTATAGTTTTATGTATCAACTTCAACTTTTTTGCATTGTAGGCTGCATATCCTGCATATGGAACTTATGACTACAGCCATCAAATGCCACAGCCTGCTCCTCAAACAGCTGCCTATGGTGCTTATCCTCCAACATACTCTGTTCAGGTATTGTGTTTGATTTCTGCCTAAATTTAGAGAATGCTTCTCAATTATAACACATTGAGGCATCTTCCTAAAGTTTATTGCAAATGAATGACTGACAACTGTTTGGTCTTTAGTTCTTTCTTTTTCAAGAATTTCCTTGAGTTCATAGTTTGCTCTATTCTGCTGTGCATGAGTTCTGAAGCAGTTTTTTTTTACCCAAACATGACATTGTTCCATAGTTGCATGTAATCTGTTTAGCTACGCAGGTGACAACATTAACTCTTCTGGCAACAACTGTTTTTTTCTAGCACAACTCCAATTGTTCAGGTGACAGAAAACGAGATTCCACTCAGTTGACTGTGTGAACATGTGGTTTAGAGGGGCAGTGGGGTTGCCAAGGTTCTTTGACCTCTGGTGATCAGGTTTCTGCACAGGGAGTAGTTCCGGCAGGTATGGGCCTATGGGGTGGTGCTGGTGCACCAGGACGACACCAAAACTGGGATAGATGATGGATTTCCAGGGTGGGGGAGAAGAAAGTGGAACCGCTGGAGGGCGTCAGGAGAGCAACTGAAAACAATGTGCAAGGAAAACACCCTCACAGATGGCTGGGCCCACTGGTTTAGTGGTTTGACATCAGATGTTTGATATATATCTGACTGGAAACTGCATAGTTTTTGGTCAGCTTGATATTAGCGTTGCCTATTTAGCCACATATACGAGTATACAGTCGGTGTAACAATTGGCATATATGAACGAGATGTAGCTTGTGTAGTGTTACGTATGTTACATGTGCATTGGTCTTGAGAGGAAGTATCATGCTTGCATTTAGCATTTAGCAATCAGTTCTAACTGGAGATACTTAAATACCTAATTGTCCAGTAATCTTCTTTTTTTCTATCTTATTCACTATAGTAGCTTTGAAATTGTTGAAGGATTCTGTCTGATGCAAACTGTTGTGCATACTGTAGGCCTATACACAACAAAGCTACACACAACCTGCAGCAATTCCGGCAGCACCAGTGCCAGCAGTGGTACCAGCACCTACACCGGCGTCAGCTCATCAACCTTATTATGGAACAACCTACTACTGACAAGTAGAGTAATCTTCGATGGCGATCTGACGAGCCTGTTAAAATCAGCAGGTTTGTCGATACGAGGTCAAAGGCATCGCAAAACCCTCTGTACTGCCATTGTTTAGCCCCCTTCAGACGGATGCCATCGACGAGATGATCACTTGAGAACAAATTTGAGATTGGTATAGTCAGCATTTTTGTCGTTAGCATGTGTCGCTAGGGATTGCCATTGTTTTTCTTGTAATAGCATAATCTTTACTGTAGAAGAGGCAGCGGGTGCTAACCAATCCTATGAACATATAATTAACATTATTCACTGTTTCATGCCACCTTTCGGAGTGTTTTTTTTTTCAACCACTGATGATAGCGGGATTCCTGTCAAGCACGCTCACTGGTGAAGTCCTCGGAACAAAATTGTCAAGATCTGCGACTACACAGTTCACTGATTTCTACTGTCACTGTAGGTCAAACTATCTTGATTTGACTAATTTGGAAGGGAGATTCGGTAACTTTATAAGAGTAACAATATATGACCAAATGATTATTTTCTGAAAATGCATTTTGTTTAGAATTTATAAATTTAAAATAATTTGACTTAGAATGACTCTAGAATTTTGAGAGGAATGATGTTATGTTATTATTCATAAACTGTCTACTTCGTGCTTGAGTGAAGTACGTAGAGTCGATCACCACCGTCTCGCCTAACAACCAAATGAATGGTAACTCAGTAAAAAAACACTCAAGCCTAATATTGAAAGTCGCCTAGAGGGGGGGTGAATAGGCGAAACCTGAAAATTAAAACTTTATCCCCCAACTAGATCCCTTGATTAGTGGTTAGAACAAGATATACAAATATCGGAGAATAGAAACTAAGTTCTTGCTTGAAAGGAGTATTGCTAAGTAATGCGGAAGTGATAAATCAATACAACTAGTAAGTTATAGAATAACAAAGCAAGAAGCTTGAGAAGAGCACTAGGACAAGTTCTTTCTTGCAACGTGTTGCTTCACTAAATGGGAATTTAACTCGAGGCAACACTAAATGATTTTAGCAAATAAAGGTGCAAGAAAACTTAGAACAAGGGAAAGTAAACAAATCACAAGCAATAAATACAATGGACACGGGTGATTTGTTTTACCGAGGTTCGGCCCTCGAAGGCCTAGTCCCCGTTGAGGAGTCCACTTAAGGACGGGTCTTTTTCAACCCTTTCCCTCTCTCCCCCGATCACACAAGGATCGGCGAGCTCTTCTTCTTCTCAAAGGATCACTCTCGATCCCACAAGGACCACCACAATCTTTGGTGTCTCTTGCTAGCTTTTACAAGCCTCCAAAACTTTGGAGGAAGTTCGAATGGGAGTCAAAACTCCACGCGCAAATGAACACAAAGATGAAGCACACACTATCTCTCAATGAATCTCACAAGGCACTAGTGCTAAACTCAAATGAGTAGCTCTCTTTTGCTTGCTCTCTCTTTTGTGGCACTTGTGTTGGTTGTAGTGGTCTAAATCTTGTGTATAGGATGGATCAATGAATATATGTGGTTGGGAGGGCTTGAGTATGTCAACTAAATGACTTGGAATGTTGCTTGGGCTCCCACACCTTGAAGTGGCCGGTTGGGGTGGTATTTATAGCCACCAACCAAAATCTAGCCGTTGGTGAGGGCTGTCTGTCGATGGCGCACCGGACAGTCCGGTGCACACCGGACATGTCCGGTGTGACAGCCACGTCACCAAATAGCCGTTGGGTTGAAGCTGGTCGACCGTTGGAGGCTTTGTCCTCATGCGGCACCGGACAGTCCGGTGCACACCGGACAGTCCGGTGCCTCTCTGATCCTCTGCTCTGACTCTGCCGCGAGTACTGTTTGCTGTCAGAGACGACCGTTGGCGCCGAAGTAGCCGTTGCCCCGCAGTTACACCGGACAGTCCGGTGTACACCGGACATGTCCGGTGAATTATAGTGGAGCAGCCGCTGCGCATTCCCGAGGCTGCCAAGTTCCAGAGCCGCGTCGTCGTGGAGCACCGGACACTGTCCGGTGTACACCGGACAGTCCGGTGAATTTTAGTGCGCCGGCTCCGAGGCTTTCCCGAGGCTGAGGAGTTTATTGGGAAGTCTCCTGGTGCACCGGACACTGTCCGGTGGCACACCGGACAGTCCGGTGCGCCAGACCAGAGAGCCTCTCGGGATGCCTTTAGCTCTCAATTTTGAACCCAACTTTGTTCTTTTTATTGGCTTGCTGTGAACCTTGGGCACCTGTATAACTTATACACTGGAGCAAACTAGTTAGTCCAATTATTTGTGTTGGGCAATTCAACCACCAAAATTAGTATAGGAAGTAGGTGTAAGCCTAATTCCCTTTCAATCTCCCCCTTTTTGGTGATTGATGCCAACACAAACCAAAGCAAATATAGAAGTGCATAATTGAACTAGTTTGCATAATGTAAGTGCAAAGGTTGCTTGGAATTGAGCCAATAAAAATACTTACAAGATATGCATGGATTGTTTCTTTGTTTTTAACATATTGGACCACATTTGCACCACAAGTTTTGTTTTGCAAATTCTTTTGTAAATTCTTTTCAAAGTCCTTTTGCAAGATAGTCAAAGGTAAATGAATAAGATTTTGAGAAGCATTTTCAAGTTTTGAAATTTTCTCCCTTTGATCCAAATGCTTTTCCTTTGACTAAACAAAACTCCCCCTCAAATAGATTCTCCTCTTAGTGTTCAAGAGGGTTTTAAGATATCAAGTTTAGAAAATACTACTTACTCCCCCTATAGAACACAAAGAAATACCAATTTGAAATTTACCAATTGAAAATCATTAATTTTAAAAATTAGGGTGGTGGTGCGGTCCTTTTGCTTTGGGCCAATACTTTCTCCCCCTTTGGCATGAATCGCCAAAAACGGATACTAAGAATGAAATATAGGCCCTTTAAGTACTTTCTCCCCCTTTGGTCATGAATAAATGAGTGAAGGTTATACCAAAGTTGGAGTGAGCGAAGCGGAGCGACGACGAAGGATGAGTAGTAGAGTGGAAACTTTGTCTTCGCCGAAGACTCCAATTCCCTTTCAATGTACCTATGACTTGGTTTGGAATTCACTTGAAAACACATTAGTCATAGCATATAAAAGAGATATGATCAAGAGGATATATTGAATTAAGCATGATCATAGTTCTATATAACATAGATTGCTCCCCCTAAGTATGTGCATGGAGAGGAACACATATTTTGGCCTTAAATGCCAATTGCACATAATTAGGTTAATGAGAACATATCTATATCATACAGATTGTGAAGTGCATTGTGTCATAGTATAAGTGTGATGCTTATGACAATTTATGCACTAATGAAAGCATGTTATAAACATTTCAACCATTCTCCCTTAAGGATTTCAAAGAGGCTTAAGGACCATCCACCTTTGGAACAAAGGCAGCTTATCCTCGTTACAAGGTTAAGCTTTAAGCTCTTTGACAATAAAAGTACTTCATCTAGTTTTTTTTTAGAGATGCACTAAGGCAGGAATGAATTTTGGGAAATTAAACTAGGTATGAAGCAGGGATATGCATGGACATGCTTTCTCTTCCTTTTATACAAGATACGCAAAGAATAGATAGAAAAGGAAGATTTAGGTACAAGTTTAAATGAAAGGAGATAGATTTACCTTTTTGTACCTTTACATAGTGACGCTCCCTTCATTGTGCTTTGTCCTTAGTCTTTAGATGCTTAAGACCTATACTCAATGACAATATATGAAAATATTTTGCACAAGAGAGAGTTCTACAACTAGTGATCTTTTCAAGTTTATTGTTAGCATATATCAAATGGATCACAAGTTGCATAAATGTATCATGAATTCTCCTTTTGACTCAGTGCATATCAAGAGATATCGAAGTATATACGGCACTAAAAAGCATGATTGTTGATTGAAGTTATTCAATGATCAAACAAATAACACATGTGATCAAAAGAACAACATACACATTAGATTAACAATTAAGCTTAAAAATAGGAGAATCCAAAAAGCATGCTACTTTAGAAATGAAAGCAACAATCCTTGATAAAAGCGACATAATTTTTTTAACAAGTTGGATTGATGCGTAGTAGCACACTATATGAGAAACATTATTCTCATGCAAGAGACTATATGAAATTATTAAGATAAAGCAATAGTCTCACATAATCAAGATATAGAAATAGACTCCCCCTAAAGATATGCATCAAGAATTTGAATGAGATGAATAGATGCATTTACTTTTAAAGACAAATAGAGGGAAGCAATATACATCTTGATCAAGGCTCATTAAAATTGCAATAATCAACTTGAGCCTAGTATTTTCATAATGAAAGTATTTGGAATACTCACAACCACACAATAGATTGTTTTGTAGATCTTACTATCCAAGTATGTGGTGTTGTTCTTGATGTCCTCCTCTTTCATTTGAGAGTCCTCCCTTTGTAGTTGTTTCCTTTTCCTTTCAAACTTATTGAAAATACTCAAGAAAGATGTTAATAGCACTAGGGAGTATATAATGCAGGATGATTTCATTTAGATAGGAAATAAGCATAATCCATCATCCCTAAGTCACACAGACATGAAGTAAAATTCTTAACATTAGTGCACTTATATTTAAAAGGAGGAACATGCACTATTAAACAATTTTCTTACTCATAGAAATTTACTTCTTCATATTGAACTTTATTATCATGACTTAGAAGCGCATCAATATGAGATTGGATATAGCAAAGGCATGAATTAGATTCTAATGGACAAACACATTTTATGAATATGATATTGAATGCACACTTAGTTATTTTAGGTCCAATAAAGAATTTATTCCTCTCAAGGGTAGAATATGATAATTTAGATTAAATACCCATTGAGATTGGAACCAAACTTAAGAAGATGAGTTCCATACCTTTGTTTTTACCTTTCTTCCTTTGGGTGAAGATCAACCCAAGAGGCTTGTGCTCTTTCGTTCTTGTAGATTTTCATAATTAAGCTCAAGAGAAATGTTAGTAGCAACACAAGCACTAGTTTCCATTTTTGTAATCATTTTGATAAGGAATGGGAAGCTAGATTACTAAAACATGGAAACTTCATAGCATGAACTAGCTTATCCATAGATGATATTATGCTTAATTTTAACTCATAAAACAAGCATAAATAATCCTTTAAGATTATGGGAATAAATCTAATTCATGATGTGGAAAGCGATAAATGTGAAAGAATCAAATCCAATTTGAGCAAGTAAAAATACATCATAAACATTTGGATTGATTTTTCTTTTCATGTTAGATCACACGCTTTCAAAGTGAGACTATTTGGGTTACTTAGATAAAAATCATTAGTCTCACTATTCTAGTTATAGAGAGAGTTTTCCTTTTACAAGTGTCCTAAGGATTTGAATTCCTTACATGACACCTTATTCTTTTAAGAACATGAAATATCTCTCTATATCTAGAATCATGGCAATGATGACACACTTAGTGAAAATACATGCCATGAAAAAACTTGCAACAATTTAAAGTATGTAGATTGCCATAGTATGGAAATGATGAATGAGCAATCTACCATATGAGAGAAAATTTTTTCAAAGAATGGTAATATCAATTTAAAGACATTTGAAGTGCTTCAATTTTTCTATGTGACTACACAAGACACATAAGAAATGATATTCTAAAATACTTGCACTTAAAAGCATAGAAGTTACCATCCTTTGACTTTCCTCCATGTTGTAGGCCTTGATTTTTGCACATGATATCTCTTCACTTCCTACAACATATAATACCTTCCTCGAGATGATATGAGATTAAGACATAGCAATTTGAAAAATAACCTTGGGTCAATCATGTATGTAGATCATTGACGATTGATAGCTTGAGTGGACTCTCTCGAGCACACCAAGGCTTCATATCATCTCCTTCCCCTACAAAGCTTGTCAAGCATATTTTGGTACCCATCGCTTGATGGGTCCATCACGGTTAGTCAACAAAGATCTAGGAACCCAAAAGTCCTTTGTGTTAGCATTAGGTAAACTCATTACCTTTCTAGCACAAGTTGCAATTTTGGGTTGCCTAGTTACATGAGAAGTAATTGACAAGCTAGGAGTGGAAGATTTACCTATGGGACAATCCTTGCATTGATGTCCCTTCTTACGGCATGTGTAGCAAAGACGTTTTTCAAGATTTGATGTTTTCTTCTTTCCTTGTTTGTTGCCTGCTACATGGTTAGTAAAAACTTTCTTTTCTAACCCTATGCCTTTTTGTTTTAAATGAGGACAAGATCTAAGCAAGTGTCCCTTCTTGGAGCATTTAAAACAAAGTCTATCATCCTTGTTAATAATCAAGCCATTTTTAATGTAGGGACATGACCTAATCAAGTGCCCCTCTTCAAAGCATTCACTACACCTCTTAATGTGAAGTGTGGCTTGGTCATTACCTTGGATGTTACCTTTTGTGGAGGCGTGGTTGAGGCTTTTGGAGGAGGTGTTGAATCTCATCTTTTGTTTCTTCCTCTTGGCAATCCTCAAATCCTTGACATTTTCTTCAAGGGATGTAGTGCATGCCACGGTTGTTCCCGTCTCAAGCTTCTTCACCATGTGATCACGGTTATCTTGAGAAGGTTGGGCAATGCATTTCCCTTTTAGTTGTGTCAAGCTCTTCTTTAGCCTCTCATTTTCTTCTTTGAGCTTTTGATATGAATTATCATTTGTTCCTGCAAATTGTAGCTCAAAGGAAGATTTGCTTGTCGACGGACAACAAGCATTAGCACATGGTAATATAGTATCAATTTGAATACATGTGCACGAGTGAGGTTGTTGGGATTTTATGTTTTCTATCACAACCTCATGAGTCAAATTCAATATGATATGATCATCCATAAGATTATCATGAGAACATAGAAGCATATCATATTTTTCTTGAAAAGCTAGATTTTCAGCTTTTAGCTTTTCTACTTGGTCCTTAAGCAAGGTATTCCTATTTACTAATTGAGCGATACAATGTAAAGCGTTATCATGCTCAATTGAAACAGTTTCATACCTTTGGACCAAATCAACATGAGAGCACTTTAGCTCCTCATGTTCTTTAGTCAACTCGTCAAAGTGTAGCATTTTCATGGAGAGAATATCTTGTAGCCTTTGACGAGCTTCGCTTTGCTCTCTCGCTCTTTCTAGAAGTTTGAGCATGACCGCCTTATCTTCTTGGCTTAGGCGAGCGTAGAGATGCACAAAGCTTCTTTCTTCCTCCTCATCCTCATTTGTGCTTCCCCTATCATTTGCATTAGCCACACAACACATGTGGGAATCGAAATGGGAAGACAGACCTTTTGGAGAGGTGGATTCATCGTTTGGTCTCCACCGTTCATTTTCTTCTTCTTCCTTGCAAGGGTTAGTATCACAGAGACTAAAGGAAGTAGAAGCATCAAATGAACTATCATGTTTGGACTCATCAAATTTGTTTTTAATTCTAGTCCAAATATCATGCGCATCATAGAAAGATTCGTCATAGTTTGATATGAAGGCATGATAATCTTCTCTACTAATAGAATTAGTTAAGATGTCAAAAGCTAGATAGTTTAAGCGATAACATCTTTGATCCTCCTCGGAATTAATTTTTCCATTGAAATTAGAGGAAAAAATACTCTTGTCTATAATTTGTTCTAATCGTGGATCTATGGTTCTAAAGGCATTTATCACACTAGTAGACCATGAATCATAATTAGAACAATCATCAAGTAATATTTCAAGAGTTACCTCTTTTTGAGTTACGTTCGATGGAGGAGTCTTCTTGTTCTTTTGGGATCTTCTACGAGCCATCACTTCGAGTTGTTAGACTCAAGATGAAGTGCCTAGCTCTGATACCAATTGAAAGTCGCCTAGAGGGGGGGGGGTGAATAGGCGAAACCTGAAAATTAAAACTTTATCCCCCAACTAGATCCCTTGATTAGTGGTTAGAACAAGATATACAAATATCGGAGAATAGAAACTAAGTTCTTGCTTGAAAGGAGTATTGCTAAGTAATGCGGAAGTGATAAATCAATACAACTAGTAAGTTATAGAATAACAAAGCAAGAAGCTTGAGAAGAGCACTAGGACAAGTTCTTTCTTGCAACGTGTTGCTTCACTAAATGGGAATTTAACTCGAGGCAACACTAAATGATTTTAGCAAATAAAGGTGCAAGAAAACTTAGAACAAGGGAAAGTAAACAAATCACAAGCAATAAATACAATGGACACGGGTGATTTGTTTTACCGAGGTTCGGCCCTCGAAGGCCTAGTCCCCGTTGAGGAGTCCACTTAAGGACGGGTCTTTTTCAACCCTTTCCCTCTCTCCCCCGATCACACAAGGATCGGCGAGCTCTTCTTCTTCTCAAAGGATCACTCTCGATCCCACAAGGACCACCACAATCTTTGGTGTCTCTTGCTAGCTTTTACAAGCCTCCAAAACTTTGGAGGAAGTTCGAATGGGAGTCAAAACTCCACGCGCAAATGAACACAAAGATGAAGCACACACTATCTCTCAATGAATCTCACAAGGCACTAGTGCTAAACTCAAATGAGTAGCTCTCTTTTGCTTGCTCTCTCTTTTGTGGCACTTGTGTTGGTTGTAGTGGTCTAAATCTTGTGTATAGGATGGATCAATGAATATATGTGGTTGGGAGGGCTTGAGTATGTCAACTAAATGACTTGGAATGTTGCTTGGGCTCCCACACCTTGAAGTGGCCGGTTGGGGTGGTATTTATAGCCACCAACCAAAATCTAGCCGTTGGTGAGGGCTGTCTGTCGATGGCGCACCGGACAGTCCGGTGCACACCGGACATGTCCGGTGTGACAGCCACGTCACCAAATAGCCGTTGGGTTGAAGCTGGTCGACCGTTGGAGGCTTTGTCCTCATGCGGCACCGGACAGTCCGGTGCACACCGGACAGTCCGGTGCCTCTCTGATCCTCTGCTCTGACTCTGCCGCGAGTACTGTTTGCTGTCAGAGACGACCGTTGGCGCCGAAGTAGCCGTTGCCCCGCAGTTACACCGGACAGTCCGGTGTACACCGGACATGTCCGGTGAATTATAGTGGAGCAGCCGCTGCGCATTCCCGAGGCTGCCAAGTTCCAGAGCCGCGTCGTCGTGGAGCACCGGACACTGTCCGGTGTACACCGGACAGTCCGGTGAATTTTAGTGCGCCGGCTCCGAGGCTTTCCCGAGGCTGAGGAGTTTATTGGGAAGTCTCCTGGTGCACCGGACACTGTCCGGTGGCACACCGGACAGTCCGGTGCGCCAGACCAGAGAGCCTCTCGGGATGCCTTTAGCTCTCAATTTTGAACCCAACTTTGTTCTTTTTATTGGCTTGCTGTGAACCTTGGGCACCTGTATAACTTATACACTGGAGCAAACTAGTTAGTCCAATTATTTGTGTTGGGCAATTCAACCACCAAAATTAGTATAGGAAGTAGGTGTAAGCCTAATTCCCTTTCAAATATAACACGAAATCACTCTTTAATAGTACCACCTCCTCAGCTTCAATCGAGCTATAAAAAGAACATATCTAGAGATGGTAATGGGTAAATATCCATCGAGTATTACTATCTTATACTCATACCCACGACAAAAAAATAACACCATTAGATCACCCATATACACTGGTGGGTATAAATTTACACCCATACCCACATCATCCATCGGGTCACCCGCACCCATAAAAATTAAACATCTATCAAAATATTATATTATACGAATGTCAAGTTATCCATCTAAATACCATTACAAAATTTCTAGCATCATTTAACCATCCATTCAACACACCAAAGATAATTGGATAAAGTAATAACACTAGGACAATACTATATAGCACATTACATGTTCCATTACATTGTCATTAAATTGTCGTTAAGCCTTCTATGACATTATGGCCTAAAAGGTTGTTAAACAGTAAAAAAGATGGATGACTAAAGTCTAAGTTCATGCTTGGGCTAAGTTTATATTGGGTATTTTATACCCATGGGTTAACAGATATGGGTGAAGGTGGAACGTTCTAATACCCGTTTACCCATTGAGTGAAGATTTTTGCTCAATAACAGACCCATAGGTAGAATATTGAGCCCACCTACATACCCTAATGGAGTAAATACCCATTGGGTATCGGGTCGCGGGTACCCATTGCCATCTCTAAACATATCTCCTTTTTAACTCATATATTTTCGGTCTTTTGGCTAACAGACCATTTAGATCCTTTCATTTTGAGGAATTAAATTTCAGACCATTTAGATCCTTTCATTTTGAGGAATTAAATTTTAGTTAATAAAGTAGCTTATTTTGTTTAGAATTTGACATTCCACAAAGTTCTAAAGTTTAGATATAAGTCTATCCCAAATTTATAGGATCAGAGGGTGGAAATTGATTGTATATCACTAGTCTATGTTTATACTCTATAACTTATAGCACTCTTTTCGGCTCACTTCTCTAGAGTGGAAATTTAGCATATAAATATCACTTCGTTTAGTACCCTGAAAATTTAAATCTAGGAAATTTCTCAAACTCGCTCTAAATTCAAAATGAATTTTTAAATTTTATTTCAAAATGTTTATTTGCAATTTGATCTCAACAAAGAAAATATAATACTATATATTCTCTCCAAAATTCTCCTTCAAATGACCTATAAATATTTTCTAAGTGATCCCTTCAAATTCTTTCTAGAAATACTACCTAAATATTCCACCAATATTTCTCCAAATAATTTTCTCCTCATAAATACCTTCAGAATCATTTTAAAAATCCCTACACTTATTTTGTTAATAATTTTCCATATGCTCAAACGTATATATACGTCTCCAGTGTCATACAATGAGCAATATGATTTAATTTCACTTATCCACGGCTAATACATGTTTATCTCCCATTAATCCTCGCCTCCTCCCACTAATCCTCACTTCCTCCCCTAATCCCCTATGCCATCCCAAGCTATTTCATCGAAACCCACTCACACTCTCCCCCACAAGCACAACAGAACCACAAGGATCGTTCGGTCGTTCATTCAACCATTCATCTAAATGTTCTTAGTTTGTTCGATCGTTCGATCGTTTATGGTTTGTTCGTCCGATCGTTCGTCCGTTTGTTTGTCCAAATAATTGTTGTTCAGTTGTTATGCTGCTGAAATTCCTATCGTTCATTTGTCCACTCGTTCGATTGTTCATCTGATTGTTTATGAAAGTCGCCTAGAGGGGGGGGGTGAATAGGGCGAAACTGAAAATCTCAAAAATAATCACAACTACAAGCCGGGTTAGCGTTAGAAATATAATTGAGTCCGCGAGAGAGGGAGCAAAACAAATCGCAAGCAAATAACGAAGTGAGACACGCGGATTTGTTTTACCGAGGTTCGGTTCTTTCAAACCTACTCCCCGTTGAGGAGGCCACAAAGGCCGGGTCTCTTTCAACCCTTCCCTCTCTCAAACAGTCCCTCGGACCGAGTGAGCTTTTCTTCTTCTCAATCAAACGGGAACAAAACTTCCCCGCAAGGGCCACCACACAATTGGTGCCTCTTGCCTTGGTTACAATTGAGTTTTGATCACAAGAACAAGTGAGAAAGAAAGAAAGCGATCCAAGCGCAAGAGCTCAAAAGAACACGGCAAATCTCTCTCGCTAGTCACTAAAGGCTTGAGTGGAATTGGAGAGGATTTGATCTCTTTGGTGTGTCTAGAATTGAATGCCTAGCTCTTGTAAGTGGTTGGAAGTTGGAAAACTTGGATGCAATGAATGGTGGGGTGGTTGGGGTATTTATAGCCCCAACCACCAAAAGTGGCCGTTGGTGGAGGCTGTCTGTCGATGGCGCACCGGACATGTCCGGTGCCCCGCCACGTCACCAATGCCGTTGGATTCTGACCGTTGGAGCTTCTGACTTCTGGGCCCGCCTGGATGTCCGGTGCACACCGGACATCAACTGTTCATTGTCCGGTGCGCCGGTATGGGCGCCCCTGACGTCTGCGCGGGCAGAGCGCGCATTAAATGCGCCTGCAGGTGACCGTTGGCGCGAAGTAGCCGTTGCCCCGAGGTTGCACCGGACAGTCCGGTGTACACCGGACATGTCCGGTGAATTATAGCGGAGCGGCGGCTGCGCGAACCCGAGGCTGGCGAGTTGAGGAGGCCGCGCTTCCATGGAGCACCGGACAGTCCGGTGAATTATAGCGAAGCGGCCTGAGAAATTCCCGAAGGTGGCGAGTTCGAGTTGGAGTCCTCTGGTGGCGCACCGGACACTGTCCGGTGTACACCGGACAGTCCGGTGCCTCCAGACCAGAGGGCCTTCGGTTGCCTCTTTGCTCCTTTGTTGAATCCAAAAACTTGATCTTTTTATTGGCTGAGTGTGAACCTCTTGCACCTGTATAACTTATACACTAGAGCAAACTAGTTAGTCCAATATTTATGTTGGGCAATTCAACCACCAAAATTATTTAGGGACTAGGTGTAAGCCTAATTCCCTTTCAATCTCCCCCTTTTTGGTGATTGATGCCAACACAAACCAAAGCAAATATAGAAGTGCATAGTTGAACTAGTTTGCATAATGTAAGTGCGAAGGTTGCTTGGAATTGAGCCAATATAAATGCTTACATGATGCGCATGAATTGTTTTCTTTGTTTTTAACATATTGGACCACATTTGCACCAAAAGTTTTGTTTTTGCAAACTCTTTTCAAGGTCCTTTTGCAAGATAGTCAAAGGTAAATGAATAAGATTTTGCAAGGCATTTTCAAGTTTTGAAATTTTCTTCCTTTGTTCAAAAATGCTTTCCCTTTGACTAAACAAAACTCCCCCTCAATTAAAGTCTCCTCTTAGTGTTCAAGAGGGTTTTAAGACATCAATTTTGAAAAATACTACTTGCTCCCCCTTTAGAACACAAAGAGATACCAATTTGAAATTTTCCATTGAAAACCATTAAATTTGAAAATTAGGGTGGTGGTGCGGTCCTTTTGCTTTGGGCTCATATTTTCTCCCCCTTTGGCATGAATCGCCAAAAACGGAAATATTAGAGCCTATAGAAGTACTTTCTCCTCCTTTGGTCATGAAATAAATGAGTGAAGATTATACCAAAGATGGAGAGTGATGCGGAGCGACGGCGAAGGATGAGTAGTAGAGTGGAGTGGAAGCCTTGTCTTCGCCGAAGACTCCAATTCCCTTTCAATATACCTATGACTTGGTTTGGAATACACTTGAAAACACATTAGTCATAGCATATATAAAAGAGATATGATCAAAGGTATACATGTGAGCTATGTGTGCAAGTTTAGCAAAAGAAATTCCTAGAATCTAGAATATTAAGCTCATGCCTAAGTCTGGTAAAAGATTGTTCATCAAGTGGCTTGGTAAAGATATCGGCTAATTGATCTTTAGTGTTAATGTATGAAATCTCGATATCCCCCTTTTGTTGGTGATCCCGAAGAAAGTGATACCGAATGGCTATGTGTTTAGTGCGGCTATGCTCAACGGGATTATCCGCCATGCGGATTGCACTCTCATTATCACATAGAAGAGGAACTTTGGTTAATTTGTAACCGTAGTCCCACAGGGTTTGCCTCATCCAAAGCAATTGCGCGCAACAATGCCCTGCGGCAATATACTCGGCTTCGGCGGTAGAAAGAGCGACCGAATTTTGCTTCTTTGAAGCCCAAGACACCAAGGATCTTCCCAAGAACTGGCAAGTCCCCGATGTGCTCTTTCTATTAATCTTACACCCCGCCCAATCGGCATCCGAATAACCAATCAAATCAAATGTGGATCCCCGAGGGTACCAAAGCCCAAACTTAGGAGTATAAGCTAAATATCTCAAGATTCGTTTTACGGCCGTAAGGTGTGATTCCTTAGGGCCGGCTTGGAATCTTGCACACATGCAAACGGAAAGCATAATGTCCGGTCGAGATGCACATAAATAAAGCAATGAACCTATCATCGACCGGTATACCTTTTGATCCACGGACTTACCTCCCGTGTCGAGGTCGAGATGCCCATTTGTTCCCATGGGAGTCTTGATGGGCTTGGCATCCTTCATTCCAAACTTGCTTAGGATGTCTTGAGTATACTTTGTTTGGCAAATGAATGTGCCCTCTTGGAGTTGTTTGACTTGAAATCCTAGAAAATACTTTAACTCCCCCATCATAGACATCTCGAATTTCTGTGTCATGATCCTACTAAATTCTTCACATGTGGATTTGTTAGTTGACCCAAATATAATATCATCAACATAAATTTGGCATACAAACAAATCATTATCAAGAGTTTTAGTGAATAAAGTAGGATCGGCTTTGCCAACTTTGAAGCCATTCGCAATAAGGAAATCTCTAAGGCATTCATACCATGCTCTTGGGGCTTGCTTGAGCCCATAAAGCGCCTTAGAGAGCCTATAAACATGGTTAGGGTACTCACTGTCTTCGAAGCCGGGAGGTTGCTCAACATAGACCTCCTCCTTGATTGGTCCATTGAGGAAGGCACTCTTCACGTCCATTTGATAAAGCTTGAAGCCATGGTAAGTAGCATAGGCCAATAATATGCGAATTGACTCAAGCCTAGCTACGGGTGCATAGGTTTCACCAAAATCCAAACCTTCGACTTGTGAATACCCCTTGGCCACGAGTCGAGCTTTGTTCCTTGTCACCACACCATGCTCGTCTTGTTTGTTGCGGAAGACCCACTTGGTTCCTACAACATTTTGGTTAGGACGTGGAACTAAGTGCCATACCTCGTTCCTTGTGAAATTGTTGAGCTCCTCTTGCATCGCCATCACCCAATCCGAATCTTGAAGTGCTTCCTCTATCCTGTGTGGCTTAATAGAGGAAACAAAAGAGTAATGTTCACAAAAATGTGCAACACGAGATCGAGTAGTTACCCCCTTATGAATGTCGCCGAGTATGGTGTCGATGGGGTGATCTCGTTGTATTGCTTGGTGGACTCTTGGGTGTGGCGGTCTTGGTTGTTCATCCTCCTTGTCTTCATTATTTGCATCTCCCCCTTGATCGTTGCCGTCATTTTGAGGTGCCTCATCTTCTTGATCTTCTTGTTCAACCTCTTGAGCCTCATCCTCAATTTGAGTTGGTGGAGATGCTTGCATGGAGGAGGATGGTTGATCTTGTGCATGTGGAGGCTCTTCGGATTCCTTAGGACACACATCCCCAATGGACATGTTCCTTAGCGCTATGCATGGAGCCTGTTCTTCACCTATATCATCAAGATCAACTTGCTCTACTTGAGAGCCGTTAGTCTCATCAAACACAACGTCACAAGAAACTTCAACAAGTCCTGAGGACTTGTTAAAGACTCTATATGTCCTTGTGTTTGAGTCATATCCTAGTAAAAAGCCTTCTACAGTTTTAGGAGCAAATTTAGATTTTCTACCTCTTTTGACAAGAATAAAACATTTGCTACCAAAAACTCTAAAATATGAAATATTTGGCTTTTTACCGGTTAGGAGTTCATAAGATGTCTTCTTGAGGATTCGATGAAGATATAACCGGTTGATGGCGTAGCAGGCGGTGTTGACCGCCTCGGCCCAAAACCGATCCGGTGTCTTGTATTCATCAAGCATGGTTCTTGCCATGTCCAATAGAGTTCGATTCTTCCTCTCCACTACACCATTTTGTTGTGGAGTGTAGGGAGAAGAGAACTCATGCTTGATGCCCTCCTCCTCAAGGAATCCTTCAATTTGAGAGTTCTTGAACTCCGTCCCATTGTCGCTTCTAATTTTCTTGATCCTTAAGCCAAACTCATTTTGAGCCCGTCTCAAGAATCCCTTTAAGGTCTCTTGGGTATGAGATTTTTCCTGCAAAAAGAACACCCAAGTGAAGCGAGAATAATCATCCACAATAACTAGACAGTACTTACTCCCGCCGATGCTTATGTAAGCGATCGGGCCGAATAGGTCCATGTGTAGGAGCTCCAGTGGCCTGTCACTAGTCATGATGTTCTTGTGTGGATGATGAGTGCCAACTTGCTTCCCGGCTTGGCATGCGCTACAAATCCTGTCTTTCTCAAAATGAACATTTGTTAGTCCTAAAATGTGTTCCCCCTTTAGAAGCTTATGAAGATTCTTCATTCCAACATGGGCTAGTCGGCGGTGCCAGAGCCAACCCAAGTTAGTCTTAGCAATTAAGCAAGTGTCGAGTTCAGCTCTATCAAAATCTACCAAGTATAGCTGACCCTCTAACACTCCCTTAAATGCTATTGAATCATCACTTCTTCTAAAGACAGTAACACCTACATCAGTAAATAGACAGTTGTAGCCCATTTGACATAATTGGGATACGGAAAGCAAATTGTAATCTAAAGAATCTACAAGAAAGACATTGGAAATAGTATGGTCAGGTGATATAGCAATTTTACCCAAACCTTTGACCAAACCTTGATTTCCATCCCCGAATGTGATAGCTCGTTGGGGATCTTGGTTTTTCTCATAAGAGGAGAACATCTTTTTCTCCCCTGTCATGTGGTTTGTGCACCCGCTGTCGAGTATCCAACTTGAGCCCCCGGATGCATAAACCTACAAAACAATTTTAGTTCTTGACTTTAGGTACCCAAACGGTTTTGGGTCCTTTGGCATTAGAAACAAGAACTTTGGGTACCCAAACACAAGTCTTGGAGCCCTTGTGTTTGCCCCCAACAATCTTGGCAACTATCTTGCCGGATTTGTTAGTTAAAACATATGATGCATCAAAGGTTTTGAATGAAATAGCATGATCATTTGATGCATTAGGAGTTTTCCTTCTAGGCAACTTGGCACGGGTTGGTTGCCTAGAACTAGATGTCTCACCCTTATACATAAAAGCATGATTAGGGCCAGAGTGAGACTTCCTAGAATGAGTTCTCCTAATTTTGCTCTCAGGATAGCCGGCAGGGTACAAAATGTAACCCTCGTTATCCTGAGGCAAGGGAGCCTTGCCCTTAACAAAGTTAGATAAATTCTTTGGAGGGGCATTAAGTTTGACATTGTCTCCCCCATGGAAGCCAATGCCATCCTTGATGCCAGGGCGTCTCCCATTATAGAGCATGCTTCTAGCAAATTTAAATTTTTCATTTTCTAAGTCATGCTCACTAATCTTAGCATTAAGTTGTGCTATGTGATCATTTTGTTTTTTAATTAAGGCTAGGTGATCATGGATAGCATCAACATTAATATCTCTACATCTAGTACAAATGGAAATATGCTCAGTAGATGTAGAGGGTTTGCAAGTTTTTAATTCTATAACCGTAGCATGTAGTATATCATTCTCATCTCTAAGGTTAGAAATGCAAACATCAAAATCTCTAGCCTTAGCAAGCAATTTTTCTTTTTCATCTCTAAGGCTAGCAAGAGAAACATTCAACTCATCAATTCTAGCAAGCAAATCAATATTATCATCCTTAGAATTGGAAGTTGAAACAATACAAACATGAGAATCAACCTTAGCAATTAATTTAGCATTTTCATTTCTAAGGTTGGCAATAGTGTCATGGCATGTGCTTAGCTCACTAGATAATTTGTCATATTTTTCTACCTCTAGAGCATAAGCATTTTTAACCTTAACATGTTTCTTATTTTCCTTGATTAGGAAGTCCTCTTGGGAGTCCAAGAGATCATCCTTTTCATGGATGGCACTAATTAGCTCATTCAATTTTTCCTTTTGTTCCATGTTAAGGTTAGCAAAAAGAACGCGCAAGTTATCCTCCTCATTTTTATCATCATCCTCATCACTAGATGTTTCATATTTAGTGGAGGACCTTGATTTTACCTTCTTTTTGCCGTCCTTGGCCATGAGACACTTGTGGCCGACGTTGGGGAAGAGGAGGCCTTTTGTGACGGCGATGTTGGCGGCGTCCTCGTCGGAGGATGAGTCGGTGGAGCTCTCGTCGGAGTCCCATTCGCGGCACACGTGGGCATCGCCGCCCTTCTTCTTGTGGTACCTCTTCTTTTCTCTCCTCTTGCCCTTCTTGTCGTCGCCCCTGTCACTGTCACTAGACATAGGACATTTTGCAATAAAGTGACCGAGCTTACCACACTTGTAGCAAACCTTCTTGGAACGGGGTTTGTAGTCCTTCCCCTTCCGTTGCTTGAGGATTTGCCGAAAGCTTTTGATGATTAAGGCCATCTCCTCATTGTCGAGCTTGGAGGCGTCAATTGGTTGTCTACTTGGTGTAGACTCCTCCTTCCTTTCCTCCGTGGCCTTGAAGGCCACCGGTTGCGCCTCGGATGTGGAAGGTTCGTCAAGCTCATTGATCTTCTTTGAGCCCTTAATCATGCATTCAAAGCTCACAAAATTCCCGATAACTTCCTCGGGGGTCATTAGTGAATATCTAGGATTACCACGAATTAATTGAACTTGAGTGGGGTTAAGGAAAATAAGAGCTCTTAAAATAACCTTAACCACCTCGTGGTCATCCCATTTTTTGCTCCCGAGGTTGCGCACTTGGTTCACCAAGGTCTTGAGCCGATTGTACATGTCTTGTGGCTCCTCCCCTTGGCGAAGACGAAAGCGACCGAGCTCCCCCTCGATCGTTTCCCGCTTGGTGATCTTGGTGAGTTCATCACCTTCGTGCGCCGTCTTGAGTAGGTCCCAAATCTCCTTTGCGTTCTTCAACCCTTGCACTTTGTTGTATTCCTCCTTGCTTAGAGAGGCAAGGAGAATGGTTGCGGCTTGGGAGTTGAAGTGCTCGATTTGGGCCACTTCGTCCGTGTCATAATCCTCATCCCCTATTGATGGTACCTGTACTCCAAACTCAACAACATTCCATATACTTTTGTGGAGTGAGGTTAGATGAAATTTCATTAAATCACTCCACCTAGCATAATCTTCGCCGTCAAAAGTTGGCGGTTTGCCTAATGGAACGGAAAGTAATGGAGTATGTCTAGATGTACGGGGATAGTTTAAGGGGATCTTACTAAACTTCTTGCGCTCTTGGCGCTTAGAAGTTACGGACGGAGCATCGGAGTCGGAGGTGGATGTTGATGAAGTGTCGGTCTCATAGTAGACCACCTTCCTCATCCTCTTGTGCTTGTCGCCTTTCCGATGCGACTTGTGAGAAGAAGATTTTTCCTTCTTCTCATTGTGGTGAGAAGAGGAAGATCTTTTCTCCTTCCGCTTGGAGGAGTTTTTCTTATTCTCCCTTCTCTTGGTGCGGGACTCTTCCGATGAAGTGCTCCCTTGGCTTGTAGTGGGCTTGTCGCCGGTCTCCATCTCCCTCTTGGTGTGATCTCCCGACATCACTTCGAGCGGTTAGGCTCTTAATGAAGCACTGGGCTCTGATACCAATTGAAAGTCGCCTAGAGGGGGGGGGGGTGAATAGGGCGAAACTGAAAATCTCAAAAATAATCACAACTACAAGCCGGGTTAGCGTTAGAAATATAATTGAGTCCGCGAGAGAGGGAGCAAAACAAATCGCAAGCAAATAACGAAGTGAGACACGCGGATTTGTTTTACCGAGGTTCGGTTCTTTCAAACCTACTCCCCGTTGAGGAGGCCACAAAGGCCGGGTCTCTTTCAACCCTTCCCTCTCTCAAACGGTCCCTCGGACTGAGTGAGCTTTTCTTCTTCTCAATCAAACGGGAACAAAACTTCCCCGCAAGGGCCACCACACAATTGGTGCCTCTTGCCTTGGTTACAATTGAGTTTTGATCACAAGAACAAGTGAGAAAGAAAGAAAGCGATCCAAGCGCAAGAGCTCAAAAGAACACGGCAAATCTCTCTCGCTAGTCACTAAAGGCTTGAGTGGAATTGGAGAGGATTTGATCTCTTTGGTGTGTCTAGAATTGAATGCCTAGCTCTTGTAAGTGGTTGGAAGTTGGAAAACTTGGATGCAATGAATGGTGGGGTGGTTGGGGTATTTATAGCCCCAACCACCAAAAGTGGCCGTTGGTGGAGGCTGTCTGTCGATGGCGCACCGGACAGTCCGGTGCACACCGGACATGTCCGGTGCCCCGCCACGTCACCAATGCCGTTGGATTCTGACCGTTGGAGCTTCTGACTTCTGGGCCCGCCGGACATCAACTGTTCATTGTCCGGTGCGCCGGTATGGGCGCCCCTAACGTCTGCGCGCGCAGAGCGCGCATTAAATGCGCCTGCAGGTGACCGTTGGCGCGAAGTAGCCGTTGCCCCGAGGTTGCACCGGACAGTCCGGTGTACACCGGACATGTCCGGTGAATTATAGCGGAGCGGCGGCTGCGCGAACCCGAGGCTGGCGAGTTGAGGAGGCCGCGCTTCCATGGAGCACCGGACACTGTCCGGTGTACACCGGACAGTCCGGTGAATTATAGCGAAGCGGCCTGAGAAATTCCCGAAGGTGGCGAGTTCGAGTTGGAGTCCTCTGGTGGCGCACCGGACACTGTCCGGTGTACACCGGACAGTCCGGTGCCTCCAGACCAGAGGGCCTTCGGTTGCCTCTTTGCTCCTTTGTTGAATCCAAAAACTTGATCTTTTTATTGGCTGAGTGTGAACCTCTTGCACCTGTATAACTTATACACTAGAGCAAACTAGTTAGTCCAATATTTGTGTTGGGCAATTCAACCACCAAAATTATTTAGGGACTAGGTGTAAGCCTAATTCCCTTTCAGTTTATAATTCCTATTCATCATTCATCGTTCATTCATACGAACTATTCATCGTTCATCGTTCGTTCATACGAACTATTCATCGTTCATTGTTCGTTCATCATTCATTCATACAAACTATTCACCGTTCATCTGATTGTTCATAGTTACAATTCATCGTTCATCGGATCGTTCATCCTACTATTCATTGTTCATCCGATCGTCCAAATATTTAACAGCTCACCTATCATGCTGTTTAGCTCACCTAAGATCTGCTAGACTAATATCTCAGTCATACAAACTCCGTTAACTGTGATTTTCCTTCTAGTAAGAACTTCCTGGTTGGTCACCCATCCTAGAATTGCTCTAAGTTGAGCACGCTTAATTTTAAGGTTTTTTCCAACCAGGCTTTTAAAAAGAAAGATGAACCATGTTTGTTTGAATACGCTGTCAATCCTATAAAACCTGGTTCAAGATACATTATTCCAGTTGTCTAGGTCCTGTCTTAGTGTTGTCCCATGTGACACAGTAGGTAGGAACAGTTGGTTGCCACCAACATAAACCACTGCCCATGAATAGCCCAGAGATAATTCCTGTCACTCTGCTCAAAAATATATTTTTTTCCAGATATCTCCAAATATTCGGTTTTTTCGGAATATTCCAAGAATATTCCTTTTCCTTTTTCTTTTTCTAATCCCTATGATTGTAAAATCCAAAACTCCTCCGTTCAGACTCTGATTTCGACAATTCTGATTTCTAAATTCTTATCAAATTACCCTCTATCCAACCATGTCATCCCGTAAGCATGGTTCATATTACAGAAAACTCCAAAAATACTCTTGTCTCATATTTCGCTTATAATTCTCTATTCAAACTGATTCTTTCACCACGATTCTCATAAACAGTAAACTCTACCATAATAAACCATACACACCCAGTTATAAATACACCCACTTACCCTCTCTCTCCACACCCTCAACACCCTAAGCCAAGGCAAACCCCTCACCTAGGGCTGGGCATTCGATTTTTTTTGAAACTTTGGTTCGATTTTTCGGTTTTAAAAAACTACTGTTTTCTAGACATTAGAAACGACCGGTTTTCTTGAAAATGAAAATCCGAGAAGTTCGGTTTCGGTTTTTTACTTCGGTTTTTCGGTAAAAACTGAGTACCAAACTTATACTCAAGACAACACATACAGAAAGTTTATATGATAGATTACACATAATTTTAAAAAGTAAAAATTATATAGGTACAAATATTTAGAGATACATCATACATCATCACATATAAATAAGTGAATAACAATTTAATTGTTTGACACATTTAGTTCACATAATCGAATAGTCAAATTTTAGAATTGATAAAGTTAGGTAATTCGGTTTGGTATACGGTAAAAACTGATTACGATACCGAAAACTAAACTTTTGAGATACAAAAACCGAAACCAAACCGAACTACCGAAAAAACCGAAATTTGGTTTGTTTGGGTTCGGTTCGGTTTATGGTAAAAAAGTGCCCACCCCTATCCCCACCCACTCAGTTACCCCGCTCTACAGACTACACGCTTAGTGTCACTTCACTTCCAATACACCCTTCGGGTAAGCATCTCTACTCTATCAACACAAACTCCACTCAAAACTATATTCACCTATGCACCACCATTCCTAACTACTGTAATGAATATTTGTTGATATACTTACTGGGTTGTATGTTTTCTTGTTCATGCTGTGTAGTTATCGGAACATTCGTGCCGTCTCATGAAGGGCAGTTCTACAAGTTTACGCCAGATAATGGAGTTAGAAGCTAGTTCCATGAGCTCTCACCCTTTCACTGGTTAAAACACGACAAGCTCACTGGATCCCTTTGATGCATAAATTACCTATGTTTTTCAAACACAACCCTTTGCATGTTATTTTATGCATTATATGATTTTTCTACTAAAAGACATGTTAATGTGGCCACCCAGCCTTAGAACGGTACCACAATTCATCTTTATACTCCTTGACATTTTTATTACAAAATTATTTGAGAAAAGGTATGAGTTTTTCAAAAGAAAATATTTTTAAAATGGGTATGATGAAGGGTTATCACCCTTGTCACCTTTGAGCGGGATGATCAGGGACTCCCTGGTTTGGGAGGGCATTAAGGTGTTGGCTCAGCCGGGTTAGATGTGATCACAAAGGATTGTCCCTCTCGCATAAGGACCGGTTTATCATCACTCCTTACCTATACTCTTATCAAATACAACCACTCAAGACTGTATGTGCAGTCGCTTGATCCGAACTTACATGGTCTGCACCCAGGGTTATGGTGGTTGGGGAGTACCAGGAGGATAAGGAAGGGGAAAGTTTTGTCCTGGTTTGGTCATGGAGGTGGTCTTGTTCATTTTGGTATAACTGTTAAGGTAAAGTCGTGCAAGGGAGGAGAGAGTTTCGGTATTTAGATATCACGATGGTGAGATTGCAGAAATTAGACTAGTGAGTAAAGCGTACACCTCTGCGCAGAGTTCAAAAATCTATTCAAATAATCTGTGTCCACGGATATGGATGAGTTATGGCATGGATTTGACAATTAGTGTTTTGTTTTCCAAAATGTTTTGAAAGGTCCAACGTTGAGTCATGAGCTATGGTGGACGGGAAGTCCAGTAGCTGTTTTTGAAATGAAAACCAGTGGGAAACTACCGAGATTCTTGGATGGTTTAGTCTAGGGGATTTGGTTCTATTTTGAAAAACTTCCTGCTTCTTTGGGAGAGGATGCGCTTTGAAAATAAAATGTTTTACAAAATAGCCCTGCATCAAAAATTGTTTTTCTGCAAAATACCCTAAGCTCCACATACTCCATGCATTATATCTGATTTCCCATTCCGTGAGTGAAGGTGGGCTGCTGGGTACTAAGTACTCACTTTTGCTTATTTGTTGTTTTTTAGAGAAGGAGATCGCTGATCGGGTAAGAGTTACGTCTGTTCCCAACCATGCCTGTGGCTGTTGGACTACTGATTTGCTTCGCTGCGTATATTGGTCTGCTTCAGCCCCACTCTGATGAGATGTCTCGAGTTGTGGACCAACTCTTAAAGTTGATCGCCACTTATATATGTTTGTCTCATTTAATAAGATCTAGAACTATCTGATGTATAAATGTGTACACTGTCTTCCTAGGACTAGTATTTGAATTATATTTGAGTCTCAGAGGATTGCAATGCTTCACTTCCATATGACTAATAGTAGTATACAAATATATTTTATATAAAACCATAATCGATCTATGTCTAAATTACGATTATTAAAATAAAATTTAATTCCAAGGATCCAAACAGGGTATAAAATAAAATGTAGTATTTGCATTTTAATATCAATTATATGGGTCATATATCTACTTTAATTTTAAATTTACTTTTTGTAAGGAGGGTCCACTTTAATTTTAAAATTAATTTTTATAGGAAGGTCTATCACACTAGTTTGTCACTGAATTCTCAGGCTATCTCCACCAGATCCCCTATCTTATCTCATATTTTAAACTTTACTATATAAACAATATCAAACAGTGTTATCTACAATTCCATATTCCTAATTTACACTATCAGCTAGAGATAGTCTCAGATGCATATCAAATATGATTGGTATGTCATTGGTATTGTATGATTAAATATGATTAGATCCATGCCTATGTGTTGCCAAGGAAGTAAAAAATTTGTATGAAACATATATACAAAACGACAAACATCCCTATAATATACAAAATCTGTGTGGCAAACATTATCAATATCGTACAAATTGGTGCCTCTTCTAGTGGTATAGGGGACATGAAATTGGTGGGGCAAGTGCTACATTATTCGGCACTTTATTTACGACCTCAGTAACATGTGTTTCCTCAACAACAGATTCATCCACATCATTTGATGGGTTACAAGCCACATGGTCAGGGCAAAGCCAGGATCCAAAATTAGGGAGGACCAAATTAGATTAGGAGGGTTGTTTACATGAGAATTAGCTAAAAAAACTAACATGTGCTATAGAATTAGGGGAGCATTAGGGGGACATTCCCCCCTGTGCCCCCTGTCGTCGCCCCTGCACATGGCACTCAGGCTACAACGATGCATCTACAGACAAATAAAGAAAAGCGCTTCAAACATATAATACGAATCATAACAACAAAACAGTTTCAATGATGTTACACTGCTACATCTTGAGGCACGATCACTGTGTCCCCTTAGACAGTGCCGTTGGCCAAGACAAGAGCAAGGGTGGCGGCCTCCATATCCACTGCGACTCTCAACACAATATCCAATTAAGCGCACTTATGGGTACCAAAGAATAAGTTAAAAACATTCTAGCAGGAAAACATCTAAGATCTTGTTCGATGATTCCAATTCTATGTGGATTAAAGAGTATTGGAATGGATTGAGACGTATTTTGACTTGCTATGGATTTAAACCGACTCAATACCACCCAATCCACATGGATTAACGGTGAAACGAACAAGCCCTAATGGTGTGTTACATATTGAAGAAATGTAATCTTCTATGAACTCTAGTCAATTTTATTATTAATTTTCTGAGGAAAGTACGAAAAACAAAATACATAGTAAGTTGGTAATTAAGATAAGTACTAAATATGCGTTATATATGAAAAATCTAAGATCACCAACTAGGTTCGAATGATGGACGTGTGTCAAAACCTTATGTTCATTAAGGAGGTGTTTAGTTGGAGAAATCACTCCATCCAAATTAACGTGGTGCATTATGGGTTCATTCATTAAATTTGGTGGGATGACCATATTACTCATATTAGTACTAACTAACTAACTATGATGAATGAGGTGGTGATGGATCATGGATCAACTCATTATATTCCACAAACCAAACAAAAATAGTGAGGAGTGAGAAGATAATGTACTAACCCATTCCTCAAACCAAACACCCCATAAGGAATTCTTGAGATGACTTTGTATCTATTTTCTTTATGGCAGCTTTCTAGACACATGAAAGAGAAAAGGGGAAATTATTTCACGTCGTAAACATTACGCAGATGGACTACTTCCTTTTATTTAGTTTATTTAAGGGGTCATAGACATTAGATGTCTATTGAACTTTCGAGTGCATGTGCACCAACTACATTGCCTATCCATGTTACACAGTGAGAAAAGGTTGAGCTGACCTTGCCTCTAAGCTCAGCAGAATAAAAGGAGCCAAAATCACCATGAGCAATTTTATGGTCCATACTAAAGTTGTTTAGGGCTTGTTTGGAAGCAAGGGTAATAGAGGGGATTGAGGAGGCTAGAATCCCCTACTATTCAATTTTAAATAGTGAGAAATTCTAGTCGCCTCAATCTCCTCCATTCCACTTGCTCCCAAACAAGCCCTTATAGCACCAGAAAGTTCTTCATATGAGAACCTTGTGGATCTTTCAACCTTCATTCCCTTAGCTTGTGAAACCTTGCCTGTGAAGATATTTAATTGAAAAGCCATTACAAGTTGAAAAAAACATACTATTGTGTTTACCAAGATAACACATTTTTCGCGAGAAAAATGTGACAATTTATAGGAAGAAAAATATGGTATGTTCCATACTAAGTTGGACCGAATCTTCTGGACATGAGAGTGGTATGACTTTTCTCATTTTCTGCTCCCTATAGTACATGCAAATAGTCAGATGCCAACAATCAAAACAAACAACACGGGCTATCACAGTTCCTGCTACCGCTCCTCTAGCAAGGTTGTTTCTTGTTCCACGTAGTAGAATGTGAGTTAATTGCCTTTGTTTCTGTCAACTGAACAAACCATTTAAAGGCTTGTTCGGTTCTACCTCAATCCATATGGATTGAGGGGGTTTCAATCCCTATTAAGTCAAAATCCCTTCCAATCCGTATCAATCCCCTCCGATCCATATGGATTGAAAATAACCGAACAAGCCCTAACTTGGCAGCTCCATCGACGATACTTGCTCTCAGTCTGTATGTTGTTCCAATCCAGCTAGCAACCTGAGAAATTAGTCCCCCATCAAATGCACATCATGGAGATCCTAGCTAACCCTATTAGTGCTAGTGCATATCAAAACTTCCTCTTTCAACTCTTCTTTGCCAAGTGTTGTCTCCACCATCACCTGCACAACAGCAACACATGTGGAACGCTGTCCAAAGCGTAGTGTGCTGTCTCTGATATACTTGGATGAAACTACAAACCAAAACGTGATGCAAGTGGCAAAGTAACACGTGCCCACACAGGAAAAGAGGAAGGATTGACATGCTCACAAATGTTTATAAAAGAAAATAATCCATTACCTTTACATCTTTAAGTGACAAAAGTATGCAGCTATTATTATAGTCCAGATGAATAACTTTAGCATCCACAACCTGAAAACTAAAAAACAACTTAGAAACTATAGCACTGTGAGCATTTAGCAGTATTAAACAAAACAAATTTGTGTGATATTCAAAGGGCAAAGAAAAATCAGACAAGTGTGACAAAACCTATGATTTTTTATCTCAAATTTCATCAACAACTCGTATATAAAAAAATAATATATTGTTCTGAAAGGCCAACAACTTAAAAAGGAAGATGAGAAATAAAGGGAGGCTCACAACAGCAAACTGCCAGAATTACCTGACCAATTTTGTAAGAAACTGTTGGATCTAAGGTGTCATCCTAGGACACTTTCCACTGCTGAATCAATGCAAGTAGCTTTTCCAAGAACTGGACGCAGAGAAACAAATCAACCATACTGATTTGATGCACAGACAAAGGGTTCGTAGATATGCTCACCAAAGGGTGCTGGTGTTATATCTAGATAATCAATCCATGCCCCAAGAAGCTAACTAAATTTGAACACTAAAAACATTTTCAGTTCAAAGAAATCCCCTGCTAACCCAAAACACCCGACATCAGTGATGAGATCTACTACACACGTGAGGTAGATTAGACATTATTGAATAGCATGAGAGCGCTGCAAAAAATAAGCTAAGTCCCATTTCACAAATTTTCATGAGTCCAAAACCTTGGCAATTTAATATGATCCAATCACACAATCAAAGTTCAAATACAATGGAGTAAGCATAAGCAAAAGCAACACAATACGAATCACCTCATCGTGATGCGGGTAGACCCACACCGCCTTCCAGGAGTACATGTGATGCCTCACCTTGAGGCTCTCCTTCCCATTCCTATCTGTAACACCCACTTTGTAAGAAAAGTCTAGAGAGAGAAATTATATTACTTTATATCTATATGTGTTGTCTATGTTTCTCATTTCTTGTGAACACCACAATTAAACAAATAAATAAATAAATAACAAAAGACACCCAAAATGACACATGCATCATGCTAGGATTTTATTGTGTGTGCATTACCCGTGACAATGTAAATATATATATACTAGGTGGGTGCCCGTGCGTTGCAACGGTAAAAAATAGTGCAACAATAACATAAATATGGCCATGTGTTGTGTTGTTAATCAAAGTTAAGTTGCCTATAGAACTTGGTAGAGACAATTGGTTGTAACCTTGAAGACTGGAAATTGATATGTTCTTGATCCTAACCGCGCTCCAGACTTGCTTGCCCGGTTCATCTATATAGTCAAAATTATAGACCAAACGACCAGTTGAATGGAAATTTTCTTTTCCCGGTAAACTGCATATTTGCCATAGCCTTTAACTATTAATTGGTTTAATCTCTATATATGTAAGAATAGTCATACTAAGTTTGTTTATTAAAAAACCGTTGCTATAATAACAATACTTTTTTGCTGCTTTAGCATTCTTGACCATCAATCCTTCAATCCAGTGTTGTATCTTGATGTCTGAGAGCAGTAAGAATAATCTTTATTGCACCCAGTAGTCTTGATTGAAAGAAGTGTATACAACTACACTTCTCTAAATTTGTGGACATTTCTCTAAACCTAAAATACATAGTTGATATCCAACCCTTTTTTATAGTTCACTCGGTCGCTTGTCCTCTTTTAGACAGTGAGGTGGTACTATGTGGGAGCGTTGCGTTGCGTGTGGTTTCCTATCGTGTTGGGGGTTAGGTGGTTTCCCACGATCCATAGATAAGGGTCCAATGGTAGGCGAGAAGTAGCGGAGATGAACAAACCTATACGCTTCGCGCACGATACACATGTTTGGACCGCGGGTTAGATTAGAAAGAAGTATAATGACTTTTTTTGCAAAAGGGACAACGGTGGAAACAAAAAAAACAGGTGCTTTATAGGGGTAGAAAAGTGTAGAGAGATAGTGAGCCTTCAGAGATTTTTTTTATCAAAGAATTATATGCCATATCGTATCTAGCAGTAATGTGTGTCGATCTTGCTTGGATGCACTTATATACACGGTAGGAGACATGTTTGGAATGCAGAAATTTATTAGAACTTGCACAAATTTTACCAGAATTAGTTCAATTTTACAAGGAAAATTCCCTTATTCCAAAAAGGCTCCTATAAGGTTAGGATGAATTAGGATACAAAATTAACTAATTTATATCATAATCCACTTCACCACAGATGAATTGAGGTGAACATAAATAAATAGATACTCTTGTCATTGCCCGTGTGTTGCGACGACACACAATCACAATAATGGAGAGCTATATTTTTAGAAACCGCAAGAAAACATTTGGTCTTTCGTGGTCACGACATACAAAATCGAGATGGAAATGAGAAAACCATGTGAGTTTCAGCTACAAAACAAACATCAGGAATAAAGGACAGTAATTATAACACTATATACAATAGTTAACAACACACGTTTGTCGAGCGAGCGTATGCACGGAGCTAGCACTCTTCTAGCAGGCGCATCCACTCCCCGCCTACTGCTGCTAGTTGGATTGGCTGGAAGTCAGCTTTAGCTTCATGTTCACGTCCACCATGTCCTCCTGCTTCGCTAAGAGCATCTCCGTTCTCGATAGGGCCACGACGATCTTGCGAAATAGCGACTGTAGCAACACAAATGAGAAAAGAATCGATGAGATGCAGTGTGTGCAACAGGGTACATCAAAGACATTAACAAAATAAATACATTAAATGTTAACCAAAAAAGAATAACGAGTACAAGATCAGATTATTGTCTTGTTGAAGAACATAAGAAAATTCCTACTCAAATAACTATTTTTTAGTTAGACCATCTCGCTCCTTCTAATGAGTACATTTACTACGGAAAAATGAAAACAAAAACAAAGTACCTTGTGGATAGGTGGCTCCAGTATCATCTCTCTCTCTCTGAGTTCGATACTCTCTCTAGAAACCTCCCTTGTTCTTCTTGATCCAAAATTCCTACTCAAATATGAAAGCAAAACTCTCCAAATATGAGACCATGATGCTCCTAAATATCCATAGAATGCAGTCACTCCAAAAAAAGGACAGCGATGCAATATGCAAAAGCAAGCAGAATATGAATAGTTTAACACTACAGTCTGCAATCACAATCTCACATGTTGAAAAGCAATAATCTGAACCATCAATTATGACACCCACAATGAACTATTAGCAACATGAATATGTTTTAAATGTGCTCGTGCGTTTTGAAGGCGTACAAATTATTCGATAATTCAGTGCATAATGATTACATAAAATCATCATCAATCCATCACCTAATGATGTTGAGGGTCGTGGTCTCTCGAGCTCAGGCGCTTGTACTCGTGCACCGCCAGTCCTATCACTCGTGCAGACGCTAGCACTTGCAATGAGCCTGTGCTAATGGTAGAAAGGTTATATAAGCCATATATTCTTAATAAACAGGTTCTTATATTTGTGATGTCTCTGTCCAAATAATTTTTAGTTATTTCCTAGTTCATCAAACAACAAACAGGTTCTTATTTATGTCAAGGCATGTATTCTCAATTCCAATTTCCATCAACACAACCATTTACTATTCCTTCAAGAACTGATATAGATTGAGATGGACTGATAGTTTGAAACAGGTAGAATAATAAAGATAAAAACACAGATACAAGTAGTGAGACAAAAACTACAGAATGGTTCAAGAAACCAAAGTCTTTGGGATAGCATTATTTTGAGGCATTAGGTATGAATAAACGTTGTAAGGAAACAACCAATCGAAGTGATTATGACTACACCAAGAGGGAAAATGATAGTCCTTGTACATGACCGCTGGTACAAAAACACACACATGGGCAGGAACCAGGCAAGCTGTGTCCAAGGGAATGACATTTAAACTTTTTTACTGGATGATCAGCAGGAGCACTCACAGGGCATGATTGCTGAAGACTACATGACAGAGGTGGAAGGGAAGTGAGGGATGGTGGAGCTGATTGCAAGATCTTCCAAGCAACCTGAAAAGGCAAAAGGTGCAGCGTTAGAGCGAAGCAGAAATGAAAGAGTTTCTTGCAGATAAAGGCTCATGGTGTTAAGAGTGAAATAGAAACAAAAAAATGTTCTTGCTGATAAAGGATCCAATAAGATGGCACAATATGCAGGGTGGCACGAAACTAATCTTTAGCAAGACAGATAAAGTGCTGCCGATATCTTATTCTATAGAAACATGGGTATCGATTATTGCCGGTACAGTAAAGAAAAGCAAATTTTTGCATAGAGAAGGCTTTGCAATGTTATCAACACAAGACATGATATATTTAGAGTTATGAAGTTATCCACGAATTTAGGGTGAGAGAATCTCTTTGTGGCGAACAATATGTTAGAATGATTTCATCTTTACCAATGGAGATCATGTGCGTTTAGAATTTCTTTACACTACATGTTATGCGCCTAAAGATAATAATATATTAGATGTTTATAAACACCTCAGGCTGAACACCAAATAAATTTGTACATCACCCATTCAATCAAGTAGTGGGAATATAAAAAAGCATTATACAATTTACTACATAGTTCATATTTCCTATCTTTAAATTGTACTAACAATGAATTGTAGTCTGGTACAAACCAATTCTGCTTAAATTTAGTTTAAGTCCACCTCAAAAAGGAATCTACATTCAGATACTACCTAGGTCGAAGTCCCTCGAACAGATCATGTCGTTATGAAAAATTGTACAGCCTATACAGTCACCCATAAAGCTATTTACATAGCAGTGACCAGACACATAGTTGCTCCTTTGAATGCACAATAGAAATGCAAAAACGTTCAGATATCAAAGGATGTGAATTTAATCGGTAAGTACTGATAACATCTATTGGTGATAAAAGTGGAACAGAATCAAGCTTGTGCTGGGGATTGGGGACTCAAGGGTAGTGCGTATATTGGCGGTAGAATATGCTGCTAATCTGTAATCGGCAATAATGCATTCTATTGTGTTTATCCTCTGCAAGATTGTCCAGTCTCTTTTAACCTTTGGTTATGCAGTTTTTATTCACCACTTGTCAGCACTGTGGTCTAGAGCTTCGATCCTGATGTCTGGTACCTTTTCTCCTAAGATTCTAGTCCTGATAGAAGGTAGGGTGTACCTTTACCTGAAATTCCAGATCATATTCTAGTCAAGTGCTCTCTTGGATTTATGAACCAAAGTACACATAAGAAAATCTCCTTAACTACTTTTCTAGAAAATAAAAGTTCTAAACCTATCTATAATTAGGAAACATCATTCTCCTCAATTTTGCATGAGAGACACAAATCAACCTATCAAGAAGGGGTCCAAAACCGTAGCAACACCACACATACAAACTTGCACCCACCAACGCCTCCACACGATCTAGGTCACAAACGACATGAGAACGAACCTAGGAAGACACCCAACGTGAGTGAATAAAACAGATCTAATCGTCTGCGGACAGCACCCGGCATGAGTGAGGAAATCGGATCTGTAGGAAAGAGGAAGACAAAGAAAGATGAACCATAGACAGATGTCTTGGAACGCTAGGCGGAGAGGAGGTAGAGGAGAGGGAGGAGGTAAAAAGGGAGCTCGGTACTAACCTTATGGCTGTCTAGATGAGAACCACACCGACGCCCATGCAAGGTACTGCTACCGTGACGTGCCTTTGTTGTGGAGGCGATGTTCCCGCGGACTCGACGAAAAAACAAATCAAGGCTAAATCACAAAATGGCATGCTTGTTGCACTAAGGAATCTAGTTTAGTGAATCTTTATTAAATCTAGTACATTTTCTTGCAACCGGTTCATGAAAGATGCTTTCAACAAAATCCATCTAAATTAGACACAGATTGGTGATGAGGTAGTTATGGGCTTAAGGCCGTACAGACAACACAATGGTGCACTCAATCTAACACAGTGGTTAAAACTCAATAGCTATTCAGACAAGATAAAATGGTTTATGAGCCTTCAATGTAATAAAGACAGGTCCCACTACCCGTGCAGAACATAATATACATCAACCACCCTTCAACTAAAAGTACCTAATGAAGAAACAGTGCAAACTGTATTAACACCTTGACAACATATCTGCATATAAGCTAGTCATATTAATCAGACCTAGGCAGTACAGAGCATAGCAGCAATAGCGAAGAGATCTAGCCATGTACACTACCAAAAAACATATTCGAATCTATGCCCATATGACACTACCACATTTACATATTCCAGCCATATTATGACAGCTCTACATCTATGCATCATAACCATCCAGTATAGACTCTAGTCCAGATAAGGGAACCTGTTTTCTTTGTCATGATGATGATATTATCTTTATTATGGATTTGATATGTTATACTGTAATGTTAGCAGCAAGTAACATATGAAAACTCAAAGGCAGGTATCACACACCAAGATCATCGTCTTCACTTGACCAAAACTGAGGCACATGAGTTCGGGCGCGGGCTGGCGGGCGGAATTCCCGACGGCGATGGCTGGCGCGTGCGGTATGTCGGATGCGGGGAAGGAAGACGCGCGCGGGGGCACGGTGATGCCTGTGGACGCCCTCGTTGTGCCCTTAAGGTGTAGTAGAGATAAAAATGCAAATGCAAATCTAAGTTTGTTGATACTTCATAAATGAAAAATCTGAAATAACAAGTGATATGTATTAATAATATAACTTGGAGTTAGAATCTTACCCCTTCAAAATAGCTCCAAGTTCTTTCAGAGCCAGAAGAGCTGGACAAGAGGATGGGATGCATCTGTCATCCCCATACTCGACTGGGCAACATGAGGCACACTACAGAACCTGCAAGCATTTGGCACAAGACAACATGTGTATTTATAGTTTATATAAAATGAACCTCATTTAACTTGTCTAGAGTGATCAAGGCATTGGAGTTGGGCTGCTCCTTGGGCTTCCCGAAGATCCTGTTGAACTTGGACAATTGGACATGGGTGCACTGGCAATAGAAACTCAAAGAGCCTGCTAAAATCAACAGCTGAAACAACGTCATTTCACAAGCTAATTCAAGAAACTCGTCGGATAGCAACTGCAAGCATTACCCCAAAAATAACTAAAGAGGGAAAGGATAGCTTTTCTATGGTGGAGCCCCCACCTATGCAACTCGGACATACAAGGAAGGAGAAGGGAGAGAGGGGAGGGAGAAGAGCCATGGATCCAGCGCGAGAGGGGGGCTGGAAACAGGCAGATCTAGCGCCACTGACCTCTCCGCCGATTTAGTGCCTCATATCTTGAATCCTCGAGAGGTGATGACACCTTCAAGCCATGGATCCATTGGAGACTGGCCCTCCATGGGATGCGACCGGGCTCCATGTTGCGGCTGCACCCTTTCTGCCTTTGTTTGAGGTCGTGGAGAGCGGGTGAAGGGAGGGAGGGGGATGGAGGCGCTGGTGTCTTCTGACGGCAGCGGCGTGGAGACCCGGGTGGAGGCAGGGAAACGGAGGCGCTGGTTGGCTAGCAGCCAAGCACGTCGTCACATCGCTCTGCTCCCACCACCTTCGACATCGGCGCATAGCCGGTGGCGTGCGCGCTGCGGACGGAGGAGCAGGGGGGTTGCACGAGCGGTGAGGGGCCGGCTACGGCTCGTGCGGAAGGGGGTGAGGCAGGGCGGCGACAGCTACGGAGGGAGGAGCGAGACCTAGGGTTGCTCTCGCGAGCGTAGTGGACGACCAGGATGCACACGGGCGTGCAGGCGTGCAGCCCACGCCCACTATAGATCGCGCGAAACCGAGCAGCGGGATCTAGGCGCAAGCGATGCGGGCGGGAGAGGAAGGGGGAGGCGCGGACCTTGCGGACATAGTCGTACTCACTCTCCTACTCGGAGTCCGCGAAGGTGGTGACGCGGTCGCCGTACGCCATGGTCGCCGACGGCGAGAAGGCCCCGAACACGCAGATCTGTGCGGTGGAAGTGAAGTTGTGTGCGGCGGAGGCGAAGCTGTGTGCGGCGGGGTTTGCGGCGTGGTTTGAGGAGGCGGTTGGAAGCGCGGCGGGGTTTCCGGAGGTTGGTCGGGCGGGCGGGCGGAGGTGGGGAGCGGCTCCGCAGGCGGGGTGCGCCATGGTCGCCAGCGGCGAGAAGGCCCCGAACACGCAGATCTGTGCGGTGGAAGTGAAGCTGTGTGCGGCGGAGGCGAAGCTGTGTGCGGCGGGGTTTGCGGCGTGGTTTGAGGAGGCGGTTGGAAGCGCGGCGGGGTTTCCGGAGGTCGGGCGGGCGGGCGGAGGTGGGGAGCGGCTCTGCAGGCGGGGTGCGGGTGGAGGCGGGTTCCGCGGCGGGGGAGACGCGGGATTCGTGGTGCTTGAGGTGCGGGCGGGCGTGCGGGTGGGATTGGTCGCGGCGGGGTTGGCGGCGTGCGGGGTAGCGGGCGGGCGCGGCGGGATTGCGGGCGGGAGGGCGGTTCGCGGGATTGCGGGCGGGCGGGTGTAGAGGCGGGGGCAGTCTACAATAGGTTCTTAATAGTTGTAGAGATATATAATATAAAAATGAATATGTTAAGTCTAGAATGGAAATTGAGGTCTAAAAGGAATTCTAGAATTTAGAAAAGAGAAGAAAATGAACATTTTGAGGAGAAAAATAAGTAAATAAAGATATATTATGCCTACAGTAAAGTTTGAATTTGTATAATTGACTCAAGAGTGAAACTCATGAGAGGATTCAAATTCAAATTTGGAATTCAAAATAAAATAGAAGTGCAAAATAGAAAAGGAAAATCATAAGTAAACTGCGCCTGGGCCCTTTTCTCCCCTGACTGGCCTAGCTCCATTCCATCTCGCGACGCTAGCCCAGCCCACCATCACGTGCCTGCGGATGACATATGGACCCCACCTTGACATAACCACCATCCACATCGCGCGCGGCGCCCTGGCGTGCGGGACCTCCTACCATCGCGGGACCGCCCTTCTGCCCGCTCGGTCCCACCTGGCGGTGACTCTCTCTCTTGCGCTTTCTCTGATCTGTGGACCCTTGTGGTCAGTTCTACTCGCGTCAATGGATCTCCGCGCATGGCGGAGCGCGCGGAGCGCGGACTTCGCGTGGTTCGTTGAGGTGCTCTGGCCACGACCGCGTCTTTATAGGGTGCCCCACGCCGGGCTCGCCTAATCCCTCTCTCGTCTGCTCTCGCGAAATACCACCGTAGAGGTTGGGGAACAGAGCTGGGAGCCACCTCGCGGCCGCCGACGGCAAAACCTCCACTGTGCTTGCGCCCCGCCACGGGGTTTTGGTCGAATAGCGTCGCCAGGACCCAGGGAAGGTGTGCGTGCACCGGCATCGGGTTGGGAGCGATCTACACCGGCGAATCTTTCACCGGAGCTTCACCACCGCCTCGGATCCGCCATGACCCGTGGTCACATCTATGCGATCCAGAATCGCAGGCAAGAACTCCACTCCTACCTTCACCATGTCGGTCTCGTTGTGTAGAGCGGTCCAATTTTGTGTATGGGGTAGTGATTAGCCGGATTGCGTGCCGCCGGCGAGCTATCCGCCGCGGTACCAGTGCGCCATCGCCGCCGTGTTCGCTGTATTTTGGTTTGCGCGATCTTGGCCATCGATCCCCTGTTGGATGGCCGGGATTAGAAAACCAAATAACGTTTCGGCCAGGGCATATAGCGACCGTAGGATGAGTATCCAGTGGCGGGGAATGGCTCCACGGATCATTAGATCTGAGCCGTGGGATCTAAATCCTGTGGTCATCGTGACGTGCCGGTTCGGTGTGCATGGGATCTAATCCTGTGCGCCCATCTTTGAACGAGCGGCCGTGATCCAAACTTACCCCTTCGCGGGTGCATCATGCAAAGGGGCCCCTCTGTTTATTTAAAAACAACCCGCAGTCCACACTCCTGTATCATGTGTCTCAGTATTCTTAGCACCGAGACCCCTGAACTTTCTAGGAAATGAGGCCCAGTCCAGGGAGGATTTAAAATAGAGAAATGATTATAGAATTTAGTTTTTAATAAAAAAACAATTCTAGAAACTTGTAAAATGCATAGAAAATTCATTCTAGCTCCAAATTGAGCCATTCCAATTTCTAAAATTTTGTAATATTAATCTCTACCATTTAGTGTCTCTGTTTGGACATGAAAACAGTAAGAAAATTAATTTATCATTTAATCCTATTTCAAGCACATTAAACCTTAGGAAATTCATAACTTGAAATCTATAACTCCAAATTTAGTGATTCCAGTTCCTATGATCTCATTTTAATGTGTAGATTTTTACTGTATATTTTATTTATCTGTTTGATGTGATGTTAATTTATGCTATACTATGTATGTATTATGGTGATACGAGTAGACGAGCAAGCCACTGTGGAATCTGAGGTTCAACAAGTTGAGATAGCTGAGCAGGAGCTCATCGAAGGCAAGTTGTGCCCTTGATCACTTACTTTTTCCCAGCCATGTTCTTATTAATTTTAATGATCTGCATAGGTTAATTTTGATGGGATCCTTTAGGTTACCCCAGTTTTAGTTATCTTTATACCTTGTTCACCCCTGAAATATTTTTGGGTAGTACCTGCTATTGCTTTATGTGGATTGGGTATGGAGATACAACATTCATGATTACTCTTTTATTATCTTATTATTATTATTATTACTGTTCATGTTAAGATCATTAAATTAATGGGAACATGGAGCGACCACCCGGGAAAACAGTGCTACCACAAGGGTTTAATGGGACGCCCTTGGCTGATTAACTAGGAAAGCTAGTAGGGGAGTGGTCAGTGTAGGGAGGTCCTTGGGTTGATTTTTCTGCGATGGCGGTCAGGCGAGGGATTCCTGCACTGGAGCTTCCTATAAACTGTAGCGGGATTTCTGAAGCTAGTGGAACTTTGTAAAGGCCTCGTAGTGTTACCCTGCCTCGCCTCCTCGGTAGAGGTGTATGGGATTGGCCGTCTCTTGGTAGATGGGTAACATGACTTGTGGGTAAAGATGCGCAACCTCTGCAGAGTGTAAAACTAGTATACTAGCCGTGCTCACGGTCATGAGCGGCTCGGACCCTCACATGAGTAATTTATGGTACTTAAATTTAATTTGACATTTGCATCGCATTTGGGATTACTTTATTACTATTTTTCTTTATTATTATTAAGGTTTGGTATTTACTTACACCTAGTAATTGCTAATAAAATTTTGACCAACTTATAAAAGCAATGCTCAACTTCAGCCTCTATTTCATTGATCAGCCTTACACTTCATGAACTCCCACCTTTGGTGAGTTCATGCCACATTATTCTCCACGACTTGTTGAGCTATGAACGTATGTGAGCTCACTCTTGCTGTCTCACACCCCCCACAGGAGAAGAACAGGTGGTTCAGGAGGAGCCACAAGGTGAGGAGTTCGATTTGATCTAGGTGGCGTTTCTCAGTTGACATTGGCGCCGACGATCCTTAGTTCGCTCTATATTTATTCTTTTATTTTGTAATAAGACTTCCACTATGTAATAAATACTCTAATGTTTTGTGACATTTATCTCTATACACTCTGTTATTATATATGTTGTCTTCTTTGGCGCATGTATGAGATGCACCCGAATTTGTCCCTTAAACCTGGGTGTGACAGAAGTGGTATCAGAACAAATGTTGACTGTAGGACGAAACCTAGATAGAAATGGACAACCCTTACCTACTATTCTCATTCTGATTCATTCTATACTTACCTTACTCTGATTCTTTCTACGCTTATCTTGATCCTGTCTCACCTTCTACTGTTCTACTCTGATCATTCTTACCTTTTCTACTCTGAGACAAGATGGATTTCACACCTTGGAATCCCTACCCCTATGACATTCTTAAGAGTTAGGGAACCTAAGACAAAATCAAAACTATTTTCTATATTTAAAAACATCGTTTGATTGTTCTGATGAAAAATGTCTGATTTGCTTCTTTGATTGATTGAAATATTATATTTGGACATCTTAGTATGTACCACTATAAGGTAATGAATTAGCTATGATAGGTAAAACATTAATCTACTTAGCTAATAAATCCCCCAAAGTAACACGATTCGTAATTACTGCCTTGTCTGCTACTCTCTCTTACCATATGTATCTAACTCAGATGGTCAATACCAGGAGGGGTGGTGGAATTGATTTACCTCCTAATCGACACACTCGAAGGATATATAGACAACCTCAGCCACAACCAGCAGAGATGAATCCTCCTAATCCTCCACCAGGTGGAGTTGACCCACTGATCGCAGCTCAGATGAGGGTGATGCAGCAAATGGCGGACACTATGGCTGATATGCGTGCCCAGATGCAGCAAGAACGCCAGGAGATGCATCAGGAAAGAGAAGAGATACGCCAAGAGTTGCGCCCGGAGAGAGAAGAGATGCACCAGGAGAGAAGGGCGCAACAACAGCAGCTGCAACAACTACTTCAACAACAGCAGCAACAGCAGCAAGTAGCACTGCCTCCTCCACCACCACCAGTTCCACCTCGTGATAAGCACCGAGAATTTATGAGTCATAAGCCACCGACCTTCACCAGTTCGCCAGATCCACTTGATGCAGATGATTGGTTGAAGTCAATTGAGAAGATGCTCAACATCACCCAATGTTCAGACCGGGAGAAAGTTCTTTATGCCTCAGGTCGTCTGACAGGTCCTGCTGCTGACTGGTGGGATTCTTATACTGCTGCCCATGATGCTGCTGATACTATTACTTGGGCAGAGTTCAGTACACAGTTCAGGAAGTACCATATTCCAGCTGGTATGATAAAGATCAAGAAGGAGTTTCTGTCATTGAAGCAAGGCAACATGTCAGTCAGCGAGTACAGAGACAAATTTATTCAGCTGTCGAGATATGCTCCGGAGGAAGTTGCTGAGGATGAGAGGAAGCAGGAGCACTTTATTGAAGGACTTAATGGACCCTTGCAGTATGCACTGGTTGCACACACATTTCCATCCTTTCAGAGGCTGCTGGATAAGGCTCTTGCTATTGAACACAAGCGTGTTCAACTGGGTGATTTGAAGAGGAAGGCTATCTCGCAGGGACAGGGTAGCAGCAGTGTTCGTCCCCGCTACGTTTCGCCACAGGGTACACCGACTCGACCAGGAGGACCACACCCAGTCCAGTATGCTCCACAGGGGTCTCCACGAACACCTCCTACTCGTCAGGCTACTCCTACTGGCACCCCGACGAGGTCTACAGGACAGAAGACTGGCCCTACATGCTTCAAGTGCAGTCAGATTGGGCACTATGCTAATGCTTGTCCTATGGGGAATTCTGGTACACCAGCTAAGAACAAGCAGCAGACTCCTGGCAAGGGATATTCTATAGCCAGGGTGAATCAAGTCAGTGTTGATGATACTCCTGATGGTGCTGACATCGTACTCGGTATGTTTTACATTAATGCAATTCCTGCAACAATACTCTTTGATTCTGGTGCTACACATTCATTCATGTCTGCTCGATATGCCAACACTAATGAGATACCCCTGCTAAATATGAGAAAACCAATGATAGTAATCACACCTAAAGGTCCTATTGAGGTAAATCAAATGACACGTAGATTAACACTATCAATTATGGGAAGAGAATTTGGAGCTACGGCTATAATATTAGAGGCCAGCAGTATAGATCTAATTCTTGGTATGTCATGGTTAAGGAAGGCAAAGGCCATTATAGCATGTGGTAGAGGTACTCTAGAGCTCACTAGTCCTAAAGGAGAAACATTTCAAGTTAATATTGCAGTAACCACCTCATCCAAGCGTGCAATGTTCTTTATACCTGAGGAGTTTGTTGGTGACAACATCCGGGTGGTTAGAGATTTTCCGGATGTCTTTCCAGAGGAGTTACCAGGGATGCCACCAGATAGGGAAGTTGAGTTTGTTATTGATCTTTTACCTGGAACTGCCTCTATTTCTAAATGACCATACAGGATGGCTGTAGAAGAACTGAAGGAGCTTAAGAAGCAGTTAACTGAGTTACAGGAAGCAGGGTATATTCGTCCGAGTTCCTCACCTTGGGGAGCACCGGTGTTATTTGTACAGAAGAAGGATGGATCGCAACGGATGTGTGTGGATTATAGATCTCTTAATGATGTTACTGTAAAGAACAAGTATCCATTACCCCGTATTGAGGATTTGTTTGATCAGATGAGAGGAGCCAGGGTATTCTCGAAGATTGATCTCTGATCGGGATACCATCAGATGAAGATTAGACCCTCAGATATTCCTAAGACGGCTTTCTTAACCCGATATGGATTATACGAGTTTACTGTTATGTCATTTGGATTAACCAATGCACCAGCTTATTTCATGAATTTGATGAATAAGGTGTTTATGGAGTATTTGGACAGATTCGTCGTGGTGTTCATCGACGATATTCTTATCTATTCTAAGAGTGAAAGTGATCATGAACAACATCTAAGGTTGGTGCTACAAAAGTTACGAGATAATCAACTCTATGCTAAGTTCAGCAAGTGCGAGTTTTGGATTGACAAGGTGCCGTTCCTTGGTCATATTATTTCTAATGGAGGAATAGCAGTGGATCTTGCTAAAGTGAAGGAGATAATGGAGTGGAGAGTGTCCACTACAGTTACTGAGATTCGGAGTTTCTTGGGACTCGCAGGATATTATCGGAGATTTATTGAAGGGTTCTCTAAAATTGCCAAGCTTATGACCTCACTGCTGGAGAAAGGAAGAGAATTCAAGTGGGATGAGAAATGCCAAGAGAGCTTTGATCAATTGAAGGAGAGATTGATGTCACCACCAGTGTTGGTTATGCCAGATCTGCAGAAGGGATTTGACATTTATTGTGATGCATGTGGCCAAGGATTGGGATGTGTGCTTATGCAAGAAGGACATGTCATCGCCTATGCGTCTCGTCAGCTGCGGAAACATGAATTGAACTACCCACTCATGACTTAGAGCTGGCAGCAGTTGTGCATGCACTTAAGATTTGGAGACACTACATTATGGGAACTAAGTGCCAAGTATACACGGATCATAAAAGTTTGAAGTATATATTCACTCAGAAGGATCTCAACCTTAGGCAACGCCGTTGGTTGGAGCTTATTAAGGATTATGATTTGGAAATTCACTATCACCCAGGCAAGGCAAATTTGGTTGCAGATGCCTTGAGTCGGAAGGAGCATGTTCACTCCGCTTTCATTGTCCAGCTACCTGATGAATTAGCGAAAAATTTTGAGAGGCTCAACCTAGGAATTGTTACACATACGGAAGGAGTTACTATTGAATTGGAACCTACCTTGGAGCAAGAAATTTGTAAAGGTCAGATTGGTGATGCTAAGATTCAGGAGATCAAGGATCTGATAACAGAGGGTAGAGGCCCAGAATTCACAGAGGATGAGCAAGGCACAATATGGTTCAAGAATCGGATCTGTGTTCCCGATATTGATAGTCTTCGGGAAACCATATTGAAGGAGGCACATGATTCAGTTTATTCTATTCACCCTGGGAGTACTAAGATGTATCAGGATTTGAAGCAAAAATATTGGTGGTATGGATTGAAGAGAGATGTGGCTGCACATGTGGCTATGTGCGATGTGTGTCAAAGAGTTAAGGCTGAACACCAGAGGCCAGCCGGACTACTGCACCCACTGAAGATACCTGAGTGGAAATGGGAAGAAATTGGCATGGACTTCATTGTTGGATTACCCCGCACGTCTGCTGGATATGATTCTATATGGGTGATTGTGGACAGGCTAACTAAAGTAGCCCACTTTATTCCAGTGAAGACCACATATTCAGGAGCCAAGTTGGCAGAGTTGTACATGGCACGGATTGTCTGCCTACATGGTGTGCCAAAGAAGATCGTGTCTGATCGAGGGTCACAGTTTACCTCTCGGTATTGGAAGAAGTTGCACGAGTCCTTGGATACAAGATTGAATTTTAGTTCGGCTTACCATCCCCAGACTGATGGGCAGACAGAAAGGACTAACCAAGTACTAGAAGATATGTTAAGAGCTTGTGCCCTTAAGCATGGTGGTAGTTGGGATAAGAGTCTACCGTATGCAGAGTTTTCATATAATAATAGCTATCAGGCCAGCTTAAAGATGTCACTGTTTGAGGCTTTATATGGCAGAAAGTGCAGGACTCCACTGTATTGAGACCAAACTGGTGAAAGGCAGTTGTTTGGGCTTGAGATTATACAAGAAGCAGAGGAGCAAGTCCAGCAAATAAGGGAGAATTTGAGAACTGCACAATCCAGGCAGAAAAGCTATGCTGATACCCGGAGAAGATGAAAGCTCTCTTGTGAGTTTTGGTGTTTGGATTACAACTCAATTAAAGGACTAACAAGTGTGCTAAGTGTTGAACAGGTGCTTAATGTAAAGCTAACAGGGTTCAACACAAGTGAACAAATGTGATGGTCCAAGAACTGGATTATGGATACGTAATGGACATCACAAGTAAGATGGACATTGCATAAAGTGAGACTCGGGTGCGTAGCTCGGAGACAACTGATCAAGCCAAGGATGGAGGCAAGAAGAGCTTCGAGGTACCAAGTGCACGGGAGAAGGTCAAAGAGGCTGAGGAACCCAAAGCCAAGGGTGAAGAAGAAGACTTGCAAAGTCAAGGGTGATCGAGTTGAGAACAGCTACGGCACATCAAGGATCACTACATAAAGACGTGACTTACAACCAATGAGGTAACAGCTACAGTTATGTGGTGTAAGTCATAAGGCTCAAGATCAAGCTCTAAGAAGGAGATCAAGGTCACTAGAAGGAGAACAAGTGTCAAAACCAGAACTGGAAGCAGCCCAAAAGAGCTAAGTTCACCTTGATCTTTAGCTTGAGTTGTTCCTATGTTTGGAGATGTTCTATGTGACCTTTGCAGGATGTTGGAGCTAAGAAATGTCAATCTAGATCAAGTCAAGCTGACTTGATGATTTATGAGTCCAACATCAAAGCTCAAGCATGTCAAATGCTATAGATGTAATAATTAAGAGAAGGTATGTTTCTAGACTTAGTACATTGGTTTTGTGTACTAATACACTTGTCTAAGTGTTAGAAACAGAAGGAAGAAGAAAAGGAAAGAAGTGCAAAAGGCTTGGCTGTGTTCAGCCAAGACTCAGCTCGGCTTGGCACACCGGACTGTCCGGTGGTGCACCGGACAGTGTCCGGTGCGCCAGGCTGAACTCCAGTGAACAGACCGCTCTCGGGAGGAGTCTGGCGACGTACGGCTATAATTCACCGGACTGTCCGGTGGTGCACCAGACTGTCCGGTGAGCCAACGGTCGGCCGGGGCAACGGTCGGCCGCGTAATCCGCGCGTGACGCGTGGCCGAGCCAACGGTCAGATGGAGGCACCGGACTGTCCGGTGTGCACCGGACAGTGTCCGGTGCGCCAACGGCTCCAAGACTGCAACGGTCGACGGCGCCATTTATGGAAGGAAATCAGGCACCGGACAGTGTCCGATGGCGCACCGGACTGTCCGGTGCACCACCCGACAGAAAGAAAGTATTGCCTTCCAAATGGGATTCCAACGGCTCCTAGGCCCCTTGTGCCTATAAAAGGGACCCCTAGGCGCCTCAAGCAATACACAAGTGCAGCCAACAAGTGTAGACATCACTCGAATCAATTCTCACTCTCCCTCTTGTGTGTATCTCTATAGTTTGTGTAGAAGGCACATCTATAAGCCTTTAGAGAGAGGAGAAGTGCTGCTAAGAGCTAGAGCAAGGTCTTGAGCGTATCGTTACTCTGCCGAGGTGCTGTCAAGAAGTTTGTAAGCAGCCGCGGTTTTGTTGTAACCCAACTCAATAGTGAAAGGCTCTATCTGTCATACTGACAGATCTGAGCAAACGGAGGAAGGAGTTGAAATAGACTCCAAGCCCAGGTGTGGCTAACTCCAACGAGGACTAGGCAAGCATTTTAGGCTTGGCCGAACCTCGGGATAAATCCTTGCGTCTGTGTGCTCTGTTCTGTATTGTATCCTGACTCTCTGTCTTACTCGCTTTTATATCTGCACTTCAACACTTATCTGTGGTGTAAGCTTTATTTGAAGTGCAGGACATTTTGAGACAGGATCTTCTATTCCACTGCAACCTACTCGAAGGGTCTTCTCACTCCACTGCGTACTAAGTCTTCGAGTAGAGTAAGAATTTAAGTTTTAAAGAAATAAGTTTTATTCGTCTATTCACCCCCTCTAGGCGACATCCAGATCCTGTTCCCGGGTCGAAGGGAACTTTCAATTGGTATCGGAGCTAGGCCTCTCCAGTGTGGGCTTAGCCGTTCGGAGATAACGATGTCGTCACAAGAGGTAACTGTAGAACTTCTTTTAGGCGATGGCTCTAATTACAAGTCTTGGTCTGTCTCTATTTATAATGCTTTCATGAGTGTTGATCCTGATTTGAGACAGGTCTTTAGTAGAAGTATTTTTCCCTCTAATGTTAGTAAAAATCCTTCTAATGATGAACTAAGATGTCTATCTCTAAATCACCATGCTTGCAACAGCTTAGTTGATTCTCTTTCTAGAGATGCCTATTTTGCCATCATGAGTAGTGATAATGATTTATTTGTTGATGCTCATGATTTATGGAATAGAATTAAAGTAAAATATTTTGTGGCAAATTGTACTGCTCCCACTCCCTATATTGCTTGTGATGCTAACCTTTCAAAGGGAGAAGAACAAGAACGATGGGCACCAAATGATGAATCCACCTCGTCAACAGGTTTGTTCTCCACTAGTAATAAATGTTTTATTGCTAACAATGATGGTGGAGACGAAATCCATGATGAGGAGGAATATGAGGATGATAGCGAGGATGAATCTTCATCACCATAAGGTGCATTTTCCTGTATTGCTTCCACTAACATTGATGACAGGGAAAATGAGACCGACGATGTGGAAGAAGAGGAGATTCGCCGTTTCTACATCCATCTCAACAAAGAGGACAAAGCGCTCTTGGTTAAACTGTTGAGAAGGAACAAGGAACAAGGCGAGACACTTCTCAGGCTAGAGGAGACTCTCATCAAAACAAACAACAGCCTGGAGAAGATGACCAAAGAACATGAGGAGCTAAGGTGCTCTCATGATGTCTTGGTCCAACGGTATGATTCAATTTTAATTGAGCAAAGTAGTAATGATGATGCTTTATCTTGTGTTGCTCAACTTAGAATGAAAAATGCCATGCTTGAGAGGCAATTAGAATTGCTAAGTCATGATAAACTAGCTCTCACTGAAAAATATGATTCATTGTCTTATTCTCATGATAATCTCTTGGATAGACATATCATGCTTGAAGTTGCTCATGAGGTTGTAATTACAAACTTAAATTCATGTGAACTTCATTCTTGCACAAGTACACATTTGGATAATCTATCACCATGTGCTAACCCCTGTCACTCAAAAGGAAGCGAGTGTTTAAATGAGCAAAAAGTTGCAGGGTCACAAAAGAAATTGTGTGGGAACAAGAAGCAAAGACAACTAAGGAGAAGACACATTGCTCAACTCTCTCAAGATATCCACGGGCGCGTGGTGAAGAAGCTTGACAAAGGAAAAACTGCAGCAAGTGTTAAGCTCCATAAGAAGGATGTTCCTAAAGATGAAGAAATCAACATGAGCTTGGAAAAAGGTAAAGATTCAATTAATCATGTTGTTTGCACTGACCTTTTCTCTATGTCATCCAAAAACAAAAAGAGAAAAGGGAAAAGGAGGTGCTTTAAGTGCAACAAGTCAGGACACCTCATTGCGTCGTGTCCATACACCAACAAGGGTGAAGGGATAAGGAGATGCTTCGGATGCAATGACAAGAACCACACGATCACTTCTTGTCCTCTATTGACGAATCAAGCATGTGCAGTCTCCAAGATGACTCTCACCAAGGAAAATGACAAACAGCAAGCGTCATGTCAGGTTGAGCGACGCTTCTTCTACAAGTGTGGTGAGCAGGGTCATCTATCCAAGGTATGTAATAAAGGTGAGATTCCTAAGCAAGTAAATTTGTCTCAATCTTATTCGCTTAGGAGACCCAAATCATACTCTTGTGCTAGACCAATCATGAGATCACCTAGAACTAGCACAAAGACTATTTGGGTACCAAAGGCACTTTTGGTTGAATGTCATGGACCCATCCCGAGGTGGGTACCAAATTGTGCTAACTAGACCATGCAGGTGCCTTGAGATGGACTAGAGACCATGGGAGAACTTAAGACGGTTATCTAAAACTTTATGCTTAAGCTGTTAATTGTTTTGGTGTTTATTGACCCAAGGTTGAATTATTGTGAGACACTAATCCCATGTTCATCTCAAGTGAAAAAAGGTGAATAGGTCCTTAATCATTATTGGTGAATCAAACAAAGGACCTTGATGAGATTCTTCAACTTGCTCTCCATAGGATGGTACCCTTGTATCTTAAGTACTTTGTTGATAATCAGTATTGCTCTTAAAACTGATTGTTGTGCTACCTGTCCTTGGAGTAGTTATGCTTTTGATTGCCTGTGTTGAGTACCTTTCAATCAATGATTAATGATTTCCAAGATAGTAACCATGCTTGCTTAATCATGATTGTGTGCGTTAGAGGTTATGTCTCTTGAATCACTTAATGGGTAGTTTTTCATTAGATTTATCCACCATGATTAACCTGTGTGCAAATATGACATATTGTTTAGTTTATGTTCACATGATTACTCTAGTCTGGTATTGTGTGAATACCAACTCCATGTTGTGTCGTTAATGCACTCTTTTGAGCTATAAGGTGCATGAACAAAAGGAGCTCTCAATTAGTATCAACTGGTGCTCTAATGGCAATTCAGGAAAAGGCAAAGGTATGGAGAATGGAACTATGCAATTTCATTAAATATCTTGAAGTTCCACTGATTGTGATCACAGTTATGGTCTTGCCTCTGAATTGGTAGTATCTTGGCTTAGGTGCTCCTTACTTTACAATGTTGTTTCTTCTGGTGTACCTAAAGAACCTTTTTAATTATGATGTGCTTAGACATTGCGCTTTATATGCATGATCGTGTTGTTTTTCAATTGGTATATGTGGTGCAATGATTGTCAAGTATGAAGCATGTCTAGGTTGCTCGTAAAATGTTATACTTCTTGAGGCATGCATTGTTGGATTAAGTCAATCTTTCACTTGATATTCAAATTGGTATCTCTGGGTGATGAAAGTAATAGAGTATGCCTTGACCAAGGTATGTTGTGATCCCCTCTAGTTCTGAGGAAGCTAGAATGTGCAAAAGTCATTCAAATACTTGATGCACAACTTGAGGGTGAGCACACATAACTTGTGTCTTTTGAGACTAATTGTTTCTTGAGCAATCTTGTATAGTCTCAAGGTGGAAAAGAGAAGATAAGCAACAAATGGAGCAATCAGGACTGAGGTACCTCTGTAAGTCAAGGAATTGGTATCTTAAGTCATGAGTAATTGCATATTTTTAGATTGCTCATGCTCTATAAAATTTGGTGATACTAGATGCTTATCCTTAAGTATCATGGAGCTATGATCTTGCAATTGGTATCTTTCAATTGGTAGCCGTGATAGTTTGCTTCAATTGACATCTTTTGGTAATCACTAGAATAGAAGCTTCATCTTGTGCCACAATACTATAACTTGCTCTAAGCTTGGTGTCTTAGCAACAAGATAAGGTTAGGATAAAGGATCAAGCACAAGTGTGGAGAAGCTCCCAAGAGACTAATAAGTACACCACATCCGGGCAAAGGTACAAAGGAAGTATTGATCTTTTGCGTATAGGTACAAATGCTTGTGGTACATTTGTTGAATGAGTAAGGGGGAGTATTGTGTGTGTTTACCTCCTTAACACCCTGCTGTCCCTTGACATCATCCTATGTTCTTGCTTGAGTATGGTTTTTGGTGTTTGATGTCAAAGGGGGAGAATTTGTGCATTAAAGCTTATCTCAACCTGAGAGGAAAGCTTATCCTAAGGGGTGATGTGTTAGTTTGAGCTTTGCTAGTGTGTTATTCATATGCTAGTGTGTTATTCATATGCTTCTTGCAGTATTATATGTGTTGCATCATATGGGAGAATTTGTGCATTAAAGCTTATCTCAACCTGAGAGGAAAGCTTATCCTAAGGGGTGATGTGTTAGTTTGAGCTTTGCTAGTGTGTTATTCATATGCTAGTGTGTTATTCATATGCTTCTTGCAGTATTATATGTGTTGCATCATATGGACTAGTGTGTTATTCATATGCTTCTTGCAGTATTTTATGTGTTGCATCATATGGACTAGTGCTCCCGCTGCTATGAATTAATTGGCATCTATTCTGTTCATTCTGAAATAGATAATCATGTGGATAATGGTGTTAATGGTGCTTTAAGATTGTCTTAAATTAGTCTCTTAGTTTAAATTGGTATCTTAATGGTGAATAGTGGGAGGTTGATATTCCTGTGATATATCCACTAAATAGAATGGTGTTTAACTCTGATTATGTGCATTTGTGTGTTAAAGCATCATGGTTTGATTCTTGACATAATGCATTCCAAAAATGCTAAGGTGTAGAAATGTTTCGAATTGCCTAAGTATGTGCAAATTGGCGTCTGAGGCCAAAATTATGTTTTTGAAGTAAGCACATATTTAGGGGGAGCATTCTGTAAACTTAGAATTCAAAATTTGTGCTTCAAATCTTATTCTTATGTAAGCTTTAATTGTGTTGCCATCAATCACCAAAAAGGGGGAGATTGAAAGCTCTCTTGTGAGTTTTGGTGTTTGGATGACAACTCAATTAAAGGACTAACAAGTGTGCTAAGTGTTGAACAGGTGCTTAATGTAAAGCTAACAGGGTTAAACACAAGTGAACAAATGTGATGGTCCAAGAACTGGATTATGGATACGTAATGGACATCACAAGTAAGATGGACATTGCATAAAGTGAGACTCGGGTGCGTAGCTCGGAGACAACTGATCAAGCCAAGGATGGAGGCAAGAAGAGCTCCGAGGTACCAAGTGCACGGGAGAAGGTCAAAGAGGCTGAGGAACCCAAAGCCAAGGGTGAAGAAGAAGACTTGCAAAGTCAAGGGTGATCGAGTTGAGAACAGCTACGACACATCAAGGATCACTACATAAAGACGTGACTTACAACCAATGAGGTAACAACTACAGTTATGTGGTGTAAGTCATAAGGCTCAAGATCAAGCTCTAAGAAGGAGATCAAGGTCACTAGAAGGAGAACAAGTGTCAAAACCAGAACTGGAAGCAGCCCAAAAGAGCTAAGTTCACCTTGATCTTTAGCTTGGGTTGTTCCTATGTTTGGAGATGTTCTAAGTGACCTTTGCAGGATGTTGGAGCTAAGAAATGTCAATCTAGATCAAGTCAAGCTGACTTGATGATTTATGAGTCCAACATCAAAGCTCAAGCATGTCAAATGCTATAGATGTAATAATTAAGAGAAGGTATGTTTCTAGACTTAGTACATTGGTTTTGTGTACTAATACACTTGTCTAAGTGTTAGAAACAGAAGGAAGAAGAAAAGGAAAGAAGTGCAAAAGGCTTGGTTGTGTTCAGCCAAGACTCAGCTCGGCTTGGCACACCGGACTGTCCGGTGGTGCACCAGACAGTGTCTGGTGCGCCAGGCTGAACTCCGGTGAACAGGCCGCTCTCGGGAGAAGTCTGGCGACGTACGACTATAATTAACTGGACTGTCCGGTGGTGCACCGGACTGTCCGGTGAGCCAACGGTCGGCCGGGGCAACGGTCGGCCGCGTAATCCGCTCGTGACGCATGGCCAAGCCAACGGTCAGATGGAGGCACCGGACTGTCCGGTGTGCACCGGACAGTGTCTGGTGCGCCAACGGCTCCAAGACTGCAACGGTCGACGGCGCCATTTATGGAAGGAAATCAGGCACCGGACAGTGTCCGGTGGCGCACCGGACTGTCCGGTGCGCCACCCGACAGAAAGAAAGTATTGCCTTCCAAATGGGATTCCAACGGCTCCTAGGCCCCTTATGCCTATAAAAGGGACCCCTAGGCGCCTCAAGCAATACACAAGTGCAGCCAACAAGTGTAGACATTACTCGAACCAATTCTCACTCTCCCTCTTGTGTGTATCTCTATAGTTTGTGTAGAAGGCACAGCTATAAGCCTTTAGAGAGAGGAGAAGTGCTGCTAAGAGCTAGAGCAAGGTCTTGAGCGTATCGTTACTCTGCCGAGGTGCTGTCAAGAAGTTTGTAAGCAGTCGCGGTTTTGTTGTAACCCAACTCAATAGTGAAAGGCTCTATCTGTTATACTGACAGATCTGAGCAAACGGAGGAAGGAGTTGAAATAGACTCCAAGCCCAGATGTGGCTAACTCCAACGAGGACTAGGCAAGCATTTCAGGCTTGGCCGAACCTCGGGATAAATCCTTGCGTCTGTGTGCTCTGTTCTGTATTGTATCCTGACTCTCTGTCTTACTCGCTTTTATATCTGCCCTTCAACACTTATCTGTGGTGTAAGCTTTATTTGAAGTGTAGGACATTTTGAGACAGGATCTTCTATTCCGCTGCAACCTACTCGAAGGGTCTTCTCACTCCACTGCGTACTAAGTCTTCGAGTAGAGTAAGAATTTAAGTTTTAAAGAAATAAGTTTTATTCGCCTATTCACCCCCCTCTAGGCGACATCCAGATCCTGTTCCCGGGTCGAAGGGAACTTTCAGAAGACTGCTTGAGTTTAAGGAGGGAGATTATGTCTATTTGAAGGTGTCACCACTCCGGGGTATGAGAAGATTCAAAGTCAAAGGGAAGTTGTCCCCTCGCTTTATTGGACCCTTCTTAATCTTAAAGCGAGTGGGAGAGGTTGCATACCAATTGGAGTTACCGGATCATCTTGCGGATGTTCATGATGTATTTCATGTATCTCAGCTGAAGAAATGTCTCAGGGTACCTGAGGAGCAACTACCAATGGAAGACCTTAGTGTTCAAGATGATCTGACTTATGCCGAGTACCCCATCAAGATTCTGGATACACTGACTCGTGTCACGAGGAATAAGGTTATAAAGATGTGCAAAGTGCAATGGAGTCACCACGGTGAAGACGAAGCAACTTGGGAAAGAGAAGAAGAGCTTCGTATAGATTATCCCCACCTTTTCCCTAGATCTTCCTAAATCTCGAGGACGATATTATTTTTAAGGGGGTAGGATTTGTAACACCCACTTTGTAAGAAAAGTCTAGAGAGAGAAATTATATTACTTTATAACTATATGTGTTGTCTATGTTTCTCGTTTCTTGTGAACACCACAATTAAACAAATAAATAAATAAATAACAAAAGACACCCAAAATGACACATGCATCATGCTAGGATTTTATTGTGTGTGCATTACCCGTGACAATGTAAATATATATATATATATAATATAAAAATGAATATGTTAAGTCTAGAATGGAAATTGAGGTCTAAAAGGAATTCTAGAATTTAGAAAAGAGAAGAAAATGAACATTTTGAGGAGAAAAATAAGTAAATAAAGATATATTATGCCTACGGTAAAGTTTGAATTTGTATAATTGACTCAAGAGTGAAACTCATGAGAGGATTCAAATTCAAATTTGGAATTCAAAATAAAATAGAAGTGCAAAATAGAAAAGGAAAATCGTAAGTAAACTGTGCCTGGGCCCTTTTCTCCCCTGACTGGCCCAGCTCCATTCCATCTCGCGACGCCAGCCCAGCCCACCATCACGTGCCTGCGGATGACATATGGACCCCACCTTGACATAGCCACCATCCACATCGCGCGCGACGCCCTGGCGTGCGGGACCTCCTGCCATCGCGGGACCGCCCTTCTGCCCGCTCGGTCCCACCTGGCGGCGACTCTCTCTCTTGCGCTTTCTCTGATCCGTGGACCCTTGTGGTCAGTTCTACCCGCGTCAATGGATCTCCGCGCATGGCGGAGCGCGTGGAGCGCGGACTTCGCGTGGTTCGTTGAGGTGCTCTGGCCACGACCGCGTCTTTATAGGGTGCCCCACGCCAGGCTTGCCTAATCCCTCTCTCGTCTGCTCTCACGAAATACCACCGTAGAGGTTGGGGAACGGAGCTGGGAGCCACCTCGCGGCCGCCGACGGCAAAACCTCCACTGTGCTTGTGCCCCGCCCCGGGTTTTCGGTCGAATAGCATCGCCAGGACCCAGGGAAGGTGTGCGTGCACCGGCATCGGGTTAGGAGCGATCTACACCGGCGGATTCTTCACCGGAGCTTCACCACCGCCTTGGATCCGCCGCGCCCCGTGGCCACGTCTACGCGATCCAGAATCGCAGGCAAGAACTCCACTCCTACCTTCACCATGTCGGTCTCGTTGTGTAGAGCGGTCCAATTTTGGGTATGGGGTAGTGATTAGCCGGATTGCGTGCCGCCGGCGAGCTATCCGCCGCGGTACGAGTGCGCCATCGCCGCCATGTTCGCTGTATTTTGGTTTGCGCGATCTCGGTCGTCGATCCCCTGTTGGATGGCCGGGATTAGAAAACCAAATAACGTTTCGGCCAGGGCATATAGCGACCGTAGGATGAGTATCCAGTGGCGGGGAATGGCTCCACGAATCATTAGATCTGAGCCGTGGGATCTAAATCCTGTGGTCATCGTGGCATGCCGGTTCGGTGCGCATGGGATCTAATCCTGTGCGCCCATCTTTGAACGAGCGGCCGTGATCCAAACTTACCCCTTCGCAGGTGCATCATGCAAAGGGGCCCCTCTGTTTATTTAAAAACAACCCGCAATCCACACTCCTGTATCATGTGTCTCAGTATTCTTAGCACCGAGACCCCTAAACTTTCTAGGAAATGAGGCCCAGTCCAGAGAGGATTTAAAATAGAGAAATGATTATAGAATTTAGTTTTTAATACAAAAACAATTTTAGAAACTTGTAAAATGCATAGAAAATTCATTCTAGCTCCAAATTGAGCCATTCAAATTTCTAAAATTTTGTAATATTAATCTCTACCATTTAGTGTCTCTGTTTGGACATGAAAACAGTAAGAAAATTAATTTATCATTTAATCCTAATTCAAGCACATTAAACCTTAGGAAATTCATAACTTGAAATCTATAACTCCAAATTTAGTGATTCCAGTTCCTATGATCCCATTTTAATGTGTAGATTTTTACTGTATATTTTATTTATCTATTTGATGTGATGTTAATTTATGCTATACTATGTATGTATTGTGTTGATACGAGTAGACGAGCAAGCCACTGTGGAATCTGAGGTTCAGCAAGTTGAGATAGCTGAGCAGGAGCTCATCGAAGGCAAGTTGTGCCCTTGATCACTTACTTTTTCCCAGCCATGTTCTTATTAATTTTAATAATCTGCATAGGTTAATTTTGATGGGATCCTTTAGGTTACCCCAGTTTTAGTTATCTTTATACCTTGTTCACCCCTGAAATATTTTTGGGTAGTACCTACTATTGCTTTATGTGGATTGGGTATGGAGATACAACATTCATGATTACTCTTTTATTATCTTATTATTATTATTACTGTTCATGTTAAGATCATTAAATTAATGGGAACATGGAGCGACCACCCGGGAAAACAGTGCTACCACAAGGGTTTAATGGGACGCCCTTGGCTGATTAACTAGGAAAGATAGTGGAGGTCTTCCTTACCCGAAAGGGGCAAGGGCAGTAGGGGAGTGGTCAGTGTATGGAGGTCCTTGGGTTGATTTTGCTGCGATGGCGGTCAGGCGAGGGATTCCTGCACTGGAGCTTCCTATAAACTGTAGCGGGATTTCTGAAGCTAGTGGAACTTTATAAAGGCCTCGTAGTGTTACCCTGCCTCGCCTCCTCGGTAGAGGTGTATGGGATTGGCCGTCTCTTGGCAGATGGGTAACATGACTTGTGGGTAAAGATGCGCAACCTCTGCAGAGTGTAAAACTAGTATACTAGCCGTGCTCACGGTCATGAGCGGCTCGGACCCTCACATGAGTAATTTATGGAACTTAAATTTAATTTAACATTTGCATCGCATTTGGGATTACTTTATTACTATTTTTCTTTATTATTATTAAGGTTTGGTATTTACTTACACCTAGTAATTGCTAATAAAATTTTGACCAACTTATAAAAGCAATGCTCAGCTTCAGCCTCTATTTCATTGATCAGCCTTACACTTCATGAACTCCCACCTTTGGTGAGTTCATGCCACATTATTCCCAACGACTTGTTGAGCTATGAACGTATGTGAGCTCACTCTTGCTGTCTCACACCCCCCCACAGGAGAAGAACATGTGGTTCAGGAGGAGCCACAAGGCGAGGAGTTCGATCTGATCTAGGTGGCGTTTCTCAGTTGACATTGGCGCGGACGATCCTTAGTTCGCTCTATATTTATTCTTTTATTTTGTAATAAAACTTCTGCTATATAATAAATACTCTGATGTTTTGTGACATTTATCTCTATACACTCTATTATTATATATGTTGTCTTCTTTGACGCATGTATGAGATGCACTCGGATTTGTCATTTAAACCCGGGTGTGACACTATCCCAAGGAAAAAATACATAAGAAGAGGGAATAACCGCTCACTACAGAGATGAGACTGACCAATACGGATGAGAAGGAATAGATCTGAGGGTTGAACGGTTTGAGAAGAGACCCTTTTGAGAGGAGACCCAAGGAGACAGGAGCCTGGCGACGGGCGTGGTCGATGAGTCGATTTGGGCCGGCGAGTTGTATCGACGTAGATGGAGAGACGAGATGACAACCGCGGGAGGGCGGCTGATGACTGGAGCGGCGCAGCACGCGTGCGCTCGAGTAATGCTGAGGCGGGCTCCATGGCCGTCGGCAGTGGCGGTGGCTCCGACAGCGAGGAATCCAAGCGTGAGCAAATGACAAAACCTCACCAGTCGCAGAACGACTAACCTGGCGGCGACGCCGTCGTTGTCCCTCATCAATTCCACCACGCATTTGTGGCAGCACTTCGTGGTGTGCTGACACGGCAGTTGGTGTCGACCTTCTCAAGGATTGCGGTAATTCCACAGAAGGCCCCGCCCGTAACAACGGGTAAATTCCTCCGCCTCGACGTATGGACACTAGCTCGACAGAAGAGAGACACAGATGAGGGGGACGGAGATTTTTGCCATTATAAAATATGGCACATTCGACTTCATCGAAACGGAGGCGTTGGAGAGCGATTCGACAATACGGAAATACACAGGACGCGTAGCCGCTGGAATAGACTCATAATCTTTCTTAGCAGTTGAGGAGAACCATTATGCCTTCTCCGTCGGTGTCCGTCCGCTCGCCGTTCTCCCGTCGGTGCTGGTGTCGCCGCCGCTAGTGAGGTTTCCGGTGAGCTCTCTCCTTCTCTCTTCTTCGAGATCTCCTCTTCTTCCTCAGACCCAGGGACATCGCCGAGGTGGTGCTCTTCCTGGCCAGCGACGAGTCCAGATATATCTCCGGCCACAACCTCGTCGTGGAGACGTGGACGGCGGCGGCACCACCTCCAGGAACCTGATAGGCTTGTGGATGTGATCCGTCCATGGCTACGCTAAATAGAGAAGGAACAATTAAATTTGTAACTTAGTTGTACTTGAAGTGATCGATTTCATTTGGTTGATTTGATTGATTCATGAACGCAAGTGTTGGGCTTGATCATCTGATGAGCATTGCTGTTGCGTTTCAGCAAGTTCATTTGCATTTCATGAGCACTGAATTGTCAGGTTTCTCCTGCCACGTGAACGAGGAACCGTTTGTCGGGTGACTGAGTAGTGAGGAATCAGTCAGTACCTGTCCGTAGCACCAAGGCCACCGGGGAGGCGGGATCGGAATACTGCATTCGTGAGCAGTAGCTGACAAAGTACGTTGAAAAGACCACAAATATTGATGAACAACAGAAACCATAGGAATCCGCTCCATTGCAGGCGGTGGCTAGGGTTTCTCCCTGCTCGCAGAGAGAAAGGATGGAGGAGCAGTCACGGCAAGGTGACGGCGTCACCTCCAGGTGCTTAATGGCCCTTCTCTGCGCTTAAAACAGATTATGAATCCATTCTAGCGGCTACGTGTCCGGTCACCTGTGTATTTCCACATCGTCGAATCCCTTGCCAACGCCTCCGTTTCGACGAAGCCGAACGTGTCGTGTTTTATAATGTCAATAATCTCGAGGGGACGGCGACCGGAGTCCTCCTGTGATGGAAACTGACTGTGGCTATGGATTGGATGGAGTAGTGCCTTATGGAAATAGAACCAATTGATGGTAATCCTTGCCTATAAGACTTACTCCAACAGACCAGCCAAATGGACAGCCAAAGTCATTTTGCCTGCCAACGCGGTACTGTAGCATAAGAAACTGGCCTCCAATAGAGCAGCCATTTGAGCCAGCCAAAATGACGGTAGGAGAGAGAACCAGCCAATTTCGCTGGTACTGTGGTGGGTAGCTATCACGCTGCTCTGTCTCTGACAGTATGTCCCCACAATCAACCAGTTCAACTGTATAAGTAAATATACCTTCTCTGTTGGATACCTCGATGACATAGCTTGGCAGCCAAAACAAAGAAGGCAGCTAAATGGTCAAATGGCTGCCGTATTTGCCTGTCTCCTGTTGGACCCAGCCTAATATCTCAATGATATCTACACTAATCATGTGTGGGTGCAGGGCCCAAGTAAAGTTGGGACGTGCAGTCCAACATGCCTGCCATACCTTACTGTCTAACAAGTGCTTCTTACATAATTGAAAACAGTTAAATATGTCCATGCCTTGGAATTGATAGAACAATGAGTAGTTTCTTATAGTGGCAGCGCTTAGGTTTTCTGATGAGATTATTCATTAGTTTAGACAGTGAAAGACACCTAAAAACAAAAAAAAAAAATTGAATTTTAAATTAATAAATTCAATAATGAAAAAAATAGAGAATGATGAGTAAACATAGACGTGTAGCATGTAAACATATGATCCTTAAGATTAACCAAAGAGACATCTTCGCTTCTTAGGTTGATAGGCTATTCACATGGACAATTTACTGGACACTAAAATGGGCAATGGTCAGCCACTGCTATCTAAACTTCAGTGGCCAATCAGAACAAGATATCCATTGGTCCAAAAGGATGTCACCCTTCTGTTTTTAGACCCATCTGAATTTCTTCATCGTCAGCGCCAAGAAAGACAAACTAAAAGCCTTTGGTGATATCGACATCCAATTAATGTCATGAATTTTTACCTTCAAGCCTTACTCCTTAAGCCATCAATCACCATGTCACTTATGAATTCCCTGATCTTCAGAGCGCGCAGGAATGAGCAGAAGGGGAGAATGACACCAAAGGCTGATGCAACATGATTTCAGATAAAGGGACAGAGGGGAATCGAGCGCAGAGTGAAATCTGAACCAAACCGAAAAAGGATCAACAACTATTTGCACATCCCATCGCCATCGACGGATGAAAGCATTCAAAGGGAGTGGAACAGGAAGGGGACGAGGATGGCGTTGTTATTACCTCGGGCGTTGGTGGAGAGCCTTGCTGGGTTGCAGCACAGACATGACCACAGGAGCGATCGGAACTGACCGAAAGGCCACCCGCCTCTAGCCGCACCTGGAGGCCGCCGTAGAACTGGTACTGGCCGGCCATAGAAGTGGTACTGACCTGTCAGCAACGTAGAACTGGTACTGGCCAGCCATAGAAGTGGTACTGACCTGTCAGCACTGCCGTGTTGCCAGAGGTGTCAAAGGAGAAACAACATCTACAAGATGCTGGTCAGCAGCTATTTGGTTCATATCTCATGCTGAATGTAAGACCCAAAATTTATATAAAATAATACAAAATATAAAAGAAAAAGAATTAGAAAAGAAAAAGAAAAGGTTACCTACGCATCTGACCTAAAATCTAAGGCTGTCTCCAGCAACATCCCCTAAATTTCATCCCCTAAAAGAATATTCTCTGTCCTTTACAGCACTCTCTAAAAGATTCTGTACTCTATATCTTCTTCATCTCCAGCAATATCCCCTAAATTTCATCCTCTATATCAACAGTGCTACTAGATTTGACATTCTATATTATTTTTTACCGCTCGTCAGCACGTGCACAGAAATCAGCACAGTGTATAGAGCACCGCCGTACATCCTCTATACATAGCGCATGCATGTCATCCTCTAAATTTTAGAGGACCTTTTAGAGTCTCTTGTTGGAGGGATAGAGGATCTGACAAACCTCTATATTTAGAGGACAGGAGCTTTTACAGGACCCTGCTGGAGCCAGCCTAAGCTTCTCAGCCCAATTGCCCTTTGCTCGGCCCATTCTCCCACTCTATGCCCGGACTCCTGTCGCGCGGGCCCACCTAGTTGGCCTCCCGATCCACGCTCTCACGCCCTCGCTCTGTCACTGAACTGTGGGGCTCGCCTGTCAGCTATTTCTTCTCCCCCTTTAACGGAACGCGCTCGGCTCCGACCCTCGCGCCTGGGCGTAACAACCCGTCGCGTGAAGCTCACGGTCAGGCCGGCTACCTCAACCGCCTTCCATCCACCTAGCCGCCACCATCTCCTGTGCATAAATAATCCGCGCAATCCCTGGTGCGCAAACCCTAGGCATGAGGATTGGGTCGCGGTCGCGGAGAGGAGAGGGAGACTTCCGCCGCCGCTGTCAATTGCGCGTTGGCGCAGCATTGAATCTATCGTGCCTGAGCGGAGAGCTTCGCCGTGTCTCTGCGAGACTGCCGTTTACCTCTGCGGGGCTGGAGAGACCACTGGTGACTAGGAATTTCTCGCCGGAATCACCGTTCCACCGCAAAAGCGCCCTACACCGTGAGCAGCATCGCCCGAGCCATCCCATCAAGTAAGGATACCTTAATCCCCTTCGGATTGATCCCCGCATCGTGTAGGACTAGTTAAATTTGGGGCGTGGGGCAGTGTGGCGCGGGTTGGCCAACGCCGGCCATGGCGCCGCCGTGCCGTGGGTGCCATCACCGCGGTGGCCGATGGGTAGGGAGAAGATGGGACTCTGGCCGTTGGATCGCGATCAGGTTGTTACGATTGAATCTGGATGTCGGGTGGGATAGGAGTAACATAAGCCGTTGGATCCATATCGATCGGATGCGAATAGATCTGGCCCAATAAAATTTGGGACGTAAATTTTCGATCCGGTGGTCCGTATTGCATACCGCTTCGCGCCCTAGTGCATTTCATCGTGACCGTCCATATCCAATCTATCGGTCCAGAATCAATTGAGCGAGAATAAAATCCATGCCATCGATCGTTGATTGAATGGCTACCACTGCATACCCCTTCATGGGGAGCCTGATCTAATCCGAGCAAACCGCTCCTGATCGGGCGGCCTGGATTGGAGGATACCCTTTCGGTTCGGCTCTATTGCAAAAGAGCCCCTCGGCTTCTACAAAACTAACCCGCAGCCCAACGCTGGCGCTCTGTGTCTTGGGTTGTTTTATGTAGAGACCCCTAGGTTTCTCTGTTTTTGACGCGTAGTCCATGCAGTGATAAAAACATATAAAACCATTTAGAAAATGAATTTTAATATGAAAACAATTCCTAGAACTTGTGTAATTCATAGAAAATTCATTCGAAGTCCAAATTGACCCATTCCAATTTCTATAATTCTGAATATTATTGTTTATCACCCCGTGTCTCTGTGTTTACATGAAAACAGTAATAAAATTTATTTCTTAATTAATCTTGTATCAAATACATAAAACCTTCAGAAATCCATAACTCTTTCATTTTAATTCCGAATTGACTCGTTCCAGTTGCGTTGGTTTCGTATAAGTATTTAATACGCAGTAACAATATTTATTATACCATATTGCATAATTTAATAGTTAGATATTTACTTATCCTATGTCTACTAGGTTAACTATTCTAAATCAAATCTAACCTGTTCATAATTATAATATGATTAAAATATGATCTCTTGTCAAGTTATACTTAAAACTAATGTTGAGTTAATTACTTATAGAATAATCTCTCATATGATTTACACTAACCAATTTATAACATAGTTTAATAATTTAATCACATAGATCTTCTATAAAATCATAACTCCTTAAGCGTAACTCCGATCTTAGTAATTCTCGTTCCCACGATCTCGTTACGACGCGTAGATTATTATTATGCAGTTTATTCTTATTTTTGGTGTGATGTTAATTTTATCTATACCATGTTTGTTTGTATTGCTACGACTAGCAGTGAGGTCATGAGAATCTGAGGATCACCCTAGTACCTAGAATCTCAAGTCCTAGGCAAGTTGTGGCCTTGACCACATTTATTACCCAATAATGTTCTTTAATATCACTTATTCATGCATTGGCTTAATTTTGATGGGACCCAATAGGTCACCCTAGTCTGATTATCTTTTACCTTGTTTACCCTAGAATCACTTGGGTAGTTCTGCTATTGCTTTATATGGTTTTGGGATAATATTTTATTATATCCATGTTCCAATTATTATGTTATGTAATTTATGTTCATGTCAAGATCATCATTATATTTAATGGGAACATGGAGAACCACCCAGGAAAACAATGCTACCACAAGGGTTTAATGGGACGCCCTTGGCTGACTAACTAAGAAAGCTAGTTGAAGACTACCTTACCCGAAAGGGGCAAGGGCGGTAGGGGAGTTGCATACAGGGAGGTTCTCGGGTTGATTTTGCTGCGATGGCGGTCAGACGAGATATTCTTACAAGTGCTCTTCCCATAAACTGTAGCGGGTTTTCGAAAGCTAGTGGAACTTTGTAAAGGCCTCGTAGTGTTACCCTGCCTCGCTTCCTTGGTAGAGGTGTATGGGATTCATGACCCCTTGGCAGATGGGTAACATGATCTGTGGATAAAGGGTACAACCTCTGTAAAACTGGTATACTAGCCGTGCTCACGATCATGAGCGGCTCAGACACTCACATGATTAATTTATGGAATTAAATTCAATTAATCATGTGCATTGCATTGAGATTATTTTATTATTACTTTTATTTATTATTATTATGGTTTGGTATTCACTTACACTTAGTAACTGCTAATAATATTTTGACCAACCTTAAAAGCAACGCTTAGCTTCAACCATCCTCTTTGGTAAGCCTTACACTTCATGAGCTCCCACCTTTGGTGAGTTCATGCACATCATTCCCCACAACTTGTTGAGCGATGAACATGTGTGAGCTCACCCTTGCTGTCTCACCCCCCACAGGAGAAGTACAGGTGGTTCAAGAGGAGCCGCATAATGAGGAGTTTGATTTGATCTAGGTGGCGTCTCCCAGTCGACTTTCTGGCGCCAAGGATGGATTTTAGATCCTTTTATATTTATCTTTTATTTTGTAAGACTTCCGCTATGTAATAAGTACTCTGATTATATTGTGACATTTATCTCTATACACTCTGTTATTATATGTGTTGTCTTCTTTGGCGCATATATGAGATGCACCCAGCTTTGTCCGTTAAAACCGGGTGTGACACTGAATCGCCACCTCGGCGGTCTACCGAAACTGAATTTTCCGTCGTTTGATGGGTCCTATCCTAAGTTGTGGCAGAAAAGGTGTGAGAATTATTTTTCCATGTGTGCCACTGAAGAATGCGTCTGGGTTAAGGCGGCGACAATGCATTTTGAGGTAGTCACTCCTCGTTGGTGGCAATTTGTCGAGTCTCGTGTAGCGTCTATATCTTGGCGACAATTTTGTTAGGATATCCATGATGGATTTGGGCGTGAACAACATGAGTTAGTGATTCGGAAATTGTTCCACATACGTCAAACCTCCACTGTTCAGGAATATGACGATCGTTTTTGTGAGTTGGTCGACTTACTGGTCATGTATGGACACACCACTGATCCTTTATACTATATAATGAAATTCATAGATGGTCTTTGTGATGACATTAAATTCGTTATTCTTGTTCAACGCCTGTGGGATTTGGATACTGCTTGTGCACTCGCCTTGTTGCAGGAGGAAGCCGAATCGTCTCGGCACCATTCCAATCGGGGTGACCATACAGTCTATGCTCGCTCGCAGCTGAAGCCATCCTCATCAACTTCTTCTTGTTAGGACAAGCCCCTACCTAATGCAATACCAGCTACACCACCTACTGCTACTTCTTTGATGGATGCCGAGGTGGATTCTCTTCGTACTTATCGTTGGGCTCGAGGGTTATGCCAGTACTGTGTGGAGAAATGGGTCAAAGGGCATAAATGTGCCCCTATAGTTCAATTACATGCAATCCAAGAGCTTTGGGACATGCTGTCAGTTGATCAACCTGAACCTGAGCTTGAGTTTGAAGATAACACTGACCAGTTTATGATGTTTGTTGGGGACTTGTTCTCAAATGCTTCGAATTAAGAACAAGGCAACACACGATGTTAAAAGTTAATACCCTTCGTCCTTTGAAGCATTATCTCCCTTAGGATATAATGATCTTCAGAAGAAAGGTCGTGAAGGATGTTCCTTCATCATCGCAGTATATGTTAATGAAAGAAGAAGCATATGAAATATAAGAGACAACATGAATAATCATATGACATTATTAATATATTTTTATTACATTACAATGGATAAACAGAAATAATATTGAAGTACATTTGTACCTTCGACTTGATAAAGAGCAAAAGTCCAAACGTGACGCAAGAGTGAGTACAAGTCCGTGTGAACAGTATGGGGGTACTGTTCACCTATTTATAGGCACGGGACGCAGCCCGGTCAAAATTACATTTATGACCTTGATAACTAGTTACAATCATGACACAAATTATCATGGACTGATCGGTCTTTTCTTCTTTAAGTCGGTGCAGCCCTTCGTCTCAAGGCGTACCATTATGCCGAAGCTCCTCGGATAGCAGTTTCGTGTGTACCTTCGCGTTGTGCTTGATTATACGCTGGTCTTTCGAAGGTACTTCTTCTTAAAGGACCTTCGGCGACGAAGCAGGCCCCCAACAGTAGCCCCTTCGCGGTGCTAGATCGTTTTTCGTAACGAGCTTGATCCGTGAAAAATCTTCAAGGCTTCGAAATGCCGAAGGTCCGAAAAAACACCTTCCCTGAGCTCGTTGTCGAGAAACGATTAAAGTACTCCAGGCGCGAGGTGGCCCACCACACAACGGGTAGTGGTCCACCGTTCAGCGGGTGCGGGTGACTGTTCGGCGGGTGCGGGCGACTTGGTGATTCACCTTCCCACCTGCAGCACTATATAAACAGACGGGTAGGTGTGAAGTTACCACAGCATTCATTGTCATTGCACTGTTGTGCTGTTGAAAAATTTGACCATAGCTGAAGCTTTTTCATCGCATTCTCGAGCGAACCGTCACTTTGGATTAGCTTTGTCAAAAGAGGGAGCTTCGTCAAAACTGTAAAAAACATCAGCTTCATAAAAACTACAAAAAGATCCATCAGATGGCGAGAGTACGCTCAACTGCGAGGGTGACCTGTGAAGGAGAAGAGACTGAGGCTACCGAGACAGCTCCGATTTCCAAAGTCATGAGACAATCGGGGTTAGTTGTGACAGAGGGAGCCATTGAAGAAGGTGCACCTGCTGCCGAAACTGAACAAGTTGATGTTGAGAAAGAAAATGCTGATGAAGAATAAGAAGATTATAGCATTTTGATCCCATCAAAACCCAGCCACTTGGATTTTGAAAAATCTACTGTGTCTGAAACCGATATGCCCATGATGATAAAACTGGGCTACTTTGGAGAAGCTGAGAAGAAGCTTATTCGCTTTGCCGGGGAAGAAACCACTCCAACACCGAAGGATGACGAAGTAGTAGTTTCTAAAAGCTTTTTCAGAGCAGGATTACGATTTCCGTTGAACGAGATGATTGGAGAAGTTTTGGATAACTATGAAATCTATCTTCATCAGCTGACCCCTAACGTTATCCTTAGGCTCAGCATCTTCATCTGGGCCCTTCGAAGCCAAGGGATGGACCCAAATGCTGAAGCTTTCTGCCGAGTGCATGAGCTGCATTACCAAACAAAGGCTAGGGAAGATGAGCTACATGAAAATTTTGGTTGTTATAACTTCGCGTATCGCAAGGATACGAAGGCTTCGGTCCTCAGTTATCGCACCAAGTGGCCAACTGGCTGGAAGAGTGAGTGGTTTTATATCAAGGCCGATGAGAAGAAAAGGGAGAAGTTGAGGACGATGGTCATGAGCCCACTGAGTTTAAGCTTCGGGATGACCAGACCTTTGTGCAACATGAAGCCAGGGTTACCATGCCAGCTAGCCGTAGCAGAATTCAGAGTGGTGGCTAAACATATCGGCACCAGGGATCTAGTGCAAGAATACTTGGCGAACAGGGTATCTCCAACATTGAGTGAATGGAGTATGCCAAAGCTGAAAGGAACAAAGAAGAAGGATGAACTTGTTCGATTGCCTTATAGGTTTAAATTTGAGAAACAGTTCAAAGAGCCCTGCCAAGAATGGCTAGAGATGATTGAGACTATGTGCAACGAAATTTTGGGCAATTATACCAAAAAGGAAGATCAATTGATGACTGCAGCCTTCGGCACCCGACCAAAACGAAGGTTGAATCGGGTAATGGACGCTTTAAACTTTGAATATCCTGACTATGAACGACTAAGCAAGGGTGCCGAAGGACCAAAAAGAAAAAGGGTTGTTAGTGTTATGAGCAGACAGGCTGCTAGGATGGTGAAAGAGGACGAAAAAACTTTGAAAAAGATAAAATCCAGTCCTGAGCCGAAGGTGGCGACCTCAAAGAAGAGAAAAACTGCAACTCTAGAGCCGAAGATGGCTGAGATAAAGGGGGAAGCTCCTTCGACGCCTTCTGCTGGCCAAGTAGAAGAAATTTTAAAGGTAATGACCGAATCCTTACCTATCAAGCTGCTAAGTCCTCTAGGGCCACATCTGACGAAGCTTTTACAGAAGAAGGACGAGCCTTCGGTAGAGAAAAAGGTGGTTGGGCCAAAAAAGCGAAGAATTGTTACTGTTATGCAAGCCATTGAGGAAACTCCACCGCCGACCTCAGCATCAAAAATGACACCAACTGCCGAAGCTGCTACTTCTGCCGAAGCTGGGACTGCCGAAGCAACCAATCTAGAGGGTACATTATCTGCTATTGATAAAGTACTCTTGGATTTGGCCACGGAGGAGACTGCTGCGGTTATAGAAGAAGCCCTGGCCACAGAGCCTGAGAAAGGAAAAGAAATTACCAAAGATACTTTGGAGGAAAAAGGCTTCAACTTTCAAAACTTGATTGGTCAAGAATTATCCAAGGCCGAGAAGGAGGAGCTGTAGGAGTATGCTATATCCTGTGGCTACCAACCAAGAGCCATGCTCTTTGGTGGAATCAACGAAGAAGCCTTAGGATGCATTCGAGACCGCACCGGTGCGAAGGTTATCAACACTCTATCGAAGAGTGTTGGTTTTCCAAAGCTTGAAGCTGACATCAGCAGCTACTGACGACAACATATCGTCGGTAGTTTATTCTACTCCAACTTTAAGGTAAAGCTTTTTTTCCTCTGTTATTATTGTTTTGTGATGAAGCAAAGATTTCTGACGAAGATTATTTTGCACAGAGTATGCTGCTAAGCAAAGCTTTAAAAATGCAACAAGACCTCGAAGATAAGAAGAATGAGGTTATAATCGAGGGCTTGGAAAATAAAATCAAAGATCATGAAGCTTCTCTAGAAAGGAAAGGCTTCCTTCTTCAGACAATGGAGGGTTCATTGGCTGAAGCCCAAGCTGAAGTTGCCAGATTAAACGATGAACTCCTCCAAAGATCGGAAAGCTTCGAGCAAGAAAAGAAGAATTTCGATGCGAAGCTTGAAGCCAAAGTCGAGAAAAGTTCGAATCTGCAAAAATCCTTAAAAGAGCTTCAGAACATATGCTTGAACTTCGGCAACCGGTGCGTGTAGCGGCTGAAACAGGTCTTCATCTCAGTGGGAGCCAGCTCTGAAAAATTTGAACCTTCGGTTGAAGACCTACCAAGCACCTTCGAACATATTGAGAGCGAAGTTGAGGCACTTGACGAAGTTATAGCTGGGCACGGCAACTTCTGTGCTCTGCTGGCTTCTCGCGGCACAGCTGTAGCTTTTATGAAGGCTGGTTGCACGCACGGAAAGATTGTCAATAGACCGAACTTCAGCTTATCACCAACGGACTTAACTGATATCCCCAGCCTCGCTCGAAGCATTGGAAATAGATTTATAACACAAATTTGGACGAAGGGTGGGCGGGATTTAGCTGGTGACGAAGCTCGTAGTCATCTTAAGCCGGTATTAAACTTGTACCTGTTGCTTACCTTCTCCTGAGATTACTTTTTTACCTTGTACTGCTTTGTTGTGTACAGGATGACGACGCCGAAGGTCAATAATCCGAAGCTTGACAGAGACTGATGAAGCTGCTACACAAAGCTCTAGAGACATTTGAACTATCTTTGTAAAGATATTGTAATTTAGGAATGAAACATTACTCTGTAAATTTGTCCATACCTTGTAATATATTTTTACCTTTTCATCCGTGTGTGAATTGCTTTGATGTGGATGAAACTTATATCTTTTGAGCCAAAGGCGAAAAACACCATCCCTTCTTTTCGTACACAACGAAGCATATCTTTGCTTCTTTATACTCATTGAAGCCTTGTCATCAAAGTTGAAGCATCTGTTTGTACTCTATGTTATGATGATGATGATGATCCTACGAATGTCTACATGAATGTGTATGAATGCAATGAATGATGTGATGTAATGTGCAAATGAATGTCCAAACACACGCACACGAAGCCACACCCAGACTCTACATCCCCTTAGGAACGTCTTTTGAGTCTTAAGCTCTGCATCCCCTTAGGAACATCTTTTGAGCTTCTTCACCTTCTAGTTCAGTGGTATAAGTTCTGCATCCCCTTAGGAACGTCTTTTGAACTTCTTTGCCTTCTATTTCGGTAGTATAAGTTTTGTATCCCCTTAGGAACGACTTTTGAACTTCTTCACCTTATATTTCGGTGGTATTTGGCTCTGCATTCCCTTAGGAACGACTTTTGAGCAGAAAACTTACACTGCGCTCCCTTAGGAATGACTTTTTGTAGCTTCGTCATGCTCTGCATCCCCTTGGTGACGACTTTTGAGCTTCTCCCTGCTTTTCCTCTTTTTTCTCTTTGCACACGATGGTGCATGCTCAGATTTTACATTTTACATCCTTTTGGGGGATTTGGCTCTCGTGGAGCTAAATAAGAAAGGAAAAATTACAAGCTATGGCCCCATTAAAAACCTTTCTCCCCCTTTTGGAAAGGAAAAGGGTGCCATAGAAAAAATGAAAAAAGATTACATCAAATTACACATAATATCGCCGAAGCTCATCCGCATTCCAAGATCTAGGTATGTTGTTGTCGTCCATATCCTTCAATTTGTAAGAACCGGGCCTCGATGAAGATACCACCAGAAAAGGTCCTTCCCACTTCAGCTGCAATTTGCCTACTGTGTCCGGATTGGCCACATTCCGAAGCACCAAATGCCCTAGCTTAATATTTTTCAACCAAACTTTTCTGTCACGCCATTTTATTGTTTCGGCTTGATATTTGTTGATGTTCTCTACAGCCTGAAGTCCGGTACCCTCTATAGTATCTTTTGCTACATGATAATCAGCTTCGTCTTCTGCCAAAGCTACTGTTCTTATTGATCCTGCTTTAGCTTCTTCTAGAGTTGTCACCAAATAATAGTTTGAAAGGTGTAAAACCTGTTGATCTTAACACGGTTGTGTTGTGGCTCCACACCACTTTGATCAACTCATCTGGCCACTTTCCTCTGGGCTGATTGAAGATTAGCTTCATTATTCCTGTCATTATTATGCCATTTGCTCTTTCTACCAGTCCATTTAATTCTAGGTGCCTTACTGATGCAAAATGAATCTTCATGCCAATTTGGTCACAGAAATCTTTGAACGTTTCAGCATCAAACTGTGTTCCATTGTCCATAGTTATAGCCTTCGGCACGCCGAAGCGACAAACAATATTTTGCTAGAAGAATTTTTGGACTGTAACCGAAGTTATTGTAGCCAAAGGCTTTGCTTCAATCCACTTAGAAAAATATTCTACAGCCACCACAACATATTTCAAATTACCTTGTGCTGGTGAAAGTGGGCCTAACAGATCCAGGCCCCATCTTTGCAACGACCAAGTAGGTTGTACCAGCTGTGTGAGAGACGAAGGTTGCTTCTGATCTCTTGCACATTTTTGACAATTTTTGCACTTTTGAACTAACTCTGCTGCATCTAAGCTGCCTTCGGCCAATAAAATCCTTGTCTAAACACTTTTCCCAACAAGGGCCTGGACCCAATGTGAGATCCACACAGACCTACATGTATCTCCTTCATTAATTCTATACCTTCGGTTCTGGATAGACACTTGAGGAGTGGAGAACAAACTCCATGCTTATATAATTCCCCTTCTATCATCACATACGGTCTTGTCCTTGCCTCCATTCTCTTATTATAAGCTTCGTCATCCGAAAGACAATTACCTTGGAGAAAAGATATAATTTCAGTTCTCCGATCTTCACTATGTATAGAAGAAATTGTAAGCACTGCTCTCTCCATAAGTTCGACCGAAGGTGCTTTTATTGTTTCGAAGAATACTTCCAAAGGTAGAGGGAGCCCCTGTGCCGCTGATTTGGCTAACAGATCTGCATGATCATTTTCTCCTCTTGGAATATTCTTGACAGAAAAACCTTCGAAAGAAGCCTCCAACCTTCGAACTGTATCTAGATATTTTTTGAGCTTCGGATCTCTCGCCTTACTACTTTTGTCTACATGACCAGAAATGACTTGCGAGTCAGTTTTAAGGATGGCCCTTTTTATACCCATTGCCTTTAACTTCCGAAGGCCCAACAGAAGTGCTTCGTATTTAGCAATATTATTTGTACAACTGAAGTCAAGCTTTGCTGCATAACATGTTTTGATTTTGGAAGGCCCAACTAGAACCGTAGCTGCTCCTGCGCCGAAGATTCCCCAAGAACCATCGCATAATATTGTCCAAGCTTCGGCGTCTTTATTGGTTTCTTCTTCCTAAACCCCTAGCGTCCAATCAGCAATGAAGTCTGCTAACGCCTGGGACTGAATTGAGGATCTATGTACATAATCAATACTGAACTTGTTAAGCTTCGCAGCTCATTTTCCAATCCTTCCAGTAGCTTCTCTATTCCTCATTATGTCCTTCAGAGGCTGTGACGAAGGAACAATTATGTGATATGCTTGAAAATAATGTCGAAGCTTCCTGGAGGCCATTAACACAACATACAACACCTTCTCCAATTCTGTATAATTATTCTTTGATAAACTTAAGACTTCAGAGACGAAGTACACTGGAGCCTGCTTTTTGATTTGGCCATCTAGCTTCTCCTGTACAAGAGCCGCACTAACTGCAGAGTGCGAAGCTGCCACATATAAGAGTAATGGAGCCCCTGGCGAAGGTGGAGTTAGTGTTGTTAGATCGATCAAGTATTGCTTCAGCTCTTCAAAAGCTTTTTGCTGGGCCGGACCCCATTGAAAAACTTCGGCTAACTTCAGTATTTCAAAGAATGGCAGATTTCTTTCTGCTGATCTGGATATGAATCTGTTTAATGATGCTAATCTTCCTACCAGCCGTTGGGCCCCCTTCTTTGTGCTTAGCGGCTCCATCCGAAGGATAGCTTCAATCTTGCTCGGGTTGGCTTCAATTCCCTTCGTTGATACCAAATAGCCAAGGAACTTGCCCTTCTTCACCCCAAAAACACACTTTTCTGGATTTAACTTCAGACCAGCTTGCCTGAAATTGGCAAATGTCTCTTGCAAATCAGCAATGTGATTTTCTTGCTTCGTGCTTTTCACTATGATATCATCAACATAGGTCAGTACATTCCTGCCTATTTGAGAATGAAGGACTTTGGTTGTCATTCTACTAAAGCCTCCTCCAGCATTCTTGAGCCCCTCAGACATCCGAAGGTAGCAATAGGTGCCACTGGGAGTTATGAAGCTAGTCTTCGGCTCGTCTTCCTTCTTCATCCAAATTTGATGATAGCCTGAGTAACAATCCAGTAGACTCATGAGCTCTGAAGAAGCTATTGCATCTACTAGAGAGTCTATTCTTGGCAATGAGAACTCGTCCTTTGGACATACCTTGTTGAGATCTGTGAAATCAATACAAATTCTCCATTTGCCATTGGCCTTCTTCACCATAACAGTGTTGGCTAGCCATTCTGGGTATTTCACCTCTCTGATGACATCGGCACTAAGATGTCTCTTTACTTCGTTTCGAGCACCTTTAGCTTTGTCTTCAGACATGTTCCGAAGTCTTTGTTTTCTTGGCCTGAAGGATGGGTCCACATTGAGTGAATGTTCAATAACATCTCTGTTGACACCACAGAGATCATTAGCTGACCAAGCAAAAACATCTTTGTTGTTGAATAAAAATCTTAGCAAAGTCTTCTCTTGCTCATCAGATAATTGAGACCCCAGTAGTACCCTTTTTTCTGTTGTCTTCACATAGAAGCATAGGCTTCGGCTGATCTGCCGAAGCAGCCTTCTCTCTTTTGTATTTATACTGTTGGCAGGCTTTGGCTCCATCTATGTTATGGATTGCCTTTGAATCTGTCCAGTTTCCTTCAGCCCTTCTGGCAGCTTCTTGACTCCAATGAACAGCAATGGGCCCTTGTTCTGAAGGTATCTTCATGCATAAATATGCTGGATGAAGTATTGCTTCGAAGGCATTAAGTGTCCCTCGGCCAATGATTGCATTATAGGGGTACTCCATGTCAACAATATCAAATATAACCTGTTCGTTCCTTGTGTTGTGGACGAAGCCGAAGGTCACTGGCATTGTGATTTTACCAAGTGCGACAATCTGCCTTCCTCCGAAGCCACAAAGAGGGTGTGTAGCATCATGAATCTTGTCTTCTGGCTCTTTCATCTGTCTGAAGGCCTTAGCAAATATGATATCCGCCGCACTGCCTGTGTCAACCAGAACATTATGGACCAGAAATCCCTTGATGACACAAGATATGACCATAGCATCATTGTGAGGGTAATCCTTGAGCTGAAGGTCCTCCTAAGAGAAGGTGATTGGGATGTGAGACCATTTGGACTTGATGAAGGGTCCCTGCACCCCAACATGCTACACCCTTCTCTGCGTTTCTTTCTTCTGCTTCTTGCTAGCCGGTTCTAAACTTGAACCGCCTCTTATCGGGAGCACCAGCTTTGTAGCCAAAGGTGCTACGACTTGGTTGTTGAACGAAGCCATTAGCTCAAAAGTGGAAGTGGGTTCACCGGAGGTGGGCGCCAATGTTGGGGACTTGTTCTCAAATGCTTCGAATTAAGAACAAGGCAACACAAGATGTTAAAAGTTAATACCCTTCGTCCTTCGAAGCATTATCTCCCTTAGGATATAATGATCTTCAGACGAAAGGTCGTGAAGGATGTTCCTTCATCATCGCAGTATATGTTAATGAAAGAAGAAGCATATGAAATATAAGAGACAACATGAATAATCATATGACATTATTAATATATTTTTATTACATTACTATGGATAAACAGAAATAATATTGAAGTACATTTGTACCTTCGGCTTGATAAAGAGCAAAAGTTCAAGCGTGACGCAAGAGTGAGTACAAGTCCGCGTGAACAGTACGGGGGTACTGTTCACCTATTTATAGGCACGGGACGCAGCCCGGCCAAAATTACATTTATGACCTTGATAACTAGTTACAATCATGACACAAATTATCATGGATTGATCGGTCTTTTCTTCTTTAAGTCGGTGCAGCCCTTCGTCTCAAGGCGTACCATTATGCCGAAGCTCCTCGGACAGTAGCTTCGTGTGTACCTTCGCTTTGTGCTTGATTATATGCTGGTCTTTCGAAGGTACTTCTTCTTAAAGGACCTTCGGCGATGAAGCAGGCCCCCAACAATGTTGTTGTCTCAAGAGGCCCTTTCAGTTAACCGGCCATCTAAAGCTTTAAGGTTACGTGGTCAGCTTCAAGGAGTGAACCTGCTAATATTGATTGATTCTGGTAGTTCTCATTGTTTTCTGAACTCCATCCATGCTTCATCCTTGTCAGGCATTACACCTTTGGATCATCCCTTAACAGTTAAAGTGGCCAATGGCAATGTCCTACAATGTCAACAACAGATTACCAAGGCTGAGTGGTCAGTCTAGGGTGTGTCCTTCTACTCTACACTTAAGTTGCTGCCTCTTCCTTACTATGATTTGGTTTTAGGCATGGATTGGTTGGAACAGTTTAGACCCATGTCAGTGGATTGGAAACACAAATGGATTTCTCTTCCTTACCAAGGACAAACTATTCAACTGCATGGTTGCCCCCCTGTTGTGCCGGCTGGCACATTATTGGAAATCAGGCATATTTCTCTGCTATCCAAATCTTCGGAGCAGCTCTTCTCTGTTGATGACCTTGCTGTACCTGAGCCTATTCAGCAGCTCCTTCACAAATATGAAGCACTATTTTAGCCTCCCACTACATTGCCTCCAAGCCGATTTTGCGACCACTCTATTCCTCTCATCGAAGGGCCTGACCAGTAAATATCAGACCATACAGATTTTCGCCAGCAATGAAGGATGAGATAGAGTCCTAGGTTAATGAGATGCTACAAAGTGGATTGATTCAACATAGCTCCAGTGCATTTTTGTCTCCAGTCTTGTTGGTGAAGAAGAAGGACAACTCGCGGTGATTCTGTGTTGACTATAGACATCTGAACGCTCTCACTCTCAAGTCCAAATATCCTATGCCAATTATTGATGAACTGCTTGATGAAATGTTTGGGGTTGCTTGGTTTTCTATCCTAGATCTCAGAGCGGGGTTCCATCATATACTATTAAAATATGGCGAAGCCCACAAAACAACATTTCAGACCCATGTCGGTCATTATGAGTTGAGGGTAATGGCATTTGGACTTACTGGAGCACCAGGGACTTTTCAAAGAGCTATGAATCACACCTTAGCACCTCTGCTCCGAAAGTGCGCCCTTGTATTTTTGATGATATAATCGTATACAGTGCAACATATACTGATCATGTCTGCCATTTGCAACAAGTGTTTGAATTGTTGGACCGATGTAGGATCTAGGACACCGGCTAGAGGGGGGTGAATAGACGGTTTTGACTAAAATCAAAAACACTAGAGAAATTTAATCAATATGACAAGAGGTATAAATTCTCTAATGATAACAAGTAAGCAATCTATGAGAAACAACTATAGTAATTGTATACAAGAGAGACAATGCACGAAATACTTATTACTTGCACGGTGATAAGTAATGCGAGAAGAGAATGACACTGGATTTTATCCCGTGGTATCGATGATTTGCCGATCACCCCTAATCCATGTTGAGGTGGACTTCAAGCTCTCACTTGTTCCTCTATCAAGACGTGGCTTGATCTTTGAGCCAAGTGGACAAGAAATCACTCAATACCTCGTTTCCACTAGCGTCGCCTTTGCTGCACTGGCGAGGTAGGCGCGAACCATTCACAATCAACACTGCGGCTCCTCTACAATCTTCTTGGAGAGCTCGACGGAGACAACACCCGAGCCGTCTAGGAGGCGGCAACCTCCAAGAGTAACAAGCCGATGACGCTTGCTCGGTGTACCACCTAGTGCCTCAAGAATCACCAATGGATGCAAACGCACTAGGAACTCTCAATCTCTCACTAGAATGCAATATCAAGCAAGGAGTGTGAGAGAATGAGTGGGAGGATCACAAATGAGCTCAATGTGTGCAAGGAATGGCCAAGAGAGCTCTCACACACGAGCTCCCCTTCTATTTATAGTCCACCTCAAATTTCTAACCGTTATGTGCAACTTGCACAACTTCTGCGCACACGCGGACGGTCCGTGCCCTTAGGCCGGATGGTCCGCCATACAAGTAACGACTAGTTTTCCCGTTTGAAATAAGTCAGAGCTGTCAGAAAAGCAAGGTCCGGACAGTCCACCCACCTTGGCCGGACCGTCCGACACCTGGCAACATGGAGCACCAGAACTCTGATTATGTTGAGATAACACACGCGGACAGTCCACCATACAAGGCCGAACGGTCCGTGACCTGTGACTTAGTACTGTCTGAGCTTAGGCCCCAGACAGTCCATAGTACAAGTGCCCAAAAACACATAGTCCCCCAAACCAATTTGGCACCTACGAATGGTCCGCCGACCCTGGCCGGACAGTTCGCACAATAATACAGGGACTGTGCAGAGGGCAACCCTCTCTAGTCAGGACTGTGGACGGTCCGGCCCCAAGGCTCGGATGGTTCACAGTACAAACATACAGGACCAGACCGAAGTGAACAACTTTGGACCCCTTTGGATAAATCGCGGACGGTCTGGCCACTTGGCCCGGACGGTCCGCTAAACCCATGACTTAGCAACTTTTCAAACACGCTTTCGAAAAGATTTTTAATTCTTGAAACTGGAAGCGCTGTTAGACCTCATGCAAATGCAACCACTAGATGCTCTATGAGGCACTAAGTTTTACACAGACCAAAGTCATTGACCCCTCTTAATAGTACGGCCATCTAGCCTACTAATCCGGTCAAATATCTTCTCTAAACTCCTGGAGACCGGCAAAACAAAAACCTATGTTATACCTTTGCCTTCACTAGATCCACAAACAATGCTTATAAGTCTCCAAGGTTTCCTGTTCTCTGTGGTCCAACCTGCATTCTTATTTCTCTAAGAATTGTTAGTCCACAAATAGTTGTCATTAATTACCAAAACATCACTAAGGGGCCTAGATGATTCACAATCTCCCCCTTTTTGGTAATTGATGACAACACTACACATTTTACCCAAGAGAGGTTATGATTTTCAAATCTTCCTCATACCCTAGGTATAAGAAGGATTTTAGAGATGAGTTTCAAAAGACTTATCTAGATTTGAAGTTCCATCCAAGAGATAGATAAGTCTCAACAAAACTCAGAGTGTAGGAATAGCTCCCCCTATATGTGGGCATGATATTTCTAGTTGAAGATATGACACACATAACCAATCAGAGTTTTGATGGAGATCTTCCTACAATCATGGTTATCGAGGCATACAAGAAGTATTATGTAAAATAAGCGCAGCAAATTTAATCACTCCTCGATCAACCATTCACAGAATAATTCGAACTACTAATAGAAACATAAGATTTAACAGACATAGTTCAAAACAGACATAGTTCAATCTACAGAATATTACAGATATTTGTCCACAAACACAAGACATAGTTCAACAAATGCATATGACAGAAAGTTCAAATAGTAAACACGCATATGCAAAGTCTCAATGTCCACATGAGCTCCCCCTGATTATGACATCCCCCCCAAGCTTCTTCTATGACATCCCCCCAAGCTTCTTCTCTCCCCCTTTGGCATCAATTGCCACAAAGGAGGGGTCTCACTGATCACCAGGTGGAGGGTACATGCTGTAGTAATGGGTGCTGAAAGTGTCAAAGATGGAGGAGAACTGCCCAAAGTCTTGCTGGAGCTGCTGCTGCCTCTAACGTATATTCTGGATGCTTTCATTGGTGGACAGGTTGTCAAACTGACTGGACAAGGCCCCCATATTATCCTGAAAGCTCTGCTGCATGTTGTTCATTCTAGTCATAATTGGATCATGAATAGTGTCTTGGATGTGAGTGCGAAACTCAGAAAGCTCAGAGTTCAGCGCATCAAAGTTATCATCAAAGTGAGTCTGCATGGCATCCATGCGTTGGTCCATATGGGTCATCATGCCCTGAAAGCGGCCATCCATGTGTGTCTGGAGCCCTTGCTGCATGTGCTGGAAGTAAGGATCAAAATAGCCTAGACTAGGCTGCCAGAACTACTCAGGTTGAGGAGGAGGTGGAGGAGGAGGCATCTGCTCAGCTGTATCAGCCTCAGGAGCAACTTCTTCATCATCTCCAGCTTCTTCCTCATCATCTGGGAAAGGAGTAAGAGGCCTGGTGAGGAATCCAATCTCATTCTTGAAAGGCCTAAATGGAGTGTGAGTTATCTCATAACGCCCCTCAAATCTGGTCTTAGCCTTGATGAGAGCCATGATGTATGGAGCATAGGCCAAGTTCTGGTTCTTGTCCATCTTGAGGTCATTCAATTGCCTCATCATAAATAGCACCACATTTATTACCTCACCATTCATGATATGGTGGATGATGTTCCAGAACTTATCTCTGATCTTGCTCTTATCTCCACTCTTTGGAATAATTGTTACTCTAGCAATCTTGTTAATAACAGCAGGATGATGCCTCGGTCCTGGAGTCTCACCAAACCTCCTAGGAATGCCCAGCCTCGCTGGTTCATAGAATTGCACAAATTCTTCAAAGTTGTCCTCAATGTACAAATCAATCCCAGCTGAAATTGTATCATAGTCCAAACTGTTTGCAGTAGCAAATTTAGCAAAGGTTGCAGAATACCTCTTAAAGCCAGTCATCCAAGTGATTGATTGCTCATCAATGTCAATCTTAGCAGTTGCCAGGAACTGTTTCATAGCCATCTCACTGAAGTCTGTCCTCTGGCCCATAAAGTGATAGAGACCACATGCCTCGAATTTGGAATCAATCCCTCCATGACTGATGGACCCAGCATAAAAGTCCAATCAATAACTTGATGCTTGTGAAAGTTTGTATCCATTAGTGTTTCCCAGAAGACATCAAACTAAAGCTGAGTATGAAAGAATTGAATGTTGGTGTCTGAGGGCAGATCATACTGATTAACTGTTCTCCTGGAGCAGTACTCAGCCATAGAGAATCTTCTCTTTGGATAAGTCCATCCTGTGACATCAATTGGATAATCTGGATGAGCGTGTGGAGCATCTTCTGTGTCCATAGAAATGCTACCCCCAGCTGAGGATTGGGCCTCAGAGTCTGTAGTTGGATTATAGTCTGCATCATCTGCACGATAGCGCTTTGATTTGAAACAACCTGCAAGCTTCTTCTTAAGACCACCCAGACCACTGCAATATATATGAGGAATATCCACTGGTAAATAGTTGATGACACCACAACATAGAGAAAGAAAGTGTAACGTTCTGTCAGGGACCGGAATGTCCGTGCCATCCTGGCGGGCGGTCCGCGACCGTCCAGGGGCGATTTCTAGAACCCTAGTCGCCCCATCCGTCTAATCATTGATTCAACAGAAAATAACCATCCAAATTCGTTCAAATTTTTGCACCATATTCACAATGAGTAATACTACTAATTCCACCAATCAAAATTGAAATTCCACTGCCCAATTCCAGATCAGAGAGAAAACCCTAAGAATTCCCAAAGTTGAATAAATCAAACAAATTCCATGGGATTTTGAAATACCGAGATGAAGACATGGTTGATGAACTTCCAACAATCTCCCAGACAGTCCGTGCGCAAGTTCGGTTCACCGTCCGCTCATAATCGACAAGAATCACTTTTGGAGTGTGGAGTGTGAGAGAGAGAAGGAGACAAGCGTTGAAAGTGACACTTTGACTGCCTCTGCCCGACTTATCTGCCTGTCGCGGACGGTCCGCGAGGGGTCTGCGGACGGTCCGTGCCCTGTCAATTCAGACGGTCTGCTCTGCTGACTCAGACTGTCCAGATCCTGATACGTCGGACGGTCCGCGGTCATTACCCGGACAGTCCGCGGCCTGATACTCAAATCTCCAAACTTTGTCCACTTTCTGATTTTGAATTTCAAATTTGATTTGTCACTTATATATGGACATTTTGACCAATCCAAGGGTTAGTATGCTTGCATATACACATTATGTACTCAAGGAACACAAATTTTCATATAAAACTATTTATATCAAACAAGAATCAAAAATTCATCAAACATATCCAATAAATAGACTAGAGAGCATATTTAGAATCGAAATGCAAGACTACACATGTGTATTCAACCTCAAGCCACGTTTGAGAGATCTATCACATTGTTTCACTTCTTAATGTGCAAAACCTCGTTTCATCTAGTGGCTTTGTAAATATATCGGCCAATTGATCATCTGTACCAATCGAATATATAGTGATATCTCCCTTTCCAACATGATCTCTCAAGAAGTGATGTCGTATATCAATATGCTTCGTTCTTGAGTGTTGGACCGGATTTGTAGCCAATTTTACCGCACTCTCATTATCACACATGAGAGGCACATTCTTAAAAATGATCCCATAATCCAATAGAGTTTGTTTCATCCATAATAATTGAGCACAACAATTACCGGCCGATATATATTCCACCTCGACGGTAGAGAGAGCAATGGAATTTTGCTTTTTAGAAGACCATGAAACAAGAGACCTCCCAAGAAATTGACAACAACCGGAGGTGCTCTTTCTATCAACTTTGCAACCCGCATAATCCGAATCCGAATATCCAATTAATTCAAATTGAGCACCTTTGGGATACCATAGACCAATATTGGGGGTATACTTCAAATATCTTAGAATTCTTTTTGTGGCTTTCAAGTGAATCTCTCTAGGTGAAGCTTGAAATCGAGCACACATGCAAACACTAAACATAACATCAGGCCTAGATGCGGTACTGTAAAGCAAACTACCAATTATTGAGCGAAAAAGTTTTTGATCAACCATAGTACCTCCCTCATCAAAGCCTAGATGACCATTTGTTAACATAGGAGTCTTGATAGGCTTTGCATTCTCTAAGCCAAACTTCTTGAGCATATCCTTCAAATATTTTGATTGACTTATAAAGATTCCATCTTTCAATTGTTTGATTTGAAGACCAAGAAAGAAGCTCAATTCTCCTATCATAGACATTTCAAATTCCTTTGACATCATTTTTCCAAACTCCTCACAAGACAACTCATTAGTAGATCCAAAAATAATATCATCAACATAAATTTGACAAACAAACAAATCTTTGCCAACTCTTTTAGTGAATAGAGTAGTGTCAACCTTCCCAATTTTAAAGTCTTTGGAAAGCAAGAAATCCCTAAGCCTTTCATACCAAGCGCGTGGGGCTTGCTTAAGCCCATAGAGGGCTTTAGAAAGCTTGTACACGTGGTTAGGTCTTTTGGGGTCCTCAAAACCGGGAGGTTGTTCAAGATACACTAGTTCACTAATCTTACCGTTTAGAAAGGCACTCTTTACATCCATTTGGTAGAGCTTGATATTATGAGCACAAGCATAAGCAAGAAGAATTCGGATTGCTTCCAATCTTGCCACGGGAGCAAATGTCTCACCGAAATCCAATCCCTCTATTTGAGTATACCCTTGTGCCACTAATCTTGCCTTGTTTCTTACTACTAATCCATCTTCATTGTGCTTGTTGCGAAACACCCATTTGGTACCAATAACATTGTGATTCTTTGATCTCTCAACAAGCTCCCAAACTTCATTTCGGGTGAAGTTATTTAATTTCTCATGCATTGCATTCACCCAATCAACATCAAGTAGAGCTTCATATACACGGTTAGGTTCCATACAAGATACAAAAGAGAAATGTTTACAAAATGAAGCTATACGAGAGCGAGTTTGAACACCCTTACTAATGTCGCCCACAATTTGATCAACCGGGTGATCCTTCACAATAGAATGATGGATTCTTGATACCATTTGAGAATTACTAGTTGAAGCATGAAGGGGGGACCGAATGACTTGAAGTATCTTGATCATGAGCATCCACAACTTCATCATTTTGTTGGCTTTGGTGATTTTCTTCATTTAGGGTTGAAGAGGATGGAATGACAACCACACTATTTTCATCATCATCTTCTTTTGGCTTTATTTCACCAATAGCCATTATTTTCATAGCATTTCTCAATTGAGTTCCACCAACATCATCAAGATTATCATTTTCATCTTGAGACCCATTTGTTTCATCAAACTCAACATCATATGCTTCTTCAATAATACCATGAGTCTTGTTGAAAACTCTATAAGCCTTGCTATTTGATGAATATCCAAGTAGAAAACCCTCATCACATTTCTTCTCAAATTTAGAGAGTCGGCTTCCTTTTCTCAAAATATAGTATTTGCAACCGAATACTCTAAAATATGAGATATTTGGCTTTCTACCAATGAGCAATTCATAGGGAGTTTTCTTCAAGAGCTTGTGACAATATAGCCTATTTGATGAGTGACATGCGGTGTTTATGGCTTTGGCCCAATAAGAATCCGACACATTATATTCCGCTAGCATAGACCTAGCCATATCAATGAGAGTCCTATTCTTTCTTTCAACAATACCATTTTGTTCTGGAGTATATTTTGAAGAAAATTCATGTTTAATACCATTGTCATCACAATATTCATCAATTCTAGCATTTTTTTAATTCTGACCCATTATCACTTCTAACTTTCTTGATATCAAAATCAAATTGGTTTTGAGCCAATATAGCAAATGACTTGAATGTTTCAAACACATTAGATTTATCCCGAAGGAAATAAACCCAAGTGAATCTAGAATAATCATCCACAATCACGAGGCAATAGGAATTACCGCCAATACTCACAAAAGATGTTGGCCCAAATAAATCCATGTGAAGTAATTCCAAAGGCCGATGAGTAGACATTTGACTCTTATTTGGATGAGTATTTGCCACTTGCTTCCTGGCTTGACAAGAGCTACACAATTTGTTCTTCTCAAATTTCACATCTTTCAAGCCACGAACTAAGTCATGTTTGATTAAACGATTGAGTTGCTTCATTCCAACATGACCAAGTCTTCTATGCCATAACCAACCTAGTGAAGCCTTTGAGAATAAACAAGTTGTGAGCTTTGCCTAACTGGATGAGAAATCAACAAGATAAAGATTTTCATATCTAAAGCCTTTAAACTTAAGATTGCTACCATCAACACTAGAGATAATAACACCATCAACTGTAAAATTGCAACTAAATCCTAAATCACATAATTGAGCTACGGATAGTAAATTAGAATTCAAAGACTCAACCAAGAGCACATTTGATATGGAATGATCATTTGAAATAGCAATTTTACCCAAACCTTTAACCTTTCCTTTGCGATTGTCTCCAAATGTAATACTATCATAACTTGAGCAATCTTTCACACTCATTTGGGTGAACATTTTCATATCTCCGGTCATGTGTTGAGTGCATCCACTATCCAACACCCAATGATTCCCTCCCGCCTAGTAGTTCACCTACAAAAGGAAATCAATCTCTTTTAGGTACCCAAACTTGCTTGGGTCCTTGGATGTTAGTGACCAAGGTCTTTGGCACCCAAATATCTTTCTTCTTATTGCCAACAATTGAAGTACCAACAAATTTAGCATGAACACCTTTTACATTATGAGAAAGAACATAACAATGCTCAAAACAAGTGGAGGATACATTCTTGAGCTTAGGACAATTCTTCTTGATATGTCCCTTCTTGTGACACTTATGACACACTTTGTCACATTCTTTTACAAACTATGTCTTTTGCTTTACAAAAGCATTCTTTCCTTTCTTGGGAACATATCCAAGACCCTCACGATTAAGTGAGCACCGTTGACTTTCTAATATGAAATCCAATTTAGCCTTTCCACCATATGCCTTCTCTAGACCATGGGTTAGAGCATTCACTCTATCTACTAATACTTCATTCTCAACAATGATTTGTGATTCATCACGAGCAATATTATCATTCATAAGAGAAATTTTGCATTTATCACAAATAGAGTTAGTAGGTTGTGGTTCACTTGTAGGACTATCAAGTAAGTCACAAGTGACCCCAACATCCTCGGTGACCACCACAACTTCATGCACAATAGATGAGTTTTGAGCTTCCACAAGCTTCTCACAATTTTCTTTTAGATCGTTGTGAGAGGTCTTGAGCTCCTCAAAAGACACTTGGAGGTTTTTATTCAATTCCTTCAAGGTCTTAAACTTTTCTTTTTCTTTATGCATGTAGTCATCAGCCTCACCTAACATTCTAACAAGATCATCATATGAATAGCCATCATCCTCAACATCATCATCATCATCTATATCATTTAAATCGGTGATGATTTTTACCTTAGCATCTCCATTTGCCATGAGACAATGAGGGGATGAGAAAAGTGAAGGGGCTTCCTTGATGGCAATTCTGGCATTAAGCTTGGATGAGGTGTCATCATCATCATCTGAATCCCATTCAACTAGGTAGGCTTTCCCATCTTTCTTCTTGTTGTAGAATTTCTTCTTCTTCTTATCATCTCTATCTTTGCCCTTCTTCTTCTTGTTAGGGCAATTTATGGCGATGTGACCGGGTTCCCCACACTCAAAACACTTTCTATCATTGCAGGCATTTCTTCTTGATTCTAGGTTGACCCCTCTTCTTCTTCATGATTTTGTTGAATTTCTTTACAAATAGAGTCATATCTCCATCACTCTCACTTTCATTTTCTTCATCATCACTATCTTCGTTTTCAATTGCCTTAGAAGCTTTAGCTTTGAGAGCAATTGATTCATTCTTCACTTTCTTTGCCAAACTTATAGCATCGGCTTGAGATTTCTTAAATATATCTTGAGTATTTCTCCCAATACTTCGGTTGGAGAAGTTGTAGATAAATCACTTCTTACTAGCATGGTCACAATAGTCTCATACTTCTCTGGAAGGGATCTAAGGAACTTATGAGTGAAATCCACATCCGGTACATCAAAACCAAGTCCCTTGAGCTCATTCACTATCTCATTTAACCGGTTGAACATATCGGATACACTTTCTTCTTCTTTCATGATGAATTGCTCAAATTTTCCTTTGCACACATATAGCTTTGCACTCTTCACAATTGTAGTTCCTTCATGAATTTCCATTAGCTTAATCCAAATCTCATGAGCAGTTGTGAGATTCTTGATAAGGTTGAACCCATTTATGTCAAGAGCATCATAGAATACATTCATGGCTTGATCATTTGTAAGAATGTTTTCATTGTCACTAGCCGATGGTTCATCTTGTTTCAACACAACGAACCCATCCTTGACAATTGGCCAAATCTTTCCACCCATTGCTCTAAGATGCATTGACATTCTTATTTTCCAATAGTCATAGTTATTCCCATTAAAATGTGGTGGCTTCCCAATGTGCACATTGTTGTTACTAGCCATTTTGTCCAACTCTGGGATGATTAGATCCACAAACAATGGAGTCCACGGCTCCAATACCACTTGTAGGATCTAGGACATCGGCTAGAGGGGGGTGAATAGACGGTTTTGACTAAAATCAAAAACACTAGAGAAATTTAATCAATATGACAAGAGGTATAAATTCTCTAGTGTTAACAAGTAAGCAATCTATGAGAAACAACTATAGTAATTGTATACAAGAAAGACAATGCACGAAATACTAATTACTTGCACGGTAATAAGTAATGCGAGAAGAGAATGACACCGGATTTTATCTCGTGGTATCAATGATTTGCCGATCACCCCTAATCCACGTTGAGGTGGACTTCAAGCTCTCACTTGCTCCTCTATCAAGACGCGGTTTGATCTGAGCCAAGTGGACAAGAAATCACTCAATACCTCGTTTCCACTAGCGTCGCCTTTGCCGCTCCGGCGAGGTAGGCGCGAACCCCTCACAATCAACACCGTGGCTCCTCCACAATCTTCTTGGAGAGCTCGACGGAGACAACACTTGAGCCGTCTAGGAGGCGGCAACCTCCAAGAGTAACAAGCCGATGACGCTTGCTCGGTGTACCGCCTAGTGCCTCAAGAATCACCAATGGATGCAAATGCACTAGAAACTCTCAATCTCTCACTAGAATGCAATCTCAAGCAAGGAGTGTGAGAGAATGAGTGGGAGGATCACAAATGAGCTCAATGTGTGCAAGGAATGGCCAAGAGAGCTCTCACGCACGAGCTCCCCTTCTATTTATAGTCCACCTCAAATTTCTAACTGTTATGTGCAACTTGCACAACTTCTGCGCATACACGGACGGTCCGTGCCCTTAGGCCGGATGGTCCGCCATACAAGTAACAACTAGTTTTCCCATTTGAAATAAGTCAGAGCTGTCAGAAAAGCGAGGTCCGGACAGTCCACCCACCTTGGCCGGACCGTCCGATACCTAGCAACATGGAGCACTAGAACTTTGATTATGTTGAGATAACACACGCGGACAGTCCGCCATACAAGGCCGAACGGTCCGTGACCTGTGACTTAGTACTGTCCGAGCTTAGGCCCCAGACAGTCCATAGTACAAGTGCCCAAAAACACATAGTCCCTACCCAAACCAATTTGGCACCTACGAATGGTCCGCCGACCCTGGCCGGACAATCCACACAATAATACAGGGACTGTGCAGAGGGCAACCCTCTCTAGTCAGGACTGTGGACGGTCCGGCCCCAAGGCTCGGATGGTCCGCAGTACAAACATATAGGACCAGACCGAAGTGAACAACTTCGGACCCCTCTGGATAAAGCGCGGACGGTCTGGCCACTTGGCCAGGACGGTCCACTAAATCCATGACTTAGCAACTTTTCAAACACGCTTTCGAAAAGATTTTTAATTCTTGAAACTGGAAGCGCTGTTAGACCTCATGCAAATGCAACCACTAGATGCTCTATGAGGCACTAAGTTTTACACAGACCAAAGTCATTGACCCCTCTTAATAGTACGGCCATCTAGCCTACTAATCCGGTCAAATATCTTCTCTAAACTCCTGGAGACCGGCAAAACAAAAACCTATGTTATACCTTTGCCTTCACTAGATCCACAAACAATGCTTATAAGTCTCCAAGGTTTCCTGTTCTCTATGGTCCAACCTGCATTCTTATTTCTCTAAGAATTGTTAGTCCACAAATAGTTGTCATTAATTACCAAAACATCACTAAGGGGCCTAGATGATTCACAACCGAGCATAGTGGAAGGTTAAAATGTATAAGTGTTCACTTTCCTAGGACAAGGTCTCCTATTTGGGCCACGTGGTCAGGTCCCAAGGGGTTGCTATGGACCCTACAAAAGTGTAGGCAGTGGCTGATTGGCTGACACCGAGTTGTCTCAAAGAGTTACGCAACTTCCTTAGTCTTGCCGGATATTATCGAAAATTCATCCATCATTTTGGGGTCATTTGTAAGCCCTTGACAGCGTTGCTGAAGAAAGGCTCCCTATTCGTGTGGACATCTAACCATGATATGGCATTTAACACTCTGAAACGAGCACTTATCTCAGCTCCGGTGTTATCCTTGTCTGACTTCTCAACACCTTTTGTTGTGAAAACCGACGCTAGTGATTATGGTGTGGGCGCAGTTTTGATGCAGAATGGCCACTCTCTTGCGTTCCTCAGTAAAGCCTTGGGCCCAAGGTCTCGTGGTTTATCCACATACAAGAAAGAGTACCTTACTGTTATCTTGTCTGTCCAACAATGGTGGGCTTACTTGCAACACAACGAGTTCACCATACTGATTGGCCATAAAAGTTTGTCTCAACTCAATGAACAACGCCTTCACACACCCTGGCATCACAAAGTATTCACTAAGCTCTTGGGCCTGCAATATAAGATACTGACCGTCTAGGGACTGACAACAGGGTAGCTGACGCTCTCTCTCATTGTGTCCAAGGTGAAATACAGGTTATTTCTGTGGTTGTTCCAAAATTGTTGTCCGAAGTGCAGTCTAGTTACCTCAATGATGATGAAGCCCAATACCTCCTTGCTAAGCTGTTCGTCGACCCATCGGCGGTACCTCACTTTACACTAAAGGATGGGCTACTACGCTACAAAACACGCATTTGGCTGGGGGTCGATGCATAGCTTCATCATCAGATTCTGTCAGCCTTGCACTGTTTTGCTATGGGGGGCCATTCCAGCGTGCCAGTTACTTATAGTCGGGTGAAAAACATATTTGCCTGGAAGAATTTGAAGTCCTCTGTCCAACAGTTTGTTGAGCAGTGTCAAGTGTGCCTTCAAGCTAAACCTGATCGCTCGGCCTACCTAGGCAAGCTGCAACCGCTGCCAGTTTTGAGTTTCGCGTGGCACACCATTTCTATGGATTTCGTGGAGGGACTTCCCCGTTCTAGAACAGTTGATTGTATTTTGGTTGTTGTGGACAAATTTACTAAGTTCAGTCACTTTATTCCTCTCAGTCACCCATACACAACAACTTCCATCGCCCACTTATTCATGTCTCATGTATATCGGCTCCATGAGTTTCTCGCTGCTATTATTTCAGACCAGGACCCAGTATTTACAAGCCAATTTTGGACCACTCTCTTTAAACTTGTTGGTACTGAGCTGCGTCTGAGTTCCTCATATCACCCTCAATCAGACGGCCAGACGGAACGCGTTAATCAATGTCTTGAGACCATCTTGAGATGCTTCGTCAGTGCATGCCCGAAGAAATGGTCTGCTTGGCTTCCCGCGGCAGAATTCTGGTACAACACAAGCTGCCATTTTGCTCTTGGTCGCTCTCCATTCGAAGTTTTGTATGGGCACAAACCTCATTCTCTTAGGCTATCCATGAATGCTACGGGGCTAGTGCAGTTGTTTGAATGGCTGCAAGAAAGAACAACTATGTAAGAACTGATCAGACAACACCTCGCCCGCACTCAGGAACGTATGAAGCGTCAAGCTGGTAAACGTCTCTCAAAACGAGTGTTTGCAGTTGGAGATTGGGTCTACATGAAGCTTCAACCATACGTGCAATCTTCAATTCTACCTCATGCCCATCAGAAGCTGAACTTCAGATACTTTGGACCTTACCGTGTCCTATCCAAAGTGGGAGCTGTCGTCTATCACCTAGACCTTCCGACGTCCAGCCGTATTCATCCCGTTATCCATGTTTCTCAACTCAAGCTAGCTACCGGGTTCAAAGGCACCATTTCCCCTACCCTGCCATCACCTGTTCCTGAGCTCAGTGTTCCCTTAAACATCCTGGAGACTCGAGGTGTCACTAAGGGCAATAGACCGGATCAACATGTGCTTGTGGAGTGGTCTGGTCTTCCGTCGGAGCTGGCTACCGGGGAAGATCGTGAAGCTCTCAAACAATGTTTGCCTTGTGATCCTGCTTGGGGGGCAAGCAGGCTTTAAAGGGGCAAGGAATGTCAGCACAGCCGTGTTGCCAGAGGTGTCACAGGAGAAACCACATCCACAAGATGCTGGTCTGCAGCTATTCGGGCGTGGTCAGCGTACTCGCCGAGTTAATACTCGTGTCCATGGATCCGAATGGGTGTAATGTCGTTGTGTGCTACCCTATGTGGTAACCAATGATGTGTAAGGAGGGGACTTGTCTTGTGAGGATTATGGAAAAACTGAAACTCTGAAGACACTACTCTAAATTTCCCCATTTCTGTCTCCTTCCTCTGCTTCCTCTCTGGCATATTACTTCTCCATTAGTTGTAGCTAACATGACCGGCATAGCCTCCTTCTTCTAGTCCCACGGCAGGTCTACGCTGCCTCCAGTCCAACAGCACGAGGCGCCACGTCAGGCACTAGGGTTTTGGGCGAGTGGGTCGACAAGGAAGTGGAGGTGCGAGAGGCGATGGTGAAGGGAGCGGTACGTTGGGTAGGGTTTGGATGCGCCTTCTCGTCTTCTCGATGTCGACGCACGTGGTCGGGACCGTGGGAGGTGGGCACAATGGACGGTTTTAGGGGGCGAGATCTGACCTAGGGACTACGCGGGTTGATTAAAAAACCACGTGCTCCCTGCCTTCCTCGTTGTTGTCGAAAGAGGCAGCACACAGGGGGGCCAGCTTCTTGGCCTTCTTCTTCTTCATGGGCGACACCATTGGGACACGCTGCCTGCAACCCATTGTTCACCTTGGTGTGGCACACACCGTTCGAGTGGAGTCGTGCATGGTCACTTGCCCCTTGCCTTGCGAGGAGGAGACATGTGAGAGAGGGAACAGTTGTTGTGTTGCGAGGTATACATGTCCAATGGACCAGGCACGATTGGGCCCGGCACGAGGGGCACTAGTCCAAGCCCAACACGGTTTAGTATCGTGCCGGGCCAAGCCGGCCCACGGGCTAGCTGACGTGGCCTAGGTCTGGCACGATTATTCTTACATGGGTCATGCCGGGCCGGAGGCACGACGGGCCTGTTGTGCCGGGTCAGACCCGAACCCGTAAACAAAAAACACTCGAAAATTCAGAATTTAAAGGTAATATTCAAATTTATTTTAGATTCAATTAATTATATTTATAATTTTAGATACATACTTAGACAAAGAATTTCAGATACACATATCACAATTCAGAATGCTCTCATATAATAACAGAATCATCAGTATTATAGATAAAAACAAATTGAACGTTACAAAATCAGTCCCTTAAACGGGTCGTTACCGTGCCTACCCTTTAACCGGGTCGGTGTGAATCATCTAGGCCCCTAAGTGGTGTTTTGGTAATTAATGATAACTGATTGTGGACTAACAATTCTTGGAGAAATAAGAATGAAGGATTGGACCACATGAAACAGTAAAGTTTTTGAGACTTATTACCATTGATTATGGATCAAGTGAAGCCAAAGGTAAAAACATAGATTTTGTTTTTGGCTGGTCAGCAGGTGTTTAGATATGAAATTGACCGGATTAATAGAATAGACAGTCATACTATTAATAGGGGTCAATAAACTTAATATGTGTAAAACTTAGTGCCTCGTAGAGCATAAACGGTTGCATTTGCATGAGGGCTAACAACGCTTCATTTTTCAAAATACAAAATATATTGAAAAAGCGCAAAAATATCAACTCTGTGGTTAGCGGACTGTCCGGGCCAGGAGGCCGGACCATCCGCGACTCTGCCAGAGAAGTCTGCTGGCGCCCTATCTCAGTCTCCCTTCGCGGACCGTCCGGGCTAGGAGGTCGGACCGTCCGCATAAGCTGAATTGAGTTTGGGCAGGGACAATGTGTTTTTGAGTCCTTGCACTACGGACCGTCCGGGGTTTTTAGCCGGACGGTAAGTGGTCCATGTGTGGATCGTCCGGCCATGAATGGCGGATAGTCTGCTCGGATTCTTTTAACTGGCCAGTGCTCTGATATTCCAAGTAGACAAGTTCTGGACCGTTCGGACCAGGAGGGCGGACCGCCCGGGCTTGACTTTTTCTGACAGCACTGACAAGTTTCAGACGATCTTTATAGCCGTTACTAGTACGGCGGGCCATCCGGCCATGTGGTGCGGACCGTCCGCGTGTGCGCAAAAGTTGTGCTATTTGCACATAATGGCTAGGTTTTGAGTTGTGGGCTATAAATAGAAGTGGAGCTCGTGTGTGAGGGCTCTCTTGGCCACTCCTAGCATACATTGAGCTCATTTGTGATCCTCTAACTCAAACTCTCACACTCGTTGCTTGAGATTGCATTCTAGTGAGTGATTGTGAAGTTCTAGTGCATTTGCATCCTTTGTGATCTTTTGAGGCACTAGGTGATACAATGGGCTAGCGTCATCGACTTGTTACTCCTGGAGATTGTCACCTCCTAGACGGCTCAGGTGTTGTCTCCGTCGAGCTCTCTATGAAGATTGTGGACGAGCCGCAGTGTTGATTGTGAGGGGTTCGCGCCCACCTCGCCGGAGCGGCAAAGGCGACACAAGTGGAATCAAGGTATTGAGTGAGTTCTTGTCCACTTGGCTCAAAGGTCAAGCCGTGTCTTGATAGAGGAGCAAGTGAGCTTGAATTCCACCTCAACATGGATTAGGGGTGATCGGCAAATCACCGATACCACGAGATAAATTTCGGTGTCATTCTATCACCTTTTAATCATTACTTGCAAGTAGTTAGTAATTTGTGCATTGTCTATCTTTTGTAGTGTTAACATAAATTGCTCATTATATTTTGTTGACCTATCAAGGCTAGTAACTTTATATTTCTTATTGTTTTGATTAAATTTCTCTAGTGTATCTTATTTTAGTCAAAACTGTCCATTCATCCCCCTCTAGGCGGTGTCCTAGATCCTACAACTAGGCTCGTGCCTGCACCGTGGGCCAGACGGCCGGCCCAAGCCCGGCACGGCTATCGGGCCGAGCCGGCCCAGGCATGCTTCTAGTCAGGCCGGCCCATGCTCATGCCAGGCCACGACCGTGCCGGGTCACGGGCCCACTGTTGGGCCAGCCCGTTTGGACATGTATACTGCGAGGGGAGTGAGCGTGCGTTAGATGGCTGGCTCAGGTGAGCGGGCGCAAGAGGCAGAGCGAGAGAAAGTGGGAGCGATTTCCACCGCGCGATGTGATCGCACGCCTTAGGAAAGGCAGGACATAGAATCTGATGATGCAGTCTACCTCTTGGGTTCTTCATACATTTTCTATCTATATATTAACCGTGGGAGCAAAGGCTCCACCACATTCGTCCACATCATCACCTTTTTGACGTCTTTCGGATTGTCATCGGACGGCCAGCCGGTTGGGCCTTTCGACAGCTCCCAGAAGCACAACCCTTTCAAGTTTGTTCTTCCTCACACGAGAAACGGTCGCCGCCTCTCTCTCTCACCGCTCACCGCCCACTCAACGAGTTGCCCCGCAGCAGCGAGCAGGCGATGGACCATCCTTCGGTTCCTGGCGCTCGCGCGGTGCTCCCGCTTCTCCTCCACGGGCTCCCCTTCGCTATCCGCCACGTGCGCCCCCGCCCTCTATGCATGGCCCAGGCTGCCTTGCACTCCCTACCGTCCCGTAGCGACCTGTTATCCTCTATCCTCTCCCAACCCAGCCCACCTTCGCCATCCTTTGCCTCCTCTCGTCTGTGCATCCCCGACATGCCCTCGGACTTCGTTAGGAGCTGGGACAAAGACAGCCAACTTATGTTCCTCCTCTGCCTCTATGATCATGACTAGCTTTGCTGTGCCGGCTCCCATTTACTTCCCTGATTACATAGTTGATGAGGTCTGAGAAATCTTAATGCGAGGCCATCCCAATCTGAAGTTGTACTCATCGTTTCTTAGCTAGGGGATCCATCAGTGATCCTGGCTTTTTGCTGATTTGATCATGGGTATGGATTGAACCAAATATTAATCAACATATTTGACATGAGTATGCTAATGCCTTAGGAGCATGGTTGGATTGTGATTACTCAATCACGCCATTTTTTCATTCCTGTTGTTGTTTGGCTGTGTGGCACTGAAGCCATTGGGGGATTTGAAGGCCATTCTGAATGAGGGCATCAAAAGGAGGTTTTTTTGAAGATATGCAATCACATTTGGTTGTTGCCTTCCTAAAAAACATTTGGTTGTTGCCATGAATGAGACATTCATTGTTCCCTTGAGGAGTATCGCCTTTGCCAGTGATGCGTTATGGGCAGTTTCATTTATGATGGACAACTCCTAGAAGGCTGGTGTTTCATAGATTGTATATAAAAGGGACGACAGTTTCAGTCATAGTAATCAGTCTAATGCTAGAGGTGAAACAAAAGTGCCTAGGAAAATATATCGTGTAAAGAAGAGTAATAGCCTGGACTAGACCTCATATGGGAAACAACCAGCTGGTATAGCTGTAGACGCTGGCAATGGAGGGAGCGACACAGCAGCAACGCATGAGTCTGGCATAAACATCAATGCAACTTCAGTTGAAAGCAGAAAGGAGACTGACATCATTCGTGATCAGGGATTTGGCTACAGCAACAACAAATCAGTTTGCGCAAACGTGTTCATTCTAAAGTGTTAGAAATAGTGACCAAAACTGAATCAGGTAGTGGTTCAGAGATGAAGAAAAACATGATAATTATGTCTTCACCGTTAGGATCAAAACCACAACCACACTGGTGCCCTTTCAGAGTACTTTTAATAGGGAATGTTTTATGCCACTTCGATTTTATCGAGTCCCTTATTACTATCACAAATATTTTAATCTTTTCTATATCTTTTTTAATTTTCTATATTATAAGTAAGTATGTATAGAAGGGTAAATAAAATACTATTTTAGGTAGCAATCTCAAGTAACAAGGATCTATTCTTAAATTGTTGTGATCCTACTTTCTATTTCAATATATATTTTTTGAGCTGATGCTGTTTGTTAATAAATTCTTTTAAGAAAAAAACTATTCTAGGTAAGATACACAGTAATTTTTCTATTTAAGCTACAGAATAGCATGCATCATATCGTACCCAGCCGTGGCGCGCGCAGTGTGCGTGACTGCTAGTAGTACGTACAAAAAAGAAATATATACTACTTATTAAGGCTACAAGGGTGGCCTCCCTCCCTTGTGTTCTGCCTTCCGACGATCTCAACCGTCTATTCTCTTCCGCCTCCGTTTTGGTCGTCCGTCCGACGCCGCCCACGCTCGCGTGCGTCTCCCTGCTCGTCGCCCACCACTCTCCCCGTCTGATGCTGCCCATGCTCGCGTGCGTCTCCCTCGTCGCCCACCACTCTCCTGTCCACACGAGCAACCCCTGCAACCCATCGATCTGGACGGTTGTATCGCCCACGCTTCCGCCCACCTCCCCCCACGCCCAATCCCCAACCTCCCCTGCCTCCCCCGACCTCGCTCCCGAACGGCTCGCCCCGCATCTACCGCGTGCCAGCCGCCCTCGCTCCCGTTCACTCCGTCTCCCCCCTCTCTCCATCCAAAGCCTACACGTCGCCGCGCCGCCACCGGGCGCGCCCTTGTTCTCCTACCTGGCTGTGTTCTCCAACTGCCCACTCGTCACCGTGGTGCTCACCTTCGCCATCGCGCAATCCATCAAGGTCCTCACCACCTGGTACGCCCTCTCCCCCCCCCTCTATCTCCACACGGTGCCCAGATCTGAGCTCCCTCCCTGACGGGATCTGCATCTACCCACCCCTCCTCCACGCGTGCGACCGACGTGCAGGCATAAGGAAAACCGGTGGGACGCGAAGCAGCTGGTGGGCTCCGGTGGGATGCCATCCTCGCACTCGGCCACCGTCATAGCGCTCGCCATCGCCGTCAGCCTATAAGAGGGATTCGCCAGTTCGCTGTTCGCCACCGCCGTCGTCTTCGCCTCCGTGGTTGGTTCCCCTCCCCGCTCCCCCTCTCCCTTTCGACACCAAAAAACGCGTTGACCATCTTTGGCAAGCTATCACCCGCCCCACCCCAAAACCCTAGCTCTATTCCGTCGCTCCCCTACTCCCTGTTGCGGCGGTTGAGAACAGTGGCGACAAGATCTCATGGAGAGAAGCTATGCGGACCCCAGGAAAGGTGAAATCGTCGTGCGATGGTGGAGATGGCCGATGGGTGGCTCCACCAGCCCTAGGGTGCGGCCAACAAGACGCTGCTCGCCACCGTGTGGGTCGACGGTGAGATCTCAGGGAGAGAAGCCATGCAACCCCATGAAAGGCGAAACTGTCGCACGATGGTGGAGACGACCAGCGGTAGGATGCAAGTATGAGCATTTGGCAAGGAGAGTATTCCTCCCCATGCTCCCGCTCCCTCCTGCACCCCACGCTCACCGACGAGCCGCTCGACCTCATCGCATCTTGCCGAGCCATCATGCGCCCCAGTGCGGTGGTCAACATCATCCACGTCGTCAATCGCTTGTTGGTCCTGCGCTCAGTGCATGAGTCCTTGAACTGGCGGTGGTGGAGCAACCATACTACCACAGCGCATACACAGGGTGTAGAGAACAACTCCAGAAGGTGAGCCCCAGATCTCCGCTGCCGTCTTCTCGCCTGAAAAAAGATGGGCATCTCTATCGCCACCAACCACTAGCAGGCGGCGGACGCTGCTCGCAGTAGGTAACGGCGTGCATCAGGGTAATATATTGCAAATAGTTTAGGGTTTCAGTTTCATTCACGAGTTTATTACATGATTAATGTATTTTCTCGTTGGATTCTGAGCTCCCAGCCTGATGATTAGCGTTGTTTGCACAAAGAACCGAGATCTGTCGTCGAAGACCACCTAACTGTTTCTCATGGCAGACTTGCTTGCTTGCTCTAGCTTGGTTCATTGACAATTTACCACTTCCTCAGTTCCTCTGTTCTATCATTTATGGTGTAGTTTTCCTCTGTGATAAGAAACTTGTAACCACACATACACGCACATGCATGCCACTCATTGTTTGGTTCATTTAGTTATCATTTACTTTTGGCATAACAGGCACAATAAGCCACTTCAGGCTTCAGTCTGTTCTGTGATCAGCAGAACATTATGGGCTCTAAAGCAGGAGTACTTTTGAGGTATTTTGATGCCAAAAATTTTAGACATACCATCATTGAAGTTGCTCTGATTTGTACAACATTTACAAGATTTACAGAGCTTCAACTAAGTCAACTTGTTGAGTCGCTTGTTACATATCTTTTGCATATGGGAAAAAATAATAGATAAGGTCCTTGGAGTTGGCAAACAATTGTTTGATATACCCTTTTCATATGCACTTGTTTTTTGGTTACCAATCTGCTAGCTAATAACAAGTTTTCACTCATCTCTACCATTTTTCGGAATGGCGACGTCTCTTTGCTATATGTCAATCAAAGAGGTAGTGTGAGACACATATTGGTAACTGACCAAATGACTTCAGATATTTGGGGTCTCATCGATGTTCAAACAGAGAATGCACAAAGTAGTCAGAAATGGTAATTATATTGTCATTGTTGTTGATTTTCCTTTTAGGAAGGTGAAGCTCTCCGATGTGGTAGGGGGTTAGTACCCCTTTCCTCTCCTCTAGCATGCTTAAGGAGGTATTGTTGGGCTTTTTTATACTGATACTCAGTTGTATATATGTTTCTCAGGAATGGAAAATGTGCATATATGCTTCTGATTGCAGTGAGATTAGCCTCGTCCAAGTTATGGGATCTGGTATGTTAAAGGATTCCGCCTGGTTATATTGATTTTATTATTAGATAATTAATTTCCCTCATAGACACACCTGTGTTTTACTTAAGCATGTTTTGATTTTGTTTCCTGTTTTAGCCATGAACTAGACAAGATTATAAGTTTACAGAGGCCTTACATCAAGAGAGTACAAGATCGCCATAAGGAAGTAAAGTCTTTGAGGAAAGTGACCTTATGAGAAGCTTGAGAAAATCAACTTGTGTGTGAGAAGTTTTGTCTACTTGTGCTAATTAGTCATATGATATTTTTAGTCATGAACTAGACAAGATCAGAAGTTTAAAGAGGTTTTACATCGAGTACACGAATGCCATAAGGAAGTACAAGTCTTTGAGGAAAGTGACCTTATGAAAAGTTTGAGCAAATCAACTTGTGTGCGAGAAGTTTTGTCTACTTGTGCTGATCAGTCATACCTTGGAATATTGCTGAACTGTTGCCTTTGTTGCTCACTAGCTTCAATACTTCATACACCATCAAATGAGTCATGTGCAAAATTCTTCGAAGCATCAGTTCTTGCTCTAGAAGAACTTCATCAGGTGATTACTCTTTTGCTTTCCTTTATTGAATAATTAGCACATGTGCGTTCAAAAAAATTGCTACATGAATGAAATGATATATTCTTGAATTATTTTATTGAGTTTTTTGTTTTTTATCACAACACCACCCTGGCGACGAAAGAGGCGGGGGCGAATCAGCAACGACGGCTGACATGACGCTGCCCATCCAGTTGCTCACCGCCTAGGTTGATCGCCATGCTTGAGTTCTTGAAATGTTCTGCCTTAGGTGTGAATTACCATAATTGAAGTCTAGGGATTATTCTTGTTGCCTTTGTGATTTTTCTGATCATGAAATGGACCAGAGTTCCAATCTCTGTTGGTTTAGATGAAGTGGCAAGTTTTTGTTGTGTGTGTGTGTGTCTCTGATAAAAGGCACCCATATTTATGTCTGTGACATTAATCCAAATATGCTAAATGTTGGGAAAAAGCATGCTGCAGAAAGAGGTCCCGAGCATGAACTTTTCTAATAGATTTTGTTGCCTCTGTCTCAAGTGTGGGTTATGTTGTTCAACAGTTGGTTTTTATTTCCAGGTTATAGCGAAGAACATTGTCTTAGCTGGATACATGTAACATCCCAAAAATTCCAACCCGAGGTTTGGAACCCTATCTCCTGACCCCCCCTTTTATCTCTCCCTAATTTCTCCCTCATAGGACATCTCATCATATGCATACACCTTGATTGTTAGAAGCACCTCACATAGATGATTATTTTTTTAGCACCTAAGATTATTAGCTAATTATTTGTTCAAAAGAAAAAGGGGATAAAAGAAATAGAAATAGAAAATAGAAAGGAAATAGAAAATAGAAAAGAAAAAGGGGAAACCCTTCTCCCCCCCGGTTGGGTCGTTTCCGGCCCAGCTCCCTCCCGCCCCCCTTCCCCCGGCCCACGCGACCTAGCTCCCTCCCGCGCGCCACGTCGCTCTCCCCCGCTGACTGGTCGGCCCCACCCATCAGTCCTCACCCCCCTCGCTCTCTCGTGATCTCTCTCTGGCGAGCGAGCCCCGCCCGTCAGCGCCTTCCTCGCGTCTGTGATCGAGGCTAGCGACGCGATCGCCGCCGGCCACTGCCCGCCCCATCGCCTCGCCATTATCGTGTTCACTAGCTCGGTTTGGCGCCTTGCGTCTGCCCGAGCCATCCCGTCGCCCCGTCTGCCCGAGCCATCCCGTCGTCACCACTGTGCACCACCATCTCCGCCGTGGCGAGCTCGCCGGGGCACGCCACCTCACGCCCCCTTCTCCGCCTCGGGCGCCTATAAAAGGGCCGCCCCGAGCTCCCCAATTCCCACCCCAGCCTCGGCCATCTTCTCCCCCTTCCCCTGAGCTCAATTGAGCCAGCGCCGCCACCATCTCCATCTCCGGTGAGCCTCCCCTTCCCCTCTATGTTGGGTTCTAGTTAAATTAGTTTAGCCCTTGAGCTCCGCCACTTCATCCCGAGCACGGCACACCATTTTCCCCTCGCCTATTGCACCGTTGGCCTCGCCGGCGACCTCACCGTCACGAGCGCCCGCCACTGCACCGTGGACCGGCCACCCCAGGCACCCTCCGGCCAAATTGGCCCCTCCACCATAATCCCCTACCCCCGCTCGTGCCTTGCCACCACTCCCCCGTCGCGGAACCGGAGCCCCGGCGGAGAACAGCCACGGGGCTTCACCGCCGGTCGAGCCCCGGCCGGTTCGCCCCCCCCCCCCCCCCCCCCCCGTCATCGCTCCACGCTGTTACCCCCCTCCTCTCGCTGACGCGTGGGCCCACGCCCACGGCGTCCGCCGCGCCGTCGCCGCTCCTCCGCAGGCCGGCTAGGCGCCTGCCCCACGCGCGCACGCCCGCGCTCGGCTGGGCCGAAATTCCCCCCGGCCCACCTAGCTAAGAATTCCTTTTTCTTTTTCCTTTTCCCATTTTCATATATATATTTATATGCTGATATTTTATGCACCAAAAATAGTTTAAATAAATTATAGGGCACAAAAATAATAATGTATAATAATTGGCACACCCCACCAAGTCACCATGATTGATGTATTGTTCCTTATCTGTGTTTGTTAGCGGAAGAGGGACCCGATCCTCTGGAATTTATAACTCTGGAAGAAGGGCAGGAACCCGACCCCTCCGAGCTAAATCTTTTGTGCCAGGAAAGCTTCGACGAAGGCAAGTCCATCCTTCCCTTGATGCATAATTTACCTATTCTTTCTACCACTACCTAAGCCGGGATTAAGGGATGGAATATTTGCATTGTGAGCAGAGAGATAGCCCGCATTAACAAACATCTTTTGAGTACAAAATGTGGGATGGGAAAAGGGCAGTGGTTTTGACTAAGCGATGTTTTCAGAAAGTGTGCGATGAAGGGTATTCACCCTCATCACCTTGTGAGTGGGATGATCAGGGACTCCCTGGTTTAGGGGAGGGCCTAAGGTGATGGCTCAACTGGTTTAGGTGTGAGCAGAAGAATTGTCCCCTCATGTAAGGACCGGTTTGTCATCCTTCACTACCTGTACTCATGATAAGTACAACCACTCGAGACTGTATGGGCAGTCACTCAATCTGAACTCGTACGGTCCAACCCCAGGGTTATGAAGGCTAGGGAGCACCGGGAGGATAAGGATGGGGAATGTTTTGTCCGGTTTGGGCATGGCGGTGGCCTGACTCCTTCCGGTATAACCGTTAAGGTTAAGATGTGCGAGAAAAGAAAGAGATTTAGATTCGAATCTCATTGGCCATGAGATCGCAGAGCCGGACTAGTGGGTAAAGTGTACCCCTCTGCGCAGAGTTCAAACCTATTCGAATAGTCCGTGTCCACTGGTATGGACGAGTCTAGTGTGGTATGACAATTAGTGTTTTACAAAACTCCGTGAATAGGGAAATGTGTGTGTGAGTGTGTTTTAGGAAATGAAAATGATGCCACGGGAGCAGGAAGCTCAGTGGTGGTTGAGTAATGTGTTATTTCTATTGGGAGAAACCCTAAAAGTACTGCCTTTCTCCGAGAAAAAGAAGAGTGACTTCAACTCCACCATATAAAGCATGTATGATATAGGTCCCTTTCTCCTTACGGGAGAGGGATGGGCTTGCAGAATACCTAGTATATTCACCTAGATTTATTTATGTTTTTCAGCAGCTGAAGACTTCTTTTCTGCTATGCTTGATTGAGGGGGCCATGTCTGCACCCAGTTCTGCCTGTGGCTTGGGCTAGTTTATCTTCTACTGCGCTTTGTATTTCTGGCTCTCTAGAGCCTGTACTCTGGTATTGTAATAACTTTTATTCGAACTCTGTACTATTTGAAGTAAGGAATGTGGTTACTAGCCTCTTGGGACTAGTAATTGTATCACATTTGAGTCCCATAGGATCGGGACGCTTCAGGTGGTATCAGAGCCATAGGATTGGCCGTAGATCGCAGCCACGACCTTAAAAGTTTGCCTTAACAAGAAAACACCTCTTACCACAAAAAAATCTCCTCTCCTTTCCCCCGATATTAACAGACCCTTCTTTTCTTCTACCAGATGGAAGACTCTTGGGCCATTAGGACATCCTACTGCTCAGAGGAGGAAGGATTCCCTCATCTTTTGCGGAGTTACGCGCTTCGCATGGGGATCCGCAAGAAGCCGGAATATGTCTGGATGGAATACCGCGAAAACGGAATTGAGAAGTGCTCTATGGCAGTCTACCTGGGAGATAGCCGAAGCTACCCAAACCACCCTCCTTTCCAAGTCACCTTCACTGGACACCACTTCCCAGACACTTGCCAAAATGTTGCCCGAAAAGCCCTCCGACAATTATGTCAAAACTACAGCAAGGAGGTTTTTGAAACCCCCCTTCGTTACTTCCTACCTAGCAACAAAAATACCCCCACCTGGAGGAAAAGACTTCAGGCCCTATCAGGAAGAGATCCTACCGAAGATGACCCCACCATCGTCTACATGGCCGAATATATCCACACTCTCGATAACCACTATGATGACCTTTCCTCCCACCGCACCCACCTAAACTCCCAGGTGGAAAGCTTAGAGCAGCAGGTCAAGGAACTTAAAAAAGAGAAGGCATCCCTCCAAGAGTGTCTCGATATGGCAGAAGGCGAAGAGGCCAACACTCGTGAAGCTTAACGAACCCTGAAGATGGATTACGATAAGAAGCTGAAGAAGCTCGCCCCCACGAAGAAAATCCAAAAGAAGACCAAGAGCCAAGGATGCCAGACTGAGCGGAAGAAGAAAGCCCCTCCAGCTCCACCTCTCCCCAGGATAGAGAATTTGTTCGACGTCGAGGATATGTCCCTAGCTAGCCTTGATGACCTTCTCAAGGAATTTGGGGACACCTTAGAAAAGGAGTTCGGAAGTACCTTAGAAAGCGCTCGCGTGTAGTGCGACTTGTGGTAACTGTATGCTTGTAATGAACTGGTGTAATGAATAAAATAACTTGGTTGAAAAAGAAATTTGGCATATGCATAGTAGTAACTCTCTCTCCCTGGCAGATGGCTTCGGATAAAACCACGCCTACCGCCTCCGGGATTGGAGCAGGGTTTCCCCTAGGAGCTGAAGGAGAAGCCGATGGAGAAGTGAGTGAGACCCACCTCCCCACACCTCCGGAGCTGCCCTTAGATTTAGCCCAAGTTCTAGCCAACCAAACCCGACTCATTGAGGTCCTCACTAGAAGTCTAGAGACTCAACGCCCGAATGGTGGAAGACCACAAGACAGGATGGGAGATTTCCTGAGGCTCAAGCCTCCCACATTTGCTGGATCCAGCAATCCCCTCGATGCTGATGACTGGCTACGCACGATTAAAAGGAAGTTAGAAGCCATCGGATGCCCAGAGAATCAGCGTGTTCAATTGGCTGCTCATCAACTTTCCAGGATGGCCTTAGCTTGGTGGGATACCTTCAACACTGTCGTCAGAGATGCTACCTGGACAGAGTTTGAAACTGCTTTCCGAGAGCACCATGTGCCCCAAGGGATCGTTCAGCTCAAGGAAGATGAATTTCGGGAACTAACTCAGGGAGGAAGATCTGTCAGCGAGTACGTGCACAAATTCACAGAATTAGCCTGCTACGCGCCTGATGATGTCAGCACAGAAGCCAAGAAGATGGCCCGCTTCTTGAAAGGGCTCAGACCAAAACTCAAGACCATCCTAGCCAGCCAAGATTTCCTCAGCTTCTCGCACCTCTCAAACAAATCCATACAAGTGGAAAGGGCAAGGGAAGAAGAAAAAGGTCACCTCAAGAGGAAATTCCAAGTCCTCCGGGCTCAGCAGCAAGACCGGCACCAGAGAACTCGATCTTTTGGGTTTCCACCCAAGGGACCAAGCTTCAATAGACCAGCTGGACCCACTCCGTCACGTTTCAGTCAGCAGAGTCAGAGCTCCTTTCAGGCCCCCTCAGTTGCAAGCAACCAACCACCAGCAAATGCTTGTTGGCAATGTGGAGACCCCAGTCACTTCAAGAACAACTGCCCCCAGTTGAGAGCATCAGGACCTGCTTACTCCAACTCGGTGAATGGCCCCAAGAATACCTCAGCACCTGCCCCCAAGGCACCCTCCTCCATCAGCTAGCAGAACAAGACCTAGTATCAAGGAAGGGCACGAGTAAACCACATCGATGCTCAGGAGGCTCAGCAAGCTCCGGGAGTAGTGCTCGGTGAGTTCCTCGTTGAATTTACTCCCGCTACAGTACTTTTTGATTCAGGAGCATCCCATTCTTTTATAGCCACTAGTTTTGTGGAAAAGCATGGCATTCCCTCTACCCACCTAGAAATCCCCTTGGTCAACCAAACCCCAGGGTCAGACCTTCTATGCCAGCTCAAATGCTCCCAGGTCAGAATTCTTTTAAGTGGGGTATTGTTCTTAGCAGACTTAACCGTCTTGCCATCCCAAGGAATTGATGTGATCTTAGGGATGGATTGGCTAACCAGGCACAAAGGCATCATAAGTTGCGCAAACAAGACAGTCCTTCTCACGGACCACCAAGAAAAGTCAGTCTCTTATCAGGCTCAGCCACCCACCAATGATCCAATGGTGTTTAATCTAGCAACAGAAAGCATGTCAGTGATAGAAGAATTCATGGATGTATTTCCAGAAGAATTGCCAGGAATGTCGCTAGAAAGAGAAGTGGAATTCTACATAGACCTGATCCCTGGTACGGCACCCATCGCAAGGAGACCATACCGCATGGCTCCTACCAAGTTAGCAGAATTAAAACTCCAGATCGCAGAGCTTCAACAAAAAGGGTTCATTCGTCCCAGCTCATCCCCTTGGGGAGCATCAGTCCTTTTTGTCACTAAAAAGGATGGAAGTATGAGGATGTGTATTGATTATCGATCTTTAAATGAAGTTACAATAAAAAACAAGTATCCACTCCCTCGAATCGACGACCTCTTCAACCATCTTCAAGGGGCCAAATATTTCTCCAAGATAGACCTGAGGTCTGGTTATCACCAACTGAGAATCAAGGAAGCAGATATTCAGAAGACTGCATTTGTCACCCGGTACAGACAATATGAGTTCACAGTAATGCCTTTTGGACTAAGGAACGCACCCGCCTTTTTCATGAACCTCATGAATAAGGTATTTATGGAAGAGCTGGATAAGTTTGTCATAGTCTTCATTGACGACATCCTTATCTACTCCAAGAATCGCGAAGACCATGAGTGTCACCTCCGGATCGTCCTCGGAAGACTCAGGGCACATCAACTCTATGCTAAGCTCAGCAAATGTGAATTCTGGTTAGAAAAGATAGCCTTCCTTGGGCATATCTTGATAGCAGAAGGAATAGAAGTGGACCTGTCCAAGGTGGAAGCAGTATCAAAATGGAAGCAGCCATCCAACGTCAGTGAAGTTCAAAGCTTTCTCGGAATGGCAGGATATTACCGCCGCTTTATCAAGGGATTCTCCAGCATAGCAAGACCTATGACCGAGCTCCTCAAGAAATACAATAAGTTTGTGTGGACCCCGAAGTGTGAGGAAAGTTTCTAGATCATAAAAGAAAAGCTCACGACCGCGCCCGTTTTGACACTACCGGATATACATAGGGATGGCAGCGGGTCGGGTTGTGTTCGGGTATGATAATACCTGATCTGATATCATACCCGGCCCTTATACAAATATCCATACCCACCAAGTCAATCGGGTAAAAAAATGGACCCGTACCCGTACCCATCGGATATTCGTCAGGTATCGGGTATCCGGTGGATATGCTACTGTAAAATAAATCTGAGGGGCGACGGGACGAACGGCAAGTGGGGGCTGACGGACGGCGCAACTCGGGGGACGGGCAGGCGCAGTTCGGGGATAGCGCAGGCGCGCAGCTCGGGCCTCGGGGACGGCGCAGGCGCAGCTCGGGCCTCGGGGACAGCGGACGGTGCAGCTCGGGAACGGGGACGGCGCAGCTCGGGCCTCGGGGACGTCGGACGGTGCAGGCGCACAGGGCGCAGGGCGCAGCTCGGGGACGGGGACGCCGCAGGCGCGCAGCTTGGGGGCTTAGCAGCGCAGCTCGGGGCAGGCCACAGGCGGGACCGCGGGAGCGGCCGAGCGGGGCAGCGGGCTGGGCGCCTGCGCGGCTAGTGGATGGGTGGGGCGCTGGCGGCCTGGTGGCTGGGAACTGTGATTTGGAAATTAGGGTGGCGGCTGCCAAGTGCCGGCTGGGCGCAGGGTGCTGGCGGGTGGGCGACCGGGAACTTAGGGTTAGCCACTTAGCCGGTTCACTGCTTTGGGCTTTTTTTCTTTGCTTCATGGGCCAAAAACACAACATGTAAAATTGTGAATTAATCTTTCGGGTATCCATGGATATCCATGGGTAAAATATACTATTCGTACCCTACCCGACGTATTTCGGGTACCCGACCCGATAGGATCCACGGGTGAGTTTTCCAACCCATATCCATGTCCACCGGGTACGAAACCCGCGGGTATCCATACCCACGGATCCAATTGCCATCCCTAGATATACACCAGGATTTCGTCGTCTTTTGTGATGCTTCAAGGCAAGGCTTAGGGTGTGTCCTGATGCAAAATGAGAAAGTTATTGCTTATGCATCGCGCTTACTCAAGCCACATGAACAGAATTATCCCACCCACGATTTGGAATTGGCAGCCATAGTGCATGCCCTGAAAATATGGAGGAACTACCTAATTGGGAACAAATGCCACATCTTCACCGATCACAAGAGTCTGAAGTATATCTTCACTCAGCCAGATCTCAACCTCCGTTAGAGAAGATGGTTGGAACTGATCAAAGATTATGACCTTGAGATCCATTATCACCCTAGAAAGGCCAACATGGTAGCAAACGCCCTCAGCCGAAAACCTTTTGGGATGAAGGGGATCAACTTTTTAGAAGACTGGAAGAAGGAATCAGCTCGGCTGAATGCATGTCTGGGAAACAACGGCAGCCTAGAAGTCAAACCAATGTTAGAAGACCTCATATGCAAAGCTCAACGCCTGGACGCAGAAACAGCAAGACTTATGGCAAAATATCACAAAGAACAACTTCTAGACCTCAGGACAGATGAACAAGAAGTCCTTTGGTTCAAGAACCGTCTGTGTGTACCAAAAGGAGAGGCACGGGAAGTCCCGCTCGATGAAGCTCACAACTCAGCCTACTCCATCCACCCAGGAACCACCAAGATGTACCTAGACCTCAAAACCAGATATTGGTGGAGAGGGATGAAGAAAGAGATAACACAGTATGTGGCCCGGTGTGACACTTGCCAACGAATAAAAGCCGAGCACCAGAAACCTGCAGGCCTGTTGCAACCCCTCCCAGTGCCTGAATGGAAGTGGGAGGAAATAGGCATGGATTTTGTAACCGGAATACCCCGGACGCAAAAAGGGAATGACTCTATCTGGGTAATAATAGACCGCCTCACCAAGGTAGCCCACTTCATCCCAGTGAAAACTACCTTTGGAGGAGCCACCCTTGCCCAGATTTATCTTAAAGAGATAGTCAGACTCCATGGCATTCCAAGGAAGATAGTGTCGGACAGGGGAACCCAGTTCACCTTCAAATTTTGGATGAGCCTTCAGCAAGCTATGGGCACCAAGTTAGACTTCAACACCGCCTATCACCCCCAGACAGATGGTCAGACAGAAAGGGTCAACAAGGTCCTCGAAGATTTATTAAGAGCCTGTGTGTTAACATTCGACCGAAACTGGGAGTCTAGTTTGCCTTATGCAGAGTTCTCGTATAACAATAGCCATCAGGCCAGTATCAAGATGTCATCGTTCGAAGCATTGTATGGACGAAAGTGCCAGACCCCTCTCATGTGGTCCAACATAGGGGAAAAGACACTGGAAGGACCTGCCTTTATTAAAGAGGCTGAAGAGAAAGTTGCCCTGATCCGCAAAAGATTACTTGAAGCTTAGAGTCGGCAGAAAAGTTATGCGGACAACAAGCGGAGAGAACTCAGATTTGAAGAAGGAGACTTCGTCTACCTCAAGGTCTCCCCGATGCGTGGTGTCAAAAGGTTCCAAGTGAAATGAAAGCTAGCACCACAATTCGTCGGCCCCTATCACATCATTGGCAGAGTGGGACCCGCAGCATACCGTCTTGAATTACCAGAATCCATGTCTGATATCCACAGTGTGTTTCATGTGTCCCAGCTCCACAAATGCCTACAAGTATCAGAAAGTCACATCGAAGAAGAGACAATCCAGATTCAGAAAGATCTTCAGTACCGAGAAAGCCAATAAAGATTCTTGACTCAGCAGTCCGGAAGACTCGCAACTCAGAAGTGAAACTCTGTAAAGTTCAGTGGAGCAGAGAAGGAGAAGAGGAAGCAACTTGGGAAAGTGAGGACTCTTTGAGGAGGGAATACCCTTACCTTTTCTCGAGCCCTGTCTAAATCTCGAGGGCGAGATTCCTTTAAGGGCTTGTTCGGTTATTTCCAATCCATATGGATTGGAGGGGATTGATACGGATTGAAGGGGATTTTGACTTACTAGGGACTAAAACCCCCTCAATCCCCCTCAATCCATATGGATTGGGGTAGAACCGAACAAGCCCTAAGTGGGGTAGGTTTGTAACATCCCAAAAATTCCAACCCGAGGTTTGGAACCCTAATCTCCTGACCCCCCCCTTTATCTCTCCCTAATTTCTCCCTCATAGGACATCTCATCATATGCATACACCTTGATTGTTAGAAGCACCTCACATAGATGATTATTTTTTAGCACCTAAGATTATTAGCTAATTATTTGTTCAAAAGAAAAAGGGGATAAAAGAAATAGAAATAGAAAATAGAAAGGAAATAGAAAATAGAAAAGAAAAAGGAAAAAACCTTCTCCCCCCCATTGGGTCGTTTCCGGTCTAGCTCCCTCCCGTGCCCCCCTTCCCCCGGCCCACGCGGCCCAGCTCCCTCCCGCGCGTAGCGCCGCTCTCCCCCGCTGACTGGTTGGCCCCACCCATCAGCCCGCACCCCCCTCGCTCTCTCGCGATCTCTCTCTGGCGAGCGGGCCCTGCCCGTCAGCGCCTTCCTCGCGTCCGTGATCGGGGCTAGCGACGCGATGCCCGCCGGCCACTGCCCGCCCCGTCGCCTCGCCATTATCGCGTTCACCAGCTCGGTTTGGCGCCTTGCGTCTGCCCGAGCCATCCCGTCGCCCCGTCTGCCCGAGACATCCCGTCGTCACCATTGTGCACCACCATCTCCGCCGTGGCGAGCTCGCCGGGGCACGCCACCTCAGGCCCCCTTCTATGCCCCGGGCGCCTATAAAAGGGTCGCCCCGAGCTCCCTAATTCCCCACCCCAGCCTCGCCATCTTCTCCCCCTTCCCCGAGCTCAATTAAGCCAGCGCCACCACCATCTCCATCTCCGGTGAGCCTCCCCTTCCCATCTACGTTGGGTTCTAGTTAAATTAGTTTAGCCCTTGAGCTCCGCCACTTCACCCCAAGCACGGCACACCGTTTTCCCCTCGCCTATTGCACCGTTGGCCTCGCCGGTGACCTCACCGCCGTGAGCGCCCGCCACCTCGCCGTGGACCGGCCACCCCAGGCACCCTCCCACCAAATTGGCCCCTCCACCATAATCCCCTACTTCCGCCCGTGCCTCGCCACCACTCCCCCATCGCGGAACCGGAGCCCCGGCGGAGAACCGTCGCGGGGCTTCACCGTCGGTCGAGCCCCGGCCGGTTCGCCCCCCCCCCCATCACCGCTCCACACCGTTACCCCCCTCCTCTCGCTGACGCGTGGGCCCGCGCCCACGGCGTCCGCCGCGCTGTCGCCGCTCCTCCGCGAGCCGGCTGGGCCGGCTGCCCCGCGCGCGCGCACGCCTGCGCTCGGCTAGGCTGAAATTCCCTCCCGGCCCAGCTAGCTGAGAATTCCTTTTTCTTTTTCCTTTTCCCATTTCTTTTCCCCATTTTCATATATATATTTATATGCTGATATTTTATGCACCAAAAATAGTTTAAATAAATTATAGGGCACAAAAATAATAATGTATAATAATTGGCACACCCCACCAAGTCACCATGATTGATGTTGTTGGGGACTTGTTCTCAAATGCTAGGAATCAAGAATAAGGCAACACAAAGATGTTATCCGCTGAAGCATTATCTCCTCCAGGGTTTAATGAACTTCGGACGAAGGTCACAAACATAACATTACGAAGGTAATAGAAATAATATAAAACGATGTGAAATGTAGAATATTAAAGATAAATATGTTGGAGATAAATGATACCATTCACATATTTATTATCTGAATCTAAAATGTTTGAATACAATATTTAAGGTATGCTAATACCTTCGCCTTGACAAGCAATAATTCCCGAGTGATGCTCTTGCAATTACAGGAATGCGTGAACAGTAAAGGAATATTGTTCACTATTTATAGGCACAGGACACAGCCTGTGAGGAATTACAATCATGCCCTTCATAAAAGTTTACAACAATGACTCATACCCCTATAGGCTAAAAGGTCATTCTATCTTTAAGTCGGTTCGACCCTTCATCTTCGGATATATTATAACCCGAAGCTTCATGAATGATACCTTCGTCGTCACATACGAGCAGCTTCAGCCGCAGCTGTTTCTTTCTGCAGGACCTTCGGCGACGAAGCATAGTCCCAACAGTAGCCCCTTCGCGGTGCTAGATCGTTTTTCGTAACGAGCTTGATCCGTGAAAAAAGTCTCCTAGGCTTCAGGAAGCCGAAGGTCCGAAAAACACCTTCCCTGAGCTCGTTGTCGAGAAACGATACAGTTTTCGAGCGCGTAGCGATTCCACCATGCGGGTTCACTATTCTGGTTTTTGCGGCCCACTGTTCAGCGGGTTCGAGCAACTGTTTGCTTGGTGTAAAAATCCTGACGATTCACCTTCTTTCCTGCAACACTATATAAACAGACGGGTAGGTGTGAAGTTACCACAGCATTCATTGCTATTGCACTGTTTTGCTGCCGAAATTTTTAACCATAGTCGAAGCTTGATTTTCGCATTCGAACGAAGCTCTAGTCTAGCGTCTGCTTCGTCAGAAGAAGGGCTTCGGGAAAAAAGGTTATTAATTTCTGAGCAATTTCCAAGATATTCAAAATCAAATGGCCAGAGTGCGCTCTACTGCTAGGGCTGAGCGCGAAGGAGACGAAGCCGAAGCTGCGGAAACTGTCCCTATTTCGGAAGCAACGAGGTGAAGTGGGTTGGTGACATCAGAGAACACCCCTGCTGCTGAAGCAGAACAAGCAGATATTGAAGAGACTGATTCTGAAGATGACCACAACATCGCAATACCAAGCAAGCCTAGCCACCTGGACTTCGGAAAGTCGACTATCTCCAAGGCTGATTTCCCGAAGATGGTAAAATCGAGCTACTTCAGCGAAGATGAGAAGAAGGTGGTTCGCTTCGGTGGAGAAGAAACTATCTCGAAGCCACAGAAAGATGAAATAGTGATTTTCAAGAGTTTCCTCAAAGCTGGTTTGAGATTTTCTTTGAATAGAATGATTGCCGATGTGCTAAAGAAGTTTGGTATCTATTTTCATCAATTAACTCCTAATGCTATTGTGAGACTTAGTGTTTATATTTGGGCTCTCCGAAGCCAGGGGGTGGAGCCATTTGCCGAAGGTTTCTGTCGGGTACACGAGCTACATTATCAAACTAAGGCTAGAAAAGATGGGTTACATGAAAATTTTGGTTGTTATAATTTCGCCTATCGGAAGACTACAAAATTTCCTGTGATCAGCTACCGAAGCAAGTGGCCGGCAGGCTGGAAATCAGAATGGTTCTACATCAAAGTTGACGATGACAAAGAGAAGCTAGTACAGAGCCCGCTTGAACTGATCTTCAGAGAGACCAGACCCCACTGCAATATGTCACCAGAAGGTCCAACTCAAATTGCGTTGGCTGAATTCAGGACTATTGCTGAGCACATTGGCACTAGAGATCTTGTGCAGGAATTTCTGTCGTTCAAAATATTTCCAACTATGAAAGAATGGGTTATGCCGAAGCTCGAAAAAGAGAAGAAAGAAGGGGAACTTGTCCGCCTGCCCTACCACTACAAGTTCAAGAAATATTTTAAAGAACCCTGCCAAGAATGGTTCGAAACAATTGAAGTAATGAGTACTGAAATTCTTGGGAATTATTCTAAAAAAGAAGACCAATTGATGACGGCAGCCTTCGGCACCCGGCCGAAACGAAGGCTAAACAGAGTGCTTGATGCTATAGGCTTTGAATACCCTGACTACGAGCGATTAGACAAGGGTGCCGAAGGGCAGAAAAGAAAACGAGTGGCTAGCACTTTAATTAAAGACGACAAAGATCAATAAAAAAAGAAGAAAGAAAAGCTTGAACCGAAAGTAGTTGTTTCAAGAAAGAGGAAAGCTGCATCTCCGAAGCCTGCGTCTCCAGAACCAGAGATATTGGTCCGAGATGAGGAAACGTCTGTGACACCTTCTGCTGCCGAAGTAGAAGAAATTTTGAAGGTAATGACTGAATCTTTACCTGTCAAGCTAAGTCCGCTGGCACCGGAACTGACAAAGTTTTTTCAGAAGGACAAAAAAACTTCGGCAGCAGAAAGTCCTGCGAAGCCGAAAAAACGGAGAATCATTCAAGTGACAGATGTGATCCATCAGACACCACCACCGGCGACGGTGTCAAAAATTGCCCTTGCCGAGACTGCTGAAGCCGAAGACACCGCAGCCAAAGCTACCGGAGTGGAGACCACTGAAGCTGAAACCGGCGAAGCCGAAGCTACCGGGGCCGAAGCCGAAGCTACTGGGGCCAAAGCCGAAGCTACCGGGGCTACCGAAGAGTCGAACCTGGAAACCACACTTGAGGTTATTGACAATATACTCCTGAAAATGGCTGAAGAAGAAGCTGTTATGGCTGCAGTGAATACGGCAACTGAAAAGGGGAAAAACAGATTGATGAAATTTTGGAAGAAGGAGATTTTAACTTTCAAGATTTGCTTGGACAGGAGTTAACAGACGCCGAAAAAGAAGAGTTGAAAAAATATGCCATATCTTGCGGATATAAATCAGGGGCTATGCTATTTGGTGGGGTCAACGAAGGGAAGCTAAGATGCCTTCGGAACCGCACCGAGGCCAAAATTGTTAGAACCCTCTCCAAAAGCGTTGGCTTGCCGAAGATAGAAGCAGATCTCTGTAGGTACCAGCGACATCATGTCGCTGGCAGCCTGCTCTACACTTATTTTAAGGTAAAAATATTATTATTTTATTATTGTTATTTTTTATGTCTTCTTCTGACGAAGGTTGTTTTGGCAGAGTATGTTATTAAGTAAAGTGCTGAAAATGCAACAAGATCTTGAAGAGGAGAAGAACAAAGCTATCATCAAAGATTTGGAAGAAAAAGTTGAAAACTACGAAGCTGTTCTGAAGATGAAAGACTTCGCCATTCAAGATCTTGAAATTATGGCTAAAGAACACGAAGGTGCTTTAGAGAAGAAAGACTTTATTATTCAGTCTATGGAAGGCTCCTTGGCCGAAGTCCAAACCGAAAATGACAGTTTAAAGAATGAACTACTCAAAAAGTTGGAAAAATATGAGCAAGAAAAAGAGAAGCTTGAAGCAAGTCTCAAGGCTGAGGTCGAGAGAAATTCAAATTTGCAAGAATCATTGAAAGATCTCCAAGAGAGATGTCTAAATTTCGGCAGCCGATGCGTGCAACGGCTGAAGGACGTATTTCACTCTATCGGAGCCAGCTCTGAAATGTTTTCACCTTCAGCCGAAAACCTGCCCAGCACCTTGGAACATATTGAAGGCGAGGTTGATGCTCTTGACAAAGTTATTGGGGGGCATGCTGATTTCTGCGCCCTGGTAGCTTCTCGAGGCACAGCTGCCGCTTTTCTGAAGGCCGGTTGCACTCATGGGAAGATTGTGAATAGACCAAACTTTAGATTGTCAGCAGCAGACCTGATTGATATCCCAAGCCTAGCCCGAAGCATCGGGAATAGATTTATGACCCAGATTTGGGTAAATGGCGGGCGAAGGATGGCTGGTGACGAAGCTCGAAGTCACCTTAAGCCGGTAAAAAACTTATATTTGCTACTTTTACCTTCTCCTTGAAATTTGCACTTTTCTTGTTCTGCTCCTTAATATGTGCATGACGACGAAGCTGAAGTATAACGAAGCTGAAGCTTGATAGTTGCTAGAATAGACTTTCCTATAAAAAATTCTGAAGGGACCTTTGTAATATCATTATGGAAAAAACTTATGTAAATTTGTACATACCTTGTAATATATTCTGTCTCCTTTATCCGTGTGCATTCTTCTTTGCTGTGGACGAAACTTCTCCTTTTGAGCCGAAGGCGAAAAACACCTTCCCTTCTTTTCGTACACAACGAAGCATGAAAACTTCCTCTTTTCTACAAAATTTTTCCTGATTGCCGAAGCATCTGTCTTTTATGTGTGGTATGATGATGATTCTATATGTCTAAATGAATGTTTATGAATGCAAATGACATGATGTAATGTATCATGCAAATGAATAGCGGAACACATATTCAAACACCATAATTATAGCCTTTCATCCCCTTGGGAATGATTCAAATCTTTTTGCCGTTTACTTTTCGGCTTCACCGTTTACTTTTTGGTGTATCAGCGTTGACTTTTTGCTGTAAGCCTCCCTTAGGAGCTTCTTCGCCTTTTACTTTCAGCGGAATCAGCGTTGACTTTTCGCTGTAAGCGTCCCTTAGAAGCTTCTTCGCCTTCTACTTTCGGCGGAATCAGCGTTTACTTTTCGCTGTAAGCTCTGTATTCCCTTAGGAATGACTTTTGAGCTTCTCTCTGAATTCTTTTCTTTTTCCTTTGCATTTACATTTACATTTTTGGGGGATATCATTTTTATAGAATTGAAATAAGGAAAATTACATGTTGTGGCCCCATTAAAAACCTTTCTCCCCCTTTGGAAAGGAAAAGGGTGCCACAAAAAAGAATAGAAAAAATTACATCAAACTAAACATAATATCGCCGAAGCTCATCCGCATTCCACGATCTAGGGATGTCGTTGTCGTCCATATCCTTTAATCTGTAGGAACCGGGTCTTGACGAAGATACTACCAAAAAAGGGCCTTCCCACTTCAGCTGTAGTTTGCCTACTGTGTCTGGGTTGGCCACTCTTCGAAGCACCAAATGTCCTGGCTTAATGTTTTTCAACCGAACCTTTCTATCACGCCATTTTATTGTTTCGGCTTGGTATTTATTGATGTTTTCCACAGCCTGAAGCCTGATCCCTTCTATAGCATCTTTTTCCACAGAGCAGTCAGCTTCATCTTCGCCTTTTGCCGAAGCTATTGTTCTTATTGATCCTGCTTTGGCTTCTTCCGGGGTTATTGCTTCGTCACCAAACAATAGTTTGAATGGCATAAAGCCTGTTGACCTTGACGCCGTTGTGTTATGGCTCCACACCACTTTGGTTAATTCTTCTGGCCACTTCCCCCTGGGCTGATTGAAGATTGACTTCATTATTCCTGTCATTATGATCCCATTAGCTCTTTCGACTAGTCCATTTGATTCTGGATGTCGAACTGACGCAAAATGGATCTTCGTGCCAATTTGGTCACAAAACTCTCTAAAAGCTTCAGAGTCAAACTGTGTTCCATTGTCCACAGTAATGGCCTTCGGCACTTCGAAGCGACAAACAATGTTTTGCCAGAAAAACTTTTGGACAGTGACCGAAGTTATTGTGGCTAAAGGCTTTGCCTCAATACATTTAGAAAAATATTCCACTGCCACTACAACATATCTTAAATTTCCTTGTGCTGGTGGTAGCGGACCTAACAAATCAAGGCCCCACCTTTGCAACGGCCAAGTGGGTTGTATTAACTGAGTTAGAGACGAAGGTTGTTTTTTATCTCTTGCACATTTCTGACAACCTTCGCACTTTTGCACTAGTTCTGCTGCATCTGAAGCTGCCTTTGGCTAATAAAATCCTTGGCGAAAAACTTTTCCCAACAAAGGCCTAGATCCAATATGAGATCCACACAGGCCTGCATGTATTTCCTTCATCAATTCTATGCCTTCGGCTCTGAATAAACACTTGAGCAACGGGGAACAGACCCCACGCTTGTATAACTCCCCTTCTATAATGACATATGGTCGAGCTCTTGCTTCTATCCTCCTGTTATAAGCTTCATCATATGAAAGAAAATTACCCTGAAGAAAAGAGATGATTTCAGTTCTCCAATCTTCACTATAGACAGGGGATATATTGAGGACCGCTCTTTCAAGAAGCTCGACCGAAGGTGCTTTTATTGTTTCGAAAAATACTTCCGAAGGTAAAGGCAGCCCCTGTGCTGCTAACTTGACTAATAGATCAGCATATTCATTTTCTCCACGAGGAATGTTTTTAACAGAGAATCCTTCAAAGGAAGCCTCAATCCTTCGGACTGTATCTAAATATTTTTCAAGCTTCGAATCTCTTGCTTTATAGCTCTTGTCAATATGACCAGAAATAACTTGGGAATCAGTTTTAAGAATGGCCCTTATGATTCCCATTGCCTTTAGCTTCCGAAGACCCAAGAGCAAAGCTTCATACTCAGCAATATTGTTTGTGCAACTGAAATCAAGTCTTGCCGCATAACAAGTTTTGACTTTGGAAGGTGAAACCAACACAGCAGCTGCTCCTGCTCCGAAGGTTCCCCAAGACCCATCGCAAGACACTGTCCATGCTTCGGCATCTTTATTCGTTTCTTCCTCCTGAGCCCCTGGCGTCCAGTCGGCAATGAAGTCTGCCAACGCTTGGGACTGGATCGAAGATCTATGCACATAATCAATACAAAATTCATTGAGCTCTGCAGCCCATTTTCCAATCCTTCCAGTAACTTCTCGGTTTCTCATAATATCCTTCAACGGTTGTGAAGAAGGAACAATTATATTATAAGCTTGAAAATAATGCCGAAGCTTCCTGGAGGCCATCAAAACCGCATACAGTACCTTCTCCAATTCTGTATAATTTTTCTTTTATAAGCTGAGGACTTCGGATACAAAGTATATTGGGGCATGCTTTTTGACTTGGCCTTCAAGCTTCTCCTGAACAAGTGCTGCACTTATCGCTGAGTGCGAAGCTGCCACATATAATAACAAAGGAGCCCCTGGCGTTGGTGGAGTTAATGTTGTTAGATCTATCAAATATTGCTTCAGCTCTTCGAAGGCTTTCTGCTGGACTGGTCCCCATTGAAAAACTTCGGCTGACTTCAGCACTTCGAAAAATGACAAATTTCTCTCTGCTGATCTAGATATGAATCTGTTGAGAGATGCCAGTCTTCCTGTCAATCTTTGAGCCCCCTTCTTTGTACTTGGTGGTTCCATTCGAAGGATAGCTTCGATTTTGCTTGGATTAGCCTCAATTCCTTTTGTTGAAACTAGACAACCAAGAAATTTCCCCTTCTTCACTCCGAAGACACATTTTTCTGGATTCAGCTTTAAACCAGCCTGTCTAAAATTAGGGAAGGTCTCCTGCAGATCAGCAATGTGATTATCTTGCTTCGTGCTTTTCACAATGATATCATCAACATAAGTTAGCACATTCCTACCTATCTGAGAATGGAGAACCTTCGCTGTCATTCTGCTGAAGCTTCCTCCAGCATTTTTAAGCCCTTCAGGCATCTGAAGGTAATAATATGTTCCACTAGGGGTTATGAAGCTTGTCTTCGGCTCATCCTCCTTCTTCATCCAGATTTGATGATAGCCTGAATAACAATCCAACAGACTCATGGCTCTGATGAAGATGCTGCATCAACTAAGGAATCTATCCTCGGCAATGGAAACTCATCCTTCGGACAAGCCTTATTGAGGTCAGTAAAGTCGATACACATCCTCCATTTACCATTGGCCTTCTTTACCATAACAGTGTTAGCCAGCCATTCTGGGTACTTTACCTCTCTGATAACTCCGGCACTGAGGAGTCTTTTCACTTCATTCCGAGCACCTTCAGCCTTATCATCAGACATCTTCCGAAGCCTCTGCTTCCTGGGTCTGAATGATGGATCAACATTAAGGGAGTGTTCAATAACATCCCTATTAACTCCGCAAAGATCATTAGCTGACCAAGCAAAGACATCTTTATTGTTGAACAAAAACCTTATCAAGGTTTTCTCCTGTTCTTCGGACAATTGAGATCCCAGTAGTACCTTCTGCTCTGCTACATCCTCACATAAGAGCATGGGCTTCGGCTGATCAGCCGAAGCAGCTTTTTCCCTTCTGAACTTGTACTGCTCACAAGCTTCAGCTCCATCTATGTTATGGATTGCTTTTGAATCTGTCCAATTTCCTTCGGCCCTTCTGGCAGCTTCCTGACTTCCATGAATAGCAATGGGCCCTTGGTCTGAAGGTATCTTCATGCAAAGGTAAGCTGGATGAAGAATTGCTTCGAAGGCATTGAGAGTACCACGACCAATGATGGCATTGTAAGGATACTCCATGTCAACAATGTCAAACACAATTTGCTCAGTCCTTGTGTTGTTGACAAATCCGAAGGTTACCGGCATGGTAATCTTCCCAAGTGCTACAATTTGCCGCCCTCCGAAGCCACAAAGAGGGCGCGTGGCATCATGGATCTTGTCTTCGGGCTCTTGCATTTGTCTAAAAGCCTTAGCAAATATGATATCTGCAGCACTGCCTGTATCAACCAAAACATTATGGACCAGAAATCCTTTGATCACACAAGAGATAACCATAGCATCATTGTGTGGGTAGTCCTTGAGTTGAAGATCTTCTTGAGAGAAGGTAATTGGAATGTGAGACCATCTTGACTTGATGAAGGGTCCTTGCACCCCGACATGTTGTACCCTTCTTTGTGCCTCCTTCTTCTTCTTCTTGTTAGCTAGCTTTGAGCATGAACCGCCTGTTATGGGGAGTACCAGCTTCGGAGCCGAAGCAGCTCCAGCTTGATTGTTGAACAAAGCCATTAGCTCAAAAAAAAGGTGGAAGTGAGTTGACCGGAGGTGGGCGCCAATGTTGGGGACTTGTTCTCAAATGCTAGGAATCAAGAACAAGGCAACACAAAGATGTTAAATATTAAATACCCTTCGTCCGCTGAAGCATTATCTCCTCCAGGGTTTAATGAACTTCGGACGAAGGTCACAAACATAACATTACGAAGGTAATAGAAATAATATAAAACGATGTGAAATGTAGAATATTAAAGATAAATATGTTGGAGATAAATGATACCATTCACATATTTATTATCTGAATCTAAAATGTTTGAATACAATATTTAAGGTATGCTAATACCTTCGCCTTGACAAGCAATAATTCCCGAGTGATGCTCTTGCAATTACAGGAATGCGTGAACAGTAAAGGAATATTGTTCACTATTTATAGGCACAGGACACAGCCTGTGAGGAATTACAATCATGCCCTTCATAAAAGTTTACAACAATGACTCATACCCCTATAGGCTAAAAGGTCATTCTATCTTTAAGTCGGTTCGACCCTTCATCTTCGGATATGTTATAACCCGAAGCTTCATGAATGATACCTTCGTCGTCACGTACGAGCAGCTTCAGCCACAGCTGTTTCTTTCTGCAGGACCTTCGGCGACGAAGCATGGTCCCAACAGATGTATTGTTCCTTATCTGTGTTTGTTAGCGGAAGAGGGATCCGATCCTCCGGAATTTATAACTCTGGAAGAAGGGCAGGAACCCGACCCCTCCGAGATAAATCTTTTGTGCCAGGAAATCTTCGACGAAGGCAAGTCCATCCTTCCCTTGATGCATAATTTACCTATTCTTTCTACCACTACCTAAGCCGGGATTAAGGGATGGAATATTTGCATTGTGAGCAGAGAGATAGCCCGCATTAACAAACATCTTTTGAGTACAAAATGTGGGATGGGAAAAGGGCAGTGGTTTTGACTAAGAGATGTTTTCAAAAAGAGTGCGATGAAGGGTATTCACCCTTATCACCTTGTGAGTGAGATGATCAGGGACTCCCTGGTTTAGGGGAGAGCCTAAGGTGATGGCTCAACTGGTTTAGGTGTGAGCAGAAGGATTGTCCCCTCATGTAAGGACCGGTTTGTCATCCTTCACTACCTGTACTCATGATAAGTACAACCACTCAAGACTGTATGGGCAGTCACTCAATCTGAACTCGTACGGTCCAACCCCAGGGTTATGAAGGCTAGGGAGCACCGGGAGGATAAGGATGGAGAATGTTTTGTCCGGTTTGGGCATGGCGGTGGCCTGACTCCTTCCGGTATAACCGTTAAGGTTAAGATGTGCGAGAAAAGAAAGAGATTCGGATTCGAATCTCATTGGCCATGAGATCGCAGAGCCGGACTAGTGGGTAAAGTGTACCCCTTTGCGCAGAGTTCAAACCTATTCGAATAGTCCATGTCCATTGGTATGGACGAGTCTGGTGTGGTATGACAATTAGTGTTTTACAAAACTCCGTGAACAGGGAAATGTGTGTGTGAATGTGTTTTTGGAAATGAAAATGATGCCACGGGAGCAGGAAGCTCAGTGGTGGTTGAGTAATGTGTTATTTCTATTGGGAGAAACCCTAAAAATACTGCCTTTCTTCGAGAAAAAGAAGAGTGACTTCAACTCCACCATATAAAGCATGTATGATATAGGTCCCTTTCTCCTTACGGGAGCGGGATGGGCTTGCAGAATACCTAGTGTATTCACCCAGATTTATTTATGTTTTTCAGCAGCTGAAGACTTCTTTTCTGCTATGCTTGATTGAGGGGGCTGTGTCTGCACCCAGTTTTGCCTGTGGCTTGGGCTAGTTTATCTTCTACTGCGCTTTGTATTTCTGGCTCTCTCGAGCTTGTACTCTGGTATTGTAATAACTTTTATTCGAACTCTGTACTATTTGAAGTAAGGAATGTGGTTACTAGCCTCCTGGGACTAGTAATTGTATCACATTTGAGTCCCAAAGAATCGGGACGCTTCAATACAAGGAGATGCAGAAGCTCTGAGTTTTGAGGATGGATCTATGGATGGTTACACTATCACATTTGGGATCAGAAATGTGACGCACATTGAGAAAGCTCTATCAAAAGCTTACAGGTCGGCTAATTTAGAACCCTAACAATTATTATTGCTCATGTTTAAATTATTATTGTTTGATCTTCAGTATCTGTGTCTATTCTTCGTGATTAAGTTTTTTTTGTCTTCGTGTGCAGTATCATGGATTAAGCTTTTTTATGTTTTACCATGTTTGTTTAGTTGATGGTTTTGAAATGTCATTACTGTCATATCAATTGGCATATTTCAATATCTTTTTTGCTTAGTTGATGGTTCTAAAGCAAGGGTGGAGGTTCCTATGCTTGGAGTTGAGTCATGTGGATGTCCCTATTTTTAAATAGATGTAAGTTTCGTGTGTACTCGTCAATCTTTAACTGCTCTTTCAAATTTTCTGCCCTTCTTTTTTCAGTTATGATGCTTGCTCGTTTTCTATGATTCCGGCTATTGGAGAGCTGGTTGCTGGTGATCGGCAAATAGAAGGCGGGCAACATGCTAACCAGGCCTGTGAACCTTGAACCTTGGCAGGAAAAGTTTGCTCAGATGATTCAGGAAGCCGGATTCCAGAGGGTGGAATATGAAAACCTCGTGAGCGGTGTAGTTGCCATTCATTCTGGACTGAAACTGTAGAGCTGAATACGGATGGATGTTTTTTCATGGGTGCATCGCTTCTACAATTAGTAGTATTTGTTGTTTTTTTAATGAATTCTATAATAGGTTCGGTGGCTTGTAAAAGCAGCTAGTGTTGGCTGTCAGCATCAGTATAATAAGTAGAATAAGTAGTATTTGCGAGAAGTATGTGCTGGAGTAGTAGCGTCAGTGGCTATTTTGGCTTTTAAGCCAGCTGACCTCTTCCATTTGTAAAGCTTTTTCTTGAAAACGTGAAACCATCCAGAACATCAAATTAGTCTTATCACATACCTCCTGCAATACATTTTTTTATTCTAAAAACAATGTCAGAGTTAAAATAAGATTGACTTAGCATCTGAGCCGACTTACCATCAAGGCAAAGATGTATTCACAGAGCAATAACATGCTCGCTACCTTGGTAGCTTGGCCAGAAACCTCATCATGTCCACGGGCTGCTTCGGGATCGGGAGCCGCGGCGTGACACAGGCCAACAGAGACGTCTTCTTGGGCTTGGCCGGGAAGAGGCACGATTACAACGAAAAATTGGACTTGTTGGACGGCACGAGCCCTAGGTTGCTGTTGCTGCTGCCACCATGGGCAGACGAGCTGTCATCGCCGTTGTCCTCTGCTCCACCTCCGCATGGAGACCCTTGATGTGGTCTGCTGTCACCATGGGCAGACGAGCTGTCGTCACCATTGTCCTCTGCTCCACCTCCGCATGGAGACCCTTGATGTGGTCTAGCCCCGTCTGCACTCCTGCTGCATGTTGAGGACCTCCCCTGGAACTTGGCGGACTAATACGACATGAACTGATGATCAGCCTTCGTGTCTAGCGCCACAGTGATCTCCTGTATGTCGCACACAGTGGCGGACATAGAACTAGAATTTACGGGAGCCCAAAAAGATCGTATTACAAAATTAAGCATGCCCATAAAAAACAAGTATTACATAAAATTAAAGTTTCATACCAATATACGATACAAGTTCAAAAAATAAACTATATGAACAAAAAAGTAAACATATCACTGATTTTTTATTAGCTGAATCAAAATCTCTACAACTTATTAAGGCTGCAAGGGGTAGCCTGCCTCCCTTGCGTTCTGCCGTTAGACAATCTCAGTCGTCCGTTCTATCGTTCTGTGATCTAAGCCGCCCGATCCCACCCACCGGCCCCGCAGACATCGTGCTCCCTTCCCCCATGAAATCCCTTCACTACACCCAAACTACCCCTCTCTGCGCCCCTCGACATCCACGCTGCCTCAGTCGACTGTCCAGCGCCCTCTCTGTGCCTCCCTCCCCACGCCGCCTCAGCCCGCCGCGCGCGGCGTGCAGCGCAGCCGTCGGGGCCAGGCGCCATCGATGGTCCACCGGAGGTGGTAGGGGCGCATGCAGGGTCGCCGGGCGGTGTGCGGAGGACCAGAGGCGAGGGCGCGAGGCGATTGACGAGAGGCAGGAGGGGGAGCCACTGACGAAGACAACAAGCCTGGGACCGCCCCACCGTCGCTGATATCCCGAGCCTGAGCGCCGTCGCTTGGCCTGCGTGCCGAGCGCGGGTGGGGGAGGGAGCGCGAGTGGGAGCGTCGGCGCTGAGAGGAAGATGAAGAAACGACAACGACTATGTGCATTCGCTGGAGCTGTGAAAAGGTTAGATGACCGTAGCGGTGGAGGCTTCTATTGGTCCAGGAAAAGCGTTGTAGCTCTTCTATATTGAATTTTTTAGGAGACGAGATAGACGACGACTGGCGCTGTGGGTTGCGCGTTTCCTCGTTTAATTTGGTGGACGAGGAGCTGAGAGCGAGAGCAAAGCTGTGTGATGCGGCTGCTTCCTCCCCTCCCCTTCCTTCCCTTCCTGTGGGATGCGCGGAACAGAACTATGAACAGGGCAGGGTAAGCGGCAGGAGCACTAGGAACGCCTCAACCGTTAGACTGACTGAAGGAGCAGTAGCCGAGCTTCTATGGATGAGTTGTGTGTCTGTGTGTGTTACAGAGAGAGAGAGAGAGGGTCAGGTCGGAGTGTGCTTCACTGGTGGAGAAAAGGAACGGTGGGGGAGAGGGATGATGTGGTCTGGTGGATCCTTAAAAAGGTGATCCGTTCCCGTCGCACTCCACGGCAGCTGCCTTCACGGAGAAGACACTATCAGATATCTGGATATGAAACTCATCAAATTATTTCCTTTCCATTTATTATTGTTACTAGGTAAGTGCCCGTGCGTTGCAACGGGAACATATAATATTATGATAATTTATATACAAATGTGTGTTATAAGAAAAAGATTTTATAAATCCTAGCTAGCCATATATAAATTTTGTTATTTTAATATAATCATTTCGCCACTACATTGCAACCATCGGTACCATGCAAACTTTTATTTATGATTTTAATAATGTTATATCAATTGCATCATTTAGATGCTAATATTATCACAACAAATTATAGACTTATACAAATCTTCTATTAGTCCAGCTACAAGGGTCCTCGACACTAAGACACCTTACCTTCATCTTTAGGGAAGAAGTGCTATGAAATCAGAAACAAACCTTCATTGATGGTCATCTTGTGATCTCAGCATCTTACCTACCCTAACCATTGATGATGGACATGGCGCGTGTGCTGGCTGTGTGTAGGAGGCATCGTCGTCGTTTCATTCACCCTTCTCTTCTTGGTTGTGTACATGAGTCGTCGTCATTGGTGTGATTCTACATGACTGGCGGCTCACTTTTGAACCTTGTTTACAATCTTTAACTTGCAGCTCCCCACCTGGTTGTTTTACTAAATGGATGATTTGGTAATTTTACCGAAGCTTCTTTATTCTGCTGTGATAGGATTTTTTTGAAACTTCAAGCTTCGACGCCCGACCCTTTGCATTTGTGGTATAGTGAAGATTGAACTATTGAGGAGAATGCAGAAACAATTTACAGATGATAGGTACTACATATGGTGAGTTCTCAACCTTTGATGTCAGTGTTGGTTGGTCACCTGTTTTTTTGTTCATGGACTCATCGAACTGTCGCTCGCTTGTTTCTATGTATAGACAGATGAGGCAACTGGCCATGGTGTATATGCTGCTTCGACCTGTGCAGTTTATGGATGAAGACGAAGCTGACCTACAAATGCAAGCATTGTTTTCTATGGACCAGATCTTGTGTATCCAAATTGAACGGATTGTTCTGATAAATATAGTGTGAAAAGATAAATTATAATATTTATTCTTGTGCGTCATCGCAACACATTTTGGTGGGGTAATATGAACTTTGATCTATTTTTCCAATTACATTCTAGGCTCTAACCAACTGATCCAAAATGTCACATTGATTGATCCGTGGATTTTGATACTTCTGAATGGAGATGTGTGTTGTGTAATGGCATCTGTATAGAGAGACAGTACACTCAGGGCTGGACCACTGACGACGAACCTCTGTGCAAACTTTGTCAAGGACTTTGCAAGTAACAACTCCTTATATTTCGAAGTAAATCCTGTTTTTATTATAAACAAATGATATTTGGTCACAATAATATTGTTTTACTTGGTTCAGTGGAAGGCTTGCAAAGTCACCAGAATATTTTGAAGATTTATTCTGTGGTCTAGCTTGTTTCCAGGAATACAGATTAAGAACCAGTGGTAGGACCATGTGACAGTTGAGTCTTCTTACTGTTATCCACATAAGTGAACAATTTTTATAGGTGCCATTGAATAGTTAGGACTATTTTCAGCTATATAAAATCAAAGAAAATTGCAAGTTAATTCACATATATGTAATAAAGCTTCTTAGTAATTATCTGCAGACACTGTTTGAAATAGAACGTGCCAAGTGCTCCCAATGCAAGCTCGATTGTTGCAAGCTTGTCAAACACATTAAACTCTTACCCTTGAAAAAGCGAGAAGAATACATCAGAAAGGTTGCTCCAAACATTGCAAGTACAAAAAAAACCGTGCGTGTTGCACATTGATACCATGATTTTCCATGTTCTTTTGCAAATCTAGGGCTAACAGACGGCTCATTTTAATAGTATAATACACATTTGTATATAAATTATCATAGTATTATATGTTTTCGTTGCAACGCACGGGTACTAACTAGTAGAGATAAATATAGAGAAGAGATTATCAGTGGACTCGTCGATTACGCAAACGTCCACACAGGCTCGAATGATTCAGCCCAAAGCTTATCCATCGGTCCAGCCCAACACACTTGACATCCTCTACAACGATCACCCCAATCCATTCTCTCCTCACACGGGCGCGACCCAAAACCCCATTCATCCCCTCCTCCGGTCTCGACCGCCATGGCCGCCGGGCGGGCCTTCCTTGGCGCGCCGTGCTCCTCCCTCGCCGCCGCCGTTGCCTCCGCCCGTCGCCTTGCCTTCGCTTCCCCTTTGCCCCGGAACCTCACCCCCGCGCTCCGCTGCGGCGTTCGCGGTCGCTGCATCGCCTCCGCCTCCTCGTCCCCCGACTCGGTCCCCTTGCCGGAGCCCTATGTGCTCACCACTCCGCTCTACTACGTCAACGCTCCGCCGCATATGGGAAGCGCCTACACTACCATCGCGGCGGACGCCATCGCCCGCTTCCAGGCAAGCCTCCACCCACGATTGCAGCGGCTGTATTTTTGAACAGTTAGTCGTCGAACCTACAACTACAAAAGCAAATTGCACATGCGCGGGTTGCACGAGATCCACTGCAGCACTAATCTTACCAACATGGGGTCAAACATCTTGTCAAGTGGCTTTTGTGCACTTGTACTGCTGTCAGAAACGTGTGGTGCGGTGTACCGTTGGATGATCAGGTGGTGATGCACCACTTAGTTGCACATGCATTGCACGAGAAAAGGGGTTGCATATTTTCCATAACCTGAATTAGTTCATAACTTCATACCCCGCCACTTTCTAGTCGTGCCCTTGGTGAAGTTGCTAATTGCTTGGTGTGTGAATTTTACATGTATCCTTTTCTTTTTCAATTGAATGATTGGGTGCCTAAGTTTTGACTATATGAACTATTCGGAGTAGTATGTTTGATTTCAGTTGTTTGACTCTTATTATCAAACAGTCCGTTGATTATTCTTATGTGGTTACAGAGGTTGCTAGAGAAGAATGTTATATTTATTACTGGAACAGATGAACACGGTGAGAAAATATCTGCTTCCGCGGAGGCCAGTGGTAGAAACCCAAAGGAGCATTGTGATGCAATTTCAAGTTCATATCGGACGCTCTGGGCTGACGTATGTCTACAACACCAAGTTTCAGTTTACAATATTTTTTTACTACAGAGTAAACCATGAGCTCAGCTTTGCCCTCCAAATTTGTTTCACATTTCTTGCAGTTAGACATAGAATATGACAAGTTTATTCGCACAACGGATCGTAAGCATGAGGCTGTTGTGAACGAATTCTATTCCAGAGTGTTAAACAGTGGCGACATATATAGAGCTGATTATGAAGGACTTTATTGTGTGAGCTGTGAAGAGTACAAGGTAAGCTTCCATGTTAACTTCCTCACATTGTACTGAGCTGTTTCCAATCCATTATGGAAGTACCATTAAACATATTAATCCGTACACATATTTGATTTAATGTTGTCATATGGTTAATAGAATTGTCTACTAAGTGGTTTTCTGAGCAACATTGCTTTTCTGGATTTACATGGATAAATATCTTGGCTATCTGTCCATTTTAGGGGAGGGAACTGGTGCCTATGTCGGTTGCCATGCCTAACCTCTCTTAAGTATGAATTTGGATTAATGGTGTCATTTAATTTTTTGGCTCTTCAATTTTTTTATTAACAATCAATAGTGTGGAACTGCAAAACTTGATATTTTTATGCAGCAGAGATGTGTACTATACTATTATGTGCTCTATTTTAGTTTTCTACTTCCTCTGATACATCATATTAGTCCATTAGGAATTTAGGACATCGACATTGTCTCCAATATAACACTTTGACTAACAATATGTATTAGGAAAATGTTACTATAAATAAAAAGTATAATGCAACAGTATTTTCATGATTAACCTATTTATGTCAATAAGGACAAGCCTGACGCAGTGGTGAGAAGCCTTTCCACTGAGCCAATGTCCTGGGTTAAATGCAGCCTCTCTGCAAAAATGCAGGGTAAGGCTTGCTTCGGTTATTCTTACTCCTTCCCCAGACCCCGCTCATGTGGGAGCCGCTAGCACCAAGTCTGTCCTTTTTTAATCTATTTATGTCAATCTTGTGTTGTCAATAATACTCCTTTTTAGGAATTGTTGGCTAAAGTAAGAAAATTTTCGAAGTACCTTTTTTTGTGCCATGTGCATCTATATATATCAACCCTCTTTTTAATACTACTACAAATACTGATGCTTTAGTATTGACTGAACAAAGGATGAAAAAGAGCTATTGGAGAACAATTGTTGCCCTGTGCATCTGAAGCCTTGTGTAGAAAGAAAAGAAGATAACTATTTCTTTGCCTTGTCAAAGTACCAACATAAGTTGGAAGAGCTACTGACAAGAAATCCTGATTTTGTAAGGCCATCATATCGCTTGAACGAGGTGAGGTTTTAGTCCTAGTTTTATATGCTATTGTTCACTGTTTTTGTTATTGTTGAGTTACTATAAACCATCACAAATTGTGGTGGGAAATGTAAAACTGTTTTTTTGTTAGAATGTATACCAGGTGACTCAAGCATAGACACTAGAAACAAGTCCAAAAAACAAAGTTGACATATGTCTTCATGAAGCTTTGACACAATTTTCGTGGTCAGGCAATGCCTGTGTTGTCAAGTATTTGCTAACCAGACAATGCGATTTCAATTGATCATTGCTTTTCTGAAGTACTTTGGCATATTCAACAAAAATACATGCAATACATTTTCTTATGCATATCATGTCTGGTAGTGACTCAGATGACACCGCGACAAGGTTAAAGATAGAGACCATGATGACAGTACTTATCAGTTCTGGACAAAGAGAACTGCCAGCATTGCTCTATATAGGGGATAGGGGAAAGCAAACTCATTAGTTAAAAGACAGCGAGAGCAACTTCAGGTGTTTCCTATAATTAACTTGCTAAACTAATAAGTTTGACGTGTTAACAAAATAAGTAGCAACCTCAATTTATTTTCTCTCCATTAGGTTCCTGTATTAGCTTCCTAAACGATTTTGCATTGTGAACCCAAACTATTTCTAAACAACCAAACCTCTTTTAATAGTTTTTGTCTCTTACTGTTTCCTCACCTGGAACCATTTATTTTCTTAATTTACTAATGTGTCCAATTTACTCCGATTTCCCAAGGCAAACGCCGGATGGCGAGCGGATATAGGAGTTCCGCTTGACTGAAACTTATGAGTTGGAGAGAATATTTGGTAACCTTTATTTTTAAGGAGTTCTTTTACCAAACTGTTGGGAGGGGACTTTTCCCTTTTTGCTAAAAAATCAAATTAGGAAGATGTTTCATAAAACTCCTGGAGATGCTCTGAAGAGGCTATGAGGAACAAACTGTTCCTTTTTATTCTTAGTTTGTGCAGTTGTACCAGTATATTACTGTTATGTATGGCCAAGCCTATGTTAGGCGCAATAGGGCCAAGGCTGCCCAGGTGGGGCCCAAGGCCCAATAGCTAATAGATAAGCTCTATCTAGTTAGTTATACTTATCCAAAGTTAGTAGATAAAGATCAGCTCTATCTAGATAGTTATACTTATCCAAAGTTAGTAGATAGACTTGAGATAGCTCTATATATAGATCTGTAAACTCTGGAATAAAGACAAGCAGAATTCCAATCTATTCTGGCTTCCCAGAGGGAGCCAGAGTTTCCTGTGATCTTCTCCCTGCGCGCAACCCAGCCAGGATCACGACGGCGCCCCAGCGCCGCCACCCTGGTCCCACCAAATCCCCTCCCTACAATCTACGCAATCTGCCCGGTAGAATCCGTAGTTCTACCAATCTGGTATCAGAGGGCTCGACGATCATGAGTTCCTCCAAGTCGCCGTCACCGGGACAGCAGCCGCCGCCGGCCTCAAGCCCGCCCGCAGCGCCAATCGTCTCCCTGGCCGCGGTCCCTGCGTCGTCGGAGGCCATGGCGCTCGGCCCTCCCGGCGCGGCCATCAACCAGCAGGCCGCCCCCGCGCTCACACCGGCCCAGATCGCGGCGTCCTTGGCGGATCTCAGCCACGCCGTGCGCGATATGCAGATCACCATGAACGCCATGCTGACAGGCCACCTCCCCTTCCCCAATCCACAAGCCGCCCATCCACCCCAGCCGCCGCACCCGTCCCTGACAGCGCAGCCACCGCCGGCCGCACTGCCCCCACCCACGCAGCCACCTGCGCCACTCCCCACCGCATCACCGACCACAGCCCCCATCCATATGATCCGCTTCCCACCATCCCCATCCCCCATCCCATCTTGGGCGCAGGGCGCGCCTACGGTTTCACCACCAGTGTACTCTGAGGCACTCCCGCGACCGGCGCTCACGACTTCCTTACCCAGCAGCACCGTCGGTGGGCCTCCCGGGATGCTGTTAGGAGGCGGCGACGGCCCCCTGTTCCTGGGTCGGGGGCCCTTGCGCCCCCACGTACCCGCAGCGACAGCAGCGTGGTCACCGTACCACGGGCTGCCTCAGGACGACGACGTGGAGACCGCAGCCTACGGGGGCGCTGAGGCGCGCGCGCCTCCACGCTACTACAAACTGGATTTCGCCACATACGATGGCTCCGAGGATCCGCTGAACTGGCTAAATCATTGTGAGCAGTTCTTCCGGGGGCAGCGCACGCCAGCCTCGGATCGCACATGGCTGGCCTCGTACCATCTTAAGGGGCCGGCACAGACGTGGTACTATGCCCTGGAACAGGACGAGGGCATGCCGTCTTGGGATCGCTTCGCCGAGCTGTGTCGCCTTCGCTTCGGTCCAGCAGTGCGCGGTTCTCGCCTTGCGGAACTGGGACGCCTCCCCTTCCTGTCCACGGTCCAGGAGTACTCGGACCGCTTTCAGGCGTTGCTGTGTCGAGCTCGGGACGTCTCCCCCATGCAGAAGACGGAGCTATTCGTGGGCGGCCTTCCCGAGTACTTGCGGGTGGACGTTGAGCTGCGCGAACCGCAGGATCTACAAACTGCCATGTACCTGGCACGGGCGTTCGAACGGCGCGCGGCGGCCTGGCCCCCATTCCAGCAGCGCGGGTCGCGACCACCGCAACGGGCGCAGGGCTCGGGTCGTGTGACACCAGCACCGCCCGGGGCTCTACCGACCGGTACGACGACGCCAGGCGATAGTACGACTCCGACACGCCCGTTTCGCCGATTGTCCCCGGGCGAGCAGCAGGAGCGGCGCCGGCAGGGGCTCTGCTTCAACTGCGATGAACCCTACGTTCGGGGACACGTCTGCCAGCGGCTGTTCTACTTGGAGGTCAACGACTTCCTCAACGAGGCGTCCGGTGAGGGTGGGGTCGACCCCCTTGAGGAGCCGGCCGCCCCAGACGTCACGGGAGCCAACGCGTTGGTGGTCTCGTTACACGCGCTGGCGGGCATCCGGACGGACAAGACGCTGTTGCTACCAGTCACCATCAACGGCGAGCGACTACTCGCGCTCATGGACACAGGGTCAACCCACAACTTCCTCAACGCTGACACGATGAGCCACCTCAGATTAGCTATGGCGGGTGGCGAGCACCTTCGGGTCACGGTGGCCAACGGTGACCGCCTACCCTGCGCCGGCATCGCCCGCGACGTCCCCGTCATCATCAACGATGAGTCCTTCTCCATCACGTGCGTCGGGATGCGCCTGGGCTGCTTCGACTTCATCCTCGGCGTGGACTTCCTGGAGACGCTAGGCACCATCCAGTGGAACTTCTGAGCACTGACCCTGTCGTTCCAGCGCCAGGGCCGGCGCATCCACTGGCAGGGTGTGCGGGCCACGCAACAGCCTGCCCCGCAGCAGCTGGCTGTGGCAGTCGTCGACACTGCCCAACAGCCCCTCATGGACGTCCTTCTGCAGCAACATGGCGCCATCTTCGACGAACCCACGGGACTGCCCCCGGCCCGCCCCTACGACCATCGCATCCACCTGCTGCCCGGTACAGCTCCGGTGGCCGTACGACTGTACCGGTACGCACAGCTGCAGAAGGACGAGCTGGAGCGACAGTGTGAGGCCATGCTCACACAAGGCATCATACGACCCAGCACGTCGCCGTTCTCCGCTCCGGTGCTCTTGGTTCGCAAGGCGGACCGCTCGTGGCGTTTCTGCATCGACTACCGCGCCCTCAACGCCAAGACGTCCAAGGACAAGTTCCCGATTCCGGTGGTGGACGAGCTCCTCGACGAGCTCCATGGAGCCCGTTTCTTCTCCAAGCTGGACCTACGCTCAGGCTACCACCAGGTGCGGATGCACACCGATGACATCGCCAAGACGGCGTTCCGCACCCATCATGGCCACTATGAGTTCCTGGTCATGCCGTTCGGCCTCTCGAACGCGCCTGCTACTTTCCAGTCCCTGATGAACGACGTACTCCGCCCATATCTTCGGAAGTTTGTGCTTGTCTTCTTCGACGATATCCTGATCTACAGTGCATCATGGGCGGAGCACCTCCAGCATGTGGGCATCGTCCTCGAGACATTGCAGGCACACCACCTCCACCTGAAGCGCTCCAAGTGTTCCTTCGACGCCACATCAGTGGCCTATCTGGGCCATGTCATCTCCGAGGGCGGGGTCGCCATGGACGCCGACAAGGTCGCGGCAGTGGCCTCCTGGCCGCCCCCGCGGTCTGCACGAGGCCTCCGGGGCATCTTGGGACTAGCAGGGTACTACCGGAAGTTCATCAAAGACTTCGGCCTCATCGCAGCCCCGCTGACACGTCTCTTGCGACGAGACGCGTTTGCCTGGGACGATGACGCGACAACAGCCTTCCACGCCCTAAAGCACGCCCTAACGACGGGTCCAGTGCTCCAGATGCCGGACTTCGCCAAGCTCTTCGTCGTCGACTGTGACGCGTCAGGTGCAGGGTTCGGTGCTGTCCTTCATCAGGGCGCGGGACCTCTCGCCTACTTCAGCAAGCCATTTCTAGCCCGCCACCTTAAGTTGGCGGCTTACGAGAGGGAGCTCATCGGCCTCGTGCAGGTCGTCCGTCACTGGCGCCCATACTTGTGGGGGCGCCACTTTTCTGTTCGGACTGACCACTACAGTCTCAAATTCTTGCTGGATCAGCGCTTGTCCACAGTTCCTCAGCATCAGTGGACCAGCAAGTTGTTCGGTTTCGATTTCTCGGTGGAATACAGGCCGGGGCGCCTGAACACCGTGGCCGACGCCCTGTCCCGCCGCGACTCGGAGGCTGCCGTGGAGGACACGGCTATGGCAGCACTGGCCATCTCGGGCCCGACATTCTCCCTGTTAGACGGCATCAGGCGGGCGCTGGCAGCTGCACCTGACGGGCAGCACCTCCTCCAGCAGCTGCGGGACGACGTATTGGCTGCGCCATGGCGCCTCGTCGACGGGCTGCTCCTGCACGGCACACGCATCTTCGTGCCGAACTACGACGACCTGCGCCACCAGGTGCTGACACTGGCGCACTCGGCAGGTCATGAGGGCATCCAGAAAACCCTCCATCGACTACGGGCAGACTTCTACATGCCACATGATCGCGCGCTCGTCCAGGACTGGGTGCGCACCTGCACCACGTGCCAGCAAAACAAGACACTGGCGCAGCAGCCGGGCGGCCTCCTGCAACCCCTTGAGGTGCCGTCCCAGGTGTGGGCCGACATCTCCATGGACTTCATCGAGGGGCTGCCCAAGGTGGCAGGCAAGTCCGTCATCCTCACGGTGGTGGATCGCTTCTCCAAATACGCCCACTTCATCGCCCTCGGCCACCCCTACACCGCGTCGTCCGTAGCACGGGCATTCTTCGATGGCATCGTACGACTGTACGGGTTCCCGTTGTCTATTGTCAGTGACCGGGACCCCGTCTTCACCGGGCACGTGTGGCGCGACCTCTTCAGGATGGCGGGGGTGACACTAAAGATGAGCACCGCCTTCCACCCACAGACGGATGGACAATCGGAGGTGGTCAACAAAATTATTGCGATGTATCTTCGGTGTGTCACCGGCGATCGACCGCGGGCATGGGTGGATTGGCTGTCCTGGGCAGAGTATTGCTATAATACCTCCTACCACACAGCATTGCGTGCCACTCCCTTCGAGGTGGTCTATGGCAGATCCCCACCGTCCATGCTACCTTACACGCCAGGGACGGCACGTACTGAGGCCGCAGACGACATGCTACGCTCCAGAGATGAGATGCTGGCCGAGGTGCGCCAGCGCCTTTTGCAGGCCCAGCAGCTCGCCAAGAAGTATTACGATGCCGGGCATCGGGAGGTCCAGTTCCAGGTGGGCGACTGGGTGTGGCTACGCCTGCTACACCGCACCTTTCAGTCCCTCCATCCGCGCGCGAAGGGAAAGCTGGGACCTCGCTACGCAGGCCCTTTCCGTGTCCAGGAAAGGATTGGGTCGGTAGCCTACCGCCTGCAGTTGCCAGATGGTGCTCGCATCCATGATGTCTTCCACGTCAGCCTGCTGAAGCCGCATCGTGGGGATCCTCCTGCAACTCCGGGGACGCTTGACCCAGTGATGGATGGTCGGCTGCTTCCTGTGCCGGCCAAGGTGCTTCGCGCTCAACTTAGGCGGGGCGTGTGGCAGGTTCTCGTACAGTGGCGTGGACTGGCTGAAGATGACGCCACATGGGAAAAGCTTGAAGAGTTCCGTGCTGCTTACCCCAACTTACAGCTCGAGGACAAGCTGTTTGAGAAGGCGGGGAGAGATGTTATGTATGGCCAAGCCTATGTTAGGCGCAATAGGGCCAATGCTGCCCAGGTGGGGCCCAAGGCCCAATAGCTAATAGATAAGCTCTATCTAGTTAGTTATACTTATCCAAAGTTAGTAGATAAAGATCAGCTCTATCTAGATAGTTATACTTATCCAAAGTTAGTAGATAGACTTGAGATAGCTCTATATATAGATCTGTAAACTCTGGAATAAAGACAAGCAGAATTCCAATCTATTCTGGCTTCCCAGAGGGAGCCAGAGTCTCCTGTGATCTTCTCCCTGCGCGCAACCCAGCCAGGATCACGACGGCGCCCCAGCGCCGCCACCCTGGTCCCACCAAATCCCCTCCCTACAATCTACGCAATCTGCCCGGTAGAATCCGTAGTCCTACCAATTACTTATTGTGATTGTAAACCAAGCTAGTAAGTTTTTGGTGCCTGAATTTTTTTTCCTTTGTTGTTGCAAGGTAAGCTTGCCTTGACTCCTCAAATCACATATGCTCATAGGTGCATGTGCATGTTGAGAGCAAGGTCTGGCAATGGTTGTAATGTTTTTGTGTAGTGAACTGGCATCTTACTAAGTTTGCAGTGTTGGCATCACCATTTTATTTGTATTGGATTCAATTTTCAATAGGGGACTCACTATCATTATCGTTTATCGAATAAAATATTCATATTTTAGCTTCTAAGGGCAACATAACCTGGGTTGCTTCATTTCTTGTCAATCTTTCAGTTTGTATGTGCCTATTTTCATGGTTTTACAATGTACCTATTTCTTAGTCTCACGAAGGCACAACTTGTAGGTCCAAGGCTGGATTAAAAGCGGATTAAAGGATTTCTCTATTTCTCGTGCATCTGTAGAATGGGGCATTCCGGTGCCAAACGATACCAAGCAGACAATATATGTGTGGTTTGATGCTCTATTAGGGTATGTTTCTCTTTTCTGCACCTGCCCATTTGCATATAGTTAATAATGGAGACTTGCTATTTTATGTTTTTATAACTCATTCTGTTGTATATGTATTTTTGTGCGATTGATTTATGTTGCTTATTACTACCTTGCAAGTAACAACTTCTATTGCCTCGAGCTGCCACTGTCTATGTTGCGCTTGCCACCACACCCATGACTCATGCCCTATGACGTCTGATTGCCGCCTGAGTTGCCTCGAGCTGCCACTGTCTCTGTTGCGCTTGCCACCACACCCATGACTCATGCCCGATGACGTCTGATTGCCGCCTGAGCTTTCACTATCAGTGAGTTGGAGCCGTGACACAACACGTTCCACCAACTCATCTTCGGTTAGGTTCAGGCCAGCTAAGGCTCTGTCACCATTGCTGGCATCGGGATCGTACCGTTCTTCCGTCGCCTTAAACCTCCTGATCAACTCCTCCGCAGATAGTGTATCAAGACCGAGAAAGGTTTTGATCGCCATCATGATTTGTGAGTACCTTGTAGTGGCCTATAGGATTTTGCGCATGTTCTCGGGTTTGTGGTACCCGACGTCGAGGACCTCTAGCTGGTTGACCAGGTCGATGATGTCGAAGTCATCAACAAATTCACCGTCTTTGAACCTAAGCGAGTCGAACTCGCGTTGTAGCATGTTCGCCTTCGCTTGCTGCACTCGGTTCACGCTAAGGTATATTTTCTTGAGTGCATCCCACGCGATCTTGGCGGTTGCCTTGCTCGCGATCGCCCCTTGCATCTTTGGAGGTATCTCGAGGGCGATGACCTCCAGAGCATTGCGATCGTCGATGTAGTCGGTAGTGCCAACGTTCACCGCCATCCACAGGCCTCTCGCTTGTAGCTTCAACTTCATGAGCGTCGCCCATGAGTAGTACCAATGATTTCAAGTCCCCTACTCCCCTGGTCGAACACTGGGGCCGACCAGGCGATTACTCGCGATTAGGCGACGACTAGGGCGATTAGTCGACCCCTAGTCGGTCCTAGTCGGTCCTTGGTCGCCCTAGACCTTTTAGACTGGTAGTTATACTTATATAGGTATAAACAACAGGATATACAAAATAACAGGCAGAGGTACAAGTCAATAATCAGCAGTCGGCTTAGGATTAGAGCAACAATAGCCATTAGTGGTGGGAGACACAGACAGAACAAAACTAGAACAGAACTACAGAGCTGGGAGAGAGGGAGCAGGGGGAACCTTGAGATGACGAGCTCATCTCGTCACTGGTGCTGGAGACGTTGGTGATCTGGAGTAGCCGTCGCCCACCGGTGATTTGGACTCTAGAGTTCTGAACTGGAGCTGTGGAGCAGGCGAGCAGGCAGAGGGGCACATGTGACTGGAGCAGGCGAGCAGCTGCCAGTGATTGGGAGTTCGGGCAGAGGGGATCAATAGTGCTGGAGAGTGGAGACGCCGGTGATCTGGACCTCTGGAGCAGCCGCCCGGTAGAGGGATACATGCAGGGTTTAGGCAGCCTTAGGGTTTTAGCAAAGGAGAGGAGAGGCGGAACTTAATGTTCTTGTAGATGAGCGAAAACATTGGTTCTGTAGCCCAACACAAAGATCCTAGCACCAACGACCAGAAACTGGAAAAACGGACGACTAATCGCCCTTATCATCGACTAATCGGACGATCAGGACGACCAGGCTCCCTAATCGAGTCGTCCGGCTAATCGGCTGTTAACAGGCGACCAGCCCGACTAATCGCGATTAATCGCGATTAGTCGGACGACTTGAAATCATTGAGTAGTACTGTAGTAGTTGGTCTTGATGAGCAATGGTGCTGCCCGCTGCCACCACTCCCCTCACTACCCGATGGATCACCAGGCTACGGTTGCCATTGCTAGTCACTCCTTGTCTCCCGACGGCAACCGCGGTGGCGAGGTAGTTTGTCCGCTCTGCATGACTGCAAGCATGACCCCGACAGCGATAGCGGTTCTGATACCAGTTGTAGCCTTCTACTCGCCGGCGTGACTTGCTAGAGACGAAGAGAATGATCCCGAGATCACTCAAACACTCACAAGACTCAACACGAACACAAAGGACACACCGAGTTTTTTTGGCACTGCCAAACTACAACGCTGCAATATGTATATTCTATTGATCTGTTTATGTACACAATAACAAAGGCTTACAACCATAAATCATGACACCAATCAGCAATCAACCAGTAATCAATCAACTAAGAAGAAAACAAATAAACCGAGCTGGATTATATAACAGATTCTTCATCATCGCTAAGGCTGACTTGTTGTCAATCTTGAGCTAGTGTTAGCTTCCCTTCCCATGAAGTCGCCAAGCAGCCGAGCCAACCACAATACCACACCGCCTGTGTGTCTGCTGTTGTGGCTGCGACATACTCCGCCTCACAGGATGATAGTGCCACAACCTTTTGCTTGAGAACATGCCAACTCACCAAGCTATTGCAGTAAAAGAACAGCCTGCTGGATGTACTCTTTCTGGTGTCAATATCGCCGGCAAGGTCGTTGTCGCTGTACCTGAGGAGCTGTGCCTCCCCTATCCTCCCATAGTGGCAGCCGAGACTTAAGAGTCCCAGCCACATAGCACAGGATCCACTTCACCGCTGCCATTTGTTCCTCCGTAGGTTGCTCTATGAAGCTGTTGTGCTGTCACGGCTCAGCCTGAGCCATGACTCCATGGGGATGTGCGCAGGATTGCAGTCCTGCATGCCTGCCATCATAGTTTTCAGATCGCCTGATCGCCTGATCGAAGCCACTGGGCGATCAGGCGATTAGTCACGATTAGGCGTCGATCAGGGCGATTAGTCGCCCCTGATCGACCCTAATCGTCCCCCTGGTCGTCCTGTGTATTCCAGGACATATATGATATATATAGACATATAGTCATATATAACACTATATATAGATATATAATTATATAGTATAGAGGCTTGCAGCAGTATAAATACTTAAATAGTCCATAACAGCAGCAGCACGACGTCCATCACCATGATGTCCATGCATATCTGCGACGTCAAACATCTTAATAGCAGCTCTGCCTCAAGAGTCCAGACCTTGCTGAACAAAGAGGAATGAAGAACAGAGGGGGGGAGAGAGAGCAGAGAACAAAGAGTGAAGTACAGGCAAAAGCAGCTGCAGCACAACATCCATACCTTCAGAAGAGCTGCTCATCTTCGGTTGGACTTCTCAGCTGCTGTTTTTCGCGACTAAAATGGCGGAGAAGGCTGCTGCTGCTTGACTGCTCACGTCTAAAATGGGGGAGAAGGCTGGTGCTGCTGACTGCTCACGTCCAAAATGTCTTTTGGCCTCCCAGACAGCATTTAAAGCACTGCTGACTGCTCACGTCTACCCAGGATGCATCTGAAGGGATTGGGCGTCCTTTGGCCTCCCCCAGACAGCAGTTAAGTCTAAAATGGCTTTTGGACTACCAGGCCTGTCGGCTGATCGCCCAACACGGCGATTAATCGCTATAAATCGCGATTAGGCGGACGATAAGGACGATCAGCTACCCTGATCGAATCGTTACACCTTATCGAGTTCTAACAACCGATCAGACCGATTAATCGCGACTAATCGCGATTAGTCGGACGATATGTAATCAGAGCCTGCCATCTCCAGGATGCGCTTGACATAGTGTGCATGGCACAGAATGATGCCACTGCTGCTTTGTTGTACCTTGATGCTAATGTAGAAGGAGAGCAATCCCAAGTTGCTCATCCTGAACCTTGCCTTCATCTCCACCTTGAAGCGGCTGATCCAGTAATGAAATTGTCGACATAGACCCTGAGGAGGAGGAGCGAGTCGCCATGGGTATGCCGGTACATTGCCGGCTCGTACTGGCTCTGCTTGAACCCGAGAGCTCGTATTGAAATGTGCAGTTTTTCGTCCCAAGCCTGCGGTGCGTGCCGCAACCAATAGAGCGCCTTCTGCAGGTGCAATACCTTGTGCTCAGCTCCGGCGACGATAAAGCCTGGTGGCTGTGCGGTGTAGACTTCCTCCCTCAACTCGCAGTTGAGGAAAGCCGACTTCACATCCATGTGCTTGTGCAGCCATGGCTAGCAGCAGCCGCACAGACTCCAGGCGATTCATGTGTACAAACACCTCGTCGAAGTCGATGCCTGCCTGCCTGCTGCATGTAGCCCTTGGCGCCAAGGCGAGCCTTGTGCTTGGCTTGATCACATCTTCAGTCCTGAGTTTGAAGACCTACTTGAGTCCAATCGGGTGATGCCCACAAGCGACCATATGCCGTTCTCCTTGATGGAGTCCATCTCACCACACTTGGCCGCCTGCCATGCTGGGTCATGTTTTGCTTTGGCAAAGGAGCAAGGTTCATCCTGCTCGCTGGCCAGCAACAGCCTCTCGTCATCAACGATGTGATTGGCTAGGCCAAGCACATCGTCGATGAGACAGTAATGGACAGAGGAGGTGTTGTGCCACATGTTCATCCTAGAAGAGTTGTTTGGCGGCACACTGACTAACTCTGGGCCATCCTGTGTTGCAGGGGCAGACCCGAAGCCTGGAGGCGTGCATCCAAGGTGGGATATGGGTCTGCCCTCTGCTGTAGTCAGCACTGGAGCATGTGGAGGGGACACCCTTGTAGATGCTGGAGCAGGATCCGGTGTGGGATCTGCCCCTGCGGGTGCTGGAGCCACCCCTGCTGAAATGCCCAATGTGGGCTCGGGTGAATAGATGTACTTTATCATCTGGTCCACATAGAAGTTGCTGGACGCCGAACCGGCACCAGGCAGCTTAGCCTCCTAGTCTGAATCGGCGTTCTTGCTGAAGACGACATTGCAGGAGATGTGGACATGCCAGGACCAGGGTTTGAGCATGATGTATGCCTTGGAGCCATCCTCATAGCCGAACAGGTCACAGGCACACAGTATTCTCGCAAGAACGCACATGCGCACAAGTGTTTTGGTGGCTGAAATGACTTAGCCTTTTCTGGTTTTCTCTTCTACTAACATAACCAACAGTCCAACATGAGCAACAAATCAGGCTGTGATAGCCTCTATTAAATGCAGAATATTACCCAACTAATCATCCTATTACTTCCTATTATTCCATGTTGAAATTTAGCTAAAGTAAATGCTATGAACCTAGACACCACTAGCATGCACCTAGAGACAGGATTATTTCCAACACACTGCACTATTCATGCATGCTTTGTTTTGTTTCATTTTGGTGAAAGCAAATATGTTTCTATTTTGTGATTTCACATACTTGGTGCATTTTCCAGTAAAGATATCTAATCTATTTTTATATTGGGTAGTGTACACTTTATTACTTATCAAGCATAATGTAAGCTCATGCATGCAATAAAAGAACAGGGAGCTCTTGGTCTTTATTCTTTTTTTTTTTCTCGAAAGCCTCTTGGTCTTTATTCTACTCTGCTCTTTGGTTGAAGACTTGAATCATGAATGAAGATGAAATTGTATCTCCTTTTTCTTGTTCCCAACAACTGAAGTACATAATCTTATGTGGTTCAGCCTACTTGCCCTATGTCTCTTTAGGTATATTTCAGCATTACTAGATGATGGTGAGCAGGCAAGTTTGCAGCAAGCTGTTGATCATGGTTGGCCAGCCTCACTGCACTTGATTGGAAAGGTTTGCTCTAACTTGCATTTTTATAGCCTTTTCAAGCATTGATGTTCGTGTTCCTTGTTTCTACTTATTGCAAAGTACTGCATACTTGACCTCTCGTTCATAATTAAGTAAATAATACATTTATTTGGTTTCTTGAATTTTCTTGTGATGTAAGGAACTCTTATATTTTGATTTGGATAGTACCAGACTACCAGTTGGATTTTTACCTTATTTCTTGAGGAAAACAAATAAATCAGCATGGACTCATTTTTGTTTTTTCGTAGATGAATCAACTAGCTCCACATGGGCCACCTAAGTTTTTTTTTTGGCATGTGTGTATATATATTTTTTATACATACTCCATTTTTCCCCCTCAATTTCTTAAATCCCCCCCCCCCATTTACCTTATCTTTTTTTTTTGAAATAGTCACTTTGTTCAAACTTGTTTCTATTGGATCTTTCTGCTCGACTAGCATCTGCTTGGCTGACAAAACTCTGATGTGGCACTATAGCTAAGTACTGTCGTTGCATTAAATCATGGGAATATCATTGAAATAGCGGCAAATTTTTTACAACTGTTGAAACTTATTGAACAGAAGGTCCTAGATGAAACAATTCTAAGAGATACTTATTGACAGAATGGCGCACAAAACTTTTCTATTTTGCGTGCTAATTGTAGTATCCCTTCTGTCCATCAATGCTGGGCCTATATTTTTAGGATAATGTCTTCGAAACTATATTTTGATTTGATCTTTAATTTTTACTTCACCATTTTGTGAATTGCTACACGGTCATGCCATTTCAAAGCTTCTTTGACTGTTTCAGTTACACTAAACATGCTTACTAACTGTGGGCCAAAAGTTCAAGGTTTGGTTTTTTTAAAACAAAATTCACCTTGAGGCCTAGTTTGGGTACTCTAGTATTGACCCCAATCCACATGTATTGAGGTGAATTGGGGTGTAACTTAAATTAATTTACACCCCAATCTACCTCAGCACATGTAGATTGGGGTCGATACTAGAGTACCCAAACAAAACCTAAGGAGTGGTCTTTTGTTTGGATTCCAACACCCGTTAATACCAAGTTACCAATATCAACTCTTTGGATACACAGTATTTTATTAGTGCCCGCCCCACCCTCCCCCCAACAATTGTGAAATGCAAAGTGGCCAATGCTAACATACCTGGCAAGGGAAAAAATGTTATATGGATTTCTGATTTTTTATATGTGCTGACTTTTTGTGCGTTTGTCTCAGGACATATTACGGTTTCATGCAGTTTATTGGCCAGCCATGTTAATTTCAGCAGGTTTAAGTGTTCCTGATACAGTTTTTGGTCATGGATTCTTGACAAAGGTGATCTTACTTATTTACAAGTGTACTTGTTTCCACTTCTACATCCCTGATGATAGTATGGCACTCTACCATAAGTAAAAATAATGAGGGCAGTAGCAATCGTTATTACATCTAAAAAAAGAGAGCATAACAATGTGAGAATGATATATTTCTTTAAACTGAATTTCCTGCTATTATCTATAAATGTTCCCAATAAAATATTTGGATTTAGGTTGCTGAATGATTAATTTCTTTGTGTAGTATAATGCCCTACTTATCCATCACTGTTCTTACCTTACCTCTTTAGCCTGTCCTATTTTGATTTTTTGGTAGCATAATATCTTAATTATAAATCACTGTTCCTGCCTGTTGTGGTCGCTAGATCGATGAGGGATTGGAGAGGGGTATCGATGGGCAGAGAACGCCGGCCAGGGGCCTCTGCCCACGGCTGAGCAAGAGGAGGGTTTCTCCCTTCTAATTCTTTCTGCTTTATTTCTCATCCATTGATTACATAAATAGGTCGGTTGGCCGCCCCTATCTAGCTAGAGATTCTTATCTCCTAAAAACTCTCCTAAAAACTCTCAACAAACTACTAACTGATAACCTTCCTAGATAATCTCAACTAATCTCCTAAATAATCTCAACTAATCTTCTAATCTTATCTCTAACTATTCTTATCTAATCCCCCTTGGAGGGCCCATGGCTGCTGCTGCCACAGCCCTTCCGTGGGCCTCCTTAGGCCCTGACACTACACCCCTCCTGGACAAGCAGCTCGTCCTCGAGCTGCCGCATAACGGTGCTCAAAGACCGAGTCTACTTGACCCAAAACCAGACACCTAGAAGACAAGCCTTTTACATCTCGGCTTATCTTATTATTCCGAATCTGATTTTTTTTTACCCCATAAGATAAGGCGGACACGCACGTGTGCAGCCACCTGGATCCCATGGACGCCATATGCACGAAAGGGGAGCACATGGATGGACACCTGGAATAGGTCACAACAATAACCAGCGGAGACGCCCTCGTGGTGGCCGGTAGCGGAATGTGGTGGCGCTAAATAGTGCGCCCTTGTTGATGACGAGGTGAGTGCCTTCCCTACCGCCGCTGCCATAGAGTTGAAGTTCATCGCCCGCGGGACACGTACAATGCTCGCACTTGGAGATAGCGGCCCGGTGCCACTGCTGATGGCCGTCCGACAGGGCGAGGTCGTGCCTCCGTGTGCCGAGGTCAACCGTCACCAAGGCTGCCTCAAGCATCTGCCGGCGCATCTCCCGCACTCTCCGTCGTGCAAGGAAGCCACGAGCAGCAGCTTGTATGCCCACAGCCGCCAATGTCCGGAGCTGTGCGGACAACGCCAGCTGGTGTTGCTCATGTTGCACTGCTGCCTTGATTTGCTGCAGCCCTTGCTCAACCTTCTGGAGCATGGCTTGCATCTTTGTGAGATCAGCCCTTATGTTGGTCCACAAATCCCCCATCGATGGAGCTGGTGATTGCTGAGTCGTGGCTGCCCCTAGTGGCGTCGCCCATGGGGACGGAGACGCCGTCAACGAAGATGATGTGATGAAATTTGGCGTTGTCCCTGGGGATGGGCACGCCGACGTCCAGGATGTGGTGACAAAATTGGCAGGCGATGCTGCCCATGGAGATAGGGACGCCAGTTGCCAGGATGGCGTTGGGGACGTCGGTTGCCAGGACGGCGTGACGAAGGTGACATGCGGCGCTGTCCATGGAGATGGGGACGCCGATTGCCAGGATGACGCCGCGAAATTGGCAGCAGAAGCCATGAGATCAGATCGAAACCCAAGCTAGCCGATACCAGATGTTATGGTCGCTAGATCGATGAGGGATTGGAGAGGGGTATCGATGGGCAGAGAACGCCGGCCGGGGGCCTCTGCCCACGGCCGAGCAAGAGGAGGGTTTCTCCCTTTTAATTCTTCCTGCTTTATTTCTCATCCATTGATTACATAAATAGGCCGGTTGGCCGCCCCTATCTAGCTAGAGATTCTTATCTCCTAAAAACTCTCAACAAACTACTAACTGATAACTTTCCTAGATAATCTCAACTAATCTCCTAAATAATCTCAACTAATCTTCTAATCTTATCTCTAACTATTCTTATCTAATCCCCCTTGGAGGGCCCATGGCTGCTGCTGCCGCAGCCCTTCCGTGGGCCTCCTTAGGCTCTGACACTGCCTTAGCTCTTTAGCTTGGCACATTGAAATTTAAATTTTAGTAGCATGAAGCAATTTGATGCCTCGTTTTTTAGTATTTATTCATGGATCCTGTATTAATATTTTCCTTCAGATCTCAATCTTATAATGTGAATCTTTTGTGATGGTAACTATACCCTACTGTGAATGGTACTGGTATTGTAGCTCATAGAAAATGGCTGACCTTTTGGCACACGTTTCATTGATTCTGAGTTCTTATTTCTAAACCTTCTATATTCTTCGAAGAACCTAAACCTTCTATATTCTTACACACCCTTTTATATGTTACAATTTTGTCTTTTACTTCTTTTGGAAATAAAATGTCTGTCTAGGTTGTCTTGGTGAGCAACAAATGCATGTAGATTCCCAGTCACCTTTTATGTTTTATCTCCGCAAGTCACTTTTATTTCATGCACCAATGGTTTCTATTTTGAAAATTCTAGGATGGCATGAAGATGGGAAAGTCACTAGGCAACACACTTGAACCAAAAGATCTGGTAGAAAGATTTGGTGCTGATGCTGTTAGGTATTTCTTCTTGCGGGAAGTAGAATTTGGCAATGATGGGGACTATTCAGAAGAACGCTTTATCAATATAGTGAATGCTCATCTTGCTAATACAATTGGTATTTCTACTTAAATTACCTTTGTTTCTGAAACATGTATATACACTTCATGTGTGCTGAAATTGTTATGCCATTTTCCTTCTTTCTTCACTTGGTGCTCCTTGTTTCTGCCTATGCATCATTATGTGTTATGTGTTAATAACGATCTCACTGACTTGAACAGGAAACCTCCTTAATCGCACACTTGGGCTACTAAAAAAGAACTGTAAATCCGTACTAGCTTTTGATTCAATTGCTGCCGCAGATGGAGGTTTGTTCAGAAATAAGATAGAAAATCTGGTAAGTAAATTTTCATGGTATCTTCAACTATGGTAAGAGGAGTAGAGGGTAAAGGATTTAATTATAAACCATGGGTTTTTGATTGAACTGGCAGTCTACTAGGCTAGTATGTGTGTAACCAACTGCATAAAGAGTTAAAAGACATAGAATATATAATGTCTACAACAGTGAATTTGTATTTTTTTTACTCTGTCAACAAGTGTTGTCAATGATGTGGTGGGTCCATTGTGTTTGAATTCATGAAACTATGATACATTTGGATGTTTTAGGCCAAGGTCTGCTTAGCCTGCCTAAGTACCCACAAATTCACATGCCTTGTTGTGTCTCTGTTCGAGTCACCATGAAAATTGTTTTTACAGGTGGACAAGGCAAAACACCAATATGAAAATCTTTTGCTGTCATCAGCATGTGAAACTGTCTTAGAGATTGGTGATCTTGGAAACTTGTACATCGATGAGCAAGCACCATGGTCCTGTTTTAAGCAAGGGGGTGAGAGTGCTGAAACGGCTGCAAAGGTAAACACGTAAACACTGTTTTTTTACTCTCACTTTTTCACCTATGTTTCATGTGTATTTGCCAAATTTTAAATGCTGAAAGTTCGAATTTGAAAAGTCAAAACATCTAATCAGTTTGTAGCCTATGGAAGTGGCCTCCCTTGGAGCTTCAAAACAGCATCCTAGCTCTGATTTTCACCATTACTTACTGGTACACTCTGTGATATCTAACATCAGCAAAAAAAAAACTTATATGTGCTGACAATACATCTTAAGGCCTTTTTTAATGATCAATGATTTTTTCTGATGTGTATGACGCATGAAGCTACTTATTAACTGTACAAAACTTGTTCCGTTGTCGTGAAATATATGGATGGAACCATAAACGATTGATATTGCAGATGGTGTTTGGCAAGCTATGATACATAAAGAAACTGCACCCTGCTTCTATAGTTTTGTGATATGACTACATTGCTTATTATGTCCCCACTAATCTACAGGATCTCGTACTTATTTTAGAGACAATGAGGATAATTGCAATCACACTATCTCCTATCACTCCAAGCCTTTCTCTGAGGATTTACACACAGCTTGGTTTCACAGAAGACCAGTTTAGGGTGTTGAGATGGGTATGTTCTTGTATCATAGACATGCTGTATGATTCCGTTCTTATTTATATATGTTCATCCTCAAAATTACAATCAGGCATCATCAGGAAATGCAGTCTTCAATCTTATATATGGATCAGCCTCAGTGTTTTCCAGAGCATGTAATCATTTTCAGTTATGTCATTAGGAGGATACGAAATGGGGAGGCCTTAAAGCAGGCCAGGTAATGTCGGAGCCAAAGCCAGTATTTGCAAGGATAGAAACCGAGGCGGAAGAGGAAGCCCAAGCAAGATCAAAAGCAGCAAAAGGTGGGAAGAAAGCACGCAGCAAAGGACTTGTGGAGGCATAGTTTCTGTTGGAACAGTGTATCAGCATCATTAAAAGGAGAATATTTCATCTTTTTTTTTTTGGAAAAAAAATCTTTAGCCTATCTGTTCCTGAAATTTGTTCATTGCTAACGTATCACATTGTATCATGTAGATAGCCAAAAAAAAAGACCACAATTGATCCTGATGCTGTCAGAAAGAAACCTCGGATAATTGCGAGTAGAGCTAGCAGCGCATTTTGGATCATCCAAAATCTAATTGGATATTTGTTGTTTTGGATAAGGTGGAGAGCAACTTAAAAACCCAATGCCCATTACATATCTTTGGACTTGACTAGTTTCTAATGTTGGGGGACATGCTGGTTTTTACGAACTAATAACACAGTAGCTGGTTGTTATATGGAATTGTTGCAAATAAATGTTTAATCGACTTTGCTAAAATTTTAGGGTCTAGACGGTCGCCGGAGAGTTTGCGCGGGGATCGCAACAGCATCGCACGGAAGTTGGAAAGCTGACAAGTCGGCGACGATGATGGGTTCGAACTGTCCACACGGCACGGCAGTAACGGTATGGGGTTTTTGCTCGGATCTGTTCCGTCCGATCCCACTGGAGCCGTTCGTCTAGGCGTCTACAGTGTGCCTAGACTTGAGGCAATGAGGCGGGAGCGGTCCCCAGTCTCATTCCGGATGCACATGCTGCCGTTGCGGCCTCACAGCACAGGTAGAGATGGCAATGGATAAAAACCCGCTGGTTATTACTTGCCCAAATCTATACCCGCGAAGAAAAAATATGCCCGCTAAAAAACCCATACTTATGACGGGTATAAAACTTTGCCCAAACCCATACCCATGCGGGTTTCGGGTACCCCAACGGGTTTCCCATACCCACTAACATCAACATAAAAAATAATTCATCATGTAAATGACAATCAATACATTAATAAGCTAGCATAAAAGGAACAAGTGATAACTAATTTTAGCCTAAAATTTGTTACATAAAGTTTATTTCAATTAGAACATATTCAATTAATAATATTATGAGACATATTTATAAGAAACGTTGATTTTAAGGCGGGTTTTAAAAACCCACGGGTTTGCGGGTATGGGTAGTGGAAGAACAAACCCATGCCCACATAGCCGTTGGGTTCCCATTTGAACCCATTAACAAACCCATGGGTAGAGAAATTAATCCAAACTCATACCCTAATAGAGCAAAAACCCACCGAGTTTCGGGTAGCGGGTACCCATTGCCATCTCTATGCACAGGCCACCGCTGATGGCCACTCCTGCACGCACAGCCGCTGATGGCCACTGCTGCGCGCACAGCCGTAGTGTCAGCTTCGCATTCCTTTTATTTTCTTTTGACTACTCCAAGAGACGACAGCACGGGGCGCTCCTCCTTTTGAGGCAACCAAAAGGCTAGGCAGCGCTCTCCCAGCTTTTGGGCACGCTCACCCTGTCATACCCAGGTCCGGCGTTTACTTCAATTTTCCGCTAGCAAACAATACCGTATTTTGTATGATGTTGGATCTAAGGACGGTTGAAACGGACCCCCTAACGTACATGAGTCGACGACAGGGGTCTACTGGTTTTACTCCGACCTTGATCGATTCGGTCCGTTGGTTGGTTAGTTTACCAATCATTCGATATGAATTGCGTTGTAGTTGAACCAATCGATATTGATTGGTCGATATGAATCCATGCACGGGCGAATCGGTGATATCGATCTAAATTGATCGGTATTTATGGTCTTTAGCCACATGTAGACATCATTTTAAAGTAAAAAACATTTTTTTTCAAAACTAAAAAAATCTAGAATACGACCTATAAAGTGAGGGAGAGGTGATTAGGTTCATTCACATTCCTCACTCTTCAATTCAATTTGCTCCTGCCACTTACTATTTCACTCCTATCGCTCTTGTTTGGTACAAATCATTATCCTCATTGTCTTTCTAGGGCTTGAACATGGAGATAACTAAAGACGAAGTACTCGATATACTGCATCAAACTATGATGGATACGACGATAAAGCTTGCATCTAGGTCTTCAATAAGAAGGAGACGAAGGACGCAATATTGAAGCTACATCGATCAGGATTATCAAGTCATCCATGTCTGGTTGATGCAAGACTACTTTACCAACCTGTTCGTCTACTCTCCACTCTACTTTCGTCAAGACACTACATGCAAAGGGGTCTCTTTCTCCAAATCTTAGAGAGATTAGGTGGGCATTCTTCCTATTTCACTCTTATTCCTCCTATTTCACTCGTAGAGTGATGCACTCAATCACATATATTTCTCCCCACAAAAAATACACCATTGCCCTTTTGCATGGTCATCTATGTTAGCCTTGTTGCCTCCATTGATAAGTATACCAAAATGAGAATAGCTTGGTATTATAATGCATTGAACATTTCTTTAGGGGTGTCATTCCATGGCGAGGAGCATAGTTGTCATCCCACTGTTGAAGATCTTAGACAACTTTAAGCTAAGTGAGAGGAGATTTTCTGATATGATAAGGAATATAGTTTGCATGCATTAGAAGTGGATGGTCGGTTCCATTCAATGGAAAAGACAATTTACAATGCAGGGCATTGGCTCCCCGACCATCATGTTCAAGGTAGTTGGCTCGCACGACTTGTGGATTTTGCATGCTCTTTTTAGAGTAGCAAGGTCAAACAACAACGTTTATGTGCTCAACCAATTTTTGTTGTTCACTGATGTGCTCAAGAGAGAAATACCAAATGTGAACTTTATAGTGAATGAACATGAGTGTAACAAAGGGTACTACCTCGTCGATGGCATCAACCTTCGGTGGCCAGTGTTTCTGAAGAACGTTACCCTCCCACATACTCCAAAGCAATCAATATTTGTTGTATGCCAGGAGAAGAACATAGAGAACATTGGGTCGTGAAGGCTCGCTTCCATATTATTTCTACCTCATGTTATTCTTTTTCCGACTAAGCATTTTGTGTGATCATATGTGCATGTATTATTCTATACAACACGATCATTAATAATAAGCATATGTACAATAGGATCATTAATGATAAGCATGGAGTATTTATGAGATAGTCGAGTCCTCCCTTGTATAACCAATCATCACCCTCGAAGTACCCGCGAGCTTTGCAATCGTCCTTCAACATGAGACCATAATTTATACTAGTTCCATCCATGAGCTCTAAAATAATTTAATGAAGCGTATATGGAATGAGCACCATAACGATTAGTTTTTTAATTATGTAGTGTTTTTTTTTAAGTTTTGATATTTTATTGGGTTTTATGAACTATGTAAATTTTATTTACTTAATTATGTACCCGGATCAATTTTATTTCAATGAACTATTATGTTTTATTTTAACTAAAAGTTTGTAAAATAAAAGCTGATGTGGAGCTGAGACGGTTGTAAACTGATGATAAAGATCATGAACTAGAGAGCTGCTACAAATAACAGCTGACGATGGTCGATGGCAGAGTTAATAATAAAACCAATAGTTGATGTAGGGTCCATAACCATAAGTGCCGGTTAGAACCATCCTGATACTGATGAATCCATAATGAACTAGCTATCTTTTTCAAATGTAATTAGAGACAGCCTAATATTATTTTAATCAAAATTCTAAGGTCTATAATAAATATTAGCTCAATAATGATTCATTCTGTATTGAAAAATGATTCAGCCGAAATATATGGTATCAGATATATTCGTTGTGAGGATAAAATATATAAAACACTATTAGTTTCTGGTATGCGCCACATAGCGACAATCTTTTTTTTTTCCTTTCTCTGTTGGTAACTTGGTATAGCAGGAAAAAGTTCGTGCTGTTGTGCAGGGATCCAGGGCTATGTTGGATGCCTAGGCGCTTTCTTCCGTAATGGCCGGGAAGCTTACTGATTTTGAGTACGATACTCTTCTTGTCTAGACTCTAGCGTGCCTACTACTCTCCCGCCAATGTTTTTCAAGCTTTCTTGTCTAGTTTGTGATGAGAGCTTATTGATCTTAAGGGTTTTTTCGGTTTTTTCAAGCACAAGAGATAGTTAAGAGACTATATAATCTATACTACTAATTAAGGCTGTAAGGGGTAGGCTGCCTCCCCTGGTTCTGCCTTCAGCCAATCTGCACCGTCCATCTATATGCATCAAATCATCACCGTCCGTCTGGTCGCCTCCGCATCAAGCCTCCTCCATCCATCGATCGCAACTGCTCCTCTCTCTCTCCGCTCCCCTCTTCCTCGACACCACGCACACGGGCGCGGGCGTGGAGACCGACCACCACGGCACCACCTCCTCCTCCGGTTGCCTCCGGCCTCGCCATCCCGATGTCCTCATCCGCGCGCCCCCGCCCACGCTCGCCCGTGATCCTCGCACAACAACGCTTGGACGCGCCGGTGAGGTGGACGAGAGGCGGAGTCGGCGGCGGCGGCGATGGCGGGCGGCGGCGGGGAGCGAGACGCGGAACCAGATGATGCAGAACCTATTCGGAGACCAGTCGGAGGACGAGGACGATGCGGACGACGACGACGTCGTCGATGAGGACGACGACCAGCAGCAACAGCTGCAGTCACCCCCGCACCACCACCACGAGATAGAGGACGACGCCGATGAAGACGGCGACGACGCCCGCAGCGACGCGCCTGCCCGCCACGGCGGATACCACTCGGTAAGCCTGCCCGTCTCCTTCCCCGCCGCGATTCCGATTCGCCTCGGCAGCTTTGCTGTTCCCCGTCGAACCTGCCTGGGGCTGGGCAGGGCTTAGGTTTTCGGATTCGTTCGTGGGACTCGGGGATGCAGTTTTTTTTTGTACGGGGAGTTGTACAGTCGGTGCGGAATTGTTAGAATTATGCTGAGTTTTGGAGACGCGCTTGATTTTATTTTATTGTGTACATGCAGAGAGAGGTTGATGAATCCATGAATTTGTTTGCCTTATATTGACTCAAAGTCCAGTCCTCTGTTCTACTAAACCCAAACACTAGAAAAAAATGGAGTTTCAGGTTCACAAGGTCTAGACACGTGCTTCATTGCATTTACAGGAGTATAGCACATGTTTTCTCTGTCATGTTTTGCTTTACAAGTTTCATTGCTACTCAGTTGGGTTTAGGAAAAATGTAGTTTAGTTGATTTCTGCAAGCGCACCAACCTGTGAGTTACTAAACTGTAAATCTATTTACATTTTTGGGAAATTTTGAGCGATATCAATTGATCTTAACAACACCGGACCTATTCTGCTGAGAATTTGGGCCACCGTGCTGTTCCCCGTCCTCATCCGCGCGCCCCCGCCCACGCTCGCCCGTGATCTTCGCCGCCGCGTCTTCACCACCCTCGCCCGTGATCTCCGCCGCCGTCCGCACTTGGGTCAGGTCAGATCTGCGTTTGGTGGCCATCCCCATCTTCATCCTCTTCCGCGCGCCCACGCCCACTCTTCATCCTATTTCCAACATGGGGGAGGACGACAAGGTCATCGTCGAGCGTTGTGCCAGGGAACGGAGTCGCCCACCGACAGCTCCTCACCACCGACAGGAAGCAGCTCGTGAAGATGCTCAAGCGGTCACCCTATTTCCTCTCCACCCACGTCCACCTCTAGGTCCGCGCGGGCGACCAATCCAACGAGGTACCGTTCTCCCCATCAAGGTAACCTAGATTTTCTCCTATTCCCACCAAATATTGCATCGGTTACCTACATCGCACATGGAAATAGGAGCAACTTCTTTGGGTTTGGTCGGCTGAGAGCTGGTGGTGTGCTCACCTTGTGTAGTCATGATTTCTGATGATGAGAGACACTGATGAAATATTCGACAAAAAGTTGTACTCATTTTCTACTGTCATCATCTCATTAAGGTGATTGCAATGTATAGGATTTCATAACAAATGCTGTGAAAAGACAGATGAGACTTCAATATCTTCTGCTCAGCTAAGCCCGCTTGGTACATATTCACTACGCCTTTTAATTTTAATGATATACATTGCTTACAGATACATTGCTTACATATCTAATGTCTTTTATGGGACATCTTAGCCACTACGACCAAGACGACCCTAACCTCACAATGACGTGTTGTTGTTCTAAAAAATGCATCCAAAACAGTTTCTTCTTTATAGTTTGTAGACATTAGGTGGCTATACACTTTCTGTCTTGATTATACAATGAAGCCTTTAGCCAATTATATGGTACTTGTGAGACTAATAAAAGGTGGCTATGTTTTATGTAGATAAAACATAGTACCAAACATTAATGGCTTCAAGGCTAGCAAATGTTCGAGGACACTTGATCTGCACCAATGAGGTACAACCTTGCACTTTCCAAGTATGGATCAATATTTCGTTCAGCAATTAAATAGCATGAATGTGTAGTTGACATTTTTTCTCCTTTTATTAGTCTCATGAACTCTCAATTCTTATTAGTGGTACTTGTGAGTGAAGTGCCTCCCTTCGTTTATATTTGCGGAGCAAGTTAAATCCCACGATTTTTTTGTTGACGCAGGTTCCTGGATCTGAACAAGCCTAGCACAAAAATTAGGAAAATAACAAAGCACGGTTGGGATGGGGATGGGACGATTCTGATATGAATGATTGAATTGCCGCTCATCTTACCTGACAGATCGGTAAATATCTCTCGCTCATTGGTACCGTTCTTTATTAGACATGCAGGTACCGTTCTTTATTAGATCAGTTTTATATATATGATGATATTACTTTTTTGCATGTCTGGTCTTCTGCCATTGGTTTTGGTTTAGGGAAGAGATGCTCTAATACTTGATGTCAAACATAGCTTGAAACTCTACATTACCAAGATGCACTAAGATGGCTCCTTGCATAGATGTGTAATTCTACAAATGTTCTTCTTTTGGACTCTTGAATGATAAGCCCAGCGCAGTGGTGAGAAGTCTTTTCACTGAGCCAAAGGTCCTGGTTTGACGCTGCCTCCCTGCAAAAATGCAGAGGTAAGGCTTGCCTCGATTTTTCTTCTTCCCCAGACCCTACTCATGTGGGAGCCACCAACACTGGGTCTATCATTTTTTTGGCCTTTTGTCCAAGCCTTTAGAACAGGATTTTCTATTTTAGTATCATGATATTGCTTGATCGTGGGATATTTCACTATGCCCTATTGTTGTTATAAGTATGATCTTGACATGGCATAACTACATCCTCAAGTCATCTATTGGATCTCTCGCTATGCATTTGAGTTAGTTGAGTATGATCTTGGCAAAGCATAACAACATACTCAAAAACTTCATTTTAACGACAATGTATCTGCTGTGACTTGCACATACCATATGTCTTCTTTTAGCCAGGAATGGTGTCTTACTGTATCTTTGCTTGCTTCATGTGTTTGTCAGCAACATGCTTTATTCCATGGTAGAATGTCAGAATGTTGTTTTCAAACAAATAATGCAATAATTACACATTTAATGCTTAGTTATGGCGATGGAATCCCAAGCAGAGGCACTCGGCCAGTTAGCAACTGATGATTTATTAGAAGGAAAGGTAAAAATAAACATTTACAAACCAATATAAATACTTGCCTTGTGCTAATATCACATGACTGTCTCTGTTTATTGGTGAACAGTTTGCACTGCTTGAGACTTCATCTGTTGATGATGATCTTTCACAACTGAAAAAGGAATTGTCTGGAAGCTCTTTGGTATGTATTGTTATCTGGGTTATCAAATTAGAATTCTAACGATTGAAGCTAATGAGATACCTACTGTCTATTTATTTCAGTAAATATTCATTCTAGCTGCTGACCTTTCATCTGATGATTTATTTCATTAACAGTTAACAATTGAAGCTAATGCGATATCTGCTTGTTCACAAAATAGAACAACATGATGTTATTTTGGTGCACATTTACCGGATATATTTTTGTTCTAAAAAGACATTGATTAAATGTATAGAGTATGGATTACAATCTGTAGACAGCCAACAAATTTTTTGTCCTTCCAGAATATTTTACTCTATCCATCTTCTATAGTCCCCATTGATTCAGAGTTACTTTTGCTGTTTTGGTCAATCCCCATGAGGTGGAGTTCACCTTTAGAATTTATTCCTTTTGAGTTCTTCATGTTATACTGGGTCATAACCTAATGCCTATTCATATTTCAGGACGTGGGAGAACCTGGAACAGCTGTGGAGGTTCGAGCATTTACTACATTTTCCCTTAAAAATATTACAAACCTTATTTGGTCTCCTTCAGTCTACTGAAGTGTAACGGCCTGTAGTTAATTGAAGCTCATTTCTTCCCCTGAGATGATTTCCCCTTTTCTATCATAACCTTGGTTATTTATCTGTCACACTAACATTGCTATCAGAATGCTACTATTTGTACAAATAGAAGATATAATGCGGACTACACTACCTGGGCTTATTTCATCGCCTTTGCTATAACTCAGGGGCACATTATGGAAGGTGATCCTGAACTTATTGATGATTCTGAGTTTTATCAACAACTTCTCAAGTAGTTCCTTGAGTCATGTGATAGAGGGGCATCAGGTTAGTTCATTTTAACTATTGAACTTATTATTATTTATTTACACACAGTTGTATTCGATCCCGAATCCGATTAAAATACATTAGGGTAGGATACAGGATGACATACTATCCATCTATATCCGTCCATTTTCACCCTAGAATTTATTTATATATCAACATGCATACTGAAACATGGTTCATCCTTGATCTTTGTTCTAACTGAATTGATGGTCTCTGGCCACAATATAACTATGGGGGCTGACCAACATGAGGCATTGAGGCAGACCAACAAATCAACATAAATAAGGTGCTAGCTTCTCAAACTTTTTTTAGAATGAGATATATGAATTGTATGTCATGTCAGTGTGAATAATTTTGCCATGTTACAGATCATAGTGTTAACACCAATACTCGAGAAATACTAGAAATCCCTGTACTGTGGTTTTTCTTCAACCTGCTTTGGTGGCAGGGTGCCATTTTAGGAGCATATGAGGTGGCTAATTCTGACTTCAATCTAGCCTCCTGTTTATTGATAAGCAATGTTGCTTGTCATGTTGTCAGATTCTCTTTGTTTCTGGTGTCTTGCTGACCATTGGGTCAAAACCAACTGTGCAGTTCTTCACTAAGCCTAAGGATCACAAGGTACTGATCTTCTCCCTACATCTATCTATACTACCTATTAAGGCTCTAAGGGGTAGGCTGCCTCTGCTTGTTCTGCCTTCCGACGATCTCAACCGTCCAATACGCTCTAGAGTCTCTCAGCCGTCCGATGCGTGCACTCTCACCCCCCACGCATCGCCCCGCCCCCACCCGATCGTCCAACCGTGCGAGCACCCTAGCTTTGCCTCTGCACTCCTCCCGCCGCCTCCTACCCTCCTCCGCGCGACGACGCGAGCCGCAGCCGGCCCCCGCTCGCGTTGTCCACGAATCCCGCAGCTTGACGCCGTTCATGCCACGCCGCACACCCGCAACCGCCCGCGAATCCCGCCACGACCCGCACGCCGTCCCTACGCCCGCCGCTAAACCCCCGTCGTGAAATGCCCGCACGCACGCCTGCTAGCCGCTGAGCACGCCCGCCGCGAATCCCGCCGCGCGATAAGTTGTAGTTTGCAACAGATAATTCTGTGTTTTCTTTTTGTCCTTATTGTACTGTTTGAAGTTGTATCCTCAGGGAAACTGCTATGCCAAGTTTCATTTCAGATCTCTATGACAAAAAATATAATTCACTTGCATTTGCAGGGACCTAAAGGCAGAAAATGTTCTTGCTGCTGATGGGGCATGGAAACTATGCGATTTTGGTAGTGTATCGACAAATCATAAGTGCTTTGATATTAAGGTTAGTATAGTGATAGCCTCTCTCTAACTCACACAACAAAAGAAATGTTGAATGGTTACCAACTGGCATTCGTTTTGATTGCCAAAAACTACACCACCAGGTTCTCGCACCCATGCCCGATGTTCTTATCGACGCCGCTATCGTCCGCGTCTGCATCCGTCCCCGCCAACTGCACCACCAAATGGATATGCTGTAAACCTTGCTGCGACTCCAGCATCCGTGATTCAAACTGAGGCATTGTTGACAAATGATATCCTTCTAAGTGATGGGATTCAGAGTCCAAGTAGTGTTTCTGCAAAATTAGAAGATCGTACTAACCACAAGGTTGGCTGTTATCTAGAAAGTTGGTGTCAATGACAAATTCTATGTTCTGTACCTGAAATTTATCCTTCTACCATCATGGAATTAGTCTGGTCTGGTCTTAGTTGATTATCATTTCGTACAATGAACTAATATTGCTCTGACTTGCACATATTTGATACCTGTATTGCATGATTTTTTAGTTACTTACATTCTGTATTTCTGTAAATCAAAATGCTTTTGAAAAATATCGTGTTTCTTCTGTAGAATATTGAGGCCTGGGCAACAGATTCTTCTAAGAAAATTCAAAATTCCGGACTCATTGAATCAAAATCAGTTGGCACTTTACACCAATGCAAAAGCTAGATGGTCAAAAGGGGCTGTTCATTGACAGGGGTGTTGGCTCTTCTATGCTTCCAAAATCAGCCAGTGCATGCTCCTTGGCATCTGGGTTTAGTTTTGGATCAGCAAAGGTCAGTATTGTTTATCTCCTTTACTAATAGTAGGTAAAAATTGTAGAAAGTTATTGGCTAGGTTCGAAAATGTTTGAATTTGATTACCATTGTAGGATCATGCTCAATTTGGATTCATCATAATCAATATGCCTTCGATGAAGCTTGTCCTACTCTAGCTGGAGTGTTATCATTCATTAGTGAGGAGTTGTAGGGGAGTTTTTTGGAACAAAGGTATTCCCATATGTGGGCTTCATAAAATTACTACCCCGAAGGAAGCAATTGGATTTATAGTATTATAACACCCACAACTGTTGAGTCTCAAGTCATTGCCTTCAGCGACGCTCTTTTAGCTTCTAATATTTCTGTCAATAAGGTGTAAATCCTCTCTCTCTCTCTCTCTCTGACTCTCTCTGAAGGTTTAGTATTTTTTTAATGTACATATTTATATTTCTAGGAAAATGTAAGGAGATGCCATGAAGCATTGCAAGAAGTGGGATTAGTGAAGAAGAAAACAAACTACACTGCAAGTCCATCTCGCGCGCTGGATGCCTCATGCTTCAGCTTCAAGATTGACGATAACCAGACAGTCGGCTCAGCACTCACCGTCCTATTTGCTTCTGATATACGTACAGTGTTTGTGATGAGATTGAGTTTTAACAGAGACGCCCAGTTTGGTCTGGTAACCTTGCCAATCTTTTCAACTGATTATTATATAAAATAAACATTAGTTTTTTTTGTCAAGACATCTTACTAATGTTGTCAAGACCTTAGTAAACTAGCTAAGGCTCTGGATGCAATTAGATGCACATGTTGATCTTGATATCCCTTCCCACTTTTTTCCTGTAGTTTGATGGAGATGGTAAACTGGCTAAGGCTCTGGATGACCTCTTACTAATGTTGTCAAGGACCTCGAAGCCAAGATGAAAGGTGGACAGTCAAGTTAAAGGGGCCGGGTCTTTCATGCAGATAGACTTCACATGATGGATAATGGCATTGTTTAGTTGAAGATATGGTCCCACGCGCAGCATACATACAGAGAAGAATATGAGTTTTGTTTTATTCTTATTTCCTTTACGTTTTTTTATTTTTGGCTTCACTTTGCTCCCTGTCACAATCAAACCAATTGTCAGTCAGTATGCATAGTCGTCCGCTATTGCTCTGTATCTTCAGCTTTTGTATGAGGATATTATATCATTTGTTTTGGTATATAAATCAAAGAATGGGCCATGTTTCCAGCAGGCTTGTTCTGTACCAAACTGAGAGCACCTAGGGGGGGGGGTGAATAGGTGATCCTGTGAAACTTAAAACTTAAGCCACAAAAACTTGTTAAGTGTTAGCACAATAATTGCCAAGTGGCTAAAGAGAAGTCTCAACAAAACACAGTACCACAAGAGATCAAGCACAGAGGTGACACAGTGGTTTATCCCGTGGTTCGGCCAAGACCAACGCTTGCCTACTCCACGTTGTGGCGTCCCAACGGACGAGGGTTGCAATCAACCCCTCTCAAGCGGTCCAAAGACCCACTTGAATACCACGGTGTTTTGTTTTGCCTTTCACTATCCCGTTTGCAAGGAATCTCCACAAATTGGAGTCTCTTGCCCTTACAAGTATATGATCACAAAGAAACACAGAGTAAGGGAGGGAAGCAACACACACAAATCCATAGCGAAACGCGCACACACACGGCCAAGAATCGAGCTCACAAGAGTATCACAAAGTTCTCACTAGAACGGGGCTCGAAACACTTAGAATGACAAACAAATGCGCAAAGACTGAGTGTGGATGATCAAGAATGCTCAAAGGTTGCTTGTGTATCTCCTCCATGCGCCTAGGGGCTCCTTTTATAGCCCCAAGGCAGCTAGGAGCCGTTGAGAGCAAATCCGGAAGGCCATCCTTGCCTTCTGTCGTCGGGGGCACCGGACAGTCCGGTGCACACCGGACACTGTCCGGTGCCCGATTTGTTTCCTTAAACAGCGAAGCCGACCGTTGCAGACCGTTGGCAGATCTGGAGCCGTTGGCGCACCGGACATGTCCGGTGCACACCGGACAGTCCGGTGCCGTCTTCCGACCGTTGGCTCGGCCACGTGTCCCGCGCAGATTGCGCGGCCGACCGTTGGCCCGGCCGACTGTTGGCTCACCGGACAGTCCGGTGAATTTTAGCCGTATGCCGTCGGCAAATTCCCGAGAGCAGCCAGTTCGCGCCGAGTCAGCCTGGCGCACCGGACACTGTCCGGTGCACACCGGACAGTCCGGTGTGCCAGACCGAGCTGAGTCTTGGCTGCACTTAGCCAAGTCTTTTTCTCCTCTTTTCTTTTCTGCTTCTTTCTGTTTCTAACACTTAGACAAGTATATTAGTACATAAAACCAATGTACTAAGGCTTAGAAACATACCTTTACTTCATGATTTGCACCTTGTTCATCCATGGACATAAATTCACAATTAAGCACATGTGTTGGCACTCAATCACCAAAATACTTAGAAATGGCCCAAGGGCACATTTCCCTTTCAATCTCCCCCTTTTTGGTGATTTATGCCAACACAACATAAAGCAAGTAGAACAAGTACAAAATCAAATCAAATAAGAACTCAAAATTGTTTTGATTCATTTTTGACATATATGGATCACTCTATGCCACCACTTGGTTTGTTTTTGCAAATCAAACTCAAATCTCAAACTCAAATCTCTATCTCTAAGTCAAACACACATGTTAAAGCATAAAGAGAGTCATTTCAAAAGAGATTGATCAAGGATTTCAAAAACTCCCCCTTTTTCCCATAATTACTACTTCTCCCCACAGGAAGCCAACTTTGATAAGAGAGACAACAAAAAGAGTTTTGACAAACCAAAAGCTCTACTCTACTATTTTCAAAATCTCTCAAGTGGTAGCTGATCCATTTATCGCTTTGGCCTTTATTTTCTCCCCCTTTGGCATCAAGCACCAAAACGGGATCAATCTTGGCCCTTTAACCCCATTGCCTCACCAAAATCTTCAATTTAGAGCAAATGGCAATAAGAGTTCATGAGATGGACTTGGAATAAGTTACCCTCTCATCGGAGTGCAGTGGAAGTCTTGCATGATCCAAGTCCACCTTTTCCCTTTCAATTCTCCTTTGAGACTAAATCAAACAAACTCAAGCATATGGTTAGTCTCAAGGGATCAAGTTGTAACACATCTCCCCCTAAACATGTGCATCACGTTGCAACGGACTTGTGAGGTCCAGGGAGTGTTTGTACAACTTGAGCACCATAATAAGCAACAAAATGCAGAATGAACATGATCAAAGGCATAAGCACATGTATGCTACAATTCAATCCAAGTTCCGCGAATCTAAGACATTTAGCTCACTACGCAGCCTGCAAAAGGTCTTCTCATCTAAAGGCTTGGTAAAGATATCGGCTAGCTGGTTCTCGGTGCTAACATAAAACACTTCGATATCTCCCTTTTTCTGGTGGTCTCTCAAAAAGTGATGCCGGATGTCAATGTGCTTTGTGCGGCTGTGCTCAACAGGATTTTCCGCTATTCGGATAGCACTCTCATTATCACATAGGAGTGGGACTTTGCTCAGATTGTAGCCAAAGTCCCGGAGGGTTTGCCTCATCCAAAGTAGTTGCGCGCAACACTGTCCTGCGGCAACAAACTCGGCCTCAGCGGTGGATAGGGCAACGGAGGTTTGTTTCTTAGAGTTCCATGACACCAGGGACCTTCCTAAGAATTGGCACGTCCCCGATGTACTCTTCCTATCGACCTTACATCCAGCATAGTCGGAATCTGAGTACCCAATCAAGTCAAAGTTAGACCCTTTTGGATACCAGATCCCGAAGCAAGGCGTAGCGACTAAATATCTAAGAATTCGCTTCACCGCCACCAAGTGACACTCCTTAGGATCGGATTAAAATCTAGCACACATGCATACGCTAAGCATAATATCCGGTCTACTAGCACATAAATAAAGCAAAGAACCTATCATGGACCGGTATGCTTTTTGATCAACGGACTTACCTCCTTTGTTGAGGTCGGTGTGTCCGTCGGTTCCCATCGGCGTCTTTGCGGGCTTGGCGTCCTTCATCCCAAACCTCTTTAGCAGATCTTGCGTGTACTTCGTTTGGGAGATGAAGGTGCCGTCCTTGAGTTGCTTCACTTGGAACCCAAGGAAGTAGTTCAACTCGCCCATCATCGACATCTCGAATTTCTGCGTCATCACCCTGCTAAACTCTTCACAAGACTTTTGATTAGTAGAACCAAATATTATGTCATCGACATAAATTTGGCACACAAACAAATCACCATCACAAGTCTTAGTGAAAAGAGTTGGATCGGCTTTCCCAACCTTGAAAGCATTAGCAATTAAGAAATCTCTAAGGCATTCATACCATGCTCTTGGGGCTTGTTTAAGTCCATAGAGCGCCTTAGAGAGCTTACACACGTGGTCGGGGTACCGCTCATCCTCGAAGCCAGGGGGTTGCTCCAAGTACACCTCCTCCTTTATTGGCCCGTTGAGGAAAGCGCTCTTCACATCCATTTGGTACAACCTGAAAGAATGGTGAGCGGCATATGCTAGCAAGATACGAATGGACTCTAGCCTAGCCACAGGAGCAAAAGTCTCCTCAAAGTCCAAACCTGCGACTTGGGCATAACCTTTTGCCACAAGTCGAGCCTTGTTCCTTGTCACCACTCCGTGCTCGTCTTGTTTGTTGCGGAACACCCACTTGGTTCCCACAACATTTTGCTTGGGACGAGGCACCAGCGTCCAAACTTCATTGCGCTTGAAGTTGTTAAGTTCCTCCTGCATGGCCAACACCCAATCCGGATCTAGCAAGGCCTCCTCTACCCTGAAAGGCTCAATAGAGGAGACAAAAGAGTAATGTTCACAAAAATTAACTAGTCGAGACCGAGTAGTTACTCCCTTGCTAATGTCACCCAGAATTTGGTCGACGGGATGATCCCTTTGAATCATCGCTCGAACTTGAGTTGGAGGTGCCGGTTGCGCTTCTTCCTCCATCACGTGATCATCTTGTGCTCCCCCTTGATCACACGCCTCCTGTTGATGAACCTGTTCATCGTCTTGAGTTGGGGGATGCACCGTCGTTGAGGAAGAAGGTTGATCTCGTTCATCTTGTTCCTGTGGCCGAACGTCTCCAATCGCCATGGTTCGTATAGCGGCCGTTGGAACATCTTCTTCATCTACATCATCACAATCAACAACTTGCTCTCTTGGAGAGCCATTAGTCTCATCAAATACAACGTCGCTAGAGACTTCAACCAAACCCGATGATTTGTTGAAGACTCTATACGCCTTTGTATTTGAATCATAACCTAATAAAAACCCTTCTACAGCTTTGGGAGCAAACTTAGAATTTCTACCCTTCTTCACTAGAATGTAACACTTGCTCCCAAATACACGAAAGTATGATACATTGGGTTTGTTACCGGTTAGTAGCTCATACGAAGTCTTCTTGAGGAGTCGATGAAGATAGACCCTGTTGATGGCGTGGCAAGCCGTGTTCACAGCTTCCGACCAAAAGCACTCGGGGGTCTTGAACTCTCCAAGCATCGTCCTCGCCATATCGATTAGCGTCCTGTTCTTCCTCTCTACCACACCATTTTGCTGTGGTGTGTAGGGAGCGGAGAACTCGTGCTTGATCCCTTCCTCCTCAAGAAACTCCTCCACTTGAAGGTTCTTGAACTCGGACCCGTTGTCGCTCCTTATCTTCTTCACCTTGAGCTCAAACTCATTTTGAGCTCTCCTGAGGAAGCGCTTGAGGGTCCCTTGGGTTTCAGACTTATTCTGCAAAAAGAACACCCAAGTGAAGCGGGAAAAGTCATCAACAATAACTAGACCATACTTACTTCCTCCTATGCTTAGATAGGCGACGGGTCCGAAGAGGTCCATATGCAGCAGCTCCAGAGGTCTTGACGTGGTCATCACATTCTTGCTGTGATGTGCTCCTCCCACTTGTTTACCTGCCTGACAAGCTGCACAAGGTCTATCTTTTTCGAAATAAACATTTGTTAGACCTATCACGTGTTCTCCCTTTAGAAGCTTGTGGAGGTTCTTCATCCCCACATGTGCTAAGCGGCGATGCCACAGCCAGCCCATGCAAGTCTTAGCCATTAAGCATGCATCTAGACCGGCCTCTTCTTTTGCAAAATCAACTAAGTAAAGCTTGCCGTCTAGTACACCCTTAAAAGCTAGTGAACCATCACATCTTCTAAAGACAGACACATCTACATTTGTAAATAAACAATTATATCCCATATTGCACAGTTGACTAACAGATAGCAAATTGTAACCAAGAGACTCAACTAAAAACACATTTGATATTGAGTGCTCATTAGAAATTGCAATTTTACCTAACCCTTTTACCTTGCCTTGATTCCCATCACCGAATATAATTGAATCTTGGGAATCCTTATTTTTGACGTAGGAGGTGAACATCTTCTTCTCCCCCGTCATATGGTTTGTGCATCCGCTGTCGATAATCCAGCTTGAACCCCCGGATGCATAAACCTGCAAGGCAAATTTAGGCTTGGGTCTTAGGTACCCAACTCATGTTGGGTCCTGCAAGGTTAGCACAAATGTCCTTAGGGACCCAAATGCAAGTTTTATCTCCCTTGCATCTTGCCCCTAACTTCCTAGCAATTACCTTCTTACCCTTTCTACAAATAGCAAAGGGAGCATTGCAAGCATAATAAATGGTAGAAGGTTTGTTCACAACTTTTCTAGGAACATGAGCAAAATTTCTCCTAGGCATATGCACAACATTTCTCCTACACATATCTCTATCATGTTTATAGGAAGAACTAGAAGCAAACATGGCATGAGAATCATAAACATGTGAATCAAAATCATTATAAGCATTTCTAGCATGTCTCCTATCACTATACATAAAAGCATGGTTCTTTTTAGCGCTACTGGCCATAGGGGCCTTCCCTTTCTCCTTGGCGGGAATGGGAGCCTTATGGCTTGTTAAGTTCTTGGCCTCTCTCTTGAAGCCAAGACCATCCTTAATTGAGGGGTGTCTACCAATCGTGTAGGCATCCCTTGCAAATTTTATTTTATCAACTTCACTCTTGCTAGTCTTAAGTTGGGCATTTAGACTAGCCACTTCATCATTTAGTTTTGAAATTGACACTAAGTGTTCACTACAAGCATTAACATCAAAATCCTTACACCTAGTACAAATTTCAACATGTTCAACACAGGAATTTGATTTACTAGCTACTTCTAGTTTAGCACTTAAATCATTATTAACACTTCTTAAGGTAGCAATGGTTTCATGACAGGAAGATAATTCACTAGAAAGCACTTCATTTCTTTTAATTTCTAGAGCAAGAGAATTTTGTGCACTAACAAATTTATCATGCTCCTCATATAAAAGATCCTCTTGTTTTTCTAGTAATCTATTCTTATCATTCAAAGCATCAATCAACTCATTAATTTTATCTATCTTAGATCTATCTAAGCCCTTGAACAAGCATGAATAATCTATGTCATCATCATCACTAGTCTCACTATCACTAGAAGAAGCATAAGTGAAGTCTTGAGTACTCACCTTCTTCTCCCTTGCCATAAGGCATGTGAGACGCTCGTTGGGGAAGAGGGAAGACTTGTTGAAGGCGGTGGCAGCGAGTCCTTCATTGTCGGAGTCGGAGGAGGAGCAATCCGAGTCCCACTCCTTTCCTAGATGTGCCTCGCCCTTTGCCTTCTTGTATTGCTTCTTCTTCTCTCTTTTGTTCCCCTTTTCCTGGTTACTTTCATTATCGGGACAGTTAGTGATAAAATGACCAAGCTTACCGCATTTGAAGCATGAGCGCTTCCCCTTTGTCTTGGTCTTGCTTGGCTGCCCCTTGCGACCATTTAGCGCCGTCTTGAATCTCTTGATGATGAGAGCCATCTCTTCATCATTGAGTCCGGCCGCCTCAATCTGTGCCACCTTGCTAGGTAGCGCCTCCTTGCTTCGTGTTGCCTTGAGAGCAAGGGGTTGCGGCTCATTGATCGGACCATTCAAGGCGTCGTCCACATACCTCGCCTCCTTGATCATCATTCGCCCGCTAACGAATTTCCCAAGAACTTCTTCGGGCGACATCTTGGTGTACCTGGGATTTTCACGTATATTGTTCACCAAATGAGGATCAAGAACGGTAAATGACCTTAGCATTAGGCGGACGACGTCGTGGTCCGTCCATCGCGTGCTCCCGTAGCTCCTTATCTTGTTGATAAGGGTCTTGAGCCGGTTGTATGTTTGCGTCGGCTCCTCGCCCCTTATCATCGCGAACCGTCCAAGCTCTCCCTCCACCAACTCCATTTTGGTGAGCAAGGTGACGTCGTTCCCCTCATGAGAAATCTTGAGGGTGTCCCAGATTTGCTTGGCGTTATCCAAGCCGCTCACTTTATGGTATTCATCCCTGCACAAGGAAGCTAGAAGAACAGTAGTAGCTTGTGCATTCTTATGAATTTGTTCATTAATGAACATGGGACTATCCGAACTATCAAAGTGCATTCCACTCTCTACAATCTCCCAAATACTAGGATGGAGAGAGAATAGGTGACTACGCATTTTGTGGCTCCAAAATCCGTAGTCCTCTCCATCAAAGTGTGGGGGCTTGCCGAGTGGAATGGAGAGCAAATGTGAATTTGAACTTTGCGGAATACGAGAGTAGTCAAAAGAAAAGTTCGAATTAACCGGTTTCCTTCTCTCGTAGTCGCTGTGGTCGTCTTTTTGGGAAGAAGTAGACTCATTGCTGTTGTAGTAGACGATCTCCTTGATGTGCCTTGTCTTCTTCTTCTTCCCTTCCTTCCGTCTTTGGCCCGAGCCGGAGTCGGTAGGCTTATCGTCCTTTGGTTCGTTGACGAAGGATTCCTTCTCTTTGTCGTTGATCACGATACCCTTCCCCTTAGGATCCATCTCTTCGGGCGGTTAGTTCCTTTGTGAAGAGAACGGCTCCGATACCAATTGAGAGCACCTAGAGGGGGGGTGAATAGGTGATCCTGTGAAACTTAAAACTTAAGCCACAAAAACTTGTTAAGTGTTAGCACAATAATTGCCAAGTGGCTAAAGAGAAGTCTCAACAAAACACAGTACCACAAGAGATCAAGCACAGAGGTGACACAGTGGTTTATCCCGTGGTTCGGCCAAGACCAACGCTTGCCTACTCCACGTTGTGGCGTCCCAACGGACGAGGGTTGCAATCAACCCCTCTCAAGCGGTCCAAAGACCCACTTGAATACCACGGTGTTTTGTTTTGCCTTTCACTATCCCGTTTGCAAGGAATCTCCACAAATTGGAGTCTCTTGCCCTTACAAGTATATGATCACAAAGAAACACAGAGTAAGGGAGGGAAGCAACACACACAAATCCACAGCGAAACGCGCACACACACGGCCAAGAATCGAGCTCACAAGAGTATCACAAAGTTCTCACTAGAACGGGGCTCGAAACACTTAGAATGACAAACAAATGCGCAAAGACTGAGTGTGGATGATCAAGAATGCTCAAAGGTTGCTTGTGTATCTCCTCCATGCGCCTAGGGGCTCCTTTTATAGCCCCAAGGCAGCTAGGAGCCGTTGAGAGCAAATCCGGAAGGCCATCCTTGCCTTCTGTCGTCGGGGGCACCGGACAGTCCGGTGCACACCGGACACTGTCCGGTGCCCGATTTGTTTCCTTAAACAGCGAAGCCGACCGTTGCAGACCGTTGGCAGATCTGGAGCCGTTGGCGCACCGGACATGTCCGGTGCACACCGGACAGTCCGGTGCCGTCTTCCGACCGTTGGCTCGGCCACGTGTCCCGCGCAGATTGCGCGGCCGACCGTTGGCCCGGCCGACTGTTGGCTCACCGGACAGTCCGGTGCACACCGGACAGTCCGGTGCACACCGGACAGTCCGGTGCACACCGGACAGTCCGGTGAATTTTAGCCGTACGCCGTCGGTAAATTCCCGAGAGCAGCCAGTTCGCGCCGAGTCAGCCTGGCGCACCGGACACTGTCCGGTGCACACCGGACAGTCCGGTGTGCCAGACCGAGCTGAGTCTTGGCTGCACTTAGCCAAGTCTTTTTCTCCTCTTTTCTTTTCTGCTTCTTTCTGTTTCTAACACTTAGACAAGTATATTAGTACACAAAACCAATGTACTAAGGCTTAGAAACATACCTTTACTTCATGATTTGCACCTTGTTCATCCATGGACATAAATTCACAATTAAGCACATGTGTTGGCACTCAATCACCAAAATACTTAGAAATGGCCCAAGGGCACATTTCCCTTTCACAAACTGATCACTTGTTAATTATGATGAATGAGGCATGCTGATATTCACATTGAACAGCATCTAGGTTAATGTGTTGCCTGTGCCAGTCGAGCTACTTGGGTTGGGTGTACCTCACGATTTTGTTTTGGGTAGAAAGACAGATGATCAGTATCCAACACAGATCATCATACCAGTGGCCTAATTGTTGAATTCATTAGGCCCTCGCTGCTAGGTAGGGATAATGCAGGAGCCTTAGGAGTTGATTGGTTGTGGGATGAATTTTGAACCCTTAATATTTGCAGAACTCTACCACTCTAAAGGGACACCATGTTATGAAATTATGAATATCTTAGTTTTGTTGCTCCAGATTATGCCAAACTTCTCATGCTATTGCATTTTTTATTTTGGGAATCCATTGATTATTTTTAAATAAAATAGATACTACATGTATTGTCTTATTGTCACGATCACGTAGCAGTTTTCATATGTGAAGATAGTTTATTTTCTAGATAAACTTCGTCTTTCATTTAAACCAGTCATCAGCACTATAGTTATTCTTGTTTTCTTCACGTACTGGATTCCATTTGAAGAGTATTGCATTTACTTATTCCTTAATTTTTATGTATGATGAAGCTGGAGACATGAAATGGCTCTGCTATACTTGAGCTTGGGCATTAACTTCATTCGTTCTGTAACACGATTTAACAGTCAGCGATGTGCATGAACAAATTTGCATTCTTGAGCTTGGGCATTAATAGGATGGAGCAGTACTGTAAAATACTTAAGATGGTTAAATTTTAAAATCATTGCCAGTGTTGTTTGCCGTGAACAGAATAGGCCTATCTTGAAACTTCATGAAGGTGTGGAAAAAATGCAGAGGCAGCGGTGGAGGAACAAAGATATCTAGGATAGAGAGGACTCGGTGGAGACAGACCTACCTGACCACCGACGAGCGACCACGGATCATAGCGAGCGAGGGAACGACGAATGGAGTACTATGATCCATTTTGAGTAACAGGGCAGCGAGCAGAGTTCTCGGTTATGGCTGATGACGTTTAACAACAGATTAAACTGGCAAGGAGAACAAAATACCAAACCTGTAGGTATTATAATACTATAAATCCAATTACTTCTTTCGGAATAGTAATAATATGGGAATACCTTCGTTCCAAAAAACTCGTTGTAGGGAATGGCTGGGTGTGAGATATCTAGGTCGAGGCCGTGTTCTTGTAATCACAGGTGCATGTATTTGTCTTTTAAGAGTGAGTCAATAGCCTCATTTGCCTGACGACAATGTAGAGTGATCTAAAATATGGTTGATATAGAGTTGCAGTGCCTACTGATTTTTCTATTCACTTGGTGGCGGATACTACTCGCCTTTAGACTCTGGTGAGTGTTTTCGTGCTTCCCTGTAAATAAGATGTTCTGTACCAATTTCTCGTTTGTTGTGATTAATAAATAATTTCAATTTTCAGGAGTTTAGTGCAGGACCAGTACCTGATGCGATCAAGAGAAAACTAGCTGCCGAGACCAGTGTGCCTCCACAAAAATCAAGTTTTAGTTGTGTAACTGGACAGAAGCAGCCCCAAAACTGGTACCCGACAAACAAAAAGGTGAAAGTTCCACATCTTCCGTCGCATATTCTGTAGTGTCCCAAACCAAACGTGGTGCCATCCTTCTGGTGCAAAATTTGCAAGGTCGACTGTGTCATTGAGTTCAATTTCAGCGCTCACGTTGGAGGCAAAAAGCACAAGGCCAAAAAGCTAGAGATTCTAGGAACGCCAGGGGGCCTGCTAGCCGATGCGCAGGCAACAGGAGCGGTCAGCGGTGGACAGAGTGGACTTGCAGTTTCTGGGAGCAGATGCAGCGAACAGAATGTGGCTGGTAGCGTTGCTGCTGGCTGGACCGAACTGTGACATGTCGTCTGAGAGCGGAACTAATGGAGCAGAAGGAAGTGGGTGCATTGTCCGGCTATGAGCAGCTTGGATTTCACTCCAGTCTGGTATTCCAATAAAAGTTCGCCTTGCACATTTTCTTCTCAAGGGCACAGTTAACATATTTCTGTGTCAGATGGCTAGGCCGCTAGGGAGATTCCATCAGATAATAAGTTGAAACGTATGTGAAAGGGAATTAGGCTTACACCTAGTCCCCAAATAATTTTGGTGGTTGAATTGCCCAACACAAATATTGGACTAACTAGTTTGCTCTAGTGCATAAGTTATACAGGTGCAAAAGGTTCACACTTAGCCAATAAAAAGACCAAGTTTTGGATTCGACAAAAGAGCAACAAGGCAACCGAGGGCACCTCTGGCTGGAGGCACCGGACTGTCCGGTGTGCACCGGACAGTGTCCGGTGCGCCCAGAGGACTCCAACTCAAACTCTTCGCCTTCGGGAATTCTCGAAAGCCGGCGCGCTATAATTCACCGGACTGTCCGGTGTGCACCGGACATGTCCGGTGCTCCAAGGAAGCGCGGTCTTCGGAACTCGCCAGCCTCGGGTTCACGCGGCAGCCGCTCCGCTAAAATTCACCGGACTGTCCGGTGTGCACCGGACTGTCCGGTGTACCAGCGGAGCAACGGCTCCTTCCGCCGCCAACGGCTCCCTGCGGTGCATTTAATGCGCGCGCAGCGCGCGCAGACGTCAGATGTGCCCATACCGGTGCACCGGACATCAAACAGTACATGTTCGGTGTGCACCGGACACCCAGGAGGGCCCAGAAGTCAGAAGCTCCAACGGTCAGAATCCAACGGCAATGGTGACGTGGCAGGGGCACCGGACTGTCCGGTGTGCACCGGACTGTCCGGTGTGCCATCGAACAGACAGCTTCCAGCAACGGTCACTTTTGGTGGTTGGGGCTATAAATACCCCAACCACCCCACCATTCATCGCATCCAAGTTTTCCAACTCCCAACCACTTACAAGAGCTAGGCATTCAATTCTAGACACACAAAAGAGATCAAATCCTCTCCAATTCCACTCAAGCATTTAGTGACTAGCGAGAGAGATTTGCCGTGTTCTTTTGAGCTCTTGCGCTTGGATCGCTTTCTTTCTTTCTCACTTGTTCTTGTGATCAAAACTCAATTGTAACCAAGGCAAGAGGCACCAATTGTGTGGTGGCCCTTGCGGGGAAGTTTTGTTCCCGTTTGATTGAGAAGGAGAAAAGCTCACTCGGTCCGAGGGACCGTTTGAGAGAGGGAAGGGTTGAAAGAGACCCGGCCTTTGTGGCCTCCTCAACGGGGAGTAGGTTTGCGAGAACCGAACCTCGGTAAAATAAATCCGCGTGTCACACTCTTCATTTGCTTGCGATTTGTTTTTGCGCCCTCTCTCGCGGACTCGTTTATATTTCTAACGCTAACCCGATTTGTAGTTGTGATTATTTTTGTTTCGCCCTATTCACCCCCCCCTCTAGGCGACTTTCAATTGGTATCAGAGCCCGGTGCTTCATTAGAGCCTAACCGCTCGAAGTGATGTCGGGAGATCACACCAAGAGGGAGATGGAGACCGGCGATAACAAGCCCACTACAAGCCAAGGGAGCACTTCATCGGAAGAGTCCCGCACCAAGAGAAGGGAGAAGAAGAAGAACTCCTCCAAGCGGAAGGAGAAAAGATCTTCCTCTTCTCACCACAAGGAGAAGAAGGAAAAATCTTCTTCTCACAAGCCGCATCGGAGTGGGGACAAGCACAAAAGGATGAGGAAGGTGGTCTACTACGAGACCGACACTTCATCAACATCTACCTCCGGCTCCGACGCGGCATCCGTCACTTCTAAACGCCAAGAGCGTAAGAAGTATAGTAAGATTCCCCTACGCTACCCTCGCATTCCTAAACATACACCCTTACTTTCCGTCCCATTAGGCAAACCACCAACTTTTAATGGTGAAGATTATGCTATGTGGAGTAATTTAATGCGATTTCATCTAACCTCTCTCCACAAAAGTATATGGGATGTTGTTGAGTATGGTGTACAGGTACCATCTATAGGGGATGAGGACTATGACACGGACGAAGTAGCCCAAATCGAGCACTTCAACTCCCAAGCCGCAACCATTCTCCTTGCCTCTCTAAGCAAGGAGGAATACAACAAAGTACAAGGGTTGAAGAACGCAAAAGAGATTTGGGACCTACTCAAGACGGCGCACGAGGGTGATGAACTCACCAAGATCACCAAGCGGGAAACGATCGAGGGGGAGCTCGGTCGCTTCCGTCTTCGCCAAGGGGAGGAGCCACAAGACATGTACAACCGGCTCAAAACCTTGGTGAACCAAGTGCGCAACCTCGGGAGCGCAAAGTGGGATGACCACGAGGTGGTTAAGGTTATTCTAAGAGCACTTATTTTCCTTAACCCCACTCAAGTACAATTAATTCGTGGTAATCCTAGATATCCACTAATGACCCCCGAGGAAGTTATCGGGAATTTTGTAAGCTTTGAATGCATGATTAAGGGCTCGAAGAAGATCAACGAGCTTGACGAGCCTTCCACATCCGAGGCGCAACCGGTGGCCTTCAAGGCAACGGAGGAGAAGAAGGAGGAGTCTATACCAAGTAGACAACCAATTGACGCCTCCAAGCTCGACAACGAGGAGATGGCCCTAATCATCAAGAGCTTTCGGCAAATCCTCAAGCAACGGAAGGGGAAGGATTACAAATCCCGTTCTAAGAAGGTTTGCTACAAGTGTGGTAAGCCCGGTCACTTTATTGCAAAGTGTCCTATGTCTAGTGACAGTGATAGGGGCGACGACAAGAAGGGAAGAAGAAAGGAGAAGAAGAAGTATTACAAGAAGAAGGGCGGCGATGCCCATGTTTGTCGGGAGTGGGACTCCGACGAAAGCTCAAGCGACTCCTCCGACGACGAGGACGCCGCCAACATCGCAGTCACCAAAGGCCTTCTCTTCCCCAACGTCGGCCACAAGTGTCTCATGGCCAAGGACGGCAAAAAGAAGGTAAAATCAAGGTCCTCCACCAAATATGAAACATCTAGTGATGAGGATAATGATAAAAATGAGGAGGATCACTTGCGCATTCTTTTTGCTAACCTTAACATGGAACAAAAGGAAAAATTAAATGAACTAATTAGTGCCATCCATGAAAAGGATGATCTCTTGGACTCCCAAGAGGACTTCCTAATCAAGGAAAATAAGAAACATGTTAAGGTTAAAAATGCTTATGCTCTAGCAATAGAAAAATGTGAAAAATTGTCTAGTGAGCTAAGTACTTGCCATGAGACTATAGACAACCTTAGAAATGAAAATGCTAATTTGATAGCTAAGGTTGATTCTCATATTTGCAATGTTTCAATTCCAAATCCTAGAAATGATAATGATGATTTGCTTGCTAGGATTGAAGATTTGAATATTTCTCTTGCTAGTCTTAGAAATGAGAATGAGAAACTAATTGCTAAGGCTAAAGATTTTGATATTTGCAATGCTACTATTTCCGACCTTAGAACTAAAAATGATATGTTGCATGCTAAGGTTGTTGAACTTAAATCTTGCAAACCCTCTACATCTAATGTTGAGCATGTTTCCATTTGTACTAGATGTAGAGATATTAATGTTGATGCTATCCATGATCACCTAGCCTTAATTAAAAAACAAAATGATCACATAGCACAACTTAATGCTAAAATTAGAGAGCATGACTTAGAAAATGAAAAATTTAAACTTGCTAGAAGCATGCTCTATAATGGGAGACGCCTGGCATTAAGGACGTCATTGGCTTCCAAAAGGGAGACAATGTCAAAATTAATGCCCCTCCAAAGAACTTATCTAACTTTGTTAAGGGCAAGGCTTCCATGCCTCAGGATAACGAGGGTTACATTTTGTACCCTGCCGGCTATCCTGAGAGCAAGATTAGAAAAATTCATTCTAGGAAGTCTCACTCTGGCCCTAACCATGCTTTTATGTATAAGGGTGAGACATCTAGTTCTAGGCAACCAACCCGTGCCAAGTTGCCTAGAAAGAAAATTTCTAATGCATCAAATGATCATGCCATTTCATTTAAAACTTTTGATGCATCTTATGTTTTAACTAACAAATCCGGCAAGATAGTTGCCAAAATTGTTGGGGGCAAACACAAGGGCTCCAAGACTTGTGTTTGGGTACCCAAAGTTCTTGTATCTAATGCCAAAGGACCCAAAACCGTTTGGGTACCTAAAACAAAGAACTAAACTTGTTTTGTAGGTTTATGCATCCGGGGGCTCAAGTTGGATACTCGACAGCGGGTGTACAAACCACATGACCGGGGAGAAAAGGATGTTCTCCTCTTATGAGAAAAACCAAGATCCCCAACGAGCTATCACATTCGGGGATGGAAATCAAGGTTTGGTCAAAGGGTTGGGTAAAATTGCTATATCTCCTGACCATACTATTTCCAATGTTTTTCTTGTAGATTCTTTAGATTACAATTTGCTTTCCGTATCCCAATTATGTCAAATGGGCTACAACTGTCTTTTTACTGATATAGGTGTTACTGTCTTTAGAAGAAGTGATGATTCAATAGCATTTAAGGGTGTGTTAGAGGGTCAGCTATACTTGGTAGACTTTGAAAGAGCTGAACTCGACACATGCTTAATTGCTAAGACTAACTTGGGTTGGCTCTGGCACCGCCGACTAGCCCATGTTGGAATGAAGAATCTTCACAAGCTTCTAAAGGGAGAACACATTTTAGGACTAACCAATGTTTATTTTGAGAAAGACAGGATTTGTAGCGCATGCCAAGCCGGGAAGCAAGTTGGCATCCATCATCCACACAAAAACATCATGACTACCGACAGGCCACTGGAGCTCCTACACATGGATCTATTCGGCCCGATCGCTTACATAAGCATCGGCGGTAGTAAGTATTGTCTTGTAATTGTGGATGATTATTCTCGCTTCACTTGGGTGTTCTTTTTGCAGGACAAATCTCATACCCAAGAAACTTTAAAAGGATTCTTGAGACGGGCTCAAAATGAGTTCGGCTTAAGGATCAAGAAAATTAGAAGCGACAATGGGACGGAGTTCAAGAACTCTCAAATTGAAGGTTTCCTTGAGGAGGAGGGCATCAAGCATGAGTTCTCTTCTCCCTACACTCCACAACAAAATGGTGTAGTGGAGAGGAAGAATCGAACTCTATTGGACATGGCAAGAACCATGCTTGATGAATACAAGACACCGGATCGGTTTTGGGCCGAAGCGGTCAACACCGCTTGCTACGCCATCAACCGGTTATATCTTCACCGAATCCTCAAGAAGACATCCTATGAACTCCTAACCGGTAAAAAGCCAAATATTTCATATTTTAGAGTTTTTGGTAGCAAATGCTTTATTCTTGTTAAGAGAGGTAGAAAATCTAAATTTGCTCCTAAAACTGTAGAAGGCTTTTTACTAGGATATGACTCAAACACAAGGGCATATAGAGTCTTTAACAAGTCCTCAGGACTTGTTGAAGTTTCTTGTGACGTTGTGTTTGATGAGACTAACGGCTCTCAAGTAGAGCAAGTTGATCTTGATGATATAGGTGAAGAACAGGCTCCATGCATAGCGCTAAGGAACATGTCCATTGGGGATGTGTGTCCTAAGGAATCCGAAGAGCCTCCACATGTACAAGATCAACCATCCTCCTCAACGCAAGCATCTCCACCAACTCAAATTGAGGATGAGGCTCAAGATGTTGAACAAGAAGATCAAGAAGATGAGCCACCTCAAAATGACGGCAACGATCAAGGGGGAGATGCAAATGATGAAGACAAGGAGGATGAACAACCCAGGCCGCCACACCCAAGAGTCCACCAAGCAATACAACGAGATCACCCCGTCGACACCATCCTCGGCGACATTCATAAGGGGGTAACTACTCGATCTCGTGTTGCGCATTTTTGTGAACATTACTCGTTTGTTTCCTCTATTGAGCCACACAGGGTAGAGGAAGCACTACAAGATTCGGATTGGGTGATGGCGATGCAAGAGGAGCTCAACAATTTCACAAGGAACGAGGTATGGCACTTAGTTCCACGTCCTAATCAAAATGTTGTAGGAACCAAGTGGGTCTTCCGCAACAAGCAAGACGAGCATGGTGTGGTGACTAGGAACAAAGCTCGACTCGTGGCCAAAGGATATTCACAAGTCGAAGGTTTGGATTTTGGTGAAACCTATGCACCCGTAGCTAGGCTTGAGTCAATTCGCATATTATTGGCCTATGCTACTTACCATGGCTTCAAGCTTTATCAAATGGACGTGAAGAGTGCCTTCCTCAATGGACCAATCAAGGAGGAGGTCTATGTTGAGCAACCTCCCGGCTTTGAAGACAGTGAGTACCCTAACCATGTTTATAGGCTCTCTAAGGCGCTTTATGGGCTCAAGCAAGCCCCAAGAGCATGGTATGAATGCCTTAGAGATTTCCTTATTGCAAATGGCTTCAAAGTCGGCAAAGCCGATCCTACTTTATTCACTAAGACTCTTGACAATGATTTGTTTGTATGCCAAATTTATGTTGATGATATTATATTTGGGTCTACTAACAAATCTACATGTGAAGAATTTAGTAGGATCATGACACAAAAATTCGAGATGTCAATGATGGGGGAGTTGAAGTATTTTCTAGGATTCCAAGTCAAGCAACTCCATGAGGGCACCTTCATTAGCCAAACGAAGTATACTCAAGATATCCTAAGCAAGTTTGGAATGAAGGATGCCAAGCCCATCAAGACACCTATGGGAACAAATGGGCATCTCGACCTCGACACGGGAGGTAAGTCCGTGGATCAAAAGGTATACCGGTCGATGATTGGTTCATTGCTTTATTTGTGTGCATCTCGACCGGACATTATGCTTTCCGTATGCATGTGTGCAAGATTCCAAGCCGACCCTAAGGAATCCCACCTTACGGCCGTGAAACGAATCTTGAGATATTTAGCTTATACTCCTAAGTTTGGGCTTTGGTACCCTCGGGGATCCACTTTTGATTTGATTGGGTATTCGGATGCCGATTGGGCGGGGTGTAAGATTAATAGGAAGAGCACATCGGGGACTTGCCAGTTCTTGGGAAGATCCTTGGTGTCATGGGCTTCAAAGAAGCAAAATTCGGTCGCTCTTTCTACCGCCGAAGCCGAGTATATTGCCGCAGGCCATTGTTGCGCGCAATTGCTTTGGATGAGGCAAACCCTGCGGGACTACGGTTACAAATTAACCAAAGTCCCTTTGCTATGTGATAATGAGAGTGCAATCAAAATGGCCGACAATCCCGTTGAGCATAGCCGCACTAAGCACATAGCCATTCGGTATCATTTTCTTCGGGATCACCAACAAAAGGGGGATATCGAGATTTCCTACATTAACACTAAAGATCAATTAGCCGATATCTTTACCAAGCCACTTGATGAACAATCTTTTACCAGACTTAGGCATGAGCTCAATATTCTTGATTCTAGGAATTTCTTTTGCTAGTCTTGCACACATAGCTCATAAATATACTTTGATCATGTCTCTTTTATATATGCTATGACTAATGTGTTTTCAAGTGTATTTCAAACCAAGTCATAGGTATATTGAAAGGGAATTGGAGTCTTCGGCGAAGACAAGGCTTCCACTCCACTCTACTACTCATCCTTCGCCGTCGCTCCGCATCACTCTCCGACTTTGGTATAATCTTCACTCATTCATTTTATGACCAAAGAAGGAGAAAGTACTTTTTTGGGCTCTAATGATTCCGTTTTTGGCGATTCATGCCAAAGGGGGAGAAAATATGAGCCCAAAGCAAAAGGACCGCACCACCACCTAATTTTTTAAATTTGATGATTTTCAATGGTAAATTTCAAAATTGGTATCTCTTTGTGTTCTAAAGGGGGAGCAAGTAGTATTTTCAAAATTGATGGAAAACCCTCTTGAACACTAAGAGGAGACCTTATTTGAGGGGGAATTTTGTTTAGTCAAAGGAAAAGCATTTGAACAAAGGAAGAAAATTTCAAATCTTGAAAATGCTTTGCAAAATCTTATTCATTTACCTTTGACTATCTTGCAAAATGATTTTGAAAAGAATTTACAAAAGAGTTTGCAAAAACAAAACTTATGGTGCAAATGAGGTCCAATATGTCAAAAACAAAGAAAACAATCCATGCGCAATCATGAAAGTATTTATATTGGCTCAATTCCAAGCAACCTTTGCACTTACTTTATGCAAACTAGTTCAATTATGCACTTCTATATTTGCTTTGGTTTGTGTTGGCATCAATCACCAAAAAGGGGGAGATTGAAAGGGAATTAGGCTTACACCTAGTCCCCAAATAATTTTGGTGGTTGAATTGCCCAACACAAATATTGGACTAACTAGTTTGCTCTAGTGCATAAGTTATACAGGTGCAAAAGGTTCACACTTAGCCAATAAAAAGACCAAGTTTTGGATTCGACAAAAGAGCAACAAGGCAACCGAGGGCACCTCTGGCTGGAGGCACCGGACTGTCCGGTGTGCACCGGACAGTGTCCGGTGCGCCCAGAGGACTCCAACTCAAACTCTTCGCCTTCGGGAATTCTCGGAAGCCGGCGCGCTATAATTCACCGGACTGTCCGGTGTGCACCGGACATGTCCGGTGCTCCAAGGAAGCGCGGTCTTCGGAACTCGCCAGCCTCGGGTTCACGCGGCAGCCGCTCCGCTAAAATTCACCGGACTGTCCGGTGTGCACCGGACTGTCCGGTGTACCAGCGGAGCAACGGCTCCTTCCGGCGCCAACGGCTCCCTGCGGTGCATTTAATGCGCGCGCAGCGCGCGCAGACGTCAGATGTGCCCATACCGGTGCACCGGACATCAAACAGTACATGTCCGGTGTGCACCGGACACCCAGGAGGGCCCAGAAGTCAGAAGCTCCAACGGTCAGAATCCAACGGCAATGGTGACGTGGCAGGGGCACCGGACTGTCCGGTGTGCACCGGACTGTCCGGTGTGCCATCGAACAGACAGCTTCCAGCAACGGTCACTTTTGGTGGTTGGGGCTATAAATACCCCAACCACCCCACCATTCATCGCATCCAAGTTTTCCAACTCCCAACCACTTACAAGAGCTAGGCATTCAATTCTAGACACACAAAAGAGATCAAATCCTCTCCAATTCCACTCAAGCATTTAGTGACTAGCGAGAGAGATTTGCCGTGTTCTTTTGAGCTCTTGCGCTTGGATCGCTTTCTTTCTTTCTCACTTGTTCTTGTGATCAAAACTCAATTGTAACCAAGGCAAGAGGCACCAATTGTGTGGTGGCCCTTGCGGGGAAGTTTTGTTCCCGTTTGATTGAGAAGGAGAAAAGCTCACTCGGTCCGAGGGACCGTTTGAGAGAGGGAAGGGTTGAAAGAGACCCGGCCTTTGTGGCCTCCTCAACGGGGAGTAGGTTTGCGAGAACCGAACCTCGGTAAAACAAATCCGCGTGTCACACTCTTCATTTGCTTGCGATTTGTTTTTGCGCCCTCTCTCGCGGACTCGTTTATATTTCTAACGCTAACCCGGTTTGTAGTTGTGATTATTTTTGTTTCGCCCTATTCACCCCCCCTCTAGGCGACTTTCAGTATGCAGTGTCCTATGTGAGAGCAGTACATTGTTTGGACATATATCTGACAGCAGATGCATCATGTTTCCTTCTGCTTCCTTCTCGAAAATGTACAGTAGCAAGCTTTGTTACGGTAGGAGGTGGAAGTTCAGGACGCTGTTCTGATTATGTACTACTGGATAGTTATAATGTATGACATCATGGCTTGTTTGTTGTTTCCATTTCTTCCTTGGTGGTTCAAGATGATGAGGGGAACTGTAGCGTGTGCCAAACTGGCCGACACTGTGGGCCTTCGTTACGTACTAACGTGGACGCGGGCCTTAGTGTTCTCGAGGCACTGAAGCTGCTCGAGGAGATGCAGGGCAAGGGGTGCCAGCCCAACGAGCGCACCTACATCACGCTGCTCATGTATGATAACCATTGTATATAACATAATTGACCAAACATTATTCTATAGGGCTAATACCAGCTACCTCGTTCTACAAGGTATGATCATGTGGGTAAATGGTAGGCGAATGGAATTTGTTAGGGTGAGTGGAGTACGTTTGTTTCATGTTCAAACATGCATTCCAGTTACATAATACAAATTTGATTTGATGTTCTATTCTCTTATGTCTTTGTGTGTAGCATGCAATGATTCTTCGAAGAAACTTTGTGATTGATCTATTAAGTTACGAGGAAAATTCATGCCACTATGTCATCCCTGCAAACATACAACAAAAACTTATCAATATCTCTACAAAGGAATAGATTAGTGTACGATTGTCGATATATTGTTTGTTTTCATGTAATTGTTGTGCACTCTCATTTTATGATGAATCACAAAGTCGTCACAACGCATAGACACCTAACTATCATATATATAGGTCTGCATGATATTGATGGTTGCGATATAGTGGTGAAACATGTAGATTAAAATAACAAAATTTATATGTATAGCCAGGATCACCAATGGATTACAAAATCTTTTCTCATAACAATATAACACATTTATATACAAGTTATCATGATATTATATGTTCCCGTTGCAACATATAAATGTTAGATAACGATTGCTAGAGCCATCTCTTCCACAAATTTTATCTTCGTGTTAATCACATTTGTCAATTCTGATGATATTAAGGTTAGTATAGTGATAGCCTCTCTCTAACTCACACAACAAAAGAAATGTTGAATGGTTACCAACTGGCATTCGTTTTGATTGTCAAAAACTGGTTACACTTACATTATGCCAAAGAACATATTGAAGAAATTCATACGCATAGCATATCTGTGTACACAAATCACTGGATTCTTGTATGGGCTGAGTCCACGGAACAATCCTCAAGTCAAAAAGATTAGGTGTATATCCATCCCTCGATAGCATGGAACACACCAGATGGTGACTTTGCCAGAAAATCTTCCTAAGCATGTGTTTTTTAATGATCTTCAACCCTTGGGGTGGATGCATACACAGCCAAATGAAGATCCACAACTATCGCCATAGGTTTGATGCCAGCTCGACGTACGCCCTCCATTCGCGACGCCGAAAGTCTCACCGAGCTCGCTGTTCATGTGCACCCTCTGTTGATCTGTTCGCGACGCTGGAAAGCCGTTGCCATCGTCCAAGTTCGTCGTCATCACTAATTGTTGCATGGTCGAGTCATGTGCGCCTGACGTCTGAAGCTTTGTCGAGTGCCGCTTCTCCTTCGTACGTTGCTCCGCGTCAAGTTCGCTCGTGTCGTGATCTTCTCTCTGTCGTGCTTGTCGTCACGATGCCATGGTCGAAGCCCCGACGTGCTCCTCTGCCATGCTAATGTTCTAAGGTACAAAGTTTGCATATCATACTAATGTTTGTCGTTCTGTTTCTATGTTTCATATAATTTTTTTACTACCGCTGCTTGCCGTTGCTTGATGAAGATGGCTGGAGGGGCTTTTATAGAGGTTTTGGACCAAGTTTTCTTAATATGTCTGTTTCTCGTCTAACAAAATTATAATAAGATGGGAGTCTGATATAAAAATAGGATGTGAAAATTTTAGATCTATAATAATGTGCTATTCGTTTTTTTGCAGTTGTTGTACATTAACATTTTATCGAATTTGTGTGTCATTGCAACGCACAGCCATTGTACTATATTTTTTTAGGTATGTAACTAACAAAAGTATAGGATAACTAATTGTTTTGCATAATAATGTATTTTATCATAGTGCTTATACGTCTTATTGCATCTTACCAGTACATGTTGACTCCGTAGCAATGCACGGGCATACACCTAGTACAACCTTAAGATATTAAATCATAAATACAGCTAAAAGACAACATGTATGAGAGCCGTGAAAAGACGAGCTCTTCACAAAGAGCATGTCTCTTATATTTTTTTAAATAAACTTTTAAAGACCCCTCAAAAGACCACATATTAAATAAGATTGTACATGCTTTAAGTATATACGAGTTTACTAAACTGTATCACCCCAGAGCACATGGACTCCGAGCCCTTTACTGGTCATGGGTTCGTTGGTTGGCCCATCGATAGAGTTCGACAATCATTCAGAGCATAGAGTCAAGGATGACTATGGCTACGCCCATACATGGCCGAGGCTCGAGCTACAATCCCGGGGCACACTAAGACATATTTGAGACCCCTAGGAGCGATTTGTGACAGTATCCCATCGGAGGGAGACATCGAGCCCTTGGACCCCATCGAACAGGTCCAGGACCAGACGAATCACCCGCAGGTCGTTTGAGGTGCGTCTCCGGACCACTAGTCGACCGCTATCAAACGGGGCTCGGGCCTTCGCTCGAATTACTCGTTACCAGCTCACTAGAGACGTCATGTTCGTTGCCCACCGAGGGTAGCATGGCGCTTCCCCCCTCTTCCTAGTTGCGGAAAGGCGACGAAGAGGCGTATCATTTAAAAGTCAAGGTGTTTCCTGATTATCCTCTCGCCATGTGTAGAGGCTCGGGGGCTGCCCTTGCACCCATGCTGCGGCAGAATTGTTGGAAGCACCAGCAACCGACTCAGGGGTTGCCTTTGCACCTAGACTACGGTTAGGTGACGAACAAAGGACAAGTCAACAATATCTACAGAGTGAAAATAAAGACCTCGAAGGAGTGAATCACTCCTTCGAGCCTCGGGGGCTACACCCGACGAGTGCGCTCGCGCGAACCCATCGAAAATAAGTCTACCACCTTTCAAAGGGTTAAGCAACATACCTGCACGAGACGGAAGAACCCCCCAAGCAAGTGCCAACACTTCCTTGAAGGCTTGAGGCTATTGTCGGATATCATAATTAAGGGTAACCAGGTAATGCTCGTGAACACGCCTAACACCTAACTACCGAAAAAATCATAAGGCACATTCCCCGAGGTCAAGAAAGGATGAGCCACGATTCGCCCGAGACCCCACTCAGCGGTTGCTCAAAATCATAAGGTCTTGAGGCTATAAAAGGGGGGAGTCCAGGGCTTCATTTGGGGAGGGGAACACTTTACATGTTTTCACCCTCCATAGCGATATTGATACTTGTTTCAATCACCATCAGGGACTTGGGAACCTCTCGCTCTCCCGACCAGTTTATACCCCTACTACAAGCACCTTGGTGCAAGTAATGTAAGTCTCACGCTCTCTGATGGAAGTAGAGTCTTCTCTTGCCCAAACCAGGATAAAGGCTTGTGTTTTCTTGGATCACCCATCTGGATCTGGATATACAACACTAATTTACTAGTTGGTAGTATCCTTAGGTCTAAACACCGACAATAAATATATAGATGGGTAAACTGATGGAGATAGTATTACTAGCCCATTATTTAGGCTCACTCGAAATTTGGGCTGGATGCTCACAGGTTACTGTGGTAGCAGCAGCCGCCACATGCCCACATACTTTGTCCTTGACCGATGTCAAGCGGTATCGTACGTACGTGCCAGGCGTCCTAGCAAAAGGAAAACGGAAAACGCACACCACACACACGCGTAGCGTAGCAGAAGAAACGAAGACAGACAGAGAAGAAAGAAGGCGACGATTAACGCCAACGACTTAGCAGCAGATCGCCGTTTCCACCCTGCACAATAAATCCAAGAGGCGCCGGAGGGATGGCCACCGCAGGCACACTGTCGTCATACTCCCGTCCCAACTTCCCGAGACGCCGCATTGGATGCTCCCTCCGCTCGAATCTGCCGCTTTCCATTATCGCTGACCCAAGCAACGTTCTCTGCTTCTTGGTCCTTGCCTTCTTGGTTCGCCCTCCCGCAATATCTGGTTCTGGCCTCTGGCATCGCGGGAGTAAGGCGTTTCTTGGTTTTCCTTTCCTGAGATGGGTCTGAGAAAGAGAAACGCCATGGTTGGTGAGGCAGCCATGTTCGCCGCATCTTGGTAGCCCTCACTCGGCATTGGCATCCTCTCGTTCTTGGACTTGGAGTTAACTCAGCCATGAGGAAGCATGGGTGGCAGCTGCCGTACCACCCTCTTCAGGTATAATCCACATCCACTCACCGGCGTGGGGTTGTGCGCTCGCCTTTCCCTCCTCCTCGCAGTGTTCTTGCCGATCCTAGCATTTGCCTCACGCGTCGCGCTCTGTTATAATGTTCAGCGACTGACTGGCTGACTGACGGGCGAGCTGCAGGTAGTTGCGATAGCCGTGTTCTCGGCACTGGGGTTCGCCTTCTACGTCTTCTTCTTGCCGTTCGTGGGGACGAAGCCGTTCCAGATTGTGGCCATGGCTATCTACACTCCATTGGTGAGGTTCCTGCCCTTTTTTTCAGGGGTTTAATTCGCTAGTATGCATAGATCTGGAGTTCGGTATTTGTTTCGCTGCCAGCCATCCCGCGCTTTACAGTTCTTGGTACTTACTACGTCAGGCATTGCAAGTTCAAACGCTGGTAGAGAACGTCATCTGCTTTGCATGTGCTGCACATATCTGTTGTACGACTCGACAATTTAACCTCGATAATGATTAATGTCTTCTCTTGCAGATTACATGTGTTGTTGTGTTATACATATGGTGTGCGGCAACAAATCCTGGAGACCCAGGCATTTTCGATTCAACGAAGAATTTGAAGTTAGATAAGAATGAAAAGCACTCCTATGTGAATTCGGATCAGGGGATTAATCATGGAGGAAGGCCATTAAGTGAGACTTTTGGTACTGCTGATAACAGTGAGAAGCTGAGCAGCATGCTTGAGAGGAACGATTCGCCTTCTTGGCCCAGATTTTCTGGAATTATTTCCCTGGTTTGTCTCCCATTCTCTTGCCTTTGCAAACGGTGTCTCCATTCAGACAGTCTATCTTCAGAACACAAAATGTGTGAAGAAGGCATGTTTTTCTGCAGCTTATGCGAAGCAGAGGTATTGTTAACGAGTCCTTTTCCTATTCCTTGTACTGCACTCATGTACTCCATGTATTGCTCTTGGGGCTATTCAATACAAACAAGTGCTAGTGATAGCACGGTATCAGTTTTTTTCCCTGATGGTTCTATCTGCTAGCTGTTGCTGATGCTCATGTGTTGCACATGAATACTCATACCTGAACATACTTGTCCTGTTTCTTCAAGCTATACTGGTCTGGGCTGTTCGCTTCGGATTAAAGCCGGCTGTTTGGATCGCTGTAGCTGCAATTCATAGAAACAAAAATACTGTAGAAGTTGTATAAGCCGATACAAATTAAAGCCAAGCGAATATCCAGAAATTTAGTAAAACTTTTACAGTGAATTTTACATCTTCCAGCTGTTTATGCTTTAGCTTGGCATGTGCTTGTGTAGATCGCAGGTAGGTGGCATGCTCATGGTTGTACTTCAAATTTTGCTAATATTCAGTTTGCTATTCAGTAATCAATATAGCTTTGACAAACTAACCAATATGTGGATGTATTATGAGGGAAACCCATGAAATTCAGGAATTACTGTAGCAAACTATACTGAATCTAGATAAGCAAGGCTAGTGATTTGAATCAAATAAAGTCATTTAGACATTTATCTAATTGTGCTCTGAATTTCTGATTCAACTGTTATAGCTGAATTGAAAGTCAGTCTTCTGATACATTTGGGATCTTGATTAGTGTCTTCATTATATCTAACATTTTATGAAGTACTAGCATAATTCTTCACCTTTTGATTTGGATTTCGTGCACAGGTTTTGAAGAACAGTAAGCATTGTAGAGTATGTGACAAATGTGTTGATGGCTTTGACCATCACTGCAGAGTAAGATATGTTTTTCTTATGATTTCCCTTGATACTAAGAAACATGATACCTCATAAGAATTATGGTCTTATTTTGCCTGCTGCCTCTGCTCTTTTGTAGTGGCTTAACAATTGCATAGGGAAAAGGAACTACAAAGGTTTCTTTGTTCTAATGGCTTCTGCAGTTATCCTGGTAAGTGTGGATCTCTTGACAAATGACAAACTGACACAAATCGGAATGTAAAGAGGTCCCCTCTGTTATTGCATTTACCTTTAACATCTGTACCAAGTGGAGCAATGCATATAGTTAGCAATGTTGTTCTGCATCCTTCCTATTATGGTATTATGGTAGGTTCTTGACAGGTCTCCATGGTTTGTACAACTTGATCCAGCTTGTGATGCAGTGGTTGTCGGGGGGACTTGTGTTGATTCTCTGTATTGTGAAGCGAGGAGAATTCTCCAGGCAGGTTGTCACAAAGTTGGGAAGCAGCTTCTCAACAGTGGCTTTTGTAATTGTTGTGGTGAGTTGAACAATTTTTTCTTCCTTTACTTACTGAATATGTGTCCGCTTCATTGAAGTTCATATATTTTTTGGTAAACTAAAACAATGCTCTTTGAAAAAGGTTACAAGATTGGATGTTCTAATTTTTTGCAGGCAACTTGCACCATTTTAGCAATGGTTGCAACCGTACCACTTGCCCAGCTTTTATGTTTTCATGTCCTTCTTGTAAAAAAGGTAAGTTGCTCTTGAGGTTCAACGGGATTCCTTGACTAATATCTTACAACAATAGACATGTTTGCAATTTCCATTTTTGGCCCACCTCTGGGATCAATATTCCTGCTTCCTGGAATGGATTGCTTGATCGCTACTATTGTGGACTGTTTTTTTTATCCACTGCATGGCTATTATTATGAAGCTCAAATTAAGTATCCCCTTAGTAAGAAACAGCAAGCGCTCCTTTGTCCCACTAATGATAGCACAAGAGTCGATTGTTTTGGTCACATTTTCTACTGAAATAAGTTAGTCGCATACTATGAGTTAACTATAATTGGTTCAGGTGTTCTGCAAGAAAAATAGAAAACTTTGTGCATTTAAACATGACGCTCTTTTTTTTCCATATAACTTGAGGTTAAACTGCAATCCTCTTCATGTGTGTCCAGGGAATTAGCACATATGATTACATCATAGCTTTGAGGGAGCACGAGGAACAAGAGGTTCCTGGACACCAAAGCCCGCAGATGTCTATTGTTAGTTCTGTTACTGGTTTTAGCACAGCCAGTTCTTTTGGGCCTCTTCATCGTGGTTCATGGTGCACTCCACCAAGATTATTCCTGGAAGACCAGGTATGAGAAAATCACTCGTTTCTGTCAAAAATCTTATGCAGCCAAGGGAATGGAGATCTTGGATAAGCCAAAGACAACATGACGTGATATATGACTGGACCATGGATCATATACATGTCCGGATATTGCATGTGTTGTTTTGTTAGTTAGCTGAACATTTTCATCGATTTTGTTCTATATATAAATGCCAACTGAAATCAGATTTCATTATATGTGAAAATGACTTCTTGATAGTAGTAACTACATTTTCAAGTACTTGCATTTGTATGTGCTTGAAGTTGTCTTGATTCATCATTAGTGAAGTATGCTAATTTTTTTTCAAACAAATAGCATAATATTTTGGTGACAATCAGACGATAAATCAACACTATAGTTCCACTAGGATGCAGCATGCATTATCTTTCTTCCACCTTTTGCAGTTGATACTTATTGCTTGGTCCTCTCTTTCGCAGTTCGATGCCATTCCTCCAGAGATTGGCATTTCACGGAATTCAGGCAGTAAGAAAACTAAGGAAGAGGAAGGAGCAAGGAGAAAAACTGGATCAGTGAAAATCAGTCCATGGACATTGGCGCGGCTTAATGCAGAGGAAGTCTCAAAGGCAGCCGCGGAGGCAAGGAAGAAATCCAAAATCCTGAAACCAGTTGGAAAACATGGCGCCCCAGAGAACAGCAGCAAACCAGACCATTTGCCTACCTACAAGAGACGGCTAGACAGGAGAGGTTTCCCTGCTGAACTCTCTCTCGACCCACTTGCAACTCTATCCGCAACCGGCACCGAAAGCAACTACAGTGACGCAGCAACAGAAATCTGTGGCAGTCTAGCCCCGTTACAGCTCGAAGCGAGAAGTGCTTTCCAACCGAGTACTGCAGCGTCCACAAGAAATGTTGCTTCATCGCCTGAAAGTAGCTTTGACTCACCAAATCTCCACCCCTTCCGCACTTCCTCGGCCACAGCTGATGAGATGCAGGGAGCCATGATGCATACAGCTCACAGGGGCATCGAGTTTAAAAGATCGTCTAGCGATGGTTATGAAGCATCAGGAGGTGAAGATAGCGACCGCATCCCTTCAAGGATCGTGCACAGGTCGTCAAACTGGGCCAGTGTCTTTCTGAATTCTGGTCAGGGAGACCCTCCAGCTGATCTGCTGACGACATCAGCTGAAGGTTTTGTAGCTAACGACTCTGGTTCCTAGAGCAGGCATTGCTGGGTATGGCAGAGCAATGTTGACAAGGCATTGACTAGTATCTGGCATTAGGTTTAGGTTTAGGCGCTTAATTTGTCTGATTACATGCGGGGATTTGGATTAGTTCTAGGGGCCGATTACATGTCTGTAAAACTGCCTTCTTGCTGGCGCCACTTTTTTGGCATTCCATTGTCGCCTTCGGCAAAATGTGAATTTGACGCCATTGTGCTTGCTGAGCTTGATCCAAAGTACTGTCGCTGAGTAGTCTTTTGTAATCACATCCGAGTGAGATTAATAAGGCCTAGTTTGGATATTCTAGTAATGAGTGGGATTGAAGTGGATTGAGATGTATTGAGAGAGTATTTAATCTATTGGGGATTTACACCCTCTCCAATCCCTCCAAAACACTCTAATCCTAGAGTATCCAAACTAGGCCTAAGGTGTTTGGCTCGGCAATTACCGTCTAAGCTTTGTATTATTAAACTCTAGTTGCATGATCACGAAAAAAATCATCTGATCATGATGAACAATGGAACTCATACTATAGGGAGAATCACCTTGTTCCGGCGTGAGTGGGTGACGGACGTCACGGACCACACGGTGAGCCTGGAAGCAACAACAACGACGACCTGTGCCGTGTTGCTGATCTGGAGCTCGAGCAAGAATATGGTATCTGGTTCTTGGCTCTAGGAACCACCTTTGGATGGACCTGCTGATCTGCATTCCACAATAGTCCAATACGGCAATACCCGAGAAGTAAAGAATCAGCGGTGACGTGCGCATCGGTTGTAGGACGACAAAGATTTCATTATTGGCAGTTTGGCACCCGATAAACAGTGCAGAACAGGGATGTGAAGATTAATTAACAGTGGATGAACAGTTACCATAACTAACAGTGATTCTAAACAGTTGTAAACTGTCGTAGAGGGTAGACTGACCAAGTTGTTTATCAAATGACTTAACCAATACATCTCTACTTTGAGTTGTAAATCAATTTCGCTCTTTATCCTACCTTACCATGTCTATACCACTGTATAATCTACAGGTTTAGCCAAATCAACCTCACATCCACAACCTACACTAAATTCATCAAATAAATTGTACTCAGAGTTAACACATTATCAAAATCAATAATTCAGATCGCTCCATAGTCACCTTCCCCTTAATCAAATCAAATAAACAATGTTATTTGGATCACCCTCCTATCCTCCCGCACCAGTCTTCCCCCTCCGTCGTCGACCTCTCCTCTTCTCCAAATCGTAACGTTAGTACTTAGTATAGACTATATGCTAGTCTAATAAAATAATCATTTTTTTTCTACTTACCTTGCATGCAGGGTGGCCTTATCTTCCATCTCCAGAACCGTAAAATATATGGCACTTTCTATCTTCTGATTTTTCCAAACACGGAGACTACAACTTGTTTATCCTCCCTCACAAAAAATGTTGATTCTCATGTGCCACTCATGTGTGGCATTTCAAGGTTTTCCTAGTTATATTGTGAATCATTTAGATAACCCCTTAAAAAATTGGAAGGTCTAGTAATCCTGGGTCGAGCCACATACATGATTACATGAACCGCAATTGTGTTCAGAAACTCGGTCCACACAATAATATATAACTTATATTATCATATAAAGGAACATATTAGCTTTTACTTCCATACAAGCTTAAGAGTTTCTTCAACAGATCCATTTCATGGGTGAACCTGCATTCTGGTCTCAAAGGAATGGACCTTTGATTTGGCCAGTTTGGGGCTGTAATTTACAAAGAGCAATCCTAAAGAAAACATATAAACATGAGGGGTCAGACATCGGTATAATCAGTTTGCTACTGTAGTTAAAAAAAATACAGGCTGCTAGTTGCTACACCGCAAAGGTTGCTAGACCGGAACACGTTTTCCTCTGTAGCGGTCAAGGAACTGCAGACACAAGATAAATTGGGCTTGTCAGAATGGGCACGGGGCAAAGATTCTAGTCTGAGGAACCAAAGAAGAACATCATGTGTCGCGAGCTTCTTACCGATGTCACAAATGGTTGTTGGAAAATCCAGCCGATGATAGGAATCCTCTGCAAGAACACAGAAAGTGTTGGCCAGAACCCACTGCAATGGAATTGCCAAGTCAGCGACCAGATATAAGGAACTTTTTAGAAGAAATAGAGGTTCATTAGAAATGAATAGGTATTTGCAGCATTGTTTTTTTACTGTTTCAACAAGAAATTGCAGATTACTAAAGGAGAATGGACCAGTCGGTCACAAAAAAACTATCCTACCTGAAGAGTACAATAAAGCCATATGCCTCTAAGAGCATGCCAAAAAACGGCCACCCAATGAGAACCAGAAAAAAACCAGCACCAAATGAGATAGTACCCTGTTCACCAGAGCAGTTATCGAGAAAGATGGGATGTTAGACATGTTTAAGGGCAATAGCCCTAGCAAATACAGTGGTTGCAAAATAACCTTGTAATTCTTTGGCTTGGTGAAGAACTGCATAGTTGATTTCAGACCAATTGTCAAACCCAAACCTGACAGGAAAAGAATCTGGAATAGCATCAAGAGAAAAAGGTGAACCATATGCACAGTGAGTTAACTTAGATCCTCAAAAGATTCAAAAGCAAGTTACAAAATGGAAGATCAATTACATTGCCCATTGCGATGAGCCCCTTGTCAAAGAAGAAAACAATTCCCAGAAATGAGAAGAATATTCCAAAGCCTGTCAGGCCAAGCCCAATCTCTGTGCAAGATGAAATTCAGACGGCACATATCAATGAGTTGAAAAAAATAGACTGTAATATCTAAACCAGCGAATATGTTTTTGCAACTTCATACAAAAGATTTTGCACAGCAGATTTTTTCGTCACACTTTGATCATTGAACATTATCTTTTCAACACAGTCAAACCACCCAAAGGTGGTACTTTAAGCTCGATGAATCTACTGAGAATCGCTGAAAATTTGCATCAAAACCCAGACAGAACAAGGTTTCAAAGTGGAAGTTGACCGAGCACAGAGCATCTCCAAAAGTCTTTCCTAAATTCACTCTAAATCATCATTTGGAGAGCCATTTGAATAAAAATTGCTCTCTACCTTACCACCCTCCAGCAGATTTTGTAGATCTTGTGTGCACTCTAGAGAGCCAATCTCACTCTCCATCTTTAGCTAGCGAGAAATCCAGAATAGATGATGGCAATATTTAGAGATCTAATTAAAGAACTTGTTGGAGGACATTTTTTCACCCAAAATCTCCATTCCTATCAATGAGGAAAGATACAGAGAGGTTCTTGGAGTTGCTCTTAGCTAATGGCTGAGTAGATGTTTCTTACAGTAGTCAATTAAAAACTAGCATAAACATCTTAGGCCTGTTTCAACTAAATCCAAGCATCTTTCAGAGGATTCAGCAAGTCAGACAGCAGCTCAGCACTGCAGTTAGTATTTGTGTAGTATGGCAATTGTGTCGGCCTAACCAGCAGACATCTTGAACTTTAATATCTTTGGTTTGCCTGAAAGCTTTATCCAGTTGGTGCACTTGAGCCAATATTTCCACAGATTGGACAAACTCAGTTGAGATCAGACACAGTAACAAACTGCTAGAATATCACACATGCTATCGAGGATGAACAGACCCATATACTTGTTCTTTCTAATAACACCCCCAGCCCACCATTGAAGGAAAAAAAAAGAATTAGCAAGTTGCCTCTCTTGCATTGTACACACTTATAACAAAATTACCACTCAAGATATTGACATATTGTAGACCACAGGCACACAGTACATGATATATGCTGCCACTCATGGTCAATTGTAACACTAACACATTTAGACAAAAAAATGCTGGTTAAATTATACAGCACGTTCCCCACATGATATTACCCTGATGGATCAACACATTAAAACTACTGTTTTTACATGATATGAGGTGCATGTCACAGTTTATATGATTGAAAAATCATCAAATATCAGTTAAAGACATGCAAACCTTCAAAACAAAGTAGCATCCCTGAGGGTGACTTTCTCACATTCATCACAAGACAATTTGCAAACATGCTAGCTTGTTAAGTTCTGAATTATGAGGGAGAAACAAAGGACGTCAAGCAAATCAATACACATTCATGCCTAGCACAAACTATCTATGCTCCTATCAGAAACAAATGGAACAAAAATTGGGAAGACAATTAAAAAAAGAGTGGTGACAAGTCCATACTCTTGAGGTCATTCATCTCGAAGGAAACCATCTTGTCTTGCAATGACACCGTGGATACTAGCAGGGGCAGATCCAGTAAAGGAATATGGGTGATTTTTGCAACAACAAAAAAAACTTCGAAGTTAGGAGGGTTGTCAAATAGCTAAATAGCTTTAGGTTAGGGTTTCGGTGCTCAGCTTCGAACAGGATGAAGGGAAGGGAAAAGAACGGGTGGGAGTACCTGGCGGGTGTCGTCGCCGGCGAAGAGACCAAAGAAAGCCTCAGCAGTCAGCACCTGGCTTAGGGCGGCGGCGGCGGCGCACCCGTCGTCTGAGAGCGACAGAGGGGCTAGACTAGAGAAGTAGAGAGACAAACAACGCACGAGGAGGTTATGCATCGACGTCGTCAGAATTCAGAAAGAGCGCACCGGGACCCCTCGACCGTTTTTTCTTTGGAAATTTCTGTTTTATTACAGCTATTTTGGGAATTCTATTTTACAAGAGGATTACTATTTTTCTAAGTAAAAATGAATTAATTTTCTTTGTGAATATAGAAATTCACTGTTCCTATACTTAGACCTTAGAGCTAGTTTAAGAACCCTATTTTCCTAAAAATCGATTTTTCCAAGAGAATTCAATTATTTTTCTTTAAAAAAATAGAAATTCAACTAAAATAAAGTTCCTAAATTACCTCTTATATTTTTTTCTTTCACTCTCTTTTATTCTTGTGGAAAAACCCTAAGAGGGTGTTTGGTTAACTGAAACCTAAAATGTAACGAAAGGATTATAGGGGCTAATAGATATCGATATCAGTATTAGGTACTAATATCCAATCTAATTATGGCCAACAACCATTATCGTCGACAAGAGATTCCATTACCATTCTCGTAACAATGTCTGAGCCAAACAACACCTATGAGCTAAAACAAAATGATTAAATGACTAAGGGCATGTTTGGTCCCAAAACTACCAAACACAGTGACTAATAGCATCTCTAACTATCATGTAAAAAGGTTCATAAATGTTAGTTTAAGGACTAATGTACCCTAAACGATGTTGCTAAATTTAAGAAGTTGTTATTTTATCCTTTCTTGTCTCTACATTTGGCAACTCGAGATTGACTCCTCAAAGCATTTTTTGTGCGAAATTAGTGTTCTATGTGTTCTGTTTTTATTGTCTTTTATTTTTTATTAATAAACTTCGGGCTACTATGTGGAAGAATTTTGTTGTATGTTATTTTTTTTATTTCTATAGTTTGCAATTTAGGTCCTGTTTGGAATCTATGAATGATTTTGCGTCTGTTTTGTACACAGATTTTAGAAACATTTCAAGAACAATATCATGTTTAATGGAAAGAACATAAAACTTTCTAGAACGTGAGAGCGAGATGAGTTTCTAGCTGGCATATTTTTAAAATATTTGGCAGCTAAAAATAGAGAACTATTGGAAAACATATTTTGTTTACTCTCTACTATCATTTAGCAACTTCTCACATATGACATATGTCTTTAGGGAGTTTTTTTTACAAAATTACTGGAGATGCTCTAAAAGAGATTAAAATAGGTGGACTAAAAATTAGCCCCTAAAAACCAAACAAACCATAAAGTTTAGTCATTTTATGAGCTAAAGTTTCAAACAGAAAAAGCTAAAAATGACTAAAATGATAAAAGTTATTTCCTCTGTCCATAAGTGTTGGTCATTCTTACTTTTCGATGAATCGGTCATTTTTTACTTTGACCACAATTATATAAGAAAATATTAATATTTATAGTACATAATTAATATCATTAAATATATCTTCGAATCTATTTTTTCAACTAAACTTACTCAAATATACAAATATTGCTAATATATTATATAAACAGTTTGACTAGCACGAATATCATAGTGACTAACATTTATGGATGGAGGGAGTACTCTTTTAGTCACTTCTAGTTTTCCTGTTTGAATCTTAAGCTCATGAAGGGACTAAATTTTAGTTACTTTAGCTCATAGGATCCAAACAAGCTTTAGAGGGTGTTTAAATACACTAGAGCTAATAGTTAGTTGGCTAAAAAATCGCTAGAGGATTTAGCTAACTAATAAATATCTAGCTAACTATTAGCTGATTTGCTAAAAGTTAGACTATCTCTAGCAGCTTATCCATACTCATACACATATTAAAACTACAATCTACAAACAGTGGAAAACGGTGCAGAACTGTGTTTTGGGTGACCATATGGGAGTAATGTATAACAGTTCACCCATATGGTCACCAAAAACATTATTTTGCATCGTTTTGTACTGTACATTACACTGTTTATAGAGTGTAGTTTGAATATGGATATGAGTCTGTGTAAGCTGTTGGAGATAGTTTAATAGATAAACTATTAGCTAGACTGTTTAGATATCTACAGTTTATTTTTAGCTCCCCCTAAATCACTCTCTCCAAGGTTGATATATATTCAAATAACCCCATAAATTAACATTTGATTCAGGGGTGTCTAGTTCCACCGAACTAAAGTTTAGTCCATATCACAACAAATATTTAAGTAATAATTACAAATATTAAATATAGTCTAATTGCAAACTAATTACACATATAATGAATAAACATCAAGATGAATTTATTAAGTCTTATTAAGCATATATTTAACAATCCTAGTTGATATTCAAACATACGATATCAGGGGAACTAAACACCCCTTTATTTTCCTCTTCCAACTATTTAATTTGTTAGTTTACCTCTCAACATGAATTTTAAATTTTGTTTTTCTATATATAATTTGAGATTTAACATCATTTTTTGTGAGACAATAAAGAACACCAAAAGTTATGCTCGAAAAATATATGTTACTCCCTTCATCCCAATTTATAATTCGTTTGACTTTTTTTAACAAGTTTGACCGACTCATCTTATTCAAAAAATCGTAATTATTATTATTTTTACTATGATTTTGGCATATAATATATTTTAAGTATGTCTTTGCATTTATTTTCTTGAAAAAATTAATAAGACAAGCCAACGAACCTTAGTACAGAGAGGTCAAACAAATTATAAATTGGGATGGAGGTAGATTTTTTATCACTATTTCGATAGTTTAGGAATTATATTCATTGAAAGGGAAATGTGCCCTTGGGCAATTTCTATAAGTATTTTGGTGATTAGATGTCCAACACATTATTTGAGTACTTATGGGCTAAATATGTGAAAGGTGCAAATCAAAGTAAAAGGTACATTTCTAGACTTAGTACATTGTTTTTGTGAACTAACATTGTTTGTCTAAGTGCTAGAAACAGTGCCGAAAAAAGAGGAATCAGATTGCAAAATACTTGGCTGTGAGTAGCCAAACTTCAGCTCGGTCTGGCACACCGGACTGTCCGATGCGCCAAGTTGGTTCGCGGTGAACTCGCCGCTCTCGGGATTCGTCGGCGGCGTACGACTATAATTCACCGGACAGTCCGGTGCACCATTCGTCGGCGGCGTACGACTATAATTCACCGGTCTGTCCGGTGGTGCACCGGACTGTCCGGTGAGCCAACGGTCGGCCACAAAATCTACGGGCGACGCGTGGCAGCTCCAACGGTCGGTGGGGGCACCAGACAGTCCGGTGTGCACCAGACAGTGTCCGGTGCGCCAACGGGCTCGGAGCTGCAACGGTCATCTGTGCCCAATTTGGATGGAAATCGCGCACCGGACAGGCTACAGTAGCTGTCCAGTGGCGCACCGGACTGTCCGGTGTGCCACTCGACAGAAGGCAAGGATGACCTTCCAAGTTTGCCTCTAACGGCTTCTAGCTGCCTTGGGGCTATAAAAGGGACCCCTAGGCGCATGGAGGGGATATCTAAGCATTCTAAAACTCCCGCACTCCACCTCCGCGCAATTGATCGATTGTGTTAGTGATTTGAGCTCCGTTTGAGTCGTGAACTCACTGTGCTACGTTTCGAGCTCAAGTCTTGGCTTGTGTGCGTGTATGTGCTGCGGATTTGTGTCTTGTGTGTGGTGCTCTTCCCAACCTTACTCCGTGCTTTCTTTGTGATCTCTATTGTAAGGGCGAGAGACTCCAATTTGTGGAGATTCCTCGCAAACGGGAACAATACTCTAAAGGAAAAACCGTGGTATTCAAGTTGATCATCGGATCACTTGAAAGGGGTTGAGTGCAACCCTCGTCCATTGGGACGCCACAACGTGGAAGTAGGCAAGTGCTACTTGGCCGAACCACGGGATAAAAATCACGTGTCTTGTGTTGCTTTCTCTGTGATTGTTGTGTTCACAAGAACTCGCTTCAAGCTACTTAGTCGTACTAACACTTAAAACTAAGTTTTGTGGCTATTAGTGTTTGATTTTTACAGGATCACCTATTCACCCCCCCATTTAGGTGCTCTCAATTGGTATCGGAGTCGTACTCTTCATCTAAGGGACTAACCGCCCGAAGAGATGGATCCTAAGGGAAAGGGGATGGTGGTCAACGACAAGAAGAAGGAGTCCATCTTCAACGAGCCAAGAGATGACAAGCCCACTGACTCAGGCTCGAGTCACAAGAAGAAGGACGGGAAGAAGAAGAGGCGCATCAATAAGATCATCTACTACGACAGTGATGCATCTTCTTCTTCACCAAGAGGCGATGACGACGACTCTTCGTCGAAAAAGAGAACAGTTAATCAAAACTACTCTTTTGACTATTCTCGCATGCCATACAATTCGAATGCACATTTTTTCTATTCCTCTAGGAAAACCTCCACACTTTGATGGAGAGGGCTACTCATTTTGGAGTCATAAAATGCGTAGTCATCTATTTTCTCTCCATCCTAGCATTTGGGAAATAGTGGAAAATTGAATGCATTTCGATAGTACGGATAACCTTATGATTATTAATGAGCAAATCCATAAGAATGCCCAAGCTACTACTGTGTTGTTAGCACCTCTTTGTAGGGATGAGTATAATAAAGTAAGTGGCTTGGACAACACTAAGCAAATCTGGGAAACCCTCAAGATCTCACATGAGGGAAATGCTGCTACAATGATCATCAAAATGGAACTGGTGGAAAGCGAGCTAGGGAGATTTGCCATGATCAGGGGAGAAGAGCCAACACAAACCTACATATGGGTACCAAAAACTATTGTGACTAACCTTATAGGACCCAACAAGAGTTGGGTACCTAAAACCCAAGCTTAAATTCCTTGCAGGTTTATGCATCCAGGAGCTCAAGCTGGATTATCGACAACGGATGCACAAACCACATGCCGGGGAGAAGAAGATGTTCACCTCCTACGTCAAGAACAAGGATTCCTAGGATACGATTATCTTTGGAGATGGGAATCAAGGCAAGGTCAAGGATTTGGGAAAGATAGCCATCACCAACGAGCATTCCATATCAAATGTATTTCTAGTAGAGTCGCTTGGTTACAACCTTCTGTCTATAAGTCAATTGTGTCACATGGGTTATAATTGTCTTTTTACAAATGTTGATGTATCTGTCTTTAGAAGGAGTGATGGTTCATTAGCTTTTAAGGGTGTATTAGACGGCAAACTCTACTTAGTTGATTTTTCGAAAGAGGAGGCCGATCTAGATGCATGCTTAATAGCTAAGACTAGTATGAGATGGTTGTGGCATCACCGTCTAGCACATGTTGGGATGAAGAACCTTCATAAACTTCTAAAGGGAGAACATGTGTTAGGACTAACCAATGTTTGTTTCGAAAAAGATAGACCTTGTGCAGCTTGTCAGGCAGGGAAACAGGTGGGAAGCACTCATCATAGCAAGAATTTGATGACAACATCAAAACCACTGGAGCTTCTTCAAATAGACCTCTTCGGACCCATTGCCTACCTTAGCATCGGGGGAAGTAAGTATGGTCTTGTAATTGTTGATAATTTTTCCCGCTTCACTTGGGTGTTCTTTTTGCAGGATAAATAAGAAACCCAAGGGACCCTAAAGCGCTTTGTAAGGAGGGCTCAAAACGAATTTGAGCTCAAGGTGAAAAAGATAAGAAGTGACAACGGGTCTGTCGGAGAGGAAATTCTCCGGTCGGGTGGCGGAACGCACCCGCCCTAAATCCTAAGATGAGGAGGGGCCTAAGCGTTTTGCCTGTCTACTAAGCGATGAACGAACACAAGAACACACAAGGGTTTAGAGTGGTTCGGGCCGCCGGAGCGTAATACCCTACTCCACTGTGTGATGTATTGAGCTTGAGAGCTTGTATGAACTTGTGAGTCTAAGAGTCTAAGTGTGTCTGAGTGTGTCTGAGTGTGTCTGAGTGAGCCCCCTTGTAACGTTGCGTGCCTCCCCTTTTATAGCTCAAGGGGGCACGTACAAGAGTGCTGAGCCCCGACATGTGGGCCCAGGAACATAACGGATGTAATACTTGGAGCAACTAATGCTCATTGCCAGTGCAATCTCCTTGCGCTCTGATATCCGCGGTCTGCGTAGCATTGGCGTGCAGCGAAAGCTTCCCTGGCAACGTACGAGTGATGATGAGCACAGTGCACTCTGCAGCACGGGCGTACTACCTACCAACGGATGGACAGGCTCATCGCCTATGGGATGGCCCGGTCACCGCCTACCAGTGGAGTGGACAAGGCACATTAAATGTCGAGACACCACATCCTTGCCAGCGGAGTGGACAAGGCACATTAAATGCCGAGGCAGCACATCGCCTGTCAGGCGGCGCGTCTTACCCGCAATAAATGCAGAGGACGTGTGGCCCAGAAGCCTTACGTTAGGCTCCACCTGTTGGATTACGTCACGGGCAGTCGGCCACGCGGCAGCATCGGGTCTCCGCCTGAGCGGGGAGCGTACGCGGCCTGGTCCGGACACGAGTCGGCTCCGGACCCCCGCCTGACCTTGATCAAGGCCTGGGTATTCTTTGTCCCGGAATCCAGGGTCCTTGCTGTGAGTGGCCCGGACCCTACACAGGGGGGGTCCGGGACCCGTCCCAGGGGTCCGGGCACACCTGTGGAGGTTCTGGACTTTACCCAGAGGTCTGGTTCGTACGTACAGAGGTCTGGCACTTTCCCATGGGGGTTTGGACCCACTGTTGATATCCTGGAATATATCATCTTTTCTGGCCACGTGGCGGCCCCGAAGCTGTCCACGTGGTGGGGTCGGGTGTTGTTCACCACGCAACTAGAGATAGCCGCGTGGGCACCGTGTCTTCATACTGTAGTAAGGGGTACCCCTGATTCAGGGTACCGACAGTGGCCCCCGGGCCCGCCTCACGGGAGGAAACGAGCCTGCAGGTGGGGCCAAAGCTTGATTGGCGATTGGCACGCTGCTTCTGTGCGCTTGCTGACGTAATTACTGCCAGTCCGCCTTCAGTCACGCCAACTATCACGCCTGTCCCCGCGGCTGACTGGCCCGTGGCCTCCGTACTCGATGGTTTTGCTGGGCCACGCGTGGGGTGTCTCAATACCGCTGCATTTGGCTTTGAAAATTCACCTTCTATGTCTTCTGCTGCGGCCTCGAGGAGACGCGGTACTGGCGCGAGCGTCGGTTCGACTTCTCTGCACCCAGGAATCGGCGCCTAGGGAGGATGACTCGTGGGCCCGGGCCCCCGTGTCAGAGATTGGGCTGTTGGTTTCGGCGGAGGTGAAGAGACGTACTACCGCGGGTGGTGGCTTGCTCCTCCGTGGCGATTCGCCTTCTTCGCACTCGGAGGCCGACACCCAAGGAGTATGACTCGTGGGCCCGGGCCCCTGCGTCAGAGGCTGGCCCGCTGCTTTCGGCGAAGGTGAAGATGCGCGACGGTTCGCTCCTCGCGTGGCGGTTTGCCTTCTCCGCACATGGAGACCGACGCCCAAAGAGTATGACTCGTGGGCCCGGGCCCCCGTGCTAGAGGCTGGGTCACCTTGGCGCGCATCGGGCGAGATCTTCTGCGGCGTCTCGGGGCGTCAGTGGGGGAATCTTTCTTTAAAAAGGGGTTCCCCCAAGCGTGGTAGCCATTCTCATCACTCGCAGCGCCCTTTCGCCCTCGAGTTCTCCGCGCTCTTCTGCCGACGTAGCCGCCATGGCCTTGCTAGACCCTCTCGAGTGCTTCCAATCCGAGGTGGCACTCGACTTGGTGCGCAACCTGCTCGGATGGGGTGCACCTGCGTTCGCCGGAAGGATCCGTGTCGGCGCCTTTCCTCATGGCGATCTCGCCGCCGGGGAGTTCGTGCTCTTCATTTCCTGTGTGTTGGCGCTGCCAATCTCGCCTTTCTTCTTGCTGTTGCCAGAGGAGCACGACCTCGTGGGGGGTGGCGCTCTTCTGCCAGTGCTCAGTTTCAAGGATGTTCATCAGCCTTGCGGAGGTGGAAAGCGAGCTGAGCTGCGGCTCCATCTTTCGCGTGAGCTTCACTAGTGCCTCATGGTACACCGCCATGAACTGGTCTAGCTCCAACTCCATGGGGTGGGAAGCAAGCTGAGCTGCGGCTCCATCTCTTTGGCTTTAATGGCTTCGGTGCCGCCTCCAACGGTGACCGCCGGCCCGGCTGCTGAAGACGCCGCACGGGAGGTCGTACAAGATGCCGTGGAGACGGCGGCCACGCGCTTCCAGCGCGACTCTCCTGATGTCGAGTAGCTCATACCTGTAGAAATGAGGCTAGGGCCCCGCTTGAAGGCGGATGTAATAACTTTGTTTTTTGTAAGATACTTTTGAGTACTACTTATCGAGCAGTATTAGCACTTATCTGCATACTATTTGTCCCTGTTGTGTGTGGCGTTGCCAACCCCTCCCTGGTGGTACCTGGCCCCCTGGGATGTAGGCTCGACGTGTCGAGGCTGGATACCAGCATACCTAAAAGAGTTGGCAACGGCCCCCAGGAGGCAGCCTCGACTGGGACCTAGACCTGAACACAGCTTCGGCTAGGGAGCGTTAGTAGCACACCCATAGGACCCATCTCCTGATACTAGCCATCCTTTGATACAGGCACGGGACCTGCAGGATTTAGTCTGGGAAGCCAAGTTGTGTGTCAAGACCCCCTGAACTGCGGTTCTAGATACTAGGACACCCGTCGCAGAGTGGTGGAGTGTGCAGGCTTACAGTACTGGACCAGGCTAAGCGGCTACATGGCTCTGGACCACCCCAGGAGACAAGCATCCATTCTCTAGAACCGGACCCTAGGTTACCGGACCCACAGGACTATAACTCCAAATACTAGGGTACCCATCACAGAGTGGTGGAGTGTGCAGGCCTAGGGTACGGAACCGGGCTAAGCGGCTACGCAGCTCCGGACCACTCCGTGGAACGAGCTCCCATTCTCCAGAGCCGGCCCCCAGGCTGCCGGACCCTCCTGCTTTCGCAGAGGGGTCCTAAACTGCAAGCTTGGCTACTCAATTCGGATGTCATCATGTCAGCAGGGATGGGAACCGTATGAGTTGGTTAGATAAAAATAATATCCGGACACTGCGGGATAAAACCATGGTGCAGGAGGATAAAGTTATCATAGAAGCACATCTGGGGGGGGGGGGGTAAATCTTCTCTTTATAACTTGACATGCATGGGTGCATACCAACCGGCCGGGCTTATGAGGGCGGACCTCACCGGGCTAGCGTGCACGTATGCACAACCTAGTTAAAAAAAGGGAGAAAAACTCAACCCCTCAGACTTGCTCCTATGGATAGAACTTACGAGATGCTCCATGCTCCAGGGGTTGGGAAGAGGTACTCCAGCTGTAGCAAGGTGGTTTCCCCCGGGTTGGCATATTTCCGTCACCTTGAAGGGTCCTTCCCAGCTGGGGGAGAGATTGCAGACCCCTTCTTAGTTCTGTACTCGCCGTAGGACTAGGTCCTGACCCGGAGCTCCCTACTATGCACGGACCATTAGTGGTAACGCCTGAGCGCCTGGTTGCAATGTGCATTTCGGGTCGCCGCCTGCCATCTGCGTTCGTCGATAGGGTCCACGTCCTCACGTTGTAGCTGTTCCTGCATAGATCCATCAAAAGACTGGACCCGTGGGGAGTCCATAAGGGTTTCCGGGGGAAGGCAGGCTTCGGCCCCGTAGACCAGGGAGTACGGGGTCCCCCCGGTGGCCCGTCTAGTTGTCGCCACCGGAGTCCGAGTCTCCAGTGAAAACATCCTTCAGGACCCCCTCGGGTGACTGATACCCGAGGTCCCGTTCAGCCGCGACCACCTCGCCATCGTCGACTCTTTCCTTGCCAGGTCGGCGACGAGGTGGGAGCCGTCCTTGGAAGACTACTTGTGTCGCTCGCCGACGTGCTTGGCGAGCTCGATGATCTCGCGACATTTTGCGGCGCTGTGGCGACTGTTGGGGTGTACAGGGCATGAGCCGCTGTTACCCCTCTGTGGCTGTGGGCGCTTATTATGCTCGTTACGGCCCCCAGTCACAGCTGCGACGACCAGAGCGGCAGAATGCGGCTTCTCGTGGCCGCGGTTCTTCTTCTTTTTCTTTTTGCCATCATGGGTGACGGCACCTGAGTCGCCTGTCTGGGCTACTCCAGTTTGCGGTGCTGAGTGCCATGCACGGCCCTCGACGGCTCTGGCGCACTTGTCGGCCAGAGCGAAGAGTGTGGTGACAGTTTCCACGTCGTGCGTGGCCAACTTCTCCAGCATTTTTCATCATGCACCCTCTGGCGGAAAGCGGTGATGATGGAAGCATCAGAGATACGGGGTATAGTTCCTCGTACCCTGGTGAAGCGGGAGATGAAGGTCCGGAGAGTTTCCCCGGGCTCCTACCTCACTGCATGGAGGTGAGCCTCCACGCCATGCCGCTGATAAGCACTAGCGAAGTTCGCTGCGAATCGTGCGCAGAGCTCTTCCCAGGAGTAGATTGATCCTGGGGTAAGGTTCATGAGCCAAGTCCGGGTAGGCCCAGACAAGGCAACATGAAAATATGTTGCCATTACGGCGGTGTCTCGACCCGCTGTCGTAATGGCGGTGACGTATACCTACAAGAATTCCGACGGGTTGGACGTACCGTCGTACTTTTCCGGCAGGTGCGGCCGGAACTTGGATGGCCAGGTCTTCGCGCGGAGATGATCCGCGAGTGCGGCGCAGCCCATGCCGGCCAAAGGGACTCCTGCCTAGAACCGGGTGCCCACTAGGGTTTGCGGTGCTACCGCAGCAAAGTCTTGATCGAGGTTGCGACCCTCGATGTTTAGCCGGCGCTCACGCGCCATCTCTAGAGAGATTCAAGCGTCTTTGCGACCCTCAAAGTTTTGTCGGTGCTCCTGGGCCCTCTCTAGAGAGACCCGGGCATCCTCCCCCGCATGCCTGCGGTTGAGCTCTGCCCGGAGGTCATCGGTCTGTGCACCCCTCACAGAGGGTGAGCGCATAGACGCCGACGCCTCATGTTGGCGCTGGGATGACCGCGACCTAGACCTGGTCGAGCCAGAGTGCGCCATGCCAAGCAGTCGGTCGATGTCGTCACACCACTGCTTCATGGCCCCCGGTGAGGCCGTGGAGCTTGGAGGGTGGCGCAGCAACTCCCTGGCCACAGACAACACCCCCGGAGCAGCCCTCGACGGAGTTCGAGATGTCTGCGCGACTGAATGCTGCTGCGCAGCGTGCACAGCAGCAGTGCCTGACACTGGGCAGTTGGGAACCCGTGGCATGGAAGAAGCAGCTTCCTCCTCCACCAGGAAATCCTCCAAAGTCTTGGCGCGGTGCTCCACGATTTGCACCATCATGCTGAGCAAGAAAACAAGCAAAAACCTAAAGCCTAGCCCCTACCTGGTGCGCCAAATGTCGGAGAGGAAATTCTCCGGCCGGGTGGCGGAACGTACCCGCCCTAAATCCTAAGATGAGGAGGGGCCTAAGCGTTTTGCTTGTCTACTAAGAGATGAACGAACACAAGAACACACAAGGGTTTAGAGTGGTTCGGGTCGCCGGAGCGTAATACCCTACTCCACTGTGTGATGTATTGAGCTTGAGAGCTTGTATGAACTTGTGAGTCTGAGAGTCTAAGTGTGTCTTAGTGTGTCTGAGTGAGCCCCCTTGTAACGTTGCGTGCCTCCCCTTTTATAGCTCAAGGGGGGCACGTACAAGAGTGCTAAGCCCCGACATGTGGGCCCAGGAACATAACGGATGTAATACTTGGAGCAACTAATGCTCGTTATCAGTGCAATCTCCTTGCGCCCTGATATCCGCGGTCTATGTAGCATTGACGTGCAGCGGAAGCTTCCCTGGCAATGTACGAGTGATGATGAGCATAGTGCAGCGGAAGCTTCCCTGGTTTGGTTGAAGTCTCTAGCGACGTTGTATTTGATGAGACTAATGGCTCTCCAAGAGAGCAAGTTGATCTTGATGACATAGATGAAGATGATGTTCCGACGGCCGCAATGCGCACGATGGCGATAGGTGATGTGCGACCACATGAACAACAAGAGCAAGATCAGCCATCTTCCTCCACAATGGTGTATCCTCTAACTCAAGACGGTGAACAGGTACCCCAAGAAGAGGGACATGATGAAGGGGGAGCACAGGAAGAACAAGTGATGGAGGAAGAAGCACCACAGGTCCCTCCAACTCAAGTCCGAGCAATGATCCAAAGAAATCACCCCGTCGATCAGATTCTGGGTGACATAAGCAAGGGAGTAACAACTCGCTCACGTTTAGCTAATTTTTGTGAGCATTACTCGTTTGTCTCTTCTATTGAGCCTTTCAGGGTAGAAGAGGCCTTGCAGGATCCGAACTGGGTGTTGGCCATGCAGGAAGAGCTCAACAACTTCAAGAGGAATGAAGTTTGGAGCCTGGTGCCACGTCCAAAGCAAAATGTTGTGGGAACCAAGTGGGTGTTCCGCAACAAGCAAGACGAGCACGGGGTGGTGACAAGAAACAAGGCTCGACTTGTGGCAAAAGGTTATGCCCAAGTCGCAGGTTTGGATTTCGAGGAGACTTTTGCTCCTGTGGCTAGGCTAGAGTCTATTCGAATTTTATTAGCCTATGCCGCTCACCACTCTTTCAGGTTGTTTCAAATGGACGTAAAGAGCGCTTTCCTCAACGGGCCAATCAAGGAGGAGGTATATGTGGAACAACCCCTTGGCTTTGAGGATGACAGGTACCCTAACCATGTGTTCAAGCTCTCTAAGGCGCTCTATAGACTTAAGCAAGCCCCAAGAGCATGGTATGAATGCCTTAGAGATTTCTTAATTGCTAATGCTTTCAAGGTTGGGAAAGCCGATCCCACTCTTTTTACTAAGACTTGTGATGGTGATCTTTTTGTGTGCCAAATTTATGTCGATGACATAATATTTGGTTCTACTAATCAAAAGTCTTGTGAGGAGTTTAGCAGGGTAATGACATAAAAGTTTGAGATGTCGATGATGGGCGAGTTGACCTACTTCCTTGGGTTCCAAGTGAAGCAACTCAAGGACGACACCTTCCTCTCCCAAACGAAGTATACACAAGATCTTCTCAAGAGGTTTGGGATGAAGGACGCTAAGCCCGCGAAGACATCGATGGTAACCGACGGGCATGTCGACCTCAACAAAGGAGGTAAGTCCGTTGATCAAAAGGCATACCGGTCTATGATAGGTTCCTTGCTTTATTTATGTGCTAGTAGACCAGACATTATGCTAAGTGTATGCATGTGTGCTAGATATCAATCCAACACCAAGGAATGTCACCTTGTGGCCGTTAAGCGAATTCTTAGATATTTAGTTTCTACGCCTTGCTTCGGAATCTGGTATCCAAAGGGGTCTACCTTTGACTTGATTGGATACTCAGACTCCGACTATGCCGGGTGCAAGGTTGATAGGAAGAGCACATCAGGGACGTGCCAATTTCTAGGAAGGTCCCTGGTGTCCTGGAGTTCAAAGAAACAAACATCCGTTACCCTATCCACCGCTGAGGCCGAGTATGTTGCCATAGGACAGTGTTGTGCTCAACTACTTTGGATGAGGTAAACCCTCCAGGACTTTGGCTACAATCTGAGCAAAGTCCCACTCCTATGTGACAATGAGAGTGCTATCCGCATGGCGGATAATCCTGTTGAACATAGCCGCACTAAGCACATAGACATCCGGCATCACTTCCTGAGAGACCACCAGCAAAAGGGAGATATCGAGGTGTACCATATTAGCACCGAGAACCAGCTAGCCGATATCTTCACCAAGCCGTTGGATGAGAAAACTTTTTGCAGGTTGCGTAGTGAGCTAAATGTCTTAGATTTGCGTAACTTGGATTGATCTATAGCATACATGTGTTTTATGCCTTTGATCATGTTACTTTGAAGCATTTACATTACTCATCGTATATTTGTGGTGCTCAAGTTGTACATAACCTTCTCGTACCTCACAAGTCCATATGCAAATGTTGCACATATTTAGGGGGAGATGTGCTACAACTTGACCCTTTGAGACTAACCTTTATGTTTGAGTATACTTGATGTAGTCTCAAAAGTGCATTGAAAGGAAAAGGTGAACTTGGACAATGCAAAGACTTCCACTGCACTCCGGTATAAGTGTACTCACCTCCAAGTTCATACTTATGCTCTCATTGCCTTCTTGCTCTTAATTGACATTTTTGAGGCAATGGGGTTAAAGGGCCAAGAATGATCCTGTTTTGGTGCTTAATGCCAAAGGGGGAGAAATTAAGGCCAAAGCAAATGGATCAGCTACCACTTGTGAATTTTGAAAATAATAGAGTTAGAACTTTTGATTTGTCCAAAATACTCTTATTGCAAAATTTGGTCTCTTGTGGGGGAGAATTTTTGATTATGGGAAAAGGGGAGTTTTTGGTACTTGATCAAATTTTCTCTTGGAACATCTCTTGATTTGCCCAAACAAGTGTGTTTGACTTAGAGATAGGAAAAATGATTTGATTTACAAAAACAAACAGAGTGGTGGCAAAGAGTGATCCAAATATGCCAAATCATAAGCAAAAACAATTTGGTCTTCAATTTGATTCGACATTGCACTTCTTTTATTGCTTTTTGATGTGTTGGCATAAATCACCAAAAAGGGGAAGATTGAAAGGGAAATGTGCCCTTGGGCAATTTCTATAAGTATTTTGGTGATTAGATGTCCAACACATTATTTGAGTACTTATGGGCTAAATATGTGAAAGGTGAAAATCAAAGTAAAAGGTACGTTTCTAGACTTAGTACATTGTTTTTGTGAACTAACATTGTTTGTCTAAGTGCTAGAAACAGTGCCAAAAAGAGAGGAATCGTATTGCAAAAGACTTGGCTGTGAGCAGCCAAACTTCAGCTTGGTCTGGCACACCACACCGGACTGTCTGGTGGTGCACCGGACAATGTCCGGTGCGCCTGGCTGGTTCGCGGCGAACTCACCGCTCTCAGGATTCGTCGGCGGCGTACGACTATAATTCACCGGACTGTCCGGTGAGCCAACGGTTGCCAGCGCCAACGGTCGGCCACGAAATCTGTGGGCGACGCGTGGCAGCTCCAACGGTCGGTGGGGGGGCACCGGACTGTCCGGTGCGCCAACGGGCCCGGAGCTGCAACGGTCGTCTGTGCCCGATTTGGAAGGAAATCGCGCAACGGACAGGCTACAGTAGCTGTTCGGTGGCGCACCGGACAGTCCGGTGCGCCACTTGACAGAAGGCAAGGATGGCCTTCCAAGTTTGCCTCCAACGGCTCCTAGCTGCCTTAGGGCTATAAAAGGGACCCCTAGGCGCATGGAGGAGATATCTAAGCATTCACTAAGCATTCTAAGACTCCCGCACTCCGCCTCCGCGCAATTGATCGACTATATTAGTGATTTGAGCTTCGTTTGAGTCGTGAACTTACTGTGCTACGTTTCAAGCTCAAGTCTTTGTTTGTGTGCGTGTGTGTGCTGTGGATTTGTGTCTTGTGTGTGGTGCTCTTCCCAACCTTACTCCGTGCTTTCTTTGTGATATCTATTGTAAGGGCGAGAGACTCCAATTTGTGGAGATTCCTCGCAAACGAGAACAATACTCTAAAGGAAAAACCGTGGTATTCAAGTTGATCATCGGATCACTTGAAAGGGGTTGAGTGCTGAGAGCACCTAGAGGGGGGTGTGAATAGGTGATCCTGTAAAAATCAAATACTAATAGCCACAAAACTTATTTATTAATGTTAGAACGGGGCTTGAAACGAGCTCTTGTGAACACAGACAATCAAAGAGAAAGCACACAAGAGACACACGATTTTTATCCCGTGGTTCGGCCAAGTAACACTTGCCTACTTCCACGTTGTGGCGTCCCAATGGACTAGGGTTGCACTCAACCCCTTTCAAGTGATCCGATGATCAACTTGAATACCACGGTTTTTCCTTTCTTAGTCTTCTCCCGTTTGCGAGGAATCTCCACAACTTGGAGCCTCTCGCCCTCACAATGATGATCACAAAAGAAGCACAGAAGTAAGGGAGGGGAGATAAACACACACAAGACTCAAATCACAGCACAATCACGCACACAAGTCACAACTTGAGCTCAAAACACAACCCACGGAGTTCACAACTCAAATGGAGCTCAAGTCACTATCTCAAATAATCAAATGCGCGAAGTTATATTCTTGAAGTCTTAGAATGTTTCTTGTAAGCTTGGGTGACTCCTCCATGCGCCTAGGGGTCCCTTTTATAGCCCCAAGGCAGCTAGGAGCCGTTGGAGGCCAACAAGGAAGGCTATCCTTGCCTTCTGTCGGGTGGCGCACCGGACAGTCCGGTGCGCCACCGGACAGTCACTGTAGACGGTCCGATGCCGATCTCCTTCCTATTCTGGCGCAGACGACCGTTGCATCTCTGGGCCATATGACTGTTTGGTGCACACCGGAATGTTCGGTGCCCCCTGCCGACCGTTGGCGCGGGCCACGCGTCGCCCGCGGATTGCGCGGCCGACCGTTGCGCTGGCGACCTTTGGCTCACCGGACAGTCCGGTGCACCACCGGACAGTCCAGTGAATTATAGCCGTACGCCGCCGATTTTTCCCAAGAGTGGCCTGTTCACCGGAAGCCAGCGGCGCACCGGACACTGTCCGGTGCACCACCGGACAGTCCGGTGTGCCAGACCGAGCTGGACTTCGGCTGCACCAAGCCAAGTCATTTGCAATTCTTTTCCTCTTTTCTTCTCACTGTTTCTAGCACTTAGATAAAACATATTAGTACTTAAAAACTATGTACTAAGTCTAGAAACATACCTTCTCTTTGATTTGCACTTCTCCATTTAGCACATAAGCAACTCACTTAATGTGTTGGACACTTAATCACCAAAACATTATAGAAATGGCCCAAGGGCACATTTCCCTTTAAATCTCCCCCCTTTTTGGTGATTTATGCCAACACATCAAAAAGCAACAAAAATGAGTGCAACATCGATGCAAAATAAGGACCAAATTGTTTTTGACTCTAATTTGGCATATTTGGATCATTTTTTGCCACCACTTGGTTTGTTTTTGCAAATCAAAATCATTTTCCTATCTCTAAGTCAAACACACTTGTTTTAGGCACAAAGAGAGATATTCCAATGGAAAAAATTGATCAAGTGCCAAAAACTCCCCCTTTTTCCCATAATCATAAATTCTCCCCCATAAGAGACCAAATTTTGCAATAAGAGTATTTTGGACAAATCAAAAATTCTAACTCTACTATTTTCAAAATTCTCAAGTGGTAGCTGATCCATTTGCTTTGGCCTTAATTTCTCCCCCTTTGACATCAAGCACCAAAACAGGATCATTTTTGGTCCTTTAACCCCATTGTCTCACCAAAAATATCGATTAAGAGCAAAAGGGCAATAAGAGCATAAGAATGAACTTGGAGGTGAGTACACTAATACCGGAGTGCAGTGGAAGTATTTGCATGGTCCAAGTTCACCTTTCCCTTTCAATGCACCTTTGAGACTACATCAAGTAACTCAAACACAAGGGTTAGTCTCAAAGGGTCAAGTTGTAGCACTTCTCCCCCTAAATATGTGCATCATTCACACATGGACTTGTGAGGTCCGGGGATCCCTTGCACAACTTGAGCACCATAAATAAGCAACAAATTTCATAAATGCATAAAGTAACATGATCAAAGGCATGAAACACATGTATGTTATAGATCAATCCAAGTTACGCGAATCTAAGACATTTAGCTCACTACGCAACCTGCAAAAGGTTTTCTCATCTAACGGCTTGGTAAAGATATCGGCTAGCTGGTTCTCGGTGTTAATATGGTACACCTCGATATCTCCCTTTTGCTGGTGGTCTCTCAGAAAGTGATGCCGGATGTCTATGTGCTTAGTGCGGCTGTGTTCAACAGGATTATCCGTCATGCAGATTGCACTCTCATTGTCACATAGGAGTGGGACTTTGCTCAGATTGTAGCCAAAGTCCCGGAGGGTTTGCCTCATCCAAAGTAGTTGCGCGCAACACTGTCCTGCGGCAACATACTCGTCCTCAGCGGTGGATAGGGCAACAGAGGTTTGTTTCTTTGAGCTCCAAGACACCAGGGACCTTCCTAGGAATTGGCACGTCCCTGATGTACTCTTCCTATCAACCTTGCATCCAGCATAGTCGGAGTTTGAGTATCCAATCAAGTCAAAGGTAGACCCCTTTGGATACCAGATCCCGAAGCAAGGCGTAGAAACTAAATATCTAAGAATCCGCTTAACGGCCATAAGGTGACATTCCCTTGGGTCGGATTGATATCTAGCACACATGCATACGCTAAGCATAATATTTGGTCTACTAGCACATAAATAAAGTAATGACCCTATCATAGACCGGTATGCCTTTTGATCAATGGACTTACCTCCTTTGTTGAGGTTGACATGTCCGTCGGTTCCCATAGGTGTCTTCGCGGGCTTGGCGTCCTTCATCTCAAACCGCTTGAGAAGATCTTGAGTGTACTTCGTTTGGGAGATGAAGGTGCCGTCCTTGAGTTGCTTCACTTGGAACCCAAGGAAGTAGTTCAACTCGCCCATCATTGACATCTCAAACTTTTGAGTCATCACCCTGCTAAACTCCTCACAATACTTTTGGTTAGTAGAACCAAATATTATGTCATCGACATAAATTTGGCACTCAAAAAGATCACCATCACAAGTCTTAGTGAAAAGAGTGGGATCAGCTTTCCCAACCTTGAAAGCATTAGCAATTAAGAAATCTCTAAGGCATTCATACCATGCTCTTGGGGCTTGCTTAAGTCCATAGAGCGCCATAGAGAGCTTAAACACATGGTCGGGGTACCTGTCATCCTCAAAGCCAGGGGGTTGTTCCACGTACACCTCTTCCTTTATTGGCCCGTTGAGGAAAGCGCTCTTCACATCCATTTGAAACAACCTGAAAGAATGGTGAGTGGCATAGGCTAATAATATTCGAATAGACTCTAGCCTAGCCACAGGAGCAAAAGTCTCCTCGAAATCCAAACCTACTGTGGCGGAACCGCCTGAATTATTCCAACTTAAGTGACTAAGTCCCACCTTAACGGCTAGACCACACTTAAATGAGAATAAAACGTCAGTCCCACGGATCTAGTCTGACAAGGCCACTAACAGGATCAGGTACCACGTACTCACTCGATGGTGAGGCACAGAGCAAATACAATAAAACATAAAACCATATATTAAGGAGTATTAAATTTATTACAACATCATCAGAGTTTAGCAAAAGCAGTGATCATTGTTCGGAATGCAGCGGAATAAAACTAACGGAAAATAAACGGAGAGATGGGGAAGCCTGTCCCATCAATCCTCATGTTCCTCCTGTGCCGAGGTAGGGTCCCACTCGACTGTCCAACCCGGTGGCAAGATGGACGGCCAAGTCACTCCAGCAACCATGTCCTCCAGAGAACCTGTAAAATTATGCCACAAGCAAGGCTGAGTATACTAATACTCAGCTAGACTTACCCGGTGTGAGGAGTCTACTCCTCTACCTCTAGACATGCAGTTGTTTGGCTGAGGGGTTTGGTTTGCCAAAAGCACTAGCTGAGTCTAAAATCAAGTTTTAGCTTTTTCAGGTTTTAGTGTGACTCTCTTAAGACTAAATGTGTACCTTTCTAATCATACATGGTATCAAGCATTTAGCATTCAACATCTTTTGCCAAGTCAACACATTTCCACTTGTTACTCAATGTAGCAGCATGGATCAAGCAGTCTCATTAGTTACGAGAAGCAGACGATTTGAATCGAGTTTCAACCTTGCAAGGTAAACCTAAACACACGACGTGGCGAGGCACTCCGTCCCCACACACATCAACCGTCCCCGTTGATTCCCCGTCAGCAGAGAGGGGCTCACCGCCTTGGCGTACAATGCCTCACTCACCCCGACTACCATCGTGCAATGACCGCACTTGTACCCACCATAACAGGAATGGGAGACCACGTCTCAGGTCGCATGAGGAGGACAATGTGCTGCCAGGTTCACTCAGGTACTAGGCTTACCGATTTACCATATTTCTCGATATGTGCTTAGTACGTTCAAACGCTTGACACACGGTACCACACCTTAATCCTTATTCCAATTTCCGTCTCGTAGACAACCATTCCCCATGGATTGTTGTCCACCGACCAACATCATTATGATATGAAAATGGATACAACCAGTTCCTGACCTCGCGCGAGTGCTAGAAAAATCACTCGACTTCTACCGAGATCCCTAATTTAGCAAAGCAGCTACTCGACCCAGTATACTAGTATCCATCACAAGGGAGAACCTGAGTTCGTGCAACTAAGGTTCCAAACAACTCCTACACTTAAGTGCACATTTCAAACCTACAAACAATAAGTGTAGTAAAATAACATAATAAGTAGGTTATGCATAAAACAGGGGCTTGCCTTCCAAAGCTGGGGCAGGCAGATCCTCGAGGGTAGGCTCTGGTGCTGGATCCTGGGCTACCTCCTGAGCAACTCCTTGCTCCGGCACGAGGATGTACTCCCCGTCAGCGAGATTACAGTCTATCGAATGCAATGAATAAGATATATGCTTATTAATGACATGATAAATTGTAAAGGTTATGCATGGTAAAATAGTACTAAGTTTAGTGGGACTCTAGGGTTTCTTTTGGGTATACTTAAGGGTTTTATACTTTCATCTTTGAGATTTTTGAATGAAATTACACTCTTTAATTATATTTTTATGCTCCCTGAGTTCCTTGGAAGGTTTTGGTTGTACATTATCTATTTCTCCCAAAATTCCCATTTTCTTCCTATTGTGCTTCTTATTAAGCATTTTTGAACTATCATGGTCACTTAACATTTTCCAAAAATGTTATAAAAATTACAGTGGGTAAGCCATTACCTCTGTGGGTTATTCTAGAAGTTTGAGGTTAAAATTAATTCAGATACTACTTATGCAAAATTAACAAAAGTAAGGGTAAAAGGACACTTTACACTATAGCTCTAGTTTCTGTGGCGTTTCTGGTTCAACCTTTATTTTTACCAAGATTCCTAGGGATTAATAGGTCTTTGTTTTAAAAATCACAGGAAAAGGCCTACTGAATATTTAGTTGTGATTTTCTAAAGTTTAATGCCAAAAAGATACTTATAACTAACTTGCTATTTGAAAAATATCAAACAACAGAACTTACATTTTTCCTAGGTTCTTAATAACATATTATGAGTTATCCCAAGGCTTGGGGTGGTTTCTTTTCAGGATTATTTTTCTAAGATTTTCCTAAGTTTTCATTATTTTCATAAAACAAAAATTTTGAGTGAACTATATTGAATAAGTGGGCTAGCAAAAATGTGGTTGCCCCCTGGTTCTTGTTTTAAACTACCTTTTCCATTTTCTTTAACTTTGGGCCAAAATGAGTTTAAATGGTAAACCCTACCTTAATTTGGTGTACTGAGGGGTGTACTATTTTTAAACAGGTTAGAGAATGGCTAAGTACCTCTCTGATTTTTCTTAACCCCAGTCTAACAGTGTAGCTATTTTCCCTCTTTTATTTAGCTTTTGGCCAGTTTACTATTTAATTCAAAACTTTAAAATCTTCTGCAACACTTAGGGGTTTTGTATTTTTCCTAAGCAGTTCACATTATTCAAAACCTAGCAAAATTGGTTTGACTCATTTTGGTTGAATAAAACTGAAGTTATGAATTTTACAAGCTCTGTTCGTATTTAAAAGAGAAATGTTTAAAAGGTTTTCTGGAAGACCAGTTTACACCGAGGACCCTGGGCTTTTCCTAAAACAATCATTTAACTTAAGCTCCTGCGCAACTATTCATCTGAGTTTCTGACCATTCAAAAACCCCCCTGACTTCTTTTCCTTCTTCCCCGAGGTCCCTCCCCCCTTTTGAACAGTACCCGCGGAAGTAAATAGGGCGGCGTGGCTTACCGGCGGCGAGGGAGGTCCGGCGAAGGGCGGGGTTGGCTCCGAGAAGTCCTTGCGGTCACGACGAGGTACGGCTTGACGATGGCGATGGCTGAAATCGGCCGGTCCACGTGCGCAGGCGGGCGAGCTCGTCGGCGGCGGGTGCTCCGGCCTATCCACGGCGATATAGTTCAATCCAAGGGCACGGGAAGCTTCACGGGGTGCTAAGGAGTCTACCCATGCAAGGAATTGAAGAAAGGCTCACCGTGGAGCCCGGTCTACGCTCGCCGGCGATCTGGTGAAGTCCTGTGACCCTGAATCGGTGACCCGGAATTGAATGAATTGAAGGAAGAGCTCGATTCCTTGCTCTGGGAGTTTCACCGAGGCACGTAGAGTCTCTCTCGAGGGTCGGACGGGGCTGGGAATGGCTCGGTTGGTCGGTCTACGGTGGTGGGTGCTCGGGCGGCCGCTGGCACGCCGTGTGCAGGGCAAACACCGGTGATCTTGCGCTCCGGCGAGGTCGAGAGCGAGCGGGGGTGTACGGTTGAAGCCTTGGCTGGCTTTATAGGTGCGGGCGCAGGCAGTGGCATGGGCTTGACTTGGCGTGGTGCGGGGCGCGTGGGGTCGGGCGCCGGGCGTGCCCTAGCGAGGTCAGGGCGCGTCGAACACGTGGAGGTGTGTTTCTGCCCTTGTTCTAACGCTTGCTGAGATCGCAAACGTGCGAATCTTGGCAAAAATCCTGTGCAGACCTCTTCCTGGCACCTAGGGCTATCTCTTGTATGTGAGTTCCAATGGGAGATATGCCCTGGCTAGGGAGATATGCGGACGCCAAATCTGGGTTGTCTCACTGTTCACCCCAAGACAAAAGTTGTGTCAAATGGTTTTGGCTCGGGTTCAAATTTTTCCAGTGGGTTCCTTAGGTAGTTTGGCTCCTTTTTGGTATTCAGACCAAGTGGTTTTGACGCCATTTACTAAGTGAACACGCCTGATCTTTAGATTAGGGTTTATTTTTGACTTAGAGAAGATTAGAGAGCTCTAGTGTGCTCTCTACTTAAAGAATGGATTTGGGGTCTTTAAGGGGCCTTTTTGTAATGATTCCTTTACTGTTTTTGTAGATACATTAGTGTACTTAAATTTTGGTTAAGGATTAGAAACAAGAATTGGCCATTTGATTAGCTTGCCCACTAATCCCTTGCTTGGAAGTCTAGTGCTTTAAGGGGTCTAGGGTTTAACCTCCTTTGCCCAAGGTGACAATTGCTCAAAATGTTTGGGTAAAGCTTTTGTCATTAACATTTCTTAGCTAATCCAGGGTTTCCAAGGTTTTGGGGCTCCCTCTCCTCCACTTAAACACATGTGATGATAGGTCATGAGTGCTTGCATTGAGCCAAGGCCTTGGGTAACACCTGGGGTGTTACAGCCCTCCCCCCTTAAAGGAATCTCGTCCCGAGATTTTGGGTAGGGATCGTTTAGAGGGGCACCAAGAAGGTGTGCTAGTGTGTTGCATTTTCCTTTAGCCAAGTTTCTCTAGTTAACTGCTCTTCGAATGCCATTCTCTTTGCAACTTCAGAAGGAAGTTCTTTTAAAGTTATTTTCAAAGCTTACTTTACCCTTGATAACTAAGTTTTTCTTATATTTAGATTCAAAGGGCAGGTGGGGGTGGGGGTTTTGGGTTATGTACCGACTCCTTTGGTTAGAAAGTTGGGGAAGCGAGAATGCAGAAAATCCTCAGTCTCCCAAGTAGCCTCTTCTACAGAATGGTGGCTCCACTGAACTTTATACATCCTGATCGACCTTGCCCGAGTTGATCTCTCCTTTTGGTCCAATATCCTGACGGGGTGCTCTTGATAAGACAAGTCTGGTTCTATCTCCAATTCTGGTTCCGGTAGCACTTCCGTGGGAAGCGGACACACTTCTGTAGCTGAGATACGTGGAATACATCATGAATTGCTGACATATGCGGTGGCAATTTTAATTGATATGCTACAGGCCCACAAGTCTCTTTGATTCATAGGGCCCAATGTAGCGAGGAGCTAACTTACCCTTGATTCCAAATCTCTGAACACCTTTGGTGGGTGACACCTTAAGATAAACATGATCTCCCACTTCAAATTATAGAGGCTTCCTCCTCTTGTCATGATAACTCTTCTGCCTGGCCTGAGCAGCTTCTAGGTTCTTCTTAATGACTCTGACTTTCTCTTCAGCTTCAAATACCAGGTCAGGTCCAAAGATTTCCCTCTCCCCAGCTTGTGACCAATTTAGCGGTGTCCTACACCTTCTCCCATACAGGGCCTCAAAAGGTGCCATCTTTAGGCTGGACTGGTAACTGTTGTTATAAGAGAATTCTGCCATCGAAAGGCACTTGTCCCAATCCTTACCATAGTGTAGCACACATGCCCTCAACATGTCTTCCAAAATCCGATTCACCCTTTCTGTCTGACCATCTATTTGAGGATGGTATGATGAGCTTCTTATTACATGGGTCCCAAGTGATTCTTGCAATTGCTCCCAGAAACGTGCTACAAATGGTGCTCCTCTATCAGACACAATAGTCCTTGGTATTCCATGCAAATGAACTATCTGGTCAATATAAATTTCTACATACTTTTCTGTCTAGTGGGTGGTATGTACTGGCAAGAAATGAGCTGTCTTGGTCAACCTATCCACAATGACCCAAATAGAATCGTGGTGCCGGGAGGTATTGGGCAATCCCACAATAAAATCCATGCATATATCCTCCCATTTCCAAGATGGTATGGGAAGGGGCTGTAAGGTGCCTGCCACCTTCAAATGATTGGCCTTGACTCTTTGGCAAGTGTCGCATTCAGATATATACTTAGCAATTTCCCTCTTCATTCTGGTCCACCAGTACAAGGATCTAAGATCATGATACATCTTGTTACTGCCAGGGTGCATGGAGAATTTGGAAAGATGAGCTTCATCCAATATTTTCTTTCTGAGCTCGGGATTTTTAGGAACAACCAATCGGTCTCCAAACCATAGAATTCCCTTGCTGTCCTGACAGAAGCATTTGTATTTGTCCACCTTCCGTTCGATCATTTCCTTAATGACTTGAACACCCTTGTCACCAATCTGTGCCATGACTATCTGCTTATGTAAAGTGGGCTCCACTGAAATATAACTCAAGGCACCTGAGGAAACAACTTCTATGTTCAGCTTGCATAACTCGTCGCACAGAGTGGCAATCTTGGAATCCATACTCACACAGTTGCACTGAGCCTTCTGGCTTAAGGCATCTGCCACAACATTGGCCTTGCCAGGATGGTAATGCACTTCCAAATCATAGTCCTTGATTAATTCTAACCATCTTCTCTGCCTCATATTAAGATCCGCCTGAGTGAAAATATACTTGAGACTCTTGTGATCGGTATAGATATTACAATGAGCTCCCATCAAATAATGTCTCCATATCTTCATAGCATGAACTATGGCTGCTAACTCCAGATCATGAGTGGGGTAGTTCTGCTCATGAGGTCTAAGTGCTCTAGATGCATAGGCAATAACTCGGTTGTCTTGCATCAAGACACATCCCAATCCAGTACCTGAAGCATTGCAATAAACCTCAAAATATTTGGTGTTGTCAGGCTATGCTAGCACGGGTGCGGTGGTCAGATGTTGCCTCAATGTATGAAAGGCATCCTCACATTTCTGACTCCATTCATACTTTACTCCTTTCTTCAACAATTCAGTCATTGGCTTTGCAATCCTGGAGAAATCTGGAATAAATCGCCGATAATACCCTGCCAATCCCAGAAAACTCCGAATTTGCCGTACCGTGGTAGGGGGCTTCCAATTCATCACTTCTTGAACTTTTTCAGGATCAACCGATATCCCATCCTGAGAAATGGTGTGACCCAAAAATTTAATTTCCCTAAGCCAGAAATCACATTTGGACAACTTGGCATATAAGTGATGATCACGCAGTCGCTGAAGTACGATATGTAGATGCTCAGTATGCTCGTCTTCATTCTTGGAATAAACCAGAATATCATCAATGAAGACCACCACAAATTTGTCCAGCTCTGGCATGAACACTGAGTTCATCAAATACATGAAATAAGCCAGGGCATTGGTCAGCCCGAAAGACATCACCAAGTACTCATAAAGCCCATATCTGGTGGAGAAAGCTGTCTTCAGAATATCACTGGCCCTGATCTTAATCTGATGGTAGCCAGAGCGAAGGTCTATCTTGGAAAATACCTTGGCTCCCACCAACTGATCAAACAACACATCAATGCGGGGCAATGGATACTTATTTTTGATGGTCACCGCATTGAGAGGGCGGTAATCAACACACAATCTCAGACTCTCATCCTTCTTCTTTACGAACAAGGCCGGACATCCCCATGGCGAAGTACTTGGACGAATGAATCCTTTGTCCAACAACTCTTGTAATTGCTTTTTCAATTCCGCCAATTCTGCTGGAGGCATCCTATAAGGTCTCTTGGATATAGGGGCAGTTCCGGGTTGCAACTCAATTGCAAACTCTATGTCTCTATCGGGTGGCATCCCTGGCAATTCATCTGGAAAAACATCTGGGTATTCACAGACCACTGGAATCCTTTCGACAGGTGACTCTATCATGGTGAATGCATAGGAACGAGTACAACCCTGGCTAGGCAAATATGATGTAGTTTCACCACAAGAAGGGGAGTGTATCTCAATGGCTCTTGCTGCAATATCAATTACTGCCTGATGCCTTGATAACCAGTTAGTTCCTAATATGATATCCACACTATCCAATCCCAAGATAAGGAGGGTGGTTCTAATCACAAGACTACCAAATTTTATAGGCACCTGCCTGTTGATTTGATAGGTGGCAACCCTGCCTCCTGGTGTTGAAATTGTAATACCCCCATTGGTGTGATGGAAGGGTAACTGGCATTTGGCACTAAATTTTGCACTGATAAAACTATGTGATGCACCAGAATAAAAAAGAATGATTGCAAGATTATTCAAAACGGAAAAGATACCAGTCATGATGGGTGCTCCCTCTGGAATGTCAGCCATGGTGGTGAAGTTCAGCCTGCCTTGTCTCACTTGCACCTTCTGCCTCTTGCCTTGATTCTGATTGGAATTCTGTCCCTGCATCTGTTGATTCCTGGGGCAATTCTTGGCATAGTGTCCAGTGTTACCACAAGTGAAACATTTGTTGTCATTGGCCTGACGGTATTGCTGCTATGGCTGATTGTTGTTCCTCTGAACTGGGGGCTGAGAGCGGTTGGGTGCCTGCTGCTGCTGCTGTGGTCGGATCACCCAACGTCCTTGCTGCTGCTGAGGTCCCCTGTTCTGAGTATCAGATACAATCCTGAAGCACTGAGGCTGGGCTGAAGGTCCTGCCATAGGGGTCTTCCTCTTCTTCTCTGCCTGACGGGCTGTGATGCAGTCCTCCTGGGAAATGGCCATGTTGGCTAACTCATTGTAGTTGTTGGCCCTGACTGTGTTGAGACGGTCGCGGAGCTTAGTACTGAGGCCCCTCCTGAACCTGTCCCTCTTCTTCTCATCAGTGTCTGCATGATAGCCTGCATATTGACACAGGTCGTTGAAGGCCTGAGCGTACTGCAACACAGTACGATTCCCATGAGTGAGTGCTAGAAACTCATTGAGTTTGCGGTCCATGATGCCTGCCGGTATGTGATGCCCTCTGAATGCTGCCTTGAACTCTCTCCATTCCACCACGTGGTCAACTGGCTGCATAGCGAGGAAGTGGTCCCACCAAGTCCGCGCGGGTCCGCGAAGCTGCTGGGTGGCGAACCAGACCTTAGCAGCATCTGAACAAACTCCATTAAGCAGTGGGAATTTGGATTCCACTACCCTGAGCTAAACATCGGCATCAAGTGGGTCCTCTGCCCGAGTGAACAACGGTGGCTGAGTGCTGAGGAACTCCTGATAAGTGGCCATTGCTGGGGGACGCTGATGGTGATCACCACCACCATAGTGCTGAGGTGGCGGCTAACGCTGAGCCAACTGTCGCAGAATCTCATTCTGCTGAGCCATCAGTTCTTGCATGGTAGGAGGCGGTGGCGGGGGTGGAGGAATGCGCTCATTCTGTCCATGGCGCGCCCTTCCTGCCATCTGAAAATTTAGGATGCTCTTAATATCATACTTCTGATGTCAGGGTTCATACGTGGTGAAAGATTCAAAAGGACAAGATTTGCAAAATGCCAACATTTCCTTGCATACTTCATAAAAGATACCACATGACATAAAATTTCCTTCATAATTAAAAGTTGACATCATCCACCATCCATAATTCCAAAAGAGTTTATTACGATTACATCAACGATCAAAAGACTCAACTCTGTCTAGCCTAGTACCCCAAGGGTGCAAAAGCTAAGCTAGCTTTGAGGAGTTCTACCGCCACACACTCCTAACCCTATCCCTGCAACCTAATGAGCAAACGAGGCAACACTTGACTCGGGGGAAGGGGGTCTCCCTGAGCCAGCAGTGTCCAGGCTGGATGCGGGCTCCGGCTCCACTCCTCCCTCGATGTCAACATCCTCGTCGACCTCCATGTCCTGAATCTCCTGATGGTGCATATCCAAGTGCTGGTTGGCTTCATCAAGTTGATGTTGAGTGTTTATAAGTTGATCCTCGAGAACTTCGATGGTGTTCTCCCTGGCTCCCACTAGCTCCTCAAGCTCTTGGATCTGGGTGGCCATCTGCTCCACCTGGAGGTCCTTTTCCACCATTTCAGTGGTTAGGTCTACCACAAGTTCCTCCCTATTATTCAGTGTGATCTTGGTAGCCTCCAATAAGCCCATTAGCTGAGACATTGCCTCTCCTCGCACCGCTTGCAGGCGGTACAGGGCATTCATGCATCGCACCGTCAAGTGAGCAGTCTGCCCTGTGTAGAGAGCCCACACATCCTTGGCATGCTCCACTCGATCCTTCCACATTGGGCCATCCTCCTTTTCAGCGGGGAACAAACCAATGGGGTGAGTGGACAGCTCCAACGGGTGAAAGCCACAAAAAGTCGTCAGTCCGTGGAGGGCGCAATGGCCTCGATGGTGTCTTCAGCCCGGTATCCGAAAGACTCGGAGTCCAACAAACGCCAGCCCGGCTGCAAGGGATGAGGCTCCAAGGTCATCCTCACCCTACAGCGGGGTACCCGGTGCTCCTCGAACAGCTGCACCATGTACTGGGGAGGCGTCGTATAACCTGCTCCCTACAGCACTTCCCACAAGATGCGGGGAAAGCCGTCTCATGCAAGTCCGTCCGTGTGGGAATGTGCGTTCCCTCTTTCCGAGGATCCGTGAGAAGTCATCTGTGCATGGGTAAGCGTAAGCGGAAAAAGAATTATAAAAATAAAAGGGGATTTAATGCTCCGCCCTTCGAAGGTTATGATAAGGTCACCGAGTGTACTTAATCTTTCATTATCATGCATTTAAAGTTCTTACCCAATTACCAAGTAGTTTAAATAAAGGATGCATGCATGCTCGTCCTAAACGACATCACATCAACTAAGAGGGAATAGGGAAAATCTCCATCCCTTACAGTAGCCGGTAGGACTCACTCAATTAGCCACCTAGCTACCCTCCCATTATCCTAAGGCTTCACGCTCTATGTTCATCCTTATCGCCTTACCGCTCTATCCAACATGGGTTTCTAGCATGTTTTACTTTTCAAAAAGAATGGTAATTATAGTTTACTGATTCCTCTGTGGTGGTACAAGCTCCGATACCAGCTGTGGCGGAACCGCCCGAATTATTCCAACTTAAGTGCCTAAGTCCCACCTTAACGGCTAGACCACACTTAAATGGGAATAAAACGTCAGTCCCTCGAATCTAGTCCGACAAGGCCACTAACAGGATCAGGTACCACATACTCACTCGATGGTGAGGCACAGAGCAAATACAATAAAACATAAAACCATATATTAAAGAGTATTAAATTTATTACAACATCATCGGAGTTTAGCAAAAGCAGTGAACATTGTTCGAAATGCAGCAGAATAAAACTAACGGAAAAATAAACGGAGAGATGGGGAAGCCTGTCCCATCAATCCTCATGTTCCTCCTATGCCGAGGTAGGGTCCCACTCGACTGTCCAACCCGGTGGCAAGATGGACGACCAAGTCACTCCAGCAACCATGTCCTCCAGAGAACCTGTAAAATTATGCCACAAGCAAGGCTGAGTATACTAATACTCAGCTAGACTTACCCGGTGTGAGAAGTCTACTCCTCTACCTCTAGATATGCAGTTGTTTGGCTAAAGGGTTTGGTTTGCCAAAAGCACTAGCTGAGTCTAAAATCAAGTTTTAGCTTTTTCAGGTTTTAGTGTGACTCTCTTAAGACTAAATGTGTACCTATCTAATCATACATGGTATCAAGCATTTAGCATTCAACATCTTTTGCCAAGTCAACACATTTCCACTTGTTACTCAATGTAGAAGCATGGATCAAGCAGTCTCATTAGCTGCGAGAAGCAGACGATTTGAATCGAGTTTCAACCTTGCAAGGTAAACCTAAACACACGACGTGGCGAGGCACTCCGTCCCCACACACATCAACCATCCCCGTCGATTCCCCGTCAGCAGAGAGGGGCTCACCGCCTTGGCGTACAATGCCTCACTGACCCCGACTGCCGTCGTGCAATGACCGCACTTGTACCCACCACAACCGGAATGGGAGACCACATCTCAGGTCGCGTGAGGAGGGCAATCTACTGCCAGGTTCACTCAGGTACTAGGCTTACCGATTTACCATATTTCTCGGTATGTGCTTAGTACGTTCAAACGCTTGACACACAGTACCACACCTTAATCCTTATTCCAATTTCCGTCTCGTAGACAACCAATCCCCATGGATTGTTGTCCACCGACCAACATCATTATGATATGAAAATGGATACAACCAGTTCCTGACCTTGCGCGAGTGCTAGAAAAATCACTCGACTTCTACCGAAATCCCTAATTTAGCAAAGCAGCTACTCGACCCAGTATACTAGTATCCATCACAAGGGAGAACCTGAGTTCGTGCAACTAAGGTTCCAAACAACTCCTACACTTAAGTGCACATTTCAAACATACAAACAATAAGTGTAGTAAAATAACATAATAAGTAGGTTATGCATAAAACAGGGGCTTGCCTCCCAAAGCTGGGGCAGGCAGATCCTCGAGGGTAGGCTCTGGTGCTGGATCCTAGGCTACCTCCTCAGCAACTCCTTGCTCCGACACGAGGATGTACTCCCCATCAACGAGATTACAGTCTATCGACTGCAATGAATAAGATATATGCTTATTAATGACATGATAAATTGTAAAGGTTATGCATGGTAAAATAGTACTAAGTTTAGTGGGACTCTAGGGTTTCTTTTGGGTATACTTAAGGGTTTTATACTTTCATCTTTGAGATTTTTGAATGAAATTACACTCTTTAATTATATTTTTATGCTCCCTGAGTTCCTTGGAAGGTTTTGGTTGTACATTATCTATTTCTCCCAAAATTCCCATTTTCTTCCTATTGTGCTTCTTATTAAGCATTTTTGAACTATCATGGTCAGTTAACATTTTCCAAAAATGTTATAAAAATTACAGTGGGTAAGCCATTACCTCTGTGGGTTATTCTAGAAGTTTGAGGTTGAAATTAATTCAGATACTACTTGTGCAAAATTAACAAAAGTAAGGGTAAAAGGACACTTTACACTATAGCTCTAGTTTTTGTGGGGTTTCTGGTTCAACCTTTATTTTTACCAAGATTCCTAGGGAATAATAGGTCTTTGTTTTAAAAATCACAGAAAAGGCCTAATGAATATTTAGTTGTGATTTTCTAAAGTTTAATGCCAAAAAGGTACTTATAACTAACTTGCTATTTGAAAAATATCAAACAACAGAACTTACATTTTTCCTAGGTTTTTAAAAACATATTATGAGTTATCCCAAGGCTTGGGTGGTTTCTCCTCAGGATTATTTTTCTAAGATTTTCCTAAGTTTTCATTGTTTTCATAAAATAAAAAGTAATGCATTTCTTTTGTACTAACAGAGGGTTTAACAAAAATTTTCAGTGAACTATATTGAATAAGTGGGCTAGCAAAAATGTGGTTGCCCCCTGGTTCTTGTTTTAAACTATCTTTTCTATTTTCTTTAACTTTGGGCCAAAATGAGTTTAAATGGTAAACCGTACCTTAATTTGGTGTACTGAGGGGTGTACTATTTTTAAACAGGTTAGGGAATGGCTAAGTACCTCTCTGATTTTTCTTAACCCCAGTCTAAAAGTGTAGCTATTTTCCCTCTTTTATTTAGCTTTTGGCCAGTTTACTATTTAATTCAAAACTTTAAAATCTTCTGCAACACTTAGGGGTTTTGTATTTTTCCTAAGCAGTTCACAATATTCAAAACAAAGCAAAATTGGTTTGACTCATTTTGGTTGAATAAAATTGAAGTTATGAATTTTACAAGCTCTGTTTGTATTTAAAAGAGAAATGTTTACAAGGTTTTCTAGAAAACCAGTTTACACTGAGGACCTTGGGCTTTTTCTAAAACAATCCTTTAACTTAAGCCCCTGCACAACTATTCATCTGAGTCTCTGACCATTCAAAAACCCCCCTGACTTCTTTTCCTTCTTCCCCGAGGTACTTCCCCCCTTTTGAACAGTACCCGCGGAAGTAAATAGGGCAGCGCGGCTTATCGGCAAGGAGGGAGGTCTGGCGAAGGGCGGGGTTGGCTCCGGGAAGTCCTTGCGGTCACGACGAGGTACGGCTCGACGACGGTGATGGCCGGAATCGGCCGGTCCACGTGCGCAGGCGGGCGAGCTCATCGGCGACGGGTGCTCCGGCCTATCCACGGTGATATAGTTCAATCCAAGGGCACGGGAAGCTTCACGGGGTGCTAAGGAGTCTACCCGTGCAAGGAATTGAAGAAAGGCTCACCGTGGAGCCCGGTCTACGCTCGCTGGCGATCTGGTGAAGTCCGGTGACCCTGAATCGGTGTCTCCGGTGAGGCAGAGCTCGATTCCTTGCTCTAGGAGTTTCACCGAGGCACGTAGAGTCTCTCTCGAGGGACGAACGGGGCTGGGAATGGCTCGGTTGGCCGGTCTACGGTGGTGGGTGCTCGGGCGGCCGCTGGCACGCCGTGTGCAGGGCAAACGCCGGTGATCTTGCGCTCCGACGAGGTCGAGAGCGAGCGGGGGTGTACGGTTGAAGCCTTGGCTGGCTTTATAGGCGCGGGCGCGGGCAGTGGCACGGGCTTGACTTGGCATGGCGCGGGGCGCGCGGGGTCGGGCGCCGGTCGTGCCCTGGCGAGGTCAGGGCGCGTCGAACACGTGGAGGTGTGTTTCTGCCCTTGTTCAAACGCTTACTGAGTTCACAAACGTGCGAATCTTGGCAAAAATCCTGCGCAGACCTCTTCCTGGCACCTAGGGCTGTCTCTTGTATGTGAGTTCCAATGGGAGATATGCCCTGGCTAGGGAGATATGCGGACGCCAAATCTGGGTTGTCTCACTGTTCACCCCGAGACAAAAGTTGTGTCAAATGGTTTTGGCTCGGTTTCAAATTTTTCCAGTGGGTTCCTTAGGTAGTTTGGCTCCTTTTTGGTATTCAGACCAAGTGGTTTTGGTGCCATTTACTAAGTGAACACGCCTGATCTTTAGATTAGGGTTTATTTTTGACTTAGAGAAGATTAGAGAGCTCTAGTGTGCTCTCTACTTAAAGAATGGATTTGGGGTCTTTAAGGGGCCTTTTTGTAATGATTCCTTTACTGTTTTTGTAGATACATTAGTGTACTTAAATTTTGGTTAAGGATTAGAAACAAGAATTGGCCATTTGATTAGCTTGCCCACTAATCCCTTGCTTGGAAGTCTAGTGCTTTAAGGGGTCTAGGGTTCAACCTCCTTTGCCCAAGGTGACAATTGCTCAAAATGTTTGGGTAAAGGTTTTGTCATTAACATTTCTTAGCTAATCCGAGGTTTCCAAGGTTTTGGGGCTCCCTCTCCCACTTAAACACATGTGATGACAGGTCATGAGTGCTTGCATTGAGCCAGGGCCTTGGGTAACACCTGAGGTGTTACACCTGCGACTTGGGCATAACCTTTTGCCACAAGTCGAGCCTTGTTTCTTGTCACCACCCCGTGCTCGTCTTGCTTGTTGCGGAACACCCACTTGGTTCCCACAACATTTTGCTTAGGACGTGGCACCAGGCTCCAAACTTCGTTCCTCTTGAAGTTGTTGAGCTCTTCCTGCATGGCCAACACCCAGTCCGGATCTTGCAAGGCCTCTTCTACCCTGAAAGGCTCAATAAAAGAGACAAACAAGTAATGCTCACAAAAATTAGCTAAACGTGAGCAGGTTGTTACTCCCTTGCTTATGTCACCCAGAATCTGATCGACGGGGTGATTTCTTTGGATCGTCGCTCGGACTTGAGTTGGAGGGGCCAGTGGTGCTTCTTCCTCCAAAACTTGTTCTCCTTGTGCTCCCCCTTGATCACACGCCTCTTCTTGAGGGACCTGTCCATCATCTTGAGTAGGGGGATGCACCATTGTTGAGGAAGAAGGTTGATCTTGCTCTTGTTGTTCCTGTGGTCGCACATCTCCAATCGCCATGGTGCGTATTGTGACCGTTGGAACATCATCTTCATCTATGTCATCAAGATCAACTTGCTCTCTTGGAGAGCCATTAGTCTCATCAAATACAATGTCGCTAGAGACTTCAACCAAACCCGATGATTTGTTGAAGACTCTATACGCCTTTGTATTTGAGTCATACCCTAGTAAAAACCCTTCTACAGCTTTGGGAGCAAATTTGGAATGTCTACCTTTCTTCACCAAAATGTAGCATTTGCTCCCAAATACACGAAAGTAAGAGACATTGGGTTTGTTACCGGTAAGGAGTTCGTAGGAGGTCTTCTTGAGGAGACGATGCAAATAGAGCCGGTTTATGGCGTGGCAAGCTATGTTCACAGCTTCCAACCAAAACCGCTCGAGCGTCTTGAACTCTCCAATCATTGTCCTCGCCATGTCGATAAGCGTCCTGTTCTTCCTCTCTACCACACCGTTTTGCTGTGGTGTGTAGGGAGCGAAGAACTCATGCTTGACACCTTCCTCCTCAAGATACTCCTCAACTTGTAAGTTCTTGAACTCAGACCCGTTGTCGCTCCTTATCTTTTTCACCTTGAGCTCAAATTCATTTTGAGCCCTCCTTAGAAAGCGCTTTAGGGTCCCTTGGGTTTCTGATTTATCCTGCAAAAAGAACACCCAAGTAAAGCGGGAAAAGTCATCTACAATTACAAGACCATACTTACTTCCCCCGATGCTAAGATAGGCGACGGGTCCGAAGAGGTCCATGTGAAGAAGCTCCAGAGGTCTTGATGTTGTCATCACATTCTTGCTGTGATGAGTGCTTCCCACCTGTTTCCCTGCCTGACAAGCTGCACAAGGTCTGTCTTTCTCGAAGCAGACATTGGTTAGTCCTAACACATGTTCTCCCTTTAGAAGTTTATGAAGGTTCTTCATCCCAACATGTGCTAGACGGCGATGCCACAGCCAGCCCATGCTAGTCTTAGCTATTAAGCATGCATCTAGATCGGCCTCCTCTTTCGAAAAATCAACTAAGTAGAGTTTGCCGTCTAATACACCCTTAAACGCTAATGAACCATCACTCCTTCTAAAGACAGAAACATCTATATTTGTAAATAGACAATTATAACCCATGTTACATAATTGACTCACAGACAATAAGTTGTACCCGAGCGATTCAACTAAGAACACATTTGAGATAGAATGCTCGGATGTAATGGCTATCTTCCCCAATCCTTTAACCTTGCCTTGGTTCCCATCTCCAAAGATGATCGAATCCTGGGAATCCTTGTTCTTGACGTAGGAGGTAAACATCTTCTTCTCCCCCATCATGTGGTTTGTACATCCGCTGTCGATAATCCAGCTTGAGCCCCCGGATGCATAAACCTGCAAGGTAATTTACACTTGGGTTTTAGGTACCCAACTCTTGTTGGGTCCTACAAGGTTAGTCACAATAGCCTTTGGAACCCAAATACAAGCCTTATCTCCCTTGCATTTGGATCCCAACTTCTTAGCAACTACTTTTTCATTCTTACAAAAAATTGCAAAAGAAGTATTGCAAGCATGGTAAATAGTAGAAGGTTCATTACATACTCTCCTAGACACATGATGCACAACATTACTTCTCCTAGGCCTACTTCTACCATGCACAAAAGTAGAACTTGATGCAAACATAGCATGTGAATCATTATAAGTAGTATGAGCATAATTTCTATTATAATGAGAACGACTAGCAACTTTTTCATTATAGATAAAGGCATGATTCCTTTGAGGACTACTAGTCATAGGGGCCTTTCCTTTCTCCTTGTTGAGAACGGGAGCCCTATGGCTTGTTAAGTTCTTGGTTTCCTTTCGAAAACCAAGTCCATCCTTAATAGAGGGGTGTCTACCAACGGTGTAGGCATCCCTAGCAAACTTCAATTGATCAAAATTAGTTTTGCAAGTCTTAAGTTGAGCATTAAGACTTGCCACCTCATCATTTAATTTGGTAATAAACATAAGGTGTTCATCATAAGCATCAACATCAAAATCCTTACATCTATTACAAATACTAACATGCTTTACACATGAACTAGATTTATTTGCTTCCTCTAGCTTAGCATTTAAATCATCATTTACACTCTTTAAACTAGACATAGTATCATGGCAAGCGGATAACTCAGAAGATAGAATTTCATTTCTTTTAATCTCTAGAGCAAGAGATTTTTGAACACTAATAAACTTATCATGCTCTTCATACAAAATATCCTCTTGCTTTTCTAAAATTCTATCCTTTTCATTTAAAGCATCAATTAGTTCATTAATCTTTTCTACTTTAGCTCTATCTAATCCTTTAAATAGACTAGAGTAATCTACTTCATCATCGGAGGAATCATCATCACTAGAAGTAGAGTACTTAGGGGAATCTCGAACACTCACCTTCTTTTCCTTGGCCATGAGGCAAGTGTGGCGTTCGTTGGGGAAGAGCGACGACTTGTTGAAGGCCGAGGCTGCCAGTCCTTCATCGTCGGAGTCAGATGAAGAGCAGTCTGAATCCCACTCTTTGCCAAGGTGCGCCTTGCCCTTCGCCTTCTTGTAAACCTTCTTCTTCTCCCTCTTCCCATGCTTTTCTTGTTCCTGGTCATTGTAATTATCGGGGCATTGTGCTATAAAATGACCAGTCTTACCGCATTTGAAACAGGAGTGCTTTCCCTTTGTCTTATTCTTGTTGGGGGTACTCCTTGCATCCTTTTAGTGCGGTCTTGAAGCGCTTGATGATAAGCGTCATCTCATCTTCGTTGAGGCCCGCGACCTCCACTTGTGCCACCTTGCTTGGTAGCGTCTCCCTGTTGCTGGTTGCTTTGAGGGTAACTGTTTGAGGCTCGTGGACGGTTAGTGGACCGTTTAGAGCATCGTCCACATATTGAGCCTCCTTCACCATCATGCGCCCGCTCACAAACTTCCCAAGATTCTCCTCGACCATCATCTTGGTGTACCTGGGATTCTCACGAATAAGGTTGATAAGATGGGGGTCAATTACCGTAAATGACCTTAGCATTAGTTGGACGATGTCGTGGTTCGTCCATCTTGTGCTTCCGTAGCTCCTAATCTTGTTGACCAGGGTCTTGAGCCTGTTGTATGTTTGTGTTGGCTCCTCTCCCCTGATCATCGCGAATCTTCCCAGCTCGCCTTCCACCAACTCCATTTTGGTGATCATGGTGGCGTCGTTTCCCTCATGTGATATCTTGAGGGTATCCCAAATTTGCTTGGTGTTGTCCAAACTGCTCACCTTGTTGTATTCATCCCTGCACAAGGATGCTAGCAAAACAGTAGTAGCTTGAGTATTCTTATGAATTTGCTCATTAATAAACACAAGGTTATCCGTTCTATCGAAATGCATTCCATTTTCAACTATCTCCCAAATACTAGGATGGAGAGAAAATAAGTGACTACGCATTTTGTGACTCCAAAAAGAGTAGTCTTCTCCATCAAAGTGTGGAGGTTTACCGAGTGGAATTGAAAGCAAATGGGCATTGGAATTGAACGGAATATGAGAATAATCAAATGAATAGTTTTGATTAACCGGTTTCTTTTTAGACGAGTCATCGTCGTCGTCGTCTCTTGGTGAAGAAGAGGAGGCGTCGCTGTCGTAGTAAATGATCTTCTTGATCCGCCTCTTCTTCTTCCCGTCCATCTTCTTGTGACTCGATCCTGAGTCAGTGGGCTTGTCATCCCTTGGCTCGTTGAAGAGGGACTCCTTCTCCTTGTCGTTGACCACCATCCCCTTTCCCTTAGGATCCATCTCTTCGGGCGATTAGTCCCTTAGATGAAGAGAACGGCTCCGATACCAATTGAGAGCACCTAGAGGGGGGTGAATAGGTGATCCTGTAAAAATCAAATACTAATAGCCACAAAACTTAGTTATTAATGTTAGAACGACTAAGTGGCTTGAAACGAGCTCTTGTGAACACAGACAATCAAAGAGAAAGCACACAAGAGACACGCGATTTTTATCCCGTGGTTCGGCCAAGTAACACTTGCCTACTTCCACGTTGTGGCGTCCCAACGGACGAGGGTTGCACTCAACCCCTTTCAAGTGATCTGATGATCAACTTGAATACCACAGTTTTTCCTTTCTTAGTCTTCTCCCGTTTGCGAGGAATCTCCACAACTTGGAGCCTCTCACCCTTACAATGATGATAACAAAAGAAGCACAGAAGTAAGGGAGGGGAGAGCAACACACACAAGACTCAAATCACAGCACAATCACGCACACAAGTCACAACTTGAGCTCAAAACACAACCCATGGAGTTCACAACTCAAATAGAGCTCAAGTCACTATCTCAAATAATCAAATGCGCGAAGTTGGAGTCTTGAAGTCTTAGAATGTTTCTTGTAAGCTTGGGTGACTCCTCCATGTGCCTAGGGGTCCCTTTTATAGCCCTAAGGCAGCTAGGAGCCGTTGGAGGCCAACAAGGAAGGCTATCCTTGCCTTCTGTCGGGTGGCGCACCGGACAGTCCGGTGCGCCACCGGACAGTCACTATAGACGGTCCGGTGCCGATCTCCTTCCTATTCTGGCGCAGACGACCGTTGCATCTCTGGGCCAGATGGCGCACCGGACACTGTCCGGTGCACACCGGACAGTCCGGTGCCCCATGCCGACCGTTGGCGCGGGCAACGCATCGCTCGCGGATTGCGCGACCGACCGTTGCGCTGGCGACCTTTGGCTTACCGGACAATCCGGTGCACCACAGGACAGTCCGGTGAATTATAGCCGTACGTCGCCGATTTTTCCCGAGAGTGGCCTGTTCACCGGAAGTCAGCCTGACGCACCGGACACTGTCCGGTGCACCATCGGACAGTCCGGTGTGCCAGACCGAGCTGGAATTCGGCTGCACCAAGCCAAGTCATTTGCAATTCTTTTCTTCTTTTCTTCTCACTGTTTCTAGCACTTAGATAAAACATATTAGTACTTAAAAACTATGTACTAAGTCTAGAAACATACCTTCTCTTTGATTTGCACTTCTCTTTTTATTTAGCACATAAGCAACTGACTTAATGTGTTGGACACTTAATCACCAAAACATTATAGAAATGGCACAAGGGCACATTTCCCTTTCAAGTGCAACCCTCGTCCATTAGAACACCACAACATGGAAGTAGGTAAGTGTTACTTGGCTGAACCACGGGATAAAAATCGCGTGTCTTGTGTTGCTTTCTCTGTGATTGTTGTGTTCACAAGAACTCGCTTCAAGCTACTTAGTCGTACTAATACTTAAAACTAAGTTTTGTGGCTATTAGTGTTTGATTTTTACAGGATCACCTATTCACCCCCTCTAGGTGCTCTCAATAACTTAACACTAGAAATATTACAGAAATATAATGATGAAAAATTAATAATACTTTTTTTCTAAGACACAATCTTTGCATAGTGAAATAAATTATAAAAAGTAAGGTGTAAATGGACCTAACATGAACAATTAGAGGGAGCAAATTGAACCACATGTTAGTTTAGAATTATCAGGATATATACCAAACTCAATTGGAGTAATTTGTACTTTTTAATATTCTTATTGATTTCGTATCTATTTTCTTCATGGGACACTATCAATGGCTAGTACTCCCATCACTCTAGATTATAAATCACTCTAGATTTTATTGCTATACAGATTTTGCTACGATTCTAGACGTACGTAACAAAATTGATATAAAAAAATCAAAGCAACTCATAAATTACAACCGAGGGAGTATAACATTTGTTTTAAATAATAGCAATAATAATGGTATTTTACGAGTACATAGTGCATTATAAGTAAGTACATAATTTTTATATTTGTTTTAAATATTAAATATTTTGTTACACTAAACGTAGAACAATAGTCCCCTGAACCAGGAACATTGTAATTCTCAATAAAAATGGTATGAAATCATAAGTAATTGTTTTTCATGCTCAAACAAAAGCTAATAAAGAGTACACGCTTCATTATCTCATGAAAAAATTGAACAAGCTGACTGAAGGCCTAGCGCCCAGACTCCGAACAAACCGAAAGCAACTAACTCTCAAGACACGGTGATGGCATGGAGTTACAGTTTGTAAACAAATAAACAATCCCAATAAACCCAAACCTTCAAACCACCCAATCATTTGTTCATAGGGTTGTCCTTTTACAGTTTTACTAGGGAGTAACGAAGCATATTTCATGCTTCTTGCTCTATGCCGGTCGACCGTTCCGCTTAAGAAGAACTAGAATCAGCTAAAGAGATCGCTTTAGTAATCCTTGTCATGCCAAAGAGAGGGCGCGATGCTTCCCCTCCCGTCTCCTCGACTCCCGCCCCCTCCACCCGTTCGACTTCCTTCTCTGGCCGACGCCCCTGCCGCTTCCTCTACCAGCCTCGTGCTAGCTCTTATTCCAAGGCCGGCGGCCACCTCACCTTCTTCCCCGACGTCGGCCGCCGCTCCCTTATCTCCTTGTTCCGGTCCGGGTGGGCGTACGAAGGCCCAACGCTGGTGTGACGAGGGCGAGCGTTCTCCGGCAGTTGCTCTGGTGCGCGGTGCGGCCCGACGTTCTTTCAAGGAGGTGTTGCTGGCTTCTCCCTCCCCTGGTGGCGCCACCAGTGTGGTGTGCGACGATGGTTGGATAAGGGTGAAAGGTCGCCGGGCTCGGCGGGGTGCTGCCGGTTTGTCGAAGCTCTCGCCAAGGCCTGTCCCGGTCGACCTGCGCGGCAAGTGTTTTAACTTCTTTTCTTCTTCCCATCGTGCTGCTGCGTGCCGGATCTCGGTTCGCTGCTTCTCCTGTCGGTGGCCTGGTCACCGGGTGCTTTCGTGCCCCTCTCGGCGGTCGTCCCAGTCCCTCCCTCGCCCTGTTCGGGTGTGGCAACCGGTCGTTAAGGCTGCTGCTACTCTTCCTAGACGTGCTCAGGAGTGGCGTCCGGTCTCACGGGTTTCCTCTTTGGCGGTGACCCCTACTGGTGCCATGGAAACGAGCCTTTCTGGTGGTATGAAGAAGCACACTCGTCGAGGTCAGAGAAGGAGGAAGGGTACTAGGGGCATGCAAGTGGATTCCAGTCTGGTGGCGTCCGGGTCTTTGCCTGTGGTGCCTGCTCGCCTGGTGAGGTTCCTTCGGTGCTCCAGGGAGGTTGATCAGGCCGAGGCTGACCTTTGTCGGGTGCTGGTTGTCACTGTCCTTGGCCCGGGGAGTTCTGATTGCATCGTGGTGGTGATGGAGAAGCTCGCTTCATGGGTTTCTCTTGAAGCTGACGCACTCCACATCAGGTGTGCTGCGTCGAACTCATATCTCGTGTTCTTCCCCTCGGAGGATCTGGCTTCGCGGGCACTGCTTGGTGGACAATCCCTTTTCGTTCCCCCTGTCCGGCTGCACCTCAGGCGTTGGTCTTGACAGGCTTTGGCCTCTGGCGGGGCAGTTTGCCAATTCTCAAGGACATCGAACTGGAAGGGGTTCCTGCTCACCTCTGGGGGGTTGAAACTGCTGTGCTTCTATTGGACGGCCTGTGCATGGTTCAGGGTCTTCACCCAGATTCAGTGGACAGTGTGGATTTGTCTGTTCTCAAGATCAGAGCGTGGTGTTTTTCTCCGGATGGTTTGCCAGCGGTTTTGGAGCTTCATGTCTAGGAACCTATTGTTGTTGCAGAAGACGGAACCATTGTCCCTCACACTTTGGTTTATCCCATTTCGGTGAGGGCTATTCCTCCTGGCGATTCCCCGGAAGTGAGCATGTCTGAGTTTTTGCCTCCAGTTGTCGATGACGAGGATGATTCAGATCAGTCCCAGCAAAGGCGGAGGCTTATTGGACATCATTCGGTTTCTTCGGCCCGTTCCTCGGTGCTTTCGAGGCTTGGGCCACGGGTCTCTTCTTCGGTGGCTCCGGGATCGGTTGATGTCGCAACACTTCAGATTGTGTCGGCTGTTGAGTTGGCTGTGCCTGGGTCTGCTGAACCAGCGAATGATGTTTTTCTCTCTAGTGCTTCGGTTGATGAGTTGATAGTGCCTGGGTCTGCTGAACCAGTGGATGCTCTCCCAAGTGATTCGGTTGATGAGTTGGCAGTGTCGGGGTCTGCTGTACCAGTGGATGTTGTTTTTCTCCCAAGTGCTTCGGTTGATGAGTTGGCAGCGCCTAGGTCTGCTGAACCAGTTGATGCTGCAATTCTCCCAAATGTCTTGGATGCTTCGATTGTAGAGTTGCTGGCGCCTGGGTCTGCTGTACCAGTTGATGCTGTAACTCTCCCGAGTGCCTCGGCTGCTGCTGTTGATTCCAATTTTTGCCCTACAGTCTTGGGGGGTGCTGATGTCAACATTGCGGATCCCTATGGTCCTTCCCTAAATCTACATGGGAGGGCTGGGCCTTTGCTGAATTGCTGGTTGAGTGCCAAGCCGCCGTGTTTCAAGGTCTACTCCAGAAGGCAGAAGTTGAAAATTTGGTGTTGTCACCCCAATTGCAGGATTTCAGAAATGATATTGTTTTGCCAACGGCTCAGCTGTTGCCTAATCCTCCTCTCAGCGTTAAGCGCAGAAAGTTTTTGCCAAGCAATTTCAGGCCTCGGCGTAGCAGAAGGGTTGCAAAGTTTCCCCCTGAGTTGGGTTCTGAATCTGCTGCTAAAGTTTGTAGACTTTTGGGTTTCTGCGATGATCAGGAAAATATTTCTTTCCAAGATGCCAGGAAGTATGCTAGGTTGTTTGATGCTGCCCTGTCCAGTGATCATGTTGCTGCCCTGGTGACCCTGTTTGGCTGGGAGGTGCCCCCTGGGGTGCAGGCCTGAGCTGGTTCTGTCCCCATGTTGGTAGATGGCTTTAGTTTCTCCATGGAGCCTGGATGTTTTTTGGTTTGGAATGTTAGGGGCCTCAATAGTCGTGCTAAGAGAGACTCTTTTAAGTCGATGGTTGTAAGCCTCAGACCTACTGTTGTATGTCTTCAAGAAACCAAAATGGTCTCCATCTTAGACTTCAACATTCTTTTTATTCTTGGGTCCGGATTCAGTAATTTTGTTTTTAGTCCTGCCCATGGGTCCAGAGGAGGTATTTTAGTTGCTTGGCATGATCGTTCCTTTGTATCAGCAGCCTCACTAATCAAGGACAATTCTGTTTCGGTTCAGTTGCAAGGTGATGATGGTCATCTGTGGTGGTTCACGGGGGTGTATGGGCCTCATCAAGACAATTTGAAATCTGCCTTTCTTCAGGAATTAAGGGATATCAGGAATACATGTGTGGGGCCATGGATGGTGGCTGGTGATTTTAATCAAATTTACAAGTCAGAAGACAAGAATAATTCTAATATAAACAGGTCTCTATTAGGCCATTTTAGAGGTCTTATTGGCTCCTTGGATCTGAAAGAGATACATTTGAATGGTAGAAGATTTACCTGGTCCAATCAGAGGATAGTTCCCACCCTTGTTAAGCTGGACCATGTTTTTTGCACTGCATGTTGGGAGGAGGCTTCCCCGAATTGTTTTCTTTATAGCAGTGCCTCTGGAGTCTCCGACCATTGTCCTCTAATCCTTAAGCTCAATGCGGATCTTAAAGGGAGGCGTAGGTTTCATTTTGAGAGCTTCTGGCCATAGCTCCCGGGTTTTTTGGAAGAGGTTGCTGCTTCTTAGGATCAGTCGGTCCGTTCTTCTTGCCCTTTGGAGAGGGTGTCGATGAAGCTTAAAAGATTGGCATGAAGGTTACAGTCTTGGGGGCATAAGGCGGTTGGAAATGTCAATTCTCAGCTGGGGCTGGCTCTCGAGGTGCTGCACTGGTTGGAGGTGGCGCAGGACAGCAGGCTGCTGTCTACTAAAGAAGTATGGTTGCTGTAGAAATTGAAGCGGCACTGCCTTGTCCTTGCTTCTTTGGAGAGGACAGTTGCTCGTTTGTGTTCTCGGTTGCATTACGAGAGATGGAGATGCCAACACAAAAAATTTTCACTTGCAGGCTCGCCTCCGCAAAAAGAGGAATTTTATTTCCCATTTGGAGAATGAGGGGAGAACTGTCGCCAGTCATGAAGAAATTGAAAGGGAAATGTGCCTTTGGGCCATTTCTATAATGTTTTGGTGATTAAGTGCCAACACATAATCTTTGAGTTGTTATGTGCCAAACAAGCAAAAAGTGCAAATCATATGACAAGGTACGTTTCTAGACTTAGTACATTGTTTTGAGTACTAACATATTGTGTCTAAGTGCTAGAAACAGGAAAAGAAAGAATTGCAAAAGACTTGACTGAGTACAGTCAAAGTCTAGCTCGGTCTGGCACACCGGACTGTCCGGTGGTGCACTGGACAGTGTCCGGTGCGCCAAGCCAGCCTCCGGTGAACAGGCCACTCTCGGGAAAGTTTGGCGGCATACGACTATAATTCACCGGACTGTCTGGTGGTGCACCGGACTGTCTGGTGAGCCAACGGCCGCCAGCGCAATGGTTGGTCGCGGAATCCGCGGGCGACGCGTGGCTCACGCCAACGGTTGGCAGGGGGCACCGGACTATACGGTGTGCACCGGACAGTGTCCGGTGCGCCAACTGCCACAAATCTGCAACGATCGTCTGCGCCAGAATAGGAAGGAGATCGCGCACCAGACATGAACAGTGGCTGTCCAGTGGCACACCGGACTATCCGGTGCGCCACTCGACAGAAGGCAAGGATAGCCTTCCTTGTTGGCCTCCAACGGCTCCTAGCTGCCTTGGGGCTATAAAAGGGACCCCTAGGCACATGGAGGAGTCACCTAAGCATTCACTAAGGATTCTAAGTCTCCCACACTCCGTCTCCGCGCACTTGATTGATTATGTTAGTGATTTGAGCTCCGTTCTAGTTGTGAACTCTTTGTGCTTCATTTTGAGCTCAAGTCTTGGCTTGTGTGCGTGTGTGTGTTGCGGATTTGTGTGTGTTGCTCCCCAACCTTACTCTTGTGCTTTCATTATGATCTTTGTTGTAAGGGCGAGAGACTCCAACTTGTGGAGATTCCTCGCAAATGGGAAAAAGAGATAAGGAAGAAAAGCCGTGGTATTCAAGTTGATCATTGGATCACTTGAAAGGGGTTGAGTGCAACCCTCGTCCATTGGGACGCCACAACGTGAAAGTAGGCAAGTGTTACTTGGCCGAACCACGGGATAAAATCCCGTGTCTCTTGTGTGCTTTCTCTTTGATTATCTTGTTCGCAAGAACTCGCCTCAAGCTACTTAGCTGTTCTAACTTACATAACAAAGTTTTGTGGCCATTAGTGTTGAATTTTACAGGATCACCTATACACCCCCCTCTAGGTGCTCTCAATTGGTATCAGAGTCGTTCTCTTCACGTAAGGGACTAATCACCCGAAGAGATGGATCATAAGGGAAAGGGGATGGTGATCAACGACAAGGAGAAGGAGTCCCTCTTCAACGAGCCAAGGGACGACAAGCCCACTGACTCCGGCACGAGTCACAAGAAGAAGGACGGGAAGAAGAAGAGGCGCATCAAGAAGATTGTCTACTACGACAGCGATGAATCTTCTTCTTCACCAAGAGACGATGATGACTCTTCATCAAAGAAAAAGACGGTGTTGGGGGTATGCTTCGTCGCCGAAGATCCTGTAAGAAGAAACACCTTCGGCAGATTCTCTCAAAAGAGTGCTGAAGCTATCATCCATAAAGCTTCGGCATTGTGGCATGTCTCAAGATGAAGGACTGCACCGACTTAAAGATGAAATGATCGATTGATCCATGAGAGTCTGTGTCATAATTGTAATCTTTTGTAAAGGGCATGAATGTAATATCTCACAGGCTGTGCCCTGTGCCTATAAATAGATGAACAGTACCCCGTACTGGGGACACTGGCTTGTATTCACTCGCATGTCACACTCGGATTCTCATCTTCTGTCAAGCCAAAGGTATAAATATAATTCAATATTATACATGTTTATTCATGGTTATTTAATAAAAATGTTTGAATGATATCATATGATTATTCATGTTTTTTATGTGTCATGTGATCCCGCTTTCCATTGTATATTGGGATGATGAAGGTATGTCCTTCATGACCTTCGTCTGAAGATCATTATATCCTAAGGGAAATAATGCTTCGAAGGACGAAAGGTCTTTAATCATTAACTTTTGTGTTGCCTTGTTCTTAATTCATAGCATTTGAGAACAAGTCCCCAACATTGGCGCCCACCTCCGGTGAACTCACTTCCACTTTTTGAGCTGATGGCTTCGTTCAACAATCAAGCTGAAGCTGCTTCGGCTACGAAGCTGGTGCTCCCGATAACAGGCGGTTCATGCTCAGAGCCGACCAACAAGAAGCAGAAGAAGGAGGCCCAGAGAAGGGTACAACATGTTGGGGTGCAGGGACCCTTCATCAAGTCAAAATGGTCCCACATCCCAATTACCTTCTCCCAAGAGGACCTTCAGCTCAAGGATTACCCTCACAATGATGCTATGGTCATATCTTGTGTCATCAAGGGATTTCTAGTCCATAATGTTCTGGTTGATACAGGCAGTGCAGCGGATATCATATTTTCTAAGGCCTTCAGACAAGTGCAAGAGCCAGAGGATAAGATCCATGATGCTACACACCCTCTTTGTGGTTTCGGAGGAAGGCAGATTGTAGCACTTGGCAAGATCACGATGCTAGTGACCTTCGGATTTGTCCATAATACAAGAACTGAACAGGTTGTGTTTGATATTGTTGACATGGAATACCCCTACAATGCAATCATTGGTCGTGGAACACTCATTGCATTCGAAGCAATTCTTCATCCAGCATATCTATGCATGAAGATACCTTTGGATCAAGGGCATATTGCTATTCATGGAAGTCAGGAAGTTGCCAGAAAGGCTGAAGGAAATTGGACAGACTCAAAAGCAATCCACAATATAGATGGAGCCGAAGCTTGTGAACAGTATAAGTACAGAAGAGAGAAGGCTGCTTCGGCTGATCAGTCGAAGCCCATGCTTTTATGTGAAGACATAGCAGAGCAGAAGGTATTGCTAGGGTCCCAATTATCTGAAGAGCAGGAGAAAACCTTGATAAGGTTTTTATTCAACAACAAAGATGTTTTTGCATGGTCAGCCAACGATCTCTGTGGTGTCAATAGGGACGTCATTGAACATTCACTCAATGTCGATCCATCCTTCAGACCCAGGAAGCAAAAGCTTCGGAAAATGTCTGACGATAAAGCCGAAGATGCTCGGAATGTAGTAAAAAGACTTCTCAGTGCTTGTGTCATTAGAGAAGTAAAATACCCAGAATGGCTAGCCAACACTGTTATGGTGAAGAAGGCCAATGGTGAATGGAGAATGTGCATTGATTTTACTGATCTGAACAAGGCTTGTCCAAAGGATGAGTTCCCATTACCAAGAATAGATTCTCTAGTAGATGCAGCAGCTTCGTCAGAGCTCATGAGTCTACTAGATTGTTATTCAGGCTACCATCAAATCTGGATGAAGAAGGAAGATGAGCCAAAGACCAGCTTCATAACCCCCAGTGGTACATATTGTTATCTTCGGATGCCTGAGGGGCTCAAGAATGCTGGAGGAAGCTTCAGCAGAATGACAGCCAAGGTTCTTCATTCTCAGATAGGCAGAAATGTACTAACATATGTTTATGATATCATAGTGAAGAGCACGAAGCAAGAAAACCACATTACTGATTTGCAGGAAACATTTGCTAATTTTAGGCAAGCTGGCCTGAAATTAAATCTAGAAAAATGTGTCTTTGGAGTGAAGAAGGGCAAGTTCCTTGGCTGTCTAGTTTCAACGAAGGGGATCAAAGCCAACCCAAGCAAGATCGAAGCTATCCTTCGAATGGAGCCGCCAAGCACAAAGAAGGGGGCCCAACGGCTGACAGGAAGACTGACATCTTTGAATCGATTTATATCTAGATCAGTAGAAAGAAATTTACCATTCTTTGAAGTACTAAAGTCAGCTGAAGTTTTTCAATGGGGCCCAACTCAGCAGAAAGCTTTCGAAGAGCTGAAGCAATACCTGATTGATTTAACAACATTAACTCCACCCGTGCTAGGGGCTCCATTGCTATTGTATGTGACAGCTTCGCACTCTGCAGTGAGTGCGGCGCTTGTACAAGAGAAGCTTGAAGGACAAGCTAAAAAGCAAGTCCCAGTATACTTTGTCTCCGAAGTTTTGAGTTTATCAAAGAAAAACTATACAGAATTGGAGAAGGTGTTGTATGCTGTGTTAATGGCGTCCAGGAAGCTTCGGCATTATTTTCAAGCATATCACATAATTGTTCCTTCATCACAGCCCCTGAAGGATATCATGAGGAATAGAGAAGCTACTGGAAGGATTGGAAAGTGGACCGCGGAGCTTAATGAATTCACTATTGACTACGTGCACAGATCTTCAATTCAATCTCAAGCGCTAGTAGATTTCATCGCTGATTGGACGCCAGGGGCTCACGAAGAGGGGACAAGCAAGGACGCCGAAGCTTGGACAGTGTTTTGCGATGATTCTTGGGGAGTCTTCGGTGCAGGAGCAACTGCGGTCCTAGTAGCACCTTCAAAAGTCAAAACATGTTATGCAGTCAATCTGGATTTCAGTTGCACAAATAATATTGCTGAGTACGAAGCACTTCTATTGGGGCTTCGAAAACTAAGGGCAATGGGAATAAGAAGGGCCATCCTAAAGACTGATTCTCAAGTTATTGCTGGCCATGTGGACAAAAGTAGCAAGGCACGAGATCCGAAGCTCGAAAGATATCTGGATACAGTTTGAAGGTTGGAAGCTTCCTTCGAAGGTTTCTCTGTCAAGAATATCCCAAGAGGTGAAAATGAGCATGCAGATTTGCTAGCCAAATCAGCGGCTCAGGGGTTCTCCCTACCCTCGGAAGTATTTTTTGAAACAATAAAAGCACCTTCGGTTGAGCTCATGGAGAGAGAGCAGTATTTACTATTTCTCTAGTACACAGTGAAGACTGGAGAACTGAAATAATATCTTTCCTCCAAGGCAATTGTCTTTCATGTGAAGAAGCTTATAAAAATAGAATGGAGGCAAGAACGAGACCATATGTGATAATAGAAGGGGAATTGTATAAACATGGAGTTTGTTCACCACTCCTCAAGTGTTTATCAAGAACTGAAGGTATGGAATTAATGAAAGAGATACATGCAGATCTGTGTGGATCTCACATTGGATCTAGGCCCTTGTTGGGAAAAGTTTTTTGGCAAGGATTTTACTGGCCGAAGGCAGCTTCGGATGCAGCAGAATTAGTCCAAAAATGTGAAGGCTGTCAAAAATGTGCAAGAGACCAGAAGCAACCTTCATCTCTCACTCAGTTAATACAGCCCACTTGGCCGTTGCAAAGGTGGGGCCTCGATCTGCTAGGCCCACTTCCACTAGCACAAGGAAATCTAAAATATGTTATGGTGGCGGTAGAGTATTTTTCCAAGTGGATTGAGACAAAGCCTTTAGCCACAATAACTTCGGTTACCGTCCAGAAATTTTTCTGGCAAAACATTGTTTGTCGCTTTGGAGTGCCGAAGGCTATTACTGTAGACAATGGAACACAGTTCGATGCTGAAGCTTTCAAGGAATTCTGTGAACAAATTGGCACGAAGATTAATTTTGCATCGGTCAGACATCTGGAGTCAAATGGACTTGTTGAAAGAGCTAATGGCATTATAATGACGGGAATAATGAAGTTAATCTTCAATCAGCCCAGAGGAAAGTGGCCAGATGAATTGATCAATGTGGTGTGGAGCCACAACACAACAATATCAAGGTCAACAGGTTTTACACCATTCAAACTATTGTTTGGTGATGAAGCAATAACCCCAAAAGAAGCTAAGGCAGGATCAATAAGAACAGTGGCTTCGGCAGAGGACGAAGCTGATTATTCTGTGGCAAAAGATGCTATAGAAGGGATCAGGCTTCAGGCCATGGCGAATATCAATAAATACCAAGTCTAAACAATAAAATGGCGTGACAGAAAAGTTCGGCTAAAGAACATTAAGTCAGGGCATTTGGTACTTCGGAGAGTGGCGAACCCAGATACAGTAGGCAAGCTACAGCTGAAGTGGGAAGGACCTTTTTTGGTAGTATCTTCGTCAAGACCCGGTTCTTACAGATTGAAGGATATGGACGACAACGACATTCCTAGATCTTGGAATGCGGATGAGCTTCGGCGATATTATGTCTAGCTTGATGTAATCTTTTTATTTTTCCTATGGCACCCTTTTCCTTTCCAAAGGGGGAGAAAAGATTTTTAATGGGGCCATAGTTTGTAATCTTTTATCTGAGCATGCACCATCGAGTGCAGAGAAAAAGAAAAAACAAGGAGAAGCTCGAAAGTCATCCCCAAGGGGATGCAGAGCATGACGAAGCTACAAAAAGTTGTTCCTAAGGGAACACAGCGTAAGTTTTCTGCTCAAAAGTCGTTCCTTAGGGAATGCAGAGCCAAATACCGCCGAAATACAAGGCGAAGCGCGAAAAGTCAACGCGAATACTACCGAAATAGAAGGCGAAGAAGTTCAAAAGACGTTCCTTAGGGAATGCAGAACTTACACCGAAAAATAAACGGTGCAGCCAAAAAATAAACGGCAAAGAGATTTGTCATTCCTTAGGGAATGAAGGTTGTGGATGAAGCTTCGGATGTGTGTGTGTTTGGGCATTCATTTGCACGATACATTACATCATACATTGCATACATAAACATGCATTTAGACATACATAGGATCATCATCATCATAACATACAGACACAGGCAGATGCTTCGGCTATAAAGATAAGGCTTCGGCAAAAAAAAGAAAAAGAAGCAGTTTCATGCTTCGTTGTGTACGAAAAGAAGGGAAGGTGTTTTTCGCCTTCGGCTCAAAAAATACTAGCTTCGTCCACATCAAAGCAGTCCATATATGGACGAAAAGGTAAAAATATATTACAAGGTATGTACAAATTTACAGAATTAGTACTTGATTCTTAAATTACAAATATTTTTACAACGATATTACAAGATTTTCTCTAGAACTTTTTCAGCAAGGTCTTCAGCTTTGACATCATTGAGCTTCGGATCATCTGAGCTTCGGATCACCTGTCAAGCTTCGGCTCATTGTTCCTCAGTATCGTCATCCTGTACATATTAAAACGGTATGAGAGAAGTGCAGAGTTCAAGAAGAAGGTAAAGTAATAGGCACAAATTTTTTACCGGCTTAAGGTGGCTTCGAGCTTCATCGCCAGCCATTTTTTGCCCACCTTTTACCCATATTTGAGTTATGAATCTGTTTCCTATACTCTGAGCTAGGCTGGGGATATCAATTAAATCTGCCGGTGATAAGCTAAAATTTGGTCTGTTGACAATGTTTCCATGTGTACAGCCAGATTTCATGAAGGCAACAGCTGTGCCCCGAGAAGCTAGCAGGGCGCAGAAATCGGCGTGTCCAGCTATAACTTCGTCGAGTGCATCAACTTCGCCCTCAATGTGTTCGAAGGTTTCCGGCAGGTTTTCAACCGAAGGACTGAATTTCTCAGCGCTGGCTCCAACCGAGTTGAAAACCTACTTTAGCCGCTGCAGGCACTGGTTGCCAAAATTTACGCATTTTTCTTGAAGTTCTTTCAGTGATTTCCGCAAATTTGAATTTTTCTCAGCTTCAGCTTTGAGTTTGGCTTCAAATTTTTTCTTTTGCATGGAGAGTTCACTATTCAATCTAGCAATTTCGGCCTGGGCCTCTGCCAGTGAACCTTCCATGGTTTGAAGTACGAAGTCTTTTTTCTCCAGGGTAGCCTCATGGTCTTTAATCTTCTTCTCCAGGCCCTCAATTATAATTTCGTTCTTTTTGTCCTCGAGGTCTTGTTGCATCCTCAGGACTTTGCTTAGCAGTAAGCTCTGATAAAATAAGCTTCATCAGAAAACAATCTTCATATCAAAGCAACAAAAATTTAAGAATTTTACCTTAAAGTTAGCATAAAATAGGCTACCGACGATATGCTGCCGCCGGTACCTGCTGAGGTCTGCCTCAAACTTCGGAAGGCCAACGCTCTTCGATAGAGTGCCAACAATCTTAGCCCCAGTGTGGTCCCGAAAGCATCCTAAGCTTTCCTCGTTGACTCCCCCGAAGAGTAACGCACCTGGTCTATACCTGCAAGATATAACATATTCTTTTAGTTCTTCTTTTTCAGCTTTTGACAATTCTTGCCCAAGTATATCTTGGAAATTGAAGTCCTCTTCTGCCGAAGTATCCTTGACTTTCTCCTTCCCTTTTCCAGCCACTGTGCCCGGGATCTCTTCAGCGGCTGCAGCAGCTTCTTCCGCGGCCGCATCCAGAAGCATGGTATCAATTTCAGAAAGTGTAGCCTCTAGATTTACATCTTCAGCGGTTTCACCTTCGGCACTTTTGGCTTCGGTGCTCTCAATAGCTTGAGTCTTTGACGCCGATGCCAGCGGCGGTGTCTGCTTGATAACTTCAACTACATGAATAATTCTTTGTTTTTTCGGCTCATCTGGCTTCTTCGCCACCGAAGGCTCCTTTTCCTTCTGAAAAAGCTTCTTCAGATGTGGCCCTAGTGGACTTAGCTTGACAGGCAAAGATTCAGTCATTACCTTTAAAATTTCTTCCACATCGGCAGCAGTAGGTCTTGAAGGAGCTTCATCTTCAGTATCAGTCGTTTTTTCGCTTCAAAGCCGCAGCTTTCTTTTTCTTCAAAGCAGCTATCTTCGGCTCAGGGCTTAATTTTCTTTTCTTCAAAGTTTCTTCATCCTTTTTCACCAATTTAGCAGCTTCTTTATCCAGGACGCTAGCAACTCTTTTTCTCTTTTGTCCTTCGGCACCTCTGTCCAATCGCTCATAGTCAGGATACTCAAAATTTAGGGCATCCATCACCCGGTTCAACCTTCGCTTCGGTCGAGTGCCGAAGGCTGTAGTCATTAATTGATCTTCTTTTTTAGAGTAGTTGCCAAGGATCTCGTTGCACATAACTTCAATCGTGTCTAACCATTCTTGGCAAGGTTCTTTGAAGTGTTTCTTGAATTTATAGTAATAGGGCAACCGAACAAGTTCCTTCTCTTTCTTTTCCCCTTTGAGCTTCGGCATGTCCTATTCTTTCAAAGTTGGGAATACTCTAAAAGCTAAGAATTCTTGCACCAGATCGCTAGTACCAATGTGCTCCGCAATAACTCGAAATTCGCCCAGTGCAATTTGGCATGGACTCTTTGGTTTCATGTCGCACCGGGGCCTAGTCTCTCCGAAGATTAATTCTAATGGGCTTTGAGCTAGTTTCTCCTTTTTCTCATCAACTTTGACATAAAACCATTAAGTCTTCCAGCTAGCTGACCATTTGGTGCGATAGCTGATAACTGGAGACTTCGCATCTTTGTGATAAGCAAAATTGTAGCAGCCGAAGTTCTCGTGCAACCCATCTTCTCTAGCTTTTGTCTGATAATGAAGCTCATGTGCCCGGCAAAAGCCTTCGGCAAGCGGTTCTGTCCCCTGGCTTCGGAGAGCCCAGATGTAGACACTAAGCCTAACGATGGCGTTAGGAGTTAGCTGATGAAGATAAATCCCAAACTTCTCCAAAACATCCGCAATCATCTCATTCAAAGGAAATCTTAATCCTGCTGTTGGGGCCATGCTTCGTCGCCGAAGGTCCTGCAGGAAGAAACACCTTCGGTAAATCCGTTTAAACGCAGTGCCGAAGATACCACTCATGAAGCTTCGGCACTTTAACGTATCTGAAGACGAAGGTTCGAACCGACTTAAAGATGAAATGACTTCTTAGTCCATAGGGGTCTGAGTCATAATTGTAATCTTTTGTAAGGGGCATGATTGTAATAACTCACAGGCTGCGTCCTGTGCCTATAAATAGGTGAACAGTACTCCTTTACTGTTCACGCGATCCTGTAATCAGTAACGCATCACTCTGGAATTATTGTTCCTTTGTCAAGGCAAAGGTATAGAAATACTTAAATATTATGTTTTAATATTTAAGTTTATATAATAAAATACATGTAGATAATGATGTTTGTCTTTGGTATAAATTTCTTTAATATTTCATGTTCTAGCATTGCTTACCTTGTTTTATAGAATTAATAACGAAGGTAAGACCTTTGTAATATTTTGCCTATGGTCTTCGTCCGATATCCATTATATCCTAAGGGAAATAATGTTTCAGCGGACGAAGGGCATTAACATTTAACATTCTATGTTGCCTTGTTCTTAATTCGAAGCATTTGAGAACAAGTCCCCAACATTGGCGCCCGCCTCCGGTGAACTCACATCCACTTGCTGAGCTGATGGCTTCGTTCAAAGCTGGAGTTGCTTTGGCTCCGAAGCTTGTGCTCCCGATAACAGGCGGTTCATGCTCAGAGCCGGCTAACAAGAAGCAGAAGGAGGAGGCACAGAGAAGGGTACAACATGTAGGGGTGCAAGGACCCTTCATCAAGTCAAGATGGTCTCACATCCCGATTGCCTTCACCCAAGAAGATCTTCAGCTCAAGGATTACCCTCACAATGATGCTATGGTTATCTCTTGTGTTATCAAAGGATTTCTGGTTCACAATGTTTTGGTTGATACAGGCAATGTAGCGGATATTATATTTGCCAAAGCCTTCAGACAGATGCAAGAGCCCGAAGATAAGATCCATGACGCCACACATCCTCTTTGTGGCTTCGGAGGAAGGCAGATTGTAGCACTTGGCAAGATCACGATGCCAGTAACCTTCGGATTTATCAACAACACAAGGACTGAACAAGTTGTGTTTGATATTGTTGACATGGAGTACCCTTACAACGCAATCATTGGTCGTGGTACTCTCAATGCTTTTGAAGCAATTCTTCATCCAGCGTATCTTTGCATGAAGATACCTTCGGACCAAGGGCCCATTGCTATTCATGGAAGTCAGGAAGCTGCCAGAAAGGCCGAAGGAAACTGGACAGATTCAAAAGCAATCCATAACATAGATAGAACCGAAGCTTGTGAGCAGTACAAGTACAGAAGGGAGAAGGCTGCTTCGGCCGATCAGCCGAAGTCCATGCTTTTATGTGAAGATATTACAGAGCAGAAGGTGCTGCTGGGTTCCCAATTGTCTGAAGAACAGGAGAAAACTTTGATAAGGTTTCTGTTCAACAGCAAAGATGTTTTTGCATGGTCAGCTAATGATCTCTGCGGAGTCAACAGAGATGTTATTGAACACTCGCTCAATGTTGATCCATCCTTCAGACCCAGAAAGCAGAGGCTTCGGAAGATGTCTGACGACAAGGCCGAAGGTGCTCGAAATGAAGTAAAAAGACTCCTAAGCGCCGGAGTCATCAGAGAAGTGAAATACCCAGAATGGCTAGCCAACACTGTTATGGTAAAAAAGGCCAATGGCAAATGGAGGATGTGTATTGATTTTACTGATCTCAACAAAGCCTGCCCGAAGGATGAGTTTCCATTGATAAGGATAGATTCCCTAGTTGATGCAGCAGCTTCGTCAGAACTTATGAGTTTGCTAGATTGTTATTCAGGCTACCATCAAATTTGGATGAAGAAGGAGGATGAGCCAAAAACCAGCTTCATAACACCTAGTGGAACATATTGCTATCTTCGGATGCCTGAGGGGCTCAAAAATGCTGGAGGAAGCTTCAGCAGAATGACAGCGAAAGTTCTCCATTCTCAGATAGGCAAAAATGTGCTAACTTATGTTGATGATATCATTGTAAAAAGCACGAAGCAAGAAAATCACATTGCTGATCTGCAGGAGACCTTCGCTAATTTTAGACAAGCTGGTCTGAAGCTGAATCCAGAAAAGTGTGTCTTCGGAGTAAAGAAGGGGAAATTCCTTGGTTGTCTGGTCTCAACAAAAGGAATCGAAGCTAACCCAAATAAAATCGAAGCTATTCTTCGGATGGAGCCGCCAAGTACAAAGAAGGGGGCTCAATGACTGACGGGAAGACTTGCATCTCTGAATCGATTCATATCTAGGTCAGCAGAGAGAAATTTACCATTTTTTGAGGTGCTGAAGTCAGCCGAAGTTTTTCAATGGGGACCAGTCCAGCAGAAAGCATTCGACAAGCTGAAGCAGTATTTGATAGATCTAACAACACTAACTCCACCAACACCAGGGGCTCCTCTGTTGTTATATGTGGCAGCTTCGCACTCAGCGGTAAGTGCGACACTTGTCCAAGAGAAGCTTGAAGGGCAAGCAAAAAAGCAAGCCCCAATATACTTTGTCTCCGAAGTCCTTAGTTTATCAAAGAAAAATTATACAAAATTAGAGAAGGTGTTGTATGCTGTTTTGATGGCCTCCAGGAAGCTTCGACATTATTTTCAAGCATACAATATAATTGTTCCTTCTTCACAGCCATTGAAGGATATTATGAGAAATAGAGAAGCTACTGGAAGGATCGGAAAGTGGGCTGCGGAACTCAATGAGTTCTGCATTGATTATGTGCATAGATCTTCGATTCAATCCCAGGCGTTAGCAGACTTCATTGCTGACTGGACGCCAGGGGCTCAGGAAGAAGAAGCAAGTAAAGATGCCGAAGCTTGGACAGTATTCTGCGATGGTTCTTGGGGAACCTTCGGGGCAGGTGTAGCTGCCGTTTTAATTGCACCTTCCAAAGCTAGAACATGCTACGCAGTAAAACTTGATTTTAGTTGTACAAAAAATATTGCTGAATATGAACCTTTGCTTTTGGGTCTTCGGAAGTTGAAAGCAATGGGGATAAGAAGGGCGGTCCTTAAAACTGATTCCCAAGTTATTTCTGGCCATGTTGACAAAAGTTGCAAAGCAAGAGATCCAAAGCTTGAAAAATATCTGGATACAGTTCGAAGACTTGAAGCCTCCTTCGAAGGGTTCTCTGTTAAGAATATTCCACGAGGAGAAAATGAGCAGGCTGATCTATTAGCCAAGTCAGCGGCACAGGGGCTGCCGTTACCTTCGAAAGTTTTCTTCGAAACAATAAAAGCACCTTCGGTTGATCTTCTTGAAAGAGCAGTGCTCAACATATCTCCTGTTTATAGCGAAGATTGGAGAGCTGAGATAATGTCTTTTCTCCATGGCAATTTCTTTTCAGATGACGAAGCTTATCAAAAGAGAATAGCGGCAAGAGCCCGTCCATATGTAATAATAGAAGGGGAGTTATACAAGCATGGAGTCTGTTCTCCATTGCTCAAATGTCTATCCAGAACTGAAGGTATAGAGCTGATGAAAGAAATACATGCAGGCCTGTGTGGATCTCACATCGGATCCAGGCCTTTATTGGGTAAAGTTTTTCGTCAAGGATTCTATTGGCCAAAGGCAGCTTTGGATGCAGCAGAATTAGTCCAAAAATGTGAAGGTTGTCAAAAATGTGCAAGAGATCAAAAACAACCTTCGTCTCTAACTCAATTAATACAGCCCACTTGGCCATTGCAAAGATGGGGCCTTGATTTACTAGGCCCACTTCCACTAGCGCAAGGGAATTTAAGATATGTTGTAGTGGCAGTGGAATATTTCTCTAAATGGATTGAGGCAAAGCCTTTAGCCACAATTACTTCGGTTACTGTTCAAAAGTTTTTCTGGCAGAATATTGTTTGTCGCTTCGGAGTGCCGAAGGCCATTACCGTGGACAACGGAACGCAGTTTGATTCCAAAGATTTTAGAGAGTTTTGTGAACAAATCGGCACGAAGATCCATTTTGCATCAGTTCGGCATCCGGAGTCAAATGGACTTGTCGAAAGAGCCAATGGCATCATAATGATAGGAATAATGAAGTTAATCTTCAATCAGCCCAGGGGGAAGTGGCCGGATGAATTAATCAAAGTGGTGTGGAGCCACAACACAACAATATCAAGGTCAACAGGTTTTACACCATTCAAGTTGCTATTTGGTGATGAAGCAATAACCCCAGAAGAAGCTAAGGTAGGATCAATAAGAACAGTGGCTTCGGCAAAAGACGAGGCTGATTACTCTGTGGACAAAGATGCTATAGAAGGGATCAGGCTTCAGGCTGTGGAAAACATCAATAAATATCAAGCCGAAACAATAAAATGGCGTGATAGAAAGGTTCGTTTGAAGAATATTAAGCCAGGACATTTGGTGCTTCGGAGAGTGGCCAACCCCGACACAGTAGGCAAGCTTCAGCTGAAGTGGGAAGGACCTTTTCTGGTAACATCTTCGTCAAGACCCGGTTCCTTCAGGTTAAAGGACATGGACGGCAACGACATTCCTAGATCTTGGAATGCAGATGAGCTTCGGCGGTATTATGTGTAATTTGATGTAATCTTTTTTATTTTTTCCTATGGCACCCTTTTCCTTTCCAAAGGGGGAGAAAGGTTTTTAATGGGGCCATAGCATGTAATTTTTCTTTTTCTAATACTAGCTCCGCAAGAGCAATATCCCCCAAAGATGTAAATGTAAAAACTGGGCATGCACCGTCGAGTGCGAAGAGAAAAAGGAAAAACAGGGAGAAGCTCAAAAGACATCCCTAAGGGGATGCAGAGCACGACGAGACTACAAAAAGTCGTTCCTAAAGGAGCGCAGCGTAAGTTTTCTGCTCAAAAGTCGTTCCTAAGGGAATGCAGAGCCTACATCGAAAAATAAAACGCTGATTCCGCTGAAGTAAAAGGCGAAGAAGCTCCTAAGGGAGGCTTACAACGAAAAATAAACGCTGATTCCGCTGAAGTAAAAGGCGAAGAAGCTCCTAAGGGAGGCTTACAGCGAAAAGTCAGCGCTGATACACCGAAAAGTAAACGGTGAAGCCGAAAAATAAACGGCAAAGAGATTTGAGTCATTCATAAGGGAATGAGGGCTATAATTATGGTTTTGAATATGTATTTGGACATCCATTTGCACGATTCATTACATCATGACATTTGCATTCATAAACATTCATTTAGACATACATAGGATCATTATCATCATATCATACAGAGGAGGCAGATGCTACGGCTATGAAGATAAAGCTTCGGGGAAAAACAGAAAGAAGAAATCTTAATGCTTCGTTGTGTACGAAAAGAAGGGAAGGTGTTTTTCGCCTTCGGCTCAAAAAGAAAATTTCGTCCACAGCAAAGCAAATCATACACGGACAAAGGGGAAAAGATATACCACGAGGTATGCACAAATTTACATAAATTTCTTTACAATCATATAACAAAATTTTCTCTAGAATCTTCTGCAGCAAAGCCTTTTGGAACATCTGTTAAGGCTTCGGCTCATCATTCCTTAGCTTCATAATCCTGTACATATTATAACGGAATGAGAAAAGTGCAGAGTTCAAGGAGAAGGTAAAAGTAACAAGTATAAGTTTCTCACTGGCTTAAGGTGGCTTCGAGCTTCGTCACCAGCCATTTTTCGCCCGCCCTTTATCCAAATTTGAGTCATAAACCTATTCCCTATGCTTCGAGCTAGGCTAGGGATGTCAATCAAATCTGCTGGTGACAAACTAAAGTTTGGCCTATTAACAATTTTCCCGTGTGTGCAGCCAGTTTTCAGGAAAGCAGTAGCTGTGCCTCGAGAAGCTAACAGGGCGCAGAAATCGGCATGCCCAGCGATAACTTCGTCAAGTGCATCAACTTCGCCCTCAATATATTCAAAAGTGCTTGGCAGGTTTTCAGCTGAAGGTGTAAATTTCTCAGAGCTGGCTCCAATTGAGTAAAAGACATCCTTCAGCCGCTGCACGCATCGGTTGCCGAAGTCTAAACATTTATCCTGAAGTTCCTTCAATGATTTCTGCAAGTTCGAACTTTTTTCAATTTCGGTTTTGAGATTCGTTTCAAGATTCTTCTTTTCTTGCTCAGATTTTTCTGATTTTATGAGTAATTTGCTTTTTAATCTGTCAATTTCGGCTTGAGCTTCTGCCAGAGAACCTTCCATGGAGTGGATGACGAAGTCCTTTATCTCTAAAGCAGCTTCGTGATCTTTGACTTTATTCTCTAGATCTTTAATTGTAGCTTCATTCTTCTCGTCTTCGAGATCTTGTTGCATCCTCAGCACTTTACTTAGTAATATACTCTGCTAAAACAACCTTCGTCAAAAAACATCTTAATTTAAAAAAAATTACCATAAAATTAGCATAGAACAAGCTACCGGCGATATGTTGTCGCCGATACCTGCAGAGGTCCACCTCAATCTTTGGCAGGCCAACATTCTTCGAGAAAGTCTTAACGACCTTCGCCTCGGTTCGATTCCGAAGTCATCTCAATTTCCCTTCATTGACTCCGCCAAACAGCAAAGCCCCTGGTTTGTACCCACAGGATACAACATATTTCTTCAGTTCTTCTTTTTCCGTTTCTGATAACTCTTGCCCTAGTATATCTTGAAAATTGAAGTTGTCCTCTTCCAAAGTATCTTCAATTTGCTCTTTTCCATTCTCAATTGTTGTGTCCACCGCGGCCGCAGCAGCTTCTTCTTCAGCCATTTTCAGAAGCATGTTATCAATATCACCAAGTGTGGTTTCTAGATCAGAATCTTCGGTGGTTTCGGCTTCGGCACCTTCGGCTCCAGTGGCTGCAGCTTCAGTAGTTGGATTTTTTGACGCTGATGCCGGCGGCGGTGTCTGGTGAATAACATCGACCACCTGAATAATTCTCCGTTTTTTCAGCTTAGCAGGACTTTCCGTTGCCGAAGGCTCCTTTTTCTTCTGAAAAAACTTCGTCAGTTCTGGCGCCAGCGGACTTAGCTTGATAGGCAAAAGTTCAGTCATTACCTTCAGAATTTCTTCCACATCGGCAGCAGAAGGCGTCGCAGGAGCTTCTTCCTCTTGGCCCGACATTTTTGGTTTCGGGGTCGTAGCTTTCCTTTTCTTTGAAGTATCTACCTTCGGCTTAGGGCTCGGTCTTCTTTTCTCAAAAATTTCTTTGTCCTTTTCAGCCGATTTAGTAGCTTCTTTGTCAAGGACGCTGGCAACTCTTTTTCTTTTCTGGCCTTCGCCATCTCTGTCCAATTGCTCAAAGTCAGGATAATCAAAATTCAAGGCATCCAGCACCCGATTCAATCTTCGTTTTGGACGAGTACCGAAGGCCGCAGTCATCAATTGATCCTCTTTCTTAGAATAGTTGCCAAGGATCTCGTTGCACATAACCTCAATTGTGTCCAACCACTCCTGGCAAGGTGCTTTAAAATGTTTTTTAAACTTGTAGTGATAAGGCAATCGAACAAGTTCTCCCTTCTTCTTTTCTCCCTCTAACTTCGGCATTTCCCACTCCTTCAACGTTGGGAACACCCTAAAAGCCAAAAATTCCTGCACGAAGTCTCTAGTGCCAATATGATCCAAAATCACTCGAAATTCGGCCAAAGCAATCTGGCTCGGGCTCCCCGGTATCATGCTGCATCGGGGTCTCGTCTCTCCGAAGATCAGTTCTAACGGACTCTGGACCAATTTATCTTCATCTTCATCAACTTTAACATAAAACCATTCAGACTTCCATCCGGCTGGCCATTTGCTTCGGTAGCTTATCACTGGAAACTTCGTGGTCTTGCGATAAGCAAAGTTGTAACAGCCAAAATTCTCGTGCAGACCATCTCCTCTGGCCTTAGTCTGGTAGTGTAGTTCATGTACTCGGCAGAAACCTTCACCGAACGGTTCCACCCCCTGGCTACGAAGAGCCCAAATATAAACACTTAACCTAACGATAGCATTAGGGGTCAACTGATGAAGGTAAATCCCAAATTTCTTCAGTACGACAGCAATCATTTTGTTTAAAGGGAATCTTAAGCCAGCTTTAAGAAAACTTTTGAACACTACTACCTCATTCTTTCCTGGCCTTGGGATACTTTCTTCCCCACCAAAACGAATCAACTCCTTTTTAGCTTCACTAAAATAACCTAGCTTCACCATTTTAGGAAGATCAGCTTCAGAGATGGTGGACTTTCCAAAGTCCAGGTGACTAGGTTTGCTTGGCACCGCGCTGCTGTAATCATCTTCGGAATCAATTTCTTTAGCATTAGCTTGTTCTGCTTTGACGGCAGGTGTATCCACTGATGTTGCCAGCCCAGACCGCCTCATCGCTTCGGAAATTGGAACAGTTTCAGTGGCTTCGGTCTCATCTCCTTCACGATCAACCCTAGCAGTGGAGCGCACTCTGGCCATTTGATTACGAATTTCTTGAAGTTTTTGAAATTAATGACCTCTTTTCCGAAGCTCTTCTTGTGACGAAGCAGAATCTGAAGTAGTGCTTCGTTTAAGTGCAAGGGTCAAGCTTCGGCTATGGTTAAATTTTTGGCAGCAAAACAGTGCAATAGCAATGAATGTTGTGGTAACTTCACATCTACCCGTCTGTTTATATAGTGCTGCAGGTAAGAAGGTGAATCGTCAACTCTCGTACACCGAACAAACAGTCGCTCGCACCCACTGAACGATGGGCCAAAAAGCTCGAGAAGGTGAATTGTCAGAACACGCTTACCCGCTGCATGGTGGGACCACTCCATGCTCAGAAATTTTATCGTTTCTCGGCAACAAGCTCAGGGAAGGTGTTTTTCGGACCTTCGGCTTCTCGAAGCCCAAGAGATTTTTTCACGGATCAAGCTCGTTACAAAAAACGATCTAGCACCGCGAAGGGGCTACTGTTGGGGCCATGCTTCGTCGCCGAAGGTCCTGCAGGAAGAAACACCTTCGGTAAATCCGTCTAAACGCAGTGCCGAAGATACCACTCATGAAGCTTCGGCACTATAACGTATCTGAAGACGAAGGTTCGAACCGACTTAAAGATGAAATGACTTCTTAGTCCATAGGGGTCTGAGTCATAATTGTAATCTTTTGTAAGGGGCATGATTGTAATAACTCACAGGCTGCGTCCTGTGCCTATAAATAGGTGAACAGTACTCCTTTACTGTTCACGCGATCCTGTAATCAGTAACGCATCACTCTGGAATTATTGTTCCTTTGTCAAGGCAAAGGTATAGAAATACTTAAATATTATGTTTTAATATTTAAGTTTATATAATAAAATACATGTAGATAATGATGTTTGTCTTTGGTATAAATTTCTTTAATATTTCATGTTCTAGCATTGCTTACCTTGTTTTATAGAATTAATCACGAAGGTAAGACCTTCGTAATATTTTGCATATGGTCTTTGTCCGGTATCCATTATATCCTAAGGGAAATAATGTTTCAGCGGATGAAGGGCATTAACATTTAACATTCTATGTTGCCTTGTTCTTAATTCGAAGCATTTGAGAACAAGTCCCCAACACCTGCTTTAAAGAAGCTTTTAAAGACTACCACCTCATCCTTTTCTGGCTTCGGAGTAATTTCCTCTCCGCCAAAGCGAATCAGCTTCTTTTTGGTTTCACTGAAATAGCCTAACTTCATCAACTTAGGCATATCGTCTTCGATAACAATGGACCTCCCAAACTCCAGGTGGCTGGGTTTAGATGGCAGGGCACTATAATCATCTTCAGATTCACCTTCCTCAGCATCAATCTGCTCAGCATCAGTGGCAAGTGCACCTTCGTCAGAAATATCCTCCGGCACTATCAGCCCCGACCGTTTCATCACTTCGGAAATCGGAGCGGTTTCAGCAGCTTCGGCTTCTTCTCCGTCACGTGTAACCCTAGCAGTGGAACGTACCCTTGCCATTTGATGATGAATTCCTCACAATTTTTTGATGAACTTTTTTAATTTTCCCGTAGCTCTTTCTCTTGTGACGAAGCAAAACCAACAGCGGTGCTTCGGTTGAGTGCGATGAACAAGCTTCGGCTATGGTCAAATTTTTGGCAGCAAAACAGTGCAATAGCAATGAATGCTGTGGTAACTTCACACCTACCCGTCTGTTTATATAGTGCCGCAGGTGGGAAGGTGAATCGTCAAGTCTTCCGCACCGGACGAATAGTCGCCCGCACCCACTGAATGGTGGGCCACAAAACGCGAGAAGGTGAATCGCCAGGACGCGTGTACTCGCCGCATGGTGGGGCCACCTCGCGCTCGAAATATTTTAATCGTTTCTTGGCAACGAGCTCAGGGAAGGTGTTTTTCAGACCTTCGGCATTCCGAAGCCTAGGAGACTTTTTCACGGATCAAGCTCGTTACGAAAAACGATCTGGCACCGCGAAGGGGCTACTGTTGGGGGTATGCTTCATCGCCGAAGATCCTGTAAGAAGAAACACCTTCGGCAGATCCTCTCAAAAGCAGTGCCGAAGCTATCATCCATAAAGCTTCGGCATTGTGGCATGTCTCAAGACGAAGGACTGCACCGACTTAAAGATGAAATGACCGATTGATCCATGAGAGTCTGTGTCATAATTGTAATCTTTTGTAAAGGGCATGAATGTAATATCTCACAGGCTGTGCTCTGTGCCTATAAATAGATGAACAGTACCCCCGTACTGGGGACACTGGCTTGTATTCACTCGCACATCACACTCAGATTCTCATCTTCTGTCAAGCCGAAGGTAGAAATATAATTCAATATTATACATGTTTATTCACGATTATTTAATAAAAATGTCTGAATGATATCATATGATTATTCATGTTTTTTATGTGTCATATGATCCTGCTTTCCATTGTATATTGGGATGATGAAGGTACGTCCTTCATGACCTTCTTCTGAAGATCATTATATCCTAAGGGAAATAATGCTTCGAAGGACGAAAGGTCTTTAATCATTAACTTTTGTGTTGCCTTGTTCTTAATTCATAGCATTTGAGAACAAGTCCCCAACAGACGGTTAATCAAAACTATTCCTTTGATTATTCCCGCATTCCGTACAATTCAAATGCCCATTTACTTTCTATTCCTCTTGGAAAACCCCCACACTTTGATGGAGAGGATTACTCATTTTGGAGTCATAAAATGCGTAGTCATCTATTTTCTCTCCATCCTAGCATTTGGGAAATCATGGAAAATGGAATGCATTTTAATAGTATGGATAATCCTGTGATGATTAATGAACAAATTCATAAGAATGCACAAGCTACCACTATTTTGCTAGCATCTTTGTGCAGGGATGAATATAACAAAGTTAGCGGCTTGGACAACGCCAAGCAAATTTGGGATACCCTCAAGATCTCACATGAGGGAAATGATGCCACTATGATCACCAAGATGGAACTGGTGGAAGGCGAGCTGGGGAGGTTTGCCATGATCAGGGAAGAGGAGCCAACTCAAACATACAACAGGCTCAAGACCTTGGTCAACAAGATTAGGAGCTATGGAAGCACAAGATGGACGGACCACGACGTCGTCTGACTAATGCTAAGGTCATTTACCGTAATTGACCCCCATCTTGTCAACCTTATTCATGAGAATCCAAGGTACACCAAGATGACGCCCGAGGAGATTCTTGGGAAGTTTGTGAGCGGGCGCATGATGGTGAAGGAGGCTCGATATGTGGACGATGCACTAAACGGTCCACTACCCGTCTACGAGCCTCAACCTGTGGCTCTTATGGCTACTAGCAGCAGGGAGACGCTACCAAGCAAGGTGGCACAAGTGGAGGCCGCGGGCCTCAACAAAGATGAGATGGCGCTTATCATCAAGCGCTTCAAGACCGCATTGAAAGGACGCAAGGAGTACCCCAACAAGAACAAAGCAAGGGGAAAGCGCTCCTGCTTCAAATGCGGTAAGACTGGTCATTTCATAGCACAATGCCCCGATAATGATGATGACCAGGAATAAGAAAAGCATGGGAAGAGGGAGAAGAAGAAGGTTTACAAGAAGGCGAAGGGCGAGGCGCACCTTGGAAAAGAGTGGGATTCGGACTGCTCTTCATCCGACTCCGACGATGAAGGACTGGCAGCCTCGGCCTTCAACAAGTCTTCGCTCTTCCCCAACAAACGCCACACTTGCCTCATGGCCAAGGAAAAGAAGGTAAGCGTTCGAAATACCTCTAAGTATACTACCTCTAGTGATGATGATTCTAGTGATGATGAAGTAGATTATACTGATCTATTTAAGGGCTTAGATAGAGCTAAAGTAGATAAAATCAATGAGTTGATCGATGCACTAAATGAAAAGGATAGATTGTTAGAAAAGCAAGAGGATATTTTATATGAGGAGCATGATAAGTTTGTTAGTGTGCAAAAATCTCTTGCTTTAGAGATTAAAAGGAATGAAATGCTATCTTCTGAATTATCTGCTTGCCATGAAACTGTGTCTAGTTTAAAGAGTGTTAATGATGATTTAAATGCTAAGCTAGAAGAAGCAAATAAATCTAGTTCATATGTAGAGCATGTTAGTATTTGTAATAGATGTAAGGATTTTGATGTTGATGCTTGTGATGAATACCTTATGACTATTACCAAATTAAATGATGAGGTGACAAGTCTTAATGCTCAACTTAAGACGTGTAAAATTAATTTTGATCAATTAAAATTTGCTAGGGATGCCTACACCATGGGTAGACACCCCTCTATTAAGGATGGACTTGGTTTTCGAAAGGAAACCAAGAACTTAACAAGCCAAAAGGCTCTCGTTCTCAACAAGGAGAAAGGGAAGGCTCCTATGGCTAGTAGTTCTAAAAAATGTCATGCTTACATTTATGATAGAAAATTTGATAGAAATGCTCATTATAATAGGAGTTATGATGCATTTAATTCACATGCTATGTTTGCTTCTAGCTCTACTTTTGTGCATGGTAGAAGTAAGCCTAGGAGAAATCACATTGTGCATCATGTGCCTAGGAGAGTATGTAATAAACCTTCTACTATTTACCATGCTTGCAACACTTCTTTTGCAATTTTTTGTAAGAATGAAAAAGTAGTTGCTAGAAAGTTGGGATCCAAATGCAAGGGAGACAAGACTTGTATTTGGATTCCAAAGGCTATTGTAACTAACCTTGTGGGACCCAACAAGAGTTGGGTACCTAAAACCCAAGCGTAAATTGTCTTGCAGGTTTATGCATCCGGGGGCTCAAGCTGGATTATCGACAGCGGATGCACAAACCACATGACGGGGGAGAAGAAGATGTTCACCTCCTATGTCAAGAACAAGGATTCCCAGGATACGATCATCTTTGGAGATGGAAACCAAGGCAAGGTCAAAGGCTTGGGCAAGATTGCCATCACCAATGAGCACTCCATTTCAAACGTATTTCTAGTAGAGTCGCTTGGTTACAACCTCCTGTCTGTAAGTCAATTGTGCCACATGGGCTACAATTGTTTGTTTACAAATGTTGATGTTTCTGTCTTTAGACGGAGTGATGGTTCATTAGCATTTAAGGGTGCATTAGACGGCAAACTCTACTTAGTTGATTTTTCGAAAGAGGAGGCCGATCTAGATGCATGCTTAATAGCTAAGACTAGTATGGGCTGGCTGTGGCATCGCCATCTAGCACATGTTGGGATGAAGAACCTTCATAAACTTCTAAAGGGAGAACATGTGTTAGGACTAACCAATGTCTGCTTTGAGAAAGATAGACCTTGTGCAGCTTGTCAGGCAGGGAAACAGGTGGGAAGCACTCATCACAGCAAGAATGTGATGACTACATCAAGACCACTGGAGCTTCTTCACATGGACCTCTTCGGACCCGTCGCCTACCTTAGCATTGGGGGAAGTAAGTATGGTCTTGTAATTGTAGATGACTTTTCCCGCTTCACTTGGGTGTTCTTTTTTATAGGATAAAACAGAAACCCAAGGGGCTCTAAAGCGCTTTCTAAGGAGGGCTCAAAATGAATTTGAGCTCAAGGTGAAAAAGATAAGGAGTGACAACGGGTCCGAGTTAAAAAACTTACAAGTTGAGGAGTATCTTGAGGAGGAAGGTGTCAAGCATGAGTTCTTCGCTCCCTACACACCACAGCAAAATGGTGTGGTTGAGAGGAAGAACAGGACGCTTATCGACATGGCAAGGACGACACTTGGAGAGTTCAAGACGCTCGAGCGATTTTGGTCTGAAGCTGTGAACACAGCTTGCCATGCCATAAACCGGCTCTATCTGCATCGTCTCCTCAAGAAGAACTCCTACGAACTCCTTACCGGTAACGAATTCAATGTCTCTTACTTTCATGTATTTGGGAGCAAATGTTACATTTTGGTGAAGAAAGGTAGACATTCTAAATTTGCTCCCAAAGCTGTAGAAGGGTTTTTACTAGGGTATGACTCAAATACAAAGGCGTATAGAGTCTTCAACAAATCATCAGGTTTGGTTGAAGTCTCTAGCGACGTTGTATTTGATGAGACTAATGGCTCTTCAAGAGAGCAAGTTGATCTTGATCATATAGATGAAGATGATGTTCTGACGGCCGCAATACGCACCATGGCGATTGGAGATGTGAGACCACAGGAACAACAAGAGCAAGATCAACCTTCTTCCTCAACAATGGTGCATCCCCCAACTCAAGATGATGGACAGGTTCATCAAGAAGAGGTGTGTGATCAAGGGGGAGCATAAGAAGAACAAACCATGGAGGAAGAAGCACCACCGGCCCCTCCAACTCAAGTCCGAGCGACGATTCAAAGAAATCACTCCGTCGATCAGATTCTGGGTGACATAAGCAAGGGAGTAACTACTCGCTCAAGATTAGCTAATTTTTGTGAGCATTACTCGTTTGTCTCTTCTATTGAGCCTTTCAGGGTAGAAGAGGCCTTGCAAGATCCAGACTGGGTGTTGGCCATGCAGGAAGAGCTCAACAACTTCAAGAGGAATGAAGTTTGGAGCCTGGTGCCACGTCCAAAGCAAAACGTTGTGGGAACCAAGTGGGTGTTCCACAACAAGCAACACTTCAGATTGTGTCGGCTGTTGAGTCGGCCTGATCAACACTTCAGATTCGGTTTCTTCGGCCTGTTCCTCGGTGCTTTCGAGGCTTGGGCCACGGGTCCCTTCTTCGGCGGCTGCTGGATCAGTTGATGTCACAACACTTCAGATTGTGTCGGCTGTTGAGTTGGCTGTGCCTAGGTCTGCTGAACCAGCGAATGATGTTTTTCTCTCTAGTGCTTCGGTTGATGAGTTGATAGTGCCTGGGTCTGCTGAACCAATGGATGCTCTCCCAAGTGATTCAGTTGATGAGTTGGCAGTGTCAGGGTCTGTTGTACCAGTGGATGCTGTTTTTCTCCCAAGTGCTTCGGTTGATGAGTTGGCAGCGCCTGGGTCTGCTGAACCAGTTGATGCTGCAATTCTCCTAAATGTCTTGGATGCTTCGATTGTAGAGTTGTTGGCGCCTGGGTCTGTTGTACCAGTTGATGCCGTAACTCTCCCGAGTGCCCCGGCTGCTGCTGTTGATTCCAATTTTTGCCCTACAGTCTTGGGGGGTGCTGATGTCAACATTGCGGATCCCTATGGTCCTTCCCTAAATCTTCATGGGAGGGCTGGGCCTTTGCTGAATTGTTGGTTGAGTGCCAAGCCGCCGTGTTTCAAGGTCTACTCCAGAAGGCAGAAGACATTGATGGTTGAAAATTTGGTGCTATCACCCCAATTGCAGGATTTCAGAAATGATATTGTTTTGCCAACGGCTCAGCTGTTGCCTAATCCTCCTCTCAGCGTTAAGCGCAGAAAGTTGTTGCCAAGCAATTTCAGGCCTCGGCGTAGCAGAAGGGTTACAAAGTTTCCCCCTGAGTTGGGTTCTGAATCTGCTGCTAAAGTTTGTAGACTTTTGGGTTTCTGCGATGATCAGGAAAATATTTCTTTCCAAGATGCCAGGAAGTATGCTAGGTTGTTTCATGCTGCCCTGTCCAGTGATCATGTTGCTTCCCTGTTTGGCTGGGAGGTACCCCCTGGGGTGCAGGCCTGAGCTGGTTCTGTCCCCATGTTGGTAGATGGCTTTAGTTTCTCCATGGAGCCTGGATGTTTTTTGGTTTGGAATGTTAGGGGCCTCAACAGTCGTGCTAAGAGAGACTCTGTTAAGTCGATGGTTGTAAGCCTCAGACCTGCTGTTATATGTCTTCAAGAAACCAAAATGGTCTCCATCTCAGACTTCAACATTCTTTCTATTCTTGGGTCCGGATTCAGTAATTTTGTTTTTAGTCCTGCCCATGGGTCCAGAGGAGGTATTTTAGTTGCTTGGCGTGATGGTTCCTTTGTATCAGCGGCCTCAATAATCAAGGACAATTCTGTTTCGGTTCAGTTGCAAGGTGATGATGGTCATCTGTGGTGGTTCACGGGGGTGTATGGGCCTCATCAAGACAATTTGAAATCTGCCTTCCTTCAGGAATTAAGGGATATCAGGAATACATGTGTGGGGCCATGGATGGTTGCTGGTGATTTTAATCAAATTTACAAGTCAGAAGACAAGAATAATTCTAATATTAACAGGTCTCTATTAGGCCATTTCAGAGGTCTTATTGGCTCCTTGGATCTGAAAGAGATACATTTGAATGGTAGAAGATTTACCTGGTCCAATCAGAGGATAGTTCCCACCCTTGTTAAGCTGGACCATGTTTTTTGCACTGCATGTTGGGAGGAGGCTTTCCCGGATTGTTTTCTTTATAGCAGTGCCTCTAGAGTCTCCGACCATTGTCCTCTAATCCTTAAGCTCAATGCGGATCTTAAAGGGAGGCGTAGGTTTCATTTTGAGAGCTTCTGGCCTAAGCTCCCGGGTTTTTTGGAAGAGGTTGCTGCTTCTTGGGATCAGTCGGTCCGTTCTTCTTGCCCTTTGGAGAGGGTGTCGATGAAGCTTAAAAGATTGGCACGAAGGTTACAGTCTTGGGGCATAAGGTGGTTGGAAATGTCAATTCTCAACTGGGGCTGGCTCGCGAGGTGCTGCACAGGTTGGAGGTGGCGCAGGACAGCAGGCTGCTGTCTACTGAAGAAGTATGGCTGCTGCAGATATTAAAGCGGCACTGCCTTGTCCTTGCTTCTTTGGAGAGTACAGTTGCTCGTTTGCGTTCCCGGTTGCATTACTTGAGAGATGGAGATGCCAACACAAAAAAATTTCACTTGCAGGCTCGCCTCCGCAAAAAGAGGAATTTTATTTCCCATTTGGAGAATGAGGGGAGAACTGTCGCTAGTCATGAAGAAATACAGGAGGTTCTGGATGATTTTTTCTATAACCTTTTGGGCTCTAATGTAACACCTAATTTGTAAGAGATCATATTAAAAGGAGAAAAGTGTTTTCCCTTCATTTATATGTGTGCATCGCATCCATTTGTCATCACATGTGAACACCACCTTAAAAATAATTTAATAAAAATATATATCACTAAATTATGCATCATGCTGGACTTTATTTTGTGTGTATTTTGTGACATTATAAAAGTAATATAAAAAGAAATATATTAATATCCAAATTTGAGAATTTAACCCTAGTTTGCAAATTAGAGGTTAGAGAAGAGAAGGAAAATGTTATACAAAATAAAGAAATAGTTATAAAAAAAATAATTGGACATTTCATATTATTGGGTTCAATAAGTACAATTAAAATGAGTATAAGCTCACAATTTGAATTGAATTCAAATTTGAATTCTAGAAATTAAAAGGGAAAGAAAACATAAAATAAAAACATAAAAGAATAAAGAAAAGAAAAGGTCACCCGTATAGACATGGGCCCAAACCCCTTCCCCTTGGCCCATTTTACCGCTCACGCCACGCCTGTGTGTTTGACTCCCTCGCTTCCATGTGGACCCGCGTTACTAGGTGTCATCTCCCTCACGTAAGTCTCTTACACGTGGGCCCGGTGCCAGCCACAACTTCACATCCGCGCGCGTCTGGTCCGGTTTCTTTCCCTCTCTGGTGGATGGGCCCCACGTCACAGCTGCTCCTTCTTCCTCGTAACAATCCGCGCGTCGCGCGCAACGGAACCTGGTCCACCGCGTGACTGCCGCGTTCTACTAACTGAATCACGTCGCCGAACTCGTCGGTCAGGTCGTTTCAACCGCCATCGCCCTGAATTTCAGCTCAGACTCCAAGCTATTAAGTGCAGTGCCCTTTCCCCATCCAGTCCGCCGCCATCGCCGAACTAACCACCGATGGAATCACCGCTCCTAGCTCGTACCCAACCACCTTGCCTCGGCTTACATACGAGGGCGGGCGCCGAGACTCTCCCTCCCTTAGTCCATCTGTGCCCATGTCGTGCCCTCCCCACTCCATTATCGCAGGAAGCTGGGTGTCGCCGCGGATGATCTCCGCCCTGGCCATCTGATTCACCGCGTGGGAGGATCCAGGGCGGAATGTGGGGCTCGTGGGTGGCGCATTTGTTAACCCAGTGGCTCGGCGATGTCTGGGTTATCACGAATTGCTCACCGGAGCAATTTGTACCGCCGCATACCACACCTCGCCGTGGCCAGCATCAACCAGATGCCAATCCACGGTAAGAAGTACTCCACCCAGCTCGCCTTGGTTTACCATGCATACTGCGCTAGTCGGGGGTTGGGTTTGGGGCTTGTGTCGCCTTGCGGCCATCACTGGCGGGGAGCGCCATCGCGGCATGGGTCGCCGCTGTGTTGGGCGGCGCCGCCGGGTCCGTGGGTGAGGGAAGAGTGACGGTAGCGCGCGCGTGGGATTGGTAGCCAACGGTGTGGATATGATCCCAGCCCGGTAGCTCGTCTGCCGTTGATTCACCAGTGTATGGCCACGATTTGAACTAAAGTAGCGATGCGATGAATATAATCCTGACCGCTGGGTGTCCATCCAAGGGGCCTCGGTTGGATCGGAGGATTGACGTCACGGGACCATCGGATATGCATCTGACGACTGCGAATGAATAACGATTCGATTTATAGAAATCTAATCCTGGCGCTCCGTTTGGGATCGGACGGCTAGCTTTGTGCGATAACGCTTCGCCGTGGCGAATTTGCTAAAGAGACCCTGGGCATTTTAGAACTAAACCCGCAGTCCATGTTCTGTGCACTGAGTCTTGGGACTTTTGCGGGTTAGCCCCTGTGCTCTCTGGTTATCTTGTGCCCAGTCCAGAGAGCCAGAAAAATCAGAAAACAAATATAGAATTGGATTTTTAATGTAGAAATAAATGCTAGAATTGGTTTAATTCATAGAAAATTCATGTGTAGTCCAAATTAATCCATTTCAATTTCTATAATTCTATAATATTATTGTTTATCTCATGGTACCTCTGTTTTGTCGTGAAAACATAAATAAAATTGATTTTCTAATTAATCATATATTAAACACACAAAACCCTTGGAAATTCATAACTTCCTCATTTTAATTCCAAATTGATTCATTCCAGTGGCATTAATTTTGTTTAAGTATTGTTTATCACCTAGTACCTTTATCTAACCATAAAAATTGATTTAAAATTATTCACATGAATTACTCTATTCTAGATACTTAAATAACTACATAAAATCATAACTCGGTGACCGTAACTCCGATTTTAGTGGTTTTCGATCTTGTGATCTCATAGCAACGCGTAGATCATTATCATTCAGTTTGTACTTATGTTTGGTGTGATGTTAATTTTATCTATACCATGTTTGTTTGTATTGCTACGACTAGCGCGAGGACACGTGTCATCTGAATAGCAAGTTGGTACATGGAATCTCAAGTGCCAGGCAAGTTGTGCCCTTGATTCACTTTTGTTACCCAATAATGTTCTTTATAATCATTTACCATGCATAGGTTTAATTTTGATGGGACCCAATAGGTCACCCTAGATTGTTTATCTCATTACCTTGTTTACCCCTGAATCACTTGGGTAGTTTATGCTATTGCTTTACGTGGTTTTTGGGTTAATATTTCATTATATCCATGTCCCAGTTATTTTTGTTATTCTATTTATGTTCATGTCAAGATCATTATGTTATTGTTAATTGGAACATGGAGCTTAACTTGAGAACCACGTGCCACCACAAGGGAGGAATGGGACCCCTTGGCTGACTAATTAGGAAAGCTAGTGGAAGACTACCTTACCCGAAAGGGGCAAGGGCAGTAGGGGAGTGGTCAGTGTAGGGAGGTCCTTGTTTGATTTTGCTGCGATGGCGGTCAGACGAGAACCCTGCATTGGAACTTCCTATAAACTGTAGCGGGTTTTCGGAAGCTAGTGGAACTTTGTAAAGGCCTCGTAGTGGATCCCTAGCCATTCACCTTGGTAGTGTCTAAGGGACTAGCTAACCCTGGCGACATGGGAAACACGACTTGTGGGTAAAGGGTACAACCTCTGCAGAGTGTAAAATTGGTACTAGCCGAGCTCACGGTCATGAGCGGCTCAGGACTCTCCGATGATTAAATTATGGAACCTAAACTCAATTTGTCATTTGCATTTGCATGGGTTTATTATTAATTTTGTTCTTTATTATTATTTAAGGTTTGGTATTCACTTACACTTAGTAACTGCTAATAAAATTTTGACCAACTTATAAAAGCAATGCTTAGCTTTAACCTCTATTGTTGATCAGCCTTACACTTCATGAACTCCCACCTTTGGTGAGTTCGTGTCACATTATTCCCCACAACTTGTTGAGCGATGAACATGTGTGACCTCACCCTTGCTGTCTCACACCCCCCACAGGATAAGAACAGGTGGTTTCAAGTGGAGTCAAGTATCGAGGAGTTTGATCCGATCTAGGTGGCGTTTCTCAGTTGACATTGGCGCCGACGATCCTTAGTTCGTTTTATATTTATTCTTTCATTTCGTAAGTCTTCCGCTATGTAATATGTACTCTGATTATATTGTGACATTTATCTCTATACACTCTGTTATTATATATGTTGTCTTCTTGGCGCATGTATGAGATGCACCTGGCTTTGTCCCTTAAAGCCGAGTGTGACAGAAGTGGTATCAGAGGAAATGTTGACTGCAGGACGAAACCTAGATAGAAATGGACAAACCCTTACCTACTTATCTTACTCTGATTCTTTCTATACTCATCTTGTCTTGATCCTGTCTCAACTTTTGCTATTCTACTCTGATTATTCTTACCTTTACTACTTTAAGACAAGATGGATTTCAAATCTTGGAATCCCTACCCCTATGACATTTTTAAGAGATAGGAGGCCTAAGACCAAACCAAAACTATTTTCTCTATTCAAAAAAATGTTGGTTGATTGTTCTGATGATAAATGCTTGAATTGCTTCTTTGATTGATTGCAACATTATAGTTGGGCATCTTAGCATGTACCATCATAAGGTATTAGCTTTAGTGGATAACACACTAATCTACTTAGCTAATAAATCAACCGCAGTAACATTTCTCGTAATTACTCGCCTTGTCTACAATTCTTCCTTTCTTACCCTGTATTTCTAACCTAGATGGGCTACCCCTATAGTGTTAGAAGAGAGCACTATAGACGTGATCCTTGGTATGTCATGGTTAAGAAAGGTAAAGGCAATTTATACACTGTGCTAAAGGAACCGTAGAACTCACCAGTTCCAAAGGACAAAGTTTTGAAGTTGAAGTTGCAGTAACTACCACCATCAGACTAGCGGCATTCTTAGTAGATGAGAAGTTTTTGGGTGACAACATCCGTGCGATTAAGGATTCTCCTGATGTCTTCCCAGAAAAATTACCAGGGATGCCACCATATAGAGAAGTTGAGTTCGCTATTGATCTCTTACCTAGGACTACTCCCAAACGGTCATACAAGATGTTTGTAGAAGAGTTAAAAGGACTTAAGGAACAGTTAACAGAGTTACAGGAGGCTGGGTACATTCATTCGGATTCTTCACCTTGTGGAGCGCCAGTTCTATTTGTACAGAAGAAAGAAGGATCGCAAGGGATGTGCGTGGATTATAGGTCACTTAACAATGTCACTATGAAGAACAAGTGTCCATTACCTCGCATTGAGGATTTATTCAGATGAGAGGTGTCAAAGATTGATCTCCGACCGGGTTATCACCAAATGAAGATTAGGCCATCGGATATTCCCAAGACGAATTTCTCGACCCGATATGGTTTATATGAGTTTACCGTTATGTCATTTGGACCAACTAATGCACCAACCTATTTTATGGATCTGAAGAATAAGGTGCATGATCTGGATAGATTCGTCGTGGTTTTCATGGACGATATTTTTATTTATTCTAAGAGTGATAGTGACCATGAGGAACATATGTGATTGGTACTACAGAAGCTTTAAGATAATCAACTCTACGCCAAGTACGGTAAATGCGAGTTTTGGATTGGCGAGGTGCCATTTTTTTTGGACATATCATTTCTAATGGAGGGATATCAGTGGATCCTGCTAAAGTCAAGGAGATAGTGGTGTGGAGCATACCCACTACGGTTACGGAGGACCGAAGTTTCTTGGGACGTGCAGGATATTATCGGAGATTTATTAAAGGATTTTCTAAAGATCGCTAAACCTACGACCTCGCTTCTGGAGAAGGGAAGAGAATTTAAGTGGGACGAGAAATGCCAAGAAAGCTTGGATCAATTAAAGAAAAGATTGATGTCACCACCAGTGTTGGTTATGCCAGATCTACAGAAGGGATTTGACATTTATTGTGATGCATGTGGCCAAGGCTTAGGATGTGTGCTCATGCAAGAAGGACATGTGATCGCCTATGCATCTCGTCAGTTGCGGAAACATGAGTTGAACTACCCCACGCATGACTTAGAACTGGCAGTCGTTGTGCATGCGCTTAAGATTTGGAGACATTATATTATGGGAACCAAGTGTCAAGTATACATGGATCATAAGAGTTTGAAGTATATATTCACTCAGAAGGATCTCAACCTTAGGCAACACTATTTGATGGAGCTTATTAAGGACTATGATTTGGAAATTCACTATCACCCGGGCAAGGCAAATTTGGTTGCAGATGCCTTGATTCGAAAGGAGCATGTTCATTCAGCTGTTGTTACCCAGCTACCCAATGAGATTGTTGAGGATTTTAGGAGACTTAACCTGGGGATAGTTGCTCACACTGAAGGAGTTACTATCGATGTGGAACCTACCTTGGAGCAAGAAATCCGCAAAGGACAAATTGGTGATGCTAAAATAAAAGAGATTAAGGATCTGATTACTGAAGGTCGAGGTCCAGAATTCACGGAGGATGAGCAAGACACCATATGGTTCAAGGATCGGATATGTGTTCCTGAGATTGAAAGCCTTCGTGAGACTATTTTAAAGGAGGCCCATGACTCGGATTATTCTATTCATCCTGGTAGTACCAAGATGTATCAGGATCTGAAGCGGAAGTATTGGTGGTATGGATTAAAAAGAGATGTGGCTGCACATGTGGCTATGTGCGATGCGTGTCAAGGAGTTAAGGCTGTACACCAAAGGCCGGCTGGACTACTGCACCCACTGATGAGACCTGAGTGGAAGTGGGAAGAAATTGGTTTGGATTTCATGACTGGATTGCCTCGCACCTCGAAAGGATGTGATTCTATATGGGTTGTTGTGGATAGACTGACCAAAGTGGCTCATTTCATTCTGGTCAAGACTACTTATAAAGTATCTCAATTGGCAGAGTTATATATGGAATGAATTGTGTGTTTACATGGAGTACCGAAGAAGATCATTTCGGATAAAGGATCACAGTTTACCTCCAGACTTTGGAAAAGTTTTCATGAGAATTTGGATACTAATTTGAAGTTTAGTTTGGCCTACCATCCTCAGACTGAAAGGACTAATCAAGTATTGGAAGACATGTTGAGAGCTTGTACCTTTAGCATGGTAGTAGTGGGACAAGAGTCTACCTTATGCTGAGTTCTCATATAATAATAGTTGCCGGGCCAGTCTGAAGATGTCACCGTTCGAGACTCTATATGATAGGAAATGCAGGACTCCTCTATTTTGGACCAGACTAGAGGAAGACAGTTCTTTGGGCCTGAACTGATACAGGAAGCAGAAGAACAAGTTCAGCAAATAAGGGAGAATTTGAGAACTGCACAGTCCAGACAGAAAAGCTATGCTGACACCCGGAGAAGACTGCTTGAGTTTAAGGAGGGAGATTATGTCTATTTGAAGGTGTCACCACTCCGGGGTATGAGAAGATTTAAAGTCAAAGGAAAGTTGTCCCCTCGCTTTATTGGACCCTTCCTAATCTTAAGGCGAGTGGGAGAGGTTGCATATCAATTGGAGTTATCGGATCATCTCGCGGATGTTCACGATGTCTTCCACGTATCTCAGCTGAAGAAATGTCTTAGGGTACCTGAAGAACAGTTACCAATGGAGGACCTTAGTGTTCAAGAAGATTTGACTTATGCTGAGTACCCCATCAGGATTCTTGATACATTGACTCGAGTTACGAGGAATAAGGTTGTAAAGATGTGCAAAGTTCAATGGAGTCACCACGGTGAAGATGAAGCAACATGGGAAAGAGAAGAAGAGCATCGTATAGATTTTCCTCACCTCTTCCCTAGATCTTCTTAAATCTCGAGGACGAGATTATTTTTAAGGGGGGTAGGATTTGTAACACCTAATTTGTAAGAGATCATATTAAAAGGAGAAAAGTGTTTTCCCTTCATTTATATGTGTGCATCGCATCCATTTGTCATCACATGTGAACACCACCTTAAAAATAATTTAATAAAAATATATATCACTAAATTATGCATCATGCTGGACTTTATTTTGTGTGTATTTTGTGACATTATAAAAGTAATATAAAAAGAAATATATTAATATCCAAATTTGAGAATTTAACCCTAGTTTGCAAATTAGAGGTTAGAGAAGAGAAGGAAAATGTTATACAAAATAAAGAAATAGATATAAAAAAAATAATTGGACATTTCATATTATTGGGTTCAATAAGTACAATTAAAATGAGTATAAGCTCACAATTTGAATTGAATTCAAATTTGAATTCTAGAAATTAAAAGGGAAAGAAAACATAAAATAAAAACATAAAAGAATAAAGAAAAGAAAAGGTCACCCGTATAGACATGGGCCCAAACCCCTTCCCCTTGGCCCATTTTACCGCTCACGCCGCGCCTGTGTGTTTGACTCCCTCGCTTCCATGAGGACCCGCGTTACTAGGTGTCATCTCCCTCACGTAAGTCTCTTACACGTGGGCCCGGTGCCAGCCACAACTTCACATCCGCGCGCGTCTGGTCCGGTTTCTTTCCCTCTCTGGTGGATGGGCCCCACGTCACAGCTGCTCCTTCTTCCTCGTAACAATCCGCGCGTCGCGCGCAACGGAACCTGGTCCACCGCGTGACTGTCGCGTTCTGCTAACTGAATCACGTTGCCGAACTCGTCGGTCAGGTCGTTTCAACCGCCATCGCCCTGAATTTCAGCTCAGACTCCAAGCTATTAAGTGCAGTGCCCTTTCCCCATCCAGTCCGCCGCCATCGCCGAACTAACCACCGATGGAATCACCGCTCCTAGCTCGTACCCAACCACCTTGCCTCGGCTTACATACGAGGGCGGGCGCCGAGACTCTCCCTCCCTTAGTCCATCTGTGCCCATGTCGTGCCCTCCCCACTCCATTATCGCAGGAAGCTGGGTGTCGCCGCGGATGATCTCCGCCCTGGCCATCTGATTCACCGCGTGGGAGGATCCAGGGCGGAATGTGGGGCTCGTGGGTGGCGCATTTGTTAACCCAGTGGCTCGGCGATGTCTGGGTTATCACGAATTGCTCACCGGAGCAATTTGTACCGCCGCATACCACACCTCGCCGTGGCCAGCATCAACCAGATGCCAATCCACGGTAAGAAGTACTCCACCTAGCTCGCCTTGGTTTACCATGCATACTGCGCTAGTCGGGGTTGGGTTTGGGGCTTGTGTCGCCTTGCGGCCATCACTGGCGGGGAGCGCCGTCGCGGCATGGGTCGCCGCTGTGTTGGGCGGCGCCGCCGGGTCCGTGGGTGAGGGAAGAGTGACGGTAGCGCGCGCGTGGGATTGGTAGCCAACGGTGTGGATATGATCCCAGCCCGGTAGCTCGTCTGCCGTTGATTCACCAGTGTATGGCCACGATTTGAACTAAAGTAGCGATGCGATGAATATAATCCTGACCGCTGGGTGTCCATCCAAGGGGCCTCGGTTGGATCGGAGGATTGACGTCACGGGACCATCGGATATGCATCTGACGACTGCGAATGAATAACGATTCGATTTATAGAAATCTAATCCTGGCGCTCCGTTTGGGATCGGACGGCTAGCTTTGTGCGATAACGCTTCGCCGTGGCGAATTTGCTAAAGAGACCCTGGGCATTTTAGAACTAAACCCGCAGTCCATGTTCTGTGCACTGAGTCTTGGGACTTTTGCGGGTTAGCCCCTGTGCTCTCTGGTTATCTTGTGCCCAGTCCAGAGAGCCAGAAAAATCAGAAAACAAATATAGAATTGGATTTTTAATGTAGAAATAAATGCTAGAATTGGTTTAATTCATAGAAAATTCATGTGTAGTCCAAATTAATCCATTTCAATTTCTATAATTCTATAATATTATTGTTTATCTCATGGTACCTCTGTTTTGTCGTGAAAACATAAATAAAATTGATTTTCTAATTAATCATATATTAAACACACAAAACCCTTGGAAATTCATAACTTCCTCATTTTAATTCCAAATTGATTCATTCCAGTGGCATTAATTTTGTTTAAGTATTGTTTATCACCTAGTACCTTTATCTAACCATAAAAATTGATTTAAAATTATTCACATGAATTACTCTATTCTAGATACTTAAATAACTACATAAAATCATAACTCGGTGACCGTAACTCCGATTTTAGTGGTTTTCGATCTTGTGATCTCATAGCAACGCGTAGATCATTATCATTCAGTTTGTACTTATGTTTGGTGTGATGTTAATTTTATCTATACCATGTTTGTTTGTATTGCTACGACTAGCGCGAGGACACGTGTCATCTGAATAGCAAGTTGGTACATGGAATCTCAAGTGCCAGGCAAGTTGTGCCCTTGATTCACTTTTGTTACCCAATAATGTTCTTTATAATCATTTACCATGCATAGGTTTAATTTTGATGGGACCCAATAGGTCACCCTAGATTGTTTATCTCATTACCTTGTTTACCCCTGAATCACTTGGGTAGTTTATGCTATTGCTTTACGTGGTTTTTGGGTTAATATTTCATTATATCCATGTCCCAGTTATTTTTGTTATTCTATTTATGTTCATGTCAAGATCATTATGTTATTGTTAATTGGAACATGGAGCTTAACTTGAGAACCACGTGCCACCACAAGGGAGGAATGGGACCCCTTGGCTGACTAATTAGGAAAGCTAGTGGAAGACTACCTTACCCGAAAGGGGCAAGGGCAGTAGGGGAGTGGTCAGTGTAGGGAGGTCCTTGTTTGATTTTGCTGCGATGGCGGTCAGACGAGAACCCTGCATTGGAACTTTCTATAAACTGTAGCGGGTTTTCGGAAGCTAGTGGAACTTTGTAAAGGCCTCGTAGTGGATCCCTAGCCATTCACCTTGGTAGTGTCTAAGGGACTAGCTAACCCTGGCGACATGGGAAACACGACTTGTGGGTAAAGGGTACAACCTCTGCAGAGTGTAAAACTGGTATACTAGCCGAGCTCACGGTCATGAGCGGCTCAGGACTCTCCGATGATTAAATTATGGAACCTAAACTCAATTTGTCATTTGCATTTGCATGGGTTTATTATTAATTTTGTTCTTTATTATTATTTAAGGTTTGGTATTCACTTACACTTAGTAACTGCTAATAAAATTTTGACCAACTTATAAAAGCAATGCTCAGCTTTAACCTCTATTGTTGATCAGCCTTACACTTCATGAACTCCCACCTTTGGTGAGTTCGTGTCACATTATTCCCCACAACTTGTTGAGCGATGAACATGTGTGAGCTCACCCTTGCTGTCTCACACCCCCCCCACAGGAGAAGAACAGGTGGTTTCAAGTGGAGTCAAGTATCGAGGAGTTTGATCCGATCTAGGTGGCGTTTCTCAGTTGACATTGGCGCCGACGATCCTTAGTTCGTTTTATATTTATTCTTTCATTTCATAAGTCTTCCGCTATGTAATATGTACTCTGATTATATTGTGACATTTATCTCTATACACTCTGTTATTATATATGTTGTCTTCTTGGCGCATGTATGAGATGCACCTGGCTTTGTCCCTTAAAGCCGGGTGTGACATCTAATGTTCAGAGACCGTACTCTCTTAATCTGATTGCTTGCCACAGAGATGCTATTGATTTAAGTTCACTGGAGGCTCCTTTCTCAGAGAAGGAGGTTCGTGACACTATTGGTGCTCTCCCTTCTGATAAGGCTCCGGGTCTTGATGGGTTCACTGGAAAATTTTACAAATGTTGTTGGCATATTATTAAGTCAGATATGATGGCAGCCTTGAATTCCCTCCATCAAGGAAATACTCACAAGTTGGGGATGTTGAATTCGGCTTATTTAGCTCTCCTCCCTAAGAGAGATGTTGCCTTGTCTGCGAGAGATTTTAGACCAATTAGCTTAATTCATAGTTTTGCTAAGTTGGTCACCAAAATGCTTGCTAATAGATTGGGCCCTTACCTTCAGGAGTTGGTGGCATCTAATCAGAGTGCCTTTGTGAGAGGCAGATCAATCCATGACAACTTCATGTTGGTTCAGCAATCAATTAAGTCTCTCCACAAGAAGAGAGTCTCTAGTTTGTTCTTGAAGTTGGATATATCCAAAGCATTTGATTCGGTCTCTTGGGCCTTCTTGTTTGAAGTGCTTTCACATCTTGGTTTTGGTCCTGTGTGGCGGAATATGATATCCAATATTTTGGCCTCATCCTCTACGCAAGTACTTTTGAATGGGTCTCCTGGTATTCCTATTAGGCATCGGAGAGGGCTTCGCCAGGGTGATCCTCTCTCTCTGATGTTGTTCGTCTTGGTTATGGATGTTCTCAATAGTCTTTTTAATCTGGCTGAAAGAAGGGGGCTGCTGCATAGCTTGGAGGGTGCTCACAACAGCACTGTGCACGATTTTCGGCAGCCACTGTTATTTTCGGCGGCTAAGGGATGGCCGCCGAAAATAACGGCTGATTTTCGACGGCCTGGTATAGGCCGCAGAAAATAAAATAATTTTCGGCGGCCATGGCAGAGGCCGCCTAAAATAACATAATTTTCGGCGGCTCCTGACACCACCAAAAATTATGTTATTTTAGGCGGCCTCTGCCATGGCCGCCGAAAATTCCGTGTTTAAAACGGTCAGCCGACCCTTTCTCTTTTCTCTTCCTATGTTCTCCCGACCGCGCCGCGTCTCTGCCCGCCGTGCCGCCGTTCACCGCCCTCCCCGCGCCGCTCCTCCTGGCTGGCCCCGCGCCGCCGCTTCCGGCCGGCCCCGCGCCGCCGCGCCGCGCCCTCCCCCGCGCCGCCTCCTCCTCCCTGGCCGCCGAAAATAGGAAAATATTATTTTCGGCGGCTGACTCTCTGGCCGCCGAAAACTACGTGGTATTTTCGGCGGCTGTCGTGGGGCCGCCAAAAGTAAGCTACTTTTGGCGGCTAGGCCTTGGCCGCCAAAAATATGGCCTTATTTTCGGCTATTTTTTTCTGGCGACCAGGAACCACCGAAAATAAGCCTTAAGCCATCGAAAATAGCTTATTTTTGGCGGCAAAGGCCTTATTTTCGGCGGCTTCTGGCCGCCGAAAATGACTGTAGCTCTTGCAGTGGCTAATATTCGGAGCAGACTGTCTGTTTATGCTGATGATGTGGTCCTTTTTGTTCAGCCGTTTGAGGAGGACTTTCAATGTGTCAAAACAATATTGGATTGCTTTGGTTAAGCCACGGGATTGGTCTCTAATTTGCAAAAAAGTTTCATTATTCCAATCAGGTGTAATGATCAGGCGGTGCAGATAGGCTGCAATATTCTTCAGTGCACTTCTTCCTCTTTTCCGCGCACTTATTTGGGGCTGCCAATTTCAGACACGAAGCTCATAAAATCTGATATCATGGTTTGGGTTGACAAAGTTGCGGACCGACTTCCTAATTGGAAGGCTCGATTGCTTAGTCTTGCTGGCAGGACAGCTATGGTGCGCTTTGTGCTCTCAGCCATCCCGGTCTATCTTCTCATTGCTATGAAAATCCCCAAGTGGGTGATCAATTCCATAGACAAGATTCGGAGATGATTTATTTGGAGAGGAAGAAAGGAGGTAAATGGTGGTAGTTGCCTTGTTTCGTGGGACATTGTCACAAGGCCTTTATATTTCGGTGGGCTTGGGATTTCTAATCTGATGTACCAAAGTTGGGCGCTGCAAGCTAAATGGTTATGGTTGCAAAAAACAGATCCTAACAAACCGTGGTCTGGTCTGGAATTTCCTATTCAGCAGCATGTCAAGAGCTTCTTTTCTTCCTCAATTGTTACCATGGTTGGCAATGGGTGTAATACTTTATTTTGGATAGATCGGTGGGTGGATGGGTCTCGTATCCAGGATTTTGCCCCTGTTGTTGTGGCTAATGTTGGAAAATGGGTCCTTTCTTCCAGGACGGTGGCCCATGCTCTTGAGAACTGACAGTGGGTCAGCGACATTGTGACCCCTCTTAATTTGTCTGGGCTGCAGCAATATCTGAACCTTTGGGACGCATTGAGGGGAGTGGTGCTCACTCAGGAGGCTGATAGACATGTGTGGATTCATTCTTCCTCTGGACAGTTCTCTTCTAAATCATGTTATAAGGCTTTTTTTCTTGGGTTTGATTACTTTTGAACCATGGAAGAGGCTGTGGAAGACTTGGGCTCCACCCAAATGCAAATTTTTTATTTGGTTGGCAATAAGGAATAAATGTCGGACAGCTGATAGACTGCAGAAAAGAGGGTTAGGTCATCCTGAGGTTTGTTCGTTGTGTGATCAAGAGCCGGGAAATATCCAACACCTCCTTTGCACTTGCGTTTTTGCGCGGCAGTTTTGGTATTACATTCTTTCTTCATTGGGGATGGCTAATCTTTCTCCTGACTCTAATGAGTCCACTTTTGCTGACTGGTGGGCGAAAGTAAGTAAGCAAGTGCACAAATCCAAAAGAAGAGGCTTTAACAGTATCATCATCTTGGGGGCTTGGTGTTTATGACTTCATCGTAATAAGGTGGTTTTTGATGGTGTCAGTCCTTCAATTATTGGCATAAAGGCAATTTTTTTGGATGAAGTTGAGTACTGGAGGCTTGCCGGTGCTAGGCATCTTGAGGCTTTGGTTCCTGGTGCTGGAATTTTTAGGTCGAGGGTTCTTTGGGGTGATTAGTGAAGAGCATGTGTGTGTGGCCTGCTGACACTTTTTGTTGTTCGGTCTCCCATTGCGTGCTGCTGTTTCCAGGCGCATATATGGAGGCTGCAGTTCTGTGCGCAGTAGGAGTTGGTGGTTTTGTGTTTTGTGTTTTGCCTATTTTGGCATTGGACATTGGTCCATTTTAGACTGTTTTCTTCTCTTAATTTAATGATGCGCAGCTCTCCTGCGCGTTTAAAAAAAAGTAATCCTTGTCATTTGGATATTTTGGAAAGAAACAAACAAGCAGAGTTTTATGGGCATGAGCAAACGTTGCAACCAGCACTTTAGACTAGGATATGCAAGAAGAAACCATTTGTCAACACAAATATACAATCTCAGGCATTGGTATTCTAGTTTTTTTTTCATTATAATGGTACCATTGATACCTTAGTTTTCATACATGCATAACTATATGGCGGCTCTGCAAACCTCAAGGCAATGTTTGTTTCCTTCTTTAAAGCGTTAATTGTGAACTCTTAACCACACTGCATCGCAACCTGCCTCAAGTAAGGTTTTTGCACACCGTTTGAACACCATGGATGGCGTTGGCATTATTGCTATTGAAAATGTAGGGCGGCCTCATAAGACAACTGGCTTTGTGAGGTATGTATGTAATAATCATATATAGAAACACAGTTTAGGCTTTGTTTAGATATTCTAGTATTGATCTTAATCTACATGTGTTGAAGTGGATTGAGGTGTAAATTAGTTTAAATTATACCCAATCCACCTCAATACATGTAGATTGAAGTCAATATTAGAGTACCCAAAATAGGTCTTATTGAGTTTCTGCCCACTAATTGAACTTTGAACAATGAACACTGTGGATGGCTTTTGGGGTGGATTTTTTTAATCTCTACTTCAATTAGAGCAGTACACAGTTTAATTTGGACTAATCACGATCCTAATATTCCAGTTTAGATTATATATTCTTTTTACTGTTTTCAGAAGTTGTTCTTTTTTGAAATTATAGATGTAGGCCACGATACATTGTGAACCATCATTGACAAACATTTATGTACAAGCCTGTGGTGATTGCGGTATAAATGTCTATCCATGCATCAATTTATGAGTTAAAATGTTCTTTATCCGAAACATCATGGAAGGCACGTAGTGCTTGGTTTTTTTGAACTACACTAACAATGCTGTAATTCTAAAATTTCTTATGAGCCGTTTGAATCTATTCATTTTGGAGAAATTTGAATTTACTTAATAAAGTAGTCTATTTAGCTTGGAATTTGACATTCCACCACTTTCCAAAGCTCAAGTGTAAGTCTATCTCAAATTCATGAGTAGAGTATGAAAAATGATTTTATGTATCAACGAAATATGTTTCTATTCTGCAATTTATAAAGCGCTCTTCAGGTCACTCCTCTATGATAAAAATGTAGCACATAAATATCTCTCACATTTTTTTAATAATAATATACGAATATATTTCACATAAAACCATATTAACTTAATTGATCCTTGCCTATATTACTATTATTAGGCTGGTGGCAGCGCGGGCGGCAGCGCGGGCGAGAGGCCGGCGCCGGGCGATGGCGCTCGCGCCCGGCGAGAGCGGGCGGTATCGCCTCGCTCTCGCCCGCGCTGGAGCGCCCGCCCGGGCGAGAGGCGGGCGGAGGGGAGGCGAGAGGGAGGCGAGGCACTGGCGGGGCGAGAGCGCGGGCGAGAGCGACGTGGCGCGATCTGATTGGTCCACGTGTCGCGATCTGATTGGTCCACGTGTGCTAGCCGTTGCAACTAGCCGTTTTTGACCGTTTGGAGTCCAAAAAATTCGAAAAAAATTGCAAAAAAATCACAAATTTCATCCTCAATCCCTCTATATATACCCCTACCCGGGTGGAGCTCATTCCACACACCATTCCATCTCATTTTTCTCTTCCAAACTCCCCTTTCTTCACACAATGTCGGGTTGGTCCCCAGATTTGAACACCTTCACGGATCTCTTGCAGTCCGATGGGTCACCTACAACCCTTCCGTTAGATGAGTCTTCTTCACTACATTGTCGCTCCGATGTTTCAGCCTCACTCCCCCGTGCACTATTTCCGGCTGCGCGTCCACCACGAGCAGCGAATCAACAAGTGAAGCATTCAAAATGAAGAACTTGTGGGGTGGATTAATGAAGGCCAAGCTTTTGAAGCAATGGAACATCCTAAAGGGCCGATCAACCAGAGATATGGACCCGACTGAAAGACGTACCCATGGCAGGGCCGTAAAGATGGTCGAAAAAGAACTTGGTCTGCTAGATGACGAAGAAGAGGAACCGGAAGCGGAACGTGAAGAGGAGGAAGATGAGGATGAGACCGAGGAGTCCGATTAGAGTTATGTAATTTTATTTTAATTATCATGTCATTTTATTTTAATTATTATGTACTTTGTAATTTTTAATTCAATAAAAAATATTATGTTGTATGTTTTCTGAGCGTTGAAATAAATCCGCGTGAATTACTTAATTCTGAAATAGAAAAGCTGACGTGGCTATAGCCTGAGGCTGTAGCCTGTTGCAGCCTGTGCACTGGAGCAGCAGGGGCGAGAGCTGACGTGGCAGGGGCGAGAGAGAGGCTGTGCACTGGACTCAGCCTTAGAATGAAATTCAATTCTAAGGATTCAAACGAGGCGATATTGCCCCTGTTTGTTTCGGCTTCTGGCAGCTTCTGGCCACCAAAAGCTGTTGCGGACTGCCAAACACTCAGCTTTTCAGCCAGCTTCTATAAAATTCGTTGGAGCAAAAACCATCCAAAATCAACATAAACACATAATCGGTTGAGTCGTTGTAATAGTAGGAATCCGTCACTTTCTAGATCCTGAGCCCTACGAACAACTTTATCTTCCTCCACACGTAATCGTAATGATACCCAAATTCTCCTAAAAGCCAGATTCTCCCCACAGCCAGATTTTTTAGAAAAGCTGGTCAGAAAAAAGCTGAACCAAACAGGCCCATTGTTTCCTATCCTTGAGCACGTGGATGCCTAAAATCACCTTCCATTTTGACGGAGCCTTGCATTGGACAGACCATGACTGTGAGATATTCGCTTAACCAATTTAAAATTTCCACTTTCAATTCGGGGTATGTTACAGTTAACTTTCCAAAGGAAGTGTTGATTTCCCAAACCTGACACAACTGAGTACTGAATCGCTTTGTACAGGTTCCTCCGGCAGTCCGGCGTTGACACCGAAGATGAGTGAGCTCTGAGCCAGTGGACAGTGGTTGTGTCCACGTGTCATTAGATGATGTACAAAACTACTTTGTTAGTCGTTCAGTATATGTATAGCTTTAAGCTTTTCGCTTTTGCATTGCATCTGTTCGCCTCTGATCACTGCCGACAAGTAATGAAACTGTAGATGCCTGGAGAAGACGTTGGAGACCATGCATACCATTAAGCTTGGATTCTTCTATGGACGGGAAAAGCCATCTGAACAAGAGCCCACAGTGCAGTGCCATCCAACATGAGACCTTTGATCCTGATGTGGGGGAGAGGCTTGTCACTTGTCAGCAGTTGAATCAACCAACGGTTGCTCCGGTCTCTTCAGCTTTTGAACTCTGGATATAGATACAATACGAGTTGCCAAACACTGTTTGCATAAAACCCAACACCCCAGCAAATGCTCGTTGGATTCATGTCACTGTGCGGTGGTGAAAAATTTGAACCCAGATTCATCCGAACCAAGTCACCGTGCGGCACTAATCTGTTTGAACCCCGATTCATCGATGAGCCCATACAAAAATTTGGTGGGAGACAGCACAAAGACGAATTTGCTGGCGCTGGGGGCAAAAGTTTCATTTGATTCGATGACTCTCCAATCATGTGCGTTACATGTCAAATGTTAGGACCATCCTATGAAATAACACAATGACCCCTTGGCGCGCCCCTGAAGACCTTGGTACTGCCCGCCCGGATCCGTCTCCGTCTCAACAGCAGTGGAGTGCTTATTCAGTTCATATTCACCTTCATCCGAGTATAGATACGAGTTTATCACACACTTTGGCCCAGCAAATGCTCTTGAAGTTTGAACTCATGAGCCGTCGTGCGGCATTGATCCGTGTAAAAGAATGGTGGATGGAAGGCAGACGGATAGCAACCGACAGATACTGATTTCGCTTTCAAAGCCCTGACGTACCTTTGCAACATACATATCAGCGAATATTACTGGGCCATTTACACATAAGATTGTGATATAGACATTTGATTTCTGAAAGATCCATACTTGCAACACCCATAATTAGAATTTCAAATCAACGGTCAGATTATTATTATACATATAAATGTGGCTTGAAAGATGGGAGGAATCTTAATTGCTTGTCAATTCGGTCTCCGGAACAATTCGACCATCACTCGAAGCTGCACACAGACAGAGGTCAATGCTGCGATGGTTTGACAACCTCAGGATCGGGCAGGGATTCCCAGAAAAACAGGAACACGCACTAGAACGGGGCTATTCATGGAAGAACAAGAATTGCATAGATGTGCAAACAGCTAACGTTCAAGTAATACAGACTCAGACCCAAGCCACACACAGGCTGCAGGAAATACAAAACGGAACGAATGGCTGTCCGGCGCTCACGCCGCGGGCTGGGCGGCCTCGGCCTCGGGCGCGCCAGGGGCCCGGGCCTCCTCCGACGGCGTGTCACCGGCCTTGGCGTCCGCGGAGCGGGACTTGACGAAGTCGAGGAGGCGGCGGCTCACCTCCTTGGAGTAGAACTGCAGCGCCTCGATCCCCTCCTCCACGGAGGCGGCGGAGGCGCCTCCCGCGGAGGCCGCGGCGTCGAAGGCCTCGGCCTCGATGGCGCGCGCCGCGGGCTCGGCGTCGGCGGCCGGCACCGCGCCGTAGCGCTTGCAGAGGATGGTGTCCCCCGCGAGCGTCTCCACGAGGCGCCGCACCACCGCGTCCCGCGTGCGCTGCGTCGGCGGCCAGATGCTGAACGAGAAGGCCGGGGAGTGGTCGCCCCCGGCCGGGGCGGGGGCGACGGCGTGGGCGAGCTCGTCGGTGGCCATTTTCGGAAGCTTCCGGAAGAGCCGGATGGAAACCCTAGGGTCGGAGCTGGATGGGGGGGCGAGGTGGGGGAGCTCTTGTATCCGTTCGGTGGCTGCGGGGATTTTAAAGCGGTGGCGTCGCTTGGGTGGACGGTGGTGCGTCGTTGTAATTGAGGATTTGTTCGGGTGTTGCGGTGGCTTCAAGAAAGGGAAGTGCGATGCGATGAGATGCCACTCGACAAAACCCATCATCCGTTGGTTGGTGGCTCCTGTTATTGTCCTGTACCATCATCAGATCGTGTGGCGAGTCTTGCTTTGACCACTTGTTTTCCCTCTTCCTTTTGCAATTTGAATCTGAATCTGAATTCCAACGTCCACATGAGATCACCACCCGCCAAGAAATCGGGATGGTAGGAAATCTGGATAAATGCCAGTAGGTGCTACATTCATTAGTGCAGTATGGCAATGTGCCAATGTGTAAGACTCTCTCCAACAAGACCCGGTAAATCACTCTGTACGCTAAATGTAGCGGATGAAGACGTTCGGCACGCCTCCAACAACATCCGCTATAGCATCCGGTAAAATTTAGGGTGTGTTCATCGTCCGCTACTCCTGGCGGACTCGCTGCCGCTCGCTATGCACTGTTTCACTCGCGCGTCGAGTTCACTCCCGTGCTTACTTCATTGTCCCCGTCATCGATATCCTCCGCCGTCGCTCCTCCCCGCCCAAGTCCCACGAGGTCGCCTCACGGTACATGAGCTCCAAGCATCCTATGCTCTAGTCAAGGTCGTCGTAGCTCTCAACGATGGTGAGCTCGACTGCTTCGCCGTTGTCCCTGTTGCTGCCCCCTCCCGCGGAGCAGAAGAAGTCGCCTCATCGCCGCAGTCCGAGCAGCGCCTACAGCCGGGCAGCATGATCAAGAGGGAATACACGAAGGAAGAGGAAGACAGGAGGGGCGACAAGAGGTCGGTCGTTTACCTCGTCGTGCTCTGCATACTGCGCACCGCGTTCATGGCTTGGCATGGAAATCGTGAACGCCTGATTCCTGATCGACGAAATGTCTGACAAGCAATATACACATGAACGATGTTCTGTTCAATACGAATTTATTTTAGAAAACTGAGTCGGTTAGCTTTTTATATTATTTGCTCCAATACAAATGTTTGGTAAATTATTTGCTTAAATATGTAATAATTTTATTTTCACCACAAAATCAATATGTACTGTAGCGTATTTTAATTTCGCGGCATATGAACTGTTTTTTAAGCGGTGAAAAACTAATATGTATTGTGAAATCTGGTAGCACTGTAGATATAGAGGACCGAATTTAGTGGACGTTGTTGGAGATGAAGAAGATATAGAGAACGAAATCTTTTAGAGTGTGCTGTAAAGGACAAAGAATATTCCTTTAGGGTATGGAATTTAGGGGACGTTGCTGGAGACAGCCTAACGGGACTGCGAATAGAGGAAAATCTGGATAAATGTGAATAAATGCTGCATTCAGAGTGATGGGCACGGTGTCTTTGGATGCCGTCGTTTCAGTGAGGCCGCATGTCAATTTGCCGATCACAAAGACACAGCGTTGGCCGGCTCGGCTTGGGCCTCAACCGGTACACGCGTACTGGGCTCTGGCTGTCTGCCGGCTGGGTGCTTGTGCTTGCGATGAGACGAACCGGAACTGCACTTGGCCTCCTCTCGATGTCCCCCGCCCGTCGGGGTTCGATCGTGCAGCTCGCGAGCTTTTCCTGCTTCTTGGGCTGAGCACTGCGCCGCCCGCCCCGCCACATCTCTACTAACTATTAAGTCCTTAATGTAGACCGCCCCCGCCCAACCTCCGGAAACCTCGCCTCCGCAAACCACCGCGAGAGCCATGTCCGCCAAAAACCCAGCCGCAAACCGCTCGCCCGCCTCGCTGTGATGCCCGCCCGTCCGCAAACCACCGACCGCCGCGATCCTCGAGCCCGCAAATCCCTCCGCGAATCTCGCCGCAAACGTCGCAACGGCCGCGAACCGCCCGCTGCATGCCGCACGCCCAGCCGTGGAACCCCGCAGCCGCCCTCGAGCAAACCCCGCCGCGTCCCCGAGCAATCCCGAGCAAGCCTTTGATTTTCTACTCCTCGGCCGCAATTCGTCCGTCGTGGCCCCGAGCAAGACCTACCTAAACCCGCACATGCCGCGACCTGGGGATTAGGGTTCAGGACGGGGACGTAGACGGCGGCGGCGAGGTGACCGCGCCGCCGCAGCACCTGGTGTTCGCCTACTACATCACCGGCCATGGCTTCGGGCACGCCACCCGCGCCATCGAGGTCCGCCGCCGCTCCCTCCGCCCGCTTGCGGCTTGCCTGCCTGGTGCCGGCGCGTACCGTTTTCTGACCCCATCGTCTCCAGGTGGTGAGGCACCTGGTCGCCGCGGGGCACGACGTGCACGTGGTCACCGCCGCGCCCGAGTTCGTCTTCACCACCGAGATCGCCTCCCCTAGCCTCCACATCCGCAAGGTCCTGCTCGACTGCGGCGCCGTCCAGGCCGACGCCCTCACCGTGGACCGCCTCGCTCGAGAAGGTTTGTTCTTTTGGGCTCTGCTCTGTAGTTTGCACACACAACTCGATCGCCCCCCTTCGTTTCTCTGAGTTCTTAATACTGGTGCGCGGAGTGCGGTACCACCAGACGACCGTGGTGCCCGGGGAGTCCATCCTCAAGACCGAGGCAGAGTGGCTCAACTCCATCAAGGCCGACCTTGTGGTACCAATACTATGATCACTGATCGTTACCAGTTCCTGTTGTCACTCTTCTGTCTGAACATCTCTGCACACCAAGTAGAGCTTAACTGAACCCATTTGAGCTAACGCTGGCAGGTTTCAGATGTTGTACCCGTCGCGTGTAGGGCAGCTGCAGATGCTGGCATTCGATCCGTGTGCGTCACGAATTTCAGGTAAGCGGCAGCCCCGCCTCCCCCTAGCCACGTCCTTCTCCCCCCCCACAGATCTCCGCGGTACGTGAGGTTCATCGATTCGCCTTCTCCGGGGCTGCCGGATCTCCACGGCGGCTGGGGATGGACAACTGCTGCGTATTAAACGAACGGAGCCACCGACGCCGGTGGCGGCAAGAAGCCCAAGGAGCTGAAGCAGAAGAAGGGCAAGAACCCCTTCTCGCTCGAGTACAACGACTCGGCGCCGGCGAGCGCGCCGAGGCTGGTGGTGCTGCGGGAGCCCACGGGGCGGGACATCACGGAGCGGTACGAGCTTGGAGCGGAGCTCAGGCGCGGCGAGTTCGAGGTCACCTCAACTTCATGGAGAGTGTCTGGTGGGTGTTTGCAAAGCTCTGGGAGAAGGACCTCATCTATAAGGGTGTCAAGGTTGCATCTCTAACCTTTACAATCTCGGAACTTGCGCGTGAAGCACATGTAGTACTTCTACGCGTAGCTGCATTTTGGTGGATCAACAACTCAATTTATGCAGAAGTGGATGGTAAGGTATGTAGATATTCTTCATTAGATTGCTCTAACTAGGGTAGGACTATCATCTGCATATGACTCTTATGGGTAAGTGCTGATAAAGCTTTGTTGTTTGGGTTTCATCAAGAGATAGGCATAGCCCACATGCGTTGGCACCTTTGGCGGAGAATCTATGACCTGTACTTAGGGTAATATATGGTATTCTGATATATTTCCCTTATCTTGTTGATTAAGTTCAATTCTCCCAGTTCGCTGAGTAGTTCCTGTCTTACTATACTGCTTGAAATAATCTCATAATATTTCAGGAATAGGCAATTTGCAGTTGTTGAGAATCCAGGATTCTGGAACTGGACCTTTAGCCTGGTGGATGAAGATGACAAACTGTTGGCTCAGATTGATCGTAATTGGAGGGGCACCGGCTTTGAGGTAATATCCTTTTCATCATATAATGATCAAAGCATACCCTTTTGTTATACCCGATGGACATCCATGTCCATCCATGACCTTATGAACTAATTGCATGTTTGACAGCAAACAATGTTTCCGTTGACATACAAATTAATGATTTACACTTAGATCATTAAGAACTGTCTATCTAAATTGTTGTGATGGTTTTGCTTTCTTTAGATTTTTTTCTGTGTAGCCTTTTATACAGTACTGGGCTTTGCCATTGCCTGATGACACAGCTATGATGGTTCTATCTCACAAGTCACAACAGATCCATGTTGCAGTCTGGTGCATCTGATTTAATTGTGTTACAACCTGCGTCTTGTTGGATTTTTCTTCTTTTTTTCCATCAACTGTACACCATATTGTTCTTACAATTACTGTAGCTCTTCACAGATGCTGGCCAGTATGCTATCCGGTTTGGTGATGATGTACAAAGCGACAAGTTTGCTCACTTACCGTTTATTATATCTGGGTATGTGGGTGCCCACTTTTCCCAGTTAGTTAATGTCTCACAAAAGCTCCAGACCAAAGAATTGCATGTTGTTCGCCAGCTGACTTTGCCTAAAAGGGCAGTGGCTCTTGCTCTCGCCATTTCCTTGGACAGTGATTACTTCTCTAGAAGAGGTGGCTGGTAAGTAATTGTCCTTTGTTCCAAAATTGACTTGTCAGGACTTAAGTGGATTTTGTTTTACTGGTTGACGACCTCCGGTGCTTGAAATTGATCGAAGTGTCTTTACTCCTTTCAGGGGACTTCTGTTTCTGATTGCCACGGAGTAGGCACACGAACCACCATCTGCCATATACAAGGAATTTCTTTATTCTCATTCCTGAAGAGGCTAGCAGTTACACTCATTACTGATGTCAGGTGATTGGCATCATCGCTAGAGGCAGAAACTGTTTCTACCGTTCTGCGTGCTTCTGACTCATTACTGTTGTTAGGAGATTTCCGAAGCATTCCTTTCCCCTTTGTTCCTGCTATGAAGATGCACACATGCGTGGCTTGTTTGGATGGCTATGGTCATATATTCCTCTCACTCCAGATGTGTTGAAATAGTTTGGTGTTAGATATAGGCTAAACTATTTCATGACACATGGATTTAAAGATACATGGACATCCAAACGCTACCGCATTTAAGTTCTAGAACACTGGAGCCTGATGTTTACAGTGCAACTCGTCTGCTAGGCTACTTGGATGTGAATGTATATTGACATATTGTTTAGGAATTAGATCCATTTTGGTTAGCCTGGCTAGACAGTTAGACCTAAAAGGGCCATTTCTGGTACTCGTTCCGACGGGAACAAAACGAGGCCTGATGCAGCTGTCAGCTGTGAGTACTGAATTGATCGGCTGATATTTCCAAACGATTCTGGGTCAGACAACTCGGAACAGTGGAAGGCACCTAGCTTTGTATCATTGTATTCAACCCAAGTGCGCACCAAGTGGGCGGGGCCTTGAAGGCCGAAGGTGCGTGGGCCCCAGCGTGGAGGATGTCGTGCGGAAGGAGATGGTGCGCGCGCTCTCTGTCGCGCCCAGCCTCGCCGGGCCGCTCCTCAGGATGCACTTCCACGACTGCTTCGTCAGGGTACGGGTTGCGTTTGTACTGTAGCGGCTTCGATGCACTTTCTTGTAGGCTTGCATTGCTAGCTAGCTAACCCGGCCCACCGTACGTTTCCTGCGTTGCTCGCCGATCCGTGTCCGTACGTGTGCAGGGGTGCGACGGCTCGGTGCTCCTCGACTCCACGGCGAACAACACCGCGGAGAAGGACGCGAAGCCGAACCTGACGCTGCGCGGCTTCGGCTTCATCGAGAGGGTCAAGACCGCGGTGGAGAAGGCGTGCTCTGACACCGTCTCCTGCGCCGACGTGCTAGCTCTCATGGCCAGGGACACAGTGTGGCCGGTACGTACGTACTACGTACACACGCACCAAAGCATGCATATACGTACACGTACGTACGTTATTATGAGAATCTCTTCTTACTGGCTAGCTGTTTGTTCTCACTCGCTCAGAGCAAGGGCCCGTTCTGGGCGGTCCCGCTGGGGCGGCGGGACGGCAGGGTGTCCATCTCCAACGAGACCGACCAGCTGCCGCCGCCCACGGGCAACTTCACGGAGCTGGCCCAGCTGTTCGGCGCCAAGGGCCTGGACACCAGGGACCTGCGGTGCTGTCGGCCGGCCACACCATCGGCACGTCGTCGCACTGCTTCTCCTTCTCGGACCGCCTCTACAACTTCACGGGCCTGGACGACGCCCGCGACACCGACCCGGAGCTGGACCGGGCGTACATGGCGCGCCTCCGCGCCAAGTGCGCCAGCCTGGACGACAACACCACGCTGGTGGAGATGGACCCCGACAGCTTCCGGACCTTCGACCTGGGCTACTACGCCAACGTGGCCAAGCGCAGGGGCCTCTTCCACTCCGACGCCCAGCTGCTCGCCGACCCTTCCACCCGCGCCTACGTGCTCCGCCACGCCACGGGTGCCCACAGGGACGAGTTCTTCGCCGACTTCGCCGCGTCCATGGTCAAGATGGGCGCCGTCAGCGTGCTCACCGGCGGCTAGGGCGAGGTCAGGAAGAAGTGCAACGTCGTCAACTAACTTATATATGGCCTCCTGAGGAGTCATGTCTTTCTTCTTCGTTTTTTCGTTCACAACTCATACCCACGGTGAGTCGTCTGTCAAAACTCAATTGTTTTTTCGACCTGTGCAAGTAATTTATTTGTTCAGATATTTAATGATTTGAGTTTTTGTTCCCTTTTGCGTATAGGCAATTCTTCTGAAAAAATCAGTAATGCATGTCGCTAATGGTTTAATCGAAGAGCAGGTACATCTAGGAGGAAGGGAATTAACAACCCGCACGTTAAGAAGCTGGCTAAGCATCACATGGTGGACCTTGCCAAGGTTACTGGTACGTCTGCACCACCGGGACGTACGATCGAATTACATCGATAGGTATTGAAGCGGTTGCCGGAATCCAGCCGAAGTATCTGCCCGCTCCTGTGGTGTTCATGGTATTACAATCTTGTAGAAGATAAGTATGAAATACTATGTGGTTCAAGATTTTAGGTTTCTGAATTAGTTTTCGAGCTGTTCATACCACTATTTTGTTGGTAAAATGAAGCCTTCAATGAAATGGTTGGCTGCTCACTTCTATTTTTTTATTGCTCTCACAATTCCAATTTCCACTTATGTGAATGACCAAGCGATGATGCTATCACAAGCGATAATGCTATCGCAGATGGTGTGGCGTGAGCCTACAATTTCACTATAGTTATGAAACTGATCAGTCAATGATGACGAATCATACGAGACTTTTTTACTTCAGCATGTTCTTTGATAGGGGATGAATTTGCATGCGGTGTTATGAACTGCAGGCGGAGGTGAGCAGTGGGAGCGTTTGCGTGTTAAAGTGCACCACACTACAATACCTGTTTTTGGATGTTAAGCATTTACTTTAGCTTAATCAATCTTGTAGTTTTTTAATGTTATCTTTGTCATCCATGCAAGAGGATCTCCATTGTGTTTCGCAAGATGAGAGCCACCAAGCACCTGTTCGGTTTTGTGTAGTACTTCACGCTCATTCATATCCTGGATACTTCTATCCTTATCCGGATGATGGTGCCTAACAACAATGATAGTCTGTCATCGACCTAGACGAGTAGCCGTAGATCTTCCTCAACAATTTATGTGCCGTCGCAATGCACGGGCACCTACCTAGTCTTTGTTAGAAGCACCTGCTGCACCTCACATAACTATTTTCATCTAGCAATTTATTTTGTACCTAGAAAATCTTATATAGAGAGAAGAAAAGGATAAAAGGAAAAATCTTTTCCCCTGGCCGCCTGGGACAACTTCGGCCCAGAGCCAGCACCCGCCCCCTCTCCCTCTCTAGCCCACCTCTAGCCCATCTCCGCGCGGCAAGCCAGCCCGCGCCCACGCTCCCTCTCTCTCGGTGCCAGCTCGACCCCGCTTACCAGCCCTCCCCTTCTCGTGGCTATTGACCGGGCCCCGCCCATCAGTTCCTCCTCCCCATTCACGTGTGCTTAGCAACGACGGCTTCTCTGCCCACCACCGTCCCCCCTTCCCCCTCGCTGGTGTTCACTCCAGTGGAGTTAGGCACCGTTTCGTCCCCGCCGTGTTGTGCGTGTGTACCAGCACGACACTGTCCCTCTCCCTTCGTCGTGCTGTCTCATCACCGTCGTTGTATCGCCCCTGCTCACTGCCGCTATGCTCCACCCACCAGAGGCCAGCTGGCCACCGCTCCCCTCCCCGGACGCCTATAAAAGGAGCGCCTGAAGCTCCTCTCCAACCCGCACCGACCACCGGCCACTCTCCCCTCCCTCGAACTTAATTGAAGCTGACGCCACAGCTTTCCTCTTCTCCGGTGAGCTCTCCCTCTCCCCTCCCGTCACCTAGAGAGTAATTCAGTGAGCGCAAAGGCTTCACTATTCACTCACAGGCATAGAGCACTCTTCCCCACCCCCAATCACCCACTGTGACCTCGCCGACGACCTCACTACCGCGGGAGCCCGCCACCCGTGGCCAACCCCCCAGCTTGCCACTAGCCAAATTGATATGTACCGAGTTATATTCGGTACTGGGGTGGCCCGATCTTCACGACAGTAGGTTGATAAAAATAGGGTGGTTGGGTGTAAAAGTAACGGAAGAACAAGGTAAATGTGCTGAAGGACATCGGGTAACTGACTTTATACCTGATCGAGGTCGGAGGTGACCAAGCGACGAGGAGAGAGACACCGAAACCGTGTAGACTTCAACTCGATCTCCGAACGACCGCAGAACCACAACCGGAGCTAATCCACACAATGCGAGGCGGCCGTACTGGAACTCGCAAGGCATGAACTAGTGGATCCCAGAGGAATCTCTTCACAAGTCCAGGAGAACAAGGAAGAACAGGGGTAGAGTAAACACTCAGCAGCTCGGCTGCGTTAATCACTTGGATTATCAAGTCATCAAAAGGTTATCAAAAGTTGTCTTACATCATAGACATAAGGTGGTATTTATACTAGTTACAACCAGCCTTAGATAGGTATAAACACGAAAAGAAAGTATTTTAACGTGCTAATGTGAAGGGGTCTCTTCGGGAGATGTCTAGAGCTGGATTCCGCGTGGCTCTTTGACTTCTGCGTAGCCTTCAGTATTTTGATAATAACTTCTCCTAGGAATCTTCAAATGGCGTGGGGCTGGATGCGTTGGAAAGCTAACTTGATAAGCTTTCTCACCATGTATAGCATGATGAATGAAACTTCGTAGAATGATGCAGTTTAATGCTGAAACTTGGTCATCAAGCAGTCTGTTGACTTTCTGACCAGTCAGCACTAAAGTAGGTTGTCTGCCTTGCTTGGAGATCTGATTAAGTCGTCTTTAGAAGAATTGGAAACTAGACTTCAATAGCTTTCCAAAATGTACTTATGGGCATTCATAGCTCTTGGGAATCAAAAGATATGACTGTTTCTTCTGGACGCTTCTGTCACGCTGGACTAACTCGAACATAGTTCTTCTCTCTGATTCGCCCTTGATATGTTTTGTCTTTCCTCTTTGGTGAACCTAAATAAAATCAATATACACGACTTAGGTAGCATAAAGTTATTATTAGTGTTTAATTTAAATTTGTAAAGTAGCGCGTGCACCTCTTGTTGTATCTGTTTCGCTCGGCTTCGAGTGATAGGTCCAGTAGGAATGTTCGGCAAGGTTGACGATGCTGGTATGGTTACATCACAAATTCCCCACCACCGTGTTCGCCTGACCTTTCCCGTGCTGACACACCTCCCCGATGCCATGGAACCGGGCCACCGACGAAGAACTATCGTTGAACCCCATTGACGCCCCGATTCTCCCTCGGCCCCGACCCGTTCACCCTTCCCCCTGATGTCGTCTCCCTCCCCCTCTCTGTGACATGTGGGCCCACCACACAGTGTCGTTCTTGTGTTGTCTCCGCTCTATCCCTAGCTCATGGGCCACCTAGCCGCGCACCCTCGCCCGCGTCTGGCTAGGCTGAAATCACCCCGCCCCGCTGTAAGGGCAATCAACCTCTGAAAGAGAAATGAGTTTAACCATTTCCCATAATCGATTTTGGTGTTTGAGGTCCATCACAAACATTATGGAATAACTAGTTTGCCTAGTTGTTATTTCTCTCATGTGCATAAAGTTCACCTTAAACATATAAATAAAAAGACTTGAGGGACCTCCACAAAGTTTGGAGCATACAAGAATTGGTGCAGCCAGTGGCGCACCGTCCACCGTCCCGCATGCACCGGACACTGTCCGGTGCCCTGGCCGAGCACCTCGCAAATTGGCTGCTCTCGTGTTTTCTCAGAACCATTCCACTAAAATTCACTAGATTGTCCGATGCCGCAAGAGGACAGAAGACTTCAACGGTCAACAGCTCCAAACCCCAATGATCGGCTGACGTGGCACTCACCGGACATTGAACGGTGCAGTGTCCGGTGCACCATCGAACTGTCCGGTGTGCCCAACGACAACAACAACTGGAATAGTGGTTGGGGCTATAAATACCCCCAACCACCACCATTCAAGCCATCCAAGCTTCTCAATCTTCTCATTCAATACAAGAGCAAAAGAATACACTCCATGACACATTCAAAGAATCAAATCCTCTCCAAGCCCCAAAATCAAATCAAGTGTTTAGTGACTTGAGAGAGGGTGATTTGTGTTTATTTTGTTGCTCTTGTTGCTTGGAGTGCTTTCTTCTTCTCACTCTAAACTTCTCAAGTGTTTTGTAAAGCAAGCAAGAGACACCTAATTGTGTGGTGATCTTTGCGAGATCTTAGTGACTCGTGTGATTAAGAAAAAGCACTCGACCGGTCTTAGTGACCAATTGAGAGAGGAAAAGGTTTGGAATAGACTCGGCCTTTGTGGCCTTCTCAATGGGGAGTAGGATCTTTGGAACCGAACCTCGAGAAACAAATCACCGTATTCATTTGTGTTGATCTTCATCACTCGATTTGTTTCTTCCCTCTCCTCTCTCTAAAGTTCCCTTGCTCATATTGTTTTGAGTTAGCTCCCAAAGTTATCCACATTGATTCATCAACTCATAGCAAGAGGAACTATCCTCTGCACTCTGAATTCAAGATTATTTATTTCTAATTCTAACCCCAGGTGAAGTGCGTGTTCAGAGTTTATAATTTTCAGGTTTCGCCTATTCACCCCCCCTCTAGGCGACTTTCAACCTCGTTTGAGGGTTTTGGTGATTAAATGACAAAACAAATATAGTTTTAATTTCTAACAAGTTTGCTCCTAGTATGGGTTTAGTTGTTTCAAAGACGGGAGGAGCATAGATTCTATATTTATACAGAGGATAATGTGTTGTGGATTAATTATATACATCATATGGCGTGCTTCATGTGTTTCCGTTTGACGACCACTTAAAATTTTATAATTCTTGAGTCATAGGATTCACCGTTCAATTAAGGGGATCCACACAGGTGAGTAAGTTTTGTGATGAGCTCAACCTCTTTCTCTTCAAAACCCTCAAAAAAATCTTCAGTTTTGGTCATGGATGCTTTTGGTGAAAGTGAAAGGGAAATGGTCTTAAACCATTTCTTATATTAATTTTGGTGATTGATGACCATCACAACCATTTGGACTAACTAGTTTGCCTAGTCTTTGATTCACAGGTTCATAAGTTCAACAATTTAAGTTTCAAAGTCACAATCAGCTCAGATCCAACCGAATAGGGGTAAAACATGGAATAGAAAAACTATCAATAGTTCTACTCTTGGGATAAGTTCTAAATATCCCAAGGAACCTATTCAGTACATCTAGAGAAGTTGGAAACCTCATAATCAACAATTCTCTACTTTGGACCTAGTTTGAGCAAAATAAGAAATATGTGTTAGAGAATTAAAATATCCAAGATCCATGACTTAGACTAGTTGGAAAGCCACTAGATATATTTGTCTAAGTCATAGGGTCTCTCTCAAAGTTCATCCAAAGCAACTTGGAGAAGATAGTTCAAAGATCAATGACAAACCAGAAACTCAAGTTCTGAAATCGTCAAGTGCGGACCATCCGACCTCTTCTCGCGGACTGTGCGATTATAAACTACGGACTATTCGGTTATAAACCACGGACTGTCAGCTATAATTTGGAGACCATCCGCGTGTGTTGATTTGCTTCAGCCCTAGGGATGTTCCTAAAACATCCGACTTATATCATAAATCTAATAGCCCATTCATATGATTCATTGATCCATATCAAACACAAGAACTGGGCATTCACTCCTATCTACTAGAGCAACACTTCCATACACATCAAAGCCTCACAAGTGCCACAAAAGAGAGATCAAGCAAGAAAGAGCTACTCGTGTATGTTTAGCAATAGTGTCTTTGTGAGAATCATTGAGAGAAAGTGTGTGCTACCTCTTGTGATTATTTGATCGTGGAGTTTTGACTATCATTCATTGTAAAGCTAGCAAGAGCCCCTTATCTTTATGGTTAGCCTTGCGGATACTTTGACCTTTTGTTGACAAAGAAGAAGGAACACTCGTCGGCCTTTGTGACCATTGGAGCGAGGGAAACGGTTGAAGAAGACTCGTCCTTTGTGGACTCCTCAACGGGGATTAGGTTCTTGGTGAACCAAACCTCGGTAAAACAAATCATTCGTGTCTCTTGTGTTTATTGCTTGTGATTTGTTTGTCTTCTCCCTCTCTAAGTTCTCTTGCGCTATTCTTTGTTGATATGACTTTGTGTTGCTTCATGTTAAATTCTCATATATAGAAGAAACTCCTTTCAAGAAAGAACTTGTGTTGTTTCCCGTCTTAACTAAGTCTTCTTGCTCTATTCATCATAAAATATTTAGTTGTGTTGCTTTGAGTTTATTCCACATTATTTGGAAGCAACACTTTTCAAGAATAGGACTTAGTTCTATACTCTGATTATTGTTCATCTTGTTCTAACCACTAATTAGGGGATCATGTGTTGTTTAAAGTTGTAAAATTCATGTTTTCCTATTGACCCCCCTCTAGGTGACTATCTGAAAGTCGGTCGAGTCTCCTACTCAGTCGGACTATCGATCAGGATCTTCTCTGGAGAATACTGGCTCAGTTGGTTTTTCTCCTGGTCCAGCCCCTGTAACACCCCTGGTGTTACTGTCACTAAAACTTGAGCATAACATCATGAGCATTAGCATATCATGTGTTTGTAACACCTGGAGTGCATTCACTAGGTAAAAAGTTCAAAAATGTTGGACTAATATGACTTGATGTGCGGTGAAACCCTAAGGTAGGGTACTTAACCCTAAACTAGGCTTATGAGTGACAATGAAGCCCAAATAAGCTGAAAACTTCAAAACTCATTAGAAATGATCATAAGATATCACATTTAATTGACTTTGATAGCACCAAAACCCTAGATATGTCAAAACCCTAAAAAGACCCTTGGAAAACCCTAAACTGAAACCCTAGGGGGCTAAGTGTAAATTTTGTGCACTTTTGGACCCAAGTGCAAAAACCAAGGTATTAGGGCACCTCAAATCATATGGTTCACACATTTGAGGATTTGCAAATCAAAACATGAGATTTGGGCTCATTTGCAAAAAAACCACTCTACACCTCTCATATGCCTTAGTCCAAAAACAGTGTATAAGGTTAACTTTGGAACCCTATATCTCTTAATCCATAATGAATTTGTTCCTAGGTCAACACATCAAATTTGTAGAACTATAATAGGAGTACAACTTTGCTTAAGTGATTAAACCTTGAGGTCATACAAAAATTTGATATAAATGGGTCTGAAGTCTAGCTGTCAGATAATGCAGAGCTTGAATATTGACTAACAGTGAAGACAGATGGACTTTGTGGTCGAATTAGAGTAAGATCCAGTGATGGATTGGGAATAGTCACTATAACAAAATTGAAGTTGGATTATAGGATAAGAACTTTGTTACAGATGAATTGGCAAGTTCTTATACTAAAATCTGAGATCTAGGCATTACAATTCTGTTTGTCAGACGCTCTGAATCCGGATTCTGATGGTACAGTGTTCGGATCAGATCGCCAAAATCAGCTCATCTCACCGCCGGCGACCACGTTCTCGGATTCGTGCTCAACGGAGTACTGCAAGTTGCTCGAGGTAGTAAATATCGCCTTGTGGATGAACTTGAGCCGCTGTTTCACTCCGGCCGCCGTGCCCGCCTGATTCACAGCCGATTTAGATGAGCTCACCAGAGTTAGCCACCTATCGACCATGCGCCACGTGCCTTGGTGTCTTACCACGTCGTAGTAGCTCGTATTACACACATCCGGTGATCGCCGATGAGCTCGCCACGGTGAAAGCCACCAATCTCTTGCGACAATGCTCTCCTCTCTCTCCGATCGCCACCGCGCCATCTCAAATTCACGGGCCACCGCTCGGGGATCCTATAAATTGAGCATGCCGTCGGTTCCGCAAGGTAGTCAAGCAACCAATACACCAACTCGTGCCTCAAATCGTCCACCAAAGCACCACGCGAAGTGACCTCGCCGTGGCCAGCGTGCAACAGGTCCCACCCTTATGTGCCCCTGATGCTTCTCGACCCGACCGATTAAGCTAGAACCCATTGGATCACCGTAAACACTTCGTGTTATCCGTTGATCGTGATGTCATCGTGAGCAGAGAGGTTGGGAGCTCGAACCGTGCAATTGATTAAGGGGAAACGTTTGTTAGATGTTGAATTAGGTATCAGCCAAGTTAGAGCACCGGCCATTGCGTGTCTTGGCCGGTACAGGTTCGCCGGAGCTCGGTCTACCGCTGTGCTGCGTCGTGGACCTGACGTTGTGAAGAAATAAAAATCCAGGGGGGGTTTTTGTAGTTGTCAGTGAAACGCAGGAATAGTGCCGCGACCCCTTTTCAAGTTATTCAAATCACTAAGGTCTTCTGCGCAAAATTGACAACGCGGGCGCGCGCGTGTTCTCCCTTCTGCAGGCCGACTTGGGCTGAAATGAGCCCAATACTGTTGACCCTTTCTCTTTTTTCTGCCAGGATTAGAGAATTTCTAGAAAATGGTAGAAAAATGCTAAAAATACAAGACCAATTTTGTTAGACTCCTAAATTTCTATAGTATTTAATAAAAACAGTTTTAAGATTTTTAGTCCAAACCAGGAATTATGAAGTATTTAAAATAGCTAAAACCTATACTCCTGGAATTTTAGAAATTATTTAGTAACTCCAAAAATCACCCAACTTTTTGGAAAAGCTTAAAATGATATTTAGAAACCTTGGGTAGAGTTTGACTTGATTTGGACAATGTTTGATACCTAAACCCCAAAACCCTAATGTTGTAAGTAGTGCCTGCCCTATGAACTAAAATACTGACTCCACAAACCTTAGTTTCCTGGAGTACCGTGAAGGAAAATTGTATTCAAGATACAATTTGATAAACCTTTTCTATTGTTGCATTTTCATAAACATTGCATGAGCATTCATGGTTATATATGATTATATATAGAGAACGAGGAGGAAATATTAGTTGAAGAAGAAGGAGTTGCACCACCACCACCTGAAGACCCACCTGCCAGGAACTGCTTTTATTTCGATATTTGTGGAGCAGAGCCCGACTCTCCTATAACACAAGACAAGCCCCGGTGCATTTGCCACCTCCTTGCTATTTTAAAATCTTTCTCACTTGATTGATGCATTAGGTGATAGGAGTTGTGTGCTAAACAATTGATGCATTTCCTTCCTTGGAAGATTGATTACTTTTCCTTGATCACCTGTTTTATAAAAAGGTTTTTCTTATGCTTAGTCTTGCTCTAGAAAAACAAAATGTTTTGTTTTTACAAAAAGATGATGCTTCAAGTGGGATGGGATGTTTTCAAAAATAAAACTGGATGGTGGATCCATCATGGCCGTGATGGGTTCAACATCAGAAAAGATGTACCTCTGTCAGGTACCAAACTTTGGGTTGAAATGATAAAGCTGAGACCGGGCGGGTGACTTGCACGAGAAGATAGTCTCGGTGTAGTGTCTCCGTCTGAGTCGATTAAGGACCTTGTCGATGTAGGCTTGATGATCGAGGACCCTTTAACTGGTCACATGCCTCATCATGGGTAAGCTTTGCCTCGGGCAGACTAATACCAGAATAAGATAACACACAATGGGAATGGAGAGATGGCGAGAGTAGCGTGTACCCTCCATAGCAAGAGGCTGGATGGTGGTGTATCTGTGCTCTCAGTTGGCGTGAACCTGATATGGTCTTAAGAACCCCGGTGGCGAGTTGACATATGCAAGGGTTAAGTGCTACATATGTCGTGTGATTGGAGATCCTCAGCTGAGTATTAATCGATTCGGATCGTCGTTACTTCTCGGACATGAAGACTTGGTCACTGACCTACACGTAGCACTCTAATGAACAAGAAGGGTTAATAATAAGATGGCTAGTACATGCCAAGTGCTTGAACTAAGGTAGAAAGAACTCTAGAATCAGGTAATGACTTAACTTGCTAATAAAACTAGATTTTTAAGGATCCACTATTAGTAAGCATTTCTGCAAATAGAGTCTTAATTCTTGTTCAAAGCCTTACCTTGACTCCCTCAAGCCAGCATATCCTTGAGAGTCTTTTATTTTGATGGGTAAGACTTGCGAAAGTACACTTCGTACTCAGGGTTTTCGAACCCATGTTGTTGTAGGTGAGGAAGCAGCAAACTTTTGTTGCTTTTGTTCTAAGGTGGTGCCAAAGGAAGAAACTCAAGAATGAAGCATCGGGAGGATGTTGTCCTCCTTTTAAAAACACTTTATTGTTAAACGGGAGGGGTTTTTGCCTCCCGGGTTTGTAATAATATTACTTTTGCACTCCTATATGACTGGTCTGTAATAATAACACTCTTCTATATTTTAATGTAAATTGAGTTACTGTAATTGCTTCCGCTTATTCGTTCCTCCGATGTGTTGTAATATCTGTGTGACGGGTGAAACGCTCTTGGGAAAGGTAAAGAATGCAGATACCGAACTTGTCAAGTGATCAGGTGCATCTACGGGGTTGTCTGAGGTCCGTTGGACGAGGACAACTGTTGGTGGGCCTAATAACTTGGGAGGTTCCGTCACAGCCCCCTTACTCAGCCGACCCCTAGACTGGGATCGTCTCTGCAACATACCAGCTCAGCCGGTTTCTAGACGGGCTCAGCTAGTATTTGAGCATAAAGGTCAAACGATGAGCTACCTTTTGGGGTTCCTTTATATACCCCTTGCCCTCTATCTCTCTTCATTCACTCTAGCCCCATCCATGAATTCTTGTCTAACCAACTCTCAAACAAGAGCATTCACTTCCTCTCTCACACCTCCAATCTCATCCCCTTCAATCACTTGAAGGACCCTTGTTGTGAGGTGAAGTTTGGTGAACTTGTTGGTGATTTCATCACTCTATTCTCCCTCTCTTTCTCTTGAGCTCGTTGCAACCTTAATTCTTGTGCATATTTGTTACTCTTGGAACCTTGTGTTGCTTGACGAATAGAGGTTGCTTGAGAGTCTCAAAATTTGTGGACGACCTCAAGAAGTTTGTATTGCCCGCTCTTTGAGCTAAGTTGAGAAGAGATCGCCTTGAACTTTATGGTCGACTTGAGAAGGATTAGGGTTGAAAGATACCCTGCCCTTTGTGGGCGCCCCAATGAGGAGTAGGACACCTTTGTGGTGTGGCCAAACCTCGGGTTAAATCATGTGTTCTTGAAAAGGGTTTCAATTTGTTGGTTAGCACATTGTAGTTTCATTTTGTTTGTGGATCTTATGAACTTGGTTCATCTCCTATTCTTGTGGATTTGTCTTTAGGGCAAGCTATTAGAAAGAATCTCTCATTACTCCATGTTGTACTTGTGTTATTAATGTAACCTAAGTTGAGCAGGTTCAAAATCGGTTTAGCCGGGATTCATACCAGCCGAACTGGGTTGCACCAGTGCAACTTGGAATTTGACTCTATCTCGAAGTTTTTGGTGAGATTTCAGGTGTAGCCTATTCACCCCCTCTAGGCTACTTTCAATTGGTATAGAGCTTCGTGCCTCATTTTAGCGCTTAACCACATGAGGAAACGATCATGTCGACTCCATGGAAGAACGAAGATTCTCTTCTCGAGGAGCTCCTAACCACATCTTCTGGCGAGGAGGTGGATCCTAAGATCCTTGATCTCGCCATGAAGATTGCCGAAAGGATGTTCCTAAGATGAAAGAAGAAGATGCGGAGAAGAAGGACGAAGAAGAAGAATTGAGAAGAAAGACCGAAGAAGACAAAGGAAAAGGCAAGTTGGAGTACAACGACGATTTAGTCGAGCTTTTGGTGTCTAAGGTGATGAGCAATGTAAGTCTCCACACTGAAGAATCATCCACCAAAAGCAAAGGTATCAAATTGAACTGAGTTCAATTTGATTATTCTTGTAATTTTGTACCCAACTTCTCTTCAGCGTCCCTAGGAAAGCTTCTAACTCTCAGTAAGTTGAACTATGACGAGTGGCCCAACAAGAAGAAGTCACATCTAATTGGTGTGCATCCAAGTCTTTGGGAGATTGTCCATGTACGTGTGAACAAGCCCACCCAAGGAGAAGAGATGACATCAGAGTTGATGCAAGAAGTGCATCGTAACCCTCAAGTAGTGAGCATCATCAAAGGAAGCTTAAGCCCGAAAGAATACCGAAAAGTACAGGGTAGAGAGGATGCTCCTGATATTTAGAACATTCTCAAGATGTCACATGAAGGAGATCCTAAGGCTAAAAGACATAGGATTGAATCTTTGGAAAGCGAGCTTGCTAGATATGATTGGATCAAGGATGAGTCTCTTTAATCGCTCTTTGATGGATTGATGGTGTCAGTGAACAAGATAAGAGTTCTAGGAAGTGATGATTGGAGTGAATCTAAGGTCACTAGGCTATTCATGAGAGCTTATAAGGAGAAGAACAAAAGCTTAGCAAGGATGATAAGACATCGTGATGACTATGAGGAGATGGTGAAAGGGAAATGTCTTGTTTTGGTGATTAATAAATGCTCAACACATTATGTTTATACTAACATCATCTTACATAAGCAAAGAGCATAGGCACGTAAAGCAAATTGAGCTTGGAAAAGGGCAAAATACAAAACTATATGGCACAAAGTGAAAAAGGTAAGCTTTGGACACTTAGTCAAATTGTTTGTATACTAATCATACTTGTCTAAGTGCTAGGGAATTTATGAAGACAAAACAACAGGAGCAAAAGAGATTAAGATTGAAAAAGTAGAAAGTGGGTTGGTCGGCGTAGCACCGGACGGTCCGGTGCCACCCACCCGACAGTCCGGTGCACGGTCCGCCTAACAGCCAGCTCTTGGGAATTTTAGCCTCGGCCAGCTATAATTCATCAGACCATCCGCGTGGTACGTCGAACGGTCTGGTGTGCCACCTAGCCAACGACTAGTGGCCACGTCGGCCCCGGGGCAACGGTCAAGTGGAGCACCGGACGGTTCGGTGCCACCCACCGGAAAGTCTGGTGCCCCTGGAAGCATAAAGTAGCCAATCAGGGGATTCTTTGTCATTGCACTATTCACTGTTCGGTGTGTACCGGATAGTCCGGTGCACCCGTGCACAGAAGGCAATCAAAGCCTGCCAAATGGAGCTCCAACGACTCCTAGGTCCCTTGGGGCTATAAAAGGGACCTCTAGGCGTATGAAGCTCTACACAAAGCATCTATTGAACATTCTAGAACACTGAGACATCACATGCACGCCTTTGCTTCGCTAGATTGAGATTCAAGCAAGTGTTTTGAGCTGTAATTCCGATGTGTTGTCTCTTGTGCTCCTCTCTCAACTTGTGTGCGTGTGTTGCTATGATTTTGTCTCTTGTGTGTGTTTCTACTCCCCCTTACTCTTGTGGTTTATTTGAGATCAACTGCGTAAGGCATGAGAGACTCCAAATTATGGAGATTCCTCACAATGGAGAAAATTTGAGATAAAAAAGAGAACCGTGGTACTCAAGTTGATCATTGAATCACTTGAGAGGGGTTGAGTGCAACCCTCGTCCATTGGGACACCGCAACGTGGAGTAGGCACACATTTTATGCTTGACTGAACCACGAGATAAAAATCTTTGTGTCACTTATCTAAGTTACTTTAACTTATTACGATTCTACTCTTTCTAGCATTTCACTTCACTTACAATATTGCTCTAAGTTTAATACTCACCTTGTGAGAGCAATTAAGTGAAGAAGTTCTCTCCTCTCATACTCTTCATTCAAACTTGGTTTTTGATCTCACTACTCCAATTTTAGATTAAGGTTGTTTTGTTGAGCTACTTTTACAAGATCACCTATTCACCCCTTCTAGGTACTCTGAGATGGCTCCTCATCAATTATTCGCCAAGATTCAACTACATGAATCGGAAGAGGCACCGACCAAGTCAAGGGATACACATGCCTTGGTGGTCAATGATCAAGATTCAACCAAAAATGGTTCCATTTGCAAGGATCACAAATGCAAGAAGGTAGTAGAAAGTTCAAGTGAGCTTGAAAGCTCAAGTGATGAAGACATGCCAATGTCTATCAAAACTTTCAAGAAGTTTGTAAGAAGGAATGACAAGTATCAAAGGAAAGGAAGGAAGAGGGCATGCTATGAGTGTGGCCAAACCGACTATTTCATTGTGGATTACCCTAACAAGAAGGAACAAGAAGGATTTCAAAAAGGAAAAATTCAAGAAAGGAGAGAAGAGCAAAGGATACTTCAAGAAGAAGTATGGTCAAGCTCATATTGGTGAGGAATAGAACTCGGATGGAGAAGAAGGGGTGGCCAACATTGTAATTCAATCCACCTCGACATCATGCCTCTTCACCAACCTCTCCAATGATGATGCCTTCACTCCCACATGCCTCATGGAAAAGGGAGATAAGGTAAAATTATTTAGTGCAAGTTCAATTGATGATGATGATAGTCAATATAACATGAAAGAAAAAATGATTAGCGAATTTGGTCTAAACGGATATAATGTCATCACTAAGCTTATGGAGAAGCTATACAAAAGAAATGCAACTCTTGATGCCCAAGAAGACTTGCTCATCCTTGAAAAGGAGAGAAACCTAAAGCTTCAAGAGTTAGTCATCAATAAGGATGAAATGTTGGAAGCCTTGACTAAAGAACTATCTTTAATCGAAGTTATTATAGAGGAAAAGGAAAGTGAGCTTGATTCTTTTCAACGGTAGGCGAGTACGATTTGCACATACGTTTAAAAAAATTAGAGTCCATCTCGTTGGATTTGCCAAAAGAAGGGTCATACTACTTTTTTTTAAAAAAGAGTCCATCCTAATTCATTTACCAAAAAGTTGGGCACTGTTACCTTCACCCATTACATTTTTTTAAAGTTGACAACATTGTCTCAAAGTGATAATGAACACCATTCCACAATCTCTCATACTCCCTTCGTCCCAAAATAGTAGTCATTCTAGAGAGTTAGTGGGTTCATATAATTATTAATGAATGTGTTACGTATATGTCTAGATCCATTACCATACATTTGAATATAGACATAAAACCAAGAGCTAAAACAACTATTATTTTGGAACAGAGGGAATACTTTTTTTTCGTTACTATCATATCACATGTTAGTGTCTCAATAACTTCTACTGCAGGTATAAGTTAGGTTTTCTCATCTCAGATGACACAACAACTAGTGAAATGTTCTACTTTGACAATGTTGCAAAACATATTGTTGAAAAACCTTGTGAAACTCTTATAAAAATGTCCCTAGTTATATTGCAAGTACAATCCCTACTGATACAGGTGCAATTGTTTCCAAAAAATACACATTCGCAGTGACTCACAAAATACTCATTTCATACCGACAAAAAAACATTTCAAGTATGCCCCTAAGGTCCTGTTTGGAAGCAACCTAGTTTTTAAGAAACCAATTTTTATTTTTTAGCTAGGAGGGACCAACTTCTTGATTTTTAAGAAACTGATAATCTAATTTCTATAAACTAAGGTATAAACCGGTATGTTTAGAACCACCTCAATTTCCATAAACTAGTTTCTTAAAAGCTGAGTGCTTCCAAACATGTCCTAAAACATATGTACACATAAATGACCCCTTTTTCCTTCCTATACATACCAATATTTTAGTCTACTAAAACAAACATACAGTGATAAACACAATCCTAATAGGAAAATATCGAACTAATATGTTGACAACATTGAAAAGGAAATAGGGTTTAACCTTTTTCTATAAATGATTTTGGTGGTTGAATGCCCAACACAAATAATTGGACTAACTAGTTTGCTCTAGATTATATATTCTACAGGTGCCAAAGGTTTAGCACAAACCAATAAAAAGATCAAAGTTAGGGTTCAAAAGAAAGGAGCAAAAGAAACCGAAGAGAACCCTGGTCTGGCGCACCGGACTGTCCGGTGTGCCACCGGACAGTGTCTGTTGTCCAGGGCCGTACGACTTCAAACTTGCCACCTTCGGCTTTCTGAAGAGCCACTCCGCTATAATTCATCGGACTATCCGGTGCACCAGCGGATCAACGGCTCCAGCACAACGGTCAACTGCAACGGACACCTACAGAAGTGCTACAGTGCGCGGACAGTTCGCGTAGAGTTAGAGCAGCCGCCAGAAGGCGCACCGGACAGTGAACAGTACCTGTCCGGTGCCACATGAAGACAAAGCTCCAACGGTAGAAACCGTCAGGACCCTAATGGTTGGGTGACGTGGCTGGCGCACCGGACTGTCCGGTGCGCCCATTGTTGGGGGCCTTCGGCTTCCGAAGGTCCTCAAAAACATGATTTAACAATGTTTCTGGAGTAAAGTACATTAACAGGTATCTTCGGACTCGGATCAGAGCCACAGTATGAAGAAGCACAAAGAACACGAAGGTTGGCGCAGAGCCGAAGCTGTGTGTAGAAGAGCTTCGGGATAACGGCGGAAAAGGAAACCGACTTAAAGATGAAAAACCGGATTAGACCTCGAAGAATTATCATAGAGTTATTGATAAATGTAAAGGGCATTAATGTAATTTTGCATGGGCTGCGTCCCGTGCCTATAAATAGATGAACAGTACTCCCGTACTGTTCACGTTGACTGGACATTCGCTTTTGGCGTCACACTTGTACTTTCACTCTTTCAAGCCGAAGGTACATTTGTAACTTAATATCGTTTGTACAAATGAAATAAATGGAAATAGATTAATAATAATGTTTACAAAAGATTATATTACTTTTGGTACTTTGTATGAATGTTCTTCATCTCCCATCATGGTCATGAAGGCATGTTTTTCATAACCTTCGTTCTAGATTCATTATATCCGAAGGGAAATAATGACTCGAAGGACGAAGGATTTTTGACATTTAACATTTTATGTGGCCTTGTACTTTTCTAGCATCGTGGATGCCCTTTTCACTCCTTTGAATAATTTCTTGCGCCAATTCTCGGCCGCCGTTATCCCAGATATCGGTGAAGAATTTCCCACCGACCATGCTTGCTGCGGGTGAGGGGTCTTTAATGTCTTCAGAGGACAAGGTAGCTTCGGACTGTGCTAAGGATTTTACATGCTCGCAGCCTTTCCTCTCCAAAACAGCAACAATCCCCCTAGCACCCAAAAAAGCGCAGATGTCACCACGGCTATTCAAGATTTCCTCGAAGGCCTCTGCTTCGTGACTGATCCATTCCATTGGACCTTCAGGATTGCCTCTTGAAAAATTCTCTTCACTAGAGAATGCGCCAACGCTGGCGAAGCTAGATTTTATCTTTTTAACGCACTCTACGGATTTAACATAGCATTTCCTCTGGGATGCACGAAGCTCTTTAACACTTATCTCTAAATGATTGGCCAATTGATCACTAAGCTCTCGTTTTGTTTCTTCAAGTATACGCTCTTCTTTAGCTCTAGCTAGCTGTTTCTGAAGATCTTTAATTTCACGTCTTTGGGCTTCGGCCTGGGCCTTTGAGGCAGCTTCGTCCTTTTTTACCTTGTCCACCAATGTAAGCAGAATTTTATCCTTTTCCAGAGCTTCATTTCTCAGTTTAATAACTTCTGATCGTAGGTTGTTGAATGCAATTTCATAGCTCTTGTCTTCGGCATTCTTTTGTGCTCTCAATGCATTGCTTAGAATTAAATCCTATATGTAAAAAAAGGGGGGTTGGTATAAGAGTAAAAGAATGAGTTACGAATTAAAAAAAAATTTGTAAACATCTAATTCCCATACCTTCAGGCTATTGTACGCAAGACTATCAGCAAGATCCTCCTTTGTCATAGCACATAATCCAGCTTCGAGCTTCAGAAACCCCATACTTCTGGACATCTCCCGACAGACGGATAATTCTTTATTGTCTGGGAGGCAGTATAGGAACTCTTCTTCGTTCGTCCCATTGAACACTAGTGCCCCCTTCGGATATTTCAATTCTTTGGTATAGTGATTAGCTTCAAAAACTTCTTCTTCTGATAACTTTTTCCCCGAAGCATGACGCACGATATAATTGTGTAATTTGGAAGATGCTTCGGGGACAACAGTATCAATTTCTTCGACCAAAGTAGGCTCTGACATTTTCATTTCTTCAGTTGCCCTTGCAATTTTTGTTTCTTCAGCTTCCAAAGGTTTTACCTTGGTTGGTTCTGAAGGCCCGGTTTCAACTTTAGTCTGTTGCTTCGGAGCCTTAGCAACGGATACTTCAGCAAGCGCCTCAGAAGTTTCAGCAGTCTTCTTTGGGGTTGTGCTTGGAAGTTTAATTGTTTCCAAAACATCTAACACATTAACCATTCTTTTTCTTTTTGGGGTCACTGTTGGCCCCTTTTTAATTTTTGCTGCTTCAATTTCTTCTGAAGGGCTTAAAATTTCTGATATTTTCGCTCCTTCAGTTGACGTTTTCGCTTCTTCCATCTTTTCTGTCGATGGTGCTTCGGCCAGCTCTTTGGTTTCTGGTAACAGAGTCTTTGGTTCCTCCAATTCTTTTGTTGCTGGCACTTCGGCCAGCTCTTTGGCTCCTGGCAGCGGAGTTGATTCCTTAGCTTCGGGGGCCGAAGACGTTTCACTGCCGAATTCAGGCACTGTGGCTAGTTCAATGTAACGTGGCCGGTGTGTGAGAACTTTCACCCTTTTTCTTTTCGGCGCTGGCTCGCTAGGAGCAGCTGAAGCAGTTTCTTTCGCAGAAGCCGTACCTTTCCTTTTCTGCCCCCGCACTGGATAATGGTAGTCGGGGTACACGAACCCAATTGCATCAAAAACTCGGTTCAGTCTTTTCTTTCTTCGGCCTCCGAAGGCTGCTGACAATGCAGTATCTTCGGCCTTCAAATATACCCCAAGCAATTCATCACTTATAGTCTCAACGTTCTTTAACCAATCATCATCTGGTTCAACGAACTTGTCTCCATACTTGAATGTATACTTCAGCCTGACCAGCCCACCTTCGTCAGTTTCTTTAACAATTTCTTTCGGCATTTCCCAATTATTTGCAAGAGGCCATACTCTGAAGGCAATGTGTTCTTGTATTAAATCCCTTGTCCCAATAAAAGAGCAGACTACGCCGAAGGCCCGTTGGCATTCTTCGGCTATTTCATCCATTTCTACCTTCGATTTCTGGAGTCCGAAGCGCTTCCAGATGGGGCACATGATGACATCCCTAATATCCTCTCGAACCTTCAAATCATTTTTTACATAGAACCATTCTTTCATCCATTCTCCGGGCCATCTCTTACGAAAGGTGGGCACGGGACAGCTTGATCCAGAGCGAGCGCCGAAGCTGTAGCAACCAAAGTTGTTATGATATTGCTCTTTACCCCAGGGCTTTGTCTCGTATAACAATTCATGAATATTGCAAAAACTTTTCGCACTTGGCTCTAGGCCCTGACTCTTCACAGCCCAAACGAAGATTCCCATTCTTATTATTGCTTCAGGGGTAAGTTGATGAAGGTAAACCTGATATATTTTCAGAACTTCCACCACAAATCTGCTTATAGGGAATCGTAGCCCAGCTTTCAAAAAGCTTCGGAAGATAACGACTTCATCATCTCCGGGAGTCGGCACATTTTTTTCTCCGACATCTGCTCTCACAATAGACATATCTCGAAAATATCTCCCCTTCATGTTTTCAAGGTGACTTTGCCCAATAGTTGATTTTCCGAAGACTGAATGGCTTGGTCGCCATGGCCGATCTTCGGAATCTTCACCCCCACTATCTGCGTCATAACTGTCACTATCACCAGTACCTTCAGATAAACCTTCTAGAATCTCCCTTGTAATCTTCTCCGTATTCGTCTTTGCTATTGACTCAAGAAAACCCAGATGCATCTCTTCAGAAAGGCTCAGCTTCTTTTCGGCAGCAACCTTCTTCTCCTCAGACATCTCTTCGGAATTCTTGCCTCTCGTTTCCGAAGCTTAAAACTAAGGAGAAAACCAAATATTTGTGGGCAGAAAGCTATTTGAGCAGGCAAAACAGGTGGCAGGAGAGCGTGCCAAATAAATTGTGGCGAACCTCTATTTATAAACCCATTATGTCGGAGACTGGAGGGTCCCATTTGCCAATGACTGTTGCTATTCTAGCAAAAGGAAGGTGTTTTTTTCGGACCTTCGGCTCATAGCCTTCGTCCATTTCGCAATCTGAATTTATCATTCTAATAAATTAATATTGCGAGGGGCTACTGTTGGGGGCCTTCGGCTTCCGAAGGTCCTCAAAGACATGATTTAACAATGTTTCTGGAGTAAAGTACATTAACAGGTATCTTCGGACTCGGATCAGAGCCACAGTATGAAGAAGCACAAAGAACACGAAGGTTGGCGCAGAGCCGAAGCTGTGTGTAGAAGAGCTTCGGGATAACGGCGGAAAAGGAAAACGACTTAAAGATGAAAAACCGGATTAGACCTCGAAGAATTATCATAGAGTTATTGATAAATGTAAAGGGCATTAATGTAATTTTGCATGGGCTGCGTCCCGTGCCTATAAATAGATGAACAGTACTCCCGTACTGTTCACGTTGACTGGACATTCGCTTTTGGTGTCACACTTGTACTTTCACTCTTTCAAGCCGAAGGTACATTTGTAACTTAATATCGTTTGTACAAATGAAATAAATGGAAATAGATTAATAATAATGTTTACAAAAGATTATATTACTTTTGGTACTTTGTATGAATGTTCTTCATCTCCCATCATGGTCATGAAGGCATGTTTTTCATAACCTTCGTTCTAGATTCATTATATCCGAAGGGAAATAATGACTCGAAGGACGAAGGATTTTTGACATTTAACATTTTATGTGGCCTTGTTCTTGATTCATAACATTTGAGAACAAGTCTCCAACACCCATCGACAGTAGTCTTCCCCAACGGTTGAATTGGTGGTTGAGGGCTATAAATACCCCAACCACCTCCACTCCAACAATCCAAGCATTCACAACAGTGCATTCAATACAAGAGCAATACACTACACTCCAAGACACAAATCAAAACCTCCAATCAAATCAAAGTCCACAATTCAACTCTAGTATTTTAGGACTTGTGAGGACATTGTCTAGTGTTACTTTGTTGCTCTTGTTGTTTGGTTGGCTTTCTTCTTTCTCTCATTCTTACTCTCAAAGCCTTGTAAGCGAAGCAAGAGACACCAATTGTGTGGTGGTCCTTGCGGGGTCTAAGTGACCCAGGAAATCAAGGAAGAAAGCTCACTCGGTCTAGGTAACCATTTGAGAGAGGGAAAGGGTTGAAAGAGACCCGGTCTTTGTGACCACCTCAACGGGGACTAGGTTCTTTAGAACTGAACCTCGGTAAAACAAATCACCGTGTCATCCGCTTTATTTTCTTGGTCGATTTGTTTTCCCCTCTCTCCCGTACTTAACTTTTATTCTAACGCTAACCCCGGCTTGTAGTGTGCTTAAAGTTGTAAATTTCAATTTCTGCCTATCCACCCCCCTCTAGGCGACTTTCAATTGGTATCAGAGCCCAGTGCTTCATTAGAGTTCAACAACTCGAAGTGATGTCGGGAGATCACGCCAAGAGGGAGATCGTGACCGACGATGACAAGTCCACAAGCATGGGAAGAACTCATTCGAGGGAGTCCGGCCACAAGCACAAGGATGAATCCTCTTCCTCCATCAAGTCACAACGGAGAGGTGACAAGAAGAAGAAGATGAAGAAAGTAGTCTACTACGAGACCGACTCTTCATCACCATCTACCTCCGGCTCTGAATCAGCGTCCGTTACTTCCAAGCGCCATGAGCGCAAGAAGTATAGTAAGATGCCCCTCCGCTATCCTCGCATTTCCAAACGCACTCCATTACTTTCTGTTCCCCTAGGCAAACCACCATTTTTTATGGTGAGGATTATTGTATGTGGAGTGATAAAATGAAGCATCACCTAACCTCACTCCACAAAAGCATATGAGATATTGTTGAGTATGGAGCGTAGGTACCGAAGGAAGGGGGCAAGGACTACGATTCGGACGAGGCCGACCAAATTCGGCACTTTAACTCCCAATCCACAACTATACTCCTCACCTCCTTGTGTCGAGAGGAGTATAATAAGGTGCAAGAGTTAAAGACGGCCAAGGAAATTTGGGACGTCCTCAAGACGGTGCACGAAGGGGACGAGGTGACCAAGATCACCAAACGAGAGACGATCGAGGGGGAGCTCAGTCGATTCATCCTCAACCAAGGAGAGGAGCCACAAGCAATGTACAACCGGCTCAAGACCTTGGTCAACCAAGTGCGCAACCTCGGGAGCACCAAATGGGATGACCATGAAAAGGTCAAGGTTATTCTTAGATCACTCGTATTTCATAATCCTACTCAAGTTCAATTAATACGTGATGATCCTAGATACAAGCTAATGTCTCCCGAGGAAGTAATAGGAAAGTTTGTGAGCTTTGAGTTGATGATCAAAGGCTCCAAACATATCGTCAACTTGGAGCAAGGCGACACCTCCACACCCGAGGTGCAACTCGTCGCATTTAAGGCGACGGAGGAAGAAAAGAAGGAATCTACGCCAAATAGAATCCCCATCGACGCCTCCAAGCTCGACAACGAGGAGATGACGCTCATCATCAAGAGCTTTCACCAAATCCTCAAGCAAAGGAGGGGGAAAGATTACAAACCCCGCTCCAAAAGGGTGTGCTACAAGTGTGGTAAGCCCGATCATATTATTGCTAAATGTCCTATGTCTAGCGATAGTGACAGGGGCGACGACAACAGGGGAAAGAAGAAGGAGAAGAAGAGGTACTTGTCGGTGTTCGGGACCCGACCGCGCACCCAGGGTTACCCCTCGAGGTGCTTTTGGGTAGGACGGTGTTGTTGATTGTAGCTCGATGGTTCGTGCTAGGCGCACGGGAGACGATACACAATTTTCTACAGGTTCGGGCCGCTTGGAGAGGCGTAATACCCCGCTTCCTGGTGTGGATCTTTATGTGGTGGGTTACAGGGGAATTCTCTTGTATGAAGGATGCTAGAGAGTGGATTAGATGGCTGATGAATGACTTGCCTTTTGATGGGGTGCCCCCTAGGCCTTATATATCTGACCGTGGGGCACTACATGCATGTATGATAATGATATATTCCTAAGTAATTGTGAACCGACTGAACTTATCTTCCAACGATCTTGCCGACTTATTCTCATTTGGTTCCGATGTCCAAGGTGGTCGCGCGGGAAAATCAGATCAGAGCTGTGGATAACGCTCAAACCCCACGAGCCGCCTTGGCCCGCGTTTGCTCATTCCCTGTGTCGGCCCATTCTGCCAGTAGTTCTCCCCTAGCCCATGGAAGGACGATCTTGCGAAACAATAGGCCCAAGGCCTTTCACGAGGCCTTTTAGCCTTCTAGTGGACCCGGGGGATATCTGTCCCCCACAAGCCCCCAATCTTTGAGTTGATTTTGAATTAATCAGCCCAAAGATTCTAGGTCCAGCTTGCGGTTTTGATTTTCATTTTGGTGATAGGCGCTTTGAAGTAGGGATGAAAACGGGACGGATACAGCCGGATATAGGGTCATCTTGTATCCTACCCTAATGTATTCTCTCGGATACGGGACCGGATACAGGTAGTTAAGATTCGGAACAGATACAGGATGGGATCGAGTAATAATCCGGGCGGGTAAGAAACGGATAACGGATACTACTCGGGTAGGTATCGGATAATTGTTGGGTAGTTTGACTCGATGATATTAATTGTCCAACCACCCAATAAGTACATAAATTAAGTAATACATAATCATGTATATAATAGATCAAATGTACGAAAGGAAATGATAAAATTGACATCATGTAGTTCAAAGTTACTAATTACAAGGACATTGAACCAACACCACAATATTAAAAATTCATAAAATATTCTAGTTTCACTCAAAAATTGCAAATAAGTTACAAAAACAAATAACCATTTTATACGAAGATAACTCAAGTCCTCATATGAAAATGATAAAGTAAAGTACTTATTATGTTGAAACTTGGATACTTATAGTGATTTTACATGTAACTCATACAAATAAGTGAACGTGAAATGGAAGAAACACGGGCATCTTATAGATCTATGATCCAAATATTTTTTATGGTTATATATGAACATATGTTGTGCCTCCGTAAAATTTCATGATTTTTTAGGCTATTTATATATTATTAATTTCTTGTCGTAGAAAATCATCAAAATACAATTAAATCCATCAAATAACGTAGCGTCGACCGAAAATTGCAAATAAGTTACCAATACTAATAAATAGTCTATACAAAGACAATCTTAAGTTCCCACGTGGAGATAACCTTAAGCCCCTCACATAAAAATGATAAGGTATATTAATTTGATATAAATTTGGACATAAATTTAATGATTTTGGCATAAATATATGTTTAAACAAAAAATGATGTACTACAAAGTTATAGATCTCTTTGAGCTCTACAATTTTCATATAAACTTTATCTTCATCCGATTTCATATGTAAAAGTTATGATTTTATAATTATATTATTATGTAGAAAAAGAAAAACGGGTACCCGAATTTCGGGTACCCGTATCTGACCCGAATATCCGGGTATTTACCGGATAGTTCTCGTTCCGTATCGGACCCGAATCCGAAGCTACAGTATCCAGGTATTACCTATATCCGTTGTGAATATAAAAATACCCGAATCCGTATCCGAAAAACGAGTATTTATATTATCCGTATACGGTACCCGATGGGTATACCCGACCCGTTTTCACCCCTACTTTGAAGGTGCATGTTGGGGGCCTTCATCTTCCGAAGGTCATCAAAAACACGATTAACAATGTTTCCCAAGTATTATATATGTACAGGAACCTTCGGACTCGGAGTGAAGCTGTACACAATATGAAAAGCATGGTCGGGACGACGGTTGAATCAGTTTCGAAGCTACGCGCATGGAAGCTTCGGCTTAGCAGCAGAAAACGGAACCGACCTAAAGAGGAAAAGATCGATCAATCCGTGATAGTTTGTGTCATGTTTATAGTTATTTGTTGGGGGCATGAATGTAATTTCGACCGGGCTGCGTCTCGTGCCTATAAATAGATGAACAGTAACCCCGTACTGTTCACGCTGACTAGTATTCATTCGTGCGTCACACTTGGACTTTTGCCTTCTGCCAAGCCGAAGGTATAAATGTAATTCAATATTGTTCATGTTCATTCATGGTGGTATAATAAAGAGATATGAATGATGTTATATGGTTATTCATGTTATTTCTCATGTTTTATATGCTTCCACTTCCATTAATATACACTGCGATGATGAAGGTACGTCCTTCATGACCTTCGTCTGAAGATCATTATATCCTAAGGGAGATAATGCTTTGAAGGATGAAGGACTTTCACCATTAACATTTTGTGTTGCCTTGTTCTTAATTCATAGCATTTGAGAACAAGTCCCCAATATTGGCGCCCACCTCCGGTGAACTCAATCGACCACCTTTGTCAAGCCGTGACCTTCGACATGACGTCGAAGAAAACTTCTTCAGGGCTAGGGGCTGCACTGTAGCCACTGGACGTCAATCAGGACACGTTGCGTGAAGCTCGAACTCAAAAGAGGAAGGCTACAAGTCCAACACCCAGGAGGAGGAGCTGGACCAGGAGATAAGGGATCTCAAAGCTATCCATCAACAGGTCGAAAGGAAGAGAGAGAGAAAATGCTTCGTCTTTCCGATCTACAGAAGAAGATCGATGAAGTTGCTGAAGAAATACGTCATCTTACTCAAGATGACCAGGACCGAAGACCTCCACAAAGAGAGCTTCGTCAGGACAATTCTTACAATGATGATGATTGGTATGATGATTTCCATAATGGAAATTTTGCTTTTGATGATGCTTATCCTCTATCAGCAGAACTGCAGGCTACCCCATGGCCCCCATCAGACAAGCCACCTCAGCTCCCCATGTATGATGGGCACTCAGATCCGAAGCGGTTTCTGATGAGCTACGAAGCAACTATATCTTCATATGGGGGTAATACCGTAGTCATGGCGAAGTCCTTCGTCATGGCAGTCAGAAGTGTGGCCTAGACATGGTACTCTTCTCTCCGGCCAGGGACAATCACGTCATGGCAGAAGCTTAAGGACATGTTGGTCACCAGTTTTCAAGGGTTTCAGACGAAGCCAGTCACTGCTCAGGCCTTGTTCCAGTGCACTCAAGACCATGAGGAGTACCTTCAGGCATATGTCCGAAGGTTCTTGCGCCTGAGAGCACAAGCGCCTATGGTGCCTAATGAAATCGTCATTGAGGCCAAGATCAAAGGTCTTTGGCCAGGGCCTACGGCTCAATACTTCGCCAGGAAACCCCCCAGACTCTGGAGAAGCTGCTTCAGGAAATGGATGAGTACATCCGTACTAACAATGACTTCTGCCAATGAAGGGAGGAGGCTTACAAATTTTCTGAGATGACTAGGGGCTTCAGAGGAAGAATCCACCCTAGGCATGTCAGATCAATCCACAACTCTAGTCAGAACGATGACAAAGGAGGCCAGTTTCAGAGGCCACAACACAGCTCACAGTCTTCAGGACAGCAGCAAAGCTCCTTCGGGCCACCAGCTCCAAGGGACCGAGGCGGCAGGGGCTTCGGAGGAAGATATGGGGATCAACCCAGGAAATTCTATTGCTTATTCTGTGGTGAAGACAAGGGCCACACTACAATAACATGTCAGATCACCATTCAGAAGCAAAAAGAGACTGCCGAAGCAGAAGCCCGGTAGAATTAGTCGAAGCAGGTCTTACATACTGCTTCGTTCCACTCTCCCTACATACCAGAGTATGTGGGCAATCAACCTGCAGCTTCTGTTGCTTCAGCAAGCCATTCACAAGCTTCCTGGCCTCAGCTCCCACCGCCACCACCATTGCAACCTACTTATACCCGAAGCCAGCAGCCAGAAGGGTGCCAACACCCACAACAACAACGTGACTTCAGGGAGGAGTCCGAAGCTCGTACGGTCAACAACACTGTACCAGAATCAAAGCACATATACTGAGCAATATCCTACTTATGAAATACTTTTACATTCTACGCCATTTTGCTTTCTGTATGAAGAACAAGCAATGAAAACTTAGTTTTAGTTTCTTGTAATGATTCTGCCTGTACCAGAATGAAATATATCTTCTTCACAGATTTACGAAGCTCAAATGTCGTTCCTAAGGGAGCGCAGCGTAAGTTTTTTGCTCAAAAGTCATTCCTAAGGGATTGCAGAGCCAAAATTGACGAAGGTACAAAAAGTCATTCATAAGGGAGCGCAGTGTAAGTTTTCTGCTCAAAAGTCGTTCCAAAGGGAATGTAGAGCCAAATACCATCAAAATAGAAGGCGAAGAAGTTCAAAAGTCGTTCCTAAGGGGATGCAAAACTTGTACCGCCGAAATAGAAGGCGAAGAAGTTCAAAAGTCGTTCCTAAGGGGTTGCAGAACTTATACCACCGAAATAAAAGGTGAAGAAGCTCAAAAGTCGTTCCTAAGGGGATGCAGAGCTTAGACTCAAAAGATGTTCCTAAGGGGATGCAGAGTCTTGTGAATTCCAGTGTGGGCGCGTGGGTGTATGTCTTCAGCATCCTCATCATTTTGCATCATATCATCACATCATTTTGCATAACATTACATCATACATCATACTGCATTAACGACACAAGAATCGAATACGAAGCCAATTTTTCGGCAAATGCTCCGTCAAACTGAAAATGTGCTAAGGCACGAAGTAAGCTTTGGGAAATACAGTTTTATCAGACTTGCCATAAGAAGGGATCTCTTTATTTACGAAGCATGAAAAGAAAGGAAGGTGTTTTTCGCCGAAGGCTCAAAAACGGTATGTGTAAATTTCATGCATCGCAAATAAATAAGTTACAATAATTTATATATTCGATTCAGTGTTACATACATCAAATGTTACATAGTTTTGTTACAATAGAAGCTTAATGTTCATTCCACTGTCCCATACATCAATCATTTCAAAATGTTATTACAATAAAATCTATTCTTCTCTAAGGACTTTTCCCGCAACTTCGTTCAAAAGTTTATCGACGACTTCGTCAATAATGGAGTCTGCCATGCTTATAATATCCAGTGCCTCTTTCATTTCTGGATCAGCTAGGGGATCGTACGGTTCCGGTGGTGGGGATAGTTCAGCTGAAGTAGGCAAATTGATTAGTTCGAAGCCACAAAACAAGTATCGAAGTTAAAAAACCAGGAAATAATACCTATACGCCTTTCGCGTTCTGTAGCCTCTTCAACTCGCTTTGCTTCTGCTCGAGCGTCGTGGGTGTCTTTTTCATTCTTTTTTATAATCTCGTGGGCCAGCTCTCGGCCACCGTTCACCCAGACATCGTTATAAAACTTCCCGCCTATTAAAGTTGCTTCGGCTGAAGGATTGAAAGGGAAATAGGATTACACCTTTTCCTATATGAATTTTGGTGGTTGAATTGCCCAACACAAGTAATTGCCTAACTAGTTTGCTCTAGATTATGAGTTCTACAGGTGCCAAAGGTTCACAACAAACCAATAAAAAGACCAAGAAAAGGTTCAAATAAAAAGAGCAAAAGACAACCGAAGTGTGCCCTGGTCTGGCGCACCGGACAGTGTCCGGTGCACCAGGGAACCCAACTCCAAACTTGTCACCTTCAGGAATTTGTGAGGCGCTCCGCTATAATTCACCGGACTGTCCGGTGTAGCACCGGACTGTCCGGTGCGCCAGCGGAGTAACGGTTACACAGCGCCAACGGTCGTATGCAACGAGCAGTTAATGCGCTATAGTGCGCGCAGAAGTCAGAGCAGAGCCAGAAGACGCACCAGACAGTGAACAGTGATTGTCCAATGCACCACCGGACTGTCCGGTGGCCCAGAAGTCAGAAGCTCCAACGATCGAACCCTAACGGTCGGGTGACGTGGCTGGCGCACCGGACAGTGTCCGGTGGCGCACCGGACTGTCCGGTGCGCCATGCGACAGCAGCCTCCACCAATGGCTCCTTTGGTGGTTGGGGCTATATTTAACCCCAACCACCCACCATTCATGGCATCCAAGTTTTCAGCCTTCAAACCTCATACAAGAGCTATAGCATTCAATACAAGACACAAACAAGAGATCAAATCCTCTCCCAAGTCCAAAGTTCATTCCAATCAAATAGTGACTAGAGAGAGTGACATTTGTGTTCATTTGAGCTCTTGCGCTTGGATTGCTTTTCTTCTTCCTTCTTTCTTGTTTCCAACTCAATTGTAATCAAGGCAAGAGACACCAATTGTGTGGTGGTCCTTGTGTGGACTTAGTGTCCTAATTGATTGAGAAGAGAAGCTCACTCGGTCTAGGTGACCATTTGAGAGAGGGAAAGGGTTGAAAGAGACCCGGCCTTTGTGACCACCTCAACGGGGAGTAGGTTTGCGAGAACCGAACCTCGGTAAAACAAATCACTGTGTCATTCGCTCTTATTCGCTTGTGATTTGTTTTCCCACTCTCTTTCGGACTCGTTTATATTTCTAACGCTAACCCCGGCTTGTAGTGTGTGCTTAAGTTTATAAATTTCAGATTTGCTTATTCACCCCCTCTAGGCGACTTTCAATTGGTATCAGAGCCCGGTACTTCAATAGAGCCTAACCGCTCGAAGTGATGTCGGGAGATCACGCCAAGAAGGAGATGGTGACCAGCGAGAAGCCCGCCACAAGCCATGGGAAGGCTCCATCCGTGGAGTCTGGTAACAAGGTGAAGGGATCCCCTTCACACGACAAGTCGCGTCGGAGCAGCGAGAAGAAAAAGAAGATGAAGAAAGTGGTCTACTACGAGACCGACTCTTCATCGCCATCCACCTCTGGCTCCGACACGCCGCCCGTCACTTCTAAGCGCCATGAGCGCAAGAAGTTTAGTAAGATTCTCCTACGCTATCCCCGCATTTCAAAACGTACTCCTTTACTTTCCATCCAATTAGGCAAACCAAACATGTTTGATGGTGAAGATTATAATATGTGGAGTGACAAAATGAGGCACCATCTAACCTCACTCCACACTAGTATTTGGGATGTTGTTGAGATTGGAGTACAGGTACCATCGCCGGGGAATGAAGACTATGACTCGGATGAAGTTGCCCAAATCCGGCACTTCAACTCCCAAGCCACCACTATACTCCTCGCCTCTCTAAGTCGAGAGGAGTATAACAAGGTACAAGGGTTGAAGAGCGCCAAGGAGATTTGGGACGTGCTCAAGACCGCGCACGAAGGAGACGAGGTGACCAAAATCACCAAGAGGGAGACGATCGAGGGGGAGCTCGGTTGATTCATGCTTCACCAAGGGGAGGAGCCACAAGCAATGTACAACCGGCTCAAGACCTTGGTGAACCAAGTGTGCAACCTCGGCAGCACCAAATGGGATGACCATGAGTTGGTCAAAGTTATTCTTAGATCACTCGTATTTCTTAACCCTACACAAGTTCAATTAATTCGTGGTGATCCAAGATATAAACTAATGTCTCCTGAGAAAGTAATAGGAAAATTTGTGAGCTTTGAATTGATGATCAAAGGCTCCAAGAAAATCATCGAGCAAGGCACCACCTCAACACCCGAGGTGCAACCCGTCGCATTCAAGGCGACGGAAGAAGAAAAGAAGGATTCTACACCAAGTAAGATCCCCATAGATGCCTCCAAGCTCGACAACGAGGAAATGGCGCTCATCATCAAGAGCTTCCGCCAAATCCTCAAGCAAAGGAGGGGGAAGGATTACAAACCCTGCTCCAAGAAGGTTTGCTACAAATGTGGTAAGCCCGGTCATTTTATCGCTAAATGTCCTTTGTCTAGTGATAGTGACAGGGGCAACGACAAGAAGGGAAAGAGAAGAGAAAAGAAGAGGTACTACAAGAAGAAGGGCGGCGATGCCCATGTTTGCCGGGAGTGGGACTCCAACGAGAGCTCCACCGACTCCTCCTCCGACGAGGACGCCGCAAACATCGCCGTCACCAAAGGCCTTCTCTTCCCCAACGTCGGCCACAAGTGCCTCATGGCAAAGGACGACAAGAAGAAGAAGGTAAAATCTAGATCCTCCACTAAGTATGCAACATCTAGTGATGAGGCTAATTCTAGTGATGATGAGGATGATTTGTTTACTCTTTTTGCCAACCTCAACATGTAACAAAAGGAGAAATTAAATAAATTGATTAGTGCTATTCATGATAAGGATGAACTCTTAGATAGCCAAGAGGACTTCCTAATTAAAGAAAACAAAAAGCATGTTAAGGTTAAAAATGCTTATGCTCTAGAGGTAGAAAAATGTGAAAAATTGACTAGTGAGCTAAGCACTTGCCATGACACTATTTCTAGCCTTAGAAATTAAAATGCCAAATTAATTGCTAAGGTTGAGAAATCAAATGGTTGTGATGATTCAATTGTTAATCTTAGGAATGATAATGATAGTTTAATTGCTAAGATTGACAAATTGAATGTATCCCTTTCTAGCCTTAAAATTGAAAATGAAAAAACTAATTGCTAAGGCTAAAGATTTAAATGTTTGCAATGATGCTATTTCCAATCTTAGAGATGAAAATGTCATTTTACATGCTAAGATTGTTGAACTAAAAGATTGCAAACCCTCTACATCTACCGTTGAGCATGTTTCTATTTGCACTAGATGTAGAGATGTTAATGTAGATGCTATTCATGATCACCTTGCTTTAATCAAACAACAAAATGATCATATAGCTACATTAACTGCTAAAATCAATGAGCATGACTTAGAAAATGAAAAATTTAAATTTGCTAGAAGCATGCTCTATAGTGGGAGACGCCCTGGCATTAAGGATGGCATTGGATTCCAACAGGGAGACAATGTCAAGCTTAATGCTCCTCCTAAAAGATTGTCTAACTTTGTTAAGGACAAGGCTCCCATGGTTCAGGATAACGAGGGTTACATTTTATACCCTGCCAGTTATCCCGAACACAAAATCAGGAGAATTCACTCTAGGAAGTCTCACTCTGGCCCTAATCATGCTTTTATGTATAAGAGTGAGGCATTTAGTTCTAGGCAATCAACCCATGCTAAATTGCCTAAGAAGAAATCTCCTATTGCATCAAAAGATCATAATGTTTCATTCAAAACTTTTGATGCTTCTTATGTGCTAACTAACAAATCAGGCAAGGTAGTTGCCAAATATGTTGGGGCCAAACACAAGGGATCAAAGACTTGTGTTTGGGTACCCAAGGTGCTTGTTTCTAATGTCAAAGGACCCAAGACTGTTTGGGTACCTAAGAACAAGGCCTAAAATTGTTTTGTAGGTTTATGCATCCGGGGGCTCAAGTTGGATCATTGACAGCGGATGCACGAACCACATGACTAGGGAGAAAAGGATGTTCTCCTCCTATGAGAAAAACCAAGATCCCCAAAGAGCTATCACATTCGGGGATGGAAATCAAGGTTTGGTCAAAGGATTGGGTAAAATTGCGATATCTCCTGACCATTCTATTTCCAATGTTTTTCTTGTAGACTCTTTAGATTACAATTTGCTTTCTGTTTCTCAATTATGCAAAATGGGTTACAACTGTCTTTTTACGGATATAGGTGTCACTGTCTTTAGAAGAAGTAATGATTCAGTAGCATTTAAGGGAGTGTTAGAGGGTCAGCTATACTTAGTAGATTTTGATAGAGCTGAACTCGACACTTGCTTAATTGCTAAGACTAACATGGGTTGGCTCTGGCATCGCCGACTAGCCCACGTTGGAATGAAGAATCTTCACAAGCTTCTAAAGGGAGAGCACATTTTGGTACTAACCAATGTTCATTTTGAGAAAGACAGGGTCTGTAGCGCATGTCAAGCAGGGAAGCAAGTTGGTGTTCACCATCCACAAAAAAACATCATGACTACTGACAGGCCACTGGAGCTCCTCCACATGGACCTATTCGGCCCGATAGCTTACATAAGCATTGACGGGAGTAAGTACTGTCTAGTTATTGTGGATGATTATTCTCGCTTCACTTGGGTATTCTTTTTACAGGAAAAATCTCAAACCCAAGAGACTTTAAAAGGATTCTTGAGACGGGCTCAAAATGAGTTCGGCTTGAGGACAAGAAAATAAGAAGCGACAACGGAACAGAGTTCAAGAATTCACAAATTGAAGGCTTTCTTGAGGAGGAGGGCATCAAGCATGAGTTCTCTTCTCCCTACACGCCACAACAAAATGGTGTAGTGGAGAGGAAGAATAGAACTCTATTGGACATGGCAAGAACGATGCTTGATGAGTACAAGACTTCGGATCGGTTTTGGGCCGAGGCGGTCAACACCGCTTGCTACGCCATCAACCGGTTACATCTTCACCGAATCCTCAAAAAGACATCATATCAACTCCTAACCCGTAAAAAGCCCAATGTTTCATATTTTAGAGTCTTTGGTAGCAAATGCTTTATTCTTGTTAAAAGAGGTAGAGAATCTAAATTTGCTCCTAAGGCTGTAGAAGGTTTTTACTAGGTTATGATTCAAACACAAGGGCATATAGAGTCTTTAACAAGTCCACTGGACTAGTTGAAGTTTCTTGTGACATTGTGTTTGATGAGACTAATGGCTCTCAAGTAGAGCAAGTTGATCTTGATGAACTAGATGATGAAGAGGCTCCGTGCATCGCGCTAAGGAACATGTCCATTGGGGATGTGTGTCCTATGGAATCCGAAGAGCCTCCACAAGCACAAGATCAACCATCTTCCTCCATGCAAGCATCTCCACCAACTCAAGATGAGAATGAGGCTCAAAATGATGAAGGAGAAGATCAAGAAGATGAGCCACCTCAAGAAGACGATAATGATCAAGGGGAGATGCAAATGATCAAGACAAGGAGGATGAACAAGAACCAAGACCGCCACACCCAAGAGTCCTCCAAGCAATTCAACGAGATCACCCCATGAACACCATCCTCGGCGATATTCATAAGGGGGTAACCACTCGATCTAGTGTTGCTCATTTTTGTGAACATTACTCTTTTGTTTCCTCTATTGAGCCACACAAGGTAGAGGAAGCACTTCAAGATTCAGATTGGGTGTTGGCAATGCAAGAGGAGCTCAACAACTTCACGAGGAATGAGGTATGGCATTTAGTTCCACGTTCTAACCAAAATGTTGTAGGAACCAAGTGGGTCTTTCGCAACAAACAAGATGAGCATGGTGCGGTGACAAGGAACAAAGCTCGACTTGTGGCCAAGGGGTATTCACAAGTCAAAGGTTTGGATTTTGGTGAAACCTATGCACCTGTAGCTAGGCTTGAGTCAATTCGTATATTACTTGCCTATGCTACTTACCATGGCTTTAAGCTTTACCAAATGGACGTGAAGAGTGCCTTCCTCAATGGACCAATCAAGGAAGAGGTCTATGTTGAGCAACCTCCTGGCTTTGAAGATAGTGAGTATCTTAACCATATCTATAAACTCTCTAAGGCACTTTATGGGCTCAAGCAAGCCCCGAGAGCATGGTATGAATGCCTAAGAGATTTCCTTATCACTAATAACTTCAAAGTCGGCAAGGCAGATCCTACTCTCTTTACTAAAACTATTGAAAATGATTTGTTTGTATACCAAATCTATGTTGATGATATCATATTTGTGTCTACTAACAAATCCATTTGTGAAGAGTTTAGTAGGATCATGACTCAAAAATTCGAGATGTCTATGATGGGGGAGCTGAAGTATTTCTTAGGATTTCAAGTCAAGCAACTCCAAGAGGGTACCTTCATTAGCCAAACAAAGTACATTCAAGACTTTCTTTCAAAGTTTGGGATAAAGGATGCCAAGCCCATCAAGACACCCATGGGAACCAATGGGCATCTCGACCTCGACACGGGAGGTAAATCCGTAGATCAAAAGGTATACCGGTCGATGATAGGTTCTTTACTCTATTTATGTGCTTCACGACCGAATATTATGCTTTCTGTATGCATGTGTGCAAGATTCCAAGCTGATCCTAAGGAAGTTCACCTTAGGGCCGTGAAACGAATCTTGAGATATTTAGTTTATACTCCTAAGTTTGGCCTTTGGTACCCCAGGGGATCCACTTTTGATTTAATTGGTTATTCCGATGCTGATTGGGCAGGGTGTAAGATTAATAGAAAGAGCACATCAGAGATTTGCCAGTTCTTGGGAAGATTTCTGGTGTCTTGGGCTTCAAAGAAACAAAATTTTGTAGCTCTTTCTACCGCCGAAGCCAAGTACATTGCCACAGGCCATTGTTGCGCACAATTGCTTTGGATGAGGCAAACCCTTAGGGACTATGGTTACAAATTAACCAAAGTTCCTCTCCTATGTGATAATGAGAGTGCAATCCACATGGCGGATAATCCCGTTGAGCATAGCCGCACTAAACACATAGCCATTCGGTATCACTTTTTGAGGGATCACCAACAAAGGGGGACATCGAGATTGCTTATATTAACACTAAAGAACAATTAGCCGATATCTTTACCAAGCCACTAGATGAGAAAACATTTACCAAACTTAGGCATGAGCTAAATATTCTTGATTCTATGAATTTTGATTGATATTTTGCACACATAGCTCATTTATATACCTTTGATCATCTCTCTTTCATGTGCTATGACTAATGTGATTTTCAAGTGAATTTCATGCTAAGTCATAGATTGAAAGGGAAAAGGAGTCTTCGGCGAAGACAAGGCTTCCACTCCACTCCATCGAATTATTCATCCTTCGCCGTCACTCCGCAACACTCTCCAATTTGGTATAATATTCACTCCTATATTATTTGCCAAAGAGGGAGAAAGTTTGAAAAAGGGGGTATCCGTTTTTGGCGATTCATGCCAAAGGGGGAGAAAGTATGAGCCCAAAGCAAAAGGATCGCACCACCACCAATTTCAAAAAATAAAGTCTTTCAAATTTGTATTAAAAGAAAAGTTGTTTTCAATTGGTATCTTATTTGTGATATAATTTAAAATTGGTATACCCTCTTCAAAATTAATATCTAAAACCCTCTTGAACACTAAGAGGAGGATTTCATTGAGGGGGAGTTTTATTTAGTCAAAGAAAAACATTTGAAACAGGGGGAGAAAATTTCAAATCATGAAAATGCTTCTCAAAATCTTATTCATATACCTTTGACTATTTGCAAAAGATTTTGAAAAAGAATTTCCAAAACATTGCAAAACAAAACAAGTGGTGCAAGCGTGGTCCAAAATTTTAAATTAGAAGAAAGCCATCCATGCATATCTAGTAGAAATAATTATTGGTTTCATTCCAAGCAACCTTTGCACTTACCTTATGCAAACTAGTTCAATTCTGCACTTTTATATATGCTTTGGTTTGTGTTGGCATCAATCACCAAAAAGGGGGAGATTGAAAGGGAAATAGGCTTACACCTTTTCCTATATGAAATTTGGTGGTTGAATTGCCCAACACAAGTAATTGGACTAACTAGTTTGCTCTAGATTATGAGTTCTACAGGTGCCAAAGATTCACAACAAACCAATAAAAAGACCAAGAAAAGGTTCAAATAAAAAGAGCGAAAGACAACCGAAGTGTGCCCTGTTCTGCGCACCGGACAGTGTCCGGTGCACCAGGGAACCCAACTCCAAACTTGCCACCTTCGGGAATTCTGGGAGGCGCTCCGCTATAATTCACCGGACTGTCCGGTGTAGCACCGGACTATCCGGTGCGCCAGCGGAGTAACGGCTACACAGCGCCAACGGTCGTCTGCAATGAGCAGTTAATGCGCTACAGTGTGCGCAGAAGTTAGAGCAGAGCCAGAAGACGCACCGGACAGTGAACAATGACTGTTCGGTGCACCACCGGACTGTCTGGTGGCCCAGAAGTCAGAAGCTCCAACGGTCGAACCCTAACGATCGGGTGACGTGGCTGGCGCATCGGACAGTGTCCGGTGGCGCACCGGACTGTCCGGTGTGCCATGCGACAGCAGCCTCCACCAATGGCTCCTTTGGTGGTTGGGGCTATAAATACCCCCAACCACCCACCATTCATGGCATCCAAGTTTTCAGCCTTCAAACCTCATACAAGAGCTATAACATTCAATACAAGACACAAACAAGAGATCAAATCCTCTCCCAAGTCCAAAGTTCATTCCAATCAAATAGTGACTAGAGAGAGTGACATTTGTGTTCATTTGAGCTCTTGTGATTGGATTGCTTTTCTTCTTCCTTCTTTCTTGTTTCCAACTCAATTGTAACCAAGGCAAGAGACACCAATTGTGTGGTGGTCCTTGTGTGGACTTAGTGTCCCGATTGATTGAGAAGAGAAGCTCACTCGGTCTAGGTGACCGTTTGAGAGAGGGAAAAGGTTGAAAGAGAACCGGTCTTTGTGACCACCTCAACGGGGAGTAGGTTTGCAAGAACCGAACCTCGGTAAAACAAATCACCGTGTCATTCGCTCTTATTCGCTTGTGATTTGTTTTCCCACTCTCTTTCGGACTCGTTTATATTTCTAATGCTAACCCCGGCTTATAGTGTGTGCTTAAGTTTATAAATTTCAGATTTGCCTATTCACCCCCCCTCTAGGCGACTTTCAAGGATCCATCGTATCGTCTATGGAGAAGGCCGCTTTGGCCTGAGCTATAGCCTTTACGTGACCACATCCGACCTTCTCCAAAATAGTTGAGATTCCTCGCGCACCGGAAAACGCGCAAATATCCCCGCGATCACTCAAAATTTCCTCTAAGGCTTTGGCTTCTCCACTTATCCATTCAACAACGCCCTCGGGTCGCCTCGTATGAAGTTTTCTTCAGCAGAGTAGGCGCCCACTTTGGCGAAGCTAGTTTTTAATTTCTTCACGCAATCCAAGGATTTCTCAAAGCACCTTTCCTTGGATTCGTGAAGTTCTTCAACATTTTTCTCTAGCTTATTTTTCCAGTATTCACTGATCTCTTGATTAGCCTGTGTGAGCGCGCAGTTCTCCTTAGCTTCGGCCAGTTGTCTCCGAAGGTCTTCAATCTCGGTTTTCTGGGCTTCAGCATGAGCATTGTAATTAGCTTCGTCTTCCTTTACTTTGTTCACCAATAAAATCAAAATTTTGTCTTTTTCTAGACCTTCGTTTCTCAGTTCAATCACCTCTGAGCGAAGGTTGTTAAGAGCCATCGTATAGCCTTCGTCTTCAACGCTCTTCTGTGCCCTCAAGACATTACTAAGAATTAAGCCCTGCAAAGAAGAAGAAAGAGTTGAGCATGACAATAAAGTACTTCATTTTTCAACTTCAAAGTTAACTTCTATACCTTTATACTATTGTACGCAAGGCTATCAGTAAGATCATCCTTCGACAAGACTGAAAGGCCTTCTTCAAGCTTAGGAAATCCCATACTCTTAGCTATCTCCCAGCAAACGGATATTTCTTTGTTATCCGGGAGACAGTACAGGAAATCATCTTCGTTAGTACCACTGAACACTAAGGACCCCTTCGGATATTTCAGTCTTTGGGCATAGTGTTTGGCCTCCAAGATTTCTCCTTCAGATAAATTTTCCCCTGAAGCATGTCGAACAATGTAATCAATATCTTCAACTCAGGCTTCGGGGATAGGAGATTTTGCTTTTTCTACCATGTCTTGCTCTGTCATCTTGTCGGTATCTGAAATTTGCTGACCCACCTTATCTTCAGGCACGATGACCTTCGTCTTAGTGGGCGCTAAAGGCCCAGCTTCGGCTTCGACTTGGTTTTTGGCAGCTTCGACAGCTTTCTTGGTAGGAGCAGGGGTTAAGGCCTTCGTGGTCTCTATGACAGCGTCTAGTACGCTGGCCATCCTCCTCCTTTTAGGAGTTGCGGCAGTAGTTTTTTGTACTTTTGGCAATTCTGCTCCTGCTGAAGGGCTCAGAATTTCTAGCAGTTTCAATACCTTTTCCACTATCGGCTCTTCGGTCGCACCATCTTTGGCTTTGGTAGGCCCGACTGTAGGCACCTTCGGCACAGCAATCGGCTCTTCAGCGCTCTGCGCAATCGGAGCAGCTTGTTTTACTTCGACAGTTAAAGAGGTTCCTTCGCCAAATTTAGGCACCACGGCCGGTTCAATGTATCACGGTCGATGGGTCAGGACCTTCATCTTCTTGCCCTTCGGCACAGCAGTGGTGGCCAAAGCGATAGCTTTTCTTTTCTTCCCTTGCCTTTGCAGTGGGTAGTGATAATCAGGGTATACGGAGCCGATGGCATCAAATACTTTGTTTAATCTTTTCTTCCCCCGGCACCAGAAGGCTACGGACAAGGCATCATCTTCGACTTTGCTATATGCTCCAAGTAGCTCGTCGCTGATAGCCTCAATACTTTTTAGCCAATCATCATTTGGCTCATCAAACCGGTCTCTGAATCTGAAGGTATACTTCAATCGGACCAACCAACCTTCAGTTGACTCGGCAGTAGTATCCTTTGGCATATCCCAGTTTTCTACAAGTGGCCATATTTTGTACGCTATGTGCTCTTGAACTATATCCCTTGGGCCAATGAAGGCACAGACGTTGCTAAAAGCCTTTTGGCATGCTTCATCATTCTGATCGATTGTCACCTTCGGCCTCCGAAGGCCGAAACGAGACCAGATGGGGCGTTGGATGATTTCCTTAATGTCCTCTCTTTCAATCAGATCATTCTGGACATAAAACCATTCTTCCATCCAGGCCCCAGGCCATCTTTTTCGGAATGTAGGAACTGGATGGCTTGCGTTGGATCGAGCAATGAATCCGTAACAACCGAAGTTGTTGTGATACTGCTCCTTGCCGGTAGCCTTCGTCTCGTACAAAAGTTCATGCATGCTGCAAAAACACCTTGCGCTTGGTTTCAATCCTTGGCTTCTCACAGCCCAAATAAACAAACCCATCCTGATTATAGCTTCAAGGGTAAGTTGATGAAGAAAGATCTGAAACGTCTTCAGTACTTCAACCAAGAATCTGCTCAACGGGAACCGAAGCCCTGCTTTCAAAAAGCTTCGATAAATAACCACATCATTTACTTCAGGAGTAGGAGCAACGCTGTCTCCTCCAACCATCACAATAGTCATGTCGTGGAAGTATCTTCCTCTCATAGCATCAACATGACTTTGTTTGATAGTCGATTTTCTGAAGATGGTATGGCTTGGTCGCCACGGCCGATCTTCAGAATCTTCGTCTCCACTTTCTGCATCATACTCATCACTGTCGTCCGAGTCTTCAGACAGATCCACCAGTATTTCTCTTGTAATTTTTTCTGTGTTTGTTTTTGCCATGGATTCGAAAAACCCAGCGATGAAAGGATCCACAACTTTTTTCTCTTCAAACAGCTTCGTCTCTTCGGTTGTTTTCTTCTCTTCGGTCATCTTCTTCTCTCCACTCATCTTCTTCTCTTCAAATTTGGAGCAAATGTGTCTTTGAACCGAAGCTCTAAAAACTCGAAAATCAGGCAAGAACTAATGAGCAAGAGCTAAAAGTTTGAGAAAATAACACAAACGGCAGAAATGGCGTATCAAATGCTACTGCTATGGTTCATATTTATACGCCCAGTGCGTTGCAACTTAGAGGGTCTGTCATTGACTGTTGCTATTCTAGCAAAGGGAAGGTGTTTTTCGGACCTTCGGCTTAAGGCCTTCGTTCATGTCGCAGTCTGAATTCGTTGTTATAACAAATTAATACTGTGAGGGGCTACTGTTGGGGGCCTTCGTCTTCCGAAGGTCCTCAAAAACACGATTAACAATGTTTCCAATTATTATATATGTACAGAACCTTTGGACTTGGAGTGAAGCTGTACATAATATGAAAAGCATGGTCGGGACGAAGGTTGAATCAGTTCCAAAGCTACACGCAGGGAAGCTTCGGCTCAGCAGCAGAAAACGGAACCGACCTAAAGAGGAAAAGACCGATCAATCTATGATAGTTTGTGTCATGTTTATAGTTATTTGTTGAGGGCATGAATGTAATTTCGACTGGGCTGCGTCCCGTGCCTATAAATAGATGAACAGTAACCCCGTACTATTCACGCTGACTGGTATTTATTCATGTTCATTTATGGTGGTATAATAAAGAGATATGAATGATGTTATATGGTTATTCATGTTATTTCTCATGTTTCATATGCTTCTACTTCCATTAATATACACTGCGATGATGAAGGTACGTCCTTCATGAGCCATATTTCATACCTTTGTTTGTTTTTTGCTTGAAAAGTGTACCATCTGTTCTTCTAACGGCTACAAACTTACTTCCGCTGAAGATCTCCCATTTCGGATTATTTATTGATTTCTATGGTCTAAATGCCTTTCCAATCCAAAAAATCAAATAAATACCAAAGGTGGTCAAAAAATAGTGAAACTTGGCATGGAGTCCTAACTTGGTTCTAGTTGCTTGCGATAAAAAAATCAGAGGATTATACAAAAGTTAGTTTGTAGATTGTTCACAGGCGGTCACATCTCTCACTAAGATTCATAGCATTGGAGTAGTACTTCACAGTTTGAGCCATATTTCATACCTTTGTTTGTTTTTTGCTTGAAAAGTGTACCATCTGTTCTTCTAACCGCTACAAACGTACTTCCGCTGAAGATCTCCCTTATCGGATTATTTATTAATTTCTATGGTTTAAATGCCTTTCCAATCGAAAAAACCAAATAAGGTTTCAATACGGTTTAAATACGGTTTGAGCACATTAGTTTTTCTTCTTAAAAAAAGTGGCATGAGATGATAGCTTTCGGAGAGCAGACGCGGTAAACAGCCCGCTGTCCGTGGGTGGCCCACACGTCAACGAGAATAAGGTTTTATTCACTGGACCGATCCGAGTTGTTCCCCAAATCCACTATCGCGTGCCCTTGCCGCTCAATCGCCGCTCACATCCACGAAGAAGCCCTTCCGTCCCCCTCAAAACCCCCGGCGACGCCGCAGCCGCGTTCACGCAGCTTGAGGAGGTGAGCACTCGGATCCGGCGAGGTGTCGCGACGCGTGATGAGAGACCGTGCCATGTTCCATCTCCGCGCGCTTTTCTCGCGAGCGCCCTCTGCTAGCCTGCCTTCTCCTGGTCACGCGCTGCCTCAGGTACTCGGCATCTCTCCCCCGTCCTTGGCGTCCACCACGAAGGACCTTCGCTTACCCTTCTGGTCGCGCGCTACGGGTTACTGGGCCGGGTGCGTCTCCGTTCGGAGCTGGGTTCCTGGGGCGCTTCTTCTTCTCCGTTCGAAGGCAGAGCGTCCGTGGAGGAGGCGGCGGGGTATTGGTGGAAGTGCTGCTGTTGGTGCACATTCACGGCGACCGGTGCGGCCTGGGGCACGGAGGCCATGAACGTCTTGTGTCGATTGTGCGAAATGGTCATTCCGTGGTTGCTGCTTGATTTATTTCGGGCTTTGGGGAATTTTCATATGGGAGATCGACGCCAGGACGGGAAATGTCTGCATTAGTTGACACCAATATCATAATTTGGGAAGCTAGTAAAGGTGACCCCCACTACAGTATGCAATCCATTATTTGCAGCAACATGGATTCTATCATAACTTGTATGGCTGATATTTGATTGTTTTCTCAGGCACAGTGCAACAAAAGCTAGAGGGGCATCTGCATATTGCTTCACTGAGTTCTGACAGAACATGTAAAATATACTAGTGAAGGTAGAATATAAGAATCATGATGAATCTAAGGTGGGTTTTGCTCTTCCTTCATTTCTACAACATTTGAATGCATGCTGAGTTTTAACATAGCAATACATAACCCTTTTTTGTCTTGTAGCCACCAATCAAATCTCATTTGTTTCATGATGAGTCACTACCATCTTTCTTCCGGAGGTTGGCATGGTCACCTAATTGATCTTTTCTAGTATTGCCAGCAGGTATATGTTGTTTTTGCATTAGTGTTTAGTGATAGTTAAGCTCATGTTTCTTAAGCTTGAAATTGTGTTCACTGGTTGCAGGCCTATTTTCAGCAAATGCCATGTCCTCTCAAGGTAGCTAAACGAGCCAAACTTTGTAGTTCGACAACCTCAATCCTTTTGACCATGAAACGATCAGCTAAACTAAGATATCGTGCACTTACTTGTATTTTTGTTTTGACACCATTGCAGTATGACAAAATGGAGATGTGAAGCGTGGACAATCAGTTGGCACTACAGCCATTAGTGGTCCATTCAAGCCTCTAAATCATGATGGAAAATTAGTAAGTCAATCTGAGTCTTTCGATCCTTAGGTACAAGTATCTTCATAGTATTAGCATAACTGTTAGCGTTATTGTGTATACCTCTATAAAATGTTTATTTGATTAGGAAAGGTAACATGGACATTATTGGTCTCTTAGGAAATGGTAAAAAAATATAGAAACAAATGGGTTGATCTAAAAGCAATCTTCTGGCCTTACATAATGATGCTTATTTTTTCTATGAGCATCATCATTAATCAGCAAGAAATGCACTACTCCATAAGTCTAAGTATTTTAGCAAGGTGAAAAATTAGCTTTCAAGATCAAAGGCTCATGAATCTTAGATAATGTTAGTGACCACTTAGTAGCAGTAGCAACCAGATTGTTTTGTTGGAATCTGTGCTGATTCTTCGCCAAGCTACTCATCGTCGCTATCATCATCTTCGCTGTTATGGATTGTTCTTTCTTCATTATTATCACCAGCATATTGCAGAAATGTTTTGTCTTCTTCGTCTTCAAATAAATCTTCCGGTTCATCTTCCCTTTGTCTCTGAAGATCTTGAACTATACTTGCATGAACAGTAAAAGAATTTTCACCAACCAACGCGTCAATGTCCATATTGACATCACAATCTTGAATATGAAAATCAACACACTCATCGTCTTGGTATGACAGCTCCACACCCTTTGATATTGCATCGCTTGAAATTTCAGCCACATTCCACAAATGCCTATGTGAGAATTTTTGAACAACTCGCCAGTCTCCACGATATTTGGTGTCTTCCAAGTAAAATACCTTTGTCGCCTGCGTGGATAGAATAAAAGGATCATCCTTGTACCAAATACATGCATGGTTGATGCTTCTAAAGAATCCATCATCTTTCATCCTTGCCCTGTTACTACAGGTATCAACCCAATCACACCGAAATAGAACCACTGACTGATGTCCGCTAGAGTCTGCATTGTACTGCAGCTGAATTATTTCTTTCAAGCAACCATAAAATTCAACATCTTCTCCATTATGGGTGCCATCAACCATAACTCCACTATTCTGTGTCCTTCTATTTTTCTCACGCTCAATAGTGTGGAACCTTACACCACCAACAATACATGCTGAAAATATTCTTACTCACAGATCTGGTTGACATGACAAAGCGTATAGGTCACCACTTACATCTTCACCATTCACAAATCGTAGAGTTGCAATCTGTACACATAATTCCCCAAGATGGTTAAAACATCTTCAACCACTAAAAATGGTTAAAGAAAATATGCAAGAACAACTCACATGGTTCTTAAACCAGGTAGCAAATTGTTTCTCAATGGTTTTTTCAATATCTTGATTTCCTTCATTCTGTAGCTCCTTTCTATATAACCCACAGAGCATTTTTAAACAAACAATTAGCACATCAAATTAGTAGGTTTCTAGACAAATGAAGCGAAATTGTGGATACGAAGACATACTCTATATATTGTTCAACCTTTGGACAATTGTTTAACACATACCAGACCATCTTGTCATATATATTTTCTTGGGATGTAATCCTATGCCCTCTGAGTAAATTGACTCCATGTTGGAAAACAGATAAATCACCCTTGATCATATCAACACGCTCTCTGTTTCTACCCTCCCAATTATGTCGTGTGTCGAGATCATCAAAATACCGCGAACAAGCAGTCAAGCATTCATTAGCAACATATGCTTCAGCAATTGAGCCTTCAGGTCGTGCCATGTTCCTCACAGAATGCTTCAAAGTAAATAACCGTCTTTCGACGGGGTACATCCAACCATATTGCACTGGGCCTCTCAGGATAGCTTCATCAGGTAAATGGACAGTCAAGTGGACCATGACATCAAAAAATGCAGGAGGAAATATTTTCTCAAGCTTGCATAGAACAATTGGGATTTCCTCTTTCATTCTATGCAAAACATTTAGCTTCAATGTCCTAGCTGAAAAAAGTTACCTAGTTCAGCAATTGCTATGTACATGTCATTATCCATGATTCCTCGAAGAGCGGTAGGTAAAATACGTCGCAATATTATATGGCAATCATGAGTTTTTAACCTTTGGAGGTTGCATCCATCAGCTGTAATACATGTTGCTAGGTTAGAAGCATATCCATCTGGAAACTTTACACTTCTTAGAAAGTCATAGAAAGCAAGCTTTTGCTTTTTATCCATTGTGTATGGAGCAGGAGGAGCGCTATATGAATCTCCATCACGCTTCAAGTGCAAAGATTTTCGTATGCCCATGTCTTCCATATCAAGCCTAGCATTAATACTATCCTTCGACTTCCCGGGAATACCTAGTAATGTACCAAGAATTGACTCACATATATTTTTTCGATGTGCATCACATCAAGGTTATGTCGCAGCTTCAAACCTGTCCAGTAAGGCAAATCCCACAAACACGACCTTTTCTTCCAACATTGGCCATCATTTGCATCCCGCTTTCTCTTCTTGTTTTGAGGATGCTTTCCTGGTCTAACATCCTTGACACTGTCCAACTGCTGCTTCAATTCAACCTCAGTAATGCCTTTGGCTTGTCACGGTTTTCAACTTCCCCATCAAAGTCTTTCTTTTTTCTCCATGGATGATCCTTTTCAAGGAATCGTCGATGCCCAGTATAGCAAATCTTATTCCGTATTCTTCTAGAGCAGGGATTTTTGTCACAATGCAAACAAGCATAATACCCTCTGGTGACTCTACCAGACAATGTGCTTAGCGCTGGATAATCATGTATGCACCATAGCACCGCAGCATGTAGAATAAACTCTTTTCCAGCTCTTGCATCAATAGTATTGACACCCAACCAAAGATCTTGCAACTCGTCAATTAGTGGCTCTAAAAAGACATAAAATCCTTTCCTAGGCATTCTTTGCCAGGGATGAGTAGACACATCATGAAGTTTGATTGCTCGACACATACCCATGGAGGAAAGTTGTAAGGGATAACAAAAATAGGCCACATACTATAAGAGGAGCTCATTTTCCCAAATGGATTGAAACCATATGTTGCAAGACCAAGCCTGATATTCCTAGGATCTTCTGCAAACCAACCGTGTTGCTTATCGAAGTCCTTCCATGCCTTACCATCCGCTGGATGGTTGAGCTCATTTTCCACAACTTTCCTCTTCAACTTATGCCATTGTGCCTCCTCAGATATTTTTTCGAGGAAAACATCCTTTTCAACCTAGGAATCAAAGGAAAATGCCGCAGTACCTTTTGAGGACTCTTATTTTTACCTTCACCTCTTTCCATCTAGATTCTTCACACACTGGGCATTCATCTTTTTTTGCATAATCCTTCTGAAACAAAACACAATTATTTGGGCACACATGGATTGACTCGTATCCGAGTCCTAATACACGAATAAGTTTCTTTGCTTCATTATAAGATGCTGGAAGGCTACATTGTGGGAACGACAATGATAATAACTTCAAAATTGCATTGAATGCCACATTGCTGATCCGATAAAATGACTTGATATGAAGTAACCGAACCACAAAAGAAAATTTTGTGAATGGTGAACCTGGGTGAAGTGTCTGCTTCATCTCATCTAACACAACTACAAACATGGACTTCCCTGTACCTTCTTCAGATGTGAATAACTCATGCACCATATTTGGTAATCTATCATTAGGGTTATCTTGTTCATACTCATTCATACTAGCATCCTCATTCAAACTAGGTTGTTCATCTAGATGGTCAGCTTTTCCATTTAATCTGCCAGTCAATAGTGGCTCTCCATGATGTATCCATGTTGTGTATGTGCTCGCCATCCCATTAATATATAAGTGATCCTCTACTTGTGATTTATGTTTAGAAAGTTGATTCAAGCACTGTTGACATGGGCATAGGATCTCCTCGGCATCAGGAAACCGCTCTTCAACAAACTTCATGAACTCATCCACCCCGGCTAGATACTTGTTGCTGAAAAGTCTAGAATTGATCCAAGATCTGTCCATCTGCCATACATTGAAATAATAAAAGAATGTAGGTTAGATAAATTAAAATTCTAACCCACTAAAATTTTCTGAATAAATGTAACTAATACCAACTAAATATAATACTAGCCATGAAGATAATGCTTCATTTTTTATTCAATTGCAAGGTAGCCAGAATGTTGATCCAGTTTTAGATTTTTAATTACTTCTTCAAATTCTTTATTATTCTCATGATTTTATTTTTGAGAGGTTACACAGTAACTGAAAGTTCTGTATATTTGAATCCCATCTTGCAGGAAACTAATTTGATGGTACAAAATGGCATTCTAGAGAAGGTAACAGATCTTCTTATCACAGTTGTAGAGCCAAAAAGCATCGTTCTTGATTCAGTTCCTAGTTGGTTGTTCTACCGAAGTTGTACGGGTAGTGGCACGCTCTCGCTAACCATATGGTCTTTATTGCAGCATTTCTCCTCAGAAAATTGTGTCAGCATGTAACATTTTTATTTTTTGTTTCTAATAAAATTCACAAGAAAAAACATTCTTGGTAGTGCAGGTAATCATAGAATACACACTTTTTTAGTACTCTTTTAGAATCTCTAATTCCCACATGTACTTCTAAAAGTGAAAATGTGCACTCTATTTCAATGGAAGTTGTCTTTCTTTTAGTTTCTCATCAGTTGCAACACAACTGATCTAACTAGTTTTCAGTCTGTGAAACCTGTTAACTTTTGTGTGTGTACCAGTGAACATCAGAGAAACCTGTGAACTTGTGTGTGAATTCTATGAATCTGTGTACTTGTGAACTTGGGTGTGAATATGTGAAACCTGTGTGAAATCTGAAACCTGTGAACTAGTGTTATGTCTGTGAAACATGTTAAGTTTTTATGTGTAACCTGTAAACTAATGTGAAATCTGAAACCTGTACTATATTAGTCACTAACCTATGAACTTGTTCAGACACTGGTTTCCCTTGGCCGGACAGATTTCAAATTGAATATGTGGTTGTCTGTATCGGCAGCAAGGGATGAAACCTTGATGGTGAATCCTGGAAGATGGCGAATCCTGGAAGATGACGAGTGCTCTATCTTGGAGACTTGGAAGATGGCGAATCCTGGAAGAACAAGCAAAAGTATGGTAAGATTAATAGTTTCAGGCCAAACATTAGGCCATGTTATGTTCCTACACCTAGAAGGATGGATCACGGATCATAACAGCCATTAGGAGTAACACCTAGGGCTGTTTTCATGGTGACAAATGGTACTTATGATCTACAAACCTTTTGATGTTTCTTCTCCCTTGTACGACAGGAAACACCTTGTCGCGGTGATAGCGCCAGAACAGCCGTCGACGGCTTGAAGCTCCTGCGTGTGTTTCTGGCGTCCGGTCGTTGCGTCTGTACCCTGTGAGACTTGTAGCCGGCAGGCTGCCTGTGACCTAGATGGATGTTCTGAGACTCGTAGCCGGCGGGCTGCATGAGACTCGTAGCCGGTGGGCTGCCTGCGAGACTCGTAGTCGACATGCAACAGAACTAGACGTGGACTTATTTGGGCATGGACGTGGACGTGCAACATAACTAGACTCGTAGCCGGTGGGCTACCTGACGTGTATGGACCTGGACGTCCATGGACCTGGACACGTCTTGCCATTGGGCCATGTTGCCTGGGTCGCTTCTAAAGGCAGTAAAATCATTCACCAAGGAGTCGACGACACAGCTAGCTGATTTGTCTGCTCTGACGTGTGTGTAAGCAAATGTTGCATCAGATCATGTTTGTAAGGTGTGGGAAATGAAGTCCAGGCTTATGTAGTGCCACAAGTGTTACAACAAAAAACGTAGCATGCGCTCCTCTGATTCGTCGACATTATATTATATATTATATTTATTCATCGTCGTTATATTTATTTTGGGGTGAATCGAAAATCATGAAAATCTTGATAGATATAAATTATGCAATATATATGCAACTTTTGTTGGAAAAAACAATAGGATTCAACTGAATACTCTTCAATTGAAGTGGGCTCCTAGTCAAAGACGCTAGATGGGTCGAGAATTAAAAGATGTGTAACAAAGTTGGCCTTGCCTCTCCACATCTATAAAACAGCAGCTTGACCATATGCGTAGGTGCGAAAGATTTGTCATCGTGGGCAAGCTAATATATTATGGGCTAAAAAACAAGGTGATAGGAGGCAAAATCCTATAGATTAGCTATATACTAGAGACACTTTAATATAAATAGATGAAAAATTAAAAAATAATTTAATGTGTTACATCAATAAGCACCTCATGCAGAACCCATTTAGCCTTGATGGTGGACCTCTCGTTACATCGATTATATAATATTTCATTTTAAAAATTCTACACATATATCAATGATGAATGAGCTTGTCATACAATTGTCACAAGTCTGATGTAGAGCAAAATATGACGATTTATTCTCATGACGAACCCATATTGTCATGGATCATCGTCACAAAAAGTATGCTAGAATGAGTTATGACAGTTTTAATGACGGTGGTTAATTTTTTGTCATTAAACTTACACGTCTCATTGAAATCGTCATAAACAGAGCGATCTAATGACGATTCTCACTAGTGTCATCACATATTTGTCATAGAAGGTCACATGTGTTGTAGTGGTACGTCCTTCATGACCTTCGTCTAAAGATCATTATATCCTAAGGGAGATAATGCTTCGAAGGACGAAGGACTTTCACCATTAACATTTTGTGTTGCCTTGTTCTTAATTCATAGCATTTGAGAACAAGTCCCCAACAGTGCATCTGTTGAACGTTGGTTCGAAACTCTGAATGGCTCAGTAAAAAACAATCTCTTGTTGTCCTTCTTTGGTACATTCAACGATCTTCGCCTTATGCTTCAGAGATTGACACTCTGTTACCAGCTTATGCTTTAGAGATCAACATTCTGTCCTTTGAGGTTAAGGATTCATTGGGTGCACCGGAGGTGTAGCCACCAAGCTTTGAGTGGATTATTGATCTTCATCTCATGCTTTAGAAATCATCATTTTATCTTCGTCTCATGATTTAGAAACCAGCCTTTTGTCATCAGCTTATGCTTTAGAGATCAACATTCTGTCCTTTGGGGGTTAAGGATTCATTGGGTGCACCGGAGGGTGTAGCCCCCGAGCTTTGAGTGGGTAATTGAAAATAATCCACTCAAAGATCTTCATCTCATGTTTTAGAAATCATCATTTTATCTTCGTCTCATGCTTTAGAAACCAGCCTATTGTCTTCATCTCATGCTTTAGAAATCAGCATATTGTCTTCATCTCATGCTTTTGCGAACTCAAACGACATGGTCTGTCCATGCCCTGTTAGGTTTGAAATTTATTTGATCAGCGACAGATTGGACGTCTGGTAGATGGCTCTTGGCTGGTCCTCATTTTGCTTTGTGCTTTAATGCTTCTGCTGACTAGACTTGCAGTTCAATAGCTATATTTGGCTTTCCTCTGATCTCTATCGATATCTTCCTTCTGTCTTGATACATTCATTGCGTATACTGTATGGATGTGACTACTTTGGAAAATATATTGAAAATTCTTGGCCGTCCCCCCTAATGGGTGTGACCAAGGGACGTCTTGGTACGCAGAGCGTTTAGCAAACTGTCCTGGAGTAGTAACTTGACGTGACCACGAGGCGTAATCATATCGCCCAAGCAGTTGACCTTAGTCCAAATGGTGTCGTGTTACGTGAAGCGGCGTCTCCTGCCTGACTTGCTTCTAGGCGATTTGAATTGCTTATTGAATACTTGCGACTATTCGGTGATCATGGTAGGAGATGAGCAGTTGCCTCCGGCCTATATAAATAGACTGCTTGCCCTGTTGTTGTCTTCACACATCCTCTGATCATCTGTTGCTTCTTTCTCAACCCCCTCTTCTTCTCCATCTAGCCATGGGCAAGGACAAGAAAGGTCAGGGCTTGCCGCGTCGCTCCAGCGACAAACGGAAGCGTGAACCGAGTCCTTCGTCAGAGGACTTCAGTGACTTCGAGTACACGGAGGAGGAGTTTTCCTCTGAGTCCGAGGGATCGCCAGTCTACGCTTCCCCCCGGCGTCGTTCGACGACTCGGATGACTCCCAGGGGATAGCCGCCAAGGCGTGGACATACATCCGGTCCGTCGAGCGCGCCGGGCTCGAGGGTTCAGATGAGTCGGAGGTCTCCTCGGATGAGGAGAACTCTTCCGACTCATCCGAGGAAGGTAGCGGCAGCGACGGCGATGGCAAGGGCGACTGCGGCGATGGCGGTGGCGATGATGGCGACGACGATGACAAGGGCGACGGCGGTAGGGGCGGCGACGATGGCAAGGGCGGCAGTAGCAGCAGCAAGGCCAGTGGCAAAGCGCCACTGGCTTAAATATTAGTATAGATAATTAGTAACAGCAATAGTAGTAGTGAAATAATGTAGTGGTAGTTAGTAGTATAGTGTAATGTGAGTAATGTAGTATTGTAATGTAGTAAAAAATGGGAAAAGGGATGAATCATAATGGGTCAGCCTTTGAGTTTGCAAAGACCCCTTCCATTATGTAATGAAGAAATTTCAGTTGTTCCGAGCAAACTTTCGTTTTTTTCGCCGTTCTTTCTTTATAGTCGATTGATAGTACGTCTTTGCGCCTAACACTGTCGACGTTATTAGAAATAATCACCGAGTGATAACTGATGACACTGGCGTTTTAGAGGTAACTGCTGAGTCATGCTTGGTACTGTCGACGTTTTTTAGAGGTAACGGCTGAGTTATGCTTGACACTGTCAGCGTTTTAGAGGTAACAACCGAGTGGTGCTTGATGTTGTCGGCGTTTTTAGAGGTAACAACTGATTGGTGCCTGACACTGTCGGTGTTTTAGAGGTAACAGCCGAGTTATGCTTGACTCTATCGGTGTTTTTAGAGGTAACAATCGAGTTATGTCTGAAGTCTCGCTTTCCCGAGTGATGACTTGGCCCTTTTCATAAATGGCTCCCAACCCGGGAAAGCCCTATTTATACTCATGCCGACGTGCGCTTTTGATTTCTGAGCCCTAACTTCACATTTCCGCCTCGAACCGCTCTTCTGTTTCCCTGAGATTTCGCCCCCATTCGATCCACCGGCGAGATTGAGATGGCGCCCAAGCGGAAGAAATAGAGCTCCACCATGGCTATCATCCCGCCAATCGACCCCAACAGTCAGTTGCCATTCACGGGTAACCATATGTCTGTAATTTTAGAATTTGATCTTTTGCGCCTTGTGGATGTTGGGGTTTTACCCCCAAAAGAACTCTGTTCTTGGCGGATTTGCCACGGAGTTACTGTTCCGACAGAGGACACTCATGAGTCCGTCGTTTATGTTCCCTTTCTTATCCATGGTCTCGCTCTTCCCATTTCTCCCTTCTTCCGCGGTCTCCTTGATTTTTACAATCTGAACTTGACCCACCTGAATCCCAATTCTATCTTGCAAATTTCCATTTTTATTCATCTGTGTGAGGCCTACCTCGGGATTCTTCCCCATTTCGGCCTATGGAAGTATCTGTATCATTGTCGGCCTGGGATGGCTGGGGGACAACACCAACTTGTTGGCGGCGCCAGTCTGGAACTACGTCACGGGAAGAAATCAGAGTACCTCGACATCCCACTGAAGGATAGCATCAAGGGGTGGCGCCTCGAGTGGTTCATCATGGAGAATCACTGCAAGTCCCTTCCCCCTCGGTCGGGGAGGCAGCCAGATGTCCGTACTCCAAACTGGGTAGAATCTCCAACCCCTTCCGAGGTAACAGAGGCAAAAGTGTTGCTTGCTGAGGTCTGTTTATTGAAAGATAGAGGTTTGACTGCTGAAGCTATGGTCGCTGATTTTGTCTTCAAAAATATTCAGCATTTGAAAGACAGGGCATACCCAGCTTATCTGTACAGTGGTGTCAATGACTTTACCCGGGTTACCAACAAGAAAATTCCCACTGAAGATTTGGTGAGCCGACTGGACATGATTCTGAGGGACAGAGTGTCAAATGTTGGTGCTCCTATTGCCTATTCTGTCTGGAATCTACCACCTCACCGGTCATTTTCTGAGTTTGTGTCCAACCCTCCTGCTAGTAATGGTGGTATGGGTCTTAGAGTGCGACCCTCTCTCGAGGACATTGAGGCTCTGATTGCCCCTCTTCGGAATATTCCCAATTATGAGAAGCAAACTCATTTTGAGATGCCAGCTCGCCCGGACGATGCAGAGATAGATGTTGTGCTTAGTATGTTGGCTGGGGAATCTTCCAACTTGGCCCATGCTGAGCTGATGGCTATCACAGCTGGGCAAGAGCCTGGCAAAGCAGTGGAGACTCGGAAGCCTGAGGGTGCTTGCCCAAAGTGTCCCCGCCTAGTTACCCGCCTGACTGCACCTGTTGAGGAAAAGAAGAAGAAGAAGAGGCAGCTTTGGCGATTGTCATGCTTGGACCAGGATGCAGGTCCTTCTGCCCCGGCTCATGATGAAGTGCCAGCAGAGGTCCTTCCTGAAGTTGATCCCAATGGGTGTGTCCTTTCTGAGGTTGATCCCAATGGGTGTGTCCTTCCTGAGGTTGTCCCAATGGTTGTGTCCTTCATGAAGTTTATCCCAAGGGGTGTGACCGTGCGCCGGCTGTTGTCTGTATATTTGATGAAGATCAAGAAGAAGAAGAAGAAATCCCTCTGATCTGTAAGACCAGACGACATTATAGAGGTAGTGAGGGGGGAGTGATATTCCTTCTCCAGCTCTGTCAGCTCTTGTCAGCCTTCAGGAACTTTCAATATTGGATTTTGATCAAGCCCTTGAGGAGGTCGTCCCTGAGGATATGCTATCAGAGCCAACTGCTGATGACGTGATGGCTATTTGTTCAAAGATTCCAGACATGGGATTGGAGGTATCCCGAGCAGTGTCTCATGCGTCATCGACTTTGGAAGATAGACTTCAATGCCAAGACGTTGGTCCGAGTTACCCGACTCACATGGAGGTGACAGGGGAGTCTTCAGCCTTAGAGGTGGCTGCTGTAGAAAACCCAGCCCCTGAGGGTGGTGCTGGCAGTTACCTAGCCCCCGAGGGTGTCGTCGGTAGTGATCCGGCTCTGGTGGGTAGGGCAAGCTGCAACCCAGCCCCCGAGGGTGTTGCCGGTAGTGATCCGGCTCTGGTGGGTGGCACGAGCTGCAACCTAGCCCCTGAGGGTGTTCAAGTGAGCTCTCCTTCTCACACTTCCATGGACGTCCATGTTGGGTCGTCTCCACCTCGGTCCGATGGGGCGACGGCGATGCATGCTTCTATGGCATCGAACAAACAAGTCGCCTTGGAGGTCGGCGAGCTAGATGTGAGAAGTCTAGTATCCGCCGGTGGGGTTGAACTCACCCCTGACAACGTTCTTCAAATTGTTCCTGTTGGTCTTCCTCCATCAAGCCATGACATAGCTCCCCCTGACTTGGGTTTACCATCGTTCTTCTCCAATCTTTAGGTGAATTAGCTACTTGCCTTTTATCGTTCTTCTTGGTAAATTATCTTTCCTATACTCATTTGTCTTCGATTGCAGGCTTTGGTTGAAGGAATGTCTGCTCAATTGAGGTCGCATGGTGCCACTATCCCGGAAGGAGCTCTGTCTCTAATGCAGTGGAACCCATTGCTGCTTCATAAACAGATTACTGACTTGAAGGTGTCGAACGCTGGTTAGTGAACTCGTTTCTTCTTTAGTTGTTTTGATTGATTATCCCGTTTTTAATCATGTACCCCCTTTCAGCTGCATTGTCAGATATGGCTCGGCGGTGCTCTGAGCTTGAGGAAAAATATCTTCGAAGTCAAGCCGACTTAGCCCGGCGAGACTCTGATCTTGAGGAGAAGTATTCTCGAGGTCAAGTCGACCTGACCTGAGTTTCTGCTTCTCTGGATGATGTGCACTCTTTGAACTCTTCTCTCAATGCTCAGCTTAACCCAGAAAGGACGACATATGAGGTAAACTCCCTTAGTTGATTTTGCCATGCTTATTGTTGACTGGGTGCTGAATGTTGATTCTTGTTTGTAGGAGGAAAGACGAGCTCTTGTGGCTTCTCGTGATAATCTGGACAAGTTATACCGTGACGCTAGCACTTCCTTGACTATTTTGGAAAGGAACCACCGCTTCACTATGTCAGACCTGGATCATCATCGTCACAAGCTACAAGTATCTCAGGATGAAGTTCAGCGACTTGGACAACAGTTATCGGCCAAGGATTTGATCATTAAAGATCTTCGTGCTTCGAAGAAACTCGCTGCACAGGAGCTAGAGACTGCTCGGCTGGCTATCAAAGCTTTAGAGGATAACTGCGCTGTTTTGAAGGCTCAGCGCGACAAGGCTATGGACAAAGCCATTCACGCGGGGCGAGTCTTGATGAGGAGGCCCGGCGTAGTGGTTCCTGATGACATCGTCGCCGACGTCAAGGCTGCACCTGATGCCTCGAGTCGACCTTCTTCTTCAATTGCTCCTGCGAAAAGCATTGACAACAGAGACGTTTCGATGTAGTGACATCCTGCGAAACATTGAATGTACTATGAATTCTATGTGCTTGTGATGGTTGTATTTGAATATTTTGTGGATAGGGCACTAGAATGTGTCCTTGGTGCTGACAATTATAACATCCTCTTTTCCTAAAGTACTTATTGTTTTTGTTGTTAGGTATAACAGTCATCCTGAACAATCGTGAAAGTAAATGTAGCTTGCTGGTTTTGGAACTTTTCTTGACTTATGTAATCGCTTGGCTGTTAAGGCATAGTGGTCGCCTTAGGATAGATAGATGTATTGTGCTGACTTAAATCATTGCTGACTTGAGTCGATTACCCCGCTAGTAGGGTATAGTGGTTCCTCTAAGCCGAGTCTGCATGAACATGTAGCATCGTCTTAGGCCTTTGCCGACCTAAGCCGGTTGCTCCGTTAGTAGGGTATAGTGGTCACCCTAAGTCAAGTAAGCGTGAGCATGTTGCACTGTCTTAAGTCTTTGCCGACTTAAGCCGATTGCTCCTTAGTAGGGTATAGTGGTCACCGTAAGTCGAGTAAGCGCGAGCATGTTGCACCGTCTTAAGTCTTCGCTGACTTAAGCCAATTGCTCCATTAGTAGGGTATAGTGGTCACCCTAAGTCGAGTAAGCGCGAGCATGTTGCACCTCTTAAGTCGTCACCGACTTAAGCCGATTGCTCCGTTAGTAGGGTATAGTGGTCACCCTAAGTCAAGTAAGCGCGAGCATGTTTGAAGCGTCCCAATCCTCTGGGACTCAAATGTGATACAATTACTAGTCCCAGGAGGCTAGTAAACACATTTATACATCAGATGATTCCAGATCTGCTTAAACGAGACAAACCTATAAAGGTGGCGAACAACTTTAAGAGTTGGTCCACAACTCGAGACATATCATCAGAGTGGGGCTGAAGCAGCCCGATATACGCAGCGAAGCAAATCAGCGGTCCAACAGCCACAGGCAAGGTTGGGAACAGTCGTAACTCTTACCCGATCTCCTTTTTCTGAAAAACAACAAATAAGCAAGGGTGAGTACAAACGTACTCAGCAGCCCACCTTCACCCGCGGAATGGGGAAATCAGATATAATGCATGGAATATGTGGAGCTCAGGATATTTTGCAGAAACAGCAATATTTTATGCAGGGTTGTTTTTGAAAAACATTTTGTATTTTGCAAAGCGCATCCTCTCCAAAAGGAGCAGGAAGTTTTTCAATATTAGAACAAAATCCCCTGGACTAAACCATCCAGATATCTCAGCAGTTTCCCACTGGTTTTCAATTTCAACAACAGCCACTGGACTTCCCGTCCACCATAGCTCACGGCTCAACCGCCAGACCTTCTAAAAACCACTTTTCTCAAACGCACCCTTATTTTGAAAACAAAACATTAATTGTCATACCACACCAGACTCGTCCATTCCTGTGGACACAGACTATTCGGATAGGTTTTCAAACTCTGCGCAGAGGTGTACACTTTACCCACTAGTCCGGCTCTGCGATCTCATAGCTAGTGAGACCTGAATCCGAATCTCTTTCTTTCCTCGCATGTCCCAACCTTAACGGTTATACCGGAAGGAGTCAGGCCACCTCCATGCCCAAACCAGACAAAACATTCCCCCTCCTTATCCTCCCGGTGCTCCCCAGCCTTCATAACCCTGGGGTTTGAACCGTACGAGTTCAGATTGAGTGACTGCCCACACAGTCTCGAGTGGTTGTACTTATCATGAGTATAGGTAGTGAAAGATGACAAACCGGTCCTTATATGAGGGGACAATCCTTCTGCTCACACCTAAACCAGCTGAGCCAACACCTTAGGCCCTCCCCTAAACCAGGGAGTCCCTGATTATCCCACTCACAAGGTGATAAGGGTGAAAACCCTTCATCATACACATTTTGATAAGCATTTTCTTTTGAAAACTCACACCTTTCCTCAAATCATTTGTAACAAATATATTAAGGATTGATTGCGGCAAGCAGCTTGGGTGGCCATAATAACTTGTCTCAAAATCATATCATGCATAAAATAACAGGCTGACGGTTGTGGTTGAAAAATCATAGGTAATTTATGCATCAAAGGGATCCAGTGAGCTTGCCGTGCTTATTCGGCGAAGGGGGAAGGGGAGCTCGCGGAACTGGCTTCTAGCTCCACTGCCTGGCGTAGACTTGCAGATCTAGCCTCCACGAGACGACACGAACGCTCCGATAACTATGCAACATGAACAAGCAAACATACAAACCAGCAAGTATACCAACAAATATTTAGTATAGTGGTCAGAATAGCGATATATGGATGGGTAGAGTCTTGAGTAGAATCTGTGTCATGTGGTGTTGAGATATTACTGGTGGTGGAGCGGAGGTGCTTACCAGGAGGGTGGACTGGAGGCGAAGCGACACTATGTGTGTAGCCGGCAGAGCGGAGTAACTGAGTGGGTGGGGTGTTTGCCTTGGCTGAGGGTGTTGAGTGTGTGTGGAGAGGGAGAGGGTAGCTGGGTGTATTTATAGCTGGGTGTATGTGGTGTAGCACAGTGAAGTTCACTGTTGGTGAGAATAGTGACAAATGAATCGTCTGACTTAGTATGAACAAGAGAGTTATAGGCAGAATATGGGACAAGAGTATTTTGGGAGTCTTCTGGAATATGAACCATGCTTAAGAGATGACATGGTTGGATAGGGAATAGTTTGATAAGAGTTTAGAAACAAGAATTATTGGAATCTGAGTTTGGAAGCCTGGTTCGAATGAATCTCAAAGTCAAGCATGCTCAACTTGGGGAAACCTGGGATGGGTGACCAGATGGGAAGTTCCCACTGGAAGGAAAATCACAGTCACCGGAGTTCGTATGATTGGAACATGGGTCTGGCTGGTCTTAGGTGGACTGGACAGCATGATGGATGAGTAGTTGAAATTTGGGATGACTAGATGACCAATGAATAGTAATGATGATTAGTAACGATGAATAGTGGCGATGGAAAAGTAATTATAGATATCATCGATGAATAGTAACGATGATAAATAGTAACGATGATGAATAGTGTATGTGAATAGTAACGATGAATAGTAATGGTGAATAGTGAAAGTGAATAGATCGTATGAGCGAACGATGAACGATGAATAGGAACTATGAACGAACGGACGAACGATCGATCGAATGATCGGATGAACGAACGATCGGAATTTCGGCAGCATAACGGCAGGAAAAGATTATTTGGACGAACGAACGGATGAACGATCGAATGATCGTACGAACGAACGATCGGAATTTCGGCAGCATAACGGCAGGACAAAGATTATCTGGAAGAACGATGAATAGGGACTATGAACGAACGATGAACGATCGAATGATCGAACGAACGAACGATCGGAATTTCGGCAGCATAACGGCAGGACAAAGATTATCTGGAAGAACGATGAATAGGGACTATGAACGAACAATGAACGATCGAATGATCGAACGAACGAACGATCGGAATTTCGGCAACATAACGGTAGGAAAAAGATTATTTGGACGAACGAACGGACGAACGATCGAACGATCGGACGAACGGACGAACGAACCATGAACGATCGGACGAACGATCGGACGAACGAACGAACAAACTAAGAACAGGGGACGGACGATCGAAGAACGATCGAACGATCCTTGTGCTAGTGTGTGCTTGTGTGGAACATGGAGTGGGTGTGTGTGGGGGGGAGAGAGTTGCCATGAAATGGCTTGGGGTGGGAAGAGAGGAGGCCCTTGCCCCTCTATTTATAGCCATGGTGGGGGGATTAGGGGGAGGGATGAGAGGATTAGTGGGAGGATGAGAGGATTAGTGGGAGGTTAGCATGTATTTGTCTTGTATAAGTGTAATTAGCTTGTAGAGCTCACCGTATGACACTGGAGGCATACGTATACGTATGGGCATGAGGAAAGTTATGAAGAAAATATTTGTAGGGACTTGAAAAATGATTCTGAAGGTATTTCTCAAGAGGAAAATATCTGGAGATATATCGGTGGAATATTTGGGCAGTATTTCTAGAAAGAACTTGAAGGGGATCACTAGGGAAATATCTGGGCAGTATTTCTGGAAAGAATTTGAGGGGGATCATTGGGAAATATTTGTAGGATATTTTGAGGAGGATTTTTAGAGAGAATATAGACCACTATACTTTATTTGTTGATATCAACTCGCAAACAAACATTTTGAAATGAAATTTGAAATTCATTTTGAATTTAGAGCGAGTTTGAGAAAATTTCAGGATTTGAATTTTTGGGATGCTACAATGTTGCACCGTCTTAAGTCTTCACCGACTTAAGTCGATTGCTCCGTTAGTAGGGTATAGTGGTCACCCTAAGTCGAGTAAGTGCGAGCATGTTGCACCGTCTTAAGTCTTCGCCGACTTAAGTCGATTGCTCCGTTAGCAGGGTATAGTGGTCACCCTAAGTCAAGTAGGCGCGAGCATGTTGCACCATCTTAAATCTTCGCCGACTTAAGCTGATTGCTCCGTTAGTAGGGTATAGTGGTCACCCTAAGTCGAGTAAGCGTGTTGATTCCAAGTCCAATCGAATCGAAGTCAATTGATAGTCAACAGTTTGAATGCCCTTGAAAATGAAAACTTTATTGATGATCTATTCTCCAATTATAGAATACAATGTTGCTCTGATAGCTTTTGAGGCCTTGCTAAGGGTAAAACTTTCTAAGATGCTCTATGTTCCATGAACTCCCCACTTCCGTACCATCCATTTGAGTAAGCCGGTATGATCCCGGCCGGGTGACTTCTGACACAATGAATGGCCCTTCCCATAGTGGTGACAACTTATGTCGTCCTTCCCCCGTTAGAATTCGACGAAGGACCAGGTCTCCCACTACAAAGGATCGGTGTCATATGGCTTTATCGTGATAACGCCTCAAGGTCTGCTGGTATCTGGTCGACTGAATTACTGTGTTCAATCGCTCTTCCTCTAGCACATCAATATCCTCTAGCCTGGTAGCTTCGGCTTCAGCTATGCTTTCGAATACCAGCCTTAGTGCCCCAAACCTGAGGTCGGTAGGTAGCACTGCCTCCGAACCATAGACCATGAAGAAAGGAGTATTTCCATGCAGAGCTCGACTAGGTTGAGTTCTCAAGCTCCAAACCACATAAGGCAACTCTCTGATCCACTTTCCCGTGAACTTTCCATTTTTGTCGAACACTTTCTTCCTGAGTGCTTCCAGTATCATTCCATTAGCCCTTTCCACCTGACCATTGGCTCTTGGGTGTACTACTGATGCGTACTTGATCTGGATACTCCGTTGTTCGCAGAAATCAAAGAATTCAGAGCTAGTGATGTTGGATCCCAGGTCGGTTATGATGCTATTCGGTATCCCAAACCTGAATATTATGTCTTGTATGAACTCCACTTCCTTGGCTGAGGTTAAAGAAGCAATACGCTTGTACTCTATCCATTTGGTGAATTTGTCAATGGCGACCAGCACGTGAGTATAGCCTCCCTGAGCTTTCTTTAAGGGTCCAATCATGTCCAGTCCCCAACATGCAAATGGCCATGTTACAGGTATGGTTTGCAGCAGCTGTGCCGGTAAGTGTTGTTGTTTTGACAAGAATTGGCAAGCTTCACATCTCTAGACTAACTTGGCTGCATCACTCTTTGCTTTTGGCCAATAGAAACCAGACCTGAAAACTTTCCCAACCAGAGTTCTGGATGCTGCGTGTATTCCAAACTGTCCGGCGTGGATCTCATCTAATAGCTGCTTCCCAGTAGCCGAGGAAATGCACTTCATGAGGACTCTTGTTGCACCCCTTTTGTACAGTGTGCCCCCTATGAGGGTGTAGTGGGACGACTGTCTCGCGATGCGTTCTACTGCCGTTTTATCATCCAGTTCTTCCTCATTCTTTATGTACCTGATGATAGGCTCTCTCCAATCATTAGGGTCTGATTCTGGTTGGCTCAAGGTGTTGCACTCTTCCACCTGATCTGAGAGAATACTTGGGCGTGATACTTCCTGGACAAAGACTCCGGGTGGGACTTGGGCCCGACCGGATCCTAGCTTCGACAACGCGTCTGCTGCTGTGTTGCGGTCTCTTTCCACGTGATGGAATTCCAACCCTTAAAACTTGTCTTCTAATTTTTGGACGGCTATACAGTACCTGCCCATAGAATCAGTCGAGCAATCCCAATCTTTATTTATCTGGCTTATGACCACTAGTGAATCTCCGTATACCATCAACCTCTTAATGCCCAGTGATATGGCGATGTTCAACCCATGGATCAGTGCCTCATATTCTGCTGCATTATTTGATGCTGGGAATAATAGCTGAAGAGCGTACTTGAGATGTTCACCTCCAGGGGCAATGAAGAGGATCCCTGCGCCTGCTCCCTTCAGCTTCAGCGAGCCATCAAAATACATTCGCCATACTTCAGTAGCCTCCGGGTTGTCAGGGACTTGTTGTTCAGTCCACTCGGATACGAAGTCAACTAGTGCTTGGGTCTTTACTGCTGTGCGAGGCCGGAACTCTATGTCATGAGCTCCCAGCTCGCAGGCCCACTTGGCTATTCTTCCGATGGCTTCTTTGTTGTGAAGGATATCCCCTATTGGAAACTCAGTGACTACTATGACTTTGTGGTCGTCAAAGTAGTGGTGGAGTTTGCGAGTGGTTAGAAGTACTGCGTACAGTAGTTTTTGAACTTGGGGATACTTCTTATTAGAGGGTCCCAGAACTTCGCTGATGAAGTAGATCGGATGCTGCACTGGATATGTGTGTCCTTCTTTTGCCCGCTCGACTACTAATGCGGTGCTCACCACGTGAGTCATGTAGGAGATGTATAACAATAGATCTTCTGCCGACTGATTTGGTGTGGCTCAGTGAAGCGCCCCAATCCTCTAGGACTCAAATGTGATACAATTACTAGTCCCAGGAGGCTAGTAAACACATTTATATATCAGATGATTACAGATCTGCTTAAACGATACAAACCTATAGAGGTGGCGAACAACTTTAAGAGTTGGTCCACAACTCGAGACATATCATCAGAGTGGGGCTGAAGCAGCCCGATATACGCAGCGAAGCAATTCAGCGGTCCAACAGCCACAAGCAAGGTTGGGAACAGTCGTAACTCTTACCCGATCTCCTTTTTATGAAAAACAACAAATAAGCAAGGGTGAGTACAAATGTACTCAGCAGCCCACCTTCACCCGCGGAATGGGGAAATCAGATATAATGCATGGAATATGTGGAGCTCAGGATATTTTGCAGAAACAGCAATACTTTATGTTGGGACTATGCTTCGTCGCCGAAGGTCTTGTAGGGAGAAACAGCTTCGGCTGAAGCTGTCCGCATGTGATGACCGAAGGTTCCTCTGTATGAAGCTTCGGAATTGCAAACCGACTTAAGAGTAGAATGACCTTTTAGTCCATAAAAGTTTGAGTCGTTATTGTAATTCCTTATGAGGGACATAATTGTAATTCCTCACAGGCTGTGTCCCGTGCCTATAAATAGTGAACAGTATTCCTTTACTGTTCACGCATTCCGGTAATTGCAATCGCATCATTCGAGAATCAATCTTTGCCAAGGAAAAGCATTTGAGAACAAGTCCCCAACATTGGCGCCCACCTCCGGTCAACTCACTTCCACTTTTTGAGCTGATGGCTTCGTTCAACGATCAAGTTGGAGCTGCTTCGGCCCCAAAGCTGGTGCTCCCGATAACAGGTGGTTCATGCTCAGAGCCAGCCAACAAAAAGCAGAAGAAAGAAGCACAGAGAAGGGTACAACATGTTGGGGTGCAAGGACCCTTCATCAAGTCAAGATGGTCCCACATTCCAATTACCTTCTCCCAAGAGGATCTTCAACTCAAGGATTACCCACACAATGATGCTATGGTTATCTCTTGTGTGATCAAAGGATTTCTGGTCCATAATGTCTTGGTTGACACAGGCAGCGCAGCTGATATCATATTTGCTAAAGCTTTCAGACAAATGCAAGAGCCCGAAGACAAGATCCATGATGCTACACACCCTCTCTGTGGCTTCGGAGGAAGACAGATTGTAGCACTAGGCAAGATCACCATGCCAGTGACCTTCGGATTCATCAACAACACCAGAACTGAGCAAGTTGTGTTTGACATTGTTGACATGGAATACCCTTACAATGCAATTATTGGTCGTGGCACCCTCAATGCTTTCGAAGCAATTCTTCATCCTGCTTATCTTTGCATGAAGATACCTTCGGATCAAGGACCCATTGCTATTCATGGAAGTCAGGAAGCTGCCAGAAGGGCCGAAGGAAACTGGACTGACTCAAAAGCAATCCATAATATAGATGGAGCTGAAGCTTGTGAATAGTACAAATTCAGAAGGGAGAAAGCAGCTTCGGCAGATCAGCCGAAGCCCATGCTCTTATGTGAGGACATAGCAGAGCAGAAGGTGCTGTTGGGCTCCCAATTATCCGAAGAACAGGAGAAAACCTTGATAAGGTTTTTGTTCAACAACAAAGATGTTTTTGCATGGTCAGCTAATGATCTTTGCGGAGTTAACAGGGATGTTATTGAACACTCGCTCAATGTTGATCCATCCTTCAGACCTAGAAAGCAGAGGCTTCGGAAAATGTCTGATGACAAGGCCGAAGGAGCTCGGAATGAAGTCAAAAGACTCCTCAGTGCAGGAGTTATCAGAGAAGTAAAGTACCCAGAATGGCTAGCTAACACTGTTATGGTAAAAAAGGCCAATGGCAAATGGCGAATGTGCATCAATTTTACGGATCTCAACAAGGCCTGTCCGAAGGACGAATTCCCATTGCCAAGGATAGACTCCTTAGTTGATGCAGCAGCTTCGTCAGAGCTTATGAGTCTTTTAGATTGTTATTCAGGCTATCATCAAATTTGGATGAAGAAGGAGGATGAGCCGAAGACCAGTTTCATAACCCCTAGTGGAACATATTGTTACCTTCGGATGCCTGAGGGGCTCAAGAACGCTGGAGGAAGTTTCAGCAGAATGACTTTGAAGGTTCTTCAGTCTCAGATAGGCAGAAATGTGCTAACTTATGTTGATGATATCATTGTAAAAAGCACGAAACAAGAAAATCACATTGCTGATTTGCAGGAGACCTTCGCCAGTTTTAGACAAGCTGGTCTAAAGCTGAATCCAGAAAAATGTGTCTTCAGAGTAAAGAAGGGGAAATTTCTTGGATGCTTGGTTTCAACAAAGGGAATTGAAGCTAATCCAAGTAAAATTGAAGCTATACTTCGAATGGAGCCACCAAATACAAAAAAGGGGGCCCAAAGATTAACGGGGAGGCTGGCATCTCTCAATAGATTCATATCCAGATCAGCAGAGAGAAATTTACCATTATTCGAAGTGCTGAAATCAGCCGAAGTCTTTCAATGGGGACCAAGCCAACAAAAAGCCTTCGAGGAACTGAAGCAATATTTGATGGATCTAACAACATTAACTCCACCAACACCAGGGGCTCCTTTGTTATTATATGTGGCAGCTTCGCACTCAGCGGTAAGTGCAGCACTTGTCCAGGAGAAGCTTGATGGCCAAGTCAAGAAGCAGGTCCCAGTATATTTTGTATCTGAGGTTCTTAGTGTATCAAAGAAAAACTATACAGAATTGGAGAAGGTGCTATATGCTGTTTTGATGGCATCCAGGAAGCTTCGGCATTACTTTCAAGCATACAATATTGTTGTTCCTTCTTCGCAACCGTTGAAGGATATTATGAGAAATAGAGAAGCTACTGGACGGATTGGAAAATGGGCTGCAGAGCTCAATGAATTTTGCATTGATTATGTGCATAGATCTTCGATCCAGTCTCAAGCGCTGGCAGATTTCATTGCCGACTGGACGCCAGGGGCTCAGGATGAAGAAACAAATAAAGATGCCGAAGTATGGACAGTGTTTTGCGATGGGTCTTGGGGAACCTTCGGAGCAGGAGCAGCTGCTGTGTTGGTCTCACCATCCAAAGTTAAAACTTGTTATGCGGCAAGACTCGATTTTAGTTGCACAAACAATATTACTGAGTATGAAGCCCTGCTTTTGGGTCTTCGGAAGTTAAAAGCAATGGGAATCAGAAGGGCCATTCTTAAAACTGATTCCCAGGTTGTTTCGGGTCATATTGACAAGAGTTGTAAGGCTAAAGATCCGAAGCTTGAAAAATATCTAGACACGGTCCGAAGGATTGAAGCCTCCTTCGAAGGATTTTCTGTCAAAAATATTCCTCGAGGAGAAAATGAGCATGCTGATTTGCTAGCTAAGTCAGCGGCACAGGGGCTGCCCTTACCTTCGGATGTGTTCTTCGAAACAATAAAAGCACCTTCAGTGGAGCTTCTTGAAAGAGCAGTCCTCAATATATCTCCTGTTTATAGTGAAGACTGGAGAACTGAGATCATCTCTTACCTTCAGGGTAACTTCCTTTCAGATGACGAAACTTATAACAGAAGGATAGAGGCAAGAGCTCGTCCATATGTCATGATAAAAGGGGAGTTGTACAAGCATGGAGTTTGTGCTCCATTACTCAAGTGTTTGTCCAGAGCCGAAGGCATAGAATTGATGAAAGAAATACATGCAGGCCTGTGTGGATCTCACATTGGATCTAGGCCGTTACTTGGAAAAGTTTTTCGACAAGAGTTTTATTGGTCGAAGGCAGCTTCGGATGCAGCGGAATTAGTTCAAAAGTGCGAAGGTTGTCAGAAATGTGCAAGAGCTCAAAAACAACCTTCATCTCTAACTCAGCTGATACAACCCATCTGGCCATTGCAAAGGTGGGGCCTTGACTTGTTAGGTCCGTTACCACCGACCCAAGGAAACTTAAGATATGTTGTAGTGGCCGTGGAATATTTTTCTAAATGGATTGAGGCAAAGCCTTTAGCCACAATAACTTCGGCCACCATTCAAAAGTTTTTCTGGCAGAATATTGTTTGTCGTTTCGGAGTACCAAAGGCCATCACTGTAGATAATGGAACACAGTTCGACTCCGAAGATTTCAGACAATTTTGTGATCAAATTGGCACGAAGATCCATTTTGCATCAGTTAGACATCCGGAGTCAAATGGACTTGTTGAAAGAGCTAATGGCATCATAATGGCAGGAATAATGAAGTTAATCTTCAATCAACTCAGGGGAAAATGGCCAGATCAATTAATCAAAGTGGTGTGGAGCCACAATACAACAATATCAAGGTCAATAGGCTTTACTCCATTCAAATTATTGTTTGGTGACGAAGCAATAACTCTAGAGGAAGCTAAAACTGGATCAGTAAGAGTAGTAGCTTCGACAGAATCAGATTCCGAAGCTGATCATTCTGTGGAAAAAGATGCTATAGAAGGGATCAGGCTTCAAGCTGTGGAGAACATCAATAAATATCAAGCCGAAACAATCAAATGGCGTGATAGAAAGGTTCGGCTAAAGAATATTGAGCCAGGACATTTGGTGCTTCGGAGAGTGGCTAACCCAGATACAGTGGGCAAGTTGCAGTTGAAATGGGAGGGACCTTTTTTGGTAGTATCTTCGTCAAGACCCGGTTCATACAGATTGAAGGATATGGACGGCAACGACATTCCTAGATCTTGGAATGCGGATGAGCTTCAGCGATATTATGTATAACTTGATGTAATTTTTTATATATTTTTTATTTTTCTTTTATGGCACCCTTTTCCTTTCCGAAGGGGGAGAAAGGTTTTTAATGGGGCCATCACATGTAATTTCTTTTTTATTTCACCTCTATAAGAGCAAAATCCCCCAGAGATGTAAATGTAAAAACTGAGAACGCACCATCGAGTGCCGAAAAGAAAAAAAAGAAACAGGGAAGAAGCTCGAAAGCCGTCCCTAAGGGGACGAGGAGCATGACGAAGCTACTAAAGAAGTCGCTCCAAAGGGGGCGCAGTGTAAGTTTTCTGCTCCAAAGTCGTTCCAAAGGGAATGCAGAGCTTACAGCGAAAAGTCAACGCTGATACCGCCGAAAGTAAAAGGCGAAGAAGCTCCTAAGGGAGGCTTACAGCGAAAAGTCAACGTTGATACCGCCGAAAGTAAAAGGCGAAGAAGCTCCTAAGGGAGGCTTACAGCGAAAAGTCAACGCTGATACCGCCGAAAGTAAAAGGCGAAGAAGCTCCTAAGGGAGGCTTATAGCGAAAAGTCAACGCTGATACCGCCGAAAGTAAAAGGCGAAGAAGCTCCTAAGGGAGGCTTACAGCGAAAAGTCAGCGCTGATATGTGATTGTTTCTAAGGAAATAACGGTTGTGATTACGGCTTCGGATATGTGTTTGGACATTCATTTGCACACCACATTACATCATAACATTTGCATTCATAAACATTCATCCAGGCATATGTAGGATAACCATCATCATAGCATAAGTGGTTGCTTCGGCAAAAAGGAAAAAAACTGTCTTTTGTACTTCGTCGTATATGAAAAGAAGAGCTTCGGCAGAAAGGAAAAGCTGTTTTTTATGCTTCGCTGTGTACGAAAAGAAGGGAAGGTGTTTTTTCGCCTTAGGCTCAAAAAGATAATTTCGTCCACATCAAAGCACCTCATACATTAACAGAAGGTAAGAGCATATTACAAGGTATGAACAAAATTCATTAAGAACAGTTTAGTCATATTTACAAAAGTTATTTCAAAAGTTTCTTGAGTTTTTCTACAGTCTACTCCTACTGATCTTCATGGGGCCTCAGCTTCGGCGTCATACTCTTTAAGCATCGGTCTCGGCTTCGTCATTCTACATGAATTAAGTTGTTGTGAGTCAAAACCAAGTTTGAAGGAAAAGGTGAACACAAGGTATGATTTCTTACTGGTTCAAGATGACTCCGAGCTTCGTCTCCAGCCTTTTCTCGCTCGCCTTTTGTCCATATCATCTTTACAAATCTATTAGAAATGCTTCGGGCGAGGTCAGGAATGTCATCTAAAATTGATGGTGATAGAGTGAAATTGGGCCTATTAACAATTTTTCCATGGTCGCAGCCAGCTTTCAGAAAAGTTGCAGCAGTGCCCCGAGAAGCTACCCAGGAACAGAAATCACCGTGCCCGGCTATAACTTCGTCAAGCTCATCAATTTCACCCTCAATATGTTCGAAGGTCTTTTGTAAATTCTCAGTTGACGGGGTGAATTTCTCACTGCTAGCCCCAACTGAGTGGAATATCTTTCTCAGTCGTTGAATACATTTATTGCTAAACTCCAAACATTTGTCTTGAAGGCTTGCCAATAATTTTTTCAAATCTGAATTTTGTTGGACTTCGGCTTCAAGTTTCGCATTAAGTTCTTGCTTTTCTTGTTCAAACTGTTCAGATTGGCAGAGAAGCTTCGTATTCAATTCTGCTATTTTAGCTTCGGCTTCTGCCAATAAACCTTCAGTTGTCTGAAGCTCGAAGTTTTTCTTTTCAATACTAGCTGATTGCTCTTTTATTTTGCTCTCTAAATTTCCAATTATAACCTCGTGTTTTTTGTCTTCCAGATCCTGCTGCATTTTCAAAGCCATACTCAACAGCATATTCTGCGCATAAACAACCTTCGTTAGAAATGTCTTCATTATTAAAAACAATAAAAGTCAAGAGAAAAGTAGTTCACCTTGAAATTGGAATAAAATAAACTACCAACGATATGTTGTCGTCGGTAGCGGCTAATATCCGTTTCTAGCTTCGGAAAACCGATACTCTTTGATAGAGTACCGATAATCTTAGCTCCAGTTTGATCCCGGATACAGCCTAATTTTTCATCGTCAATACCCCAGAAGAGGAGTGCTCCTGGTTTATATCCGCAAGATTTGGCATATTCTTTAAACTCTTCTATTTCGGTTTTTGACAATTCTTGTCCAACTAAATTTTGAAACATGAAGGTTTCGTCCTCCGAAGTATCGTCAGCTATTTCCTTTCCTTTCCCAGACACTGCGGCCATGGTCTCTTCGGCGGCAGTGGTAGCTTCTTCTGTGGCCATGTCTAGCAGTATTTTGTCGATATGTTCGATTGTGGTTTCCAAGTTCAAATCTTCGGCTGAGGTAGCTTCGGTAGCCGCGATTTCCGAAGGTGCGACTTCAACATTTGATATTTCCTCAGCCGCTGGTGTCTTCCGAGCTGAAGCTCTCGGTGGTGTCTTGTCAATGACTTCGGTCACTGCGATGATTCTTTGTCTCTTGGTCTTAGTTGTTTTCTTCGTTTTTTCGGGCTCCTTTTCCTTCTGAAAAAACTTCGTCAGTTGAGGCCCTAATGGACTTAGCTTCACAGGCAGGGATTCAGTCATTACCTTCAAAATCTCTTCCACGTCAGTGGCAGAGCGTGATGCGGGAGTCTCTTCTTCGTCAGATACTTTTCGCTTCGGAGATGATACTTTTCTCTTCTTCAGAATATTCTTCTCTTTTGGTGGTTCTTTCTCATCTTCATTTAAAGCTTCGGCTACCCTTTTCCTTTTCCGGCCTTCGATAATTTTATTCAGTTGTTCGTAGTCAGGGTATTCAAAACCCAAGGCGTCCAGCACTCGATTCAGTCTTCGCTTCGGACGGGTACCGAAGGCCGCAGTCATCAACTGATCTTCTTTTTTGGAGTAATTACCGAGTATTTCATTGCACATTATTTCAATTGTTTCCAGCCACTCTTGGCAGGGTGTTTTAAAGTATTTCTTAAACTTGTAATAGTAAGGTAACCGCACAAGTTCCCCTTCTTTCTTCTCCCCCTCTAGCTTCGGCATTTCCCATTCTTTTAAAGTAGGAAAAACCCTGAAGGCTAAAAACTCTTGAACCAGGTCCCTAGTGCTGATATGTTCTGAAACAATTTTAAACTCAGCCAGTGCAGCCCAAGTGGGACCTTCTAATGACATTTGACATCGCGGTCTTGTTTCTCCGAAGATCAATTCAAGAGGGCTTTGTACCAGCTTCTCTTTGTCTTCGTCAACTTTCATATAAAACCATTCTGATTTCCAGCCTGCCGGCCATTTGCTTCGGTAGCTGATTACAGGAAACTTTGTGGTTTTCCGATAGGCAAAATTGTAGCAACCAAAGTTATCATGTAATCCATCTTTTCTAGCCTTCGTCTGGTAATGCAGCTCATGAACTCGACAAAAGCTGTCGGCAAACGGCTCCACCGCCTGGCTTCGGAGGGCCCAGATATAAACACTAAGCCTAACGATAGCGTTAGGAGTCAACTGATGAAAGTAGATCCCAAACTTCTTCAATACATCTGCAATAATCCTATGAAGGGGGAATCTCAACCCAGCCTTTAGAAAGCTCTTGAAAATGACTATTTCATCCTTCTCTGGCTTCGGGGTAGTTTCTTCCCCCCCCCCCCGAAGCGAAGTAGCTTCTTCTCACTCTCACTGAAATAACCCGACTTCACCATCTTGGAGAGACCAGCCTTAGAGACAGTTGACTTTCCGAAGTCCAAGTGGCTGGGCTTACTTGGCATGGCAATATGATAATCATCTTCGGAATCAGTTTCCTCAATATTCCCTTCTTCCGCGTCGGCAGCAACTTCGGAGATGGGGACAGTCTGCTCTGTCTCAGCGGTACGGATTCCTTCCAAGGTTACCAGTCCAGATCGTTGCATCGCTTCGGAGATGGGAACAGTCTCCGATCCTTCAGCTTCGCCTCCCTCACGCTCAACCCTAACGGTAGAACGCACTCTGGCCATTTAATTCTGAATTTTTTGGGAACTAAGTACTTTTTCTTCCGAAGCTTTTTCTTCTGACGAAGTAGGCTTCAAACTGGAGCTTCGTTTGATTCCGAGAGTCAAGCTTCGGCTATGGTTAAAAATTTTGGCAGCAAAACAGTGCAAATAGCAATGAATGCTGTGGTAACTTCACACCTATCCGTCTGTTTATATTGTGATGCAGGTAAGAAGGTGAATCGCCAGGATTTTTACACCAGGCGAACAGCTGCTTGCACCCGCTGCAAGGTGGGACCGCTACGCGCTCGGAAACTAAATCGTTTCTCGACAACGAGCTCAGGGAAGGTGTTTTTCGGACCTTCGGCTTCCCGAAGCCTAAGAGACTTTTTTCACGGATCAAGCTCGTTACGAAAAACGATCTAGCACCGTGAAGGGGCTACTGTTGGGACTATGCTTCGTCGCCGAAGGTCTTGTAGGGAGAAACAGCTTCGGCTGAAGCTGTCTGCATGTGATGACCGAAGGTTCCTCTGTATGAAGCTTCGGAATTGCAAACCGACTTAAGAGTAGAATGACCTTTTAGTCCATAAAAGTTTGAGTCGTTGTTGTAATTCCTTATGAGGGACATAATTGTAATTCCTCACAGGCTATGTCCCGTGCCTATAAATAGTGAACAGTATTCCTTTACTGTTCACGCATTCCGGTAATTGCAATCGCATCATTCGGGAATCAATCTTTGCCAAGCAAAAGCATTTGAGAACAAGTCCCCAACACTTTATGCAGGGTTGTTTTGTAAAACATTTTGTATTTTTCAAAGCAGGAACCTTACTGGAACACTACCCCACTTAAAAAGAATGAGGTAGAACTCTTGAATCTTGGGGATTTGAACTCCTTGAAGTACCTCATAACAAGGGTGTTACGGGGCCTTCTTCTGCTGTTGCTGCTTGACCAGGCTGCAGAGAGATGACTGTCACAGGGTTGATTCTGGGAGAACCTTCTTCTTATCTTATCTTCTCTTCACTATCTTCTTTTCACTGACCCTTTCTTTCTCTTTGCTCTTCCCACTGGAGGATTCTATCAAAGAGTATTACCATCATACAGAGGAGGAAACCAAGGACTATGAACCATGTACAATAGTCTTCAACCCAAGAATCACCAAGCATTGTGATCTTAGGGGCGAGGGAGCGGAAAAATGGAGTTACTTGCGATTTGGCAGAGGGGTTTCTATCAGGTGTGTTTTGCTTGGGATGGGAACTGAGGGAGCTAGTGCGGAAGTTTTATAGGCGAGCAGTATGCAAGGTGGTGCTCGAGGTGCGGAATGGTGGTGATGGAGCAGGTGACATGAGGCAACAGGTGCGATGGGGGGATGGTGTTGCTGGTGGCAATGGTGGTGGGTGCGCTGCAAAGGGGGTGTGGGGCAGTGGTAGTGCGCATGGAGGCGGGCACGTATGCGGGGGGGCATGGGTGAGTGGTCGGGTTTATGACCCTGATGTTTGTGGTCTCTGGTTCCAAGAAACTTTGCCTCTCTATATGGTAATAACTCCTTTTGTCCTCTTTCCTGCTCACTTTGACTCAGGGGTAGTGCTTTGATTCTCGTGGTCGGTCCTTTTGACTGAGCGACTGGATAGGTTTCTTCTGTAGCTTATTCCAGGCTTCAAGGGTAAGCTTCTCGATATCTTCTTGGGTAAGGCACTTTCCTCTTCAGATGGGTTAAGATGAGAATGGAAGCATAAGGTGAGGATTAGCTCTAATTTGTGATCTATGTTTTTAGAGAAAACCTTTTTAAGAAAAACGAAAAGAAAACACACAAGCTCAGCAATGATAAGCACAAACAAATCAAATGTTTTGAATAAGGGAAGAATAGAGTTTTTTCCAAAGCACGGGCTACTCAGATTTGGGGGCTAAGCATAACGACTATTGCTTGGCTCCTGAATTGAGAACTATACTAAATGCAACTTATGAGCACTAACGTTAAAGCATCACATATGCACTCAAAAGGGAAGAAAACATCAAGGTAAATTCATTTTGAAATGCCATAGGGGGCCACACAATTAGAGTTTTGCAAAACACGAGTCTACACAATTACCTCTCATACATGCAGGGCTCTAGCCAAAGTGAAGAAAAACTTCACTACCCAATGCATGCAGAGGACTGGGCATAACTAACTTTAGACCAGGCAGCTTCTCTTCTGGCGAGGCTGGCAACCTTCAATCTGAGACATCTCCTGGATGGGTCAAGAGGGAGCTGATGTTGATGACTTCTTCTGGCGGCGACTGAGGTGGCAACACGGGGTCGAACTCTTCTTCAAGCGGGACTGGCTCTTGTAGCTCCTCAGAGGGCGGCGGTGCTGGCGGGGTGCTTGCAGCTTCTTCCTTGACTTCAAGGGATGGTGCTGGAATCTTCTTCATGGTGAGGGGCTCAAACAACTCCGGCGGGGGATCTTGGGAGGACTCGGGGTGCTCTTGCTTATTCATAGCCTGAGGGAAGACTGGAATTCCTTCCAAGACTATGGCTCCTTCCGGGAGTTCCCAAGCCTTCTTCTCTCCTCTGATAGAGACCGGGTGACCTTCAAGAATCTGGGGGTCTTCAACTCTGATGGGTTGAACAGGGTTGGATGAAGCGGGCTCTTGGATCCGCAGGGCTCTACGTTGGTTATGGGTTACCAAGTAGGCCTCCATCAACTTCTAGACGTGCTCATCCTTGGCTTGCTTCAGGGCTTCAACAGCAATGGCTTCACGACTTTCCAAGGTAGCTACACGGGCTTGAGCTATGGTGAGGTCCACATGGAGCTTACGGTTGAGCTTCTCTGCATCTTCTGCTCGGGCAATCATCTGACGGTGGTGCCAAGCCAAGAAATCATACTGCGCATCCAGGGTGAGCAGGTATGTAGTGAGGTACATGACTATGGGGTCATCCTCAAGCAGCTGCTGCTCTTCCAATGCACGCATCCTGGCCATCCAAACGGGACGGTTTCTCTGAAAGGGCGGAAAGAATCTGAGCGGGGTGTCGGCCACTTCTTCTTTATAGATCTGACACAGGGCCCTCAATGCCTTGCGGGCGACGACTTGGCAGGTGTCTTTGAATCTGTGCCCAGCAGCAGTGACACTCCATTCCACATGGTGCGGACTGGATCCAATATATACAGCCACGACACACTTCTCTGTGCCATGCTCGACGAATTCACGACCATCATACTCTAGCTGGCTCCTGATTCCAAGGCGAACTGTGCATGCTCTCAGCAACTTGGGGAAACCATCTTCATTCTGGCAAAAGCTGGTTTAGCAGCGAACCTCCATCTGACTTCTGAGAGAAGGAAAGGGGGAAAACATTTTTGAAATGAAGGGATGAGAGCAAGATTTTTTTAGAAAATAGTTTTGACTCAAAAAAATTTGGATCAGGCTAAGGGTTACGTCCTGCGGCCAACCTAACAGCTTCGATACCACCTGAAGCGCCCCAATCCTTTAGGACTCAAATGTGATACAATTACTAGTCCCAGGAGGCTAGTAAACACATTTATATATCAGATGATTACAGATCTGCTTAAACAATACAAACCTATAGAGGTGGCGAACAACTTTAAGAGTTGGTCCACAACTCGAGACATATCATCAGAGTGGGGCTGAAGCAGCCCGATATACACAGCTAAGCAATTCAGCGGTCCAAGAGCCACAGGGAAGGTTGGGAACAGTCGTAACTCTTACCCGATCTCCTTTTTCTGAGAAACAACAAATAAGCAAGGGTGAGTACAAACGTACTCAGCAGCCCACCTTCACCCGCAGAATGGGGAAATCAGATATAATGCATGGAATATGTGGAGCTCAGGATATTTTGCAGAAACAGCAATACTTTATGCAGGGTTGTTTTGTAAAACATTTTGTATTTTTCAAAGCGCATCCTCTCCTAAAGGAGCAGGAAGTTTTTCAATATTAGAACAAAATCCCGTGGACTAAACCATCCAGGTATCTCAGCAGCTTCCCACTGGTTTTCTTTTTCAAAAACAGCTACTGGACTTCCTGTCCACCATAGCTCACGACTCAACTGCCGGACCTTTTTAAAAACCACTTTTCTCAAACGCACCCTTTTTTTTTGAAAACAAAACATTAATTGTCATACCATACTAGACTCGTCCATTCCTGTGGACATGGACTATTCGAATAGGTTTTCAAACTCTGCGTAGAGGAGTACACTTTACCCACTAGTCCGGTTTCTACGATCTCACCGTCATGAGACCCGAATGCCGAATCTCTTTCTTTCCTCGCATGTCCTAACCTTAACAGTAATACCGGAAGGAGTTAGGCCACCGCCATGTCCAAACCGGACAAAACATTCCCCCTCCTTATCCTCCCGGTGCTCCCCAGCCTTCATAACCCTGGGGTTGGACCGTACGAGTTTAGATTGAGTGACTGCCCACACAGTCTCGAGTGATTGTACTTATCATGAGTACAGGTAGTGAAGGATGACAAACTGGTCCTTATGTGAGGGGACAATCCTTCTGCTCACACCTAAACCAGCTGAGCCATCACCTTAGGCCCTCCCCTAAACCAGGGAGTCCCTGATCATCCCTACTCAAAGGTGATAAGGGTGAAAACCCTTCATCATACACATTTTGAAAAGCATTTTCTTTTGAAAACTCACACCTTTCCTCAAATCATTTGTAACAAATATATCAGGGATTGATTGCGGCAAGCGGCTGGGTGGCCATAATAACTTGTCTCAAAATCATATCATGCATAAAATAACAGGCTGAGGGTTGTGGTTGAAAAACATAGGTAATTTATGCATCAAAGGGATCCAGTGAGCTTGCCGTGCTTATCCAGCGAAGGGGGAAGAGGAGCTCGCGGAACTGGCTTCTAGCTCCACTGCCTGGCGTAGACTTGCAGATCTGGCCTCCACGAGACGGCACGAACGCTCTGATAACTATGCGACATGAACAAACAAACATACAAACCAACAAGTATACCAACAAATATTTAGTATAGTGGTCAGAATAGCGACATATGGATGGGTAGAGTCGTGAGTAGAATCTGTGTCATGTGGTGTTGAGATACTGCTGGTGGTGGAGCGAAGGTGCTTACCAGGAGGGTGGACTAGAGACGAAGCGACACTATGCGTGTAGCCGACAGAGCGGAGTAACTGAGTGGGTAGGGTGTTTGCCTTGGCTGAGGGTGTTGAGTGTGTGGAGTGGAAGAGGGTAGCTGGGTGTATTTATAGCTGGGTGTATGTGGTGTAGCACAGTGAAGTTCACTGTTGGTGAGAATAGTGACGAATGAATCGTCTGACTTAATATGAACAGGAGAGTTATAGGCAGAATATGGGACAAGAGTATTTTGGGAGTTTTCTGGAATATGAACCATGCTTAAGGGATGACATGGTTGGATAGGGAATAGTTTGACAAGAATTTTAGAAACAAGAATGACTGAAATCTGAGTTTGGATGGAGGAGTTTTGGATTTTATAATCATAGGGAGAAAAAAGGAAAGGAATATTCTAGAATTTGAATATTTAGAGATATTTGGAAAATCAAAAATACAAATGTATTTTTGAGCGGGGTGCGAGGAATTATTTTTGGGCTTTTCTTGGGCAGAGGTTTATGTTGGTGGAAACTGTTCCTACCTACTGTGTCACATCAGACAGAAGTGAGGCGGGACCCAAATAGCTGGAATGTTGTGGTATTCTGGTCCGAGTGGGCTGTGGTATCTTGGGCCAGGTTTTATAGGATTGAAGACATATCCATACAAACAAGGTTTGCCTTTCTTTTTGGAAGTCTGGCTTGAAAGAATCCCAAAGTTAAGCGTGCTCAACTTGGAAAAATCTAGGATGGGTGACCAGATGGGAAGTTCCCTACTGGAATGAAAATCACAGTCACCGGAGTTCGTATGACTGGAATATGGGTCTGGCTGGTCTTAGGTGGACTGGACAGCATGATGGATGAGTAGTTGAAATTTGGGGTGATCGGAAGATTGATGAATAGTAACGATGAATAGTAACGGTGAATAGTAACAGTGAATAGTGATGGTGAATAGCTCGTATGAACGTACGATGAACGGTGAATAGTGACGATGAACGAACGATGAACGATGAATAGGAACTATGAACGAACGATGAACGATCGAATGATCGAACGAACGAACGATCGGAATTTCGGCAGCATAACGGAGGAAAAAGATTATTTGGATGAACGAACGGACGAACGATCGAACGATCGGACGAATGGACGAACGAACCATGAACGATCGGAATTTCGGCAACATAACGGCAGGAAAAAGATTATTTGGACGAACGATCGAACGACCGGACGAACGAACTATGAACGATCGGATGAACGATCGAACGATCGGACGAACGAACGAACAAACTGAGAATAGGGGGACGAACGATCGAAGAACGACCGAACGATCCTTGTGCTAGTGTGTGCTTGTGTGGGAGGTGGAGTGGGAGTGGGTGTGTGGGTGTGTGGGGGGGGGAGGGAGGGAGTTGCCATGAAATGGCTTGGGGTGGGATGAGAGGAGGCCCTTGCCCCTCTATTTATAGCCATGGTGGGGGGATTAGGGGGAGGGATGAGAGGATTAGTGGGAGGATGAGAGGATTAGTGGGATATTAGCATGTATTTGTCTTATATTAGTGTAATTAGCTTGTATAGCTCACCGTATGACATCGGAGGCATACGTATACGTATGAGCATGAGAAAAGTTATGAAGAAAATATTTGGAGGGACTTGAAAATGATTCTGAAGGTATTTCTTAGGAGGAAAATACTTGGAGAGTTATCGGTGGAATATTTGGGGAGTATTTCTGGAAAGAATTTGAGGGTGATCACTGGGGAAATATTTGTAGGATATTTTGAGGACGATTTTGGAGAGAATATAGACCACTATAATTTATTTGTTGATATCAACTCGCAAACAAACATTTTGAAATAAATTTGAAATTCATTTTGAATTTAGAGCGAGTTTGAGAATATTTCAGAATTTGAATTTTTGGGATGCTACACTCGGCGTGGTGGCTTCAGTACTGGTGGCGTGGTCAAAAACTTTTTCAATGCTTCAAGAGCTTCCTATGCTTCTGCGGTCCACTGAAACCTGTCCACCTTCTTGAGAAATTTGTAGAATGGTAAGCCCTTTTTGCCTAGCCTCAATATGAACCTGCTCAAGGCTACCATGCATCTAGTAAGCCTTTGCACTTTCTTCTGCGATCACGGCGCTTCCATTCTCATGATGGCCTCGATTTTTTCTGGGTTGGCTTCGATTTCTCGGTGGCTGACAATGAATCCGAGTAACTTTCGAGAGCACCTAGAGGGTGGTGAATAGGTGATCCTATAAAATCAAACACTAATAGCCACAAAAACTTAATTTAAAGTGTTAGTACGACTAAGTGGTTGAGAGACGAGTTCTTGTGGACAAGATAATCACAGAGAAAGCAATCACAAGAGACACGCGATTTTTATCCCATGGTTCGGCCAAGTAACACTTGCCTACTTCCACGTTGTGGCGTCCCAATGGACGAGGGTTGCACTCAACCCCTTTCAAGTGATCCAATGATCAACTTGAATACCACGACTTTCTTCCTTATAGTCTTTTTCCCGTTTGTGAGGAATCTCCACAAGTTGGAGCCTCTCGCCCTTACAATATTGATCGCAAAGAACTCACAAGAGTAAGGTTGGGAAGAGCAACACACACAAGACTCAAATAAGCAACACAACCACGCACACAAGTCACGACTTGAGCTCGAAACACAACGCACGGAGTTCACAACTCAAATGGAGCTCAAATCACTATCACAAAGAATCGTATGCGTGAAGTTGGAGTCTTGGAGTCTTAGGATGCTTAGTGAATGCTTGGGGTGACTCCTCCATGTGCCTAGGGGTCCCTTTTATAGCCCTAAGGCAGCTAGGAGCCGTTGGAGACCAACTTGGAAGGCAATTCCTTCCTTCTGTCGAGTGACGCACCGGACAGTCCGGTACGCCACCGGATAGGTCCTGTAGACGGTCCGGTGCGCGATCTCCTTCCAAAATTGGCATATCCGACCGTTGCTCCTCTGGGCTAACTGGCGCACCGGACACTGTCCGATGACCGGTGCACACAGGACAGTCCGGTGCACCAGCTGACCGTTGGAGCAGTCCACGTGTCGCGCGAAGATTGCGAGGCCGACCGTTGGCGCAGGCGACCTTTGGCTCACCGGACAGTCCAGTGCACCACCGGACAGTCCGGTGAATTATAGCCACGTCACCCCTTTGCTTTTCCCGAGAGTGCCGAGTTCGCCGCGGATGACTCACCGGACAGTCCGGTGCCCCACCGGATGGTCCAGTGATTTTTAGTCGTACGCCGTCGTCGAGTCCCGAGAGCGGCGAGTTCACGTGGACCAGCCTAGCGCACCACCGGACACTGTCCGGTGCACCACCGGACAGTCCAGTGTGCCAAGCCGAGCTAGAGTTTGCTGCACATAGCCAACTCCTTTTCCAATTCTTTTCTCACTGTTTATAGCACTTAGACAAAGCACATTAGTACTCAAAACAATGTATTAAGTCTAGAAACGTACCTTTTCCTTTGATTTGCACTTCTCGCTTTGTTTGGCACATAAGAACTTAATTAAACATGTTGGGCACTTAATCACCAAAACATTGTAGAAATTGCTCAAGGGCACATTTCCCTTTCAGTCTCCCCCTTTTTGCTGATTTATGCCAACACATCCAAAAGCAACTAAAAGAAGTGCAACATCAATGCAATTGAGGACTAAATCATTTTTGCACAAGATTTGACATATTTGGATCATTCTTTGCCACCACTTGGTTTGTTTTGTAAATCAAATCCTTTTTCCTATCTCTAAGTCAAACACACTTGTTTGGGCAAATCAAGAGATATTCCAATGGAAAAATTGATCAAGTACCAAAAACTCCCCCTTTTCCCATAATAAAAAATTCTCCCCTATAAGAGACCAAATTTTGCAATAAGAGTATTTTGGACAAATCAAAAATTCTAACTCTATTATTTTTGAAATTCACAAGTGGTAGCTGATCCATTTGCTTTGGCCTTAATTTCTCCCCCTTTGGCATGAAGCACCAAAACGGGATCATTATTGGCCCTTTAACCCCATTGCCTCACCAAAAATGTCAATTAAGAGCAAAAAGGCAATGAGAGCATAAGTATGAACTTGGAGGTGAGTACACTAATACCAGAGTGCAGTGGAAGTCTTTGCATGGTCCAAGTTCACCTTTCCCTTTCAATGCATCTTTGAGACTACATCAAGTATACTCAAACACAAAGGTTAGTCTCAAAGGGTCAAGTTGGAGCACATCCCCCCCTAAATATGTGCATCATTCACACATGGACTTGTGAGGTCCGGGGATCCCTTGCACAACTTGAGCACCATAAATAAGCAACAAATCACATAAATGCATGAAGTAACATGATCAAAGGCATAGACTACATGTATGCTATAGATCAATCCAAGTTATGAGAATCTAAGACATTTAGCTCACTACGCAACCTGCAAAAGGTTTTCTCATCCAACGGCTTGGTGAAGATATCGACTAGCTGGTTCTCGGTGCTAATATGATATACCTCGATATCTCCCTTTTGCTGGTGGTCTCTCAGAAAGTGATGCCGGATGTCTATGTGCTTAGTGCGGTTGTGTTCAACATGATTATCTGCCATGCGGATTGCACTCTCATTGTCACATAGGAGTGGGACTTTGCTCAGATTGTAGCCAAAGTCCCGGAGGGTTTGCCTCATCCAAAGTAATTGTGCGCAACACTGTCCTGCGGCAACAAACTCGGCCTCAGCGGTGGATAGGGCAACGAATGTTTGTTTCTTTGAACTCCAAGGCACCAGGGACCTTCCTAGGAATTGGCACGTCCCTGATGTACTCTTCCTATCAACCTTGCATCCAGCATAATCGGAGTCTGAATATCTAATCATGTCAAAGGTAGACCCCTTTGGATACCAGATCCCGAAGCAAGGCGTAGAAACTAAATATCTAAGAATCTGCTTAACGGCCACAAGGTGACATTCCCTAGGGTCGGATTGATATCTAGCACACATGCATACACTTAGCATAATGTCTGGTCTACTAGCACATAAATAAAGCAATGACCCTATCATAGACCGATATGCCTTTCGATCAACGGACTTACCTCCTTTGTTGAGGTCAACATGCCCGTCGGTTCCCATCGGTGTCTTCGCGGGTTTGGCGTCCTTCATCCCAAACCGCTTGAGAAGATCTTCTGTGTACTTTGTTTGGGAGATGAAGGTGTCGTCTTTGAGTTGCTTCACTTGGAACCCAAGGAAGTAGTTCAACTCACCCATCATCGACATCTCAAACTTTTGAGTCATCACCCTGCTAAACTTCTCACAAGACTTTTGGTTAGTAGAACCAAATATTATGTCATCGACATAAATTTGGCACACAAAAATATTACCATCACAAGTCTTAGTAAAAAGAGTGGGATCGGCTTTCCCAACCTTGAAAGCATTAGCTATTAAGAAATCTCTAAGGCAATCATACCATGCTCTTGGGGCTTGCTTAAGTCCATAGAGCGCCTTAGAGAGCTTGAACACATGGTCGGGGTACCTATCATCCTCAAATCCAAGGGGTTGTTCCACGTACACCTCCTCCTTTATTGGCCCATTGAGGAAAGCGCTCTTCACATCCATTTCGAACTGCCTAAAAGAGTGGTGAGCGGCATAGGCCAACAATATTTGAATAGACTCTAGCCTAGCCACAGGAGCAAAAGTCTCCTCGAAATCCAAACCTGCGACTTGGGCATATCCTTTTGCCACAAGTCGAGCCTTGTTTCTTGTCACCACCCCGTGCTCGTCTTGCTTGTTGCGGAACACCCACTTGGTTCCCACAACATTTTGCTTTGGACGTGGCACCAGGCTCCAAACTTCATTCCTCTTGAAGTTGTTGAGCCCTTCCTGCATGGCCAACACCCAATCCGGATCCTGCAAGGCCTCTTCTACCCTGAAAGGCTCAATAGAAGAGACAAACGAGTAATGCTCACAAAAATTAGCTAATCTTGAGCGAGTAGTTACTCCCTTGCTTATGTCACCAAGAATTTGGTCAACGGGGTGATGTCGTTGGATCGTTGCTCGGATTTGAGTTGGAGGGGCACTTGGTGCTTCTTCCTCCATCACTTGTTCTTCCTATGCTCCCCCTTGATCCTGTCCCTCTTCTTGAGGTACCTGTTCACCGTCTTGAGTTGGAGGCTGCACCATTGTGGAGGAAGATGGCTGATCTTGCTCTTGTTGTTCCTGTGGTCGCACATCACCTATCGCCATCGTGCACATTGCGGCCGTCGGAACATCATCTTCATCTATGTCATTAAGATCAACTTGCTCTCTTGGAGAGCCATTAGTCTCGTCAAATACAACGTCGCTAGAGACTTCAACCAAACCCGATGATTTGCTAAAGACTCTATATGCCTTTGTATTTGAGTCATACCCTAGTAAAAACCCTTCTACTGCCTTGGGAGCAAATTTAGAATGTCTACCTTTCTTCACCAGAATGTAACATTTGCTCCCAAATACACGAAAGTAAGAAATGTTGGGTTTGTTACCGGTAAGGAGTCCATATGAGGTCTTCTTGAGAAGGCGATGTAGGTAGAGTCGGTTTATGGCGTGGCAAGCTGTGTTCACAGCTTCCGACCAAAACCGCTCGGGCGTCTTGAATTCTCCAAGCATTGTTCTCGCCATGTTGATAAGCATCCTGTTCTTCCTCTCTACCACACTATTTTGTTGTGGTGTGTAGGGAGCAGAGAACTCGTGCTTGACGCCTTCTTCCTCAAGATACTCCTCCACTTGCAGATTCTTGAACTCGGACCCATTGTCGCTTCTTATCTTTTTAACCTTGAGCTCAAATTCGTTTTGAGCCCTCCTTAAAAAGCGCTTTAGGGTCTCTTGGGTTTCTGATTTATCTTCCCCCGATGCTAAGGTAGGCAACGGGTTCAAAGAGGTCCATGTGAAGAAGCTCCAGTGGTCTTGATGTTGTCATCACATTCTTGCTATGATGAGTGCTTCCCACCTGTTTCCCTGCCTGACAAGCTGCACAAGGTCTATCTTTCTCGAAACAAACTGTTGGGGACTTGTTCTCAAATGCTTCGGATTAAGAACAAGGCAACATAAAAAGTGTTAAATGATAAAGTCCTTCGTCCCTTGAAACATTATTTCCCTTCGGGATATAATGTGTTCTGGACGAAGGTCACAAACAACATATCTTCGTAAGCACAATAAATTATGACGAAGAACTTACATGCAACATAAAAAGTAATATAAACATTTAAATATTATCACAACATCATTTCTATTTTATTATCATATAAAAATAGAAATGATTTCAGATTACAAGTGTACCTTCGAATTGCAGGAAGGCAAAAGTACAAGGATGACGGAAAGCAAATGCCAAGTCAGCGAACGGAAAGCAAATGCCAAGTCAGCGTGAACAGTACGGGAGTACTATTCATCTATTTATAGGCGTGGGACGTAGCCCATGTAAAATTACATTCATGCCCATTACATTTGCTAATGACTTATGGGAATCTCTCAAGGCTTAAGTAGTCTTTTCATCTTTAAGTCGGTTCCCCTTTCTGCTATCGCGATGAAGCTTTCTGCGCATAGCTTCGGCTGTGCACCATCCTTCGTACAGCTTGGTAATCAGCCCGTCCTTTATTTCAATCCCCCTTCGTCTTGCTTTGGCTTCGTTCTGACCGTACTCCATGTTCATGATCTGAGTCCGAAGATACCTGTTCATATAATTCACTTGGAAAATATTGTCAAATTATGTTTTTGAGGACCTTCGGAGGACGAAGGCTCCCAACAGTAGCCCCTCGCAATATTAATTTGTTAGTGATAAATTCAGATTGCGATATGGACGGAGGCCTTAAGCTGAAGGTCCGAAAAAACACCTTCCCTTTGCTAGAATAGCAAAAGTCACTGACACCTGGGACCACACAGTTTCCATCATATCGAGTGTATAAATAGGAGCCCGCCACATTTGATTTGGCACGCTCACTTTGCCATCTGTTTTTCCTGCTTATCAAGCTTTCTGCCCAAAAATATTTGTTTTCTTTCCTAATTTTAAGCTTCGGAAGCGAGAAGTAAGATTTCCGAAGGGATGTCTGAGGAGAAGAAGGCTGGTATCGAGATGAAGCTAAGTCTCTCTGAAGAGAAGAACCTAGGCTTTCTTGAGGCAATGTCAAAGACCAATACAGAAAAGATCACCAAAGAGATTTTAGAAGGTTTATCTGAAGATACTGGTGACAGCGACAGTTATGATGTAGAAAGCGGTGGGGGAGAGTCCGAAGATCGACCATGGCGGCCAAGTCACTCAGTTTTCGGGAAAACCACTATTAAGCAGAGTCATATTGACAATATGAGGGGGAGATATTTTCGAGATATATCTATTGTGAGGGCTGATGCTGGAGAAAAAACTTCTCCTACCCCCGAAGAAGATGAGGTCGTGATCTTCCGAAGCTTTCTCAAGGCTGGGCTTCGGTTCCCCCTAAGCAGCTTTGTTGTCGAAGTCCTGAAGACATTTCAAATCTACCTTCATCAAATTACTCCCGAAGCTATCATAAGAATGGGAATCTTTGTCTGGGCTGTGAGAAGCCAAGGTTTAGAACCAAATGCTAAAAGCTTTTGCAAAATTCATGAGTTGATATACGAGACGAAGCCCTGGGGGAAAGAACAATATCACAACAACTTTGGTTGTTACAGCTTCGGTGCCCGCTCCGGGTCAAGCTGCCCCGTGCCAACCTTTCGGAAAAGGTGGCCCGGTGCCTGGATGACAGAATGGTTCTATGTAAAGAATGACTTGACAGCGCATGAAGATGTTAAAAGTATCATTATGCGCCCTATCTGGCAACGCTTCGGACTCCGAAAGCCGAAGGTTGAAATGGATGAAGCGGCCGAAGAATGCCAAAGAGCCTTCGGCATAATCTGCTCTTTTATTGGGACAAGGGATCTGGTCCAAGAGCATATTGCCTTCAGGGTGTGGCCACTTGCAGGAAAGTGGGAAATGCCGAAGGAGACCATCAAAGAGTCTAACGAAGGTGGACTGGTCAGACTAAAATACACATTCAAATACGAGGATAAGTTTGTTGAACCTGATGACGACTGGTTAAAAAGCATTGAAACCTTAAGTGACGAACTGCTTGGGGTATATTCGAAGGCCGAGAATACTGCATTATCGGCAGCCTTCGGAGGCCGAAAGAAGAAGAGGCTCAACCGGGTATTTGATGCAATCGGGTTTGTCTACCCTGACTATCATTATCCGGTGCCAGGCCGCAAAAGAAAAAATACTTCTCCTACAACAGAAGTTGCCACAGGTGCTTCTAGTGAGCCAGCGCCGCAAAGAAAAAAGATGAAGGTGCTCACCCACCGGGCACGTTTTATTGAGCCGGCCACAGTGCCTGAATTTATCGGTGAAGTCTCTTTGGCCACTGAAACTACAGAGCTAGCTCCAGTGCCGAAGATCGAAGAAAAAACTGAAGCACCTTCATTAGAGAAGGCAGAAAAACCGAGAATTGAAGGACCAAAAATATTGGAAATCTTAAGTCCTTCAGCAAGTGTTGAGACAATAAAAAATCAAAAGGGTCCATCGGTGACCCCGAAAAGAAAAAGAATGGTGAACGTGCTAGATGTTTTGGAGACAATTAAGTCTTCAAGCATTACTCCAAAGAAGACTGTTGAACTTTCTGAAGTGTCTACTGAAGCTTTAGTTGCTGAAGCTTCGAAGCAACAACTTGAAGCTGAAGCTGGGCCTTCAGAGCCCACCAAGGAACAACCTTTGGAAACCGAAGAAAAAATAAAAATGTCAGAGCTAATTTTGGTTGAAGAAATTGACACTGCCGCCCCCGAAGCACCTTCCAACATATGCGATTACATTGTGCGACATGCTTCGGGGAAGAAATTATCTGAAGAAGAGGTTTATAAAGCCAATCACTATGCTAGAGAATTGAAATATCCGAAGGGGGCACTAGTGTTCAATGGGACAAACGAAGATGACTTCCTATACTGCCTCCCTGACAACAAAGAATTATCTGTCTGCCGGGAGATGGCTAGGAGTATGGGGTTTCCAAAGCTTGAAGCTGGACTATGCGCTATGACGAAGGAGGATCTTGCGGATAGCCTTGCTTATAATAGTCTGAAGGTGCGAGAATTGCGTGTTTTTTAAAATTTATGATTCAAAATCTATTGTTTTATTCTTATACTAACTTTTTACATATAGGGCTTAATACTAAGCAACGCGCTGAGAGCGCAAAAGAATGCCGAAGACGAAAGCTATGAAATTGCTTTCAACAACCTTCGGACAGAAGTTATCAAACTAAGGAACGAAGCCCTGGAAAAGGACAAAATTCTAGTTACATTGGTGGATAAAATAAAGGAGAACGAAGCTGCATTTAAAGCACAAGTTGCAGCTCAAAAGCACGAGATTGACGATCTTCGGAAGCAATTGGCCCGGGCGAAAGAAGAACGCATACTTGAAGAAACGAGGCGGGAATGTAGCGACCAATGGGCTAATCATTTGGAAGGAACCGTTGAAGAGCTTCGGTCTTCTAAGAAAAGGTGCTACGAAAAATCCATGGAATGTGTAAAGAAAATAAAAACCAGCTTCGCCAGCGTTGGCGCATTTTTGAGTGAGGAAGATTTTGTGAGAGGTAACCCAGAAGGACCGATCGAATGGATCAGCCATGAGGCTGAAGCCTTCGAAGAAATTCTAAACAGTCGCGGAGACATTTGTGCCTTCTCGGGTGCGAGGGGAATTGCTACTATGCTGGAGAAAAAAGGCTGCGATCATGTTAAGGCTCTTGCACAATCCGAAGCCAGCTTATCTCCTGAAGATATTAAAGATCCCTCAGCCGAAGCTAGCCAGGCAGGTGGAAAATTTTTCACCGACGTTTGGGACAATGGTGGCCGAGAAATGGCCCGAGAAATTATTCAGAAGAGTGAGAAGGGAATTCACGACGCTAGAGAAGTAGCTAAGGCCGCTGACAAAAGCTCAGAGCCCGAAGGGCAAATAGGTATTAGCTAATGGTTTTTATTATGTTGTAATTTTTGATTTTAAACTTTCGTTCGCAATTTGTAATAGCAATGTGGCCGTATCATGTCCTCCTTCAGATCCTACTAAAGCGTCTTCGGGCCCTCACCCGAAAGGAGACGAAGAAATTAAAAAGATGGCTGAAGCTATCATGGATGAAGTTGTTAACCGACTCCTGAACGAAGCTGCCGAAGTTGTTTTAAGAGAAGATTAAGCACTATTGTAAAGACTTCTGAAATGAAATATGTGTGACATTTTGTAACCCTGTAATATATTTGCTTTTAATGATTCGATTCTTTACGATGCATGAAACTTTACATACGTACCGTTTTTGAGCCTTCGGCGAAAAAACACCTTCCCTTCTTTTCATGCTTCGTGAAGATAGAAAAACTTATGTATCACGACAATGTTCATAGTGCTCTGATGAAGGATATCCAAGCTTCGTGAAAATATCTTCCGAAGCTATATTCCGAAGATCAATATTGTATCCCCTTGTGACTTAACACGATTTTCACTTTCTCAAAGCATCCTTTCGAAGGTTGATACTGTGTCCCCTTCTTTTGCCATATACAACATGATGTATGATGCTTATGCTATGCAAAATGATGTGATGGTGTTATGTTATGTAGATGACATTTGTTCGAAGATACACACATATCCCCGTAAAACACACAATATTTTTGTATCAGCGCTGACTTTTCGCTGTAAGCTCTGCATTCCCTTAGGAACGACTTTGGAGCTTCTTCGCCTTTTACTTAGGCGGTATCAGCGTTGACTTTTCGCTGTAAGCTCTGCATTCCCTTAGGAACGACTTTGGAGCTTCTTCGCCTTTTACTTAGGCGGTATCAGCGTTGACTTTTCGCTGTATGCTCTGCATTCCCTTTGGAACGACTTTGGAGCAGAAAGCTTACACTGCGTTCCCTTTGGAACGGCTTTTTGTGACTTCAGCAAACTTACTCTGCGCTCCTTAGAACGACTTTTTGTTGCTTTGAAGGATTTTTGATAGTTCGAAAGGTCCTCCTTGTTATCGCAAATCTTAAAGCTTCAGCAACTTAAGCCTGAGAAAACAAATTTTCCTTGTGGCAAACAACGAAACTATTACATGAAGACTGAAAAATGTTCTTTATTACTCAGAAAATAGAACTAAATAGAAAAGACTGCTATCAAGGTAGGATATTTGTCAATAGATGTGCTTCGACTCTGGCACAGTGCTATTGACTGTGCGAGCTTCGGATTGTTCTCTGAGATCCCTTTGGTGTGGAGCATATTGACTCCCTTCCGGCTGTTGGCCCTGTTGCAGCGGTGGTGGAGGCGGAGGCTGTTGCCAGGAAGCTTGAGGTTGACTCGCCGAAGCTACAGAAACTGCAGGGTGGTTACCTACGTATTCTGGGATGTAAGGCGGATGGTACGAAGCAGTATGCATGACCTGCTTCGGCTGAACTTGTTGTGCTGCAGCTTCGGCTATCTCCTTTTGCTTCTGGATGGTAACATGGCACATCCTGGTGGTATGACCCTTGTTTTCACCACAGAACAAGCAAAACATTCTCCTTGGTTGATCTCCAAATCTTCCGCCGAAGCCCCTGGCGCCTCTACCTCTTGGAGCTAGTGGCCGGAAGAAACTTTGCTGTTGCCCCGAAGCCTGTGAGGAGCACTGCGGCCTGTGCTGCTGACTTCCCTTATCATCATTTTGAGTATTGTGGATAGACCTGACATGCCTCGGATAGAATCTTCCTCCGAAGCCCCTGGTCATTTCAGAAAACCTGAAAGCCTCCTCCCTTCTTTGGCGAAAATCGTTGTCGGCACGAATATACTCGTCCATCTTCTGGAGTAGCTTCTCCAAAGTTTGAGGAGGCTTCCTAGCAAAGTATTGAGCTGAAGGTCCAGGCCGAAGTCCCTTGATCATGGCCTCAATGACAATTTCGTTGGGCACCGTTGGTGCCTGCGCCCTCAAACGCAAGAACCTTCTGACATACGCCTGAAGGTATTCTTCATGATCCTGAGTACACTGGAACAAGGCTTGAGCAGTGACCGGCTTCGTCTGAAACCCTTGAAAGCTGGTTAACAACATGTCCTTCAGTTTTTGCCATGAAGTAATCGTTCCTGGTCGAAGGGAGGAATACCAGGTTTGAGCAACACTCCTGACAGCCATAACAAAAGATTTTGCCATAACTGCAGCATTGCCACCATACGAAGATACTGTTGCTTCGTAGCTCATCAAAAACTGCTTCGGGTCTGAATGGCCATCGAATATGGGAAGCTGGGGCGGCTTGTAGGACGGAGGCCAAGGTGTAGCCTGCAGCTCAGCGGACAGGGGAGAAGCATCATCGAAAACAAAATTTCCATGATGGAAATTGTCATACCAGTCATCTTCGTTGAAGAAACCCTCCTGTTGAAGGTCTTTTTGTTGAGGCCTTCGGTTCTGCTCATCGTGAGTAAGATGACGAACTTCTTCAGAAGCTTCGTCTATCTGCCTTTGCAGTTCAGCTAGCCTGGCCATCTTTTCCTTCTTCCTCTGCACCTGTTGATGAAGCATCTCCATATCTCTGATCTCTTGATCTAGCTCATCCTCTTGAGGCGTTGGGCTGACAGCCTTCCTCTTCTGGTTTCGGGCCTCCCGAAGAGAGAGAGTCTCCTGATTGGGGTCCAGCGGTTGCAGGGCTGCAGCCCCAGTCGCTGAAGCTTTCTTCGGCGCCATAGCGAAGGTTTATGGCTTCCGAAGGTGTTCAAAAACTCAAAGTGGAAGTGAGTTCACCGGAGGTGGGCGCCAATGTTGGGGACTTGTTCTCAAATGCTTCGGATTAAGAACAAGGCAACATAAAAAGTGTTAAATGATAAAGTCCTTCGTCCCTTGAAACATTATTTCCCTTTGGGATATAATGTGTTCTGGACGAAGGTCACAAACAACATATCTTCGTAAGCACAATAAATTATGACGAAGAACTTACATGCAACATAAAAAGTAATATAAACATTTAAATATTATCACAACATCATTTCTATTTTATTATCATATAAAAATAGAAATGATTTCAGATTACAAGTGTACCTTCGAATTGCAGGAAGGCAAAAGTACAAGGATGACGGAAAGCAAATGCCAAGTCAGCTGACGGAAAGCAAATGCCAAGTCAGCGTGAACAGTACGGGAGTACTATTCATCTATTTATAGGCGTGGGACGCAGCCCATGTAAAATTACATTCATGCCCATTACATTTGCTAATGACTTATGGGAATCTCTCAAGGCTTAAGTAGTCTTTTCATCTTTAAGTCGGTTCCCCTTTCTGCTATCGCGACGAAGCTTTCTGCGCATAGCTTCGGCTGTGCACCATCCTTCGTACAACTTGGTAATCAGCCCGTCCTTTATTTCAATCCCCCTTTGTCTTGCTTTGGCTTCGTTCTGACCGTACTCCATGTTCATGATCTGAGTCCGAAGATACCTGTTCATATAATTCACTTGGAAAATATTGTCAAATTATGTTTTTGAGGACCTTCGGAGGACGAAGGCTCCCAACACAAACATTGGTTAGTCCTAACACATGTTCTCCCTTTAGAAGTTTATGAAGGTTCTTCATCACAACATGTGCTAGACGACAATGCCACAGCCAACCCATACTAGTCTTAGCTATTAAGCATGCATCTAGATCGGCCTCCTCTTTCGAAAAATCAACTAAGTAGAGTTTGTCGTCTAATACACCCTTAAAAGCTAATGAACCATCACTCCTTCTAAAGACAGATACATCAACATTTGTAAAAAGACAATTGTAGCCCATGTGACACAATTGACTTATAGACAGGAGGTTGTAATCAAGCGACTCTACTAGAAATACATTTGAAATAGAGTGCTCACTTGTGATGGCTATCTTTCCCAAGCCTTTGACCTTGCCTTGATTCCCAAGTCTATTTAAAGTTTTGTCTCCCTTGCATTTGGATCCCAATTTCCTAGCCACTACTTTTGCGTTCTTACATGAAAGAACAAAAGAAGTGTTGCAAGCATGGAAAACGGTAGTAGATTCATTACACACTTTCCTAGGCACATGATGCACAACATGATTTCTCCTAGGCCTACTTCTACCGTGAACAAAAGTAGAACTAGAGGCAAACATAGTATGTGAATCAAAAGCATCATGATCATAACTCCTATTATAATTGGAATGACTAGCAATTTTCCTATTATAAATGAAGGCATGATTCCTTTGAGTACTACTAACCATAGGGGCCTTCCCTTTCTCCTTGTTGGGAATGGGAGCCCTTTGGCTTATTAAGTTCTTGGCTTCCTTTCGAAAACCAAGCCCATCCTTAATTGAGGGGTGTCTACCAACGGTGTAGGCATCCCTAGCAAATTTTAACTTATCAAAATCAATTTTGCAAGTCTTAAGTTGAGCATTAAGACTTGCCACCTCATCATTTAGTTTAGCAATAGAAATAAGGTGTTCATCACAAGAATTAACATCAATGTCCTTGCATCTATTGCAAATAACAACATGTTCTACATAGGAACTAGATTTATTAACTTCCTCTAGCTTAGCATTTAGTTCATCATTTAAACTCTTTAAACTAGAGATCGATTCATAGCAAACAGACAATTCGGAGGATAACATTTCATTTCTCTTAATTTCTAAGGCAAGGGATTTTTGCACACTAACAAATTTGTCATGTTCCTCATATAAAATATCGTCTTGTTTTTCTAATAATCTATCCTTTTCATTTAGAGCGTCGATTAATTCATTAATTTTCTCTACTTTGGCTCTATCTAAACCTTTAAATAGACTAGAGTAATCTACTTCATCATCGGAGGAATCCTCATCACTAGAAGTAGAGTACTTAGGGGAATCTCGAACACTCACCTTCTTCTCCTTGGCCATGAGGCAAGTGTGGCGTTCATTGGGGAAGAGCGACGACTTGTCGAAGGCCGAGGCTGTTAGTCCCTCATCGTCGGAGTCAGATGAGGAGCAGTCGGAATCCCATTCTTTTCCAAGATGAGCCTTGCCTTTCGCCTTCCTATAGCTTTTCTTCTTCTCCTTCCCATGTCTTTCTTGTCCCTGGTCATTTTCATTATTGGGACATTGAGCAATAAAATGACCAGTCTTACCGCATTTGAAGCAGGAGCGCTTTCCCCTAGTTTTATTCTTGTTGGGGTACTCCTTGCGTACTTTAAATGCGGTCTTGAAGCGCTTGATGATAAGCACCATCTCATCTTCGTTGAGGCCGGCAGCCTCCACTTGAGCTACCTTGCTTGGTAGTGCCTCCTTGCTGCTAGTTGCCTTGAGCGCAACGGGCTGCGGCTCATAGACGGGCAGAGGGTCGTTTAAGGCATCATCTACATACCTTGCCTCCTTAACCATCATGCGCCCGCTTACAAATTTTCTGAGTATCTCCTCGGGCGTCATCTTTGTGTACCTGGGATTTTCACAGATAAGGTTCACAAGATGGGGGTCAATACCTGTAAAGGACCTGAGCATGAGTTGGACGACGTCGTGATCCGTCCATCTTGTGCTTCCATAGCTTCTAACCTTGTTGACCAGGGTCTTGAGCCTGTTGTAGGTTTGTGTTGGCTCTTCACCCCTGATCATGGCGAATCTCCCTAGCTCTCCTTCCACCAACTCCATTTTGGTGATCATGGTGGCGTCGTTTCCCTCATGAGGTATCTTGAGGGTGTCCCAGATCTGCTTTGCATTGTCCAAGCCGCTAACCTTGTTGTATTCATCCCTGCACAGAGATGCTAGCAAAACAGTAGTGGCTTGGGCATTTTTATGAATTTGCTCATTAATAAACATGGCATTGTCAGTACTATCAAAGTGCATTCCGTTTTCAACAATCTCCCAGATACTAGGATGGAGAGAAAATAAATGACTACGCATTTTATGACTCCAGAAAGAATAGTATTCTCCATCAAAGTGGGAAGGTTTTCCAAGAGGAATTGATAGCAAATGAGCATTAGAATTGTACGGAATACGAGAATAATCAAATGAATAGTTTTGATTAACCAGTTTCTTCTTTGACGAGGAGTCATCATCGTCGTCGTGTGGTGAAGAAGACGAGGCATCACTGTCGTAGTAGATGATCTTCTTGATGCGCCTCTTCTTCTTCCCGTCTCTTTTCTTGTGACTCAAGCCTGAGTCGGTTGGCTTATCGTCTCTAGGCTCGTTGAGGAAGGACTCCTTTTCCTTGTCGTTGACCACCATCCCCTTTCCCTTAGGATCCATCTCTTCGGGTGGTTAGTCCCTTAGATGAAGAGTACGACTTTGATACCAATTGAGAGCACCTAGAGGGGGGTGAATAGGTGATCCTGTAAAATCAAACACTAATAGCCACAAAAACTTAATTTAAAGTGTTAGTACGGCTAAGCGGTTGAGAGACGAGTTCTTGTGGACAAGATAATCACAAGAGACACGCGATTTTTATCTCGTGGTTCGGCCAAGTAACACTTGCCTACTTCCACGTTGTGGCGTCCCAATGGACGAGGGTTGCACTCAACCCCTTTCAAGTGATCCAATGATCAACTTGAATACCACGGCTTTCTTCCTTATAGTCTTTTTCCTGTTTGCGAGGAATCTCCACAAGTTGGAGCCTCTCGCCCTTACAATATTGATCGCAAAGAACGCACAAGAGTAAGGTTGGGAAGAGCAACACACACAAGACTCAAATAAGCAACACAACCACGCACACAAGTCATGACTTGAGCTCGAAACACAACACACGAAGTTCACAACTCAAATGGAGCTCAAATCACTATCACAAAGAATCGAATGCGTGAAGTTGGAGTCTTGGAGTCTTAGGATGCTTAGTGAATGCTTGGGGTGACTCCTCCATGCGCCTAGGGGTCCCTTTTATAGCCCCAAGGCAGCTAGGAGTCGTTGGAGACCAACTTGGAAGGCAATTCCTTCCTTCTGTCGAGTGGCGCACCAGACAGTCTAGTGCGCCACCGGACAGGTCCTGTAGACGGTCCGGTGCGCAATCTCCTTCCAAAATTGGCATATCCGACCGTTGCTCCTCTGGGCTGACTGGCGCACCAGACATTGTCCGGTGCACACCGAACAGTCTGGTGCACCAGCTGACCGTTCGAGCAGTCCACGTGTCACGCGAAGATTGCGCGGCCGACCGTTGGCACAGGCGACCGTTGGCTCACCGAACAGTCGGGTGCACCACCGGACAGTCCGATGAATTATAGCCACATCGCCCCTTTGCTTTTCCTGAGAGCGCCGAGTTCGCCGTGGATGACTCACCGGACAGTCCGGTGCCCCACCGGACGGTCCGGTGATTTTTAGCCGTACGCCGCCGTCGAGTCCCGAGAGCGGCGAGTTCACGCGGACCAGCTTGGCGCACCAGACACTGTCCGGTGCACCACCGAACACTGTCCGGTGAACCACCGGACAGTCTGGTGTGCCAAGCCGAGCTGGAGTTTGCTGCACATAGCCAACTCTTTTTCTAATTCTTTTCTCACTGTTTATAGCACTTAGACAAAACACATTGGTACTCAAAACAATGTACTAAGTCTAGAAACGTACCTTTTCCTTTGATTTGCACTTCTCGCTTTGTTTGGCACATAAGAACTTAATTAAACATGTTGGGCACTTAATCACCAAAACATTATAGAAATTGCCCAAGGGCACATTTCCCTTTCAGCTGACAATGAATCCGAGTAACTTCCCTGCTGGTACTCCAAAGACACAATTTTCTGGGTTGAGCTTCCACTGGTATCGCCTCAGGCTGTTGAAGACCAGCTGCAAATCTTCGATGAAGTTTTCTGAGTTTTCTGTTTTGGTTACCACATCGTCAACATAAGCTTCTACCAGCTTGCCCCAGTGATCGGCTAAGCATGTTTGGATAGCTCTCTGATAAGTCGCTCCTGCGTTCTTGAGGCCGAACGACATGGAGGTATAGCAGAAAGCTCCAAACGGGGTGATGAATGCAGTTTTTTCCTCATCTTCTTTTGCTAAGCTGATCTGATGGTATCCAGAATAGCAGTCCAGGAAGGACAATATAGAACATCCGGCGGTCGAGTCAACCACCTGATCTATTCTAGGAAGTCCGAAGGGATCCTTCGGACAGTGTTTGTTGAGATCTATATAGTCGACGCACATGTGCCAATCCACTTTATTCTTTTTAGTACAAGAACAGGATTTGCTAGCCACTCAGGGTGAAGTACTTCTCTAATGAACCCTACAGTGACTAAGCGAGCTAACTCGGCGTGAATAGCCTCTCTCTTGTCAGGCATGTAACGACGCAGTTTTTGTCAGATCGACCTTGCTTGGGGATAGACCTTCAGTTTGTGCTCGGCCAGTTCTCTTGGGACTCCCGGCATATCCATGGGCTGCCATGCGAATACGTCTCGGTTATCTTGCAGGAACCGGACGAGCGAGCTTTCCTATTTGTCGTCCAGGCTGGAGCTGATGATGGTAGTCATGCGTTCATCAGCGAATCCAAGGTTGATCCTCTTCGTCTCCTCAGTCGACCGCATAGAGGTCACGACTTGAGCTTCGTTCACAGGTATTGTGAGGTCTCCCTCAGGCTTTGAGTTTGTCTATGCGGAGGAAGTTGTTGGTGGTTTGGTAGTGAGGGCCGCCTGAATGGCTACTCGGATACATTCCGCGGTGCCTTGGAAGTCAGCGCGCACGGTGATGATCCCTTGTGGTCCTGGCATCTTCAATATCATGTACGAATAGTGCGGAATGGCCATGAATTTCGCTAATCCTGGCCTGCCGATGATGGCATTGTATCCGCAGTCGAACCTTGCCACCTCAAACCTTAGGAACTCGGTTCTGTAGTTTTCCGGAGTTCCAAAGGTAACAGGCATGTAGATGTGTCCAAGAGGGTATTCTCCTTCGGTTGGCACAATGCCGAAGAAAGGAGTGTCTGACTCATGGAGCTCTTTGAGTGCAACTCCCAAGCCTAAGAGTGTTCGGGGGAAGGTGACGTTGATGCTGCTTCCCCCGTCCACTAATACTTTCTTTACCCTGCTCTCTCGGATCACCGGATTGACGAGAAGCGGGTACTTGCCCAAATGCTCGAAGTTGAGCCATTGATCCGCCCGGGTAAAGGTGATCTGGTGTTCTGACCACTAATAGGGAGCGGGGGCACTGGTGGTTGCCATCAATATCTGTTGGTCGTTGAGCTTTTGTTGCCTCTTGTTCTCTTGCAACCCGTGTCCTTCGAAGATGACGTTGACCTCTCCATCGACGTGCGGGAATGCTCCACCTCCCCCCCTTCCTATTGCTAAGGTCGTCGATGTTCACCGGGTCCTCCTCGTGGTGGGGGAGGTGGTAGAGGTTGAAAGGGTTGGCCATTCCCGATGGAATGCTTGAAGTCTTTGCAGTTCCACAAGGTGTGGCGCATATCCTTGTGATACGGGCACTGGGCATCGAGGATGTCGTCCAGTGTCCGCTCGCCTCCACGGGGTGCACCTCGAGCACGAGAGACGGGTGGTCTAGCAGCATGAACCTCTTCACGAGGCCTCTTCTCCCAACGCTTGTCGGGTTGCTGGTTCACGTCACACCGCGGTGCAGATGGAGCAGGCTTCATTCCTCCGATGAGGTCCTGAGCCCGTTCGTCGGCGGTGATGTAGAGGTCCGCTTCTCGAAACAGCTGCTCAGAGGTGGTTGGCGCCTTTTGCAGTATGGCTCGGACGAAGGTCGAGTCGTTAGACCCCCAGTAGAAGTCCTCGATCACTGCTGCCTCATCGACCTCGGGGATGCGATTCCTCATGGTCTAAAACCTCTTGAGGTATGATTGAAGTGTTTCGTCCCCCTAGCGTCTGATGGATTTGAGGTCCCATGGCTGCGCCGGCTTGTCGGAGAGGGATTGGAAGTTGGCAACAAAGTGCCGACTAAAGTCACTCCAATCATCGATGCAGTGTCGCGGTAGGTGTCATATCCATTGCAATGCATCTTGCCCGAGGACGATGGGCAAGTACGTAGTCATTATGTCTTCAGTTGTGCCAGTGGCCCGGGCAGCGGTCGTATAGACAGCCAACCAGCCTCCGGGGTCCTGCTTGGGCTCGTATTTGTCGATGTTGGAGACTTTGAAGTTTGGGGGCCACTGGATGGCTCTAAGACGCGGAGTAAGCACAGATACTTTGCACGTGTCCTCTTGTCGACGATTGTGGTACCGGTCCCGAGGAGGGGAGTTACTGATGTGCTGTCTAGACCATCGTCCCCGGGTTGTGCCACCAGTTGAAGTCGTTGCTGACTCAACTATAGTGGCATGACTTCGTGCTGGGACGCCGTGGTCCCGACCGTACTCCTCTTGGCGCTGTATCTCATTCTCGTGTCGTCATTCGCGTGAAGCGTTGATGGAGCTCCGCGCATCTCGGTGACTATTGATGGCATGTCGTAGATCGCTTGGAGGATGAGCGAGGGGTAGAAGATGATTAGCCGCCCGAGTGAGCAGCCGCTGATAGCCTTCAGCGTCTGGAGTCCGGGGGAGTCCATCGGCTATCCGAGCCAACACTCCTCCGACTTCACTCGGTGTGTTCATTGCATGGGCGAAGTCAGGGTTCAGGTTTCGCACGAAGAGAGGGTTCTCTCGGCGTAGCCTCACATCCTGTTTAGCTTGCTCTTGAGCCTGCCGGCGATCACGTCGGCGAGAGTTCCTCCTTTCTCTGAAGACTCGTTCATCAGGAGTTTCTCCTACTTCTGATACTTCATCTCGGGACACAGGCTGTGCCGGGTCCCGCTCCCTAGCTTCATGATGTTGCCGAATATTCCGGCGTCGGTTCCTCCGTCGCCGAGCTTCTCGCTGAGGAGGTTCTTCCCCTAGCATGGTTGGCTCATCGTCGGAGATGGGAGACGATTCCACTCTTCCCCCTATGAAGAGGACGTCGGGGTAGAAAGGAGTTGTTGTGGTGACAAACTTCTTTCTATCCTTCTTTGAGGGCGAAGGTGTCAGAAGAGCAGCTTAACGGGCCTCTATCCCGCTTGCTTCTTTTTTTCGTCGTAATCCGTGTCCACTCTTCTGTGGACGAGGTGGACAACGAGGTTCTTTGGGTAAATGAATTCTCAGCTCCTGACTTGCAGGAGGTAGTCTTCGCCTGGGGCGCTGGAGGTTGCGCTATTTGCTGCCTTGTTCTGGCTTTCTCGGAGATTTTCGGGGACGACTTTTTCTCCGGTGGATCTGCTATGGAATGTAGAATTCCTTCTTCGTCTGCCACAGATGAGATGGTCCCGAAGCAGAACACGGATCTAGGGCGGAGAGCGATCTTGTATTGGAAAGTGATGGCCATTGAGCTAGCTTAGATCAACGACACACCCCTACCTGGCGCGCCAGCTGTCGGTGTTTGGGACCCGACCGCGCACCCGGGGTTACCCCTCGAGGTGCTTTTGGGTAGGACGGTTGCTGATTGTAGCTCGATGGTTCGTGCTAGGCACACAGGAGACGATAGACAATTTTCTACAGGTTTAGACCGCTTGGAGAGGCGTAATACCATACTTCCTGGTGTGGTTCTTTATGTGGTGGGTTATAGGGGAATTCTCTAGTATGAAGGATGCTAGAGAGCGGAGTAGATGGCTGTGAATGACTTGCCTTTTGATGGGGTGCCCCCTAGGCCTTATATATCCAACCGTGGGCCACTACATGCATGTATGATAATGATATATTCCTAAGTAATAGTGAACAGACTGAACTTATCTTCCAATGATCTTGTTGACTTAATCTCATTTGGTTCCGATGTCCAAGGTGGTCACGCGGGAAAATTGGATCAGAGCTGTGGATAACGCTCAAACCCCACGAGCCGCCTTGGCCCACGTTTGTTCATTCCCTGCGTCGACCCATTCTGCCAGCAGTTCTCCCCTGGCCCATGGAAGGACAATCTTGCGAAACAATAGGCCCAAGGCCTTTCGCGAGGCCTTCTAGCCTTCCAGTGGACCCGGGGGATATCTATCCCCCACAGTACTACAAGAAGAAGGGCGGCGATGCCCACGTTTGTCGGGAATGGGACTCCGATGAGAGCTCCACCGACTCCTCCTCCTACGAGGATGCCGCCAACATCGCCGTCAACAAGGGTCTTCTCTTCCGCAACATCAGCCACAAGTGCCTCATGGCAAAGGACGGCAAAAGGAAGAAGGTAAAATCTAGAGCCTCCACTAAATATACAACATCTAGTGATGAGGGTAGCTCTAGTGATGATGAAGATGGTCTGCTTACTCTTTTTGCCAACCTTAACATGCAACAAAAGGAAAAATTGAATGAATTGATAGGTGCTATTCATGAGAAGGATGAACTCTTGGATAGCCAAGAGGAATTCCTTATTAAGTAAAATAAAAAAACATGTTAAGGTAAAGAATGCTTATGCTCAAGAAGTAGAGAAGAATGAAAATTTGACTAAGGAGCTTAGCACTTGCCATGACACTATTTCCAACCTTAGAACTGAGAATGGTAATTTATTTGCTAAGGTTGATAAGTTAAAAGCTTGTGATGATTCAATTACCAATCTTAAAAATGATAATGCTAGTTTAATTGCTAAGATTGATCGATTGAATGAATCAATTGCTAGCCTTAAAACTGAGCATGATAAGCTAATTTCTAAGGCTAAAGATTTGAAAGTTTGCAATGTTTCTATTTCCAATCTTAGAAATGAGAATGACATGTTACATGCTAAGATTGATGAATTAAATGCTTGCAAACCCTCTACATCTAGTGTTGATCATGTTACTATTTGTACTAGATGTAGAGACATTAATGTTGATACTATTCATGATCACCTAGCTTTAATTAAACAACAAAATGATCACATAGCACAACTAACTAGTAAAATTAATGAGCATGAGATAGAGAATGAAAAATTTAAATTTGCTAGAAGCATGCTCTATAATGGGAGACGCCCTGGCATTAAGGATGGCATTGGTTTCCAACAGGGAAGCAATGTCAAGCTTAATGCCCCTAAGAAATTGTCTAGCTTTGTTAAGGGCAAAGCTCCCATGGCTCAGGATAACGAGGGTTACATTTTATATCCTGCTGGTTATTCTGAGCACAAGATTAGGAGAATTCATGCTAGCAAGTCTCATTCTATTTCTCATCATGCTTTTATGTATAAGAATGAGGCATCCAGCTCTAGGCATTCCACTCATATTAACATGCCTAAAAAGAAAACTCCTGCTGCATCAAATGAACCTAATGTTTCATTTAAGACTTTTGATGCATCTTATGTGCTAACTAACAAATCAGGCAAAGTAGTTGCCAAATATGTTGGGGGCAAACACAAGGGCTCCAAGACTTGTGTTTGGATACCCAAGGTGCTTGTTTCTAATGTGAAAGGACCCAAGACCGTTTGGGTACCTAAGAACAAGGCCTAAATTTGTTTCTGTAGGTTTATGCATCCGGGGGGCTCAAGTTGGATAATTGATAGCGGGTGCACAAACCACATGACAGGGGAGAAAAGAATGTTCTCCTCCTATGAGAAAAACGAAGATCCCCAACGAGCTATCACATTCGGGGATGGAAATCAAGGTTTGGTCAAAGGACTTGGTAAAATTGCTATATCACCTGACCATTCCATTTCCAATGTTTTTCTTGTAGATTCTTTAGATTACAATTTGCTTTCTGTATCTCAATTATGCAAAATGGGTTACAACTGTCTTTTTACGGATATAGGTGTTATTGTCTTTAGAAGAAGTGATGATTCAGTAGCATTTAAGGGAGTATTAGAGGGTCAGCTATACTTAGTTGATTTCAATAGAGCTGAACTCGATACTTGCTTAATTGTTAAGACTAATGTGGGTTGGCTCTGGCATAGCCGACTAGCCCATGTTGGGATGAAGAATCTTCACAAGCTTCTAAAGGGAGAGCACATTTTGGGACTAACCAATGTTCATTTTGAGAAAGATAGGGTTTGTAGCGCATGTCAAGTAGGGAAGCAAGTTGGTACCCACCATCCACACAAGAACATAATGACAACAGACAGGCCACTAGAACTACTCCACATGGATTTATTCGGCCTGATCGCTTACATAAGCATCGGCGGGAGTAAGTATTGTCTTGTAATTGTGGATGATTATTCTCGCTTCACTTGGGTGTTCTTTTTGCAGGAAAAATCTCAGACCCAAGAGACCTTAAAGGGATTCTTGAGACAGGCTCAAAATGAGTTCGGATTAAGAATAAAAAAGATTAGAAGCGACAACTGGATGAAGTTCAAGAACTCTCAAATTGAAGGCTTTCTTGAGGAGGAGGGCATCAAGCATGAGTTCTCTTCTCCCTACACACCTCAACAAAATGGTGTAGTGGAGAGGAAGAATAGAACTGTACTGGACATGGCAAGGACCATGCTTGATGAGTACAAGACTCCGGACCAGTTTTTGGATGAGGCGATTAACACCGCCTGCTACTCCATCAACCGGCTCTACATTCACCAAATCATTAAGAAGACATCATATGAACTCCTCACCGGTAAAAAGCCCAATGTTTCATATTTTAGAGTCTTTGGTAGCAAATGCTTTATTCTTGTTAAAAGAGGTAGAAAATCTAAATTTGCTCCTAAGGCTGTAGAAGGCTTTTTACTTGGTTATGACTCAAACACAAGGGCATATAGAGTTTTCAACAAATCCACTAGATTAGTTGATGTTTCTTGTGACATTGTGTTTTATGAGACTAATGGCTCCCAAGTGGAGCAAGTTGATCTTGATGAGCTAGATGATGAAGAGGCTCCGTGTGTTGCGCTAAGGAACATGTCCATTGGGGATGTGTGTCCTAAGGAATCCGAAGAGCCCACTCATGCACAAGATCAACCATCATCTTCTAATCAAGCATCTCCACCAACTCAAGATGAGGATCAGGCTCAAGACAATGAAGAAGAAGATCAAGAAGATGAGCCACCTCAAGAGGAGGACAATGATCAAGGGGGAGATGACAATGATCAAGACAAGGAAGATGATCTGGGTCAACGACCGCCACACCCAAGGGTCCACCAAGCGATTCAAAGAGATTACCTCGTGAACTCCATCCTCGGTGATATTCATAAGGGGGTAACCACTCGATCTCGAGTCGCTCATTTTTGTGAGCATTACTCTTTTGTGTCCTCTATTGAGCCATATAGGGTGGAGGATGCACTAAGAGATTCGGATTGGGTGCTGGCAATGCAAGAGGAGCTCAACAACTTCACGAGGAATGAGGTATGGCATTTAGTTCCACGTCCTAACCAAAATGTTGTAGGTACCAAATGAGTATTCCGCAACAAGCAAGATGAGCATGGTGTGGTGACAAGGAACAAAGCCCGACTTGTGGCCAAGGGATATTCACAAGTCGAAGTTTGGATTTCGATGAAACCTATGCACCCATAGCTAGGCTTGAGTCAATTCGCATATTACTTGCCTATGCTACTTACCATGGCTTTAAGATTTATCAAATGGACGTGAAAAGTACCTTCCTCAATGGACCAATCAAGGAAGAGGTCTATGTTGAGCAACCTCCCGGCTTTGAAGATGCCAAGTACCCTAATCATGTTTATAAACTCTCTAAGGCGCTTTATGGGCTCAAGCAAGCCCCAAGAGCATGGTATGAATGCCTAAGAGATTTTCTTATCACTAGTCGGCAAAGCCAATCCTACACTCTTTACTAAAACAATTGCAAAAGATTTGTTTGTATGCCAAATTTATGTTGATGATATCATATTTAGGTCTACTAACAAATCTACTTGTAAAGAGTTTAGTAGGATCATGATACAGAAATTCGAGATGTCTATTGTTGGGGGCCTTCGTCCTCCGAAGGTCCTCAAAAACGTGATTTAACAATATCTTTCAAGTGTGACATATGAACAGGTACCTTCAGACTCGGGTTAAAAGCATGTATGATGTAAAAAGCATGATCCTTACGAAGGTTGGAGTTGCTCCGAAGCTACGCGCAAGGGAGCTTCGGCTAAATAGCGAAAAAAGGAACTGACTTAAAGAGGAAAAGGCTATCTAGTCCTCATAGATTTGTCTATAAACCAATAGTAAATATAAAGGGCATGAATGTAATTTCTCACAGGCTACGTCATGTGCCTATAAATAGATGAACAGTAACCTCGTACTGTTCACGCTGATTGGTATTCGCTTGTGCGTCACGCTTGTACTCTTACCTTCTATCAAGCCAAAGGTACATTTGTAATTCAATATTGTTTCTGTCTTTCCAGGATAACATGATGAGAATTAATTAATAATGTTATATGATTGTTTATGCTGTCTCTTATATTTCATATGCTTTTTTCTTTTATTAACATATATCGTGTTTGTGAAGGCATGTCCTTCATATCCTTCGTCTGAAGATCATTATATCCTAAGGGAAATAATGCTTCGAAGGACGAAGGGCATTAACATTTAACATTTTGTGTTGCCTTGTTCTTAACTCATAGCATTTGAGAACAAGTGACCAACATTGGTGCCCACCTCCAGTGAACTCTTTCGACCACCTTCGGCAAGCACTGACCTTCGTCATGTCGCCGAAGAAAGCTTCAGCGACAGGGGCTGCTGCACTGCAGCCACTGGACCCAAACCAGGAAACTCTTTCTCTCCGAGAAGCTCAAAGCCAGAACAGGAAGGCCACCAGTCCAACACTCCAGGAGGAGGAATTGGACCAAGAGATCAGGGACATGAAAATCATCCATCGACAAGTACAAAGGAAGAAGGAGAAGATGGCGCTGCTGGCTGATCTTCAAAGGAAGATCGACGAAGCTACTAAAGAAGTGTGCCATCTTGTTCAAGATGAACAAGGCCGAAGGCCCCAACATAGGGAGCTTTGTCAAGAAGGCTTATTCAACGAAGATGGATGGTATGATGATTTCAATCATGATACCTTTACTTTTGATGATGCTTCTCCCTTGGTAGTAGAACTGCAGGCTACCCCATGGCCCCCGTCATACAAGCCACCTCAGCTTCCCATGTATGATTGGGAGATAGACTTTCCAGTTGTGAAGATTGGGAGATAGACTTTCCAGTTGAGAAGATTGGGAGACAGTGGTTGTGAAGATTGGGAGATAGACTTTCCAGTTGAGGGGATCATAACTTTGCAGGAGGCAATGAACGAGTTGGTCCTTTGGCATCGACGCGACATCAAGTTGGGTGATGAGCCGATCTTAAGCCGTCTATCGCGTCATAAGTCACCAACGCCGAATTCAACACCAATGCAACAGAAATATAGTTCGATCATTCCATACCCCTTGGTGCAGGAAAATATAGCACCGACCTCCACAAAAACCGTTGAAACAATCATATCACCTCTTGCGAAGGAACTCGACGAGGGGGACATAGACAAAATTGTTCCTTAGAATGTCGATGCAAACATCAAAAAGTAAGCAAAGGTTGACACCAATGTTGAAGGGCCAACTACTTCAAAGAAAATTTATCAGCGAATCGCCACTGACAATGTCAAGAAACCGTCAGAAGCAGTGACACGCTACCTGCAAAAATTGAAGAGAGTTATGACAGATCAATCAAAAGCGGAATTAGCATCTCATGGAGTACGCACACGGTCCCAAATAGACAATTTCGAAGTAAGGGAAGAAGATGGAATGATTCATACTCGAGAATCATTACGTCTTAAAATCAATATCCCGATATACAAGAAGAAGGATGTTCCTCCTAAATTTGTGAATGGGAGGCCGTTCTTGACGACGGTGCAACTTTCTAAGTTGTCGACTCCGGAGATTAGAATGCATGAGTGGTACATGGTGGCTAGCAACAAATACAAACTCGAGGACTTCACATTTTTTGTGCCAGAAGATGCATTTTGGAGCAAAGATAATATAGATCCTGTGCGACATTTATTCTTTGACGATCTGTGGTCGTTGTACCACCGACAAAGGATGGAAACCAACTACTTAACCCTCTTTTGCTTGTAAGTACCTCTAAACTTTCATATTTGTTAGTTTTGTACACACACACATAAATGAGAGTCTAACAATTAACACTTTTTACACGTAGGATGCAATACATGGATGATAAGAAGAAACAACTTAAGACAGGGTTTCTTGACCCGTTGATGATATCCCAAGCTCGCTACAAAGAAGTTGTTCGGAGATATGGAGAAGAATACAAAGACTTGGGTGATGATGAATTTGAGAAAGCCGTCAAACAAAATCAGAGAAAGAAAATGAAGGTAATGGCGACATACATTGGACGAGCCATGTATAATCATGTACAACATGGCAAGGACTTAATAATAGCTCCGCACCACTTTAAGTAAGTTCTCGACATGGTTTTGAATTACAAATTATGGCAATCATGATCTTAACATGTGTTTTCGTCTATGTCTATATAGTGACCATTATATTTGTATCATGATCTTTCCAAAGCATGGTAAAGTCGTGGTCTTCGACTCACTGAGAATGGAAAAGGCTGCGTATAATGACTTCTTGAAGATTTTAGAGAAGTATGATTATTATTGCACACTTGTACTTATTACAACTTAACAAATGTATTCTTAATCTCACAATGCTATTCTTATATGCAGTGCATACCGTTTTTATTGGAAAGATCTTGGCGGTGAACATCCAGAGGACAAGCCTAATTTGTCAATATCATTATTTCCATATGGTGACAAACAACCTCCGGGTACTGTCCTGTGCGGTTATTATGTATGCGAATGGTGTCGTGTCACCTTCCATTACATGGTCAATCGTGAGGATGTAAGTTCGCTATCATTGTCTATGTTGCAATTTTTATGTTATATTGTTGCTCATCACATTACTCTTAGCATTGCTTGCTTTTTGCTTTCATTGCAGGTTCCTAAATCCAAGATCAATGCTGAATGGTTAGAAAGAGATATGGTTTCCGTCGGCGTGGCTAAGGTTGTAAAAGACTTGCTTTACTTTATGCGTCGTGAAGTTCTTCATCAACAAGGGCTATTCTACAATACAAATGGAAATTTGCAACACCGATTGGCGGAGATAGTTCAGCTACAATAGGAAAAGTTAATTAGTTCAAAGCTATAAAGCAAATGCCGAAGCTAAAAGTCACGAAACAATACCTAAATGTCTTTCACGTTCTGCAGCTTCCTCAGCTTGTTTCGCTTCCACTCGGGCGTCATGAATATCTTTTTAACTTTTCTTCATAATTTCATGGGCCATTTCTCGGCCACCATTTGTTTAGATGCCGCTGTAAAATTTTCTGCCCATTAAACTTGCTTCAGCTGAGGGATCTTTTGTATCATCCACGGAGAAGGCAGCTTTGGCCTAGGCCAGGGTTTTGACATGGTCGCAACCCGCCTTCTCCAGGATGGCTGAAATTCTTCTTGCACCGGAGAACGCACAGACATCCCCGCGATCACTTAGAATTTCTTCAAAAGCTTCAGCCTCTCCGCTTATTCACTCGATAACACCTTCAGGGTCGCCTCGTTTGAAGTTATCTTCGTTTGAATAGGCGCCCACGTTGGTGAAGCTAGCCTTTATCTTTTCCACGCAGCCCAATGATTTTTCAAAGCATCTTTCTTTGGACGTGCGAAGTTCTTCAACTGTTTTTTCTAAATAGTTCTTCCAATATTCACTGATATCTCGGTTAGCTTCGGCAAGACCGCACTTTTCTTTGGCTTCGGCCAATTATTTCCGAAGGTTTTCGATCTCATTCTTTTGGATCTCAGCTTGAGCCTTGAAGCTGGCTTCATCTTCTTTCACTTTGTTCACCAATGAAATCAAGATTTCGTCTTTTTCAAGACCTTTGTTCCTTAGTTCGATTATCTCTGAACGAAGGTTGTTCAGAGCTATTGTATATCCTTCATCTTCAATATTTTTCTGTGCCCTAAGGGCATTGCTAAGAATTAAGCCTTGCAAGAGGGAGATAGAATTAAGTATAAACAAATAAAATATTTTGTTTTCAAAATACTAAATTAGCCTTTATACCTTTATGCTATTATACGCCAAACTGTCAACAAGTTCATCTTTTGATAATATTGAAAGGCCATCTTCTAGCTTCGGGAATCCGATGCTTCTACCTATCTCCCGGCATACGGATATCTCTTTATTATCTGGGAGACAGTACAAAAAATCTTCTTCTCCACTGCCATTAAACACTAACGCCCCCTTCGGGTATTTCAATTTTTGAGCATAGTGTTGTGCTTCTCGTTTTTCTTCTTGAGAAAGTCCCTTTCCTGAAGCATGGCGAATGATGTAATCAAGGCTCTCTTTTAAAGCTTCGGGAGCAGGAGTTGCAACCTTTTCAGACAAAATTTGCTCTATGGCCTTTTCTTCGGTTGCCTTCTCTTTAATTTCGGCAGCCTCTATCTCAGCGAGCTCTGAAGGCCCAACCTCAGTTTCAGTTTCAATTATGTAGCTTCGACTTCTGCTTGTTTCGTTTCAGCTTCGAGTTGTGCCTTAGAAGCTTTGGCAATCTTTCTGGAAGGAGCAAGATTCAAGGTTTTTATTGTTTCTAATACAACATCTAGTACATTTGCCATCCTCCTCCTCTTAGGAGTTGTGGCAGAACTTTTTTGTGTCTTCGGCATTGTTGCTTCTGTTGAAGGGCTTAAAATATCTGGCATCTTTGTTACTTCTTTAGTTTTTGACTTTTCAGCCTTATCTTTGTCAACCTTCGTTTCAACTGGCATCTTCCCTTGCCTTCAAATCATTCTTCACGTAAAACCATTCCTCCATCCAAGCTCCAGGCCATCTTTTCCAGAATGTTGGCACTGGGTGGCTTGCGTTGGGGCGAGCGATAAATCCATAACAGCTAAAATTGTTATGATATTGTTCTTTGCCCATGGCCTTCGTCTCATATACAAGCTCGTGCATACTGCAAAAGCATTTCGCGCTTGGCTCCAGCCCTTGGCTTCTTACAGCCCAGACAAAAATCCCCATTCTAATAATAGCTTCGGGGGTTATCTGATGAAGATAAATTTGATATATCTTTAGCACTTCAACCACAAACTTACTCAAAGGGAACCGAAGTCCAGCTTTGAAGAAGCTTCGGTAGATCACAACTTCATTTTCTTCAGGGGCAGGGACGTTGTTGTCTCTGCCAGCTCTCACAATAGACATATCTCGGAAATACCTTCCTCTCATGTTCTCAAGATGACTTTGTTTGATGGTTGATTTTCCGAATATTGAGTGGCTTGGCCTCCAGGGCCGATCCTCAGAATCTTCGTCCCCACTTTCTACATCATAGTTATCGCTGTCACCAGTATCTTTAGATAGGCCCTCCAGTATCTCCTTAGTAATCTTCTCTATATTTGTTTTTGCCATTGACTCAATAAATCCAGCAATATAAGGATTCACAACCTTCTTCTCCTCAAAAAGCTTCTCCTCTTCAGTCAGCTTCGTCTCAGCAGGAACTTTCTTGTCTTGAGACATTTCTTCTTCAGAAATGACGAAAATGCGTCTTTTTAACCGAAGCTCAGAAAGCTTGAAAAACTAGCAAGCGTTAGTGAGCAAGAGCTATGAAATTGAGGAAGTAAAGCAAATGGCACAAGCAGCGTATCAAATATAGCTGGTGTGAGTTCTTATTTATACGCTCAGCATGCTCCAAATTGGGGGCCCCCGTTTGTCAATGACTGTTGCTATTCTAGCAAAGGGAAGGTGTTTTTTTGGACCTTCGACTTAAGGCCTTCGTCCATGTCACAGTCTAAATTCGTTATCTTAAACAAATTAATACTGTGAGGGGCTACTGTTGGGGGCCTTTGTCCTCCGAAGGTCCTCAAAAACGTGATTTAACAATATATTTCAAGTGTGACATATGAACAAGTACCTTCGGACTTGGGTTAAAAGCATGTACGATGTAAAAAGCATGATCGTTACGAAGGTTGGAGTTGCTCCGAAGCTACGTGTAAGGGAGCTTCGGCTAAATAGCGAAAAAAGGAACCGACTTAAAGAGGAAAAGGCTATCTAGTCCTCATAAATTTGTCTATAAATCAATAGTAAATATAAAGGGCATGAATGTAATTTCTCATAGGCTGCGTCCTGTGCCTATAAATAGATGAACAGTAACCCCATACTGTTCACGCTGATTGGTATTCGCTTGTGCGTCATGCTTGTACTCTTACCTTCTATCAAGCCGAAGGTACATTTGTAATTCAATATTGTTTCTGTCTTTCCAGGATAACATGATGAGAATGAATTAATAATGTTATATGATTGTTTATGCTGTCTCTTATATTTCATATGTTTTTTCTTTTATTAACATATATCGCATTTGTGAAGGCATGTCCTTCATAACCTTCGTCTGAAGATCATTATATCCTAAGGGAAATAATGCTTCGAAGGACGAAGGGCATTAACATTTAACATTTTGTGTTGTCTTGTTCTTAACTCATAGCATTTGAGAATAAGTGACCAATATCTATGATGGGGGAGTTGAAGTGTTTCCTAGGATTTCAAGTCAAGCAACTCCAAGAGGGCACCTTCATCAGCCAAACAAAGTACATTCAAGACATACTTACCAAGTTTGGAATGAAGGATGCCAAGCCCATCAAGACACCCATGGGAACTAATGGGCATCTCGACCTCGACACGGGAGGTAAATCCGTAGATCAAAAGGTATACCGGTCGATGATAGGATCTTTACTCTATTTATGTGCATCTCGACCGGATATTATGCTTTCCGTATGCATGTGTGCAAGGTTCCAAGCCGATCCTAAGGAAGTTCACCTTAGGGCCGTGAAAAGAATCATGAGATATTTAGTTTATACTCCTAAGTTTGGTCTTTGGTACCTCAAGGGATCCACTTTCGATTTAATAGGTTATTCAGATGCTGACTGGGCATGGTGTAAAATTGATAGGAAGAGCACATCAGGGACTTGTCAGTTTCTGGGGAGAACCCTGGTGTCTTGGGCTTCAAAGAAACAAAACTCTGTAGCTCTTTCTACCGCCGAAGCCGAGTATATTGCTGCAGGCCATTGTTGTGCATAATTAATTTGGATGAGGCAAACCCTTAGGGACTATGGCTACAAATTGAGCAAAGTCCCTCTCCTATGTGACAATGAGAGTGCAATCCACATGGCGGATAATCCCGTTGAACACAACCGCACTAAGCACATAGCCATTCGGTATCACTTTTTGATGGATCACCAACAAAGGGGGATATCGAGATAGCTTATGTTAGCACCAAAGAACAACTAGCCGATATCTTTACCAAACCATTAGATGAGAAAACCTTCACCAAACTTAGGAATGAGCTAAACATTCTTGATTCTCGAAATTTTGATTGAAACTTTGCATACATAGCTCATTTATATACCTTTGATCACATCTCTTTTATGTCTATGACTAATGTGTTTTCAAGTGTATTCCCATGCTAAGTCGTAGATTGAAAGGGAAATGGAGTCTTCGGTGCAGACAAGGCTTCCACTATACTCTATCGGTATCATTTACACTTCGTCATCACTCCACACCACTCTTCGATTGGTAAAATCTTCACTCATATTTACTTATACCAATGGAATAGAAAAGTGTTAAGGGCTCTCAAAAGACTCCGTTTTTTTGGCGATTAATGCCAAAGGGGAGAAATATTAAGCCCAAAGCAAAAAGACCGCACCACCACCCTTCGAAAAATTTTAATTGACATATTTCAAATTGGTATGTTTTCAATTGGTTAGTATTTTTCAAATTGTATCTAAAAATATTTGATCTTCTTTCAATTGGTATTTACAAAAATTGGTAAAACCCTCTTGAACACTAAGAGGAGAATTTCATACAGGGGGAGTTTTGTTTAAGTCAAATGAAAAGCATTTGAAATAAGGGGAGAAAATTTCAAATCTTGAAAATGCTTCTCGCAAATCTTATTCATATACCTTTGACTACTTGCAAAAAGACTTTGAAAAGATTTTCCAAAAAGATTAGCAAAAACAAAACAAGTGGTGCAAGCGTGGTCCAAAATGTTAAATAAAAGAAAGCAACCATGCATACCTAGTAAAACTATGAATTGGTTTAATTCCAAGTAACCTTTGCACTTACCTTATGCAAACTAGTTCAATTCTGCACTTATATATATGCTTTGGTTTGTGTTGGCATCAATCACCAAAAAGGGGGAGATTGAAAGGGAAATAGGGTTTAACCTTTTCCTATAAATGATTTTGGTGGTTGAATGCCCGACACAAATAATTGGACTAACTAGTTTGCTCTAGATTATATATTCTACAGGTGCCAAAGGTTCAGCAAAAACTAATAAAAAGATCAAAGTTAGGGCTCAAAAGAAAGGAGCAAAAAAAAACCGAAGAGAACCCTGGTCTGGCGCACCGGACTGTCCGGTGCCCAGGGCCGTACGACTTCAAACTTGCCACCTTCGGGTTTCTGAAGAGCCGCTCCGCTATAATTCACCGGACTGTCCGGTGTGCCACCGGACTGTCCAGTGCACCAGCGGAGCAACGGCTCCAGCGCAACGGTCGACTGCAACGGACACCTACAAAAGTGCTACAGTACGCGGATAGTTCGCGCAGAGTCAGAGCAGCCGCCAGAAGGCGCACCAGACAGTGAACAGTACCTGTCCGGTGCGGCATCGGACTGTCCGGTGCCACATGAAGACAAAGCTCCAACGGTCGAAACCGTCAGGACCCTAACGGTTGGGTGACGTGGCTGGCGCATCGGACAGTGTCCGATGGCGCAACAGTCTTCCCCAACGGTTAAATTAGTGGTTGAGGGCTATAAATACCCCCAACCACCTCCACTCCAACAATCCAAGCATTCACAACAGTGCATTCAATACAAGAGGAATACACTACACTCCAAGACACAAATCAAAGCATCCGATCAAATCAAAGTCCACAATTCAACTCTAGTATTTTAGAACTTGTGAGGAGATCGTCTTGTGTTTCTTTGTTGCTCTTGTTGCTTGGTTGGCTTTCTTCGTTCTCTCATTCTTACTCTCAAAGCCTTGTAAGCGAAGCAAGAGACACCAATTGTGTGGTGGTCCTTGCGGGGTCTAAGTGACCCGGGAAATCAAGGAAGAAAGCTCACTCGGTCTAGGTGACCGTTTGAGAGAGGGAAAGGATTGAAAGAGACCTGGTCTTTGTGACCACCTCAACGGGGACTAGATTCTTTGGAACCGAACCTCGGTAAAACAAATCATCGTGTCATCCGCTTTATTTTCTTAGTCGATTTGTTTTCCTCTCTCTCCCGGACTTAACTTTTATTCTAACGCTAACCCCGGCTTGTAGTGTGCTTAAAGTTGTAAATTTCAGTTTCTGTCTATCCACCGGCGACTTTCAAACATGTTTGTCTACGATCTTTCTTTTGTACACTTCTACAATTCAACACATATTATATGATTAGTACCCTCAAATAAATCATGTGCACATTGTTCCGCTTCCGCTTACTAACTATTTTTCAAATAAATTTATAGCTATCTTCGTTTTCGAATATTTATCGTTCGTTAGTTTATTTTTAAACTAAAACACGATAAATAAAAAAGAACTAAAAGAGTATGTATTTATAAATTAAGATCTCACAAACGAGTTAAATATTGTTTAACCTCGCTCATGGCGCGCGGCAACCACTAGTTGCATGAATTTCCTTGCTCAAAGGCAGTACCATCCAGATCCAGCAAGCCAGGGTTTCGCCTTCGTCCATCTCTAACACAGTACTCCACCGGGATATCCTAAACTCCAGACGGGATATTCCGTGCAAGCTCAGTTATCCGCTACCGCCACGTTCCCTGACCGTTATTATCGGCATTTGGAGAAATGAAGCTTCGGCTCTGCCCTCGGTGGCTCAGCCACCGGTTTCAGCGCCAGTTCAACCCCGCACCCGCACCCCGGTGCGGCACGGATCCCACCGGGCGCAGCGCACGACCCACAAAGTCAGAAAGCCGCTGCCCGGAAATCGCCCGCCTCCGCTCCGCTACGCTCACCACCTCCTCCGACGTCTGATCGGCATCGCCTTCGCCTCCGCTAAAATACTCGCGGTCCACGCTCTCCAAATCCCATCGCCACGCCTTCGCCCGCGCGCGTCTCTCCCTCCCCCACACTCCGCCACCAGCGCCGAAGCAGAGCAGCCATGGCCGGTTCCGAGCAGCGCGTCGTCGCCGTCATCATGGTCGGCGGCCCCACCAAAGGTTAGTGCTGCTAGATCTGCGCCGCGCGCCCCCGGGACCCTCCTCTGCCCTCTCATCGTCTGATACTCTGATCGGTTTGCTCTGGTGCTGGTGTCGGGTGCAGGGACGCGGTTCCGGCCGCTGTCGCTGAACGTGCCCAAGCCGCTCTTCCCTATCGCCGGCCAGCCCATGGTGCACCACCCCATCTCCGCCTGCAGCCGGGTAATCCACCAATTCCTGCGCTCCCCTGTCCTTTGTGGAATTGTGACGTTTGTATGGTTCGGCCTGCGGCTCGTATGAGAAAGTTTTTTTTTTCTTGCATCCCATTGCTGCAGATCCCCAACCTGGCACAGATATACCTTATCGGGTTCTACGACGAGCGGGAATTCGCGCTATATGTCTCGTCTATCTCCAACGAGCTCAGGATCCCTGTCAGGTTTGTTTCGTGCCCTCATGTTGTTTGCTTCTGCAGTGTTGGGCTGGGTGCGTTAGGGAGATTTAAGAGAGCCGTGTCATTGACAGGGTCTCTGGCCAATTTAAATTTTAGGTACCTGCGAGAGGATAAGCCTCACGGGTCAGCTGGAGGGCTCTACATCTTTAGAGATTACATCATGGAAGACAGCCCGGTAATGACTTAGTGCCATAGCCTGATTGTCATCTTGAATTGGAAGTCGGATATTTCTAAAGCTGCAGTAATGCAGTGGATCACTTTATCCACATCTTTTTGAATAGCTTTTGCCTATTCAGAAGTCAGAACACATTCAGTGTCTGGGGTTTGTAGGAACCTATTACATTGCTATGCCGATTGGATCAAGAAAGTGGCATCCTCTAAAACTTCGTTACTGTTTTTGCTTGATGTTTTGCAGTCACACATAGTTCTGCTTAACTGCGACGTCTGTTCTAGCTTCCCCCTTCCAGACATGCTGGGTAGGTTGCCAAGTATCTGAAACATACTCTTCTTTCGTGTTGGCTCGATTTATCAGTTTGATGATGATCATAGACACAAGCATGGATAGTGTAATAATAGAACATCATGAGGTTGTTCTTTGCTTTGCTGTTTAGACCGAATGATAGCGTGTCCACTTATCACTAGTCAGAATAAGTGGAATGGAACTGTAGTGGTTGGTATTGAATCTGAAGCTGAGCTTGTCATTAGTATCTTGTTTTTGGCATATTCGTTGGTTACATCTTATAGAGACGCATCTGCCTCTAATATATGGTATTGTACCTGAGATCACTAAAATTATAGAGATGCATCTGCCTTGTCATTAGTATCTTGTTTTTTTCCTGTTTTTATCTTCTACTAGGCTAGAATGGGCTTAAGGCTCTACAGTTGTGCTAGCTTGCCTATCACCTTGTAATTAGTGATATATTGTCAAGGGTAGTGGTACCCAAGGCAGCGGTACCCCGGCTACGTAGTTCGTAGTCGCGATCCGTCGTCGCCGGCAGGGTTATACCCCCACGCCGTCGCCGCCTTCGTCAACCGGGTTATGCCCCCGAGTTGCCGGCTTAGAGAGGAAGAGAGAGATGATAGGCTGGTAATACTTGATTGATTATCTCCTGTGCGGTTACCATCTTATATGGCCAGAGGCCCAACCGAAAGGAGCAACAAACTCCACAATCTAAGGAACTGAATAACAGCAGGCTATCCTACTTTCCCTCCTAGCCCCTAGCTGCGCTTGTGTCCTGCATATTTTCCTGCATGCCGCTGCTTGCTCTAGGGCGCGGCGCACGTCACGGGCACGACGCCGTCTCACATACGTGCGCTCGACCATGACATCTATAATATTTGGTCTAATTTTTATATTTATCTATATAATTGAGGTGTCGCCTCGCCTTACGCTTTACCGCTAAAATGTAAAAAGGGGTTGATCGTCTTATGTCGCCTTACCGCTTTAATAACCATATGTCTTGGCACCCTATTCGGACAAATTCTATCGACTAATGGGAGGGATTTAAACGTCAATTCATCAACAACTTTGGTGTGGCTTGTGACCGGGAGAAGACTTGGTATGACCTTGGACAAATTCTTTAGAAGGAAGATGAGTTTCTAAATAGTTACATCAAGAGGTGACGTGATGTGAATGCTGATATCTCTGACATGCCAGATGAGGCATCTATACATGTTTTTCGGAAGGGTCTCATGAATCGAGAATCGTCTCAGAAACTCGTACGCAAAGCTCCAACCACACTGACTTCTTTGTTCTAGATTTCCAACAGCTATGCCATAAGCGAGGAAGTCATCGACACATGTATTCATCTTGAAGAGATAGGGACAAGAAAGAATAGAGAGCTGAACTAGATAATGGCAAGGATAAGTAACATAAGATAGATCATCAACTCACAACAACCGTTAAACGGGGGGCTTGGTGTCAATGTTCAGCTCTTGAACAAGATGAGTTCTAGAAGATTATGACACAACATTGTGTTTATCACCCGGAGAGCTACCATAAGACCAGGAATTGTTTTCATCTTAAGGGATTCTCAAGCTATCAGAGGCCGAGTCCAACAGGCCCGAGCCGAGCAAAAAGGATAACTCGGATAAAAATGATAAGGAAAAATTCCCAAAGCCATCTCGAGATATACGATAAGAGAATGACTTGGACAAAAGTGGTTTTTGAGCTATGTTGCACTTGTCCCCGCTGTTCTTCGTCTTGATGCTTGTCGACTCTAAGTTACACCATTAATCTGGACGCCATTGGGATCCAACGACATGATCTCTCTTCCTTGGACTCTCCTTTCATAGAGGATGAGGTGTGGGCTACTGTCAAGTACTTACCAATGGATAAGGCTCCGGGACCAGACGAGTTTACTGGTCGTTTCTATGTTACCTGCTGGGGCTGCATTAGGGGGGATGTCCTGGCTGCTCCTGCTATCCAGAATGGTCATATGAACAAGTTCCGCTTGCTCAACACAGCTAACATCACCCTCCTTCCAAAGAGATTGGATGCAACTGAGGTTACAGATTTTCGACCCATTAGCTTGATCCATAGTGTCGCAAAGTTGGTCACCAAAATCATGGCCAATCGGCTGGCTCCTTTGCTGCCTACATTGGTGCTGGTTAGCCAGAGTGCTTTTGTCCGGGGCAGAAGGATTCATGATAACTTCATGTTTGTCTAGCAGGTGGTGAAGTCTTTGCATAAAAAGTAGGAAACACATATTCTTCTTAAATTGGATATCTCAAAAGCAGTTGACTCCGTTTCCTAGGCATTCCTTTTGGAGAATTTGTAGCATTTGGGTTTTGGTCCGCGGTGGCGTAACCTCCTATGTATGATCCTCTCCACCTCCTCGACTCGTGTCTTGCTCAATGGTGTTGGAATGAGAACCCATGACCCTAAACAGGGTTGGGAGTAGTATTAATAGACTTAGTAACTGGGCCAGGCCCATTACAGTGAGGGTGAGACGGTAATTACAAGGGGAACACCCCAAACCCTAGACGGGTAGTCTAACACCCCCCCGCAGTCACAACTCTATCCTGTACAGATGTTGAGACTGGATCGAAAGTCTAAAAATACACTCGACGGTAACCCCTTGGTGAAGATGTCGGCGAACTGCAGCGTGGTGGGGACGCTGAGAACCCGAACGTCACCGGCAGCGACACGCTCGCGGAAGAAGTGCAGGTCGATCTCTACGTGCTTCGTGCGCTGATGCTGCACGGGGTTGGTGGAGAGGTAGACCGCACTGACGTTGTCGCAGTAGACGAGAGTGGCATGCTGGAGGGGACTGTGGAGCTCGTGGAGGAGCTGGCGCAGCCAGGAAGCCTCTGCCACACCGTTGGCCACGGCACGGTACTCGACCTCAGCGCTGGAGCGAGAGACGACGGGCTGCCGCTTGGCGGCCCAAGAGACGAGGTTGGCGCCCAGGAACACGGCGTAACCGGAGGTGGACCGACGCGTGTCGGGACAGCCAACCCAGTCAGCGTCGGTGTAGACCACGAGCTCCGACGTCGGGAATGGGCGGAGTAGGAGGTAGTAGTCGAGGGAGCCGAGGAGGTAGCGCAGAATCCGCTTGAGCGCAGTGAGATGGGGCTCCCGCGGAGTGTGCATATGCAGGCACACCTGCTGGACAGCGTAGGCGATGTCGGGCCTGTAGAACGTGAGGTACTGGAGCGCGCCGGTGAGGCTCCGGTATGACGTCGCGTCGACGACCGGAGGCCCGTCGTCCTCAGAGAGCTTCGCCTGAGTGTCGACAGGCGTGGAGCAGGGCTTGCAGTCAGACATGCCAGCCCGCTCCAGGATGTCGATGGCGTACTAGCGCTGGTGGAGGAAGAGACCCTGAGACCGGCGCTCGGCGGTGATGCCGAGGAAGTGGTGTAGGGGCCCCAGGTCCTTCATCGCGAACTCCCGCTGGAGGGCGACTATCGTGCGGTGTAGAAGGTCGGCGGTGGATGACGTGAGCACAATGTTGTCGACGTAGAGCAGGAGGTAGACGGTGTCGTCGCCGCGCCGGTAGATGAACAGGGACGTGTCCGACTTGGCCTCGACGAAGTCGATGGAGGCCAGGTAGGAGGCGAAGCGACTGTACCATGCCCGTGGCGCCTGCTTGAGGCCGTACAGGGACCGATTCAGCCGGCAGACCAGATCCGGACGGTCAGCGTCGACGAAGCTGGTGGGCTGGCTGCAGTAGACAGTCTCCGTCAGAGTGCCATGGAGGAAGGCATTCTTGACATCGAGCTGATGGATCGCCAGTCGTGGGAGAGGGCGAGGAAGAGGACGGCGCGAACAGTGGCAAACTTGACGACGGGGCTGAAGGTCTCGTCGTAGTCCACTCCGGGGCGCTGGGTGAAGCCCCGAAGGACCCAACGGGCCTTGTAGCGGTCGAGGGAGCCGTCCGAGGTCAGCTTGTGGCGAAATAGCCACTTGCCGGTGACCATGTTGGTGCCTGGTGGACGCGGCACCAGGTCCCAGGTGTGGTTGGCCAAGAGGGCCGCGTACTCCTCCTCCATAGCCCGACGCCAATGTGGGTCGGCGAGGGCGGTGCGAACGGAGGAGGGCACCGGGGAAGCGTCGGGTGGGGTGCTGGACGTAGTAGGTGCCAGGATCAGCCGGTCGACGGGGCGGAGAACGCCAGCGGCGCGCCGAGTCACCATCGGGTGGACGTGCCCGGGGTCACGGTGGATGGCGACCGGGTGGTATACGGACGACTCAGAGCGAACCGCCGGAACGTCGAGAGCGGCGGGGGTGGCCGGCTCGCGGCGGTGATAGACGACGGCGGGGTCAGCGAAGCGAGCCGCGCTCGTCGACGGGCCCGAGTCGGGGGGCGCCGAGGTAGTGGCGTGGCCGCGACGATGGTAGACGAGTGCGGGGTTGGCGAAGCGAGCCGTGGTCGACGGGGCCGCGCGTTGCGCAGGCGGGGTCGACGGGGCCGCGCGTGGCGCAGGCGTGGTCGACGGGGCCGCGCGTGGTGCAGGCAGGATCGACGTGGCCGCGCGTGGCGCAGGCATGATCGACGTGGCCGCGCGTGGCGCAGGCGGGGTCGACGGGGCCGCGCGTGGCGCGGAAGAGGTCGTGAGCGGTGGCGTCGCGGTCGCACGAGGAGTGGGTAACGGTGCAAGACGGGGCGCCGGAGGTGGGGGAGGAACCGGATCTGACTCGAGGAGGGAGTCAAGATCGGTGGGTGGGGTGGAGCCAGCAAGGGGAAACACATCTTCGTCGAAGACGACGTGACGAGAGATGATGATGCGGTGGGAGGTGAGGTCCAGACACCGGTACCCCTTGTGGTCAGGAGAGTAGCCAAGGAATAGGCAGCGGGTGAAGCGAGGAGAAAGCTTATGAGGGGCGGTAGCGGAAGTGTTAGGGTAGCAGGCACAGCCGAACACGCGAAGGTGATCATAGGAAGGGGCTGTGCCGTATAGGGCGAAGTGAGGGGTAGGGTGGCGCACCGCCTTCGAGGGAAGGCGGTTGAGGAGATGGGTGGCAGTGTGCAGGGCCTCTGCCCAGTAGCTGGCAGGGAGAGACGCCTGTAAGAGAAGGCAGCGGAGCATATTGGTGGTGGTGCGGTTCATGCGTTCGGCTCGGCCGTTCTGTGCAGAGGTGTAGGGGCACGAGAGACGCAACTGGACGCCATGAGTGAGGAAGAAAGAACGGGAGGCGTTGTTGTCGAACTCGCAACCATTGTCACACTGCAGAGCACGGACCGAGCGACGAAACTGAGTGGATACCCAGGCGAAGAAATGTGTGAGTGTGGGGAATGTGTCAGACTTCAACCGAAGTGGGAAAGTCCAGAGAAAATGGGAAAAATCATCCAAAATCACCAAATAGTATTTATAACCAGAAAGACTGAGTATAGGGGAGGTCCAAAGATCACAGTGAACCAGGTCAAAAGCCTGCTCAGGTCGAGAAGAAGTAGTAAATGGGAGACGAGTATGTCGGCCTAACTGACAAGCATGATAGAGACCCGCAAAATGTCCCCTACTACATGAAGGATCTAGACTACTGGTAATCTTGGTCATGACGTCGGGTCCAGGATGGCCGAGACGACGATGCCAAGTGGTGGAGGAGGTGGTGGAGACCAGGACAGGAGGTGGAGACACGCCGGCGGTGGAGGGATGGAGCGTGTAGAGCGGCCCCGAGCTGTCACAGCGGGCGAGAAGGGTCCTGGTGGCCAGATCCTTCACAGAAAAACCAGAGGGGTCAAACTCAATGGAACAGGAGTTGTCAGTGGTGAATCGACGAACAGAAAGAAGATTGTGAGTGATGTGGGGAGCTACGAGAACATCGTTGAGGTAAAACGGTCAAGGAGAACCGAGGCACCTACTGAGGTGACTGGCAGAGTGGAACCGTTTCCAACGACGATCGAGGATGGGTGAGAGGGGAGGGGGGATGAGAGCGAGAGAGCGTGTCTGTCGTGGGAGTGGTGTGGTACGAGGCACCGGAGTCGATCACCCAGTTGGAGGGGGGAGGGGTCATTGCCATGGTGCTGAAGGCAGTAGCGAGGGAGGCGGTGTCCCAACCGCCAGCCGGCGGGGACCAAGTCGTCGAGGTTTGGGTCCCCGGGGGCAGGAGCGCGGGCGGAGCCTGGGGCACGACGGGCACACCGTAAGGAGGCGTTGGGGGCATGCCGTAGTGAGGTGCAGTCAGGAGGACCGGCGCCGAGGGACGGGAGGCACTCGGTGCCTGGCCCGGCCACAAGGCGATGGTCCCGGTCCAGGGGTTGTAGAAGGACGGCCACGCGTGGCCGCCACCCCGGCCGGAGGGACCACCACGAGAGGATCCGCCACCCCCACGGCCGCCCTTGCGGGAGCGACGACCTCCGTCGGTCGTGGAAGTCGGACGAGGGGCCGTCGGGACGGCGGAAGGAGGGCGGGTAGGAGCCCCAGTCGACGGAGGACGGGTGGCCTGGCCCCCTGAAGGCGGCTGACCGCTGGTAGGAGCGCTGTAGAGAGCCGAGGCAGGAGTGGGCGCCTCATTTGCCATGGTGAGCTCCTCGAGGAGAAGCTCGTTCCGCACGGCGTGGAAGGTGGGGAAGGGCACGCTCCTCTTGATGAGAGCCTTCAGGTGGCCGTAGCGAGGGCTGAGGCCACGCAGGAGGTTCAGCACCAGGGTATGATCGGCGACTGGCTCGCCGAGATCGTGGAGAGAGTCAGCCAGGCCCTTCATTTGGCGGCAGTATTCTCCCACGGAGAGGTCCCCCTGAGAGAATAGATGGAACTGGGCGTCGAGGTGGAGCGCCCGAGCATCCCGATTCCCGAGGAACTGGTCCTCGAGAGCGAGCCATGCCTGGCGCGCAGTGTCCGCCTGGTCGCGGATGATGTCCTGTAGCTCGACGGTGATGGTGCCGTGGAGCCACGAGAGGACAACGCTGTCCATGAGGCACCAGGAGCGAGGCGGCGGAGCATCGCGGTCGACGAGGACGTGATCGTCGAGGACGAACCGCCGCAGCGTGAGAAGGACCTGTCCTCGCCAGCGGGGGTAGTGGGAAGACGCCGGATCCAACACCACGGACACGAGGGCCCGGATGTTGTGCAGTCCGGCGGCTTGAGCGTGGAGAGCAGCGATGAGGTCGGCGTCGAGGTCAGAGGCGAGGGGATCCTCTGGGGTCACCGGGGGTTCCGCATGGGCGAGTGGTGGGCGGCCGAGGAGGCGCTGTGTGGTGGCCATCTGGGTAGTGAGAGCGGCGCCCAGGGCACGCTCACGCTCCAGGGCGAGGGAGGCAGCGCGCTCGCGCTCCCGCGAGGCCGTCACTGCGGCCTGGATCGTAGCGAGGGTGCCGACGAGCGGGGAGTCGGTGGCGGGGAGTGCGGAGGGCGCGACGGTGTGGCTCCAGGTTGGTGAAGCGAAGGCGGGAAAGCCCGGCGGGGAGCCGCGGCGCAGGGGCAGCGGGGAAGCGGCATGAAGGGGCCCGAGACCGGCGATGTAGGGGGCCCCTCCATGGGTGAGCTCGCTGCTGATTGCAGCAGGGGCGATGGGGAGGTGCGTGGCAGTGGTGGTGCCCATGGCGGCCAGCATGGCCCCAGTGGTGGCGGCAGTGTCCGCGTCCATCGGGGCGATCGGTGGCGCGGTGGGTCTCGGCCGCGGTCGTCCAGGCGGCTGCGTCCGGGCGGGGACACGTCGGGACGACGGGAAGGGAGCGACGCTCGTCGGCACTGCAAGGCAAGGGCGCAGGGCGGCGGGGCACGACGGGCAGCGCAGCTGGCGCACGGAGCGGACGCGCGCGCGGCGCGGGACGCGCGTGCACGGCTGCGGGATGGCGCCCTGGCGCGCGCGAGCGAGAGGGAGAGGAGGGACGCCGGCGGCTGGGGGGCGGCGGCGGGGGGAGAGGGAGACCGGCGGCGGGAGAGGGAGACCGGCGGCTGGGTGCCGGCGGCTGAAAAAAACGAGAAACCCTAAACCTAGCCCTTTGATACCATGTTGGAATGAGAACCCATGACCCTAAACAGGGTTGGGAGTAGTATTAATAGACTTAGTAACTAGGCCAGGCCCATTACAGTGAGGGTGAGACGGTAATTACAAGGGGAACACCCCAAACCCTAGACGGGTAGTCTAACAAATGGGAAGCCAGGTGACTTCATCTTCCACCGCTCTGGCCTCCGCTAGGGGGACCCCTTGTCCCCAATGTTCTTTATATTGGTCATGGAGGTCCTCAGCAGCTTGATAAAGCACACTGCTAGCATACAACTCCTGCAGCCTCTTGCTGTCCAGCCTGGCCTTCATCGGGCATCGTTCTATGCAGATGATGCGGTTATTTTCTTAAGGCCGTCTGAGAGTAACATGCTGGTGGTGCGGGATATTCTGGAGCTCTTTGGACAGGCATCGGGGCTACGCACTAACTTGGCAAAGAGCTCGGTCTCTCCTATCTCGTGCTCTCTGGACGACTTTGTACGCATTGCGGATTGTCTTTCCTGTGAGATCAAGGATTTCCCGGTCAAATACCTAGGACTACCTCTTTGTCTTCGTAGGCCTTCCAAAGAAGACTTTCTTTCTCTTATTGATAAAGTTGCAGATAAGTTGCCAGGGTGGAAGGCTAACCTGATGAACAGGGCTGGTCGTTTGATCATGATCTGTGTGGTGTTGATTGCCACCTCTATCCATCATCTGATTGCTCTAGACCTCCCAAAATGGGTGATCAAGGCGATTGATAAAAGACGAAGGGGATTCCTTTGGAAAGGACAAGAAAAGGCTAATGGTGGTAACTGTCTTGTTTCTTGGGATAAAGTGCAGCGCCCCTTGGAGCTTGGTGGGTTGGGGGTTCATAATTTGGAAATCTTAGGTTGGGCTTTTAGGATCCGGTGGCTGTGGGCACAAAAAACTGACCCCAACAAACAGTGGGCTGGCTTTACCATCAATATCCCTCCCAAAGCTAAATCTCTTTTTGATGTGGTTGTGGTGTCAGTTGTTGGAGATGATGAATCTATACTTTTCTGGAAAGATAGGTGGATTCAAGGCAAGACTATGGAAGAGCTGTCACCATATCTTGTTAGAACAGTTCCAAAAAGATCAGTAAACTGAAGAACTGTTGCTCAGGCTCTTCATAACCAAGCGTGGGTCTCAAACATTGGGTGTTCTCTCACTGTACAACTTTTGGTTGAATACCTTCAGATTTGGGATGTCTTGGAGGGGGTGACCCTTGGAGAGGGGCCAGATCAGCATGTGTGGAAGTTTACTCAATCCGATTGCTACACTAGCTAATCAGCCTACTCTGCTTTCTTTGAGGGGTCTGTCAAGTTCAGACCATGGAGATTAATTTGGAAGAGTTGGGCTCCTCTCCGCTGCAAGTTCTTTCTTTGGCTTGCCAGGAACAACCGATGTTGGACTACGGATCGGCTTGCCAAACGAGGCCTTTCTCACCCAGATTCCTGTCCCTTGTGTGACCAAGCCGGTGAGACCCTTCAGCACATTCTAATTGGCTGTATCTTCTCTAGACAAATCTGGGCCTTGATTTTGCAATCCTTGCATCTGGAGGCCATTACGCCCAATGGGGGCAGAGTTGGGTTTCTTCTCATGGTGGACGCGCTCTGTCAAGATGGTTCCCAAGAACATTCGAAAGGGGTGGAACACTCTTTTTATTCTGATAGCCTGAGAAATTTGGAAATTTAGGAACTTGTGTGTGTTTGAAGGCTCCCAGCCAAATGTGCAACTCCTACATAGGATAGGAAGTGAGGGTCTTCTTTGGTGTGCTGCAGGAGCTGCAAGGTTGCTTGAGCTCTTGAATAGGTCGTTATCCCCAGCCTCCTAGGTGCTGGTGGCCCTGGTCGTCGGTTTTTGTTGTTCTTTTGTGTAAAACCTAGCTGTCTGTACTTGGGTTGGGTCATTTTGACCTTACTCGTTGTCTTTTTTTAAATGAAATGACATGCAGCTCTCCCCGGTCGTTCGAGAAAAAAAAGATGGCATGAACATGTCCAATTCATAGAACATTGAACAACTAAGTTATTTTTGTGTTTAAGTTTTCTTTACATTAACCTTTTTTTCCTCCAAACACCCCGATTCTATTTTGTTACACTCAGGATGTTGGGGGGCTAACTATGTGTCAATGCAGATCAATCAATAATTTTATCGAACTCTTTTGGGTACCTCGCCGTCAACTATTTCATAGATCAAGGGTGCGATGTTGCAGCATTGTAGCCATGATCGTCAAGTAGAAATGGACACAAGTCTATCCCTTACACGGTCATGAAACAGACTCGATCATCCGAAAGGGTTTCAAACGCTACACTCGTTGAAGGGTACTTAGTACACCATCTAACATGTGGATGTAATGTCCCTTAGGGGAGGGCGATTGAGTTCCTGGTGAAACACTTTGAAGGGCATAGCATGTCAGGAGGAGCTGAGGACTTAGTCTTAAAGTCGTCCCATAGGTGAGGACGATTGAGTTCTTGGTGAGATACTCCAAAGGGCACAATGTGTCAGGAGGAACTGAGGATTCAATCGTCTGAAACAAATATCTCGTTGACCACTTGAAGGAAGGCCACTTCAGAGGAGTGAAGGTTGAGTTTTTGTGTAGCTCGACACTGGTGGCCGAGTTGTCACAAGCTTTGGTTCCGGCGGTAGAGCCGGCTAAGAGGTTGTCCTTCTTCTTCTTCGTCTGCTCCAAATCGTCCCTTTAAGTACATGGAGGTGTGTCGTTGATGATTTTGATCGGGTGCGCCTAGATCGACAAGGGCTCAGAGCAGGAGGCAGATTATCATTTTCATCATTATCGGAGTCATCGACTCAAACCACCCTTCTCCTCTTTCGAGTCTTTGGAAGAGAACTCGGACTAACAGTGGTTGCATGGGGCTCGAGGGCTCTACTAGCAGACTGCTCAGTGAAGTGGCTGGGGCCTACCTCGTCATAGCTCTAAGCTGCCCAAGCAGGACTCTATGGAGAAGAATAAAGAATTTGAAGATACATAGAATTACAGAATTTGAAGTGTCGGATGGTTGAATCCACAGAGTCCTGAGCTCCAAGCCGAGTTTATGGACTCAGGGGTTGCACGAATGAGCCAAGGACTCAGCCGAAGACAGATCAACAAAGATATGATGATTCAAGTCATTTAAGAAAATTCATGAAGAGTCCCATTTATCTGAATCAATGACTCAGCCAAATGAGACTCGTAGGCTACTGTCAATAATATGTATCATGGGTATCCAGATCATGCTTTGTGAAGGATGACCTGAACTAAGGGGCACATGGGTTCTGTCGGGAGTCCAGGGACTCGACGATCAAAGATGGGAGGGAGCCCCAAAACTAGGACTCTAGAATCACATATATGTCAAAGATCTCATCAGATAAGAGATATGACAAAGATCTCAATCGATAATGAAGATACGATTGTAAAGATAGAATTCGACTCGTATACAATTCGGTATTGACTTAGTCACATTGCCAACTAGGTAGCCGACTCTGTGCTTACCTTGTAATCTCCATCCCTTCCTAGGATATAAAATGAGGGGCGAGGGATCCCTCTGGGGAAGATTAGATTACATCACAACATACAACAACAACCACACATATGACATAGGATATTATCTCACATCGAGAGCCTGAACCGGTATAAACCCTTGTGTCGCCCCTGCCTTTAACTTTTTTCGATCTCGTGATCTATCCCATACAAACACTATCAAACAATCTTCGACACTAGCCTACCCCAACTTGCTTAGGACTAAAAGGTTTTCTTGTTGTAATATAGCGTATAGACAATGATGAAATGATCGTCCATTCTGTGAATCAATGGTAAATAAGTCCATCAATTTTAAGTGTTCTGTATACAGATGCTTCACTCCAAAAGAGTGTTTAAAGATAATTTAGATGTGTCGATTTAATTTATCATTGGATAATAAGCTCTTTTTCACAAAATGGTAGACTTTACATCTTCATTCATCTAAATCCTTAGGTTTCTATCTGACATAACTGAGAGTATGGAACAAATATTTTAGCTTCTGAGTTTTTTTTGAAATATTGATAAAAACCAGCTGTTTATTCCTAGATACTCTATCATTCCTTTTTTTATTACCTTTCTATACTGCTGCACAATATGCATCCGAACTTTTATTGATTTTTCACCTATAGTTTTGTTGATTAGAGAAATAGGAGATATAAGCCAAACTTGTCCAATAATAGTAAGTGCTAGTGTGCTACAGTTTTAATAAGTACCTTTTGTTGTAAAATATTAGATAGCTCCATCTGCATAGCTTCTTGTTGGATACCAACAGCTAAATGTATCACTGTTTTCATCATTGTAGAGGCCCATAAAAAATATGGAGGAATGGGTACTTTACTAGTCAACAAGGTATACTAATACTATTTTATGCAGATTAATCTTGTCTTTCTCATGCATAATTTGTTACTCTTAACATCATCCCACTTTTAATATTCTATGCTAACACTTTCAATCAGGTATCTGCAGAGTCAGCTAACCAGTTTGGCGAGTTGGTAGCTGATCCTGAAACAAACGAACTGCTGCACTATACGGAAAAGCCAGAGACTTTTGTGAGTGTTTCTGCCCTTTGTTGCTTTATTTGCTCGTCTATATTTCCAGTTGAGACTTTGCATGCCATATCTGCCTCTGAAATTGATTGTAGTTTTCAGAATTAATATCTCCCAATGAGTATGCATAGCATAGCTGATAGCAGTAATGCAGTTTATCTATATGTAGGTGAGTGATCTCATAAATTGTGGAGTATATATATTTACCCCCAATATCTTTAGCGCCATTGAGGATGTCTTAAAACAGAAAAAAGACAGAGGTATTGTCCCCTGTTATATTACGATATTTCCCTTTGAAACATGTGTTATTATTTAAAACAAATCATTTTTTTGTTTATTCTATTACTTCAAATGTCAACTTCTCTTAACTAAGTAGATGTTTTTTTCTCGAACTCGCAAGAGGATTGCATGTTATATTAATAAGAGAAAAAAGTACAGAAACAAGGGAGGTGGGGTAACCCCAGCAACCCCCCTAGGAACTAAACAACTACAACATGAGCCATAACAGACAACCCAAGGAGCCCTCTGGCTCATGCAGCACCCCATTCATAGCACTGCATGGAGATAAGCTGCAATAAACTACCAAGATCAGGGTGACACCCATCAAACACACACTGATTCCTAAACTTCCACAGCTGCCAGGCAATGAGGATGATGATAGTATTCATCCCTTTTTTCTTTTCCTTGGGGACCACCTTAATTATTCTGCCCCACCAGGATGCAAAACAATTGTCTGTGACTTGGGGTGCTAAGACTGCGAAGCCAAACTGTCGGAATAAAGTGACCCATAACTGCCTGGCAAACACACAAGATAACAACAGGTGATGGATTGTTTCAGCTTCCTGATCACACAAGGGACAGATTGAAGGGTGAGGAAGTCCCCTTTTAGCAAGCATGTCAGCTGTCCAACACCTATTATTGATCACTTGCCACATGAAAAATCTGCATTTTGGGGGCCCAACTCTTCCAAATCAATTTCCATGGGGCAAAAATGATTCCCCCTTGAAAGAAGGCCTTATAGGCAGCCGTTTTTTTTTTGCAATTTAGTCCTTTTTTTTTGAAAAAATCCATGTTTAATCCTTTGAATGAATATCGTTTTTGGAACTCCTATGCACTACTAGCGGCTGACGTGGCCTACCTCGGCGCCATAAACTATGGCGCTGAGATAACACGGCTCGGCGTCGAGATCCTAGCTACGCTGAACTCCTATGCACTACTAGAGGCTGACGTGGCCTACCTCGGCGCCAGATCTTGGCGCCGAGGTTGGCCTCATCCTCAATCCTCCGCTCTTTGCGTATCCGTATCATCGAGTACTTTTCGAGATCCAGAACGCGCGTTTAACACATCACATCACCTCCGTGCATGCATTCACACCACAGGAGAGACAAAGTAGTACTCCAAGGCTTGTGGTACTAGTAGCAATATAAAAAGGTAGATTAAATTATCTTCAATGCAATACTGGCCCTGCAATACCTACGGGTACTGGTAGCAATATAAAAGGTGGAGTGGACACATAGCAGTACTCTAAGGAGCTGTTCGGCTGAGCTTGTGGGAGCACTGTTGCAGCTGCAAAATACTGTTGCAGCTGCAATCCATAGAGAGAAAAATACTGTAGAAGCCGCAGCCGCAGCCGGATTAAAGCCGCAGCAAGCCGCAGCGAACAAAAGATTGTTGAGGTGCTCATATCTAGTAGCTCCATCTTGGGTTTGGAATGTGGCCGATCGATCGTTTAAACAAGTTGAAAGAAAATTAAGTTTTTTTATTCGGTTGCGTCATGCACCGTGATGATAGCGAACTAGTAGAAGTCATCGCGTACGTGTGTCTCTAGATCAAGTACTAGTAGGGGCTGTAGGGTGTAGTAGGAGAAATGATGGTCTAGTCTATAGGGTGCAGTACAAGTAGGTGGCCAGGGTCAAGTCGAGACGATCTGGCCTGAGCCAGTAACCCACCCATGCCCCATGTCCATCGCCCGTTGCTTCCAGCCATGTGGGCCTCATAGTGACAGACTAGGGGTGAAAACGGGATGGGTACTCGGAACGGGTACTAAAATTATCTAAATTTTCGAATACGGATACGTGTATTTTTTGTCGGTACGGATACGAGTACTACTCAGATATTGAACTCCCAGATACGGGTAGGATACGTAATCGTTGTTACCCAGCAACTACCCGGATATCCTGGGTCGGATATCGGGTACCCGGGTTGGCGCAGTACAGTGTACATCGGTGCCTTGTGCGTTGGCCTGCTACAGTGCTGGCCCAAAGTCCAATGGCCCATTATCAATACGTGCCCAAGCGGCCAAGCCCAAAGCAAATCTGCAAAAGGCCAAAAGCATTAGGTTCTAGGGTTTCACTTGCTATCTGGTATGTCGGACACAATTTAGCAAAACTAAAAAAACAATATAAAATAGTGAAGCCGTGAATCCGACCATGTTGACAAGAACACAATTACTAGAAACAGAAGTTAACGAAAGATGAACAATGTAGCAACTACTGTAGGTGCTCGTTCACATAGATGGGCTCCATGGGGAGTCAATAAAAAAATAATGTCAACTATCATATGAATTAAAATCCATTCATGTCAGCTATCTACTATGGATTTATTTTTCTATATTTAATCTATCATGTACATGATTATATATTTCTTATTTTATTTGTTTGTTGGACGGTTGGACAACTAATATTATCAGGACGAACTATCCGACAAATATCCGTTATCTACCCGAGTAATATCTGATATCTGTTTCTTACCCGTTTGAATTATTATCTGATCCCTCCTGTATCTGTCCCGAATTTTAACTACCCGTACTCGATCCTGTATCCGAGAGAAATACATTAGGATTAGATACGGGATGACCCTGTATATGCCTGTATCCGTCCCGCTTTCACCCCTAACACGGACACAGGAAAGGTAATGGCAGAGTTTGGTAGAGTTATTTACGCCTCTGCGATAGCTAGCAGATGTGCAACGGTGACTAAGGTCTTAGTGGCCGCGAGCTCGGCGCCAAGATCCATGGCGCTGAGCTAGGCCACGTTAGCCTCTAGCACGACAAGGGAAGCTAGCGTATCTCATTGCTCGGCGCCATAGCCTATGACACCAAGCAAAGGGTACAAAAACGACATTAAGTCGTCTAAGGGGGCCAAACATGATTTTTTTTTTTTCCAGAAATGCTAAATTGCAAAAAAAATCGGTTATAGGCAGACTGGCTAGAATAAATGCTAGATTGGTCAAGCCTCCATTTGTGTTGATCCTCAACCCCAGCATTCAACTCAAAGGCTTCTAAAATTTCCCACATCATAAAATAATCCTGAATTACAGGAAAAGTGAGAGCTCCTCTAATGTCCCTTACCCAACCTCTCCCCAACAAACCTTGAGCAACTGTTCTCTTGTTTCTAGTTCTGGTTGGGATAGCCTTGGGCAGATTGGGTGCCGGCTCCTGCATAGATTGTCCTTCAATCCAATTATCCTTCAAAAATAGAGTGTTTTCTCCATTTCCAACTTCTGTCTTCACTGCCATATTTTTTTCTCGAACGCGCAGGAGAGTTGCGCATCATTATATTAAGAAGAAGAAAAGGTCCGACCAAAATAGACCTGGACAATGACCACCAAATAAAGGTGGTTACAAAGTTTGCTAAGGGGACATTACACAGATGACTATATAAAAGACGACCAGGCCTGAACTCTCCCTGAGTTAAGGCCACAAACCTTTCAGCCCTGTAGCCCCAGCTAGACACCACATCTTGGCATCGGCCCTAATGTCTTGAGTAATCCTAGAGATGTCTGGAGTAGCCCCATCAAAGACACAAGAGTTTCTGTGTTTCCACAACCACCAGGCCACTAGGATCACAGCTGAATTGAATCCTTTCTTTTGTGCCTTTTGAACTGTCGTTCCTGACCTATGCCACCAGTCTTGAAAACTAGATTCCGCAGTTCCTGGAGTGAGGTGCTGCAGCCCAATAAGAGAGAGGGTATGAAACCAAACTTCCCTAGCAAAAACACATTGTAACAGAATGTGTTGCATGGTTTCTTCTTCCTGATCACAAAGAAGGCATTTTGTGGGATGGTCCAAACCTCGACGAGCCAATCTATCCGCTGTCCAGCAGCGATTTAAAGAAGCCAGCCAGATGAAAAATTTACATCTTGGAGGTGCCCAACTTTTCCAGACCCTTGCTGCCGGTTCAAAGGTGACCATCCCCTCAAAGAAACGATGATAAGCAGATTTAGAGGCAGAAGGGGTCCAGCGGTGTTGGTCTGAAACTCCTGGGTGAAGTTGGAAGCCTTGAATCAGGTCCCAGACCATGAAGTACTCAGATAGAAATTGAGCTGATATGCTTCCCGAGATATCATTTACCCAGCCATTTTTAGTCAAGGCATCCTTCATTGTTCTACTTTGGAGAAATCTGTTCGGAACCCGAGAGACAAGGACCGGAGCCAAGTCACACAGAGCCTGTCCATGGAGCCAGCGATTCGTCCAAAAGGAGGTTTGGGATCCGTCTCCTGCCAAAGAAACCACTGAACATGCAAACATGGCTGCAGCATTGGGGTGTACTCTAATTTTCAAATCAGCCCACATAGGATTCGGTTGAGTTTTCTTCATCCAAAGCTACCTCATACTAAGAGCCCAACCAAGGACCTCTAAATTGTGCAGACCTAGCCCGCCAAGGTCCAATGGCCTACAAACCTTTGCCCAACTAACCATACAGTGGCCTCCTTTGACATCTTTACGGCCTTTCCAAAGAAATCCTCTCCGAATTTTATCAATGGCCTTGATGACCCACTTGGGACATTGAAGAGCAATTAAGTGATAGATAGGGATAGCAGTTAACACTGCTTTTACCAGAGTTGTTCTCCCAGCCAGGTTGATCATTGAGGCCTTCCACCCCGGAAGTCTATCAGCCATTTTATCGATGAGTTCAAGGAAATCATGCTTGGAAAGTTTACGTACTGATAGTGGTAGACCCAAATATTTGCACGGGAAGGATATCACATTGCAAGGCAGAATACTCCGATCTGTTTCAATATGATGGTCATTACACTGAATAGGGGTCATTGAGCACTTACCAATGTTTGTGATCAGGTCGGAGGCTTCACCAAAAATTCTCAGGATTTCTTTGACCAGATTTAACTCATTCTCTCCAGGTTGCAGAAATAACACGACATCGTCTGCATACAGTGAAACCCGCTGTCCATTACCTCTACGCATGAGAGGCTGCAAAAGGCCCAATTCACTTGCTTTTGTAACCAGGGAGTTCAGAACATCCATAACCATAATGAAAAGCATAGGAGACAAAGGGTCCCCTTGCCGAAGAAAAGCCTTTTCTTTACTTGAAACATGAAGGGGTAATCCAGCCCAGGGCCTAGGAGCATCTATTTTCTCCATCCATAGCCATCTAACCCTCAATGCCCATCCCTGCAATTGGAGATTAGAGATACCCAGGCCTCCATACTGAAAAGGTCCTGTAATTTTGTCCCATGCAACTAGACATTTTCCACCATTGGCAGTGTCTTTGCCAGCCTGATCACCCATTTAGGCATTTCTAGGGTGAGCATGTGATGAATAGGAATAGCAGAGAGGACAGCCTTTACCACATGTTAGAGTAATAATAATTGGATAATTAGGGCCAACCCTAGAGGGTGGCTATATAGGGTTTATACATGGGCCACATGGGCTTAGCCTCATGGGCCTAATCCATTCTAACACCACAGTCTATCTGCCTGCCTTATTCAAGAGGTTTGCTTTCCAAATAGGAAGATTATCAACAACCTTATCTATCAACAGCTGCCAATCTGCTTTGCTTGGGTTTTCTGGAGTCAAGGGTAGCCCTAAATATTTGCAGGGGAACACTTTCACTTCACAGGCTAGGATACTGGTCACTAAGTTAGGCTCCTCCTCAGTGCAGTTAATTGGAATGACAGAGCTTTTCTCCATGTTGGTGACCAGACCTGAAGCCTTGCCAAAAGTATCTAGAAGGACCTTGAAAATGCTAATTTCTCTTTCATCTGGTCTGAGGAAGCAAATGACATCATCTGCATACAGAAAATATGTGCTGCACTTGTTGGGTGGGGAGGGGTTGCCTTTTTACTTTTGATACAAGGCCTTGCCAAAAGTATGTAGAAGGGCCTTGAAAATGCTAATTTCTCTTTCATATGGTCTGAGGAAGCAAATGACATCATCTGCATACATAGAAAATCTGTGCTGCACTTGTTGGGTGGGGAGGGGTTGCCTTTTTACTTTTGATACAGGTCACATGGAAAAAACTTAGTTGCTTTGCCTATATTCTTTTTTTCTCGAATACGCAGGAGAGCTGCGTATCATTGTATTAAGAGAGCAAAATAAAGTGGGACTGACACAAAAACACTCCAATTCCCGGACCAAATAAGGGGTTAGAGACATAAACAGCCGATTTGTAACACACAACACGGACAGGACCAGACCACTAAGAGCCAACTGCTACCCCAACTTGGCCCCTGACCCAACTGACTAAGACTCTTGGCACCCGCAAAGCACCAGAGATAATGCTCCTCCTCGAAAGAGTGAAGCAACACCTCCAGACAGGGCCGAGCCTCCTGAAAAAACAATGGAATTTCTATGCTTCTAGAGGCACCAAGCACCTAGGATAATAACCGAGTTTAGGTCCTTTTTAACATCTCTTGAGAGGTGCTCGCTAGCCCTCATCCACCAATCAGCGAAGGAAGTGTCATTTTGCCGGGGAGCTCTAGAGGAAAAACCTATTTGAGTCAGCACTTTGAACCAAAATTCCCTTGCAAACACACAGCTAGTGAGAATATGCTGAACGTTCTTCTCTTCATGGTCACAAAAGACACACTGAATGGGATGAGGCAACCCCCTTATTGCTAAACGATCCTCCATCCAACATCCTTGAAAAAAGGCCATAGATGCTTTGCCTATATTCACATTCTTAATATTAATTCTGAGGGGTGGATATCAAGCCAGCTCGGCTCGGCTCGACCGAGCTCGAGCTGGCTCGTTAAGAAAACGAGCTGGCTCGGCTCGACTCGTTAAACAACCGAGCCAGAGAACCAGCTCGGCTCGGCTCGTTTGCGAGCTCGAGCTGGCTCGTTTAGCTCGCGAGCCACAACCAAAAATAGTATACATGTATATATATACACCAATATAATCAATTGCTAGTTAATTTCATACTAATTTAACACTAGAAAAGACTAACAATAATCATAATTTTATATATCACATCATTTAAACCCTAAATTAACATAATTCATCACTTATTAATTCATCAAATACAAGTATATGCTTTATTTTACAGATAAATGCTAGCTCATTCGAGCTAACGAGCTGGCTCGTTAACGAACCGAGCTAAGATGTTAGCTCAGCTCGTGATGAAATTGAAACGAGCCGAGTCGAGCTCACGAGCCACGAGTATTTTGTCCAGCCCTAATTCTGATATAGATGCTCTAAAATGTATTACCTGTAGCAGATATTCTAACTTGATCTTCTAATTACCTTGATTGTGAAATGGCCTCTAGGCTCTAGCTGAGTTGGTTAGGTGGTATAAGTAGCACCCTCAGGTCCTGAGTTTGACTCCCTGTAGGAGCGAATTTTAGGCTGGGGGTAAAAAAATATCCTCGTCTGTCCCACGCCAAAGCACATGTTTAAGACCCGGTCACCAGTCGTGGTTGTTCTCGCATGTGCTACGGTACCACTGTGTATGGGTGAGGCAGGGTTCAAGGGTTTTTTCGATCTGCGTGAGAAGATCTTAATATAATGCCCGGGGCTGTCTTACCCTCCGCAGGTCGAGTTTTTTTTAATTTCCTTTTTTTATCGAAAGCGCAGAAGAGCTGCGCATCATTATATTAAGTAGAAGGAAAAGAGGGTCCAAAATAGACCCCAGTACAAAAGACCTCCCCTAAGGGGATAAAAAAAGAAAAGAAAAGAAAAAACAAAAACAAACAATCCATGATAAACAATTACAACCCTTCAGCGATAAAGCAGGCAGCTAGGTGCCCCGGATGGTTGCGGCAAGAAAGGAGAGACCCTTAGCTCCTGCCATTTCCCACAACTGTTTATTTCCTTGATTGACAGTTTATTTTACCAGCACATGTTAATCCCTTTAAATGCTACATTTCAGCAAATTTGCGGCGTGTATCTAGCTTTGAAGCTCTTCATTCAGCAACCAAGTATGTATTTGTGTTATACTGTTTATGTTTTTTTTACAAATCTTCTTTGTCCTGCAGTTATCACCTTTCTCTTCGCCATTATGTGGAGGTTCTTCCAAAAACTAGCCAGGCCTAGTATATAATTTATATCACTGCTATTAATTCAACTACAAAGTATTTATCATTATGTAGACCTTATAAGCTTAATATCAACAGGGCTCTTCCACCAGACTTTGTTCGGTTAGGTCAAGACATTTTATCCCCTCGAGCAGGAAAGAAAGAGCTGTACACATACCAGACACTTGATTTTTGGGAACAGATAAAAACCCCAGGGTATACAGATTTTTTTTTCATGTTTTTTTGCAATATATTAGAACTTCTGACATATCATTGCTTCATCTTGAGTTAGGATGTCTTTGAGATGCTCTGGATTATATCTTTCTCGGTTCCGCCGTACCTCTCCTCATCTTTTAGCCTCAGGAGATGGCAAAAGAACTGCCACTATTGTAGGCGATGTGTATATCCATCCATCTGCCAAGGTGCATCCTACTTCAAAGGTAATGTCTGTTTCGTCTAACTATTTTTGTCAGATTATGATGGATCATATTCAGTTGGTTGTTGTTGACTGAGAATGAAGTGTTTAAAACTTTTAAATAGGTGGATCTATTTAAGAAACAAAATGTAACTAATCATGTAACTCTATAAACAGATTGGCCCCAATGTTTCTATATCAGCAAATGCGCGCGTTGGAGCTGGTGCCAGGCTTATCAATTGCATAATTCTAGATGGTGTTGAAATTATGGTTGGTTTCTGTCTCTCCGTACAAAGCGATAAACCTCGTTTAAGAGCATGAATATCTCATTGTTGTATTTTTTTTATTTTCCATTTGTGTATCAGGAAAATGCCGTTGTTATACATTCAATCGTGGGGTGGAAGTCATCCATTGGAAAATGGTCACGTGTACAGGCAAGTTTCTCTTTACCATTTCATTTTTATCATCAAAAAATTAATGAATCTTCATTCTGTATGAAAGCTTAAAAACTTCACCTCAGGACTCTGTCAAGTTCAATTCAAGCAGCATGACTGCATGAGCAATGTCCTAGTGTTACAATGTTAATTCTCTCTGCCAAGGTTATGCTTCTGAAAAATACGAACGGTTCAGCACATCTAGGTCCCGTTTGGTTAGAGGGACTAAAGATTAGTCCCTAGTTTTTAGTCCTTTTTTTGCCAAACGGAAGGAATAAAGTAGAGATTAATTGGTTTTAGTCTCTAGTCCCTCAAAGAGGTGCTAAAAGGGACTAAAGGCAGGGACGGACCTAGGTAGAGCCTAGTGAGGGCACATTGCCCTCGCTCATTTCTCTGTTGTAAGCAGTAGAGCCTAGATTTTCACCATGAGATCTCCCGCTCAGCCGAACTTAGATGCCTCTGTTGTGGCTTTTTGGCGCCCGTCCTTACCAGTATGCCCTCAGTACTGGTATGTCCTATGTCTGCCCCTGTCTAAAGGGCACCTTGTCCACTTGTTGCCCTCACTTTTTCCATTGGCGCCGTACACAACAAACAAGGCAATGGGTATTTCAGTCTTTGTATACTGTATTTAACGTGTTGAGAATCTGTTTAGTCCCTGTAACCAAACAGGGTAGGGACTAAAGTTTAATCCATGGAGTAAACTTTAGTTCTACGACTAATGGAACCAAACGAGGCCCTAGTTTTCTTGAATCGATGTTTCATAGTTCCAATTGCAAAGCGAATACATTCTACGGTGACATTTGAATGCAAACTGTTTAGGGCTTGTTTGGAAGCCCTCAATTTTTAAGAAACTGGTTTATAAAAAGTGAGTGGCTCTAAACAGATCGGTTTATGTCTCAGTTTATAGAAACCGGATTCTCAGTTTCTTAAAACCAAGAAGCTAGCATTCTCTAGCTAAAACTAGTTTATGAAAATTGAGGTGGTTCCAAGCACCATTAACCAGTTTTTTCATAAACTAGTTTCTAGAAATTGGAGATAAAAAATGGATTCTTAAAAACTAGGTCGCTTCCAAACAGGGCCTTAATTATGACAGTCAAAATTGGTGCGACTGTGCATACCTGCATGATCTACTCTTTTTCTGGGCCATTTAATGAAACTTTTGTTCTGAATTCAGGGCGAAGGTGATCAAAATGCCAAACTTGGCATTACTATTCTTGGTAAAACCCAAACTTGACGATTTACTGTTGCCTTCCCACACAGTTTCGTGTGATAACTTCGTTTCTGGAATTGACATCCTATCTTAACACAGGTGAAGCCGTTGATGTTGAAGATGAAGTAGTGATAGTTAACAGCATCGTGCTCCCAAATAAAACTCTCAATGTCAGTGTCCAAGAGGAGATCATCCTATAATAGCCGTCATTTTTTGTTTTATCCCTAATAAGGTCTGAGTACCAATCACATAGTTTAAGTTTATTCATTCTCACCATGTAAGCTTCTATTAGATTGAGATTATTGTTTTGGCTTTATACCTTGCAGCATGCCACTGCACAATCTTGACTTGCTGTGCTACTTTGATTAGCGAGTGTGGTGTAAAAAATGTACGAACAACTAACACCCGAGCTGCTAGCTTCAGATTAAAGCAAGTTGTTCAAACTGCCGCAGCTGTAATCCATAGAGACAAAACACTATTGAAGACTTTTAGCCCACAAGTGAAATTGGAAGTGTAATCAAATCCTAATATAATTGTCATAATCATATTGTTAAACTGTATAAGTGAATTGCCTACCTTTTTTCTAACAGCTTAAGCTTTTGGTTGAATTGATTAGTGCATCCACGGTATCAAAGTCAGGTCTCGAGTTCGGATTTTGGAGGGGTTTTATTTATGCCTCCACTCCTTTATTTTCATATTTTGCCTTTCTCTCTGATTGTACATGAGTGGAGGTGTTGAAGTGTATAAGTGGATTGTCTACCTTCTTCTAGTAGCTTAAGCTTTTGGATTGAACTGATTAGTGTGTCCACTATAACAAGTATAATTAGAGAACTAATAATATTTATTGGGTTAACAAATAATTGATAAAAATACAAGTTGATTGAAATACAAGCAGTTGATAAAAATACAAGGATATTGTTAGACTATCCGTCTAGGGTTTGTGTTATTCCCTGTGTAATGACTGATATACCCTTGTGTAATGGGCCTTGGCCCAGCTACTCTCTCTATTTAATATCACTCCCAACCCCTGATTAGGGTATGGGTTCACATTCCATTATGGTATCAGATTAGGTTTTTCCAGCCTCCTCCCTCCCAGCCGCCAGCCGCCGGCTTCCCTCTCCCCACCGCCGAGCGCCGCCAGGGCCGTCGCATCTCCCACCCGGCTCTCTCTCTCTCTGCCCTCTGCTCCACGCGCAGCCGCCAGGAGGCCATCCCGAGCGCCAGCCGACCTGGCCATCCGAGAGCCCCCGCGCCCCTGCCCAGACCCGATCCAGCCGCCGACCGTGCGCCCAGTCTGCGCCCCTGCCCCGACGCGCCAGGAGCCGCCCGCCGCGACCCCGCGCAGCCACCCTGCAGCCGCCCCAAGCACCGACGCGCAAACCGACACCGACCGGCGCCGCCTGCCGATCCGGCGCCCCGACGCCGCCCCTCGCCTCCCCGACCGGACCATGACGCAGCCGCCTGGACGCGGCACCTGTCCGTCTCCGGCCGTCGACGCCCCCTGGAAGCCAGCAGAGCCGCGCCCCACCCGTCCTGCGGAGCCCCTGCTGCGGCGTCCTCCAGTCGGCGCCCCGATGGACGCGTCCACCGCCGCCACCACTGCGGCTATGCTGGCTGCCATGGACACAACCGCTGCCACCACCAGCACTGGCATTCACCTCCCCATCGCCCCTGCTGCGATCAGCAGCAGCCTCGCCTATGGAGGGGCCCCCTACATCCCCGGCCTCGGGCCGCCCCATGCTGCTCCCCCGCCACACATGAGCCTTACCTCACACGCCGCTCTCGTGACTGTGCGTGTTCTCCTCCACGACGGCCACATTATCCGAGGCATGTTCGTGTCCTTCGATCCAGTCTGGAACCCTATCCTTTGGGACTGCGTCGAGGTCCACCCTCAGGCGGGCCGTCACGTGCCTGGACCGCTTGTCTTCCCACGTGCTACGATCGCCTCCCTAGCGGTTGAGCCCAAGTCATCTCCCTCCCTTCCTTGTGCCCCTATCGGGACACCTTCTTTGGCCCTCTCCGCTCACACCGCACCTTCGTCACCACCATCTCCCCGAACCACCACCGATTGGGTGGTTGACTCCGGGGCCTCCTTTCACACTACCCCCACCACTAGCTCGCTACTCCACTCCCATCCACCCCACCCATCCCATCCTTCCTCCATCGTCGTCGGCAACGGTTCCACCCTCCCGGTCACCTCTGTAGGTACATCGGTTCTTCCTGGACCATTCTGCCTTAACGACGTCCTCGTTGCTCCCGGACTGACTCATCCCCTCCTCTCGGTTCGTCGCTTCACTAGTGACAACCAGTGCTCTATAGAGTTCGACCCCTGGGGTCTCACCATACGCCACCTTCCCACACATGATGTGCTCGCTCGCTGTGACAGCTCCGGTCCCCTCTATTCTCTTCACTTGCCCTCCACTACCCACACCACAGTAGCCTCATCTCCTGCACTTACTACTACCACCACATCACATGCTCTTGCTACTACCACCACCTCCTCCGCCATTTGGCACCGTCGCCTCGGGCACCCTGGACCTGACGTCATGTCCCAGCTTTCTGGCCACTCTGACATATCGTATACTCGGGGCTCTTCTGATCGCCTCTGTCATGCTTGTCAGCTCGGCCGCCATACCCGTCTTCCTTTTTCCACTTCCACGTCCAGGGCTGTTCAGGCCTTTGATCTTGTCCACTGTGATCTCTGGACGTCCCCTGTCCTAAGCCTCTCCGGCTACAAATACTACCTGGTCATTCTGGATGACTACTCCCATTTCCTTTGGACTTTCCCCCTTCGACTGAAGTCCGACACGTTTCCCACCCTCACTCACTTCTTCGCCTGGGTGTCAACCCAGTTCCGGCGCCCGGTCCGTGCCCTGCAGTGCGACAATGGTCGCGAGTTCGACAACAACACCTCTCGTTCTTTCTTCCTTACCCACGGCGTCCAGTTGCGTCTCTCGTGTCCCTACACCTCTGCTCAGAATGGCCGGGCCGAGCGCATGATTCGCACCACCACCAATATGATCCGTTGCCTTCTCTTCCAGGCGTCTCTCCCTGCCAGCTACTGGGCAGAGGCCCTGCACACCGCCACCCACCTCCTCAACCGTCTTCCCTCGAAGGCAGTGCGCCACCCTACACCTCACTTCGCCCTATACGGCACAACCCCTTCCTATGACCACCTTCGCGTGTTCGGCTGTGCCTGCTACCCTAACACTTCCGCTACCGCTCCGCATAAGCTTTCTCCCCGCTCCACCCGCTGTCTATTCCTTGGCTACTCCCCTGACCACAAGGGATACCGGTGTCTGGACCTCACCTCCCACCGCATCATCATCTCTCGTCATGTCATCTTTGACGAAGATGTGTTTCCCCTTGCTGGCTCCACCCCACCCACCGATCTTGACTCCCTCCTCGAGACCGATCCGATTCCTCCCCCACCTTCAGCTCCCCGTCTTGCGCCGTTACCTGCTCCTCGTGCGGCCCCCACGACCTCTTCCGCGCCACGCGCGGCCCCGTCGACCACGCCTGCGCCACGCGCGGCCCCGTCGACCCTGCCTGCGCCACACGCGGCCCCGTCGATCACGCCTGCGCCACGCGCGGCCCCGACGACCCCGCCTGCGCCACGCGCGGCCCCGTCGATCACGCCTACGCCGCGTGCGGCCCCGTCGACCCCGCCTGCGCCATGCGCGGCCTCGTCGACCCCGCCTGCGCCACGCGCGGCCCCGTCGATCCTGCCTGCGCCACGCGCGGCCCCGTCGACCTCGCCTGCGCCACGCGCGGCCCCGTCGACTCCGGCTCGATTCGCCAACCCCGCCCTCGTCTACCATCGCCGCGGCCACACCACTACCTCGGCGCCCCCCGACTCGGGCCCGTCGACGAGCGCGGCCCGATTCGCCGACCCCGCCGTCGTCTATCACCGCCGTGAGCCGGCCCCACCAGCCGCGCCCGACGTTCCGGCGGCTCACTCTGAGTCGTCCGTATACCACCCGGTCGCCATCCACCGCGACCTCGGGCACGTCCACCCGATGGTGACTCGGCGCGCTGCTGGCGTTCTCCGCCCCGTTGACCGGCTCATCCTGGCAGCCGCTACGACCAGCACTCCACCCGACGCTTCCCCGGTACCCTCCTCCGTTCGCACTGCCCTCGCCGACCCACATTGGCGTCGCGCTATGGAGGAGGAGTACGCGGCCCTCTTGGCCAACCACACCTGGGACCTGGTGCCGCGTCCACCAGGCACCAACGTGGTCACCGGCAAGTGGCTATTTCGCCACAAGCTGACCTCGGATGGCTCCCTCGACCGCTACAAGGCCCGTTGGGTCCTTCGGGGCTTCACCCAGCGCCCCGGAGTGGACTACGACGAGACCTTCAGCCCGGTCGTCAAGTTCGCCACTGTTCGCGCCGTCCTCTCCCTCGCCCTCTCCCGCGACTGGGCGATCCACCAGCTCGATGTCAAGAATGCCTTCCTCCATGGCACTCTGACGGAGACTGTCTACTGCAGCCAGCCCACCGGCTTCGTCGACGCTGACCGTCCGGACCTGGTTTGCCGGCTGAACCGATCCCTGTACGGCCTCAAGCAGGCGCCACGGGCTTGGTACAGTCGCTTCGCCTCCTACCTGGCCTCCGTCGGCTTCGTCGAGGCCAAGTCGGACACGTCCCTGTTCATCTACCGGCGCGGCGACGACACCGTCTACCTCCTGCTCTACGTCGACGACATTGTGCTCACGGCATCCACCGCCGACCTCCTTCACCGCACGATCGTCGCCCTTCAGCGGGAGTTCGCGATGAAGGACCTGGGGCCCCTCCACCACTTCCTCGGCATCACCGCCGAACGTCGGCCTCAGGGTCTCTTCCTCCACCAGCGCCAGTACGCCATCGACATCTTGGAGCGGGCTGGCATGTCTGACTGCAAGCCCTGCTCCACGCCTGTCGACACTCAGGCGAAGCTCTCTGAGGACGACGGGCCTCCGGTCGCCGACGCGACGTCATACCGGAGCCTCACCGGCGCGCTCCAGTACCTCACGTTCTCCAGGCCCGACATCGCTTACGCCGTCCAGCAGGTGTGCCTGCATATGCACACTCCGCGGGAGCCCCATCTCACTGCGCTCAAGCGGATTCTACGCTACCTCCGCGGCTCCCTCGACTACGGCCTCCTACTTCGCCCATCCCCGACGTCGGAGCTTGTGGTCTACACCGACGCTGACTGGGCTGGCTGTCCCGACACGCGCCGGTCCACCTCCGGCTACGCCGTCTTCCTGGGAGCCAACCTCGTCTCTTGGGCCGCCAAGAGGCAGCCCGTCGTCTCTCGCTCCAGCGCTGAGGCCGAGTACCGTGCCGTGGCCAACGGCGTGGCCGAGGCCTCCTGGCTGCGCCAGCTCCTTCACGAGCTTCACAGTCCCCTCCAGCGCGCCACCCTCGTCTACTGCGACAACGTCAGCGCGGTCTACCTCTCCACCAACCCCGTGCAGCATCAGCGCACGAAGCACGTGGAGATCGACCTGCACTTCGTCCGCGAGCGTGTCGCTGCCGGTGACGTCCGCGTTCTCAGCGTCCCCACCACGCTTCAGTTCGCCGACATCTTCACCAAGGGGTTGCCGTCGAGTGTCTTTTTCGATTTTCGATCCAGTCTCAACATCTGTACAGGATAGAGTTGTGACTGCGGGGGGGTGTTAGACTACCCGTCTAGGGTTTGTGTTATTCCCTGTGTAATGACTGATATACCCTTGTGTAATGGGCCTTGGCCCAGCTACTCTCTCTATTTAATATCACTCCCAACCCCTGATTAGGGTATGGGTTCACATTCCATTAGATATGTTATGACTATGTGAAGTCCTCAGTTATAAGATGTGTGGTGATGAATTTTTTTATATTTTAAATTTAAGCATAGAAATTGTTGTACTATATTCTAGCCACAACCTAAGTAAATGCTCAACTCAAACCAACAAACATACTTCCTCATGCCAAGTAAACCAAAACAACAGTACCTTTCTCCATGACAAATCTGAAGTTGCATCTATATTCAAGAAGTTTGCCAAGAAAGCACAAAATGAATTTTATTGCAAGATCAAGAAGATTAGAAGTGATAATGGTAAAGAATTTGACAACACCAACATTCATGAGTACTGTGATGAAATTGGGATCAAGCATGAAGTTTCTGCAACATATACACCTCAACAAAATGGAGTTGTTGAAAGGAAAAATAGGACCTTGATCACACTTGCAAGAACAATGATTGATGAGTATAACACACCGGAGAGGTTTTGGGCCGAAGCTGTCAACACTGCATGTTATGCATCAAACAGGCTATTTCCTCACCGTCTACTTGCGAAGACTCCCTATGAACTTCTAAATAGGAAAAAGCCAGACGTCTCCTTCCGGGTGTTTGGATGCAAATGCTACATTTACAAGAAACACCATCACCTAGGGAAGTTTCAAAGACGTTGTGATATTGGTTTTTTATTGGGTTATTCATTAAAGTCCAAAGCATATCGAGTATTCAATCATGCCACTGGCGTGGTAGAAGAAACATATGATGTGGAATTTGATGAGACTAATGGCTCCAAAGGAGCACCTGAAAATCTTGATGATGTAGGTGATGAGCCACTTAGGGAAGCAATGAAGAACATGCCAATTGGAGCTATCAAACCAAAAGAAGATGAAGAAGAGGTGCAAAACATTGACAGACCTTCTTCATCAAATGTACCACAAGATGATGAAAAAGATGAGAGGCATGCAAATGAAGATACATTTGTCTCTCATGAACAAGCAAGGGTACAAGCCGAAGATGTTGATGCTCCAGGATCTTCTTCCCAAGTGGTTGATAGGAGAAACTCATCACTACTTCAAGCTCATCCTCAAAACCAAATCATTGGGAGTCCTTCACAAGGGGTTATTACTCGATCACATAGACATGCTTCTTTTATTGAATATCACTCCTTTGTTTCTTGTGTTGAGCCTACTTGTATAGATGAGGCGCTACAGGATCCGGACTGGGTGAACGTCATGCATGAAGAACTTAACAACTTCATTCGTAACTAAGTTTGGACCCTAGAGAAGCCCCCACAAGATGCAAGAATCATTGGAACAAAAGTGGGTGTTCAAAAACAAACAAGATTATCAAGGTGTGATTGTAAGGAACAAGGCAAGACTTGTTGCAAAAGGATTCTCTCAAGTTGAAGGCATAGATTTTGGAGAGACCTTTGCACCGGTTGTTCGACTGGAAGTCATCCGTATCCTACTCGCATATGCATCATGCTATGATATAAAGCTTTATCAAATGTATGTAAAAAGTGCATTTTTAAATGGCTTCATAAATGAACTTGTATATGTTGAGCAACCACCTGGATTTGAAGACCCTAGATATCCTAACCATGCTTACAGGTTGTCCAAGGCGCTATATGGGCTAAAGCAATTTCCAAGGGCTTGGTATGAGCATCTTCGCGACTTCCTCATCGAAAAGGGCTTCAAGATCGGTACCATCGACACAACTCTATTCACAAAGAAACATAACAGTGATATTTTCATTTGTCAAGTATATGTTGATGACATAATCTTTGGCTCGACAAATGACTATCATTACAAGGAATTTGGTGAGTTGATGTCAAAGGAGTTCGAGATGTCAATGATTGGTGAACTGACGTACTTCCTCGGCTTTCAAGTCAAGCAAATGAAAGATGGTAACTTTCTCTCACAAGAGAAGTATACCAAAGACTTGTTGAAAAAGTTCAACATGGAGAAGTGCAAACCAATCAAGACACCTATGCCAACAAATGGACATCTCGACCTAGATAAGGGAGGTAACCCGATTAATCAAACTCTCTACCGTTCCATGATTGGTAGTTTATTGTACCTTACCGCATCTAGGCCCGATATCATGTTTAGTGTCTGCATGTGTGCTAGATTTCAATCTAATCCTAAGAAAGCTCATCTTCGCGCTGTTAAAAGAATTCTTAGGTATCTCAGGCACACCACAAGCGTTGGTCTGTGGTATCCCAAAGGAGCTACTTTTGATTTAATTGGCTATTCCGATTCGGATTATGCCTGTCGGCGTTTCGACCCCGGGGGGTCCCTGGACCGACGAGTAAATTGTCGTTGCGTGTCCCAGCCCAGATGGGTCGGCGCGAGACGGAACACAAAGGGGGGAAAACAGTAAGGGGAAACCGTGGCCTTCGTGTTGTCCTGCGCCTAGGGCGGATGCGCTTGCAGTAGGGGGTTACAAGCGTTCGCGTGGGAGAGAGAGAGAGAGAGAGAGAGAGCCTTGTGCGTCGGCCCGTTCTCCCGCGCGGCCAACCTTCTCGTACGAGAGCCCTGGACCTTCCTTTTATAGGCGTAAGGAGAGGGCCCAGGTGTACAATGGGGGGTGTAGCAATGTGCTAACGTGTCTAGCAAAGGGGAGCCAAAGTCCTATGTACGTGCCGTCGTGGCTGTCGGAGAGGTTTTGGTGTCCTGTTCATGTGATGTCGTGGCCGTCGAAGGAGCGCTTGAGCCTCGTGGAAGTACAGCTGTCGGGGCTGTCGGATCCTTGCTGACGTCTCCTTGCTTTCGTAGGGGGCTGAGAGCCGCCGTCGTCATGGAGCACGCGAGGTACCATCATTACTTGTTTACCGGGGCGAGCCGGATGGGACGCCGGTCTTGTTCCCCGTAGCCTGAGCTAGCTAGGGGTAGGGTAATGATGGCTCCCCCTGTGACGTGGTCGGTCCGAGCCCGAGGTCGGGCGAGGTGGAGGCTCCTCCGAGGTCGAGGCTGAGTCCAGGCCCGGGGGTCGGGCGAGGCAGAGACCGTCGTCCGGGGTCGAGGTTGAGTCCGAGCCCTAGGGTCGGGCGAGGCGGATACCGCCTTCCGGAGCCGAGGCTAAGTCCGAGCCCTGGGGTCGGGCGAGGCAGAGTCTGTCTTCCGAGGTCGAGGTGGAGTCCGAGCCCTGGGGTCGGGCGAGGCAGAGACCGCCTTCCAGAGTCGAGGCTGAGTCCGAGCTCAGGGGTCGGGCGAGGCGGAGTCCGTCTTCCGAGGTCGAGGCTGAGTCCGAGCCCTGGGGTCGAGCGAGGCGGAGGACGTCGTCCGGCGTCGAGGTTGAGTCCGAGCCCTGGGGTCGGGCGAGGCGGAGCTTCCTATGGCGTCCGAGGCTAGACTCAGCTGCTGTCAGCCTCACTCTGTCGAGTGGCACAGCAGTCAGAGCAGGGCAGGCGGCGCTGTTTTCCTGTCAGGTCGGTTAGTGGAGCGGCAAAGTGACTGCGGTCACTTCGGCCCTGTCGACTGAGGAGCGTGCGTCAGGATAAGGTGTCAGTCGATCCTTGCATTAAATGCTCCTGCGATACGGTCGGTTGGCGTGGCGATCTGGCCAAGGTTGCTTCCCCGCGAAGCCTGGGCCTCGGGCGAGCCGAAGGTGCGTCCGTTGCTTGAGGGGACCCTCGGGCGAGACATGAATTCTCCTGGGTCGGCTGCCTTTGCCCGAGGCTGGGCTCGGGTGAGGCGAGATCGTGTCCCTTGAGTGGACGGAGCCTTGACCTGAATCGCGCCCATCAGGCCTTTGCAGCTTTGTGCTGATGGGGGTTTACCAGATGAGATTAGGAGTCTTGGGGGTACCCCTAATTATGGTCCCCGACAGTAGCCCCCGAGCCTCGAAGGGAGTGTTGGTACTCGCTTGGAGGCTTTTGTCGCACTTTTTTTGCAAGGGGACCGACCTTTCTCGATTGCGTTTCGTTTCGGTGGGTGCGCGCGAGTGCACCCGCCAGGTGTAGCCCCCGAGGCCTCGGAGGAGTGGTTTGACTCCTTTGAGGTCTTAGCGCGTTTCGTGATGCCTCGGCTGGTCTGGTTGTTCCCTCATGCGAACTAGCCGTAGCCCGGGTGCATAGTTAGGTTCCAAGTTCTCGGGCTGGTATGTTAACGCTGTCAACGGTTTGGCCGGAGCCGGGTTTGCGAGAGTAGTCCCCGAGCCTCCACACAGAGCGAGAGGACGGTCAAGGACTGACTCGGCTTTTTTCATACGCCCCTGCGTCGCCTTTCCGCAAGGAGGAGGGGGGGGGGGGAAAGCGCCATGTTGCCCTCGGAGGGCGCCGAACATGGTGTCTCTAGTGAGTTGCTAACGGGTGATCCGAGTGGACGCCCGTGCCCCGTTCGATAAGGGTCGGCTAGTGGCCTAGAGGCGCGCTCCAAAAGTACCTGCAGGTGATTTGCCGGACCCGGTCCCGTTTGATAGGGTCCGAGGGCTCGATGCCTCCCTCTGATGGGATTCCGTTACAGAATTGCTCCTGCTGGTCTCAGAAATGTCCTAGGGTACCTTGGGAGAGTAGCCCGAGCCTCGGCCATGTATCGGACGTACCCATAGTCATCCCTCGCTCTGCGTGCTCTGAGGCGGTTGTCGAACCCTTCTGGGGCCAGCCTACGAACCCCTGATCAGTAGTGGGCGCGGAGCCCGAGTGGTCTGAGGCAGTTGTCGAACCCCTCCGAGGGGCCAGCCTTCGAACCTCTGACCAGTAGTGGGCGCGGAGCCCGAGTGCTCTGAGGCGGCTATCGAACCCTTCCGAGGGGCCAGCCTTCGAACCTCTGATCAATAGGGGGGCTCGGGGCCCGTTTCCTTCGCGGAGAAGGATCCCTTTCGGAGTATCCCCTTTCCCGGTCCCTGTAGCAAGAGAGAGAAAGGGGAAGAGAAAAAGGGATATGAATTTGAACGATGTGGCGTACCTTTTTGACGTGGTCATCATGGCGGAGGTGAAGCGTCGCCTGCTTCGCCTGCCAAAGGTGCCGCCTGTCCTGCCACAGAGTTAATGCGACAGGACAAGTGGTTCGCGGGGCAGCCGTTGTGCGTGCGTGAGCCGTTCGAGGAACGGGCGTCTCGCCTTCGAGTTTTGAATTTCGTGGTGGGTTCGGGCGAAGTGTTGAACGGGTCTTGCCTGAGCCTTTATATATTCGGGAGAGGGACCGGTGACGGTTCTTTACTCTGCTGCTCGTCTCCCGCTTAGGTTTCCGCAACCTGAGGGAATAGCCAGAGAAAGAAAACCGCGCACCTTGTCCGCTCCGCCGCCACCCCCTTTGCTTGGTGATGGCTGACCGGGTGGCCGTTATTCCGCTGCGCGACCCGTGGCCTTTCTCTACCATCACGGTGGACGATTTGGAGGCCCTTGTTGCCGATGGCTTGCTTCGTCCCCTCTCCAGTGACCCGCAGCCGGAGTGGATTGCTCCCCCAAGCGGAGCCGCCCCATCCCTGCCGCCAGGGTATGTGCTGAGTTTCGTCTCTTTCCACGAGTGGGGGTTCGGAGTGCCGACGAGTCGTTTCATGCGGGCGATCCTGCATTTCTACGGGGTGGAGCTGCACAATCTCAGCCCCAACTCCATCGCGCAAGCAACCATTTTTGCGGCGGTTTGCGAAGGGTTTTTGGGGGTTGACCCCCACTAGGATCTGTGGACCCATCTCTTCTCCGCGGAGCCTTTTGCCTTGGCGACGGGGGAGAGGAGAGTTCGCATGGCGGTGCGAGCCGGTGGCTGCATCCTCCAGTTGAGGCAGGCGCGTGCGCAACAGTATATCCCCACCATCCTTGCCTCTTCGAACAAGGGGTGGCAGCGCCGGTGGTTTTACCTTCGGAACGACGATGGGAGGCTCCCATCGTTTTCTCAACGAGTGGTGACCACCGCCGGCACCAACTGGCGCTATGGGGCCTCGCGCGATAGACAGAAGAATCTCCAGCCCCTTCTGGAGGCCTTGCAGGTGCTGCGAGATGGGGGGCTCACCGCCGTGGGGGTGGTTGCCGCCATCCATCGCCGAAGGGTGCTCCCCTTGACGGAGCGGCGACTGTCGCTTTTGGAGATGATGCCGGGGGTCGACCTGGAGGGTTCGCAGATGTCCTCGGTCCCCCTCCCCGCCGATGACCTCCACAGGCGGGTAGCCGCCACGGTAGGAAACCTGGACGTCGGTGCTCTTACCCAGCCCTCGATGCCCCCCGAGCGCGGGTGCATATCCCTGGTGAGTGTCCGCTCCTTCTTCCTTCTTGTGTAAGACTGCCCCTGGGTTCTCACAGCTGAGATTTCCATTTGGGTCCAGGAGGTGGGGTTTCACAAGCCTTTTTTGCCACCGGTCCCAGAGGACGCGGTGGACCGAGCCGCGCGGAGGGTCGCTGCGGAGAAGAAGAAGGAGAAGAAGGACGCGGAAAAGGCTCGGGCCCGCGAGCGGACGCGGGCTCAGGATGCGTTGGAGAGGCGTCGTCGGCGGCAGGAGAGGGACGGGCTCCCGAGGGAGTCGTCGCCGGAGACGCCTGACGATGACGACGACGACGATGATGACGATGATGAAGACGATGACATGGCTGCCCGCCTTGGCCTCAGCCCGGATCTGAGGCTGGGCTAGGGGTCGTCGAGCCAGCCCCCGAGTGGGCTGGCGCCGCCGGTATCTGGGGCCGGGACATCAGGGTCCTGTTGGGGGCCTTCGTACTCCGAAGGTCCTCAAAAACATGATTTGACAATGTTTGCCAAGTGGATTATATGAACAGGTACCTTCGGACTCAGAATTGTGAACATGAAGTACGGTCAGGACGAAGCCTGAACCAGACGAAGGAGGATTGAAATGGAGGACGGGCTGATTACCAAGCTCTACGAAGGATGATGCACAGCCGAAGCTGTGCGCAGGAAAGCTTCGTCGCGATAGCAGAAAGGGGAACCGACTTAAAGATGAAAAGACTACTCAGGCCTTGACAGATTCATTAGCAAATGTAATGGACATGAATGTAATTTTGTATGGGCTGTGTCTCACGCCTATAAATAGATGAACAGTACTCCCGTACTGTTCACGCTGACTTGTCATTTGCTTTTGCGTCACCCTTGTACTTTTGTCTTCCTGCAATCCGAAGGTACACTTGTAATTTGAAGTCATTTCTATTGTTATACGATAATAAAATAGAAATGACATGATAATAAAGTTTAAAGGTTTATATTACTTTTAATGTTGTTCATAAGTCCTTCGTCATAACTTATCGCACTTACGAAGGTATATTATTTGTGACCTTCGTCCGGAACACATTATATCCTGAAGGGAAATAATGTTCCAAGGGACGAAGTATCTTATCATTTAACACTTTTTATGTTGCCTTGTTCTCAATCCGAAGCATTTGAGAACAAGTCCCCAACATTGGCGCCCACCTCCGGTGAACTCACTTCCACTTCGAGTTTTTTGAACACCTTCGGAAGCTATAGACCCTCGCTATGGCGCCGAAGAAAGCTTCAGCGACTGGGGCTGCAGCACTACAACCGTTGGACCCCAACCAGGAGACCGTCTCTCTTCGGGAGGCCCGAAGCCAGAAGAGGAAGGCCGTCAGCCCGACGCTTCAGGAGGATGAGCTAGACCAAGAGATCAGGGATATGGAGATGCTACATCAACAGGTGCAGAGGAAGAAGGAGAAGATGGCCAGGCTAGCTGAGTTGCAAAGGCAGATAGATGAAGCTTCTGAAGAAGTTCGCCATCTTACTCACGAGGAGCAGAACAAAAGGCCTCAGCAAAAAGACCTTCATCAGGAGGGCTTCTTCAACGAAGATGATTGGTATGACAATTTCCATCATGGAAATTTTGTTTTCGATGATGCTTCTCCTCTGTCCGCTGAGCTGCAGGCTACACCTTGGCCTCCGTCCTATAAGCCACCCCAACTTCCCATGTTCGACGGCCATTCAGACCCGAAGCAGTTCTTGATGAGCTACGAAGCAACAGTGTCTTCGTATGGTGGCAATGCTGCAGTCATGGCAAAGTCTTTTGTTATGGCTGTCAGGAATGTTGCTCAGACCTGGTATTCCTCCCTTCGACCAGGAACGATCACTTCATGGCAGAAGCTGAAGGATATGTTGTTAACCAGCTTTCAAGGATTTCAGACGGAGCCGGTCACTGCTCAAGCCTTGTTCCAGTGCACTCAGGATCATGAAGAATACCTTCAGGCGTATGTCAGAAGGTTCTTGCGTTTGAGGGCGCAGGCACCAACGGTGCCCAATGAAATTGTCATCGAAGCCATGATCAAGGGGCTTCGTCCTAGACCTGCAGCTCAATACTTTGCTAGGAAGCCTCCTCAGACTCTGGAGAAGCTGCTCCAAAAGATGGACGAGTACATTCGTGCCGACAATGATTTTCGCCAAAGAAGGGAGGAGGCCTTCAGATTTTCTGAAATGACCAGGGGCTTCGGAGGAAGATTCTATCCGAGGCATGTCAGGTCCATCCACAACTCTACTCAAAATGATGATAAGGGGAGTCAGCAGAACAGGCCGCAGTGCTCCTCACAGGCTTCGGGGCAACAACAAAGTTTCTTCCGGCCACCAGCTCCAAGAGGCAGAGGCGCCAGGGGCTTCGGCGGAAGATTTGGAGATCAACCAAGGAAACTGTTTTGCTTGTTCTGTGGAGAAAACAAGGGCCATACCACCAGGACGTGCCATGTTACAATCCAGAAGCAAAAGGAAATAGCCGAAGCTGCAGCGCAACAAGCTCAGCCGAAGCAGGTCATGCATACTGCTTCGTATCATCCGCCTTACATCCCACAATACATAGACAACCACCCTGCAGCTTCTGTAGCTTCGGCAAGTCAACCTCAAGCTTCCTGGCAACAACCTCCGCCTCCACCTCCACTGCAACAAGGTCAACAGCCAGAAGGGAGTCAATATGCCCCACACCAAAGGGACTTCAGAGGACAATCCGAAGCTCGCACAGTCAACAGCACTGTGCCAGAGTCGAAGCACATTTATTGACACATATCCTACCTTTGATAGCAGTCTTTTCTATTCAGTTCTATTTTCTGTGTAACAAAGAACATTGTTAGTTTTCATGTAATAATTTCGTTATTTCCCACGAGGAAAACCTACTTTCTCCACAGGTTTAAGTTGCTGAAGCTTAAAAAATTTGCGTTAACAAGGAGGACCTTCGAATTATTAAAAATCCTTCGGAGCAACAGAAAGTCGTTCTAAGGAACGCAGAGTAAGTTGATGAAGTCACAAAAAGCCGTTCCAAAGGGAGCGCAGTGTAAGTTTTCTGCTCAAAAGTCGTTCCTAAGGGAATGCAGAGCATACAGCGAAAAGTCAACGCTGATACCGCCTAAGTAAAAGGCGAAGAAGCTCCAAAGACGTTCCTAAGGGAATGCAGAGCTTACAGCGAAAAGTCAACGCTGATACCGCCTAAGTAAAAGGCGAAGAAGCTCCAAAGACGTTCCTAAGGGAATGCAGAGCTTACAAAGATATTTTGTGTGTATCTTCGGAACAAATGTCATTTACATAACATAACATCATCACATCATTTTGCATAGCATAAGCATCATACATCATGTTGCATATGGCAAAAGAAGGGGACACAATATCAACCTTCGAAAGGACGCTTTGAGAAAGTGAAAATTGTGTAAAGTCACGAGGGAATGCAATGATAATCTTCGGAATACAGCTTCGGAGAATGTTTTCACGAAGCATGAACGTGCTTCATCAGAGTAATATCGAAATTATACAGTTTCGGAGAATGTTTTCACGAAGAATGGACGTGATTCATCAGAATAGATTTAACGGAGAATGTCTTCTTCACGAAGCATGAAAAGAAGGAAGGTGTTTTTTCGCCGAAGGCTCAAAAATGGTATGTATGTAGAATTTCATGCATCGTAAAGAATTGAATAATGAAAAGAGGCTTGTATATTACATTCAAATGTACAAAATATTACATAGATCACATTTCGAATGTTTTTTCTAATAACATCTAGTCTTCTCTTAATACTGCTTCGGCAGCCTCATTTAGAAGTTGTTCAACAACTTTATCCATGATAGCTTCGGCCATTTGTTTAATTTCGTCATCCCCTTTTGTGTGAGGGTCAGCAGACGATCCAGCAGGTTCTGAGGGAAGAGAATATTTCTGCATTACTATTACAAATCGCGAACAAAGTTTGAAATAAAAATTACAACACAATAAGAACGACTAATTAATACCTATTTGCCCTTCGGGCTCTGTACTTTTTTCGGCAACTTCTGCCACTTTCCTAGCATCATGGATGCCTTTTCACTTCTTTGAATAATTTCTTGCGCCATTTCTCGGCCGCCGTTGTCCCAGACATCAGTAAAGAATTTGCCACCAACCATGCTTGCTTCGGCCGAGGGGTCTTTGATGTCTTCGGAGGATAAGGCAGCTTCGGACTGAGCTAAAGATTTTACATGCTCACAACCTTTCTTCTCCAAGACAGTAGCAACTCCCCTGGCGCCCGAAAAAGCACAGATGTCACCGCGGCTACTCAGGATTTCCTCGAAGGCCTCTGCTTCGTGACTGATCCATTCTATTGGACCTTCGGGATTGCCTCTTGAGAAATTCTCTTCGCTGGAAAATGCGCCCACGCTGGCGAAGCTGGTTTTAATTTTCTTTACGCATTCCATGGATTTTTCGTAGCATTTTTTCTTAGAAGACCGAAGCTCTTCCACGGTTGCTTCCAGATGATCAGCCCATTGGTCGCTACATTCCCGTCTTGTTTCTTCAAGTATGCGTTCTTCTTTCGCCCAGGCCAATTGCTTCTGAAGATCCTTAATTTCGCGTTTGTGAGCTTCGGCTTGAACCTTTGCAGCAGCTTCGTCCTTTTTTATCTTGTCTACTAATGTAACCAGAATTTTATCTTTTTCTAGAGCTTCGTTTCTCAGTTTAATAACTTCTGAGCGTAAATTGTTGAACGCAATTTCATAGCTCTCATCTTCGGCACTCTTTTGTGCTCTTAATGCGTTGCTTAGGATTAAGCCCTATACGAAAAAGAATCCATATAAGAATAAAAGAATGAATTACGTATTAAAAAGTTTTTTCAAGCGACTAATTCCCATACCTTTAGGCTATTGTACGCAAGATTGTCCGCGAGATCCTCCTTTGTCATAGCACATAATCCAGCTTCGAGCTTCGGGAACCCCATACTCCTAGCCATCTCTCGGCAGACAGATAGTTCTTTGTTATCAGGAAGGCAGTATAGGAAGTCATCTTCATTTGTCCCATTGAATACTACTGCCCCCTTCGGATATTTTAGCTCTCTGGCATAGTAGTTGGCTTCATAAGTCTCTTCTTCAGATAATTTCTTCCCCGAAGCATGTCGTATGATGTAATCGCATGTGCTGGAAGGAGCTTCGGGGATGGCAGTGTCAATTTCCTCAACCAAAACTGGTTCTGATATTTTTATTTTTTCGGTTTCCAAAGATTGTTCCTTGGTGGGCTCTGAAGGCCCAGCTTCAGCTTCAGCTTCAGCTTCAGCTTGTTGCTTCGAAGCTTCAGTAGACGCTTCAGCAAGTCCAACAGTCTTCTTTGGAGTTGTGCTTGAAGACTTAATTGTCTCCAAGACATCTAGTACGTTCACCATTCTTTTTCTTTTTGGGGTCACCAATGGGCCCTTTCGGATTTTTATTGTTTCGACATTTGCTGAAGGACTTAAGATTTCCAATATTTTTTATCCTTCAATTCTCGGTTTTTCTGCCTTCTCTGCTGAAGGCGCTTCAAATTTCTCTTCTATCTTCGGCACTGGAGCTGGTTCTGTAGCTTCAGAGGCCAAAGAGACTTCACCAATAAATTCTGGCACTGTGGCCGGTTCAATAAAACGCGCTCGGTGGGTGAGCACCTTCATCTTTTTTCTTTGCGGCGCTGGCTCACTAGTGGCACTTGTGGTAGCTTCTGTTGCAGGAGAGGTATTTTTTCTTTTGCGACCCAATACCGGATAGTGATAGTCAGGGTAGACAAACCCGACTGCGTCAAATACCCGGTTGAGCCTTTTCTTCTTTCGGCCTCCGAAGGCTGCTGATAACGCAGTGTTCTCAGCCTTCAAATATGCCCCAAGCAGTTCGTCACTTAATGTTTCGATGCTTTTCAACCAGTCGTCATCAGGTTCAACAAACTTATCCCCGTATTTGAATGTGTATTTCAGTCTGACCAGTCCGCCTTCATCGGACTCTTTGACGGTCTCCTTCGGCATTTCCCACTTTCCTGCAAGTGGCCACACCCTGAAGGCAATATGCTCTTGGACCAAGTCCCTTGTCCCAATGAAAGAGCAGATTACGCCGAAGGCTCTTTGGCATTCCTCGGCTGCTTCATCCATTTCAACCTTCGGCCTTCGAAGTCCGAAGCGTTGCCAGATGGGGCGCATAATGATATTCTTGACATCTTCTTGCGCTGTTAAGTCATTCTTTACATAGAACCACTCTGTCATCCAGGCTCCGGGCCACCTCTTCCGAAAGGTTGGCACAGGGCGGCTTGACCCGGAGCGGGCACCAAAGCTGTAACACCCAAAGTTGTTGTGATATTGTTCTTTCCCCCAGGGCTTCGTCTCATATAACAACTCATGAATGTTGCAAAAGCTTTTAGCATTTGGTTCTAAACCTTGGCTTCTCGCAGCCCAGACAAACATCCCCATTCTTATGATAGCTTCGGGAGTAATTTGATGAAGGTAGACTTGAAATGTTTTCAGGACTTCAACAACAAAGTTGCTTAGGGGGAATCGAAGCCCAGCCTTGAGAAAGCTTCGGAAGATTACGACTTCATCTTCTTCGGGGGTGGGAGAAGTCTTTTCTCCAGCATCAGCCCTCACAATAGATATATCTCGAAAATACCGCCCCCTCATATTATCAATATGACTCTGCTTAATAGTGGTTTTCCCGAAAACCGTGTGACTTGGCCGCCATGGTCGATCTTCGGACTCTTCCCCACCACTTTCTACATCATAACTGTCGCTGTCACCAGTATCTTCAGACAAACCTTCCAGAATCTCCTTGGCAATTTTTTCCGTATTGGTCTCTGCCATCGCTATAAGGAACCCCAAGTTCTTCTCTTCGTCAAGGCTCAGCTTCATCTCAGCAGCGACCTTTTTATCTTCAGACATCTTCGGAGACACTAAAAAACTGTTTTCCAAGCCGAAGCTTCAAAACCAAAGTATCAGCAAATCTTAGTGCGCAAGAGCTAAAAATTTAGTGGGCGAAGGCAGTTGGCAAGCGAGAGTACCGAAATGAGTTTGCGTTACGATCTTATTTATACGCCCAGTGCGTTGAAAATTGAAAGACCCCGCTTGTCAGTGAATGTTGCTATTCTAGCAAAGGGAAGGTGTTTTTTCGGACCTTCGGCTTAAGGCCTTCGTCCATATCGCAATCTGAATTTGTCATTAACAAATTAATATTGCGAGGGGCTACTGTTGGGGGCCTTCGTACTCCGAAGGTCCTCAAAAACATGATTTGACAATGTTTGCCAAGTGGATTATATGAACAGGTACCTTCGGACTCAGAATTGTGAACATGAAGTACGGTCAGGACGAAGCCTGAACCAGACGAAGGAGGATTGAAATGGAGGACGGGCTGATTACCAAGCTCTACGAAGGATGATGCACAGCCGAAGCTGTGCGCAGGAAAGCTTCGTCGCGATAGCAGAAAGGGGAACCGACTTAAAGATGAAAAGACTACTCAGGCCTTGACAGATTTCCATAAGTCATTAGCAAATGTAATGGACATGAATGTAATTTTGTATGGGCTGTGTCTCACGCCTATAAATAGATGAACAGTACTCCCGTACTGTTCACGCTGACTTGTCATTTGCTTTTGCGTCACCCTTGTACTTTTGTCTTCCTGCAATCCGAAGGTACACTTGTAATTTGAAGTCATTTCTATTGTTATACGATAATAAAATAGAAATGACATGATAATAAAGTTTAAAGGTTTATATTACTTTTAATGTTGTTCATAAGTCCTTCGTCATAACTTATCGCACTTACGAAGGTATATTATTTGTGACCTTCGTCCGGAACACATTATATCCTGAAGGGAAATAATGTTCCAAGGGACGAAGTATCTTATCATTTAACACTTTTTATGTTGCCTTGTTCTCAATCCGAAGCATTTGAGAACAAGTCCCCAACAGGTCCCGGTCCGAAGAATAGGGGCAGGCCGAGGGGGTACTTGACCCCTTGGCCGAGGTAGTTGAGGTGACCCCGGGGAGTCAGGCCAACCCACCTATTCCCTAAGAGCCGTTGCCCGTGCCGACTGCACAGGAGGCTGATCCTCGGGTCATTGTGGCTGCGCCTGGGCAGTCCGTCCCTCTGGTGCCTCGGGCGTCCGAGGCAAGGATGGTGCCGAAGCCGGCAGCGGGGCTAACCTCGGTGGTACCCGCGGGGACCGAGGCTCAAGCGGCCTCCCCGCAGGCACGATTGGTCGTGGCCCGGAGTGGGTAAGTATCTTAGGATACCTTCGTCCCGGCTCCTCCTTCGTGTGTCCTGATCCTGCTCTTCCCTTCCTTCCCAGCAAACGGAGGCACGGTTCGACCGGTCTGGCTCCCCAGAAGGTCCTCAACACGGCGTCGGCTTCTGCAGCCAGTGCCACGCCGGGCCTCACCGGCCGGCTGGCCTCCTCACAAGATGCCCCAAAGCGGGGGGCTCAGGCGGCACAAGTTGCCGTGAGGTGAGTCCCCGAGGCTGACCCCTCCGTCGAGGCGGCCGTCGTGCCGAGGGAGGCTGCTGGCGCGGTTGCGGGCTCGAGTCCACCGGGCGGGTTGCCGGTGCTGGCCGTGGAGCCACCCGTCGCCGCCGATGTTGAGATGGCCAAGGCGTCGCCACTCGAGGTCGGTGATCGGGAACTTGCCCCCTTGGCCGAGGAGGTATCCGATGTGCCGGCTGCAGGAGGTGTCGGCGCCTTGGAGGAGGGAGGCGCAGAACCGCGGCCCATCCTAGGGAGCGGCGACCTCATCCTCGCGTGGCGAGGTCCCAATGAGCAGCGTGGGGAGAGGCTCTGGTTCTGGACCCGTGGTGCTTCGGAACCCCTCCTCGTTCTTGACGATGAGCGAGAGGAGCAGACCTGGGACGAGCTTCGCGAGTGCGCCGAGGCGACGGTGGGGTCGCTTTGGTCGACCCTGGAGGCCCTTTCTAGGGACGTTCCCAGGATCCTCCTGGTAAGGATTTCAGGCATACCTTTCATGTGATCAAGGCATTCTTTGTAACGTCCCGCTTCCCTTCCTTAGGATCTGACGGATCTGAGCGCCGCCAAGTCGTCGTTCATCCGCCGCGAGGCCGACGTCTGGGGTTCGCTGCGGTTCCTGAGGTCCGCGCTTGCCGAGACCACCGAGCGCCTCTCCCAATGGAGCACCGAGGCAGCGGACCTTCGGTTGCTCTGCGGTGAGCTGGGGGCAGAGGCAGTGGCGGCGCGCGCAGAGGCGCAGCGGCGGCAGTCGGAGCTTGGCCAGGTCATCGGCGAACGGGACCAATCTCGGGGCCAGGCCGCCGAGGCTGAGAGTCGGGCTGAGGCCCTTGGAGGCCAGCTAGCCGAGGCGTCTGCCCGGGCCGGAGCCCTTGCGGCGGACCTGGCCGTGGTCGTCGGGTCTGCTCAGTCCGCCCAAGCTGCAGTCTCGGAGCAGCGTGCCCGGGCCGAAGGTATGTCTTGGCTGTTTTGAGATTTTGATTCAGCTTCATTCTTCAACTTGCGTTTGAAGACTTCTGCTTTGGCTGTTTGCAGGGCTCGAGTCTGCCCTCAACGAGTCTGCCAAGGCACTTGCCCAGGCGACCAAGCAGAGGGAGGCCGACCACATGGCCATGTCCGAGGCTATCTCGGCCTTCTGTCAGGTCTTTGGTCTCGACGATGTCCCCTCGGGAAGCTCCCCCCAAAGTCGCCTGCAGGCCTTGGGTGACCACGCGCGCGGCAGACTCCGCGAGGCGCTGCATCACGGCGTTAGGCGGGCCTTCGTCGTCCTCGCTTCCCACTATGATGTGGATTTGGAGCGGGTCAGCGAGGGGTACTGCCTCCCTGATGAAGACGAAGCTGCCCTGGCCGAAGTTCAGAGGCTTGACGCGGCCGCCGTGGGCCCGGGTGCGGTGCTGGCGTCCACCTTCGAGGCGGAGATTCTTCCGCTCGCGCTGCCGTCCGAGGGCGGGGCGGATCTCGCCGAGGGTGGAAATGAAGCCGAGGGTGCAACTCCTCCCCCGGGCGATGCCTGATTCTGCCGGGGCAGTTTATTTAAAAAATGTGTGTGTCTTTCGCGGCCGCCGAGGCCTGAACACTTTGTCGCCATGATATAAAGTTGTGTCTCTTTTCCTCCTGTTTCGCGTATCCGGACTTGTTCGTCAGTAGCAGAATTGCTTACCCAAGTAAGAGTTATATTTCACGGTAGGTGACGAGTGAGGTATCTGTATCCCGGAGGCGTAGGAATCCCTCGGCTCGGTCGGCCTTGCCACTTACATGCACTCTTATTCGTTTCTCGGGGTTCTGTTACTAATATAGTCGGGAAACACGAAAGTCGTTTTGGTGGAGGACTTTTTTCGAGGAAAATTTTGACGCAGAGGGGGTTCGCCCCTTCTAGCCCCTGAGGGAGGGTCGGGCTTTGCCGAGGCAAGGCTGACCCTTCCTTGATGGTTAGACTTTATTTGCGTATGTAAATGAGATATATGAACGACTTGAAAACATCTTAAGGGTAGAAGCGACGTAGCTGTCGGATGTTCCAAGCGTTGTTGTAGACCTCGCCTTGACTGTTGGCCAGCTTGTATGTTTCGGGCTTCAAAATCTTGGCGATGATGAATGGCCCTTCCTAGGGAGGCGTGAGCTTGTGGCGCCCTCGGGCGTCTTGTCGTAGCCGAAGCACCAAGTCGCCCACCTGGAGGTCTCGGGACCGAACCCCTCGGGCGTGGTAGCGTCGCAGGGACTGCTGGTACCACGCCGAGTGTAGTAAGGCCATGTCCCGAGCCTCTTCCAGCTGGTCTAGCAAGTCTTCTCGGTTGGTTTGATTGCTTCGGTCATCATACGCCCTCGTCCTCAGGGATCTGTATTCCAAGTCCGTAGGCAAGATAGCTTCGGCCCCATAGACTAGAAAAAAACAGTGTGAAGCCCGTGGCTCGGCTTGGCATCGTTCTCAGACTCCAGACCACCGAGGGGAGTTCCTTCATCCATCGTCTGTCGAATTTGTTGAGGTCGTTGTAGATCCGTGGCTTGAGTCCTTGCAGAATCATGCCGTTGGCACGCTCTACTTGCCCATTCGTCATGGGGTGAGCTACGGCGGCCCAGTCCACCCGGATGTGGTGATCCTTGCAGAAGTCCAGGAACTTTCTGCCGGTGAACTGGGTGCCGTTGTCGGTGATGATGGAGTTCGGGACCCCAAAGCGATGGATGATGTTGGTGAAGAACGCCACCGCCTGTTCGGACCTGATGCTGTTTAGGGGTCGGACCTCGATCCACTTGGAGAATTTGTCGATAGCGACCAGCAGGTGCGTGTAGCCCCCGGGTGCCTTCTGCAAGGGACCGACGAGGTCCAGACCCCACACAGCGAACGACCAGGTGATGGGTATTGTTTGCAGAGCCTGAGCGGGCAGGTGGGTCTGCTTTGTGTAGGATTGACACCCTTGGCAGGTGCGTACAATCCTAGTGGCGTCGGCCACTGCGGTTGGCCAGTAGAAACCTTGTCGGAAGGCGTTTCCAACAAGGGCTCGAGGCGCTGCGTGATGACCGCAAGCCCCCGAGTGCATTTCTTGTAATAGTTCCTGACCTTCGGCGATGGATATGCATCGCTGGAGGATGCCTGAGGGGCTGTGGTGGTAGAGCTCCTTCCCGTCACCCAGCAAGACGAACGACTTGGCGCGCCGCGCCAGTCGCCGAGCTTCGGCTCTGTCGAGGGGTAGCTCTCCTCGGTGGAGATATTGCAGGTACGGGGTCTGCCAGTTTTGATTAGGCGTGACCCCATTCTGCTCTCCCTCGATGCGTAGTGCCTCACCCTCGGGGGCCGAGGGTGCCTTGGGCTAAGCCGAGGGCGCCTCGGGTAGGGCCGAGACCTTCTCGGGCTCGGGTGTGTCATCGGTCTTGACTGAGGGTTGATGTAGGTCTCGGGAGAAGACGTCTGGGGGAACCGTTGTTCGCCCCGAGGCTATCTTAGCCAGCTCGTCCGTAGTCTCGTTGTATCGTCGGGCGATGTGGTTGAGTTCGAGCCCGAAGAACTTGTCCTCTAGGCACCGAACCTCATCGCAGTAGGCTTCCATCTTTGGGTCGCGGCAATGGGAGTTCTTCATGACTTGGTCGATGACAAGCTGCGAGTCGCCACGAGCGTCGAGGCGTCGGACCCCTAGCTCGATGGCAATGCGCAACCCGTTAACCAGAGCCTCATACTCAACCACGTTGTTGGACGCTAGGAAATGGAGGCGCATCACGTATCGGAGGTGCTTCCCAAGGGGTGAGATGAAGAGCAGGCCCGCGCCCGCTCCTGTTTTCATCAGCGACCCGTTGAAAAACATGGTCCAGAGTTCCGGTTGGATCGGAGCTGCTGGAAGCTGGGTGTCGACCCATTCAGCCACAAAGTCCGCTAAGACTTGGGACTTGATGGCCTTCCGAGGGGAGAACGAGATTGTCGCGCCCATGATCTCCACCGCCCACTTTGCAATCCTACCCGAGGCCTCTCGGCACTGGATGATCTCTCCCAGGGGGAAGGATGACACCACAGTCACCGGATGAGACTCGAAGTAGTGTCGCAACTTACGCCGTGTCAGAATTACCGCGTACAGTAGCTTCTAGATTTGCGGGTAGCGGATTTTGGTCTCGGACAGTACTTCACTGATGAAGTAGACCGGCCTCTGGATAGGCAATGCATGCCCCTCTTCTCGTCTCTCGACCACGATCGCGGCGCTGACCACCTGAGTGGTAGCGGCGACGTAGATCAAGAGGGCTTCTCCGGCAGCGGGGGGCACCAAGATGGGCGCGCTTGTAAGGAGCGCCTTTAGGTTCCCGAGGGCTTCCTCGGCCTCGGGGGTCCAAGTGAAGCGCTCGGTCTTCCTTAAGAGGCAGTACAGAGGTAGGCCTCTTTTGCCGAGGCGTGAGATGAAACGGCTCAGGGCCGCAAGGCATCCCATGACCCTCTGTACTCCTTTCAAGTCCTTGATGGGCCCCATGTTGGTGATGGCCGCGATTTTCTTCGGGTTGGCCTCGATGCCCTGCTCGGAGACGATGAACCCCAGGAGCATGCCTCGGGGGACTCCGAAGACACACTTCTCGGGATTGAGTTTTACGCCTTTTGCCTTGAGACACTTGAATGTCGTTTCAAGGTCGGAGAGGAGGTTAGAGGCTTTCCTCGTCTTGACTACGATGTCATCGACGTAAGCCTCGACCGTTCGGCCAATGTGTTCTCCGAACACGTGGTTCATGCACCTTTGGTATGTCGCACCCGCATTCCTCAAACCGAATGGCATAGTAACGTAGCAGTACATGCCAAAGGGTGTGATGAAAGAAGTCGCGAGCTGGTTGGACTCTTTCATCCTGATTTGGTGATACCCTGAGTAGGCATCGAGGAACGACAGGGTTTCACACCCAGCAGTGGAATCCACGATTTGATCGATGCGAGGCAGAGGGTAGGGAACTTTCAGACATGCTTTGTTTAGACCAGTGTAGTCTACACACATCAGCCATTTCCCTCCTTTCTTTCTCACAAGCACAGGGTTGGCAAGCCATTCGGGATGGAATACCTCTTTGATGAACCCTGCAGCCATCAGCTTGTGGATCTCCTCGCCAATGGCTCTGCGCTTTTCTTCGTCAAATTGGTGCAGAGGCTGCTTCACGGGTCGGGCTCCAGCTCGGATATCCAGCGAGTGCTCAGTGACATCCCTCGGTATGCCAGGCATGTCCGAGGGACTCCACGCAAAAACTTCGGCGTTCGCGCGGAGAAAGTCGACGAGCACTGCTTCCTATTTGGGGTCGAGCTCGGAGTCGATCTGGACTTGCTTGGAGGCGTCGTTGCTGGGGTCGAGAGGGACGGACTTAACCGTCTCAGCTGGCTCAAAGTTGCCAGCATGGCGCTTCGCATCTGGCGCCTCCTTGGAGAGGCTCTCCAGGTCGGTGATGAGGGCCTCGACATACTCCACGCACTCCACGTCGCATTCGTACGCGTGTCAGTACGTGGAGCCGACGGTGATGACCCCGTTGGGGCCCGGCATCTTGAGCTTGAGGTAGGTGTAGTTGGGGACGGCCATGAACTTGGCGTAGCATGGTCTCCCCAGTACTGCGTGGTAGGTTCCTCGGAACCCGACCACCTCGAACGTGAGGGTTTCCTTTCGGAAGTTGGAGAGTCCCAAAGCAGACGGGCAGATCGAGTTGCCCGAGGGGTTGGACGCGTTTCCCGGGGATGATCCCGTGAAAGGGCGCCGCGCCGGCCCGGATCGAGGACAAATCGATCTGCAGGAGCCCGAGGGTCTCGGCGTAGATGATGTTGAGGCTGCCGCCTCCGTCCACGAGGACCTTGGTAAGCCTGACGTTGCCGATGACGGGATCGACAACGAGCGGGTACTTTCCTAGGCTCGGCACGCGGTCGGGGTGGTCGCCCTGGTCGAAGGTGATGGGCTTGTCGGACTAGTCTAGGTAGACTGGCGCCGCCACCTTTACCGAGCAGACCTCCCGTCACTCTTGCTTGCGGTGCCGAGCCGAGGCGTTCGCCACTTGCCCACCGTAGATCATGAAGCAGTCGCGGACCTCGGGGAACTCCTCTGCCTTGTGGCCCCCTTCTTGTCGTTGTCTTGGGCTCTGCCACCTTCCGCCGGTGGCTCGACCTTGTGGAAGTAGCGCCAAAGCATGACGCACTCCTCAAGGGTGTGCTTGACGGGACCCTGATGATAGGGGCACGACTCCTTGAGCATCTTGTCGAACAGGTTGGCGCCTCCGAGAGGCTTCCGAGGGTTCCGATGCTCGGTGGCGGCGACAAGGTCTGCGTCGGCGGCGTCGCGTTTCGCTTGCGACTTCTTCTTGCCCTTCTTCTTGGTGCCGCGCTGAGCGAACGCCTCGGGGACGTCTTCCGGCTGGTGCCCCTGAGGCTACTTGTCCTTCCGGAAGATGGCCTCGACTACCTCCTGACCAGAGGCGAACTTGGTGGCGATGTCCATCAGCTCGCTCGCCCTGGTGGGAGTCTTGCGACCCAGCTTGCTCACCAGGTCGCGGCAAGTGGTGCCGGCGAGGAACGCGCCGATGACATCCGAGTCGGTGATGTTGGGCAGCTCGGTGCGCTGCTTCGAAAATCGCCGGATGTAGTCTTGCAGGGACTCTCCCGGCTGCTGGCGGCAGCTTCGGAGATCCCAGGAGTTCCCAGGACGCACGTATGTGCCCTGGAAGTTGCCGGCGAAAGCTTTGACCAGGTCGTCCCAGTTGGAGATCTACGTAGGAGGCAGATGCTCCAGCCAGGCTCAGGCGGCGTCGGAGAGGAACAGGGGAAGGTTGCGGATGATGAGGTTGTCATCGTCCGTCCCACCTAGCTGGCAGGCCAGCCGGTAGTCCGCGAGCCACAGTTCCGGCTTTGACTCCCCCGAGTACTTGGTGATGGTAGTCGGGGTTTGGAACCGGGTCGGGAACGGCGCTCGTCGTATGGCCCGGCTGAAAGCTTGCGGATCGGGTGGTTCAGGTGAGGGGCTCCGATCCTCCCCGCTGTCGTAGCGTCCCCCACGCCTGGGGTGGTAGCCTCGGCGCACCTTCTCGTCGAGGTTGGCTCGACGGTCGCGACGGTGCTCGTTGCCGAGGCGTCCCGGGGCCGCAGGCACTATGTTCTGTGTGCGCCTGGTGTGGACCGAGGCTTCCCACATGAATCGGGAAGTCACGGCGCGATGCTCCGGGGGGTACCCCTGCCTTCGGGAGGTAGAGCTCTCGGCCCGTCGGACCGCGGCATCTTCCAGGAAATTCTTGAGCTCTCCCTGGATACGCCGCCCCTCGGTGGTGGATGGTTCCGGCATCGCTCGAAGTAGTATCGCTGTCGCAGCCAGGTTATGGTCGGCCCCACTAGAAGCTGGGGGCAGCCTTGCCCTGGCATCGTCGGAAATGCGGTGTTGGACATCCTGGGCCAGATGATGCGCTTCTCCGGTCGGTGCTCGGCCTACCCACTCCTGCTCGATATTTTGCTGAAGCTGTACAAGTTGTCCTGCTTCCTCATCAAGCCTGGCCTGCATCTCGCGGATTTGCTCGAGCTGTGCGTCCTGACCCCCCCACAGGGACTGGTACCACAGCTAGCTCCCGAAGGATGTCAACGCGAGGCACAGGCCTAGGGGGATCACCGTCCTCCGGCATACCAAGATGGTTGCCTTCGTCGGGACCCCCTAGATCGAAGTGGAAGCATTCACGACTTGGGCCACAGTCCTCGTCGCCGAGGCTATGGCTACTATCGGAGCAATTGGAGAGGCAGTAGTCACATGCGGTCATGAAGTCCCGCATGGCACTGGGGTTATCGAGCCCGGAGAAATCCCAACCAGAGTCAGGCTCGTCATCTTCCTCGGAACCCAGGGGCCCGTAGGTTGAGACGGCCGTCAGTCGGTCCCAGGTTGACCGCACGTGATACCCCAGAGGGTTTGGACATGCCTTTATGAAAGCGTCCACCGAAGCGGGGTCGCTTGGTGGGTCGCAGCTGAATCTAAAAGGCATGGGATGGGAAACGGGCGGTACCTCTTAATCGACGGGTGGTGACGAAGTCGCGTCGGGGACGGACTGCACCGTTGTCTCAGGTACGAGGCTAACGCCCATCAAGTCCTTCGCGAGCGTGCTGGCGTCGTCCGTCTGCTTAGGGTTGGCGTGTTGTGGGGAAACAACGCTCGTCTTCGTCTCAGACGTGAGGTCAACGCCCGACGTGTCCCCCGTTGGGGCGCCAGCGCCGTCGACTCGCTCGACAGCCGACGAGGTGCCGCTTCCTGCTTGGCCATGCCTGCCCCGCCTCCTCCTCCGTCGGCGGGGAAGGTGACAGGACAGACCCGGGTGTTGCTCTTCCGCCACGTGGGGAAGACGTCGTCGATTCCGCCACCGACGGGCGGGCTGACGTCCGCCATTGTCGTTGTCGCGCGGCAGAGGAAGGAGTAACTCAAGACTCCCGAAATGGAGCACCGTCCCGGGTTGGAGTGGTTACTGGAGACTACCCATCTGGAGCTTGACGGGAAGCTGTTCGTCAACACGCAGCAGGCCCCTACCTGGCGCGCCAACTATCGGCGTTTCGACCCCGGGGGGTCCCTGGACCGACGAGTAAATTGTCGCTGCGTGTCCCAGCCCAGATGGGTCGGTGCGAGACGGAACACAAAGGGGGGAAAACAGTAAGGGGAAACCGTGGCCTTCGTGTTGTCCTGCGCCCAGGGCGGATGCGCTTGCAGTAGGGGGTTACAAGCGTTCGCGTGGGAGAGAGAGAGAGCCTTGTGCGTCGGCCCGTTCTCCCGCGCGGCCAACCTTCTCGTACGAGAGCCCTGGACCTTCCTTTTATAGGCGTAAGGAGAGGGCCCAGGTGTACAATGGGGGGTGTAGCAATGTGCTAACGTGTCTAGCAAAGGGGAGCCATAGTCCTATGTACGTGCCGTCGTGGCTGTCGGAGAGGTTTTGGCGCCCTGTTCATGTGATGTCTGAAAGGGAAATGAGCCCTTGGGCCATTTCTAAGGATTTTGGTGATTTAGTGCTCAACACAGGTACCTATTTGTAAATTGGAACAAGGTGCAAATCATGAAGTAAAGGTATGTTTCTAAGCCTTAGTACATTGGTTTTGTGGACTAACATGTTTGTCTAAGTGTTAGAAACAGCATGAAGAAATAGAGAAAAGGGGAGAGAATGACTTGGCTGTGTGCAGCCAAGTCCCTGCTCGGTCTGGAGCACCGGACTGTCCGGTGTGCACCGGACAGTGTCCGGTGCGCCAGGCCTCCTCGGCGCGAACTGGCCGCTCTCGGGAATTCGCCGACGGCGTACGGCTATAATTCACCGGACTGTCCGGTGTACACCGGACTGTCCGGTGAGCCAACGGTCGGCCAGGGCCAACGGTCGGCCGCGAAATCCGCGCGAGACACGTGGCCGAGCCAACGGTCGGGAAGGAACACCGGACTGTCCGGTGTGCACCGGACATGTCCGGTGCGCCAACTAAGCGCAGATCTGGAGCAGCCAGCAACGGTCAGAAGTGCTGTTTTTGGAAACAAATCGGGCACCGGACAGTGTCCGGTGTGCACCGGACTGTCCGGTGCGCCACGAGACAGAAGGCAAAGATGGCCTTCCAGATTTGTTCCCAACGGCTCCTAGCTGCCTTGGGGCTATAAAAGGGACCCCTTGGCGCATGGAGGAAGCACCTAAGCATTCCTTGAGCACTCTTGATCACTCACACATCAATCTTGCGCACTTGTTTGACATTCTAGTGATTTGAGCTCTGTTCTAGTGTGTTAGCCTCTTGAGCTCAAGTCTGGGTTTTGTGTGTGCGTATTCGCTGTGATCTTTGTGTTGTGTGTGAGTTGCTAATCCCTCCCTTACTCCGTGATTCTTTGTGAACATCTCTTGTAAGGGCGAGAGGCTCCAAGTTGTGGAGATTCCTCGCAAACGGGATTGAGATAAGAACAACAAAACACCGTGGTATTCAAGTGGGTCTTTGGACCGCTTGAGAGGGGTTGATTGCAACCCTCGTCCGTTGGGACGCCACAACGTGGAAGTAGGCAAGCATTGGCTTGGCCGAACCACGGGATAAACCACCGTGTCCCTCTGTGCTTGATTCTTGTGATATTGTGTTTTGTTGAAGACTTCACCTTAGCCACTTGGCATTAACTGTGCTAACACTTAACAAGTTTTTGTGGCTTAAGTTTGAAGTTTTTACAGGATCACCTATTCACCCCCCCCTCTAGGTGCTCTCAATTGGTATCAGAGCCGTTCTATTCACAAAGGGACTAACCGCCCGAATAGATGGATCCTAAGGGGAAGGGTATAGTGATCAACGACAAAGAGAAGGAGACCTTCGTCAACGAGCCGAAGGACGACAAGCCTACCGACTCCGGCTCGGGTCAAAGACGAAAGGAAGGGAAGAAGAAGAAGACCAGGCGCATTAAGGAGATCATTTACTACGACAGCGACGAGTCTACTTCTTCCCAAAAGGATGAGGACCACAACGACTACGAGAGGAGAAAACCGGTTAACTCGAACTTTTCCTTTGATTACTCTCGTATTCCGCAAAGTTCACATTCTCATTTACTCTCCATTCCACTTGGCAAGCCCCCACACTTTGATGGAGAGGACTACGGATTTTGGAGTCACAAAATGCGTAGTCACCTATTCTCTCTCCATCCTAGTATATGGGAGATTGTAGAGAGTGGAATGCACTTTGATAGTTCGGATAGTCCTATGTTCATTAATGAACAAATTCATAAAAATGCACAAGCTACTACTGTTCTTCTAGCTTCCTTGTGCAGGGATGAATACCATAAAGTGAGCGGCTTGGACAACGCCAAGCAAATCTGGGACACCCTCAAGATTTCTCATGAGGGGAACGACGTCACCTTACTCACCAAGATGGAGTTGGTGGAGGGCGAGCTTGGACGGTTCGCGATGATAAGGGGCGAGGAGCCAACGCAAACGTACAACCGGCTCAAGACCCTTATCAACAAGATAAGAAGCTACGGGAGCACGCGATGGACGGACCACGACGTCGTCCGCCTAATGCTCAGGTCCTTTACCGTACTTGATCCTCATCTCGTGAACAATATTCGTGAGAATCCCAGGTACACGATGATGACGCCCGAGGAAGTGCTTGGAAAATTCGTGAGCGGGCGGATGATGATCAAGGAGGCAAGATACGTCGACGACGCGTTGAACGGACCACTCCACGAGCCTCAACCCATTGCTCTAAAGGCAACGAGGAGCAAGGAGTCGCTACCTAGCAAGGTGGCGCAAGTTGAGGCGGCGGGCCTTAATGATGAAGAGATGGCTCTCATCATTAAGAGATTCAAGACGGTGCTTAAAGGTCACAAGGGACAACCAAGCAAGACCAAAGCCAAGGGGAAGCGCTCTTGCTTCAAATGCGGTAAGCTTGGTCATTTCATTGCTAACTGTCCCGATAATGAAAGTGACCAGGAAAAGGGGAACAAAAGAGAGAAGAAGAAGCAATACAAGAAGGCAAAAGGCGAGGCGCATCTAGGAAAGGAGTGGGACTCGGATTGCTCCTCCTCCGACTCCGACAACGAAGGACTCGCCGCCACTGCCTTCAACAAATCGACTCTCTTCCCCAACGAGCGTCTCACTTGCCTTATGGCAAGGGAGAAGAAGGTGAGTATTCAAGATTCCACTTATGCTTCATCTAGTGATAGTGAGTCTAGTGATGATGACATAGATTATTCTTGCTTGTTCAAGGGCTTAGATAGATCTAAGATAGAGAAAATCAATGAATTAATTAATGCATTGAATGAAAAGGATAGGCTTTTAGAAAAGCAAGAAGATTTATTGTATGATGAACATGATACATTTGTAGAGGCACAAAAATCATATGCTTTAGAAGTGAAAAGAAATGAAATGCTTTCTAGTGAAATATCTTCCTGTCATGAAACCATTTCTACCTTAAGAAGTGTTAATATTGATTTAAGTGCTAAACTAGAAGTAGCTAGTAAATCAAATTCTTGTGTTGAACATGTTGAAATTTGTACTAGGTGTAAGGATTTTGATGTTAATGCTTGTAGTGAACACCTAGTTCTAATTTCCAAATTAAATGATGAAGTGGCTAGTCTTAATGCCCAACTTAAGACTAGCAAGAATGAAGTTGATAAAATAAAATTTGCAAGGGATGCCTACACGGTTGGTAGACACCCCTCAATTAAGGATGGGCTTGGCTTCAAGAGGGAAGCCAAGAACTTAACAAGCCATAAGGCTCCCGTCTTCGTCAAGGAGAAAGGGAAGGCCCCTATGGCTAATAGTGCTAAAAAGAACCATGCTTTCTTATACCATGATAGGAGACATGCTAGAAATGTTTATAATGATTTTGATTCACATGTTTATGATTCTCATGCCATGTTTGCCTCTAGTTCCTCTCATAAGCATGATAGAAATATGAGTAGGAGAAATGTTGCGCATATGCCTAGGAGAAATATTGCTCATGTGCCTAGAAAGAATGTTATTCATGCTCCTAGGAAAGTAGTGAATGAACCTTCTACCATTTATTATGCTTGTAATGCTCCCTTTGCTATTTGTAGAAAGGGAAAGAAGGTTGTTGCTAGGAAATTAGGGGCTAGATGCAAGGGAGATAAATCTTGCATTTGGGTCCCTAAAGACATTTGTGCTAACCTTGCAGGACCCAACATGAGTTGGGTACCTAAGACCCAAGCCTAAATTTGCCTTGCAGGTTTATGCATCCGGGGGTTCAAGCTGGATTATCGACAGCGGATGCACAAACCATATGACGGGGGAGAAGAAGATGTTCACCTCCTACGTCAAAAGTAAAGATTCCCAAGATTCAATTATATTCGGTGACGGGAATCAAGGCAAGGTAAAAGGGCTAGGTAAAATTGCAATTTCTAATGAGCATTCTATATCAAATGTATTCTTAGTGGAGAGTCTTGGATATAACTTGCTATCTGTTAGTCAATTATGTCAAATGGGATATAATTGCTTATTTACGAATGTAGATGTGTCTGTCTTTAGAAGATGTGATGGTTCACTAGCTTTTAAGGGTGTACTAGACGGCAAGCTTTATTTAGTTGATTTTGCAAAAGAAGAGGCCGGTCTAGATGCATGCTTAATGGCTAAGACTTGCATGGGCTGGCTGTGGCATCGCCGCTTAGCACATGTGGGGATGAAGAACCTCCACAAGCTTCTAAAGGGGGAACACGTAATAGGTCTAACAAATGTGCATTTCGAAAAGGATAGACCTTGTGCAGCTTGTCAAGCAGGGAAACAGGTGGGAGGAGCACATCACAGCAAGAACGTGATGACCACGTCAAGACCCCTGGAGCTGCTACACATGGATCTCTTCGGACCCGTCGCCTATCTAAGCATAGGAGGGAGTAAGTATGGTTTAGTTATTGTTGATGACTTTTCCCGCTTCACTTGGGTATTCTTTTTGCAGGATAAGTCTGAAACCCAAGGAACCCTCAAGCGCTTCCTCAGGAGAGCTCAAAATGAGTTTGAGCTCAAGGTGAAGAAGATAAGAAGCGACAACGGGTCCGAGTTCAAGAACCTTCAAGTGGAGGAGTTTCTTGAGGAGGAAGGGATCAAGCACGAGTTCTCCGCTCCCTACACACCACAGCAAAATGGTGTGGTAGAGAGGAAGAACAGGACGCTAATCGATATGGCGAGGACGATGCTTGGAGAGTTCAAGACCCCCGAGTGTTTTTGGTCGGAAGCCGTGAACACGGCTTGCCACGCCATCAACAGGGTCTACCTTCATCGACTCCTCAAGAAGACTTCGTATGAGCTACTAACCGGTAACAAACCCAATGTATCTTATTTTCGTGTATTTGGGAGCAAATGCTACATTCTAGTGAAGAAGGGTAGAAATTCTAAGTTTGCTCCCAAAGCTGTAGAAGGGTTTTTATTAGGTTATGATTCAAATACAAAGGCGTATAGGGTCTTCAACAAATCATCGGGTTTGGTTGAAGTCTCTAGCGACGTTGTATTTGATGAGACTAATGGCTCTCCAAGAGAGCAAGTTGTTGATTGTGATGATGTAGATGAAGAAGATGTTCCGGCGGCCGCTATACGAACCATGGCGATTGGAGACATTCGGCCACAGGAACAGGATGAACGTGATCAACCTTCTTCCTCAACTACGGTGCATCCCCCACCTCAAGACGATGAACAGGTTCATCAAAAGGAGGCATGTGATCAAGGGGGAGCACAACACGATCAAGTGATGGAGGAAGAAGCGCAACCGGCACCTCCAACCCAAGTTCGAGCGATGATTCAAAGGGATCATCCCGTCGACCAAATTCTGGGTGACATTAGCAAGGGAGTAACTACTCGATCTCGATTAGTTAATTTTTGTGAGCATTACTCTTTTGTCTCCTCTATTGAGCCTTTCAGGGTAGAGGAGGCCTTGCTAGATCCGGATTGGGTGTTGGCCATGCAGGAGGAACTCAATAACTTCAAGCGCAACGAAGTTTGGACACTGGTGCCTCGTCCCAAGCAAAATGTTGTGGGAACCAAGTGGGTGTTCCGCAACAAACAGGACGAGCACGGGGTGGTGACGAGGAACAAGGCTCGACTTGTGGCAAAAGGTTATGCCCAAGTCGCAGGTTTGGACTTTGAGGAGACTTTTGCTCCTGTGGCTAGGCTAGAGTCCATTCGTATCTTGCTAGCATATGCCGCTCACCATTCTTTCAGGTTGTACCAAATGGATGTGAAGAGCGCGTTCCTCAACGGGCCAATAAAGGAGGAAGTGTACGTGGAGCAACCCCCTGGCTTCGAGGATGAGCGGTACCCCGACCACGTGTGTAAGCTCTCTAAGGCGCTCTATGGACTTAAACAAGCCCCAAGAGCATGGTATGAATGCCTTAGAGATTTCTTACTTGCTAATGCTTTCAAGGTTGGGAAAGCCGATCCAACTCTTTTTACAAAGACATGTGATGGTGATTTGTTTGTGTGCCAAATTTATGTCGATGACATAATATTTGGTTCTACTAATCAAAAGTCTTGTGAAGAGTTTAGCAGGGTGATGACGCAGAAATTCGAGATGTCAATGATGGGCGAGTTGAACTACTTCCTTGGGTTCCAAGTGAAGCAACTCAAGGACGGCACCTTCATCTCCCAAACGAAGTACACGCAAGATCTGCTGAAGCGGTTTGGGATGAAGGACGCCAAGCCCGCAAAGACTCCGATGGGAACCGACGGACACACCGACCTCAACAAAGGAGGTAAGTCCGTTGATCAAAAAGCATACCGGTCAATGATAGGGTCTTTACTTTATTTATGTGCTAGTAGACCGGATATTATGCTTAGCGTATGCATGTGTGCTAGATTTCAATCCGATCCTAAGGAGTGTCACTTAGTGGCTGTGAAGCGAATCCTTAGATATTTAGTTGCTACGCCTTGCTTCGGGATCTGGTATCCAAAGGGGTCTAACTTTGACTTGATTGGGTACTCAGATTCCGACTATGCTGGATGTAAGGTCGATAGGAAGAGTACATCGGGGACGTGCCAATTCTTAGGAAGGTCCCTGGTGTCATGGAATTCTAAGAAACAAACCTCCGTTGCCCTATCCACCGCTGAGGCCGAGTACGTTGCCGCAGGACAGTGTTGTGCGCAACTACTTTGGATGAGGCAAACCCTCAGGGACTTTGGCTACAATCTGAGCAAAGTCCCACTCCTATGTGATAATGAGAGTGCTATCCGAATAGCGGAAAATCCCGTTGAGCACAGCCGCACAAAGCACATAGACATCCGGCATCACTTTTTGAGAGACCACCAGCAAAAGGGAGATATCGAAGTGTTTTATGTTAGCACCGAGAACCAGCTAGCCGATATCTTTACCAAGCCTTTAGATGAGAAGACCTTTTGCAGGCTGCGTAGTGAGCTAAATGTCTTAGATTCGCGGAACTTGGATTGAATTATAGCATACATGTATTCATGCTTTTGATCATGTTCCCTTCTGCATATTGTTGCTTATTATGGTGCTCAAGTTGTACAAACACTCCCTGGACCTCACAAGTCCGTTGCAATGTGATGCACATGTTTAGGGGGAGATGTGTTACAACTTGACCCTTTGAGACTAACCATATGTTTGAGTTTGCTTGTGTTAGTCACAAAGGAGAATTGAAAGGGAAAAGGTGGACTTGGACCATGAAAGACTTCCACTGCACTCCGATGAGGGGTAACTTATTCCAAGTTCATCTCATGAACTCTTATTGCCATTTGCTCTTAATTGAAGATTTTGGTGAGGCAATGGGGTTATAGGGCCACAATTGATCCCGTTTTGGTGCTTGATGCCAAAGGGGGAGAAAATTAAGGCCAAAGCAATAAATGGATCAGCTACCACTTGAGAGATTTTGAAAATAGTAGAATAGAGCGTTTGGTTTGTCAAAACTCTTTTGATGTCTCTCTTGTCAAAAGTTGGCTTCTTGTGGGGAGAAGTATTGATTATGGGAAAAAGGGGGAGTTTTTGAAATTCTTGATCAATCTCTTTTTGAATGACTCTCTTTATGCTTAAACATGTGTGTTTAACTTAGAGATAGAGATTTGTGTTTGATTTGCAAAAACAAACCAAGTGGTGGCAAAGGATGATCCATATATGCCAAAATTGAATAACACCTAAATTTATGTTATTTGAATTGAGTTTGCACTTGTTCTAGTGGCTTTATGAAGTGTTGGCATAAATCACCAAAAAGGGGGAGATTGAAAGGGAAATGAGCCCTTGGGCCATTTCTAAGGATTTTGGTGATTTAGTGCTCAACACAGGTACCTATTTGTAAATTGGAACAAGGTGCAAATCATGAAGTAAAGGTATGTTTCTAAGCCTTAGTACATTGGTTTTGTGGACTAACATGTTTGTCTAAGTGTTAGAAACAGCATGAAGAAATAGAGAAAAGGGGAGAGAATGACTTGGCTGTGTGCAGCCAAGTCCCTGCTCGGTCTGGAGCACCGGACTGTCCGGTGTGCACCGGACAGTGTCCGGTGCGCCAGGCCTCCTCGGCGCGAACTGGCCGCTCTCGGGAATTCGCCGACGGCGTACGGCTATAATTCACCGGACTGTCCGGTGTACACCGGACTGTCCGGTGAGCCAACGGTCGGCCAGGGCCAACGGTCGGCCGCGAAATCCGCGCGAGACACGTGGCCGAGCCAACGGTCGGGAAGGAACACCGGACTGTCCGGTGTGCACCGGACATGTCCGGTGCGCCAACTAAGCGCAGATCTGGAGCAGCCAGCAACGGTCAGAAGTGCTGTTTTTGGAAACAAATCGGGCACCGGACAGTGTCCGGTGTGCACCGGACTGTCCGGTGCGCCACGAGACAGAAGGCAAAGATGGCCTTCCAGATTTGTTCCCAACGGCTCCTAGCTGCCTTGGGGCTATAAAAGGGACCCCTTGGCGCATGGAGGAAGCACCTAAGCATTCCTTGAGCACTCTTGATCACTCACACATCAATCTTGCGCACTTGTTTGACATTCTAGTGATTTGAGCTCTGTTCTAGTGTGTTAGCCTCTTGAGCTCAAGTCTGGGTTTTGTGTGTGCGTATTCGCTGTGATCTTTGTGTTGTGTGTGAGTTGCTAATCCCTCCCTTACTCCGTGATTCTTTGTGAACATCTCTTGTAAGGGCGAGAGGCTCCAAGTTGTGGAGATTCCTCGCAAACGGGATTGAGATAAGAACAACAAAACACCGTGGTATTCAAGTGGGTCTTTGGACCGCTTGAGAGGGGTTGATTGCAACCCTCGTCCGTTGGGACGCCACAACGTGGAAGTAGGCAAGCATTGGCTTGGCCGAACCACGGGATAAACCACCGTGTCCCTCTGTGCTTGATTCTTGTGATATTGTGTTTTGTTGAAGACTTCACCTTAGCCACTTGGCATTAACTGTGCTAACACTTAACAAGTTTTTGTGGCTTAAGTTTGAAGTTTTTACAGGATCACCTATTCACCCCCCCCTCTAGGTGCTCTCAATGTCGTGGCCATCGGAGGAGCGCTTGAGCCCCAAGGAAGTACAACTTTCGAGGCTATCAGATCCTTGCTGACGTCTCCTTGCTTCCGTAGGGGGCTGAGAGCCGTCGTCGTCATGGAGCACGCGGGGTGCCATCTTTACTTGTTTACCGGGGCGAGCCGAATGGGATGCCGGTCTTGTTCCCCGTAGCCTGAGATAGCTATGGGTAGGGTAATGATGGCTCCCCCTGTGACATGGTCGGTCCGAGCCCGAGGTCGGGCGAGGTGGAGGCTCCTCCGAGGTCGAGGCTGAGTCCGGGCCTAGGGGTCGGGCGAGGCGGAGACCGTCGTCCGGGGTCGAGGTTGAGTCCGAGCCCTGGGGTCGGGCGAGGCGGAGACCGCCTTCCGGAGCCGAGGCTGAGTCCGAGCCCTGGGGTCGGGCGAGGTGGAGTCCGTCTTTCAAGGTCGAGGTGGAGCCCGAGCCCTGGGGTCGGGCGAGGCGGAGACCGCCTTCCGGAGTCGAGGCTGAGTCCGAGCTCAAGGGTCGGGCGAGGCGGAGTCCGTCTTCCGAGGTCGAGGCTGAGTCCGAGCCCCGGGGTCGGGCGAGGCGGAGGACGTCGTCAAGGTTGAGTCCGAGCCCTGGGGTCAGGCGAGGCGGAGCTTCCTATGGCGTCCAAGGCTGGACTCAGCTGCTGTCAGCCTCACTCTGTCGAGTGGCACAGCAGGCGGAGCAGGGCAGGCGGCGCTGTTTTCCTGTCAGGTCGGTCAGTGGAGCGGTGAAGTGACTGCGGTCACTTCGGCCCTGTCGACTGAGGAGCGCGCGTCAGGATAAGGTGTTAGTCGATCCTTGCATTAAATGCTCCTGCGATACGGTCGGTTGGCGTGGCAATCTGGCCAAGGTTGCTTCCCCGCGAAGCCTGGGCCTCGGGCGAGCCGAAGGTGCGTCCATTGCTTGAGGGGACCCTTGGGCGAGACGTGAATTCTCCTGGGTCGGCTGCCTTTGCCCGAGGTTGGGCTCGGGTGAGGCGAGATCGTGTCCCTTGAGTGGATGGAGCCTTGACCTGAATCGCGCCCATCAGGCCTTTGCAGCTTTGTGCTGATGGGGATTTACCAGCTGAGATTAGGAGTCTTGGGGGTACCCCTAATTATGGTCCCCGACAATGCCGGTTGCAAAATTGATAGGAAAAGTACTTCTGGTGGATGCCATCTGCTTGGTAGATCACTAGTATCATGGACATCCAAAAAGCAAAATAGTGTTGCCTTGTCAACCGCCGAAGCGGAATACATTGTCGCGGGTGCTTGTTGCACACAATTTTTATATATGAAACAAACTCTTCTAGACTATGGCGTAGTTCTAGAAAAGGTACCTTTGTTGTGTGATAATGAGAGTGCTGTTAAAATTGCTAATAATCCTGTACAACACTCTCGCACCAAGCACATTGATATCCGTCATCACTTCCTTAGAGATCATGTTGCTAAAGGAGATATCATTTTAGAAGGAGTGAGGTCGGAAGATCAATTAGCGGATATTTTCACTAAGCCACTTGATAAGACCCGCTTTTGCATGTTGAGGAATGAATTAAATATACTTTATCTCAGAAATTTTATTTAAGATGTCAAATGGTGTTGTCAAGCTTGCATTGCATGTTTAAATTTCTTGTATTGCATCTAGGTCTTGTCTAACCTAGTTGAGATAACCGCCAACAAAGCGAGTGAAAAAGCTTAACTCGGATCAAACTTGATAAGTCTTAGTTTTAAGCTTTTAGCACTTAAATTCTTACTTACTATGAAATTGTTGGTTCTTGAAATATGCATGAGGTACTGCACTTAGGGGGAGTATTCAAAACTCAAAACTCTCATGAAAACTCCTAGTGCAAGGCCAAAATGCAAATTTCACCATTTGCCTATTTTCTCTAAAAATTATCTAGCCTATGGCAAAATATTTTGAAAATTATGAGAAAATATATGAGGGTGCCAATACCTGTCCCAACAAGTGTTATTTTGTGTGATTATAAGTTGGGATTTGGTTTGGTTGAAAACTAGAAAGAAAAATTCAAAAATTTCAAAACTTCCCTCTGTCTGGGCTCACCGGACAGTCCGGTGTGCACCGGACACTGCACTGTGCACTGTTCGGTGCACCGGTCGCGCGCGCGCAAGAACTCCTTCTCCTATGCGCTGTCCGGTGGTTCACCGGACAACTACTGTGTGTTGTCCGGTGTGCACCGGACAGACACTATAGACTGTCCGGTGCGCCCATAACTCGTTTTTAAAAAATCTTTTCCCCTGCTCGCGCCCGAGGCCAGGCAGTTCTTCTCTGTTCTCTGTGTTGGGGCGAAGGCGAAGACACCGCCCTTCGCTCGATGCCTTCGCCGACCTCGCTGCACCAACGGACACAAGACGACGGGCAGACTGTCGTCCCACACGTCGCCGGACGAAGAACTGTGACGAGGTCGTCTCATCTTGCGACCTCGTCCAACATGGAGGCCCACGTGTGATCCGGCCCATTGTAACAGGCCCTGCGTGGCCACTGCGCATTACGGGCCTAATTTGTAAAGATCTCCCTGTAATTACGGTCTGTAACCCTGCTTTATGGGAATATTCCGAGGATAACCTAGGTGCCTAGGGGCACATGCGTCCTTAACACTGGACGCTGGGCACTCAGATACCTATAAATACCCCCGCACAGTGCCCTTGAGAGGCTGGATTAATAGAGCTATTGCCATCTCGAGCAAAAACCCTGTTTACGTCGCTACACTCTCCCGTTGGATCAACTTGCACCGGAGAGCAAGTTCCAACATTTGGCGCCCACCGTGGGGACCTCGCGCTGGGCCGTGAGGCAGTGCACGTTTCTTTGTCCGGGGATGAAGTCCTGTTCTATGTTTCGCGCAGTCTGCTGGTTGCCGTAGACCGTGATGGCGCCTAGCGGACCTGATATCTTCATGCATAGGTAGAGTCCGTGAATGGCTGCCTCAAACTTGTTGATGGAGCCCTGGCCCATAATGGCGTTGTACGGATACACCATGTCGACGATATCGAAGGTCACTTGCTCACTTCGGGCATTGGGTGCTACACCGAAGGAGAGAGGCAACTCTATTTTGCCGACGGGAAACGTGCCCTTGCCGCCGAAGCCATACAGTGGGTTGTCCAAAGGCTTGAGCAGGTTGTGGCTTATGCCCATGCGGTCGAAGGCATAGAGGAAAATGATGTCTGCTTGGCTGCCATTGTCGACTAGGACTTTGTGCAGGTCCCAGCCTGCCACGCTGCAGTTGATAACCATGGCGTCGATGTGGGGGGCGCTGCGCAGATCGACGTCTCGGGCGTCGAAGGTTAGCGGCATGTGGGACCACTTCGTCTGTATGACCGGACCGGTGATGGTGACGTGGTTGATGCTGCGGTAGTGGTCCCGCTTCTGCCGCTTCGTGTCGAAGTCGGCGCTGGACCCCCCAGTGATCATATGAATGACTCCACGATACGGCTGATCGGCGAAGTCCTCTTGCTTTGGGGCATAGGGGTGGTGGATGTTTTGTTGTTGCTGGTGTGGAGGTGGGGGTGGGGGAGGTACGATTTGTACTTCCTGGTGGTGTTGGTATGCGTGATGCGGTGGATGCGGAGCGGGGCCGTGGATGTAGGCCACTGGCTCGATGAATTTGGCCTCCAGGAGGCGATGTACCTCGGCCTTGGCGGCTTCTGTCTTCTCATCAGACATTTTGCGGAGCCGCTGTTTTTTCGGTCTCACCGAAGGGTCGATTCCCAGGTTGTGCTCGATGATGGAGCGACTGACCCCGACCAAGTCGAGGGCAGACCAGGCGAAGACGTCTTTGTTCTTGGACAAGCAGCAGAGGAGTTTCTCCTCTTCATGCGAAGTGAGGTCTTCGCTGATGGTGACCGTCTGCTTGGGCGTGGCCTGGTCGAGGGGAACAGTAGAGGGCATGATCAGGCAATGTCCAGTTTATTACGTCTCCGAAGTGCTCACACCATCAAAATGTAATATGACGGAACTGGAAAAGATTGCCTATGCAGTTGTTATGGCTTCGCGCAAATTGCGCCACTATTTTGAAGCATTCAAGGTCTGGCTCACCTCAGATAGGGGACTCGGCGAATTGTTTAGAAACCCGGAGGCATCGGTCCAGATTGCCAAATGGGCGGCCGAACTCTCCGGCTACCACATCACATTCGAGCCCAGGACATCCATCAAGTCACAAGTTCTGGTAGACTTCGTCGTCGACTGGACTGGGCCAATAACACAGTTGGACCCGTCCGCAAAGAAGGTTTGGACAATCCATTGTGACGGCGCATGGTGCCACGCGGGGCAGGCGCTGCTGCAGTCATCACCTCACCCATCGGGGTCAAGCACAGATACGCGGCACGCCTCAGCTTTGCTCTGGAATCTGACAGATGCACTAACAACATAGCAGGATACAAAGCTGTCATCCTCGGCCTCCGCAAACTAAGGGCCCTTGGTGTCACTACCTGCATTATCAGAACAGACTCCAAGGTAGTCGCCGGCCAAGTCGAGAAAGACTACGCAGCGAAGGACCCCGCACTCATGCAATACCTCACGGCTATCCGTAGCCTCGAGAGACAATTCAAAGGTTTCACCTTGCAGCATGTGGACCGGGCCAAGAATGAGGAGGCCGACGCATTGGCCAAGGCTGCCGCCAGAGGCGAGTCCCTGCCCTCCGACGTGTTCTACCATGTTATCGGCACGCCAGCCGTCCGCAGCCCCAAAGGGCTCCAAATAACCAATGACAGCGAGGGCCACCGCATAGTCAACCTCATTATGACCGAAGACTGGCGGGCACCAATAACCCTGTTTCTACAGGGGTACTACCATCCAACCGACATCAACGAGGCCAAACGCCTCAAACATCGAAGCCGGGACTTCACACTAATTGAAGGCCAGCTTTACAAGAAGGGGGTCAGTCAACCCATGCTCAAATGTGTCACCGAGACCGAAGGCGACCAAATCCTGCGCGAAGTCCACAGCGGGACTTGCGGCTCTCACGCAGGGCCAAGGGCCCTAGCCGCAAAGGTGATCCGTCAAGGTTTCTACTTGCCCGCAATGATCTGCGCCGCTAATCGGATCACAAGGTCCTGCGAAGCCTGCCAGAAGTTTTCTCCTAGATCAGGAAGCCCTTCGCAATTCACGAAACTAATCGCCCACACATGGCCTCTCCAGCGCTGGGGCCTGGACATTGTCGCGCCCCTGCCCATGGCTCAGGGGAACCTCAAGTTCACCTTCGTCGCCGTTGAATATTTTACCAAATGGATCGAGGCGAGGGCTGTATCCACAATAACATCAAAGACTGCACAGAAATTCTTCTGGCAAATCATTGTTTGCCGCTTCGGAGTCCCGTCCGAACTCACAGTTGACAACGACAAGCAGTTTGACAGCCAAGACTTCAAGGATTCTGCTTCTCCATTGGCACCAAGCTTGCCTTCGCCTCAGTATACCACCCGCAGTCCAACGGAGTTGTGGAACGCGCAAATGGCAAAATTTTCACAGCTGTCAAGAAAATGCTCCTCGACGAGAAAAAGGGCAAGTGGGCCGATTTGTTACCTGAAGCGGTCTGGGCACTAAACACGACTGAGTGCAGGGCGACTTGGTTCACCCCTTTCCGCCTTCTATATGGATCGGAGGCCATGACCCCGCAAGAAATAAAACATGGGTCCCCACGGACAGTCCCGTCAGCTGTCCCCGATGTGGACAAACCCGCTTCGAAGGATCTCATCGATGGAGACCGCGTCTTCGCCCTACAGGCCCTAAATAAATACCAAGCCCAAACAAAAGCATGGCGTGACCACGCAGTCGTCCCGAGGGAATTCAGCGAAGGAGACCTCGTACTCGTCCGGACAGCTCGGACAGAGTCCAGGGGCAAGCTGGAGCCCAAGTGGGAGGGCCCTTTCATCGTCAAGACGAAGGCATCCCCTAGTGCATACAGGCTCGCAACGCCATCCGGCGAGGACTTGGAACATTCCTGGAACATTGATAATCTCCGCAAGTTTTTTGTTTGACTCCTCAGGGCTAGCTCGCCCTTGTAATTCGCAAAAACAATTTTATTCTGGCCCGCACTCTTTTCCTCCCGGGGGTGAGGTTTTTAACGAGGCGGAGCCATGTAATATACAAGTGAAAAATCCCCCGCAAAAATCTACGTCAAAAAAAGACCGCGTCGACGGTCTTCGACATTCGACCAATACAAAGTCACCGCGAGGGGCAGCGCTAGCCACCCTCGCGTGCGACACTCCACGCAAAAGTCGCCTAAGGGTGCAGCCGGACCAGCACAACAAGTGCGAAAAATCGAAGTCTTCCTCAAAAGACTATCCGTGCAAAAGTCGCCTAAGGGTGCAGCCGGACCAGCACAACAAGTGCGAAAAATCAAAGTCTTCCTCAAAAATACTATCCGTGCAAAAGTCGCCTAAGGGTGCAGCCGGACTAGCACAACAAGTGCGAAAAATCGAAGTCTTCATCAAAAAGACTATCCGTGCAAAAGTCGCCTAAGGGTGTAGCCGGACTAGCACAACAAGTGCGAAAAATCGAAGTCTTCCTCAAAAGACTACCCATGCTAAACCCTACACCAAACTCTCCGCGCAAAGACCGACTACAGGCGCGCCGGACCGAAATAATAAATGTACTAGACCAAGTGCGCAACGCCTTTACGAGCATAACTGGATGCGCGCAGGCGCACAACCTCATCATACAAACTATAGTTACATATGTACAGCGAGGGCATCACACCTTACATCGGTTCAACCTTCGGAATGATTCCCATCTCCCTATAGTTAAATAGCATTATCCTAAGCTCCTCACCCTCAAAAAGACTTCGCAACTCCCCCTCACCTACACTCGCAACGGCCGGCGAGGACAACAATTCCTGCTTGCCAGCCCTGCCCACACGAAGCCGACCGCCATCCACCTCACTCACTCTACGCTTCGCAACCGCCCTTCGCCGCCTACGCCCAGCGCTCGGACCAGGCACAACTTCAGCATCCGCAGCATGCGGCGAAGCCTCCGCCGCTGCCACATCCAAGGCCGCAAAGTAATCCAAGTCCTCATCCGACGACTCTTCCGTCCACTCAACCGAACTCCCAGAGTCACCAAAATCCGAAAACTTAGAAGCAGACTCATCCGATTCATTCCAAGCATCCACGGTCGAAGCCGCCACAAAATTAGCAGCAGCGGTTGCGTGCGCAGACCCAAAATCTTGAACCTACGCAGCAACCAAGGTTCAGCAACATATACAAAATTCTCTAACTACCCACACCCACTAAGCCACCTGCGAAGACCCAGCCGCCGTGGGATCCTCCGCTGCCGGCTCCATCGCCGTCTTCGGGGGATCCTCAGCCCTCGGCACAGCGGTTGGCGACGAGCCACCACCGGACACAGTAACTGCAGGGGCAGCGAGGGAGCCTTCGACGGTTTCCGGGGGCGGCGCCGGGACGACCTCGGCCCCGGCCGCCACCGGGTTCGACTCCGCTTCAGGCCGCGCGCTGTTCAAAGCTCCGAAGTCCTCCACTTTCTCGTCGCGCGCCGCCTGCAACACAGCACACTGATTCAGCAAGCCCACGTATAACCCACATTCAACAACACTAAACAAAAGATAAACATTACCTGATCCCTCGCCTGGTCGGACCGCTCCCTGACCACCTCCCGACCGTGGGGGCCCCACATCTGGTCAAAGAGGGCTCCCGCGGAGTCCTTCACCACAGGGTCCTCGACCTTGTAAATTTCACGCTCGAAATCTTCATCAGATCGGTCGAAGACCTCATAGTGGCTGCACCCTTCGCGGGACAGCGCATTCATCGCCCCTTCGTAGGTCACGAGGGAGGCAAAGGACATAAATCCCTCCACAATGGTCGGGAGCGCCAACAACTCCTCTTGCAGCCACTCGAGGCAGCGAAGGCCTGACTCTCGGTCGGGCACTTCGAAGTCAGCGGTTCGCGCGCCCAGCTCGCGGTATGAGTCCATGAGCTGTTTGCGCGTCCGCTCAGCTTCCGAGCACGTCGAAGCCTCGGCCCTCTCCATGCGGGCCTGCAGATCGTTGAACCGCATCTCCCATTCCTCGGCGCGCTGGCTGGCGAGACTACCCTCCACCCGCGCCAAATTGGCCTCCGCCTGCGCCGACTGCGCTTTGGCGAGGGCCTGATTAGCCTCCCTCCTCTCCTCTACCAGCTGGTGCCGGAGGTCAGTCCTCTCGCCCTCCAGCGGGGCCACCTTCTCCGCCAGCTTGCGGCACTTGCTATCGGCGGCCGACTTTTCCCGGACGGCGTCAGCATGCTGCGCCCGAAGTCTCTCGACTTCGGCAGACACAACTGCCGTAAGGGACCCCGACGCCACGCGGTCAGCGAAGTCAGCCGCCTAAAAGACACACATAAGACCACAATCCCAATGAAAGCGGTAAAAACCGAAGTCTAGCTCAACTTACCTGACTTAGCCGCTGCGACGCCTCCCTCAGCCGACGGGACACAGTGCTCGCTTCGTCCTTGACGGCAATGAGCGCCGAAATCTCACCGCCAGCGCTGAGAGCGCTACCCTTCGCCCCAGGCACCGCGGCAGACACCGTGGTTGCCACCGCAGGCGGAACAACAACAAGTTGCCCCTCGCCCGATCCTGCAACGTATCAAGAGTCAAAAAAACTCAGGCCAAAGACTCACCAGTGAGATAATCATCCACACTAATATCGGTGCCGAAATCGGCAACGCGCTTCCCCAGCGAAGGCAATTCTCGGGCCTTCCGGCTGAGGCAGACTTGGTTCCGCCGACGCCGGCTGCCTTCACGACATCCGGTACCTTGCTGGACCCAGGGGCGACCGACTTCGCCGCCAGCGTTGGCTGGCTACCGCCGGGGCGGCAGCCTTCGCAGTCCCTCGCGCCCTCTTTGGCCTAGCCTCGGGCAGCCTGATGACCGCCCGACGCTTTTGCGCAGCTTCCTGACGATCCTTGTCCATCACTGCCGACACAACAACAGCAATATTCCGTCCATAAGGAAACACTCTCAAGTCACGAACCATGCGAGATGTAAAAAAGTCTTCGCCGGCCGCGCGGGGGATAGGAACGTTCTTAGGCCACCAACCCCCGGTAACCTTCAGCATCCGCGCCGAAGACTCCCGGAGCTCGGGCGAAGACATCCTTACCCTGGGGGCCGCGCAGGTCCCCATCAGCTCCATAGCAAAACTATCGGAGACCCCCAGTCCTCCCATCGTAGTACCTAGCTTCCTCTTCTTAGTGGATGGGGTGGCCGCCGGCGCGGGGTCCTCTTCAGTCTCAGTCGCCGGTTTTTTCCCGCGGTGGTCGACATCGTCTTGCCCGGGATAACCGCCATACAGCAGATGGTTCAACTCGAAGACCCTATTCAAGCGATCGTTGGATCCACGTATATCCCAACTACGCTGGCCCTCTGTCTTCGGCACGTAGCGACCAACAATCCGCACCACCCCATCCTCCGCCTCACGCACGAATGCGGCGGGATCTCGGCCATGCAAATCCAGTGCGAAGGCGGGACTCCGCACCAGCATCCCGCCATGGGAAGGCATCTGGCGAGGGCATACTTCGCCCAACGCCCAGCCACGCGCCAAGGGCCACACCCCATACGCGACAAACTCCTCAACCAGATCGCGCCCGCTACTCAGGCCGGCCGCGCACCGCAGGGCCCCTTCGTCTGCATCCTCCTCCGCTACTTCAAACTGCGGGTACGCCGAGTAATAATGCGAACACATCTCGGCCACGGGGAGCCCCGGATGGTCTTCGACTGTGCCTTCGGCAACGTAGAACCAAAATTCCCACCAGTTGCCCCATTTATTGCGGGCACAATGAACCAACTCAACGACTTCCATCGAAGTCTTGCCCGTCTTCGGCGTAAACGTGCAAGATCCAAATTGAGCACTCTTATTCCCGATTTTCCTTTTCTGCCAGTGCAGACAATAATACTTCACGAAGACTTCGACCGAGGGCTGCCCGTCGTACGAAGTCGTTGCCCAGACATATTTCGCCAGAGCCACCACGGCATTTGGCGTCAGCTGGTGGACCTGGACGTTGAACCTACGCAGGACTTCTCCCACAAATCGATGTGCGGGCAGACGAAGGCCAGCAGCGAAAAAAGCCTCGAACACAACCAACTCGCCTTCTGGCTCGGGGACCTCCTCCATCCCCAGGACACGTGGCACTCCGCCGCCGAAATAACCAAGCTGTTGCATGTCTTGCACGCGGACCGAGGACATCCGCGACACACCGAACTCCACTGTGTCACCGGCGCGCAACTTCTCCACCGCCACATTGCTCAGCGTCTCCTCGGACGACGCGCCGGCCGACGGTGTAGCGGCAGCAGAAGAGGAAGAGGACGACATCGCTACGTACCGTCGGCGGCGGCGGGCGGTCTGCTTCACACGGGCCAGATCTCCGACGAGCAAGAGCAAGGAGGGCAGATGAGCAGCGAGCGGATTGAGAAGGCAGTTAGGGTTTTCGTGGAGCGCGGAAAGATAAAGTTCAAAATGCGCCGGCCCCCGCCCCCTTTTATACACAGGGCGCGGCACTTCGGGAAACCCGCAATCCAACAGTACGGCGTCAATCAACGGTCATGTCAAAAAACCCCGCGGAACCATTTCGAGCGAGGGCAGCGTCTCCACCATCTAGCGACGTCTTCGGCACCAGATGACTTAGTCGAACTGGTCCCTCAGAGGGCAAATGTTGGGGCAAAGGCGAAGACGCCACCCTTCGCTCGATGCCTTCGCCGACCTCGCTGCACCAACGGACACAAGACGACGGGCAGACTTACCCTTCGTCCCACAAGTCGCCGGATGAAGACCTGTGATGAGGTCGTCTCATCTTGCGACCTCGTCCAACATGGAGGCCCATGTGTGATCCGGCCCATTGTAACAGGCCCTGCGTGGCCGCTGCGCATTACGGGCCTAATTTGTAAAGATCTCCCTGTAATTACGGTCTGTAACCCTGCTTTATGGGAATATTCCGAGGATAACCTAGGTGCCTAGGGGCACATGCGTCCTTAACACTGGACGCTGGGCACTCAGATACCTATAAATACCCCCGCACAGTGCCCTTGAGAGGCTGGATTAATAGAGCTATTGCCATCTCGAGCAAAAACCCTGTTTACGTCGCTACACTCTCCTGTTGGATCAACTTGCACCGGAGAGCAAGTTCCAACACTCTGGTTTCTCTCTGCTCTCTGGCGGTTTGCCACCCCTCTCTGGCGATCTTCTCACCGGCGGCTGCCCTCCGGCAACCTCACCTCGGTGCTCACTTCTTCTCCCCTCTGGTGAGTAGGTCTGGTTCCCTCTCCTCTCTCTCTGTTCAAATGACCAGTGAGCACCCCTCTTTCCACCCTTTGTGCCCTATTCAAATTCTTGTCAATTCTAGTGAATCCAAGTGGTGGAATATGTTCTTTTGTGTCCCCTGAATATCCCTGCAGGTTTCTAGCTCCCTTTGGGAGGGTTTCAATCCTCAAATGGCCATATCTCCAAAAACCTAACTCACCGCATACCACGTGTTCGGTGAAATGTCCAAACCAGCCAAAACTACTCCGATTGAACCCAAATTTTTCAGGCACCTTCACAACACCTCCAGTAACATATTCACCAAATTTCATGCCAATCTGATATACCAGGCTTCAATTTCACTCAATTCTCCGTTTCGAGCGATCGTTTCCGAGCCGAGTGCCCAAATTCCATTTTCTTCGCCTAAAATCAAATCAAGCACACACTTCACTCATATTCACCCATATAAACCTATTCGTGAAGTATTGGCTCAATTCCACGTCATTTCATACCTCAATTCGAATTCCAAACCTCCTATGGCACTATTTCTCGTTCAAACGCCGTTTTCACGTCGTTTGACCTCTCGATCGCCATATCTCTCGTTTTATGTGCCATATTTCTTTGTGTATGTATTTATTCACATTTCATATACTTATGACTATGTGACTAATACGTGCTCACCTCTTCTGTCATTTCAGTGACCTTGCCTGCCCGTGAGTTGTCTCCTGTCCTGCCTGGATTTTTACCTCTCGTGTGAGCTTTCCAGGTAGACATCTCCTCTTTTGATATTCTATCGGCTATTATCGACTTGTGCTTAGCTTCTCTCTCTCATTTGCAGTTGTCAGGTAGGATGCTGCGCACGAAGAATGTGTCGGCGCCAGGGGGAGGCGATGATGAGGATCCTCGTCGCCCCTTCAGGCAGGTCAAGGGAAAGACCGTGTACTTGGAGCAGTAGGAAGGCCGCAAAAAGCAGCGTATGGATAGAGTAGCCCGAGTAGCGGCAGTAGCAGCAGCAGCCGCTGAGCAGGCCGAGCTAGGAGATCAGCCACAGACTCCTTCAGATCAGATTGCGTACCGAGTTCGTCGCCTCGCCTCCCGGCCTCGCTCCTCCACACCCACCACTGCTTCCACTCCACCACCCACTTTGCCTGCTCCCGTCACCCCTGTTGCGCCATCCACCACCTCCACTACACCAGCTTCCACTGCTCCTCCTCTCGCTCCCGCTTTCGCTCCTCCTATCCCACCTGCTCGCTTTCGGGAGTGCGATGAGACTGAGGTACGACCACTTGTTGCGGATCCCAGGTTATTTGATCTTCAGCGTGCTACAACGGCATGGGTACGTCGGTTCAGACACGTACCCGTGGAGACCTGGCTACCGGCTTAGAGGAACCCTGCTGCAGTCGATCTCTTCAGCACCAGGATTCAGGAGTCCTTCTTCAGGGCCCAGATGTCTGTACAGATTGCTGTGCGAGTGCACCGGCTTTTGGACCTTCCCGCTTTTCTGCTAGCCGCCGGTGCTGACTCTGAGGTTCACCTCTCCTATCTGCATGGACTTCTCACTCTTTTGACTACCAGCGGCAGTTGAGGAATGGGTCCGAGTTTTCTACGCTACTGTATGGATCGACCCTGATCACCACTGGATGAGATTCCGTTTTGAGCGAGAGGATGTCACTATTCATGCCAGCCAGATTCGCCAGCTATTTGGATTTCACGAGTCATCGACTCGTCTTCATAGCTTATGCTATGGCACCTCTGACCCTCCTCGTCGCCCTCACGGTGGTGTTGCTCCTGGTACAGCTCACGTCGCGGCTCTGTAACGACCGCCCTTCTCAGATGGGTCACGACGCTCTCCGGCAGACTTCACCAAAGCAGCAAAGTTTTTATATCAGCTTATGAGACGGACACTTCTGCTGTGGATGGGGTACAGGGAGGCTGCCACTCATATCCAGCTCTGGCTCCTTGGTGCCCTGGTCTCTCACTCAGAGTTTGATGTTGTGCATTTCCTTATTTGTGAGATCGAGGACACCGTACTGGATGGTCTGCGTGCTTGAAAGGGAATTAGGCTTACACCTTTTTCCTAATTGATTTTGGTGGTTGAATTGCCCAACACAAATAATTGGACTAACTAGTTTCCTCTAGTCTATAAGTTTTACAGGTGCCAAAGGTTCACAATAAGCCAATAAAAGGACCAAGAAAGGGTTCAAACAAAGAGAGCAAAAGACAACCCAAAGGCACCCTGGTCTGGCGCACCGGACTGTCCGGTGCACCAGGGCACTCGATGCTGACCTCGCCACCTTCGAGAAAATGGGAGGCCGCTCCACTATAATTCACCGGACTGTCCGGTGTGCCAGCGAAGCAACGGCTACTTCGCGCGCAACGGTCGACTACAACCACATTCAATGCGCTACACTGCGCGCCAGAGTCAGAGCACGCACAGTTGGCGCACCGGACAGTCTACAGGACCTGTCCGGTGCACCACCGGACAGCCCAGAGGCCCCACCAGTCAGAGCTCCAACGGTCGAACCCTAACGGCTGGCTAACGTGGCTGGCGCACCGGACAGTGTCCGGTGGCGCACCGGACTGTCCGGTGTGCCATGCGACAGCAGCCTTCCAACGACCACATTTTGGTGGTTGGGGCTATAAATACCCCAACCACCCCACATTCAAGAGCATCCAAGTTTTCCACCTTCAACACATTACAAGAGCTATAGCATTCAATTCTAGACACTCCAAAGAGATCAAATCCTCTCCCAAGTCCAAAGACAACTCCAATCAATAGTGACTAGTGAGAGAGTGATATTTGTGTTCATTTGAGCTCTTGCGCTTGGATTGCTTCTTTTCTTTCTCATTCTTCTTGTGATCAAACTCAATTGTAACCAAGGCAAGAGACACCAATTGTGTGGTGGTCCTTGCGGGAACTTTGTGTTCCGTTTGATTGAGAAGAGAAGCTCACTCGGTCTAGGTGACCGTTTGAGAGAGGGAAAGGGTTGAAAGAGACCCGGTCTTTGTGACCACCGCAATGGGGAGTAGGTTTGCAAGAACCAAACCTCGGTAAAACAAATCGTTGTGTCTCACTCTTTATTTGCTTGCGATTTGTTTTTCACCCTCTCTCTCGGACTCGTTCATATTTCTAACGCTAACCCGGCTTGTAGTTGTGCTTAAGTTTATAAATTTCAGATTCGCCCTATTCACCCCCCTCTAGGCGACTTTCAATTGGTATCGGAGCCCGGTGCTTCATTAGAGCTTAACCGCTCGAAGTGATGTCGGGAGCATCCGCCAAGAGGGAGTTCGGGACCGGCGAGAAGCCCGCCACAAGCCATGGGAAGGCTCCATCCGGGGAGTCCGCCAACAAGGTGAAGGGATCCCCTTCACACAACAAGTCGCGTCGGAGCGGTGACAAGAAGAAGAAGATGAGGAAGGTGGTCTACTACGAGACCGACTCTTCATCACCATCCACCTCCGGCTCCAACACGCCGTCCGTAACTTCTAAGCGCCATGAGAGCAAGAATTTTAGTAAGATTCCCCTACGCTACCCTCGCATTTCCAAACGTACTCCATTACTTTCCGTCCCATTAGGCAAACCACCTATGTTTGATGGTGAAGATTATAATATGTGGAGTGATAAAATGAGGCATCATCTAACCTCACTCCACACTAGCATTTGGGATGTTGTTGAGATTGGAGTACAGGTACCATCACCGGGGGATGAAGACTATGATTCGGACGAGGTCGCCCAAATCCGGCACTTCAACTCTCAAGCCAACACTATACTCCTCGCCTCTCTAAGTCGAGAGGAGTATAACAAGGTGCAAGGATTGAAAAGTGCTAAAGAGATTTGGGACGTCCTCAAGACCGCGCACGAAGGAGATGAGGTGACCAAAATCACCAAGCGGGAGACGATCGAGGGGGAGCTCGGTCGCTTCCAACTCAACCACGGCGATGACCCTCAAGCAATGTACAACCGGCTCAAGACCTTGGTGAACCAAGTGCGCAACCTCGGGAGCACAAAATGGGATGACCATGAAATGGTTAAGGTTATTCTTAGATCACTCATTTTTCTTAACCCTACGCAAGTTCAATTAATTCGTGGTAATCCTAGATATACACTAATGTCTCCCGAGGAAGTAATAGGAAATTTTGTGAGCTTTGAGTTGATGATTAAAGGCTCAAAGAAAATCATCAAGCTAGATGGCCCCTCCACGCCCGAAGCACAACCGGTCGCATTCAAGGCAACGGAGGAGAAAAAGGAGGAGTCTACATCAAGTAGACAACCCATCGACGCCTCTAAGCTCGACAATGAGGAGATGGTGCTCATCATCAAGAGCTTCCGCCAAATCCTCAAGCAAAGGAGGGGGAGGATTACAAGCCCCGCTCCCAGAAATTTTGCTACAAGTGTGGTAAGCCTGGTCATTTCATTGCAAAATGTCCACTATCTAGTGACAGTGATAGGGGCGACGACAAGAAGGGAAAGAGGAGAGAAAAGAAGAGATACTACAAGAAGAAGGGCGGCGATGCCCATGTGTGTCGCGAGTGGGACTCCGACGAGAGCTCCTCCGACTCCTCCTCCGATGAGGACGCCGCCAACATCGCTGTCACCAAGGGACTCCTCTTCCCCAACGTCGGCCACAAGTGCGTCATGGCAAAGGATGGCAAAAGGAAGAAGGTAAAATCAAGATCCTCCACTAAATATGCTTCCTCTAGTGATGAAGATAATTCTAGTGAAAATGAGGAGGACAACTTGCGCACCCTTTTTGCCAACCTAAACATGCAACAAAAAGAAAAATTAAATGAATTAATTAGTGCTATTCATAAGAAGGATGAACTCTTGGACACCCAAGAGGACTTCCTAATTAAGGAAAATAAGAAGCATGTTAAGGTTAAAAATGCTTACGCTCTAGAAGTAGAAAAATGTGAAAAACTATCTAGAGAGCTAAGCACTTGCCATGATACTATTGTCAACCTTAGAAATGAGAATGCTAGTTTAATAACTAAGGTTGATTCAAATGTATGTGATGATTCAATTTCCAATCCTAGAGATGATAATGCTAATTTGCTTGCTAGGATTGAAAAATTGAATGATTCTCTTGCTAGCCTTAGAAATGAAAATGAAAATTTGATTGCTAAGGCTAAAAACTTAGATGTTTGCAATGCTTCCATTTCCAGTCTTAGAAGCGAAAATGATATTTTACATGCTAAGATTGTTGAACTAAAATCTTGCAAACCCTCTACATCTACCGTTGAGCATGTTTTCATTTGTACTAGCTGTAGAGACATTAATGTTGATGCTATTCATGATCACCTAGCCTTAATTAAGAAACAAAATGATCATATAGCTCAACTTAATGCTAAGATCAATGAGCATGACTTAGAAAATGAAAAATTTAAATTTGCTAGAAGCATGCTCTATAGTGGGAGATGCCCTGGCATCAAGGATGGCATTGGCTTCCAAAAGGGGGACAATGTCAAACTTAATGCCCCTCCTAAAAGATTGTCTAACTTTGTTAAGGGCAAGGCTCCCATGCCTCAGGATAACGAGGGTTACATTTTGTACCCTGCCGGTTATCCCGAGAGCAAAATTGGGAAAATTCATTCTAGGAAGTCTCACTCTAGCCCTAATCATGCTTTTATGTATAAGGGTGAGACATCTAGCTCTAGGCAATCAACCCGTGCAAAATTGCCTAAGAAGAAAACTCCTACTGCATCAAATGATCATAACATTTCATTTAAAACTTTTGATGCATCTTATGTTTTAACTAACAAATCCGGCAAGGTAGTTGCCAAGTATGTTGGGGGCAAGCACAAGGGGCCAAAGACTTGTGTTTGGGTACCCAAAGTTCTTGTATCTAATGCCAAAGGACCCAAAACCGTTTGGGTACCTAAAATCAAGAACTAAACTTGTTTTGTAGGTTTATGCATCCGGGGGCTCAAGTTGGATCATCGATAGCGGGTGCACAAACCATATGACAGGGGAGAAGAAGATGTTCTCCTCCTATGAGAAAAACCAAGATCCCCAACGAGCTATCACATTCGGGGATGGAAATCAAGGTTTGGTCAAAGGATTGGGTAAAATTGCTATATCTCCTGACCACTCCATTTCCAATGTTTTTCTTGTAGATTCTTTAGATTATAACTTGCTTTCAGTTTCGCAATTATGTAAAATGGGCTACAACTGTCTTTTTACAGATATAGGTGTTACTGTCTTTAGAAGAAGTGATGATTCAATAGCATTTAAGGAAGTGTTGGAGGGTCAGCTATACTTAGTAGATTTTGATAGAGCTGAACTCGACACTTGCTTAATTGCTAAGACTAACATGGGCTGGCTCTGGCATCGCCGGCTAGCACATGTTGGAATGAAGAATGTTCAGAAGCTTCTAAAGGGAGAACACATTTTGGGACTAACAAATGTTCTTTTTGAGAAAGACAGGGTTTGTAGAGCATGTTAGGCAGGGAAGCAAGTTGGTGTTCATCATCCACACAAGAACATCATGACGACTGACAGGCCACTCGTGCTCCTACACATGGATCTATTCGGCCCGATTGCTTACATAAGCATCGGCGGGAGTAAGTACTGTCTAGTTATTGTGGATGACTATTCTCGCTTCACTTGGGTGTTCTTTTTGCAAGAAAAATCTCATACCCAAGAGACCTTAAAGGGATATTTGAGACGGGCTCAAAATGAGTTCGACTTAAGGATCAAAAAGATTAGAAGCGACAACGGGACGGAGTTCAAGAACTCTCAAATTGAAGGCTTCCTTGAGGAGGAGGGCATCAAGCATGAGTTCTCTTCTCCCTACACGCCACAACAAAATGGTGTAGTAGAGAGGAAGAATTGAACTCTATTGGACATGGCAAGAACCATGCTTGATGAGTACAAGACTTCGGATCGGTTTTGGGCCGAGGCGGTCAACACCGCATGCTACGCCATCAACCGGTTGTATCTACACCGAGTCCTCAAGAAGACATCTTATGAACTCATAACCGGTAAAAAGCCCAATGTTTCATATTTTAGAGTCTTTGGTAGCAAATGCTTTATTCTTGTTAAAAGAGGTAGAAAATCCAAATTTGCTCCTAAGGCTGTAGAAGGCTTTTTGCTAGGATATGATTCAAACACAAGGGCATATAGAGTCTTTAACAAGTCCTCTGGGCTAGTTGAAGTTTCTTGTGACATTGTGTTTGATGAGACTAACGGCTCTCAAGTAGAGCAAGTTGATCTTGATGAGATAGGTGATGAAGAGGCTCCGTGCGTCACACTAAGGAACATGTCCATTGGGGATGTGTGTCCTAAGGAATCCGAAGAGCCTCCACAAACACAAGATCAACCATCCTCCTCCACGCAAGCATCTCCACCAACTCAAAATGAGGATGAGGCTCAATATGATGAAGGAGAAGATCAAGAAGATGAGCCACCTCAAGATAACGGCAATGATCAAGGGGGAGATACAAATGATCAAGACAAGGAGGATGAAGAACCAAGACCACCACACCCAAGAGTCCACCAAGCAATCCAACGAGATCACCCCGTGAACACCATCCTCGGTGATATTCAAAAGGAGGTAACTACTCGATCTCGTGTTGCTCATTTTTGTGAACATTACTCTTTTGTTTCCTCTATTGAGCCACACAGGGTAGAGGAAGCACTACAAGATTCGGATTGGGTGGTGGCGATGCAAGAGGAGCTCAACAACTTCACTAGGAATGAGGTATGGCATTTAGTTCCACGTCCTAATCAAAATGTTGTAGGAACCAAGTGGGTCTTCCACAACAAGCAAGATGAGCATGGTGTGGTGATAAGGAACAAAGCCCAACTTGTGGCCAAGGGATATTCACAAGTCGAAGGTTTGAATTTCGGTGAAACCTATGCACCCGTAGCTAGGCTAGAATCAATTCGCATTTTACTTGCCTATGCTACTTACCATGGCTTCAAGCTTTATGAAATGGATGTGAAAAGTGCCTTCCTCAATGGACCAATCAAGGAGGAGGTCTATGTTGAGCAACCTCCCGGCTTTGAAGATAGTGAGTACCCTAACTATGTATATAAACTCTCTAAGGCGCTTTATGGGCTCAAGCAAGCCCCAAGAGCATGGTATGAATGCCTAAGAGACTTTCTTATCACTAATGGCTTCAAAGTCGGAAAGGCCGATCCTACTTTATTTACTAAAACTCTTGACAATGATTTGTTTGTATGCCAAATTTATGTTGATGATATTATATTTGGGTCTACTAACGAATCTACATGTGAGGAATTTAGTAGGATCGAGATGTCGATGATGGGGGAGTTGAAGTACTTCTTGGGATTTCAAGTAAAGCAACTCCAAGAGGGAACCTTCATTAGCCAAACGAAGTATATTCAAGATATTCTAAACAAGTTTGGGATGAAGGATGCCAAACCCATCAAGACACCCATGGGAACCAATGGGCATCTCGACCTCGACACGGGAGGTAAATCCGTCGATCAAAAGGTATACCGGTCGATGATAGGTTCTTTACTCTATTTATGTGCATCTCGATCGGACATAATGCTTTCCGTATGCATGTGTGCAAGATTCCAAGCCGACCCTAAGGAAGCTCACCTTACGGCCGTAAAACGAATCTTGAGATATTTAGTTTATACTCCTAAGTTTGGGCTTTGGTACCCTCGGGGATCCACATTTGATTTAATTGGTTATTCAAATGCCGATTGGGCAGGGTGTAAAATTAATAGAAAGAGCACATCGGGGACTTGCCAGTTCTTGGGAAGGTCTCTGGTGTCTTGGGCTTCAAAGAAACAAAATTCCGTAGCTCTTTCTACCGCCGAAGTCGAGTATATTGCCGCAGACCATTGTTGCGCGCAATTACTTTGGATGAGGCAAACCCTTAGGGACTATGGTTACAAATTAACCAAAGTTCCTCTTCTATGTGATAATGAGAGTGCAATCCGCATGGCAGATAATCCCGTTGAACATAGCCGCACTAAACACATAGCCATTCTGTTGGGGGCCTTCGTCCTCCGAAGGTCCTCAAAAACATGATTTGACAATGTTTTCCAAGTGGATTATGTGAACAGGTATCTTCGGACTCAGAATTGTGAGCATGAAGTACGGTCAGGACGAAGCCTGAACAAGACGAAGGGGGATTAAAACGGAGGACGGGCTGATTACCAAGCTCCACGAAGGATGGTGCACAGCCGAAGCTGTGCGCAGGGGAGCTTCGTCGCGATAGCAGAAAGGGGAACCGACTTAAAGATGAAAAGACTACTCGGGCCTAGATAGATTTCCATAAGTCATCGGCAAATGTAATGGACATGAATGTAATTTTACGTGGGCTGCGTCCCACGCCTATAAATAGATGAACAGTATTCCCGTACTGAGGACGTTGACTTGGCATTTGCTTTTGCGTCACGCTTGTACTTTTTACCTTCTCTCAAGACCGAAGGTACATTGTAATTTGAAATCATTTCTATTGTCACATGTTAATAAAATAGAAATGATTTTATGATAATGTTTATATTATATTTCATGCTTTATATAAATCCTTCGTCATTACTTGTTGCATTTACGAAGGTATGTCTCTTATGACCTTCGTCCGAAACTCATTATTTCCCGAAGAGGAATAATGTTCCGAAGGACGAAGGAATTTAACACTTAACACTTTTATGTTGCCTTGTTCTTAACTCTTAGCATTTGAGAACAAGTCTCCAACATTGGCGCCCACCTCCGGTGAACTCACTTCCACTTCGAAGTTTTGTGAACACCTTCGGAAGCTATAGACTTTCGCTATGGCACCGAAGAAAGCTTCAGCGGCTGGGGCTGCAGCACTGCAACCGCTGGACCCCAACCAGGAGACCGTCTCTCTTCGGGAGGCCCGAAGCCAGAAGAGGAAGGCCGTCAGCCCGACGCTTCAGGAGGATGAACTAGACCAAGAAATCAGGGATATGGAGATGCTTCATCAACAGGTGCAGAGGAAAAAAGAGAAGATGGCCAGGTTAGCTGAGCTGCAAAGGCAGATAGACGAAGCTTCTGAAGAAGTCCGTCATCTTACCCATGATGAGCAAGACCGAAGGCCTCAACAAAAAGACCTTCGTCAGGAGCGCTTCTTCAACGAAGATGACTGGTATGAAAATTTCCATCATGGAAATTTTGTTTTCGATGATGCTTCTCCTCTGTCTGCTGAGCTGCAGGCTACACCTTGGCCTCCGTCCTATAAGCCACCCCAGCTTCCCATGTTTGATGGCCACTCAGACCCGAAGCAGTTCTTGATGAGCTACGAAGCAACAGTGTCTTCGTATGGGGGCAATGCTGCAGTCATGGCAAAGTCTTTCGTCATGGCTGTCAGGAGTGTTGCTCAGACCTGGTATTCCTCCCTTCGACCAGGAACTATCACCTCATGGCAGAAGCTGAAGGATATGTTGTTAACCAGCTTTCAAGGATTTCAGACGAAGCCGGTCACTGCTCAAGCCTTGTTCCAGTGCACTCAGGATCATGAAGAATACCTTCAGGCGTATGTCAGAAGGTTCTTGCGTTTGAGGGCGCAGGCACCAACGGTGCCCAATGAAATTGTTATCGAAGCCATGATCAAGGGGCTTCGTCCTGGACCTGCAGCTCAATACTTTGCTAGGAAGCCTCCTCAGACTCTGGAGAAGTTGCTCCAAAAGATGGACGAGTACATTCGTGCCGATAATGACTTTCGCCAAAGAAGGGAGGAGGCCTTTAGATTCTCTTAGATGACCAGGGGCTTCGGAGGAAGATTCTATCCGAGGCATGTCAGGTCCATCCACAACTCCACTCAAAATGATGATAAGGGGAGTCAGCAGAACAGACCGCAGTGCTCCTCACAGGCTTCGGGGCAACAGCAAACTTTCTTTCGGCCACCAGCTCCAAGAGGCAGAGGCGCCAGGGGCTTCGGCGGAAGATTTGGAGATCAACCAAGGAGGATATTTTGCTTATTCTGTGGTGAAAACAAGGGCCATACCACCAGGATGTGCCATGTCACCATCCAGAAACAAAAGGAGCTAGCAGAAGCTGCAGCGCAACAGGGCCAGCCGAAGCAGGTCATGCATACTGCTTCGTACCATCAGCCTTACATCCCGGAGTACGTGGGCAACCACCCTGCAGTTTCCGTAGCTTCGGCGAGTCAGCCTCAACCTTCATGGCCACAGCCCCCGCCCCCACCTCCGCTGCAACAAGGCCAACAGCCAGAAGGGAGCCAATATGTTCCGCACCAAAGGGATCTCAGAGAGCAATCTGAAGCTCGCACAGTCAATAGTACTGTGCCAGAGTCGAAGCACATTTACTGACATATATCCTACTTTGGTAGCAGTCTTTTCCGTTTAAGTTCTATTTTCTGTGTAATAAAGAACATTTCAGTTTTCATATAATAGTTTCGTGGTTGGTTATGAGGAAAACATATCTTCTCCACAGGCTTAAGTTGCTGAAGCTTAAAAATTTGCGGTAACAAGGAGGACCTTCGAATTATTAAAAATCCTTCGAAGCAACAAAAAGTCGTTCTAAGGAACGCAGAGTAAGTTGCCGAAGTTACAAAAAGCCGTTCCAAAGGGAGCGCAGTGTAAGTTTTTTGCTCCAAAGACGTTCCTAAGGGAATGCAGAGCTTATACCGCCTAAGTAAAAGGCGAAGAAGCTCCAAAGACGTTCCTAAGGGAATGCAGAGCTTATACCGCCTAAGTAAAAGGCGAAGAAGCTCCAAAGACGTTCCTAAGGGAATGCAGAGCTTATACCGCCTAAGTAAAAGGCGAAGAAGCTCCAAAGACGTTCCTAAGGGAATGCAGAGCTTACAAATATATTGTGTGTATCTTCGGAACAAATGTCATTTGCATAACATAACATCATCACATCATTTTGCATAGCATAAGCATCATACATCATGTTGCATATGGCAAAAGAAGGGGACGCAGCATCAACCTTCGAAAGGATGCTTTGAGAAAGTGCAAATTGTGTAAAGTCACGAGGGAATACAATGATAATCTTCGGAAAATAGCTTCGGAGAATGTTTTCACGAAGCATGGATGTGATTTATCAGAACAGTTTTAACGGAGAATGTTTTCTTCACGAAGCATGAAAAGAAGGGAAGGTGTTTTTTCGCCGAAGGCTCAAAAATGGTATGTATGTAGAATTTCATGCATCGTAAAGAATTGAATAATGAAAAGAGACTTGTATATTACATTCAAATGTACAAAATATTACAAAGATCACACTTCGAATGTTTTTTCTTATAACATCTAGTCTTCTCTTAATACTGCTTCGGCGGCCTCATTTAGAAGTTGATCAACAACTTTATCCATGATAGCTTCGGCCATTTGTTTAATCTCCTCATCTCCCTTTGTGTGAGGGTCAGCAGTCGATCCAGCAGGTTCTGAGGGAAGAGAACATTTCTTCATTACTATTACAAATCGCGAACAAAGTTTGAAATAAAAATTACAACACAATAAGAACGACTAATTAATACCTAATTGCCCTTCGGGCTCTGTACTTCTTTCGGCAGCTTCTGCCACTTTCCTAGCATCATGGATGCCTTTTTCACTTCTTTGAATTATTTCTTGCGCCATTTCTCGGCCGCCATTGTCCCAGATATCAGTGAAGAATTTACCGCCAACCATGCTTGCTTCGGTCGAGGGATCTTTGATGTCTTCAGAGGACAGGGCAGCTTCGGACTGAGCTAAGGATTTTATATGTTCACAACCTTTTTTCTCCAAAACAGCAGCAACTCCTCTGGCGCCTGAAAAAGCGCAGATGTCACCGCGGCTGCTCAGGATTTCCTCGAAGGCTTCTGCTTCGTGACTGATCCAGTTCAGTGGACCTTCGGGATTGCCTCTTGGAAAATTCTCTTCACTAGAAAAGGCGCCAACGCTGGCGAAGCTGGATTTTATCTTTTTGACGCATTCTACAGATTTAACATAGCATTTCCTCTGAGATGCACGAAGCTCTTTAACACTTAACTCTAAATTATTGACCAAATGATCACTAAGTTCTCGTTTTGTTTCCTCAAGCACACGTTCCTCTTTAGCTCTAGCTAGCTGTTTTTGAAGATCTTTAATTTCACGTTTTTGGGCTTCGGCCTGGGCTTTTGAAGCAGCTTCGTCCTTCTTTACCTTATCTACCAGTGTAAGCAGAATTTTATCCTTTTCCAGAGCTTCGTTTCTCAGTTTAATAACTTCTGATCGAAGGTTGTTGAATGCAATTTCATAGCTTTCATCTTCGGCACTCTTTTGTGCTCTTAGTGCGTTGCTCAGGATCAAACCCTATACAAAAAAGAATCCATATAAGAATAAAGGAATGAATTACGTATTGTAAAATTTTTTCAAACGTCTAATTCCTATACCTTCAGGCTATTATATGCAAGACTATCCGCGGGATCTTCCTTCGTCATGGCGCTTAATCCAGCTTCGAGCTTCGGGAATCCCATACTTCTAGCCATCTCTCGGCAGACAGATAGTTCTTTATTATCAGGAAGGCAGTACAGGAAGTCATCTTCATTTGTCCCGTTAAACACTACTGCCCCCTTCGGATATTTTAACTCTCTAGCATAGTGATTCGCTTCATAAGTCTCTTCTTCAGATAATTTCTTCCCCGAAGCATGTCGCACGATGTAATCGCACGCGCTGAAAGGAGCTTCGGGGGCGGCAGTGTCAATTTCTTCAACCAAGGCTGGTTCTGATATTTTCTCGGTCACCAAAAATTGTTCCTTGGTGGGATCTGAAGGTCCAGCTTCAGTTTCAGCTTGTTGTTTCGAAGCTTCAGTAGACGCTTCAGCAACTTCAACAGTCTTTTTTGGAGTTGAGCTTGAAGACTTAATTGTCTCCAAGACATCCAGTACGTTCACCATTCTTTTTCTTTTTGGGGTCACCGATGGGCCCTTTTGGTTTTTTATTGTTTCGACATTTACCGAAGGACTTAAGATTTCAGACATTTTTGGTTCTTCAACCTTCGGTTTCTCTGCTTTTTCTGCTGAAGGCGCTTCAGTCTTTTCTTCCATCTTCGGCACTGGAGCTGGTTCGGTAGCTTCAGAGGCCAAAGAGACTTCACCAATAAATTCTGGCACTGTGGCCGGCTCAATAAAACGCACTGGGTGGGTGAGCACCTTCATCTTTTTCCTTTGCGGCACTGGCTCACTAGCAGCACTCGTCGTAGCTTCTGCCGCAGTAGAAGTATTTTTTCTTTTGCGACTCAATACCGGATAGTGGTAGTCAGGGTACACAAACCCGACTGCGTCAAATACCCGGTTGAGCCTTTTCTTTTTTCGGCCTCCGAAGGCTGCTGATAACGCAGTGTTCTCGGCCTTCGAATATGCCCCAAGCAGTTCGTCACTTAATATTTCAATGCTTTTCAACCAGTCATCATCAGGTTCAACAAACTTATCTGCATATTTGAATGTGTATTTCAGTCTGACCAGTCCGCCTTCGTCGGACTCTTTGATGGTCTCCTTCGGCATTTCCCACTTTCCTGCAAGTGGCCATACCCTGAAGGCAATATGCTCTTGGACCAAGTCCCTTGACCCAATGAAAGAGCAGACCACGTCGAAGGCTCTTTGGCATTCCTCGGCTGCTTCATCCATTTCAACCTTCGGCCTTCGAAGTCCGAAGCGTTGCCAGATGGGGCTCATAATGATACTCTTGACATTTTCTTGCGCTGTCAAGTCATTCTTTACATAAAACCATTCAGTCATCCAGGCTCCGGGCCACCTCTTCCGAAAAGTCGGCACAGGTTGGCTTGACTCGGAGCGGGCACCGAAGCTGTAGCACCCAAAGTTGTTGTGATATTGTTCTTTTCCCCAGGGCTTCGTCTCATATAATAACTCATGAATGTTGCAAAAGCTTTTAGCGTTTGGTTCCAAACCTTGGCTTCTCGCAGCCCAGACAAACATCCCCATTCTTATGATGGCTTCGGGAGTAATTTGATGAAGGTAGACTTGAAATGTTGTCAGGACTTCAACAACGAAGTTGCTTAAGGGGAATCGAAGCCCAGCCTTGAGAAAGCTTCGGAAGATTACGACTTCATCTTCTTCGGGGGTCGGAGAAGTCTTTTCTCCAGCATCAGCCCTCACAATAGATATATCTCGAAAATACCGCCCCCTCATATTATCAATATGATTCTGCTTAATAATGGTTTTCCCGAAAACCGTGTGACTTGGCCGCCACGGCCGATCTTCGGCCTCTTCCCCACCACTTTCTACATCATAACTGTCGCTGTCATCAGTATCTTCGGACAAACCTTCAAGAATCTCCTTGGTGATTTTCTCCGTATTGGTCTCCGCCATCGCTATAAGGAACCCCAAGTTCTTTTCTTCGTCGAGACTTAGCTTCGTCTCAGCAGGGATCTTCTTACCTTCAGACATCTTCGGAAACGCTAAAAAACTGTTTTCGAGGCCGAAGCTTCAAAATCAAAAAGATCAGCAAATCTTAGTGCACAAAAGCTAAAAATTTAGTGGGCCGAAGCAGATGGCAAGTGTGCGTACCAAATAAGTTTGCGGTAAGATCTTATTTATACCCTCAGGGCGTTGAAAATTGAAAGACCCCGCTTGTCAGTGAATGTTGCTATTCTAGCAAAGGGAAGGTGTTTTTTCGGACCTTCGGCTTAAGGCCTTCGTCCATATCGCAATCTGAATTTATCGTTAATAAATTAATATTGCGAGGGGCTACTGTTGGGGGCCTTCGTCCTCCGAAGGTCCTCAAAAACATGATTTGACAATGTTTTCCAAGTGGATTATGTGAACAGGTATCTTCGGACTCAGAATTGTGAGCATGAAGTACGGTCAGGACGAAGCCTGAACAAGACGAAGGGGGATTAAAACGGAGGACGGGCTGATTACCAAGCTCCACGAAGGATGGTGCACAGCCGAAGCTGTGCGCAGGGGAGCTTCGTCGCGATAGCAGAAAGGGGAACCGACTTAAAGATGAAAAGACTACTCGGGCCTAGATAGATTTCCATAAGTCATCGGCAAATGTAATGGACATGAATGTAATTTTACGTGGGCTGTGTCCCACGCCTATAAATAGATGAACAGTATTCCCGTACTGAGGACGTTGACTTGGCATTTGCTTTTGCGTCACGCTTGTACTTTTTACCTTCTCTCAAGACCGAAGGTACAATGTAATTTGAAATCATTTCTATTGTCACATGTTAATAAAATAGAAATGATTTTATGATAATGTTTATATTATATTTCATGCTTTATATAAATCCTTCGACATTACTTGTTGCATTTACGAAGGTATGTCTCTTATGACCTTCGTCCGAAACTCATTATTTCCCGAAGAGGAATAATGTTCCGAAGGACGAAGGAATTTAACACTTAACACTTTTATGTTGCCTTGTTCTTAACTCTTAGCATTTGAGAACAAGTCTCCAACACATTCGGTATCATTTTCTAAGGGATCACCAACAAAAGGGGGATATCGAGATTGCTTATATTAACACCAAAGAACAATTAGCCGATATCTTTACCAAGCCACTAGATGAACAAACTTTTAACAAACTTAGGCATGAGCTAAATATTCTTGATTCTCGGAATTTCTTTTGATGTCTTGCATACATAGCTCATTCATATACCTTTGATCATATCTCTTTCATGAGCTATGACTAATGAGCTTTCAAGTGTATTTCAAACAAAGTCATAGATTGAAAGGGAATTGGAGTCTTCGGCGAAGACAAAAGGCTTCCGCTCCACTCCATCAAATTACTCATACTTCGCCGTCGCTCCGAGCCTCTTTGGTATAATCTTCACTCATATTTTGTTCGCCAAAGGGAAAGAAAGTAGTTATACGGGCTTCTATTTCACTCAAGTATCCATTTTTGGCGATTCATGCCAAAGGGGGAGAAAGTATTAGCCCAAAGCAAAAGGACCGCACCACCACCAATTTTCAAAATTTAAAGTTAAGCAAAGGTTTTGAAATGATGAATTTTTTAATTGGTATCATATTTCTGATAGAATTTCAAATTGGTTCACCCTCTTCAAAAAAACTAACATCTAAAACCCTCTTGAACACTAAGAGGAGGATTTTATTGAGGGGGAGTTTTGTTTAGTCAAAGGAAAAGCATTTGAAACAAGGGGAGAAAATTTCAAATCTTGAAAATGCTTCTCAAAATCTTATTCATTTACCTTTGACTATTTGCAAAAGGACTTTGAAAAGAATTTACAAAAGGATTTGCAAAAACAAAACATGTGGTGCAAGCGTGGTCCAAAATGTTAAAAATAAAGAAACAATCCATGCATATCTTATGATAATATTTATTGGTTCAATTCTAAGTAACCTTTGCACTTACATTATGCAAACTAGTTCAATTATGCACTTCTATACTTGCTTTGGTTTGTGTTGGCATCAATCACCAAAAAGGGGGAGATTGAAAGGGAATTAAGCTTACACCTTTTTCCTAATTGATTTTGGTGGTTGAATTGCCCAACACAAATAATTGGACTAACTAGTTTGCTCTAGTCTATAAGTTTTACAGGTGCAAAAGGTTCACAATAAGCCAATAAAAGGACCAAGAAAGGGTTCAAACAAAGAGAGCAAAAGACAACCCAAAGGCACCCTGGTCTGGCGCACCGGACTGTCCGGTGTGCCACCGGATAGTGTCCAGTGCACCAGGGCACTCGATGCTGAACTCACCATCTTTGGGAAAATGGGAGGCTGCTCTGCTATAATTCACTGAACTGTCCGGTGATGCACCGGACAGTGTCCGGTGTCACACCGGACTGTCCGGTGTGCCAGCGGAGCAACGACTACTTCGCGCGCAACGGTCGACTGCAACCGCATTCAATGCGCTACAGTGCGCGCTAGAGTCAGAGCACGCGCAGTTGGCACACCGGATAGTCTACAGGACCTGTCCAGTGCACCACTGGACAGCCCAGAGGCCCTACCAGTCAGAGCTCCAACGGTCGAACCCTAATGGCCGGCTGACGTGGCTGGCGCACCGGACAGTGTCCGGTGCGCCATGCGACAACAGCCTTCCAACGGCCACATTTTGGTGGTTGGGGCTATAAATACCCCAACCACCCCACATTCAAGAGCATCCAAGTTTTCCACCTTCAACACATTACAAGAGCTATAGCATTCAATTCTAGACACTTCAAAGAGATCAAATCCTCTCCCAAGTCCAAAGACAACTCCAATCAATAGTGACTAGTGAGAGAGTGATATTTGTGTTCATTTGAGCTCTTGCGCTTGGATTGCTTCTTTTCTTTCTCATTCTTCTTGTGATCAAACTCAATTGTAACCAAGGCAAGAGACACCAATTGTGTGGTGGTCCTTGTGGGAACTTTGTGTTCCGTTTGATTGAGAAGAGAAGCTCACTCGGTCTAGGTGACCGTTTGAGAGAGGGAAAGGGTTGAAAGAGACCCGGTCTTTGTGACCACCTCAACGGGGAGTAGGTTTGCAAGAACTGGACCTCGGTAAAACAAATCCTTGTGTCTCACTCTTTATTTGCTTGCGATTTGTTTTTCGCCCTCTCTCTCGGACTCGTTCATATTTCTAATGCTAACCTGGCTTGTAGTTGTGCTTAAGTTTATAAATTTCAGATTCGCCCTATTCACCCCCCTCTAGGCGACTTTCAGTGCTCATCGACAGCTGCCTTATGCTCACTATCTGTGTCACATTTTTGCTCAGTTGATTCGGCCTCCATAGTTCCAGGGCACACTTGAGGCCTCACGCCTCCTCTTTGGGTCCTACTGTCCAGCGCCTGAGGATCCTGTGCCAGCACCTGCTCCAGTATTTGACACTCAGGCCGAGGATACTGCTCTTCATCAGTTCGAAGCTCAGGACACAACAGTTGATGATGATGATGATGATTTTGGGATTCCACCTCCGCCTCCTATCCCTCCACGCTCTCATGATCATGAGGCTGTGAGTTCTAGTGGTGCTGCCCCTGCTGCCCCTCCTGCCATTGACCCTGCTCTTGCGGCGATTCTCCAGACTCTCACTCAGCAGCAGGCTCACTTGGCAGTGGTCCAGCAGCAGATGTCCGAGAGAATGCTCTCGATGTTTCAGACAAATTCAGGACAGGCAGGATTCTTTGCAGCAGCAGCTTCTTCAGGACCGGGCTGAGAACCGGGCATTCATGACTCTTATGCTTCAGCACACCAGTGTGTCGATTCCCCCAGTTCAGTCAGCACCGCCTCCACCTCTTTAGGCTCCTGTTGTGCCAGCGATTCGGCCAGGACCTCCTCTTCCTATAGTTGGTCCTTCTTCCTCTCCGCTCCGGCCGGTCACCCTGGCTTTCACGTCACCGGTCTTCAGCTCCGTCTGCCCTCAGTCGCTAGTGCCACCAGCTTCTGCTGTTACCACTACTGTTGTGGCGGTGTCTGTGACCACTTCAGATCTAGCAGCTCCTGCAGCGCAGCCTCAGTCCGATTCAGTACCAGCTCCAGCTTCTACAGCAGATCCTGGATCCGAGACTGACTCTAACCCCCAGCTGGCGTTCGCTCTACTGCCACGACCGCGACCGGATGCGCCCCCACCACCTCCTCCCTCTTCTGCTGTGTAGGTTCGGGTTCCCTTTTGGTGTTTGATGCCAAAGGGGGAGAGATATGAGTTGTGAGAGCTAGGGGGAGTTAGGGAGTTAGTAGAGAGTCATTTTGATGTAATATATGTGTTTGTTACTCTCTGTACTAGCTTCACTTTTGTATGATGCTTTTTGCTCACAAACTCTATTATATACTCTCGATGCTTATGTTGAATGTGTGTGTATTATTTTTCACCTTATATTTTATCACCAGTCTTCTAGTTCTTGTTCATCGATTTGATTTCACTTTTATATGAACAAGAAACTTATGATGTGTATGCGCTCATTCTTATTATTTTGGTACACACTCTTTCTGTCAAGGATTACTGAGTATAACTAACCATCTTCTCTATTGACAGAAATTTCAAAACAAACTACTCTCACAAATCTTGTAGGGTTGTCATCAATCACCAAAAGGGGGAGATTGAAAGCATCTAGGCCCCTGGTTGGTTTTAGTGATTAATGACAATGTAATGTTATATGTGACTAACGTGTGTTTTGCAGAGACAAATGGTAAGTTAGGTCACATTACAGGTAGAAGTACTACAACGGTGAAAACAATCCTGGAGATAAGAACTCGAAGCGACGGTTAAACGACGAAACAAAAAGTGAAGGACTACGGAGTCTGAGTGTCAAGGAGTTGTGGACACTCGCGATTTAGTCAGGTCTTTTATTCTCTTTTAGCCGTACAATAAAGAGGGGTTGTCGATGAGTAGTTTGACCAAGAGAGTTCTAGTGTAGTGTTGGTGCACATTCACACTCACATATAGTGCTAGGTGTCACGCTAGAACTCACTCACAAGTTAGAACAAAAACCGATTTGAAAAACAGCTGAAAACAGGAAATAGGGTTTCTGGCCTTGGGGCACCGGACTGTCCGGTGCGCCCTCTGCCGGGTGGGGCCAGGCTGGCCCAAGGGAAGGCTTTTCCTCAAGCAGAAAACCCGAGAGCGCCAGTTTCAGAAATGAATTTTAGTGGTGCACCGGACAGTGCACCGGACAGTGTCTGTTCACTGTCCGATGTGCCATCAGCCCAACGGCTAGCTATCAGAACTAGCCGTTGGAGTCGACCGTTGGCGCACCGGTGGCGCACCGGACTATTCGGTGCGCCCATGCATAGAAGTGTGCTGGTAACGGCTAGTTGGTGGGTGAGGGCTATTTATACCCCCTCCACCCACTATATTCAATGTCTTGCTGCCACATTAATTCCACACATTGCTAGAGCATTGCAAGCACCAAAAGCCTAGTGAGGAGATTAGAGAATCTTAATCCCGCATTTGTTCCTCATTAGTGCTAGCGAGAGCCACCTAGAGCACACACCACTTGCATTAGGCTTCTCTTAGTCAAGCGAAAGTCTACGGCTTATTACTCTTGGTGATCAGCATCACCTAGACGGCTTGGTGGCGTTGGGAGCTCGGTGATCACTGTGAAGATCTTGTTGGTGACCCGACTCAAATTTGTAAGCGGTCTCGAGGGATCCACCGTGCCGGAGTGGCAAAGGATCATCTCGTAGTGAGCACTTGGTTCTTGCGAGGACCAAGGGGGAGCGATACCCTTGTGCGGGTGCTCCAACGAGGACTAGTGGAGAGTGCCGACTCTTCGATACCTCGGGAAAAATTGGAGGAGTCTTCTAAACCTTGCTTTACATTCCGCACTTAATTCAAGCACTTTACATTGTGTATTTGTTTAGCAAGTATTTGAAGTATTGTCTTAGCATTGTTTTATTTCTAGTATTATTATCTTAGTGCTAGTTGTCGGGGTGAAGTTGGGCTCTTGCTTAGCTCTTGCTTAGGTTTTAATTAGTGTTGATTTTTAGAAAAGCCCAATTCACCCCCCTCTTGGGCATCGTGATCCTTTCAGACGACAGGCCTTTAGTGAAAATGTCAGTGAACTGAGATGTCGTCGGAACATGAAGGACACGAACATCCCCAACGACGACCTTGTCGCGAACGAAGTGAAGATCAATTCAATATGCTTGATACGCTGGTGTTGAACCGGGTTAGAGGACATGTAGACGACACTAACATTGTCACAATAGACCAAGTTGCTGCGAGTCAAAGGGGAATGTAGTTCCATCAAGAGCTGCCGCAACCAGGAAGCTTCTGCAACACCATTAGCCACAGCCCGATACTCAGCCTCGGCACTCGAGCGGGAGACTGTGGTATGACGCTTGGAGGACCACGACACAAGATTGTTACCTAGGAAGACTGCATAGCCTGAAGTAGACCGGCGAGTGTCAGGGCAGCCTGCCCAATCAGCATCAGTGTACACGATGAGCTCAGTCATAGCGGAACGGTGAAAATGAAGGCCAAAATCCGGAGTACCCTGCAAGTACCGAAGGATGCGCTTGAGAGCAGTCAAGTGAGGCTCATGTGGGTCATGCATATGAAGGCAAACTTGCTGGACTGCATAAGAGATATCTGGACGAGTAAACGTCAAGTACTGCAAAGCACCCGCCAGGCTTCTGTATTATGTAGGGTCACTGACAGGAGCCCCGGAAGTACCAGAAAGCTTGACAGATGTGTCAATCGAAGTGGCACAGAGTTTGCAATCCGTCAACCCAGCACGAGCAATGATTTCCAACGCATACTGTCGCTGATGTAGGAGAAGGCCATGAGATTGCTTTTGCACAGTGATACCCAGAAAATTATGAAGAGTGCCAAGATCCTTCATAGCAAATTCCTTCTGTAATGCAGAAACAGTACGCTGAAGCAAAGCAGTACTAGAAGTTGTGAGGACAATGTCATCAACATAGAGGAGCAAGTATGCAGTCTCCACACCATGGCGATATATAAAAAGGGACGTATCTGCGTGAGTGAGGGCACATGCCTTGTACCTGCTGTGTGAAACCCTGAAGAACCCAGCGAGCCTTGTACCTGCTGAGACTTCCATCAGCATTAAACTTGTGCGTGAAAATCCATTTACCAGTCACCACATTAGCACCAGGAGGTCGGGGAACCAGATCCCAGGTGCCATTAGACTTCAGAGCAGCATATTCTTCCTCCATGGCAGCCCGCCAATGCGGGTCAGTAAGGGCAACCCTGACAGACTGCGGAATCGGTGACACCGTAGTAGCCAGGTACAAAGCCAGCTGTCGGAAGCCAGCTTTGCCACGAGTAACCATCGGGTGCGGGTGAACCACCGGAGGAATGGGCACCGCACCAGGGGGAAGTCCTCGAGAGGCAGGAGGAGGCAGTGAAGATGACACTGAAGGCAAGGGATAGACCGGAGCTGGTCCACCTGGCGAAGTGGCCGGCATAGGTCCAGCCGGTGGGGCAGTCGGCACATGACCAGCCGGAGGGTGCCGACGCTGGTACGCCAGTACGGGTTCCCGATACCGATCTCTAGGGGGGCACCCATAGTAGGCGCACCGCTACTAGTCGGCGCAACAAGTGTGGAAGTCCGAGTAGCCAATGCAAGGACCTGGGCGGACTGGCTCAACTGAGAAGAGGTTGTGTCGGTAGGAGCAACCCCCGTAGGTGGTGCCGTCGGTGCAACCATGGGGGCTACAGAATGAGTACCTACAGGTAAAAGACGTGTTCCGATGGGTGAAGGCATCGGATCCATCTCAGACAAAAAATCAAAATCATTAGTTCGAGGGGGCAAGGCTGCGAAAGGGAAGCAAGTCTCATCAAAGACAACATGACGAGATGTTAAGACCCGATTTGTGGATAGATCTAGACAGCGATAACCTTTATGCTCAGTAGAATACCCTAGAAAACCACACCTAGTAGAACGGGGAGCAAGCTTATGCGGCACGGTGGCAGAGAGGTTTGGATAGCAAGCACATCCAAAGACTCGAAGCTGCACATATGTGGGAGGTGTGTTGTATAGGGCAGCAAAGGGACAAGAGGCGTGGACAGTTTTAGTGGGAAGGCAATTGAGAAGATAAGTGGCTGTATGAAGAGCATCTACCCAATAGCGAGGAGGCATGGACGCCTAGAGCAGCAAGGTGCGGATCATATTGTTGGTGGTGCGGAGCATGCGTTCGGCTTTACCGTTCTGTGGCGATGTATAGGGGCAAGACATACGAAGTTTCACACCATTGGTGAGAAATAAGGTCCGGGTAGAGGAGTTGTCAAACTCCCGACCATTATCACATTGGACTTACTTGATCGTGCGCCCAAACTGAGTATGGACATAAGAGAAAAAATGAGAGATGGTTGAAAAGGTGTCAGATTTGAGGCGCAGAGGAAAAGTCCAAGAATAATGTGAAAAATCACCAAGGATAACCAAATAGTATTTAAACCCGGAGACACTGATGACAGGTGAGGTCCACAAATCACAATGAAAACACTGAGTAGCACGCGATATGGACTGCGCAAACGGAAGTCTGGTGTGCCGACCCAACTGGCAAGCATGGCAGATAGGTACATGTTTGGGCTTATTACAAGAAACAACAGCAATACTAGAAAGCTTAGCAAGCACATCAGGACCAGGATGACCAAGATGTTGGTTCCATAGGGACGCAGGAGCAGTAACAGCAGCAAGGGCGTAGTGTGTAGTGGCTGGAGGAGCACGTGCAGTAGGAAGACTGATGGTGTATAGTGGCCCAGAGCTATTGCACCTTCACAGAAAGGCCAAACAGGTCAAATTCCATGGAACAATTATTATCAGTCGTAAACTGACAGACAGAAAGAAGATTCTTAATGATATCAGGTGTAACAAGAACATTGTTAAGATAAAACAGGCCAGAAAGCACCGTATCTCCTACAGAGGTGACCGACAGACTAGACCCGTTGCCAACAACGATGGATGAAGGAATGGTAGAGGTGGGAGAACGAAAGCGAGAGATGTTACCAGAGTCCGGGGTCGTATGGTTGGAGGCCCCGGAGTCAGCAATCCACTCGGTGATGGATTGGGGCTGCTGAAGAGTCATCGTGTTGAAGGAAGAGGCCAGCGACTGCTGATCCCAGGCACCCTGCCACGGGTTCCAGGGTGATTGGACAGCTTGTTGTTGCTGGTGCGCACCATAAGTAGCCTGTGCCTGATGCTGCAGCTGATGTTGCTGCTGGGTAGCATACAGCTGCGCCGAAATCGGGATGGGCGCCAGTGGGGTGGTATGCTGGGATAGACCCACGGGCTGGCCCGGAGCAGTGAGGAACACCTGTTGCTGTTGGGGGCGAGGGGGCTGCTGCAGTTCACCCATAGTCGGACTGGGGTACATGGAGATCGTTCCAGTCCATGGGTTGTAGAGAGAGGGCCAGGGGGCCGGCACACCTATCGCCGAGGTGCTGCCATTAGCCTGGTTGCGCGCAGGACCAGCTGAGTGGTCTCCGTGCCTATGATGGTTAGCACCAGAACCCTGGCCACCCTTCCCATGACCGCGCCCATGACCACGTCCCTGACCCTGTCCCTAGCCGCCAGTGCCAGGGAGGCAAGAGGAGGAAGGTGGCTGGGAGTTGTTGGAGTAGAATGCCTGAGGTGGTGCTGAAGTCGTGTCTGGCCCAAGTTGTAGTTCCTCGAGGACCAAATCATCCTGGAGTTTAAGAAAACTCGGGAAGGGACGACTGCATGTGATGATCGCCCGAAGATGCTCATACTTCTTGTTGAGGCCGCGAAGAACGTTGAGGACGAGGTTCCGGTCCGAGACCGGGCAGTCAAGATCGCCGAGGGAGTCCGCCATCGCCTTCATCTTGCAGCAGTACTCAGTCATCGAGAGATCACCTTGGACGAAGTTGCGAAACATGGCGTCGAGGTGAAGGGCGCGTGTCTTGCTGTTGCCGATGAACTGGTTCTCGAGCGTCAGCCAGGTCTGACGCGCAGAGATGCCATACTCCCGGTCGATGTCCTGAAGGTCGATGCTAATGGTATCGAAAATCCAGGAGACGACAACGCTGTCCATCCGTTTCAAGGATGGATCGTTGGCAGGAGGAATGTCGAGGAGGACATGGGCGGCGAGTTCGTAGTTTGTTGAAGAGGGGTCCAGAACAATGCCAATCATATTGCAGATGTTCTGTACTCCGCATGCTTGGGCATGCAGGTTGGCGATGACGGCAGACTCATCTCCGATGGGTGGAGGAGTAGGCGCAACTGCGGTCGACGAAGGGATCTGCTGTGCCACAGCCACAACCTTGGCGTCAAGGGCTGCGACAGCAACCTGTTCTTCCTCCAGGAGCAGGGCGATGGCCCGGACGCGCGCACGAGCCGCCGCAGCCTCCTGCTCCGCAGTTTGGAGGGCGGCCAGCTTGTCGTCGATGAGCCTCTGGAGGGCCGCAGAAATAGCAGCAGCGTCGTCAGCCATGGGGAGTAGAGGCGACCGCACCGAGCAGCCCGAGGAGGAGAGGAGGTGACGAAGTAGAGGCAGGCGCGACCTGGCAGCGAGGAGGCGGAAGCTCTACGCCGAGCGATGGCGCAACCTGGGCAGCGAGGAGGCGGAGGCTCCGCGCCAGGTTCCGCGCGTCGTCGTGCACCTTGGTCACCCCGCGCACTAGGTCGACGTCGGCTGCAGGTCGTCGGGAAGAAGGACCAGAGGAGGTGCGGCGGGCCCTCGGGGCGCGCGGCCAGCAGGTGCATCAGCTCGACCCACTGCGCGACGTCGACGCCGCCAAGGTCGATGTCCCGGTGCTCGTGCACGGCGGTGAGGCGGAGGTGCGGCCAGGCACGCGTCAGAGGTGGCGGCGGCCAACCCTAGAGAGGGAAGGCGCACGTCAGAGGTGGCGGCGGCCAACCCTAGAGAGGGAAGGCGCACATCAGAGGTGGCGGCGGCCAACCCTAGAGAGGGAAGGCGCGTCAGGCCCTAGAGACAGGACGACGGCTAGCCCTTGAGGGGAGCAGAAGTGAAAAAATGGCTCTGATTACCATGTTGGACAGGGATAGTCGCCTATGATTATTGTGTATTGATAGGACCCCAAGGGTCAACATATATAGACAGACAGGAGGGGAGGAAACCCTAGGGCTGCCGCCTACAGGAGGGTGGCGGCAGGACAGGGGAAAAACCTCCTAACAGAGGTGGCGCAGCACCTATGGGTCGGGCCTGTACATACGCAGATGACAGCCTGGCCCCCCACACACAAGTCCTATACAAATATTCTAACAGAGACAACTATTACGAGAGATTAGCCCCCTAAACTTTGTTAGATATCAAATTCCTAGAGAACTTGATTCTCGCTCAAGCCGTTGGATTATGTTTGTTAGTCCTGGAGCAAGGACTCCTAGTCGGCTAGGCATCTCCTTAACTCCTTGTAATATATATTTAGTCAACATCATAGTTGCACACAAATGATTTACTACTTGTATAGGTTTTGTCTAAGGAAAAATAAAGGCTTTACTTTATAAAATAGGTTACCTAATTCACCTTTCCTTTGGGAGTATTGGTCGGCAAGAATTCCTATCATAGGATTAGTTTGAGAACCCTATTTTTTTAAGAGATTTTCATTTTTAAAAGAAAATTAGTTCATTTTCCCTTGGAAAAATAGAGTTCTCATATATTCATATTTTCCAAGAAAAAATGAACTAATTTTTCCCTTAGAAAAATAAAAATTCTTAGTTTGAGAACCACATTTTTCTAAGAGATTTCTATTTTTTCAAGGGAAATCAGTTCTGTTTCCCTTGGAAAAATGAAAATCTCTTGGGAAAATAGTGTTGTCAAACTAGCATTAACTGTAAATATCATGCAATCCTGGGACATGACTTCATTGTTAAGAAAGATCATTTAGTAAAAAGTAGTTTTACAAACTCTACACAAAGCACATCAAGATCCACTATAACATTATCAAATACTTCACATATCAATAAACAGGCTATAGTGATCGCCCATCAAAAGAATGTTTTGGTAAAATAATCCATGGCATTGACAATACAATTATTGTGCCCAATTATGTCATTGTTTAAAAACTTTCAAGAAAGACACCGAGTACATAAACTTTCAACAAGTACTGGTCGTTCAAAATATTTTTGTCACTAGTTCATAATCATTGTTAAAATCTTATATCAGCATCAGCTGCGTCACCATACTAGACCTGGTTTCATCCGTGTCAATCAAATTGTACCATCTTTACAGTTAAATAGAATTCTTTTCATGCTTGGCAATCTGCATAAGTATTTTTATTCTTTGAAATACAACATTGCTGGGCTTTTGCCCCCAGCTCTACCATTTGACAGGAATACCTCTCAGAATCCTCAAATTTCCCCTCATTACACAGCAGGTCAGACAGCACACTGATGCGAACATGAATGATCCAAACCTGTTGTTGTATCACTCCAAAAGCTCAACCAGTGGATGAATCTCGAAACATGAAAACTTTCAGGGAAGGCATCGGAGTACAGAACTCAGAATATCCATAAGGCCTCGTTTGTTTCATTGGAATTGAATTCCATTTTAATATTTATAATTTAGACAAAACTAATTAAGTTCATATATTTATATATGTAATATATTTGTATATTATCTTAAATCATATGAGAGAGATAGTTATATGCTACATTTATGTTATAACGAAGTAAGTATAAGAGTGTGATATAAGTTGTACATTAGAAAAATAGCACGTAAATCTATAGAATCAATTTCCATCTCTCACCCCATTAATTTGAGTTAGGCTTATATGATAACTTTGAAAAGTGGTGGAATGTCACATTCTAAAAAAATAGCCTAATCCAATAGTAAGATTCCAATTCCTCAAAATGAAAGAAAACAAACGGGGTATAAGTGTTCATCTTGTCAACAAAATAGTTTAATGATGTATTCATGATCGCCATCATCCAAATGTATGCACTAAGCTGCTCTCAATATATCAGCGTCAGCTGCATCACCATTACTAGGCCTGCTTTCAACAGAGTGTTGGACTCTTTGGCAATCCACTGGTGGCAGTCGACCAAATTGTATCATCTTTTCAGTTAATCTGGCAATTGATTCTTCCTGTTTGGCAAGCTGCATAAGTATCTTTATCCTTCTAAATGCAACATTACTGGGCTTTTGCCCTAACTCAACCATCTGACAGAAGCACCTCTCAGCGTCCTCCAACTTCCCCTCGTCACACAGCAGGTCCAACAGCACATCTGATACCAGCGTTAATGATCCAAAGCTGCTGCTGACCATATCGCTCCATAGCTCAAGTGCCAGTGCCACCTTCCCATACCGGTGGCACAACCTGATAATGAACATGCAAGACTGTGTGTTTGGGTAACATCCTTCAGACCGCATACGCTCATATAACCGCCATGCGCTGCCAATGTCGAAAGCCCAGTAATAGCACCTGAAGAAAAGGTTATAAGTTGTGGGATTTGGCATCAGTCCCTTTGAGACCATTTGATCCATCAGTGCGAATGCATCTCCAAGCCTCTTCGCTATAACAAAATTCCTTATTGCTGCATTGTATGCAGGGACATCTGGGTAGCACCCTAGCTCATACATCTCCTTGAGCAAATCTTTTGCCTTGTCGGGTTGGCCAATCAACCCCAGTCCGCCAATCAAGCTTGTGTAAGTGATAATATCAGGGGAAATGTCTTTGTGCCGCATTTCGTCGAGCAGCTTGTAGGCCTTCTGCACGTCCCGGTTCTTGCAGTGGCAGTCGATCAAGCTGTTGTAGGTCACCAGGTCAGGCTCCACCCCGAGCTCCCGCATTTCGGTGACGAACGCCTCGGCGTCCTCGGCCGACTTCCAGCCAGAGAGGAGGATGTTAAAGGTGTGGCGGTTCACTCGGAACTCGTACTTGAGCGCGTGGAAGACGTTGCGCGCGTCGGACATGCTCTTCTCCTGGCAGAGCGTGCGGAGCAGCGCGTTGAAGAGTACGGCCGGGTCGACGGTGTGGAAAAGTCGCGCGAGGCAGCGGAAGGAGGCGACTGTCTCACGGACGGAGCAGACCTTGGCGACGCGGCCGAGGACGATCATGGCGGTGCGCGGGGTGAGGGCGTCCGGACATATGCGGCGCGTGTTCGCGACGAGGTTCCACATGTGCGGGAAGCGGCGCGCCCGGCCGAGCACGTAGAGCGCGGTGTCGATGGCGTAAGGCGACGGCGCGATGCCGCCACGGTCGGCGGCGAGGGAGAGGAGCGATAGCGCGCGGAGCGGGTCCCCGTGCGCGAAGCGGAAGCGGCGCATGACGGCGTCGAGGAGCGGGGACGAGAGCGGGACGGCGGACGCCGCGAGCGCGGACTCCATCGCGGACGGCGTGGCCGCGGACGTGACGATGCGGTACACCTCACCGACGTCGGCATCGGACGCGGTGCCGTCGTGGCTGCCGGGCGCAGCGGATCTGGCGGCTGGTGGCGGCGGCGGTTTGCGCGACTTGTTGGAGATGTACTGGAAGAGCCGGGGCGCGGGTTTCGGCGGCATTTTGCGCGACCACGAAGCGGGCGGCCGTTCGCGGTCCGGGTATTTGGTGTCGAGTGTCGAGGGACTCCCCACCTCCCGGTCGTCGCGCAGATCCACCGATCCCCCTCCCCCTCGGATCCTCCCCGCAAATCAGATCCCGCCGGGTGCTCGCCCCTGCCCGCGTCCCCTAACCTCGTCGCCTCAAGCGGCTCAAGAAATCCTCCGCTCAAACCACCGCCACCGCTAGCACCACCGTCGCTACCACTACTAGCAGCAGGATCTTCGAAGTGGTGCCGTGGCGCTGCCCTGGGTACACGTTCCAGGAGTCGGGGCCGGTGGGCACGACGAACCTGAGCCGCACCGAGGTGCGCGCGCTCGTGGCGGAGCTCGCCGCTGACTTCCTGGGAACGCCTCGACCAGGACGACGACTCGGTTCGCGGACGAAGCCAGCCGTAGTCCTCCCTTCTCAGATATGCGCGCTCGTGGTGCAGGAGCGCTCCTGGCGCCCCGCCGCGACGGTGGCCGGGGCCCCCTCGCTGGCGTCCCGGTCGCGTCAACCACCTCAATCTCGCTGGCGTCCGCCTCCGCGGTACGTTCGTTCGTCCACCCTCCATTTGCAGATTCGTCTGCATCTGCTGTTTGCGGATCGTCGACTCATTGTTCTTGCTGTATGTGTTCGAACCGTTTCTTTCAGATGTCAAGAGGTGGATCTTGTTTCTGCAGTGAGTTGCTCATCTGGAGACAATCGAGCGTAGATTGTTGAAGGCACATCTCCAATATTCCTGCACAAAAAAACAATGCGCATCAACAGAAGTGCAACACACTCTCATCTGAGTGTTCACATCTTTCTTTTTTTTTTGGTTGATTCGTTTAAACCTCACTATGTACAAGGCAGAATCACAGTCCCTGCATCGTTGGCTTGCCAAGTTTTGCCCTCTTTTGCCACCTCCTAGGTCAACTATTGCTAATGCTTTCAGTCCAGATGGAAAAACACTTGCGTCCACAAGATCATTGTATACAAACTGAACTGAAAGACATTTATTTTGTTAGTGATGAGGTGACCATACTGTGAAATTAATTGACTGTCATATAGGGAAATGTTTGAAGGTTTTGAGTGGACATCACAGTATACAAACTGAACTGAAAGACATCTATTTTGTTAGTTATCAGCCTCATCAAACTGAATTGAAAGACACCAAACTGAACTGAAAGACAACAAACATGCCAGGTAACTGTATCGCGAAAGACAACAAACAGCATACTTTTTTCGGCTCTGGTATGTTTTTGTAGCTCCCATTTTAGATTTTACCAAGTATCAAATGTACACTGCTTACTGTTTGATGACTAACATCATGCAGAGGTCTTAATTTTAAAAAATATCGCTGAACCTTGAAATACATATTCAAACCATTCCTTTTGCAGTGGTATGTTTCTGCAGCCTTTTTTGCTAGTTGGATTTAGTCCAGCATCTGACACTATTATAGTTTTCAATCCATGGATCGATGGGTTAAATGGTTATTTTAAGCTAAAGCTTGTTTTCCTTTACAAGAGGGATTTTTATCTAAAAGAATATCTTTGGAGTGGCTCTTTGACATTCTATGAAACTATCCTTTTTATTTGATACCACATGTCAGGCGTCATATTCAAATGTGCATAAACAAATATACTAATTGTTTTAGCTGACCTAGAGTTTATGTAGAAGACTATGATAGGCTGTATGTATGAGTTGTTTCTTGCTGTATATGGATTGGTAATGAATAGAGAAAATAGGTTTGCTTTGTAGTATTACAAAAATATATGTATCTAGGGCTGGAAACGAGACGAGCCGAGCTCGGCTCGGCTCGGTGCGGCTTGGTGCCTGAACGAGCTCGGCTCGGCTCGGCTCGCCTATTCCACGAGCTGGCGAAAGTGGCTCGGCTCGGCTCGACCTTGGCTCGCGAGCCGGCTCGGCTCGGCTCGCGAGCCATATTCTGGTATTTATCATTGCATTATTTGCTAAATTAACATTATATAAATTTAAAATATAGAATCATAATTCATCATTATGAGTAATTTAAATTATAATGTGTAATATATTCATCATCAGAGACTAAAAAATGAGCTATTATCCATAAAATTATCTAATATTCATTATTATTCCATAAATTGATCATTTTTGCAAGGCTCGCGAGCCGGAACGAGTCGGCTCGGCTCGTTGCAAAAACGAGCTCGAAGAAGGGGCTCGGCTCGGCTCGTTCGAGGCTCGCGAGCCGCTCCGAGCTCGAGCCGGCTCGCGAGCCTCGAGCTTATTTTCCAGCCCTATATGTATCCTTGAGAAGAGTCCTTTCTGGAAGTGCTAAAATGAACTGGAGTGTGGAACTATGGATTAATTAACCTGTCAAACCTATTCTATAATTGTAGCCTGCAAATAGTAAATATGTACCTCTGTGTGTTCTGAAGTCTTAACTTAATCTCCTAATTCTTGGCAGGCTTCATGTGTTGTATCTTTCTATAAATATGGACAAAGAATAAGGTTGATGGAATTTAGTTGATTATTAAATGATTTGTAAGTGCTCAAAATGGGATGACATTCAGTAAGAACCTAGCAGGATACATTCCTTCATTCTTTATTTACAGCTTTAACTTGGAAACATGATGGTAGCTTTATTGCTGATACAACTATATATTTACAGAAACATAATGTGATGGATAACATATTATATTTTATATGGATTATACAATGTCCTAATTCTTGGTAGGACGCATGAGTTGCGTCCTGCTGTAAATATGGACAAACAATGAAGTTGATGAAATTTAGGTGAGCGCTATGTGAGTCATAGGTGCTCATAAAGGATCATCACACATTTAGGGTTGCTATAAGCATGGTGCATCATCTATACTAATTAATTTGTTTGCGATCTTGTTCGGGTGCATAGCCAATGCTCTAATATTTTTTATTCACAAATTTTGATATCTAATCCTCGGTGATCTACATGAATTTCATTCAATCTAAATGTGAACTGCTAGTAGAAATATGATTCCCATGGCTTGCTGGTAGAACATAAAACTAGAGTGTACTGATGGTATTGGTTGCTTTAGACTTTTTGCCTTTTTGTACTGTTGTGATGTTTGTGAATGGATGTTGAACACTGAGTTCATAGGGCTATGATTTTTTTGGTTTGCAGCTCCAACAGCTGTAATACCGCTGTTGTATGTTCATGTGAGAATCGTGAATTCGAAGCACTTCAAGACACTGACAAATTTGATAGAAGAGAAAAGGAGTTGCTATCACTGATCGTGGTGCCATGGGAGTCCATCCTCATGGATGAGGCAGAATGGCTGAACTCCATTTTTAGATTTTGCATATGCACCAATTTCTGTGGCACACCACATTCAATATCAACTTCTTATAATATCCAACTTTTGTTCTTCACTATTTTGTAATTATTCAGTAAATTGTTTGTTTCATCTTTCAAAGAACGTGTTTATTAACATCCGGATCCCATTTTATTAATAAACAATTGGCTCCCATCTGCTGCTTTCTGTCGTCACTTCTATTTTGAATTGACAGTGCTAAATCCTATTATTTTAGATGAGCCTGATAACTGATAATTATACTAAAGAATAAGTGAGGTTGCATCCATAAATCATAATTGATTTGATGTTTACATGTAAACAGGTGTGGTGTCCACCAATGTCTTGTTTATATTCATTTTGTGCATCCGCAATTTCTCATTAAATAACTCACAACTGGAATTCTTTCTTACAAATTTGATATGTGTATTCACTTCATTTTGATTAAAAGTATTGCCTATGAGATTTGTCGTAACTTTACCATGAGCACTGTATTATATGATTTATGTCACGCCCCATTTGGATCATTGGAATTGAATTCCATTCTAATAATAGTAATTTAGGCATATATTAATTAAGCTAATTTAGTTTTATGTAAAATATATTTGCATACTATTATTAGCAAGATGTCAGAGATATTTATGTGCTACATTTTTACTATAGAAGAGTGAGACGAAGAGTGTCATATAAGTTACAGAGTAGAAATAAATTCTACTAATGCATAAAATCATTTCTCATCATCTACCCCATGAATTTGAGATAACCTTATATCTGAACTTTGGAAAGTAGTGGAATGTCAAATTCCAAACTAAATAAGTTACTTTATTTAGTGAATTCCAATTCCTCTAAAATGAAGGGATTCAAACGCCCCGTCATATAATTTATGTCATGGCAACGCATGAGTCACTTCTTAGACTTTGTGTGACTTTGTTTTTTCTGATATTCACATTATAGTATAATTTGGTTTGTATTAATTTAATTCTGTAGTTGCCAAATAATTTATGAGATTGAGATCAATAATGTGGTATTCGTTTTTATGTAATGGTTGTGTATTAACATTTTGTATGCTGTTGCAACACATTTTCACCTAACTATTATATATAGAAGTCTGTATGGTACTGATTGTTGCAATGTAGTTGTGAAATAGCTAGATTCAAATAACAAAAGTAATGTATTGCTGGGATCACAAATGGATTATGAAATCTTTTCTCGTAACAGTGTAACACATTATATATATATATACTACTCCTTAAGAGTCTATCGTAGGCGTCCACATTTTCGTGGTTCTGCCGTCTTCCCCACGCGCCTGCCATCTCCCTCCACCCTCCTGCGCTCCCTCCGCGCGGATCCCCACCCTCGAATCCGAGCCTTGGGCAGGCGCCCTCTCCCCTGCGGCAATCTCGGGCCCTCGGCAGGCGCCCCCTCCTCCGCGACCCCCTCCTCCGCGACAATCTCCTCCCCAGGGTCCCCGTTATCGACTTCCACCTCCGCGAGCTCGCCGCCACCGCGGGGCCCGCGCACCCGGCAGTCGTCGCCAAGTCGTCTTCCGCCATCAACGCCGCCGCCACGGAGCTGCTCGACCTATCTCGGGACTTCTCCGACTACTCCAGCTTCAACTCCGACATCTCTGGCGAGCTCGAGCGCCTCACTGTCGCGGCGGGGGCGACGCCCAGATCCGACGCGCCGGACGCGACCGCCGTGGATCTGAACGATGTCGAGTCCATGGATCTGTCGGTAGATGCGGGTCCGCTGGAGCGTGTGGATCCGTTCGTGCTGGCGTGCGTGCAGGCGCTGGGGCCCGACGCCGGGTCGGACGCGCGGCGCGTGGCCACGACCAGGATATGTGTGTTGGCGAAGCACCGCTCCGACATCCGCGAGCTGATCGGCGTGACGGGCGCCATCCCGGCGCTCGTGCCGCTGCTCCGGAGCACCGACCCCGTGGCGCAGGAGAGCGCGGTCACCGCACTGCTCAACCTCTCGCTCGAGGAGCGAAACCGGTCCGCCATCACGGGCCCTCGGTAGGCGCCCCCTCCACGCGGATCCCCACCCTTGAATCCGAGCCCTACGCAAGCGCCCTCTCCCCCGCGGCAATCTCGGGCCCTCGGCAGGTGCCCCCTCCTCCGCGACAATCTCCCCCGCGCCCTCAACAAGCGTCCTCTCCCCGCGGCAATCTCGGCGCGTCCTCACCGAGGACGTCGCGGCAAGCTCCCTCCCCCGCGCCCTCGGCAAGCGCGTCCGCCTCAGATCTATGTCCCAGCCATCTTCCACCCTGCTTTGTATGTCACCTTAGATCGCACCTGCTTTGTATGTCATTGGTCCTTTTTTCTCTTCCACCGTTTCTACCATCCCTGTTTCGCTGTGCTGTGTTCCATGGTCTCGATTGCTCTCCCTCGACACTGTCTCGGCGCTGCCAGTTTGACTCCCGTTTCTTCTTTACGCGGCGCAGATTAGTGGTCACATAGTTCGTCTTCCTGCAATGGCTCAATTCACGGAGGCACGGCCCGCCTCGATTGTATTGCCCCCCTCGCATCCAATCCTAGCCGCCATCAGCGCCCAATACCAACTCCTACCAAAATCGAGCCCTAGCCGCTACGTGCCATGCGCTGCTTCGCCGCTAGTGCTCCAAATCTCGGCCGCCATCAGTGCCTCCCCAATTGGAGGAGCTCGGCATCAGCCACGGTCCCACCGCATATCCCCCATCCACCCTCGAATTGGCAACAACACGATCTCAGCAGTTCGTATCTCCCCCACACCTCGCCCTCCATCCACATCCCCAAATAGCGCGCCTTCCTAGAATTGGTCGAGTACAAAACTTGGTTCTTAAGAGAGGCCACACACACGAGACCATCAAGCAAGGTGATGTTGTTCATTTTGCTATACATGTGACTTTCGAACATCCTTGCAGGAGCCTACTTCTCAGTCGACAACTGGGTCGTCCTGCTGAGATCGTGTCGCTCCTTCTAGCCACCGCGGTATGTTCTATAAAATTTGTGTGCCACCATGGTATGTGTTTTATACTTTTGTGGAACTAATTCAACATGGGAAGGATTTGCTACTCCGATTAATGCCTGAAACTGATAATAATTTCATGCGCTAGTGCCTTTCATGTTTTGTTAATTTAAAAATCTCAGCAACACTAAAAAATGCACCCTCTTGTATCTGTTCTCATTTTTGTTCATTGTAGTATAATTTTTTTCAGCGGTTGTTCTCATTTATCTATCCTGTAGAGGATCTGCCTTCGTAAGATCGAGGTTCTACAAAAGTACTGATTTTTTTTCTGAGGTTTCCATTATTTCATCCCAATCCACTTCCCATACACAATCATGAACCTTAAACAATGTTTTCTTTACTTTACTTTGGATTTCAGATCAAATCCTTCTTTTGAAGACAGTAATGACAATGATGTTGTTCCAAAGCCCGCAGTTGCTGTGGCTGAGCATTTGCATGTGCCTCAGTCTAAAGAAGTGACGCTTGATGATAAAGACTTGAGGGTTACGAGTTTTCATTAAATCCATTTGACTTGATTATGTTATGTAATATCCATGGAGTTTAAATTGGTGTTGTAATGGCAGTATGGTGCTGAAAAGGAGCTTGGAGCAAATGGCCACAACCTTGACCGGTGTGATAGTGTTCAAGAGGATGAGGTGAGCATTGTTTTATCTATGGTTTCCTATGGATTCTCTTCCATATTGTGCCTTATAGGTGTACATTTGGGCCGGGCCTGATGGGCCGGCCCGAAGCACGGAAAAAAAGCACGGCCCAGGCACGGCACGGCCCGAAATAATTTAGTGCCGGGCCGGCACGGCCCGTTATATCGGGCCGGGTTTGGGCCGAGGTCACGGCCCATGGGCGGGCACGAGCACGGCCCGTTTAAGGCAGGCACGAAAAGGCCCATATAGAGGCACGAAAAGGCCCATATATTTATTAAAACCACACTTCATTTCGCACTTTCATATACTTGATAAAGAACACAAAGCTAGAGATAATGCTAGTTAGATGTTTTTTGTATCTTTGAATTAGATTGTGTGATGTAATTTTACTTTTGTTATGAACATTAGACAATAAACTGAACTTACGAACTTTGTATACAGCTGATTATACTCTTTTTCCTTCTAACAAAATGCAAGGTAGTCATTGCATAGCTGTGGTAACTTTAATACAAATATTAAGTTTGATTTTGTACAAATTTATTTGTCTTATCTTTTATTTGTTTTATTATTTTTTTGAATTTAGGGCTCTAATATGAATTTTGGGCCAAAAACTGAATTTCGGGCCCTAATGTGAATTTCGGGCTTTTATAATTTCGGGCCGCCCGAAATAAGCCCGGCACGTTTAAGCAATTACGGGCCGGGCCGTGGGCCGAGGGCTAGGCCCATGGGCCGGCCCGGCACGGCCCGAAATTCAAACGGGCCGGGCCGGCCCGGGCCTGGCGGCCCGAATGTACACCTATATTGTGCCTTCTTGTGTGCTATTTTTCCTTGGCTATAATTCTGTCAAAACATTTCTTAAATAACGAGTGAATAATTCCAAGGGTGAAATCTATTGGCCTCTGAATTTGATTTAAGTTAAGAAGATTTTTCAAAAATGAGTGGATAACGAACCTGTTCCTGAGGTTCTAAAACTATAGTAGTACTGTTTGTTTTTTATTGAGTATCTACTAATTACAAATTTAATTTTGTATGTTCTTAACTAATGGAAACAAACAATTCTGGTTTGAAAGGTGGAAATTATTCGTCTACACATGAACTTCGTTAGAACATTTTCAACGAGTCCTAAAAATCATTTGTCAAATTTATGATAATATTCCAACTCTAAAAAGTGTATGGAGGGATTTTGTTGCCTTTTCTATTAATACCGTCGAATAATTTTCTTAAAAGCAAAAGAAGGATGGCGGCATGTTACATGAGATGGTAACAAAATGGAAGAAAACCACCCACTAATGTAATTCAGACCATATGTCGAAAGATAAGTGTGCGCCTCCTGTTTCACAATAAGTGACAATTGGGAGTTGGTATACAAAACTGTTGGTGAGTGGGTTCCCCTCTTACAAAAAAACTGAGAATTAGGTATAGAGAAGGTATTGCATGTTCTATTTTAAATACCAGAACGTTGTCTTGCTTCCATTTCAATTTGATCACAGCTTTTGGGAACTTAACAGGAAGCTGAAAGGAGCAAGACAATGAGATAAAACCACTCGCATTGGAGAAACTATGATGATTTAAATGAGGACGCCCTCAACTCCGGACGGTGGGAGGTGCGTTCGCGTGCATTGCGGTACTACGCCGCGGCGCTCGACGCCGTGTGAAGACCTCCGCACAAAGGGATGGCATGGTTTGATAGAATAGCACAACGCTGTATAGTTGCCTATTTCTATTTTGATATGTTTATCAAGTAGTCAGGCTTCTGAATTGGAACACTTAATTAGCTATACACATTCTGTTCTATGGTTCTGCAGCCCAAGGCAGAGGAGATGTTCGCGCGGGAGATCCGCAACTGATCTGGTGACTTTGGTAGTGCCATTGCCATTGCCATTGTTCGTTTGCAACTGATCTGGTGACTACCTGAGTCCATTGGTCCCTTCAGGATCGGAATAGTTGCTTTTCTCATCATTGTTTACTTCAGCTAAATCTCAACTTCTTGAGATCTTGTTTGTAATAGGGAATATTATCAGTGGAAGAGACTGGTGAATCAAAGGTCGTCAATGCTAGATGGAGGCAAAGTGCCTGCTGCATTGGTGAAAGGGAATTAGGCTTACACCTAGTCCCCAAATAATTTTGGTGGTTGAATTGCCCAACACAAATATTGGACTAACTAGTTTGCTTTAGTGCATAAGTTATACAGGTGCAAAAGGTTCACACTTTGCCAATAAAAAGATAAGTTTTGGATTCGACAAAGGAGCAAGAGGCAACCGAAGGCACCTCTGGTCTGGGGGCACCGGACTGTCCGGTGTACACCGGACAGTGTCCGGTGCGCCACCAGTGCACCAGAGGACTCCGACTTCAAACTCTTCGCCTTCGGGAATTCTCGGAAGCCGGCGCGCTATAATTCACCGGACTGTCCGGTGTACACCGGACAGTGTCCGGTGCTCCATGGAAGCGCGGTCTCCGGAACTCGCTAGCCTCGGGTTCGCGCGGCAGCCGCTCCGCTAAAATTCACCGGACTGTCCGGTGTGCACCGGACTGTCCGGTGTGCCAGCGGAGCAACGGCTAATTCGGCGCCAACGGCTACCTGCGGTGCATTAAATGCGCGCGCAGCGCGCGCAGAGGTCAGACGTGCCCATGCCGGTGCACCGGACATCAAACAGTACTTGTCCGGTGTGCACCGGACACCCAGGAGGGCCCAGAAGTCAGAAGCTCCAACGGTCAGAATCCAACGGCTTTGATGACGTGGCAGGGGCACCGGACTGTCCGGTGTGCACCGGACTGTCCGGTGCGCCATCGAACAGAGGCCTCCAGCCAACGGTCAAGTTTGGTGGTTGGGGCTATAAATACCCCAACCACCCCACCATTCATTGCATCCAAGTTTTCCAACTCTCAACCACTTACAAGAGCTAGGCATTCAATTCTAGACACATACAAAGAGATCAAATCCTCTCCAACTCCACTCAAGCATTTAGTGACTAGCGAGAGAGATTTGTCGTGTTCTTTTGAGCTCTTGCGCTTGGATCGCTTTCTTTCTTTCTCACTTGTTCTTGAGATCAAAACTCAATTGTAACCAAGGCAAGAGGCACCAATTGTGTGGTGGCCCTTGCGGGGAAGTTTTGTTCCCGTTTGATTGAGAAGAAGAAAAGCTCACTCGGTCCGAGGGACCGTTTGAGAGAGGGAAGGGTTGAAAGAGACCCGGCCTTTGTGGCCTCCTCAACGGGGAGTAGGTTTGAGAGAACCGAACCTCGGTAAAACAAATCCACGTGTCACACTCTTCATTTGCTTGCGATTTGTTTTGCGCCCTCTCTCGCGGACTCGTTTATATTTCTAACGCTAACCCGACTTGTAGTTGTGATTATTTTTGTAAATTTCAGTTTCGCCCTATTCACCCCCCCTCTAGGCGACTATCAATTGGTATCAGAGCCCGGTGCTTCATTAGAGCCTAACCGCTCGAAGTAATGTCAGGAGATCACACCAAGAGGGAGATGGAGACCGGCGATAACAAGCCCACTACAAGCCAAGGGAGCACTTCATCGGAAGAGTCCCGCACCAAGAGAAGGGAGAAGAAGAAGAACTCATCCAAGCGGAAGGAGAAAAGATCTTTCTCTTCTCACCACAAGGAGAAGAAGGAAAAATCTTCTTCTTACAAGCCGCATCGGAGTGGGGACAAGCACAAGAGGATGAGGAAGGTGGTCTACTACGAGACCGACACTTCATCGACATCCACCTCCAGCTCCGATGCGGCATCCGTCACTTCTAAACGCCAAGAGCGTAAGAAGTATAGTAAGATTCCCCTACGCTACCCTCGCATTCCTAAACATACACCTTTACTTTCCGTCCCATTAGGCAAACCACCAACTTTTAATGGTGAAGATTATGCTATGTGGAGTAATTTAATGCGATTTCATCTAACCTCTCTCCACAAAAGTATATGGGATGTTGTTGAGTATGGTGTACAGGTACCATCTGTAGGGGATGAGGACTATGACATGGACGAAGTGGCCCAAATCGAGCACTTCAACTCCCAAGCCGCAACCATTCTCCTTGCCTCTCTAAGCAAGGAGGAATACAACAAAGTGCAAGGGTTGAAGAACGCAAAGGAGATTTGGGATCTACTCAAGACGGCGCACGAAGGTGATGAACTCACCAAGATCACCAAGCGGGAAACGATCGAGGGGGAGCTCGGTCGCTTCCGTCTTCACCAAGGGGAGGAGCCACAAGATATGTATAACCGGCTCAAGACCTTGGTGAACCAAGTGCGGAACCTCGGGAGCAAAAAGTGGGATGACCACGAGGTGGTTAAGGTTATTTTAAGAGCACTTATTTTCCTTAACCCCACTCAAGTACAATTAATTCGTGGTAATCCTAGATATCCACTGATGACCCCCGAGGAAGTTATCGGGAATTTTGTAAGCTTTGAATGCATGATTAAGGGCTCAAAGAAGATCAACGAGCTTGACGAGCCTTCCACATCCGAGGCGCAACCAGTGGCCTTCAAGGCAACGGAGGAGAAGAAGGAGGAGTCTACACCAAGTAGACAACCAATTGACGCCTCCAAGCTCAACAACGAGGAGATGGCCCTAATCATCAAAAGCTTTCGGCAAATCCTCAAGCAACGGAAGGGGAAGGATTACAAATCCCGTTCCAAGAAGGTTTGCTATAAGTGTGGTAAGCCCGGTCATTTTATTGCAAAATGTCCTATGTCTAGTGACAGTGACAGGGGCGACGACAAGAAGGGAAAGAGGAAAGAAAAGAAGAAGTACTACAAGAAGAAGGGCGGCGATGCCCATGTTTGTCGGGAGTGGGACTCCGACGAAAGCTCAAGCGACTCCTCCGACGACGAAGACGCCGCCAACATCGCCGTCACCAAGGGCCTCCTCTTCCCCAACGTCGGCCACAAGTGTCTCATGGCCAAGGACGGCAAAAAGAAGGTAAAATCAAGGTCCTCCACTAAATATGAAACATCTAGTGATGAGGATGATAAAAATGAGGAGGATAACTTGCGTACTCTTTTTGCCAACCTTAACATGGAACAAAAAGAAAAATTAAACGAGCTAATTAGTGCCATCCATGAAAAGGATGATCTCTTGGACTCCCAAGAGGACTTCCTAATCAAGGAAAATAAAAAACATGTTAAGGTTAAAAATGCTTATGCTCTAGAGGTAGAAAAATGTAACAAATTATCTAGTGAGCTAAGCACATGCCATGACACAATTGACAACCTTAGAAATGAAAATGCTAAATTAAATGCTAAGGTTGATTCTCATGTTTGTATTGATTCAACTTCCTATCCTAGAAATGATAATGTTGATTTGCTTGCTAGGATTGATGAGTTGAATGCTTCTATTGCTAGCCTTAGAAATGAGAATGAGAAATTAATTGCTAAGGCTAAGGATTTTGATGTTTGCAATGCTACTATTTCTGACCTTAGAAGTAAGAATGAAATATTGCATGCTAAGGTTGTAGAATTAAAAACTTGCAAACCCTCTACATCTACTGAGCATATTTCCATTTGTACTAGATGTAAAGATATTAATGTTGATGCTATTCATGATCACCTAGCCTTAATTAAAAAACAAAATGATCACATAGCACAACTTAATGCTAAGATCAGTGAGCATGACTTAGAAAATGAAAAATTTAAACTTGCTAGAAGCATGCTCTATAATGGGAGACGCCCTGGCATTAAGGACGGCATTGGCTTCCAAAAGGGAGACAATGTCAAAATTAATGCCCCTCCAAAGAACTTATCTAACTTTGTTAAGGGCAAGGCTCCCATGCCTCAGGATAACGAGGGTTACATTTTGTACCCTGCCGGCTATCCTGAGAGCAAGATTAGGAAAATTCATTCTAGGAAGTCTCACTCTGGCCCTAATCATGCTTTCATGTATAAGGGTGAGACATCTAGTTCTAGGCAACCAACCCGTGCCAAGTTGCCTAGAAAGAAAATTCCTAATGCATCAAATGATCATAGCATTTCATTTAAAACTTTTGATGCATCTTATGTTTTAACTAACAAATCCGGCAAGGTAGTTGCCAAGATTGTTGGGGGCAAACACAAGGGCTCCAAGACTTGTGTTTGGGTACCCAAAGTTCTCGTTTCTAATGCCAAAGGACCCAAAACCGTTTGGGTACCTAAAACAAAGAACTAAACTTGTTTTGTAGGTTTATGCATCCGGGGGCTCAAGTTGGATACTCGACAGCGGGTGCACAAACCATATGACCGGGGAGAAGAAGATGTTCTCCTCTTATGAGAAAAACCAAGATCCCCAACGAGCTATCACATTCGGGGATGGAAATCAAGGTTTGGTCAAAGGATTGGGTAAAATTGCTATATCACCTGACCATACCATTTCCAATGTTTTTCTTGTAGATTCTTTAGATTACAATTTGCTTTCAGTATCCCAATTGTGTCAAATGGGCTACAACTGTCTATTTACTGATGTTGGTGTTACTGTCTTTAGAAGAAGTGATGATTCAATAGCATTTAGGGGAGTGTTAGAGGGTCAGCTATACCTGGTTGATTTTGATAGAGCTGAACTCGACACTTGCTTGATTGCTAAGACTAACTTGGGCTGGCTCTGGCACCGCCGATTAGCTCATGTTGGAATGAAGAATCTTCACAAGCTTCTAAAGGGAGAACACATTTTAGGACTAACCAATGTTCATTTTGAGAAAGACAGGATTTGTAGCGCATGCCAAGCCGGGAAGCAAGTTGGCATCCATCATCCACACAAAAACATCATGACTACCGACAGGCCACTGGAGCTCCTACACATGGATTTATTCGGCCCGATCGCTTACATAAGCATCGGCGGTAGTAAGTATTGTCTTGTAATTGTGGATGATTATTCTCGCTTCACTTGGGTGTTCTTTTTGCAGGACAAATCTCATAACCAAGAGACCTTAAAGGGATTCTTGAGACGGGCTCAAAATGAGTTCGGCTTAAGGATCAAGAAAATTAGAAGCGACAATGGGACGGAGTTCAAGAACTCTCAAATTGAAGGCTTTCTTGAGGAGGAGGGCATCAAGCATGAGTTCTCTTCTCCCTACACTCCACAACAAAATGGTGTAGTGGAGAGGAAGAATCGAACTCTATTGGACATGGCAAGAACCATGCTTGATGAGTACAAGACACCGGATCGGTTTTGGGCCGAGGCGGTCAACACCGCCTGCTACACCATCAACCGGTTATATCTTCACCGAATCCTCAAGAAGACATCTTATGAACTCCTAACCGGTAAAAAGCCAAATATTTCATATTTTAGAGTTTTTGGTAGCAAATGCTTTATTCTTGTTAAGAGAGGTAGAAAATCTAAATTTGCTTCTAAAACTGTAGAAGGCTTTTTACTAGGATATGACTCAAACACAAGGGCATATAGAGTCTTTAACAAGTCCTCAGGACTTGTTGAAGTTTCTTGTGACATTGTGTTTGATGAGACTAACGGCTCTCAAGTGGAGCAAGTTGATCTTGATGAGATAGGTGAAGAACAGGCTCCATGCATAGCGCTAAGGAACATGTCCATTGGGGATGTGTGTCCTAAAGAATCCGAAGAGCCTCCACATGCACAAGATCAACCATCCTCCTCCATGCAAGCATCTCCACCAACTCAAGTTGAGTATGAGGATCAAGATGTTGAACAAGAAGATGAGCCACCTCAAAATGACGACAACGATCAAGGGGGAGATGCAAATGATGAAGACAAGGAGGATGAACAACCAAGGCCGCCACACCCAAGAGTCCACCAAGCAATACAACGAGATCACCCCGTCGACACCATCCTCGGCGATATTCATAAGGGGGTAACTACTCGATCTCGTGTTGCTCATTTTTGTGAACATTACTCTTTTGTTTCCTCTATTGAGCCACACAGGGTAGAGGAAGCTCTTCAAGATTCGGATTGGGTGATGGCAATGCAAGAGGAGCTCAACAATTTCACAAGGAATGAGGTATGACATTTGGTTCCACGTCCTAACCAAAATGTTGTAGGGACCAAGTGGGTTTTCCGCAACAAGCAAGACGAGCATGGTGTGGTGACTAGGAACAAAGCTCGACTCGTGGCCAAGGGGTATTCACAAGTCGAAGGTTTGGATTTTGGTGAAACCTATGCACCCGTAGCTAGGCTTGAGTCAATTCGCATATTATTGGCCTATGCTACTTACCATGGCTTCAAGCTCTATCAAATGGACGTGAAGAGTGCCTTCCTCAACGGACCAATCAAGGAGGAGGTCTATGTTGAGCAACCTCCCGGCTTTGAAGACAGTGAGTACCCTAACCATGTTTATAGGCTCTCTAAGGCGCTTTATGGGCTCAAGCAAGCCCCAAGAGCATGGTATGAATGCCTTAGAGATTTCCTTATTGCTAATGGCTTCAAAGTCGGCAAGGCCGATCCTACTTTATTCACTAAGACTCTTGACAATGATTTGTTTGTATGCCAAATTTATGTTGATGATATCATATTTGGGTCTACTAACAAATCTACATGTGAAGAATTTAGTAGGATCATGACACAAAAATTCGAGATGTCAATGATGGGGGAGTTGAAGTATTTTCTAGGATTCCAAGTCAAGCAACTCCAAGAGGGCACCTTCATTAGCCAAACGAAGTATACTCAAGACATCCTGAGCAAGTTTGGAATGAAGGATGCCAAGCCCATCAAGACACCCATGGGAACCAATGGGCATCTCGACCTCGACACGGGAGGTAAGTCCGTGGATCAAAAGGTATACCGGTCGATGATTGGTTCATTGCTTTATTTATGTGCATCTCGACCGGACATTATGCTTTCCGTATGCATGTGTGCAAGATTCCAAGCCGACCCTAAGGAATCACACCTTACGGCCATAAAACGAATCTTGAGATATTTGGCTTATACTCCTAAGTTTGGGCTTTGGTACCCTCGGGGATCCACTTTTGATTTGATTGGTTATTCGGATGCCGATTGGGCGGGGTGTAAGATTAACAGGAAGAGCACATCGGGGACTTGCCAGTTCTTGGGAAGATCCTTGGTGTCATGGGCTTCAAAGAAGCAAAATTCGGTCGCTCTTTCTACCGCCGAAGCCGAGTATATTGCCGCAGGTCATTGTTGCGTGCAATTGCTTTGGATGAGGCAAACCCTGCGGGACTACGGTTACAAATTAACCAAAGTCCCTTTGCTATGTGATAATGAGAGTGCAATCAAAATGGCTGACAATCCCGTCGAGCATAGCCGCACTAAGCACATAGCCATTCGGCATCATTTTCTTAGGGATCACCAACAAAAGGGGGATATCGAGATTTCATACATTAACACTAAAGATCAATTAGCCGATATCTTTACCAAGCCACTTGATGAACAATCTTTTACCAGACTTAGGCATGAGCTTAATATTCTTGATTCTAGGAATTTCTTTTGCTAAACTTGCACACATAGCTCATAAATGTACCTTTGATCATGTCTCTTTTATATGCTATGACTAATGTGTTTTCAAGTTTATTCCACACCAAGTCATAGGTATATTGAAAGGGAATTGGAGTCCTCGGCGAAGACAAGGCTTCCACTCCACTCTACTACTCATCCTTCGCCGTCGCTCCGCATCATCTCTCCAACTTTGGTATAACCTTCACTCATTCATTTTATGACCAAAGGGGGAGAAAGTACTTCATTAGGCTCTAATGATTCCGTTTTTGGCGATTCATGCCAAAGGGGGAGAAAATATGAGCCCAAAGCAAAAGGACCGCACCACCACCCTAATTTTAAAAATTAATGGTTTTCAATTGGAAAATTTCAAATTGGTATCTCTTTGTGTTCTAAAGGGGGAGCAAGTAGTATTTTCAAAGAATGATGTCTTAAAACCCTCTTGAACACTAAGAGGAGACTTTATTTGAGGGGGAGTTTTGTTTAGTCAAAGGAAAAGCATTTGAACAAAGGAAGAAAATTTCAAAACTTGAAAATGCTTTGCAAATCTTACTCATTTACCTTTGACTATCTTGCAAAAAGACTTTGAAAAGAATTTACAAAAGAGTTTGCAAAAACAAAACTCGTGGTGTAAGCGTGGTCCAATATGTCAAAAACAAAGAAAACAATCCATGCGCATCATATAAGTATATATTGGCTCAATTCCAAGCAACCTTTGCACTTACATTATGCAAACTAGTTCAGTTATGCACTTCTATATTTGCTTTGGTTTGTGTTGGCATCAATCACCAAAAAGGGGGAGATTGAAAGGGAATTAGGCTTACACCTAGTCCCCAAATAATTTTGGTGGTTGAATTGCCCAACACAAATATTGGACTAACTAGTTTGCTCTAGTGCATAAGTTATACAGGTGCAAAAGGTTCACACTTTGCCAATAAAAAGATAAGTTTTGGATTCGACAAAGGAGCAAGAGGCAACCGAAGGCACCTCTGGTCTGGGGGCACCGGACTGTCCGGTGTACACCGGACAGTGTCCGGTGCGCCACCAGTGCACCAGAGGACTCCGACTTCAAACTCTTCGCCTTCGGGAATTCTCGGAAGCCGGCGCGCTATAATTCACCGGACTGTCCGGTGTACACCGGACAGTGTCCGGTGCTCCATGGAAGCGCGGTCTCCGGAACTCGCTAGCCTCGGGTTCGCGCGGCAGCCGCTCCGCTAAAATTCACCGGACTGTCCGGTGTGCACCGGACTGTCCGGTGTGCCAGCGGAGCAACGGCTAATTCGGCGCCAACGGCTACCTGCGGTGCATTAAATGCGCGCGCAGCGCGCGCAGAGGTCAGACGTGCCCATGCCGGTGCACCGGACATCAAACAGTACTTGTCCGGTGTGCACCGGACACCCAGGAGGGCCCAGAAGTCAGAAGCTCCAACGGTCAGAATCCAACGGCTTTGATGACGTGGCAGGGGCACCGGACTGTCCGGTGTGCACCGGACTGTCCGGTGCGCCATCGAACAAAGGCCTCCAGCCAACGGTCAAGTTTGGTGGTTGGGGCTATAAATACCCCAACCACCCCACCATTCATTGCATCCAAGTTTTCCAACTCTCAACCACTTACAAGAGCTAGGCATTCAATTCTAGACACATACAAAGAGATCAAATCCTCTCCAACTCCACTCAAGCATTTAGTGACTAGCGAGAGAGATTTGCCGTGTTCTTTTGAGCTCTTGCGCTTGGATCGCTTTCTTTCTTTCTCACTTGTTCTTGAGATCAAAACTCAATGTAACCAAGGCAAGAGGCACCAATTGTGTGGTGGCCCTTACGGGGAAGTTTTGTTCCCGTTTGATTGAGAAGAAGAAAAGCTCACTCGGTCCGAGGGACCGTTTGAGAGAGGGAAGGGTTGAAAGAGACCCGGCCTTTGTGGCCTCCTCAACGGGGAGTAGGTTTGAGAGAACCGAACCTCGGTAAAACAAATCCGCGTGTCACTCTCTTCATTTGCTTGCGATTTGTTTTGCGCCCTCTCTCGCGGACTCGTTTATATTTCTAACGCTAACCCGGCTTGTAGTTGTGATTATTTTTGTAAATTTCAGTTTCGCCCTATTCACCCCCCCTCTAGGCGACTATCAATTGGGCCATCATGTTTTTGGTGCGGGCTGTTCCTCACGGAACCAACATATCTACAGATATTTTTCATCTTCTCATCAAGGGAGTATATGGGTCGGGAGCAAGGTGTGTTGAAGTATCATACCCATTCATTGGTTTGGTTTACTTGCTATTCTTTTGTAGACTACAGAGATGATCTGACTGTTATTTTGAGATGCTTGTTCCAAACAACTTGGCGATGTGCTTTACATTAGACTTCCAATCATTATTATTTTAAGTAAGTTCCTATTCCAGGTTCTACATGACCTACCAGGGTATGTAAAAATTGTGGAAGTGGGGCCACGAGATGGTCTACAGAATGAGAAGGACATCGTGCCAACACCTGTAAAGGTTGAGCTTATACGAAGATTGGCCACATCCGGATTACCTGTTGTGGAGGCAACGAGTTTTGTATCTCCAAAAAGGGTACCTCATATATAGTGCTTTACAAAATCTCTGGAGAACATTCAGATTAAACACATGTTTTATCTGCACCTATTGTACACACTGATTTTCTCAGGACCCTGATTTACAACTTGGGGTTTTCTTCAATATATAATTGAATTTTCATGGAGTAGGCAGGACTGAGGCTGTTTCATCCTCCTCTGCTGCGGGATGGGCGGGGTCATCACCGTGGCGTCACTCATGGCGTCTCGTGCAGTAGGTACGATAGCGGGGAGCTGTCAAGATGGGTTACCTCAAGACGGACGAGGAGTTCCTCAAGAGGGGCGAGAGCGGGGGCACGTGCTGCGTCATAGCCCTTCTCTGAAAGGGTAGACTGGTCGTCTCCAATATTGGAGACTGTCATGTGGTGCTCAGCCGAGCAGGGAAGGCAGAGGTGCTCACCTCTAACCATCGGGCCTCCCAGGAGGATGAGAAGCAGAGAATTGAGAATTTGGTATGCCCAGGATGTCATATCCCTCCTCCTTTCTTTTGCAAACTCTGCTAATGCAATTGAACAATGCACCGTAGCTGGATCGGCTAGATGATTGAGCAATTAATTAACAATCAAGAATACATGAACTATACATTGCTGTGCAATCTCGCTTATGTGCTTTGCTCATTTGCTTTTCAGGGTGGATTTGTGGTGAATTACCATGGGACATGGCGAGTCCAGGGCTCCCTGGCAGTGTCTAGGGGCAATGGGGATGGACACCTAAAGCAGTGGGTTGTGGCTGACCGAGAGACTAGGACGCTCCTCGTCGACCACCAGTGCGAGTTCTTGATACTTGCTTCTGATGGCCTATGGGGTAAGATTGATAATCACGATGCAATTGACCAAAACTCTAGGCATTAGCACTAACAGAGACCGGTGGAAGGCAAGACTTTGCTACCTAAAGTTTCCATGAGTCAGCGCTATTTTTGGGTGTTTAACATTCATTCTTTGTCATAGAACCGTTTGTTATATTATTAGATGTAATTAGATCTATTTGATTCATTCTTTGGCAATATTTATTGAGATAATGTGGGGTGATCTCTGGCTTCATGATCCATTGACTGTAAAAGGCGATTTGCCTATGTCAATACAATGATAGATTTTATTCATAGAAAACTTACTGTGTTTTTGTTTTGTATCCTTTTCAATCCTAAACTGAGAACACTAACCGCATGTGTACTAAATACAATAGACAAATCTCTTTTGAACTTCTAACTTTAAATGAATAGCTCACCAAATTATGTTCAAGAGTCAGCTCCATAATTTAACCCTTTCAGTTTTTTCTTTGTTTGCACGATGTAATTGATAATAAATGTGACACCCCAGTGTCACCTAGGGTTTCTCTCAAGTGCTAACCCAAGAACCATCATCTTATGTGAACCAAAATTAAGCATGAGCATCAAATTGACTTAAGAATAAAGGATCCACTAAGCTTATACTTAAAAGTATCATGTTCATAACAAATGGGTTTTTCAAAAAGGCAAAATGTGCAATCTCAATAAAAACCCTAATTGAGCCCTATAAACAAAATTCAATAGAAAAGGCAAAAGAGTATGAAGAATATAGAATCATGGCTTGGGCCAATTATAAACATTAAAGTATACTAAATAAGCAACAACAAAGATTATGGAAGCTTGGCCAAAACGATTTAAATAAAACCCTAAACAAGCCTCTCAAGTGGGAATTCATTAGGGAATTCTGAAATTCAGAATTCTAAATTTCAGACCTTGAGCCAAAAATCAAGCGTGTTCACCTTGATCCCTAACTCAAATCCTAATGGCCCCATTGACAAAAATGTGCATAACTAACCTCTCTGTCTTGTGCCAGAAGATGGCATTGGGACGCGTGCCTTGGACACGTCAAACCAGAGATCTTCTCCCTGTGTGCGGCAGTGAGACAAACCAGATTTCTCCCCTCTCTATCTCTTAATCCAGTCAGCAAAACCTGCTAGCCTCCACACACAAACGACAAAGGAACATGAGAGGAAGAGATCTATCAACGGGATCATGGCCATAATCTCAAAGATTTGGGGGCCAATCCACGCTTGAACTCGACCTCTCTCTGCGCTGCCTCGTGCTCGACGTTGTGCTAGACGCCCCGAGCGTTTGTCAGAGCCCCGCCCTCAGTCGTGCTCACCCGCGCCTATAAAACCTCCTCGAGCGCGCCTCACTTCGCCCCATGCTCACCATCGTCGGCCAGACACCCCTCCTTAGCTCCGGCGAGCTCCTTTCCGCCCGCCATTGCCGCCAGAGCTTCGGCCACCGTGGCCAGCCCACTCTAGTCACCCCCATGTCGCGCCAGTGCTTCGGCCAGCTCCGCCATTGGCCCGTGAAGCTTTCCAAGCCCTCGGACCTGGCAGAACCTCACCGGAAGGCGAAGATCGACCTCACCGGACTTCGGCCGCCCGCCAGCGCGCGTAGACTAGGCACTCCGGTGAGCCATTCTTCAATTCCTCGCGCACACACCTTCCTTGATCCCTGGTGAAGCTCTCTGACCCGTTTGATCGATCAATTGTGCCCTGGATAGGCCAGACTCCTCGCCGCCGACGAGCTCCCCCGCCTGCGCACGCGGACCGGCCAACTCCGACCATCCCCGACGGCGACCCGCACATCGCCGTGACCCTCAGGACCTCCCCTACACCCTCGGCCACCTCACCGGAGCAATCTTGCCGCCGGTAAGCCCCTCCGCCCTTTCTTCCGCCGCGGGTACTGTTTAATTTGGGGGAAGAACCTCGGGTTAGGATTAGAAGAATCCAGGGGGTTTCTGAGATGTCAGTGACTCAATTGAATAGTAGCCTAGGGACTAGTCTGTAAGGAAAACTTAAAACACCCGCCAGGGACCCCGTTGCAAAGTAGTTTTCCATTTAATCATTTCTGTTTAATCTTTTTAATAAACAGAGAACTTAGAAAATTCATAACTTGATGAATACTTAACCAAAAGTTGACAAACCAATTTTGCTAAATTCTAAATATTATGAACTATCAACTAAAAATACTGAACCCTATGCTTTCTGTTCTAATTTTTAGAGTTTAAAATTAAATACAGAAACTAACCAAACCTTGTTTAATTAAGGAAAATTAGTTATGCTTCTATGCTGAACCTAAGAAAATTTGTAGATGTTCAAACCCCATTTAAACACTGTTTAAAAATAGTGAGAACCCCAGTATTGAAAAATTTAGTGTAGATATCCATTAAAAGCCATTTCTGCCCAAATCTTAGAAAAACCAGAAAGGCCTTAGAAATTAATGACCAGTGGATGAAATTATTTTTCCTAGTTTGCCTAAGTAACAAAGAACCTAGGAAAAATAAAGGAACCTCTAGTCCAGATCAGATTCAAAGTGAAATGTTTTATTTAGCATTATTCCAACTAGAAATCAATTATTAGAATTACAAAACCAGACCCAAAATTGATAATAAAAATCCAGTGGACTTGAAACCACCAAAACCCCACTGCAAAAATAATAAACAGACCAGCCCATCATTTTAAGTAGGGTAAATAAATAGAACATGATAATGAGTCATATTCCAAATAAATCATGAATAACCCATAATAATGCAATAATGGGCAAATAAAAATTTTGCTAGATCAATAATGAGATAGGCCACTAGAGAAAAATACAAACCCATTGGAAAGATGCAAAGTAATACCTATTACCAATATTTTGTAAGAAAAGCCATTTAATCCAATTAATGCATACCACCCCTTCCCTTAAGCAAAAAGATGCCAAACTTCAGAATGATTGCTCTTGCGCAAAGAAGAAGCTAGGAAAAATCAGAAATATGTTGTTTGATATTTTTCAAATATAGTGGTAGTAGAAAGCACCCCTTTGGCTAGAAACTTTAGAAAATCCTAGTAAAATAACTAATAAGTATTAATGGCTAGAAATTTGTACCAAGTCATGTTATAGCATCTAAATACCAGCAAAAATAAGTCTTAAATGATAGTTGTAGTTCAAATCACCCCTTCTGCCCTAAAATTTGGTAATTTTGTCCAGAGAAAACTATTCACTTTTTAAACCCCAAATTTTGAGACAGAGGATTATACACCAGTAATAAGCCTCTGTAATTTTTGCAGGATTTTTGGAAATTTATTAAGGTGACTTGTAGTTCAAACCCACTCCAAAAACTTAAAGAGAATAAAGAAAAAGAAAGGAGAAATAAACCTCACTCCAATAAGTCCAACTTGAATTCTTCACAATTCTCACTAAAGACCTTAAAAAGAATTCAGTGGAACCCCAAAAATAAACCAACCACTTAACTTAGCTAAGTTTGATCCAATTTACTAAGTATACCACCAAAAATCTCGTATAAGCAAGATTTAGCTCTATCTTACTCAAGTAGATCATACACCATCAAAAGTTTAAATTACTAAATCACATATCATATCATGCATATATCTTACGCATTGCATTCATTAGATTGTAATCTCACCGACGGAGAGTACATGCTCATCCTTGAGCAAGGAACTGTCCAAGAGGAAGATCAGGAGCAAGCTCCCGAGGCTGCTATCGAGGATCTCCCCGCAGCACCAGCAATTGAAGGCAAGCCCCGGTTTATATGCATAACCGTATTATTATATGCTACTTTACTACACTTAATGCTTGTAGGATTGTAATGTGCACTTAAGTGTAGGAGTTGCTTGAAACCTCTAGTTGCATGAACTTAGGATTCCTTTTTTGAGATGAATACTAGTATGCTAGGTCGAGTAGCTGCTTGCTAATCAGGATCTCGGTAGAAGTTGAGTGATTTTTCTAGCACTCGCGCGAGGTCAGGAATTGATTGTATTCATCTTGATAACGGGATCTATGTTAGTCTATGGACTTGGATCCAGGGAGGATGCCTTGTCCATGAGACGGGAAAAAGTAATTAAGGATTAATGTGTGGATACCTGAGTCAAGCTTTTGAACGTACTAAGCACATGTCGGGAAATATGGTAACCGGTAAACCTAGTACCTGAGTGAAGCCGGGCGCGAACTTTATCCCTCATGCGACCTGAGACTAGGTCTCCCATGCTAGCTATGGTGGGTACAAGTGCGGTCACTGCACGGCGGCAGCCGGGGTCAGTGGAGCATTGTATGCCAAGGCGGTGAGGCCTGGACGCGAACGGGGAATCGATGGGGACGGTTGACATGTGTGGGGACGGAGTGCCCTGACATGTCGTGTGTTTAGGTTTACCTTGCAAGGATAAAAACTCGATTCGAATCGTCTGCTTCTCGCAGATAATGAGACTGCTTGACCCCTTGTACTACATCGAGTAAGAAGTGAAATGAGGTTACATGAGACAATATGTTGATTGAACTAAATGCTTGTTACCATGTATGCTTAGAAGGAGCAAACCTAGCTGAGATAATGATGCTAGAATTTGAAAAATTAAAAATTGATTTTAGAACCAGCTAGTGCTTTTGGCAAACCAAACCCCTCAGCCAAACAACTGCATAGTCTAGAGGTAGAGGAGTAGATTCCTCACACCGGTTAAGTCTAGTTGAGTATTAGTATACTCAGCCTTGCTTGTGGCACAACTTTTGCAGGTACGATTCAGGATTTGGTTGATGGTGTGACTTGGCCTACCACCCTGCCACCGGGTTGGACGGTCGAGTGGGATGTTGCTATGGCAGGAGAGGAGCACGAGGAGTAGTGGGCTAGGCCTTGCCCATTTCCTCGACACCGACAACATCGATTATCCATTGCATTTTATTTCGTGAACTCTTATTTGCTACTCGAAAAACTCCGATCTATGTAATAACTCAGTACTTAATTTGAGGTTTCCTATTTTATTGTATTTCTTCTGTGACTCACCTTCGAGTGAGATTGTGGAATTTGATCCTGGTTAAGTGGCTCTATCAGACTAGATCTGAGGGACTAACGGGTTATTCCGATTTAAGTGTGTTGCGGCCCCTGAGGCGTGACTTAGGCACTTAAGCTGGAATAATTCGGGTGGTTCCGCCACAGCTGGTATCAGAGCAAATTCCACCATAGAAAAGGACAATAAACCATGAATCCCATTTTCAAAATTTAAAACTTGCCTAGAAACTGCTACGGATCGTCAGGACTAGACCGCTAGACCTAGGACGAAAGGCTTTAGGCATAGAGGGAGAAATAGGTGGCTAATTAAGTAGGCCCCGTGGGCCAGTACTTAGACTTTTAAGGATGCCCTAAGAGCACCCTATTATCTGGAGAGGAGACGTTACTTCCAGCATGCATGCATTATGAACACAAAAGGGAATTAAAATTTGAGCTAACCCACTTCCTTTAAAAACCATCCGGGCTCTTTCATTTATTTCCTTCCACCATAATCTTTACCTTTGATATCCTTCCGCAGATGAATTCACCCACCCCCGCCAGTGGAGGAGACACCCGTTTCAGTTCTGACTTCCTTTCTCACGATGGCTTTCCTTCCATCTTGTGGGAAGTGCTTAACTCTGTCGGTTACCCTACGTCCCCTTTGTACACAGTGCAGTTGTATGAGGAGCATCGGGTACCTCATTGTCGGGTCTGGCTGACTTTGGAGGCTCATCCCCTTCAGCCGGGTTGGCGTTCTCTTGATTCCGAGACAGTTGGATTCAGGACGGACGACACCACTGAAGCGACAGCCATGAAGACTCTGACGACTTTCTATGGCTAGATGCACCCCTTGGGACTCTTCCCTGCTGAGAAGAAGGATGACCCCATGTGGTGTAACCACGTGAGCCATGTGAAGGATGTGTGGGCAATGTATCCTGACTTGGTCGGGAGGGTCACCATTCAGTGCATGAGTGCGCAGTACCGCCTTCAGGCCCTTCAGAGCGACGCTATGGCACACCTTGCTAACATCGCTCAAACCACCAAGCTCACTCTCGATAGCCGAGAAGATTTTGTGGTCGATTTGTCCTTCGAGTTGGTGGAGAAGGATCTGCAGGTGGAAAGGCTGAGCCAGCGCATTACCACCTTGGAGAAGCAGGTGGAGATCCGGGACAACACTATTGATGTCTTGGAGAACCAGCTGCACGAAGGGAACTCGAAGAAGAAAATGACCACCTGGACATGCACCACTTGGAGATGGAGGCCAATGAAGCCGGAAGCGAGGGAGAAGAGGCTCCCGAGGAGCTAGGTCCAGCCCCTGGTGCCAATGGGACTACCTCTGCGATGCCTCCCTCACCCGTATCCAGTGTCGCTTCCACCGCTCAGGGTTGATCAGTAACTTCGACACTTTTAGGCGGATAGAAACCTATGCGAGCTTAGTTAATGTCAGATTTTGGACTAGGCTTACGGGTACTTCCCTCTGATTGATGTAACCCAATGAACTTTTGAAATCTGTGGGATGTTTGTAACCACATTATCTTCATTTCAAACCTAATATTATGATTATGGCATTTTTCCTTCCATATGAGATAATATCTTGTCGTTCGAAATTGCGAGTTGGGATAACAATGGTGACAATCTCTGTTTTCAGATGGCAGCTAGGCAGCGTCGCAGGCATAACGAGAAGGTTCCCCCGCCACCTCCTCCAGCTCCCACAGTGCAGGAGCTGATGGCCCAGCAGAATGAGATTCTGCAACAGCTCTTGCAGCGCCAGCCCCACCCTCAACAGCATGGTGGAGGCCAGCATCAGCGACCTCCGGCAGTGACAACCTACTAGGAGTTCCTGAGCATGTAGCCACCCTTGTTCACCAAGGCAGAGGATCCGTTGGACGCCGACGTGTGGCTCTGCATCGTTGAGTCCAAGTTTCCCCTCCTCACGGGAGACTGTCCTGATGAAGCCAAGGCTCGCTTCGCCGCGCAGCAGCTTCGCGGTCCTGCTCAGACTTGGTGAGACCACTTCCGTGCTATGCTCCCCGCTGATCGTGAAGTGTCTTGGGAGGAATTCAATACTGCTTTCAGAGGGCACCACATCCCAGCTGACATTCTTGATCGCAAGCTGAATGTGTTTCTGGCACTTAATCAAGGAACCCGTACGGTACTGCAGTATGCGCAGGCCTCCAACGACCTATGCCAGTATGCAGGTTACCATGCTGATTCTGATGAGAAGAAGAGAGACCGCTTTCGCAGGGGTCTTAGCACCAAGCTGCGGGAACAACTCAACACTGTCCGGGCTGATAGCTTCAATGAGTTGGTCAACCTGGCCATCTCCCAGGAGGATTGCATTGTAGCTCACCGGGCAGAGAAGAAGAGAAAGGCACCAATGGAAGCACCATCCGCTTAGGCCCAGAGGTTCAGGATTGTTTCTCACAATCAGAGCAGGGGTTTTCAGCAGGAGGCAGGCAGATGGGTGATCAGGCCACCTCAGCAGCAGCAGCCGGCACCCAACCGCTTTCCAGCTCCTGCTCCAAGGAACAATCAGCCTCCGCAGCCGCAGCAGTTCCGCTAGGGCAATGGGAACAAATGTTTCACTTGTGGCAATGTGGGCCACTATGCCAAGAATTGTCCCAGGAACCAGCAAAGGCAGATGTCAGCACCAAGTCAAGACAAGGGAAGAAAGCAGAAGGTACAAGTCAGGCAAGGGAAGCTCAACTTCACTACTCTGGAGGAAGTACCTGAGGGAGCTCCTATCATGACCGGTATCTTTTCAGTTCATAATCAACTTGCTTTAATTCTGTTTGATTCTGGTGCATCTCATAGTTTCATTAGCCAAAAGTTCAGTGCTAAATGTGAACTGCCATTTTCTCACTCAAAAGGGTCATTTATGATAGTCACACCTGGGGGTAAAATTTCAACTAATCAATTAAACCAAAGTGTGCCTATTCAACTGGGAAGCCACATTGTCAAAACCACCCTTCTTGTTTTGGGTTTGGAAAATGTGGACATTATTCTGGGAGCTAATTGGATGACCCTGCACCAAGTTGTGCTTGATGTAGCTAGCCATACCGTGGAAATCAATTCTCCGTTCTGTGGGAACTTCACCTTAATTCTGCCCAATCAGGGTTCTACTCCGTCATGTGCTTTCTCTATGACGGAGTTACTTCTAAAGAAGATCCCAGTGGTCTATGAGTATGTAGATGTCTTTCCTGATGAATTGCCAGGAATGCCACCCGACCGGGATTTTGAATTTTCCATCGAGTTGCAACCGGGAACGACACCAATTTCCAAGAGGCCCTACCGAATGCCACCCGCTGAGTTGGCAGAATTGAAGAAACAATTGCAGGAGTTGCTGGATAAGGGATTTATTCACCCAAGTACTTCGCCTTGGGGATGTCCAGCACTGTTTGTAAAGAAGAAGGATGAAAGCTTGAGGCTGTGTATAGATTACCGCCCTCTTAATGCGGTAACTATCAAGAACAAGTATCCTTTGCCTCGTATTGATGTCCTTTTTGACCAGTTGGTCGGGGCCTAAAATAGACCTTCGCTCCGGCTACCATCAGATCAAGATACGAGCAAGCGATATTCCGAAGACGGCATTCTCAACCAGATATGGGTTATATAAATTCTTGGTGATGTCCTTCGGGCTGACTAATGCACCAGCATATTTCATGTATCTGATGAATTCTGTTTTCATGCCTGAATTGGACAAATTTGTAGTGGTGTTCATCGATGATATCTTGGTGTACTCTAAGAACGAAGAAGAACATGTCGGGCATTTGCATGTAGTACTTCAACGTCTGCGAGAGCACCACCTTTATGCCAAGTTGTCAAAGTGTGATTTTTGGCTAAAGGAAATCAAATTCTTGGGTCACACTATCTCTCAGGCAGGAATAGTTGTTGATCCTGATAAGGTGCAAGAGGTGATGAACTGGAAGCCACCAACGACTGTCAGTCAGATTCGGAGTTTTCTGGGATTAGCTGGTTATTATCGAAGATTTATTCCGGATTTCTCTCGAATTGCGAGCCTATAACTGAGCTGCTGAAGAAAGAAGCCAAGTTTGTTTGGAGTCAGAAGTGCGAAGATGCCTTCCATGCATTAAGGAAGCATATGACCACAACACCAGTATTAGCGCAACCCGACAACAACAAGCCTTTTGATGTGTATTGTGATGCCTCTGTCATTGGACTAGGTTGTGTCTTAATGCAAGACAACCGAGTCATTGCTTATGCCTCAAGAGCACTCAGGCCTCATGAGCAAAATTATCCCACTCATGACCTCGAGTTGGTAGCAGTGGTTCATGCATTAAAAATGTGGAGGCACTATTTAATGGGAACCCACTGCAACATCTTCACTGATCATAAGAGCCTTAAGTACATCTTTACTCAGGCTGATCTCAACATGAGGCAGAGAAGATGGCTAGAGCTGATCAAGGATTATGACCTGGAGGTACATTATCACCCAGGGAAAGCCAATGTGGTAGCAGATGCCTTGAGTCGGAAGTTGCAATGCAATTGTATCCTGATTGATTCTCGCATCAACACCTTGTGTGATGAGTTGAGCAAGATGCAAATTGAAGTGATTCCTTCTGGTGCTTTGTCTCACATTTCTGTTGAGCCAGCTTTGCAAGACCAGATCATCATGGCCCAGCTCAGTGACAAGGGAGTGAAGATTATCAAGGAGAATCTCCATCAGAAGGTTGAGAAGTATAAATGTTTCCGCCAAGATGAAAAGGGTGTATTATGGTTCAAAAGCAGATTGGTGATTCCTAAAAACAAGGACCTCAAGAAGAAAATCTTGGACGAGGCTCATCTCTCCAATTTCTCTATGCATCCGGGAAGCACCAAAATGTACCATGATCTGAAGCCTTTGTATTGGTGGACCAGAATGAAGAGGGAGATAGGCCAGTATGTATCGGAATGTGACACCTGTCAGAGGATAAAGGCAAGCCACTTGAAATCAGCTGGAGCTTTGCAACCCCTATCTATACCTTCGTGGAAATGGGATGACATCAGCATGGATTTCATCATGGGTCTGCCCAACACCTCTCGTCATCATGATTCGATTTGGGTTATTGTGGACCGACTGACGAAAGTGGCACATTTTCTCCCTGTGCACACCACTGATAAGGCTCAAAAGTATGCAGAGTTATACATTGACCGGATCGTGTGTTTGCACGGATTACCTCGGACCATTGTTTCTGACCGAGGAGCCCAATTTGTTGCCAGATTTTGGGAACAGTTGCATGAGTCTTTGGGAACCAAGCTAATCAGAAGTTTAGCTTACCACCCACAGACTGATGGTTAGACGGAAAGGGTAAACCAAATTCTGGAGGATATGCTGAGAGCTTGTGCAATCGATTGTGGCAAGAACTGGGATAAGCACCTCTCCTTGGTAGAGTTTGCTTATAACAACAGTTATCAATCCAGCCTAAGGATGACACCTTTCGAAGCTCTCTATGGAAGAAGGTGCAGGACACCACTCAATTGGTCTCAGCCTAGAGAAAGAGAAGTTTTTGGACCTGACTTAGTGACTGAAGTCGAAAGGAAGGTCAAACTAATCAGGAAAAATCTAGAAGCTGCTCAGGCCAGGCAGAAGAGTTACCATGATAAAAGAAGGAAACCTCTCCAGTTCACGGTGGGAGATTTCGTGTATCTCAAGGTATCACCCACCAAGGGAGTGCAGAGGTTTGGAATCAAAGGCAAGCTAGCCCCTCGTTACATTGGACCTTATGAGATCATAGAAGCCTATGGACCCGTGGCATATAAGCTGAAGTTACCTTCAAAAATATCTGCCATTCACAGCGTGTTCCATGTATCTCAGCTGAAGAAGTGTGTTCGATTGCCGACCGAGATCATAGCAGAGCCAGAATTGGAGATAGAGCCAGATCTATCGTACCAAGAGTACCCTTCCAAGATTCTAGATTGCAAAGAAAGATCAACTCGGGCTAAATCGATCAAAATGTACAAGGTCTAGTGGAGTAATCACTCAGAGGAAGAAGCTACTTGGGAGACTGAGGAATTCTTGAGATCCAACTTTCCCGATTGCCTACCTAAGGAAACTGGTACGTAATCACACCCAACCCCTCCTCCTGCCCTTCAAATCTAAAATTCAGAAATATGATCTTAAATCAGAATGAAGTAATCATGGAGCAAAATTTAAAAAGGACTTCCTTCTGAAGTTGCAAAGAGAATGACATTCGAAGAGCAGTTTGCCCTAATAATAACAATAAGCACCCACTTCCTATAAGTCTCACCCTTCGCTTCACCCCAGGAGGACTCTGACCCAAATCTCGGGACGAGATTCCTTTAAGAGGGGAAGGCTGTGACACCCCAGTGTCACCTAGGGTTTCTCTCAAGTGCTAACCCAAGAACCATCATCTTATGTGAACCAAAATTAAGCATGAGCATCAAATTGACTTAAGAATAAAGGATCCACTAAGCTTATACTTAAAAGTATCATGTTCATAACAAATGGGTTTTTCAAAAAGGCAAAATGTGCAACCTCAATAAAAACCCTAATTGAGCCCTATAAACAAAATTCAAGAGAAAGGGCAAAAGAGTATGAAGAATATAGAATCATGGCTTGGGCCAATTATAAACATTAAAGTATACTAAATAAGCAACAACAAAGATTATGGAAGCTTGGCCAAAACAATTTAAATAAAACCCTAAACAAGCCTCTCAAGTGGGAATTCATTAGGGAATTCTGAAATTCAGACCTTGAGCCAAAGATCAAGCGTGTTCACCTTGATCCCTAACTCAAATCCTAATGGCCCCATTGACAAAAACGTGCATAACTAACCTCTCTGTCTTGTGCCAGAAGATGGCATTGGGACGCGTGCCTTGGACACGTCAAACCAGAGATCTTCTCCCTGTGTGCGACAGTGAGACAAACCAGATTTCTCCCCTCTCTATCTCTTAATCCAGTCAGCAAAACCTGCTAGCCTCCACACACAAATGACAAAGGAACCTGAGAGGAAGAGATCTCTCAATGGGATCATGGCCATAATCTCAAAGATTTGGGGGCCAATCCGCGCTTGAACTCGACCTCTCTCTGCGCTGCCTCGTGCTCGACGCTGTGCTGGACGCCAGAGCGCGCACTGGCGTTCGCCGCGCACGCCCCGAGCGTTTGTCAGAGCCCCGCCCTCGGCCGTGCTCGCCCGCGCCTATAAAGCCTCCTCAAGCGCGCCTCACTTCGCCCCGTGCTCACCATCGCCGGCCAGACACCCCTCCTTAGCTTCGGCGAGCTCCTTTCCGCCCGCCATTGCCGCCAGAGCTTCGGCCACCGTGGCCAGCCCACTCCAGTCACCCCAAGTCACGCCAGCGCTTCGGTCAGCTCCGCCATTGGCCCGTGAAGCTTTCCAAGCCCTCGGACCTGGCAGAACCTCACCGGAAGGCGAAGATCGACCTCACCGGACTTCGGCCGCCCGCCTGCGCGCGTAGACTGGGCACTCCGGCGAGCCATTCTTCAATTCCTCGCGCACACACCTTCCTTGATCCCTGGTGAAGCTCTCTGACCCGTTTGATCGATCAATTGTGCCCTGGATAGGCCGGATTCCTCGCCGCCGACGAGCTCCCCCGCCTGCGCACACGGACCGGCCAACTCCGACCATCCCCGACGACGACCCGCACATCGCCGTGACCCTCAGGACCTACCCTACACCTTTGGCCACCTCACCGGAGCAATCTCTCCGCCGGTAAGCCCCTCCGCCCTTTCTTCCGCCGCGGGTATTGTTTAATTTGGGGGAAGGACCTCGGGTTAGGATTAGAAGAATCCAGGGGGTTTTCTGAGATGTCATTGACTCAATTGAATAGTAGCCCAGGGACTAGTCTGTAAGGAAAACTTAAAACACCCTCCAGGGACCCCGTTGCAAAGTAGTTTTCCATTTAATCATTTCTGTTTATTCTTTTTAATAAACAGAGAACTTAGAAAATTCATAACTTGATGAATACTTAACCAAAAGTTGACAAACCAATTTTGCTAAATTCTAAATATTATGAACTATCAATTAAAAATACTGAACCCTATGCTTTGTGTTCTAATTTTTAGAGTTTAAAATTAAATACAAAAACTGACCAAACCTTGTTTAATTAAGGAAAATTAGTTATGCTTCTGTGCTGAACCTAAGAAAATTTGTAGATGTTCAAACCCCATTTAAACACTGTTTAAAAATAGTGAGAACCCCAGTATTGAAAAATTTAGTGTAGATATCCATTAAAAGCCATTTCTGCCCAAATCTTAGGAAAATCAGAAAGACCTTAGAAATTAATGACCAGTGAATGAAATGATTTTTCCTAGTTTGCGTAAGTAACAAAGAACCTAGGAAAGATAAAGGAACCTCTAGTCCAGATCAGATTCAAAGTGAAATGTTTTATTTAGCATTATTCTAACTAGAAATCAATTATTAGAATTACAAAACCAGACCCAAAATTGATAATAAAAATCCAGTGGACTTGTAACCACCAAAACCCCACTGCAAAAATAATAAACAGCCCAGCCCATCATTTTAAGTAGGGTAAATAAATAGAACATGATAATGAGTCATATTCCAAATAAATCATGAATAACCCATAATAATGCAATAATGGGCAAATAAAAATTTTGCTAGATCAATAATGAGATAGGCCACTAGAGAAAAATACAAACCCATTGGAAAGATGCAAAGTAATACCTATTACCAATATTTTGTAAGAAAAGCCATTTAATCCAATTAATGCATACCACCCCTTCCCTTGAGCAAAAAGATGCCAAACTTCAGAATGATTGCTCTTGCGCAAAGAAGAAGCTAGGAAAAAAATTAGAAATCTGTTGTTTGATATTTTTCAAATATAGTGGTAGTAGAAAGCACCCCTTTGGCTAGAAACTTTAGAAAATCCTAGTAAAATAACTAATAAGTATTAATGACTAGAAATTTGTACCAAGTCATGTTATAGCATCTAAATACCAGCAAAAATAAGTCTTAGAGAATTACCTACAATTAAATGATAGTTGTAGTTCAAATCACCACTTCTGCCCTAAAATTTGGTAATTTTGTCCAAAGAAAATTATTCACTTTTTGAACCCCAAATTTTGCGACATAGGATTATACACCAGTAATAAGCCACTGTAATTTTTGCAGGATTTTTGGAATTTTATTAAGGTGACTTGTAGTTCAAACCCACTCTAAAAACTTAAAGAGAATAAAGAAAAAGAAAGGAGAAATAAACCTCACTCCAATAAGTCCAACTTGAATTCTTGACAATTCTCACTAAAGACCTTAAAAAGAATTCAGTGGAACCCCAAAAATAAACCTACCACTTAACTTAGCTAAGTTTGATCCAATTTACCAAGTATACCACCAAAAATCTCGTATAAGCAAGATTTAGCTCTATCTAACTCAAGTAGATCATACACCATCAAAAGTTTAAATTACTAAAGCACATATCATATCATGCATATATCTTACTCATTGCATTCATTAGATTATAATCTCGCCGACGGAGAGTACGTGCTCATCCCCGAGCAAGGAACTGTCCAAGAGGAAGATCAGGAGCAAGCTCCCGAGGCTGCTATCGAGGATCTCCCCACAGCCCCAGCAATTGAAGGCAAGCCCCAGTTTATATGCATAACCATATTATTATATGCTACTTTACTACACTTAATGCTTGTAGGATTGTAATGTGCACTTAAGTGTAGGAGTTGCTTGAAACCTCTAGTTGCATGAACTTAGGATTCCTTTTTTGTGATGAATACTAGTATGCTAGGTCGAGTAGTTGCTTGCTAATCAGGATCTCGGTAGAAGTCGAGTGATTTTTCTAGCACTCGCGCGAGGTCAGGAATTGATTGTATTCATCTTGATAACGGGATCTATGTTAGTCTATGGACTTGGATCCAGGGAGGATGCTTTGTCCATGAGACGGGAAAAAGGAATTAAGGATTAATGTGTGGATACCTAAGTCAAGCTTTTGAACGTACTAAGCACATGTCGGGAAATATGGTAATCGGTAAACCTAGTACCTGAGTGAAGCCGGGCGCGGACTTTATCCCTCATGCGACCTGAGACTGGGTCTCCCATGCTAGCTATGGTGGGTACAAGTGCGGTCACTGCACGGCGGAAGTCGGGGTCAGTGGAGCATTGTATGCCAAGGCGGTGAGGCCTGGACGCGAACGAGGAATCGATGGGGACGGTTGACATGTGTGGGGACGGAGTGCCCTGACATGTCGTGTGTTTAGGTTTACCTTGCAAGGATAAAAACTCGATTCGAATCGTCTGCTTCTCGCAGCTAATGAGACTGCTTGACCCCTTGTACTACATCGAGTAAGAAGTGAAATGAGGTTACATGAGACAATATGTTGATTGAACTAAATGCTTGTTACCATGTATGCTTAGAAGGAGCAAACCTAGCTGAGATAATGATGCTAGAATTTGAAAAACTAAAAATTGATTTTAGAACCAGCTAGTGCTTTTGGCAAACCAAACCCCTCAGCCAAACAGCTGCATAGTCTGGAGGTAGAGGAGTAGATTCCTCACACCGGTTAAGTCTAGGTGAGTATTAGTATACTCAGCCTTGCTTGTGGCACAACTTTTGTAGGTACGATTCATGATTTGGTTGATGGTGTGACTTGGCCTACCACCCTGCCACCGGGTTGGACGGTCGAGTGGGATGTTGCTCCGGCAGGAGAGGAGCACGAGGAGTAGTGGGCTAGGCCTTGCCCATTTCCTCGACACCGACGACATCGATTATCCGCTGCATTTTATTTCGTGAACTCTTATTTGCTACTCGAAAAACTCCGATCTATGTAATAACTCAGTACTTAATTTGAGGTTTCCTGTTTTATTGTATTTCTTCTGTGACTCACCTTCGAGTGAGATTGTGGAATTTGATCCTGGTTAAGTGGCTCTATCAGACTAGATCTGAGGGACTGACGGGTTATTCCGATTTAAGTGTGTTGCGGCCCCTGAGGCGTGACTTAGGCACTTAAGCTGGAATAATTCGGGTGGTTCCGCCACAATAAATTTTATTGCCTATATTTCTTGTACACAATAACAACATTCAGCTTTCAAAGTTCATCATGAAGTAATGTCCAGAGCTGCGAGAATGGCGCCATATAGTATAAAAAGGATCTACTGTTTGGAAAAGTCTTATACTTATCAGAAGTAAGTTTTTGATCCTCCATTTTAGTACAGATTTTGTGATTCCAGATTTGTTGACCTCAAGCCAGATTGTGATCCTATACTTTGAAATGAATTGCTTGAGCTGTAACGAAAGACATAAAAGGATTGAGTGTTCACTTTTTTCTATGGTATTCATTAAGGAGTGTTTGGTTTAATGAATCATCTTTTCTGATTTAGGTTGTCCTATTCTCTATGGTATGTAACTAAATAGCCTATACAAAAGTTACCATAATGGATCAGATCTTAACGGAAAATGTTTGTGAATATCTATCTAGCTTCTAGAGTTCTGTTAAGCCTTCATTTATCTTCTAACTAGGCAGAGGATCGTCTCATTTACCCTTTAGCTGAGAGCATGTCCATTTCACCTTCATCACATTAGTAATCATGTACTATCAGGACATAATCCCTTCTCTGCAAAGGAAAGGCTTGGCACACCATTGTTTTAGTTATTATGATCTGAACAAACCATTTTATATATGGAGCTCGTGGCAATGGCAGCCCTGCAACACGACGATGGAGCCCGTAGTGCGCTCAGGCTCGCGCTTCTTTGCAACAATGCATTGTTCTCCATAAGGGCTCCCGTCACTATTGCGTTCACGTTGTCCGTCGCAATTGGAGGCTCGTTAATTTGTGTTTTGTTGCAACACACGGGCACATACCTAGTATATATACACACACACACACACCCTGGGCTTCGATTAGTAGGGGAAGCCCTAGCCAGGACGCGGATAAGCCACAACCCGCGTGATTGCGTCTGCATTTATGCTGGTATAACCCAATTATAGAATTTGCATATAACATGCAACGAATCTGGGAAGATAGTTCACCTATGCTTGCGTCAGCATTTATACCAGGATAAACAGATTGAATAATGTGCATAAACCATGCAAAAAGAATCAGCTGACGCGCAAATCACGTGGGACGACTTTACAAGTTTGTTAAGTGTTTACGACTGCATAAGAACATGAAACGTAACACATAAACCATGCAATATCGCGATGTCAGACCATTTATGCTATTGTGTATACGTGACCAGTGTGTGCGTAGATTTGGGTTGGTTTGAGATTGAGAAAGTAGTGCTGTAAAAGTATCGTAACCATTATACACATATCAACAACTTACACAGCTACACAAAGTAACATAGTTTGCGCATTATGGGTAAAAAATAAGCATACCACGATGTTGTTTGTAGCATAAACTTGTAACAAAAGTAACGTAACCAATAGAAACGAGTCATAATATACTATACATGTGGTTCTGGATTCACATTAAGTTCACAATGATATGCAACGTACTGATCAAATAAAAAATAACACACATGTCGTTAAAGCATAGAAAACATTGCAATTTATCCATTACGGTTCCTAGGTTGTCGTTAACATAACATAAGAAACATCAACAACGATGCATGATTGTTCTACCGTCATTACCATAATATACACACATAACTCCTGATAAAGTTTATGAAATATTGTAGACATAATATCTAACATATCTAAACTAGACTACATTCGTGAAAACTTGTGTCTTTGGATGTCTGCAAGGAGCGGGATGGTTTTGTTCTTGCGATGGAATGTGATGTAGTACAGTGCAAGAGACTGTAGATCCCTAGTGTTGCCCTGCAAGCCATGAAAAATGTGTTAGCTACACATTAGTACCATGTGCTGCCTTATGGCAAAATATAAAACGACATGATAAATTTGTACGTACTGGTTGTATGTATGACTTGACAGATCCATCAATGCAGTCATAATAGTGAATATATCTCATAACAGTGAAGGTAAACATTTGAGCTACGCTGATATGTAAATATGGGATGCAGGAAAGCAGAATTACAGTTTATGTAACATTTGAGTTACGAGAAGGTTTGCTTCCAGAATCTGGGCATAAAATGAATTTATGTAATGCAAATTATACAGATTGACATATAGTGTTCTTTAATTAATGAGCAGCATAATCGTAACAAAGGAAACTATACAATGGCTGCATCGATTATACTGTCATAAATTTATGATAGTTCAATCAAAAAAAGTATGTTATCAATTACAAAGCTAGACCATTAAAAAAATTGTGAGGCTAAAATAATGTTAGTCGTTATTACATTGAATCCAGAACCAAAACTTCTTTGACAAAAGGTTCTAACTACCCTGTTAATTCATCTATTTTCTTCTAGGACATTTATCTCTTTCTTGCTATTTTTTCTTGAACTATTGTGTGCATGTAATGCAGACTGAGCACATTCTTAGAATCTAAAGATTAAAAAGGATATCAAATCTAAAGAATGTTTGTGGAGATAAAACATATATAACAATTTGCAGAAATATCTTATTATCATTTCATAGAATTTGCAGAAATATCTCAGCAGACGGTAATATCTAACATCACCGGCAGCAGTTCCTCGAACACCGGCTCCTCGCGGGTTCCAGCGTGCAGTCGGCTCGCAGGCGCCTCGGCGGTGTCCACGACGGAGGGGATGGGGGAGCAGGCGGCTATGCCGAATCGTCACAAAGGGCATCACTGAAAGGGAAATAAGGTTAACCTTTTCCTATAATTAATTTTGGTGGTTGATCGTCAACACAAACACATGGACTAACTAGTTTGTCAAGAATTCATGTATTACATGTGAATAAAGGTTCAACACAAACCAATAAATATTCAAGTTAGGGACCCAATTTAAAGGAGCAAAAGGAACCAAAGTGTGCTATGGTCTGGCGCACCGGACTATCCGGTGTGCCACCGAACAGTGTCCGGTGCACCAGGACCGTACAGAGTCCAAGCAGCCACTCTCGAGTTCTCGCAGACGCGCTCCGCTATAATTCATCGGACTGTCTGGTGAGCCAGCGGGCAACGGCTATCTGCGCGTAATGGTCGACTGCAAAAGTACTGACGATGTGAACAGTGCAGCGGTAGAAGTCGGAGCCGCGAAGTCAGAGGGCATCGGACTGTCCGGTGCCGCAAGGAGACAAAGCTCCAATGATCGACTTTGCTCCGAACCCTAACGGTTGGGTGACGTGGCGACGCACCGGACAGTGAACAATGTCTGTCCGATGGCGCACCGGACTGTCCGGTGTTCCCATCACCAGCAGCCTCCCCAACGGCTACTTTGGTGGTTGAGGGCTATAAATATCCCCAACCACCACAATTCCAAGCATCCAAGATTTCTGAAGTTCACATTCAATACAAGAGCTCTAGCATTCACTCCTAGACACAATTCAAAAGATCAAAGCCTCTCCAAGTCCCAAATTCATCTCAAATACTTAGTGTCTTGTGAGAGAGTGATTTCGTGTTCTTTTGAGCTCTTGCTTCTTGGATTGCCTTTCTTCTTTTCCCATTCTTATTCTCAAGTGCTTTGTAAGCGAGGCAAGATACACCGAGTGTGTGGTGGTCCTTGCGGGGTCTTAGTGACCCGTGAGATTAAGGAAGAAGGCTCACTCGGTCTAAGTGGCCGTTTGAGAGAGGGAAAGGGTTGGAATAGACCCGGTCTTTGTGACCTCCTCAACTGGGACTAGGTTCTTTGGAACCAAACCTCGGTAAAACAAATCACCGTGTTCATTCGCTTGATTTCCATTTGATTTGTTTTCCCCTCTCTCCCGGACTTGTTTTAAGTTCTAACACTAACCCCGACTTGTAGTGTGTGTTTAAAGTTGTAAATTTCAGATTTCGCCTATTCACCCCCCTCTAGGCAACTTTCAATTGGTATCAAAGTTGGTGCTTCATTAGAGTCTAATAACTCGAAGTGATGTTGGGAGAACACGCCAAGAGGGAGATCGTGACCGGCGATAAGCCCGCAAGCTCGGGGAGAACTCTTTCGAGAGAGTCCGGCAACAAGAACAAGGAGGAATCCTCTTCCTCCACCAAGTCGCTTCGAAAAGGTGACAAGAAGAAGAAGATGAAGAAGGTCATCTACTACGAGACCGATTCTTCATCGCCCTCCACATCGAGCTCCGAGTCGTCCGTCGCTTCTAAGCGCCATGAGCACAAGAAGTATAGTAAGATGCCACTTCGGTATCCCCGTATTTCTAAGTGCGCTCCTTTACTTTCTGTTCCCTTAGGCAAACCACCATATTTTGATGGTGAAGATTATTGTATGTGGAGTGATAAATGAGGCATCACCTAACCTCACTCCACGAAAGCATATGGGACATAGTTGAATTTGGAGCGCAGGTACCACAAGTAGGGGACAAGGACTACGACTCAGACGAGGCCGCCCAAATACGGCACTTTAACTCCCAAGCAACTTCTATACTCCTCGCCTCTCTATGTCAAGAGGAGTATAATAAGGTGCAAGGATTAATGACCGCCATGGAAATTTGGGACATCCTCAAAACGGTGCACGAAGGGGACGAGGTGACCAAGATCACCAAGCACGAAACGATTGAGGGAGAACTCGGTCGATGCATCCTCAACAAAGGGAAGAGCCGCAAGCCATGTACAACCGGCTCAAGATGATGGTCAACCAAGTGCGCAACCTCGGGAGCACCAAATGGGACGACCATGAAATGGTTAAGGTTATTCTTAGATACCTCGTATTTCGCAATCCTACTCAAGTTCAATTAATACGTGGGGATCCTAGATATAAACTAATGTCTCCTGAGGTGGTTATTGGCAAGTTTGTGAGCTTTGAACTTATGATCAAAGACTCTAAACATATTATCAACTTGGAGCAAGGCGCCACCTCTACACCCGAGGTGCAACCCGTTGCATTCAAAGCAACAGAAGAGAAGAAAGAGGAGTCTACACCAAGTAGGCTTCCAATCGACGCCTCCAAGCTCGACAACGAGGAAATGACGCTCATCATCAAGAGCTTCCACCAAATCCTCAAGCATAGGAGGGGGAAGGACTACAAACCCCGCTCCAAAAGGGTGTGCTACAAATGTGGTAAGCCCAGTCATTTTATTGCAAAATGTCCAATGTCAAGTGAAAGTGACAGGGACGACGACAAGAAGGGGAAGAAGAAGAAGAGGTACTACAAGAAGAAGGGCGGTGATGCCCATGTGTGTCGGGAATGGGACTCCGATGAGAGCTCCACCGACTCCTCCTCCGACGAGGACGCCGCCAACATCGCTGTCAACAAAGGCCTCCTCTTCCCCAACGTCGGCCATAAATCTTTCATGGCTAAGGACAGCAAGAAAAAGAAGGTACACTCTAGAGCCACCCCCAAATATACAACATCTAGTGATGAGGGTAGCTCTAGTGAAGATGAAGATGATTTACTTGTTCTTTTTGCCAACCTTAGCATGGAACAAAAGAAGAAATTAAATGAATTAATAGAAGACATTCATGAGAAGGATGAACTCCTGGATAGCCAAGAGTACTTCCTTATTAAAGAAATAAAAAACATGTTAAAGTAAAACATGCTTATGATCAGGAAATAGAAAAATGTGAAAACTTAACTAAGGAGCTTAGCATTTGTCATGATTCAATTTCTAGTCTTAGAAATGAAAATGCTAGTTTAGTTTCTAAGATTAAAGAATTGGATGTTTGCAACGATTCTATTTCCTGTCTTAGAGATGAGAATGCTATATTACATGCTAAGATAGAAGAATTAAATACTTGCAAACCCTCTACATCTACTGTTGATATTAATATACTAGATGTAGAGATATTAATGTAGAAGCTATTGGTGATCACCTTGCTATAATTAAACAATAAAATGATCACATAACTAAATTGACTGCTAAAATTAATGAGCATGAACTTGAAAATGAAAAGTTTAAATTTGCTAGAAGCATGCTCTATAATGGGAGATGCCTTGGCATTAAGGATGGTATTGGTTTCCAACAGGGGAACTATGTCAAGCTTAATGCCCCTAAAAGATTGTCTAATTTTGTTAAGGGCAAAGCTCCCATGGTTCAGGATAGTGAGGGTTACATTTTATATCCTGCAAACTATCCCGAACACAAGATTGGGAGAATTCATGCTAGAAAACCTCACACTGTTTCTCATAATCATTTATGTATAAAAATGAGGCTTCTAGCTCTAGGCAATCAACTCATGTTAAATTACCTAAAAAGAAAACTCCTGTTGCATCAAATGAACATAACATTTCATTTAAAACTTTTGATGCTTCCTATGTGCTTACTAACAAATCAGGCAAAGTAGCTGCCAAATATGTTGGGGAGGAAACACAAGAGCTCCAAGACTTGTGTTTGGGTACCCAAGGTGCTTGTTTCTAACGTCAAAGGACCCAAGACTGTTTGGGTACCTAAGAACAAAGCCTAAATTTGTTTTGTAAGTTTATGCATCCGGTGGTTCAAGTTGGATAATCGATAGAGGGTGCACAAACCACATGACAGGGGAGAAAAGGATGTTCTCCTCCTATGAGAAAAACGAAGATCCCCAACGAGCTATCACATTCGGAGATGGAAATCAAGGATTTGTCAAAGGTTTGGGTAAATTTGCTATATCACCTGACCATTCTATTTCCAATGTTCTTCTTGTAGATTCTTTAGATTACAATTTGCTTTCTGTATCTCAATTATGTAAAATGGGCTACAACTGTCTTTTTACTGATATAGGTGTTACTGTCCTTAGAAGGAGTGATGATTCAATAGCATTTAAGGGAGTGTTAGAGGGTCAGCTATACTTAGTTGATTTTAACAAAGCTGAACTTGACACTTGCTTAATTGCTAAGACTAATATGGGTTGGCTCTGGCATCGCCGACTAGCCCATGTTGGGATGAAGAATCTTCACAAACTTCTAAAGGGAGAGCACATTTTAGGACTAACCAATGTTCATTTTGAGAAAGATAGGGTTTGTAGCGCATGTCAAACAGGAAAGCAGGTTGATGCTCATCATCCACACAAGAACATAATGATGATGGACAGGCCGCTTGAGCTACTCCACATGGATCTATTTGGCCCGATCGCTTACATAAGCATCGGCGGGAGTAAGTACTGTCTTGTTATTGTGGATGATTATTCTCGCTTCACTTGGGTATTCTTTTTGCCGGAAAACTCACAAACCCAAGATACATTAAAGGGATTCTTAAGATGGGCTCAAAATGAGTTCGGTTTAAGGATCAAAAAGATAAGAAGCGATAATGGGACGGAGTTCAAGAATTCACAAATTGAAGGTTTTCTTGAGGAAGAGGGCATCAAGCATGAGTTCTCTTCTCCCTACACACCTCAAAAAAATGGTGTAGTAGAGAGGAAGAATAGAACTCTTGAGAGCACCTAGAGGGGGGGGGTGAATAGGCGATCCTGTAAAATTCAACACTAATAGCCACAAAACTTAGTTATGAAAGTTAGAACGGCTAAGTAGCTTGAAGCGAGTTCTTGTGAACACAGACAATCAAAAAGAAAGAACACAAGAGACACGCGATTTTTATCCCGTGGTTCGGCCAAGTAATACTTGCCTACTTCCACGTTGTGGCGTCCCAATGGACGAGGGTTGCACTCAACCCCTTTCAAGTGATCCAATGATCTACTTGAATACCACAGTTTTTCCTTTCTTAGTCTTTCTCCCGTTTGTGAGGAATCTCCACAACTTGGAGCCTCTCGCCCTTACAATGATGATCACAAAAGAAGCACAGAAGTAAGGGAGGGGAGAGCAACACACACAAGACTCAAATCCACAGCACAATCACGCACACAAGTCACAACTTGAGCTCAAAACACAACGCACGGAGTTCACAACTCAAATGGAGCTCAAGTCACTATCACAAAGAATCGAATGCGTGAAGTTGGAGTCTTGGAGTCTTAGAATGTTTCTTGTAAGCTTGGGTTTCTCCTCCATGCACCTAGGGGTCCCTTTTATAGCCCCAAGGCAGCTAGGAGCCGTTGAAGATCAACAAGGAAGGCTATCCTTGCCTTCTGTCGAGTGGCGCACCGGACAGTCCGGTGCGCCACCGGACAGTCACTATAGACGGTCCGGTGCAGATCTCCTTCCTTTTCTGGCGCAGATGACCGTTGCATTTGCGGGGCAGTTGGCGCACCGGACACTGTCCGGTGCACACTAGACAGTCCGGTGCCTCCTGCCGACCGTTGGTGCAGGCCACGCTTCGCCCGCGGAATGTGCAGCCGACCGTTGCGCTGGCGACCGTTGGCTCACCGGACAGTCCGGTACACCACCGGACAGTCCGGTGAATTATAGCCATACGCCGCCGATTTTTCCCAAGAGCGGCCTTTTCACTGGAGTCCAGCCTGGCGCACCGGACACTGTCCGGTGCACCACCGGACAGTTCGGTGTGCCAGACTGAGCTGGACTTCGGCTGCACACAGCCAAGTCACTTGTAATTCTTTTCTTTTCTTCTTTTCTCTGTTTCTAACACTTAGACAACTTCATTAGCATTTAAAAACAAATGTACTAAGTCTAGAAACATACCTTCTCTTTGTTTTGCACTTCTCTCTTCACTTAGCACATAAGAACTTAATTAAATAATGTGTTGGGCACTTAATCACCAAAACATAATAGAAATTGCCTAAGGGCACATTTCCCTTTCAATCTCCCCCTTTTTGGTGATTTATGCCAACACATCTAACAGCAACCAAAAGAAGTGCAACATCAATGCAATTGAGAACAAAATTGTCTTTGCACAAGTTTTGACATATTCGGATCATTCTTTGCCACCACTTGGTTTGTTTTTGCAAATCAAATTCATTTTCCTATCTCTAAGTCAAACTCACTTGTTGGGCATAAAGAGAGATAATCCAAGAGTGAAATTGATCAAATGCCAAAAACTCCTCCTTTTTCCCATAGTCATAAATTCTCCCCCACAAGAGACTAAATTTTGCAATAAGAGCATTTTGGACAAATCAAAAGTTCTAACTCTATTGTTTTCAAAATTCACAAGTGGTAGCTGATCCATTTGCTTTGGCCTTAATTTCTCCCCCTTTGGCATTAAGCACCAAAACGGGATCATTTTTGTCCTTTTAACCTCATTGCCTCACCAAAATTGTCAATTAAGAGCAAAAAGGCAATAAGAGCATAATAATGAACTTGGAGGTGAGTACACTAATACCGGAGTGCAGTGGAAGTCTTTGCATGGTCCAAGTTCACCTTTCCCTTTCAATTCACCTTTAAGACTCCTTTATTGAGGTCGACATGCCCGCTGGTTCCCATAGGTGTCTTCGCGGGCCTAGCGTCCTTCATCCCAAACCGCTTGAGAAGATCTTGAGTGTACTTCGTTTGGAAGATGAAGGTGCCATCCTTGAGGTTCTTCACTTGGAACCCAAGGAAGTAGTTCAACTCGCCCATCATTGACATCTCAAACTTTTGAGTCATCACCCTGCTAAACTCCTCACAAGACTTTTGGTTAGTAGAACCAAATATTATGTCATCGACATAAATTTGGCACACAAAAAGATCACTGTCGGTACCTTGAGACAGGGGTACCCCTTTTGCAGTATGAAGACACCGCTCCCGTGCGACACCCCTCGGTCGCACGGGAAGCAGCACCCGACCCCACCGCATGGGCAGGGTTGGGAGCACCGTGTGGCAAGGAAAGATAAGACTCCCCAAGGTGCATCGATAGGTCCGAACCTCCGCGGAAGGACGCCGAACCCCTATACTAACGAGTCCGGAGCTCCCAAGAGGGTGTGCCGGGTCCCTCGGGTAAGCCCCAGGTCCCTCAAGTAGGGACCGGGCCTTGGCAGGGCTCCAAGACCTGGAAGACCCCGACACGAATGGGGGTCCGGTGCCGACACGTGTTCATCTCTCGAGTGGGACTTCCTGCCCAGGCGGAGCCCCACGGCTGCCACTTGGCTTGAGGCCCGTGACATAAGCCAATGGGCCGAGCCTGACGTAAGGCCCGTGCAGCCGTTCGACCTCAGCATTTATAGCGGAAAGGACGTGCCGCCTACCACCACGCTGACAGGCAACAAGCCCTCTCGACATTAAATGCGCCCTGTCCAATCCGTTGGCAGATGGCGTCAGGGTCGTCCAGTAGACGGCGCGCCTGACCAGTCTGTTGGCGGATAGTGCGCCGGTTCCAAGCGGAGCACTGTACTCGTCATCCCTTCTACAAGAAGCTTCCCCTATACGCCAAGGATACACAGATCTCGGGCGTCAAAGCACAAGAAGATTGTCTCGGCAACAGACATTAGTGGCTCCAAGCGCTATATTCTTTATGTTCCTGGGCCCACATGTCGGGGCCCAGTGCCTTTGTGCATGCCCCCCTTTAGCTATAAAAGGAGAGACATGCGACGTTACACACACACGCAATCTTAGGTCACACCTTAGACTCACAAGCTCATGAGCAATACATCTCACAGTGGAGTAGGGTATTACGCTCCAGTGGCTCGAACCACTCTAAATCCTTGTGTGTTCTTGAGTTCTTCCCGTTCATTCTAATGATCAAGCAAAACGCCTAAGCCCCTCCTCATCTCAGGATTTAGGGTGGGTGCACTCTGCCACCCGGCCAGAGATTTACTCTCCAACATTTGGCGCGCCAGGTAGGGGCGTAGGCATTAGGTTTTTGCTTGTATTTCCTGCTCAACACCATGGTCCGTATCGCCGAGCATCATGGCGAAACCACTGAAGGCTTCTCCATGGAGGAGGAAGCTGCATCTTCTACGCTGCCGAGCTCTGCCCATCCGACTCTTGGTGCTGCAGCCATGCGCCCTACACGGCGGCGCACGCTAGGGTGGGCGTCCCGGACTTCGTCAGGGGATACCCCCGCCGGAGCGCTCTCTGCGACCAGAGAATTGTTGCACCACTTGCCCAGCCCCACGGCTTCGCCAGGGGCTATGAGGCAGTGGCGCGACGACGTAGACCGCCTCCTTAGCGTGGCGCACACTGGCTCGGTCAGGCCCAGGCCTCGATCGTCCTGGCGTCGGCACGAAGCATCTGCCCCGGAGCGCACGCCCTCGGTGAGGACTGCCCCGACTGAAGATCTACGAACGAAGCTCAACCGCAGACACGCAGAAAGAGATGTGCGGGTCCCTCCAGTGGGACCAGGAGACCTGCGGGATGAACTCAACCGCAGACGCGCGGGCAGAGAAGCCTGTATCTCTTTGGAAAAGACGCGTGAGCGCTGCGGCAATCTCGAGCAAGATTCTGCAGCGGTCACACCGCAGGCCCCAGGGGATGCTCGATTCCAGACCAGCATCCTGTTGGCTGGAGTGGGCTGCGCTGCCCTAGCGGACCACCTCCGCGCGGCTACGTGGCCACCCAAGTTTCGGCCACATCTGCCGGAAAAATACGATGGTACGACAAACCCGTCAGAATTCCTGTAGGTTTATGTCATCGCCATTACGGCAGCGGGTGGAGACACCGCCGTATTGGCAACCTACTTCCATGTGGCCCTGTCTAGAGCAGCCTGGACTTGGCTCATGAACCAAGCCCCAGGATCCATCTGCTCCTGGGAAGAGCTCTGTGCGCGGTTCGTGGCGAACTTCGCCAGCGCTTACCAGCGGCACGGAGTGGAGGCACACCTCCATGCAGTGAGGCAGGAACCCGGGGAGACCCTCCGAGCGTTCATTTCCCGCTTCACCAAGGTGCGTGGGACAATCCCCCGTATCTCGGATGCTTCCATCATCACTGCTTTCTGCCAGGGGGTACGTGATGAGAAGATGCTAGAGAAGTTGGCCACACACGATGTGGACGACGTCACCACACTCCATGCTCTGGCTGACAAGTGCACTAGAGCTGCCGAGGGTCGTGCTTGGCACTCGGTACCACAGGTCAAGGTTACCGAGATGGGCGACTCAGATGTCATCGCCCAGGGCGGAGGCAGGAAGAAAAAGAGAAACAAGAACCACGGCCACAAAAAGCCATGGTTCGCTGTTTCAGTTGCTGCTGCCGCTACCGAGGGCCAAGGCGAGCACAGCAAGCGCCCACGGCCCCAGGGATACAACAGTGACACGTGCCCGGTGCACCCCAAGAGCCGCCACCGAGCTGCAACTGCCGTGAGATTATCAAACTCGCACGGCGCGTCAGCGAGCGGCGCGAGCAGCCCCTCAAGGACGGCACGCCGCCCCACCACCGACCAAGCCAGAAGGGAGCTGATAGAAAAGCTGCGGCTGTGGAAGGACAAGACCTCGGCTACCAGTCACCCGAGGGGTGCCTAAAGGACATTTTCATTGGAGATGCTGACTCCAGCGATGGTGGCGACCGTCGCAAGAAGCTGTATGTAATGTATGGCGGAAGCTGGGAGCTCACCTCCCGCAGGAGTGTCAAGTCCCTACGCCGGGAGGTACTTTCGGCGGTCCCAGGGGTCCCCAAAACCGCTCCACACCAACGGTGGAGGGGCACTACCATCTCCTTCGGGGCATCCGACTGCCCCGACAACATGGCAGGAGCCGGCGTGCTGCCGCTCATCACCGCCCCTGTTGTCGCCAACATGCGGCTACATCACGTGTTGATCGACGGAGGGGCCGGCCTCAGTGTTATCAGCCACACAGCATTCAGACAGCTGCAGGTCCCAGGGTCACGGCTGGGGCCTTCTCGCCCATTTTCCGGGGTGGGCCCGCAGCCCGTATACCCCCTCAGGAGCATAACGCTCTCATTCATGATTTAGTGTGTAACACCCAAATTCTGAATTTGGGATTGATAGAAGAAATCTGAGCAAAATACCATTGATAAATAATTAAAACTTTATAATTCACCCTTTTTAAAGGTAAATACTCATAATAAAATAAATGAAGAAACACTATGTAGTAATTGTGCATCATGTGAAAGTTTAACTTATGCATAAATTTGAAATCTAGAATTTAAAACTTGGTTTGATTTGAATTGGAAATAGGAAAGAAAGAAAGAAATATTATACAAAACAAAATAAAGTTATAAAATTCATCACACTTTTAGGTATGACTAAATCTTACTATTGATCTGAAAGAGAATTTGCCACAAGTTGAAATTTAATTTGAATTGAATTTGGGTTTTGAAAAATGGAGAAAAGAAAATAGAAAATAAAAAGAAAAAGAATAAAAATCCTACATGGGCCACTCACCTCATTTCGGCCCATCTCCACTCAACCGCGCAGCCCACTCCAAATCCTGGCGCCGACACGCGGGCCCCACGGGCAGCCTCTCGTCCCTCTCGCGCGTGCTCGGGCTGACATCGGGGGGCCCACTGGCAGCTGCGTATCGCACATCCGCGTTGCGCGCTCGCTGGGTCGCTGTCACGCGGGCCCACTCAATCAGCCACTCAGCCGCGCCTGAGCACTCCCTCTCTCGCTGACGTTGCGGGTCCCACCTGTCGGACTCATCCCCTTCCCAAGTCCGTAGCCAACAAACTCGCCGCAACAATCGGCGCGGAACTCCGGGCGGCCGGGCCGATTCTCGCGGGCGCGCAGTGCCGTCATGGCAATAAAAGGGGGCCCGCCGCGCTTGGTCCCCTCCGTGTAACCAGAGACCTGTGTCGTCATCTACCCCAGTGCACACCGAGAGAGAGAGAACCGGAGAAGAGGGCCGCCGCCGGGGATAGCCGCCGCTGGGGGGTCTCCGCTCTCGGAGTCGGATCGTGGAGCATCGTCTTCACCTGAGGAAGCTATCCGCGCCTCCAATTCAAGTTTGACACTACCGTGGCGCTCTGAATTGCTCACCGGAGCCGCTGCGCCGCCGTGACTCCGCGCCGCACCGTGGGCAGAGCTCCGAGCGCCATGATTCTTGGAGGTAAGCTCGCTTTCTGTCTCGCGATCGCCTCCACATCATTTTGCGCTAGTCGGTCGGCGAGTGGGGGTCTTGGGTCACGGGAACGCTGTCGCCGGCGAGGACTCCGCCGTGCGGATGCAGGGGCGCGCCGCCGTTTCCCTGGCCGTCGGGTGGACGAAGGCCTCCTAGCCGTTGGATCTTTAGGCAAGGGCTAGGATTAGGTCGGGTGGGGGAAACGATCCTGGCCGCCGATCAAGCCATCAACGACCATGATTAGACGGACCTGTACCGTTTCATCCAGGCGATCTTGGGCCGTTGGATCGAAATCCAGTGACCCCGGGAGCATACCGATTCATCATTTAATCTGGGCCGTCTATTGTAATCTGTGCGGCCGAGATCCCACGATACCCTTTCGGCTGCGTAGTATTGCAAAAGAGTCCCTGATTAGTTTAAAAATAAACCCGCCGTCCTGGGCGGCTGTACACTGAGTCTTAGAAATATTACACCGAGCCCCCTGCGCTTTGCTGAAATTGAGGCCCAGTCCAGAGTGTTATAAAATCAGGAAAATGAATTAGAAAATGAGTTTTTAATATAAAAATAATTCCTAGAATTTATATAATTCATAGAAAATGCATATGAACTCCAAATTAATCCATTCCACTTCCTATAATTTTGTAATATTATTGTTTATCAATTAGTGCCACTGGTTTTACATAAAAGTCACATTAAAATTGTTATCTTAACTAATCTTGTAATAAGCACATATAATCTTTGGAAATTCATAACTTAAAATCTATAACTCCAAAATTAATGATTCCTGTTCCTATGATCTTATTTTAATATGTATATTATTAATATGTATTTTGCACATATGTTTGGTGTAATGTTAACTTTGCCTATCACTGTTTGTTTGTATTACTACGACTAGCAGTGAGGTCACGAGTCACCTGAAGATCATCCTGGTACCTGGAATCTCAAGGCCCAGGCAAGTTGTGCCCTTGATCACTTCTTTTACCCAGCCATGTTCTGATTAATCATAATGATCTGCATAGGTTAATTTTGATGGGACCCAATAGGTTACCCTAGTTTGTCTATCTTTATACCTTGTTTACCACTGAACTTTCTGGGTAGTACTTGCTAGTGCTATATGTGGTTTTGGGTATGGAGATACACTATTCATGGTTACACTTTTGTTATCAGTTGTTATTTATTGTTCATGATGAGATCATTATGTTAATTGGAACATGGAGAACCACCCGGGAAAACAGTGCTACCATGAGGGTGGAATGGGACGCCCTTGGCTGATTAATTAGGAAAGCTAGTGGAAGACTACCTTACCCGAAAGGGGCAAGGGCAGTAGGGGAGAGGTCAGTGTAGGGAGGCCCTCGGGAGGATTTTGCTGCGATGGCGGTCCTGCAAGGGATTCCTGCACTGGATCTTCCTATAAACTGTAGCGGGTTTTCGGAAGCTAGTGGAACTTTGTAAAGGCCTCGTAGTGGATCCCTAGCCATTCACCTCGGAAGTGTCTAAGGGCTTTGCAAACCCTGGCGACATGGGATACACGACTTGTGGGTAAAGATGCGCAACCTCTGCAGAGTGTAAAACTGGTATACTAGCCGTGCTCACGGTCATGAGCAGCTCGGACACTCACATGATTAAATTATGGAATTAAATTCAATTTGTCATATGCATTGCATCGCAGGTGAAGTTGTTATTTTTGTTCTATTACTTAATTGGGTTTGGTATTTACTTATACTTAGTAACTGCTAATAAAATTTTGACCAACTTTAAAAGCAATGCTCAGCTCTAACCATCTTCTTTGGTAAGCCTTACACTTCACGTGAGCTCCCACCTTTGGCGAGTTCATGCACATTATTCCCCACAACTTGTTGAGCGATGATCGTATGTGAGCTCACTCTTGCTGTCTCACATACACCACAGGTCAAGACCAGGTACTGCAGGATGATGCTCATGGAGGATGCTGCGATGAGTTCGTGAGAGGTCTAGGTCGTCGTCTCCCAGTCAACTTTGGGTTGTTGGACCGTTGTCTCCTTATAATGTAATTATTTATTTTGTATAGAACTCCTGTTATATATAAAGATGTGACATTCGATCCTGTGCCACTATACATCATATGTGTGAGACTTGGTCCCAGCATACCTGGTGTTTATGTTAGCGCCCGGGTTTTGGACCCCTAAAATCCGGGTGTTACAGAAGTGGTATCAGAGGAATGTTGACTGTAGGACGAAACCTAGATAGAACTGGACAACCATTGTCTACTTACCTTTGCTACTCTGATTCTTTTCTATACTTATCTTAATCTTTTCTCATCTATTTCCGCTTCACTCTGATTATTCTTACCTTTTCCTGCTAAAGACAAATGTGGATTTCACACTTTGAAATCCTGTACCTAAAGTGACTTTAGGAATAGGAGACCTAATACTAGGAACAAAAACAAAACTATTTTTATGATTATCTATGCACTTGAATGTTTGCTCTTATGTTATCTGTCTGATTTGGATCTTTGATTGAGTGTGATGGGTTGTGGAGTAATGTCCACAATTACATCTGCATATTCATCTAGGCATAAAGGATAGCATTTGTAAGATAACTAGACAACCTAGATGGTCCCCATTGGAGCATATCTAGCTTAAGAGATTTATCTTATCCTAAAAAGCTCTCATTCTAACCAATTCATCTTATCTTAAAAGATTCTCCCTTATCTTAATAGATCCATCTTATCTTAAAAGATACTCATCCTATCTTGAAAAGATTGTATTTCATCCTAATAGGTCTAACTGGTCTCAAAAGATTTTATCTTATCTTTATGGATCCATCTTATCCTAATAGGCATACTTATCCACCCTAGTTTATCAACCATGATCTAATGCAAATTAATTAGATCTTATCTAGTTAAAATAGTCATACCAATCTAATCTAGATCTCATCTAACCTAATCTGATCAAATCCAAAGTGACTTATCAAACATGATAGATAATACTGATAAATAGTTTAGACTCTACCCTTATAGAACAGGTCTTAACTTAGTTCACCCTGCACTAAATTAAGAATGACAGATCAACTTGGCCATATGCAACTACCTTAACCATCTGATAGTTGCATAACCTCTCAATTATAAACTAGCAAGAGACTCTATCTTATCATAACATATCTAACTAATCTCAAAACATCCTAACATATTCTACCCTGTTGGACCTATCTAGCCTAAACTAGTCTAATCTAGTCATATCCAATTTAATCTAGATCTTATCTTACCTAATGTGACCTGATCTAGTGTGGTCTAATGTTATCTAACTTAATGTGGTCCACTTAAACAGATTAATGACACTAGTAGAAGAGATTAGACCCCACTAGCCATGTATTAACTTATCTTAGCACATTGGATCAATTCAACCATGAGCTAACCCAACCCATAGAACCATGATGAATGGTATAACCTTTCTATTCCCACCTAATAACAAACAAACTTTTAACCTACATCTTGTAGTCTACCTCACCCATATATATATCTCATCTTGACAGATTCCATCCTACCCTTAGATATTCACCTTATATGATTGGTTACCCCAATCTGGACATAAAACAAAGATTAAGCTCCTACCAAAGAATCTTTAGATTGTAACCAGCTACTAAGCTTATTCATTCCGCCTATTGAATAATTTCCTTTGCAAAACTATTACCATATGCTTCTAACTTTCATGGTCAATACCAGGAAAGGAAAGATTATCACGTAACAGCAAACAGAAATGAATCCTCCAAATCCTCCACCTGTTGAGATCAATCAAGTGGTTGCTACCCAAAGACTGGTAATACAACAATTAACAGACCTGGTGACCGAGATGCAAAATCAGATAAGACAACAACGCGAGGAAATACGTCAGGCCCGTCAAGAAATAAGGCAAGCACGGTTGGAGAGACAACAACAACAACCTCCACCACCTCCACCAGCTTCACCAAGCTACATAGATATAAATTATGATGATTTATAAGGTCTAGATGTTACTTTAGTTAGTAGATGATATGATATTATTCTAGAAGGAACAATAAGGTCTATTGACCCAATGTTTTGCTAAAGAATTATACCTCATGCTGCGATCTCTTTGTTTGTGCATATGAGTATGCATCCTTTTTCTTACAAATCTCGAGGACGAGATTATTTTTAAGGGGGGTAGGATTTGTAACACCCAAATTCTGAATTTGGGATTGATAGAAGAAATCTGAGCAAAATACCATTGATAAATAATTAAAACTTTATAATTCACCCTTTTTAAAGGTAAATACTCATAATAAAATAAATGAAGAAACACTATGTAGTAATTGTGCATCATGTGAAAGTTTAACTTATGCATAAATTTGAAATCTAGAATTTAAAACTTGGTTTGATTTGAATTGGAAATAGGAAAGAAAGAAAGAAATATTATACAAAACAAAATAAAGTTATAAAATTCATCACACTTTTAGGTATGACTAAATCTTACTATTGATCTGAAAGAGAATTTGCCACAAGTTGAAATTTAATTTGAATTGAATTTGGGTTTTGAAAAATGGAGAAAAGAAAATAGAAAATAAAAAGAAAAAGAATAAAAATCCTACATGGGCCACTCACCTCATTTCGGCCCATCTCCACTCAACCGCGCAGCCCACTCCAAATCCTGGCGCCGACACGCGGGCCCCACGGGCAGCCTCTCGTCCCTCTCGCGCGTGCTCGGGCTGACATCGGGGGGCCCACTGGCAGCTGCGTATCGCACATCCGCGTTGCGCGCTCGCTGGGTCGCTGTCACGCGGGCCCACTCAATCAGCCACTCAGCCGCGCCTGAGCACTCCCTCTCTCGCTGACGTTGCGGGTCCCACCTGTCGGACTCATCCCCTTCCCAAGTCCGTAGCCAACAAACTCGCCGCAACAATCGGCGCGGAACTCCGGGCGGCCGGGCCGATTCTCGCGGGCGCGCAGTGCCGTCATGGCAATAAAAGGGGGCCCGCCGCGCTTGGTCCCCTCCGTGTAACCAGAGACCTGCGTCGTCATCTACCCCAGTGCACACCGAGAGAGAGAGAACCGGAGAAGAGGGCCGCCGCCGGGGATAGCCGCCGCTGGGGGGTCTCCGCTCTCGGAGTCGGATCGTGGAGCATCGTCTTCACCTGAGGAAGCTATCCGCGCCTCCAATTCAAGTTTGACACTACCGTGGCGCTCTGAATTGCTCACCGGAGCCGCTGCGCCGCCGTGACTCCGCGCCGCACCGTGGGCAGAGCTCCGAGCGCCACGATTCTTGGAGGTAAGCTCGCTTTCTGTCTCGCGATCGCCTCCACATCATTTTGCGCTAGTCGGTCGGCGAGTGGGGGTCTTGGGTCACGGGAACGCTGTCGCCGGCGAGGACTCCGTCGTGCGGATGCAGGGGCGCGCCGCCGTTTCCCTGGCCGTCGGGTGGACGAAGGCCTCCTGGCCGTTGGATCTTTAGGCAAGGGCTAGGATTAGATCGGGTGGGGGAAACGATCCTGGCCGCCGATCAAGCCATCAACGACCATGATTAGACGGACCTGTACCGTTTCATCCAGGCGATCTTGGGCCGTTGGATCGAAATCCAGTGACCTCGGGAGCATACCGATTCATCATTTAATCTGGGCCGTCTATTGTAATCTGTGCGGCCGAGATCCCACGATACCCTTTCGGCTGCGTAGTATTGCAAAAGAGTCCCTGATTAGTTTAAAAATAAACCCGCCGTCCTGGGCGGCTGTACACTGAGTCTTAGAAATATTACACCGAGCCCCCTGCGCTTTGCTGAAATTGAGGCCCAGTCCAGAGTGTTATAAAATCAGGAAAATGAATTAGAAAATGAGTTTTTAATATAAAAATAATTCCTAGAATTTATATAATTCATAGAAAATGCATATGAACTCCAAATTAATCCATTCCACTTCCTATAATTTTGTAATATTATTGTTTATCAATTAGTGCCACTGGTTTTACATAAAAGTCACATTAAAATTGTTATCTTAACTAATCTTGTAATAAGCACATATAATCTTTGGAAATTCATAACTTAAAATCTATAACTCCAAAATTAATGATTCCTGTTCCTATGATCTTATTTTAATATGTATATTATTAATATGTATTTTGCACATATGTTTGGTGTAATGTTAACTTTGCCTATCACTGTTTGTTTGTATTACTACGACTAGCAGTGAGGTCACGAGTCACCTGAAGATCATCCTGGTACCTGGAATCTCAAGGCCCAGGCAAGTTGTGCCCTTGATCACTTCTTTTACCCAGCCATGTTCTGATTAATCATAATGATCTGCATAGGTTAATTTTGATGGGACCCAATAGGTTACCCTAGTTTGTCTATCTTTATACCTTGTTTACCACTGAACTTTCTGGGTAGTACTTGCTAGTGCTATATGTGGTTTTGGGTATGGAGATACACTATTCATGGTTACACTTTTGTTATCAGTTGTTATTTATTGTTCATGATGAGATCATTATGTGCAAAATACATATTAATAATATACATATTAAAATAAGATCATAGGAACAGGAATCATTAATTTTGGAGTTATAGATTTTAAGTTATGAATTTCCAAAGATTATATGTGCTTATTACAAGATTAGTTAAGATAACAATTTTAATGTGACTTTTATGTAAAACCAGTGGCACTAATTGATAAACAATAATATTACAAAATTATAGGAAGTGGAATGGATTAATTTGGAGTTCATATGCATTTTCTATGAATTATATAAATTCTAGGAATTATTTTTATATTAAAAACTCATTTTCTAATTCATTTTCCTGATTTTATAACACTCTGGACTGGGCCTCAATTTCAGCAAAGCGCAGGGGGCTCGGTGTAATATTTCTAAGACTCAGTGTACAGCCGCCCAGGACGGCGGGTTTATTTTTAAACTAATCAGGGACTCTTTTGCAATACTACGCAGCCGAAAGGGTATCGTGGGATCTCGGCCGCACAGATTACAATAGACGGCCCAGATTAAATGATGAATCGGTATGCTCCCGGGGTCACTGGATTTCGATCCAACGGCCCAAGATCGCCTGGATGAAACGGTACAGGTCCGTCTAATCATGGTCGTTGATGGCTTGATCGGCGGCCAGGATCGTTTCCCCCACCCGATCTAATCCTAGCCCTTGCCTAAAGATCCAACGGCCAGGAGGCCTTCGTCCACCCGACGGCCAGGGAAACGGCGGCGCGCCCCTGCATCCGCACGGCGGAGTCCTCGCCGGTGACAGCGTTCCCGTGACCCAAGACCCCCACTCGCCGACCGACTAGCGCAAAATGATGTGGAGGCGATCGCGAGACAGAAAGCGAGCTTACCTCCAAGAATCGTGGCGCTCGGAGCTCTGCCCACGGTGCGGCGCGGAGTCACGGCGGCGCAGCGGCTCCGGTGAGCAATTCAGAGCGCCACGGTAGTGTCAAACTTGAATTGGAGGCGCGGATAGCTTCCTCAGGTGAAGACGATGCTCCACGATCCGACTCCGAGAGCGGAGACCCCCCAGCGGCGGCTATCCCCGGCGGCGGCCCTCTTCTCCGGTTCTCTCTCTCTCGGTGTGCACTGGGGTAGATGACGACGCAGGTCTCTGGTTACACGGAGGGGACCAAGCGCGGCGGGCCCCCTTTTATTGCCATGACGGCACTGCGCGCCCGCGAGAATCGGCCCGGCCGCCCGGAGTTCCGCGCCGATTGTTGCGGCGAGTTTGTTGGCTACGGACTTGGGAAGGGGATGAGTCCGACAGGTGGGACCCGCAACGTCAGCGAGAGAGGGAGTGCTCAGGCGCGGCTGAGTGGCTGATTGAGTGGGCCCGCGTGACAGCGACCCAGCGAGCGCGCAACGCGGATGTGCGATACGCAGCTGCCAGTGGGCCCCCCGATGTCAGCCCGAGCACGCGCGAGAGGGACGAGAGGCTGCCCGTGGGGCCCGCCGTGTCGGCGCCAGGATTTGGAGTGGGCTGCGCGGTTGAGTGGAGATGGGCCGAAATGAGGTGAGTGGCCCATGTAGGATTTTTATTCTTTTTCTTTTTATTTTCTATTTTCTTTTCTCCATTTTTCAAAACCCAAATTCAATTCAAATTAAATTTCAACTTGTGGCAAATTCTCTTTCAGATCAATAGTAAGATTTAGTCATACCTAAAAGTGTGATGAATTTTATAACTTTATTTTGTTTTGTATAATATTTCTTTCTTTCTTTCCTATTTCCAATTCAAATCAAACCAAGTTTTAAATTCTAGATTTCAAATTTATGCATAAGTTAAACTTTCACATGATGCACAATTACTACATAGTGTTTCTTCATTTATTTTATTATGAGTATTTACCTTTAAAAAGGGTGAATTATAAAGTTTTAATTATTTATCAATGGTATTTTGCTCAGATTTCTTCTATCAATCCCAAATTCAGAATTTGGGTGTTACAAATCCTACCCCCCTTAAAAATAATCTCGTCCTCGAGATTTGTAAGAAAAAGGATGCATACTCATATGCACAAACAAAGAGATCTCAGCATGAGGTATAATTCTTTAGCAAAACATTGGGTCAATAGACCTTATTGTTCCTTCTAGAATAATATCATATCATCTACTAACTAAAGTAACATCTAGACCTTATAAATCATCATAATTTATATCTATGTAGCTTGGTGAAGCTGGTGGAGGTGGTGGAGGTTGTTGTTGTTGTCTCTCCAACCGTGCTTGCCTTATTTCTTGACGGGCCTGACGTATTTCCTCGCGTTGTTGTCTTATCTGATTTTGCATCTCGGTCACCAGGTCTGTTAATTGTTGTATTACCAGTCTTTGGGTAGCAACCACTTGATTGATCTCAACAGGTGGAGGATTTGGAGGATTCATTTCTGTTTGCTGTTACGTGATAATCTTTCCTTTCCTGGTATTGACCATGAAAGTTAGAAGCATATGGTAATAGTTTTGCAAAGGAAATTATTCAATAGGCGGAATGAATAAGCTTAGTAGCTGGTTACAATCTAAAGATTCTTTGGTAGGAGCTTAATCTTTGTTTTATGTCCAGATTGGGGTAACCAATCATATAAGGTGAATATCTAAGGGTAGGATGGAATCTGTCAAGATGAGATATATATATGGGTGAGGTAGACTACAAGATGTAGGTTAAAAGTTTGTTTGTTATTAGGTGGGAATAGAAAGGTTATACCATTCATCATGGTTCTATGGGTTGGGTTAGCTCATGGTTGAATTGATCCAATGTGCTAAGATAAGTTAATACATGGCTAGTGGGGTCTAATCTCTTCTACTAGTGTCATTAATCTGTTTAAGTGGACCACATTAAGTTAGATAACATTAGACCACACTAGATCAGGTCACATTAGGTAAGATAAGATCTAGATTAAATTGGATATGACTAGATTAGACTAGTTTAGGCTAGATAGGTCCAACAGGGTAGAATATGTTAGGATGTTTTGAGATTAGTTAGATATGTTATGATAAGATAGAGTCTCTTGCTAGTTTATAATTGAGAGGTTATGCAACTATCAGATGGTTAAGGTAGTTGCATATGGCCAAGTTGATCTGTCATTCTTAATTTAGTGCAGGGTGAACTAAGTTAAGACCTGTTCTATAAGGGTAGAGTCTAAACTATTTATCAGTATTATCTATCATGTTTGATAAGTCACTTTGGATTTGATCAGATTAGGTTAGATGAGATCTAGATTAGATTGGTATGACTATTTTAACTAGATAAGATCTAATTAATTTGCATTAGATCATGGTTGATAAACTAGGGTGGATAAGTATGCCTATTAGGATAAGATGGATCCATAAAGATAAGATAAAATCTTTTGAGACCAGTTAGACCTATTAGGATGAAATACAATCTTTTCAAGATAGGATGAGTATCTTTTAAGATAAGATGGATCTATTAAGATAAGGGAGAATCTTTTAAGATAAGATGAATTGGTTAGAATGAGAGCTTTTTAGGATAAGATAAATCTCTTAAGCTAGATATGCTCCAATGGGGACCATCTAGGTTGTCTAGTTATCTTACAAATGCTATCCTTTATGCATAGATGAATATGCAGATGTAATTGTGGACATTACTCCACAACCCATCACACTCAATCAAAGATCCAAATCAGACAGATAACATAAGAGCAAACATTCAAGTGCATAGATAATCATAAAAATAGTTTTGTTTTTGTTCCTAGTATTAGGTCTCCTATTCCTAAAGTCACTTTAGGTACAGGATTTCAAAGTGTGAAATCCACATTTGTCTTTAGCAGGAAAAGGTAAGAATAATCAGAGTGAAGCGGAAATAGATGAGAAAAGATTAAGATAAGTATAGAAAAGAATCAGAGTAGCAAAGGTAAGTAGACAATGGTTGTCCAGTTCTATCTAGGTTTCGTCCTACAGTCAACATTCCTCTGATACCACTTCTGTAACACCCGGATTTTAGGGGTCCAAAACCCGGGCGCTAACATAAACACCAGGTATGCTGGGACCAAGTCTCACACATATGATGTATAGTGGCACAGGATCGAATGTCACATCTTTATATATAACAGGAGTTCTATACAAAATAAATAATTACATTATAAGGAGACAACGGTCCAGCAACCCAAAGTTGACTGGGAGACGACGACCTAAACCTCTCACGAACTCATCGCAGCATCCTCCATGAGCATCATCCTGCAGTACCTGGTCTTGACCTGTGGTGTATGTGAGACAGCAAGAGTGAGCTCACATACGATCATCGCTCAACAAGTTGTGGGGAATAATGTGCATGAACTCGCCAAAGGTGGGAGCTCACGTGAAGTGTAAGGCTTACCAAAGAAGATGGTTAGAGCTGAGCATTGCTTTTAAAGTTGGTCAAAATTTTATTAGCAGTTACTAAGTATAAGTAAATACCAAACCCAATTAAGTAATAGAACAAAAATAACAACTTCACCTGCGATGCAATGCATATGACAAATTGAATTTAATTCCATAATTTAATCATGTGAGTGTCCGAGCTGCTCATGACCGTGAGCACGGCTAGTATACCAGTTTTACACTCTGCAGAGGTTGCGCATCTTTACCCACAAGTCGTGTATCCCATGTCGCCAGGGTTTGCAAAGCCCTTAGACACTTCCGAGGTGAATGGCTAGGGATCCACTACGAGGCCTTTACAAAGTTCCACTAGCTTCCGAAAACCCGCTACAGTTTATAGGAAGATCCAGTGCAGGAATCCCTTGCAGGACCGCCATCGCAGCAAAATCAATACCCAAAATTGTATTAAAAGATGATATAGTGAATTCCTTATCTTATGTGCCATATTTGCATCATAAAAAGAGCATACATGAAAGTTGGAGGTAAATTAAAACAAATGATAAAAAGAATATGCATCATGTTGGAGTTTTATATGTTTGCACATTAAATAAAATAATAAGGGTAATAACAAAAAGATAATAATTCTAAAGGTTGGATCAAACCCTAAATGGAAATTAGATTTTGGAAATAAGAAAAAGAGAAGGGATATAAAAATAATATAAATATATTTCAAAAAAATTGGCATTCTTAATTTCACAACATGATTGGAGAATAAACTTGCACAAGGTTTGAAACTAAATTCGAATTCAAATTGATTTTTAAAAGAAAGAAAAGAAAATGGGAGATGAAAAGAAAAGGAAAAAGAAAAATCCCACTGTTGGGCCCAACCCCAATTCGGCCCACCTGGGGATGACACGGCGCGCCAGCCCACCTCTTCTCCCACGCGCTCCATCACTTACATGTGGGTCCCCCTGGACGGATCCCACCCACGCGCGCCTGCTTTCCTTTCTGCTTCGCCGTCCCACTGCCACACGGGCCCGCCTGGCCAGACCCCCTGCGCCCACGCTTGATCCCGCCGTGTGGACTCCACCAGTCAGAACGAACTTCCCCCTCTCTCGCCTCTCCTGTGGTTTCACTTACTGGTGGACCCCGCTCGTCACTCTCACGCGCCTCCTCTCAACTCCCTGCCGCGTGGGGCCCGGACGTCGGGACCTTCTTCACCGATCGGACTCAAGCGAAGTCCGCGACAGTCGACTCCGCTCCGTGAATCATGGCGTGATCCCCGCACGGACTTCCTGACCTCGGTGCATAAGAGCGGATCCGCACCATGAGAAGAGACCTACAGCTGCCGCCAAGTCGTACCTCGGGCGCGCTCAGCTCATCTTCTCCCCTCTCCCCTCTGCGTCACCGCGGCTCATGCGGTTGGGCCACTCCAACCTCGCTTGAGCCTTGACTGGCGACTCAATAGGGCCTCGGGTGTGCGGTGGTGAACCAGCGACGCCGGGGGACCTGGCATGGTTCGGCAATTGCTCGCCGTCGCTTAGCCCCGCCGTGGACCCGCCTCAAGCCGTGGGCAGGACTGCAACCACCACCATGCGCGGTAAGAATTCCTCCGTTGAGTTCGCCATCACCCCCTCTAGGTTTAGCGCCGGTCGATTTTGGGTTTGGGGAGTTCGGACGTCGGATTGCGCGCTTCGCCGGTGGGCGCCGCCGTGGGGAAGAACGCGCCGCCGCGCGATTCGATCGGGGGAAGAAGCGCTTTGTCCGTTGATCTGGTCACCAACGGCTGTGATCGCGCCATGCATAACGATTCAGTCGGATTGATCAGGACCGTTGGATCTCAAACGGGTGGCCACGATTAGATGTGGATACCGATTCACCCAGAATAGTTATGGGCCGTTTGATCTCGATCGTGTGGCTCTGGGGGGAATCTCGACTTCTTTAAATCCCTGCCCTTGATTTTAGATCCAACCGCGGGGATTGCATACCGGTTCAGGGATACCCAGTTCTAATCTGGGGCGCTCATGTTAGATCGGGCGGCTCAGATCGCGTGATACCCTTTCGGTCAGGAAATTTATTAAAGAGCCCCTGGGATTTATAGAAATAGAACCCGCCGTCCCTCGGGCACTGTTCCCTGTGTCTCGGGATTCTTGCGCCGAGCCCCCTGCGTTTTCCATTAAATGAGGCCCAGTCCAGTGAATAGGAAAATCATAGAAAATGATTTAGAAAATGATTTTTAGTATTAAAATAAATCCAGAAACTTAATTAATTCATAACTAATTCATTTTAGCTCCAAATTGAGTCATTCCAATTCCTAAAATTTTGTAATAATATGCTCTACCATTTAGAATCACTGTTTTGACATGAACTCTGTCAGAAAATTTATTTATCATTTAATCATATTTTAATCACATTAAACCTTAGGAAAATCATAACTTGAATTCTACAACTCCAAAATTAATAATTCTTTTTCCTGTGATCTTATTTTAATATGTAGATTATTAATATGTATTTTGCATATATGTTTGGTGTAATGTTAATTTTGCCTATACCATGTATGTTTGTATTGCTACGACTAGCAGTGAGGTCACGAGGATCTGAAAGATCATCCTGGTACCTGGAATCTCAAGGCCCAGGCAAGTTGTGCCCTTGATCACTTCTTTTTACCCAGCCATGTTCTGATTAATCATAATGATCTGCATAGGTTAATTTTGATGGGACCCAATAGGTTACCCTAGTTTGTCTATCTTTATACCTTGTTTACCACTAAACTTTTTGGGTAGTACTTGCTAGTGCTTTATGTGGTTTTGGGTATGAAGATTACACTATTCATGATTATACTCTTGTTATCAGTTGTTATTTATTGTTCATGATAAGATCATTATGTTAATTGGAACATGGAGCGACCACCCGGGAAAACAGTGCTACCACAAGGGTGGTATGGGACGCCCTTGGCTGATTAATTAGGAAAGCTAGTGGAAGACTACCTTACCCGAAAGGGGCAAGGGCAGTAGGGGAGAGGTCAGTGTAGGGAGGCCCTCGGGAGGATTTTGCTGCGATGGCGGTCCTGCAAGGGATTCCTGCACTGGATCTTCCTATAAACTGTAGCGGGTTTTCTGAAGCTAGTGGAACTTTGTAAAGGCCTCGTAGTGTTACCCTGCCTCGCCTCCTTGGTAGAGGTGTATGGGAAGTCGCGATCCCTTGGCAGATGGGTAACATGACTTGTGGGTAAAGGGTACAACCTCTGTAGAGTGTAAAACTGGTATACTAGCCGTGCTCACGGTCATGAGCAGCTCGGACCCTCACATGATTAATTTATGGAACTAAATTCAATTTGTCATATGCATTGCATCGCGGGTGATGTTGTTATTACTTTTGTTCTATTACTTAATTGGGTTTGGTATTTACTTATACTTAGTAACTGCTAATAAAATTTTGACCAACTTTAAAAGAAATGCTCAGCTCTAACCATCTTCTTTGGTAAGCCTTACACTTCACGTGAGCTCCCACCTTTGGCGAGTTCATGCACATTATTCCCCACAACTTGTTGAGCGATGAACGTATGTGAGCTCACTCTTGCTGTCTCACATACACCACAGGTCAAGACCAGGTACTGCAGGATGATGCTCATGGAGGATGCTGCGATGAGTTCGTGAGAGGTCTAGGTCGTCGTCTCCCAGTCAACTTTTGGGTTGCTGGACCGTTGTCTCCTTATAATGTAATTATTTATTTTGTATAGAACTCCTGTTATATATAAAGTTGTGACATTCGATCCTGTGCCACTATACATCATATGTTTGAGACTTGGTCCCAGCATACCTGGTGTTTATGTTAACCCCGGGTTTTGGACCCCTAAAATCCGGGTGTTACAGAAGTGGTATCAGAGGAATGTTGACTGTAGGACGAAACCTAGATAGAACTGGACAACCATTCTTTACTTACCTTACTCTGATTCTTTTCTAAACTTTTCTTAATCTTTTCTCATCTATTTCCGCTTTACTCTGAATAATCTTACCTTATCTTTCTAAAGACATTTGGGGATTTCACACATTGAAATCCTGTACCTAAAAGTGACTTTTAGGAATAAGAGACCTATTCTTAGGAACAAAAACAAAACTATTTTTATAGATATCTATGAACTTGAATGTTTGTTCTTATGATACTTGTTTGATTTGGATCTTTGATTGAGTGTGATGGGTTGTGGAGTAATGTCCACAATTACATCTGCATATACACATAGGTATAAAAATATATTTATAAAATAACTAGACAAACTAAATTATCCTTCAAATAAAGTAACTAGCCTAACAATACCCATCTTACCTTAAAAAAAATTCTCCCTTATCTTAATAGATTCATCTCATCTCCAGAGATTCTATTCTACACTCATAGATCTATCTTATCTCAAAAGGTCTTAACTTATCCTAATGTATATAGATCCATCTTATCTTAGAAGATACTCTATTACTATTAATAGATTCATCTTGTCTTGAAAAGATTCTATCCTATCTTAATAGATCTAACGGACCCCAAAAGATTCTACCTTATCTTTAGGGATTCATCTTGCCCTAATTAGCATATTGACCCCACTCTAGAGTAACAACCATGATCCAATCCAAAGTAATTAGATGTTATCTAGTCTAATCTAGTTACATCCAACCTAAATCCAGATTCTATCTAATCTAAATATGACCCAATCTAAAGTGTGTTATTAACAGGTCAGATAATTTGGTTGGACACTGTCTCTACAAACATATCTTAACCTAAATTAATGTCTTACACCAACTCATCCTTGAACAATGGCCTACCTAAATCATATAATCCATCCTATCTTAAAAGATTCTATCATATCCTAATAATATTTATCCTACCCTGGTAGATCTAACTAATCTTAACTAGTTTAATTTAGTCATACCAACCTAATCTGGATTCTATCTAATCCAATATGATCTAAGCTAGATTGAGTTACTTAATGCAGATACAAAGGATAAGGCTATGCTCCAAAATTCACTTAAGCCTAAATTGGTGACTTATATCAACTTGGCCATACACAACAACTCGACCTATATAACAAGTTACATAACTTATCCAATCAATAAAGTCTTAATGGAGTGCATAATCTATCAACCACCACTTGACATCAAACCAGATTTTGACCCACATAATAGGTTACATGACCTATCCAACCAATCTAGAGGCAAACAACCAAACCAAATTTTGACCAATCTCATTTAACTCCTAAGCCACCCACTGAACTAGCTGCTCTACCTACTTGTCACCCACAAATCTATCTTAAACCATAGGTCCCTAACTCTGGTGGAAACCCCAAGAATGAAGACACCAAGGTCTGAAAAAGAACAGCTCAACCTCGACAAGGAAGGATGAACACCAACTCAAGTCTTCAAGGATCAAGTAAGGTCACCAAGATGAGTCAAGATCCACAATCTTGGATGGAGTTTTTCTTATCCTACTCTTTCTTACCCAAACCTATATATACCCTAAAGACATCTTCTATCCTACATAATAAAGTGGACATACATATAATACCCATGCTCTCCTATCACTTACTAATAATAAAAAGAGAGACCCTTGATTTAGAAATTAAAAAGCTAAATTGCAAACCAATCCTTTTTGTATTCCCTTTTCTTACAAATCTCGAGGACGAGATTATTTTTAAGGGGGGTAGGATTTGTAATACCCAAAATTGTATTAAAAGATGATATAGTGAATTCCTTATCTTATGTGCCATATTTGCATCATAAAAAGAGCATACATGAAAGTTGGAGGTAAATTAAAACAAATGATAAAAAGAATATGCATCATGTTGGAGTTTTATATGTTTGCACATTAAATAAAATAATAAGGGTAATAACAAAAAGATAATAATTCTAAAGGTTGGATCAAACCCTAAATGGAAATTAGATTTTGGAAATAAGAAAAAGAGAAGGGATATAAAAATAATATAAATATATTTCAAAAAATTGGCATTCTTAATTTCACAACATGATTGGAGAATAAACTTGCACAAGGTTTGAAACTAAATTCGAATTCAAATTGATTTTTAAAAGAAAGAAAAGAAAATGGGAGATGAAAAGAAAAGGAAAAAGAAAAATCCCACTGTTGGGCCCAACCCCAATTCGGCCCACCTGGGGATGACACTGCGCGCCAGCCCACCTCTTCTCCCACGCGCTCCATCACTTACATGTGGGTCCCCCTGGACGGATCCCACCCACGCGCGCCTGCTTTCCTTTCTGCTTCGCCGTCCCACTGCCACACGGGCCCGCCTGGCCAGACCCCCTGCGCCCACGCTTGATCCCGCCGTGTGGACTCCACCAGTCAGAACGAACTTCCCCCTCTCTCGCCTCTCCTGTGGTTTCACTTACTGGTGGACCCCGCTCGTCACTCTCACGCGCCTCCTCTCAACTCCCTGCCGCGTGGGGCCCGGACGTCGGGACCTTCTTCACCGATCGGACTCAAGCGAAGTCCGCGACAGTCGACTCCGCTCCGTGAATCATGGCGTGATCCCCGCACGGACTTCCTGACCTTGGTGCATAAGAGCGGATCCGCACCATGAGAAGAGACCTACAGCTGCCGCCAAGTCGTACCTCGGGCGCGCTCAGCTCATCTTCTCCCCTCTCCCCTCTGCGTCACCGCGGCTCATGCGGTTGGGCCACTCCAACCTCGCTTGAGCCTTGACTGGCGACTCAATAGGGCCTCGGGTGTGCGGTGGTGAACCAGCGACGCCGGGGGACCTGGCATGGTTCGGCAATTGCTCGCCGTCGCTTAGCCCCGCCGTGGACCCGCCTCAAGCCGTGGGCAGGACTGCAACCACCACCATGCGCGGTAAGAATTCCTCCGTTGAGTTCGCCATCACCCCCTCTAGGTTTAGCGCCGGTCGATTTTGGGTTTGGGGAGTTCGGACGTCGGATTGCGCGCTTCGCCGGTGGGCGCCGCCGTGGGGAAGAACGCGCCGCCGCGCGATTCGATCGGGGGAAGAAGCGCTTTGTCCGTTGATCTGGTCACCAACGGCTGTGATCGCGCCATGCATAACGATTCGGTCGGATTGATTAGGACCGTTGGATCTCAAACGGGTGGCCACGATTAGATGTGGATACCGATTCACCCAGAATAGTTATGGGCCGTTTGATCTCGATCGTGTGGCTCTGGGGGGAATCTCGACTTCTTTAAATCCATGCCCTTGATTTTAGATCCAACCGCGGGGATTGCATACCGGTTCAGGGATACCCAGTTCTAATCTGGGGCGCTCATGTTAGATCGGGCGGCTCAGATCGCGTGATACCCTTTCGGTCAGGAAATTTATTAAAGAGCCCCTGGGATTTATAGAAATAGAACCCGCCGTCCCTCGGGCACTGTTCCCTGTGTCTCAGGATTCTTGCGCCGAGCCCCCTGCGTTTTCCATTAAATGAGGCCCAGTCCAGTGAATAGGAAAATCATAGAAAATGATTTAGAAAATGATTTTTAGTATTAAAATAAATCCAGAAACTTAATTAATTCATAACTAATTCATTTTAGCTCCAAATTGAGTCATTCCAATTCCTAAAATTTTGTAATAATATGCTCTACCATTTAGAATCACTGTTTTGACATGAACTCTGTCAGAAAATTTATTTATCATTTAATCATATTTTAATCACATTAAACCTTAGGAAAATCATAACTTGAATTCTACAACTCCAAAATTAATAATTCTTTTTCCTGTGATCTTATTTTAATATGTAGATTATTAATATGTATTTTGCATATATGTTTGGTGTAATGTTAATTTTGCCTATACCATGTATGTTTGTATTGCTACGACTAGCAGTGAGGTCACGAGGATCTGAAAGATCATCCTGGTACCTGGAATCTCAAGGCCCAGGCAAGTTGTGCCCTTGATCACTTCTTTTTACCCAGCCATGTTCTGATTAATCATAATGATCTGCATAGGTTAATTTTGATGGGACCCAATAGGTTACCCTAGTTTGTCTATCTTTATACCTTGTTTACCACTAAACTTTTTGGGTAGTACTTGCTAGTGCTTTATGTGGTTTTGGGTATGAAGATTACACTATTCATGATTATACTCTTGTTATCAGTTGTTATTTATTGTTCATGATAAGATCATTATGTTAATTGGAACATGGAGCGACCACCCGGGAAAACAGTGCTACCACAAGGGTGGTATGGGACGCCCTTGGCTGATTAATTAGGAAAGCTAGTGGAAGACTACCTTACCCGAAAGGGGCAAGGGCAGTAGGGGAGAGGTCAGTGTAGGGAGGCCCTCGGGAGGATTTTGCTGCGATGGCGGTCCTGCAAGGGATTCCTGCACTGGATCTTCCTATAAACTGTAGCGGGTTTTCTGAAGCTAGTGGAACTTTGTAAAGGCCTCGTAGTGTTACCCTGCCTCGCCTCCTTGGTAGAGGTGTATGGGAAGTCGCGATCCCTTGGCAGATGGGTAACATGACTTGTGGGTAAAGGGTACAACCTCTGCAGAGTGTAAAACTGGTATACTAGCCGTGCTCACGGTCATGAGCAGCTCGGACCCTCACATGATTAATTTATGGAACTAAATTCAATTTGTCATATGCATTGCATCGCGGGTGATGTTGTTATTACTTTTGTTCTATTACTTAATTGGGTTTGGTATTTACTTATACTTAGTAACTGCTAATAAAATTTTGACCAACTTTAAAAGAAATGCTCAGCTCTAACCATCTTCTTTGGTAAGCCTTACACTTCACGTGAGCTCCCACCTTTGGCGAGTTCATGCACATTATTCCCCACAACTTGTTGAGCGATGAACGTATGTGAGCTCACTCTTGCTGTCTCACATACACCACAGGTCAAGACCAGGTACTGCAGGATGATGCTCATGGAGGATGCTGCGATGAGTTCGTGAGAGGTCTAGGTCGTCGTCTCCCAGTCAACTTTTGGGTTGCTGGACCGTTGTCTCCTTATAATGTAATTATTTATTTTGTATAGAACTCCTGTTATATATAAAGTTGTGACATTCGATCCTGTGCCACTATACATCATATGTTTGAGACTTGGTCCCAGCATACCTGGTGTTTATGTTAACCCCGGGTTTTGGACCCCTAAAATCCGGGTGTTACAGTTACATTTGGGACGGAAGAGAACTTCCGTACAGAAAACGTCCAGTTCGACGTTGTGGAGGTCAACCTCCCTTTTAACGCCATTATCGGGAGGCCAACCCTGTACCGGTTCATGGCCATTACCCATTATGGGTACTTGGTCCTCAAGATGCCGTCCCCCGTTGGGATCCTCACCGTGCAGGGCGACCGCACCACCGCACTAGCAACCATCGAGAAGCTACACACCTTGGCGGCCGAGATCACTCGGCCGGACGACGGAGGAAGAGGCCCCAGTACCAAGGCACCCACCAAGGTGCCGAAGGTGCAGCCGACCGGGGCAGATGGCGGACCCGCGAAGACCATCCAGGTCGGCGCGGACCCCTCCCAGACCACCTGCATCACAGGGGACATGGGAGAAAAATAGGAACTCGCGCTCGTCACCTTCCTCCAAGCAAATGCCGACGTCTTCACTTGGGAGCCGTCGCAGATGCCTAGGATCCCCAGGGAGGTGATCGAGCACTAGCTAAAGGTTTACCCGGACGCCAGGCCGGTAAGCCAGAAGCCACGAAGGCAATCCGTGGAACGGCGGGACTTCATCAGAGAAGAGGTCCGGAAGCTGTTGCACGCTGGCTTTATTGAAGAGGTTCATCACCCCGTGTGGCAGGCCAACCCAATCGTCATGCCGAAGGCCAACGGGAAGCTTCGGATGTGCATCGACTACACCAGCCTGAATAAGGCATGCCCCAAGGACCCGTATCTGTGGCGGAACTCCCCGAATTATTCCAACTTAAGTGCCTAAGTCCCGCCTCAAAGGCTAGACCACACTTAAATGGGAATAACCCGTCAATCCCTCGGATCTAGTCCGACACGGCCACTGACAGGATCAAGTACCACATTCTCACTCGATGGTGAGTCACAGAGCAAATACAATAAAGCATAAAACCAGACATTAAGGGGTATTAAATTTATTACAACATCACCGAAGTTTTCGCAAAACTAGTGATCATTGTTCGAAATGCAGCGGAATAAAACTAACGATAGATAAACAGAGAGATGGGGAAGCCTGTCCCATCACTCCTCAGGCTCCTCCTCAGCCGAGGCGGGGTCCCACTCGATTGTCCAACCTGGTGGCAAGACAGACGGCCAAGTCACTCCAGCAACCATGTCCTCCAGAGAGCCTGTAAAATTATGCCACAAGCAAGGCTGAGTATACTAATACTCAGCTAGACTTACCCGGTGTGAGGAGTCTACTCCTCTACCTCTAGACATGCAACTGTTTGGCTGTGGGGTTTGGTTGCCAAAAGCACTAGCTGAGTTTATAAATCAAGTTTTAGCTTTGTCAAGTTTAAGTGTGACTCTCTTAAGACTAAATGTGTACTATCTACTCATTCATGGTATCAAACATATTTAGCAATCAACATCTTTTGTCTCATCATCACATTTCAACTTGTTACTCAATGCAGTACAATGGATCAAGCAGTCTCATTAGCTGCGAGAAGCAGACGATTCGAATCGAGTTTTTAACCTTGCAAGGTAAACCTAAACACACGACGTGGCGAGGCACTCCGTCCCCACACACATCAATCGTCCCCATCGATTCCCTGGCAACAGAAAGGGGCTCACCGCCTTGGCGTACAATGGCTCACTGACCCCGACTGCCGTCGTGCAGTGACCGCACTTGTACCCACCATAACCGGAATGGGAGACCACGTCTCAGGTCGCGTGAGGAGGGCAATATGCGGGCAGGTTCACTCAGGTACTAGGCTTACCGATTTACCATATTTCTCGGCATATGTTTAGTACATTCAAACGCTTGACACAGGTATCCGCACGTTAATCCTTATTCCAATTTCATCTCGTAGACCACGCATCCCCATGGATCCGTGTCCACAGACCAATCATCAATATGATATGAAAGTGGGTACAATCAATTTCCTGACCTCACGCGAGTGCTAGAAAATCACTCGACTTCTACCGAGATCCCTAATTAGCAAAGCAGCTACTCGACCTAGCATACTAGTATCCATCTCAAAAGGAATCCTGAGTTCATGCAACTAGGGTTTCAGGCAATTCCTACACTTAAGTGCACAGTATAAGCCTACAAACATTAAGTGCAGTAAAATAATATATAGAACTGGTCATGCATAAAACCGGGGCTTGCCTTCCAAAGCTGTGGCAGGCAGATCCTCTGGTGCAGGCTCTGGTGCTCGATCCGGGGCTACCTCCTGAGCAGCTCCTTGCTCCGGCACGAGGACGTACTCTCCCTCAGCGAGGTTGCAATCTATCGAATGCAATGAATAAGAATATGCATGCCATGATTATGCAGGATGTGGTAAACATTATGCTAAGTAAAAGAAAACTAAGTTAGTTTAGTAACTTAGGGTTTCTTGGTCTTACTTGGCTCTTGGTGGTGTATGCTTATCAACATAGGTTTGGAGTTTTGTTAGGGATAAGCATAGCGGATTTGTACTTCCCTTATATATTTCAGTGGACAATTTAAAAGAAAGGGTTTTGCTGGTTGGGCTAGGGTGACACTAATTTCCACTATTAATTTCCCCTTTTTCATTTTCTATTTATGAATTCTAGTGTGGGTTTGAACTACAACAGTGGTTTAACTTTTTCCAAAAATTCTGTAAAAATTACAGTGGGTTACCATTGGTCACTATAGTCTGTTCTATGAATTTGAGGTCCAGAATAAAAAGAGTATGCCTTGGACAAAAATAACAAAAGTTGGGCAAAGGGGGTCACTTTGCACTACAACTCTTAACTAGGAGTAGGTTCTGTCCTAGGGGTCATTTTTGTTGGTATCTAACAGTAATCACATGCTTCTGTGCCAAAAATCACAGAAGGTCAATTGGTGGTTATTTAGTTGTGATTTTCTAAAGTTTAATGTCAAAAAGGCACTTTCTACTATTTTTTTATTTGAAAAATGTCAAACAGCAGATTTCACATTTTTCCTATGTTCTTAATAACAAAACATTACTTATCTCAAGGTTTGGGGTGTGTTCACCTTGGGGTTACTTCTCTAGGGTTTTTCTAAGTTTTCCTTGTTTTCTTAAAATAAAAGGTATCCCAATTATTTTATACTTAAACCAAGGTATAATAAATTTTTCTAGTGAACTATACTGAAAAAGTATACTAACAAAAATATGGGTGCTCCCTGGTTCTTTATTTAAACCTCCATTATTATTTTCTCTAACTTTAGGCTAAAAAAGATTTAAATGGTAAACTCTATCTTAACTGGGTGTACAGAGGGGTTTATTATTTTTAAACAGGTTAGGAAGTGATTAGGTACTTCTCCAAATTTTCTTAACCTCAGTCTAATAGTGCAACTATTTTTCCTCCTATTATTTAGCTTTTGGCCAAATCAATATTTAAATCCAAACCTTAAAGTTTTCTCTAACACATTGGGGTTTTATATTTTTCTTAAGTAGTTTACATTATTTAAGATCTGGAAAAATTGGTTTGACTCGATTTGGGTGAACAAAACACAAGATATGAATTATTCAAGTTCTGTTTGAATTTAAATCAGATTAATAAAAAAAGGTTTCCTGGAAAAACCACTTTGCACCGAAGACCTCGGGTTCTTTCCAAACTAATCCTCTCAGTTATACCCCTGCGCTACTATTCCCCTGAGTCACTGACAATGCACAAAACCCCCTAGCCTTTTCTTCTTCTCCCCCGCGGTCCCTCCCCAGGTTTAAACAGTACCCGCGGAAAATAAAAGGGCGGCGCGGCTTACCAGCGGCGAGAGAGGTCCGGCGAGGGGCGGGGTTGGCTCCGGGAGGTCCTGGCGGTCACAACGGTGTACGGCTCGACGACGGAGGTAGCCGGAATTGTCCGGTCCACTTGCGCAGGCGGGTGATCTCGTCGGCGGCGGGTGTTCCGGCTAAACCACGGCGATCTAGTTCAATCAAATGGCACGATGAGGTCCACGGGGTGACGTAGAGGCTATGTGCACAAGGAATCGAAGAAAGGAGCGAAGGATTACCCGGTCTACGTTCACCGGCGGTCGGGCGAAGTCCAGCGACCGTGGACTGGCTTCTCCGGCGAAGCAAATTCCGATTCCTTGCTCGGGGAGCTTCACCGAGGCGTGCACAGTCACTTCCAAGGGTCGGGTGTGGCTTGGAAGGGCTCTGTTGGCCGGTCTACGGTGGCAGAGGCTCGGGTGGCCGCGGGCACGCCGTGCACAGGGCAAACGCCGGTGGTTTCGGGCTCCGGTGAGGTCGAGCGTGCGCGGAGGAGTACGGTCAACGCCTGAGGGTGATTTATAGGCGCGGGCGCGAGCAGGCGACGCGGGTGCGGCTTGGCGTGGCGCGGGGCGCGCGGGGTCGGGCGTGCTCTGGCGCGCACAGAGCGCGTCGAACACGTGGAGGTGTTCTTCTGCCCATGTTCAAAAGCTTGCTGAGATCGCATACGTGCGAATCTTGGCAAAAATCCGGCGCAGACCTCTTCCTGGCACCTATGGCTATCTCTTGTATGTGAGTTCCAAGGGAAGATAAGCCCTAGGTCAGAAGATATGTGGACGCCAAATCTGGCTTGTCTCCCTGCCCACTTCGCGACAAAAGTGATGCCAAGACATGTCAAACGTCAAGGGCTCGGTCTCAACTTTTTCCAGGGGGTGCCTTAGGTGGTATCCCACATTTTTGGTATAGAACTTAGGTGGTTTTGGTGCCATCTTCAAGGTGAACACGGTGGATCTTTAGATTAGGTGTAGATTTTGACTTAGAGAGAATTAGAGAGCTCTAGCTCTCTCTCTACTTAAGGAATGGATTTGGGGTTTCTTAAGGGGTCTTTTTGCAATGTTTCCTCTCTATATTTGTTGATTAATATGCTACTTAACTTTAGCCACAAGGTTTGGTCATGATTTGCACATTTGCTAAATCTCCCCCGCTTCAACCAAGTTTTTAGGAGATAGGGGTTCAAGAGGGGTCTAGGGTTTACTCCCCTCTTGTCCAAGGTGATAAGTGCACAAAAGCTTGGGTAATGCTTTTAGGTCATTAACTTTCTTGGTTAATACATGGTCTCCAAGATTCTTATGCTCTTCTCCTTAAGTTTCTTCCACATGTGATCACAGTCATTAGTGCATAGATGTGCCATAGCCATGGTAACACTTGGGGTGTTACAACCCTCCCCCCTTAAAGGAATCTCGTCCCGAGATTTTAGGTAGAGTCCTCAGGAGGAGTGCCGAGAAGGCGTGCTGGTGTGTTGTTCCTTCTTAGATTCAAGTTTCACTAGTTAACTGCTCTTCGAATGTCATTCTCTTTGCGACTTCAGAAGGAAGTCCTTTTTAAGTCAAAACCACAACTTAGACTACCCTTATCATCTAAGTTTTTCTCATATTTGTATTCAAAGGGCAGGTGGGGGTGGGGTTTTGGTTCACGTACCGACTCTTTGGGGCAGAAAGTCGGGGAAGCGAGAGCGTAGAAAATCCTCAGTCTCCCATGTAGCTTCTTCTATTGAATGGTGACTCCACTGAACCTTATACATTCTGATTGACCTTGCCCGCGTTGACCTCTCCTCCTGATCCAATACCTTGACGGGGTACTCTTGATAGGACAAGTCTGGTTCTATCTCAATGTCTGGTTCAGGTAGCACTTCAGTGGGTAGGCGAACACATTTCCGCAGCTGAGATACATGAAACACATTATGAACTGCTGACATGTGGGGTGGCAATTCCAATTGATAGGCTACGGGTCCACAATTTGATTTGATCTCATAGGGTCCAATGTAGCGAGGAGCTAGCTTTCCCTTGATTCCGAATCTCTGAACACCCTTGGTGGGTGGTACCTTAAGATAAACATGATCTCCCACATTAAATTGTAGAGGCTTCCTCCTCTTGTCATGATAGCTCTTTTGCCTGGCCGGAGCAGCTTCTAGGTTCTTCGTAATAACTCTGACCTTTTCCTCTGCTTCAAGTACCAAGTCTGGTCCAAATATTTCCCTCTCTCATGCTTGAGACCAATTCAGCGGGGTTCTACATCTTCTCCCATATAAGGCTTCAAAAGGTGCCATCTTCAAATTGGACTGATAGCTGTTATTATAGGAGAATTCCGCCAAAGAAAGACACTTGTCCCAATTTTTACCATAGTGTAGCACACATGCCCTCAACATGTCTTCGAGGATTTGATTTATTCTTTCCGTCTGGCCATCTGTTTGAGGGTGGTATGCTGAGCTTCGTATTACATGGGTCCCAAGTGATTCTTGTAGCTACTCCCAAAAGCGTGCCACAAACAGTGCTCCTCTGTCAGATACAATGGTCTTTGGAATACCATGCAAACACACTATTTGATCAACATAGATTTCTGCATATTTCTCTGTCTTGTGGGTGGTACGCACTGGTAAGAAATGAGCGGTCTTGGTCAATCTGTCCACAATGACCCAAATGGAATCATGGTGCCGGGAGGTATTGGGCAATCCCACGATAAAGTCCATGCAAATGTCCTCCCATTTCCAAGATGGTATGGGAAGGGGTTGCAAAGGGCCTGCTGCCTTCAAATGACTAGCCTTGATTCTCTGGCAGGTGTCACATTTGGATATGTACTTGGCAATTTCCCTCTTCATTCTAGTCCACCAGTATAAGGATCTGAGATCATGATACATCTTGTTGCTGCCGGGGTGCATGGAGAATTTTGAAAGGTGAGCTTCATCCAATATCTTCTTTCTGAGCTCAGGGTTCTTGGGAACAACCAATCGATCTCCAAACCATAGAATTCCTTTGCTGTCCTGACGGAAGCATTTGTATTTTTCTGCTTTCTGCTTGATCATTTCCTTGATAACCTGAACACCCTTGTCTTCAATCTGTGCCCTGACTATTTGCTCTTGTAATGTGGGCTCTACCGAGATATAATTCAAGGCACCCGAAGAAACAACTTCTAGGTTCAACTTGCACAACTCATCACACAGGGTGGTGACTTTTGCATCCATGCTCATACAATTGCACTTAGCCTTCTTGCTCAAGGCATCTGCCACAACATTGGCTTTGCCAGGATGGTAATGCACCTCCAAATCATAGTCCTTGATTAGCTCTAACCATCTCCTCTGCCTCATGTTAAGATCTGCCTGAGTGAAAATGTATTTGAGACTTATGATCAGTGTAAATGTTGCAGTGAGCTCCCATCAAGTAATGTCTCCATATCTTGAGAGCATGAACCACGACTGCTAACTCCAGATCATGTGTAGGGTAGTTCTGCTCATGGGGTCTGAGTGCTTGGGAGGCATAAGCAATTACTCTATTATCTTGCATTAAGACGCATCCCATACCAGTACCGGAAGCATCGCAATAAACTTCAAAGGGCTTGGTATTATCAGGTTGAGCTAGCACTAGGGCTGTTGTCAAATGCTGCCTTAGTGTATGAAAGGTGTCTTCACACTTCTGGCTCCAATTATACTTGACTCCCTTTTTCAACAGTTTAGTCATTGGTTTGGCAATTCTGGAGAAATCCGGAATAAATCGTCGATAATACCCTGCCAATCTCAGAAAACTCCGAATCTGCCGCACGGTGGTAGGAGGTTTCCAATCCATTACTTCTTGTACCTTCTCAGGATCAACAGATATCCCGTCCTGAGAAATTGTGTGACCCAAGAATTTAATTTCCTTTAGCCAAAATTCACATTTAGACAATTTGGCATACAACTGATGGTCACGCAGTCTCTGAAGTACAGTATGCAAATGTTTAGTGTGCTCAGCTTCATTCTTGGAATAAACCAGAATATCATCAATGAAAACGACCACGAATTTGTCCAGCTTTGGCATGAATACTGAGTTCATCAGGTACATAAAATAAGCCGGGGCATTGGTCAGCCCAAAAGACATCACCAAAAACTCATAGAGCCCATATATGGTAGAAAAAGCCGTTTTGGGAATATCGCTGGCACGGATCTTGATCTGATGGTAACCCGAGCGAAGGTCTATTTTGGAGAACACTTTGGCTCCCACCAACTGATCAAACAAAACATCAATGCGGGGCAGTGGGTATTTGTTCTTGATGGTCACCGCATTGAGAGGGCGGTAATCGACACACATTCTTAGACTTTCATCCTTCTTCTTTACAAACAAGGCTGGGCATCCCCAAGGTGAAGTACTTGGGCGAATGATCCCCTTGTCCAACAACTCTTGCAGTTGCTTTTTTAGTTCTGCCAATTCCGTGGGAGGCATCCTATATGGTCTCTTGGAGATAGGAGCAGTCCCGGGTTGCAATTCGATTGCAAACTCGATGTCTCTGTCAGGTGGCATCCCTGGCAATTCATCCGGAAAAACATCTGGGTAGTCACAGACCACTGGGATCCTTTCCACTGGTGACTCTATCATAGTGAATGCATAAGAATGGGTACAACCCTGATCAGGCAAATATAAAGTAGTCTCGCCGTAAGCAGGGGAGTGAATCTCAATGGCCCTTGCTGCAATATCCAATACTTCCTGATGCCTGAATAACCTATTAGTTCCCAATATAATATCCACGCTATCCAATCCTAAGATGAGAAGGGTGGTTCTAATCACAAGACTACCCAATTTTATAGGCACTTGCCTGTTGATTTGGTAGGTGGCAACCCTGCCTCCTGGTGTCGAAATTGTAATACCCCCATCAGTGTGGTGAAAAGGTAATTGGCACTTAGCACTAAATTTGGCACTGATAAAACTATGCGATGCACCAGAATCAAAAAGAACAATAGCAGGATAATTCAAAACTGAAAAGATACCAGTCATGACGGGTGCTCCCTCTGGAATATCAGCCATGGTGGTGAAGTTCAGCCTGCCTTGCCTCACTTGCACCTTCTGCCTCTTGCCTTGGTTTTGGTTAGCATTCTGCCCCTGCCTCTGCTGGTTCCTGGGGCAATTCTTGGCATAATGTCCGGTGTTGCCACAAGTGAAGCACCTATTGTCATTTGCCTGACGATATTGCTGCTACTGTTGATTGTTCCTCTGAGCTGGAAACTGGGTGCGGTTGGGTGCCTGCTGCTGCTGTGGTCGGATCACCCAATGCCCTTGCTGCTGCTGAGGTCCCCTGTTCTGAGTGTCAGACACAATCCTGAAGCGCTGTGGCTGAGCTGAAGGTCCTGCCACAGTGGTCTTCCTCTTCTTCTCTGCCTGACGAGCTGTGATACAGTCCTCCTGAGGAATGGCCATGTTGACTAACTCATTATAGCTGTTGGCCCTGACGGTGTTGAGACGGTCACGGAGCTTAGTGCTGAGCCCCCTCCTGAACCTGTCCCTCTTCTTCTCGTCCGTGTTTGCATGATACCCAGCATACTGGCACAGGTCATTGAAGGCCTGAGCATACTGTAACACTGTCCGGTTTCCCTGAGTGAGTGCCAGAAACTCATTGAGCTTTCGGTCCATAATGCCTACTGGTATGTGGTGCCCCCTGAAAGCTGCCTTAAACTCTGTCCACTCCACCTCTCGGTCCTCTGGCTGCATAGCAAGAAAATGGTCCCACCAGGTCCTCACGAGTCCACGAAGCTGCTGGGTGGCGAACCTGACCTTAGTGACCTCTGAACAAACTCCATGGAGTAGCGGGAATTCGGATTCCACTACTCTCAACCATATGTCCGCATCAAGTGGGTCCTCTGCCCTGGTGAACAATGGTGGCTGGGTATTGAGGAACTCCTGGTAGGTGGCTGCTGCGGGGTGACACTGATGATCACCACCACCATAGTGCTGAGGTGGCGGCTGACGCTGAGCTAGCTGCCTCAAGATCTCATTCTGCTGAGCCATTAGCTCCTGCAGAGTAGGAGGCGGTGGCGGCAGTGGAGGAACGCGCTCATTTTGACCACGACGCGCTCTCCCGGCCATCTGAAAAATCACATATATTTTCAATAACACATCTTTGAGGTTCAAGGTTCAATCGCGATGAAAGAGTCAAAAGGAGAAACTGATAGATTCTTGCATAATCATAAAAGATTTCACATGGCATAAACTTTCCTTCTTAAATTAAGACTGACATCAATCATCAACCATGCTTCCAAAAGAGTTTATCGCGATTACATCAATAGCCCAAAAGACTCAACTCTATCTAGCCTAGTACCCCAAGGGTGCAAAAGCTAAGCTAGCTTCGAGGAGTCCTACCATCACCGACTTCTAACTCTATCCCTGCGACCTAGTGAGCGAACGAGGCAACACTCGACTCGGGGGAAGGGGGTCTCCCTGAGCCAGCAGTGTCCAAGCTGGAGGCAGGCTCCTCTCCTCCCTCGATGTCGACATCCTCGTTGGCCTCCATGTCCTGGATCTCCTGGTGATGCATATCCAGGTGCTCGTTAGCCTCGGCAAGATGTTGCTGGGTGTTAATAAGCTGATCCTCGAGAACCTCGATGGTGTTCTCCCTGGTCCCCACTAATTCCTCAAGCTCTTGGATCTCATTTGACAGTTGTTCCACCTGTAAGTCCTTTTCCACCATCTCCGTGGACAAGTCAACCACAAGCTCCTCTCTGTTATCCAGGGTGATCTTAGTTGCCTCCAACAATGCCATCAGATGGGACATTGCCTCAGCACGCATCACTTGCAGACGGTACAGGGCATTCATGCACCACACTGTCAAGTGAGCAGTCTGACCTGGATAGATAGCCCAGATGTCCTTGGCATGCTCCACTCGGTCCTTCCACATTGGGTCGTCCTCCTTCTCAGCGGGGAACAAGCCAATGGGGTGAGTGGACAGCTCCAAGGGGTGGAATCCGCAGAAAGTGGTCAATCCGTGAAGAGCAATTGCCTCGATCGTATCCTCAGCCCGATATCCAAAGGACTCAGAGTCCAGCGAACGCCAGTCTGGCTGTAGGGGATGAGGCTCTAGGGTCATCCTCACCCTACAGCGGGGCACTCGGTGCTTCTCGAACTGCTGCACCGCGTACTGAGGAGGCATTGTGTAACCGGCCCCCTGAAGTACCTCCCACAAAATACGGGGAAAACCCTCTCGTGTGAGCCCGTCAGTGTGGGACAGTGCATTCCCTTCGTCCGAGGATCCGTGAGAAGTCATCTGTGTATGGTTAAGCGTAAGTAAAAGAAAAAGAATTATAAAAAGAAGAAGGAATCACAACTCAGCCTCTCTCTAACTACAACAATGGTACTGGGGTACTTAGTTGGTCATCATTTTGTATTAAAGTCCTTACCCAATTATCCATTAGTTTAATTAAGGATGCATGCATGCTCGTCCTGAACGACCTCACATCAACGTAAAGGGAATAGGGAAGAACTCCCATCCCTTATAGTAGCCTGGAGGGCTTAATCACTTAGCCACCTAACTACCCCTCTATCATCCTAAGGCTTCACGTCCTAGGTCTATCCTGATCGTCCTATGATCTATCCAACATTTGTTTCTATCAAATTTTACTTTGGAAAAGGATGGTATTTATAGTTTATAGATTCCTCTGTGGTGGTACAAGCTCCGATACCAGCTATGGCGGAACTGCCCGAATTATTCCGACTTAAGTGCCTAAGTCCCGCCTCAAAGGCTAGACCACACTTAAATGGGAATAACCCGTCAATACCTCGGATCTAGTCCGACGAGGACACTGACAGGATCAAGTACCACATTCTCACTCGATGGTGAGTCACAGAGCAAATACAATAAAGCATAAAACCAGACATTAAGGGGTATTAAATTTATTACAACATCACCGGAGTTTTCGCAAAAGTAGTGATCATTGTTCGAAATGTAGCGGAATAAAACTAACGATAAATAAACAGAGAGATGGGGAAGCCTGTCCCATCACTCCTCATGCTCCTCCTCAGCCGAGGCGGGGTCCCACTCGACTGTCCAACCCGGTGGAAAGACGGACGACCAAGTCACTCCAGCAACCATGTCCTCTAGAGAGCCTGTAAAATTATGCCACAAGCAAGGCTGAGTATACTAATACTCAGCTAGACTTACCCAGTGTGAGGAGTCTACTCCTCTACCTCTAGACATGCAGCTGTTTGGCTGTGGGGTTTGGTTGCCAAAAGCACTAGCTGAGTTTATAAATCAAGTATTAGCTTTGTCAAGTTTAAGTGTGACTCTCTTAAGACTAAATGTGTACTATCTACTCATTCATGGTATCAAACATATTTAGCAATCAACATCTTTTGTCTCATCATCACATTTCAACTTGTTACTCAATGCAGTACAATGGATCAAGCAGTCTCATTAGCTGCGAGAAGCAGACGATTCGAATCAAGTTTTTAACCTTGCAAGGTAAAGCTAAGCACACGACGTGGTGAGGCACTCCGTCCCCACACACATCAACTGTCCCCATTGATTCCCTGGCAACAGAAAGGGGCTCACTGCCTTGGCATACAATGCCTCACTGACCCCGACTGCCGTCGTGCAGTGACCGCACTTGTACCCACCATAACCGGAATGGGAGACCACGTCTCAGGTCGCGTGAGGAGGGCAATATGCGGGCAGGTTCACTCAGTTACTAGGCTTACCGATTTACCATATTTCTCGGCATATGTTTAGTACATTCAAACGCTTGACACAGGTATCCGCACGTTAATCCTTATTCCAATTTCATCTCGTAGACCACGCATCCCCATGGATCCGTGTCCACAGACCAATCATCAATATGATATGAAAGTGGGTACAATCAATTTCCTGACCTCGCGCGAGTGCTAGAAAAATCACTCGACTTCTACCGAGATCCCTAATTAGCAAAGCAGCTACTCGACCTAGCATACTAGTATCCATCTCAAAAGGAATCCTGAGTTCATGCAACTGGGGTTTCAGGCAATTCCTACACTTAAGTGCACAGTACAAGCCTACAAACATTAAGTGCAGTAAAATAATATATAGAACTGGTCATGCATAAAACCGGGGCTTGCCTTCCAAAGATGTGGCAGGCAGATCCTCTGGTGCAGGCTCTGGTGCTGGATCCGGGGCTACCTCCTGAGTAGCTCCTTGCTCCGGCACGAGGACGTACTCTCCGTCAGCGAGGTTGCAATCTATCGAATGCAATGAATAAGAATATGCATGCCATGATTATGCAGGATGTGGTAAACATTATGCTAAGTAAAAGAAAACTAAGTTAGTTTAGTAACTTAGGGTTTCTTGGTCTTACTTGGCTCTTGGTGGTGTATGCTTATCAACTTAGGTTTGGAGTTTTGTTAGGGATAAGCATAGCGGATTTGTACTTCCCTTATATATTTTAGTGGACAATTTAAAAGAAAGGGTTTTGCTGGTTGGGCTAGGGTGACACTAATTTCCACTATTAATTTCCCCTTTTTCATTTTCTATTTATGAATTCTAGTGTGGGTTTGAACTACAACAGTGGTTTAACTTTTTCCAAAAATTCTGTAAAAATTACAGTGGGTTACCATTGGTCACTATAGTCTGTTCTATGAATTTGAGGTCCAGAATAAAAAGAGTATGCCTTGGACAAAAATAACAAAAGTTGGGCAAAGGGGGTCACTTTGCACTACAACTCTTAACTAGGAGTAGGTTCTGTCCTAGGGGTCATTTTTGTTGGTATTTAACAGTAATCACATGCTTCTGTGCCAAAAATCATAGAAGGTCAATTGGTGGTTATTTAGTTGTGATTTTCTAAAGTTTAATGTCAAAAAGGCACTTTCTACTATTTTGTTATTTGAAAAATGTCAAACAACATATTTCACATTTTTCCTATGTTCTTAATAACAAAACATTACTTATCTCAAGGTTTGGGGTGTTTTCACCTTGGGGTTACTTCTCTAGGGTTTTTCTAAGTTTTCCTTGTTTTCTTAAAATAAAAGGTATCCCAATTATTTTATACTTAAACCAAGGTATAATAATTTTTTCTAGTAAAATATACTGAAAAGTAGACTAACAAAAATATGGGTGCTCCCTGGTTCTTTATTTAAACCTCCATTATTATTTTCTCTAACTTTAGGCTAAAAAGGATTTAAATGGTAAACTCTATCTTAACTGGGTGTACAGAGGGGTTTATTATTTTTAAACAGGTTAGGAAGTGATTAGACACTTCTCCAAATTTTCTTAACCTCAGTCTAATAGTGCAACTATTTTTCCTCCTATTATTTAGCTTTTGGCCAAATCAATATTCAAATCCAAACCTTAAAGTTTTCTGTAACACTTAGGGGTTTTATTTTTTCTTAAGTAGTTTACATTATTTAAGATCTGGCAAAATTGGTTTGACTCGATTTGGGTGAACAAAACAGAAGATATGAATTATTCAAGTTCTGTTTGAATCTAAATCAGATTAATAAAAAAGGTTTCCTGGAAAAACCACTTTGCACCGAAGACCTCGGGTTCTTTCCAAACTAATCCTCTCAGTTATACCCCTGCGCTACTATTCCCCTGAGTCACTGACAATGCACAAAACCCCCTAGCCTTTTCTTCTTCTCCCCCGCGGTCCCTCCCCAGGTTTAAACAGTACCCGCGGAAAAGAAAAGGGTGGTGCAGCTTACCGGCGGCGAGAGAGGTCCGGCGAGGGGCGGGGTTGGCTCCGGGAGGTCCTGGCGGTCACAACGGCGTACGGCTCGACGGCGGAGGTGGCCGGAATCGTCCGGTCCACTTGCGCAGGCGGGTGATCTCGTCGATGGCGGGTGTTCTGGCTAAACCACGGCGATCTAGTTCAATCAAATGGCACAATGAGCTCCACGGGGTGACGTAGAGGCTATGTGCACAAGGAATCGAAGAAAGGAGCGGAGGATTACCCGGTCTACGTTCACCGGCGGTCGGGCGAAGTCCGGCCACCGTGGACTGGCTTTTCCGGCGAAGCAAATTCTGATTCCTTGCTCGGGGAGCTTCACCGAGGCGTGCACAGTCACTTCCAAGGGTCGGGCGTGGCTGGGAAGGGCTCTGTTGACCGGTCTACGGTGGCAGGGGCTCGGGTGGCCGCTGGCACGCCGTGCACGGGCAAACGCCGGTGGTTTTGGGCTCCGGTGAGGTCGAGCGTGCGTGGAGGAGTACGGTCGACGCCTGATGGTGATTTATAGGCGCGGGCGCGAGCAGGCGACGCGGGCGCGGCTTGGCGTGGTGCGGGGCACGCGGGGTCGGGCGCGGGCGTGCTCTGGCGCGCATAGAGCGCGTCGAACACGTGGAGGTGTTCTTCTGCCCATGTTCAAAAGCTTGCTGAGATCGCATACTTGCGAATCTTGGCAAAAATCCAGCGCAGACCTCTTCCTGGCACCTATGGCTATCTCTTGTATGTGAGTTCCAAGGGAAGATAAGCCCTAGGTCAGAAGATATGCGGACACCAAATCTGGCTTGTCTCCCTGCTCACTTCGTGACAAAAGTGATGCCAAGACATGTCAAACGTCAAGGGCTCGGTGTCAACTTTTTCCAGGGGGTGCCTTAGGTGGTATGCCACATTTTTGGTATAGAACTTAGGTGGTTTTGGTGCCATCTTCAAGGTGAACACGGTGGATCTTTAGATTAGGTGTAGATTTTAACTTAGAGAGAATTAGAGAGCTCTAGCTCTCTTTGTACTTAAGGAATGGATTTGGGGTTTCTTAAGGGGTCTTTTTGCAATGTTTCCTCTCTATATTTGTTGATTAATATGCTACTTAACTTTAGCCACAAGGTTTGGTCATGATTTGCACATTTGCTAAATCTCCCCTGTAACACCCCTGGTGTTACTGTAACTAAAACTTGAGCATGGCATCATAAACATTGGCATTGCATATGTTTGACACATCTAGAGTGCATTCACTAGGTAAAAATTTCAAACAAGTTGTATTGTTATAGCATTTTGCAAATAGAACCCTGGATAGGGAACTTAACCCTAAATAGGGATTAAAGGGGTAAAACATAACCCAAGTTGAGAAAACCTAAAAGCTTTAGGGAAATAGTCATGAAATATTCCCAAGAACAAAGTTGAATCACATTTATACCCCTGGGATACAAAAACCCTAATTGGAACCCTGGAAAACCCTAAATCCAAACCCTAAGGGCTTATGTGCAAAATTAGTCCACTTTTGGACTAAAGTGCAAAAACCAAGTTAAATAAGTATCTTAAGTCATTTGGGTCACTCATATGTGAATTTACAAGCCAAACCCTGAGTTTTGGACTTAATTGCAAAATAGACCTCAATTGAGTTCTATACTAAGTCTGAATTTCAGAATTTTGGCTCAACTTTGGAGCCTTGCAACTTTTAAATTATAGGGTTTTTGCCCTAGGTCACCACATCAAAATTGTAGCGCAATCATAGGAGAACAACTTTGCTTAAGGTTGTGAGCATAGTTGTTAAGGAAATTTAAGAGATAATTAAGCTCAAAGCTTGGCTGTCAGGCTCGTTTCATTCTGAAATTCAGATATTCAGTGTAACAGAGTCAGCTTTGAGTGTGAATTCAACCATGATCTAGTGATCAAATGAGTTCAATCATTATAGCCGAAATGTAGATGGTATATAGCTCTCCAACTTTGCTGCAGAGCATGGAATATGTTATCATTGGGATTTGTGAGCAAATCATGCCTGGATATTAACTGTCAGGCCAACTGAATCCCATTTTCATGGTACAGTAACAACATCGGATCAGACCGCCAGCGCGGCAGTCCCTCACCGCCGACGACTGATCTTCGCTGAGATTCACGCCGCCACCGTTGCGATTCGCGTCGCCGGTGACCAGATAAGACCGCTCGGAAAAGGCATGCGCTGGACGGCACTCCGGTGAACCCCCCCAGTACTTCCCCTCTGCCGTGCGGCTTGAGCAGATATGCTCGCCGGTGAACCGCCGTTCTCCGGCCTTGCGCCGCGTGTCCCAACCTCGCCACCGCATCGCCGTGACTCCCTCTAACTTCCCGTCGACCACCGGAGTTACTGCCACGGCACTGAACACGTATTCACCGCACCCGCGTTCTTCTTCACCTCCTGCCACCGTGTGTCTCGTCCAAATTCGCGACCACCGCTCGCGATGCGTATAAATTGACCCCGCCACGAGCTCCGTAGGGTAGTCAAGAACCCAGCCACCAAGAATCGTCCTCAGCCGATCGCCAGTGAGTCCCGATTTCGAACTTCCCCCAAAGTGAGTCTCCGCCGCCGTGGAAACAGCCTCACTGCGGCTAGCGCGATTCAGGTCAGCCCACACCTTTTGCTCCCTTGTTTGAGGATTCTCATAACCCCGTGATGCTTGCCGAGCCACCGAATTGAACTAGGAGACTCCCAATTGCCGGGAACACGGCGATCTAGCCGCACTGCTCACGGTCACTGTGGCTAGAGCAAAACGCTTGATCATTAGTGAAATTAAGTTGGGGAAAGGGCTCGAGATGGATTCAATTAGGTGTTAGTCGCTTGGGAGCACCGGTCATGGCCCCGTTCGGCCGGTACAGTGGCTCACCGGAGCGCGGCTGCGTTCACCGTCGTCGTGGACCGCGGGATGTAAAGGAATAGAAGACCGAGGGCATTTCTGCAATGTGTCAGCGACTTAGTACAATAGTAAATGAACCTACTTCGGTTTAGCTGATAAGACAAGGGCCTCTGTGCAAATCTGCCCGCGGACGCGGGCGCGCGCGCGCTCTCCCTCTGGACTGGGCCGCTGGGCTGAAACCAACCCATCACTGTTGCAACCTTTTCCTTTTTCTTTTTTAGTAAAGCTTTGAAAATCTATAGAAAATTGTAGAAATATTCTAAAATCGTGAAACCAATTTTCCTAGACTTCTTATTTTCCATAGAATTTAATAAAAATAGTTTCATGATTTTTAGGTTAAATAAGGAATTTTAAGGTATTTAAAGTAGTTTAAAGTATTAGTTCTAAATTTTTAGAAAATAAATGGTAATCCCAAAATTGCTCAAACTTTTTATATGAGTTCTACACCTTAGTTAGAAGCCTTGGGTAGAGTTTGGTTTGATTTAAACCTTGTTTGATAATTAGAACCCAAAACCCTACGCCTGCCCTTTGAACTCCTTTACTGACTCCGGAAACCCTAAGTTCTCGGAGTTTCATGAAGGAAAGTTGTATTCAAGACTTAGATAATAAATTATTATTATCTTTGCACTCTCATGAGCATTACATGGCATTCATTCTTATATATACCTATATGGTTATATTTAGAAAACGAAGAAGAGATTGAAGTGACCGAAGAGAAGACACCACCACCTTCGGAATCTCAGGCCGGAAACTATTTCTACTTTGACATTTGCGGATCTAAGCCTGACTCACCTACTAACAAAGGCAAGCCCCGGTGCATGCAACCCCTTCCTTGTGTTTTTAAAATTATTTTTACACACTTTAAGTCTAGTGAATGTGCATTAGGTTTATAGGAGATTGCTTGGAAACCCTTTGATGCATTGCCTTCCTTGATATCCATACCTTTATAGATACTTCTGGTGAAGTATCAAAAATATGATTTACAAAAATGCTTAGCCCTGCTTAGATCTTGTGGATAGAGGTTGTCTTTTGCAATACTGCCTAGCTCAGGGGTTATCCTGAGGAAAGATGACTTCTACCTGCAAGAATATATTTTCAATGGGAGCATGGTGGGATCTTACTGCAAAGTTCCCTGTGATGCTCTTTTCATCCTAAGGAACACAAACAATCCTAAGGGTGGAAATACTTAAATCGGGACTTGGGTTAGGAACAGGTGATGTTCTACCCAGGTTAATTAAGGATTGATGCGTATGTAGGCTTGATGATCGAGGACCCTTTAACTGGTCACATGCCTCGTCATGGGTAAGCCTTGCCTCGGGCAGACTAAGGACAGAATAAGATAACACGAAATGGGCGTGGAGCGGTGGCGAGAGTAGCGTGTACCCTCCGTAGCAAGAGGCTGGACGGTGGTGTATCTGTGCTCTCGGTTTGCGTGAACCTGATCTGGTCTTAAGAACCCCGGTGGTGGGTTGACATAGGCAAGGGTTAAGTGCTACATATGTCGTGTGATTGGAGATCCTCAGCTGAGTATAATCAATTTGGATCGTCGTACCTTCGCGGTTATGAAGACTTGGTCACTGCCCTGCAACCTAAGTCAGGATGTGAACAGTATGAATAAAAATGATGTTGTATTGATGAGATGGTGAAAGTACACCATATGCAAACAGAGTCTATTAATACTTAATCTGGCATTAAAATGTTGAAAGTAAGGACTCACTTTAGTAAGCTATTTCTGCAAAAGTATCTTTCTTGCTAAAGCCTCTCCTTGATTCCCAAATACAGCATATCCTTGAGAGTCTTTTACTTTGTCGGGTAAGTCTTGCAAAAGTACACTTCGTACTCAGGGCTTTGTCCCATGTTGTTTTAGGTGAAGGAGCGATAACCTTTTGTTGCTTCTGTTCTAAGGTGGTACCAAAGGAAGAACGCAAGGAATGAAGTGCGGGAGGAAAGGATCCTCCATCTAGGACTTTTGTGAAAAACTTATCGGGAGGAGTTTTTGCCTCCCTTGGTATGTATAATAATACTACTCAGCACTCATTTTAGAACTCTGGTCTGTACTAAATAACTTGATCTTACTTTCTAAATAAATGTAAGTTTATGTAATTGCTTCCGCATCTCTATATCTCCGATGGTCTGTAATGTCTGCAAGACGGGTAAAACACTCTTGGGAAAGGTAAAGAGTAAGATACCGAACTTGTCAAGTGATTCAGGAACATCTATAGGGTTGTCTGATGTCTGTTGGACAAGGACAACTGTAGGTGGGCCTAATTACTTGGGAGGTTCCGTCACATCCCCCCCTTCAACCAAGTTTTTAGGAGATATGGGTTCAAGAGGGGTCTAGGGTTTACTCCCCTCTTGTCCAAGGTGATAAGTGCACAAAAGCTTGGGTAATGCTTTTTAGGTCATTAACTTTCTTGGTTAATACATGGTCTCCAAGATTCTTATGCTCTTCTCCTTAAGTTTCTTCCACATGTGATCACAGTCATTAGTGCATAGATGTGCCATAGCCATGGTAACACTTGGGGTGTTACAGTATCCACTGCCGCGTATAGATCAGATTGTGGACTCTACTTTGGGGTGCGACCTCTTATCCTTCTTGGATGCTTACTCTGGTTTCCACCAAATTCGGATGGCTAAGGAGGATAGGAAGCATACCGCTTTTGTGACAGTAGATGGACTATACTGTTATGTTCCCAACGGTCTGAGGAATGCCTTGCCAACCTTTGTTCGGGCAATGAGCAAGACCTTCGGAGCCCTGATCCAGGATAAGGTGGAAATTTACATCGATGACATCGTGGTCAAGACTAGGGAAGGGTCGGCTATAGTGGAAGACCTGGCCCTGGTTTTCGGCAAGCTGCGGGCAACCCGCACCAAGCTGAACCCGGAGAAATGCATCTTCGGTGTCTCTGCAGGGAAGTTGATGGGTTCCTGGTTTCATACCGGGGCATTGAAGCTAACCTGGAGAAGATCAAGGCTATTGAGGTAATGAGGCCTCCCGCCCGTGTTAAGGACATCTAGAAGCTTACCGGGTCGCTAGCAGCCCTTAGCCACTTCATTTCGAGGTTGGCTGAGAGGGCGCTGCCTTTCTTCAAGCTCCTGCGGAAATCAGGCCCATTTGCCTGGTTCGAAGAGGCAGAACAAGCCTTCAAAGAATTGAAGCAGCACTTAGCTTCCCTGCCGATCCTGGTTGCTCCAGAGCTAGGGGAACCACTATACCTGTACATTGCGGCAGCTGCAAGAGCAGTAAGCATGGTGTTAGTCGCTGAGAGGGAGGCACAAGGAGGACAAGAACCTGGAAGTCTAGGGGCTACAGAGACCTGGACTGTCCAGAAGCCGGTCTACTACGTCAGCGAGCTCCTCCATGAAGCAAAAGCCAGGTACCTCGAGACGCACAAACCCCTCTACGTTGTGTTGGTCACGTCTAGGAAGCTACGTTATTATTTCCAATCACACAAGGTTGTGGTGGTGACCTACTTTTCGTTAAGGGCCATCCTCTACAACCCAAACGCCATTGGCAACATCGCCAAGTGGGCAGCTGAGAGCACCTAGAGGGGGGTGGGTGAATAGGTGATCCTGTAAAAACTTAAAACTTACAGCCACAAACTTGATTAAGTATTAGAGCAATAAAGCCAAGTGGCTAGAGAGGAGTTCTTGCAAAACACAATAACCACAAGGATATCAACACAGAGAGGCACAGTGGTTTATCCCATGGTTCGGCCAAGTTCAACACTTGCCTACTCCACGCTGTGGCATCCCAACGGACGAGGGTTGCAATCAACCCCTCTCAAGTGATCCAAAGATCTACTTGAATACCACGGTGTTTTTCTTCCTTTCACTATATCCCGTTTGCGAGGAATCTCCACAACTTGGAGTCTCTCGCCCTTACAAAAGATGATCACAAATGAACACGGAAGTAAGGATGGGATGAGCAACACACACAAGTCCACAGCAATACGCACACACACACGGCGAAGACTTGAGCTCAAATGAATATCTCAAAGTTCTCACTAGAACGGAGCTCAAATCACTAAGAATGTCAAACGAGTGCGCAAAGACGAAGTGTGAATGATCAAGAATGCTCAAAGTATGCTTGGTGTCTTCCTCCATGCGCCTAGGGGTCCCTTTTATAGCCCTAAGGCAGCTAGGAGCCGTTGAGAGCATTCCAGGAAGGCAATTCTTGCCTTCTGTCGACTGGCGCACCGGACACTGTCCGGTGCGGATTTCTTTCCTGTTCTGGCGCAGCCGACCGTTGAAGGTTTGGAGCCGTTGGCGCACCGGACAGTCCGGTGCCCCCTTCAGATCGTTGGCCTGGCCACGCGTCACGTGCGGATTGCGCGGCCGACCATTGGCTCACCGGACAGTCCGGTGCACACCGGACAGTCCAGTGAATTTTAGCCGTACGCCGCCGACGAAATCCCGAGAGCGGCCTTTTTACCAGAGCCAGCCTGGCGCACCGGACACTGTCCGGTGCACCACCGGACATTCCGGTGCACCTAGACTGAGCAGAGTCTTGGCTGCTCGAGCCAAGTCTTTTCCAATTGTCTTTTCTCTGATTCTAGCACTTAGACAAATATGTTAGTACACAAAAACCAATGTACTAAGTCTAGAATCATACCTTTGTGTTGATTTGCACTTTGTCCACCCTTTGACATATACTCATTCCCTTAATGTGTGTTGGGCACTTAATCACCAAAACCTTATAGAATTGGCCCAAGGGCACATTTCCCTTTCAATCTCCCCCTTTTTGGTGATTTATGCCAACACAACAAAAAGCAACAAAAAGAAGTGCAACATCAATGCAAATGAGAACACAAATTTGTTTTGATTCAAATTTGGCATATTTGGATCATTCTTTGCCACCACTTGGTTTGTTTTTGCAAATCAAACTCAATTTCCTATCTCTAAGTCAAATTCACTTGTTGAGGCATAGAGAAAGGTATTCCAAGAGAAATTGATCAATGATTCAAAAACTCCCCCTATTTCCCATAATCAAACATTCTCCCCACAAGAGACCAACTTTTGACAAAAAGAGACATTTAGATTTTTGACAAATCAAAAGTCCTAACTCTACTATTTTCAAAATTCTCAAGTGGTAGCTGATCCATTTGTTGCTTTGGCCCATAATTTCTCCCCCTTTGGCATCAAGCACCAAAACGAGATCATTTTTGGCCCTTAAACCCCATTGCCTCACCAAGATCTTCAAATCAGAGTAAAAGGCAATAGGAATATGGAGATGAACTTGGAGTGAGTTACCCTCTCATCGGAGTGCAGTGGAAGTCTTGCATGGTCCAAGTTCACCTTTTCCCTTTCAATCCACCTTTGAGACTAAATCAAGTAAACTCAAGCACACGGTTAGTCTCAAAGGGTCAAGTTGTAGCACATCTCCCCCTAAATATGTGCATCAATCACACATGAACTTTTGAGGTCCGGGGAGTGTTTGTACAACTTGAACACCATAAATACATAACAAAATGCATAAAGGAACATGATCAAAGCATAATACACATGTATGCTACAAATCAATCCAAGTTCCACGAATCTAAGACATTTAGCTCACTACGCAGCCTGCAAAAGGTCTTTTCATCTAAAGGCTTGGTATAGATATCGGCTAGCTGGTTCTCGGTGCTAACATAAAACACTTCGATATCTCCCTTTTGCTGGTGGTCTCTCAAAAAGTGATGCCGGATGTCTATGTGCTTTGTGCGGCTGTGTTCAACAGGATTATCCGCCATGCGGATAGCACTCTCATTATCACATAGGAGTGGGACGTTGCGTAGATTGTAGCCAAAGTCCCAGAGGGTTTGCCTCATCCAAAGTAGTTGCGCGCAACACTGTCCTGCGGCAACATACTCGGCCTCAGCGGTGGATAGGGCAACAGAAGTTTGTTTCTTAGAACTCCAGGAAACCAGGGACCTTCCTAAGAATTGGCACGTCCCTGATGTACTCTTCCTATCAACCTTGCATCCAGCATAGTCGGAGTCTGAATATCCAATCAAGTCAAAGGTAGACCCCTTTGGATACCAGATCCCGAAGCAAGGCGTAGCGACTAAATATCTAAGAATTCGCTTCACAGCCACTAAGTGACACTCCCTTGGATCGTATTGAAATCTAGCACACATGCATACACTAAGCATAATATCCGGTCTACTAGCACATAAGTAAAGTAAGGAACCTATCATAGACCGGTATGCTTTTTGATCAACGAACTTACCTCCTTTGTTGAGGTCGACGTGTCCGTCAGTTCCCATTGGAGTCTTTGCGGGCTTGGCGTCCTTCATCCCAAACCGCTTGATCAAGTCTTGCGTGTACTTCGTTTGGGATATGAAAGTGCCATCCTTGAGTTGCTTCACTTGGAACCCAAGGAAGTAGCTCAACTCGCCCATCATCGACATTTCAAACTTTTGAGTCATCACCCTGCTAAACTCTTCACAAGACTTTTGGTTAGTAGAACCAAATATTATGTCATCGACATAAATTTGACACACAAATAAGTCACCATCACAAGTCTTAGTGAATAAGGTCGGATCGGCTTTCCCAACCTTGAAAGCATTAGCAATTAAAAAGTCTCTAAGGCATTCATACCATGCTCTTGGGGCTTGCTTAAGTCCATAGAGCGCCTTAGAGAGCTTACACACGTGGTCGGGGTACCGTTCATCCTCAAAGCCAGGGGGTTGCTCCACGTACACCTCCTCCTTGATTGGTCCATTGAGAAAAGCGCTCTTCACGTCCATTTGGAACAACCTGAAAGAATGGTGAGCGGCATAGGCTAACAATATGCGAATTGACTCTAGCCTAGCCACAGGAGCAAAAGTCTCCTCAAAGTCCAAACCTGCGACTTGGGCATAACCTTTTGCCACAAGTCGAGCCTTGTTCCTTGTCACCACCCCGTGCTCGTCCTGTTTGTTGCGGAACACCCACTTGGTTCCCACAACGTTTTTCTTGGGACGTGGCACCAGCGTCCAAACTTCATTTCTCTTGAAATTGTTGAGCTCCTCCTGCATGGCCAACACCCAGTCCGGATCTAGCAAGGCCTCTTCTACCCTGAAAGGCTCAATAGAAGAGACAAAAGAGTAATGCTCACAAAATTATAATCTAGAGTGAGTAGTTACTCCCTTGCTTATATCACCCAATATCTGATCGATGGGATGATTCCTTTGAATCGTCGCTCGAACTTGAGTCGGAGGGGCTTGAGGTGCTTCTTCCTTCATAACATGATCATCTTGTGCTCCCCCTTGATCACACGCCTCTTCTTGATGAACCTGTTCATCGTCTTGAGTTGGGGGTTGCACCATTGTTGAGGAAGAAGGTTGATCTTGCTCTTGATGTTCCTGTGGTCGCACATCTCTAATCGTCATGGTGCGAATTGCGTCCGTTGAAACATCATATTCATCTACATCATTAGGATCAACTTTCTCTCTTGGAGAGCCATTAGTCTCATCAAATACAACGTCGCTAGAGACCTCAACCAAACCCGATGATTTGTTGAAGACTCTATACACCTTTGTATTTGAGTCATAACCTAACAAAAACCCTTCTACAGCTTTGGGAGCAAACTTAGAATTTCTACCTTTCTTCACTAGAATATAACACTTGCTCCCAAACACACGAAAGTATGACACATTGGGTTTGTTACCGGTTAGTAGCTCATATGAAGTCTTCTTGAGGAGGCGATGAAGGTAGACCCGGTTTATGGCGTGGCAAGCCGTGTTCACGGCTTCCGACCAAAACCGCTCAGGCGTCTTGAACTCTCCAAGCATCGTCCTCGCCATGTCTATGAGCGTCCTGTTCTTCCTCTCTACCACACCGTTTCGCTGTGGTGTGTATGGAGCGGAGAACTCATGCTTGATTCCTTCCTCCTCAAGATACTCTTCCACTTGAAGGTTCTTGAACTCGGACCCGTTGTCGCTCCTTATCTTCTTCACTTTGAGCTCAAACTCATTTTGAGCTCTACTTAGGAAGCGCTTGAGGGTCCCTTGGGTTTCAGATTTATCCTGCAAAAAGAATACCCAAGTGAAGCGGGAAAAATCATCAACAATTACTAAACCATACTTACTTCCCCCGATGCTAAGATAGGCGACGGGTCCGAAGAGGTCCATATGCAGCAGCTCCAGGGGTCTTGATATTGTCATCACGTTCTTGCTGTGATGAGCATTTCCCACTTGTTTACCTGCTTGACAAGCTGCACAAGGTCTATCTTTTTCGAAAGTTACATTTGTTAGACCTAACACATGTTCTCCCTTTAGAAGTTTGTGAAGGTTCTTCATCCCCACATGTGCTAAACGGCGATGCCACAGCCAGCCCATGCTAGTCTTAGCAATTAAGCATGCATCTAGACCGGCCTCCTCTTTTGCAAAATCAACTAAATAAAGTTTGCCGTCTAGTACACCCTTAAAAGCTAATGATCCATCACTTCTTCTAAAGACAGACACATCTACATTTGTGAATAAGCAATTATAACCCATATTGCAAAGTTGACTAACGGACAACAAGTTATACACGAGCGACTCAACTAAAAACACATTAGAAATAGAGTGCTCGGATGAAATAGCAATCTTTCCTAGTCCTTTAACCTTGCCTTGATTCCCGTCACCGAATATGATTGAATCTTGGGAATCTTTGTTCTTGACGTAGGAGGTGAACATCTTCTTCTCCCCCGTCATGTGGTTTGTGCATCCACTGTCGATAATCCAGCTTGAGCCTCCGGATGCATAAACCTGCAAGGCAAATTTAGGCTTGGGTCTTTGGTACCCAACTCTTGTTGGGTCCTACAAGGTTAGTAACAATGATCTTAGGGACCCAAATGCAAGTTTTATCTCCCTTGCACTTTGCCCCTAATTTCCTAGCAATCACCTTCTTATCCTTTCTACAAATTGCAAAGGAAGTATTGCAAGCATGATAGATTGTAGAAGGTTCATTAACTATTTTCCTAGGAACATGAACAATATTTCTCCTAGGCATATGATTAATGACATTTTTCCTAGGCATATCTCTACCATGCACATAGGAAGAACTTGAAGCAAACATTGCATTTGAATCATAAGCATTACAACTCCTATCATGATGAATATTTCTAGAAAATTTCCTATCATAAATAAGTGCATGATGAGCACTATTAGCCATAGGAGCCTTTCTTTCTCCTTGGTGGAGATGGGAGCCTTATGACTTGTTAAGTTCTTGGCTTCTCTCTTAAAGCCAAGCCCATCCTTAATTGAGGGGTGTCTACCAATCATGTAGGCATCCCTTGCAAATTTTAATTTATCGAATTCATTTTTGCTAGTCTTGAGTTGAGCATTAAGACTAGTCACTTCATCATTTAATTTAGAAATGGCAACTAGGTGTTCACTACAAGCATCAACATTAAAATCCTTACACCTATTGCAAATCATAGCATGTTCTTCACAAGAGGTTGATTTATTAGCTATTTCTAACTTGGCATTCAAGTCATCATTGATACTCTTTAAACTAGAAATGGATTCATGGCATGTAGACAATTCATGTGAAAGCATTTCATTTCTTTTAACTTCTAAAGCAAGAGAATTTTGTGCACTTACAAATTTATCATGCTCTTCATATAAAAGATCTTCTTGCTTTTCTAAAAGTCTATTTTTCTCATTCAAAGCATCAATCAACTCATTGATCTTATCAATTTTAGTTCTATCTAATCCTTTGAATAAACATGCATAGTCTATTTCATCATCACTAGATTCATCATCACTTGAGGAAGATGCGTATGTAGTATTATTTCGAGTACTTACCTTCTTCTCCTTTGCCATGAGGCATGTGTGATGCTCGTTGGGGAAGAGGGACGACTTGTTGAAGGCCGAGGCAGCGAGTCCTTCGTCGTCGGAGTCGGACGATGAACAATCCGAGTCCCACTCCTTGCCAAGGTGTACCTCGCCCTTAGCCTTCTTGTAGGTCTTTTTCTTTTCCCTCTTCTTTTCTTGATCCTGGTCACTGTCATTGTCGGGACAATTAGCAATAAAATGACCAACATTACCACACTTGAAGCAGGATCTCTTTCCCTTCGTCTTGCTCTTATTGGCATGCTCCTTGCGACCTTTGAGCGCCGTCTTGAAACGCTTGATGATGAGGGCCATTTCTTCCTCGTTAAGCCCGGCCGCCTCAACTTGCGCCACCTTGCTCGGTAGTGCCTCCCTGCTCCTTGTTGCTTTGAGAGCAATGGTTTGAGGCTCGTGGATTGGGCCATTCAACGCATCATCAACGTATCTTGCCTCCTTGATCATCATTCACCCGCTTACAAACTTCCCAAGTATTTCTTCGGGCGTCATCTTGGTGTACCTAGGATTCTCACGAATAGAGTTAACAAGATGAGGATCAAGGACGGTGAAGGACCTTAGCATAAGTCGGACGACGTCGTGGTCCATCCATCGCGTGCTTCCATAGCTCCTTATTTTGTTGACGAGGGTCTTTAGCCTGTTGTACGTTTGGGTTGGCTCCTCCCCCCTGATCATTGCGAACCTTCCTAGTTCGCCTTCCACCAACTTCATCTTGGTGAGCATGGTGATGTCGTTCCCCTCATGTGAGATCTTGATGGTGTCCCAGATCTGCTTGGCATTGTCCAAGCCGCTCACCTTATTGTATTCTTCCCTGCACAAGGATGCTAGAAGAACAGTAGTAGCTTGTGCATTCTTATGGATTTGTTCATTGATAAACATAGAATTATCCGAACTATCAAATTGCATTCCGTTTTCTACTATCTCCCATATACTTGGATGAAGAGAGAACAAATGACTACGCATTTTGTGACTCCAAAATCTGTAGTCCTCTCCATCAAAGTGAGGAGGTTTACCGAGTGGAATAGAAAGCAAATGAGCATTGGAATTATGCGGAATACGAGAGTAATCAAAAGAAAAGTTCGAATTAACTGTTTTCTTTTTCTCCTCGTATTCGTTGTCCTTTTGAGAAGAGGAAGATTTGTCGCTGTCGTAGTAGACAACCTTCCTGATGCGCCTCTTCTTCTTTCCATCTTTCTTCTTTTGACTCGAGCCGGAGTCATTGACTTTGTCGTCCCTTGGCTCGTTGAAGATTGACTCCTTCTCATTGTCGTTGACCACCATCCCCTTTCCCTTAGGATCCATCTCTTCGGGCGATTAGTCCCTTTCTTGAAGAGAACGGCTCTGATACCAATTGAGAGCACCTAGAGGGGGGGTGAATAGGTGATCCTGTAAAAACTTAAAACTTACAGCCACAAACTTGATTAAGTATTAGAGCAATAAAGCCAAGTGGCTAGAGAGTAGTTCCTGCAAAACACAATAACCACAAGGATATCAACACAGAGAGGCACAGTGGTTTATCCCGTGGTTCGGCCAAGTTCAACACTTGCCTACTCCACGTTGTGGCGTCCCAACGGACGAGGGTTGCAATCAACCCCTCTCAAGTGATCCAAAGATCCACTTGAATACCACGGTGTTTTTCTTCCTTTCACTATATCCCATTTGCGAGGAATCTCCACAACTTGGAGTCTCTCGCCCTTACAAAAGATGATCACAAATGAACACGGAAGTAAGGATGGGATGAGCAACACACACAAGTCCACAACAATACGCACACACACACGGCCAAGACTTGAGCTCAAATGAATATCTCAAAGTTCTCACTAGAACGGAGCTCAAATCACTAAGAATGTCAAACGAGTGCGCAAAGACGAAGTGTGAATGATCAAGAATGCTCAAAGTATGCTTGGTGTCTTCCTCCATGCGCCTAGGGGTCCCTTTTATAGCCCCAAGGCAGCTAGGAGCCGTTGAGAGCATTCCAGGAAGGCAATTCTTGCCTTTTGTCGACTAGCGCACTGGACAGTCCGGTGCACCACCGGACACTGTCCCGTGCGGATTTCTTTCCTGTTCTGGCACAGCCGACCATTGAAGGTTTGGAGCCGTTGGCACACCGGACACTGTTCGGTGCACACCGGACAGTCCGGTGCCCCCTTCAGACCGTTGGCCTGGCCACGCGTCACGCGCGGATTGTGCGGCCGACCGTTGGCTCACCGGACAGTCCGGTGCGCACCGGACAGTCCGGTGAATTTTAGCCGTACGCCGCCGACGAAATCCCGAGAGCGGCCTTTTCACCAGAGCCAGCCTGGCGCACCGGACACTGTCCGGTGCACCACCGGACAGTCCGGTGCACCCAGACTGAGCAGAGTCTTGGCTGCTCGAGCCAAGTCTTTTCCAATTGTCTTTTCTCTGATTCTAGCACTTAGACAAATATGTTAGTACACAAAAACCAATGTACTAAGTCTAGAATCATACCTTTGTGTTGATTTGCACTTTGTCCACCCTTTGACATATACTCATTCCCTTAATGTGTGTTGGGCACTTAATCACCAAAATCTTATAGAAATGGCCCAAGGGCACATTTCCCTTTCAGCAGCAAAACTCGCCGAGTTCCAACTGGACTTCCAACCCCATCACACTATCAAAAGTCAGGTCCTGGCCAACTTCATCGTGGAATGGACTCCACCCCCGTGTACCCCCGGGGGCCGGACCCTGCTCCGGACCCCACACCGGCGGAGCGCAGGGGTCCGTTCTTCACAGAGTGCTGGCACGAGAGTGGTCCTTGCCGACCCAGGCGGAAACCAGCTGCAGTATGTGGTGCGACTTGAATTCAAGGCCACCAACAACATGGCGGAGTATGAGGCACTAATCTTCGGCCTATCCGCGGCCCTATCCCTGGGGGTCCGCCAAATCCTCGTAAAGGGGGACTCTCAGCTCATCATCAAGCAGGTCCGCGGAGAATGTAGCTGCAACGAGCCTAGACTCGCAGCTTACCTCCTCCATGTGAGGAAGCTGGAGAAGGATTTCACGACCCTAGAACTTCAACATGTTCCCCGGACCGACAACTCAGCGGCAGATGACCTCTCCCAAAGGGCACCAACTCGGGCACCCATGCCCGAGGGCGCCTTCGAAAGACGGCTGCTGAGACCCACCGCCCAGCCAGCCGGACTGGACGAAGGGGGCAGGACCGGCACCTCGAAGCCGGCGGTCCCGATGGCGTCCCAAGACCCACCAAAGGCTGTGTGCGCTCTGGGGGACTCCGCTGACCCTTTAGCGCCACAGTCAGCAACTCAGAGCGGTCCCGATGCATGGATCTCCGAGATCCGGGACTACCTGAAGGAAAATATCCTTCCTCAAGACCATGTCTCCGCCGAGCACATAGTGCGGTTGGCTAAGCGACACACGATGGTAGAAGGGGGTCTCTACCGCCGTGGCGCCAATGGCATTCTCATGCGATTTATTACCCAGGAAGAGGGCCGTGAGTTACTCACGGAGATTCATGGAGGGGAGTGTGGAAGTCATTCTTCATCCCGCACGCTGGTCGGTAAGGCCTTCCGGCATGGTTTTTATTGGCCAACTGCCCTCCAGGATGCGGCCGAGCTAGTAAAGTCCTGTGAAGCATGCCAGTACCATGCGAAGCAGATACACACACCAGCTTAGGCTCTGCAAATGATCCTGCCCTCCTGGCCATTCGCCGTATGGGGGTGGATATCCTGGGACCATTTCCTAGGGCTGTCGGTGGGTACCGGTACCTATTTGTCGCCATAGACAAGTTCACCAAGTGGCCGGAAGCCACCCCTATGGTCAGCATCACCCAGGGCGCTGCTGTCGCTTTCCTCAAGTCGATCATCTGCAGATTTGGGGTCCCAAGTCGTATCATTACAGACAATGGGACCCAGTTTACAAGCCGGGTCTTCCAGGAGTACTGTGAAGGCATCGGCACCCGGCTCTGCTTCGCGTCCGTGACCCACCCCAGGAGCAACGGACAAGTGGAGAGAGCAAATGCAGAGATCCTCAGGGGACTCAAGACGCGTACCTATGACTGCTTAAAAAAGCATGGCACAAATTGGGTCAGCGAGCTGCCCTCCGTGCTATGGGGGAACCGAACCACACCCAGCCGAGCCACCGAGGAGACCCCATTCTTCCTGGTCTATGAGGTCGAAGCCTGCCTTCCCCCGGAAATCATTATGGGCTCTCCGCGGGCCCAGTTGTTCGATGAGTCTACGCAAGAACAGCTACGGCGTGAAAACGTGGACTTCATCGACGAGCATAGGTGGCGAGCAGCAGTCCGAAATGCACGGTACAACCAGGCGCTCAGGCGCTACCACCAGCGGTTCGTGCATAGTAAGAAGTTTGAAGTCGGGGACCTGGTTCTAAGGCGAATTCTGAACCAAGAAGGGCTCCACAAGCTCTCCCCCAGCTGGGAAGGACCCTTCAAGGTGATAGAAATATGCCGCCCCGAGTGCGTCCGCCTCGCCACAGATAATGGAGTACTTCTCCCCAACCCCTGGAATATAGAGCATCTCTGAAAGTTTTTCCCATAAAAACAGATTTGCGGGTCCGCCCTCAATACACCCGGTCTATTGACTTGCTCTCGTGTATATCCGATTATAAGGAAGGAGCTCGACCCACAGAGCTGTTTTTTGTTGGTTTTGTTTCTAAATTTACAACCATTATTACTATCTCACCACCCAGGCAGTCTCCCTCCCTGGCTGGTATAGCAACACCCGAATTGAGTAGCCAGACCCGGTAATTAGACGATGGGGTGGTTTGGGGCCATACGACCGCATGGTCAAGTACCGCAAGACTACACACGCCCCCACTACTAGAAAACCCCCCTTGTAGCTATGCTTTTTTGGACAATAGGCACGCTTTAATTCGTCTCTATATGAATGTATGCACGCTTTCCAAAAACGTGTTAGAAGCGTCTTCGTATGGACCGTATCAGACTTTGTAGAAACGATTATCGTAAGCGTATATATTAGATGAATAGACGTTTCATAGACACGTTAGATGCATGTTTAGACACATTGATACGCTTTTATAGATGCACATATAACATGTGTCTATTATTGTTGTTACGTCATATAGTAACGTTTTATTATGTGTGAAAAAATATAGATACGATATTATAGATACATTCATAATTCATGTGTATTACTATAGTCACGTTTTATAGTGACGCTTTATTGCGCATTAAGGAGTATAGAGACGATATAGTAGGTGACACGAATGATGACATGGCAGGTGATGTGGATAGGTGACATGGCAGGTGATGTGGAAAAATGACGTGGCAGGTGATGTGGAAAGGTGACGTGTCAGCTGAACTGGCGAGCGACACATTTTATAGTAATGCCAAAACGCGTGTTAACAAAAGTAGAAACAATAATATAGCCACGTTTGTATTGTGTGCCTACGCATATCAATACGTTATATAGTAATGTCAAAGTGTGTATTAAGACCTGTAGAAACGATTCTGTACATACATCTATATTTGTTTGTAATAATATAGACACGTTATACTGTAACACTTTATTACGTGCCAAAAAAAGATGTTTTCATTTATACATTTATATATATAAATGTGCATCGAGATGAATGTTAAAAAAATCAAATTATAAACCCTCAATAATATTGCTTTTGGCCTTGGCAAAATATCAAGAAGCTAACTAACTCGATAGCAAACATGTTCAGTAACTGCCAATTGTGTTCACAAAGAAGCAAAGCCAAAGTGGCAATATCATACAAATATCACTTAAAAATTTTAGTAACTACTAGAATCTAACTGATTCACTTTGCAATTATACTAGGCTTCCCATCTAGCTTTGTCCACGCCATCTAGCTTTGTCCACGTGCTGCAGGTACCAACTTGTTGCGGGTACAAGATGAGCTTCTAGCTTGCTTCACCTATGAAACATGTGTTAGATCAATAACTCAATTTGAAGTTGTTATGGGGACACATGTACTATTTCAAATAAAAAAGAAACTTACATGTGTAATTGGCCAAGGAATAACATAGCCAATAGCATCAATTAGTGTACGAATCTGATTAGATGGTCTAGGTACCTCCTCATATATAATATTGCCAAGTTCAATATTTTCAAGGCCTTCAACAAGAACCCCACAATATTCTGGTCCAAGCTTTGCTCCTAATATTTCTCTTTGGCTATCTGTAGTCACTAACTTCCCTTTGGCCACAACTCTGCCTTTGTTTATCAGTGAAATAAGGTAGACTTGCTTTTGTCTCTACAAATTACAAAACATGAACATATGATCTTTTGGTAAAAACAACGTCATAATTGGAAAGAAATAAGGCAAATAAAACCACATACTGATTCTGATATGCCCATGCTGGCAGCTTGAACCCTTCGAGTTCTCTATAATAAACATCAAATCATAGCATCACTTAATCAAATTATGCTTTATATTTTAATTGAAACAATAATACAATTAGCTTAGACATACCATGTTGTGCAATATAGGATCACTTGGCAAATCTTTGACTACATTGCCATCAAGTTGTGCCTCCTACAGGTATAGTTTCACTCAATTATTATAGAAAAAGAAAATTATAAATATTAGATTTTAACAGGGAATGTAGACGAATAGGAACCAATTACTGAACCCTAGAGTTGCAAAAGAAAGCTAATCCTTCCAAAAGCTAGCAGACCAGTTCTGAACATCTTATAACAGTAGAGTTGCTTTAGGATTCTAGATGATTCAGCACACGTTAGTATATATGAGAATTCAGCATCTAACTTGAAAATAGTTCTAACTTTATAGGCACTACATGGAGCCCTTAATTAATGTATCACATATTCTACCTGCGGATTGCCTTTTGTAGGCTAGCCTTTGTGTAAGGGGAAAGGAAATGCTCTACAAGTACTGTGAAAAATGAGGTGTTGCCCACAAACGAATCAGCAAACTCATCGTTGCCACTGGTGCTGCAGAGGTTCCAAAGCTGAACATGCTTCTCAGAAATGCCAAAGAAAGTGGGGTGGATGATCTTCAGTTGATGGAGGGTTCTGAAGCTATGGAGATGGAACCTGAGCTTCGATGTCTTAAAGCTTTACTATCACCTAGTACTGGGATAATTGACTCTCATTCACTCATGCTCTCCCTTTTGGTATGATGACCAATTGACCATCATATAAATGAACACAATTTAGAATTTTAGGGCAAAAGTCTTAGATCAATCTGAATTTGCTTTCACTGTAATTTTATTTTGATTGTTGGTGTGATTCAGGCTGATGCTGAAAACTTGATTCAGGCTGCGGGGGAGGCTTAATCATTTGCAAAATAACAACTTTGAAGCAGGTAACAAAATACAAAAAAATACAAGATACATGTGCATTGGTAATTGAGTAGGCCTTTCTAACATACCTTTGAAGGTGTTTGCTCATGTGGTGCAGATGTATGGACTTGAGTTCGTCCAAGACTTCTATGGCCAGATTGTTGTTGCTGCTGCTCGACATGAACCATGTTCTACAAGCCATTAGCAAGAGCTTGAATATTATTATATAGTAGCTAATGATATTTAATAATTGAAATAAAGGAAGTATACATGCACTTCATTTGTTCGAGAGGTCACGTCAGCATTTGAATCTTCTTGGATGCTACTCGTATCTTTGGCAGCATAATTTTCAGATTTGTCATCTTCATTGCATTGGTCATAACTATCACCACCCTGAAATATTTGAACCAACATACTGTTAAAAATATGCTCTTATTCTAGAGAGGGAGGGGGCCATTGTTGAATGCAAGCTTACTTCATTTTGTAAAGCTTCTCTCATTTCTGGGGTTAAATCTTCTGGATACTTTTTTGACATAAAAGTAAGCCAATGCTTCATGAGACCACTCACAGATTCCATTTTATTGTCAATTTCATTTACTTTCTCTTGGTACATTCTTTCTTCCTCCGTTTGATTAACAAACGGTAAACCTTGAAAAGCTTGTACTTGACTCCAGTACTTATCATCATAGTACCCACGTGCTTTGAAATCCTTGGCAACAATATCATTGAACACTTCATTGTAATCTTTAGATGAAAGACGATTACCATCGTTGTTCCCTCTCCTTTTTTTAAATTCCTCATAAGATGCAGCCTATTGAAACAAAGTATATATGAAGGTTAAGGAACTATAAGCTGATTTTTAGATCAAGCATAAATCATTTATACCAGAAAATGTACGTACCATCAGTGTCTCTGCCTTTTCTGTTGTGTATCTACCATTCTTCTTTTTATGAGCTGCCTCCCATAGTTCTATCCTATGAACCTTTCGTTTAGTTCTGGTTTCCTGCATAATTTAGTTATTTGGCTATCATTTCAATCCTCAGATAGATGATAGTGAAATTTAACAAATATGGATGAATATTTATCACCATCTCTTTTTTTAATCTAGCAAGGCTTTTCCTCCCACATGTGTGTGCAGTCTTCTGTTCTTTTGCACAACGAGAGTTTGTGGAACATAATTTCTACAAAGACAGGCAATGATTAAGCAATAATGTAACATTCCTTGATTAAAAATTGATATAAACATGTTGAGTAAATAGATGGCACCTTATGTTGCTCTTGGCACCAAATTCCAACTAGAGATCTCCATTGATGTTCATTAGTCGTAAGTGGCTTCTCTCTTAGGATTTCTTCTAGAGTTCTCTCGTCACGATTGAAGTATTGTTTCTTCAACTTAGATTTGTACGCTCGCCACCTATTATTAACTGTCCTTAGGATCCAGTCCCTTGTAAGATGTATGGTTTGCCTGGGAAGGCAAAATTTAGCTACATACAGGAAGGTAAATGTTAGTACATATATAAAAAATGAAGGTACATGCTTGCACCGATAACAAAAAATTACCTCAACATCCCTTATTATTTGTTCCTTGTGTGAATTAAACCTGCTATTGTCAAATCTTGGGATGTCTAAAGGGGCTAAGGTTGGGCTTTCTGCTACATGGCCAAGGTGCTGCCCAAGAATGGAGGCTGACCTTTCATTTGGGACACCATTTTCATCTGTCTCTACAATTACCTTTCCTCCTTGTAATGCTAGTAAATTTGAAAGTGTGAATTCCCCTATAATCTGTCTAACCTCTCCATTTGGCCCTGCATATATGAAAATGTAAGATTTCACATTGTACCAAGATATACAAGAACAAACCTGAAACTTACATATGATCTTAATTGGACTTCGAGGTTGGTGTGGCAGGCGGACTAATAAATCATCAACATTAGGAGGGGACTGTAAACTTTCATTGTTCTCATTATCTGCCACATTTTCGTGCTCCTCCTGAGCAGCTTCTGCACCATCTCCATCAATGTTCAAATTCTTTAATCTTCGAAGTCCTCTTGTCATGATTGATTCTGCTTATTACATATAGGAGATCAAGAAAATAAAAGATGAGCATGTTAGTTGCCTTGTGAAATTGCATTCTCAGTTAAGAGCTAAGATTAGAAATTAGGAATTTCATTATCCAAAATTTAGGCAAGAAACAAACATTTCATTCTATAATTTTCATAAACAAAATAGGCAAACACATATCAGATTATGTACAGGTTCAATACAACCTTTAGAACAGGCAGAAATTGCAGGTGGCAGTAGCAAATCATATGGACAGCATGTTAGTCTGAATAAGATTCACTAGTTAGTATTAATCTCGTTGGATAGCTAGCTTTTTATTCTTGCTGTTTTCTTTAGTGGATAGCTAGTTAGAAAAGAGAGAAGAAAGAACAGAAACAACCACAAGCAAATGTGGCTGTTGCAGGCGAAGACCAATAAGAACGATCCATTCTTGGATCCCCTGCAAGCACGTGCCCATCAGAATTGAAATCATTATACATCCATGGCGTCTTTGTGCTGAACCATAGCAGGTTGATTTGGGTCCATGGACTGAACACACCCAACCATGGCACGTTTGTATTGAAAACCCCACCAGCTCATCCATCTCAGTAGCTCCATCCTTGTGCAAAATCCTCTTACAACCCCCTAAATCAATTATAATAATCACTTTCCCCTGGTAGCTTATAGCCGCTTCATCAGCTTCCTCTTGCTGCTGCTTTAGAACTGACCCCTCCTTTGCAGAAAGACAATTGTTTCCTTCCAATTTATAGTAGTCACTTTGGCCATCACAAACTTCAGTCCTTGTTGCAGCATTTCTATCATAGTCAACAAGCCTCTTAGCATATGCTTCAGCTGCAGCTGCAACTTTTGAAAAGGGTAGCCCAACCACACTTATCCCAGCATAAGAACTACCTTCCTTCAAGACAAGCGCGCCACAGAAACTATAGGATCCCTCACGCTCTTGTTCACACACAATTGTGCCACATGATAAGTAGTTGCTGATAGGGTTATGTCGTTGTGTTAGGCATGAACAAAGTTTTCCTTGCTTGAATACAATAGAACCCTCTGCTTCCTCAGCGAGAAAAATGGATGGTGCTCCTTTCTTGAAGATGAATTCATCCAGGGATTGCACACTGTTGTAAACCTCTTTCACAGCTTTTTTAGTAGCAGCAAGCTCCTTAGGACCTTCCTCATGCTCTGCATTGATGGCCAAATCAACCAGGGGCTTTACCTTTTTGGTTGCTGGTGCAGCAACAGTCTGGTTTTCCTTAAACACTAGAGGAACACTGTCACTGTCAAATTCAGCTTCACCGAATATTATGATATTGTCCAACCCTGGTGGTTCACCACTGAAATCATCTTCGGTAGAGGTATCTTCATCGGCCTCTTCCGCTATCCCAGTTCCCTGCAACCTCTGGGCTGCATCAGCAGTGCAATTCCCTTTGTTGGACTCATCAATACCTTCATCGCCCTCGTCAGTAGAGACGATTCCCCCATCCTCTGAAACCCATGCTTCATCCTTATGCAGCTCATCTTCACTAGTCTCATCGTCTGTCAAGTCACCCTGTACTATCTTAGCCGCATCCCATTTTCTCACTTCAGTTCGGTTATCTTCATCCTCCCTTATTTCATCGTCTGCTAACTGAAACTGCAGCACCTCATTCTCAGCCCCTTCTTGGTGTTCATCGGCTATGAGCATGGCAGCAAAGCTTGGTGGTTCTACAACCCTGCCACAAAGCGTGTGTTGGTGTCTCGTGATGCTGTGTTTGAAGAAAATCGAGCATGGTACTGGGGTGATGCCGAGAAGGTAGACTATGAGAACCCTTTTTGTGTTGAGTTCATGCAGATTGGTGGGGATCAGCAGCTGGACAATACACCAGTCAGGGAGAAAAACTTTGCTGGACCATCCAGGTCACCGTCCACGACACAGCACATGCCAGTCCAGTCTTCAGAAATCACTCCAGGTGGAAGTCAGTCATTACAGACCCCTACAACACCCGGTGTTGTGGAGTTTGCAACACCACCAACAGTGACCCCCGACCTAGATGCAGATCATGATGATGATGCTCCACGCAGATACAAAACTCTTGAACACATTCTTGGTTCAGGCAATGCTCAAGTGCAAAATGACATGGGACTCGTTGAAGAGTTACTAGCAGCAATAGGGGATGAACCTGCCACAACTGAAGAAGATGTTCAAGACCCACTCTAGCGTGGTGCTATGATAGAGGAACTGCAGTCTATCAAGGAGAACAAGACTTGGTCACTTGTAACATTGCCAAAGGGACATAGGCCAATAGGTCTAAAATGGGTTTACAACCTGAAGCATGATGAAAAAGGAGACATAATCAAGCATAAAGCTAGATTGGTGGCAAAAGGGTATGTTCAAAGGCATGTAGTGGACTTTGATGAAGTTTTTGCTCCAGTTGCTAGGATGGAGTCTGTCAGAGTTATACTCATTCTTGCAGCTCAAAGATGTGTGATAGAGGGCTAAACAGGGTTTGAGAGATTACCCAAAGATGTGTGAATGGTGGGGCGTGGTGGAGAAATATGGAGTCAGCACTTCAAACAGTGTGACCAGGAGAAATCTTTTTTACTGCATGTTAGACAACACTTGAAACAGTTCAAGCAGCTGAGTCATCACTAGATGGTTCTCCAAGTTGTCAGCTGAATCTTCAGTAAAAAAGGCTACACCAGATGGAAAATATCCCCCCTTCAACCCCATCTGTTCAGGCCTACAGCTGCACACCAGAATCACCTAGAAAACTAGTGGAGTTAAATAATTTACCAATATGTACTCTTCAGCTTTTCTATAAAGAACCCAGATTCAAACTGTCCAGAACAGCCACTTTTTATGTAGTACTGAGTCCATCTCCCTTCAACAAAGTTGCACATTCATAGATCCTCTACCATTTTGATATCATGGTCCTAAGCTAAAACCCAATGGACTGAATAATAAAAGGACTTCAAAGTTGGCTTAGGCATAAAAGTTCAGAACCCAGAATTATCACTAAGTCTGAAAATTCAGATTTGAGGATAGGAATTTTGGGTCAAGTTCTCTAACAGATTCCATATGGATTTAGGGCTTCAACACTTTGGTATTTTGATTGCATTATACTAACAGATCAGTAACTATTGATAGTGTATCTTATGGTGTTGTACATTATTTCTTTGCATGAAGTATAGGGCTCAAAGCACAGGGTGTTTTCCTGTACCTCCCTGTTTTATTGCTATTGTCTAGCACTAGGAGTTGTAGATACATCTAACAGCTAAAGCTATACCACCATACACATGTAAAGAATCAATTTTCTTTTCAGGCCTGGGAACTGTGGAAGGATAGAAGATGGAATGAGTTCATTGATCAATCCTTTGGTGATGACTACGAACTGGAAGAGCTGATGAAATACCTTGCTGTGGCCTTGCTGTGTGTTCAAGAAAAAACAGTAGATCGTCCCACAATGCCTGATGTCGTTGCAGTTCTTATCAGCGATAGCGTCACTTTGCCAGAACCAAAGCAGCCAACTTACTCCTATGCGAAAGTAGATGTGTCAGTAATATAGGATGTTGCAAGACCTTATGTAATGTCGCGAAAAATAGCTCTCGTTTCAATAAAATATAAAAATAATCATATACGTTAATAAATATGTGTGCTCATAAATCATAATGATCAGATGAGCAAACACAACTATCTTTTATTTTAACTAAGCAAATACATCCATCCTGCAAGTCAGTAATAACTAATACAATAGTCACTACAAGCACATGCTAGCCAAAAACTAGATGGTGTTTGGAAGATGCGGACATAGTAGAAGAGCCTATCCAAGCAGCAGTGTAGTGTAGAGGGAAGATCAGCACTATGATGAGATTCGAACTATGAACAAGAACAATCATCACAGCCAATGGAGATCAGAAATACCAGTTTTAGACCTTTTCAGGTTTCCTAGTCGTATGCTCTATAAGATATACCAGAGCCACTGCACCTAGCATTCAATGTATGCCTATACTGATCTTTAATACATAATTGTGCCTCTACTAATTTTTAATATGTAATTGTGTCTCAATCTGTTTTGCAGATACCTACAAATATATGCTAATATGCTATTCCCTGTAATCACTCACCATCTGTAAGAATATGAGACCCAAGCTATATATGTCGAATTTGTCAAGAAGATTCAGCTGCCACATGACTCCCCCTGGCGTTCCCGGACTCCCCTACGAGCGTGGATCCCTGGCGTTCCCGGACTCCCCCTACGACGCGCGCGTGTGGCTCGGCACGCGGATCCCTGGCGTTCCCGGACTCCCCCTACGGCGCACGCGTGTGGCTCGGCAGCGCCGAGGACGCCGCCGTGCCCTACGACCGCGCCGCGTACCGCATGCCTCACCCATCGGCACCCTCCTCGACGACACCATCGAAAACACGGATTGGGGAAGAGGAAGGAGGAGGCATCACCTAGGGGCGCTGCCGACGAATCGAGCGGATCGGACCTAATGCGACGACTCGGAAACCGCCCTCTCCTCCCCAGATGGACCGGCGATTGGTTATAAAATGAAGCGTATCCTTGCGCAATGGAGCATATCTTTGTCTGCTTGGGCGAACCACGGAACAGGTACCGTAGAACAGAATTAGGTGTTGTCACGGTTTAGGCCCACCAGCAGCTGAGGCTTGCGGAGACCCGAGCGTCGCTTGCTGAGGTCCGACTGTCCAAGGCTCTGAGCGGCTTACCGACTGACCAGTGACCGCTGAGGTGCTGTTGACTGCCTTCTCTGTCCCTCTGGTAAATTTGTGTTTCGATTGGAGTTGTTGATAGATTGCTAGTAGAGATTTGGACAGATAAATTAAACTGGTTTGGATAAATGCTTATGGGTTTTATTCAACTTTAATAGGTCATAATATAAAGATTGATGGATCGAAGTTGGATGAAAGAATCAAGATTGGACACTGCATACAAAAATGGTGTTGAGGAGTTTTTAGCATTTGCTTACCGGGACCTTCCACAAGGTAGCGAGATACTTTGTCCATGCATAAACTGCAAAAATAGATACAACCACAGCTGTGATGAGGTCAGGACACATCTGAGATGTGATGGTATTATTAAAGGTTATACTATCTGGGTTCATCATGGTGAAAAATATGACAGGCCATCTATAGAACTTGCTGATGTACCAAATATCAGTGCAAATTTGACTAATTCAGGTCCAATACGAGACCGCCAGGATGGAAGATTGGATGACATGCAAGAACTCTTGCAGGCTGCATTTGGAAGGGCTGCAAGTATAATTGGTGCTGAAGCAGATGATATTCAGTCTGGATCTGTAGATGTGGAACATAATGCCACTGAGGATAATGTGAATCTAGCAGAAGAAGATACTTTGGGGAGGCAACAGAATATACATGCAAGCTTATTGAAGGATGCAGATGCAAGAATATTTTCTTCTGGGTGTAAATATTCTAGACTGTCATTTTTAGTCCACTTATATCACTTGAAGTGCTTACATGGTTGGTCACAAGAATCATTTACAGGACTAATGGATCTGCTATCTGGTATTCCTGGACCTAATCTACCCAAGACATACTATGAAGCGAAGAAAATCATCCGTGACTTAGGTCTTGATTATGAGAGAATCCATTCTTGCCCCAAAGATTGCATTCTTTTTCGAGGTGATTTTGCTAAACAAGATTTTTGTCACGTGTGTGAGAGCTCTCGTTGGAAAGTTGATAAGAAGGATTCAAATGCCTCTGTAGTGAAATCTAAGGGGAAAAGGAAACCAGCCAAAGTGTTGCGTTACTTTCCATTGATTCCTAGGATCCAAAGGTTATTTTCATCTACCAAAACTTCAGATGACATGTGTTGGCACGATGAGGGGCGAACAAAGGATGGAAAACTACGCCACCCAGCAGATGGTGATGCTTGGAAAGACTTTGATCGTAGATATCCTGACTTTAAAGAAGATGCTCGTAATGTACACCTTGGTCTAGCTAGTGATGGATTTAACCCTTTTGGAAACAAGAATTTAAAGCACAGTACATGGCCAATAATGCTTGTTCCCTACAACCTTCCACCTTGGATCTGCATGAAGCAAACATCTTTAATTTTGTCAATGATCATACCTGGACCAAATTCTCCAGGTAATGATGTAGATGTATATTTGCAGCCCCTTATCGATGAACTATTACTTTTGTGGGCGGGAATAGATAGAACACCAGATGCCTCCTCAGAAAAGAATTTTACTCTTCGAGCTGCATTATTGTGGACTATAAATGATTTTCCTGCACTAGCTTACCTATATGGATGGACCACGAGCGGTAGATATTCATGTCCTTCTTGTGGTCCAGCTACAAAATCATTTCACCTGAAGAAAGGTAAAAAGATGTGCTATATGGGACATCGTCGCTGGCTGCCAATAAATCACAAATACCGAAGGCAAAGGATGCAATTTGATGGCTTGGTAGAGACTGGACTTTCACCTGAAAAAATGAGTGGAACTACAGTTTTGAAAATGTTGGAAGGCAAAGAGTTCGTGTTAGGGAAAGGGGAGAGAACATCCAAGGTGGGTAAGAAGAAAGGCAAGAATAAGAAAGTCGAAGATAAAAGTGGTCAGAAACGCAAGCGTACAAGACTAGGAGAAAAGAAGGAATTAGATGGGGGTTGTGGTAAAGTGGAGAAGAAACCAGAAGATTGGCTGAAAAAGAGGTCAATTTTCTTTCAACTACCATATTGGGAACACAACAAACTAAGACACAATCTAGATGTAATGCACTTAGAAAAAAATGTGTGTGACAACTTTATCGCCACTCTATTGAATATTTGTCATAAAACAAAGGATGATCTGAATGCCCGACTAGATTTAGTTGAACTTGGAATTCGAGAGGATCTTCATCCTGTTGTAGATGCTCAAGGAAAGCAAACAACTCCTGATGCACCTTTTACTATGTCTAAAGACCAAAAAGAGATTTTTTGCTCAGTAATTCAGAACCTCAGGACTCCAGATGGGTATGCATCAAATATATCTAGGTGTGTAAATATGAAAGATTGTACATTGACTGGACTAAAGAGTCATGACAATCATATTTTACTGCATGACATTCTTCCAGTGGCACTGCAGTCTTGTTACCCTAGCAAGGATGTCATGAAAGTAGTTGTTCAGTTATCTAACTTCTTCAAGAAGTTGTGCTCCAAGGTCATAGATGTTGCTGAGCTGGAGCAGCTTCAAGACAGTATTGTGATGACACTTTGTGATATGGAGAGAATTTTCCTGCCATCATTCTTTACTGTAAGTGTGCATTTGATGGTGCACTTGGTGGAAGAAGTTAAACTAGGAGGTCCGGTTCAGTACCGGTGGATGTACCCCATGGAGAGGTATGTAGTCAACTTTAATTAATTTGCACAATGATAATCAATAATTCAGTTTTAACTTACATGTGTCAATTATTGCATTTAGATTTTTTGTTAAGCTGAAGGCACTTGTGAAGAATAAAGCTCAACCAGAAGGATCAATAGCTGAAGGATATTGCATGGAGGAGTGCTTGACCTTTTGTTCCAGATTTATAGAAGGAACTACACGTTTTACAAGGCCATCTAGAAATCCTGGACCATCTGATGAAATAGCAAACATGTATTTGTTTGATACTGCTGGTGAACCTATTGGAAAGAGTACTGTCGTCAACCTTGATAAGCAGCTTCTTGTTCAGGCTCATCGATATGTGTTGCGGCATTGTGATGAACTTGAAGATTTCCGCAGGTGCGTTCAGTATTTCTAAAACACACAACATCACATTTATTATAACCAGTAACCTGTATTTATTTTTTACTGCTATTTGCTGACATGACACTGATACTATTGTTGTAGAGAATTCTTGGATGAGGAGAAAAGAAAATTACATCCCTCAATTAATCTAACACCTTCCTCCATTCAGAATTTGATGGATCAACACTTTCCTGACTGGTTGGAGCAAAAGGTCTGTACATCTAAAATTATTGCAAATTTGGCATAGAACTAATAAAAGAAATGTACGTGAGCGTTTTTCCTTATATACAGGTTATATTAGGCGATGGAACAGGGATCACGACAAAGGTCCGAGCTTTGGCTGCAAAACCAAACAGATATGAAGTGACATACAATGGTTACATTATTAATGGTTTGAGGTTGCACACTTTGAGTCGTGAGGCTGCACGGTTGACACAAAACAGTGGTGTGGTCAACATTGCTGATGATGGGGTTAATTATTTTGGCAGATTATTAGATATAGTTGAATTGTCATATGCAAACTACAAGGTAGTGCTTTTCAAGTGTGAATGGTATGATGTTCATCATAAAGCTGGGTTGCGACAAGATGAGTTCGGATACAGTCATGTGAATTTTTCTCGGAAAATACACACTGGTGATAAACTAGATGATGATCCTTTTGTATTTTCATCACAAATTCAGCAAGTCTTTTATGTCCAAAACCCAAAAGCTGAACCATGGAACACTGTGGTGAGAGTTAGCCCAAGAGATAATTTTGACATGGGTGTATAACTCGATGAAGAAAGTTAGACAAGGCTTAGGTTTTCTGGTCATCTAATGCTATAAAAGAATATTGTGGGTTTTTTACTTGCACTGTGAATCAGAATGAACTAATATGTGTTACTTTAGATAGGAGGTGCCAACTTGTTGGGTTAATGTTGTTTAGTGTACAAATTTTTCTATTTGATTAAATACTACAATCCATGAGACTTGTAACATGGCTTATTTAATTATTCTTAGCTTTGATGTTTTCTGGTTATGAGTGTGCCCAAATCAGGCGCTTTTTCTATTTATTATTATCGAGTGAGTGACCATACTTTTTCCCATTTCAAGTGGGCATGACCATATTTTTTCTAATTTATTATTATTATTATTATTATTATTATTATTATTATTATTATTATTATTATTATTATTATTATTATTATTATTATTATTATGCCTTTATTAGACCTATACAACATACACTAGCTAAACACAATTAATGTTAACATTATATTGTTTTAGCCTCCTATAATATATGTCATGTTAGCTCTAGTGGAAGATATACCACACAACAACTATGGTGACTAATATACCTCGGTCGTAGGTTACATGTTTTAAATTTTACACCAAAAACATCTCTACATGGTTAAGGATAAATTGCTAATACACATTAAAACGTGTCTTCAAGTAGTAACGGTTAAAAGCGTATCTAATTTCATATCAACTAGAGATATTTCGTTATCACATAAAAACATCTCTATGTGGCTAATAACGGTTATTCGATGCGCTTTATGACGTATCTTCATGTTAGTCACGTATTGAAAGCATGTCTAACTATGTCATTTTTATACGTTTTTAATTGCATATCAAAAAGCGTCTTAAGGTTCCTATAGACGATTTTAATACGTGTTTTGCAACGTGTCTATAGGTTACTGACGGTTGAAAGCGTGTCTAATTTCGTGTCATTCTAATACGATTTTAATAGTGTGTTAGAAATTGTGTTTAGGTATCTCTTCACGTTGAAAGCGTGTCAAATACCGTAACATTTTGATGCGTTCTTAAAATTGTTTCAAATAACGTCTTTATGTACCGCCGTAGAGACGCTTTTGTGTGCGCTACAACTAAAACGTACATACAAGGGGGGTTTTCTAGTAGTGCCCACCGCCCTATTGCCGGTCCTATTGCGTGAATCAAAGGATAAGAAATACCAGCTGGCGGATCTTATGGGTGCGCTGCTAAGGATACCTGGCCTAGGCCGTGTGCAGGTAGGGTCCCAATAAGGATTGCCCCTTGGGGGTGATGGCACCAGTGCCACCTTAAGAATCCTGTCATCTGGCCCCGGCGTGTCGAAGCCATATCCCAGGGGGGCCAAGTACCGGGAAAGAAGCTGGCAACAATGCACACAACAGAGAAAAAATGGCATGCAGATAAGTTGTAATGTCACCGACAAGTAGTACCTAAAGAGTATCTTACAATATCAAAGACATATTGCAACCCGCTCCCCAGCGGAACCCTCGTTTTTCTCCATGCAGGCCTGGCTACTCATCGTCAACAGGATCCCGCTGGAAGCACCCGACCACCGCGTCCACAGCATTCTGTACGCCCTCCCGGGCAGCATCTTCAGCATCGGCCACCGGACCCGCAATAACCGGCCCCAAGGAGACAGTCGGGTCGTGGCTCCGGAAGCACGTCAAGACGTACTCGATGGCCGACCGGTAGAGTATGCCGCCCTCGGCCTCCAAGTGGGCGCCAAGAACCTGATCTAGACGTCGGAGGCGGTCAGCAGCGGAATCCAGTATTGGGAGCGCGTCGGAGATGGACGCTGGCCGCACCAATGCCGGGATGGGACTCATCCCCAATGGTACTAGAGCTGTGCTTGCCTCGCTAGCCCAAGCGGCGATGCGCTGAGCTCCGGCGCGTTGCTTTGCCCGGAGGTGGTCAAGTGTCTTCCTCATCACCTCCACTGCCTGGGGGCCCGGGGCCGACTGCGTCGCCTGCACTGCCTGGAACTGGCAGACCTGCCCCTCCAGCGTCCGCACTTTCCCTTCTAGACGCTTCACTTTCTCCTCTGCCTCGAGATCAAGCTCATCCAGCAGCTTGTTCCGCCTTGCCCACATCTCCTCCCTGAAGGCGAGGTCCTCCTCCTGCCAAGTGAGGTCAGTTATTTGTTTCGCCAGGGAAGCTTCCCTCGCCTTGAGGTTTCCCTCAACGCGAGCAATATCACTGGCCTTGTCGGTGAGTTCCTGCTGCAGCTTCTACAGCTTTGCCTTAGTCGCAGCTTGCTTGTCCCGCTGTTTCTCCAGCACTGCATTATAAGCTTTTAGCTTATCATGGAGTGCTGTGACGGCCTCCTCCTTTTGGTCTAGGTGTTTTTTCTTCTTGTCCAAGCTTCTCTCCTTCTGGGTCACCTCCTCCTCTCGGTCAGACACCTTCCGGATGTCCTCCTTGAAGTCCTCACGCTCCTGCTCAAGCTCAGCCTGCTCCGAGGCGAATTGGCAGGATGCCGCCTTAGTGCGCCTCTCCAGTTGGGAGCACCAGTCGCCAAGGCGCTGGTGCTCGGTCTCGAGCGCCTTCCACTCTCGCCAGATAGCCGCCTCGGTTTCCTAGAGGGCCTGGTGAGCGCGAGTCAGCACAGGAGGGAGAGGAGTCAGCGTCGCTCCAGGCTCGACACCAGACCAGAGTGGACGCCCAAGAATAACCTCCAGACCCTCTGGAGTTGGCGGAGGGACAGAGCCGGACGTGCCCCCAACGCCTACCACCGGCGTTGCATCTGACGGTATCGCCGCTATTGGGTCTGCTACAGCTGTTGGCGACGCCGCCACTTCTAGACCCCCAGCTGGAACTTGGGAACCCGAAGGTGTTGCCTCGACGGTGACAGGCGGGTCCTGGGGGCCCGATGGCACCACCTCTGCACCAGCGTCATCCTGCACGGTGGGGGCAGATGCAGCTGGAACCCCCTCGGCCGCCGCCGATGGTGGGCTTGGCGCCGACGCTGATGGGGCTGCGGTAGCTGTTGGCGGATCGCCGGTAACACTCCCAGCAGATGTATGCTGGTGGGGACTAGACCCGCCGGGCATGGTGGCCGACGAGGAAGGAGCATCCATGGTAGCCGCTGACGGATCGCCGGCGACGTTCCCAGCAGGTGTATGCCGATGGGAACCAGACCCCCCGGCGGGCATGGCAGCCGGCGGGGAGGGAACGTCTACGGATGATGAGGAAGAGGAGGCCCTGACAAGAAAAGGGCGGATCAAGACCTATCGACATAAGAGCTACGATCGGGCGAACATTGAGAGGGCCTAAGCTTACTTGGGACCGTGAACCTTCCAGTGGCCTTGGAAGCGGGGAACACGTTGTTGTTGCTGCTGCTGCCGCCCCTGCTGCTGTTGCTTCCACTGCCCCTACAGTGGCGGCGGTCGGTCTGACACAGGCGGCGGTGGTGGTGGTATCTGATCTGAAGATGGTGGCGGTGGAGGGCTCATGCCCCTCTGCCCGTCCTAGACCCGAGGTTCGGGCTCCTTAGTCCCACCAGCCGTCTTCTGACGCTTCTGGGGAGAGCCCGAATCTCGAGGAAGATCCCCAACAAAGGACCCATCGGCGCGGCGTAGTCTGTGCCGCCTTAGTTCCTCCGACCTCCCGGCGGTGTCCGGAGTGGAGGAGCTGCTTGCGGGCCCCTTGCCCTTGTCCGAGGGACTAGGGACTACAGAAGAAACTCTAGGGGCCACATCAGCTGGTTGGGGGCCGCCGACCGGTGCACCAGAAATGTGGATCCCCTGGTGGGGATCCCGACCACCGGTTTGGCGGACCGCCACACCACTCTCATCAAGGGTCGGCAGCTGGGCCAGCACCGCTGACCGCAACCCAGGATTGTCGTAGAGCGGCGAAATCCCCTGGTGAAGCATCAAGGATTCGGGGATAAAAGCCTCACCAGTAATCCCCCTCACCAAAATTTCCAACTCCTCCCAGGTCAGATCGGTCCCAGGCCCGCGCTGGATCCTACCAATGTCGCTGGGGCCGGTAAACCAGCAACTCAGACGCGGCCTCCCCTGCAGCGGCATGACTCGACGCTTCAGGAAATCCCCGAGTACGGGCATTGAGGTCAGGCCTCCTACCGCCAGTTCCCTAATCCTATCCAGGACGGGCTCGAACTCCAGCACGAGGCATGGTTTCACCCTCCATTATTTCCGCTCGAGGCTGGGCCCGTCACTTGGAAGAGTAAGGCGATCGCTGACCTCAGCGCTGGCGATCACCCAATCACTTCGCCAGTTCTCCCACCTCGCACCGCCAAGGGAGGCAATCTAGGTCATTGTCAGATCTGACCTTGACTGGAAGTAGTAGGCCCTGAGATGATCCTTGCCCTTCCTAGACCTCATCAGCACGAAAAACTGGCGGAAAAGGGAAGTGCAAGCCGCCACTCCCACAAACATCTCACAGAAGTGGACAAAGATGGCCACCTGGAGAATGGAGTGGGGTGTGAGGTGCTGGAGTTGAAGCCCGAACACCTCCAACAACAGCAGGAAGAACGGCGAAATCGACAGTGCCAACCCGCAGAAGAGATAGGGAACAAAGAGCACAAACTCCCCAGCGGCGAGATCGCCGAGGGGGGTAGTGCTGGCCCAGATCCTCCTGGCAAACGCAGGCATGCCCCATCCAAGTAGGCGACGCACTGTGTCGAGCGCCACTTCGGTCTAGTAGCGATCGGGGTGAACCAGCGTGGCCATGGCAACCGCGGCGGCGAAAAGCTAAGAAGCACGAGTGCGGAGAGACGCGGAAGGCTTGGAGGTGAAAGGGCAGAGCAGTTGGGGAAAATGCGAAAGCGAAACCACTGCGTGCGGAAGACCCCCCCCCTTTTCAAGAAAGGGCCCCCGCGCACCCTGGGGAAATCCTCCTGGCGCACACCTAGCGCCCGGAAAACTCAGTCACTGACAAAGGGGCTCGGGCCCACGAGTCACGTGGTCGAGGCGCTGGCCTCCATGCTCAGGAGAGGCGAACCGCCGCGCTCGCTCCCACGTCGCCTCGGGGCCACCGCCGGGGGATATTCTCAACATAGGCGGGGCCAACAGAGCACCCCACGCATGCGGGGCATGACTGAACCGCCATGTGTGGGGGCCACGAGCCGATTGACCGTGAAAACCGGCACAGCGGCTGGTGTGGCCAGTAGCGAGCTAACAGCATGCGCGCGCTGAGATAGTACGGCGCGCGCTAAGAAGATGCCCTGGTCACGCTATGATTACGCAGGATACAGATTTTGGCTCCACCTACAGGCTCGCACCCTCCCCTGAGGTGGGCCCGGGGGCCACTGTCGGTACCTTGAGACAGGGGTACCCCCTTTTGCAGTATGAAGACGTCGCTCCCGTGCGACACCCCCCGGTCGCACGGGAAGCAGCACCCGACCCCACCGCATGGGTAGGGTTGGGAGCACCGCGTGGCAAGGAAAGATAAGACTCCCCAAGGTGCATCGATAGGTCCGGACCCCCGCGGAAGGACGCCGGACCCCTATACTAACGGGTCCGGAGCTCCCAAGAGGGCGTGTCGGGTCCCTCGGGTAAGCCCCAGGTCCCTCAAGTAGGGACCGGGCCCTGGCAGGGCTCCGAGACCTAGAAGACCCTGACACGAATGGGGGTCCGGTGCCGACACGTGTCCATCTCTCGAGTGGGACTTCCTGCCCAGGAGGAGCCCCACTGCTGCCGCTTGGCTTGAGGCCTATGACATAAGCCAATGGGCCGAGCCTGACGTAAGGCCCGTGCAGCCGTTCGACCTCAGCATTTATAGCGGAAAGGACGCGCCGCCTGCCACCACACTGACGGGCGACAAGCCCTCTCGACATTAAATGTGCCCTGTCCAATCCGTTGGCAGACGGCGTCAGGGTCGTCCAGTAGACGGCGCGCCTGACCAGTCTGTTGGCGGACAGTGCGCCGGTTCCGAGCGGAGCACTGTACTCGTCATCTCTTCTACAAGAAGCTTCCCCTGTACGCCAAGGATACGCAGATCTCGGGCATCAGGGCACAAGAAGATTGTCTCGGCAACAGACATTAGTGGCTCCAAGCGCTATATTCTTTATGTTCCTGGGCCCACATGTCGGGGCCCAGTGCCTTTGTGCATGGCCCCTTCAGCTATAAAAGGGGAGGCATGCGACGTTACACACACACACGCAATCTTAGGTCACACCTTAGACTCGCAAGCTCACGAGCAATACATCTCACAGTGGAGTAGGGTATTACGCTCCGGTGGCCCGAACCACTCTAAATCCTTGTGTGTTCTTGAGTTCTTCCCATTCATTCTAACGATCAAGAAAAACGCCTAAGCCCCTCCTCATCTCAGGATTTAGGGCGGATGCACTCTGCCACCCGGCCAGAGATTTACTCTCCGACAATCACCATCGCAGGTCTTAGTGAAAAGAGTGGGATCGGCTTTCCCAACCTTGAAAGTATTAGCAATTAAGAAATCTCTAAGGCATTCATACCATGCTCTTAGGGCTTGCTTAAGTCCATAGAGCATCTTAGAGAGCTTAAACACATGGTCGGGGTACCTGTCATCCTCAAAGCCAGGGGGTTGTTCCATGTAGACCTCCTCCTTGATTGGCCCATTGAGGAAAGCACTCTTCACATCCATTTGAAACAACCTGAAGGAGTGGTGAGCGGTATAGGCTAATAATATTCGAATAGACTCTAGCCTAGCCACAGGAGCAAAAGTCTCCTCGAAATCCAAACCTGCAACTTGGGCATAACCTTTTGCCACAAGTCGAGCCTTGTTTCTTGTCACCACTCCGTGCTCGTCTTGCTTGTTGCGGAACACCCACTTGGTTCCCACAACATTTTGCTTTAGACGTGGCACCAGGCTCCAAACTTTGTTCCTTTTGAAGTTGTTGAGCTCTTCCTGCATGGCCAACACCCAGTCCGGATCCTGCAAGGCCTCTTCTACCCTAAAAGGCTCAATAGAAGAGACAAACGAGTAATGCTCACAAAAATTAGCTAAACGTGAGCGAGTTGTTACTCCCTTGCTTATGTCACCCAGAATCTGATCGACGGGGTGATTTCTTTGAATCGTCGCTCGGACTTGAGTTGGAGGGGCTAGTGGTGCTTCTTCCTCCATAACTTGTTCTTCTTGTGCTCCCCCTTGATCACGCGCCTCTTCTTGAGGAACCTGTCCATCATCTTGAGTTGGGGGATGCACCATCATTGAGGAAGAAGGTTGATCTTGCTCTTGTTGTTCTTGTGGTCGCACATCTCCAATCGCCATGGTGCGTATTGCGGCCGTTGGAACATCATCTTCATCTATGTCATCAAGATCAACTTGCTCTCTTGGAGATTCATTAGTCTCATCAAATACAACGTCGCTAGAGACTTCAACCAAAACCGACAATTTGTTGAAGACCCTATACGCCTTTGTATTTGAGTCATATCCTAGTAAAAACCCTTCTACAGCTTTGGGAGCAAATTTAGAATGTCTACCTTTCTTCACCAAAATGTAGCATTTGCTCCCAAATACACGAAAGTAAGAGACATTGGGTTTGTTACCAGTAAGGAGTCCATAGGAGGTCTTCTTGAGGAGGCGATGCAGATATAGCCGGTTTATGGCGTGGCAAGCTGTGTTCACAGCTTCCGACCAAAACCGCTCGGGTGTCTTGAACTCTCCCAGCATCGTCCTTGTCATGTCGATAAGCGTCCTGTTCTTCCTCTCTACCACACCATTTTGTTGTGGTGTGTAGGGAGCGGAGAACTCGTGCTTGACGCCTTCCTCCTCAAGATACTCCTCAACTTGTAGGTTCTTGAACTCAGACCCGTTGTCGCTTCTTATCTTTTTCACCTTGAGCTCAAATTCGTTTTGAGCCCTCCTTAGAAAGCGCTTGAGGGTCCCTTGGGTTTCTGATTTATCCTGCAAAAAGAATACCCAAGTGAAGCGGGAAAAATCATCGACAATTACTAAACCATACTTACTTCCCCCGATGCTAAATAGGCAACGGGTCCGAAGAGGTCCATGTGGAGAAGCTCTAGTGATCTTGATGTTGTCATCATATTCTTGCTGTGATGAGTGCCTCCCACCTGTTTCCCTGCCTGACAAGCTGCACATGGTCTATCTTTTTCGAAACATACATTGGTTAGTCCTAACACATGTTCTCCCTTTAGAAGTTTATGAAGGTTCTTCATTCCAACATGTGCTAGACGGTGATGCCACAGCCAGCCCATGCTAGTCTTAGCTATTAAGCATGCATCTAGATCGGCCTCCTCTTTCGAAAAATCAACTAAGTAGAGTTTGTCGTCTAATACACCCTTAAACGCTAATGAACCATCACTCCTTCTAAAGACAGAAACATCTATATTTGTAAATAGACAATTATAACCCATGTTACATAATTGACTCACAGACAATAAGTTGTACCCGAGAGATTCAACTAAGAACACATTTGAGATGGAATGCTCGGATGTAATGACTATCTTTCCCAATCCTTTAACCTTGCCTTTGTTCCCATCTCCAAAGATGATCGAATCCTGGGAATCCTTGTTCTTGACGTAGGAGGTGAACATCTTCTTCTCCCTCGTCATGTGGATTGTGTATCCGCTGTCGATAATCCAGCTTGAGCCCCCGGATGCATAAACCTGCAAGGCAATTTACACTTGGGTTTTAGGTACCCAACACTTGTTGGGTCCTACAAGGTTAGTCACAATAGCCTTTGGAATCCAAATACAAGTCTTGTCTCCCTTGCATTTGGATCCCAACTTTCTAGCAACTACTTTTTCATTCTTACATAAGAGCGCAAATGAAGTATTGCAAGCATGGTAAATGGTAGAAGGTTCATTACATACTCCCCTAGGCACATGATGCACAACATTACTTCTCCTAGGCCTACTTCTACCATGCACAAAAGTAGAGCTAGAGGCAAACATAGCATGTGAATCAAAATCATCATGATCATAACCCCTATTATAATTGGAATGACTAGCAAATTTCCTATTATAAATGAAAGCATGATTCTTTTGATTACTACTAGCCATAGGAGCCTTCCCTTTCTCCTTGTTGGGTATGGGAGTCCTTTGGCTTGTTAAGTTCTTGGCTTCCTTTCGAAAACCAAGCCCATCCTTAATTGAGGGGTGTCTACCAACGGTGTAGGCATCCCTAGCAAATTTTAATTGATCAAAATTAGTTTTGCAAGTCTTGAGTTGAGCATTAAGACTTGCCACCTCATCATTTAATTTGGTGATAGAAATAAGGTGTTCATCACAAGCATCAACAATAAATCCTTACATCTATCACAAATAACAACATGTTCTTTACAAGAACTAGATTTATTGGCTTCCTCTAGCTTAGCATTTAAACCATCATTTAAGATCTTTAAACTAGAGACAGATTCATGACAAATAGACAATTCAGAGGATAGCATTTCATTCCTTTTAATATCTAAAGCAAGAGATTTTTGCACACTAACAAATTTATCATGCTCCTCATATAAAATATCCTCTTGTTTTTCTAACAATCTATCCTTTTCATTTAGAGCATCAATTAATTCATTGATCTTTTCTACCTTAGCTCTATCTAAACCTTTGAATAAGGTATTGTAATCTACTTCATCATCACTAGAATCATCATCGCTAGAAGTAGAGTACTTAGGGGTATCTCGAACACTCACCTTCTTCTCCTTGGCCATGAGGCAAGTGTGGTGTTCGTTGGGGAAGAGCGAAGACTTGTTGAAGGCCGAGGCTGCCAATCCTTCATCGTCGGAGTCGGATGAAGAGTAGTTCGAATCCCATTCTTTGCCAAGGTGTGCCCCGCCCTTCGCCTTATTGTAAGTCTTCTTCTTCTCCCTCTTCCCATGCTTTTCTTGTTCCTGGTCATCATCATTATCGGGGCATTATGCTATGAAATGATCAGTCTTACCGCATTTGAAACAGGAGCGCTTTCCCTTTGCTTTGTTCTTGTTGGGGTACTCCTTGCGTCCTTTCAGTGCGGTCTTGAAGCGCTTGATGATTAGGGCCATCTTATCTTCGTTGTGGCTGGCAGCCTCCACTTGAGCTACCTTGCTTGGTAGCGCCTCCTTGCTGCTTGTTGCCTTGAGAGCAACGGGTTGTGGCTCTTAGACGGGCAGTGGGCCGTTCAACGCGTCATCTACATATCTTGCCTCTTTAACCATCATGCGCCCACTTACAAATTTTCCGAGTATCTCCTCGGGTGTCATCTGTGTATACCTGAGATTTCCACGGATAAGATTCACAAGATGGGGATCAATAACTGTAAAGGACCTGAGCATTAGTCGAACGACGTCATGGTCCGTCCATCTTGTGCTTCCATAGCTTATAATCTTGTTGACCAGGGTCTTGAGCCTGTTGTATGTTTGTGTTGGCTCCTCTCCCCTTATCATCGCGAACCTTCCTAGCTCGCCTTCCACCAACTCCATTTTGGTGATCATGGTGGCGTCGTTTCCCTCATGTGAGATCTTGAGGGTATCCCAAATTTGCTTGGCATTGTCCAAGCCACTCACCTTATTGTACTCATCCCTGCAAAGAGATGCTAGCAACACAGTAGTAGTTTGGGCATTCTTATGAATTTGCTCATTTATGAAAACGGGGTTGTTAGTACTATCAAAATGCATTCTGTTTTCAACAATCTCTCAAATACTAGGATGGAGAGAAAATAAGTGACTACGCATTTTGTGACTCCAAAAAGAGTAGTCTTCTCCATCAAAGTGTGGAGGTTTCCCAAGTGGAATTGATAGCAAATGAGCATTAGAATTAAATGGAATACGAGAATAATCAAATGAATAGTTTTGATTCACCGGTTTCTTCTTTGACGAGGAGTCATCGTCATCGTCGTGTGGTGAAGAAGACGAGGCATCACTGTCGTAGTAGATGATCTTCTTGATGCACCTCTTCTTCTTCCCGTCCTTCTTCTTGTGACTCGAGCCAGAGTCAGTGGGCTTGTCATCTCTTGGCTCATTGAAGAGGGACTCCTTTTCCTTGTCGTTGACCACCATCCCCTTTCCCTTAGGATCCATCTCTTCGGGCGATTAGTCCCTTACGTGAAGAGTACGGCTCCGATACCAATTGAGAGCACCTAGAGGGGGGTGAATAGGTGATCCTATAAAATTCAACACTAATAGCCACAAAACTTAGTTATGAAAGTTAGAATAGCTAAGTAGCTTGAAACGAGTTCTTGTGAACACAGACAATCAAAGAGAAAGCACACAAGAGACACGCGATTTTTATCCCGTGGTTCGGCCAAGTAATACTTGCCTACTTCCATGTTGTGGCGTCCCAATGGACGAGGGTTGCACTCAACCCCTTTCAAGTGATCCGATGATCTACTTGAATACCATGGTTTTTCCTTTCTTAGTCTTTCTCCCATTTGCGAGGAATCTCCACAACTTGGAGCCTCTCGCCCTTACAATGATGATCACAAAAGAAGCATAGAAGTAAGGGAGGGGAGAGCAACACACATAAGACTCAAATCCACAGCACAATCACGCACACAAGTCATAACTTGAGCTCAAAACACAACACACGGAGTTCACAACTCAAATGGAGCTCAAGTCACTATCACAAAGAATCGAATGCGTGAAGTTGGAGTCTTGGAGTCTTAGAATGTTTCTTATAAGCTTGGGTTTCTCCTCCATGCGCCTAGGGGTCCCTTTTATAACCCCAAGGCAGCTAGGAGCCGTTGAAGATCAACAAGGAAGGCTATCCTTGCCTTCTGTCGAGTGGCGCACCGGACAGTCCGGTGCCCCACCGGACAGTCACTGTAGACGGTCCGGTGCAGATCTCCTTCCTTTTCTGGCGCAGATGACCATTGCATTTCCGGGGCAGTTGGCGCACCGGACACTGTCCGGTGCACACCGGACAGTCCGGTGCCACATGCCGACCGTTGGTGCGGGCCACGCGTCGCCCGCGGATTGCGCTGCCGACCGTTGCGCTGGTGACCGTTGGCTCACCGGACAGTCTGGTGCACCACCGGATAGTCCGGTGAATTATAGCCGTACGCCGCCAATTTTTCTCGAGAGCGGCCTTTTCACCGGAGTCCAGCCTGGCGCACGAGACACTGTCCGGTGCACCACCGAACAGTCCGGTGTGCCAGACTGAGCTGGACTTCGGCTGCACACAGCCAAGTCACTTGCAATTCTTTTCTTTTCTTCTTTTCTCTGTTTCTAACACTTAGACAACTTCATTAGCATTTAAAAACAAATGTACTAAGTCTAGAAACATACCTTCTCTTTGTTTTGCACTTCTCTCTTCATTTAGCACATAAGAACTTAATTAAATGTGTTGGGCACTTAATCACCAAAACATAATAGAAAATGCCTAAGGGCACATTTCCCTTTCAACTCTACTAGACATAGCAAGAACCATGCTTGATGAGTACAAAACACCGAACCGGTTTTGGGCCAAGGCGATTAACACCGCCTGCTACTCCATCAACCGGTTATATCTTCACCGAATCCTCAAGAAGACATCATATGAACTCCTCACTGAAAAAAAGTCCAATGTTTCATATTTTAGAGTCTTTGGAAGCAAATGTTTTATTCTTATCAAAAGAGGTAGAAAATCTAAACTTGCTCCTAAGGCTATAGAAGGCTTTTTACTAGGATATGACTCAAACACAAGGGCATATAGAGTCTTCAACAAATCCACTGGATTAGTTGAGGTTTCTTGTGACATTGTGTTTGATGAGACTAATGGCTCCCAAGTGGAGTAAGTTGATCTTGATGAATTAGATGATGAAGAGGCTCCATGCGTCGCGCTAAGGAACATGTCCATAGGGGACTGTGTGTCCTAAGGAATCCAAAGAGCCTCCACAAGCACAAGATCAACCATCATCTTCCAACCAAGCATCTCCACCAACTCAAGACGAGGATCAGGCTCAAAATGATGAAGAAGAAGATCAAGAGGATGAGCCACCTCACGAGGAGGACAATGATCAAGGGGGAGATAATAATGATAAAAACAAGGAAGATGAGCAAGAAATATAGGGTCAAAGACCACCACACCCAAGAGACAAATTCAACAAGGTCACCCCATCAACTCCATCCTTGGTGACATTCATAAGGGGGTAACCACTAGATCTCGAGTTGCACATTTCTGTGAGCATTACTCTTTTGTGTCCTCTATTGAGCCATACAGGGTAGAGGATGCACTAAGAGATCCGGATTGGGTGCTGTCAATGCAAGAGGAACTCAACAACTTCACGAGGAAGGAGGTATGGCATTTCGTTCCACGTCCTAACCAAAATGTTGTAGGTATCAAATGGGTATTCCACAATAAGCAAGATGAGCATGGTGTGGTGATAAGGAACAAAGCCCGACTTGTGGCCAAAGGTTATTCACAAGTCAAAGGTTTGGACTTTGATGAAACTTATGCACCCGTAGCTAGGCTTGAGTCAATTCGTATATTACTTGCCTATGCTACTTACCATGGCTTTAAGCTCTATCAAATGGACGTGAAAAGTGTCTTCCTCATTGGACCAATCAAGGAAGAGGTCCATGTTGAGCAACCTCCTGGCTTTGAAGATAGTGAGTACCCTAACCATGTGTATAAACTCTCAAAGGCGCTTTATGGGCTCAAGCAAGCCCCAAGAGCATGGTATGAATGCCTAAGAGATTTTCTTATCACTAATGGCTTCAAAGTCGGAAAAGCCGATCCTACACTCTTTACTAAAATTGTTGCAAAAGATTTGTTTGTTTGCCAAATTTATGTTGATGATATTATATTTGGGTCTACTAAGAAATCAACTTGTGAAGAGTTTAGTAGGATCATGATACAAAAATTTGAGATGTCAATGATGGGGGAGTTGAAGTATTTCCTAGGATTTCAAATCAAGCAACTCCAAGAGGGCACCTTCATCTGTCAAACAAAGTACATTCAAGACATCCTTAAGAAGTGTGGGATGAAGGATGGCAAAACCATCAAGACACCCATGGGAACTAATGGGTATCTCGACCTCGACACGGGAGGTAAATCCGTAGATCAAAAGGTATACCGGTCGATGATAGGATCTTTACTCTATTTATGTGCATCTCGACCGGATATTATGCTTTCCGTATGCATGTGTGCAAGATTTCAGGCCGATCCTAAGGAAGTTCACCTTAGGGCCGTGAAAAGAATCATGAGATATTTAGTTTACACTCCAAATTTTGGGCTTTGGTTCCCTAAGGGATCCACTTTTGATTTAATAGGATATTCCAATGCCGATTGAGAAGGGTGTAAAATTGATAGAAAGAGCACATCAGGGACTTGTCAGTTTCTGGGGAGATCCTTGGTGTCATGGGCCTCAAAGAAACAAAACTCAGTAGCTCTTTCTACCGCCGAAGCCGAGTACATTGTCGCAGGCCATTGTTGTGCGCAATTACTTTGGATGAGGCAAACCCTTAGGGACTATGGCTACAAATTGAGCAAAGTCCCTCTCCTATGTGATAATGAGAGTGCAATCCGCATGGCAGATAATCCCGTTGAACACAGCCGCACTAAGCACATAGACATTCGGTATCACTTTCTGAGAGATCACCAACAAAGGGGGATATCGAAATAGCTTATGTAAACACCAAGAATCAATTAGCCAATATCTTTACCAAGCCATTAGATGAGAAAACCTTTAGCAAACTTAGAAATGAGCTAAATATACTTGATTCTCGGAATTTTGAATGAAACATTGCACACATAGCTTATTTTATATACCTTTGATCCTCTCTTTCATATGGGACTAATGTGTTTTTGAGTATATTTCTATCCTTAGTCTTATATTGAAAGAGAAATGGAGTCTTCAGCAAAGACAAGGCTTCCACTCCAAACTCTAACGGTATCATTTACCCTTTGTCGTTGTCACTCCACTCTCAATTGGTATAATCCTTCACTCTTATTTACTTATACCAATAGGGAGAAAGTATTAGAGGGCTCCAACATTCTCCGTTTTTGGCGATTAATGCCAAAGGGGGAGAAAATATTAAGCCCAAAGCAAAAGGACCGCACCACCACCATTTCAAGAAAAATCGAAATAAAGCTTTAATTAGTATTTTTCAAATTAGTATTCCTCCAGAAATAATATCTCAATTGGTATCTATATTCCAATTTGATATATATCTCAAAACCCTCTTGAAAGCTAAGAGGAGAATTTCATTCAGGTGGAGTTTTGTTTAGTCAAAGGAAAAGCATTTGAAACAGGGGGAGAAATTTCATATCTTGAAAATGCTTCTTGCAATCTTATTCAATACCTTTGACTATTTGCAAAAAGACTTTGAAAAAATTTTCCAAAAAAAATTTGCAAAAACAAAACAAGTGGTGCAAAGGTGGTCCAAAATGTTAATAAAGAAAAGCAATCCATTCATATCTAGTAAAATTATCAATTGGTTTAATTCCAAGTAACCTATGCACTTAACATATGCAAACTAGTTCAATTCTGCACTTTATATATTTGCTTTGGTTTGTGTTGGTATCAATCACCAAAAAGGGGGAGATTGAAAGGCAAATAGGGTTAACCTTTTCCTATAATTAATTTTGGTGGTTGATCGTCAACACAAACACATGGACTAACTAGTTTGTCAAGAATTCATGTATTACAGGTGAATAAAGGTTCAACACAAACCAATAAATATTCAAGTTAGGGACCCAATTTAAAGGAGAAAAATGAACCAAAGTGTGTTGTGGTCTGGCGCACCGGACTGTCCGGTGTGCCACCGGACAGTGTCCGGTGCACCAGAACCGTACAGAGTCCAAGCAGCCACTCTCGGGTTCTCGCAGGCGCGCTCCGCTATAATTCACTGGACTGTCCGGTGTGCCACCAGACAGTCCGGTGAGCCAGCGGGCAACGGCTATCTGTGCGCAACGGTCGACTGTAAAAGTACTGACGACGTGAACAGTGCAGCGGCAGAAGTCAGAGGGCACCAGACTGTCCGGAGCCGCAAGGAGACAAAGCTCCAACGGTCGAGGTGTCCAACGAGACTGAATATGATGAGTGCGCTCTACACATGTCGAACATCACCACTTTGCAGACCAAGTACTCCACCTTGCTAGATGAGCGCGATGAGTTGAGATCTAGGTCTATCCTGTTGGGTGCGTGTACCGTTTGTTCTGGCTTGCAGTCTGAGATAGCAGAGAGAGACGCTAGGATAGCTTTGCTTGAGAAGGCTAGCTCAGTGAGTGCCCCTGCACCTGCGCAGTGTGCACTTTGTGAGGGTTTGCAATCTGCCCTTGAGTTATACAGACACGACAAGACAAGAATCAAGGAAGAAAGTGAGAGCACCTAGAGGGGGGGTGAATAGGTGATCCTGTAAAATTCAACAACTAATAGCCACAAAACTTGGTTAAGTGTTAGTATGGCTAAGTAGCAAGCTTTTGCAAACACAAGTATCATAGAAAAACAATCACAAAAGACACGCGAGTTTATCCAGTGGTTCGGCAAGTATAACACTTGCCTACCTCCACGTTGTGGCGTCCGAATGGACGAGGGTTGCACTCAACCCCTTTCAAGTGATCCAATGATCAACTTGAATACCACAGCTTTTCTTTGCTTATCTCTTTTCCCATTCGCGAGGACTTTCCACAAGTTGGAGTCTCTCGCCCTTACAATGAAGATCACGGTGAAAGCACAAGAGTAAGGATGGGAAGCAACACACACAACTCCGCAACAATACACATGCACACAAGCCAAGACTTGAGCTCAAAATGAAGCACAACGAGTTCACTACAACAACGGAGCTCAAATCACTAACACGGTCGATCAAGTGTGCGGAGACGGAGTGTGGAAGACTTAGAATGCTCAAAGTATGCTTGGGTGACTCCTCCATGCGCCTAGGGGTCCCTTTTATAGCCCCAAGGCAGCTAGGAGCCGTTGGAGGCATTCTTCGAAGGCAAATCTTGCCTTCTGTCGGGTGGCGCACCGGACAGTCCGGTGCGCCACCGGATAGTCCCTGTAGCTGTCTGGTGCGTGATCTCCTTCCTTTTCTGGCGCATCCGACCGTTGCGGATTTGTGGTAGTTGGCGCACCGGACACTGTCCGGTGCCCCCTGCCGACCGTTGGAGTGGGCCACGCGTCGCCCGTGGATTTGGCGACCGACCGTTGCGCTGGCAGCCGTTGGCTCACCGGACAATCCAGTGCACCACCGGACATTCCGGTGAATTATAGCCGTACACCGCCGAAGTTTTCCCGAGAGTGGCCAGTTCGCCAGAGACCAGCCTGGCGCACCAGACACTGTCCGGTGCACCATCGGACACTGTCCAGTGCACCACCGGACAGTCTGGTGTGCCAGACTGTGCTGAGTCTTGGCTGCACACAGGCACTCTCTTCCAATCTTTTTCTTTTCCTGTTTCTAGCACTTATGTAACTTCATTAGTACCCAAAACAAATGTACTAAGTCTAGAAACATACCTTCTTGTTGATTTGCACTTCATTCATCATTTGGCATATAATAACCCACTTAATATGTGTTGGACACTTAATCACCAAAATATACTAGAAATGGACCAAGGGCACATTTCCCTTTCAATCTCCCCCTTTTTGGTGATTTATGCCAACACATCAAAAAGCAACAAATGGAAGTGCAACATCAATGCAATTGAGAACAAAAATAGTCTTTGACAAGATTTGACATATTTGGATCGTTCTTTGCCACCACTTGGTTGTTTTTGTAAATCAAATTCATTTTCCTATCTCTAAGTCAAACACACTTGTTTGGACACAAAGAGAGATAATCCAAGAGTAAAAATGATTAAGAGCCAAAACTCCCCCTTTTCCCATAATCAAACATTCTCCCCACAAGAGACCAAATTTTGACAATAAGAGTATTTTGACAAATCAAAAGTTCTAACTCTACTATTTTCAAAATTCTCAAGTGGTAGTTGATCCATTTGCTTTGGCCTTAATTTCTCCCCCTTTGGCATTAAGCACCAAAACAGGATCATTATTGGCCCCTTTAACCCCATTGCCTCACCAAAATTGTCAATTAAGAGCAAAAAGGCAATAAGTGCATAGATATGAACTTGGAGTTAATACCGGAGTGCAGTGGAAGTCTTTGCATGGTCCAAGTTCACCTTTCCCTTTCAATTCACCTTTGAGGCTACATTAAGTAAACTCAACACAAATGTTAGTCTCAAAGGATCAAGTTGTAGCACTTCTCCCCCTAAATATGTGCATTACTCACACATGGACTTGTGAGGTCCGGGGATCCCTTGCACAACTTGAGCACCAGAAGTAAACAACAAATCTCATAAGTGCATAAAGTAACTTGATCAAGGGCATAAAACACATGTATACTATAAATCAATCCAAGTTACGCGAATCTAAGACATTGAGCTCACTACGCAACCTGCAAAAGGTTTTCTCATCTAAAGGCTTGGTAAAGATATTGGCTAGCTGGTTCTTGGTGCTAATATAGAACACTTCGATATCTCCCTTTTGCTGGTGGTCTCTCAATAAGTGATGCTAGATGTCTATGTGCTTAGTGCGGCTCTGTTCAACAGGATTATCCGCCATGCGGATTGCACTCTCATTGTCACATAGGAGTGGGACTTTGCTCAGATTGTAGCCAAAGTCCCAGAGGGTTTGCCTCATCCAATGTAGTTGCGCGCAACACTGTCCTGCGGCAACGTACTCAGCTTCAGCGGTGGATAGGGCAACAGAGGTTTGTTTCTTATAGCTCCAAGACACTAGGGACCTTCCTAGGAATTGGCACGTCCCTGATGTACTCTTCCTATCAACCTTGCATCCAGCATAATCGGAGTCTGAGTATCCAATCAAGTCAAAGGTAGACCCCCTTTGGATACCAGATCCCGAAGCAAGGCGTAGCAACTAAATATCTAAGAATTCGCTTAACAGCCACAAGGTGACACTCCCTTGGATCAGATTGAAATCTAGCACACATGCATATGCTAAGCATAATATTCGGTCTACTAGCACATAAATAAAGCAAGGATCCTATCATAGATCGGTATGCCTTTTGATCAACGGACTTACCTCCTTTGTTGAGGTCGACATGCCCGTCGGTTCCCATCGGCGTCTTCGCGGGCTTGGCGTCCTTCATCCTAAACCTCTTGAGAAGATCTTGAGTGTACTTCGTTTGGTAGATGAAGGTACCATCCTTGAGTTGCTTCACTTGGAACCCAAGGAAGTAGTTCAACTCGCCCATCATTGACATCTCAAATTTCTGTGTCATCACCCTGCTAAACTCCTCACAAGACTTTTGATTAGTAGAACCAAATATTATGTCATCGACATAAATTTGGCATACAAAAAGGTCACTGTCACAAGTCTTAGTGAAAAGAGTGGGATCAGCTTTCCCGACCTTGAACGCATTAGCAATTAAGAAATCTCTAAGGCTTTCATACCATGCCCTTGGGGCTTGCTTAAGTCCATAGAGCGCCTTAGAGAGCTTTAAAATGTGGTCGGGATACCTATCATCCTCAAAGCCAGGGGGTTGTTCCACGTACACCTCCTCCTTTATCGGCCCGTTCAGGAAAGCGCTCTTCACGTCCATTTGAAACAACCTAAAAGAATGGTGAGCGGCATAGGCTAACAAAATGCGAATAGACTCTAGCCTAGCCACAGGAGCAAAAGTCTTCTCAAAATCCAAACCTGCGACTTGGGCATAACCTTTTGCCACAAGTCGAGCCTTGTTTCTTGTCACCACCCCGTGCTCATCTTGCTTGTTGCGGAACACCCACTTGGTTCCCACAACGTTTTGCTTTGGACGTGGCACCAGGCTCCAAACTTCATTTCGCTTGAAGTTGTTGAGCTCTTCCTGCATGGCCAACACCCAGTCCGGATCTTGCAAGGCCTCTTCTACCCTGAAAGGCTCAATAGAAGAGACCAACGAGTAATGCTCACAAAAACTAGCTAATCGTGAGCGAGTAGTTACTCCCTTGCTTATGTCACCTAGAATCTGATCGATGGGGTGATTCCTTTGAATTGTCGCCCGGACTTGAGTTGGAGGGGCCAGTGGTACTTCTTCCTCTATCACTTGTTCTTTTTGTGCTCCCCCTTGATCACATGCCTCTTCTTGATGAACCATTTCATCATCTTGAGTTGGGGGGTGCACTTTTGTTGAGGAAGAAGGTTGACCTTGCTCTTTGAAAGGGAAATGTGCCCTTGGGCCATTTCTAAGTATTTTGGTGATTGAGTGCCAACACAAGTGGACTTATGTTAAATGGTGGACAAAGTACAAATCAAGTATAAAAGGTATGTTTCTCAGACTTAGTACATTGTTTTAGAGACTAATGTATTATGTCTAAGTGCTGGAAACAGGAAAAATCAAGTTGAAATTAAAGATGGCTTTGTTCAGCCAAAGTCAGCTCTGTCTGGGTGCACCGGACTGTCCGGTGGTGCACCGGACAGTGTCCGGTGTGCCAAGCTGGCTCAGGCGAACTTGCTGCTCTCGGGAAGTGATTAACGGCGTACGGCTAAAATTCACCGGACTGTCCGGTGTGCACCGGATTGTCCGGTGAGCCAACGGTCGGTCGGGCCAACGGTCGGCCGCGCGATCCGCGCGAGACACGTGGCCGAGCCAACGGTCGGAAGGGGGCACCGGACTGTCCGATGTGCACCGGATAGTGTCCGGTGCGCCAACGGCTCCCAAGCGCCAACGGTCGGCTTCGCCAAAGAAGGAAAGAAATCCGCACCGAACAGTGTCCGGTGGTGCACCGGACTGTCCGGTGCGCCAGGCGACAGAAGGCAAGAATTGCCTTCCTGGAATGCACTCAACGGCTCCTAGCTGCCTTGGGGCTATAAAAGGGACCCCTAGGCGCATGGAGGAGTAAACCCAGCATTCTCTAGGCATTCTAAAGCACCAAGACTTCGATTCCGCACATTTGATTCTTTGTGATAGCAATTAGAGCTCCATTTGAGTTGTGAACTCGCCGAGTTGCGTTGCGAGCTCTTGTTGCTTCTTGTGTGCGTGTTGTCGCTGTGATTTCGTGTCTTGTGTGCATTCCTCATCCCTTCCTTACTCCGTGCTTCTTTGTGAACACCAAGTGTAAGGGCGAGAGGCTCCAAGTTGTGGAGATTCCTCGCAAACGGGATATAGTAAAGCAAAGCAAAACACTGTGGTATTCAAGTAGGTCTTTGGACCGCTTGAGAGGGGTTGATTGCAACCCTCATCCGTTGGGACGCCACAACGTGGACTAGGCAAGTGTTGAACTTGGCCGAACCATGGGATAAACCACTGTGTCTATCTGTGATTGAACTTCTTGTGGTTATCGTGTCTTGCAAAGACTCTTCTCTAGCCACTTGGCATTCTTGTGCTAACTCCTAATCAAGTTTTGTGGCATTAAGTTTCAAGTTTTACAGGATCACCTATTCACCCCCCCTCTAGGTGCTCTCAATTGGTATCGGAGTTGTTCTCTTCAAGAAAGGGACTAATCGCTCGAAGAGATGGATCCTAGGGGCAAGGGGATTGTGATCAATGATAAGGAGAAGGAGTCCTTCATCAATGAACCTAAAGATAACAAGCCTACCGACTCGGGCTCGGGCAACAAACGAAAAGATGGGAAGAAGAAGAAGACAAGGCGCATCAAGGAGATCATCTACTACGACGACAGCGACGAGTCCTCTTCTTCCCAAAAGGATGACGACAACAACTACGAGAAAAAGAAGACGGTTAACTCAAACTTCTCTTTCGATTATTCTCGTATTCCGCATAGCTCAAATGCACATTTGCTTTCCATTCCTCTTGGCAAACCTCCTCACTTTGATGGAGAGGACTACGGTTTTTGGAGTCACAAAATGCGTAGTCACTTGTTCTCTCTCCATCCTAGCATATGGGAGATAGTCGAGAATGGAATGAAATTTGATAGCTCGGATAGTCCTTTGTTTATCAATGAACAGATTCATAAAAATGCACAAGCTACTACTGTGTTGTTAGCCTCATTGTGCAGGGACGAGTACCATAAGGTGAGCGGCTTGGACAATGCCAAGCAGATCTGGGACACCCTCAAGATCTCACATGAGGGGAACGACGTCACCATGCTCACCAAGATGGAGTTGGTGGAAGGCGAACTCGGGAGATTCGCGATGATAAGAGGGGAGGAGCCAACCTAGACTTACAACAGGCTAAAGACCCTCGTCAACAAGATAAGGAGCTATGGAATCACGCGATGGACGGACCACGACGTCGTCCGCCTAATGCTAAGGTCCTTTACCGTCCTTGATCCACATCTTGTGAACAATATTCGTGAGAATCCTAGGTACACGAAGATGACGCCCGAGGAGATTCTTGGAAAGTTCGTAAGCGGGCGGATGATGATCAAGGAGGCTAGATACGTCGATGATGCATTAAATGGTCCAATCCAAGAGCCTCAAACTATTGCTCTCAAAGCAACAAGGAGCAAGGATGCACTACCTAGCAAGGTGGCGCAAGTTGAGGCGGCCGGGCTTAATGATGAAGAGATGGCCCTCATCATCAAGCGATTCAAGACGGCGCTAAAGGGTCGCAAGGAGCACCCCAACAAGAACAAGACGAAGAGGAAGCGCTCCTGCTTCAAATGTGGTAAGATTGGTCATTTTATCGCTAACTGTCCCGATAATGATAGTGACCAGGAAAAGAAGAGTGAAAAGTGGGAAAAGAAGAAGAACTACAAGAAGGCGAAGGGCGAGGCACATCTTGGAAAGGAGTGGGATTCAGATTGCTCCTCGTCCGACTCCGACAACGAAGGACTCGCTGCCACCGCCTTTAACAAGTCATCCCTCTTCCCCAACGAGCATCACACTTGCCTCATGGCAAGGGAAAAGAAGGTAATCACTCGTAATACTAGTACTTATGCTTCTTCAAGTGAGGATGAGTCTAGTGATGATGATGAAATAGATTATTCATGCTTATTCAAGGGCCTTGATAGGACCAAGGTTGATAAAATTAATGAATTAATTGATGCCTTGAATGATAAGAATAGGCTATTAGAAAAGCAAGAGGATCTTTTGTATGAAGAGCATGATAAATTTGTTAATACACAAAATTCTCTTGCTCTAGAAGTTAAAAGGAATGAAATGCTTTCTTGTGAACTATCTACTTGTCATGAAACCATTTCGACTTTAAAAGATGTTAATGATGATTTAAATGCTAAACTAGAAGTAGCAAATAAATTTAACTCTTGTGTAGAACATGTTATGATTTGCAATAGGTGCAAGGATTTTAATATTGATGCTTGTAGTGAACACCTAGTTTGCATTTCTAAATTAAATGATGAAGTGGCTAGTCCTAATGCCCAACTTAAGACTAGCAAGAGTGAATTTGACAAGCTAAAATTTGCAAGGGATGCCTACACGATTGGTAGACACCCCTCAATTAAGGATGGTCTTAGCTTCAAGAGGGAAGTCAAGAACTTAACAAGCCATAAGGCTTCCATCTCCGTCAAGGAGAAAGGGAAGGCCCCTATGGCAAATAATGTGCAAAAGAACCATGCTTTCTTATACTATGATAGGAGATATTCTAGGAATATTCATCATAGGAGTTGCAATGATGTTGATTCACATGCTTATGATTCAAATGCAATGTTTGCTTCTAGTTCTTCTATGCATCATAGAAATTTTGGCTAGGAAAAATGCTATGCCTAGAAGAAATGTTGTTCATGTTCCTAGGAAAGTAATAAATGAACCTTCTACAATTTATCATGCTTTAAATGCTTCCTTTGCTATTTGTAGAAAGGATAAGAAGATAGTTGCTAGAAAATTAGGGGCAAAATGCAAGGGAGATAAAACTTGCATTTGGGTCCCTAAAGCTATTTGTACTAACCTTGTAGGACCCAACATGAGTTGGGTACCTAAGACCCAAGCCTAAATTGCCTTGCAGGTTTATGCATCCGGGGGCTCAAGCTGGATTATCGACAGCGGATGCACAAACCACATGACGGGGGAAAAGAGGATGTTCTCTTCCTACGTCAAGAACAAGGATCCCCAAGATTCAATCATATTCGGTGATGGGAACCAAGGCAAGGTGAAAGGGTTAGGAAAAATTGCTATTTCATCCAAGCACTCTATTTCTAATGTGTTCTTAGTTGAGTCGCTTGGATATAACTTGTTGTCTGTGAGTCAATTATGTAATATGGGGTATAATTGTCTATTCACAAATGTAGATGTGTCTGTCTTTAGAAGAAGTGATGGTTCATTAGCTTTTAAGGGTGTATTAGACGGCAAACTCTATTTAGTTGATTTTGCAAAAGAGGAGGCCGGTCTAGATGCATGCTTAATTGCTAAGACTAGCATGGGCTGGCTGTGGCATCGCCGCTTAGCACATGTGGGGATGAAGAACCTTCACAAGCTTCTAAAGGGAGAACACCTGATAGGTCTAACTAATGTTACCTTCGAAAAAGATAGACCTTGTACAGCTTGTCAAGCAGGGAAACAGGTGGGAAGCTCTCATCATGCCAAAAATGTGATGACAACATCAAGACCCCTGGAGTTACTCCATATGGACCTCTTCGGACCCGTCGCCTATCTGAGCATAGGAGGAAGTAAGTATGGTCTTGTTATAGTTGATGATTTTTCCCGCTTCACTTGGGTATTCTTTTGCAGGATAAATCTGAAACCCAAGGGACCCTCAAGCGCTTCCTAAGGAGAGCCCAAAACGAGTTTGAGCTCAAAGTGAAGAAGATAAAGAGCGACAATGGGTCCGAGTTCAAGAACCTTCAAGTGGAGGAGTATCTTGAGGAGGAAGGAATCAAGCACGAGTTCTTCGCTCCCTACACACCACAGCAAAATGGTGTGGTAGAGAGGAAGAACAGGACGCTTATAGACATGGCGAGGACGATGCTTGGAGAGTTCAAGACCCCCGAGCGCTTTTGGTCGGAAGCCGTAAATACGGCTTGCCACGACATCAACTGGGTCTACCTTCATCGCCTCCTCAAGAAGACTTCGTATGAGCTGCTAACCGGTAACAAACCCAATGTTTCGTATTTTCGAGTTTTTGGGAGTAAATGCTACATTATAGTGAAGAAGGGTAGGAATTCCAAATTTGCTCCCAAAGCCGTAGAAGGGTTTTTGTTAGGTTATGACTCAAATACAAAGGCGTATAGGGTCTTCAACAAATCATCGGGTTTAGTTGAAGTCTCTAGCGATGTTGTATTTGATGAGACTAATGGCTCTCCAAGAGAGCAATTTGTTGATCTTGATGATGTAGATGAAGAAGACGTTCCAACGGCCGCAATGCGCACCATGGCGATTGGAGATGTAAGGCCAATGGAACAAAAGGAGCAAGTTCAACCTTCTTCCTCAACAATGGTGCATCCCCCAACTCAAGACGACGAACAAGTTCATCAAGAAGAGGCGTGTGATCAAGGGGAGCACAAGATGTTCATGTGATAGAGGAAGAAGCACAACAAGAACCTTTAACTCAAGTCCGAGCGATGATTCAAAGGGATCATCCCGTCGACCAGATTTTGGGTGACATTAGCAAGGGAGTAACTACTCGGTCTCGATTAGTTAATTTTTGTGAGCATTACTCCTTTGTCTCTTCTATTGAGCCTTTCAGGGTAGAGGAGGCCTTGCTAGATCCGGACTAGGTGTTGGCCATGCAGGAGGAGCTCAACAACTTCAAAAGAAATGAAGTTTGGACACTGGTGCCTTGTCCCAAGCAAAATGTTGTGGGAACAAAGTGGGTGTTCCGCAACAAACAAGACGAGCACGGGGTGGTGACAAGGAACAAGGCACGACTTGTGGCAAAAGGTTATGCCCAAGTCGCAGGTTTGGACTTTGAGGAGACTTTTGCTCCTGTGGCTAGGCTAGAATCCATTCGTATATTGCTAGCATATGCCGCTCACCATTCTTTCAGGTTGTTCCAAATGGATGTGAAGAGCACCTTCCTCAACGGACCAATCAAAGAGGAGGTGTACGTGGAGCAACCCCCTGGCTTCGAGGATGAACGGTACCCCGACCACGTGTGTAAGCTCTCTAAGGCACTCTATGGACTTAAGCAAGCCCCAAGAGCATGGTATGAATGCCTTAGAGACTTTTTAATTGCTAATGCTTTCAAGGTTAGGAAAGCCGATCCAACTCTTTTTACTAAGACATGTGATGGTGATCTTTTTGTGTGCCAAATTTATGTCGATGACATAATATTTGGTTCTACTAACCAAAAGTCTTGTGAAGAGTTTAGCAGGGTGATGACTCAAAAGTTTGAGATGTCGATGATGGGCGAGTTAAGCTATTTCCTTGGGTTCCAAGTGAGGCAACTCAAGGATGGGACCTTCATCTCCCAAACGAAGTACACGCAAGACTTGATCAAGTGTTTTGGGATGAAGGACGCCAAGCCCGCAAAGACTCCAATGGGAACCGACGGACACACCGACCTCAACAAAGGAGGTAAGTCCGTTGATCAAAAGGCATACCGGTCTATGATAGGGTCTTTACTTTATTTATGTGCTAGTAGACCAGATATTATGCTCAGTGTATGCATGTGTTCTAGATTTCAATCTGATCCAAGGGAGTGTCACTTAGTGGCTGTGAAGCGAATTCTTAGATATTTAGTCGCTACGCCTTGCTTCGGGATCTGGTATCCAAAGGGGTCTATCTTTGACTTGATTGGATATTCAGACTCTGACTATGCTGGATGTAAGGTCGATAGGAAGAGTACATCGGGGACGTGCCAATTCTTAGGAAGGTCCCTGGTGTCATGGAGTTCTAAGAAACAAACCTCCGTTGCCCTATCCACCACTAAGGCCGAGTATGTTGCCGTAGGACAGTGTTGCGCGCAACTACTTTGGATGAGGCAAACCCTCAGGGACTTTGGCTACAATCTGAGCAAAGTCCCACTCCTATGTGATAATGAGAGTGCTATCCGCATAGCGGATAATCTGGTTGAACACAGCCGCACAAAGCACATAGACATCCGGCATCACTTTTTGAGAGACCACCAGCAAAAGGGAGATATCGAAGTGTTTCATGTTAGCTCCGAGAACCAGCTAGCCGATATCTTTACCAAGCCTTTAGATGAGCAGACCTTTTGCAAGTTGCGTAGTGAGCTAAATGTCTTAGATTCGCGGAACTTGGATTGATAGCATACATGTGTTTATGTCTTTGATCATGTTCATTAATGCATTTTGTGGTGCTCAAGTTGTACAAGCACTCCCCGGACCTTACAAGTCCATTTGCAAGTGATGCACAAATTTAGGGGGAGATGTGCTACAACTTGACCCTTTGAGACTAACTGTGTGCTTGAGTTTGCTTAATTTAGTCTCAAAGGAGGTTTGAAAAGGAAAAGATGGACTTGGACCATGCAAGAATTCCACTGCACTCCGATAAAAGAGTAACTTATTCCAAGTTCATCTCTATACTCTTATTGCCTTTTTACTCTTAGTTGAAGATTTTGGTGAGGCAATGGGGTTAAAGGGCCAAAGTTGATCCCGTTTTGGTGCTTGATGCCAAAGGGGGAGAAAATAAGGCCAAAGCAAGAAATGGATCAGCTACCACTTGAGAATTTTGAAAAAGTAGAGATAGAGCTTTTGGTTTGTCAAAAATCTCTTATTGTCTCTTATTGCCAAAAGTTGGCCTCTTGTGGGGAGAATGGCTTAATTATGGGAAAAAGGGGGAGTTTTTGAATCCTTGATCAATTTCTCATGAAATATCTCTGTTTATGCTTCAACATGTGTGTTTGACTTAGAGATAGGAAATTGAGTTTGATTTGCAAAAACAAACCAAGTGGTGGCAAAGAATGATCCATATATGTCAAATTTGAATCAAAACAATTTTGAGTTCTTATTTGAAGTGATTTTGCACTTGTTCTACTTGCTTTATATTGTGTTGGCATAAATCACCAAAAAGGGGGAGATTGAAAGGGAAATGTGCCCTTGGGCCATTTCTAAGTATTTTGGTGATTGAGTGCCAACACAAGTGGACTTATGTTAAATGGTGGACAAAGTACAAATCAAGTATAAAACGTATGTTTCTCAGACTTAGTACATTGTTTTAGAGACTAATGTATTATGTCTAAGTGCTGGAAACAAGAAAAATCAAGTTGAAATTAAAGATGGCTTTGTTCAGCCAAAGTCAGCTCTGTCTGGGTGCACCGGACTGTCCGGTGGTGCACCGGACAGTGTCTGGTGTGCTAGGCTGGCTCAGGCGAACTTGTTGCTCTCGGGAAGTGATTAACGACGTACGGCTAAAATTCACCGGACTGTTCGGTGTGCACCGGACTGTCCGGTGAGCCAATGGTCGGTCAGGCCAACGGTCGGCCGCGCGATCCGCGCGAGACACGTGGCCGAGCCAACGGTCGGAAGGGGGCACCGGACTGTCCGGTGTGCACCGGACAGTGTCCGGTGCGCCAACGGCTCCCAGACGCCAATGGTCGGCTTCGCCAAAGAAGGAAAGAAATCCGCACAGGATAGTGTCCGGTGGTGCACCGGACTGTCCGGTGCGCCAGGCGACAGAAGGCAAGAATTGCCTTCCTGGAATGCACTCAACGGCTCCTAGCTACCTTGGGGCTATAAAAGGGACCCCTAGGCGCATGGAGGAGTAAACCAAGCATTCTCTAAGCATTCTAAAGCACCAAGACTTCGATTCCGCACATTTGATTCTTTGTGATAGCAATTAGAGCTCCATTTGAGTTGTGAACTCGCCGAGTTGCGTTGCGAGCTCTTGTTGCTTCTTATGTGCGTGTTGTCGCTGTGATTTCGTGTCTTGTGTGCGTTCCTCATCCCTTCCTTACTCCATGCTTCTTTGTGAACATCAAGTGTAAGGGCGAAAGGCTCCAAGTTGTGGAGATTCCTCGCAAACAGGATATAGTAAAGCAAAGCAAAACACCGTGGTATTCAAGTAGGTCTTTGGACCGCTTGAGAGGGGTTGATTGCAACCCTCATCCGTTGGGATGCCACAACATGGACTAGGCAAGTGTTGAACTTGGCCGAACCACGGGATAAACCACTGTGTCTATCTGTGATTGAACTTCTTGTGGTTATCGTGTCTTGCAAAGACTCTTCTTTAGCCACTTGGCATTCTTGTGCTAACTCCTAATCAAGTTTTGTGGCATTAAGTTTCAAGTTTTACAGGATCACCTATTCACCCCCCTCTAGGTGCTCTCACTCTTGTTCCTGTGGTCGTACATCTCCAATCGCCATGGTGCGTATTGCGGCCGTCGGAACATCATCTTCATCTATATCATCAAGATCAACTTGCTCTCTTGGAGAGCCATTAGTTTCATCAAATACAATGTCGCTAGAAACTTCAACCAAACCCGATGATTTGTTGAAGACTCTATACGCCTTTGTATTTGAGTCATAACCTAGTAGAAACCCTTCTACAGCTTTGGGAGCAAATTTAGAATTTCTACCTTTCTTTACTAGAATATAACATTTACTCCCAAATACACGAAAGTATGATACATTGGGTTTGTTACCAGTAAGAAGTTCATATGAGGTCTTCTTGAGGAGGTGATGAAGGTAGAGCCGGTTTATGGTGTGGCAAGCTGTGTTCACAGCTTTCGATCAAAACCGCTCAGGCGTCTTGAACTCTCCAAGCATTGTCCTCGCCATGTCAATAAGCGTCCTGTTCTTCCTCTCTACCACACCATTTTGCTATGGTGTGTAGGGAGCGGAGAACTCGTGCTTGATGCCTTCCTCCTCAAGGAACTCCTCCACTTGCAGATTCTTGAACTCGGACCCGTTGTCGCTTCTTATCTTTTTCACCTTGAGCTCAAATTCATTTTGAGCACACCTTAGGAAGCGCTTATGGGTCCCTTGGGTTTCTGCTTTATCCTACAAAAAGAATACCCAAGTGAAGCGGGAAAAATCATCAACAATTACTAAACCATACTTACTTTCCCCGATGTTGAGGTAGGCGACGGGTCCGAAGAGGTCCATATGAAGTAGCTCCAGAGGTCTTGATGTGGTCATCACATTCTTGCTGTGATGAGTGCTTCCCACTTGTTTACCTGCTTGACAAGCTGCACAAGGTCTATCTTTTTCGAAAAATACATTGGTTAGACCTAACACATGTTCTCCCTTTAGAAGTTTATGAAGGTTCTTCATCCCAACATGTGCTAGACGGCGATGCCACAACCAGCCCATGCTAGTCTTAGCAATTAAGCATGCATCTAGATCGGCCTCCTCTTTTGAAAAATCAACTAAGTAGAGTTTGCCGTCTAGTACACCCTTAAAAGCTAATGAACCATCACTCCTTCTAAAGACAGACACATCTACATTGGTAAATAGACAATTATATCCCATATTACATAGTTGACTGACAGATAATAAATTGTACCCGAGCGATTCAACTAAAAACACATTTGATATGGAACGCTCGGATGAAATTGCTATCTTTCCTAGTCCTTTAACCTTACCTTGATTCCCATCTCCAAAGATGATCGAATCTTGGGAATCTTTGTTCTTGATGTAGGAAGTGAACATCTTCTTCTCCCCCGTCATGTGGTTTGTGCATCCGCTGTCGATAATCCAGCTTGCGCCCCCGGATGCATAAACCTGCTAGGCAAATTAGGCTTGGGTTTTAGGTACCCAACTCTTGTTGGGTCCTACAAGGTTAGTTACAATAGTCTTTGGGACCCAAATGCAAGTCTTGTCTCCTTTGCATTTGGGCCCCATCTTTCTAGCAACCACTTTTTCATTTTTACATGAAAGTACATATGTAGTGTTGCAAGCATGAAAGACAGAGGTAGGTTTATTACACATTTTCCTAGGAGCATGAGACACAAAATTTCTCCTAGGCCTACCATTAAAATTGGAACTTGAAGCAATCATAGAATGTGAATCAAAAGCATTATAACTCCTATTATAATGAGAACTTCTATAAAATTTTCTATCATTATACATGAAAGCATGATTCTTTTGATTACTACTAGCCATAGGGGCCTTCCCTTTCTCCTTGTTGGGAATGGGGGCCCTTTGGCTTGTTAAGTTCTTGGCTTCCTTTCGAAAGCGAAGTCCATCCTTAATTGAGGGATGTCTACCAACGGTGTAGGCATCCCTAGCAAATTTTAACTTATCAAAGTCATTTTTGCAAGTCTTAAGTTGGGCATTAAGACTTGCCACTTCACCATTTAACTTTGTAATAGAAGTAAGGTGTTCAACACATGCATCAACATCAAAATCCTTACATCTATTACAAATGACAACATGCTCTATACAAGAACTAGATTTATTAACTACTTCTAGCTTAGTATTTAAATCATCATTAATACTCTTTAAGCTAGACACAGTTTCATGACAAGCAGATAATTCAGAAGAAAGCATTTCATTCCTTTTAACTTCTAAAGCAAGAGATTTTTGTACACTAACAAACTTATCATGCTCTTCATACAAAATATCCTCTTGCTTTTCTAAGAGTCTATTCTTTTCATTTAAAGCATCAATCAATTCATTGATTTTATCTACTTTAGTTCTATCTAAACCTTTAATAACTTCATCATCACTAGAAGTAGTATACTTGGGGGTATCTCAAGTGCTTACCTTTTTCTCCTTTGCCATGAGGCAAGTATGGCGCTCGTTGGGGAAGAGTGTCGATTTGTTGAAGGCTAAGGCAGCGAGTCCTTCGTCGTTGGAGTCGGAAGTAGAGCAGTCCGAATCCCATTCTTTGCCAAGGTGCGCCTCGGCCTTTGACTTCTTGTAGGCCTTCTTCTTCTCCCTCTTCCCGCTCTTTTCTTGTTCCTGGTCATTAGTATTATCGGGATAATTTGCTATAAAATGACCTGTCTTACCACATTTGAAGCAGGAGCGCTTTCCCCATGCTTTACTCTTGTTGGGGTACTCCTTGTGTTCTTTCAATGTCGTCTTGAAGCGCTTGATTATGAGAGCCATCTCATCTTTGTTTAGCCCGACCGCCTCAATTTGTGCCACCTTGCTTGGTAGCGTCTCCCTGCTGCTGGTTGCCTTGAGGGCAATAGTTTGAGGCTCGTGGACGGGGAGTGGACCGTTTAGAGCGTCGTCCACATATCGGGCCTCCTTCACCATCATGCGCTCGCTCACAAACTTTCCAAGAATCTCTTCGGGCGTCATCTTGGTGTACCTGGGATTCTCACGATATAGGTTAACAAGATGGGGGTCAATTACCATGAATGACCTTAGCATAAGTTGGACGACGTCGTGGTCCGTCCATCTTGTGCTCCCATAACTCCTAATCTTGTTGACCAGGGTCTTGAGCCTATTGTATGTTTATGTTGGCTCTTCTCCCCTGATCATGGCGAATCTTCCCAGCTCGCCTTCCACCAACTCTATTTTGGTGATCATGGTGGCGTCGTTTCCCTCATGTGAAATCTTGAGGGTGTCCCATATTTGCTTGGCGTTGTCCAAGCCGCTCACCTTGTTGTATTCATCCCTGCACAATGATGCTAACAAAACAGTGGTAGCTTGTGCATTCTTATGAATTTGTTCGTTAATGAATACAGGGTTATCCATACTATCAAATTGCATTCCATTCTCAACTATCTCCCAAATACTAGGATGGAGAGAAAGAAAAGGTGACTACGCATTTTGTGACTCCAAAAAGCGTAGTCCTCTCCATCAAAGTGTGGAGGTTTACCAAGAGGAATAGAAAGCAAATGGGTATTGGAAATATAAGGAATACGAGAATAATCAAATGAAAAATTTGAGTTAACCGATTTCTTTTTCTCGTCATAGTCGTCTTCTCTTGGGGAAGAAGAGGACTCGTCTCTGTCGTAGTAGACGATCTTCTTGATGTGCCTCTTCTTCTTTCCGTCCTTCTTCTTATGACTTGAGCCAGAGTCAGTGGGCTTGTCGTCCCTTGGCTCGTTGAAGATGGACTCATTCTCCTTATCGTTGACCACCATCCCCTTTCCCTTAGGATCCATCTTTCGGGCGGTTAGTCCCTTTCGTGAAGAGAACGGCTCCGATACCAATTGAGAGCACCTAGAGGGGGGTGAATAGGTGATCCTGTAAAATTCAACAACTAATAGCCACAAAACTTGGTTAAGTGTTAGTATGGCTAAGTAGCGAGCTTTTGCGAACACAAGTATCACAGAAAAACAATCACAAAAGACACGCGAGTTTATCCCGTGGTTTGGCAAGTATAACACTTGCCTACCTCCACGTTGTGGCGTCCCAATGGATGAGGGTTGCACTTAACCCCTTTCAAGTGATCCAATGATCAACTTGAATACCACAACTTTTCTTTGCTTATCTCTTTTCCCGTTCGCGAGGACTTTCCACAAGTTGGAGTCTCTCTCCCTTACAATGAAGATCACGGTGAAAGCACAAGAGTAAGGATGGGAAGCAACACACACATCTCCGCAGCAATACACACGCACACAAGCCAAGACTTGAGCTCAAAATGAAGCACAACGAGTTCACTACAAGAATGGAGCTCAAATCACTAACACGGTCGATTAAGTGCACGGAGACGGAGTGTGGAAGACTTAGAATGCTCAAAGTATGCTTGGGTGACTCCTCCATGCGCCTAGGGGTCCCTTTTATAGCCCCAAGGCAGCTAGGATCCGTTGGAGGCATTCTTGGAAGGCAAATCTTGCCTTCTGTCGGGTGGCGCACCGGACAGTCCGGTGCGCCACCGGACAGTCCCTGTAGCTGTCCGATGCGCGATCTCCTTCCTTTTCTGGCGCATCCGACCCTTGCGGATTTGTGGCAGTTGGCACACCGAACACTGTTCGATGCACACCGGACAGTCCGGTGCCCCATGTCGACCGTTGGAGCGGGCCACGCGTCGCCCACGGATTTGGCGGCCGACCGTTGCGCTGGCAGCCGTTGGCTCACCGGACAGTCCGGTGCACCACCGGACAGTCCGGTGAATTATAGTCGTACACCACCGATGTTTTCCCGAGAGTGGCCAGTTCGCCGGAGACCAGCCTGGCGCACCGGACACTGTCCGGTGCACCACCGGACAGTCCGGTGTGCCAGACTGTGCTGAATCTTGGCTGCACACAAGCACTTTTGTCCAATCTTTTTCTTTTCCTATTTCTAGCTCTTATGTAACTTCATTAGTACCCAAAACAAATGTACTAAGTCTAGAAACATACCTTCTTGTTGATTTGCACTTCATTCATCATTTGGCATATAATAACCCACTTAATATGTGTTGGACACTTAATCACCAAAATATACTAGAAATGGCCTAAGGGCACATTTCCCTTTCAGAAAGCACATACCTTCGATCTATCTTGAGTTGGGTGTCATGTAGTGAGGCCCAGTTGGGCATGATGGTTAGTCAGTTCAAGAGGGGAACTAGCGGACCTGGGTTAGGCTTTGCTACTAAGGATGGGTGTGTCGCTCGCTTTGGGAAGGTTGGTGAGTGCAGTGGTTTGACACCTTCAGAGAAACCTTCACCCACTCCCAAGCTTATCAAAACCATCTCTACTAAGTCGTTACCCCTGTGAGAGATGGTGTGATTGATGAACCTATGAGAGATCCTCCTCAGAAACAAGTGTGGCTTCCAAAACCTAACCATCTTAAGAACACACTTGACACCTTTCCCGACATCTCTAGCGATTCCCTTCCTAGAGCCCCTAAGCCATCCGAAAAGAAAGCCCCCTTCCACAAACAAAATCCTCCCAAGAGAGTGGTGAGGTACCATTGTGAATATTGTGAGAGGGATGGACATCTGGCTTCTTTTTGCTTTAGGAGTAAGAGAGATGAGCGGCGGGTTTCTGAGTCGAGCAGGAAGGACATGAACCGCCCCTCTCATGGTGTTCAGGCTTAGCCTATTCAGAGACATCCTAGGAGGCCTGGAGGTGTTTTGCCTCTTGCCACTCGGCCTCAAGCAATGAGACCACGTGGTGGTCGTGCCCGACAGGATGCTGATCGTGTATCATATGGCCAAGGACCATGTGACAGAGGTTTTGGTTCATACTTCACCAGCGAACCACAATTTCCCTCTTGTCGTGATCGCTTCCCTTCGGAGCCAGGGATGTTTGGTGTTTTCCCTAACATTTTTCAGGGGCAAATGCCGCATCACTGGTATTCTTCACAGTTTACTTACCCTAGTGTTGTGCCATTTGCTCACCCCGTGTCTTACTATTGATGCAGGACGGAGGCCTGGAGAACACGTGGCTCATGGATTCCGGTTGTTCGTGCCACATGACCGGAAGCTCAAAATGGTTCTCCAGCCTCGACCCCGTGATTGGTAAGGAATACATCACATTCGGGGATAAGTCAAGAAGTAAGGTTGTTTCTCGTGGCACCATTCGGGTGAACGAGAGTGTTGGGGGCCATGCTCCGTCACGCCGAAGGTCCCGTAGAAAGAAGCAGCTTCGGAACCGAAGCTGTCCGCAGGAGATGACCGAAGGTTTCTCTTCATAAAGCTTCGGTATTACAAACCGACTTAAAGATAGAATGATCTTTCAATCCATAAAGGTCTGAGTCAATGTTGTAAACTTTTATGAGGGGCATAATTGTAATTCTTCACAGGCTGTGTCCTGTGTCTATAAATAGATGAACAGTACCCCCGTACTGTTCACGCTGACTGGTACACGCTCTTGCATCACGCTTGTATATTTGTCTTTCGCCAAGCCGAAGGTACAAATGTAATTCAATATTGCTCTTATTCTTCCATGATTATATAATAAGGACATGTAATAATGCTATGTGATTATTCATGTTATTCTCTCATGTTTCATATGCTTCTCCTTTTATCAATATAGACTGTAATCATGAAGGTATGTCCTTCATGACCTTCGTCTGAAGACTGTTATATCCTAAGGGATAAAACGCTTCGAAGGACGAAGAATATTTACCACTAACTTCTTTCTGTGTTGCCTTGTTCTTAATTCATAGCATTTAAGAACAAGTCCCCAACATTGGCGCCCACCTTCGGTGAACTCATTTCCACTTTTTTGAGCTGATGGCTTCGTTCAACGATCAAGCTGGAGCTGCTTCGGTTCCGAAGCTGCTTCTTCCGATAACAGGCGGTTCATGTTCAGAGCCAGCCAACAAGAAGCAGAAGAAGGAAGCACAGAGAAGGGTACAACATGTTGGGGTGCAAGGACCCTTCATCAAGTCGAGATGGTCTCACATTCCTATTACCTTCTCCCAAGAGGACCTTCAACTCAAGGATTATCCACACAATGATGCCATGGTTATCTCTTGTGTTATCAAAGGATTTCTGGTCCACAATGTCTTGGTTGATACAGGCAGTGCAGTTGATATCATATTTGCTAAGGCCTTCAGGCAAATGCAAGAGCCAGAAGATAAGATTCATGATGCTACGCACCCTCTCTATGGCTTCGGAGGAAGACAGATTGTAGCCCTGGGCAAGATCACCATGTTAGTGACCTTCGGGTTCATCAACAATACTAGAACTGAGCAAGTTGTGTTTGACATTGTTGACATGGAATACCCTTACAACGCAATTATTGGTCGTGGCACCCTCAATGCTTTCGAAGCAATCCTTCATCCTGCCTATCTTTGCATGAAGATACCTTCGGATCAAGGACCCATCGCTATTCATGGAAGTCAGGAAGCTGCCAGAAGGGCCGAAGGAAGCTGGACTGACTCCAAAGCAATCCATAACATAGATGGAGCTGAAGCTTGTGAACAGTACAAATTCAGAAGGGAGAAAGCAGCTTCAGCAGATCAGCCGAAGCCCATGCTCTTATGTGAGGACATAGCAGAGCAGAAGGTGCTGTTGGGCTCTCAATTATCCGAAGACCAGGAGAAAACCTTGATAAGGTTTTTGTTCAACAACAAAGATGTTTTTGCATGGTCAGCTAATGACCTCTGCGGAGTAAATAGGGATGTTATTGAACACTCGCTCAATGTTGACCCATCCTTCAGACCCAGAAAGCAGAGGCTTCGGAAAATGTCTGATGATAAGGCTGAAGGTGCTCATAATGAAGTAAAAAGACTCCTCAGTGCAGGAGTTATCAGAGAAGTAAAGTACCCAGAATGGCTAGCTAACACTGTTATGGTAAAGAAGGCCAACGACAAGTGGAGAATGTGTATCGATTTTACAGATCTCAACAAGGCTTGTCCGAAGGACGAATTCCCATTGCCAAGGATAGACTCTTTAGTTGATGCAGCAGCTTCTTCAGAGCTCATGAGTCTGCTAGACTGTTACTCAGGCTATCACCAAATCTGGATGAAGAAGGAAGATGAGCCGAAGACTAGCTTCATAACCCCAAGTGGCACATATTGCTATCTTCGGATGCCTGAGGGGCTCAAAAACGCTGGAGGGAGTTTCAGCAGAATGACTGCGAAGGTCCTCCAGTCTCAGATAGGCAGAAATGTGCTAACTTATGTTGATGACATCATTGTAAAAAGCACAAAACAGGAAAATCATATTGCTGATTTGCAGGAGACCTTCGCCAGTTTCAGACAAGCTGGCTTAAAGCTGAATCCAGAAAAATGTGTCTTTGGAGTAAAGAAGGGGAAATTTCTTGGATGCTTGGTTTCAACAAAGGGAATTGAAGCTAATCCAAGTAAAATTGAAGCTATACTTCGAATGGAGCCACCAACTACAAAAAAGGGGGCCCAAAGATTGGCAGGGAGGCTGGCATCTCTCAATAGATTCATATCCAGATCAGCAGAAAGAAATTTACCATTCTTCGAAGTGCTGAAATCAGCCGAAGTCTTTCAATGGGGATCAAATCAACAAAAAGCCTTTGAAGAACTGAAGCAATATTTGATAGATTTAACAACATTAACCCCACCAACGCCAGGGGCTCCTTTGTTGTTATACGTGGCAGCTTCGCACTCAGCAGTAAGTGCAGCACTTGTCCAGGAGAAGCTCGATGGCCAAGTCAAGAAGCAGGTTCCAGTGTATTTTGTATCTGAAGTTCTTAGTGTATCAAAGAAAAACTATACAGAATTGGAGAAGGTATTATATGCTGTTTTGATGGCATCCAGGAAGCTTCGGCATTATTTTCAAGCATACAATATTGTTGTTCCTTCTTCGCAGCCGTTGAAAGACATTATGAGAAATAGAGAAGCTACTGGACGGATTGGGAAATGGGCTGCAGAGCTCAATGAATTTTGCATTGATTATGTGCATAGATCCTCGATCCAGTCTCAAGCGTTGGCAGATTTCATTGCCGATTGGACGCCAGGGGCTCAGGATGAAGAAACAAATAAAGATGCCGAAGTGTGGACAGTGTTTTGCGATGGGTCTTGGGGAACCTTCGGAGCAGGAGCAGCCGCTGTCTTGATCTCACCATCCAAAGTTAAAACTTGTTATGCGGCAAGACTTGATTTTAGCTGTACAAACAATATTACTGAGTACGAAGCCCTGCTCCTGGGCCTTCGGAAATTAAAAGCAATGGGAATCAGAAGGGCGATCCTTAAAACTGATTCCCAGGTTGTTTCGGGTCATATCGACAAGAGTTGCAAGGCTAAAGATCCGAAGCTTGAAAAATATCTAGACACGGTCCGAAGAATCGAAGCTTCCTTCGAAGGATTTTCTGTCAAAAATATCCCTCGAGGACAAAATGAGCATGCTGATTTGCTGGCTAAGTCAGCAGCACAGGGGTTGCCTTTACCTTCGGATGTGTTTTTCGAAACAATAAAGGCACCTTCAGTGGAACTCCTTGAAAGAGCAGTTCTCAATATATCTCCTGTTTATAGCGAAGATTGGAGAACTGAGATCATCTCTTACCTTCAGGGTAAGTTCCTTTCAGATGACGAAGCTTATAACAGGAGGATAGAGGCAAGAGCTCGTCCATATGTCATGATAGAAGGGGAGTTGTACAAGCATGGAGTTTGCGCTCCGCTACTCAAGTGTTTATCTAGAACCAAAGGTATAGAATTGATGAAAGAAATACATGCAGGCCTGTGTGGATCTCACATTGGATCTAGGCCGTTACTTGGAAAAGTTTTTCACCAAGGGTTTTATTGGCCGAAGGCAGCTTCGGATGCAGCGAAATTAGTTCAAAAGTGCGAAGGCTGTCAGAAATGTGCAAGAGATCAGAAACAACCTTCGTCTTTAACACAGCTCATACAACCCATCTGGCCATTGCAAAGGTGGGGCCTTGACTTGTTAGGTCCATTACCACCGGCTCAAGGGAATTTAAGATATGTTATAGTGGCTGTGGAGTATTTCTCTAAATGGATTGAGGCAAAGCCACTAGCCACAATAACTTCGGCCACTGTCCAAAAGTTTTTCTGGCAGAATATTGTTTGTCGTTTCGGGGTACCGAAGGCCATCACTGTAGATAATGGAACACAATTCGATTCCGAAGCCTTCAGAAATTTCTGTGATCAAATTGGTACGAAGATCCATTTTGCATCAGTCAGGCATCTGGAGTCAAATGGGCTCGTTGAAAGAGCCAACGGCATTATAATAACAGGAATAATGAAGTTAATCTTCAATCAACCCAGGGGAAAGTGGCCAGATCAGTTAACTAAAGTGGTGTGGAGCCACAATACAACAACATCAAGGTCTACAGGCTTTACTCCATTCAAGTTATTATTCGGTGACGAAGCAATAACTCCGGAAGAAGCTAAAACTGGATCAATAAGAGTAGTAGCTTCGACAGAATCAGGTCCTGAAGATGCTTGTTTTGTGGAAAAAGATGCTTTAGAAGGGATCAGGCTTCAAGCTGTGGAGAATATCAATAAATACCAAGCCGAAACAGTCAAATGGCGAGATAGAAAAGTTCGGCTAAAGAATATTGAGCCGAGACACTTGGTGCTTCGAAGAGTGGCCAACCCAGACACAGTGGGCAAGTTACAGTTGAAATGGGAGGGACCTTTCTTAGTAGCATCTTCGTCAAGACCTGGTTCATACAGATTGAAGGACATGGACGGCAACGATATTCCAAGATCTTGGAATGCGGATGAGCTTCGGCGATATTATGTGTAACTTGATGTAACTTTTTATGTCTTTTCTTTTCTTTTTCATGGCACCCTTTTCCTTTCTAAAGGGGGAGAAAGGTTTTTAATGGGGCCATCATATGTAATTTCCTTTTTTAGTTCTATAAGAGCAAAATCCCCCAAGGAATGTAAATGTAAAAGCTGAGAACGCACCATTGAGTGCCGAAAACTGAAAAAGCGAAGAAGCTCCAAAGCCGTTCCTAAGGGAATGCAGAGCTTACAGCGAAAAGTCAACGCTGATTCCGCCGAAAGTAAAAGGCGAAGAAGCTCCAAAGTCGTTCCTAAGGGAATGCAGAGCTTACAGCGAAAAGTCAACGCTGATTCCGCCGAAAGTAAAAGGCGAAGAAGCTCCAAAGTCGTTCCTAAGGGAATGCAGAGCTGATGTGTAATCGTTTCTAAGGAAATGATGGCTGAGGGTATGGCTTCGGATATGTGTTTGGACATTCATTCGCACATCACATTACATCATAGCATTTGCATTCATAAACATTCATTCAGGCATATATAGGATAATCATCATCATGGCATAAGTGGTTACTTCGGCATAAGAGAAGAGCTTCTTCGCGTACAAAAAAGAGAGCTTCGGAAGAAAGAGAAATGTTGTTTTCTATGCTTTGCTGTGTACGAAAAGAAGGGAAGGTGTTTTTTTCGCCTTTGGCTCAAAAAAGATAATTTCGTCCACAACGAAGCACTTCACATACATCAGTAGAAGGGTAAGAGCATAATACAAGGTATGAACAGAACTTATTAAATACAAGCTTAGTTATATTCACACAAGTTGTCTCAAAAAGTTTCCTGAGTCTGTCTACAGTCTACTCCTACTTAATCTTCGGGGCCTACTTAATCTTCGGGGGATTTTTAGCTTCGGCGTCACTCTTTTCAATCATCAACTTCGGCTTCGTCATCCTACATGAATTAAGTTGTAAGTCAAAATCGAGCTTGAAGGAGGAGGTAAGCGCAAGGTATGATTTCTTACTGGTTCAAGGTGACTTCGAGCTTCATCTCCAGCCTTTTCTCGCCCGCCTTTTGTCCATATCATTTTTATAAATCTATTGGAAATACTTCGGGCGAGATCAGGGATGTCATCTAGGATTGATGGTGATAAAGTGAAATTGGGCCTATTGACAATCTTTCCATGGTCGCAGCCAGCTTTCAGGAAAGCAGCAGCAGTGCCCCGAGAAGCTACCCAGGCACAAAAGTCACCGTGCCCGGCTATAACTTCGTCAAGCTCATCAATTTCACCTTCAATATGTTCGAAGGTTTTTGGTAAATCTTCAGCTGACGGGGTGAATTTCTCACTGCTAGCTCCAACTGAGTGGAAGATTTTTCTCAGTCGTTCAATACATTTGTTGCTAAATTCCAAACATTTATCCTGAAGGCTTGCCAATAATTTTTTCAAAACTGAATTTTCTTGGACTTCGGCTTCAAGTTTCGCATTTAGTTCTTGCTTTTCTTGTTCAAACTGTTCAGATTGGCAGAGAAGCTTCGTATTCAATTCCGCTATTTTAGCTTCGGCTTCTGCCAATAAGCCTTCAGTTGCCTGAAGCTCAAAGTTCTTCTTTTCAATAGTAGCTAATTGCTCTTTTATTTTGCTCTCTAAATTTTCAATTATAACCTCGTGCTTTTTGTCTTCCAGATCTTGCTGCATTTTCAAAGCCTTGCTCAGCAGCATACTCTGCACGTAAACAACCTTCGTTAAGACAGGTCTACATTATTGAAAACAATAAAAGTCAAGGGAATAGTAGTTCACCTTGAAATTGGAATAAAATAAACTACCAACGATATGTTGTCGTCGGTAGCGGCTAATGTCCATTTCCAGCTTCGGAAAACCGATACTCTTTGATAGAGTACCGATGACCTTAGCTCCAGTTTGATCCCGAATGCAGTCTAATTTCTCATCATCAATACACCCGAAGAGGAGTGCTCCTGGTTTATATCCGCGGGATTTGGCATACTCTTTAAGCTCTTCTATTTCGGTTTCTGATAATTCTTCTCCAACTAAATTTTGGAACATGAAGGCTTTGTCCTCTGAAGCTTCGTCAACAGTTTCCTTTCCTTTCCTAGACACTGCGGCCATGGCCTCTTCGGCGGCGGCAGCAGCTTCTTCTGTGGCCATGTCTAGCAGTATTTTGTCGATATGTTCAATTGTGCTTTCCAAGTGCAAACCTTCAGGTGAGGTGGCTTCGGCAGCTGCGACCTCCGAAGGTGGGATTTCAATATTTGTTATTTCTTCAGCCGCTGGTATCTTTTGAGCTGAAGCTCTCGGTGGTGTCTTGTCAATGACTTCTGTCACTGCTATGATTCTTTGTCTCTTTGTTTTAGTTGTTTTCTTCATTTTTTCGGGCTCCTTTTCCTTCTAAAAAAACTTTGTCAGTTGAGGCCCCAATGGACTTAGCTTCGCAGGCAGGGATTCAGTCATTACCTTTAAAATCTCTTCCACGACAGTGGCAGAGTGTGATGCGGGAGTCTCCTCTTCGTCAGATACTTTTCGCTTCGGAGATGATATTTTCTTCTTCGGAATATTCTTCTTTTTTGGTGGTTCTTCCTCATCTTCATTTAAAGCTTCGGCTCCCCTTTTCCTTTTCCGACCTTCGGCACCTTTATTCAGATTTTCGTAGTCGGGGTATTCAAAACCCAGGGCGTCCAGCACTCGATTCAGCCTTCGCTTCGGACGGGTGCCGAAGGCCGCAGTCATCAATTGATCTTCTTTTTTGGAGTAATTTTCAAGAATTTCATTGCACATTATTTCAACTGTGTCCAGCCATTCATGGCAAGGCTTTTTAAAGTATTTCTTAAACTTGTAATAGTAAGGTAACCGCACAAGTTCCCCTTCTTTCTTCTCCCCCTCTAGCTTCGGCATTTCCTATTCTTTTAAAGTAGGAAAAACCCTGAAGGCCAAGAACTCTTGAACTAGGTCCCTAGTACTGATATGCTCTGAAATAATTTTAAACTCAGCCAGTGCAGCCCAAGTGGAACCTTCTAATGACATTTGGCATCGTGGTCTTGTTTCTCCGAAGATCAATTCAAGAGGGCTTTGTACCAGCTTCTCTTGGTCTTCGTCAACTTTCACATAAAACCATTCTGATTTCCAGTCTGCCGGCCATTTGCTTCGGTAACTGATTACAGGAAACTTTGTGGTTTTCTGATAGGCAAAATTGTAGCAACCAAAGTTATCATGTAATCCATCTTTTCTAGCCTTCGACTGGTAATGCAGCTCATGAACTCGACAAAAGCTGTCGGCAAACGGCTCCACCGCCTGGCTTCGGAGGGCCCAGATATAAACACTAAGTCTAACGATAGCGTTAGGAGTCAACTGATGAAAGTATATACTGTTGGGGACCTTCGTCCTCCGAAGGTCCTCAAAAACATGATTTGACAATGTTTTCCAAGTGGACTATGTCAACAGGTGCTTTCGGATTCAGAACTATGAATATGAAGTACGCTCAGGACGAAGCCTGAACCAGACGAAGGACGGGCTGATTACCAAGCTCTGCGAAGGGTGGTGCACAGCCGAAGCTGTGCGCAGGGAAGCTTCGTCGCGATAGCAGAGGGGGGAACCGACTTAAAGATGAAAAGACTACGTGGACCTTAACAGATTTCCATAAGTCATTGAGAAATGTAATGGACATGGATGTAATTTTACGTGGGCTGCGTCCCGCGTCTATAAATAGGTGAACAGTACTCCCGTACTGTTCACGCTGACTTGGCATTCGCTTTTGCGTCACGCTCGTACTTTTACCTTCTCTCAGGACCGAAGGTACATTTGTAATTTAAAATCATTTCTATCTTTCCATGATTAATAGAAATGATTTTATGATGATGTTCATATCATATTTCATGCTTTATATAAATCCTTCGTCATTACTTGTTACATTTACGAAGGTATGTCTCTTATGACCTTCGTCCAAAACTCATTGTTTCCCGAAGGGGAATAATGCTCCGAAGGACGGAGGACTTTAACATTTAACATTTTTTATGTTGCCTTGTTCTTAACTCTTAGCATTTGAGAACAAGTCCCCAACATTGGCGCCCACCTCCGGTGAACTCACTTCCACTTCAAGTTTTTTTTTGAACACCTTCGGAAGCTATAGACCTTCGCTATGGCACCGAAGAAAGCTTCAGCGGCTGGGGCTGCAGCACTGCAACCACTGGACCCCAACCAGGAGACCGTCTCTCTTCGGGAGGCCCGAAGCCAGAAGAGGAAGGCCGTCAGCCCGACGCTTCAGGAAGATGAACTAGACCAAGAAATCAGGAATATGGAGATGCTTCATCAACAGGTGCAGAGGAAAAAAGAGAAGATGGCCAGGCTAGCTGAGCTGCAAAGGCAGATAGACGAAGCTTCTGAAGAAGTCCGTCATCTTACCCATGATGAGCAAGACCGAAGGCCTCAACAAAAAGACCTTCGTCAGGAGGGTTTCTTCAACGAAGATGACTGGTATGAAAATTTCCATCATGGAAATTTTGTTTTCGATGATGCTTCTCCTCTGTCTGCTGAGCTGCAGGCTACACCTTGGCCTTCGTCCTATAAGCCACCCCAGCTTCCCATGTTTGATGGCCACTCAGACCCGAAGCAGTTCTTGATGAGCTACGAAGCAACAGTGTCTTCGTATGGGGGCAATGCTGCAGTCATGGCAAAGTCTTTTGTTATGGCTGTCAGGAGTGTTGCTCAGACCTGGTATTCCTCCCTTCGACCAGGAACGATCACTTCATGGCAGAAGCTGAAGGATATGTTGTTAACCAGCTTTCAAGGGTTTCAGACGAAGCCGGTCACTGCTCAAGCTTTGTTCCAGTGCATTCAGGATCACGAAGAATACCTTCAGGCGTATGTCAGAAGGTTCTTGCGTTTGAGGGCGCAGGCGCCAACCGTGCCCAATGAGATTGTCATCGGAGCCATGATCAAGGGGCTTCGTCCTGGACCTGCAGCACAATACTTTGCTAGGAAGCCTCCTCAGACTCTGGAGAAGCTGCTCCAAAAGATGGACGAGTACATTCGTGCTGATAATGACTTTCGCCAAAGAAGGGAGGAGGCCTTTAGATTCTCTGAGATGACCAGGGGCTTCGGAGGAAGATTTTATCCGAGGCATGTCAGGTCCATCCACAACACTCAAAATGATGACAAGGGGAGTCAGCAGAACAGGCCGCAGGGCTCCTCACAAGCTTCGGGGCAACAGCAAACTTTCTTCCGGCCACCAGCTCCAAGAGGCAGAGGCGCCAGGGGCTTCGGCGGGAGATTTGGAGATCAACCAAGGAGGATATTTTGTTTATTCTGTGGTGAGAACAAGGGTCATACCACCAGGATGTGCCATGTCACCATCCAGAAACAAAAGGAGCTAGCAGAAGCTGCAGCGCAACAGGGCCAGCCGAAGCAGGTCATGCATACTGCTTCGTACCATCAGCCTTATATCCCGGAATATGTGGGCAACCACCCTGCAGTTTCTGTAGCTTCGGCAAGCCAACCTCAAGCTTCATGGCAACAGCCCCCGCCTCCACCTCCGCTGCAACAAGGCCAACAGCCAGAAGGGAGCCAATATGCTCCGCATCAAAGGGATCTCAGAGAGCAATCTGAAGCTCGCACAGTCAATAGTACTGTGCCAGAGTCGAAGCACATTTATTGACACATATCCTATTTTGATAGCAGTTTTTTTTCTGTTTAAGTTCTATTTTCTGTGTAATAAAGAACATTTCAGTCTTCATATAACAGTTTTGTGGTTGGTTATGAGGAAAACCTATCTTCCCCACAGGTTTAAATGGCTAAAGCTTAAAAATTTGCGGTAACAAGGAGGACCTTCGGATTATTAAAAATCTTTCGAAGCAACAAAAAGTCGTTCAAAGGAACGCAGAGTAAGTTGCCGAAGTTACAAAAAGCCGTTCCAAAGGGAGCGCAGTGTAAGTTTTTTGCTCCAAAGACGTTCCTAAGGGAATGCAGAGCATACAGCGAAAAGTCAACGCTGATACCGCCTAAGTAAAAGGCGAAGAAGCTCCAAAGACGTTCCTAAGGGAATGCAGAGCTTATACCGTCTAAGTAAAAGGCGAAGAAGCTCCAAAGACGTTCCTAAGGGAATGCAGAGCTTATACCGTCTAAGTAAAAGGCGAAGAAGCTCCAAAGACGTTCCTAAGGGAATGCAGAGCTTACGAATAAATTTTGTGTGTATCTTCGGAACAAATGTCATTTGCATAACATAACATCATCACATCATTTTGCATAGCATAAGCATCATACATCATATTGCATTTGGAAAGAGAAGGGGACACTATCAACCTTCGAAAGGATGCTTTGAGAAAGTGACATCGAAATTGTATAGCTTCGGAATACAGCTTCGGAGAATATTTTTACGAAGCATGGACGGGCTTTATCAGAGCAATATCGAAATTGTATAGCTTCGGAGAATGTCTTCACGAAGCATGGATGTGATTCATCAGAATAATTTTAACGAAGAATGTCTTCTTCACGAAGCATGAAAAGAAGGGAAGGTGTTTTTTCGCCGAAGGCTCAAAAATGGTATGTATGTAGAGTTTCATGCATCGTAAAGAATTGAATAATGAAAACAGACTTGTATATTACATTCAAATGTACAAAATGTTACATAGATTACACTTTAAATGTTTTTTCTAAATAGCATCTAGTCTTCTCTTAATACTGCTTCGGCGGCCTCATTTAGAAGTTGATCAACAACTTTATCCATGATAGCTTCGGCCATTTGCTTAATTTCCTCATCCCCTTTTGTATGAGGGTCAGCGAGCGATCCAGCAGGTTCTGAGGGAAGAGAACATTTCTACATTACTATTGCAAATCGCGAACAAAGTTTGAAATAAAAGTTACAACACAATAAGAACGACTAATTAATACCTAATTTCCCTTCGGGCTCTGTACTTCTTTCGGCAGCTTCTGCCACTTTCCTTGCATCATGGATGCCTTTTTCACTTCTTTGAATTATTTCTTGCGCCATTTCTCGGCCGCCATTGTCCCAGATATCAGTGAAGAATTTACCGCCAACCATGCTTGCTTCGGTTGATGGATCTTTAATGTCTTCAGAGGACAGAGCAGCTTCGGACTGAGCTAAAGATTTTATATGTTCACAACCTTTTTTCTCTAGAACAGCAGCAACTCCTCTGGCACCTGAAAAAGCGCAGATGTCACCGCGGCTGCTCAGGATTTCCTCGAAGGCTTCTGCTTCGTGACTGATCCAATCAAGTGGACCTTCGGGATTGCCTCTTGGAAAATTTTCTTCACTAGAAAAGGCGCCAACGCTGGCGAAGCTGGACTTTATCTTTTTGACGCACTCTACAGATTTAATATAGCATTTCCTCTGAGATGCGCGAAGCTCCTTAACACTTAATTCCAATTTATTGACCATATGATCACTAAGTTCTCGTTTTGTTTCCTCAAGCACACGCTCCTCTTTAGCTCTAGCCAGCTGTTTCTGAAGATCTTTAATCTCGCGCTTTTGGGCTTCGGCCTGGGTTTTTGAAGCAGCTTCGTCCTTCTTTACCTTATCTACCAGTGTAAGCAGAATTTTATCCTTTTCCAGAGCTTCGTTTCTCAGTTTGATAACTTCGGAGCGCAAATTGTTGAACGCAATCTCATAGCTTTCATCTTCGGCGCTCTTTTGGGCTCTCAATGCGTTGCTTAGAATCAAGCCCTATATGAAAAAGAATCCATATAAGAATAAAGGAATGAATTACGTATTAAAAAAAAAGTTTTTTCAAGCGCTTAATTCCCATACCTTCAGGCTATTGTACGCAAGACTGTCTGCGAGATCCTCTTTTGTCATGGCGCATAATCCAGCTTCGAGCTTCGGGAAACCTATACTCCTGGCCATCTCTCGGCAGACAGATAGTTCTTTGTTATCAGGCAGGCAGTATAGGAAGTCATCTTCATTTGTCCCATTGAATATTACTGCCCCCTTTGGATATTTTAGCTCTTTCGCATAATGGTTGGCTTCATAAGTTTCTTCTTCAGATAATTTCTTCCCCGAAGCATGTCGTATGATGTAATCGCATATGCTGGCAGAAGCTTCGGGGATGGCAGTGTCAATTTCTTCAACTAAAACTGGTTCTGATATTTTTATTGTTTCGGCTTCCAAAGGTTGCTCCTTGGAGGGCTCTGAAGGCCCAGCTTCAGCTTCAGCTTGTTGCGTCGAAGCTTCAGTAGACGCTTCAGCAACTTCAACAGTCTTTTTTGGAGTTGTGCTTGAAGACTTAATTGTCTCCAAGACATCTAGTACGTTCACCATTCTTTTTCTTTTTGGGGTCACTGATAGGCCCTTTTGGTTTTTTATTGCTTCGACATTTACCGAAGGACTTAAGATTTCAGACATTTTTGGCTCCTCAACCTTCGGTTTCTCTGCTTTTTCCGCTGAAGGCGCTTCAGTCTTTTCTTTCATCTTCGGCACTGGAGCTGGTTCGGTAGCTTCAGAGGCCAAAGAGACTTCACCAATAAATTCTGGCACTGTGGCCGGCTCAATAAAACGCACTGGGTGGGTGAGCACCTTCATCTTTTTCCTTTGCGGCACTGGCTCACTGGTAGCACTTGTCGTAGCCTCTGCCGCGGTAGAAGTATTTTTTCTTTTGCGACTCAATACCGGATAGCGGTAGTCAGGGTACACAAATCCGACTGCGTCAAATACCCGGTTGAGCCTCTTCTTTTTTCGGCCTCCGAAGGCTGCTGATAACGCAGTGTTCTCAGCCTTCGAATATGCCCCAAGCAGTTCGTCACTTAATGTTTCAATGCTTTTCAACCAGTCATCATCAGGTTCAACAAATTTATCTGCATATTTGAATGTGTACTTCAGTCTGACCAGTCCGCCTTCGTCGGACTCTTTGATGGTCTCCTTCGGCATTTCCCACTTTTCTGCAAGTGGCCATACCCTGAAGGCAATGTGCTCTTGGACCAAGTCCCTTGTCCCAATAAAAGAGCAGATTACCCCGAAGGCCCTTTGGCATTCCTCGGCCGCTTCATCCATTTCAACCTTCGGCCTTCGAAGTCCGAAGCGTTGCCAGATGGGGCGCATAATGATACTCTTGACGTTTTCTTGCGCTGTTAAGTCATTCTTTACATAGAACCATTCAGTCATCCAGGCTCCGGGCCACCTCTTCCGAAAGGTCGGCACAGGGCAGCTTGAACCGGAGCGGGCACCGAAGCTGTAGCACCCAAAGTTGTTGTGATATTGTTCTTTTCCCCAGGGCTTCGTCTCATATAATAACTCATGAACGTTGCAGAAGCTTTTAGCATTTGGTTCCAAACCTTGGCTTCTCGCAGCCCACACAAACACCCCCATTCTTATGATGGCTTCGGGAGTAATTTGATGCAGGTAGACTTGAAATGTCTTTAGTACCTCAACAACAAAGTTGCTTAGGGGGAATCGAAGCCCTGCCTTGAGAAAGCTTCGAAAGATAACGACCTCATCTTCTTCGGGGGTGGGAGAAGTTTTTTCCCCAGCATCAGCTCTCACAAAAGATATATCTCGAAAATACCGCCCCCTCATATTATCAATATGACTCTGCTTGATAGTGGTTTTCCCAAAAACTGTGTGGCTTGGTCGCCACGGTCGATCTTCGGCCTCTTCCCCACCACTTTCTACATCAAAACTGTCGCTGTCATCAGTATCTTCGGACAGACCTTCAAGAATTTCCTTGGTGATTTTCTCTGTATTGGTCTCCGCCATCGCCATAATGAACCCCAAGTTCTTCTCTTCGTCAAGACTCAGCTTCGTCTCAGCAGCGACCTTCTTACCTTCAGACATCTTCGGAAGCGCTAAAAAACTGTTTCCAAGACCGAAGCTTCAAAATCAAAAAGATTAGCAAATCTTAGTGCACAGGAGCTAAAAATTTAGTGGGCCGAAGCAGATGGCAAGTGTGCGTACCAAATAAGTTTGCGGTATGATCTTATTTATATCCCCGGGGCGGTGAAAATTGAAAGACCCCGCTTGTCAGTGAGTGTTGCTATTCTAGCAAAGGGAAGGTGTTTTTTCGGACCTTCGGCTCAGGGCCTTCGTCCATTTCGCAATCTGAATTTATCATTGACAAATTAATATTGCGAGGGGCTACTGTTGGGGACCTTCGTCCTCCGAAGGTCCTCAAAAACATGATTTGACAATGTTTTCCAAGTGGACTATGTCAACAGGTGCTTTCGGATTCAGAACTATGAATATGAAGTACGCTCAGGACGAAGCCTGAACCAGACGAAGGACGGGCTGATTACCAAGCTCTGCGAAGGGTGGTGCACAGCCGAAGCTGTGCGCAGGGAAGCTTTGTCGCGATAGCAGAGGGGGGAACCGACTTAAAGATGAAAAGACTACGTGGACCTTAACAGATTTCCATAAGTCATTGAGAAATGTAATGGACATGGATGTAATTTTACGTGGGCTGCGTCCCGCGTCTATAAATAGGTGAACAGTACTCCCGTACTGTTCACGCTGACTTGGCATTCGCTTTTGCGTCACGCTCGTACTTTTACCTTCTCTCAGGACCGAAGGTACATTTGTAATTTAAAATCATTTCTATCTTTCCATGATTAATAGAAATGATTTTATGATGATGTTCATATCTTATTTCATGCTTTATATAAATCCTTCGTCATTACTTGTTACATTTACGAAGGTATGTCTCTTATGACCTTCGTCCAAAACTCATTGTTTCCCGAAGGGGAATAATGCTCCGAAGGACGGAGGACTTTAACATTTAACATTTTTTATGTTGCCTTGTTCTTAACTCTTAGCATTTGAGAACAAGTCCCCAACATATACCAAACCTCTTCAATACATCTGCAATAATCCCATGAAGAGGGAATCTCAACCCAGCCTTTAGAAAGCTCTTGAAAATGACTATTTCACCCTTCTCTGGCTTCGGGATAGTTTCTTCCCCCCCGAAGCGAAGTAGCTTCTTCTGACTTTCACTGAAATAACCTGACTTTACCATCTTGGAGAGATCAGCCTTCGAAACGGTCGACTTCCCGAAGTCCAAGTGGCTGGGCTTACTGGGCATGGCAATGCGATAATCATCTTCGGGATCAGTTTCTTCAGTGTTCTCTTCTTCTGCTTCGGCAGTTGCTTGTTCTGCTTCAACAGTGGGGGTTCTTTCCGAAGTTACCAGTCCGGATCGTTGCATTGCTTCGGAGATGGGAACAGTCTCTGAACCTTCAGCTTCGCCTCCTTCACGCTTAACCCTGGCGGTAGATCGCACTCTGGCCATTTAATTCTGAGTTTGTGGAAATTAAATACTCTTTTCTTCCGAAGTTTTTCTTTCTGACGAAGCAGGCTTCAAGTTGGAGTTTCGTCTGATTCCGAGAATCAAGCTTCGGCGATGGTTAAAAATTTTGGCAGCAAAACAGTGCAAATAGCAATGAATGCTGTGGTAACTTCACACCTACTCGTCTGTTTATATAGTGCTGCAGGTAAGAAGGCGAAACGCTAGGATTTTTACACCAGGCGGACAGTCGCCTGCACTCGCTGCGCGGTGGACCGCAGAAACCAAACAGTAACTCTGCAAGGTGCGACTGCTACGCGCTCGGAAACTGAATCGTTTCTCGACAACGAGCACAGGGAAGGTGTTTTTTGGACCTTCGGCTTCCCGAAGCTTAAGAGACTTTTTTCACGGATCAAGCTCGTTACGAAAAACGATCTAGCGCCGCGAAAGGGGCTACTGTTGGGGGCCATGCTCCGTCACGCCGAAGGTCCCGTAGAAAGAAGCAGCTTCGGAACCGAAGCTGTCCGCAGGAGATGACCGAAGGTTTCTCTTCATAAAGCTTCGGTATTACAAACCGACTTAAAGATAGAATGACCTTTCAATCCATAAAGGTCTGAGTCAATGTTGTAAACTTTTATGAGGGGCATAATTGTAATTCTTCACAGGTTGTGTCCTGTGTCTATAAATAGATGAACAGTACCCCCGTACTGTTCACGCTGACTGGTACACGCTCTTGCATCACGCTTGTATATTTGTCTTTCGCCAAGCCGAAGGTACAAATGTAATTCAATATTGCTCTTATTCTTCCATGATTATATAATAAGGACATGTAATAATGCTATGTGATTATTCATGTTATTCTCTCATGTTTCATATGCTTCTCCTTTTATCAATATAGACTGTAATCATGAAGGTATGTCCTTCATGACCTTCGTCTGAAGACTGTTATATCCTAAGGGATAAAACGCTTCGAAGGACGAAGAATATTTACCACTAACTTCTTTCTGTGTTGCCTTGTTCTTAATTCATAGCATTTAAGAACAAGTCCCCAACAGAGAGCTTTATTCTCAAGGATGTTGCTTTGGTCTCGAATCTGCATTTTAATCTGCTTCAGTTCGCAACTCCTTGAGGATGACTATGAAATGCGTTTTAAAAAGGGCTTATCTCGAGTTTTGGATGCCCATGGGGATCTTATTTGCGAGATTTCCCCTTTTGGTCGAGTTTAAGTGCTGATTTTTCACATTCTTCTGGCCCTTCTCGATGTTTGTTGGCAGGATCTTCATCTTCTCTTTGGAAGTGGCATAGGAGGCTAGGTCACTTGAGCTTTGATCTTTTGTGTCATTTGAGCTCACTTGACCTCATCCAAGGATTGCCTAAATTAAAATTTGAGAAAGATCTTATCTGTCACCCTTGTCATCATGGCAAAATGATTGCCGCTTCCCATTCCCCGGTCACCAAGGTGATGACCTCGCATCCTGTCGAATTGCTTCATATGGACACTGTTGGTCTAGCCAGGCTTTGCTCTTTTGGAGGGAAGTGGTATGTGCTTGTGGTTGTCGATGACTTCTCTCGCTACTCTTGGGTGTTCTTTATGACGGTGAAGGATGAGGCTTTTACTCATGCTCGACATTTGATTCTTCGATTGCAAAATGAGTTTCCTAAAAATGCCATGAGAGCTATACGCAGTGACAATGGCACAGAATTTAAAAATACTCAATTTGCAACCTTTTGTGCTTCTTTGGAACTCGAGCATCAGGTTTCCTCTCCGTATGTGCCCCAGCAGAATGGTATTGTTGAACACAAAAATCGGACCCTTGTTGAGATGGCCAGGACAATGCTTGATGAGCATAGGACTCCTAGGCGTTTTTGGGCCGAAGCGATCAACACTGCTAGCCATGTGTCCAATCGCATCTTTCTTCGGGCTTTTCAGAACAAAACTTCTTATGAGCTGCGATTTGGACGGCCACCCAAGGTCAGTCATTTCAGGGTATTTAGCTGCAGATGCTTTGTGCTAAAACAAGGTAATCTAGACAAGTTTGAGTCTCGGTCTTCTGATGGAGTTTTTCAGGGTTATGCATTACATTCTCATGCTTATCATGTTCTTAACCTAGAAACTAACTGCATTATGGAGACTTGTGAGGTTACATTCGATGAGACTGCACCTTGTCCATCCCCTATCTTTGAGCCTACAGGTCCAGATCAGATGGGACAGACCATCTTTATGGAGGAGGAGCACGACGACGCTGATTAGGTTGCTCTCGAGCCAACGCCACCGGCCGCCCCAGTCGAGCCTGCTTCCACTACTATGGCTGACGGACCCGTCCCCACTCCTTCCACCACTTGGGGTCCGCTAGAGCCAGCTCCTGCTGAGACTGGAGGAGTTGAAGTTGCTGTTGAGGTGGAGGCCACTTCCTCAAGGGAGGCTCCACAGCATATTCAGCGTCGTCACCCACCTCAGCAGATGATCGGGGAGCTTCATGAGCGAGTCACTCGCTCTAGGTCACAGCATATTTCTCATTTTGCTCACTCAGCTTTTGTTGCTACTTTTGAGCCCCGAGATGTTGGACATGTTTTATCTGATCCTAACTAGGTTAATGCTATGCATGAGGAGCTTGAAAATTTTGAAAGAAATCAGGTTTGGGTTTTGGTGCCACCTCCTTCTAACTGTCATCCCATCGGTACAAAATGGGTTTTCAAAAACAAACAAAGTGAGGATGGTTTGGTAGTGAGAAACAAGGCGAGGTTGGTTGCCCAAGGGTATTGCCAAAAAGAGGGGATTTATTATAAGGAGACATTTGCCCCTGTTGCCCGTTAGAGGCCATTAGGATCCTTTTAGCCTTTGCTGCTTCAAAGGGTTTTAAGATTTTTCAAATGGATGTCAAAAGTGCCTTTTTAAATGGGTATATATGTTGGGGGCCTTCTTCTTCGCCGAAGGTCCTCCAAGCAAAAACACCTTCGGCAATGTGATATGCGAACTGACACAACACGAGGGTACAAGCCAAAGCTACAATCTAGGAAGCTTCGGCATGACAACACCTTGAGATGAAGGGTAGCACCGACTTAAAGAGTAAAAGACCGTTTAGTCCTTGATAAGTTGTGTTTTGGTTATGATTAGTTATCAGGGACACAAATGTAATTTTGTCCGGGCTGCGTCCCGTGCCTATAAATAGATGAACAGTACCCCAGCACTGTTCACGCTCGCTTGTATTCACTCACACGTCACACTCGGATTCACACTTTCTGTCAAGCCGAAGGTATAAATGTAATGCAATATTATTCATGTTTATTCATGATTATATAATAAAAAATGTCTGAATGATATCATATGATTATTCATGTTTTTATGTGTCATATGATCCTGCTTTTCATTGTATATTGAGATGATAACGGTACGTCCTTCATGACCTTCGTCTGAAGATCATTATATCCTAAGGGAAATAATGCTTCAAAGGACGAAGGGCTTTAATCATTAACATTTGTGTTGTCTTGTTCTTAATTCATAGCATTTGAGAACAAGTCCCCAACATTGGCGCCCACCTCCGGTGAACTCACTTCCACTGTGGAGACGATGGCTTCGTCCAACAACCAAGTTATAGCACCTTCAGTCACGAAGATGGTGCTCCCAATCACGGGCGGTTCAAGTGCAGAGCCAGCCAACAAGAAGCAGAAGAAGGAAGCATAGAGAAGAGTGCAGCATGTTGGGGTGCAAGGACCCTTCGTCAGGTCCAAGTGGTCCCACATCCCAATCACCTTCTCCTAGGAGGATCTTCAGCTCAGAGACTATCCCCACAACGACGCTATGGTTATATCTTGTGTCATCAAGAGATTTCTGGTCCACAATATTCTCGTTGACACATGCAGTGCAGCCGACATCATATTTGCAAAAGCTTTTAGACAGATGCAAGAACTAGAGGACAAGATTCATGATGCTACACACCCTCTTTGTGGCTTCAGAGGAAGACAGATTGTGGCACTTGGCAAAATCACAATGTCAGTTACCTTCGGTTATGTCCATAACACAAGAACTGAGCAAGTTGTTTTTGACATTGTTGACATGGAGTACCCGTACAACGCAATTATTGGTCAAGGGACACTCAATGTCTTCGAAGCAATACTTCATCCAGCATACTTATGCATGAAGATACCTTCGGAACAAGGACCCATTGCTGTCCATGGAAGTCAAGAAGCTGTTAGAAGGGCTGAAGGAAGTTGGACAGATTCAAAGGCAATACACAACATAGATGGAGCCAAAGTTTGTCAACAATATAAACACAAAAGAGAGAAGGCTGCTTCGGCAGATCAGCCGAAGCCTATGCTCCTATGTGAAGATATAGCAGATCAAAGGGTACTGCTGGGGTCTCAGCTATCTGATAAGCAGGAAAAAACTCTGATAAGGTTTTTGTTCAACAACAAAGATGTCTTCGCTTGGACAGCCAATGATCTTTGTGGTGTCAACAGAGATGACATCGAGCATTCACTTAATGTGGATCCATCTTTCAGGCCAAGGAAACAAAGACTTCGGAAGATGTCTGATGATAAAGCTGAAGGTGCTCGGAATGAAGTAAAGAGACTTCTCAGTGCTGGTGTTATCAGAGAAGTAACATATCCAGAATGGCTAGCCAACACTGTTATGGTGAAGAAGGCTAATGGCAAATGGAGAATGTGTATTGACTTCACAGACCTCAACAAAGCATGTCCAAAGGACGAGTTCCCATTGCCAAGAATAGACTCTCTTGTAGATGCAGCAACTTTATCAGAGCTCATGAGTTTATTGGACTGCTACTCAGGCTATCATCAAATTTGGATGAAGAAGGAAGATGAGCCAAAGACTAGTTTCATAACTCCCAGTGGTACTTACTGTTACCTTCGGATGCCTGAGGGGCTTAAGAATGCTGGAGGAAGCTTCAGCAGAATGACAGCCAAGGTCCTTCATTCTCAAATAGGAAGGAATGTGTTGACTTATGTTGATGACATTATAGTAAAAAGCACGAAGCAAGAGAATCACATTGCTGACTTGCAAGAAACATTTGCCAATTTCAGGCAAGCTGGTCTGAAATTAAATCTAGAAAAGTGCGTTTGGAGTAAATAAGGGCAAGTTCCTTGGCTGTCTGGTATCAATGAAGGGAATCGAAGCTATCCTTCGGATGGAGCCGCCAAATACAAAGAAGGGGGCCCAACAGTTGGCAAGAAGACTGGCATCATTAAATAAATTTATATCCAGATCAGCAGAAAGAAATCTGCCATTCTTTGAAATACTGAAGTCAGCCGAAGTTCTTCAATGGGGTCCGGCTCAGCAAAAAGCTTTTGAAGAGTTAAAGCAATACTTGATAGACTTGACAACTCTAACTCCACCTTCGCTAGGGGCTCCATTACTCTTATATGTAGCAGCCTCTCACTCTACAGTCAGTGCAGCGCTTGTACAAGAAAAGCAAGATGGCCAAGTTAAAAAACAAGCACCAGTATATTTTGTCTCCGAAGTTCTAAGTTAATCAAAGAAAAACTATACAGAATTGGAGAAGGTACTATATGCTGTGTTGATGGCCTCCAGGAAGCTTCGGTACTATTTTCAAGCATATCATATAATTGTTCCTTCGTCACAACCTCTAAAGGACATAATGAGAAATAAAGAAGCTACAGGGAGGATCGAAAAATGGGTTGCCGAGCTCAATGAATTCTCTATTGATTATGTTCATAGATCCTCAGTTCAGTCTCAGGCCTTAGCAGACTTCATTGCTGATTGGACGCTAGGGGCTCAGGAAGAAGAAGCAACAAAATACGCCGAAGCCTGGACAGTCTTATGTGATGGTTCTTGGGGAACCTTCGGCGCAGGAGTGGCTGCTGTTCTAGTAGCGCCTTCCAAAGTCAAAACATGCTATGCAACAAGGCTGGATTTTAGCTGTACAAATAACATTGCTGAATATGAAGCCCTTCTGTTGGGGCTTCGGAAGCTAAAAGCAATGAGAATAAGAAGGGCGATCCTCAAAACTGACTCCCAAGTCATCTCTGGCCATGTAGACAAAAGCAGCAAGGCAAGGGATCCGAAGCTTGAAAAATATTTGGACACAGTCCGAAGGTTGGAGGCTTCTTTCGAAGGTTTTTCTGTAAAAAATATTCCAAGAGGGGAAAATGAGCATGCAGATTTGCTAGCCAAGTCAGTAGTACAGGGGCTCCCTCTACCTTCGGAAGTATTCTTTGAGACAATAAAAGCACCTTCGGTCGAACTTCTCGAAAGAGCAGTGCTTGCAATATCACCTATGCATAGTGAAGATTGGAGGACTGAAATCATATCTTTCCTCCAGGGTAACTGCCTCTCGGATGACGAAGTTTCTAATAAAAGAATGGAAGCAAGGACAAGACCGTATATCATAATAGAAGGGGAGTTATACAAACATAGAGTCTGCTCCCCACTTCTCAAGTGTCTATCCAGAACCGAAGGTTTAGAGCTAATGAAAGAAATACATGCAGGTTTGTGTGGATCTCATATTGGATCTAGACCTTTGTTGGGAAAGGTTTTTAGACAAGGATTTTATTGGCCGAAGGTAGCTTCGTATACAGCAGATCTGGTTCAAAAGTGTGAAAATTGTCAAAAATATGCAAGAGACCAGAAATAACCTTCGTCGTTAACTCAATTAATACAACCAACCTGGCCATTGCAAAGATGGCGCCTGGATTTGTTGGGTCCACTCCCACCAGCACAAGGCAACTTGAAGTATGTTGTAGTGGCAGTAGAATATTTTTCCAAGTGGATTGAGGCGAAGCCCTTAGCTACAATAACTTCGGTCACGATCCAAAAATTCTTCTGGCAAAATATTGTTTGTCGCTTCGGTGTGCCGAAGGCAATAACCGTGGACAACGGTACACAATTTGATGCCGAAGCATTCAAAGATTTTTGTGACTGAATTGGTACGAAGATTTATTTTGCATCAGCTAGACATCCAGAATCAAATGGACTGGTAGAAAGAGCAAATGGTATTATAATGACAAGAATAATGAAGCTAATCTTCAACCAGCCCAGAGGAAAGTGGACAGACGAGCTGATTAAAGTGGTGTGGAGCCACAACACAACTGTGTCAAGGTCAACAGGATTTACACCCTTCAAACTCTTATATGGTGACGAAGCAATAACTCCAGAAGAGGCAAAGGCAGGGTCAATAAGAACAACAGCTTCGACAGAAGACGAAGCTGATTATCAAGTAACAAAAGATACTATAGAAGGGACCATACTTCAGGTTATAGAGCACATCAATAAATATCAGGCTGAAACAATAAAGTGGCATGATAGAAAAGTTCGATTGAAGAACATCAAGCCAGGGCATCTGGTGCTTCGGAGAGTGGCCAACCCAGACACAGTGGGTAAGTTGCAACTGAAGTGGGAAGGTCTTTTTCTGGTAGTATCTTCGTCAAGACCCGATTCTTATAGATTGAAGGATATGGACGGCAACGACATACCCAGATCTTGGAATGCGGATGAGCTTCGGCGTTACTATGTGTAATTCGATGTAATCCTTTTTTCATTTTTTTCTTATGGCACCCTTTTCCTTTCAAGAGGGGAGAAAGGTTTTTAATGGGGCCATAGCTTATAATTTTTCATTTTTATTTAGCCCTACGAGGGCCAAATCCCCCAAAGATGTAATATGTAAAATCTGACCATGCACCATCGAGTGCAAAAAAGGAAAAATAGGGAGAAGCTCAAAAGACGTCCCCAAGGGGATGCAGAGCATGACGAAGCTACAAAAAGTCGTTCCTAAGGGAGCGCAGCGTAAGTTTTCTTCTCAAAAGTCGTTCCTAAGAGAATGCAGAGCCAAAAGCATGATGAAGTTGCAAAAAAGTCATTCCTAAGGGAGCGCAGCGTAAGTTTTCTGCTCAAAAGTCATTCCAAAGGGAATGCAGAGCCAAATACCACCGAAATATAAGGTGAAGAAGTTCAAAAGTCGTTCCTAAGGGGATGCAGAACTTATATGCCACCGAAATAGAAGGTGAAGAAGCTCAAAAGTCGTTCCTAAGGGGATGCAGAGCTTAAAAGACTCAAAAGTCATTCCTAAGGGGATGCAGAGTCTGGGTGTGGCTTCGTGTGTGTGTTCGGGACATTCATTTGCACGTTACATTACATCATTCATTGCATTCATAAACATTCATGTAGACATTCATAGGTTCATCATCATCATAACATTAAGCGCAAACAGAAATACTTCAGCTTTGATAACAATGCTTTGATGAGCATGAAGAAGCAAGGATACACTTCGTTGTGTACGAAAAGAAGGGAAGGTGTTTTTCGCCTTTGGCTCAAAAGATACAAGTTTCGTCCATAACAAAGTAATTCATACATGGATGGAAAGGTAAAAATATATTACAAGGTATAGACAAATATACAAAGTAATGTTCTATTCCCAATTACAATGTCTTTTACAAAGTAATTCAAATGTTTCTAAGCTTTATGCAGCAGCTTCAGCAATCTTCGAAATGTGCTTCAAACTATTGACCTTCGGCATTGTCATCCTGTACACAACCAAGCAATATAAGGTAAAAAGTAATTACAAGAGAGCAAGTAACAGGTATAAGTATCGTACCGGCTTAAGCAAGCTTCGGGCCTCGTCACTAGCCAACTCTCGACCACCCTTCGCCCAAATCTGTGTTATAAATCTGCTCCCTATGCTCCGGGCTTTACTGGGGATGTCAACCAAATCTGATGGAGATAGGCTGAAGTTTGGTCTATTTACAATTTTTGCGTGCGTACTGCCAGCCTTTAGAAATGCTTTAGCAGTGCCACGAGAAGCTAGCAGGGCACAGAAGTCACCATGCCCGGCTATTACTTCGTCAAGCGCCTCTACTTCGCCTTCAATATGTTCGAAGATGCTTGATATGTTTTCAGCCGAAGGGATAAAATTTTCAGCGCTGGCCCCAACTGAGTTAAAAACCTTTTTCAGTCGATGTACACAGCGGCTGCCAAAATCCAGACATATGTTCCGAAGTTCTCTCAAAGATTGTTGCAGCTTCGTATTCTCGGCAGCTTCGACTTCGTATTTCGATTGCAAGTTTTTTCTCTCTTGTTCGAAGCTCTCTGATTTTTGCAGGAGTTCCCTGTTTAATCTAGCATTTTTGGCTTGCACTTTTGCAAGGGAACCTTCCATTGCTTGGAGTAGGAAATATTTCTTTTCAAGAGAATCTTCGGATTCTTTGATTTTGTTCTCTAAACCCTCGATTATAATTTCGTTCTTTTTATCCTCGAGGTCTTGTTGCATTTGCAGTGCTTTGCTCAGCAGCATACTCTGTACAAATAAACCTTCATCAGCAATCTTGCTTCGTCGCAAAAATAAAAAAAGTAAAATTTTGCTTCATCACAAGAATTTTACCTTAAAGTTGGAATAAAACAAACTACCGACGATATGTTGTCGTCGGTAGCTGCTAATGTCAGCTTCGAGCTTCGGAAAACCAACACTCTTCGATAGAGTGCTGATTATCTTCGCCCCGGTACGGTCGCGAATGCATCCCATGGCCTCTTCTTTGATTCCACCAAAGAGCATGGCTCCTGGCTAGTAGCCATAGGAAATGCCATATTCCTGTAGCTCCTTTCTTTCGGCCTCAGATAGTTCTTGTCCGACCAGGTTCCAAAGGTCGAAATCTTTCTCCTCCGAAGCAGCATCGACAATTTTCTTTCCTTTGTCAGGCATTGGGGCCATGACCTGTTCTGCAGCCGCAACTATTTCTTCTGTAGGCATACCCAATATCAATTTATCAATTCTAGATAGGGTGACCTCCAAGTTGGCAGCTTCGGTGGATGTTGCAACTTCGGCAGAAACATTTGCTTCAGCGACGCCCGAGGCTGATGGTGGCATTCGCTCAATGGCTTCCATTACAGTACCAATCCTTCGCCTTTTCTGCCCGACCACCTTTTTGTAGCCGAAGGTTCGTCCTTCTTCTGTAAAAGCTTCGTCAGTTCCGGTCCCAAAGGACTTAGCAGCTTGATAGGTAAAGATTCAGTCATTACCTTTAAAATCTCTTCTACTTCGGCAGCAGGAGGTGTTGAAGGAGTTTCCTCTTCCACCTCAGTCACCTTCGGCTCTGGAGTTACAGCCTTTCTTTTCTTCAAAGCCGCCACCTTCGGCTCGGGACTGGATTTTCTCTTCTTTAAAGTTTTCTCATCTTCCTTCACCATTCTAGTAGTCTGCCTGCTCAGAACGCTAACAATCCTTTTCCTTTTTGCACCTTCGGCACCTTTGTTGAGTCGCTCATAATCAGGGTATTCAAATTTTAGAGCGTCCATTACCCGGTTCAACCTTCGTTTTGGCCAGGTGTCGAAGGCTGCAGTCATTAATTGGTCTTCTTTTTTGGTATAGTTCACCAAAATTTCATTGCACATAGTTTCAATTACTTCTAGCCATTCTTGGCAAGGCTCCTTGAACTGTTTCTCAGACTTAAAACGATAAGGCAATCGAACAAGCTCAAGTTTTTTCTTTGTTCCCTTTAGCTTCAGCATGCCCCAATCACTTGACATTGGAGATGTTCTATTGCCCAGGTATTCTTGCACCAGATCTCTCGTTCTGATTTGTTCAGCCACCACCCTGAATTCTGATACAGACAATTGGCATGGTGACCCTGGCTGCATGTTGAACAGAGGCCTGGTCATTCCGAAGTTTAGAGACAGCGGACACATGACCATCATCATCAGTTTCCCCCTCTTATTCTCATTGGCCCTGATATAAAACCATTCACCTTTCCAGCCAGTTGGCCATTTGGTGCGGTAGCTAAGAACTGGAGCCTTCGTATCCTTGCGATACGCGAAATTGTAGCATCCAAAATTTTCATGCAGACCATCTGCCCTGGCCTTCGTCTGGTAGTGCAACTCATGCACTCGACAGAATGCTTCGGCATCAGGGCTCATCCCTTGGCTTCGGAGGGCCCAGATGAAGACACTAAGCCTAACAATGGCGTTAGGGGTCAGCTGATGAAGATAAATTTCAAAATTTTCCAAGACCTCTCCTATCATCTCGTTCAGAGGGAACTGCAGTCCCGCTCTGAAATAACTCTAGAAAACAACTACTTCATCATCCTACGGCACTGGGGTGGTATCCTCTCCGGCAAATCGGATAAGTTTCCTTTCAGCTTCTCCAAAGTAACCCAACTTCATCATCATGGGCATGTCGGTTCAGTAACAGTAGACTTCTCAAAATCTAGATGGCTTGGTTTTGATGGGATCAAAATACTATAATCTTCTTCATCTTCTTCAGCGTCTTCTTCTTTAGCAACAGTCTGTTCAGCTTCGGCAATAGGGGCACCTTCGTCAGTAGCTCCCTCGGTCACAACTAGACCTAACTGTCTCATAACTTTGGAAATTGGAGTTGTCTCGGTGGCCTCGGTTTCCTCTCCTTCACGAGACACTCTTGCAGTCGAACGCACTCTGGTCATCTGATGGATTTTTTGCGGTTTTTACGAAGTTGATGATTCTTTTTGCAGTTTTCACGAAGCTCACTCTTTTGACGAAGTTTAACTCTAAATGATGAAGTGTTCGCTTGAGAGCGCAGTGAAAAAGTTTCAGCTATGGTTAAATTTTTTAACAGCACAACAGTGCAATGGCAATGAATGTTGTGGTAACTCTACACCAACTTGTCTGTTTATATAGTGCTGCAGGTGGGAAGGTGAACCGCCAAAACAGCCGCACCCACTGAACGATGGACCACTCGGCGCCTGGAAGGTGAATTGCCAGATTGCTCATATCCGACGTTTGGAATATTTTAATCGTTTCTCGGCAACGAGCTCAGGGAAGGTGTTTTTCGAACCTTCGACATTCTGAAGCCTTTGGGATTTTTTTGCGGATCGAGCTCGTTACAAAAAACGATCTAGCACCGCGAAGGGGCTACTGTTGGGGGCCTTCTTCGCCGAAGGTCCTCCAAGCAAAAACACCTTCGGCAATGTGATATGCGAACTGACACAACACGAGGGTACAAGCCGAAGCTACAATCCAGGGAGCTTTGGCATGACAACACCTTTAGACGAAGGGTAGCACCTACTTAAAGAGTAAAAGACCGTTTAGTCCTTGATAAGTTGTGTTTTGGTTATGATTAGTTATCAGGGACACAAATGTAATTTTGTCTAGGCTGCGTCCCGTGCCTATAAATAGATGAACAGTACCCCAGCACTGTTCACGCTGGCTTGTATTCACTCACATGTCACACTCGGATTCACACTTTCTATCAAGCCGAAGGTATAAATGTAATTCAATATTATTCATGTTTATTCATGATTATATAATAAAAAAATGTTTGAATGATATCATATGATTATTCATGTTTTTTATGTCATATGATCCTGCTTTTCATTGTATATTGAGATGATGACGGTATGTCCTTCATGACCTTCGTCTGAAGATCATTATATCCTAAGGGAAATAATGCTTCGAAGGACGAAGGGCTTTAATCATTAACATTTGTGTTGCCTTATTCTTAATTCTTAGCATTTGAGAACAAGTCCCCAACAATATAGATGAAGAGGTATATGTTAAGCAGCCCCCTGGTTTTAAGAGTTCTAAGTTTCCAAACCACGTTTTTAAACTCCAAAAAGCTTTGTATGGTTTGAAACAAGCCCCTAGAGCCTGGTATGCGCGTTTGAAATCTTTTCTACTTTCTAAGGGTTTAAAATGGGCTCTGTGGACAAAACTCCTTTTCTCCTCAAGCATAATAATGACACCCTTTTAGTCCAGATTTACGTGGATGATATCATCTTTGGTGGTTCTTCTAATGCTCTTATGTCTAGATTTTCATATCTTATGAGCAGGGAATTTGAGATGAGCATGATGGGCGAGCTGAATTTCTTTCTTGGGTTGCAAATCAAGCAGACTCAAGACAGGACCTTTGTACATCAAGGCAATTATACAAAGGGTGTCCTGAAGAAGTTCGACATGGGCGAGGGCAAGCCTCTTTCGACGCCCATGTCCACCTCGACGACACTTGACACTGATGAGGATGGCAAACCTGTGGACCAGAAGGAGTACATGTGCATGATTGGCTCTCTCCTGTATTTGACTGCGATGAGGCCGGACATACACGTCGCAGTATGTTTGTGCGCTCGTTTCCAGGCTTCCCCACGCACATCTCACAGAATGGCTGTGAAACGGATTATGAGGTACCTACGTTTCACTCCCGAGTTTGGTTTGTGGTACTCCTTATCGTCCATCCTATCCTTGTGCAGATATTCTGATGCTGATTTTGCGGGTTGCCTTTTGGAGCGCAAGTCTACTTCTAGGACTTGTCAGTTTTTGGGTACTTCGTTGGTTTCATGGTCTTCTCGAAAATAGTCTAGTGTTTCCATGTCTACCACAGAGGCTGAGTATATTACTGTCGCTAGCTGTTGTTCGCAGTTACTTTGGATGATGGCTACCTTACGGGACTTTGACTTGGATTTTCATCATGTGCCTCTGCTTTGTGATAGCGCGAGTGCCATAAGTGTTGCCAAGAATCTTGTGCTACATTCAAGGACCAAGCACATTGATGTTCGCTTTCACTTTCTTTGTGATCATTATGAGAAAGGCGACATCGAATTGCGCTATATTGATACTACTCGCCAGCTTGCAGACATTTTGACCAAACCCCTTGATCAAAAAAACTTTTGTTCATTTGCGAGGGGAATTGGGTGTTTGTTTCCCTTTTTGATTAGAGGGCTCCCTTTTGGTCTTTTCTTCTTATTTTCTGCTTTCACTTTTGTCGCAGAACCTCCCAAGTTATCGGGCCCACATGCACCTGTCCTTGTCTCAAAGACCTCAGACAGCTATGCGTGTGCACCAAACAACTTAACAGGATCTGTCCGAGTGTCCAGAGGACCCCGGATAAACGACTTACCGCCAAGATCGCAGGATTAAGTAAATACAAATCACACACCAACATTTGCAGCGGAAATAAATTCTTTATTACAAAATGGTTACAAGCTACAACATTTACAAGTTATAACAATATTACAATATATCATCGGAGTGATTACAAGATAAATTGATTTAAAAAGATTACAATTTGAATATATAAAACATTTATAAGTTTTAAAATACATGCTAGCTTAAGTGACAACCCTCAATAAGGAAGCTAAAGATGAGTTATACTTATATAAGAAGGCCGAGCCCACCGACACTTAGCACCATCCACAACAGAACATAATTATAACCTGAAAAACAACAGGGAATAAAACCCTGAGTACGCAATTACTCAGCAAGACTTACCCGACTAAAGAAAAAACTCAAGGGTATGCTGGTTTGTTGGGAATCAAGGTAAAGCTTATCAAATTTCAAAGACTCGTTTTTGCAGAAAAGCTTACTAGTAGTAGATCCTTATGCCAAAATTTTACTTCACAAGTTAAGTATTTTTCCTTAATCTAGATTTGCCTAATCTAGAGCATTCACTTGTCCTACACTAGCTTCATTTTAGCAGCTTTAGTTTCACTTGTTATCTACGCTGAAGGTCAAAGATCCAGTCTTCATATCCGAGAAGTTCGGCGATCCGGATCGATTAATACCCAGCTGGGGATCTCCAACCACACGACATATATAGCACTTAACCCTTGCATATGTCAACTCGCCCACGGGTTTCTCAAGGCCAGAACGGGTTCACGCGACCCGAGAGCACAGTACCCCACCATCCAACCACTTGCCAGGTGGGCACACGTTACTCTCGCCATCTCTCCACTCCCAGTGCGTGCGAGCTGTTTTGGTATTGGTTCGGCCGAGGCTAAGCTTACCCATGATGAGGCATGTGGCCAGTTAAAGGGTCCTAGATCAGCAAGCCTACTTTCGGTGCGGTCCTTAATCGACACAGACGGGCGACCTTTCCTGCTCAGCGTCTGGTCTAGATTTATTCCAACCATTCTCCCATTTTTGGTACCCGGCAGGGGTACTCTTTTCCGGATGATGAACCCACTCCGGCCGAAGGGGAATCATCACCATAAGTTTGCTTTGATTTTTAAAACAAAAAGCCCATAATAGTGTTCCACATCATTCTTTTTAAAAGAAACAACTTTTAGTTTTTCTAAGCAGGGCTAAGCCTCATTAGTTCTCTTTATAAAACAGGAATCAAGGAAGATAATCAAATTCCAAGGAATGGCAATGCATCAATTGTTTCATCACTCAACTCCTATCACTTAATGCAGCATATAAGTGATAAAAGTTTTATAACAACAAGGAGGTGACAAATGCACCAGGGCTTGCCTGGGATAACACTAGGTTAGTGTTGTTAGACGATGACCACTTGGCGACCATATTCATCTCGGCACTTGATAGGTCCATCTCTCATTAGGTCGATTCGTCAACATCGTTTGTCGGAGTAGTTCATCGTTTCATCATCTTGAGATCAACTCGGCTCTTGAACTCCGCCTCACGTGATCAGCTAGCGTACCTAATGAGATGCATAATGTGCATGTATGAACCATATAGAAAATAACACAAACTATGATAATGCTACGTAATAGAGAATTGCTTATTTAACTGCTTATTTAACGGCAAGGCGCATTACAACACACATAAGCAAATATTAGATATCGATATATCACCAAGTACAACAAGCACACTTTTATAGCTTAAACGGATCTAACTCAACTATACTTCACCTAGGTTTACCCATATTTTCATTGCATAATAAACATCTAAACCTAACCTTCACACGACGATAACTGACTAATCCTAAAATCAACCACTAAAATAGCACTACGTAGTAAAGGAAAGCATCAAATTCAGCATACAATTAAAAACAATAGAAGCATACTGATAGAATCAATTCACTAATCTATTTACAATAACACCACCTGTCTTATGTATTCCCCAACACAATCACATGACCTATAAAATATTAATACACTCTTAGTCTACTCTGCACCTCGAACCTAATCTTTGTCATATTATTATAAATAATGGAACCACTAAACAAACACTTTATGGCGAGGCACTTCAAAGATCATCTAATATAAGCACCATAAATACTTAATACCACCACAATATCTGAAAAGAGAGGAAAGAATCCTTCCCTGTATAACTCAATGGACTAGCACGCAAGCACTGCTATGGATCATGAGGTTATCCCATAGCACATTTACTAAGGACAAAGAATCACTACCACTAATTTATCTATTTAATTTACTCACCAAGTCAATAGTAGGAAATAACAATTCATCTTACCAACCTCAATCAAGAATCAAAAACTAACTAATTACATTTTTTTGGACAGCACTCAGCAGTCAATTGTTTTGCTCATAACTCACAAGATCTTAATCCAAAAATATTGACCTAAGACTTTCTAGAAAGCTTATAAAGTCCTCTATAACTTTCATATTATCATCACAGCATGATTCGACCTGTAGAAAGGTCAAACAGAACTAAACATAAATTCTGTCCAGATTTGGACAGAATTCGACTATGCAGTTCAAAAATCTATAACTGAAGTCTCGGATATCCAAATCAGGTGATCCTAGACTTTTTAGAAAGCTTAAGGAAAGTACTACAATTCTTCTATAATTACTAAGGGTTGATTCTCTGTTTAACTTGGCCAAACAATGTCATCTTCGAAATCTATACAGAATTTGGATAGATTCTGTATCGAATTTGGGAGCCCACGCCTGCGAATCAGTCGACATTTTGTACAAATTTTACGAACGGAAGCTCTTATTTTCATATATGGGTATTCCTTTCTTAAACTATGAATCTATTCTTTTGGAAAAAATAAGTCTCTTCACTTAAATTTTAAAACTTGGAAGTTATTACCCCAGAAAAACCTAATCCTTTGAATCTTTGGTATCCTTCAAATCTTCAGTATCCTTCGAGTCCCAGTATCCTTCGAGTCTTCGGTACGCTTCGAATCCTTATGGGGAAGTCTAAATACAATTTAAATTTAAGTACAAAATCAAAAATCAGACCTGTTAGCATTCTAAGGTCAAAAGTATAGTTTAAATTAAAGTAAAAAAAAATTGCTTTATGTATACTTAAATCGTATAAATAGGGGTAAACGGGGTCTCTGATGTTTCATAGAAATTGTTTGTTACGTCAGAATCAGAAGAAACTAATTCTGTATGGAGAAACAAAATATCTCTCATTTCCGACGCGAATAGATTTTTTTTTGAATTTCTAAATAAAGGAGCATAACTCCTAAACTATCAGACCTATGGCTGTTAAGTTTTAATACAAGCAAGATAATAAAGTATCTATAACTTTATATATGACATTTCTATAAAAAACATAATTTTGCAAACAAATAGCACGACAAAAACGATACTTGCAGCCTAAAACTGTGAGTATCCAATTTTAGCTCCTATTTAGGCTCTATAGTTATCATGTTCTTGATACTTAGAAATAATTCAACATTTTATAATTATTAGAGTTCAAACAACTAAATGAAAACCAACAGTCGATTTACTAACTACATTTAAATTATTTGGAACACTAGACTTATAACCACACATATACACAACATCGACAAATCGCATGGATAGAAAATCACATCAAACCACCTGGCGGAATTGAACTCGGGTCGCGCATATCGTCCATCAGCTCGACATTCCACCGGACAAGTAGTGTGCGGGTCACGGCGACGACAGGGGCGGGGTCGACAACGACGACGTCAAGGCTGCACAGATCGACGGCATGGGGCGGTGCTGCGTAGATTAGGACATCGCAAGCGACACAGAGTTTGCGGGGCTGCTGCAGCTGTGGATCGGCGTGGCTGCGCAAATCGGGTCAACGCTGCTAGGCATGGATCTCGACGTCCAGTGTGGGGCAAGCACTGAGACACGATGATTTTCGATTGAGGCATTTCACCGGACACAAGAAGAGCATCACACCGGATTCGTTTACTTCTCCACACATTCTGGGGATTTTCTCTCCACATCCAATAGCACAGAGTGACAACCAGCATCAAACAACAGGGAGCAAGGGAACCACACGGTGTGGGGAGCAGCTCGGTCACTAATGGTTGAAGACGAGCGGAGAGAGGCGAGCTCGGCGAGTGCATAGCAAGGGACTCACCGGGGATGACGTCGTGGCCAGGGCCTTGGCGAGGTGAGCGAGACCGAGCAAGTTCGCTGATGGAGGGAGGAGGCCGAACGCAGGGGCACAACAGAGCGGAGGTGAGCTCGGGCGTCGGGAACAGGAACGGGCGAGTGGGGGTCAAGGCTACGCGAAGGTCGAAGCAGGGCGAGCTCCACGGCAACGCCATGGAGGCGAGGGCGCCATGGGAGAGGGAGCTCGGCTGGGCGAGCTGCAGAGATGCGGGAGAGAGGAGCAGAGATGGGGCTGGCGCCGGGGTTCAGGAGCAGCGGCTGATAGAGCTCAGCGCCGTGGAGGAGCAAGAGAGGAGCTCAGCGCCGTGGAGGAGCAAGAGAGGAGCTCAGCTCCATGGCTGAAGAGGAGAGGAGGCTATGCGTTCCTGGTGCTGGGCAATGAGAACCAGGTGGGAGCGGTGGCTGGGAGATAAAGGAAAAGAGAACGGCGATGGAAGGAACTGGAGTTGAGCGGCTTTCAGAGAAATAGGTGGCGTGGAGATAGGATAGATTAATATTTTCCATTCTCTTCTCTTTATTTTTAACATGAGAATGCATATATATCTGGTTTCAAAATTAGCCTTGATGAGATATAAATGAACCTGCACCAAAACAATTTCGGGTAGTCTTCACAAAATGTTTTGATTTTGGTGAATATTCTGGAGTCAGATAAATTTTAATCAGTTATTTATATCTGAAGTTGTAGATCTGAGCGAGAACCAACAGACCGAATTAAACTGATTTTGGCTTCGATGATTTACTCTGCGTGATTTGACTGAAGTTAGCCGAAACCTTATCTGCTAATGGACACTCGATTTCGTCGTCAAAATAGCGTGCTGAAGAAACAATCCAATTTAAAATCCTTAAATGTGATTTCTCTGTGAAAGAGCGAGAACTGAATTATTTGGCACAAACTTTAGTCGTCGAGTTCTATTCAATCTGTTTGGGATTAAATCGAAAGACTAAACTAAATTTCCAAATTCGTATTCGCTTAAATGATGAATTCTAATAAATTTATTTGGCCAAAACCACAAGACGAGTTAGGCTTCTAAATCTGTCTTCGCTCAATCGATTAATTTTAATTAGACACACGACCCAATAATTCAGAAGATTAACTAAAGTCTGAATTTCACGATTTTTTTGGTAGTATAGATTTATGGAGACAGATACGATATCAAAATCGTGATAGACAAAAATAATTAGGACTTAGTGATCTTTATATTTACTGCTATCACGTGTTAAAGTCCGCACTCGTGGTCGAGCAGACGATAAACATCTGGGGTGTTACAACTTTCTTTTGTATTATATCTGCATGTCATATTGAGCTTCACTTGTATAACTGCTAGAATGTGATTCTGTTCCTAGTAGCATGTTCTTTGTGTACATGATAATGCTATGGCATGCTTAGGCTCTTTTTGCTCATATTGATACAATATTGTTGTGCTAAATTGTTTTCATAATTGTGAACTTGACTATTACTTGCTCAATCTAAAATTGTTCTCCATTAAGATTGGCACCTAACATATGTAGGATGTGTTGAAATCCTTTTTGCTGTTACTAGTATGCTAGGTGGCTATGTCTCATGCCTTGAGTCATTCACTTGTCTTGATTTATTCATATCGTGCTAAAGATTCAAAATCAAGATAAGTGATAATTAGAAAGATCGAGATGGGTTTGTATTTGTCACCACATCACTGTATCAAGACTGCTTCCATTTGCACTTTTGGATGAACTTGAGCAGTGCAGTGGACGATCGAAACCAGTGTTTTTAGCTTCCGATTGCTTGTCTACATAGGCTACACCCGGTTGAAAAGTCGGACAAAGACAATGCTTACAACCTCTCGCACTCACATGCTTTTCAATGAAATTTGGAATCCGCTGCAAAATCCGATAAATCTTGAAAATTTCAAATGGTATCTATTTCAGATATGTTTCTAGCATGATGAGTGATCACTGTTTGGGGTAGTTCACCTTGTTCACTTGTGACTGGCACTTAGTTGATTTCCTGCTTACTATATGCTTAGTGTTGTCTTTGTGGTGAACATCTCTTTGAAATGCTTAAAACTGAATCAAAATACTTACACTTCACATATCTTGTGCATATGCCCAGTTTGAGCATCTGCTAGCACGTGCATTTATTGCTGCACACTTAGCACAACACCACTTACAGCATTTTTTACACTCTGCTGGTATACTCCTGAAGCTCATGCATTTTCTTTATTTCATACTCTCTGTTGCATTTCTGTTTTTTTCTCTCAGGGGAGGTTCTCTTATCAAGGAGTTTTTTCTTTCTACCCCTGTCTATGCTTGATGGGTTCACTTGTCAACAAGGGGGATAGATTTTGAGATTTCCCGTTTTCTCTATCTAGGGGGAGAATTTTGTCTTTCGGGCTTCCTCTCGTTCAAGAGGGCGAGATATGTTATTTGGAGCTATTGCTAGTTGTGTTGAGCTGTTTGCCTCCTTTAGGAGGAACTAGCTTTGGTTTTAGCTTTTGTGCTGATCTTATTGTCTTTCGACCCCGGGGGTCCCTGGACCGACAAGTAAATTGTCGCTGCGTGTCCCAGCCCAGATGGGTTGGCGCGAGACGGAACACAAAGGGGGGAAAACAGTAAGGGGAAACCGTGGCCTTCGTGTTGTCCTGCGCCCAGGGTGGATGCGCTTGCAGTAGGGGGTTACAAGCGTTCGCGTGGGAGAGAGAGAGAGAGAGAGCTTTGTGCGTCGGCCCGTTCTCCCGTGCGGCCAACCTTCTCGTATGGGAGCCCTGGACCTTCCTTTTATAGACGTAAGGAGAGGGCCTAGGTGTACAATGGGGGGTGTAGCAATGTGCTAACGTGTCTAGCAAAGGGGAGCCAGAGCCTTATGTACGTGTCGTCGTGGCTGTCGGAGAGGTTTTGGCGCCCTGTTCATGTGATGTCGTGGCCGTCGGAGGAGCGCTTGAGCCCCGTGAAAGTACAGCTGTCGGGGCTGTGCAGATCCTTGCTGACGTCTCCTTGCTTCCGTAAGGGGCTAAGAGCCGCCGTCGTCATGGGGCACGCGGGGTGCCATCATTACTTGTTTACCGGGGTGAGCCAGATGGGACGCTGGTCTTGTTCCCTGTAGCCTGAGCTAGCTAGGGGTAGAGTAATGATGGCCCCCCCTGTGACGTGGTCGGTCCGAGCCCGAGGTCGGGCGAGGCGGAGGCTCCTCCGAGGTCGAGGCTGAGTCCGGGCCCGGGGGTCGGGCGAGGCAGAGGCCGTCGTCCGGGTCGAGGTTGAGTCCGAGCCCTGGGGTCGGGCGAGGCGGAGTCCGTCTTCCGAGGTCGAGGTGGAGTACGAGCCCTGGGTCGGGCGAGGCGAAGATCGTCGTCCGGAGTCGAGGCTGAGTCCGAGCTCAGGGGTCGGGCGAGGCAGAGTCCGTCTTCCGAGGTCGAGGTGGAGTCTGAGCCCTGGGGTCGGGCGAGGAAGAGCTTCCTATGGTGCCTGAGGCCGGTCTTGGCGGCTATCAGCCTCACCCTGACGGGTGGCACAGCAATCGGAGTAGCGCAGGCGGCACTGTTTTCCTGTCAGGTCAGCCAGTGGAGGGGCGAAGTGACTGCGGTCACTTCGGCCTTGTCGTCTGAGGAGCGCGCGTCAGGATAAGGTGTCAGGTGATCCTTGCATTGAATGCTCCTGTGATACGGTCGGTTGGCGTAGCGATCCGGCCAAGGTTGCTTCTCCGCGAAGCCTGCCCGAGCTGGGCCTCGGGCGAGTCGAAGGTGCGTCCGTTGCTTGAGGGGACCCTCGAGCGAGACGTGAATCCTCCTGGGTTGGTTGCCTTTGCCTGAGGCTGGGCTCGGGTGAGGCGAGATCGTGTCCCTTGAGTGGACGGAGCCCTGACCTGAATCGTGCCCATCAGGCCTTTGCAGCTTTGTGCTGATGGGGGTTACCAGCTAAGATTAGGAGTCTTGGGGGTACCCCTAATTATGGTCCCCGACACTTATGCTCCGAATTGTTTTTTTATGCTCTGATAAAGCCTTTTGTGCTCTGTTGAGATTTTGGCTTCTGGCTAGTGGTGTTGAACCCTACTTTTGCCTCTTATTGAGGGTAGCCTTTTCTTGCTTGGTCGTGTTGAGTCGCTGCCCATTTCTTTAGGGACCAAGTTTTGCTTACTCTAAATGACTTGTCTGGCTTTTATCTGGCTTATGGTCATTTGAGTGAGTTTCTCTTCTTCCTCTTTCTGTTTACATATGCTCAAATGGTGGTGTTGACAATGCACTCATCAAGGGGGAGATTGCGAACACAAAGTTGACTTGTCCCTTGTGGTTTGGGTTGATGATGAGTGATTGTCAATGGGTAGCACTCTGGGGTAGTCAGTGGACTGATCAGAGTGTGAGATTATGCTTGTGCAACCATGTTGGTCGACTTGTGGTGTGCAGGTGTGGAGCACAGGAACGGTGGTCGATGGCTGAGGTGAAGGTCATGCGGGCTCGTGATGATGGACCGGGAGCGGTGAAGGGCGAGTGTTGGGTCTTGACTGATGGATCAGAGCAGCCAGGTGACCAACCGCGGTGACTGACACCTGGGACACACACTTGTGCAAGGATGTGGTGGAATGGACCGTGTTGCCGGCATGGTCGAGGACTGGCGAGGCACGCGTCTGATCGTGGAGGACGTGCACGAGGTGCGGTGTTCACGACAGGTTTGGTGGTTTGGACCTCAAAACCACACAGCGCTACAGATGCCTGGTTTTGTTGAGTTTGGGCCTCAAAACTCGGCGATGGCGGTTCCAGAGGGAACCAGTGGCGGCACACGGCGTGATCGCGGAGGGTGTGTCAAGGCAAAACAACTCCGTGTGAAGGACGTGGCCGTCAGATCAAAAACCTAGGAGTTGGTCCATTTCGCCCCCGGTGGAGTTGATAGACTCTATGTAAATATGGGTACTTTAGGAAGTGAGAATAACCCTCTATAAATAGAGGGGAGGGCTGGTTGGTTCAGCATCCCTTGGCTGTCATTTGTTTTGAGAACTCATTCTAGAGCTCCTAGTTTTCTCTCTTGGTAGACACCAGTTGAGCCAAGGGTTCTGCAGTAATTTTGTACATCGACTGTGTTCTTGATTTTCAAGTTTAATCAGAGGAAGGGTCGCCGGTCCGGCCCATAGGGCTCTTTGGCTTCAAATCTCAGTTTGTACCCTTGCTAAAATTTCTGAGGTTTTATAGTCTTAGTTTCTCCTTTTCTCGATCTTGTGTTGTTGGTAAAAAATCTTTGATTTCTTTGAGAGGATTTGGTTTGGGGATTGATTGGTGGTGAGTTGCACTCTTCTGACCACTACATACACCTAGTTGTTGCAGATTTTGGTCGCGATTTGAGAAAAACTCAGTTTGAACTCTTTCTAGAAGACCCCAACAAAACACCAATTTCTACTGTATTTTTCAATCTGCGGGTGATTCATAAGTCAGATTGAGCTCAAAATTCGGGGAGATATTGACAATGTATTTTCTCAGATGTGTGTAAAATTTCATCTCAATCAGAGTTTGTTTGGTTCAGTTTTGAATTCAAGAATAGAATTTCGTACTGCTGAAAACAACACTTGTTGACGATACTGTATTGGACCGTTTTGGACATTTTGATGTTCGATTTGCGATCCGGTTGTTTCGCTGATCTCATGTGAGTATTAGGAACGTTTTGTAATCATGAGATCACTCGTTCGCTGATGTGTTTATGGTTTGAGCACTTGCTTCATCTCACTTGAAGTGAAGTGTTAATTTTTGAGTGTTTGGAGACAAAAATCTGATTGGCTCCCATTCACCCCCCCTCTGGTCGCCTTACCGGTCCTACAGTTAGACGTCCAATTTATTCCATTCAGGTTGCATTATCTTCGTAACAATATCGTGTACACGTTAAAAGTATTATTTTATTGTGACACATGTTTTAGTTAATTAATTATTATTAGTTTGTCCGACGATAATTAAAATAGCAATTTAATTAGAACTAAGTTTTAATTTGTGCTTTTATAAATACATGTTAACATGATTAATGCCATACTTAAATGTTTTGAATTAATACTTGTTTAGTATAAATACGATATCTGTTAGTGGTTCTCGTGTGTCACGCGTGCTATTTACGAGTTATTCGTGCATGTTGCGCTCGCCGTCGTCATGCTGTTCGCGCGCGTTGTGCTTGTTGTCGTGTTGTTTGCGCACGGCGTCGAGCGGTTCACGCTCTGTCGCGCGCGCTGTTTAACGCAGTGTCACGCGTTGTCACACGTCATTCACCTGTGTCGCATACGCCGTTTTTGCGTGTCGCATGCCTTGCCGCGCGTCGTTCGCGCGCTGTCCGTGCGCGATACTAAACCGTTTACTTATAATCACTCATATCAGTTAATTAACTATTTTTTTAATCGCCCACTATTAAAATAGTAAGATTAGTCAAAACTAAGTAGAGCTCTAATTTACATTTGGTAAACATCGATTAATATAATTATATCGAATTAAATGTTCCAACTAATACTTGTTTAGTGTAAACGTGATAACTTCTCGACCGTAGCTCCAACTATCGCGTTTCTTTTCCTCGCAAGACCATAGAAGCGAGCTATATTTTGTATTGCATGTTTTTATTATGTTTTCCTTTGTATGGTATAATGTTCTTATGTATGTACATGTTTGTTTGCTTGTGCCTGTTTGTCTTCACTATGTGTAGCGAATAGAATGTGATCCTTTCTCGGGCTTCCGTGAATCAATGGTCAAGCTTTGGTGATCCCGAGATCAAACTCTTCGAGCACTACAAGGTTGAAGACCCTGAGCATCTATTTGATGAAGGCAAGTGTCCTCTGACCTACTTATGTTCTATTCATATGATAATTCATTTCCCCGCATTACATAATTAAAACCTAATGATTGACTAGCTTTCTATTCACCTTATCCTTGATTACCTTTTGGGTTATTATGGTTAGCTTTATGCTAGTGCTCTACTTAAATCAATGAACATGATGAGATACAATTATGATACTATGATTTTATTCTGGATATGATGATGTACTTGTGGCACTTTAGGAGACTCGGGTTGTTTCCCGAGTACCTCTCTGTAAGGACCTATTCGTTGAGAGACCACCCGTTAAAACAGTGCAACCATGAGGGTGGTATGGGACGCTGTTGGCCAAGTAATTAGGGAAGTCTTGTGTTGGGTGCTGGTTTTGGTCATTGGGGACGGAGGCATTTGTTATGGCTCCTATATTCTCGCTCAGATATCTAGGTACAGGCGTCGTCCCACGACTTTTTCCTGAGGACTGAGGGTATAGGTTTTGGTACGTCAGATGGTCTCTATCCGATGGTCATTTCCAACATCCGCATAGTGAGGACCAAAGGGAAATGGACCTAATCATTTCCTATAATCGATTTTGGTGGTTGACGTCCATCACAAACCACGTGGACTAACTAGTTTGCCTAGATGTCATTTATCTCAGGTGCATAAGGTTCAACACAAACCAAGAAAGAGTTTGAGTTGGCGACTTAACAATATTTGGAGCAAGGCATGTGAGTGTGCTGCCAAGTGGCGCACCGGACAGTGTCCGGTGCCCCAGGCCGAGCAGCTCTCAAACCAACAACTCTCGAGTTTCTCCAGGGCGCGCTCCGCTATAATTCACCAGACTGTCTGGTGTGCACCGAACATGTCCGGTGAGCCAACGGAACAACGGTAACCTAGCGTCAACGGTCGACTGCCACAGTGAACAATGCGCAACAGAAGTCAGAGCGCACCGGGCAAGTCTGGTGTGGCACCGGACTGTCCGGTGCAACTACAGGACAAACAACTCCAACGGTCGACTGCTCCATACCCCAACGGGCGTGCTGACGTGGCACGCACCAGATAGTGAACAGTACCTGTCCGGTGTGCCACCGGACTGTTCGGTGTGCCCATCGCCAGCAAAAACAGCCAACGGCTAGGAAGTGATTGGAGGCTATAAATACCCCCAACCACCTCCTTCAATGGCATCCAACTTTTCTGAACTCCATATGCATTGCAAGAGCAAAGCCAAACACTCCAAGACACATTCAAAGCATTAAATCCACTCCAAGCTCCCAAAATCAACTCTAGTGCTTAGAGACTTGTGAGAGGATTATTTGTGTTCTTTTGTTGCTCTTATTGCTTGGATTGCTTCCTCCTTCCCCATTCTTATTCTCATAAGTGCTTTGTAAAGCTAGCAAGAGACACCTAAGTGTGTGGTGATCCTTGCGGGGTCTTAGTGACCCAAGTGATTAAGGAGAAAGCTCATCCGGTCTAAGTGACCATTTGAGAGAGAGAAAGGGTTGAAATAGACCCGGCCTTTGTGTCCTCCTCAACTGGGACTAGGTTCTTTGGAACCGAACCTCGGTAAAACAAATCACCGTGTTCACTTGCTTTGATCTTCGCTTGATTTGTTTTCCCTCTTTCCTCTCTCTAAAGTTTCCTTGCTAATATTGATTTGAGTTTGCTCGCAAACGTCATCCTCACTAATTGAGCAACTCATAGCAAGAGAAACAATCTTCTGTACTCGAATTTAATTCTAACGCTAACCCCGGGCTTAGTGTGTGTTTAAGTTTATAAATTTTAGGTTTCGCCTATTCACCCCCCCCTTAGGCGACTTCCAATTGGTATCAGAGTCAGTGCTTCATTAAGAGTCTAACAAACTCGAAGTGATGTTCGGATATCACGCCAAGAGGGAGATCGTCACCGGTGACAAACCAATAGGCTCGGGGAGGACTCTGTCAAGGGAGTCCGGTAACAAGTACAAGGAGGAATCCTCTTCCTCCATCAAGTCACATAGGAAGGGTGACAAGAAAAAGAAAATTAAGAAAGTGGTCTACTATGAGACCGACTCTTCATCACCTTCCATATCCAGTGCCGAGTCTACAACTTCGAAGCGCCACGAGCGTAAGAAGTATAGTAAGATGCCTCTTCGCTATCCTCGTATTCCAAAGTGCACTCCTCTACTTTCTGTACCCCTAGGCAAACCACCATATTTTGATGGTGAATATTATTGTATGTGGAGTGATAAAATGAGGCACCATCTAACCTCACTCCACGAAAGCATTTGGGATATTGTTGAATTTGGAACACAAGCACCACAAGTGGGCGACGAGGACTACGACTCGGACGAGGCCGCCCAAATTAGGCACTTTAACTCCTAAGCAACTTCTATACTCCTTTCCTCCTTGTGTCGAGAGGAGTATAATAAGGAGCAAGGGTTGAAAAATGCCAAAGAAATTTGGGACGTCCTCAAAATGACGCACGAAGGGGACAAGGTGACCAAGATCACCAAGCGAGAGACGATCGAGGGAGAGCTCGGTCGATTTGTCCTCACCAAAGGAGAAGAGCCACAAGCGATGTCCAACTGGCTAAAAACAATGGTCAATCAAGTGCGCAACCTCTAGAGCACCAAGTGGGATGACCATGAGATGGTCAAGGTTATTCTTAGATCACTTGTTTTCGTAATCCCACTCAAGTGCAATTAATCTGTGGAGACCCTAGATATAAACAGATATCTCCTGAGGAAGTAATTGGCAAGTTTGTGAGCTTTGAACTTATGATCAAAGACTCTAAACACATTGTCAATTTGGAGCAAGGTGCCACCTCTACACCCGAGGTGCAACCCGTTGCATTCAAAGCAACGGAAAAAAAGAAGGACGAGTCTACACCAAATAGACTCTCAATCGACGCCTCCAAGCTCGGCAACGAGGAGATGGATCTTATCATCAAGAGCTTTCGACAAATCCTCAAGCAAAGGAAGGGGAAGGACTACAAACCCCGTTCCAAGAGGGTATGCTACAGGTGTGGTAAGTCAGGTCACTTCATTGCAAAATGTCCATATACAAGTGATAGTGACAGGGACGAAGACAAGAAGGGGAAGAAGAAAATGGAGAAGAAAAAGTATTACAAGAAGAAAGGTGGCGAGGCACACATGGGGCGGGAATGAGACTCTGACGAGAGCTCAACTGACTCCTCCTCTAACAAGGACGCCGCCAACATCGCCATCAACAAAGGCCTTCTCTTCCCCAACGTTGGCCACAAGTGTCTCATGGCTAAGGACGGCAAGAAGAAGAAGGTACATTCTAGAGATACCCCCAGATACACTACATCTGATGATGAGGGTAGCTCTAGTGATAATAATGATGATGATTTAATTTCTCTCTTTGCCAACCTTACCATGGACCAAAAGAAAAAACTAAATGAATTAATAGAAACCATTAACGAGAAAGATGATCTCTTGGAATGCCAAGAGGACTTGCTCGTTAAATAAAAAAAATTGTTAAGTTGAAAAATGCTTATGCTCTAGAAGTATAAAAATGTGAAAACTTAACTAAGGAGCTTAGCATGTGCAATGATTCAATTTCCTGTCTTATAGATGAGAATGCTAATTTAAATGCTAAAATAGAATAATTGAAATGTTGAAGCTATTGATGATCACATTGCCATGATTAAAGAACAAAATGATCACATAGCAAAATTAAATGCTAAAATTGCCAAGCATGAGTTAGAAAATGAAAATTTTAAATTTACTCGTAGTATGCTTTAAAATGTGAGACGTCCTGGTATTAAGGATGGCATTGGCTTCCCAACAAGGGAGCCAAAGCAACATCAAACTTATTGCCCCCAAGAAATTGTCTAATTTTATTAAGGGTAAGGCTCCCATGGTTCAGGATAGAGAGGGCTACATTTTAAATCCTGCAAACTATCTTGAGCATAAGATTAGGAAGATTCATGCTAGAAAACCTCACAATGTTTCTCATCATGCTTTTATGTTTAAGAATGAGGCTTCTAGCTCTAGGCATTCCACTCATATCAAAATGCCTAAAAAGAAAATTCCTAGTGCATCAAATGAACATTGCATTTCATTTAAGACCTTTGATGCATCTTTTGTGCTTACTAACAAATCAGGCAAAGTAGTTGCCAAATATGTTGGGGGCAAACATAAGAGTCCAAAGACTTGTGTTTGGGTACCCAAGGTACTTGTTTCTAATGTGAAAGGACCCAAGACTGTTTGGGTACCTAACAACAAGGCCTAAATTTGTTTTGTAGGTTTATGCATCCGGTGGATCAAGTTGGATAATCGATAACGGGTGCACAACCACATGACATGGGAGAAAAGGATGTTCTCCTCATATAAGAAAAATGAAGATCCCCAAAGAGCTATCACATTCAGGGATGGAAATCAAGGTTTGGTCAAAGGTTTGGGTAAAATTGCTATATCTCCCGACCATTCCATTTCTAATGTTTTTCTTGTAGATTCTTTAGACTACAATTTGCTTTCTGTTTCTCAATTATGTAAAATGGGCTACAACTGTCTTTTTACTGATATAGGTCTGTTTAGAAGAAGTGATGATTTAATAATATTTAAGGGAGTGTTAGATGGTCAGCTATATTTAGTTGATTTTAATGATAACAAGGCTGAACTAGACACTTGTTTAATTGCAAAGACTAATATGGGTTGGCACTGACATCGCTGACATTCCCATGTTGGGATGAAGAATCTTCACAAACTTCTAAAGGGAGAACACATTTTCGGACTAATGAATGTTTATTTTGAGAAAGACAGGATTTGTAGCGCATGTCAAGCAGGGAAGCACATTGGAGTCCATCATCCACACAAGAATATCATGACAACCAATAGGCCGCTTGAGCTACTCCACATGGACCTATTCGGCCCGATCGCTTACATAAGCATCAGCGAGAGTAAGTACTGTCTTGTAATTGTTGATGATTATTCTCGCTTCACTTGGGTATTATTTTTGCAGGAAAAATCTCAAACCCAAGAGACCTTAAAGAGATTTTTAAGATGGGCTCAAAATGAGTTTGGACTAAGAATCAAAAAGATTATAAGCGACAATGGAACAGAGTTCAAGAACTCTCAAATTGAAGGATTTCTTGAGGAGGAGGGCATCAAGCATGAGTTCTCTTCTCCCTACACACCTCAACAAAATGGTGTAGTGCAGAGGAAAAATAGAACTCTATTGGACATGGCAAGGACCATGCTTGATGAATACAAGACACCGGACCGGTTTTGGGCGGAGGCGATTAACACCGCCTTCCATCAATCGGTTATATCTTCATCGAATCCTCAAGAAAACATCGTATGAACTCCTCACTGGTAAAAGGCCCAATGTTTCTTATTTTAGAGTCTTTGGGAGCAAATGCTTTATTCTTATTAAAAGAGGTAGAAATTCTAAATTTGCTCCTAAAGCAGTAGAAGGATTTTTACTTGGTTATGACTCAAAGACAAGAGCATATAGAGTCTTCAACAAGTCCACTGGATTAGTTGAAGTTTCTTGTGACATTGTGTTTGATGAGACTAATGGCTCCCAAGTAGAGCAAGTTGATCTTGATGAATTAGATGATGAAGAGGCTCTGTGCGTCGCACTAAGAAACATGTCCATTGGAGATGTGTGTCCAAAAGAACCTAAAGAGCCTTCACAAGCACAAGATCAACCATCATCTTCCATACAAGCATCTCCACCAACTCAAGATGAGGAAATGGCTCAAGAAGAAGAGGATGAAGACCAAGATGATGAGCCACCTCAAGAGGAGGACATTGATCAAGGGGAGATGAAGATGATCAAGACAAGGAAGATGATCAATAGATTCGGGATCAAAGACCGCCACAACCAAGAGTCCACCAAGCAATTCAAAGAGATCACCTCGTCAACTCCATACTTGGTGACATCCACAAGGGGGTAACCACTAGATCTTGAGTTTCTCATTTCTGTGAACATTTTACTCTTTTGTGTCTTCTATTGAGCCATATAGGATGGAGGATGCACTAACAGATTCAGATTGGGTGGTGGCAATGCAAGAGGAGCTCAACAACTTCACAAGGAATGAGGTATGGAATTTAGTTCCACGTTCTAATCAAAATGTTGTAGGTACCAAATGGGTATTCCACAACAAACAAGATGAGCATGGTGCGGTGACAAGGAATAAAGCATGACTTGTTGCAAAAGGCTATTCGAAGGTTTGGATTTTGATGAAACCTATGCACCCGTGGCAAGGCTTGAATCAATTCATATATTACTTGCCTATGCTACTCACCATGGCTTTAAGTTATATCAAATGGATGTGAAAAGTGCCTTCCTTAATGGCCCTATTGAAAGTCGCCTAGAGGGGGGTGAATAGGGCGAATCTGAAATTTACAAACTTTAAGCACAACTACAAGCCGGGGTTAGCGTTATACTTAAATTCGAGTCCGAAAGAAAGGGCAAAAACAAATCACAAGCAAATAAGACGAATGACACAGTGATTTGTTTTACCGAGGTTCGGTTCTTGCAAACCTACTCCCCGTTGAGGTGGTCACAAAGACCGGGTCTCTTTCAACCCTTTCCCTCTCTCAAACGGTCACTTAGACCAAGTGAGCTTCTCTTCTCAATCAAACGGGACACTAAGTCCCCACAAGGACCACCACACAATTGGTGTCTCTTGTCTTGGTTACAATTGAGTTGGAATCAAGAAAGAATGAAGAAGAAAAGCAATCCAAGTGCAAGAGCTCAAATGAACACAAGTCTCTGTCTCACGAGTCACTATTTGATTGGAACCATCTTTGGACTTGGGAGAGGATTTGATCTCTTTGATTGTGTCTTGTATTGAATGCTATAGTTCTTGTAAGGTGTTTGAAGGCTGAAAACTTGGATGCTATGAATGGTGGGTGGTTGGGGGTATTTATAGCCCCAACCACCAAACTAGCCGGTTGGTGGAGGCTGCTGTCGCATGGCGCACCGGACAGTTCGGTGCGTCACCGGACACTGTCCGGTGTGCCAGCCACGTCACCCGACCGTTAGGGTTTGACCGTTGGAGCTTATGTCTTCTGGGCCACCGGACAGTCCGGTGGTGCACCGGACAGGTCCTGTAGACTGTCCGGTGCGCCTTCTGGCTCTGCTCTGACTTCTGCGCGTACTGTAGCGCATTAACTACCTCTGCAGATGACCGTTGGCGCGAAGTAGCCGTTGCTCTGCTGGCACACCGGACAGTCCGGTGCTACACCGGACAGTCCGGTGAATTATAGCGGAGCGACCCCCAGAATTCCCGAAGGTGAGCAGTTTGGAGTTGAGTTCCCTGGTGCACCGGACACTGTCCGGTGGCACACCAGACAGTCCGGTGCGCCAGACCAGGGCACACTTCGGTTGTCTTTTGCTCTCTTTGTTTGAACCCTTTCTTGGTCTTTTCATTGGTTTATTGTGAACCTTTGGCACCTGTAAAACTTATAGTCTAGAGCAAACTAGTTAGTCCAATTATTTGTGTTGGACAATTCAACCACCAAAATCAATTAGAAAAAGGTGTAAGCCTATTTCCCTTTCAATCTCCACCTTTTTGGTGATTGATGCCAACACAAACCAAAGCAAATATATAAGTGCAGAAATGAACTAGTTTGCATAATGTACGTGCAAAGGTTACTTGGAATAAAACCAATAATTATTTTTACTAGATATGCATGGATGGCTTTCTTCTAATTTAAAATTTTGGACCACGCTTGCACCACATGTTTTGTTTGCAAACTCTTTTGGAAATCCTTTTCAAAAAACTTTTGCAAATAGTCAAAGGCATATGAATATGATTTTGAGAAGCTTTTTCAAGATTTGAAATTTTCTCCCCCTGTGTCAAATGCTTTTCCTTTGACTAAACAAAACTCCCCCTTAATGAAATCCTCCTCTTAGTGTTTCAAGAGGGTTTTCGATATAGATTTTTGAAGAGGGTGTACCAATTTGAAAATTCCATCAATAACAAGATACCAATTTGAAAACACTACTTTAAATACAAATTGAAAAACTAAATTTTTGAAATTGGTGGTGGCGCGGTCCTTTTGCTTTAGGCTAATACTTTCTCCCCCTTTGGCATGAATCGCCAAAAACGGAGTCATTAGAGCCCTTTTTACTTTCTCCCCTTATAGTAAATAGCATATGAGTGAAGATTATACCAAAGTTGGAGAGTGGAGTGACGGCGAAGGATGAAAAATTCGGTGGAGTGGAGTGGAAGCCTTGTCTTCGCCGAAGACTCCTTTTCCCTTTCAATCTATGACTTGGTATGAAATGTACTTGACAAACACATTAGTCATAGCAAAGAAAGAGATATGATCAAAGGTATATAAATGAGCTATGTGTGCAAAATATCAATCAAAATTCCTAGAATCAAGAATATTTAGCTCATGCCTAAGTTTGGTAAAAGTTTGCTCATCTAGTGGCTTGGTAAAGATATCGGCTAATTGTTCTTTGGTGTTAACATATGCAATCTCGATATCCCCCTTTTGTTAGTGATCCCTTAAAAAATGATATTGAATGGCTATGTGTTTAGTGCGGCTATGTTCAACGGGATTATCCACCATGCGGATTACACTCTCATTATCACATAGAAGAGGAACTTTGGTTAATTTGTAACCATAGTCCCTGAGGGTTTGCCTCATCCAAAGCAATTGCGCGCAACAATGGCATGCGGCAATATACTCAGCTTCGGCGGTAGAAAGAGCGACAGAATTTTGCTTCTTTGAAGCCCAAGACACCAGAGATCTTCCCAAGAACTGGCAAGTCCCTGATGTGCTCTTTTTATTAATTTTACACCCTGCCCAATCAGCATCGGAATAACCAATTAAATCAAATGTGGATCCCCTGGGGTACCAAAGGCCAAACTTAGGAGTATAGACTAAATATCTCAAGATTCGTTTCACGGCCCTAAGGTGAACTTCATTAGGATCGGCTTGGAATCTTGCACACATGCATACGGAAAGCATAATGTCCGTTCGTGAAGCACACAAATAGAGTAAAGAACCTATCATCGACCAGTATACCTTTTGATCTACGGATTTACCTCCCGTGTCGAGGTCGAGATGCCCATTTGTTCCCATGGGTGTCTTGATGGGCTTGGCATCCTTCATCCCAAACTTTGTGAGTATGTCTTGAATGTACTTTGTTTGGCTAATGAAGGTGCCCTCTAGGAGTTGCTTTACTTGGAAGCCTAGAAAATACTTCAACTCCCCCATCATTGACATCTCGATTTTTTGAGTCATGATCCTACTAAATTCTTCACATGTAGATTCGTTAGTAGACCCAAATATGATATCATCAACATAAATTTGGCATACAAACAAATCATTTGCAAGTGTTTTAGTAAAGAGAGTAGGATCGGCTTTTCTGACTTTGAAGCCATTAGCGATAAGAAAATCTCTTAGGCATTCATACCATGCTCTTGGGGCTTGCTTGAGCCCATAAAGCGCCTTAGAGAGTTTATAGACATGGTTAGGGTACTCACTATCTTCAAAGCCAGGAGGTTGCTCAACATAGACCTCCTCCTTGATTGGTCCATTGAGGAAGGCACTCTTCACGTCCATTTGATAAAGCTTGAAGCCATGGTAAGTAGCATAGGCAAGTAAAATGCGAATTGACTCAAGCCTAGCTACTGGTGCATAGGTTTCACCGAAATCCAAACCTTCGACTTGTGAATATCCCTTGGACACAAGTCGGGCTTTGTTCCTTGTCACCACACCATGCTCATCTTTCTTGTTGCGAAAGACCCACTTGGTTCCTACAACATTTTGGTTAGGACGTGGAACTAAATGCCATACCTCATTCCTTATGAAGTTGTTGAGCTCCTCTTGCATCGCCAGCACCCAATCCGAATCTTGGAGTGCTTCCTCTATCCTGTGTGGCTCAATAGAGGAAACAAAAGAGTAATGTTCACAAAAATGAGCAACACGAGATCGAGTAGTTACCCCCTTATGAATGTCGCCGAGGATGGTGTTCACAAGGTGATCTCGTTGAATTGCTTGGTGGACTCTTGGGTGTGGCGGTCTTGGACCCTCATCATCTTCCTTGTCTTGATCATTAGCATCTCCCCCTTGATCATTGTCCTCCTCTTGGGGTGGCTTTTCTTGATCTTCATCATCATCCTCTTGAGCTTGATCCTCATCTTGAGTTGGTGGAGATGCTTGCATTGAGGAAGATGGTTGATCTTGTGCATGTGGAGGCTCTTCGGATTCCTTAGGACACACATCCCTAATGGACATGTTCCTTAGTGCGACGCATGGAGCCTCTTCATCATCTAGTTCATCAAGATCAACTTGCTCTACTTGAGAGCCGTTAGTCTCATCAAACATAATGTCACAAGAAACTTCAACTAGTCCAGTGGACTTGTTAAAGACTCTATATGCCCTTGTGTTTGAATCATAACCATGTAAAAAGCCTTCTACAGCCTTAGGAGCAAATTTAGATTTTCTACCTCTTTTAACAAGAATAAAGCATTTGCTACCAAAGACTCTAAAATATGAAACATTAGGCTTTTTACCGGTGAGGAGTTCATATGATGTTTTCTTGAGGATTCAGTGAAGATACAACCGGTTGATGGCGTAGCAAGCGGTGTTAACCGCCTCGGCCCAAAACCGATCCGAAGTCTTGTACTCATCAAGCATGGTCCTTGCCATGTCCAATAGAGTTCTATTCTTCCTCTCCACTACACCATTTTGTTGTGGCGTGTAGGGAGAAGAGAACTCATGCTTGATGCCCTCCTCCTCAAGAAAGCTTTCGATTTGTGAGTTCTTGATCTTCGTCCCGTTGTCGCTTCTAATCTTTTTGATCCTTAAGCCGAACTCATTTTGAGCCCGTCTCAAGAATCCCTTTAATGTCTCTTGGGTTTGTGATTTATCCTGTAAAAAGAACACCCAAGTGAAGCTAGAATAATCATCCACTATTACAAGACAATACTTACTCCCGCCGATGCTTATGTAAGCTATCAGGCCAAATAGATCTATGTGGAGTAGCTCAAGTGGCCTGTCGATCGTCATGATGTTCTTGTGTGGATGATGAACACCAACTTGCTTCCCTGCTTGACATGCACTACAAATCCTGTCTTTCTCAAAATGAACATTTGTTAGTCCCAAAATGTGCTCTCCCTTTAGAAGCTTATGAAGATTCTTCATCCCAACATGAGCTAGTCGGTGGTGCCAGAGCCAACCCATGTTAGTCTTAGCAATTAAGCAAGTGTCGAGTTCAGCTCTATCAAAATCTACTAAGTATAGCTGACCCTCTAACACTCCCTTAAATGCTATTGAATCATCACTTCTTCTAAAGACAGTAATACTCGTAAAAAGATAGTTGTAGCCCATTTTACATAATTGAGAAACGGAAAGCAAATTGTAATCTAAAGAATCTACAAGAAAAACATTGGAAATAGAATGGTCAGGTGATATAGCAATTTTACCCAATCCTTTGACCAAACCTTGATTTCCATCCCCGAATGTGATAGCTCGTTGGGGATCATGGTTTTCTCGTAGGAGGAGAACATCTTCTTCTACCCTGTCATGTGGTTTGTGCACCCGCTATCGATGATCCAACTTGAGCCCCCGGATGCATAAACCTACAAAACAATTTTAGGCCTTGTTCTTAGGTACCCAGACGGTCTTGGGTCCTTTTACATTAGAAACAAGCACCTTGGGTACCCAAACACAAGTCCTGGAGCCCTTGTGTTTGCCCCCAACATATTTGGCAACTATTTTGCCTGATTTGTTAGTAAGCACATAGGATGCATCAAAAGTCTTAAATGAAATGCTATGATCATTTGATGCAATAGGAGTTTTCTTCTTAGGAAATTTAGCATGAGTGGATTGCCTAGAACTAGATGTCTCACTCTTATAAATAAAAGCATGATTAGGACCAGAGTGAGACTTCCTAGAATGAATTCTCCTAATTTTGTGGTCGGGATAACCGGCAGGGTACAAAATGTAGCCCTCGTTATCCTAAGGCATGGGAGCCTTTCCCTTAACAAAGTTAGATAATCTTTTAGGAGGGGCATTGAGTTTGACATTGCATCCCTTTTGGAAGCCAATGCCATCCTTAATGCCAGGATGTCTCCCACTATAGAGCATACTACGAGCAAATTTAAATTTTTCATTTTCTAACTCATGCTCAATTTTAGCATCTAATTTTGCTATATGATCATTTTGTTGTTTAATCATAGCAATGTGATCATGAATAGCATCAATGTTAACATCTCTACATCTAGTGCAAATGGTAACATGCTCAACGGTAGATGTAGAGGGTTTGCAAGAATTTAGTTCAACAATCTTAGCATGTAATATAGCATTCTCATCTCTAAGATTGGAAATGGAAACATTGCAAACATTTAATTCATTAGCCTTAGCAATTAATTTGGCATTTTCATTTCTAAGGTTGGAAATAACATCATGGCAAGTGCTTAGTTCACTAGATAATTTTTCACATTTTTCTACCTCTAGAGCATAAGCATTTTTAACCTTAACATGCTTTTTGTTTTCTTTAATTAGGAAGTCCTCTTGGGTGTCCAAGAGTTCATCCTTCTCATGAATAGCACTAATCAATTCATTTAATTTTTCCTTTTGTTGCATGTTTAAGTTGGCAAAAAGGGTGAGCAAATTATCCTCATCATCACTAGAGTTATCCTCATCACTAGAAGTTGCATACTTAGTGGAGGATTTTGATTTTACCTTCTTCCTTTTGTCGTCCTTTGCCATGAGGCACTTGTGGTCGACGTTGGGGAAGAGAAGGCCTTTGGTGACGACGATGTTGGCGGCGTCCTCGTCGGAGTAGGAGTCGGTGGAGCTCTCGTCGGTGTCCCACTCCCGGCAAACATGGGCATCACCGCCCTTCTTCTTGTAGTACCTCTTCTTTTCTCTTCTATTTCCCTTCTTGTCGTCGCCCCTGTCACTATCACTTGATAATGGACATTTTGCAATAAAATGACCGGGCTTACCACACTTGTAGCAAACTTTCTTGGAGCGGGGCTTGTAGTCCTTCTCCCTCCTTTGCTTGAGGATTTGGCAAAAGCTCTTGATGATGAGCGCCATTTCCTCGTTGTCGAGCTTGGAGGCATCGATGGGGACCCTACTAGGTGTAGAGTCTTCTTTCTTCTCCTTCGTTGCCTTGAATGCCATGGGTTGCACATCGGGTGTGGAGGAGGTGCCTTGCTCAATGATTTTCTTGGAACCTTTGATCATCAACTCAAAGCTCACAAATTTTCCTATTACTTCCTCGGGAGACATTAGTTTGTATTTTGGATCACCACGAATTAATTGAACTTGAGTAGGATTAAGAAATACGAGTGATCTAAGAATAACCTTGACCATTTCATGGTCGTCCCATTTAGTGCTCCCGAGGTTGCGCACTTGGTTCACCAAGGTCTTGAGTCAGTTGTACATGGCTTGTGGATCCTCCCCTTGGTGAAGCATGAAGCGACCGAGCTCCCCCTCAATCGTTTCCCTTTTGGTGATCTTGGTCACCTCGTCTCCTTCGTGCGCGGTCTTGAGTACATCCCAAATCTCTTTGGCGCTCTTCAACCCTTGCACCTTGTTATACTCCTCTCGACTTAGAGAGGCGAGGAGTATAGTGGTGGCTTGGGAGTTGAAGTGCCGGATTTGGGCTACTTCGTCTGAGTCATAGCCTTCATCCCCCACGGATGGTTCCTGTGCACCAAACTCAACAATGTCCCAAATGCTAGCGTGGAGTGAGGTTAGATGGTGCCTCATTTATCACTCCACATACAATAATCTTCACCGTAAAAAACCGGTGGTTTGCCTAGTGGGACGGAAAGTAAAGGGGTGCGTTTGGAAATGCGAGGATAGCGTAAGGGGATCTACTAAACTTCTTGCGCTCATGGCGCTTAGATGTGATAGACGGCGTGTCGGAGCTAGAGGTGGATGGCGACGAAGAGTCGGTCTCGTAGTAGACTACCTTCTTCATCTTCTTTTTCTTTTCGCCACTCCGACGCGACTTGTCGTGTGAAGGGGGTCCCTTCACCTTGTTGCCAGACTCCCCGGATGGAGCCTTCCCATGGCTTGTGGCGGGCTTCTCGCCGGTCACCATCTCCTTCTTGGCGTGATCTCCCAACATCACTTCGAGCGGTTAGGCTCTAATGAAGTACCAGGCTCCGATACCAATTGAAAGTCGCCTAGAGGGGGGGTGAATAGGGCGAACCTGAAATTTACAAACTTTAAGCACAACTACAAGCCAGGGTTAGCGTTATACTTAAATTCGAGTCCGAAAGAAAGGGCAAAAACAAATCACAAGCAAATAAGACGAATGACACGGTGATTTGTTTTACCGAGGTTTGGTTCTTGCAAACCTACTCCCCGTTGAGGTGGTCACAAAGACCGGGTCTCTTTCAACCCTTTCCCTCTCTCAAACGGTCACTTAGACCGAGTGAGCTTCTCTTCTCAATCAAAGGGGACACTAAGTCCCCACAAGGACCACCACACAATTGGTGTCTCTTGCCTTGGTTACAATTGAGTTGGAATCAAGAAAGAATGAAGAAGAAAAGCAATCCAAGCGCAAGAGCTCAAATGAACACAAGTCTCTCTCTCACGAGTCACTATTTGATTGGAATGATCTTTGGACTTGGGAGAGGATTTGATCTCTTTGATTGTGTCTTGTATTGAATGCTATAGCTCTTGTAAGGTGTTTGAAGGCTGAAAACTTGGATGCTATGAATGGTGGGTGGTTGGGGGTATTTATAGCCCCAACCACCAAACTAGTCGGTTGGTGGAGGCTGCTGTCGCATGGCGCACCGGACAGTCTGGTGCGCCACCGGACACTGTCCGGTGTGCCAGCCACGTCACCCGACCGTTAGGGTTTGACCGTTGGAGCTTCTGTCTTCTGGGCCACCAGACAGTCCGGTGGTGCACCGGACAGGTCCTGTAGACTGTTCGGTGCGCCTTCTGGCTCTGCTCTGACTTCTGCGCGTATTGTAGTGCATTAACTGCCTCTGCAGACGACCGTTGGCGCGAAGTAACCGTTACTCCGCTGGCACACCGGACAGTCCGGTGCTACATCGGACAGTCCGGTGAATTATAGCGGAGCGGCCCCCAGAATTCCCGAAGGTGAGTGTGGCGGAACTGCCCGAATTATTCCAACTTAAGTGCCTAAGTCCCGCCTTAGAGGCTAGACCACACTTAAATGGGAATAACCCGTCAATTCCTCGGATCTAGTCCGACAAGGCCACTGACAGGATCAAGTACCACAATCTCACTCGATGGTGAGTCACAGAGCAAATACAATAAAGCATAAAACCATGCATGTAAGAGTATTAAAATTATTACATCACCATCGGAGTTTTGCAAAAGTAGTCAACATTGTTCGAAATGCAGCGGAATAAAACTAACGATAAATAAACAGAGAGATGGGGAAGCCTGTCCCATCACTCCTCATGCTCCTCCTCAGCCGAGGTAGGGTCCCACTCGACAGTCCAACCCGGTGGTAAGATGGACGGCCAAGTCACTCCAGCAACCATGTCCTCCAAGAAACCTGTAAAATTATGCCACAAGCAAGGCTGAGTATACTAATACTCAGCTAGACTTACCCGGTGTGAGGAGTCTACTCCTCTACCTCTAGACATGCAGCTGTTTGGTTGTGGGGTTTGGTTGCCAAAAGCACTAGCTGAGTTTCTAAATCAAGTTGTTAACTTTGTCAAATTAAGTGTGACTCTCTTAAGGCTAAAGATGTACTATCTACTCATACATAGTAGCAAACATTTTTAGCAATCAACATCTTGTATCATCTCATCACAATTTCACTTGTTACTCAATGTAGCAGCATGGATCAAGCAGTCTCATTAGCTGCGAGAAGCAGACAATTCGAATCAAGTTTTTATCCTTGCAAGGTAAACCTAAACACACGATGTGGCGAGGCACTCCGTCCCCACACACCTCAATCGTCCCCATCGATTCCCTGGCAACAGAAAGGGGCTCACCGCCTTGGCGTACAATGCCTCACTGACCCCGACTGCCGTCGTGCAGTGACCGCACTTGTACCCACCATAACCGGAATGGGAGACCATGTCTCAGGTCGCGTGAGGAGGGCAATCTGCGGGCAGGTTCACTTAGGTACTAGGCTTACCGATTTACCATATTTCTCGGTATGTGTTTAGTACGTTCAAACGCTTGACACACGGTACCACACCTTAATCCTTATTCCAATTTTTATCCCGTGGACAACCAATCCCCATGGATTGTTGTCCACCAACCAGCACCATTATGATAGAAAGTGGATACACCCAATTTCCTGACCTCGCGCGAGTGCTAGAAAAATCACTCGACTTCTACCGAGATCCTACTTAATAAAGCAGCTACTCGACCTAGCATACTAGTATTCATCTCAACAGGATTCCTGAGATCATGCAACTAGGGTTTCACACAACTCCTACACTTAAGTGCACATTCAATCCTACAATCAATAAGTGTAGTAAAATAGCATAAATAACAGGTTATGCATAAACCGGGGCTTGCCTTCCAAGGCTGTGGCAGGCAGATCCTCTGGTGCAGGCTCGGGTGCTGGATCCGGGGCTACCTCCTGAGCAGCTCCTTGCTCCGGCACGAGGATGTACTCTCCGTCAGCAAGGTTACAGTCTATCGAAATGCAATGAACATGTATGTTATGATTATGCAGGATTTAATAACATTCTGCTAAGAGAAGAAAAACTAAGTTAATGAGTAACTTAGGGTTTCCGGGTCATATGTGGCTTTTAATGGTTTATGCTTATCACTTCTAGGTTTAGGTTTTGCTAGGGATAGGCATAGGTAATTGGTATTGCCTTTATATATTTCAGTGGACAAGTTATAAAGAGTTTTAGGATGACACTCATTTTCTATTATTCATATTTTCCTTTCTTTATTTTCTATTTATGGTTTCTAGTGTAGGTTTGAACTACGACAGTGGTTTAATATTTTCCAAAAATTCTGTAAAAATTACAGTGGGTTGCCATTGGTCATTATAGCCTGTTCTAGGAATTTGGGGTTTAAAATAAAAGGCTATGCTTTAGACAAAAATAACAAAAGTTGTGTAAAATGGGCCACTTTGCACTACATCTCTTAATTAGACGTGAGTTCTGCCCTAAGGGTTATTTTTGTTGGCATCTAACAGTAATAATAGGCTTCTGTGCCAAAAATCACAGAAAGCTAAGGGGTGGACATTTAGTTATTATTTTCTAAAGTTAAATACCAAAAAGGCACTTTCTACTACATTATTATTTGAAAAATGTCAAACAACAGATTTCATATTTTCCTAAGTTCTAAATAACAAAACATTAATTATCCCAAGAGTTGGGGTGTTTTCACCTTGGGGTTATTTTTGTAGGGTTTTCCTAAGTTTTCCTTGTTTTATTAAAATAAAAGGTATCCTACTCATTTTATACTAAACCAGAGCATAATAGATTTTTCTAGGGAACTACATTGAACAAGTATTCTAACAAAAATAGGGGTGCCCTCTGGTTCATTATTTAAGTCATCTTTTCTATTTTTCTTAACCTTAAGCATATTGTAAAATGATTGGCAAAAATTGGCTTAATGGGTTGGACAGAGAGGTTTAGCATTTTTAAACAGGTCAGTAGGTGGATGTAAACTTCTCCAAATTTTTCTAACCCTAGTTAATTAGTGCAACTATTTTTAGCCCTATTATTTAGCTTTTGGCCAAAACAATAATTAAATCAGAACCTTATGGTTTTCTGTAGTACTTAAGGGTTTTATATTTTCCTAAGCAGTTTGCATTATTTAAAGTCTGACAAAATTTGTTTGACCAAATTTGGATGAACTAAACAGAAGATATGAATTATTAAAGTTTCTGTTCAAATTTAAAATCAGATTTAATAAAGGTTTTCTGGAAAAGCAGTTTACACCGAGGACCCTGGGTTATTTCTAAACTAACTCTCTCAGTAATACCCCCGCACTACTATTCATTTGAGTCTCTGACATTTCACAAAACCCCCCAGACTTCTTTCCTTCTCCCCCGCGGTCCTTCCCTAGGTTTAAACAGTACCCGTAAGAAAGAAAAGGGTGGCGCGGCTTACCGGCGGCGAGAGAGGTCCGGCGAGGGGCGGGGTTGGCTCGAGGAGGCTCTGGCGATCACAGCGATGTACGCCTCGACGGCGGGGATGGCCGGAATCACTCGGTCCACGCGCGCAGGCGGGTGTCCTCGTCGGCGGCGGGTGTGCCGGCCAAATCACGGCGATCTGGTTCAATCCAATGGCACGGTGAGCTCCACGGGGTGACGTAGAGACTGTGTGCACAAGGAATCGGAAAATGGTTCAGTGGATTACCCGGTCCACGCACTCCGGCGGGGTTGTGAACTCCGGTGACCGTGGACTAGCCTCTCCGGCGAAGCAGACTTCGATTCCTCGCTCGGGGAGCTTCACTGAGGTGTGCTCACTCGTCTCCGAGGGTCGGATGGGGTTGGGAAAGGCTGGGCTGGCCGGTCTACGGCGGCAGGGGCTCGGGTGGCCGCGGACACGCCGCGCACGGGCAAACGACGGTGAGTTGAGCTCCGGTGAGGTTTGAGCGTGCGCGGAAGAGTGTGGTCGACGCCTGAGTGGGCTTTATAGGCGCGGGCCCTGGCGTCGGCTGGCCGTTGGCGCGACGCGGGGCGCGCGCGGGCGTGCTCTGGCGTGCACAGAGCGCGTCGAACACGTGGAGCTTTTCTTCTACCCGTGTTCCACAGCTCACCCAAGTTGCAAACGTGCGAATCTTGGCAAAAATCCGGCGCGGGTCTTTTCCTGGCACCTAGGGCTGTCTCTCATCCATGAGTTGCCATGGCAGATATGGCCTAGGTAGGGAGATCTTCGGTCGCCAAATCAGGTATGTCACTCTGCCCACCTCGCGACAAAAACCATGCCAAGGCATGTCAAACGTCAAGGTCTCGGGCTCAGCTTTTTCCAGTGGGTGCCCTAGGTGGTATGCCACATTTTTGGTATAGAACATAGGTGGTTTTGGTGCCATCCTCAAGGTGAACACGGTTGATCTTTAGTATAGGTGCAGTTTTTGACTTAGAGGGAATTTGAGAGCTCTAGCTCTCTCTCCACTTAAGGAATGGATTTGGGGTTTCTCCAGGGGTCTTTTTGCAACATTTTCTTCCCACAATTGCTGGTTATAAAGTTACTTAAAGTTTGGTTAAAGATTAACTCATGGTTTGTGCAATTGCTTATTCTCTCCCCCTCTTAACCATGGTTTTGGAAGATAGGGATCAAGAGAGGTCTAGGGTCTTCCCCCCTCTTGCCCAAGGTAGAAGTGCACCAAAGTTTGAGTGATGCTTCTTAGGTCATTAGCAATCTTGGTTAACACATGGTTTCCAAGGTTCTTATGTTCTCCTTAAGTTTTTACCACATGTGATCACAGTCCTTAGTACCAAGGTGTGCTCTAGCCATGGTAACACCTGAGGTGTTACAACCCTCCCCCCTTAAAGAAATCTCGTCCCGAGATTTTAGGCAGAGTCCTCTAGAGGGGTGCTACTAAGGCACGATGGTGTGCTACTCTTCCTTATACTCGAGTTTCTCTTGTTAACTGCTCTTCGAATGTTATTCTCTTTGCAACTTCAGAAGGAAGTCCTTTTTAAGTTAAAATCACAACTTAGACTATCCTTGTTATCTAAGTTTTTCTTATAATTGTATTCAAAGGGCAGGTGGGGTGGGGTTTTGGGGTTACGTACCGACTCCTTTGGGCAGAAAGTCGGGGAAGCGGGAGCGTAGAAATTCCTCAGTCTCCCATGTAGCTTCTTCTGCTGAATGGTGGCTCCACTGAACTTTATACATTCTGATTGTCCTTGCCCGTGTTGATCTCTCCTTCTAATCCAATACCTTGACGGGGTACTCTTGATAAGATAAGTCTGGTTCTATCTCAAGATCTGGTTCTGGTAGCACTTCAGTGGGTAGGCGGACACATTTCCGCAGCTGAGATACATGAAATACATTGTGAACTGCTGACATGTGAGGTGGCAATTCCAATCGATAGGCTACGGGTCCACAAGCTTCCTTGATCTCGTAGGGTCCAATGTAGCGAGGAGCTAACTTGCCCTTAATTCCGAATCTCTGGACCCCCTTGGTGGGTGATACCTTAAGATAAACATGATCTCCCACTTCAAACTGTAGAGGCTTCCGCCTCTTGTCATGATAGCTCTTTTGCCTGGCCTGAGCAGCTTCTAGGTTCTTTGTAATAACCCTGACCTTTTCCTCTGCCTCAAGTACCAAATCTGGCCCAAATATTTCCCTTTCTCCTGCTTGAGACCAATTTAGCGGGGTTCTACATCTTCTCCCATATAAAGCTTCAAAAGGTGCCATCCTTAGACTGAACTGATAGTTGTTATTATAGGAAAACTCAGCTAAGGAAAGACACTTGTTCCAATCTTTCCCGTAGTGTAGTACACATGCCCTTAGCATATCTTCCAAAATCTGGTTTATCCTTTCTGTCTGGCCATCTGTTTGGGGATGGTATGCTGAGCTTCGTATGACATGGGTCCCAAGTGATTCCTGCAATTGTTCCCAAAATCGTGCCACAAATGGTGCTCCTCTGTCTGAGACTATAGTCCTTGGTATCCCATGCAAACGAACTACCTGGTCGATGTAGATCTCTGCATACTTCTCTGTCCTGTGGGTGGTGTGTACTGGCAAGAAGTGAGCGGTCTTGGTCAACCTGTCCACAATAACCCAAATGGAATCATGGTGCCTGGAGGTATTGGGCAACCCTACGATAAAGTCCATGCAAATGTCCTCCCATTTCCAAGATGGTATGGGAAGGGGTTGCAAAGGGCCTGCTGCCTTCAAATGACTAGCTTTGATCCTCTGGCAGGTGTCACACTCGGATATGTACTTGGTAATTTCCCTGTTCATTCTGGTCCACCAGTATAAGGATCTGAGATCATGGTACATTTTGTTGCTACCAGGGTGCATGGAGAATTTGGAAAGGTGAGCTTCATCCAATATCTTCTTTCTGAGCTCAGGGTCCTTGGGAACAACCAATCGATCTCCAAACCATAGAATTCCCTTGTTGTCCTGTCGGAAGCACTTGTATTTTTCTGCCTTTTGCTTGATCATTTCCTTGATCACCTGAACACCCTTATCTTCAATCTGTGCCCTGACTATTTGCTCTTGTAATGTGGGTTCCACCGAGATGTAGCCTAAGTCACCTGAAGAAACAACTTCCAGGTTCAACTTGCACAACTCATCACACAGGGTGGTAACTCTTGCATCCATGCTCATACAATTGCACTGGGCCTTTCTGCTCAGGGCATCTGCCACAACATTGGCTTTACCAGGATGGTAATGCACCTCTAAATCATAATCCTTGATTAACTCCAACCATCTCCTCTGCCTCATGTTCAGATCTGCCTGAGTGAAGATGTATTTGAGACTCTTGTGATCAGTGTAGATGTTACAGTGGGCTCCCATCAAGTAGTGTCTCCATATCTTAAGAGCATGAACCACAGCTGCCAATTCCAGATCATGTGTAGGGTAGTTCTGCTCATGGGGTCTGAGTGCTCGGGAAGCATAAGCAATCACTCTGTTATCTTGCATCAAGACACAACCCAATCCCATACCAGAAGCATCACAATAAACTTCAAATGGCTTGGTGTTATCAGGCTGAGCCAGCATTGGGGTTGTTGTCAAATGCTGCCTCAAAGTATGAAAGGCATCTTCGCACTTCTGGCTCCAATCATACTTGACTCCCTTCTTTAACAATTCAGTCATTGGTTTGGCAATTCTGAAGAAATCCGGAATAAATCGTCGATAATACCCTGCCAATCCTAGAAAACTCCGAATCTGCCTCATTGTAGTCGGGGGTTTCCAATCCATCACCTCTTGTACCTTCTCAGGATCAACTGATATCCCATCCTGAGAAATTGTGTGACCCAAGAATTTAATCTCCTTCAGCCAGAATTCACATTTAGACAATTTAGCATACAACTGATGGTCACGCAGTCTCTGAAGTACAGTATGCAAATGTTTGGTGTGCTCGGCTTTATTGGAATAAACCAGAATATCATCAATGAAAACGACCACGAACTTGTCCAACTCTGGCATGAATACTGAGTTCATTAGGTACATAAAATAGGCTGGGGCATTGGTCAGCCCAAAAGACATCACCAAAAACTCATAAAGCCCATATCTGGTTGAGAAGGCCGTCTTGGGAATATCACTGGTTCGGATCTTAATCTGGTGGTAGCCCGAGCGAAGATCTATCTTGGAGAACACCTTGGCTCCCACCAATTGATCAAACAAGACATCAATGCGGGGCAGTGGGTATTTGTTCTTGATGGTCACCGCATTGAGAGGGCGGTAGTCAACACACATTCTCAAACTCTCATCCTTTTTCTTCATAAATAAGGCAGGACATCCCCATGGTGAAGTACTTGGGCGAATGAACCCCTTGTCCAACAACTCTTGCAATTGCTTTTTCAGCTCTGCCAATTCCGTGGGAGGCATCCTATAGGGTCTCTTGGAGATAGGAGCAGTCCCGGGCTGCAATTCGATTGCGAACTCAATGTCTCGGTTAGGTGGCATCCCTGGCAATTCATCCAGAAACACATCTGGGTAGTCACAGACCACTGGGATCTTTTCCACTGGGGATTCTATCATAACGAAGGCACAGGAACGGGTACAACCTTGGTCGGGCAAATATAAAACAGTCTCACCATAAGCAGGGGAATGAATTTCAATGGCCCTAGCTGCAATATCCAATACTGCCTGATGCCTGGTCAACCAGTCAGCTCCCAATATAATATCCACGCTATCCAATCCTAAGATGAGAAGGGTGGTTCTAATCACAAGACTACCAAATTTTATAGGCACTTGCCTGTTGATTTGATAAGTGGCAACCCTGCCTCCAGGTGTTGAAATGGTAATGCCCCCATTGGTGTGGTGAAAAGGCAACTGGCACTTGGCACTAAATTTGGCACTGATAAAACTATGCGATGCACCAGAATCAAAAAGAATAATAGTAGGATAATTCAAAAGTGTAAAGATACCAGTCATGACGGGTGCTCCCTCTGGAATATCAGTCATGGTGGTGAAGTTCAGCCTGCCCTGCCTCACTTGCACCTTCTGTCTCTTGCCTTGATTCTGATTCACATTCTGCCCTTGCCTCTGCTGGTTCCTGGGGCAATTCTTGGCATAGTGTCCGGTGTTGCCACATGTGAAACACCTATTGTCATTTGCCTGACGATACTGCTGCTGCTGCTGATTGTTCCTCTGAGCTGGAAACTGGGTGCGGTTGGGTGCCTGCTGCTGCTATGGTCGGATCACCCATCTCCCTTGCTGCTGCTGGGGTCCCCTGTTCTGAGTGTCAGACACAATCCTGAAGCGCTGTGGCGGAGCTGAGGGTCCTACCACAGGGGTCTTCCTCTTCTTCTCTGCCTGTCGAGCTGTAATGCAGTCCTCCTAGGAGATAGCCATGTTGACCAACTCATTGTAGCTGTTGGCCCTGACGGTGTTGAGACGGTCACGGAGCTTAGATCTGAGCCCCCTCCTGAACCTATCTCTCTTCTTCTCGTCCGTATCTGCATGATACCCAGCATACTGGCATAGGTCATTAAAAGCTTGAGCATACTGCAATACTGTCCTGTTGCCCTGAGTGAGTGCCAGAAACTCGTTGAGCTTTCGGTCCATAATCCCGGCTGGTATGTGGTGTCCCCGGAAAGCTGCCTTGAACTCTCTCCATTCCACCTCCCGGTCCTCTGGCTGAATGGCAAGGAAATGGTCCCACCAAGTCCTTGCGGGTCCGTGAAGCTGCTGGGTGGCGAACCTGACTTTAGTGACCTCTGAACAAGCTCCATGGAGTAGCGGGAATTTGGATTCCACTACTCTTAACCACACATCTGCATCAAGTGGGTCCTCTGCCCTTGTGAACAATGGAGGCTGGGTACTGAGGAACTCCTAGTAGGTAGCTGCCGTGGGGTGACGCTGATGGTCTCCACCACCATAGTGCTGAGGGGGTGGCTGACGCTGAGCTAGCTGCCTCAAGATCTCATTCTGCTGAGCCATTAGCTCCTGCAGAGTGGGAGGCAGTGGCGGCGGTGGAGGAACGCGCTCATTCTGGCCACGACGCTGTCTCCCGGCCATCTGAAAAATCACATATATACTTAACACCATATCTCCAAGTTCAAGGTTTAATCGCGGCGAAAGAGTCAAAAGCAAATTGATAGATTCCGACGTAAACCAAAAAGCATAAACTTTCCATCCAAATTTAAAACTGACATCATCCATCAACCAAACTTCCAAAACAGTTTATCACGGTTACATCAATGGTCCCAAAAAGACTCAACTCTACCTAGCCTAGTACCCTATGGGTGCAAAAGCTAAGCTAGCGGCGAGGAGTCCTACCATCACCGACTTCTGACTCTATCCCGGACACCTAGTGAGCGAACGAGGCAACACTCGACTCGGGGGAAGGTGGTCTCCCGGAGCCAGCAGTGTCTACGCTAGAGACAGGCTCCTCTCCTCCCTCGATGTCGACGTCCTCGTTGGCCTCCATATCTTGGATCTTCTGGTGATGCATATCCAGGTGCTCATTAGCCTCAGCTAGTTGCTGCTGAGTGTTAAGGAGCTGATCCTCGAGGACCTCAATGGTGTTCTCCCTGGTCCCTACTAATTCCTCCAGCTCTTGGATCTCATTGGATAGCTGCTCCACCTGCAAGTCCTTTTCCACCATCTTAGTGGACAAATCAACCACGAGCTCCTCTCTGTTGTCCAGGGTGATCTTTGTTGCCTCCAACAAAGCCATCAGATGGGACATCGCCTCACCGTGCATCACTTGCAGACGGTACAGAGCATTCATGCACCGTACAGTCAAGTGCGCAGTCTGACCTGGGTAGATGGCCCAGATGTCCTTGGCATGCTCCACCTGATCCTTCCACATTGGGTCATCCTCCCTTTCGGCGAGGAACAAGCCAATGGGGTGGGTAGCCAGCTCCAAGGGATGGAATCCGCAGAAAGTGGTTAATCCGTGCAGAGCAATCGCCTCTATCGTGTCCTCAGCCCGGTATCCAAAAGACTCAGAGTCCAATGAACGCCAGCCTAGCTGTAGGGGATGAGGCTCCAGAGTCATCCTCACCCTACAGCGGGGCACTCGGTGCTTCTCGAACTGCTGCACCGCGTACTGAGGAGGCGTCGTGTATCCGGCCCCCTGAAGTACCTCCCACAAAATGCGGGGAAAGCCCTCCTGTGCAAGCCCGTCAGTGTGGGACAGTGCATTTCCGTCATCTGAGGATCCGTGGGAAGCCATCTGTGTATGGTTAAGCGTAAGTAAAAGAAAAAGAATTATAAAAAGAACAAGCAAAATAAAACTCAGCTTCTCTCCAACTATATAAAAAATGGTATTAGGATACTTAGTTGGTCATCATTTTGTTTTTAAGTGTTTACTCAATTATCCATTTGCTTAATTAAGAATGCATGCATGCTCGTCCTGAACGACCTCACAACAATGTAAATGGAATAGGGAAGAATTTCCCATCCTTTAAAGTGGCCTGTAGGGCCTAATCACTTAGCCACCTAACTACCCCTCTATCATCCTAAGGCTTCACGTCCTAGGTCTATCCTGATCGTCCTACGATCTATCCAACATTTTTTTCTATCAAGTTTTACTTCGAAAAGGATGGTATTTATATTTTATTGATTCCTCTGTGGTGGTACAAGCTCCGATACCAGCTGTGGCGGAACTGCCCGAATTATTCCAACTTAAGTGTCTAAGTCCCGCCTTAGAGGCTAGACCACCCTTAAATGGGAATAACCCGTCAATTCCTCGGATCTAGTCCGACAAGGCCACTGACAGGATCAAGTACCACAATCTCACTCGATGGTGAGTCACAGAGCAAATACAATAAAGCATAAAACCATGCATGTAAGAGTATTAAAATTATTACATCACCATCGGAGTTTTGCAAAAGTAGTCAACATTGTTCGAAATGCAGCGGAATAAAACTAACGATAAATAAACAGAGAGATGGGGAAGCCTGTCCCATCACTCCTCATGCTCCTCCTCAGCCGAGGTAGGGTCCCACTCGACAGTCCAACCCGGTGGTAAGATGGACGGCCAAGTCACTCCAGCAACCATGTCCTCCAAGGAACCTGTAAAATTATGCCACAAGCAAGGCTGAGTATACTAATACTCAGCTAGACTTACCCGGTGTGAGGAGTCTACTCCTCTATCTCTAGACATGCAGATGTTTGGTTGTGGGGTTTGGTTGCCAAAAGCACTAGCTGAGTTTCTAAATCAAGTTGTTAACTTTGTCAAATTAAGTGTGACTCTCTTAAGGCTAAAGATGTACTATCTACTCATACATAGTAGCAAACATTTTTAGCAATCAACATCTTGTATCATCTCATCACAATTTCACTTGTTACTCAATGTAGCAGCATGGATCAAGCCGTCTCATTAGCTGCGAGAAGCAGACGATTCGAATCGAGTTTTTATCCTTGCAAGGTAAACCTAAACACACGACGTGGCGAGGCACTCCATCCCCACACACCTCAACCGTCCCCATCGATTCCCTGGCAACAGAAAGGGGCTCACCGCCTTGGCGTACAATGCCTCACTGACCCCGACTGCCGTTGTGCAGTGACCGCACTTGTACCCACCATAACCGGAATGGGAGACCACGTCTCAGGTCGCGTGAGGAGGGCAATCTGCGGGCAGGTTCACTCAGGTACTAGGCTTACCGATTTACCATATTTCTCGGTATGTGTTTAGTACGTTCAAACGCTTGACACACGGTACCACACCTTAATCCTTATTGCAATTTTTATCCCGTGGACAACCAATCCCCATGGATTGTTGTCCACCAACCAGCACCATTATGATAGAAAGTGGATACACCCAATTTCTTGACCTCACGCGAGTGCTAGAAAAATCACTCGACTTCTACCGAGATCCTACTTAATAAAGCAGCTACTCGACCTAGCATACTAGTATTCATCTCAACAGGATTCCTGAGATCATGCAACTAGGGTTTCACACAACTCCTACACTTAAGTGCACATTCAATCCTACAATCAATAAGTGTAGTAAAATAGCATAAATAACAGGTTATGCATAAACCGGGGCTTGCCTTCCAAGGCTGTGGCAGGCAGATCCTCTGGTGCAGGCTCGGATGCTGGATCCGGGGCTACCTCCTGAGCAGCTCCTTGCTCCGGCACGAGGACGTACTCTCCGTCAGCAAGGTTACAGTCTATCAAAATGCAATGAACATGTATGTTATGATTATGCAGGATTTAATAACATTCTGCTAAGAGAAGAAAAACTAAGTTAATGAGTAACTTAGGGTTTTCGGGTCATATGTGGCTTTTAATGGTTTATGCTTATCACTTCTAGGTTTAGGTTTTGCTAGGGATAGGCATAGGTAATTGGTATTGCCTTTATATATTTCAGTGGACAAGTTATAAAGAGTTTTAGGATGACACTCATTTTCTATTATTCATATTTCCCTTTCTTTATTTTCTATTTATGGTTTCTAGTGTAGGTTTGAACTACGACAGTGGTTTAATATTTTCCAAAAATTCTGTAAAAATTACAGTGGGCTGCCATTGGTCATTATAGCCTGTTCTAGGAATTTGGGGTTTAAAATAAAAAGGCTATGCTTTAGACAAAAATAACAAAAGTTGTGTAAAATGGGCCACTTTGCACTACATCTCTTAATTAGAGGTGAGTTTTGCCCTAAGGGTTATTTTTGTTGGCATCTAACAGTAATAATAGGCTTCTATGCCAAAAATCACAGAAAGCTAAGGGGTGGTCATTTAGTTATTATTTTCTAAAGTTAAATACCAAAAAGGCACTTTCTACTACATTATTATTTGAAAAATGTCAAACAGCAGATTTCATATTTTTCCTAAGTTCTAAATAACAAAACATTAATTATTCCAAGAGTTGGGGTGTTTTCACCTTGGGGTTATTTTTTGTAGGGTTTTCCTAAGTTTTCTTTATTTTATTAAAATAAAAGGTATCCTACTCATTTTATACTAAACAAGGGCATAATAGATTTTTCTAGGGAACTACAATGAACAAGTATTCTAACAAAAATAGGGGTGCCCTCTGGTTCATTATTTAAGTCATCTTTTCTATTTTTCTTAACCTTAAGCATATTGTAAAATGATTGGCAAAAATTGGCTTAATGGGTTGGACAGAGAGGTTTAGCATTTTTAAACAGGTCAGTAGGTGGATGTAAACTTCTCCAAATTTTTCTAACCCTAGTTAATTAGTGAAACTATTTTTAGCCCTATTATTTAGCTTTTGGCCAAAACAATAATTAAATTAGAACCTTATGGTTTTCTGTAGTACTTAAGGGTTTTATATTTTTCCTAAGCAGTTTACATTATTTAAAGTCTGACAAAATTTGTTTGACCAAATTTGGATGAACTAAACAGAAGTTATGAATTATTAAAGTTTCTGTTCAAATTTAAAATCAGATTTAATAAAGGTTTTCTGGAAAAGCAGTTTACACCGAGGACCCTGGGTTATTTCCAAACTAACTCTCTCAGTTATACCCCCGCGCTACTATTCATTTGAGTCTCTGACATTTCACAAAACCCCCCAGAATTCTTTCCTTCTCCCCCGCGGTCCTTCCCTAGGTTTAAACAGTACCCGCAAGAAAGAAAAGGGTGGCGTGGCTTACCGGCGGCGAGAGAGGTCCGGCGAGGGCGGGGTTGGCTCGGGGAGGCTCTGGCGGTCACAGCGATGTACGCCTCGACGGCGGGGATGGCCGGAATCACTCGGTCCACGCGCGCGGGCGGGTGTCCTCGTCGGCGGCGGGTGTCCAATGGCACGGTGAGCTCCACGGGGTGACGTAGAGACTGTGTGCATAAGGAATCGGAAAATGGTTCAGTGGATTACCCGGTCCACGCACTCCGGCGGGGTTGTGAACTCCGGCGACCGTGGACTGGCCTCTCCGACGAAGTAGACTTCGATTCCTCACTCGGGGAGCTTCACTGAGGTGTGCTCACTCGTCTCCGAGGGTCGGACGGGGTTGGGAAAGGCTGGGCTGGCCGGTCTACGGCGGCAAGGGCTCGGGTGGCCGCGGACACGCCGCGCACGGGCAAACGACGGTGAGTTGAGCTCCGGTGAGGTTTGAGCGTGCGCGGAAGAGTGTGGTCGACGCCTGAGTGGGCTTTATAGGCGCGGGCCCTGGTGTCGGCTGGCCGTTGGCGCGACGCGGGGCGCACGCGGGCGTGCTCTGGCGTGCACAGAGCGCGTCGAACACATGGAGCTTTTCTTCTACCCGTGTTCCACAGCTCACCCAAGTCGCAAACGTGCGAATCTTGGCAAAAATCCGGCGCGGGTCTTTTCCTGGCACCTAGGGCTGTCTCTCATCCGTGAGTTGCCATGGCAGATATGGCCTAGGTAGGGAGATCTTCGGTCGCCAAATCAGGTATGTCACTCTGCCCACCTCGCGACAAAAACCATGCCAAGGCATGTCAAACTTCAAGGTCTCGGGCTCAGCTTTTTCCAGTGGGTGCCCTAGGTGGTATGCCACATTTTTGGTATAGAACATAGGTGGTTTTGGTGCCATCCTCAAGGTGAACACGGTTGATCTTTAGTATAGGTGTAGTTTTTGACTTAGAGGGAATTTGAGAGCTCTAGCTCTCTCTCCACTTAAGGAATGGATTTGGGGTTTCTCCAGGGGTCTTTTTGCAATATTTTCTTCCCACAATTGCTGGTTATAAAGTTACTTAAAGTTTGGTTAAAGATTAACTCATGGTTTGCACAATTGCTTATTCTCTCCCCCTCTTAACCATGGTTTTGGAAGATAGGGTTCAAGAGAGGTCTAGGGTCTTCCCCCCTCTTGCCCAAGGTAGAAGTGCACCAAAGTTTGAGTGATGCTTCTTAGGTCATTAGCAATCTTGGTTAACACATGGTTTCCAAGGTTCTTATGTTCTCCTTAAGTTTTTACCACATGTGATCACTGTCCTTAGTACCAAGGTGTGCTCTAGCCATGGTAACACCTGAGGTGTTACAGTGAGCAGTTTGGAGTTGAGTTCCCTGGTGCACCGGACACTGTCCGGTGGCACACCGGACAGTCCGGTGCGCCAGACCAGGGCACACTTCAGTTGTCTTTTGCTCTCTTTGTTTGAACCCTTTCTTGGTCTTTTCATTGGTTTATTGTGAACCTTTGGCACCTGTAAAACTTATAGTCTAGAGCAAACTAGTTAGTCCAATTATTTGTGTTGGGCAATTCAACCACCAAAATCAATTAGGAAAAGGTGTAAGCCTATTTCCCTTTCACCTATCAAGGAAGAGGTATATGTTGAGCAACCTCCCGGCTTTGAAGATAGTGATTACCCTAATCATGTTTATAAGCTCTCAAAGGCGCTTTATGGGCTCAAGCAAGCCCCAAGAACATGGTATGAATGCCTCAGAGACTTTCTTATCACTAATGACTTCAAAGTTGGTAAAGCTGATCCTACTCTTTTCACTAAAACAATTGCAAAAGACTTGTTTATTTGCCAAATTTATGTTGATGATTTTATATTTGGGTCTACTAACAAGTCAACTTGTGAAGAGTTTAGTAGGATTATGATACAGAAATTCGAGATGTCTATGATGGGGGAGTTGAAGTATTTCCTTGGATTTCAAATCAAGCAACTCCAAGAGGGCACCTTCGTCAGCCAAACTAAGTACATTCAAGATATTCTTAAGAAGTTTGGAATGAAGAATGCCAAACCCATCAAGACACCCATGGGAACAAATGGGCATCTCGACCTCGACACGGGAGGTAAATCCATAGATCAAAAGGTATACCAGTCAATGATATGATCTATTTATGTGCTTCACGAACGAACATTATGCTTTCTGTATGCATGTGTGCAAGGTTCCAGTCAAATCCTAAGGAAGTTCACCTTAGGGCCGTGAAAAGAATCATGAGGTATTTAGTTTATACTCCTAAGTTTGGGCTTTGGTACCCAAGGGCTCTACCTCTGATTTAATTGGGTATTCCAATGTCGATTATGTTGGATGTAAAATTGACAGGAAGAGCACATCAGGGACTTATCAGTTTCTGGGAAGATCCCTGGTGTCTTGGGCTTCAAAGAAACAAAACTCAGTAGCTATTTCCACTGAGGAAGCCGAGTATATTGCTGCAGGCCATTGTTGTGCACAATTACTCTGGATGAGGCAAACACTTAGGTACTATGGCTACAAGTTGAGCAAAGTCCCTCTCCTATGTGATAATGAGAGTGCAATCCGCATGGCAGATAATCCCGTTGAACACAGCCGCACTAAGCACATAGACATCCGGTATCACTTTCTGAGGATCACCAACAAAAGGGGGATATCGAAATTTCTTATGTTAGCACCCACAACCAACTAGCCGATATCTTTACCAAGCCACTAGATGAAAAGACCTTTAGCAAACTTAGGAATGAGCTAAATATACTTGATTCTCGGAACTTTGATTGAAACATTGCACACATAGCTAATTTATATACCTTTGGTCATATCTCTTTCATTTGGTACAAATGCATATTTCTTATTCTTCTTGTGCCAAGGCTAAGACTAATGTGCTTCCAAGTGTATTTCTATGCTTAATCTTAGATTAAAAGGGAAATGGAGTATTCGGGAAAGACTTCCACTCCAACTCTAACGGTATCATTTATCCTTTGTCGTTACTCAGGAAAACTCTCAATTGGTATAACTCTACACTTCATATTTCCTTTACCAATATGGGAGAAAGTATATAGGGCTCTCAAGTTCTCCATTTTTGGCGATTAATGCCAAAGGGGGAGAAAGTATTAAGCCCAAAGCAAAAGGACCGCACCACCATTTTCAAATTTTCCAAAACTAAAGGAAGAAATTAGTGTTTATTTCAATTGGTATTTGAGTTAATCTCAAGATTTTCATTTGGTATCTCAAATTTTTCAACTCGTATCTCAGTTGGCTTCAAAATTTCAATCAGTATAAAAATTTCAATTGGTATAATTTCATTTGGTATTTGTTTCAAAAAGGAGAAATCATTTCAAAAAACCCTCTTGAGCTAAGGGGGGAATTTCTTCAGGGGGAGCTTTTATTTAGTCAAAGGAAAAGCATTTGAAACAGGGGGAGGAATTTCAAATCTTAAAAATGCTTCTTGCAATCATATTCTTATACCTTTGGCTATTTGTAATAAGAATTTGAAAAGGTTTTTCCAAAAGATTTGCAAAAACAAACAAGTGGTGCAAATGTGGTCCAAAATGTTAAATAAAAGAAAGCAATCACGATTATTACTAGACATATGTTTAAAGTATTTCAATTGGTTTAAATCTAAGTGACCTATGCACATATATCATAATCGCAAACTAGTTACATTTCTACATTCTATATTTGCTTTGGTTTGTGTTGGCATCAAACACCAAAAAGGGGGAGATTGAAAGGGAAATGGACCTAATCATTTCCTATAATCGATTTTGGTGGTTGACGTCCATCACAAACCACGTGGACTAACTAGTTTGCCTAGATGTCATTTATCTTAGGTGCATAAGGTTCAACACAAACCAAGAAAGAATTTGAGTTGGGGACTTAACAATATTTGGAGCAAGACATGAGAGTGTGCTGCCAAGTGGCACACCGGACAATGTCTGGTGCCCCAGGCCAAGCAGCTTTCAAACCAACCACTCTCGGGTTTCTCTAGGGCACGCTCCGCTATAATTCACCGGACTGTCCGGTGTGCACCGGACATGTCCGGTGAGCCAACGGAGCAACGGTAACCTGGCGCCAACGGTTGACTGCCACAGTGAACAATGCACAACAGAAGTCAAAGCAGAGAAGTCAGAGCGGATCGGACATGTCCGGTGTGGCACCGGACTGTCCGGTGTGGCACCGGACTGTCCGGTGCAACTACAGGACAAACAACTCAAACGGTCGACTGCTCCAAACCCCCAACGGGCGTGCTGATGTGGCACGCACCGGACCCGGTGCAACTACAGGACAAACAACTCCAATGGTCGACTGCTCCAAACCCCAATGGGCGTGCTGACGTGGCGCACACCGGATAGTGAACAGTACCTGTCCGGTGCACCACCGGACTGTACAGTGTGCCCATCGCTAGCAAAAACAGCCAACGACTAGGAAGTGGTTGGAGGCTATAAATACCCCCCAACCACCTCCTTCAATGGCATCCAAGTTTTCTGAACTCCATATTCATTGTAAGAGCAAAGCTAAACACTCCAAGACACATTCAAAGCATTCAATCCACTCCAAGCTCCCAAAATCAACTCTAGTGCTTAGAGACTTGTGAGAGGATTATTTGTGTTCTTTTGTTGCTCTTGTTGCTTGGATTGCTTCCTCCTTCCCCATTCTTATTCTCATAAGTGCTTTGTAAAGCTAGTAAGAGACACCTAAGTGTGTGGTGATCCTTGCGGGGTATTAGTGACCCAAGTCATTAAGGAGAAAGTTCATCCGGTCTAAGTAACCGTTTGAGAGAGTGAAAGGGTTGAAATAGACCCGACCTTTGTGGCCTCCTCAACGGGGACTAGGTTGTTTGGAACCGAACCTCGGTAAAACAAATCACCGTGTTCACTCGCTTTGATCTTCGCTTGATTTGTTTTCCCTCTTTCCTCTCTCTAAAGTTTCCTTGCTAATATTGATTTGAGTTTGCTCCCAAACGTCATCCACATTAATTGAGCAACCCATAGCAAGAGAAACAATCTTCCGCACTCGAAATTAATTCTAATGCTAACCACTGCCTTAGTGTGTGTTCAAGTTTATAATATTTCAGGTTTCTCCTATTCACTCCCCCCTCTAGGCAACTTTCACTAGGGAAAAGCCACATAGTGATACCCTGCCAGACCACCTAGGAAGTGATCAATGGGGAGTAGCGCTTCTCGGGCAAAACGAGAATTACGGCTCATGGGTAAAGTGTGCAACCTCTGCAGAGTGTTATGAAACTGATATATCAACTGTGCTCACGGTTAAGAGCGACCTTGGGGTCCTCTTTGATTAGAGATATAGATGGTTCGAGATGCTATGGTTCTATTTATGATTTTGGTTACAAAATGATGGTGATGGTTCTATTAATGATGTTTCTATCTATGGATTTTGGTATTTCCTCTTTGAGTAGATACCCTTTAGGATGATAACTTGGGATTGATGATAAAACTTAGCACATATTAATGAATAAAACTTGACAAAGTAAAAGCAACCTGCTTTCAGCCTAACCCCACATAAAGCTAGTCCACCTAAGCCAAACAGGACATTTGCTGAGTACGTTGATGTGTACTCACTCTTGCTTTCACAAAACATCAGGTTGCCTTTGGTGCAATCTATGCTTAGATAAATGAGAAGAAGGCGTCACGGTGGATCTCCAGGAGTTCCAAGACTGAAGCGTCCCGATCCTTTGGGACTCAAATGTGAAACAATTACTAGTCCTAGGAGGCTAGTAACCACATTCCTTACTTCAAATAGTACGGAGTTTCGAATAAAAGTTATTACAATACCAAAGTACAAGCTCTAGCGAGCCTGGAATACAAAGCATAGTGGAAGATCATCTAGCCCAAGCCACAGGCAGACTGGGTGCAGACACAGCCCTCTTCTAGTCGAACATAGCAGAAAAGATGTCTTCAGCTGCTGAAAAACATAAATAAATCTAGGTGAATACACTAGGTATTCCGCAAGCACATCTCGCCCGTAAAGAGAGAGGAACCTATACATTACATGCTTGGTATGGTGGAGTTGATGTCACTCATATTTTTCAGAGAAAGGCAATACTTTGATGGTTTACCCCGGATAGAGAAGTGGCACATTTTCACACTCAACCACCACTGAGATTCCCGCTCCTGTGGCATTGTTTTTATTTCCAAAAACACCCACACACACATCCATGCTTATGGAGAACAAAACCCTAATTGTCATACCACACCAGACTCATCCATACCAGTCGACACGGACTATTCGAATAGGTTTCAAACTCTACGCAGAGGGGTACACTTTACCCACTAGTCCGGCTCTGCGGTCTCATGGCCAATGAGACCCAAATCCGAATCTCTTTCCTTCCTTGCATGTCCTTACCTTAACGGTTATATCGGAAGGAGTCAGGCCACCACCATGCCCAAACCGGACAAAACATTCTCGCTCCTTATCCTCCCGGTGCTCCCCAACCATCATAACCCTGGGGTTTGGATCGTACAAGTTCAGATTGAGTGACTGCCCATATAGTCTCAAGCGGTTGTACTTGACATGAGTACAGGTAGTGAAGGATGACAAACCGGACCTTATATGAGGGGACAATCCTTCTGCTCACACCTAACCTGGCTAAGCCAACACCTGAGGCCCTCCCCTAAACCAGGGAGTCCCTGACTATCCCACTCAAAAGGTGATAAGGGTGAATACCCTTCATCATACCCATTTTGAAAAGCATTTCCCTTTTACAGAAGAACCACCCTTTCCCTCAAACCTCATTTTGTACTCAAAAGGTATTCTTTAATGCGGGCCGTATCTCTACTCACAATGCAAACCCAACCCTTATTCCCGGCTTAGGTAGTGGTAGAAATAATAGGTAATTCATGCATCAAGGAAAGAATGGACTTGCCTTTGTCGAAGTTTTCTTGGCACGAAAGGTCTATTTCCGAGAGGTCGGGCTCCTGCACTTCTTCTAGAGCTACGATTTCTAGAGGATCGGATCCCTCTTTGCCTAGCAAAAACAGGCAATGAACACTACATCAACCATGGTGGCTTGGAGAAGTGTGCCAAGCTTTAAATATTATTATTTTGTGCCATATAAGATATTTGGACTATTTTTGGTGCATAAAATATCAACATATAAGCATATATATGAAAATAGGAAAAGGAAATAGTAAAAAGAAAAAGGAAAAGGGTTTCCTGGTTAGCTGGGCCCAGGGGGATTTCGACCCAGCCGAAGGCACGCGCGCCCGCGCAGCGGTCAGCCCAGCTAGGCCCGCTATGGGGCACGACGCGAGGGGGTGACGTCGTGGGTGCGGGCCCACAGGCTAGCAAGGGGAGGCGAACAGCGTTAAGGGGGGAGGGGACGGCGGTCTGCCCGCGGCAGTGAGAACCGGTCGCCGGTGATTTTGACGGTAGTTCTTCGCCGGAGGTCCGGTTCTGGGTGGTTGAGATGGTGGCATAGCACGGGCGGAGGTAAGGGGTCACGGTGGTGGGGTTAATTTGGCTGGCGAGGGCTTAGGACAGCCGGTCCGTGGCGATGTGGTGGGCGTCCGTGGTGGTGAGGGAGGAGGGTGCGCTGTGTTCGTGGTGAAACTCGTGAGCCAAACCAATTTGACTCTAGGCCACCAAAGAAGGGAGGGAGAGCTCACCGGAGCGGAGGGAGAGGGCGGCGACACTAGCTCGATTGAGCTCGAGGAAGGGGGAAGAGGGGTGGCCGAAGCTAGTGTGAAGAAAGCTGGAGTTCGGGCGGTCGTTTAATAGGCGGCCGGGGAGGGAGGAGGAGAGAGGGCGAGCACCGGCGAGGCTTGCCGCGGCAACGATGATGGCGCACAGTGGTGGCGACAGGATGGCTCGGGGCAGACGGTGGTGACGGAATAGCTCGGCACAGGCGCAAGGCGCCAATTTGGCTGGTGGGCGAGTAATGGCGAGGGGATGTGGCGGAGCGGTGGCCTGCGGTGATCGCGTCGATAGCCGATCATGAGCGAGAGAGGGAGGGAGCTGACGAGCGGGGCCTACATGCCAGAGAGAGGGCGGTCGCGAGGGAGAAAATATGGGCGCGACTGACGGGTGGGGCCGGGCTAACAGCGAGGGAGAGGAGAGTGTGGCGCGATCGCGACGTGCGCGGCGGATGGGCCGCACTGGGCCTCGGGCGGGGGAGAAGTGTGAGCGCGCAGGAGAGAGGGGGAAGGGGGTTTGGGCCGGATTCGGCCCAGCCAAAGAGGGGGAGATTTCCTTTTCTTTTTCTAATTCCATTTCTTTCCTATTTTTATTTCCTTAATCCCTTTTTCTTTTAAACAAAAATTCTTATAATTTCCTAGGTGTCCAAGATGAAATATTCTAAGTGAAGTGCTACAAGAAATCATGGTGCATGCAAATGATGAGTAGGATGCTTCATGAGATGAGGTCTTTATGAGATAATAAAGGGGGGTTAGGAGTTTAGGGTTTCTAACCTTGGGATCAAAAATTGGGATGTTACAAACCTACCCCACTTAAAAGAATCTCGCCCTCGAGATTCATACTGGGTTCGAGAAAAGGTAAGGGTATTCCCTCCTCAATGAGTCCTCACTCTCCCAGGTAGCCTCCTCTTCTCCTTCTCTGCTCCACTGGACTTTACAAAGCCTTACTTCTGAGTTTCGGGTCTTTTGAATGGCTGAATCGAGAATCTTCACTGGTTTTTCTCGGTACTGCAGATCTTTCTGAATCTGAACTAACTCTTCTGCGATGTGACTTTCTAGTTCTTTCGAGCATTTGTGGAGCTGAGATACATGAAACACATTGTGGATATCTAACATGGACTCTGGTAATTGAAGGCAGTAAGCTGCGGGCCCTATTCTGCCGATGATAGGATAGGGGCCGATAAATCGTGGAGCTAGCTTCTATTTTACTTGAAATCTTTTGACTCCACACATTGGGGAGACCTTGAGGTAGACAAAGTCTCCTTCCTCGAAACTGAGTTCTCTCCTTCTGTTGTCTGCGTAACTCTTCTGTCGACTCTGAGCTTCGAGTGGTCTTTTGCGGATCAGGGCAACTTTCTCTTCCGCCTCCTTAATGAAAGCAGGCCCTTCTAGGGTCTTTTCCCCTATGTTGGACCACACCAGAGGGGTCTGGAACTTCCTTCCATACAAGGCTTCAAAAGGTGACATCTTGATACTGGCTTGGTAACTGTTGTTATATGAAAACTCTGCATACGGCAAACTAGACTCCAGCTTCTGTCGAAGGTCAACACACAAGCTTTCAACAAATCCTCGAGGACTTTGTTGACTCTTTCTGTCTGTCCATCTGACTGGGGGTGGTAGGCGGTGCTGAAGTCTAGCTTGGTGCCCATAGCTTGCTAAAGGCTCATCCAGAATTTTGAGGTGAATTGTGTTCCTCTATCTGACAAGTTCTTTCGTGGAATACCATGAAGTCTGACTATTTCTTTGAGATATATCTTAGCAAGGGTGGCTCCTCCGAAGGTAGTTTTTACTGTAATGAAGTGAGCTACCTTGGTAAGATGGTCGATTATAACCCAGATAGAATCGTTCCCTTTTTGGGTCTGAGGCAGTCCGATTACGAAATCCATGCCTATTTCTTCCCACTTCCATTTGGGCACTGGGAGGGGTTGCACTAGACCTGCAGGCCTCTGATGCTCTGCCTTAGTTCACTGGCAAGTATCACACCGGGCCACATACTGAGCTATCTCCTTTTTCATTCCTCTCCACCAGTATCTTGTCTTGAGGTCTAGGTACATCTTGGTGGTCCCTAAGTGGATAGAGTAGGCTGAGTTGTGGGACTCGTTGAGCAGGATCCCTCGTGCCTCTCACTTTGGCACACACAGACGGTCCCTAAACCAAAGGGCCCCTTCATCATCTGTCCTGAGGTCCGGGAGTTGTTCCTTGCGAGCTTTTTCTGCAAGTCCTGCCATCTTGGGGTCCAACCGCTGAGCTTTGCGTATGAGATCTTCCAGCATCGGTTTAACTTCTATGCTGCCACTGTATCCTAAACAAGCATCCAGCTGAGCTGATTCTCTCTTCCAGTCTTCCAAAAAGTTGGTTACTTTTTCCCCGAAAGGCTTCCGGCTGAGGGCGTCTGCTACTACATTGGCCTTTCCTGGGTGGTAGTGGATCTCAATGTCATAATCCTTAATCAATTCTAGCCATCTTTGCTGACAGAGATTTAGATCCGATTGGGTGAAAATGTACTTTAGGCTCTTGTGATCTGTGAATATATGAAATTTGTTTCCAATCAGGTAGTGTCTCCATATTTTCAGGGCATGCACTATGGCTGCTAATTCCAAATCATGGATTGGATAATTCTGTTCATGAGGATTGAGTAGGCGTGATGCATAGGCGATGACTTTCTCATTCTGCATAAGCACACATCCCAACCCTTGTCTTGAAGCATCACAGAAGATGACAAAACTTTGTTCATGTCTGGCAGTGTCAAAAGTGGCGCGGTTGTGAGTTTCTTCTTTATGAGTTGGAAACTTTCTTCACACTTTGGGGTCCACACAAATTTATTGTCTTTCTTGAGGGGCTCGGTCATGGGTCTTGCTATGCTGGAGAATCTTTTGATAAAACGGCGGTAATATCCCGCCAGTCCCAAGAAGCTTGGGACTTCACTAACGTTGGATGGTTGTTTCCATTTGGACACTGCTTCTACTTTGGATGGGTCCACTTCTATCCCTTCTGCTGTTAATATATGCCTGAGGAAGGCTATCTTATCTAACCAGAATTCACATTTGCTAAGCTTGGCATAGAGTTGATGTGCTCTGAGTCTTCCAAGGACAACCCGGAGGTGATGCTCATGATCCTCGTGACTCTTGGAGTAGATAAGGATGTCGTCAATGAAGACTACGACAAACTTATCCAATTCTTCCATAAATACCTTATTCATAAGATTCATGAAAAAGGTAGGTGCGTTGGTTAGTCCAAAGGGCATTACTGCAAACTCATACTGTTCGTACCGGGTGACAAATGTCGTCTTCTGAATGTCTGCTTCCTTGATTCTCAGCTGGTGATATCCTGACCTTAGATCAATCTTGGAAAAATACTTGGCCCCTTGAAGCTGGTCGAAGAGGTCGTCAATCCGAGGTAGTGGATACTTGTTTTTGATTGTTACTTCATTTAAGGATCGGTAGTCAATGGACATTCTCGTGCTTCCATCCTTCTTGGTGACGAACAAGACTGGTGCTCCCCAAGGAGATGAATTGGGACGAATGTACCCTTTCTGTTGAAGTTCTGCAATCTAGAGCTTCAGTTCTGATAATTCTATGGGAGCCATGCAGTATGATCTCTTTGCGATTGGTGTGGTGCCAAGGATCAGATCAATGTAGAATTCTACCTCTCTTTCTAGAGGTATTCCTGGCAATTCTTCCATGAACTCTTCTACCACAGATATACTTTCTGCTACTAGGCTAAACACCATTGGATCTTGGGTGGGTGGCTGAGCCTTACACAAAACTGATTTTCCTTGGTGGTCAGTGAGAAGGATGGTCTTATCTACGCAACTTATGATGCCATTGTGCTTGGTCAACCAATCCATCCCTAAGATCACATCAATTCTGTGGGATGGCAGTATGGCTAAGTCTGCCAAGAACATTACCCCACTTAAAAGAATTCTAACTTGGGAGCATTTGAGGTGGCATAGCAGGTCTGACCCTGGGGTTCGGGTGACCAAAGTAATTTCTAGAGATGCAGTGGGAATGCCATGCTTTTCCACAAAACTAGTGGCGATGAATGAATGGGATGCTTCAAAATCAAAAAGTACAGCAGCGGGAGTAAATTCGACCAGGAACTCACCGAGCACTACACCAAGGGCTTGCTGAGCTTCTTGAGCGTCGACGTGATTCAGTCACGCCCTGCCATGAAACTGGGTCTTGCTTAGTTGGCTGTTGAAGGAGGGTGCCTTGGAGGTGGGTGCTGGAGCATTCTTGGGGCCATTTACCGAGTTGGAGTAGGGAGGTACGTATGTCTTCAACTGAGGACAATTATTCTTGTAGTGACTGGGGTCTCCACAGTGCTAATAAGCATTGGCTGGAGGTTGGTTGCTTGCAACAGATGGTGTGTGGAGGGAACTTTGACCCGGCTGGCTGAAACATGACGGAGCGGACCCTACTGGCTTGTTGTAGCTCGGTCCTTTGGGAGGAAACCCAAAACATCAAACTCTCTGGTGCCTGTCCTGCTGCTGAGCTCGGAGAACTTGAAACTTCCTCTTGAGGTGACCCTTTTCTTCTTCTCTAGCCATTTCCACCTGTATGGCCTTGTTTGAGAGGTGTGAGAAGCTAAGGAAATCTTGGTTGGCGAGGATCGTTTTGAGTTCTGGTCTCAGCCCCTTCAAGAAACGGGCCATCTTCTTGGCTTCCGTGATGACATCATCAGGCGCATAGCGAACCAGTTCTGTGAATTTGTGAACGTATTCACTGACAGATCTCCCTCCTTGAGTTAACTCCCAAAACTCTTCTTCTTTGAGCTGGACGATCCCTAGGGGTACATGATGTTCCCGGAAAGCGGCTTCAAATTCTGCCTAGGTAGCATCTCTGACAGCAGCGCTGAAGGTATCCCACCAGAAGAGGGCCATCCCGGAGAGTTGATGAGCAGCAAGATGAACACACTGGTTTTCAGGGCATCCGATGGCCTCTAACTTCCTTTTTACTGTGTGTAGCCAGTCATCAGCGTCGAGCGGGTTGCTGGATCCAGCAAATGTGGGAGGCTTGAGCCTTAGGAACTCTCCCATTTTGTCGTGAGGCCTTCCTCCATACGGGCACTAGTTCTCGAGGCTTCTGGTGAGGACCTCAATGAGTCGGGTTTGGTTGGCCAGAACTTGGGCTAGGTCTAATGGCAGTTCCGGAGGTGCAGGGAGGTGGGTCTCACTCCCTTCTCCACCGACTTCTCCTTCAGCGCCTAGGGGAGACCTTGCTCCAATCCCTGAGGCGGTAGGCGTGGTTTTATCTGAGGCCATCTGCCAGAGGGGAGAAAGGATTACTACTATGCATAGGCCATATATTTTTTCAAACACGTTATTTTATTTAGCACTTAAGTTCATTACAAGCATACAATTGCCATAGATCACACTACGTGCGAGCATTTTCTAAGGTGTCCCCAAACTCCCTGAGAAGATCGTCAAGGCTAGCTAGGGACACCTCCTCAACGTTAGAAAAGTTTTCTATCCCTGGGGGAGGTAGTGTTGGCGGGGCTTCCTCCTTTCGGTCAGTCTGGCATCCTTGGTTCTTGAACCGCTTTCGAATCTTCTTGTCGGGGGTGAGCTTCTTTAACTTCTTAGCATAGTCCATCTTCAGAGTCTGGTATGCCTCACGAGTGTTGGCTCCTTCGCCTTCTGCCATCTCGAGACTGTCTTGAAGGGACGCCTTTTCTTCCTTCAGTTGCTTGATTTGTTGCTCTAGGCATTCCACCTGGGAATTTAGGTGGGTGCAGTGGGAGAAAAGGTCGTCATAGTGGTTGTCAAGGGTGTGGAGATATCTGGCCATGTAGACTATGGTAGGGTCATCTTCATTAGGATCTCTCCCAGACAAGGCCTGAAGTCTTTTCCTCCAGGTAGGAGTATTTTTGTTGCTGAGTGGAAAGTAGCAAAGGGGTGTCTTAGAGACTTTCATGCTGTAGTTTTGGCATAGCTGGCGGAGGGCTCTTTAGGCAGCATTCTGGCAAGCGTCTGGGAAGTGGTGTCCAGTGGCAGTGATTTGGAAGGGAGGGTGATTTGGGTAGTTTCGACTTTCTCCCAGGTAGACTGTCATAAAGCATTTCTCAATCCCATTCTTGCGGTATTCTTTCCAAACGTACTCCGGCTTCTTGCGGATCCCCATGCAAAGCGCGCAACTCCGCAGAAGGTGAGGGAATCCTTCCACCTCCAAGCAGTAGGATGTTCTAATAACAAAGGAGCCTTCCATCTGGTAGCAAGAGAAGAAGGGTTGTTAATATTAGGGGAAAGAAGAGAAGGTTCTTTTAGAGGTTAAGAGGTCTTTTCTTTAAGGAAAGCTTTTTAGGTCCGGGCTGCAGTCTACGACCAGTCCTATGGCTCCGATACCACCTGAAGCGTCTCGATCCTTTGGGACTCAAATTTGAAACAATTACTAGTCCCAGGAGGCTAGTAACCACATTCCTTACTTCAAATAGTACAGAGTTTCGAATAAAAGTTATCAATACCAAAGTACAAGCTCTAGCGAGCCTGGAATACAAAGCACAGTGGAAGATAATCTAGCCCAAGCCACAGGTAGACTGGGTGCAAACATAGCCCTCTTCTAGTCGAACATAGCAGAAAAGAAGTCTTCAGCTGCTGAAAAACATAAATAAATCTGGGTGAATACACTAGGTATTCTGCAAGCCCATCCCGCCCGTAAAGAGAGAGGAACCTATACAGTACATGCTTGGTATGGTGGAGTTGAAGTCACTCATCTTTTTCAGATAAAGGCAATACTTTGATGGTTTATCCTGGAGAGAGAAGTAGCACATTTTCACACTCAACCACCACTGAGCTTCCTGCTCCCGTGGCATTGTTTTTATTTCCAAAAACACCCACACACACATCCCTGCTTATGGAGAACAAAACCCTAATTGTCATATCACACCAGACTCATCCATACCAGTGGACATGGACTATTCGAATACGTTTCAAACTCTGCGTAGAGGGGTACACTTTACCCACTAGTCCGGCTCTGCGGTCTCATGGCCAATGAGACCCGAATCTGAATCTCTTTCCTTCCTTGCATGTCCTTACCTTAACGGTTATACCGGAAGGAGTAATGCCACCACTATGCCCAAACCGGACAAAACATTCCCCCTCCTTATCCTCCCGGTGCTCCCCAGCCATCATAACCCTGGGGTTTGGACCATACAAGTTCAGATTGAGTGACTACCCATACAGTCTCGAGTGGTTGTACTTGACATGAGTACAGGTAGTGAAGGATGACAAACTGGTCCTTATATGAGGGGGCAATCCTTCTGCTCACACCTAACCCGGCTGAGCCAACACCTGAGGCCCTCCCCTAAACTAGGGAGTCCCTGACTATCCCACTCAAAAGGTGATAAGGGTGAATACCCTTCATCATACCCATTTTGAAAAGCATTTCCCTTTTTCAGAAGAACCACCCTTTCCCTCAAACCTCATTTTGTACTCAAAAGGTATTCTTTAATGCGAGTCGTCTCTCTACTCACAATGCAAAGAAGCCAACCCTTATTCCCGGCTTAGGTAGTGGTAGAAAGAATAGGTAATTCATGCATCAAGGGAAGAATGGACTTGCCTTCGTCGAAGTTCTCTTGGCACGAAAGGTCTATTTCTGAGAGGTCGGGCTCCTGCCCTTCTTCCGGAGCTACGATTTCTGGAGGATCGAATCCCTCTTCGCCTAGCAAAACCAGGCAATGAACACTACATCAACCATGGTGGCTTGGAGAAGTGTGCCAAGTTTTAAATATTATTATTTTGTGCCATATATGATATTTGGACTATTTTTGGTGCATAAAATATCAACATATAAGCATATATATGAAAATAGGAAAAATAAAAAGGAAAAGGGTTTCCTGGTTAGCTAGGCCGGGGGGGCAATTTCGGCCTAGCCAAAGGCGTGCGCGCGCGGCGGTCGGCCTAGCTAGGCCCGCTACGGGGAACAACACGCGAGGGTGACGCCGTGGGCGCGGGCCCACACGCCAGCGAGGGGAGGGAAACGACGTCAAGGGGGGAGGGGACGGCGGTCTGCCCGCGGCGGTGAGAACCGGCCGCCAGTGATTTTGACGGTGATTCTTCGCCAGAGTTCCGGTTCTGGGTGGTTGGGATGGTAGCATAGCACGGGCGGAGGCAAGGGGTCACGGTGGTGGGGTTAATTTGGCCGGCGGGGGCTTAGGACAGCGGTCCATGGTGATGTGGTAGGCGTCCGCGGCGGTGAGGTCGCTGGCGAGGCCTACGTGTGTGATAGTTGAGGGAGGAGGGTACGCCGTGTTCGTGGTGAAGTGGTGAAACTCGTGAGCCAAACCAATTTTACTCTAGGCCACCAGAGAAGGGAGGGAGAGCTCACCGAAGCGGAGGGAGAGGGCGGCGGCGCTGGCTCGATTGAGCTCAGGGAAGGGGGAAGAGGGGTGGCCGAAGCTAGTGTGAAGAAAGCTAGAGCTCGGGCGGTCCTTTAATAGGCGGCCGGGGAGGGGGAGGAGAGGTGGTGAGCACCGGCGAGGCTTGCCACGACGGTGATGATGGCGCACAGTGGTGGCGACGCGATGGCTCGGGGCAGACGTTGGCGACGGAATAGCTCGGCATAGGCGCAAGGCGCTAATTTGGTTGGTGGGCGAGTAATGGCGAGGGGATGTGGCGGAGCGGTGGCCGGCAGTGATCGCGTCGATAGCCGATCACGGGCGAGAGAGGGAGGGAGCTGACAAGCAGGGCCTACCTGCCAGAGAGAGGGCGGGTGCGAGGGAGAAAAGACGGGCGCGACTGACGGGTGGGTCTAGGCTGACAGCGAGGGAGAGGAGAGTGTGGCGCGAGCGCGACGCACGCGGCAGATGGGCCGCACTGGGCCTCAGGCGGGGGAGAAGTGTGAGCGCGCAGGAGAGAGGGGGAAGGGGGTTTGGGTCGGATTCGGCCCAGCCGAAGAGGGGGATATTTCCTTTTCTTTTTCTAATTCCATTTCTTTCCTATTTTTATTTCCTTAGTCCCTTTTTCTTTTAAACAAAAATTCTTATAATTTCCTAGGTGTCCAAAATGAAATATTCTACATGAAGTGCTACAAGAAATCATGGTGCATGCATATGATGAGTAGGATGATTCATGAGATGAGGTCTTTCGGAGATAATAAAGGGGGGTTAGGAGTTTAGGGTTTCTAACCTTGGGATAAAAAATTGGGATGTTACAAAGACTTCGACGAGTTCGAGGATTAGGCTAGCGGCCTCCCCCAGTCAGCTGCTTGTGGTGGATTTATTTACGTTGGCTACGTTTCTATTATGTGCACTTTGATTTATATTTTGTAAATGACTCTAGTCTGTAATATTATTACTTACTCTTTATTATTACTTGAGGCATTGTGCTATGACGAGTCCTTTATGTAAACGTTGTGTACGTGAGTTCTGATCCTGACACGTACGGTTTGCCTTCTAAAACTGGGTGTGACAAGTTGCTTATGGAGGGACTGTGAAAGGGAAATGACCTCAACATTTCCTACAATCGATTTTGGTGTTTGACGACCATCACCAACCTTATGGACTAACTAGTTTGCCTAGTTAATCTTTTCTTAGGTGCATAAAGTTCATATAAACATACAAAGAAAATGACCTTGGAGCAATTCTACAAGTTTGGAGGAAAACAAATTTGCACGAGCCTGTGGCACACTGGACTGTCCGATGTGCACCGGATAGTGTATGGTGCCCAAGCTGAAGCACTCCACGAACTGGCCGCTCTTAGAAAATCTTGGAGGTCCACGTTTAAAATTCATCGGACTGTCCGGTGTGCACCTGTTGGGGACTTGTTCTCAAATGCTATGAGTTAAGAACAAGGCAACACAAAAAATGTTAAATGTTAATGCCCTCGTCCTTCGAGACATTATTTCCCTTAGGATATAATGATCTTCAGACGAAGGTCATGAAGGACATACCTTCATCATTGCAGCATACGACAATAAAAAGAGAATCATATGAAATGTAAGAGATAACATGAATAATTATGTATCATTATTAGCTCATTTCTATTTTATTATCATGGAAAAATAGAAATGATATCAAATTACAAATGTACCTTCGGCTTGAAAGAAGGTAAAGGTACGAGCGTGACGCAAAAGCAAATGCCAAGTCCGCGTGAACAATACGGGAGCACTATTCATCTATTTATAGGCACGGGACGCAGCCCATGTAAAATTACACCCATGCCCTTTGCATTTGCTAATGACTCTATAGTGATCCATCGATGTCTAAATGGCCTTTTCCCTTTTAAGTTGGTTCCCTTTTCTGCTGTCATGCCGAAGCTCCCTTGCGCGTAGCTTCGGCGCTGCGTCAACCTTCGTATTCTTTGTGCTTCTCACACTGTGGTTCTGATCCGAGTCTGAAGGTACCTGTTCATGTATTATACTCCAGAAGCATTGTTAAATCATGTTTTTGAGGACCTTCGGAAGACGAAAGCCCCCAACAGTAGCCCCTCGCAATATTAATTTGTTAGAATAACGAATTCAAATTGCGATATGGACGAAGGCCTTAAGCCGAAGGTCCAAAAAAACACCTTCCCTTTGCTAGAATAGCAACAATCAATGACAGACGGGGCCCTCTAATTTGGAGCACACTGGGCGTATAAATAGGAACTCATCCCGAGCACATTTGGTACGCTATCGGCCGCTTGCTTTGTTTGCTCAATTTTTTAGCTCTTGCCTACCAACGCTTGCTTGGTTTTTTAGACTTTCTAAGCTTCAGCTTTAAGAACACATTTTCGCCATTTTCGAAGAGAAGATGTCTCAAGACAAAAGAGTTGTTGCTGAGACGAAGCTGAGCGAAGAGGAGAAGCTCCTTGAGGAGAAGACTGCTGGATTTGTTGAATCAATAGCAAAGACAAATACAGAAAAGATTACTAAGGAGATTCTAGAAGGCTTATCTGAAGATACTGATGACAGCGACAGTTATGATGCAGAAAGTGGAGGCGAAGACTCTGAAGATCGGCCCTGGCGACCAAGTCATGCAGTCTTCGGGAAATCGACTATCAAACAGAGTCATCTTGATAATATGAGAGGAAGGTATTTTCGAGATGTGTCTATTGTGAGGGCTGACTCAGACAGGGTTGTTCCTGCTCCCGAAGAAAACGAAGTTGTAATCTACCGAAGCTTCTTCAAAGCTGGACTTTGGTTCCCCTTAAGCAGATTTGTGGTTGAAGTTTTAAAGATATATCAGATTTTCCTTCACCAGATTACTCCCGAAGCAATTATCAAAATGGGGATATTCGTCTGGGCTGTGAGAAGTCAAGGTCTGGAGCCAAGTGCAAAATGCATTTGCGGCATGCACGAACTTTCGTATGAGACGAAACCCTGGGGTAAGGAACAATATTATAACAATTTTGGGTGTTATAGCTTCGTTGCTCGCTCTGGCGCAAGCTACCCAGTGCCAACATTTCGGAAGAGGTGGCCCGAGGCCTGGATGGAAGAATGGTTTTACGTGAAGAATGATTTAGAAGCAAGAGGAGATATTAAAGAAATCATCATGCGACCCATTTGGTCCCGCTTCGGTCTCCGAAAACCGAAGGTAGAAATTGATGAGGCAGCTGAAGCATGCCGAAGGGCCTTCAGCACAGTTTGCTCTTTTATTGGAACAAGAGACTTAGTTCAAGAACATGTATCTTACAGGATATGGCCATTGATAGATAGCTGGGAAATGCCAACAGAGAGCCTTACTAACCCTAGCGAAAGTGGTTTAGTTCGTTTGAAATATACCTTCAGGTTTGGAGAGCAATTTATCGAACCAGACGATGATTGGCTGAAATGTGTTGAAAATACTAATGATGAACTACTTGGAGCATACTCCAAGTCTGAAGATAATGCTCTATCTGCGGCCTTTGGGAGCCGAAAAAAGAAAAGGTTAAATAGGGTTTTTGATGCTATTGGGTTTGTGTACCCTGACTACCGCTACCTGCCACGAGGGCAGAAGAGAAAGAGTACAACTTCTGGAAAAGTCGCTGCTTCAGCTGCTCCATGCGAGCCTGCGCCGAAGAGGAAAAAACTGAAGGTCTTTACCCACCGACCACGCTATATTGAACCAGCCATAGTGCCTGAATTTGGCGGTGAGACCTCTTCGGCTACTGAAGCCAAAGGACCTGCTCCTACGCAGAGGATTGAAGAGCCGGTTGCAATGCCGAAGATTGACAAAATTGAAGAACCGAGAATTAAAGGGACGAAAACAAGCCCTTCGGCAGGAGTGGAGGTGCCGAAGACACAAAAAGATCTAGCAGCGACCCCAAGAGAAAAAGGATGGCTAGTGTACTAGATGTGCTGGAGACAATAAAAGCTTCAAGCTCTACTCCAGGGAAAGTTGCCAAGGCTTCGAAAGCGTAGATTGAAACCGAGACAAAGCTAACCGAAGCCGAAGCTACAATGAGCCGGGTTGACGCCGAAGCTGGGCCTTCAGAGCCCGCCAAAGAAAAATCCTTGGAAATTGGAGAAAAGGCAGCGGAGGAAGAAGCTATAGAACAGATTTTGCCTGAAAAAGCTGCCGCTCCTACTCCCGAAGCGCCTTCCGAAGTCCTTGATTATATTATTCGACACGCTTCGGGAAAAAGATTATCTGAAGAAGAAATTTTTGAAGCTAAACACTACGCCCGAGAACTGAAGTACCCGAAAGGGGCCCTAGTGTTTAATGGTACAGACGAAGATGACTTCTTGTATTGCCTCCCAGACAACAAAGAATTATCCGTCTACCGGGAGATGGCCAGAAGTATGGGGTTTCCGAAGCTCGAAGTTGTCCTTTGTGCCATGACGAAGGACGATCTCGCGGATAGCCTTGCATACCATAGTCTGAAGGTACAAAAATTGTGAATTTGGAAATTTATGAATTTCGAATTAGTCTTTTGTTCTTATACTGATCCAGTCATTCTTTCGTGTAGGGCTTAATACTTAGCAACGCCTTAAGGGCGCAAAAGAATGCCGAAGACAAGAGTTGCACTATTGCTCTCAACAACCTTCGAACAGAGGTTATCAAGCTGAGGAACGAAGCTTTGGAAAAAGACAAAATTCTACTTACATTGGTGGATAAAGTAAAAGAAGATGAAGCTAACTTCAAAACCCAATCTTAAGCCCAAAAATTGAGATTAAATACCTTCGGAAGCAACTAGCTGAAGCTAAAGAGAAATGCGCAGTCGCAGAAGCTAAACGAGAAATTAGCGAACACTGGACAAATCATTTAGAGAAAAACGTTAAAGAGCTTCGCACATCCAAGGAAAGATGCTTTGAAAGATCTATGGACTGTGTGAAGAAAATAAAAACCAGTTTTGCCAACGTGGGCGCCTATTCTTCCGAAGAAAACTTCATATAAGGCGACCCCGAAGGCGTTATTGAATGGTTAAGTGGGGAGGCTGAAGCCTTTGAAGAAATTCTAAGTGACCGTGGGGATGTATGCGCGTTCTCTGGTACGAGGGGAATTGCAGCTATTTTGGAAAAGTCAGGTTGTGAACATGTTAAAACCTTGGCTCAGGCCGAAGCTGCCCTTTGCATTGATGATACGAAGGACCCCTCGGCCGAAGCAAGCTTAATAGGTGGAAAAATTTTCACTAACATATGGGAAAATGGCGGCTGAGGAATGGCCCATGAAATAATAAAGAAAAGCGAAAAAGATACTCATGACGCTAGAGAAGCAACGAAAGGAGCTGAAAAAGCTGCGGAACTCGAAAGGCGGATAGGTATTACTTAATGGCTTTTAACTTTGTTGTTTATTTTTGTGACTTCGAACTGATTTACGTTTTCTATCGCAGCTGAACTATCTCCTCCCCCAGAGCCCTTCGAGTCACTGGCCGACCCAGAGGCAAAGGAATCGACAAAAATTATTAAGATGGCCGAAACTATTGTAGACGAAGTCGTTACCCAACTGCTGACCGAAGCTGCAGATAAAGTTTTGAAAGAAGAAGAATAGCTATTGTAAAAACATTGCTATAATATTAATGTAACTTTTGCTGGACTATGCTTGTAATATTTGGTTCTCCTAGGTTTTGAATGTAATATATGAATGGTTTTGTAATTCATTTCTTTGCGATGCATGAAACTTTTATGTACATACCGTTTTTGAGCCTTTGTCGAAAAAACACATTCCCTTCTTTTCATGCTTCGTAAAGAAGAGCTTTTATGCTTCGTGAAAAATCCTCCAATCGTCGCAAAAACATTAATGCTTCATCAACAATAGATTTTTTCCTCCACATCAGAGCTGATGAAGCTGTATTTCTTCAAAACTTATTTTGTGCCTTAGCACAATTTCACTTTTTCGAAGCATTCTTCGAAGGTCAACATTGTATCCCCTTCTTGTGCCATTGATGCAATATGATGTATGATGTTATGTTATGTGAAATGATGTGATGATGTTATGTTATGCAAAATGATGTTTATGCCGAAGATACACACTCACACCCCCATAGTGGAATACACAATCTCTTTGCCGCTTATTTTTCGGCTTCACCGCTTATTTTTTGATGTATCAGCACTGACTTTTCGCTGTAAGTTCTGCATTCCCTTAGAAACGTCTTTTGAACTTCTTCACCTTCTATTTCGGTGGTATTCGCGTTGACTTTTCGTGCTTCGCCTTATATTTCGGCGGTATTTGGCTCTGCATTCCCTTTGGAACGACTTTTGAGCAGAAAACTTACACTGCGCTCCCTTAGGAACGACTTTTTGTAGCTTCGGCAAACTTACGTTGCGTTCCTTAGAACGACTTTTTGTAGCTTCGGTGATACTAGTAATGTAATTTTTAGCCCCGCGTTTCCTTAGGAACAACTTTTGTGTTGCGGCGACTTTTTGAACTTCGTGAGTCTGTGGAGAAGATATATTTCACTATGGCAAGAACGAAGCTATTACAAGAAATGGAAAATGACAAGAGAACTAGGTTTTCAATAATTGTTCCTTATTAAAAAAGAAAATGACAATGAATGTAAAAACTGTTTCAGGGGTAGGATATCTCTCAATAGATATGCTTTGATTCTGGCACAGTACTGTTAACTGTACGAGCTTCGGACTCCTCCCTGAAGTCTCACTGCTGATGGGTCTGTTGGGTCCCTTTTGGCTGCTGGCTTCGTGAATATACATGTTGTAGTGGTGGCGGAGGTGGAGGCTATTGCCAAGATGCCTGCGGCTGGCTAGCCAAAGCAACAGAAGCTGCAGGATGGTTACCCACATACTCTGGTATGTAGGGTGAGTGATACAAAGCAGTGTGCATGACCTGCTTCGGCTGATTCTGTTGAGCTGTGGCTTCTGCTATTTCCTTCTATTTCTGAATGGTGACATGGCACATCCTTGTAGTATGGCCCTTGTCCTCACCATAGAATAGGCAATAAATTTTCCTAGGTTGATCCCCAAACCTTCCTCCGAAGCCCCTGGCACCTCTGCCTCTTGGAGCTGGCGGCCGAAAATAGCTTTGTTGCTGCCCCAAAACTTGCGAGGAATATTGTGGCTTGTGCTGCTGACTTCCTCTGTCGTCATTCTGGGTGGAGTGGATTGATCTGACATGCCTTGGGTGGATTCTTCCTCCGAAGCCCCTGGTCATCTCAGAGAACCTGTAGGCTTCCTCCCTTCTTTGGCGAAAGTCATTGTCAGCCTGGATGTATTCATCCATCTTTTGAAGCAGCTTCTCCAAAGTCTGTGGAGGCTTTATAGCAAAATACTGGGCAGTAGGTCCTGGACGAAGCCCCTTGATCATGGCCTCAATGACAATTTCATTGGGCACTGTAGGCGCTTGTGCTCTCAGACGCAAGAACCTTCAGACGTATGCCTGGAGATACTCCTCATGATCTTGCGTGCATTGAAACAGAGCCTGAGCTATGACTGGCTTTATCTGAAAGCCCTGGAAACTTGTCACCAGCATGTCCTTGAGCTTCTGCCATGAAGTGATAGTCCCTGGCTAAAGAGAAGAATACCACGTTTGAGCCACATTCTTAACTGCCATGACGAAGGACTTGGCCATGACAGCTGCATTGCCTCCGTATGAAGATATAGTTGCTTCATAACTCATCAAAAACTGCTTCGGGTCTGAATGTCCATCATACATTGGAAGCTGAGGTGGCTTGTATGATGGGGGCCATGGGATAGCCTACAGTTCTGCTGCTAAGGGAGAAGCATCATCAAAAGTAAAGGTATCATGATTAAAATCATCATACCATCCATCGTCGTTGAACAAGCCCTCTTGATGAAGCTCCCTGTGTTGGGGCCTTCGATCTTGCTCGTCTTGAGCAAGGTGGCGTACTTCTTTAGTGGCTTCGTCAAACTGCCTTTGAAGGTCATCTAGTCGGGCCATCTTCTCCTTCTTCTTTTGTACCTGCTGATGAAGCATCTCCATGTTTCTGATTTCTTGGTCCAACTCGTCCTCCTGGGGTGTTGGACTAGTGGCCTTCCTCTTCTAGCTTCGGGCCTCTCGAAGAGAAAGGGTATCTTGATTTGGGTCCAGTGGCTGCAGAGCGGCAGCCCCTGTCGCTGAAGTTTTCTTCGGTGGCATGACGAAGGTCAGTGCTTGCCGAAGGTGGTCGAAAAGGATTCACCGGAGGTGGGCGCCAATGTTGGGGACTTGTTCTCAAATGCTATGAGTTAAGAACAAGGCAACACAAAAAATGTTAAATGTTAATGCCCTTCGTCCTTCGAGACATTATTTCCCATAGGATATAATGATCTTCAGACGAAGGTCATGAAGGACATACCTTCATCATTGCAGCATACGACAATAAAAAGAGAATCATATGAAATGTAAGAGATAACATGAATAATTATGTATCATTATCAGCTCATTTCTATTTTATTATCATGGAAAAATAGAAATGATATCAAACTACAAATGTACCTGTTGGGGACTTGTTCTCAAATGCTATGAGTCAAGAACAAGGCAACACAGAGAATGTTAAACGTTAAATTCTTTCGTCCTTCGAAGCATTATACCCCTTTGAGAGATAATGATTTTCGGATGAAGGTTGCGAATGACGTACCTTCGTCGAAGCAACATATAAACGAGGAAAGAAACAAATGGGATATAAAAAACAATACCAACAGTTATTTGTTACCATCAACTCATTTCTATTTTATTATCAAGGAAAAATAGAAATAATAACAAGTTACAAAAGTACCTTCGGCTTGAAAGAAGGTAAAAGTACAAGCGTGATGCAAAAGCAAATGCCGAGTCAGCGTGAACAGTACGGGAGCACTATTCATCTATTTATAGGCATGGGACACAGCCCATGTAAAATTACACCCATGCCCTTTACATTTGCTAATAACTCTATAATAGTCCATCGGGGTCTAAATAGCCTTTTCCCTTTTAAGTCGGTTCCCTTTTCTATTATCACGCCAAAGCTCCCCTGCGCATAGCTTCGGCTCTACGCCATCCTTCGTATTCTTTGTGCTTCTTCACACTATAGTTTTGACCTAAGTCTGAAGGTACCTGTTCATGTATCATGCTCCAGAAACATTGTTAAATCATATTTTTGAGGACCTTCGGAAGCCGAAGGCCCCCAATAGTACCTTCGGCTTGAAAGAAGGTAAAGGTACAAGCATGACGCAAAAGCAAATGCCAAGTCCACGTGAACAGTACGGGAGCACTGTTCATCTATTTATAGGCACGGGACGCAGCCCATGTAAAATTACACTCATGCCCTTTACATTTGCTAATGACTCTATAGTGATCCATCGAGGTCTAAATGGCCTTTTTCCCTTTTAAGTCGGTTCCCTTTTCTGCTGTCATGCCGAAGCTCCCTTGCGTGTAGCTTCGGCGCTGCGTCAACATTCGTATTCTTTGTGCTTCTCACACTGTGGTTCTGATCCGAGTCCGAAGGTACCTATTCATGTATTATACTCCAGAAGCATTGTTAAATCATGTTTTTGAGGACCTTCGGAAGACGAAGGCCCCCAACAGCACCGAACTATCCGGTGAGAGTGAGACCATGAGCAATGGTCATCTTTGCCCAACGGTCGACTACGCCGCAGTATGAAGCGTCAGAAGTCAGAAGACAGTCTACGACGTCAGGTCGCACCGGACTGTCCGGTGCACCACAAGGACAGACGACTTCAATGGTCAAACAACTCCAAACCCCAATGATCGGCTGACGTGGCATGCACCGAACAGTGAACATTACTGCGTCCGATGCGCACCGGACTGTCCGGTGTGCCCATCGACAGATAGAACAGCCAACAACTAGAATGTTGGTTAGGGCTATAAATACCCCCAACCACCACCATTCAAGTCTTCCAAGTTTTCCACTCTTCACACTCAATACAAGAGCAAAGAATACACTCCAAAGACATATTCAAAGCCTTCAATCCTCTCCAAGTGCCATAAACAAGTCAAGTGATCAAAAGTGTTTAATGACTTGAGAGAGGGTGATTTGTGTTTCATTTGTTGCTCTTGTTGCTTGGTTGCTATCTTCTTCTCCTTCTAATCTTTCCAAGTGATTTGTAAAGCAAGCAAGAGACACCTAATTGTGTGGTGATCCTTGCGGGGTCTTTGTGACCCGTGATATTAAGAAAAAGGCACTCGACCGGTCTAAATGGCCGATTGAGAGAAGGAAAGGGTTGAAATAGACCCGACCTTTGTGGCCACCTCAACGGGGAGTAGGTTCATTGGAACCGAACCTCGGGAAACAAATCGTCGTGTTCATTTGTGTTGATGTGCACCATTCAATTTATTTCTCCCCTCTCCTCTCTCACTAAATTTCTCTTGCTCACAATCTTTTGAGTTAGCACACAGCCATCTGCATTGATTGGGCAACTCATAGAAAGAAGAACTATCTTCTGCACTCCGAAATCACAATTATTTATTTCTAACCCTAACCCAGTGTGAAGTGTGTGTTCAAAGTTTATAATTTTCAGGTTTCGCCTATTCACCCCCTCGAGGTGACTTTCAATTGGTACCTGAGCTTGGTACTTCATTAGAGTCTAACAACTCGAAGTGATGTCGGGAGAACATGCCAAAAGGGAGATGGTCACCGGGGAAAAGCTTGGATCTTTGGGAAAGAAGAATGAAGAAAGGACTCCATCAAAGGAGGTCAGCAACAAGCACAAGGAGCATAAGGAGGAATCCGCCGGCTCCATCAAGTCACATAAGAAGGGTGATAAAAAGAAAAAGAAGATGAAGAAGGTGGTCTACTACGAGACTGATTCTTCCTCACTCTCAACCTCCGGCGCCGAGTCGACATCCTCGAAGCACAAAGAGCGTAAGAAATATAGTAAAATCCCACTTCGCTACCCTCGTATTTGTAAGCGTGCTCCCTTACTTTCTGTTCCATTAGGCAAACCACCATATTTTGATGGAGAAGATTATTGCGTGTGGAGTGATAAAATGAGGCACCATCTAACCTCACTCCATGAAAGCATATGTGATATTGTTGAGTTTGGAGCGGAGGGACCACAGGTGGGTGATGAGGTTTACGACTCCAATGAGGCCGCCCAAATAAGGCACTTCAACTCCCAAGCCACCTCCATACTCCTCGCTTTCTTGTGTCGGAAGGAGTACAACAAGGTGCAAGGGTTGAAGAGTGCCAAAGAGATTTGGGACATCCTCAAAACAGCGCATGAAGGGGACTAGGTGACCAAAACCACCAAGCGCGAAACGATCGAGGGAGAACTCAGTCGGTTCATCCTCAACAAAGGAGAAGAGCCACAAGCAATGTACAACGGCTCAAGATGATGATCAACCAAGTATGCAACCTCGGGAGCACCAAGTGGGATGACCATGAAATGGTCAAGGTTATTCTAAGATCTCTTATCTTTCGTAACCCCACTCAAGTGCAACTAATCCATGGAGATCCTAGATATAAACAAATGTCTCCCGAGGAGGTGATCAGCAAATTTGTGTGCTTTGAACTTATGATCAAAGACTCCAAACATATTGTCAACTTGGAGCAAGGCGCTACCTCCACACTTGAGGTATAGCCCATTGCATTCCAGGCAATAGAAGAAAAGAGGGAAGAGCCTACACCAACAAGTAGGCTCCCAATCGATGCCTCCAAGCTTGACAACGAGGAGATGGCTCTTATCATCAAGAGCTTCCAGCAAATCCTCAAGCAAAAAAAGGGGAAGGACTACAAACCCCGCTCCAAGAGGGTTTGCTACAGGTGTGATAAGTCCGGTCATTTTATAGCTATATGTCCATATGCAAGTGACAGTGATAGGGACGATGACAAGAAAGGGAAGAAGCAGATGGAGAAGAAAAGATATTACAACATGAAGAAGGGTGGTGAGGCGCACATAGGACGAGAATGGGACTCCGATGAGAGTTCCATTGACTCCTCCTCCGATGAGGACGCCGCCAACATCGTCGTCAACAAAGGCCTTCGCTTTCCCAACGTCGGCCACAAATGTCTCATGGCCAAAGAGAGAAAAAAGAAGGTATATTCTAGAGATACCCCCAAATACACTACTTCTGATGATGAAGGTAGGTCTAGAGAAAATAATGATGATTTGACTTCTCTTTTTGCAAACATTACCATGGAACAAAAGAAGAAAATTAATGAATTGACAAAAACCATTAACGAGAAGGATGAGATCTTGGAATGTCAAGAGGACTTGCTCGTTAAGGAAAATAAAAAATTTGTTAAGTTAAAAGATGCTTATGCTCTTGAAGTTGAAAATGCCAAAACTTGACTAAAGAGCTAGATATATGCAATGATTCAATTTTGTGCCTTAGAACTAAAAATATTAATTTAATTGCTAAGATTGAAGAATTGAATGCTTGCAAAGTTTCTACATCTGTCATTGAGCATGTCACTATTTGCACTAGATGTAGAGATGTTAATATGGATGTTATGAATAATCACCTTGATGATTAAAGAACAAAATGATCACATAGCTAAATTAAATGATAAAATTGCCGAGCATGAGCTAGAAAATGAAAATTTTAAATTTGCTCGTAATATGCTTTATAATGGGAGACGCCCTAGCATTAAGGATGGCATTGGCTTCCAACCTGGGAGCCAAAGCAACATCGAACTTAATGCGCCTAGAAACAAGCTTTCTAACTTTGTCAAGGGCAAGGCTACCATGGTTCAGGATAGGGAATTTTACATTTTATATCCTAAAAACTATCCTGGGCATAAGATTAGAAAGATTCATGCTAAGAAATGTCATTCTGTTTCTCATCATGCTTTTATTTACAGTAATGAGGCTTTTAGCTCTAGGCATACAACTCATATCGAAATGCCTAAGAAAAGGGTTGTTAATGCATCAAATGAACATAGCATTTCATTTGAGACTTATGATGCATCATTTGTGCTTACTAACAAATCAGGCAAGGTAGTTGCCACATATGTTGGGGGCAAACACAAGAGCCCAAAGACTTTTGTTTGGGTACCCAAGGTGTTTGTTTCTAATGTAAAAGGACCCAAGACCGTTTGGGTACTTAAGAACAAGGCCTAAATCTGTGTTGTAGGCTTATGCATCCGGTGGAACAAGTTAGATAATCGACAGCGGGTGCACAAACCATATGATAGGGAAGAAAAGGATGTTCTCCTCATATGAGAAAAATGATGATCCCCAAAGAGCAATTACATCCGAGGATGGAAATCAAGGTTTGGTCAAAGGTTTGGGTAAAATTCTATATCTCCTAACCATTCCATTTTGAATGTTTTTCTTGTAGATTATTTAGATTACAACTTGCTTTCTGTTTCTCAATTATGTAAAATGGGCTACAATTGTCTATTTACTGATGTTGGTGTTACCGTCTTTAGAAGAAGTGATGATTCAATAGCTTTTAAGGGAGTGTTAGATGGTCAGCTATATTTAGTTGATTTCAATGATAACAATGCTGAACTAGACACTTGCTTAATTGCTAAGACTAACAGGGCTAGCTCTGGCATCGTCGACTTGCTCATGTTGAGATGAAGAATCTTCACAAGCTTCTAAAGGGGAACACATTTTAGGACTAACCAATGTTCATTTTGAGAAAGACATGATTTGTAGCGCATGTCAAGCAGGGAAGCAGGTTGGACTTCATCATCCACATAAGAACATCATGACGACCGAGAGGCCTCTTGAGCTACTCCACATGGATCTATTCGGCCTGATTGCTTACATAAGCATCAGCGGGAGTAAGTATTGTCTTGTAATTGTGGATGATTATTCTCGCTTCACTTGGGTGTTATTTTTGCAGGAAAAATCTCAAACCCAAGAAACCCTAAAGAAATTCTTGATACGGGCTCAAAATGAGTTCAGATTGAGAATCAAGAAGATTAGAAGCGACAATGGAACGGAGTTCAAGAACTCTCAAATTGAAGGGTTTCTTGAGGAGGAGGGCATCAAGCATGAGTTCTCTTCTCCCTACACACATCAACAAAACATGGTTGTGGAGAGAAAGAATAGAACTCTCTTGGATATGGCAAGGACCATGCTTGATGATACAAGACACCGGATCGGTTTTGGGCGGAGGCGATTAACACCGCTTGCTACTCCATCAACCGACTCTACCTTCACTGAATCCTCAAGAAAACATCATTTGAACTCCTCACTAGTAAAAAGCCAAATGTCTCTTATTTTAGAGTTTTTGGGAGCAAATGCTTTATTCTTATTAAAATAGGTAGAAATTCAAATTTTGCTCCTAACTTCTAAGGCAGTAGAAGGCTTTTTACTTGGTTATGACTCAAACACAAGGGCATATAGAGTCTTCAACAAGTCCACTAGATTAGTTGAAGTTTCTTGTGACATTGTGTTTGATGAGACTAATGGCTCTTAAGTAGAGCAAGTTGATCTTGATGAATTAGATGATGAAGAGGCTCTGTGCGTCGCACTAAGGAACATGTCCATTGGAGATGTGTGTCCAAAAGAACCTGAAGAGCCTTCACAAGCACAAGATCAACCATCATCTTCCATACAAGCATCTCCACCAACTCAAGATGAGGAAATGGCTCAAGAAGAGGATCAAGATGAAGATAATGAGCCACCTCAAGAGGAGGACATTGATCAAGGAAGAGATGAATATGATCAAGAAAAGGAAGATGAGCAAGAAATTCAAGATCAAAGACCACCACACCCAAGAGTCCACCAAGCAATTCAAAGAGATCACCCCGTCAACTCCATACTTGGTGATATCCACAAGGGGGCAACCACTCGATCTCGAGTTGCTCATTTTTATGAACATTACTCTTTTTTGTCTTCTATTGAGCCATACAGGATAGAGGATGCACTTAGAGATCCGGATTGGGTGGTGGCAATGCAAGAGGAGCTCAACAACTTCACGAGGAATGAGGTATGGCATTTAGTTCCATGTCCTAATCAAAATGTTGTAGGCACCAAGTGGGTATTCTGCAACAAACAAGATGAGCATGGTGTAGTGACTAGAACAAAGCCCGACTTGTTGCAAAGGGGTATTCACAAGTCGAAGGTTTGAATTTTGATGAAACCTATGCACTCGTAGCTAGACTTGAGTCAATTCGTATATTACTTTCCTATGCTACTTACTATGGCTTTAAGTTGTATCAAATGGACGTGAAAAGTGCCTTCCTCAATAGCCCTATCAAGAAAGAGGTATATGTTAAGCAACCTCCTGGCTTTGAAGATAGTGAGTATCCTTCACATGTTTATAAGCTCTCAAAGGCGCTTTATGGGCTCAAACAAGCCCCAAGAGCATGGTATTAATGCCTAAGAGACTTTCTTCTCACTAATGGATTTAAAGTCGGTAAAGCCGACCCTACTCTCTTCACTAAAACAATTGATAAAGACTTGTTTATATGCTAAATTTGTGTTGATGATATTATCTTTGGGTCTACTAACAAGTCATACTGTGAAGAGTTTAGTAGGATTATGATACAGAAATTTGAGATGTCCATGATGGGGAGTTGAAGTATTTCATTGGATTCCAAATCAAGCAACTCCAAGAGGGCACCTTCATTTGCCAAACAAAGTATATTTAAGATATTCTCAAGAAGTTTGGAATGAAGAATGCCAAACCCATCAAGACTCCCAAGGGAACAATGGGCATCTCGACCTCGACACGGGAGGTAAATCTGTAGATCAAAAGGTATATCGGTCGATGATAGGATCTCTATTATATTTATGTGCTTCACGACCGCAAATTATGCTTTCAGTATGCATGTGTGTAGGGTTCCAAGCCAATCCTAAGGAAATCCACCTTAGGGTCGTGAAAAGAATCATGAGATACTTAGTTTATACTCCTAAGTTTGGGCAATGGTACCCCAAGGGATCTACCTTTGATCTAATCGGGTATTCTGATGCTGATTATGTCGGATGTAAAATTGATAGAAAGAGTACATCAGGGACTTGTCAGTTTTTGGGAAGATCTCTGGTGTCTTGGGCTTCAAAGAAATAAAATTCAATAGCTCTATCAATCGTTGAAGCCGAGTATATTGTTGTAGGACATTGTTGTGCACAATTACTCTGGATGAGGTAAACCCTTAGGGACTATGGCTACAAGTTGAGCAAAGTCCCTCTCCTATGTGACAATGAGATTGCAATCCACATGGCGGATAATCCTGTTGAACACAGCCGCACTAAGCACATAGACATTCCGTATCCCTTTATGAGAGATCACCAGCAAAAGGGGAATATCGAAATTGCCTATGTTAGCACTCACAACCAATTAGCCGATATCTTCACCAAGCACCTAGATGAAAAGACTTTTAGCAAGCTTAGGAATGAACTAAACATCTTAGATTCTCGAAACTTCGATTGAAATCTTGCACACATTGCTCATTTTATACCTTTGGTCATGTCATATCTCTTTCATTTGGTACAAATGCATATTTCTTATTCTTCTTGTGCCAAAGCTAAGACTAATGTGTTTCCAAGAGTATTCCTATGCTTAGTGTTAGACTGAAAGGGAAATGGAGTAATCGGCAAAGGCAACGGTTCCACTACGACTCTGTCGATATCATATATTCTTTGCCCTACTCATAAATTTACTTTCATATCTTTCGTGTTATAGGCCGCTAGATTTCTCTATTTTTGGCGCTTAATGCCAAAGGGGGAGAAATTAATAGGCCAAAGCAAAAGGACCGCACCACCACCCTGTTTTCTAAAAACTTTTTCCAATTTAAAATCATTTGCACAAAACCTCTTGACAGCTAAGGGGAGAACTTTTTCAAGGGGAGCTTTGAAATAGGGGGAGAATCTTTCAAAACTTAAAAATGCTTTTGAAATCATATTCTTATACCATTGTCATATTGCAAAAGAATTTGAAAAGACTTTTCCAATAGATTTGCAAAAAACAAGCTATGTGGTGCAGATGTGGTCCAAAATGTTAACTATACCAAAACAATCATATTTGCATAGAGTTGCTTTCATTTCAAAGTAACTTATGCACATCTGTCAAAATGAAAACTAATTACATTTCTACATTTTGTATTTGCTTTGGTTTGTGTTGACATCAATCACCAAAAAGGGGGAGATTGAAAGGGAAATGACCTCAACATTTCCTATAATCGATTTTGGTGTTTGACGACCATCACAAACCTTATGGACTAACTAGTTTGCCTAGCCTAGTTCATCTTTTCTCAGGTGCATAAAGTTCATATAAACATACAAAGAAAATGACCTTGGGGCAATTCTACAAGTTTGGAGCAAAATAGATTTGCACCAGCCTGTGGCGCACCAGACTATCCGGTGTGCACCGGACAGTGTTCGTTGCCTAGGCTGGAGCACTCCGCGAATTGGCCGCTCTCGGGAAATCTTGGAGCTCCTCGGCTAAAATTCATCGGACTATACTTTGTGCACCGAACTGTCCGGTGAGACCATGAGCAACGGTCATCTTCGCCCAACGACCGACTATGGTTGACTGCGCCACAGTCTGAAGCGTCAGAAGTCAGAAAACAGTCTACGACGTCAGGTCGCACCGAACTATCCAGTGTGCCACCGGACTTTCCGGGGCACCACAAGGACAAACGACTTCAATGGTCAAACAGCTCTAAACCCCAACTTTCGGCTGACGTGGCACGCACCGGACAGTGAACAATATTGTGTCTGGTGTGCCCATCGACAGACAGGACAGCCGACAGCTAGAATGTTGGTTGGGGCTATAAATACCCCCAACCACAACCATTCAAGTCATCCAAGCTTTCCACTCTTCACACTCCATACAATAGCAAAGAATACACTCCAAAGACACATTCAAAGCCTTCAATCCTCTCCAAGTGTCATAATCAAGTCAAGTGATCAAAAGTGTTTAGTGACTTGAGAGAGGGTGATTTGTGTTTCATTTGTTGCTTGGTTGCTTTCATATTCTCCTTGTATTCTTTCCAAGTGATTTGTAAAGCAAGCAAGAGATACCTAATTGTGTGGTGATCCTTTCTGGGTCTTTGTGACCCGTGAGATTAAGAAAAAAGGCACTCGACTGGTCTAAGTGACCGATTGAGAGAGGGAAAGGGTTGAAACAGACCCAGCCTTTGTGGCCTCCTCAATGGGGAGTAAGTTCATTAGAACTGAACCTTGGGAAACAAATCGTCGTGTTCATTTGTGTTGATCTTCACTATTCGATTTGTTTCTCACATCTCCTCTCTCTCTAAAGTTCTCTTGCTCACAATCTTTTGAGTCAAATTCCAAAGTCATTCGCATTGATTGAGCAACTCATAGCAAGAAGAACTATCTTCCGCACTCTGAATTCACCATTATTTATTTCTAACCCTAACCCCATGTGAATTGCGTGTTCAAAGTTTATAATTTTCAGTTTTGCCTATTCACCCCCCGTCTAGGCGACTTTCAGACGGGAAGTCCAAGAAGACCTGACATACATGTTGAAGCCAACACAGATTCTAGAGACTACAGACAGAGTCACCCGAGGAAATACCATCAGAATGTGCAAAGTCATATGGGGTCACCACTCTGAGGAAGAAGCAACCTAGGAACGAGAAGGTGATCTGAAAGCAAAGTACCCCGAACACTTTGCTGGCCAACCTTCAATCTCAAGGCGAGATTCTTTTAAGGGGATAGGTTTGTAACACCCTGAATTTTGGGGTATAAAAATTTCTTTGCTCTTTACTAAAATAATGGAGAGTTATTTTGTTATATATTGGCATGAGCCTAGTGAAGTGAGCCCTAGAGGTACTTTGGTTGTTGCATCCATGCTGTTGCATAGTGTTTCTAAGTGCAAAATGTGTTTGAAACATGTTAATATACCTTGTAGAAGTGTTCTGTAAATTTTCATATTTTTGGAATATTTTCTATTATATGATAACCAAAATCTATTTATTTGAGTTACTTAAAACATTTTAAACGCTCTAAATATGTTTTTTGAGTTAATTGGGTTCCAAATCATGTATAGGAATTGTTCTAGAATATTTGGAGCCTTCGAGATATTTTTCGGACGTTAAAAACTATTTCTGCATTTTTCTAGAATTATTTTAATTTTAAAATTTTATTTATTTCGAAAATTAAAATATCTTTAAACCCTAGCGATATATAAATGGATGGAATTCTCTCGCCGAGCCCTTTCTAAATATCCAAACTGTTTCCCAGATTCGATACACCATTCACGGAATTGATCGTCGAAGTTCGGGGTGGTTCCAACTCCGGCGACAAGTCTGGCGAGCAATTAATTTCAATTCGTGTGTGGTTGGCAAAATTTGAGAGTATCGCTCTATTCGTCTCATCGAGGGCTTCGTCTTGGTGCTTTCGATTCAACGATCCGACCTCCGGTTCGCCGTCAATCGACGGATTTCTCCTCAACTCCGGCTAGGGCCTTCTCCAGTGAGCAACCTTTATTGTTTTTCGTTGTTCTTCTTTGTTTTTCGCAGTATGGTCGCAGCTCCACCCCTCCCGGCAACCCCTCTCTCTCCTCTCTCCCCTTCCCCCATGCACTCTCTCTCTCTCCCCCCCCCTCTCGTGCACGCGACGGTGACGGCCCTGCTGTCGGAGTGCCCCTCTCCCCCTAGCCATGGCGGCTTTGAGAAGAGAGGAGAGAGGTAGTGTTGGGGCCATGCTTCGTTGCGCCGAAGGTCTTACACGAAGAAGCAGCTTCGGCTGAAATCGTTCCCAGGAGATGGCCGAAGGTTCCTTTTTATGGAGCTTCGGCGTTACAAACCGACATAAAAATAGAATGACCTTTTTATCCATAGAGGTTTAAGTTAATGTTGTAAACTTTTGTAAGGGGCATAATTGTAATTCGTCACAGGCTGCGTCCTGTGTCTATAAATAGATGAACAGTACCCCTGTACTGTTCACGCGAACCTGTCATTTGCCTTCGCATCACACTTGTATTTTTGTCTTCTTCAAGACCGAAGGTACATTTATAATTTGAAGTCATTTGCATTTGTTTATAATAACAAAAATGGAAATAATTCTATAATAACATTTAAGTGTTTACTTCATATCTCATGATTTATGTGAATACTTCATCCCTCATTGTTATGCTTACGAAGGTACGTCCTTCGTAACCTTCGTCCGAGATGCTTTATATCCCGAAGGGATATAATGTTATGGAGGACGAAGGACTTTAACACTTAACATTTTCTGTGTTGCCTTGTTCTTAATTCTTAGCATTTGAGAACAAGTCCCCAACATTGGCGCCCACCGCCGGTGAACTCACTTCCACTTTTCTGAGCTGATGGCTTCGTTCAACAATCAAGCTGGAGCTGCTTCGGCTTCGAAGCTGGTGCTCCCGATAACAGGCGGTTCTTGCTCAGAGCCGGCTAACAAGAAGCAGAAGAAGGAGGCTCAGAGAAGGGTGCAGCATGTTGGAGTGCAGGGACCCTTCATCAAGTCCAAATGGTCCCACATTCCAATTACTTTCTCTCAGGAAGACCTTCAGCTTAAGGATTATCCTCACAATGATGCCATGGTTATCTCTTGCGTAATCAAAGGATTTCTGGTCCACAATGTCCTAGTTGACACAGGCAGTGCAGCTGACATTATATTTGCTAAAGCCTTCAGACAAATGCAAGAGCCCGAAGACAAGATTCATGATGCCACGCACCCTCTTTGTGGCTTCGGGGGGCGGCAGATCGTAGCACTTGGGAAGATTACCATGCCGGTAACCTTCGGATTTGTTAACAACACAAGGACTGAGCAAATTGTGTTTGATATTGTTGACATGGAGTATCCTTACAATGCTATCATTGGCCGTGGTACTCTTAATGCCTTCGAAGCAATTCTCCACCCAGCTTATCTCTGCATGAAGATACCTTCGGACCAAGGGCCTATTGCTATTCATGGAAGTCAGGAAGCTGCTAGAAGGGCCGAAGGAAGCTGGACCGACTCCAAGGCAATCCATAATATAGATGGAACTGAAGCTTGTGAACAGTACAAATTCAGAAGGGAGAAGGCAGCTTCAGCAGATCAGCCGAAGCCCATGCTATTGTGTGAGGACATAGCAGAGCAGAAGGTGCTGTTGGGCTCGCAATTATCTGAAGACCAGGAGAAAACCTTGATAAGGTTTTTATTCAACAACAAAGATGTTTTTGCATGGTCGGCTAATGATCTCTGTGGAGTAAATCGGGATGTTATTGAACATTCGCTCAATGTTGACCCATCGTTCAGACCCCGAAAGCAGAGGCTTCGGAAGATGTCAGATGACAAGGCCGAAGGGGCTCGCAATGAAGTAAGAAGACTCCTCAGTGCGGGAGTTATCAGAGAAGTAAAGTATCCAGAGTGGCTAGCTAACACTGTCATGGTGAAGAAGGCCAATGGCAAGTGGAGAATGTGTATCGATTTCACAGATCTCAACAAGGCTTGTCCGAAGGACGAATTCCCGCTGCCAAGGATAGACTCTCTAGTCGATGCAGCAGCTTCTTCAGAGCTCATGAGTCTCCTGGACTGCTACTCAGGATATCATCAAATCTGGATGAAAAAGGAAGATGAGCCGAAGACTAGCTTCATAACTCCAAGTGGTACATATTGCTATCTTCGGATGCCTGAGGGGCTCAAAAATGCTGGAGGAAGTTTCAGCAGAATGACTGCGAAGGTTCTCCAGTCTCAAATAGGTAGAAATGTGTTGACCTATGTTGATGACATTATCGTAAAAAGCACGAAGCAGGAAAATCATATTGCTGATCTGTAGGAGACCTTCGCCAGCTTCAGACAAGCTGGTCTGAAGCTGAATCCAGAAAAATGTGTTTTCGGAGTAAAGAAGGGTAAATTTCTTGGATGTTTGGTTTCAACAAAGGGAATCGAAGCTAATCCAAATAAAATCGAAGCTATACTTCGAATGGAGCCACCAACTACAAGAAAGGGGGCCCAAAGATTGACAGGAAGGCTGGCATCTCTCAACAGATTTATATCCAGATCAGTAGAAAGAAACTTACCATTTTTCGAGGTGCTGAAGTCAGCCGAAGTCTTTCAATGGGGCCCAAGTCAACAAAAAGCCTTCGAAGAGCTGAAGCAATACTTGATAGATCTCACAACATTAACTCCACCAACGCCAGGGGTTCCTCTGTTGTTATATGTGGCAGCTTCGCACTCAGCAGTAAGTGCGGCACTTGTCCAGGAGAAGCTTGATGGCCAACTCAAGAAGCAAGTTCCAGTGTATTTTGTATCTGAGGTCCTTAGTGTCTCAAAGAAAAATTACACAGAGCTGGAGAAGGTATTATATGCCGTTTTAATGGCATCCAGGAAGCTTCGGCATTATTTCCAGGCATACAATATTATTGTTCCTTCTTCGCAGCCGTTGAAGGATATAATGAGAAATAGAGAAGCTACTGGATGAATTGGGAAATGGGCTGCAGAGCTCAACGAATTTTACATTGATTATGTGCATAGATCCTCGATCCAGTCTCAAGCATTGGCAGATTTCATTGCCGACTGGACGCCAGGGGCTCAGGACGAAGAAGCAAATAAAGATGCCGAAGTGTGGACAGTGTTTTGTGATGGCTCTTGGGGAATCTTCGGGGCAGGTGCAGCTGCTGTGTTGGTTTCACCATCCAAGGTCAAAACTTGTTATGCAGCAAGACTTGATTTCAGCTGTACGAACAATATTGCTGAGTACGAAGCCCTGCTTCTGGGCCTTCGGAAATTAAAGGCAATGGGAATCAGAAGGGCAATTCTTAAAACTGATTCCCAGGTGGTTTCGGGTCATGTTGACAAAAGTTGCAAGGCTAAAGATCCGAAGCTTGAAAAATATCTAGATACGGTCCGAAGGATCGAAGCCTCCTTCGAAGGATTCTCTGTCAAGAATATCCCTCGAGGGCAAAATGAGCATGCTGATTTGCTAGCCAAGTCTGCAGCACAGGGGCTGCCGTTACCTTCGGATGTGTTCTTCGAAACAATAAAGGCACCTTCAGTGGAGCTCCTTGAAAGGGCAGTCCTCAACATATCTCCTGTTTACAGCGAAGATTGGAGAACTGAAATAATCTCTTACCTTCAGGGTAAGTTCCTTTCAGATGACGAAGCTTACAATAAAAGAATAGAGGCAAGAGCTCGTCCGTATGTCATGATAGAAGGGGAATTATACAAACATGGAGTTTGCGCTCCGCTGCTCAAGTGCTTATCTAGAGCCGAAGGTATAGAGTTGATGAAAGAGATACATGCAGGCCTGTGTGGATCCCACATCGGATCCAGGCCGTTACTTGGAAAAGTGTTCCGCCAAGGATTTTGTTGGCCGAAGGCAGCTTCGGATGCAACGGAGTTAGTTCAAAAGTGCGAAGGTTGTCAAAAATGTGCAAGAGATCAAAAGCAACCTTCGTCTTTGACACAGCTGATACAACCCATCTGGCCATTGCAAAGGTGGGGCCTTGACTTGTTGGGTCCGTTACCACCGGCCCAAGGGAATCTTAAATATGTTATAGTAGCTGTGGAGTATTTTTCCAAATGGATTGAGGCGAAGCCATTAGCCACAATAACTTCGGCCACTGTCCAAAAGTTTTTCTGGCAGAACATTGTCTGTCGCTTCGGAGTACCGAAGGCCATCACTGTAGATAATGGAACGCAGTTCGACTCCGAGGCTTTCAGAAATTTCTGTGATCAAATTGGAACGAAGATCCATTTTGCATCAGTCAGGCATCCGGAGTCGAATGGGCTTGTTGAAAGGGCCAACGGCATTATAATGACAGGAATAATAAAGTTAATCTTCAATCAACCCAGGGGAAAGTGGCCAGACCAGTTAACCAAAGTGGTGTGGGGCCACAATACAACAGCATCAAGGTCTACAGGCTTTACCCCATTCAAATTATTATTCGGTGACGAAGCAATAACTCCGGAAGAAGCCAAAGCTGGATCAATAAGAGTAGTAGCTTCGGCAGAATCAAGTCCCGAAGATGCTTGCCTTGTGGAAAAAGATGCTTTAGAAGGGATCAGGCTTCAGGCCGTGGAGAATATCAATAAATACCAGGCTGAAACAGTTAAATGGCGAGATAGAAAGGTCCGGCTAAAAAATATTGAGCCGGGACACTTGGTGCTTCGGAGAGTGGCTAACCCAGATACAGTGGGCAAGCTACAGTTGAAATGGGAAGGACCATTCTTAGTAGTATCTTCGTCAAGGCCTGGATCGTACAGATTGAAGGACATGGATGGCAACGAAATTCCAAGATCTTGGAATGCGGATGAGCTTCGGCGATACTATGTATAACGATGTAATTTTTTATGTTTTTTCTTTTCCTTTTCATGGCACCCTTTTCCTTTCTAAAGGGGGAGAAAGGTTTTTAATGGGGCCATCATCTGTAATTTCCTTTTTAGTCTTATAAGAGCAAAATCCCCCAAAGAATGTAAATGTAACAGCTGAGAACGCACCATCGAGTGCCGAAACTGAAAAAAAAAAGAAGAGAAGAAGCTCCAAAGACGTTCCTAAGGGAATGCAGAGCTTATACCGCCTAAGTAAAAGGCGAAGAAACTCCAAAGACGTTCCTAAGGGAATGCAGAGTTTATACCGCCTAAGTAAAAGGCGAAGAAACTCCAAAGACGTTCCTAAGGGAATGCAGAGTTTATATTTTCTAAGTAAAAGACGAAGAAGCTCCAAAGTCGTTCCTAAGGGAATGCAGAGCTGATGTGTGGTTGATTCTAAGGAAATAATGGCTGAGTGTGGCTTCGGTTATATGTTTTGGACATTCATTCGCACAGCACATTACATCATAGCATTTGCATTCATAAGCATTCATTCATAGCATCTGTGTTCCTAAGTGGTTGCTTCGGCAAAAAGAAGAAGTGGTTTTTTATGTTTTGGGGTGTACAAAAAAGAAAAGATTCGGCAAAAAGAAGAAGTAGTCTTTTATGTTTTGTTATGTACAAAAAAGCAAAGCTTCGGCAAAAAGAAGAAGTAGTCTTTTATGTTTTGTTATGTACAAAAAAGCAAAGCTTCGGCAAAAAGAAGAAGTGGTCTTTTATGCTTCGTTGTGTACGAAAAGAAGGGAAGGTGTTTTTTCGCCTTCGGCTCAAAATACTGATTTCGTCCACATCAAAGCGTCTCAATAAAGGGGTAAGAATATATTACAAGGTATGTACAAAGTTCCTTGAGAACGGTTTAATTGTATTTACAAAAAGTTGTTACAAATTTTCCTGAGTTTTTCCTAGCCTGCTTCTACTAATCTTCTTCAGGCTTCCGCTTCGGAGGCATATTCTCTAATCACCTTCAGCTTCGTCATCCTACATGAATCCAGATATCCCGAGTAAAAATCAACTGTGAAGGAGAAGGTAAGTACAAAGTATGATTTCTTACTGGTTCAAGATGACTTCGAGCTTCGTTTCCAGCCTTCTCCCGCCCGCCTTTTGTCCATATCATTTTTATAAATCTATTTGAGATGCTTCGGGCGAGGTCAGGTATATCGTCCAGGATTGATGGAGACAGGGTGAAGTTGGGCCTGTTGACGATTTTTCCATGCTCGCAGCCAGCCTTCAGGAACGCTGCAGCGGTACCCCGAGAAGCTACCCAGGCACAGAAGTCACCGTGCCCGGCTATAACTTCGTCAAGTTCTTCAATTTCAGCTTCGATATGATCGAAGGCTTCTGGTAAATTTTCATCCGAAGGAGTAAACTTCCCGCTGCTGGCTCCAACTGAGTAAAAGATCTTCTTTAATTGTTGGATACAATTGTTGCTAAATTTCAAACATTTATCCTGAAGGCTTGTTAATGATTTCTTCAAATTTGAGTTGGCTCGGACTTCGGCTTCAAGTTTAGAATTAAGCTCTAGCTTTTCTTGTTCAAACTGTTTTGATTGACCGATAAGCTTCGAATTCAACTCTGATATTTTAGCTTCGGTCTCTGCCAGCAAGCCTTCGGTTGACTGAAGCTCGAAGTCTTTCTTTTCAATGATAGCTGATTGTTCCTTTATCTTGCTCTCTAAATTTCCAATTATAGCTTCGTGTTTTTTGTCCTCCAAATCCTGCTGCATCTTCAGAGCTTTGCTCAGTAGCATGCTCTGCACAAAAACAACTTTCATTAGTAACATTTTCATTATTGAAAGCAATAAAGACCAGAGAAAAGGTTGTTTACCTTGAAATTGGAATAAAATAAACTGCCGACGATATGTTGTCGTCGGTAGCGGCTGATATCTGTCTCTAGCTTCGGAAAACCGATACTCTTTGATAGAGTACCGATGACCTTAGCTCCGGTTTGGTCTCGAATGCAGCCTAATTTTTCATCGTCCACACCTCCGAATAGAAGAGCTCCTGGCCTGTATCCGCAAGATTTGGCATAGTCTTTAAGCTCTTCTATTTCGTCCTTCGAAAGTTTTTGCCCAACTAAATTTTGAAATGTGTAGGCTTCGTCGTCCGAAGCGTCTTCGGCTATTTCTTTCCCCTTCTCAGGCACTGCGGACATGGCTTTTTCAGCAGCAGCGGCAGCTTCTTCTGCAGCCATGTCTTCCAAAATTTTGTCGATATTCTCAATGGTAGTCTCTAAGTTCACATCCTCGGTTGTAGCGGCTTCGGTAGCCGCGACCTCCGAAGGTGCGACTTCGACGTTTATTGTGTCTTCAGCAGCTGCTGTTTTCTGAATTGATGCCCTCGGCGGCGTCTTATCAATAACTTCAGTCACTGCAATAATCCTTTGCCGCTTTGATTTGGTTATCTTCGTTTGTTTCGGCTCCGCCACCTTTTGAAAAAGCTTCATCAGTCGAGGCCCTAATGGACTTAGCTTCGTGGGCATGGGTTCAATCATTACCTTTAGAATTTCCTCCACGTCGCTGGTAGAAGGTGGTGTGGGGGTCCCTTCTTCATCGGATAGTTTTCGCTTTGGAGTTGATATTTTTCTCTTGGGAATCTTCTTCTCTTTTGGGGGTTTTTCTTCATCCTTTTTTAAAGCTTCGGCCGCTCTTTTTCTTTTCTGGCCTTCAGCACCCTTGCTTAACTGCTCATAGTCAGGGTACTCGAAGCCCAGGGCATCAAGCACTCGGTTCAGCCTTCGCTTCGGACGGGTGCCGAAGGCTGCTGTCATCAGTTGATCTTCTTTTTTCGAATAATTTCCAAGAATTTCATTACACATCACCTCAACTGTGTCCAGCCACTCTTGGCAGGGCTTCTTAAAGTATTTCTTGAATTTGAAGTGGTAAGGAAGCCGGACAAGCTCCCCCTCCTTCTTCTCCCCCTTTAACTTTGGCATTTCCCATTCTTTCAGAGTAGGGAAGACTCTGAATGCCAAGAATTCTTGGACCAGATCCCTGGTACCAATATGCTCTGCAATAATTCTGAATTCATCCATTGCCTGTTGAGTTTGACCCTCTGGTGTCATGTTGCAGCGGGGTCGGGTTTCTCCGAAGATCAGCTCGAGTGGACTTTGCACAAGCTTCTCCTTGTCGTCATCAACCTTGACATAGAACCATTCTGATTTCCAGCCTGCCGGCCATTTGCTTCGGTAGCTGATTACAGGAAACTTTGCGGTTTTCCGGTAGGCAAAATTGTAGCAACCGAAGTTTTCATGAAGCCCATCTTTTCTGGCCTTTGTTTGATAATGCAACTCATGAACTCGACAGAAACTGTCGGCAAAAGGCTCCACTGCTTGGCTTCGGAGGGCCCAAATATAAACGCTAAGCCTAACGATAGCGTTAGGAGTTAACTGGTGAAGGTAGATACCAAACCTCTTCAATATCTCCGCAACAATCTCGTGAACAGGGAATCTTAGCCCAGCCTTTAAAAAGCTCTTAAAGATGACAATCTCGTCCTTCTCTGGCTTCGGGGTGGTCTCTTCTCCCCCGAAGCGAAGTAGCTTCTTCTGATCTTCACTGAAAAAACCTGCTTTCACCATCTTGGCGAGATCAACCTTTGAAACAGTCGACTTCCCGAAGTCTAGGTGGCTGGGTTTGCTGGGCATGGCAATGCGGTAGTCATCTTCGGAGTCGGTTTCTTCAATGTTCCCTTCTCCTTCGGCAGTTGTCGGGTTTGCTTCGGCAGCAGGCATTTCTTCCGCAGTCACCAGTCCGGAACGCTGCATCGCTTCGGAGATGGGCACAGTATTCGAACCTTCGGCTTCGTCTCCATCACGTGCAACTCTGGCAGTAGATCGTACCCTGGCCATTTGATTCTAAGTTTGGGGAAGTTAAAACACTTTTTTCTTTTTTCTTTTTTCCGAAGCTTTCCTCTTTGACGAAGCAGACTTCGAGATGGACCTTCGTTAGATTCTGAGAATCAAGCTTCGGCTATGGTTAAAAATTTTGGCAGCAAAACAGTGCAAATAGCAATGAATGCTGTGGTAACTTCACACCTACTCGTCAGTTTATATAGTGCTGCAGGTAAGAAGGCGAAGCGGCAGGATTTTTACACCAGGCGGGCAGTAACTTGTACTCGCTGTGCAGTGGACCGCAAAGATCGAACAGTAACTCTGCAAGGTGGGACTCACACGAGCTCGGGAATTGAATCGTTTCTCGGCAACGAGCTCAGGGAAGGTGTTTTTTGGACCTTCGGCTTACCGAAGCTTGAGAGGATTTTTTCACGGATCAAGCTCGTTACAAAAAACGATCTAGCGCCGCGAAAGGGGCTACTGTTGGGGCCATGCTTCGTTGCGCCGAAGGTCTTACACGAAGAAGCAGCTTCGGCTGAAATCGTTCCCAGGAGATGGCCGAAGGTTCCTTTTTATGGAGCTTCGGCGTTACAAACCGACATAAAAATAGAATGACCTTTTTATCCATAGAGGTTTAAGTTAATGTTGTAAACTTTTGTAAGGGGCATAATTGTAATTCGTCACAGGCTGCGTCCTGTGTCTATAAATAGATGAACAGTACCCCTGTACTGTTCACGCGAACCTGTCATTTGCCTTCGCATCACACTTGTATTTTTGTCTTCTTCAAGACCGAAGGTACATTTATAATTTGAAGTCATTTGCATTTGTTTATAATAACAAAAATGGAAATAATTCTATAATAACATTTAAGTGTTTACTTCATATCTCATGATTTATGTGAATACTTCATCCCTCGTTGTTATGCTTACGAAGGTACGTCCTTCATAACCTTCGTCCGAGATGCTTTATATCCCGAAGGGATATAATGTTATGGAGGACGAAGGACTTTAACACTTAACATTTTCTGTGTTGCCTTGTTCTTAATTCTTAGCATTTGAGAACAAGTCCCCAACAGGTAGAAGAAGGTATTTTTGCAGAAAAGACCCTGGAGTTTTGTTTAAATGCGCGGAGATGTATGATTTATTAGAATATTTTATATCTTTTGCGTTATAAATTTGATTCGCTCTGTTCAAGTCGCGTTAGATTCGTATTAAAGATATCTACTGTTGGGGGCCTTCGGCTTCCGAAGGTCCTCAAAAATATGATTTGACAATGTTTTCCAAGTGAAATGTGTGAACAGGTATCTTCAGAATCGGGTATGGTCAAGACGAAGCTTGAGTGGGACGGAAGGCGATTGTGACGAAGGATAAGATCATAACGAAGCTATGCGCAGATAAGCTTCGGCATGACAGCAGAAAAGGGGAACCGACTTAAAGATGAAAAGCCAAATTAGACCCTGAAGAGTTACTATAGAGTTACTGATAAATGTAAAGGGCATCAATGTAATTTTACACGGGCTGCGTCCCGTGCCTATAAATAGATGAACAGTACTCCTGTACTGTTCACGCTGACTTGGCATTCGCTTTTCACATCACGCCTGTACCTTTACTTTTCATCAATCCAAAGGTACATTTATAATTTGTCATTATGAATTCGATGATGCAAATAAAAGTAAGTTGATGATAATATCTGTATTATTATTTGTATTTCATACATGTATTCTTCCTTATTATCTATCGAGGTCACGAAGGTCTTTTCCTCCATAACCTTCGTCCAGAATTCATTATATCCGAAGGGATATAATGTCTTGAAGGACGAAGGACTTTAACATTTGACACTTTTTATGTTGCCTTGTTCTTAACTCTTAGCATTTGAGAACAAGTCCCCAACATTGGCGCCCACCTCCGGTGAACTCACGTCCATTTTTTGAGTTTTGAACACCTTCGGCAAGCATCACCTTCGTCATGCCGCCGAAGAAAGCTTCAGCCATAGGGGCTACCACCCTGTAGCCGCTGGATCCCAATCAGGATGTCCTTTCTCTTAGGGAGGCCCGAAGCCAGAAGAGGAAGGCCACCAGTCCAACGCCTCCGGAGGATGACTTGGATCAAGAAATCCAAAACTTGGAGATGCTCCATCAACAGGTTCAACGAAAGAAAGAAAAGATGGCTCGTCTAGCCGACCTACAGAGGTAGATAGATGAAGCTTCGGAAGAAGTTCGTCATCTTGCTCAAGATGACCAGAACCGAAGCTAGACCCTTTTGGCTTTTTACTGCCTCAATTTTTGCTGAAGGACTTAAAACTTCTGACGTTTTTGTTTCTTCAGTCCTCGGTTCTTCTATCTTTTCTGTTGCTGGCACTTCGGCCAGTTCTTCGATTTTTGGTAGCGGAATTGGTTCTTTAGCTTCGGTAGCCGATGAGGTCTCACCGACAAACTCAGGCACTGTGGCCGGTTCAATATAATGTGGCTGGTGTGTGAGAACCTTTACCCTTTTCCTCTTCGGCGCCGGCTCGCTCGGAGCGGCTGAAACAGTTTCCTTCGCAGAAGGTGTATTCTTTCTTTTTTGACCCCGCGCTGGATAACGGTAGTCGGGGTAGACAAACTCAATTGCATCAAATACTCGGTTGAGCCTCTTCTTCTTTCGGCCTCCGAAGGCCGCTGATAATGCAGTATCTTCGGCCTTTGAGTATACACCAAGCAATTCATCACTGATGGCCTCAATACTTTTCAACCAGTCATCATCTGGCTCAACGAATTTATCTCCGTATTTGAATGTGTATTTCAGCCTGACTAGTCCACCTTCGTCAGTTTCTTTAATGGTCTCCTTCGGCATTTCCCATTTTTCCACAAGTGGCCATACTCTGAAGGCAATGTGTTCTTGGACCAAATCCCTTGTCCCAATAAAAGAGCAAACAACACCGAAGGCTCTCTGGCATTCTTCGGCTGCCTCATTCATTTCCACCTTCGGCCTCCGCAGGCCGAAGCGTTGCCAGATAGGGCGCATAATGATACTTTTAATATCTTCCCATGATTTCAAGTCATTCTTCATGTAAAACCATTCCGTCATCCAGTCGTCGGGCCACCTCTTTCGAAAGGTTGGCACGGGGCAGCTTGACCCAGACCGGGCGCCGAAGCTGTAGCAGCCAAAATTGTTGTGATACTGCTCTTTACCCCAGGGTTTTGTCTCATACAATAGCTCATGTATGTTGCAGAAACTTTTTGCATTAGGTTCCAAACCTTGGCTCCTCATGGCCCACACAAAGATGCTCATCCTTATGATTGCTTCGGGGGTAAGTTGGTAAAGGTAGATTTCAAATATCTTCAGTATTTCCACAACAAAACTGCTCAAGGGAAATCGTAGTCCAGCCTTCAAGAAGCTTCGGAATACCACGACTTCATTTTCCTCAGGAGTCGGACAAGTCTTCTCTCCTTCGTCAGCCCTCACAACGGACAAGTCCCGAAAATATCTGCCCCTCATATTGACAAGATGATTTTCTTTAATACTGGATTTACCAAAAACCGCATGGCTTGGTCGCCAAGGTCGATCTTCGGAGTCTTCACCACCACTATCCACATCATAACTGTCACTGTCACCAGTATCTTCAGATAGACCCTCCAAAATCTCCCTAGTAATCTTCTCTGTATTAGTCTTCGATATTGATTGAAGAAAGCCCAGATGCATCTCCTCAGAAAGGCTTAGCTTCGAATCACCAACAGCTTTCTTATCTTCAGACATCTTTGCAAACGCTGAGAAAGTGCTCTCGAAACCGAAGCTTAAAAATTTAAAAAGCCAAGCAAGTGTTGTTGCGCGCAGGCTAAAAGTTGGGTGAGTAAAAGCTGATGGCAAGAGAGCGTGCCAAATAAACTTGTGGTGAGCTCTTATTTATACACCTAGTGCGTTGAGAACTGGAGGGTCCCACTTGTCAAAGGCTGTTGCTATTCTAGCAAAGAGAAGGTGTTTTTTCAGACCTTCGGCTTAAAGCCTTCGTCCATGTCGCAATATGAATTTATCGTTCCAGCAAATTAATATTGTGAGGGGCTACTGTTGGGGGCCTTCGGCTTCCGAAGGTCCTCAAAAATATGATTTGACAATGTTTTCCAAGTGAAATGTGTGAACAGGTATCTTCGGTATCGGGTATGGTCAAGACGAATCTTGAGTGGGACGGAAGGCGATTGTGACGAAGGATAAGATCATAACGAAGCTATGCGCAGATAAGCTTCGGCATGACAGCAGAAAAGGGGAACCAACTTAAAGATGAAAAGCCAAATTAGACCCTGAAGAGTTACTATAGAGTTACTGATAAATGTAAAGGGCATCAATGTAATTTTACACGGGCTGCGTCTCGTGCCTATAAATAGATGAACAGTACTCCCGTACTGTTCACGCTGACTTGGCATTCGCTTTTCACATCACGCCTGTACCTTTACTTTTCATCAATCCAAAGGTACATTTATAATTTGTCATTATGAATTCGATGATGCAAATAAAAGTAAGTTGATGATAATATCTGTATTATTATTTGTATTTCATACATGTATTCTTCCTTATTATCTATCGAGGTCACGAAGGTCTTTTCCTCAATAACCTTCGTCCAGAATTCATTATATCCAAAGGGATATAATGTCTTGAAGGACGAAGGACTTTAACATTTGACACTTTTTATGTTGCCTTGTTCTTAACTCTTAGCATTTGAGAACAAGTCCCCAAAAGGTGTCGCAGGAGCTTCCTCCTCTCGGATCAATGTCTTTGGTTCTGGAGATGCAGGTTTTGGAGATACAACTTTTCTTTTTCTTGGAGCAGCTACCTTCGGCTCTGAGCTCAGTTTTTTAGAAATTTCTTGTTCCTTTTTGGCCAATTTGGTGCTTTCTTTGTCAAGAGCGCTGACAATTCTTTTTCTCTTTGGGCCTTCGGTATTTCCGCCCAGTTGCTCATAATCAGGATAGTCAAAGTTCAAGGCATCTAACACCCGATTCAACCTTCGTTTGTGGCGACTGCCGAAGGCTGCTGTCATCAACTGATCTTCTTTCTTAGAATAATTTCCGAGGATATCATTGCACATAATCTCGATTGTGTCCAACCACTTCTGGCAGGGTTTTTTAAAGTGTTTCTTAAACTTGTAATAATAAGGCAATCGAATAAGTTCTCCCTTTTTCTTTTCTCCCTCCAGCTTCGGCATCTCCCAATCCCTCATTGTTGGGAACACTTTAAAAGCCAGAAATTCCTGCACCAAGTCTCTAGTGCCAATGTGATCTGAAATCACGCGAAATTCAGCCATAGCAATTTGGCTCGGGCTACCCCTTATCATGTTGCATCGGGGCCTCGTTTCTCCGAAGATTAGCTCTAGTGGATTCTGGACCAATTTATCTTCATCTTTATCAACTTTAACATAAAACCACTCAGATTTCCATCCGGCTGGCCATTTACTTCGGTAGCTTATCACTAGAAACTTCGTAGTCTTGCGATAAGCAAAGTTGTAACATCCGAAATTCTCATGAAGACCATCTCCTCTGGCTTTAGTCTGATAGTGTAGTTCATGGACTCGGTAGAAACCTTCGCCGAACGGTTCCACTCCTTGACTACAAAGGGCCCAAATATAAACACTTAATCTAACAATGGCATTAGGGGTCAGCTGATGAAGGTAAACCCCAAATTTCTTCAAAACATCAGCAATCATCCCATTCAAAGGAAATCTTAATCCTGCTTTAAAGAAGCTTTTGAACACTACTACCTCATTCTTTTCCGGCTTCGGAGTATTTTCCTCCCCGCCAAAATGAACCAGCTCCTTTTTTGCTTCGCTAAAGTAGCCCAGCTTCACCATTTTTGGAAGGTCAGCTTCAGAGATGGTGGACTTTCCAAAGTCCAAATGACTAGGTTTAGTTGGTACCCCGCAGCTGAGCTCATCCTCAGAACCAACTTCTTCAACATCAGCTTGTGTTGCTTCGGCAGCAGGTGTGTCCTCTGCTGTAACTAGCCCGGAGCGCTTCATCGCTTCAGAAATCGGAACAGTTTCAGCAGCTTCGGCTTCATCTCTATCACGCTCAACTCTAGCAGTAGAGCGCACTCTGGCCATTTGATTTTGAACTTCTTAAAAATTCCTTGGAAATTAATAACCTTTTTTCCGAAGCTCTTCTTCTAATGAAGCAGAAACTAAACTGGAGCTTCGTTTGAATGCGAAAGTCAAGCTTCGGCTATGGTTAAATTCTACATATTAAAAATATTATTTTATAAAGTCACATGTTTTAAAATAATTTTTTAAATGTTTGTTTGGCTAACGGTTATTAAATTAGCGTTCTAATTAAATCTAATTTATAGTTTTTAGCTTGCGCTTTTATAAATAAATATCAACATGGTTAATATTAACCTAAATACTCTTTCATTAATAATTGTTCAGTATAAACACATCAACTGTTTAGTAGTTCTCGCGTGTCGCGTTTGTCCGCGCGTTGTTCGCGCGTGCTGTTCGCGTGCTATCGTGTTGTTTCGCACGTCACGCGCTTTGTTTTGCACCGTGAATTCGTCTCGCTTGGAATCTCTCGTATTAATTAAATTATTTATTTAATCGAGAGGTGTTACTGTAGCAGATTAATCGAAACTAGGTAATAACTCTAGTTTACATTTGATAAATATCGATTAATACAAGTATGTCGAATTAAATGTTATATTCATATTTATATAACATAATCATGATAACTTCTCGATTGCAGCTTCAATCTCGACGTTTCTTTTTCTCGTGTGACCGTAGAAGTGAGCTTTATTTCGTATTGTACGTTTCAATAATGTTTTCCCTTATATGGTGTATTGTTCCTTTGTATTTTAAGAATGTTGAATGTATGTTCGCACTCACCTAGATAACGTTCCATCCGTGGATTCCGAGGAAGTTGCAGGAAAAGTCCATGAGCAGCAGCTGTTTGGTGAAGACAAGTGTCACATGACCTATTATGTTCTATTTACTTTATAACTCATTTTCCCACATACTATGATTAACCTAAGGATTGATTAGCTTTCTAGTTATCCTATCATTGATTACTTTTTTGAGTTGAGCTATTGATCAACGATATGATATTGCTTTACTTTAATCAATGAATATGATAAGAATTACTTTATGATACAATAATTTATTCTGGTTATGATTATAAACCTATGGCACTTTAGGAGGCTTGGGACAAAATGACAAGCTCTCGGTCGTTAGGGCAGAAGTAGGATGTCCAATGATGTACTTAGGGCATGTTTGGTTCACTACCCCAACTGCCACAGCCTTAAGTTAGGCGTGCCTGAAAGGGAAATGTGCCCTTGGGCCATTTCTAAGTATTTTGGTGATTTAGTGTCCAACACAAGTGCCTAAGTGTAAAAAGGTGGACAAAGCACAAATCAAGGATAAAGGTATGTTTCTCAGACTTAGTACATTATTTTATGGACTAATGTATTATGTCTAAGTGCTGGAAACAGAAAAAATCGAGTTGGAGAAGAGATGGTCAAGTTCAGCCAAAGTCTGCTCAGTCTGGTTTCACCGGACTGTCCGGTGGTGCACCGGACAGTGTCCGGTGCTCCAGGCTGGCTCGAGCGAAGTGGCCGCTCTCGGGAAATTCACCGGCGATGTACGGCTATAATTCGCCGAACTGTCCGGTGAGCCAACGGTCGGCAGGGCCAACGGTCGGCCGCGCGATCTGCACGGGACACGTGGCCGAGCCAACGGCTAGAAGGGGGCACCGGACTGTCCGGTGTGCACCGGACATGTCCGGTGCGCCAACGGCTCCAAGTCTGCCAACGGTCGGCTTCGCCATTTAAGGAAAGAAATCGGACACCGGACAGTGTCCGGTGTGCACCGGACTGTCCGGTGCGCCAGTCGACAGAAGGCAAGATCAGCCTTCCTAGATTGCTCTCAACGGCTCCTAGCTGCCTTGGGGCTATAAAAGGGACCCCTAGGCGCATGGAGGAGGACACCAAGCATTCCTACAACATTCCTAAGCACCAAGACCTCGATTCCACGCATTTGTTTCATTGTGATAGCATATAGAGCTCTAGTGGAGTTGTGAACTCATTGAGTTGTGTTGCGAGCTCTTGTTGCGACTTGTGTGCGTGTTGACACTCTGTTTCTTGTGTCTTGTGTGCGTTGCTAATCCTCCCTTGCTCTGTGCTTCTTTGTGAATTTCAAGTGTAAGGGCGAGAGGCTCCAAGTTGTGGAGATTCCTCGCAAACGGGATTAAGAAAAGCAAGCAAAACACCGTGGTATTCAAGTGGGTCTTTGGACCGCTTGAGAGGGGTTGATTGCAACCCTCGTCCGTTGGGACACCACAACGTGGAGTAGGCAAGCGTTGGTCTTGGCCGAACCACGGGATAACCACTGTGCCATCTCTGTGATTGATCTTGTTGGTTATTGTGTTTTGTTGAAGATTCCTCTCTAGCCACTTTGCGGTTATTGTGCTAACACTTAACCAAGTTTTTGTGGCCTAAGTTTTAAGTGTTACAGGATCACCTATTCACCCCCCCCTCTAGGTGCTCTCAATTGGTATCAGAGCCGTTCTCTTCACAAAGGGACTAACCGCCCGAAGAGATGGATCCTAAGGGGAAGGGTATCGTGATCAATGATAAAGAGAAGGAATCTTTCGTCAACAAGCCGAAGGATGACAAGCCTACCGACTCGGGCTCAGGCCATAGACGGAAAGATGGGAAGAAGAAGAAGACGAGGCGCATCAAGGAGATCGTCTACTACGACAACAGCGATGAGTCTACTTCTTCCCAAAAGGACGACGACCACAACGACTACAAGAGAAGGAAACCGGTTAATTCGAACTTTTCTTTTGACTACTCTCGTATTCCGCAAAGTACAAATACTCATTTGCTCTCCATTCCACTTGGCAAACCTCCTCACTTTGATGGAGAGGACTACGGATTTTGCAGCCACAAAATGCGTAGTCACTTGTTCTCTCTCCATCCTAGTATATGGGAGATTGTAGAGAGTGGAATGCACTTTGATAATACGGATAGTCCCATGTTCATTAATGAGCAAATTCATAAGAATGCACAAGCTACTACTGTTCTTCTAGCTTCATTGTGCAGGGATGAATACCACAAAGTGAGCGGCTTGGATAACGCCAAGCAAATATGGGATACCCTCAAAATCTCTCATGAGGGGAACGACGTCACCTTGCTCACGAAGATGGAGTTGGTGGAGGGCGAGCTTGGACGATTCGCGATGATAAGGGGCGAGGAGCCGACCCAAACATACAACCGGCTCAAGACCCTTATCAACAAGATAAGGAGCTACGGAAGCACGTGATGGACGGACCACGACGTCGTCCGACTGATGCTAAGGTCCTTTACCGTTCTTGATCCTCATTTGGTGAATAATATTCGTGAGAATCCTAGGTACACCAAAATGTCGCCCGAAGAAGTCCTTGGAAAATTTGTAAGCGGGCGAATGATGATCAAGGAGGCGAGGTACGTGGACGATGCTCTGAATGGTCCAATCAATGAGCCTCAACCTCTGGCTCTCAAGGCAGCAAGAAGCAAGGAGGCGCTACCTAGCAAGGTGGCACAAATTGAGGCGGCCGGACTTAATGATGAAGAGATGGCCCTCATCATCAAGAGATTCAAGACGGCGCTAAAGGGTCGCAAGGGGCAGCCAAGCAAGACCAAGACAAAAGGGAAGCGCTCATGCTTCAAATGTGGTAAGCTTGGTCATTTTATTGCTAACTGTCCCGACAATGATAGTGATCAGGATCAAGGGAACAAGAGGGAGAAGAAGAAGAACTATAAGAAGGCAAAGGGCGAGGCACATCTTGGCAAGGAGTGGGATTCGGATTGCTCCTCGTTCGACTCCGACAATGAAGGACTCGCCGCCACCGCCTTCAACAAGTCATCCCTCTTCCCCAACGAGCGTAACACATGCCTTATGGCAAGGGAGAAGAAGGTATGTACTCGAAACTCTACTTATGCTTCTTCAAGTGATGACGAATCTAGTGATGAGGATGAAATAGATTATTCATGTTTATTTAAGGGCCTAGATAGAACCAAGGTAGATAAAATTAATGAATTGATTGATGCCTTAAATGATAAGAATAGGCTTTTAGAAAAACAAGAGGACTTGTTGTATGAAGAACATGACAAATGTGTAGAAGCACAAAAATCTCATGCCTTAGAAGTTAAGAGAAATGAAATGCTTTCTTGTGAATTATCTTCTTGCCATGAGACGATTTCTAGCTTAAGGAGCATTAATGATGATTTGAATGCTAAGTTAGAAATAGCTAGTAAATCAACAACTTGTGTAGAAAATGTTGTTATTTGCAATAGATGTAAAGATTTTGATATTGATGCTTGTAGTGAACACATAGCTTCTATTGCAAAGTTAAATGATGAAATGGCTAGTCTTAATGTCCAACTTAAAGCTAGCAAAAGTGATTTTGATAAACTAAAATTTGCTAGGGATGCCTACACGATTGGTAGACACCCCTCAATTAAGGATGGGCTTGGCTTCAAGAGGGAAGCCAAGAACTTAATAAGCCATAAGGCTCCCATCTCCGCCAAGGAGAAAGGGAAGGCCCCTATGGCAAGTAGTACTAAAAAGAACCATGCTTTTATGTACAATGATAGAAGACAGTCTCATAGGAGTTGTAATGCTTTTGATTCACATGCCTATGATTCTTATGCCATGTATGCTTCCAGTTCTTCCTATATGCATGGTAGAGATATGCCTAAGAAAAATATTCATCATGTGCCTAGAAAGAATATTGTTCATGTTCCTAGAAAAGTTATGAATGGTCCCTCTATAATTTATCATGCTTTAAATGCTTCCTTTGCTATTTGTAGAAAGGATAGGAAGATAGTTGCTAGGAAATTAGGGGCAAAATGCAAGGGTGATAAAACTTGCATTTGGATCCCTAAGAAAATTGTGACTAACCTTGTAGGACCCAACAAGAGTTGGGTACCTAAGACCCAAGCCTAAATTTGCCTTGCAGGTTTATGCATCCGGGGGCTCAAGCTGGATTATCGACAGCGGATGCACAAACCATATGACGGGGGAGAAGAAGATGTTCACCTCCTACGTCAAAAATGAGGATTCCCATGATTCAATTATATTCAGTGATGGGAACCAAGGCAAGGTAAAAGGGTTAGGTAAAATTGCTATTTCATCTGAGCACTCTATTTCTAATGTGTTTTTAGTCGAGTCGCTTGGATATAATTTGTTATATGTTAGTCAATTATGCAAAATGGGATATAATTGTCTATTTACAAATGTAGATGTGTCTGTCTTTAGAAGATGTGATGGTTCACTAGCTTTTAAGGGTGTACTAGACGGCAAACTTTATTTAGTTGATTTTTGCAAAAGAGGAGGCTGGTCTAGATGCATGCTTAATGGCTAAGACTTGCATGGGCTGGTTGTGGCATCGCCGCTTAGCACATGTGGGGATGAAGAACCTCCACAAGCTTCTAAAGGGAGAACACGTGATAGGTCTAACCAATGTACATTTCGAAAAAGATAGACCTTGTGCAGCTTGTCAAGCAGGTAAACAAGTGGGAGGAGCACATCACAGCAAGAATGTGATGACCACTTCAAGACCTCTGGAGCTGCTGCATATGGACCTCTTCAGACCCGTCGCCTATCTGAGCATAGGAGGAAGTAAGTATGGTCTAGTTATTGTTGATGACTTTTCCCGCTTCACTTGGGTGTTCTTTTTGCAGGATAAGTCTGAAACACAAGGGACCCTCAAGCGCTTCCTCAGGAGAGCTCAAAATGAGTTTGAGCTCAAGGTGAAGAAGATAAGGAGCGACAACGGGTCCGAATTCAAGAATCTTCAAGTGGAGGAGTTCCTTGAGGAGGAAGGGATCAAGCACGAGTTCTCCGCTCCTTACACACCTCAGCAAAATGGTGTGGTAGAGAGGAAGAACAAGACGCTCATTGATATGGCGACGACTATGCTTGGAGAGTTCAAGACCCCCGAGCGCTTTTGGTCGGAAGCCGTGAACACGGCTTGCCACGCCATCAACAGGGTCTACCTTCACCGCCTCCTCAAGAAGACTTCATATGAGCTGCTAACTGGTAACAAACCCAACGTGTCTTATTTTCGTGTATTTGGGAGCAAGTGTTATATTCTTGTGAAGAAAGGTAGAACTTCTAAATTTGCTCCCAAAGCTGTAGAAGGTTTTTTATTAGGTTATGATTCAAATACAAAGGCGTATAGGGTCTTCAACAAATCATCAGGTTTGGTTGAAGTCTCTAGCGACGTTGTATTTGATGAGACTAATGGCTCTCCAAGAGAGCAAGTTGTTGATCTTGATGATGTAGATGAAGAAGACGTTCCAACGGCCGCGATACGCACCATGGCGATTGGAGATGTACGGCCTCAAGAACAATTGGAGCAAGATCAACCGTCTTCCTCAACTATGGTGCATCCCCCAACCCAAGATGACGACAGGTACCTCAAGTGGAGGCGCATGATCAAGGGGGAGCACAGGATGATCAAGTTGAAGAGGAAGAAGCACCTCAGGCACCTCCAACCCAAGTTCGAGCGACAATCCAAAGGGATCATCCCGTCGACCAAATATTGGGTGATATTAGCAAGGGAGTAACTACTCGTTCAAGATTAGTTAATTTTTGTGAGCATTACTCTTTTGTCTCTTCTATTGAGCCTTTCAGGGTAGAAGAGGCCTTGCTAGATCCGGACTGGTTGTTGGCCATGCAGGAGGAACTCAACAACTTCAAGCGCAATGAAGTTTGGACACTGGTGCCTCGTCCCAAGCAAAATGTTGTGGGAACCAAGTGGGTGTTCCGCAACAAACAGGACGAGCACGGGGTGGTGACGAGGAACAAGGCTCGACTTGTGGCAAAAGGTTATGCCCAAGTCGCAGGTTTGGACTTTGAGGAGACATTTGCTCCTGTGGCTAGGCTAGAATCAATTCGTATTTTGCTAGCATATGCCGCTCACCATTCTTTCAGGTTGTACCAAATGGATGTGAAGAGCGCTTTCCTCAACGGGTCGATCAAAGAGGAGGTATACGTGGAGCAACCCCCTGGCTTCGTGGATGAACGGTACCCCGACCATGTGTGTAAGCTCTCTAAGGCGCTCTATGGACTTAAGCAAGCCCCAAGAGCGTGGTATGAATGCCTTAGAGACTTTTTAATTGCTAATGCTTTCAAGGTTGGGAAAGCCGATCCAACGCTTTTTACTAAGACTTGCGATGGTGATCTTTTTGTGTGCCAAATTTATGTCGATGACATAATATTTGGTTCTACTAACCAAAAGTCTTGTGAAGAGTTTAGCAGGGTTATGACGCAGAAATTCGAGATGTCGATGATGGGCGAGTTGAACTACTTCCTTGGGTTCCAAGTGAAGCAACTCAAGGACGGCACTTTCATCTCCCAAACGAAGTACACGCAAGACTTGTTAAAGCGGTTTGGGATGAAGGACGCCAAGCCCGCAAAGACGCCGATGGGAACTGACGGACACACCGACCTCAACAAAGGTGGTAAGTCTGTTGATCAAAAAGCATACCGGTCCATGATAGGTTCTTTGCTTTACTTATGTGCTAGTAGACCGGATATTATGCTTAGTGTATGCATGTGTGCTAGATTTCAATCCGATCCTAAGGAGTGTCACTTAGTGGCTGTGAAGCGAATTCTTCGATATTTAGTCGCTACGCCTTGCTTCGGGATCTGGTATCCAAAGGGGTCTAACTTTGACTTGATTGGGTACTTAGATTCCGACTATGCTGGATGTAAGGTCGATAGGAAGAGTACATCGAGGACGTGCCAATTCTTAGGAAGGTCCCTGGTGTCGTGGAACTCTAAGAAACAAACTTCCGTTGCCCTATCCACCGTTGAGGCCGAGTATGTTGCCGCAGGACAGTGTTGTGCGCAACTACTTTGGATGAGGCAAACCCTCCGGGACTTTGGCTACAATCTGAGCAAAGTCCCACTCCTATGTGATAATGAGAGTGCTATCCGAATAGCAGAAAATCCTGTTGAGCACAGCCGCACAAAGCACATTGACATCCGGCATCACTTTTTGAGAGACCACCAGCAAAAGGGAGATATCGAAGTGTTTCATGTTAGCACCGAGAACCAGCTAGCCGATATCTTCACTAAGCCTTTAGATGAAAAGACCTTTTGCAGGTTGCGTAGTGAGCTAAATGTCCTAGATTCGCGGAACTTGGATTGATTTATAGCATACATGTGTTTATGCCTTTGATCATGTTCTTTATGCATTTTGTTGCTTACTATGGTGCTCAAGTTGTACAAACACTCCTTGGACCTCACAAGTCTTTTTGCAAGTGATGCACATATTTAGGGGGAGCTGTGCTACAACTTGACCCTTTGAGACTAACCGTGTGCTTGAGTTTGCTTGTTTTAGTCTCAAAGGAGATTTGAAAGGGAAAAGGTGGACTTGGACCATGAAAGACTTCCACTGCACTCCGATGAGAGGGTAACTTATTCCAAGTTCATCTCATGTACTCTTATTGCCTTTGTGTTCTTATTTGAAGATTTTGGTGAGGCAATGGGGTTTTAGGGCCAAGATTGATCCCGTTTTGGTGCTTGATGCCAAAGGGGGAGAAAATAAAGGCCAAAGCGATAAATGGATCAGCCACCACTTGAGAGATTTTTGAGAGATTTTGAAAATAGTAAAATAGAGCTTTTGGTTTGTCAAAACTCTTTTATTGTCTCTCTTGTCAAAAGTTGGCTTCTTGTGGGGAGAAATGTTGATTATAGAAAAAAGGGGAGTTTTTGAAATCCTTGATCGAATTTCTTTGGAATACCTCTCTTTATATCTCTACAAGTGGATTTAGAGATAGGAAGTTGAGATTGATTTGCAAAAACAAATCAAGTGGTGGCAAATGATGATCCATATATGTCAAAATTGAATCAAAACAATTTTGAGTTCTTATTTGAATTGATTTTGCACTTGTTCTACTTGCTTTATGTTGTGTTGGCATAAATCACCAAAAAGGGGGAGATTGAAAGGGAAATGTGCCCTTGGGCCATTTCTAAGTATTTTGGTGATTTAGTGTCCAACACAAGTGCCTAAGTGTAAAAAGGTGGACAAAGCACAAATCAAGGATAAAGGTATGTTTCTCAGACTTAGTACATTATTTTATGGACTAATGTATTGTGTCTAAGTGCTGGAAACAGAAAAAATCGAGTTGGAAAAGAGATGGTCAAGTTCAGCCAAAGTCTGCTCAGTCTGGTTTCACCGGACTATCCGGTGGTGCACCGGACAGTGTCCGGTGGTGCACCGGACAGTGTCCGGTGCTCCAGGCTGGCTCGAGCGAAGTGGCCGCTCTCGGGAAATTCACCGGCGATGTACGGCTATAATTCACCGGACTGTCCGGTGTGCACCGGACTGTCCGGTGAGCCAACGGTCGGCCGCGCGATCTGCGCGGGACACGTGGCCGAGCCAACGGCTAGAAGGGGGCACCGGACTGTCCGGTGTGCACCAGACATGTCCGGTGCGCCAACGGCTCCAAGTCTGCCAACGGTCGGCTTCGCCATTTAAGGAAAGAAATCGGGCACCGGACAGTGTCCGGTGCGCCAGTCGACAGAAGGCAAGATCAGCCTTCCTAGATTGCTCTCAACGGCTCCTAGCTGCCTTGGGGCTATAAAAGGGACCCCTAGGCGCATGGAGGAGGACACCAAGCATTCCTACAACATTCCTAAGCACCAAGACCTCGATTCCGCGCATTTGTTTCATTGTGATAGCATATAGAGCTCTAGTGGAGTTGTGAACTCATTGAGTTGTGTTGCGAGCTCTTGTTGCGACTTGTGTGCGTGTTGACACTTTGTTTCTTGTGTCTTGTGTGCGTTGCTAATCCTCCCTTGCTCTGTGCTTCTTTGTCAATTTCAAGTGTAAGGGCGAGAGGCTCCAAGTTGTGGTGATTCCTCGCAAACGGGATTGAGAAAAGCAAGCAAAACACCGTGGTATTCAAGTGGGTCTTTGGACCGCTTGAGAGGGGTTGATTGCAACCCTCGTCCGTTGGGATGCCACAACGTGGAGTAGGCAAGCGTTGGTCTTGGCCGAACCACGGGATAACCACCGTGCCATCTCTGTGATTGATCTTGTTGGTTATTGTGTTTTGTTGAAGATTCCTCTCTAGCCACTTGGCGATTGTTGTGCTAACACTTAACCAAGTTTTTGTGGCCTAAGTTTTAAGTGTTACAGGATCACCTATTCACCCCCCCCCCTCTAGGTGCTCTCAGTGCCAAAGTTTGTAGGTAAGTGTTTGGTTTAATGGCTAACTTTAGGCGACCACAAAAAGTTTGGCGACATTTTTTAGGTTTGCCACAGAATTTCACGCCACAGCCAGGGCGCTGGAATCAGCCGCCACAACACCTCCAACACGCCGCATTTCTCTCCTGCTACACTTCTCTCCAAGAACACGAAGCCGACCACCGCCCTCTCCCCAGTCCTCACATGCCGGCGGCGCATCTAGACCCCCACTCCAAATTCATGCTCCGCTAGAAGATCCTCATGTGAAGTCATCGGATCTGCTCGTCAGATCTCCAAGCACGGTCAGCATCCCTTACGATCCCTTATCTACTTTTCATCTCCTCCAAGCACTATCAAACAAAGAAATTAGTGGATTGGAAGCCGCCATCACATAGAAGCCATTAGATCTGGGGCCTGCGCTGTTCAGCACATGCTAGTTGTGCGGGGTCCGGAAGCCATCAGATCTAGGGGTGTTGCGCTGGTCGGCACCATCCCCTGCTCCCACCATGAAGTCATCGTCGCCATCAGTGACCTCCAATTTTTTCAACGGAAGAAGCTGTATGGATGTAGTTGGAAGCTACGAGATGGATGCTGCCCCTGTTTGTCTCGTTGCTTCATATCTCACTTGTGACAGAAACTTGCTCTAGTTAGAATATTTCTTGCTGCTACTTGTTACCTGCTAGTCACGTCCTCCTCCTACTACCCTGTTGATGGTGCCTGTCTGCAGCTGCTAAAATAACTAGCTTAGTGATGAGCAGTACCTAAAACAACTAAAGTATGTATAGTTAAAGGCAAGTAGTACTTGAATTGATGCTACTACCGAATGGGATTTATAACTTCCTAAGTTATATGTTATGCATTAGTAGTGTTCTCAAATTTCTACGGTTGTGCATATCTCCCCATGGACATCTCAAATATTTTATCTAAATCCTCACAAAATCAAGTACATTAAAATAAGACAGATAAGTGTGTAAGGCTCAAAATATTTTATCTTTTGGTTCTTAGGTCCATTTGCATGTAAGAGACTTTCATTTGGTACTGCTTCAAGGTGCGTGAATGTTTGATGGCATGCAAATTCATTTTCATGTCAAGTTTACATTGTAATTAGTTTCTAATTTATCTAGATGGGTGTGAAGGAGATGTATCTTCAATATTACAATAGTTACAATCAGTACCTACGAAGAAGAAGGGTGCTTATTTGCACTACCATTTGCGTGGTTTTTTTGTGGTATAAACTGGCTAGATTACATAAGAAGAGTATTAAATATGGTCCTTTGTTACTAAGAGATTTGGAACGAGAGAAGCGGCTCAACCGGCTGTATAATGGGACAGAAGCCAATTGTATTAGTGAGTTGCGCATGTGCAAATTTGTTTTCCATAGGTTATGTAGCCATTTAAGGTCTCGTAAGCTGTTAGAGGATACTGTCAATGTCTCTGTTGAAGAATAGGTTGCTATGTTCTTAAAGTTTGTTGGCCATAGATGGACAAATAGGTCAGTTGGGTTTGAATTCCTACGGTCTGGAGAAACAGTTAGCAGGTACTTCAACCTTGTTTTAGATGCTCTATGTGTCTTGTCACGTGACCTCATTACTATGAGAACCACAGAGACACATCCAAAGATATCTAGTAGCCTGGGAAGATTTCACCCTTACTTTGAGGTAACATATCTCACACACACATATATATAAATGGAATTGATCCTTATATTAGGTACTTACAAATACCTATTTTCTGTTTGGTAGAGATGTGTAGGAGCACTCGATGGCACACATGTACCAGCATGGGTCCCCATTTATATGCAGGATAGGTTTAGAGGTAGAAAACACTACCCAACACAAAATGTGTTAGCTGTCGTGGATTTTGATCTTAGGTTTACATATGTGTTGGCTGGATGGGAAGGATCAGCTCATGACTCATTTGTGCTCCAAGATGCATTGTCACGTCCCTCAGGCTTAAAAATTCCCGAAGGTAGTAGACAAGACACACGAGTTATCCCTTTTTTGTCTTGTAAAATGACTAGCTAATTTTAGTTAAATCCAATTGTATGTCATTTCTTTCTAGCAGATGCGGGTTATGCAGCACGACCTGGCATATTACCTCCATTTAGGGGTGTTCGGTACCATCTTAAGGAGTTTCAGGGTACTAGGCGGCCAGAGAATCCAAAAGAACTGTTCAACCTTCGACACTCTTCTCTTAGGACAACGATAGAATGAGCATTTGGTACACTCAAAAACAGATTTAAGATACTCACAAGCCAACCGTTCTTCCCTCTCAAAACTCAAGTGAAGATAGTTTTGGCTTGTTGTGCTTTGCACAACTTCATAATAGAGGATGGTACTGATATTTATGTTTATGAAGATGAGGCATGGTTTGGAAGTCTTCCAAGAAGCAGTCGTGCCCATGCTGATATGAACAGAGATAATAAACTTTGGGCCATTATGCGTGATCAGCTAGCGCAACAAATGTGGGACGATTGGGATGAAAATTGATCTTTTTATGTGGCTGTAATGAGAACCTATTTTATGGTATTATGTTGATGTACTCAGAACCTATTTTATGGTATTATGTTGATGTACTCAGAACCTATTTTATGGTTTTATGTGGCTGTAATGAGAACCTATTTTAGGTATTATGTTGCTGTACTCAGAACCTATTTTATGGTTTTATGTGGCTGTAATGAGAACCTATTTTATGGTATTATGTTGTTGTACTCAGAACCTATTTATGTTATATTCATGGTATTTTGTTTGTGCTTTTATTGCTGAAATTTATAGATGAGTAAAGGAAAAGAGAAGATTGAGAGGACCATTGTGTGGGATGAGGATCAAAGCAAGTTTATGCTTGGTTGGTTTACTGACTTCATAAAAGAACAACATGCTGGTTTTAAGATTAAAAAACAACACCACTTCAAGTGTGCTGAGGCATTGAACAGACAATTCAATATGGGGGTCACTGCTACTCAAGTTGAAAGACATTACAGGCATTATAAAGAGAATTGGAAGTTTGTTGTTGCAGCCTTAAGCAAGAGTGGTAACACTTTTGACACAACAAGGTCTATGGTAGTCATATCTGAATCAGAGAAAGCTAACCTAAAGGTAATAAACTCTATTTGTCGTGCATTTTTAGTTTCTAATTTCTAGTTTCTTTATGGAATGTGCATTTCCTTCAGATGCTTGAAATCATACATGTTAGATACTATTTGTCGTGCATTCTAGGTGTTTGTTCTGTTTATTATATGTATTTGTTCCTACATGTACCTAAAAATTCCTATTTATGCTCTATGTTTATGTATGCAGGATAGGGCAAGGAGGCTCCTTTCTAAGCCTATCAAGCTTTTCAATGAAATGCAAGAGTTGTTTATTAACAGCAGTGCTGATGGCTCTCTAGCCATGGAAGCTACAACTTGCATGAATGAAACTCATCCTGGAGATGACAGTGACTTCAATGATGATGTGTGCAGTGACTTCTCCAACTATCCTCGGCCTGTGCATGATCTAGGTGATGATTCTGATACTTTACCATCTCCCAATCATCATCCATCTCAAAGTGTTGATCATAGCTCGTCAAGTTCTGGACTGAAGCGCCCACAAGGAGAGGGAGTACCAGCGAAGAGGAATGTGAAACCAAAGAGTCGCACAACAAAGGTAGTAGATGAACTCAGTGCTACTTTGGTAGAACTTCGAAATGATCTTAAGAAGCCAGCACCTCCAGTGTCTATGCCTTTTGTTAACCCTGATGCAATATTGTGGCAAAGGCTTGAGAATATGAAAATTACTACTGATCAAAAGTTAATGGTAGGAACGTATCTAGCACACAAAGATCAAAAGGGTATGCGTGGTTTCTTATCTGTTGCATCAGACGTAACATTTGAGTCATGGGTACTAAAGCATCTGAGTGATTTGGACCTGTGAATCGACTAGGTAATTTTTTGTTGTATTTTCTATCATTATAGCTATATTGTTTATGCTTATAATAATTTGAGATATTTTTTGCAATTGTAGCAGGATGATCATGGGTACTTTCTAGGTTGATGGATGGCAATTGATGGAGATATTTGGTGGTTGTGACTGCTGTTACATTGCTCTTTTTGTTGATTTTTAACTTTGAGGGTACCAATGAGCATAGTGCATAGCACCAGTACTTTTACAATTATGGAATCTCTGCAAAGCAAGGAAGGCATTGTGCTGTAATAATTTTTGCTCCAATTTCGCATTGCAAATGTTCTATTAGTGTCACATTTTTCTCTAATGCTTCTAGTGAAAAATGAGACCTTTTGGAGACAGTTTCTAAATTTTGTGTGCTGCTAGCCTAAATTATGTGTTGTTTCATAAGCTCGGTTCTATTAAAAAAGTGTGGCACAAATTGAGTTAAGCGATAAACCAAACAATAGCCGCACATTTAATGGTGTGCCTAACCTTAGGTGTGGTAGTAATCCAAACAGCCGCCACACATTTATAGGTATGCCTAACCTTAGGCGTGGAGATAAACCAAACAAAGAACTAACCTTAGGCGTCTTAGGCACGCCACAGATGTGGCAGGGTGCTAACATTAGGTGTGGCATATTACATGTGCAACCAAACACACCCTTAATATTCCACTCATTGTCTATGTGAATAGAGCATCCGATTTCTGCATATGCTTCACCTTCCATCATAGTTTTTTGCCGTTGCATCTTTACCAGGTTTGGATTCCATATATTCTTTCTGAAAATGATGATGTTAGAAATTCTTTATCAATTTTGTATTTAGACATAGCAATACTTCGTGAGAAAGACAAGCACTGTCTCCGTACACAAGTTGAATTTAAACATTGTGAATTTTGCCTCATTTCCGTTGCAGGGAAATAATCCTAAAGTGAATTATATGAACGGGTAAAAAGATTTTAACAAACTAACATTCATTAGCATATAGCCCATGTTAACACTACAATCCCGAGGGGAGGGGTTGACAGCAGCGGCGGCGACATCGTGAGTGAGGGGAAGGGGCGGTTGAGAGCACCTAGAGGGGATGAATAGGTGATTCTACAATACTTAACTCAAACAACACAAACTTGACCTAAAATATGAGTTAGAGTGAATTAAAACCAAGTTCGAGAGTAGAGAGGAAGAGAGAAGTTCCTTTCATTGATTGCTCTATCAAAATTTAATTGAAGACTTATAGCAATATCACAAGTGAAGAATTGGAATGAGAAAGAGATAAAAATTGCAATAAGGTAAATGTCACAAGAGGCACATGAATTTTTATCCCGTGGTTCGGTATAGCGTAATATACTTGCCTACTCCACGTTGTGTTGTCCCAATGGACGAGTGTTGAACTCAACCCCTCTCAAGTGATCCAAAGATCAAACTTGAGTACCATGGTTCTTCCTTATATATCAATATCCCAGTTGTGAGGAATCTCCACAAGTTGGAGTCTCTCACTGTAGCATCCCAAAAATTCAAATCTAGAAGATTTCTCAAACTCATTCTAAATTCAAAATAAATTTTTAAATTTCATTTCAAAATGTTTGTTTGCGAGTTGATCTCAACAAAGAAATATAGTGGTCTATATTCTCTCCAAAATTCTCCTCAAAATGTCCTGCAACTATTTCCATGTGATCCATTCAAATTCTTTCCAGAGATACTGCCAAAATATTCCACCAATATTTCTCCAAATATTTTTATCCTAAGAAATACCCTCAGAATCATTTTAAAATTCCTACAAATATTTTCTTAATAAGTTTCCTAATGCTCATACGTATATATATGGCTCCGGTGTCATACAATGAGCTATACAAGCTAATTTCACTTATCCATGGCTAATACATGCTTATCTCCCACTAATCCCCGCCTCCTCCCACTAATCCTCACCTTCTCCCCCTAATCCCCCACCTTGCATATAAATAGAGGGGCAAATGACCCACTCATGCCATCCCAAGCCATTTCATGGCAACCCACTCCCACTCACTCCCACATAAGCACAACACATGCACAAGGATCGTTCGGTCGTTCATTCGATCATTCGTCCAACTGTTCATAGTTTGTTCATTCGTTCGTCCGATCGTTCGTCCAATCGTTCAATCGTTCATCCAATTGTTCATGGTTCGTTTGTTCGTCTAAATTAAGTTATTGTTCATCCGTCATGCTGTGAAATTTCGATCTTTCATTCATCCGATCATTCGACTGTTCATCAGTTCGTTCGTAATCCTTATTCATCGTCTATCGTTCGTTCATACGAACTATTCATCGGTCGTTGGTTCGTTCATACAAACTATTCATCGTCCATGGTTCGTTCATAATCCCTATTCATCGTTCGTTCATACGAGCTATTCATCGTTCAGCGTTCGTTCCTACGCAATATTTATCGTTCGTTAGTTCGTTCATAATCCATATTCATCGTTCATTCATATGAACTATTCATCGTTCATTCATACAAACTATTCACCGTTCATCGGTTCGTTCATAATCACTATTCATCATTACTATTCATCATTCGTCCGATCGCCCAAATATTCAATTGCTCATCGATCATGACGATCAGCTCACTTAAGACCTACCAGACCATTATCTCAGTCATACGAACTCCAGTGACCGTGATTTTCCTTCTAGTGAGAACTGCTCGTCTGGTCACCCATCCTAGAATTGCTCGAAATTAAGCGCACTTAACTTTGATGTTCTTTCAAACCAGACATCCAAAAAGAAAGATGAACCATGTTTGTATGGATACACGGTCAATCTTATAAAACTGGCCCAAGATACCAAGCTCGCCCGGACCAGAATATCACAGTATTCCAATTGTGTGGGTCTCGCCTTACTGTTGTCCCATGTGACACAGTAGGTAGGAACAGTTTCCACCAACATAAACCTCTACCCATGAATAGCCTAGAAATAATTTCTAGCACTCTGCTAAAAATACATTTTTATTTTCCAAATATCCCAAATATTTAAATTTTAGAATATTCCAGGAATATTCCTTTTATTTTTCCAAAACTCCTCCATCCAAACTCAGATTTTGACAATTCTTATTTCTAAATTCTTATCAGATTATCCTCTATCGAACGATGTCATCCCTTAAGCATGGTTCATATTCCAGAAAAATCCAAAAATACTCTTGTCTCATATTTTGCCTATAATTTCCCCATTCGAACTGAGTCAGACCATATCTCCGCCACTATTCTCATAAATAGTGAACTCTACCGTACTAAACCACATGTGCCCAACTATAAATACATCCACTTACCGACACCCTTCGCACCCTGAGCCAAGGCAACCCCCATGCACTCAGTTACCCCGCTCTGCCACTACACTTCTAGTATTGGTTCACCTCCAATACACCCTTCGGGTAAGCATCTCTACTCCATCAACACAAACTCTACTCAAAACTATATTCAACCATCCACCACCATTCATGACCACTATAATGAATATTTGTTGATACTTGTTGCTTTATATGTTTGCTTGTTCATGTTGTGTAGTTATTGGAGCGTTCATGTTGTCTCGAGAAGGTTAGTTCTGCAAGTCTACGCCAGACGGTGGAGCCAGAAGCCAGTTTCACGAGCTCTCACCCTTTCGCCGGTTAAAGCACGATAAGCTCACTGGACCCCTTTGGTGCATAAATTACCTATGTTTTCAAACACATCCCTCATCCTGTTATTTTATGCATTATATGATTTTGCTACTAACAGACATGTTAATATGGCCACCCAGCCTTAGAACTTTGCCGCAATTCATCTTTATACTCCTTAAAAATTTTATTACAAAATGATTTGAGAAAAGGTGTGAGTTTTTCAAAAGATTTTTTCTCAAAATGGGTATGATGAAGGGTTATCACCCTTGTCACCTTTGAGCGGGATGATTAGGGACTCCCTGGTTTGGGAGGGCCTTAAGGTGTTGGCTCAGCCGGGTTAGGTGTGAGCATGAAGGATTGTCCCTCTCACATAAGGATCGATTTGTCATCACTCCTTACTTATACTCTTATCAAGTATAACCACTCAAGACTGTATGGACAGTCGCTTGATCTGAACTTGCAGAGTCTACACCCTAGGGTTGTGGTGGCTGGGGAGCACTAAAAAGACAAGGAGGGGGAATAATTCCGTCCTAGTTTGGGTGAGGAGGTGGCCTTATTCCTTTCGGTATAACTATTAAGGTAAAGTCGTGCAAGGGAGGAAAGAGTTTCGGTTTCGGGTCACATAGTGGATGGGAAGTCCAGTAGCTATTTCCAAAAATAAAAACCCCGTGGGAAACTATCGAGATTTCTGGATGGTTTAGTACAGGGGATTTGGTTCTATTTTGAAAATTTTTAACTCCTTTGGGAGAAGATGCGCTTTGAAAATGATAAAATGTTTTATAAAATAGCCCTACATCAAAAACTATTTTTCTGCAAAATACCCTAAGCTCCACATATGCATTATATCTAATTTCCCCATTCCGTGGGTGAAGGTGGGCTGCTGGGTATGTAAGTACTCACTCTTGCTTATTTCTTGTTTTTTTAGAGAAGGAGATCGCTAATCGGGTAAGAGTTACGTCTGTTCCCAACCATGCCTGTGGCTATTGGACCGCCGATTTGCTATGCTACGCATATTGGACTGCTTCAGCCCCACTCTGATGATAGGTCTCGAGTTGTGGACCAACTCTTAAAGTTGATCGCCACATGTATACGTTTGTCTCTTTTAAGCAGATCTAGAACCATATGATGTATAATTATGTATACTAGCCTCCTAGGACTAGTATTTGAATCACATTTGAGTCCCAGAGGATTAGGACGCTTCACTCACACCTTACACAAGTGTCACAATCAAAACCAGAGTAAGGGAGGAAGTAGAATAGCACACAAGAGCACAATGCAACAACAACATGCACAAATGCAAAGAAGAGAGCGCAACAATAAAGCTACAGAATAACGACTCAAAAAATGCGCTCAAATCTCTGTCAAACACTTTGTCGGCGTGGTTGCGGAGTCTCAGAATTGTAGTGTGCTCAAAGTATACTTGGTGTACTGCTCCATGCACTTATGGGTCCCTTTTATAATCCCAAGAGGCATAGGAGCCGTTGAAGTCCCATTTGGAAGGCGCTGATTGCCTTCTGTCCGCGGGTGCACTAGGCAGTCTGGTGGCACACCGAACACTCGGTCTGCAATGGCCACCAAATTGTCTGATTGGATGCTTTCCTTTTTTGGGTGGGCACCGAATAGTCCGGTGACACACCAAACATGTCTAGTGACCCTCCCGACCGTTGTTGTGCTGACGTGGCCGGCGGTGATCGTGTGGCCGAGCGTTGGCGTGGGCGAAGAGCTGTTGCGCGCGCTGGCACACCAGACTAGTCTACCGCACACTAGATAGCCTGTTCAATTTTAGTCAGTGCCCTCGAGAGCTTCCCGAGAGCAGTCGGTTTGGGCCAGCCGACCAAGCCAGCACCGGATATGTCCGGTGCATACCGAACAATCTGGTGGTGCCCAGTCTGGCCCAACTTCTCCTATTTTGTGCCAAACTTCTTTGCTTCTTTTTGGCTCGACTTGGAGGAGTTCCCTAGCACTTAGATGAACATTGTTAGCAATCAAAATAATTGATTAAGTGCTAGAATCATACCTTTGCAGCTTCATTTCAATAGGATTTGCAATATGTGCAAACTTAAGTCCAAAAAATACATTTCTCTACAAAATGGGTTACAACCGAAACACAAGTACTAGAAACATTGTAAAGGACCTATGCAACATATTTAGAAGTGCAAACCTCACACTTATACCATTTCTCACAAAGTTGCATATTTAGGTCCATATATGTGCTCTTTTGGACTTGACATCTTCAATTTGATCTTTATATATGTGCTCATGCTCATATAAAGATTGTTATTTCAAGGTGGCGAGTTAAGCATTTAATCACCAAAACAGTTAGAAATGGTCCAAGGGCATATTTCCCTTTCAGCGAGGGAGTGGGAGGTTAGGGGTGGCGGGATCGTGAGTGAGGGGGGATGAGGGATGATCCAAATAATATTGTCCATTGGATTTGAGTAAGATAGAGGGGGCTATCCAACGATCTAAATCATTGGTTTTGATGGTGTGTTAATTCTTGATGCAATTTGTTTGGTGGATTTAGTGGAGGTTATGAGTGTTGGGTGATTTGGTTGGTTAGGTTTTGTAAAGTTTAAATTGATGGATTATATAGTGGTAAAGATATGAAATGCAGGGATGGATATATATGATTAACATGAGACATGATGGTTCAACCTTTCAAGACCAACATTGTTTGTGTTCACCATAACAAATATACTTCCTTCGATTCCAAACATAGGTTACTATAGAATTCTATCCTGACAATTTTTTTAAACTTGGCCCATCTATATATGAAAGTCAAACTTGGCACGTGGTTGAGATTATTTGTCATAGAAATGGTTTTTGTAGTATGCACTATTTAAAGTGTTACATAGGAGAGTCGAGAAGATGTCCTCAAGAACTTACATTTCAGATAAGAGGGAGTATACCATACACACCACACCACATTTTAAGTAAGAAACTAAAGGAAACAACTTTGGTTAACTAGAGTGGGGGTGGTATACTAGTATCCAGGGAAAATGGAAACCTCCAAACAAAATTGCCTTCAATGAGTTTGCAAGGTTACCAATGACATAGTTAAAATCAAGTAATTACCAAGAGGAAACTTGTCCAAAGTTCACACAAGTATTTCAGAGCGTTTCAAACTAGGATACCGCCAATAACGCCCTGCAAAAACATATTTATTACACATAAAAAGGAACATGAAACTATGAAAGGGGCTATAAACTTCTGATGAAGATGAAATAAGAATTATAAGTGTAAAGTCTGTAATACATCTTCGGAGGGATAACACACAATTATGATATATTTGAACAAAATATTTTATTTAAACAAGGTCTACATATGTGATATATATAAATTGTGGGCATCTACAAATCATGCACTAACACAGGAAGGATGGTCAGACATCCACGTGTACTCGACATCCGCTTTGACCCGATGGCACGCTAAGATCTCCCACCCGATGAGGCAGGTGATCATCCCGACAACCGCGCACGTCGTCTCTTTGCAGTTTTGCCTAAATTTGCACTTTTGCATCAAATGTGTTCTTCTCTTGTAGCTTATCGCCCCCTTCTACTCGTCGCCAGGTTTCGTTATGGCTTTAAGACCGACCCCGACACGGACAAGTAAAACCAGGAGGCAAATAGCCCAAATACATCTTGCTACAGTGTTGCGTGGCAATATAAAATGAAAGTGCATACAACCGAGAGATGCATATGGACATGTATCAGAAAAAAGCACCGCGTTAAATGGTTATAAACAGCGCACACGTGGCTTCAGGTCTGCAGCTGTGTGGGATGCATTGAGGAGAGGGGGTAATGCAATTTTTGCTCTCCTTGGTCAGGACACGTAAAATGCATCGTGTGTATGTATTACATGTTGGAAGCTAAGGCAAAGCACATAGGCATCGCTTTTTACATGTTCTATTGGGATCAGCCAACAGAGTTTCCTTGCTCGTCTCATTCTTCGACCCTATAGTAGATCTGGGCATTTTTTGGACCAGTTCGTGTTCGGATCGGGCAAAAAAATCCGGTAGAAATCTAGTTGGCCCGAGCCCGCCCGTGGCACCGACCTATACTCTAAGACTGTCTCCAACAAGGAACGCTAAAGCGTTCTCAACTCTATATTTAGCGTTTTTTCATCAACTTTATCGCTCCAACAACAAACGCTATACGATCCTCTATAATACCGGAGGTTCTCAACGTCCGCTAAGTCTACCGAACTTCTTTGGTCCGCTATCGTTGCCCGTGAATGCTGTCAGCAGCGGGCGGCCACCAGCATGACGTCGGCGGACAGCAACAGACGACCACCAGCAAGCTACTGTTGTACTGCATGGCACCGACGACTAGAAAAGAACAAGCCACTCGTCGGCCACTAGAAAAAAACAAAACAAAGGAAGAAAGAAATGGCATGGCGAAGAGAATGATTTGAGAATTTGATTGGTATTTATAGTTCTTAAAAATATTCATTAATGCATAATTAAAAATTGATTTGCAATATGTAAAAACACAATATTTTGTTAAACATTACTGTTGTAAAAACTTATATTAATATTAATATAATTGTGAAAATGTAGAAGATGTAATATAGAGGATGAAATTTAGGGGACGTTGCTGGAGGTTGAGAAGATATAGAGGATAGAATCTTTTAGAGTGTGCTGTAAAGGACATAGAATATTCTTTTAGGGGATGGAATTTAGGGGACGTTGCTGGAGACAGCCCACGGATCAGCCCGGTGGCTAGACCGTAAGTAGATTTGAGTTGTGCCTGACAGCAAACCTGAGCGGACGACCTATGACTAACGAGAGGTGTTCGGCCCACAACTCATTTTCTCCACTCATTTTGTGTTTGTTAAAGTTGAAGATGAACTTACGTATGTCGAGGCAAAGTTCGTCTCATAGACTATGGAAGTATATTTTTGGACAGAGGATGAGGCAAAGTTACAGTTTTTTATTATTTTATTGGGTCGACACGCTGCATGTAGGCTATCATCGTGGCCCGAGCCCAACCTGGATTTTTTGACGAGTTAAACTTTTGGCCCGCATCTAGAGATGGCATTGGGTACCCGCGACCTGATACTCGATGGGTATTTACTCTACTAGGGTATATATGTGGGCTAAATATTCTACCCATGGATTTGTTATTGGGAAAAATCTTCACCCAATGGGTAAACGAGTATTAGAACGTTCCGCCTTCACCCATACCCGTTAACCTGTGGGTATAATATACCCAATATAAACTTAGCCCAAGCATGAACATGGACTTTAGTCGTCCATCTTTTTTACTATTTAACAACCTTTTAGGCTATAATGTCATAGAAGGCTTAACGACAATTTAATGACCATGTAACGGAATATGTAATGTGCTATGTAGTACTATCCTAGTGTTACTACTTTATCCAATTATCATTGGTGTGTTGAATGGATGGTTAAATGATGCTAGAAAATTTTGTAATGGTATTTATATGGATATACTTGACATCTGTATAGTATAATATTTTGATAGATGTTTAATTTTTGTGGGTACGGATGACCCGATGGGTGACCCATACCCACATGGGTATGGGTATGGGTATGGGGGTAAATCCATACCCATCAATGTATATGGGTAACCCGGTGTCGGGGACCATAATTAGTGGTACCCCCAAGACTCCTAATCTCAGCTGGTAACCCCCATCAGCACAAAGCTGCAAAGGCCTGATGGGCGCGATTCAGGTCAGGGCTCCGTCCACTCAAGGGACACGATCTCGCCTCACCCGAGCCCAGCCTCGGGCAAAGGCAGCCAACCCAGGAGGATTCACGTCTCGCCCGAGGGTCCCCTCAAGCAACGGACGCACCTTCGACTCGCCCGAGGCCCAGCTCGGGCAGGCTTCGCGGAGAAGCAACCTTGGCCGGATCGCTACGCCAACCGACCGTATCGCAGGAGCATTCAATGCAAGGATCGCCTGACACCTTATCCTGACGCGCGCTCCTCAGACGATAAGGCCGAAGTGACCGCAGTCACGTCACCCCTCCACTGGCTGACCTGACAGGAAAACAGCGCCGCCTGTGCTGCTCCGACTGCTGTGCCACCCGTCAGGGTGAAGCTGACAGCCGCAAAGACTAGCCTCAGGCGCCATAGGAAGCTCCGCCTCGCCCGACCCCAGGGCTCGGACTCCACCTCGACCTCGGAAGACGGACTCCGCCTCACCCGACCCCTGAGCTCGGACTCAGCCTCGACTCCGGAAGGCGGTCTCCGCCTCGCCCGACCCCAGGGCTCAGACTCCACCTCGACCTCGGAAGATGGACTCTGCCTCGCCCGACCCTAGGGCTCGGACTCAACCTCGACCCCGGACGACGGTCTCCGCCTCGCCCGACCCCTGGGCCCGGACTCAGCCTCGACCTCGGAGGAGCCTCCGCCTCGCCCAACCTCAGGCTCGGACCGACCACGTCACAGGGGGGCCATCATTACCCTACCCCTAGCTAGCTCAGGCTACGGGGAACAAGACCGGCGTCCCATCCGGCTCGCCCCGGTAAACAAGTAATGATGGCATCCCGCGTGCCCCATGACGACGACGGCTCTCAGCCCCTTACGGAAGCAAGGAGACGTCAGCAAGGATCTGACAGCCCCGACAGTTGTACTTCCACGGGGCTCAAGCGCTCCTCCGACGGCCACGACATCACATGAACAGGGCGCCAAAACCTCTCCGACAGCCACGACGGCACGTACATAGGACTCCGGCTCCCCTTTGCTAGACACGTTAGCACATTGCTACACCCCCCATTGTACACCTGGGCCCTCTCCTTACGTCTATAAAAGGAAGGTCCAGGGCTCCCATACGAGAAGGTTGGCCGCGCGGGAGAACGGGCCGACGCACAAGGCTCTCTCTCTCTCTCTCCCACGCGAACGCTTGTAACCCCCTACTGCAAGCGCATCCGCCCTGGGCGCAGGACAACACGAAGGCCACAGTTTCCCCTTACTGTTTTTCCCCCCTTTGTGTTCCGTCTCGCGCCGACCCATCTGGACTGGGACACGTAGCGACAATTTACTCGTCGGTCCAGGGACCCCCGGGGTCGAAACACCGACAGTTGGCGCGCCAGGTAGGGGACTGCTGCGTGTTGACGAACAGCTTCCCGTCAAGCTCCAGATGGGTAGTCTCCAGCAACCACTCCAACCCGGGACGGTGCTCCGTTTCGGGAGTCTTGAGTTCATGTCCCTCGACGGCAGCTACGACATGATACTCCTTCCTCTGCTGCGCGACAACGACAATGGTGACCGTCAGCCCGCCCGCCGGCGGCGGAATCGATGACGTCTTCCCCACGTGGCGGAAGAGCAACATCCGGGTCTGTCCCGTCACCTTCCCCGCCGATGGAGGAGGAGGCGGGGCAGGCATGGCCAAGCAGGAGGCGGCACCTCGTCGGCTGTCGAGCGAGTCAACGGTGCCGGCGCCCCAGCGGGGGACACGTCGGGCGTTGACCTCGCGTCTGAGACGAAGACGAGCGTCGTTTCCCCGCAACACGCCAACCCCAAGCAGATGGACGACGCCAGCACGCTCGCGAAGAACATGCTGGGAGTTAGCCTCGTACCTGAGATAACGGTGCAGTCCGTCCCTGACGCGACTTCGTCACCATCCGTCAATCAAGAGGTACCGTCTGTTTCCCATCCCATGCCTTTTAGATTCTGCTGCGACCCACCAAGCGACCCCGCTTTGGTGGACGCTTTCATAAAGGCATGTCCAAACCCTCCGGGGTATCATATGCGGTCAACCTGGGACCGACTGACGGCCGTCTCGACCTACGGGCCCCTGGGTTCCGAGGAAGATGACGAGCCCGACTCTGGTTGGGATTTCTCCGGGCTTGGTGACCCCAGTGCCATGCGGGACTTCATGACCGCATGTGACTACTGCCTCTCGAATTGCTCCGATAGTAGCCACAGCCTCGGCGACGAGGACTGTGGCCCAAGTCGCGAATGCTTCCATGTCGATCTAGGGGGTCTCGACGAAGGCAACCATCTTGGTATGCCGGAGGACGGTGATCCCCCTAGGCCTGCGCCTCGCGTTGACATCCTTCGGGAGCTAGCTGTGGTCCTAGTCCCTGTGGGGGGTCAGGACGCACAGCTCGAGCAAATCCGCGAGATGCAAGCCAGGCTTGACGAGGAAGCAGGACAACTTGTGCAGTTTTAGCAAAATATCGGGCAGGAGTGGGCAGGCCAAGCACCAGCCGGAGAAGCGCGTCATCCGGCCCAGGACGTCCAGCACCGCATTGCCGACGATGCCAGGGCGAGGCTACCCCCAGCTTCCAGTGGGGTCGGCTAGAACCTGGCTGCAGCAGCGATACTGCTCCGAGCGATGCCGGAACCATCCACCACCGAGGGGCAGCGTATCCGGGGAGAGCTCAAGAATCTCCTGGAAGATGTCGCGGTCCGACGGGCCGAGAGCTCTGCCTCCCAAAGGTAGGGGTACCCCCTGGAGCATCGCGCCGCGACTTCCCGATTCATGCGGGAAGCCTCGGTCCACACCGGGCGCACGCGGAACACAATGCCTGTGGCCCCGGGTCGCCTCGATAACGAGCACCGCCGCGACCATCGAGCCCACCTCGACGAGAAGGTGCGCCGAGGCTACCACCCCAGGCGTGGGGGACGCTACGACAGCGGGGAGGATCGGAGCCCCTCGCCCGAACCACCCGGTCCGCAAGCTTTCAGCCGGGCCATACGACGGGCGCCGTTCCCGACCCGGTTCCGAACCCCGACTACCATCACCAAGTACTCGGGGGAGTCAAAGCCGGAACTATGGCTCGCGGACTACCGACTGGCCTACCAGCTAGGTGGAACGGACGATGACAACCTCATCATCCGCAACCTTCCGTGTTCCTCTCCGACGTCGCCCGAGCCTGGCTGGAGCATCTGCCTCCTGCACAGATCTCCAACTGGGACGACCTGGTCAAAGCCTTCGCCGGCAACTTCCAGGGCACGTACGTGCATCCTGGGAACTCTTGGGATCTCCGAAGCTGCCGCCAGCAGCCGGGAGAATCCCTCCGGGACTACATCCAACGATTTTCGAAGCAGTGCACCGAGCTGCCCAACATCACCGACTCAGATGTCATCGGCGCGTTCCTCGCCGGCACCACTTGCCGCAACCTGGTGAGCAAGCTGGGTCGCAAGACTCCCACCAGGGCGAGCGAGCTGATGGACATCGCCACCAAGTTTGCCTCTGGCCAGGAGGCGGTCGAGGCCATCTTCCGGAAGGACAAGCAGCCTCAGGGGCACCAGCCAGAAGACGTCCTCGAGGCGTCCACTCAGCGCGGCACCAAGAAGAAGGGCAAGAAGAAGTCGCAAGCGAAACGCGACACCTCCGACGCAGACCTTGTCGCTGCCGCCGAGCATAGGAACCCTCAGAAGCCTCCCGGAGGCGCCAACCTGTTCGACAAGATGCTCAAGGAGTTGTGCCCCTATCATCAGGGTCCCGTCAAGCACACCCTTGAGGAGTGCTTCATGCTTCGGCGCTACTTCCACAAGGCCGGACCACCGGCGGAAGGTGGCAGAGCCCACAACAATGACAAGAAAGAGGATGACAAGGCGGAGGAGTTCCCCGAGGTCCATGACTGCTTCATGATCTACGGTGGGCAAGTGGCGAACGCCTCGGCCCAGCACCGCAAGCAAGAGCGCCGGGAGGTCTACTCGGTAAAGGTGGCAGCGCCAGTCTACCTTGACTGGTCCGACAAGCCCATCACCTTCGACTAGGGCGACCACCCCGACCGCGTGCCGAGCCCAGGAAAGTACCCGCTCGTTGTCGATCCCGTCATTAGCAACATCAGGCTCACCAAGGTCCTCATGGACGGAGGCAGCAGCCTCAACATCATCTACGCCGAGACCCTTGGGCTCCTACAGATCGATCTGTCCTCGATCCGGGCCGGCGTGGCACCCTTTCACAGGATCATCCCCGGGAAACGCGTCCAACCCCTCGAACAACTCGATCTACCCGTCTGCTTTGGGACTCCCTCCAACTTCCGAAAGGAAACCCTCACGTTCGAGGTGGTCGGGTTCCGAGGAACCTACCACGCAGTACTAGGGAGACCATGCTATGCCAAGTTCATGGCCGTCCCCAACTACACCTACCTCAAGCTCAAGATGGCCCAATGGGGTCATCATCGTCGGCTCCACGTACCAACACGCGTACGAATGCGACGTGGAGTGCGTGGAGTACGCCGATACCCTCGCCGAATCCGAGGCCCTCATCGCCGACCTGGAGAGCCTCTCCAAGGAGGCACCAGATGCGAAGCGCCATGCCGGCAACTTCAAGCCAGCTGAGACGGTTAAGTTCGTCCCTCTCGACCCCAGCAACGATGCCTCCAAGCAAGTCCGGATCGGCTCCGAGCTCGACCCCAAATAGGAAGCGGTGCTCGTCGACTTTCTTCGCGCAAACGCCGAGGTTTTTGCGTGGAGTCCCTTGGACATGCCTGGCATACCGAGGGATGTCGTCGAGCACTCGCTGGATATCCGAGCTGGAGCCCGACCCGTGAAACAGCCTCTGCGCCGATTCGACGAAGAAAAGCGCAGAGCCATAGGCGAGGAGATCCACAAGCTGATGGCTGCGGGGTTCATCAAAGAGGTATTCCATCCCGAATGGCTTGCCAACCCTGTGCTTGTGAGAAAGAAAGGAGGGAAATGGCGGATGTGTGTAGACTACACTGGTCTAAACAAAGCATGTCCGAAAGTTCCCTACCCTCTGCCTCGCATCGATCAAATCATGGATTCCACTGCTGGGTGCGAAACTCTGTCTTTCCTCGATGCCTACTCAGGGTATCACCAAATCAGGATGAAAGAGTCCAACCAGCTCGCGACTTCTTTCATCACACCCTTTGGCATGTACTGCTACGTTACTATGCCATTTGGTTTGAGGAATGCGGGTGCGACATACCAAAGGTGCATGAACCACGTGTTCGGAGAGCACATTGGTCGAACGGTCGAGGCTTACATCGATGACATCGTAGTCAAGACGAGGAAAGCCTCCGACCTCCTCTCCGACCTTGAAACGACATTCAAGTGTCTCAAGGCGAAAGGCGTAAAACTCAATCCCGAGAAGTGTGTCTTCGGAGTTCCCGCCTAATCGAAACTGGCAGACCCCGTACCTGCAATATCTCCACCAAGGAGAGCTACCCCACGACAGAGCCGAAGCTCGGCGACTGGCGCGGCGCGCCAAGTCGTTCGTCTTGCTGGGTGGCGGGAAGGAGCTCTACCACCGAAGCCCCTCAGGCATCCTCCAGCGATGCATATCCATCGCCGAAGGTCAGGAGCTATTGCAAGAAATACACTCGGGGGCTTGCGGTCATCACGCAGCGCCTCGAGCCCTTGTTGGAAACGCCTTCTGACAAGGTTTCTACTGGCCAACCGCGGTGGCCGACGCCACTAGGATTGTACGCACCTGCCAAGGGTGTCAATTCTACGCAAAGCAGACCCACCTGCCCGCTCAGGCTCTGCAAACAATACCCATCACCTGGCCGTTCGCTGTGTGGGGTCTGGACCTCGTCGGTCCCTTGTAGAAGGCACTCGGGGGCTACACGCACCTGCTGGTCGCCATCGACAAATTCTCCAAGTGGATCGAAGTCAGACCCCTAAACAGCATCAGGTCCGAACAGGCGGTGGCGTTCTTCACCAACATCATCCATCGCTTTGGGGTCCCGAACTCCATCATCACCGACAACGGCACCCAGTTCACCGGTAGAAAGTTCCTGGACTTCTGCGAGGATCACCACATTCGGGTGGACTGGGCCGCCGTAGCTCACCCCATGACGAATGGGCAAGTAGAGCGCGCCAACGACATGATTCTGCAAGGACTCAAGCCACGGATCTACAACGACCTCAACAAATTCGGCAGGCGATGGATGAAGGAACTCCCCTCGGTGGTCTAGAGTCTGAGAATGACGCCAAGCCGAGCCACGGGTTTCACGCTGTTTTTTCTAGTCTATGGGGCCGAAGCTGTCTCGCCCACGGACTTGGAATATGGATCCCCGAGGACGAGGGCGTACGGCAATCGAAGCAACCGGACCAACCGAGAAGATTCACTGGACCAGCTGGAAGAGGCTCGGGACATGGCCTTACTACACTCGGCGCGGTATCAGCAGTCCCTGTGACGCTACCACGCCCGAGGGGTTCGGTCCCGAGACCTCCAGGTGGGCGACTTGATGCTTCGGCTACGACAAGACGCCCGAGGGCGCCACAAGCTCATGCCTCCCTGGGAAGGGCCATTCATCATCGCCAAGATTTTGAAGCCCGGAACATACAAGCTGGCCAACAGTCAAGGCGAGGTCTACAGCAACGCTTGGAACATCCGACAGCTACGTCGCTTCTACCCTTAAGATGTTTTCAAGTCGTTCATATACCTCATCTACATGCGCCAACAAAGTCTAACCATCAAGGAAGGGTCAGCCTTGCCTCGGCAAAGCCCGACCCTCCCTCGGTGTCGGTGTTTTGGGTCCGACCGCACACCCGGGGTTGCCCCTCAAGGTGTTTTAGGAGTAGGAAGGTGTCGACAACTGTAGCAAAATGGTTCGTGCTGATCGCACGAGGGACGGTGGACAAGGTTTACAGGTTCGGGCCGCTTAGTGAGGCGTAACACCCTACGTCCTGGTGAGTATGCTTGGTGAATGTGGTTACAAGAGAGCTCTCTGGATTGAGAATACAGAGAGTTGATGTGGGTGGCTAAGTAAAGGGTCGATCGATCTGAAGGGGTGCCCCCTAGGCCTTATATACTCGACCGTGGGGCAGTACACATAGATAGGATAACAACAAATGGCTAAAAGATAGTGAACCTCTTGAGATTATCCTTTACGTAACCCTCGCCGACTTATCCTCACGAGGCTTCGTTGCATGGAGGTCCCTGCGCAGGAAAGCCGGATCTCTGTTGCGGTCACTCGCTCGATGCAGTGGGCCGTCCGGGTTTGCACCAATCCGGCCTCATGTCGTTCTGCGTTGCTGGTTGTCTCTCCCCAGGCCCACGAAAGAATAACCTTACGATTTATTGGGCCCTTGGGCCTTTCGTGAGGTCCTTTACTCTTTTAGTGGACCCGGGGGATATCTATCCCCCACAAGCCCCCGATCTTTGGGTTAATTTAGAGGTAATCAACCCGAAGATCCCAGGTCCAGCTTGCAGGTGATTTGAAGAAATATGGTTTCCTGTTGTTCTCTCCTGCTCCGATCACTTGTTGACCAAAACCTAGTTTCGTGCCTGTGCCTTAGAGATCGGCATTCCAATTCGTAGGATTCTGAACTTCATTGGGTGCACCGGAGGTGCACCCAATGGGTGTAGCCCCCGAGCTTCGAGTAGACTTTAGAAAATAATCTACTCGAAGGTCTTCAATAGAGATTATTCCCATTTGTGTTCCTTCATCTCGGTTGAGGATTGGCTTTTTAATCTCGTCCTATGCTCTTAGAAATTGGCACCGTCTCGGCTTAAAATGATAATCCATGGGGTGCACCGAAGGTGCACCCAATGGGTGTAGCCCCCGACCTTCAAGTGGATTTTTTGAGGATAATTCGCTTGAAGGTCTTCTTTTTATGTCCTTTTGCTGAAGACTACTCTTTCTGCTTATAAAAAAGTTGGCATGATGTCATCCGTGCTATGTCATCAATATTATGCTTCAGAGGTCAGCATGTATTTTGTCTTTTGCAGCCGAGTTTGCAATCCCTCCATATCTTGCTAGGTAGCGTAATTTATTTGCTCTGTGACTGATTGGACATTTGATGGACGTTCTCTGTCTAGTCTTCAAGTTGTGTCTGTCGACCATATTTTGCACTCTGCTAGCTATACTTGGCCTCCTTCTAACTCTTGTTGATATCTCATTTTTGTCTTGAGGCATTCACTGCATGCTCTGCACAGATGTAACCATTTTGAAAAATATACTGACAATTCCTGGGCGTCCCCCCCCAATGGGTGTGGACAAGAGACGGCTTGGTACGCTGAGTGTTTTAGCCGGCTGCTTCTGAGTTGTAATGTGATGGGACGGCGAGTGTAATCATGCCCTTTGCGCTGTTGACTGGAGTCCCAATGGGTGTAGTGCTGCATGAAACGGCGTCAGCCGCCTGACGTGTCTTCGGACGGGTGGGAGTGCATATTGAATGCTTTGCGACTGTTCAGTGACCGCGGTTGGAAGTAAGCGGTTGCCTTTCTCTTCTATAAATAACGCTGTTGCCCCTCTGGTTTCTTCACATCTCTTCGCTTATTCCTTACTGCTTCCTTCTCTTCTTTCTCGCTTGCTTCCACCATGGGCAAAAACAACAAACGTAAGCGCGAGCCAACTCCTCCATCGGAGGACTTCGGTGACTCGGAATACTCGGAGGAGGAGTTCTCCTCCGAGTCCGAGGGGTCTCCGGCTCCCGTCTCTCCCCCGGCGTCGTCCGATGACTCGGACGACTCCCAGGGGATAGCCGCGGAGGTCTGGACGTATATCCGGGCCGTCGAGCGCTCCGGGCTCGAGGGCTCGGATGAGTCGGAGTACTCCTCGGATGAGGAGGACTCGGACGACGGCGGCGAGGACGAGGACGACGACGACGACGACGATGGCGACAGCGACGGTAGCGGCGGCGGCAGGGGCGGCGGCAACGGCAGCAGCAAGGGTAGCACCAGGGGCGGCAGCAGCAGGGGCAGCACCAAGGGCGGCGGCAGCAGGGGCAGCACCAAGGGCGGCGGCGGCGGCAGGGCCAGGGCCAGTGGCTAGATGCCACTGGTCTTTTTAGATATTAGTATAGATTAGAAATAGTATAGTCAAATAATGTAGTAGTATTAGTAATGTAGAGTAGTATAGTGTAGCGTAGTAGTAGTAGTAGCAGTAAGGAAGTATCAACTCATAATGAGTTGATTTGTAAGTATTGCCACTTCCCTTAATGAAGAATGCCTTTGGTTTCCTCTTAATGACTCGTTTTACTTGATTATAAATCTGATTCTTTTGAGACAATAGACGAACAACTTGATCATCATACTGACGCTTCCAGAAGTAGCCGCCGAGTAATATTGCAGTCTGTATCGACGTTTTTAGAAGTGACGCCGAGCGACTGAGCGCTATACCAGCGTCTTAGAGGCAATGCCGAGCGATTGAACGTGAGACCGGCGTTTTAGAGGCAACGCCGAGTGATTGAAGGTCGACGTCAGCATTTTAGAAGTAATGCCGAGCGAGTGAAGGTCAATGTCGGCATTTTAGAAGTAATGCCGAGCGGTTAAACATGAGACCGGCGTTTTAGAGGTAACGCCGAGTGATCGAAGGTTGCCGTCGACGTTTTAGAAGTAATGCCAAGTGAGTGAAGGTCAACGTCGGCATTTTAGAAGTAATGCCGAGCGGTTGAACATGAGACCGGCGTTTTAGAGGTAACGCCGAGTGATCGAAGGTCGCCGTCGACATTTTAGAAGTAATGCCGAGTGGTTGGACTCGAGATCAGCGTTTTAGAGGCAACGCCGAGTGATCGGAGGTCGCCGTCGACATTTTAGAAGTAATGCTGAGTGGTTGGACTCGAGATCAGCGTTTTAGAGGCAACGCCGAGTGACTGGGTGGTGACGTCGGCATTTTAGAGGCAATGCCGAGTTATTTTGAGGATAACACCCGAGTGATGGGGTGGCCCACCAGTTTTTTGGAGATAACTGCCGAATGACCACGTGGCATGCTGGGATTTTGGAAATAACTGTCGGGTGATGACTAGGCACTTTTTGAAACGGTATCTGGTCCGAGAATATCCTATAAGAGCTGCACTTTTAGCCGCCTTTGCTTTCCGCGCCCTAGTTCTTGCATTCCCGCTTCCAAACCTTCTCTGCGCTCGCCTCCAATCTGCTCACTAGTAGAATCGAGATGGCTCCCAAGAGGAAAATCGCAAGCTCGTCCGCTGTGGTGATTCCTCCAATCGATCCCAACAGCCAGTTGCCTTTTGCAGGTAACCACATGTCTGTCATCTCTGAAACCGAACTCCTCCACCTCGTGTCCATCGGGGTTCTTCCTCCACGGGAACTCTGTTCTTGGCGGATTTGCCACGGGACTACGGTCCCGACGGAGGATACCCACGAGTCCGTGGTTTACGCTCCTTTTCTTCTTCGCGGCCTTGGCCTTCCTATTTCTCCCTTTTTCCGTGGTCTCCTTGATTTCTACCACATCAACCTCACCCATCTGAACCCTAACTCAATTCTGCAAATTTCCATCTTCGTCCACTTATGTGAAGCCTTTCTCGGCATGCTGCCACATTTTGGCTTGTGGAAACACCTGTATCATTGTCGCCCTGGGATGGCCGGGAGACAACATCAGTTGGTCGGGGGTGCCAGTTTGGAGATGCGCCGGGGACGGAAAACTGAATATCTTGAGATTCCCCTTAAAGACAGCATTAAGGGATGGCGTCTGGAGTGGTTTATAGTTGATAACTATGGAAATTCTCTCCCCCCCCCGGGCGGGAAGACAGCCAGACGTTCGCACCCCGAGCTGGACCGAGTCTCCCACAGACGAGGAGGTGGCTGAAGCCAGTGTGCTGCTAGCTGAAGTTGGGCTATTGAAAGAGAGGGGTTTAACTGCTGAAGCGGTAGTTGCTGACTTCGTTTTCAAAAACATTCAGCCACTGAAAGATAGGGTCCACCCGGCTTATCTGTATCAAGGGCTAGCCGACCCAACCCGAGTTATCAACAAGAGAATCCCTTCTGCAGATTTGGTGAGCCGACTGGAGATGATTCTCAGGGGCAAAGTATCCAATGTTGGTGCTCCGGTGGCGTACTCGGCCTGGAATCTGCCTCCTGCCAAAGCCTTCACTCTCTTCGTGTCAAATCCACCTGCAACTGATGGCAATTTGGGCCTTAGAACGCGGCCCTCTGATGAAGAAGTCAATACTTTGGTTGCCTCACTTGGGAAAATTCCTGATGATGAACGACAAGTCTATTTCGAGGTGCCTTTGGATCCTAATGATGCAGAAATGAATGCTATGCTTGATATGTTGGCTGAGGATTCCTCTGACGCTACTCCTGCTGAGACATTGGCAGTGGCGCATCTCCCAGAGGTTGGTATAACTTTGAATGTTCAGAGACCTGTCCGTGTTCGCTCGAGGCGTCCTTGCCGAGCTAATCAAGCTGATCTTCCTGCTGACGAGCAGAAAAAGAAAAGGAGATGCATTCGGTGAGTATCTAGTTTGGATCAGGGTGCTGGTCCCTCGGTTCCTGCTGCTGAGAAGGTTCATGTGCCCGAATTTACCGATGCTGATCCCAATGGGTGTAGTATGTCTGTTGCTGATCCCAATGGGTGTAATCCATCTGTCGTTGATCCCAATGGGGGTGTTGCCTGTGTTGCTGATGAAGACGATAGAGAGGAAGAGATTGAAGTCCCTCTGACTCGGAAGAACAGTCGGCAATTCCTCGCCAGCGGGGAAAGTAGTGGAGTTCCTTCTCCTGCTTTATCTGCCCTCGTTGGTCTGCAAGAAATATCCCTGGCCGACTTTGACCAAACTCTTGAGGATATGGTTCCAGAGGACTTGTTATCAGGGCCAGTGGATGATGATGTAACGGAAGCTTGCGGTGCCGTGCCGGATGCTGGGTTGAGGTCATCACGTGCCTCATCGACCTTAGAGCGCGATCTCGAGGGTCGGGATGCTAACTTGGATTGTCCTGATTCCATGGAAGTAGCCGAGGGTCCGTCAACCTTAGAGGTGGTTACTGCGGAGAGTCTGGACCTCAAGACTGGTGCCGACACATGCCCAGCCCCCGAGGGTGTCGTCGGGGATGACTTAGCTCGGGCGAAGGGTGTGAGCCACTGCCCAGCCCCCGAGGGTGCTGCCGGGGATGATCCAGCTCAAGTGGGCAGTGCCAACTATGACCCAGTCTCCGAGGATGCCCAAACAGGGACTCCTTCCGGCACTTCCATGGATGTTCACACGGGGTCACCTCCACACTCTGGCTGCATGGTGGTGGCCCAAACTTTGGACCAGGGCGTCGCTTTAGAGGGCAGCGTCCCCGCTGATCGGGTGTCCGGCTCTGTTGAAGGCGCTGAACTGATTCCCACCGTTCCGTTGCAAACTGCTTCGGGTGGTGACCTTGCGCCTGGTTATCAGCTGATTTCTCCTGATCTGGGGATTCCTTCATTCTTTTCCAACCTCCAGGTACTGTGCTGTTTTTTGGCTTGATTTTTACCCTGCATGAACTTTTGCCATTGTGCTCATCTGTTCTTCTCATCAGGTTTTGGTGGATGGGATGGCCAGCCAGCTGAGATCGCAGGGTGTTCCTGTCCCAGAAGTAGCTTCGTCCCTTTCGTGTTGGAATCCAGTGTCACTTCATCGTCGTGTATCCGAGTTGGAGGCAATTAACGCTGGTTAGTGCCCTTTTTCTTTTCTTCGCGTTTGTTGTGGACTGTTTGACCTTCTGACCTTGTTTTGTTTGGTTACCTCTTACTAGGAATGACTCGGCAGACTGCGCTTCTTGAGGAGAAACATTCTCAGGATCAAACTGAATTGGCTCAGCGATGCACTGATCTTGAGGAAAAGTACTCTCAAAGTCAGATTGAGCTGAGTCAGGTCTCTGCTGCCTTAGATGATGCCAATGCGTTGAGTTCTTCTCTGCATGCCCAGCTCGACTCTGAAAAGGTGATACGCAACTGCGCTTTTGCATTGCTGTGCTCCTGTTACTTGCCTGGTTTTTGAAGGAACTGACTTGTGCTTGCAGGAAGAAAAACGTATCCTTGCCGCTTCTCGTGACAATCTTGACAGGTTGTATCGAGATTCTAGCAATTCGCTGACCATTTTGGAAAGAAGTCATCGCTTCACCATGGAAGAATTAGACCTTCATCGTCGCAAGCTGCAGGAATCCATGGAGGAGGTAACCCGGCTTAAGCAGTTGATATCAGCAAAGGATGCTACCATCAAGGGGCTCCGAGTTTCCAAAAAATCTATTGCCCAGGAGTTAGAGAACGCTCGACTGGCTGCTAAAACTGCTGAAGAGACTTCTGCTACTCTCAAGGCCCAACGTGACAAAGCCCTGGACAAGGCTATCCGGGCGGGACGAATCTTGATGAGGAGACCCGGCGTGGTTGTTCCCGAAGATATAAGAGCTGACGTGATCGCCGCCCCTGATTCTTCGAGTCGCCCTTCTTCATCGGTCGCTCCTGAGAAAGACATTGCAAAATAGAAAAACATTCTGTGTGCTCCAAGCGCGCAGCTTACATGATTGAATATTTGTTAGAGGATACCAATTTATTCAAATGACATAGTTACTCTCTCGTTGTATCAGAATTTTTTAGTTAATGAGTTTGGTAGTAATGACGCATGATGCCTATGAATTTCGTTTTGTGGGATATGGAAATCATCCCCTAAATTATATAGGTGCGAGTATGTTGCACTGGTCTTAAGTTGCCGCCAACTTAAGTTGATTGCTCCGTTAGCAGGGCATAGTGGTCACCCCAAGTTAAGTAAGCGTGAGCATGTTGCACCGCCTTAAGTCGCTGCCGACTTAAGCCGATTGCTCCGTTAGCAGGGCATAGTGGTCACCCCAAGTTAAGTAAGCGTGAGCATGTTGCACCGCCTTAAGTCGTTGCCGACTTAAGCCGATTGCTCCGTTAGCAGGGCATAGTGGTCACCCCAAGTTAAGTAAGCGTGAGCATGTTGCACCGCCTTAAGTCGTTGCCGACTTAAGCCGATTGCTCCGTTAGCAGGGCATAGTGGTCACCCCAAGTTAAGTAAGCGTGAGCATGTTGCACCGCCTTAAGTCGTTGCCGACTTAAGCCGATTGCTCCGTTAGCAGGGCATAGTGGTCACCCCAAGTTAAGTAAGAATGCAAATCAGTCGTAAATAAATTGAGTATCCTTGAGACCTTTTCTTTATTGATGACATATTTCCACTTTACAGAGTACATCATCGTTATCCCAGCAGTTTTGAGGTACAGCTAGGAATAAAACTTTCTCAGGTGTTCTATGTTCCACGAGTTCCCAACTTCTGTGCCGTCCATCTGAGTGAGGCGATATGATCCGGGCCGAGTGACTTCTGCTACCACGAAGGGTCCTTCCCATAAGGGTGATAACTTGTGTCGTCCTTCTCCCGTTAGAATTCGGCGAAGGACGAGCTCCCCTACTGAGAAGAATCGTTGCCGCACAGCCTTGTCGTGATAGCGCCTTAGAGTCTGCTGGTATCTTGCTGATTGGATTACTGTGTTTAACCGTTCTTCCTCGAGTACGTCTATGTCCTCCAGCCTGGTGGTCTCAGCTTCTGCTATACTTTCAAAGATCAACCTTGGTGCCCCAAACTTGAGATCAGCAGGCAGCACTGCCTCCGACCCATAGACCATGAAGAAAGGAGTGTTTCCATGCAAAGCTCGGCTAGGTTGGGTTCTTAGGCTCCAAACAACATAAGGTAATTCCCTTATCCACTTTCCTGCGAATTTTTCATTCTTATCGAAAATCTTTTTCCTCAGTGCATCCAATATCATCCCGTTGGCTCGCTCCACTTGCCCGTTGGCTCTTGGATGGGCTACAGATGCATACTTGATCTGAATGCTCTTTTGCTCGCAGAAGTCAAAGAATTCTGAACTCGTGAAGTTGGATCCTAAATCGGTTATGATGCTGTTTGGTATCCCGAATCTGAATATTATGTCTTGTATGAATTCCACAGCCTTAGCAGAGGTTAAGGAGGCAATGGGCTTGAATTCTATCCATTTAGTGAACTTGTCAATTGCCACCAATACATGAGTGTATCCCCCTTGAGCTTTCTTGAAAGGTCCAATCATATCCAATCCCCAGCACGCGAAAGGCCAAGTTACTGGTATGGTCTGCAGTTGCTGTGCTGGCATGTGTTGTTGCTTTGACAAGTATTGGCAGGCCTCGCACCTTTGAACTAACTCGGCTGCATCGTTCTTCGCCGTTGGCCAATAGAATCCTGACCTGAAGACCTTCCCGACCAGCGTTCTGGAGGCTGCGTGTATTCCACATTGTCCAGCATGGACCTCTTCCAGGAGTTGCCTTCCAGTAGATGGGAGGATGCATTTCATGAAGACACCTGATGCGCCTCTTCTGTATAATGTCTCTCCAATAAGTGTATAGTGAGCCGACTGTCTTGCAATGCGCTCTGCCGAATTCTTGTCGTCTGGTTCTTCTTCATTCTTTATGTACTTAATGATTGGCCTTCTCCAGTCATCAGGATCTGACTCGGGTTGATCTATGATGTTGCACTCTTCTATTTGATCCATTGAGATACTCGGCTGCAGAATTTCTTGCACGAAAACCCCGGGTGGGACCTGAGTTCGACTGGACCCCAGCTTGGATAGTACATCGGCTGCCGTGTTCCGATCTCTTTCCACATGATGAAATTCTAGACCCTCGAATTTATCCTCCAGTTTTCGGACGGCAGTGCAGTATCTTCCCATCGAATCGTTTGAGCAATCCCACTCCTTATTTATCTAGCTGATGACTACCAGAGACAGGTTGTTCCGGATTCCGTTCTCCGGCCGCGTGATGTCGTCGAACGTTCCTGCGCCGGTTCCTCCGTCGACGGGATTCTCGTTGGGGCGGTTCCTCCCCGGGTACAGTTGGCTCGTCGTCGGAGATGACGGGTGATTCCGCTCTTCCGATGAAGAGGACGTCGGGGTAGAACGGTGCTGCCGTCGTGGTGATCTTCTTTCGGAGAGTCGGAGGTTGCACTTCTCCGGTATTTTCGGAGTTCGTTGAGGAAGATTCCTTTTCCGGCGGATCCGCGATACGGTGCAGAATTCCTTCTTCGTCTGCTACGAATGAGATTGTTCCGAAGCAGAACATAGACCCGGGGCGTAGGGTGATCTTGTTGTAGAAGGAGATGGCCATTGAGCTAGCTTGGATTGTCGACACACCCCCTACCTGGCGCGCCAGCTGTCGGTGTTTTGGGTCCGACCGCACACCCGGGGTTGCCCCTCAAGGTGTTTTAGGAGTAGGAAGGTGTCGACAACTGTAGCAAAATGGTTCGTGCTGATCGCACGAGGGACGGTGGACAAGGTTTACAGGTTCGGGCCGCTTAGTGAGGCGTAACACCCTACGTCCTGGTGAGTATGCTTGGTGAATGTGGTTACAAGAGAGCTCTCTGGATTGAGAATACAGAGAGTTGATGTGGGTGGCTAAGTAAAGGGTCGATCGATCTGAAGGGGTGCCCCCTAGGCCTTATATACTCGACCGTGGGGCAGTACACATAGATAGGATAACAACAAATGGCTAAAAGATAGTGAACCTCTTGAGATTATCCTTTACGTAACCCTCGCCGACTTATCCTCACGAGGCTTCGTTGCATGGAGGTCCCTGCGCAGGAAAGCCGGATCTCTGTTGCGGTCACTCGCTCGATGCAGTGGGCCGTCCGGGTTTGCACCAATCCGGCCTCATGTCGTTCTGCGTTGCTGGTTGTCTCTCCCCAGGCCCACGAAAGAATAACCTTACGATTTATTGGGCCCTTGGGCCTTTCGTGAGGTCCTTTACTCTTTTAGTGGACCCGGGGGATATCTATCCCCCACACTCGGGGGCTAGAAGGGGGCACCCCCTCTGCGTCAAAATTTTCCTCGGAAAAAGTCTTTCTGCCAGAACATCTTTCGTGCTTTTCGACTACTTCGAAAGTGGGATCCTGAAAACGACGGAGTACACGTAAGCAGGCAAGGCCGACCGAGCCGAGGGACTCCTACGCCTCCGGTATACGGATACTTCACTCATCACCTTCTGCGATAAGTAACTCACGCTCGGATAAGCGATTCCACTGGCCGAACAAGTCTTAACGTTCGAAAGTTGTTCTGCCGAAATGGTTTTTCGTGCCTTCTCGACTATATCGATAACAGAATCCAACGGACGAGTAAGAGTACACGTAAGCGGCAAGGCCGACCGAGCCGAGGGACTCCTACGCCTCTGGGATACGGATACCTCACTCATCACCTTCCGTGAAAAGTAACTCTTGCTCGGATAAGCAATTCTGTTACCGACGAACAAGTCCTGATACTCGAAACAAGGGGAAAAGAAACGCAGCTCTACAACACGATGACGATATGTTTGGGCCTCGGCGGCCGCCAAAAAACATACACACACTACAGATAAACTATTCCTGCAGGATCGGACATCAGCAGGGGGAGCAGCAGCACCCACGGCATCGACTCCACCTTCGGCGGAGTTCGACCCAGCCTCGGACGGCGACACGGTCGGAGGATCTCCACCTCGAAGGAACCTGTCAGCACCACGCCTGGGCCATCGTCGCCGGGGTCTCCTCCAGGAACTCGGCCCGAGCAGACGGCTTGACCGGCCACTCCGTAGCCTCAGCCGGCTGTCCCCCGAGGACATCAGCCCGGCTCGTGGCCTCGGCAACCCGACTCCGGCGTCGGTCCTGCCAGTGGACGGCCCAGCCAGGCTCCGGCCGACGAAGCTTCTTTTCGAGCCAACTCTGCCTCTATCCGTGCTGGCACCGCTGCCTCTGGCTCCGGCTCATCGTAGAGCGGCCGAGGGTTTCTTTAACTAAGCAAGAGAAGCCTCGGGCGGCAAGGCCGACCGAGCTGAGGGACTCCTACGCCTCCAGGATACGGATACCTCACTCGTCACCTTCTGCACGAGGCAACTCACACTTGGTTAAGCGGTTCAGCTAGCCGACAGGCGAGTCCTAGTGCTCGAAATGAGGAAGAAACATGGCTTTATGCAAAAATACATAAATGTTCAGGCCCCGACAGCCGCAATGAACAGACACCGGCACTCAAGGTGCCATTACAAACGGAACTCCGGTTCCGCCCCCGCGGGTATGAACAACCTCCACATCGGAGAGCCTGCGGGGCGACAAACTCCGGGCGACTCACCAGCGACCTCTACAGCAGCAGCGATGGTCCCAGGACGGACGCTGCCACCAGAAGTTTCTCGTTCGCGTCCCCACTCAAGGGACGAGAACCAGACATTGAAGCCAAAGAGCCGGAGGTCGGCCCGCAGGTGGCGCTGACGGTCCCAACGGCGGAGAAGCTTTCTCTAGCTGCCACCACCTCAGCACCAACGGTGGCGTCTACTTGTCCACCGACACCGCACCAGCGAGCGCCGGCCGCCCCAAAGCGCACCGGCAGGTCCTCGCTCCCGTCCTCGCCACGAAAACGAGGACAGAGGACGGAATGTTGCACCCTGGCTGGGCAGCAACAGTTCGCCTTCCCCAGCATGGCTGGAGGGCGCCTCCTCCGCAGAGCTGGAGGATGGTTTCCACCCCCAGAAGCTGGAAGAAGAGGTGGCCCGCCGACCCGTGCAGAAGGTGGAGCTCCGGCTCAGCTCGCCCTCCGCCCCAGCAAGGATGATGAAGATCCTTGAAGCTGAGGGCGGGGCAGAGGCCACATGTAACACCCGGTTTTAAAGAACAAAGCCGGGTGCATCTCATACATGCGCCAAGAAGACAACATATATAATAACAGAGTGTATAGAGATAAATGTCATTAACATCAGAGTATTTATTACATAGCGGAAGACTTATTACAAAATAAAGTAATAAAAATAAAACAAACTAAGGATCGTCGGCGCAGATGTCGACTGGGAAACGCCACCTAGATCAGATCGAACTCCTCAGTGTTAGGCGGCTCCTCCTGAACCACCTGATCATCTCCTGTGGGGGGGGTGTGAGACAGCAAGGGTGAGCTCACACATGATCATAGCTCAACAAGTTGTGGGGAACCAGTGGACATAAACTCACAAAGGTGTGAGTTCATGTGATGTGTAAGGCTTAATCAATGACAGGGGTTAAAGTTGAGCATTGCTTTTAAGTAGTTGGTCAAAATTTTATTAGCAGTTACTAAGTGTAAGTAAATACCAAACCATAAGTAAAGTAATAGAACAAAATTAATAACAAACCCATGCAATGCAAATGACAAATTGAATTTAAGTTCCATAGTTAAACATCAGAGAGTCCTGAGCTGCTCATGACCGCGAGCTCGGCTAGTATACCAGTTTTACACTCTGCAGAGGTTGTACCCTTTACCCACAAGTCATGTTACCCATCTGCCAAGGGGTCATGAATCCCATATACCTCTACCTAGGAAGCACGGCAGGGCAACACTACGAGGCCTTTACAAAGTTCCACTAGCTTCCGAAAACCCGCTGCAGTTTATGGGAAGATCCAGTAAAGGGTTCCTGGCTGATAGCCATCGCAGCAAAATCAACCAGGGACCTCCCCGCACTGACCTCTCCCCTACTGCCCTTGCCCCTTTCGGGTAAGGTAGTCTTCCACTAGCTTTCCTAATTAGTCAGCCAAGGGCGTCCCATTCCACCCTTGTGGTGGCACGTGGTTCTCAAGTTAAGCTCTATGTTCCAATTAACATTAATGATAACAACATGAACATAAACAGAATAACAACAAGAATTGGAACATAGAGGTAATAAATAATTATCCCAAAACCATGTAAAGCAATAGCAAAAACTACCCAGGTGATTCAGGGGTAAACAAGGTAATGAGATAAGCAATCTAGGGTGACCTATTGGGTCCCATCAAAATTAACCTATGCATGGATAAGTGATATTAAAGAACATTATTGGGTAAAAAGTGGTCAAGGGCACAACTTGCCTTCAATGAGCTCCTGCTCAGCTACTTCAACCTGCTGCTCACCAGGATCCTTAGCAACGGGCTCTTCTACTCGCCACAATACAAACAAGCACAGTGCATATAGAGAAATTAACATTACACCAAACATATAAACAAAATGCACAGAGATATTCTACATATTAAAATAAAATCCTAGGAACAGAAATCATAATTTTCTGAGTTATAGATTTTAAGTTATGCATTTTCAAAGGTTTTATGTGCTTTAAATAGGATTAAGTAATAAATAAATTTCTTACTGTTGTTATGCCAAAACAGAGACACTAAGTGCTAGAGAATAAAATTACAAAATTTTAGGAACTGGAATGGATTAATTTGGAGTTAGTATGAATTTTCTATGAATTTATAAAGTTCTAGCAATTATTTTTATATTAAAAACTCATTTTCTATTTATTTTCTCTGGTTTTCATGTTGACTGGACTGGGCGTCAAATACTGGAAACTACAGGGGGCTCGGGGCAAATTACCCGAGACACAGCGCACAGTTACAAATGGACTGCGGGTTGATTCCTCGGTTTTCCAGGGACTCTTATGTAAAAGACTACGGCGAAGGGGTATCGGCCGCGATCTGGCCGTTGGATCACACACGGACGGCTCGAATTAGACTTAGTATAACCCGAACCGGTATGCGCCCAGAGCCGTGGGATCCACGATCGACGGCACGGATTTAATGAATCTCAAATCTACTCTGCACCGCTGGATCTCGCATCAACGGTCTCTGTGCGATCGAGCGAAGGGGTATCCTCGATCTAATCGGGACCGTCCACGCGCCATCCGACGGTCGCCATCACCCCAACCCAAGACCCGCACAGAGGCGGCGCCGCCCCGCTCCCACGGCGGACGCCATTGCCGGAGTGCACCGAAACCTCGACCCCGGTTCACCAAAGTTCAATCAAGACCCCACTACACGATGTCAGGTGAATGGCGAAACAAGGGGAAGGATTAGTACCGGCAGGCACGGCGCGAAGCTCTCTGGCCACGGCAGACGGCTTCCACGGTGGAGGAGGAGATTCCGGTGAGCAATTAAGGGATGGCCGGACGTCTTCCGCCCTCCCGAGGTAGTTGCGCGCAAGCGGCACGACCAGGCGAAGCTCCCAGGTCCCGATCCGAGGCCCGAATGGCAACACAGGCGAAGTTCCGCGGCGGCGGGTGAAGCTCGATCCCGGCGGCGGTGACTTTTGTGTTTTGCGGGATGAAAGAGTGGTCGGGGTACCAGGCGATGGGGCGAGGTCTTTTCTACTTGTAGCGGCGCGACCGTTACGCGGACTCCGAGGTCACCGGAGGGTTCCCCCACGCGAGTTGGCGCGGTCAGCGCGGCGAGGATTGCGCGGGCGTCGTTGCGAGGGAGGGAGGACGATCTGACAGGCAAGGGCCCGCGTGCCAGTGGGACTACATAGGTGGGCACGGGACTGAGCGAGTGACGAGCGGGCCCGCATTGTCGGCGCCAGCTGAAGCGCGAACGCGCGGTGAGTGGATCACTGACCAATGGGCCCGGCCGGCAGTGAGGGAGAGGTGGGTGCGCGGCTGAAGAGTAGGAGTGGGCCGCGCGGGTGAAATTCGGAATTGGGCCGAAAACGGGTAAGCCGGCCCAGGTAGCGTTTTATTCTTTTCCCTTTTTCATTTTCTGTTTTTCTTTTTCATTTCTTTTTCAAATTCAAACTTCAATCTAAATTCAAACTTTGTGGCACTTTATATACTGGTTAATTGTCTATTTTGATCATCTCAACTGTGATGAAGTGATTTTAATGACAACTTTATTTGTATTGAATAATATTCCTTCCTCTTCTCTAATCTCAAGAATTCCTTTTAGGTTTTAAATTCTCTCTTTTTTTGGTCTTTAATATTTTTTTGTCACAAAATGCACACAAAATAAAATATCCAGCATGATGCAACAATTTAGTAGCATATCTCTTTATTAATTGTTCTTGGACATGGTGTTCTCATATGATGATGAATAAAGATCATACTCACATAAAGAGAAAATGTTTCTCTATTGATATTATCCCTAGCAATTACAAAGTGGGTGTTACAAATCCTACCCCCCTTAAAAATAATCTCGTCCTCGAGATTTAAGAAGAACTAGAGAAAAGGTGGGGAAAATCTATGCGAAGCTCTTCTTCCCTTTCCCATGTTGCTTCATCTTCACTGTGGTGACTCCATTGAACTTTGCACATCTTTATCACCTTATTTCTTGTAACTCGAGTCAAAGTATCCAAAATCTTGATCGGGTACTCCGTGTAAGTCAAATCACCTTGAACACTGAGCTCTTCCATTGGTAACTGTTCCTCGGGAACACGGAGACACTTCTTAAGTTGAGACACGTGGAACACATTATGCACATCTGATAGACTAGCAGGTAACTCAAGCTGGTATGCCATCTCTCCAACTCTTCTAAAGATCAAGAATGGTCCAATGTAGCGAGGGGACAATTTTCCTTTAACTTTAAATCTCCTCATTCCACACAGTGGTGACACCTTGAGATACACATAATCTCCTTCTTCAAATTCCAGTGGTCTCCTTCTATTATCAGCATAACTCTTTTGCCTGGTTTGGGCCACTCTCAAATTCTCTCGGATTATACGAACTTGCTCTTCTACTTCTTGAATCAGTTCAGGACCAAAGAACTGTCTCTCTCCAGTCTGATCCCAATACAAAGGAGTCCTGCACTTCCTCCCATATAAAGCTTCAAAAGGTGACATCTTCAGACTGGCCTGGTAACTATTATTATATGAGAATTCAGCATAAGGCAGACTCTTATCCCAACTTCCTCCATGCTGAAGTGCACAAGCTCTCAACATATCTTCCAAAACTTGATTAGTCCTTTCAGTCTGTCCATCAGTCTGAGGGTGATAAGCTGTACTGAAATTCAACTTCGTACTCATGTTCTCATGAAAGCTTCTCCAAAATCTTGAGGTAAACTGTGAACCTCGATCAGACACGATCTTCTTTGGTACTCCATGTAAACACACAATCCGAGCCATATATAACTCTGCTAGCTGAGAACCTTTATAAGTAGTCTTCACAGGAATAAAGTGAGCCACTTTAGTCAATCTATCCACAATCACCCATATTGCATCATATCCTTTCTGGGTGCGAGGCAATCCAGTAATGAAATCCATACCAATCTCTTCCCATTTCCACTCGGGTATCTTCAGTGGATGCAATAATCCAGCTGGCCTCTGGTGTTCAGCCTTAACTCTTTGACATACATCGCACATAGCCACATGTGCAGCTACATCTCTTTTCAATCCATACCACCAATATTTCCGTTTCAAATCCTGATACATCTTGGTACTACCAGGATGAATAGAATAATCCGAGTCATGGGCCTCTTTTAAAATAGTCTCTCGAAGGCTTTTAATATCAGGAACACATATCCTGTCCTTGAACCATACAGTGCCCTGCTCATCTTCCGTGAATTCCGGAACCCGACCTTCAGTAATCAGATCCTTAATCTCTTTTATCTTATCATCACTAATTTGTCCCTTGCGGAACCCGACCTTCAGTAACACCCGGTTTTAAAGAACAAAGCCGGGTGCATCTCATACATGCGCCAAGAAGACAACATATATAATAACAGAGTGTATAGAGATAAATGTCATTAACATCAGAGTATTTATTACATAGCGGAAGACTTATTACAAAATAAAGTAATAAAAATAAAACAAACTAAGGATCGTCGGCGCAGATGTCGACTGGGAAACGCCACCTAGATCAGATCGAACTCCTCAGTATGAGCAACTATCCCCAGGTTAAGTCTCCTGAAGTCCTCAACGATCTCATCGGGTAGCTGGGCAACAACAGCTGAATGAACATGCTCCTTGCGACTCAAGGCATCTGCAACCAAGTTTGCCTTGCCCGGGTGATAGTGAATCTCCAAATCATAATCCTTAATAAGCTCCAACCAACGGCGTTGCCTAAGGTTGAGATCCTTCTGAGTGAATATATACTTCAAACTCTTATGATCCGTGTACACTTGGCACTTAGTCCCCATGATATAATGTCTCCAAATCTTAAGTGCATGCACAACGGCTGCCAATTCCAAATCATGTGTAGGGTAGTTCAATTCATGTCTCCGCAACTGACGAGAAGCATAAGCAATCACATGTCCTTCTTGCATGAGCACACATCCTAAGCCTTGGCCACATGCATCACAATAGATATCAAATCCTTTTTGTAAGTCTGGCATAACCAAAACTGGTGGCGACATCAACTTCTCCTTCAATAGATCAAAGCTGTCTTGACACTTCTCGTCCCACTTAAATTCTTTTCCTTTCTCCAAAAGTGAAGTCATCGGCTTAGCAATCTTAGAGAATCCTTCGATAAACCTCCGATAATATCCAGCAAGTCCTAAGAAACTTCGAATCTCAGTAACTGTAGTGGGGACTTTCCACTCCATTATCTCCTTAACCTTAGCAGGATCCACTGCTATTCCTCCATTAGAAATAATATGACCAAGAAATGGCACTTCGCCAATCCAAAACTCACACTTGCTGAACTTAGCATAGAGTTGATTATCTCGTAGCTTTTGTAGCACCATCCTCAGATGTTCCTCGTGATCACTTTCACTCTGAGAATAAATAAGAATATCGTCGATGAATACCACGACGAATCTGTCCAAGTACTCCATAAACACCTTGTTCATCAAGTTCATAAAATAAGCTGGTGCGTTAGTCAATCCAAATGACATAACTGTGAACTCATATAATCCATATCTAGTCGAGAAAGCCGTCTTGGGAATATCCGATGGTCTAATCCTCATCTGATGATAACCGGATCGGAGATCAATCTTCGAAAATACTCTAGCACCTCTCATTTGATCAAACAAATCTTCAATACGGGGCAACGGATACTTGTTCTTCACTGTAACATCATTAAGAGATCTATAATCCACACACATCCGTTGCGATCCATCCTTCTTCTGTACAAACAAGACCGGTGCTCCCCAAGGTGAGGAACTCGGACGAATGTACCCAGCCTCTTGTAACTCAGTTAACTGCTTCTTAAGTTCCTTCAACTCCTCTACGGACATTCTATATGGCCGTTTAGAAATAGGGGCGGTTCCAGGTAAGAGGTCAATAACAAACTCAACTTCTCTTTCAGGTGGCATCCCTGGTAACTCCTCGGGAAAAACATCCGGAAAATCTCTAACCACCCGGATATTGTCACCAACAAACTCCTCAGGCATGAAGAACATTGCACGCATAGATGAGGAGGTTACTGCAATGTTAACTTGAAACCTTTCTCCTTTAGTAGTAGTGAGTTCTACGGTACCTCTACCACATGCTATAACAGCCTTTGCCTTTCTTAACCATGACATACCAAGAATCAAATCTATACTGCTTGACTCCAATATTATAGCAGTAGCTCCAAATTCTCTACCCATAATGGTTAGTGTCAATCTACGTGTCATTTGATTCGCCTCAACAGGCCCTTTAGGTGTAATTACTATCAGGGGTTTTCTCATATTTAACAGTGGTATTTCATTTGTGTTGGCATATCTAGCAGACATGAATGAATGTGTAGCACCAGAATCAAATAATATGGTTGCAGGAATTGCATTAACATAAAACATACCAATTACGAGGTCCCCTCCTTCCGGAGTAGCATCAACGCTGACTTGATTAACCTTGGCAATAGAATATCCCTTGCCAGTTCCTGGAGTTTGCTGCCTGTTCTGAACTGGAGTAGTAGCAATCCTCTGTGGGCAGACATTTGCATAATGACCAATCTTCCCACACTTGTAACATTGAGTGCCCGGGCTCTGTCCTGAAAACTTCGTCGGGGTGCCAGTAGGGGTAGCCTGTCGAGGAGGTGGAGTCCTCAGTGGTGATTGCGGAACTGGGCGTGGTCCTCCGGGTCGAGTCGGTGTACCCTGTGGTGAACTGTAGCGAGGACGAACACTGCTGCTTCCTTGTCCCTGAGATATGGCCTTCCTCTTCAAATCTCCCAGTTGAACACGCTTGTGTTCAATAGCCAGTGCCTTATCAAGCAGCCTCTGAAACGATGGGAATGTGTGTGCCACTAGAGCATACTGCAATGGTCCATTAAGTCCTTCAATGAAATGCTCTTGCTTTCTCTCATCTTCAGCAACTTCTTCAGGGGCATATCTGGATAGCTGAATAAACTTGTCTCTGTACTCGCTGACGGACATACTCCCTTGCTTCAGCGACAGAAATTCCTTCTTCTTAATCTTTATCATACCAGCGGGAATATGGTAGTTCCTGAACTGCGTACTGAACTCTGCCCAGGTAATAGTATCAGCAGCATCGTGGGCAGCAGTATAAGAGTCCCACCAGTCAGCAGCAGGACCAATCAGACGTCCAGAAGCATATAGAACCTTCTCCCGGTCCGTGCATTGTGCAATATTCAGCATCTTCTCAATTGCTTTTAGCCAATCATCCGCATCCAGTGGATCAGGTGAGCTAGCGAATGTGGGTGGCTTATGGCTCATGAACTCTCTGTGCTTGTCTCGGGGAGGCACTGGTGGTGGTGGTGGAGGCAGTGGTACTTGTTGCTGTTGTTGTTGCATTTGCTGTTGCAGCTGCTGTTGTTGCGCCCTCCTTTCCTGGCGTATCTCATCTCGCTCCTGGCGCAACTCCTGTCGTATATCCTCTCTTTCTTGACGCATTTCCTGGCGTTCTTGCTGCATCTGAGCACGCATATCAGCCATGGTATCTGCCATCTGCTGCATCACCGCCATCTGAGCAGCAACCAATGGGTCAACTCCGCCTGGTGGAGGATTGGGAGGATTCATCCCAGCAGGTTGTGGCTGAGGTTGTCTTCGAGTGTGTTGGTTAGGAGGCAAATCAATTCCACCACCCCGCCTGGTATTGACCATCTGAGTTAGATACATATGGTAAGAAGATAATAGACAAGGCAGGTATTTACAAATCAGGTTACTTTGGGGGACTTTTTAGCTAAGCAGATTAATATTTTACATATCCTAGCTAACTCAATACCCTATGGTGGTACATACTAAGATGTCCATAGTTCAATCAATCAAAGAAGCAAATCAGGCATGTAGCATCAGCACACTCAAACAACATTTTTAAATAGAGAAAATAGTTTTAATTTTGTCTTAGGTTCCCTATCTCTTAGAAATGTCTCAGGGGTAGGGATTCCAAGGCTTGAAATCCATCTTGTCTTAGAGTGGAAAAGGTAAGAATGATCAGAGTAGAACAGTAGAAGATGAGACAGGATCAAGATAAGTGTAGAAAGAATCAGAGTAAGGTGAGTGTAGAATGAATCAGAATGAGATAAGTAGGTAAGGGTTTGTCCATTTCTATCTAGGTTTCGTCCTACAGTCAACATTTGCCTCTGATACCACTTCTGTAACACCCGGTTTTAAAGAACAAAGCCGGGTGCATCTCATACATGCGCCAAGAAGACAACATATATAATAACAGAGTGTATAGAGATAAATGTCATTAACATCAGAGTATTTATTACATAGCGGAAGACTTATTACAAAATAAAGTAATAAAAATAAAACAAACTAAGGATCGTCGGCGCAGATGTCGACTGGGAAACGCCACCTAGATCAGATCGAACTCCTCAGTGTTAGGCGGCTCCTCCTGAACCACCTGATCATCTCCTGTGGGGGGGGGTGTGAGACAGCAAGGGTGAGCTCACACATGATCATAGCTCAACAAGTTGTGGGGAACCAGTGGACATAAACTCACAAAGGTGTGAGTTCATGTGATGTGTAAGGCTTAATCAATGACAGGGGTTAAAGTTGAGCATTGCTTTTAAGTAGTTGGTCAAAATTTTATTAGCAGTTACTAAGTGTAAGTAAATACCAAACCATAAGTAAAGTAATAGAACAAAATTAATAACAAACCCATGCAATGCAAATGACAAATTGAATTTAAGTTCCATAGTTAAACATCAGAGAGTCCTGAGCTGCTCATGACCGCGAGCTCGGCTAGTATACCAGTTTTACACTCTGCAGAGGTTGTACCCTTTACCCACAAGTCATGTTACCCATCTGCCAAGGGGTCATGAATCCCATATACCTCTACCTAGGAAGCACGGCAGGGCAACACTACGAGGCCTTTACAAAGTTCCACTAGCTTCCGAAAACCCGCTACAGTTTATGGGAAGATCCAGTAAAGGGTTCCTGGCTGATAGCCATCGCAGCAAAATCAACCAGGGACCTCCCCGCACTGACCTCTCCCCTACTGCCCTTGCCCCTTTCGGGTAAGGTAGTCTTCCACTAGCTTTCCTAATTAGTCAGCCAAGGGCGTCCCATTCCACCCTTGTGGTGGCACGTGGTTCTCAAGTTAAGCTCTATGTTCCAATTAACATTAATGATAACAACATGAACATAAACAGAATAACAACAAGAATTGGAACATAGAGGTAATAAATAATTATCCCAAAACCATGTAAAGCAATAGCAAAAACTACCCAGGTGATTCAGGGGTAAACAAGGTAATGAGATAAGCAATCTAGGGTGACCTATTGGGTCCCATCAAAATTAACCTATGCATGGATAAGTGATATTAAAGAACATTATTGGGTAAAAAGTGGTCAAGGGCACAACTTGCCTTCAATGAGCTCCTGCTCAGCTACTTCAACCTGCTGCTCACCAGGATCCTTAGCAACGGGCTCTTCTACTCGCCACAATACAAACAAGCACAGTGCATATAGAGAAATTAACATTACACCAAACATATAAACAAAATGCACAGAGATATTCTACATATTAAAATAAAATCCTAGGAACAGAAATCATAATTTTCTGAGTTATAGATTTTAAGTTATGCATTTTCAAAGGTTTTATGTGCTTTAAATAGGATTAAGTAATAAATAAATTTCTTACTGTTGTTATGCCAAAACAGAGACACTAAGTGCTAGAGAATAAAATTACAAAATTTTAGGAACTGGAATGGATTAATTTGGAGTTAGTATGAATTTTCTATGAATTTATAAAGTTCTAGCAATTATTTTTATATTAAAAACTCATTTTCTATTTATTTTCTCTGGTTTTCATGTTGACTGGACTGGGCGTCAAATACTGGAAACTACAGGGGGCTCGGGGCAAATTACCCGAGACACAGCGCACAGTTACAAATGGACTGCGGGTTGATTCCTCGGTTTTCCAGGGACTCTTATGTAAAAGACTACGGCGAAGGGGTATCGGCCGCGATCTGGCCGTTGGATCACACACGGACGGCTCGGATTAGACTTAGTATAACCCGAACCGGTATGCGCCCAGAGCCGTGGGATCCACGATCGACGGCACGGATTTAATGAATCTCAAATCTACTCTGCACCGCTGGATCTCGCATCAACGGTCTCTGTGCGATCGAGCGAAGGGGTATCCTCGATCTAATCGGGACCGTCCACGCGCCATCCGACGGTCGCCATCACCCCAACCCAAGACCCGCACAGAGGCGGCGCCGCCCCGCTCCCACGGCGGACGCCATTGCCGGAGTGCACCGAAACCTCGACCCCGGTTCACCAAAGTTCAATCAAGACCCCACTACACGATGTCAGGTGAATGGCGAAACAAGGGGAAGGATTAGTACCGGCAGGCACGGCGCGAAGCTCTCTGGCCACGGCAGACGGCTTCCACGGTGGAGGAGGAGATTCCGGTGAGCAATTAAGGGATGGCCGGACGTCTTCCGCCCTCCCGAGGTAGTTGCGCGCAAGCGGCACGACCAGGCGAAGCTCCCAGGTCCCGATCCGAGGCCCGAATGGCAACACAGGCGAAGTTCCACGGCGGCGGGTGAAGCTCGATCCCGGCGGCGGTGACTTTTGTGTTTTGCGGGATGAAAGAGTGGTCGGGGTACCAGGCGATGGGGCGAGGTCTTTTCTACTTGTAGCGGCGCGACCGTTACGCGGACTCCGAGGTCACCGGAGGGTTCCCCCACGCGAGTTGGCGCGGTCAGCGCGGCGAGGATTGCGCGGGCGTCGTTGCGAGGGAGGGAGGACGATCTGACAGGCAAGGGCCCGCGTGCCAGTGGGACTACATAGGTGGGCACGGGACTGAGCGAGTGACGAGCGGGCCCGCATTGTCGGCGCCAGCTGAAGCGCGAACGCGCGGTGAGTGGATCACTGACCAATGGGCCCGGCCGGCAGTGAGGGAGAGGTGGGTGCGCGGCTGAAGAGTAGGAGTGGGCCGCGCGGGTGAAATTCGGAATTGGGCCGAAAACGGGTAAGCCGGCCCAGGTAGCGTTTTATTCTTTTCCCTTTTTCATTTTCTGTTTTTCTTTTTCATTTCTTTTTCAAATTCAAACTTCAATCTAAATTCAAACTTTGTGGCACTTTATATACTGGTTAATTGTCTATTTTGATCATCTCAACTGTGATGAAGTGATTTTAATGACAACTTTATTTGTATTGAATAATATTCCTTCCTCTTCTCTAATCTCAAGAATTCCTTTTAGGTTTTAAATTCTCTCTTTTTTTGGTCTTTAATATTTTTTTGTCACAAAATGCACACAAAATAAAATATCCAGCATGATGCAACAATTTAGTAGCATATCTCTTTATTAATTGTTCTTGGACATGGTGTTCTCATATGATGATGAATAAAGATCATACTCACATAAAGAGAAAATGTTTCTCTATTGATATTATCCCTAGCAATTACAAAGTGGGTGTTACACCACAGCCCGGCTCGCTTCTCCCCACCATCAAACTGGTGGTCACTGTCTTGGGTGACCATCGGCAAGGGGATGCAGCCGGGCTGCCTGATGAAAATCCTTGAAGCCGAGCGATGGCTGAAAGGTACCAACTTCCACGAAGTTGTGTTCCTCCAACGACGACAAGACAAAAGCAACGCGGGCACTCCCCATCCGGGGGCTCGGAAGTTGGAAGGGCGCGATGCATGGGGAGAGTGCGAAGACATGGTTGCCATCCAAGGGGGTCGCCCTCCTTTTAAAGGCGACTCTCCCCACTTGCGTCCTCAGTCGTCGCGGACGGAGTCTTCACCAACAAGCTCCAAGGTCTTCCCCCTACGACACGGGGGCTGGGTCCCACGCGTCATGCAAGCTGGCCCAGGGCAGAAGAAGCCAAACCGCCACGCGGAGAGCACGTAACTGCCTAGCGGTTACAAGCGCTCCTCCACTTTCGCCCAGACCGGCAGGTGAAAGGGCGGACCGCCATGCAGGCGGCATGCAACCGCACCAAGGGGGCGCACCCTTTCGACTTCGACGCGTCCAGCATGGGGGCCCAGGCCCACACGTCATGTAACCGGCGCGCCGGTTACTACGTGCGGGAAACTGCACCGCCACTTGCGCCAGTACCGCGCCTTCTCGACTGCGGAACCGGTGCCACGACTTGAGGCAACCCTACGCATGGCCCAACAGTGCCAACCGAGCACATCGGTCATGGGTCAGTCAGTCGCGGGAGAAGGCGCGACGGTCAATATGGCCAAAAGTGGGCCGGCAGCAATGGCGGTGGCAGGCGGGCGGAAGCAGCAGTCAAGTCGTCTGAAGGCTCACGTCCCCTCCTGGGATAGCGAAAGAGCCCTCTCCCACGGCGTGAAGACGACGCTCCCGTGTCCCGTTCCTCGAATGGCTCGCGCACGCACAACGGCCGCCCCGCGAACCACTCGTCCCGTCGCATTAACTCTGTGGCAGGACAGGCGGCACCTTTGGCAGGAAAAGCAGGCGACGCTTCACCTCTGCCATAATGACCGCGTCAAAAAAGGTGCGCCACGTCGTTCGATTTCATATCCTTTTCCTCTTCCTCTTTCTCTCTCTTGCTACAGGGGACCAGGAAAGGGGATACTCCGAAAGGGATCCTTCTTCGCGAAGGGAGCGGGCCCCGAGCCCTCCTACTGATCAGAGGTTCGTAGGCTGGCCCCTTGGAAGGGTTCGACAGCCGCCTCAGAGCACTCAGGCTCCGTGCCCACTACTGGTCAAAGGTTCGAAGGCTGGCCCCTCGGAAGGGTTCGACAGTCGCCTCAGGCCACTCGGGCTCCGCGCCCACTACTGATCAGAGCTTCGTAGGCTGGCCCCCGAAGGGTTCGACAGCCGCCTCAGAGCACGCAGAGCGAGGGATGACTCTGGGTACGTCCGATACATGGCCGAGGCTTGGGCTACGCTCTCGAGGTACCCTAGGACATTTCCGAGACCAGCAGGAGCGATTCTGTAACGGAATCCCATCAGAGGGAGGCATCGAGCCCTCGGACCCTATCAAACGGGACCGGGTCCAGCAAATCACCTGTAGGTACTTTTGGAGCGCGCCTCTGGGCTACTAGCTGACCCTTATCGAACGGGGCACGGGCGTCCACTCGGATCATCTGTTAGCAACTCACTGGAGACACCATGTTCGGCGCCCTCCGAGGGCAACATGGCGCTTTCCCCCCCTCCTCCTTGCGGAAAGGCGGCGCAGGGGCGTATGAAAAAAAGCCGAGTCAGTCCTTGACCGTCCTCTCGCTCTGTGCGGAGGCTCGGGGGCTGCTCTCGCAAACCCGGCTCCGGCCAAACCGTTGACAGCGTCAACATACCAGCTCGAGAACTTGGAACCTGACTATGCACCCGGGCTACGGCCAGTTCGCATGAGGGAACAACCAGACCGGTCGAGGCATCACGAAATGCGCTAAGACCTCGGAGGAGTCAAACCACTCCTCTGAGGCCTCGGGGGCTACACCCGGCGGGTGCGCTTGCGCGCACCCACCGGAACAAAATGCAACCGAGAAAGGTCGGTCCCCTTACAAAAAAGTGCGACAAAAGCCTTCAAGCGAGTACTAACACTCCATTCGAGGCTCGGGGGCTACTGTCGGGGATCATAATTAGGGGTACCCCCAAGACTCCTAATCTCAGCTGGTAACCCCCATCAGCACAAAGCTGCAAAGGCCTGATGGGCGCGATTCAGGTCAGGGCTCCGTCCTTTCAAGGGACACGATCTCGCCTCACCCGAGCCCAGCCTCGGGCAAAGGCAGCCAACCCAGGAGGATTCACGTCTCGCCCGAGGGTCCCCTCAAGCAACGGACGCACCTTCGACTCGCCCGAGGCCTAGCTCGGGCAGGCTTCGCGGAGAAGCAACCTTGGTCGGATTGCTACGCCAACCGACCGTATCGCAGGAGCATTCAATGCAAGGATCGTCTGACACCTTATCCTGACGCGTGCTCCTCAGACGACAAGGCCGAAGTGACCGCAGTCACTTCGCCCCTCCACTGGCTGACCTGACAGGAAAACAGCGCCGCCTGCGCTGCTCCGACTGCTGTGCCACCCGTCAGGGTGAGGCTGACAGCCGCAAAGACCGGCCTCAGGCGCCATAGGAAGCTCCGCCTCGCCCGACCCCAGGGCTCGGACTCCACCTCGACCTCGGAAGACGGACTCCGCCTCACCCGACCCCTGAGCTCGGACTCAGCCTCGACTCCGGAAGGCGGTCTCCGCCTCGCCCGACCCCAGGGCTCGGACTCCACCTCGACCTCGGAAGACGGACTCCGCCTCGCCCGACCACAGGGCTCGGACTCAACCTCGACCCCGGACGACGGTCTCCGCCTCGCCCGACCCTCGGGCCCGGACTCAGCCTCGACCTCGGAGGAGCCTCCGCCTCGCCCGACCTTGGGCTCGGATCGACCACGTCACAGGGGGGGGCATCATTACCCTACCCCTAGCTAGCTCAGGCTACGGGGAACAAGACCGGTGTCCCATCCAGCTCGCCCCGGTAAACAAGTAATGATGGCACCCCGCGTGCCCCATGACGACGGCGGCTCTCAGCCCCTTACGGAAGCAAGGAGACGTCAGCAAGGATCCGACAACCCCTACATCTGTACTTCCACGGGGCTCAAGCGCTCCTCCGACGGCCACGACATCACATGAACAGGGCGCCAAAACCTCTCCGACAGCCACAACAGCACGTACATAGGGCTCTGGCTCCCCTTTGCTAGACACGTTAGCACATTGCTACACCCCCCATTGTACACCTGGGCCCTCTCCTTACGTCTATAAAAGGAAGGTCCAGGGCTCCCATACGAGAAGGTTGGCCGCGCGGGAGAACGGGCCGACGCACAAGGCTCTCTCTCTCTCTCTCTCTCTCTCTCTCTCTCTCTTTCTCTCTCTCCCACGCGAACGCTTGTAACCCCCTACTGCAAGCGCATCCGCCCTGGGCGCAGGACAACACGAAGGCCACGGTTTTCCCTTACTGTTTTCCCCCCTTTGTGTTCCGTCTCGCGCTGACCCATCTGGGCTGGGACACGCAGCGGCAATTTACTCGTCGGTCCAGGGACTCTCCGGGGTCGAAACGCCGACACCCGGTGGGGTTATTTTTATGTCGTGGGTATGGATATAGGGTAGTAATACCCGGTGGGTATTTACCCATTGTCATCTCTACCCGCATCCGCCCGTGGCACTGACCGGGTCGAATTGGGTCAGATTTTTTCGAACGGATTGGACCGGTGCCTGTTAGGCCATCTCGAGAGGGCCGTGTAAACGAATTTGTAAAGTACTGTTTTGTACTATAGATTATAATGTTTATAGAGTGAAGTTTAAAATAAAGAGTGAGATAAGGGGTCTGTTTGGTTCAGCTTTTTTCTGACCAGCTTTTCTGAAAATCTGGCTGTGGGGAGAATCTGGCTGTGGAGAGAATCTGAGTATCATTACGATTACGTGTGGAGGAAGATAAAGTTGTTCATAGGGCTCAGGATCTAGAAAGTGACGGATTCCTACTATTACAACGACTCAACTGATTATGTGTTTATGTTGATTTTGGATGGTTTTTGCCCCCAACGAATTTTATAGAAGCTGTCTGAAAAGCTGAGCGTTTGGCAGTCCGCAACAGCTTTTGGTGGCCAGAAGCTGCCAGAAGCCGAAACAAACAGGCCCAAGGAGGGCTGGATTCGTAACCGAGCCATACCAAATTTAAAAAAAACTAACAATACGGCCCAACTATCCATCTGGCCCAAGTGCCTCGCCCTTTCTCCGCAACTCCACCCCAGGCAGCCCTCACCCCCTCACCGCCGCGGCCACCTTCGTCCGCCCGTCCCGACCTCCGTCCTCCGCCTCCGGCACCGTCGCGGCCCCCTGAACGCAGTCCGATTCCAGCCTCCGCCAGCCCGCCCACCAGCCACCGGCTTCCGGCCTCCGCCCGCCGGCGGCGGCCTCTGCTCTCCGCCCACCTGGCCACCTCCGCATCCGGCCTCAGCCTCCGGTGTCCGGTGTCCGCCCCCGCAGTGGGCGTGCCGCACTGGGCTGAGGAAGAACAGCTTCCGGTTCCTGCTGCTGATCTTGAACGGCGCGGCGCTCAGGTCGGAGGAGGCCTGCCGACGAGACTAAGGTAGCAGAAGGAGCCATACCAAAAAAAGAATCTTCCTCCGCCACTGTCGACTCCCATCTGCGAGGGTAGCTTCGCGCCGAGGCGTCAGTGGCGCGATGAACGTCCCTGTAGTCGGTGAGTTCTCGATGCGATTCGTGTGGATTTTTGTCGTTCGGGGTTGGAAAACGTGTCTATCGGGTAGAATTCCGGAGAAATCTGGTGGCCGTGTTGCGGTTAGTGTGTTTTTCTTTCACATATTTGGTAATTTAGGGGTTTAGAGGTGGCGGGAGGCATGACGAAAGTAGAGTTCTTCTGTTTTAGGCGATCTGTGGGCTGAAACTTTGGGTGTTATATCTGAAGTTAACCCCATGTTTTTGCTCTATAATGTTTGTGGTTGGCTGGTAATATGATTGGTTAATTTGTTTATGTCGATTGATGTAGTTCGTTTGGGTGTTCTAGTGGCACCGAAATGAAGTGTTGTCTAGGGTTGAAAACAGGGTTTTAGATTACTTTTTTTTAGTTTGCTTGATGTGCATGCGAAAATTTTGTTCTCGTTAAGGGCCTCTAACGTAATGGTTAAGGCTTTCGAGTAGCATCTCTAGGTCTTGGGTTCGATCCCCTCGGGGGCGAATTTCGAGCTTGGTTAAAAAAATCCTCTTGCTGCTGCCCGCCTGCTCTCGCGGATCCATATCCTGCGCACCACCCTGTGGCTGGGCCGTTGCACAGTGGGTAGTTGATCGGCCCGTTAGTGATGGGGGCAGGGTTCTTAATATAATACCGGGAGGGCGGTCTTTCCCTCTCCGGCCGCCGAGTTTAGTTAGCAAGGTTGGTTGTAGGGTAGGAATTGGTAGTCAAAAAAATTCTGGCGGAATCAATGCATTTTGCCATCTGTTTTGTCGTCTAATGAAATTTTAAATTTTGGTGATAGGTTTCAAGGTATTCATTGTCATTTTGAGTGTCCATATCACTGTTTAGGATTTTCTTCTAGTATTTACTAATGTCCATATATTATCTGAAATATCATATTTAGGGAAAATTTGATCTGTGGCATCAAAAGATCACAATTTTAGAAATATACCTTCATACTGTCTTTGTTCACTTTAATACCGCCGAGATTTTGGGCCATTTAGAAATATGCCAGTCAGTTACCTTTTCTATAAACCCAGCCTCGCCACTGTCATCCTACCGTTTCCTTTCGATTGATAGTGGAATGAGTTCTTCCTCCACCCTGGCTCTCTCCGATGGATGCTCCAACATGCTATGGCCACCTCAAGCTGACCCTAAACTAGGTTTGTCTTCGCTCATGCCTGCTTCACGGCGCTCTCTTGTCCAAGTCTCTTCTTGTCACTGCCCCTCACCTCCTATGCCACCCGAAGTGCAGATCCATCTGGCCTTGGATTCGTTCGACCATACCAAATCTGTGTTGTTTCTCAAATCCGATTCAGCCTCAGCTGTTGCTGAGATTTGCATGCTTGGTGGCAGAGTACTCAATGTGCTATTTGATAGCTTGTTGCTCTATTTTGGATTGGGAGTTCAATTCCGCCCAGATCTACATCATAAAGGTGATTTGGGTGAGGTGGAGCTTTATTTTGTACAGTTAGTTTTGTGTGTATGTGGGTGGGAGGGTTGCGATTTGGGCATGAAGAGATCCTTCTGATTTGAGCTATCTGAGCTCCAGAATCATCTCTCGATGCTGCCTTTGGCGTTGAGTAGATCTGAGCTGAGGCACCCAGCTTTGGCATTGAGTACATCTGAGCTGCGTTGTGAGTTTGTGACAGCTTTGGGTGGAGGAGCTGTTGTGCCGTGGTTTTGACTAGAGGTGGGCTGAAGCACAGAGGCTTCCTGTGCATGCGGGTTGGGGTGCGGCAGTGTGCACCAGAGATGCATACATGCTACAGATCGAAATATGTCAAACACTGCAATGGGGAAGACCATTATTGGGTAGAAAGTGTCACAGAATATTATGTTTCTAATCGGCATGATCTTTTGATGTCCCCTTGTTTTATCACTTATCAGACAAAGGAAGTTAAGCCATTCCTGCTATATGTGAAATACTTTAGCATGTATTGTGTTCTTAGATTTCTATGTCAAGAAAAAACATGGAAAATTATTTTGAAATGTTGAAGTGCTCTCTCTGTATTCTTGCAGATCCATATCAGGGGGAATTTCCTGAGACAATCGAAGAGTACTTGCATCACGGTACTATGAAATGTATCGCGTTTAACCGCAAAGGAACACTTCTTGCTGGTAATTATCGGAGCTTGTTTTGATTGTTTCTCTACAATTAAATTTGAAGTGACTCTTTTCTGTAACTATCTTCTGAGCCCAGTTCATATAAAACTTGCTGAATTTCTTTTATGGTTCTTGACTAGAGTTGGTTTTTACTTGTTGGATTTTGTTTTGGTTAACAAGGATTACAATTTCTTCTACTCTGGCAAAATGATTTCCGTTTCCGTCATTTGTCATTGCTGGTTGCACAATCAGTCTGTGTTACTGACAGTGCCTGTGGGGTCATCTGCCTCCTAATACAATTAGTGGCTCCACTGATCTTTATACTATGCATGAAAAGATCACCATCATTTTGTTTTCCTGTCCACGTGAAACATTTGCACTTCCATTTGTTAATCTACAATCTGTAGACATTTAATCCAGGATGAGCTCTGTTTCTTTTAACATCTTATTAATACTTTCCTCATAGCACAATTACCCTAGGCTGTATTATGTGCGCCAAAATAGAATAGTGTGTATGGGGGATACAGAATCCTGGACATTGGATTTTGTTGATAAATGTCAGAAGGGGAGTCAAGAATTTGTGTTAAATTAGCAAGCCACATTGTATTTTGTATGTTCCCTTAATTTTCTATATGACTCACCAGTCACAACAACATGATTTTATGATATCCTGCATCCTTATCTAACCTTGGATAGTTTTCTTGCTGTTGCGGTACAATGATACAGAGTGGTGTTATTGGAAAGGGAATGCTGTGTACACTTGTCAAGCGGGGAACTTTGTTTACTTTATAATCTAAGTTCCATATGAAGCTAGTTCTGTATGCCTATAAAAACACGTGATATATATGGATGTCAAAATTATTTTTTATGAAATGCGCCAATAAATCTTTGGAATCCAAAGTTTGGATGGCGTAGAGTATCTTTCAGCTGTGAAATTGTTTCCAGTGGTCAATAACAGTGCCTGTTATATATTTGCAGCTGGATGCTCAAATGGTAGCTGTATTATATGGGACTTTGAAACAAGGGGGCTTGCAAAAGAATTTCGTGATAAAGATAGCACCGCACCTATAACAAGTGTGTCCTGGTCCAGGTATGGCCACCGTTTGCTTGCCTCTGCTACTGACAAGTCATTGACACTTTGGGATGTGCCAACTGGGGAAAAAATTGCACGTATTACTCTTCAGCAGACTCCATTACGTGCCAGCCTTCAACCTGGTTCTCCAACTCCATCTATTTGTTTGGCATGCCCTCTATCTTCTGCACCTCTTCTTGTTGATTTGAATACTGGAAGTACTACAGTTCTCCCTGTTTCTGTATCTGAGAATGGTAACCCCCCTGCACCTAACCCCCGCAATAAATTTGCGGATGGTACCCCACCTTTCACGCCAACAGCTGCAACATTTGATAAGCATGGGGCCCTGATATATGTGGGCAACTCCAAGGGAGAAATTTTAATCATAGATTCAAAAAGCATCCAGGTACATGCAATAGTTCCCATCCCTGGTGGAAGTGTTGTTAAGGATATTGTTTTAAGCCGGGATGGTCAATATCTGCTGACAAATTCTAATGATCGGGTCATTAGAGTCTACCGAAACATTCTACCTGTTAAAGGTTCTAGAGAGGAGATCAGAAACATAAGCAGCAACAGTAATGAATATGGAAGTCACTACGATAAATTAAAAGCAAATGGTACAAGCTGCCTTATTCTTTCCTGTGAACTTTTGGATGCCATCACAAAGATACAGTGGAAGGCACCATGTTTCAGTGGTAATGGTGAGTGGATAGTTGGTGCTTCTGCAAACAAAGGAGAGCACAGATTGCAGATATGGAACCAAGCAGGGCGCCTTGTAAAGATGCTTGAAGGTCCAAAAGAAGCTCTCATTGATCTTGCCTGGCACCCTGTTGAGCCTACAATTGCTACAGTATCTGTGACAGGCTTCGTATACATTTGGGCCAAGGAGCATGTAGAGAATTGGAGCGCTTTTGCTCCTGATTTCGTAGAGTTAGAAGAAAATGAAGAGTATGCCGAACGAGAGGATGAGTTTGACTTGAATCCACGTGAAGAACAGGTGAATAAAATTTCAATACTCATTTTTTTACAGTTATTCGTGGTATGCACTTGAGTTTTTTTCTTTAAATTCTCTATGTAGGCTGAGAAAGTAGTGATAGATGAGGATGCTGATGTTGATATCGAGACATCTGAGAAGAATACAGTGTTCAGTGATGTGGAAGATTCTGTGGATGAGATCTCCTACTTACCAGCAATTCCTTACCCAGATTCTCCTGATGAGCAGCCAGAGAAATGCCTTGGAAGTTCAAAGTTGGAGGATAGCAACCATTCTGGTTCCCCATCCTCAATGGATGCTGTACAGAATGGACAAGCCATTCCTCCAGCATCAAGCCCAATGGAAGGTAAAGCTTTCTTGTGCCAGTGTTTGTTTTCCATTTCTGTGCAACTGTTAATATATTAGTAGACCTTGTGCTTATGATTTGTTTTCCAATTGGACTCTACTAGCACTGTGGTTTGTTTCGTATTCATATAAAAAACTTGCAGTCCGTCATTCAAAGAAAACTAAGCTGTGCACCCATGGTGATATGGACTTGACATGATTTGGTCTGCAATTTAGATCATGGAAAATTACAGAACTATATATATACATGCTGTGAAACTTTGGTTTACCAAATGACTATGTAGCGTATTCAAAGTAGAGTAAGTTGCATTAGTAGCTCCATATGCTGCACTCGCGGTCAAGGATAGAATTTTGAAAACATGATCATTTGTTGTTTCACGCATTACCCTCAGTAAGTACAATGCTAACTCTTTTTGTTCGTGGACAACAATGTTCTTGGTTTCATTCCTCCGGCAGTTGACAACTCTACTGCTGAAGACCCAGAAGAAGGGCCAAACTCAAAGCGGAAGCGGCGGCTGTCAGTGAAGGGGCTTGAGTTGCAGCAGTCCGAGAAAGGCAAAAAGGGATCAACAAAGAACAAGTCCCTCGGGAAGTCCACAAAATCCAGCGCCAAGAAGATGGAATCTGCCAATGGTAACAGCTCTGCCTTCGATGATGAAGCCACTGAGGATGATGAGATTAACATTGATAGCTAGTGTGTTTCTGACTGAGGGCAATAGGCGTGGGGGATAGAAAATGCCTTGTCCCCACCACCCATCCACCACCTAATTAAAATTAACTGTTGTATGCTGTGACAATATAAACGCATGTATCAGTGTTCTTGACTGTAAATTGATATGTGCTGTTTCTTGTATTCCTTAGCTCTCTGCTTTGCACCCATGAGTATTTGGTTGATGCAGTAATTCGTTTTACTTTTGGAGATGTTCAGTTGAATTCCTTAAGGCTTGTTTGCTTGCGTCTGCATTGAAGAGAGATTGAGGAGAATTAAATCCTCTCTATTCAATTTTGACTAGACAAGGATTTAATCCTCTCCAATCCCCTTCGATCGAGATATAACCGAACAATCCCTAATGCTGGGGGCATTGGCCTCTTGATTAGGTGTATTGGTGTGTCGAGAACATGGTTTATGTGGCGCATGTGATTCTGGAAAGGCCTTCTAGAATTGTATGATATGATTTGTGTCATACCTGTTGCATCCATGATTGTGCCAGGTGCCCGTGTTTATATTATTGGATACCGAAAGCGGGCACATGCTGCAGATTTGTTTCGCGTACAGGATCGTTGTCTAATATGATGCATAAGTGATCGCAACCAGGCGTAGCAAAAGAGGCATAATCACAAGTCAGCAGCACCTCAGTAAGCTTTCTGGTATTGGAGTTGGAGGTTCCTGAATTACTAGCGAATTCTTTCCCTTTTTTTATACAGAATCGGTACACATGAGCTCTAATTGGAAACAAGTTGGATTGCTGCAGGAACAAAGTTCAGAGACCACCAGAGCGAGGTTTTTTTTTTTTTATAATGGAAACATAGTCGGACCTTGACCTCTAGAGAGGCTACGGCATTTGCCCATCATGTGCGCGCCCAAAGCCTGGTAGCCGTTGTTCTCCCTGGTCTGGTCCTTTCCCCCTGCCCTGATTCTATATCCGGAAAGCCGCTACGGGCATTTGCCCATCATGTGCGCGCCCAAAGCACAGCGCCTCCCTAGCCACTTTTAATGCCATAATTATATATATAACCGCCTGTCAAGACCAATCATCGCTGCCGGCTTTTGCTTAGGGCATGGATCGACGTGCAAATTGCTTGTACGATCGCTGCTGCACCGCAATATTCTTATCAGTTCATCATCGAGTGAGGAGCTAGTCAGGGCATGATCGACACTCATTAGCGCTCCTAATCATGCGCCCTTCTTGTCGGCTTCTGCACGATCTAACGATCTCGCTCCCTTTCGTGACATGTTCTTTTTTTTTTTCTTCCTTCTATTTCGCTCGACCGTTTTGATCTCCTTTCATCGTCGTACGGCCCTCATGCGTTAGCACTAATATACTCGGTTGCCAGATGGGAGTATTATGTGCATGCGCCATGGATGACCACGCAGCAAATGATTTACATGCAAGTATGTAGGTTTACAACACAAAGGCACAGTACGATTATGAATTGCATGCATGTGCTTCACAAAGCATGGGTAGTCGTCTTATAATTGGATTAGTGCATAGATGGACGCTCCCTTGTTTGGTTTTGCTTTTTGTGAGCTTTATAAAAAAACAACCGATGATTGAAACTGTAATAAAAATGGTTTTGTGCAAAATCTATTGCAAAGGCTAGAATACAAATTCCTTTTTTTTCTAAAACAGAAAACCAAAAATGCAAGCTATCATGCTAATGTATCTCTGGTGATCTTCTTCATGAATTGCAATTATCAGTAAGGTCTGGTGTGCACGACTGGTATGTATCTCGAATATTGTTTTATCACTTCACATTTTTACGTGGATGACCTCTCTTGGTTTTCTCTACTATATATTTCTTACTTTACTGTATCGATTGTTGAAATATAATATGTGAATTGTTCACCTCGCTTCCTATCAGTTTAACCTTTTAGGTTGAACTGATTAGTATATGCAACTTAATATGATGGCAGAGCCAAAGGTCACGAGTTTAAATTCTGATTAGCGCAATTAAAATAAAATAATTGTTGCTCGCTTCGATTTCACGTAAGAAAATGTTCGACGTGAGGGGGAGTGTGGAAATAGGTCTTGTTGGCGCATGCAAAATCATACTGATCCCTTGCCTTGGAACAAAAGTTATTGAGAACGATTACTGAGTTTTATGTGTTTAACCTAAAACCCTAACTCCATGTGTAAAAGTAATGATGGACAATTTACTTCAAGCTCCTTTTTACTAGTATGAAGGCTCTCTTAGGTCTCAAATGTGAAAAAAAATATAAGTATGCTATAATTTTATTATTTAATTGCTCACTAAAATTCAAACTCAACAAGATCTCTAGCTGACTAGCTCTGATCATAATCAGTTGCATCAACACTGGCTAATTCAACCCAAAAAAGTGTAAGCTTAATTCACTTATACTTCAATAATAACCTCCATTGTATAGCCACTGCAAATATATACATTCTATAGGCATAAACGAATTACACCTAAACCTTTTCTTCTCTCTTTCTACATTATAGCCATTAATAACTTTCTCCTTTAACATTCGTCTGGTATATATGCTCACTCTATACTTCTGTTTCTTAATCACATCATGGGTCCTAATCATGATAGATATATATAATATCCACCATAGCTCATGCTATTGTAATTTCTCAACAATTCATTCAAGTAAGGTTTACGAGTACTAGAAAAGCATGTGAGGACAAGGGTCATATTCCAATGAAAGTGCCACACAATCCCGGTCAAAAAATGTGCCACACAATCTTAGGGCCTGTTTAGAATTTAAGTATTTTTACGGTTTCTAGAAAATACCATGATTTTATTAATACTATAGTATTTTATGCCATAAGGTGTTAGGTTGTATTTATGAAAACTATAGTTTTAAAACCATGGTATTCTAGGTACGTATTTTTGGAGTACCGAAAACTCCACTCCCACCCAAGATTTTCATGACATGGTTAGTTTTTACATAATATCGTGATTTACAATATTGTATCCAAATAATGTTTCTAAAAACTATGTTATTTTTGGAGCTGGCCTAAACTACCATAACAATTGCAAAGTATAGTATTGTAAAACCATATTTTTGAAAAAAGCGAGGCAGCTATAGTTGTAAGTATTTAGTATTGAAAACTTTATTTCAATCTTGTTATTTTGTATTTGTATCCACTGTTTAGAAAGTATTTTGTATCTACGTACTCTTCCTCTTCCGAATTGACGGCCGATTTTTTCATAAAAATCAGTATACTCGGTCAATCTGTGGTATAACTCCATTTGCAATTGGTTTCCCATATATGAGAAAGATTTTCTTGGAATAGAATTGGTATGTGAAATTTTTTGATATTGATATTATGACTCCACTTTGTGAAGAGTCATGATGAAACAAATCAGAAAGGAATGTGTTTGCAGAATCTGATCATGGTAGCTAGCTATTATTCCCAATGACCAGATGAGACATCCAAATACTAGAGAATATTCGATGCAAAGCTGTGAAAATCGCAATCCTAAATTAGACCGGAACTCCAACAAGGGGTAGGATGATGGATTATAGGATCATAATAACTATTAGAATTGTAAAACTGCAAATCCCACTTAATAGAATTGTAAAATCAACTAAGATCATAAAGTCATAAAATTGCATGATAGAACCACAATTTTAACTATGTGTTGCCCATGTAAATTCATTTTCATACGACACACACTTGTGACTTGTAACCATTTATCATTAGATCCCTTTCTCTTGTTTAAGAAATTTAAGAATATTTCCATGGACTTTTTTTATTGAAAATTAACACAGACTTGTTATGTACACACAATTTGCTCACAATTATATTGGAAATCTTGTAAAGAAGATTAGGAAATTGCCACATGGAACGATCATGAAAAGAGGTTAAAACTCATGATAATGATTAAAAATGTGAGCCCTGCAAATACAGAAACAGAAGCGACAATCCGCACAAAACATTAAGCGATCGCATTTGCACTGACCAGAGACTCTTTCTGACAAATCGCGGTGAAGCTCTAGTTTCTCGCTGCATTTATCAGTGGACTAGCTAGCTTACGACGGTGGATCATAGATAACAAACAGAATGCGCTTTTACGTCTTCCTGGACAACCTCGTCCAAGCATCTCCCGTGATGATGGGCAGCTCTCTTCCTGAATCAAGAACGATTCCATGGTCAATAACAATGCAACTGATCAATTTAAACCAAATGTTGTAACGCAATTTATTAACTTTCATTGCTAATTAACCTGACGTGCACATCTTCAAACCATCATTATCAGCTATTTCCTCCTCACTTTCATCGTCATCATCCGGATCATCTTCGCCGTCCTCATTGTCCCTGTCGTCATTTTCGCTGCACCATGGCATGCAATCATCACTCCCAACCTTGTTGTCCTTCATCGTCACGCCGGCGAACAGACCCGTCACGCTCATCTGCTTGCTGATCATCCGAGCGACGCAGTACGGCAGCTTGGGGTTCGCACCGCGCGCCGCCCGCCGAGGGTGCCTCCGGCCGTCGAGCCATGCTCCGGCGAAGGCCAGACAGTCCAGGAGGCTCTCCCTGGCCATGCCCTTCATGTCGTACGCCTGCGCGCGGCGCCACAGGCTCCTGGCATGCGCGTTCGCCGGCCGCGCCAGCGCCAGCGCGCGTGTCGCGTCGCTCACCGCCGCGTCAGCCTCGCGCCGGGCGAGCCGGCACTGCGCGCGGTTGCTTAGCAGCACCAGCCGCTCCCTCCTCCTGCTCAGGGGGCACAGCTCCAAAGCTTCGGAATAATGATCAGTGGCCTTGTCCACGTCGCCTTGCAAGAAGCTGTCGTTGCCTTGCCTCTTCTTCTCCTTGGCTAAGATTTCTCTCTTCAGCAACTCATCCCTAGGCATTGCTTCCTCTCTCTCCTTCCTCTCACCCTTCAGCTCTCTCACGCTGGCGATCGCCCTTTTTGCCTCCCCACCTAGTTTGCGGTCACTGACGACATGGACGTCATCAAGGAGAAGTGCAGTCGCAATGGCATCGCCGAGTCGTCGCCTTGGACCGAGGTGCCGGAGATCGACCAAGTCAGAGAGCCACGGCGCCGTGGCATCAGCAACTGCGTGCCATGCGGCGCGGTCGTCGAGGAGGAGGAGCAAGCAATCCACGGCCATGTACTGCCAGTCATCGGACGAACGCGCGAGGTCACAGAGACTGGAGAGTGCATCGCGGCACGCCGCGATGGCGGCGCGGCCGACTGGGCTCCTACAGAGAAGGCGCAGCAGCCCGACGCCGGCGGGCGAGTCGCCGTTCGCCAGTCCACCCCACATCCGGGACAGCTCGCTCAAGAACAAGGAGTCCTGGCATATCATGGCATGAGATGACAGGTCCCTAGAGGCGAGGCAGCTCAGTAGGTAGAGCGACCAGCACTGGAGCTGGCTCGCCCACTCCTCCGCCTTCATGTCCTCGGCGTCGGCGCCGCCGCCGAGCCCGCACGTCATGAGGTCCCTCTGGTACTTTGGCCTCCTGCTCGGTGCCAGCGCGACGAAGTTGGCATAGACGTCGCGGATGCAAGTGGACGCGGAACGCACGGCGAGCTGCACCGCCTCAGCGGCGTGACGCGCGACGGCCGGGAACGTGGACTCGTAGCTGGCGAGATGGCCCAGGGCTCGCGCGGCCGCGCGCTGCTCGACCCACGTCATGGCGCCGCCGAGTAGAGCCAGCAGCGGGCGCACGGCCCCGGCCGCGACGGCCAGCTCGGCGTGCGCGGAGGAGCGGATGGTGTACGAGCCGATGACATGGGCGGCGTAGTACGGCACGTACACGTTGTCGCCGCGACGGAGCCACGCCGCGTCGGCGAGCGCGCGGGCGAGGAGAAGGGACATGCACCGGATCGCGCCGAGCGAGGGGAGTTCGGGGTCATCTGGCGCGGACATGGCCGCCCGCCACACCGCGCCAACCGCCGCGGCACATGATTGGCCATTACTGCCGCCGTCATCCTCACAGTACGGTAGTTCCCTGAAGAAGGCGGAGAGACTAGCTCGACGGAGCCGGGCGTCCGGCTCTTTGATGGCGCAAAGGAAGCACCCGCAGCCGCTTGAGCTGAAGAAGTCGTCGTCGTCCTCCTCCTCCTCCTCCTCCTCCTCCTCCTCCTCCAGGATCTTGGCCATGGTTTTGGCCTTGCCCTTGCTGCTTCTAGTGTTCAGCTCCATTATCTGCGATGCTTGTGTAAACTAAGGGATGTGGACGGAAGAAAAGAGAGGAAGGATCGGAGGACCGAGAGACTAGGGTTTTGTAGAACTAATGAAGTTGTGGATGGTAATATATGCAACCAGTCAATTTAGGCAACTATTTTTTAAGTCATTGTTAACTTCTTTTCATGAAAGATGGATGCCTTCTTTATGTACATGTTCATGATCAGCCTAAAACAGAGAACTTTCTTGAGCAGATACCGGCGCGGCGTGTCAGAAAAACTGGACACACACACACCAGTAGTACCTGCCGCTGCAGGAAACCTTCATTGCGCTCGCCACCCGCACAGTTTTGTGCACTCGACGGTACGAGGTTGCAGAGATTAAAATTCACGCCGAGTTTAATTTGGATTGTCAGCTAGTGCTAGATGACTCAGATGTCTTAACTGACAGTGAAGTGTCCTTTCGAAACAAATCACATGATTGATACAGTGATACTAGTTGCATTGAGAGAGCAAATTAGGGCCGGCAAGCAGGGCAGTGCCGCATTAGGGCTACGTGGCGTGCTTCATTGTTCCGTCCAATCGGTCGCGTCGCTTTCGTTGGCAGCCAGGCCGGGCGAAGACTGGTTTGACTGAACCTGTGTCCATGCATGCACTAATCTTTCCTAAGCTCAACATGCATATATTTTAATATTTCCAGCTTCCACTTGTGATAATTTGCGATGCGGTGAAGGTCTAAAGTTGCGGCTGTTAATCCCCACAAAGCCTAGTTTAACCAAACCTTTATACCAGCAATTACCTAAAGAAGATAGCCAGTGCATGTGTGAGGGTTCGCATCCACTTGGTTACTTATGCTGATAAGCTTGGTGTAGCAGCTACTAACTGTGCCGTTTTTTTTACTAGCTTTTCTTTCTGGCAAGAACAGATGAAAGCCGCTGGCTTTGCCAGAAGTACACACGCTAACAACATGACATATACAGGAAGCTAGTTATAATAAAAAAAATCTATCCCGTCAAGCTTAACAGTTTTTAAATGACATCAAGTTTGCTTATTATTAGCTGATATTCTTGCTAATAATGCGAACTGAATCAACATGGATTCTCTCTATGTTAGTAGGCTCGTGATAAGGTCTCTTCAAGCTAGCATTCATGCAAGCAATGCATGATGGATCTGATTAGTCTGATTCTGAACCATAACTAGCTAGCTAAGAGTATTGTTGTAAGTAGAGTAGTAGACTGTACAAGTTCATTTCTCAAGTCTGTTATACATATTATAAGTGATATTCCAATCACAGGTTAACCAATGAATTCTGATGCAGGAGTACTGTTTTCCTTGTTTTTTATTTGTGTAAGTGGACTTCCAACTCAAAAAGTGAACAGTGTTGCGTAGCAAAAACTAAAAGAAAGAAGCAAGAATGCACTGTGGTCCTTGTGGTCCTTCAAGTGAAGGACATGATTTGCATGCATGCCGTCTGCTGCCCACTCCTCATCAGAAGAAAAGAAGAGAACACGGAATGTGAATAAAAAGCAGCTTTTAATCTCATAGACAGGGGCACCAGCCATCGTACTTGATTAAGCGTGATTAAACAATGTTGGGGGAATTTACTCGAGGAGAACAAACTGATTAGTACTTGTTTGGACGTGCATTTATCCACCTGGGTTGAAGTTGTTTGGCATGGTTTCTAAAATAAATTCCACACCAAGCTATTCTAACTCTCATAGGAACTAAGATATCGTTTGGTTCACATATTGGTAACGTAATGGGTAACCGATAACGTTAAATCATGTTTGTTTAAGTCCAACTGTAATCGATACCACACTACAAATGGATATCGCCTTATTCAAATTTATTACCACCGACACCTAAGGTGTAAATCATTATCATTACCTTTTACGTTACATTTTACGAACCAAACGACACCTAAGGTGTACACATGTGCATGCAAATAAAGTTTTATGAAACCAATGACAAGAGTCGTCATAGATAGGCTTTGGTGAGTTCTTATACCAACACACCTTTTTTTGAGAGATATAGAGAACATAGCAAAAAAATAATACATTAGGCTTATTTATGGCATGCCTAATAGCAATATGGGCTTTTGAAGGGAATACTTAGGCCCAATATGGATTGGGCTAGACTCTTGATGTCTTAGTCTTAGCTCAAGCCAATGAGAAGGTATAAATTATTTTCTTTCACCGACAAATATGTCCATGTCTTGCGTTATATTGTGAGAAAAAAGAAAACATAGAATTTATAAATATAGACCGTATAAACAATTTGTATAAAAAATTACACACGCCATTGTTGGAAAATAGTATTTATTTGTTCGCGATTAAGGTATAGACGAGTGGTGTTGTTATTGAAAAATCGCTGTTTTTAAAATTTATAGTTTTAGGCAAACTTAACCAAAAATAGCTCGGTTAAATGCAAAGTCACATCAACCTCCTCAATTAAAAACAGTGCAATATGGTTGTGACAGCTATAAATCTTTACTAAAGGCTCAACCAACTACTTTTACCTTCGATAAGGGACAACTCACACTCTCCAGGATTCGAAGATTGTTTGATAGTGTTTATATAGGGTACGTCACATGATAAAAAACGGAAAGAAGAGGCATGCGAGATATAAAATTTATACATGTTCCGACTCTAAATGTGACATAGTACTGAAAGGGAAATGGGCCTAAAATATTTCCTATAATCGATTTTGGTGGTTGACGTCCATCACAAATCATGTGGACTAATTAGTTTGTCTAGTTGTTATTTATCTCAGGTGTATAAAGTTCAACATAAACCAACAAAGAATATAAGTTGGGAACTCTACAAAGTTTGGAGCAAAGACTAATAGAAGTGTTGTCAATGGCGCACCGGACGCTGTCCGGTGCCCAGGATGAGCACTCCATGAACTAGCCAATCTCAGGTTTTTCTGGAAGACGTTCCGCTATAATTCATCGGACTGTTTGGTGTGCACTGGACATTTCCGGTGAGCCAACGGAGCAACGGTCAACTGTGCCAATGGTCGACTGCGTGGACAGTAAAAAGTGCACAGTGCAGAAGTCAGAAGTCAGAGCTGTGAAGTCAGAACGCACCGGACATGTCCGGTATGCCACCGGACTGTCCAGTGTCGCAAGAGGACAAAAGACTTCAACGGTCAACCACTCCAAACCCCAACGGTCTGCTGACATGGCAGGCACCGGACAGTGAATAGTACCCTGTCCGGTGCACCACCAGACTGTCCAGTGTGCCATCGACAGCAACGGCTAGAATAGTGGTTGGGGCTATAAATACCCCCACACCACCATTCAAGTCATCCAAGCCTCCTACACTTCTCATTCAATACAAGAGAAAAGGCAAACACTCCATAGACACAATCAAAGCATTCAATCCACTCCAAGCTCCAAAATCAACTCAATTGCTTATAGACTTCAGAGAGGATCATTTATATTCTTTTGTTGCTCTTGTTGCTTGGATTGCTTTCTCATTCTCATTCTAATTCTTCTAAGTGCTTTATAAAGCTAGCAAGAGACACCTAAGTGTGTGGTGATCCTTGCCGGGTCTTAGTGACCCAAGTGATTAAGGAGAAACCTCGACCGGTCTGTGTGACCGATTGAGAGAGGGAAAGGGTTGGAATAGACCCGACCTTTGTGGCCTCCTCAACGGGAACTAGGTTCTTTGGAACCGAACCTCGGTAAACAAATCATCGTGTTCACTTGTGATTAATTTCCCCTTGATTTGTTTTCCCTTTCCCCTCTCTCTAAAAAGTTCACTTGCTCATATTGATTTGAGTTGGCTCCCAAAGTTATCCGCAGTGATTGAGCAACTCTTAGCAAGGAGAATTATCTTCCGCAATCCAAATTATTTCTAACACTAGCCCTAAGAATAGTGTGTGTTTAAAGATTGTAAATTTCAGGTTTCGCCTATTCACCCCTCTCTAGGCGACTTTCAAATACCATGTGTCATGTTTGAGGCGGTTGTTGTATTCCATGATAAGATGTTTTCTACCCTTATGGGGCTCTCCTGCCCCTCCTTTTATGTTTCAAGGAGGGCCAGTGGTTACATGATAGACATAGAGTTGGTTACTGAAAGTCACCTAGAGGGGGGGTGAATAGGACGAATCTGAAACTTACAAACTTAATCACAACTACAAGCCGGATTAGCGTTAGAAATATAAACGAGTCCGAGAGAGAGGGCGCAAAACAAATCGTGGGCAAATAAAGAGCGAGACACGATGATTTGTTTTACCGAGGTTCGGTTCTTGCAAACCTATTCCCCGTTGAGGTGGTCACAAAGACCGGGTCTTTTTCAACCCTTTCCCTCTCTCAAACGGTCCCTCGGACTGAGTGAGCTTCTCTTCTCAATCAAACGGGAACAAACTTCCCTGCAAGGACCACCACACAATTGGTGTCTCTTGCCTTGGTTACAATTGAGTTGTTCGCAAGAAAGAATGAAAGAAGGAAGCAATCCAAGCGCAAGAGCTCAAAAGAACACAACAAATCTCTCTCACTAATCACTAAGGCCTTGTGTGGAATTGGGAGAGGATTTGATCACTTTGGTGTGTCTTGTATTGAATGCTTAGCTCTTGTATGTAGTTGGAAGGTGGAAAACTTGGATAGCTTGAATGTGGGGGTGGTTGGGGTATTTATAGCCCCAACCACCAAACTTGACCGTTGGTGGAGGCTGCTGTCGATGGGCGTCATCGGACACTATCCGGTGCGCCAGCCACGTCACCAGGCCGTTGGGTTCCGACCGTTGGAGCTCTGACTTGTGGGCCCGCCTGGCTGTCCGGTGGTGCACCAGACAGGCCCTGTAGGCTGTCCGGTGTGCCACCCATGCGTGCTCTGCTCCTCTGCGCGCGCGCAGGCGCGCATTTAATGCGTTGCAGTCGACCGTTGCGTGTGAAGTAGTCGTTGCTCCGCTGGCTCACCGGACAGTCCGGTGTGCACCGGACATGTCCGGTGAATTTTAGCGGAGCGGATTCCCGAAGCTGGCGAGATCAGAGTCGCTCTCTCCTGGGGCACCGGACACTGTCCGGTGGTGCACCGAACAGTCCGGTGAATTATAGCAAAGCACCTCTGAAAATTCCCGAAGGTGAAGAGTTCAGCTTGGAGTCCCCTGGTGCACCGGACACTGTCTGGTGGCACACCGGACAGTCCGGTGCGCCAGACCAGGGCACACTTCGGTTATCCCTTGCTCTCTTTGTTGAACCCTTTTCTTGGTCTTTTAATTGGCTTAGTGTGAACCTTTGACACCTGTATAACTTATAGACTAGAGCAAACTAGTTAGTCCAATTATTTGTGTTGGGCAATTCAACCACCAAAATCAATTAGGAAATAGGTGTAAGCCTAATTCCCTTTCAATCTCCCCCTTTTTGGTGATTGATGCCAACACAAACCAAAGCAAATATAAGAGTGCGTAATTGAACTAGTTTGCATAATGTAAGTGCACAAGGTTACTTAGAATTGAGCCAATATAAATTCATAAGATATGCATGGATTGTTTCTTTCTTATTTAACATTTTGGACCACGCTTGCACCACATGTTTTGTTTTTGCAAATTCTTTTATAAATTCTTTTCAAAGTTCTTTTGCAAATAGTCAAAGGTGAATGAATGAGATTTTGAGAAGCATTTTCAAGATTTGAAATTTTCTCCCCTTGTTTCAAATGCTTTTCCTTTGACTTAAACAAAACTCCCCCTATATAAGATCCTCCTCTTAGTGTTCAAGAGGGTTTTAAGATATCAATTTTGAAAGTACTACTCTCTCCCCTTTTGAGTACAATAAGATATCAATTTGAAAACATTATACCAATTGAAAATACCAATTGAAAAATTCATTCTTTTAAGAGCTTGAAATTTAGAAAATAGGTTGTGGTGCGGTCCTTTTGCTTTGGGCTAATACTTTCTCCCCCTTTGGCATGAATCGCCAAAAACGGATACTTTGAGTGAAATATAAGCCCTTTTGAAACTACTTTCTCTCCCTTTGGCAAACAAAATATGAGTGAAGATTATACCAAAGTTGGAGAGTTGCTCGGAGCGACGGCGAAGGATAAGTTATTTCGATGGAGTGGAGTGGAAGCCTTTGTCTTCGCCGAAGACTCCAATTCCCTTTCAATACACCTATGACTTATTGTGAAATTCACTTGAAAACACATTAGTCATGGCATATAAAAGAGACATGATCAAAGGTATAATGATGAGCTATGTGTGCAAAACATCAAAAGAAATTCCTAGAATCAAGAATATTTAGCTCATGCCTAAGTTTGTTAAAAGTTTGTTCGTCTAGTGGCTTGGTAAAGATATCGGCTAATTGTTCCTTAGTGTTAATGTATGCAATCTCGATATCTCCCTTTTGTTGGTGATCCCTTAGAAAATGATACCGAATGGCTATGTGTTTAGTGCGGCTATGTTCAACGGGATTATCCGCCATGCGGATTGCACTCTCATTATCACATAGAAGAGGAACTTTGGTTAATTTGTAACAGTAGTCCCTAAGGGTTTGCCTCATCCAAAGTAATTGCACGCAACAATGTCCTGCGGCAATATACTCGGCTTCGGCGGTAGAAAGAGCTACGAAATTTTGCTTCTTTGAAGCCCAAGACACCAAGGATCTTTCCAAGAACTGGCAAGTCCCCGATGTGCTCTTTCTATTAATTTTACACCCCGCCCAATCGGCATCCGAATAACCAATTAAATCAAATGTGGATCCCTGAGGATACCAAAGCCCAAACTTAGGAGTATGAGCTAAATATCTCAAGATTCATTTTACGGCCGTAAGGTGAGCTTCCTTAGGGTCGGCTTGGAATCTTGCACACATGCATACGGAAAGCATAATATCCGGTCGAGATGCACATAGATAGAGTAAAGAACCTATCATCGCCCGGTATACCTTTTGATCTATGGATTTACCTTCCGTGTCGAGGTCGAGATGCCCATTGGTTCCCATGGGTGTCTTGATGGGCTTGGCATCATTCATCCCAAACTTGTTTAGAATGTCTTGAATATACTTTGTTTGGCTAATGAAGGTGCCCTCTTGGAGTTGCTTTACTTGAAATCCTAAGAAGTACTTCAACTCCCCCATCATCGACATCTCGAATTTCTGTGTCATGATCCTACTAAATTCCTCACATGTTGATTCGTTAGTAGACCCAAATATGATATCATCAACATAAATTTGGCATACAAACAAATCATTTGCAAGAGTTTTAGTAAATAAAGTAGGATCGGCCTTTTCGACTTTGAAGCCATTATCTATAAGGAAATCTCTTAGGCATTCAAACCATGCTCTTGGGGCTTGCTTGAGCCCATAAAGCGCCTTAGAGAGCCTATAAACATGGTGAGGATACTCACTATCTTCAAAGCCAGGAGGTTGCTCAACATAGACCTCTTCCTTGATTGGTCCATTGAGGAAGACACTTTTCACGTCCATTTGATAAAGCTTAAAGCCATGGTAAGTAACATAGGCAAGTAATATTCGAATTGACCCAAGCCTAGCTACGGGTGCATAGGTTTCACCGAAATCTAAACCTTTGACTTGTGAATATCCCTTGGCCACAAGCCGGGCTTTGTTCCTTGTCACCACAATATGCTCGTCTTGCTTGTTGTGGAAGACCCACTTGGTTCCTACAACATTTTGATTAGGACGTGGAACTAAATGCCATACCTCATTCCTAGTGAAGTTGTTGAGCTCCTCTTGCATCGCCACCACCCAATCTGAATCTTGTAGTGCTTCCTCTACCCTATGTGGCTCAATAGAGGAAACAAAAGAGTAATGCTCACAAAAATGTGCAACACGAGATCTAGTGGTTACCCCCTTATGAATGTCGCCGAGGATGGTGTCGACGGGGTGATCTTGTTGGATTGCTTGGTGGACTCTTGGGTGTGGCAGTCTCGGTTCTTCATCCTCCTTGTCTTGATCATTTGCATCTCCCCCTTGATCATTGCCATCATCTTGAGGTGGCTCATCTTCTTGATCTTCTCCTTCATCAACTTGAGCCTCATCCTCATTTTGAGTTGGTGGAGATGCTTGCGTGGAGGAGGATGGTTGATCTTGTGCATTTGGAGGCTCTTCGGATTCCTTAGGACACACATCCCCGATGGACATGCTCCTTAGCGCGATGCACGGAGCCTCTTCATTACCTATCTCATCAAGATCAACTTGCTCTACCTGAGAGCCGTTAGTCTCATCAAACACAACGTCACAAGAAACTTCAACTAGTCCTGAGGACTTTTTAAAGACTCTATATGCCCTTGTGTTTGAATCATATCCTAGTAAAAAGCCTTCTACAGTCTTAGGAGCAAATTTGGATTTTCTACCTCTTTTAACAAGAATAAAGCATTTGCTACCAAAGACTCTAAAATATGAAATATTGGGCTTTTCACCGGTTAGGAGTTCATATGATGTCTTCTTGAGGATTCGGTGTAGATACAACCGGTTGATGGCGTAGCAGGCGGTGTTGACCGCCTCGGCCCAAAACCGATCCGAAGTCTTGTACTCATCAAGCATGGTTCTTGCCATGTCCAAAAGAGTTCTATTCTTCCTCTCCACTACACCATTTTGTTGTGGGGTGTAGGGAGAAGAGAACTCATGCTTGATGCCCTCCTCCTCAAGGAAGCTTTTGATTTGAGAGTTCTTGAACTCCGTCCCGTTGTCGCTTCTTATTTTCTTGATCCTTAAGCTGAACTCATTTTGAGCCCGTCTCAAGAATCCCTTTAAGGTCTCTTGGGTATGAGATTTTTCCTACAAAAAGAACACCCAAGTGAAGCGAGAATAATCATCCACAATTACAAGATAATACTTACTCCCGTCGATGCTTATGTAAGCTATCGGGCCGAATAAATCCATGTAGAGTAGCTCAAGCGGCCTGTCGGTCATCATGATGTTCTTGTATGGATGATGAACACCAACTTGCTTCCCTGCCTGACATGCGCTACAAACCTTGTCTTTCTCAAAATGAACATTTATTAGTCCCAAAATATGTTCTCCCTTTAGAAGTTTGTGAAGATTCTTCATTCCAACATGTGCTAGTCGGCGATGCCAGAGCCAGCCCATGTTAGTCTTAGCAATTAAGCAAGTGTCAAGTTCAGCTCTATCAAAATCTACTAAGTATAGCTGACCCTCTAACACTCCCTTAAATGCTATTGAATCATCACTCCTTCTAAAGACAGTAACACCTATATCTGTGAAAAGACAGTTGTAGCCAATTTTGCATAATTGAGATACGGAAAGCAAATTGTAATCTAAAGAATCTACAAGAAAAACATTGGAAATGGAATGGTCAGGAGATATAGCAATTTTACTCAATCCTTTGACCAAACCTTGATTTCCATCCCCGAATGTGATGGCTCGTTGGGGATCTTGGTTTTTCTCATAGGAGGAGAACATCTTCTTCTCCCCTGTCATGTGGTTTGTACACCCGCTATCGATGATCCAACTTGAGCCCCCGAATGCATAAACCTACAAAACAAGTTTAGTTCTTGACTTTAGGTACCCAAATGGTTTTGGGTCCTTTGGCATTAGACATAAGAACTTTGGGTACCCAAACACAAGTCTTTGACTCCTTGTGCTTGCCCCCAACATACTTTGCAACTACCTTGCCAGATTTGTTATTTAACACATAAGATGCATCAAAAGTTTTAAATGAAATGTTATGATCATTTGATGCACTAGGAGTTTTCTTCTTAGACAATTTTGCATGGGTTGATTGCCTAGAACTAGATGTCTCACCCTTATACATAAAAGCATGATTAGGGCCAGAGTGAGACTTCCTAGAATGAATTCTCCTAATTTTGCTCTCGGGATAACCGGCAGGGTACAAAATGTAACCCTCGTTATCCTGAGGCATGGGAGCCTTGCCCTTTACAAAATTAGACAATATTTTAGGAGGGGCATTAAGTTTTACATTGTCTCCCTTTTAGAAGCCAATGCCGTCCTTAATGCCAGGGCGTCTTCCACTATAGAGCATGCTTCTAGCAAATTTAAACTTCTCATTTTCTAAGTCATGCTCGGCAATTTTAGCATCTAATTTAGCTATATGATAATTTTGTTGTTTAATTAAAGCCATGTGATCATGAATAGCATCAATATTAATGTCTCTACATCTACTACAAATGGAAGTGTGCTCAACGGTAGATGTAGAGGGTTTGCAAGATTTTAATTCTACAACCTTAGCATGTAATATATCATTTTTTACTTCTAAGGTCGGAAATGGAAGCATTGCAAACATCTGAGGTTGGAATTGAGGCATCACAAACATTTGAATCAACCTTAGCAATTAAACTAGCATTCTCATTTCTAAGGTTGTCAATAGTTTCATGGCAAGTGCTTAGCTCACTAGATAGTTTTTCACATTTTTCTACTTCTAGAGCGTAAGCATTCTTAACCTTAACATGCTTCTTGTTTTCTTTAATAAGGAAGTGAAAGTGCATTCATCCCTTTTGTGAGTTTTGGTGATTTGAATAACAACACATTTAAAGGTCTAACAAGTTTGCTAAGTGTTGAACAGGAAATTCAGTATGATGAACATACTTGAATAGTGTATAATGATCAGTGAACAAGGTTCAACACAAGGTCAAATAACTAGTGAGACAATGCAAATGGATATAATATGGTCTCTATATTGGTTTGAATATATGGACAAGTCCTGAGAAATCACTATGCATAAATATGATCATAATAGAGGTTGAAGTGATTAAGAGGATTGGTCAAGCCAAAGTGAATAAGATATGAGGAATCGTGAATTGGCTTGACCATATTACTATTAGTCCATATACAAACATCTACTTTAACCTCGTATTGTTGATGTGCATAAGTGTATTTTGTGTACTCTTGCATGCACAAATTGATGGAGAGTTTAGCCTATATCTTGTGAGGCTAATGATTTCTTCAAGTTCATGTTTTGTAGTCTCACACCTTGGAGAACATCAAATGAGGATGAGTGGTTTCAAGGAAATGATCAAATATTTACCACATGTCACCCCATGGATTAGTTCTATTGGGGAACGATATGTGTTCTCTAGCATAAATTCAATTATTTCAAATATATTATGCCTTGACCAAGATATATGATGAACTCCTCTAAGAATCTTAATTGAATCAAGTGCATGTTACAAGTAATTCGAGTACTTGATGCATACATTTAGGGGGAGCTCATTCTATATCTTGTGTCCTTAAAGACTAACATTTTCTTTTAGTGAATTTGTGTAGTTTTTTGAAGAGAATGAGTTTCTCTTGATCATTTAAAGAGGATAAGTTTCTCTTTGAAATGTCAAGCCTATCAAAAGCTAAGATAGAAATTTATGATTATAATGAAGACCATATGGCATGGAACAAAGGTGTGTCACTCCATGAACTATTGTATTATATTTGTGTATCTAGGCTCTTACAAGTTAGTGTGTGCATGTATATGCAATATCTTAAGTCACATCATAAGGTTGCACTTGTGGTGACGATTAAAGAATCTCTATATATTTGATTAATACCTCTTGTGGTGATATCATAAGTTAGTCTTAAGTCATCTTAGTGAGGTATGAGTCAAACATGCTAACTTCTCAAGAATCTTGGCTTAAAATATTGCATATCATGTCTATTAATATACCTTTTGATTATGAGTAATTCCTTAAATTGGTACAATTTCACATTTTCATACTTTATTTGTACCAAGGTTCAAATTGTAGAACTTAATCCCCTGGCCTCACAAGTCCAAGTGCATAAGCTAAACAAGTATTCATCACTTGTATGCACACATTTAGGGGGAGAATAGTCTATAATTTGAATCTTTGAGACTAACTTCATTTCCAAGTCTATTATGTGTGTAGTCTCGAATTAGAAAGGAATCTTTGGGCAAAGACAATCGCTTCCACTGCAAATTTTGATGGGTATCAAAGATTCTTTGCTCCAATAAATGTATCTTTTATACATTTCATAAGGGGATGAGTTTCTCTTTTATATGCTACTCCAACATCATCTAAAATTGGTAAACATGTATCACATCCTTTTGGATTGCAAATGTCTAAAGTAGCATAGCTTATAAATTCTCCTGTCTAGAACTTAATTGATTAAATAGTGTACATGTTTCTTATGTTGCATGATTATGTTCAATTGATACTCCTTTTATGCCAATGGTACTTTAAATTGCAAATAAGTACTTTCAACGGATATCAATTGAATTCATATATATGTGTGCACTAAAACTTGAGGAGAACTTAGTGTAATATGCTATTAGTGATCTGCTTATCTATCAAATTGTATCAATTGGTGTTTTTCAATTGATATTTTTCATACATGATCACTAGTTGCATAATCTATACTTGTGCAATTTTCATGTTACCTCTTGTTGTGATAAGAAAATGCTAGGTGACATCTAGACTCCAGGTATCAAGGTTTATCTTTCAATTAGTATGACAATATTCATTTGATATCTTGGACCTAGGTCACAATTATGCCAACAAGAGCTTGCAAATGAATTCTAAATCCAACACAAGTCTGGAAACCCCTTGAAAAGGTAAAACGCAAAGGTACATCACTTATGACACTTATCCATTACCTTTGTGCCATCTAAGGACCCTCTTCATGATAGTGTGTTAACATCTTGCTTAATCATAATTTCTACCCTTTATATTCTTTGTATCCTTTTTGGAGATTTATGACAAAGGGGGAGAAATTTTGTATTAAATCTTACCTTTAGTCTTATGTAACTAAGTGTTAGAAGATTTTTAATTAAGGGGAGAAATAATTAACAAAAGGGGGAATCATAAGAAAAACATAAGTTGTAGAAAATTGATGAGTGCATACTATGTCATGAGCATCACGTTTATTTTATGACACACTGCACCTCATGAATAGTATGATATAAGTTGTCTCCATACTTTGACCCAAATATGTGGTTTTGGCATTTGAGTCCAAAATTGGTATTTTCTGAAATGCACATGTTTAGGGGGAGAAAATTATATCATAGGATTCAAAATCTTATTTATCAAATCTTATGTAAGCTTTAAATGTGTTGTCATCAATCACCAAAAAGGGGGAGATTGAAAGTGCATTCATCCCTTTTGTGAGTTTTGGTGATTTGAATAACAACACATTTAAAGGTCTAACAAGTTTGCTAAGTGTTGAACAGGAAATTCAGTATGATGAACATACTTGAATAGTGTATAATGATCAGTGAACAAGGTTCAACACAAGGTCAAATAACTAGTGAGACAATGCAAATGGATATAATATGGTCTCTATATTGGTTTGAATATATGGACAAGTCCTAAGAAATCACTATGCATAAATATGATCATAATAGAGGTTGAAGTGATTAAGAGGATTGGTCAAGCCAAAGTGAATAAGATATGAGGAATTGTGAATTGGCTTGACCATATTACTATTAGTCCATATATGAATATATGAGAATCAAACTAGAGCTTGATTGATCTTAGTAGTTATATCTAGATGACATTCAAGCAAGGTTCACAATATTGAAGAAATGATTCTCTCAATGGATGCTCAATAGGATGTGACTCAAGAATGGCTTGATAGGGTGAAGATAGCAAGGAAAGGGCTTCGAGGAACTGAAAGGGAATTAGGCTTACACCTAGTTCCTAAATAGTTTTGGTGGTTGAATTGCCCAACGCAAACAAATGGACTAACTAGTTTGCTCTAGTATATAAGTTATACAGGTGCCAAAGGTTCACACTTAGCCAATAAAAAGACCAAGTATTGGGTTCGACAAAAGAGCAAAGGGTCAACCGAAGGCACCTCTGGTCTGGCGCACCGGACTGTCCGGTGTGCCACCAGACATGTCCGGTGCACCAGAGGACTCCAAACTCCAACTCGTCACCTTCGGGAATTTCCAGAGGCAGCTCCGCTATAATTCACCGGACTGTCCGGTGTACACCGGACATGTCCGGTGTACACCGGACATGTCCGGTGCTCCAACGAAGAACGGCCTCCGGAACTCGCCAGCCTCGGGAATTTAATTCGGCTGCTCCGCTATAATTCACCGGACATGTCCGGTGTGCACTGGACTGTCCGGTGTAACAGCGGGGCAACGGCTATTTCGGCGCCAACGGCTACCTGCAGCGCATTAAATGCGCGCGCTGCGCGCGCAGAGGTCAGGCACGCCCATACTGGCGCACCGGACACTCTACAGTGCATGTCCGGTGCGCCACCGGACATCCAGGCGGGCCCAGAAGACAGAGCTCCAACGGTCGACCCCAACGGCTTTTGGTGACGTGGCTGTCGCACCGGACATGTCCGGTGTGCACCGGACTGTCCGGTGCACCATCGAACAGACAGCCTCACCAAACGGCTAGTTTGGTGGTTGGGGCTATAAATACCCTCAACCACCTCACATTCATTGCATCCAAGTTTTCCACTTCCCAACTACTTACAAGAGCTCTAGCATTCAATTCTAGACACACCAAAGAGATCAAATCCTCTCCAAATTCCACACAACGCCCTAGTGATTAGAGAGAGTGATTTGCTTGTGTTCTTTCGAGCTCTTGCGCTTGGATTGCTTTCTTCTTTCTTGATTCTTTCTTGCGATCAAAATCACTTGTAATTGAGGCAAGAGACACCAATCTTGTGGTGGTCCTTGTGGGAACTTTGTGTTCCAAGTGATTGAGAAGAGAAAGCTCACTCGGTCCGAGGGACCGTTTGAGAGAGGGTAAGGGTTGAAAGAGACCCGGCCTTTGTGGCCTCCTCAACGGGGAGTAGGTTTGAGAGAACCGAACTTCGGTAAAACAAATCCGCGTGTCTCACTTCATTATTTCGCTTGCGATTTGTTTTGCGCCCTCTCTCGCGGACTCGATTATATTTCTAACGCTAACCCGGCTTGTAGTTGTGATTATTTTTGAGAATTTCAGTTTCGCCCTATTCACCCCCCCCCCTCTAGGCGACTTTCAATTGGTATCGGAGCCCGGTGCTTCATTAGAGCCTAACCGCTCGAAGTGATGTCGGGAGATCACACCAAGAGGGAGATGGAGACCGGCGACAAGCCCACTACAAGCCAAGGGAGCACTTCATCGGAAGAGTCCCGCACCAAGAGGAAGGAGAAGAAGAAGGACTCCTCCAAACGGAAGGAGAAAAGATCTTCTTCCTCACACCACAAAGAGAAGAAGGAAAAATCTTCTTCCCACAAGTCGCATCGGAAAGGCGACAAGCACAAGAAGATGAGGAAGGTGGTCTACTACGAGACCGACACTTCATCAACATCGACCTCCGATTCCGATGCGCCGTCCGTAACTTCTAAGCGCCAAGAGCGCAAGAAGTTTAGTAAGATCCCCTTACACTATCCTCGTACATCTAGACATACTCCATTACTTTCCGTTCCATTAGGCAAACCGCCAACTTTTGATGGCGAAGATTATGCTAGGTGGAGTGATTTAATGAAATTTCATCTAACCTCACTCCACAAAAGTATATGGAATGTTGTTGAGTTTGGAGCACAGGTACCATCTATAGGGGATGAAGACTATGATACGGACGAAGTAGCCCAAATCGAGCACTTCAACTCCCAAGCTACAACCATACTCCTCGCCTCTCTAAGCAAGGAGGAATACAACAAGGTGCAAGGGTTGAAGAATGCAAAGGAGATTTGGGACTTACTCAAGACCGCGCACGAGAGTGATGAACTCACCAAAATCACCAAGCGGGAAACAATCGAGGGGGAGCTCGGTCGCTTTCGTCTTCGCCAAGGGGAGGAGCCACAAGACATGTACAACCGGCTCAAAACCTTGGTGAACCAAGTGTGCAACCTCGGGAGTAAGAAGTGGGACGACCACGAGGTGGTTAAGGTTATTCTAAGATCTCTTATTTTCCTTAACCCCACTCAAGTTCAATTAATTCATGGTAATCCTAGATACACACTAATGACTCCCGAGGAAGTAATCAGGAATTTTGTGAGCTTTGAATGCATGATTAAAGGATCAAAGAAGATCAACGAGCTTGACGAACCCTCCACGTCCGAAGCACAACCGGTGGCTTTTAAGGCGACGGAGGAGAAGAAGGAGGAGTCTACACCAAGTAGACAACCAATTGACGCCTCCAAGCTCGACAATGAGGAGATGGCTTTAATCATCAAAAGCTTTCGCCAAATCCTCAAGCAACGGAGGGGGAAGGACTACAAACCCCGCTCCAAGAAAGTGTGCTACAAATGTGGTAAGCCCGGTCATTTCATTGCAAAATGTCCTATATCTAGTGACAGTGACAGGGGCGACGACAAGAAGGGAAAGAGGAGAGAAAAGAAGAAGTACTACAAGAAGAAGGGCGGCGATGCCCATGTTTGCTGGGAGTGGGACTCCGACGAGAGCTCCACCAAGTCCTCTTCCGACGAGGACGCCGCCAACATCGCCGTCACCAAGGGACTCCTCTTCCCCAACGTCGGCCACAAGTGCCTCATGGCAAAGGACGGTAAAAGGAAGAAGGTTAAATCTAAATCCTCCACTAAATATGAATCCTCTAGTGATGATAATGCTAGTGATGAGGAGAATAATTTGCGTACCCTTTTTGCTGATCTTAACATGCAACAAAAGGAATAATTAAATGAATTGATTAGTGCTATTCATGAGAAGGATGATCTCTTGGACTCTCAAGAGGACTTCCTTATTAAGGAAAACAAAAAGCATGTTAAGGTTAAAATGCTTATGCTCTAGAGGTAGAAAAATGTAACAAATTATCTAGTGAGCTAAGCACATGCCATGACACTATAGACAACCTTAGAAATGAAAATGCTAGATTAATTGGTAAGGTTGATTCTCATGTATGTGATTGTTCAATTCCAAATCTTAGAAATGATAATGATGATTTGCTTGCTAAGATTAAGGAATTGAATGATTCTCTTGATAGCCTTAGAGTAGAAAATGAAAATTTGATTGCTAAGGCTAAAGATTTTGATGTTTGCAATACTATTATTTCCGACCTTAGAACTAAGAATGATATGTTGCATGCTAAGGTTGTAGAACTAAAATCTTGCAAACCCTCTACATCTACCATTGAGCACACTTCTATTTGTACTAGATGTAGAGATGTTGATATCAATGCTATTCATGATCACATGGCTTTAATTAAACAACAAAATGATCATATAGCATTATTAGATGCTAAAATCGCCGAGCATAACTTAGAGAATGAAAAGTTTTAATTTGCTAGAAGTATGCTCTACAATGGGAGACGCCCTAGCATCAAGGATGGCATTGGCTTCCAAAGGGGAGACAATGTCAAACTTAATGCTCCTCCAAAGAATTTATCTAACTTTGTTAAGGGCAAGGCTCCCATGCCTCAGGGTAACGAGGGTTACATTTTGTACCCTGTCGGTTATCCTGAGAGCAAAATCAAGAAAATTCATTCTAGGAAGTCTCACTCTGGCCCTAACCATGCTTTTATGTATAAGGGTGAGACATCTAGCTCTAGGCAACCAACCCGTGCCAAGATGCCTAAGAAGAAAACTCCTAGTGCATCAAATGATCATGCTATTTCATTCAAAACTTTTGATGCATCATATGTGCTTACTAACAAATCCGGCAAGGTAGTTGCCAAGTTTGTTGGGGGCAAACACAAGGGTTCCAAGACTTGTGTTTGGGTACCCAAAGTTCTTGTTTCTAATGCCAAAGGACCCAAAACCGTTTGGGTACCTAAAGTCAAGAACTAAAATTGTTTTGTAGGTTTATGCATCCGGGGGCTCAAGTTGGATACTCGATAGCGGGTGCACAAACCACATGACAGGGGAGAAAAAGATGTTCTCCTCCTACGAGAAAAACCAAGATCCCCAACGAGCTATCACATTCGGGGATGGAAATCAAGGTTTGGTCAAAGGTTTGGGTAAAATTGCTATCTCTCCTGACCATTCCATTTCCAATGTTTTTCTTGTTGATTCATTAGATTACAATTTGCTTTCCGTATCTCAATTATGTCAAATGGGCTACAACTGTCTATTCACTGATATAGGTGTCACTGTCTTTAGAAGAAGTGATGATTCAATAGCATTTAAGGGTGTGTTAGAGGGTCAGCTATACTTGGTAGATTTTGATAGAGCTGAACTCGACACATGCTTAATTGCTAAGACTAACATGGGTTGGCTCTGGCATCGCCGACTAGCCCATGTTGGGATGAAGAATCTTCATAAGCTTCTAAAGGGAGAACACATTTTAGGATTAACCAATGTTCATTTTGAGAAAGACAGGGTCTGTAGCGCATGCCAAGCCGGGAAGCAAGTTGGTACTCATCATCCACACAAGAACATCATGACAAGTGACAGGCCACTGGAGCTCCTACACATGGATTTATTCGGCCCGATCGCTTACATAAGCATCGGCGGGAGTAAGTACTGTCTAGTTATTGTGGATGATTATTCTCGCTTCACTTGGGTGTTCTTTTTGCAGGAAAAATCTCACACCCAAGAGACCTTAAAGGGATTCTTGAGACGAGCTCAAAATGAGTTCGGCTTAAGGATCAAGAAAATTAGAAGCGACAATGGGACGGAGTTCAAGAACTCTCAAATTGAAGGCTTCCTTGAGGAGGAGGGCATCAAGCATGAGTTCTCTTCTCCCTACACTCCACAACAAAATGGTGTAGTGGAGAGGAAGAATCGAACTCTATTGGACATGGCAAGAACCATGCTTGATGAGTACAAGACACTGGATCGGTTTTGGGCCGAGGCGGTCAACACCGCTTGCTACGCCATCAACCGGTTATATCTACACCGAATCCTCAAGAAGACATCATATGAACTCCTAACCGGTAAAAAGCCAAATATTTCATATTTTAGAGTTTTTGGTAGCAAATGCTTTATTCTTGTTAAGAGAAGTAGAAAATCTAAATTTGCTCCTAAAACTGTAGAAGGCTTTTTACTAGGATATGACTCAAACACAAGGGCATATAGAGTCTTTAACAAGTCCTCAGGACTTGTTGAAGTTTCTTGTGATGTTGTGTTTGATGAAACTAACGGCTCTCAAGTAGAGCAAGTTGATCTTGATGAGATAGGTGAAGAACAGGCTCCGTGCATCGCGCTAAGGAACATGTCCATTGGGGATGTGTGTCCTAAGAAATCCGAAGAGCCTCCAAATGCACAAGATCAACCATCCTCCTGTACACAAGCATCTCCACCAACCCAAAATGAGGACGAAGCTCAAGTTGATGAAGGAGAAGATCAAAGAGATGAGCCACCTCAAGATGACGGCAATGATCAAGGGGAAGATGCAAATGATCAAGACAAGGAGGATGAACAACCAATGCCGCCACACCCAAGAGTCCACCAAGCAATACAACGAGATCACCCCGTCGACACCATCCTCGGCGACATTCATAAGGGGGTAACTACTCGATCTCGTGTTGCACATTTTTGTGAGCATTACTCTTTTGTTTCCTCTATTGAGCCACACAGGGTAGAGGAAGCACTTCAAGATTCGGATTGGGTGATGGCGATGCAAGAGGAGCTCAACAACTTCACGAGGAACGAGGTATGGCATTTAGTTCCACGTCCTAACCAAAATGTTGTAGGAACCAAGTGGGTCTTCCGCAACAAGCAAGACGAGCATGGTGTGGTGACTAGGAACAAAGCTCCACTTGTGGCCAAGGGATACTCCCAAGTCGAAGGTTTGGATTTCGGTGAAACCTATGCACCCGTAGCTAGGCTTGAGTCAATTCGCATTTTATTAGCCTATGCTACTTACCATGGCTTCAAGCTTTATCAAATGGGCGCGAAGAGTGCCTTCCTCAATGGACCAATCAAGGAGGAGGTCTATGTTGAGCAACCTCCCGGCTTTGAAGATAGTAAGTACCCTAACCATGTCTATAGGCTCTCTAAGGCGCTTTATGGGCTCAAGCAAGCCCCAAGAGCATGGTATGAATGCCTTAGAGATTTCCTCATTGCTAATGGCTTCAAAGTCGGCAAGGCTGATCCTACTTTATTCACTAAAACTCTTGACAATGATTTGTTCGTATGCCAAATTTATGTTGATGATATTATATTTGGGTCTACTAACGAATCTACATGTGAAGAATTTAGTAGCATCATGACACAAAAATTCGAGATGTCTATGATGGGGGAGTTGAAGTATTTTCTAGGATTCCAAGTCAAGCAACTCCAAGAGGGTACCTTCATTTGCCAAACGAAGTACACTCAAGACATTCTAACCAAGTTTGGAATGAAGGATGCCAAGCCCATCAAGACACCCATGGGAACAAATGGGCATCTCGACCTCGACACGGGAGGTAAGTCCGTGGATCAAAAGGTATACTGGTCGATGATTGGTTCATTGATTTATTTATGTGCATCTCGACCGGACATTATGCTTTCCGTTTGCATGTGTGCAAGATTCCAGTCCGACCCTAAGGAATCCCACCTTACGGCCGTAAAACGAATCTTGAGATATTTGGCTTATACACCTAAGTTTGGGCTTTGGTACCCTCGGGGATCCACATTTGATTTGATTGGTTATTCGGATGCCGATTGGGCGGGGTGTAAAATTAATAGAAAGAGCACATCAGAGACTTGCCAGTTCTTGGGAAGATCCTTGGTGTCTTGGGCTTCAAAGAAGCAAAATTCGGTCGCTCTTTCTACCGCCGAAGCCGAGTATATTGCCGCAGGCCACTGTTGCGCGCAATTGCTTTGGATGAGGCAAACCCTGCGGGACTACGGTTACAAACTAACCAAAGTTCCTCTTCTATGTGATAATGAGAGTGCAATCCGCATGGCGGATAATCCCGTTGAGCATAGCCGCACTAAACACATAACCATTCGGTTTGATTTTCTTAGGGATCACCAACAAAAGGGGGATATCGAGATTGCATACATTAATACTAAAGATCAATTAGCCGATATCTTTACCAAGCCGCTTGATGAACAAACTTTTACCAAACTTAGGCATGAGCTCAATATTCTTGATTCCAGGAACTTCTTTTGCTAATTTGCACACATTGCTCATAAGTATACCTTTGATCATGTCTCTTTTATATGCTATGACTAATGTGTTGTCAAGTATATTTCAAACCAAGTCATAGGTATATTGAAAGGGAATTGGAGTCTTCGGCGAAGACAAAGGCTTCCACTCCACTCTACTACTCATCCTTCGCCGTCGCTCCGCTACACTCTCCAACTTTGGTATAATCCTCACTCATTTATTTATGACCAAAGGGGGAGAAAGTACTCAAAGGGCCTATATTTCATTCCAAGTATCCGTTTTTGGCGATTCATGCCAAAGGGGGAGAAAGTATTGGCCCAAAGCAAAAGGACCGCACCACCACCCTAATTTTAAAATCTTAAAATTAATGATTTTCAATTGGTAAATTTCAAATTGGTATCTCTTTGTGTTCTAAAGGGGGAGCAAGTAGTATTTTCAAAACTTGATATCTTAAAACCCTCTTGAACACTAAGAGGAGAACTTATTTGAGGGGGAGTTTTGTTTTGTCAAAGAAAAGCATTTCAAACAAAAGGAGAAAATTTCAAATCTTGAAAATGCTTCTCAAAATCTTATTCATTTACCTTTGACTATCTTGCAAAAAGACTTTGAAAAGAATTGACAAAAGAATTTGCAAAAACAAAACATGTGGTGCAAGCGTGGTCCAATATGTTAAAAATGAATCCATGCATATCCTGTGAGTATTTATATTGGCTCAATTCCAAGCAACCTTTGCACTTACATTATGCAAACTAGTTCAATTATGCACTTTTACATTTGCTTTGGTTTGTGTTGGCATCAATCACCAAAAAGGGGGAGATTGAAAGGGAATTAGGCTTACACCTAGTTCCTAAATAGTTTTGGTGGTTGAATTGCCCAACGCAAACAAATGGACTAACTAGTTTGCTCTAGTATATAAGTTATACAGGTGCCAAAGGTTCACACTTAGCCAATAAAAAGACCAAGTATTGGGTTCGACAAAAGAGCAAAGGGTCAACCGAAGGCACCTCTGGTCTGGCGCACCGGACTGTCCGGTGTGCCACCGGACATGTCCGGTGCACCAGAGGACTCCAAACTCCAACTCGTCACCTTCGGGAATTTCCAGAGGCAGCTCCGCTATAATTCACCGGACTGTCCGGTGTACACCGGACATGTCCGGTGCTCCAACGAAGAACGGCCTCCGGAACTCGCCAGCCTCGGGAATTTAATTCAGCTGCTCCGCTATAATTCACCGGACATGTCCGGTGTGCACCGGACTGTCCGGTGTAACAGCGGGGCAACGGCTATTTCGGCGCCAACGGCTACCTGCAGCGCATTAAATGCGCGCGCTGCGCGCGCAGAGGTCAGGCACGCCCATACTGGCGCACCGGACACTCTACAGTGCATGTCCGGTGCGCCACCGGACATCTAGGCGGGCCCAGAAGACAGAGCTCCAACGGTCGACCCCAACGGCTTTTTGTGACGTGGCTGTCGCACCGGACATGTCCGGTGTGCACCGGACTGTCCGGTGCACCATCGAACAGACAGCCTCACCATACGGCTAGTTTGGTGGTTGGGGCTATAAATACCCTCAACCACCTCACATTCATTGCATCCAAGTTTTCCACTTCCCAACTACTTACAAGAGCTCTAGCATTCAATTCTAGACACACCAAAGAGATCAAATTCTCTCCAAATTCCACACAACGCCCTAGTGATTAGAGAGAGTGATTTGCTTGTGTTCTTTCGAGCTCTTGCGCTTGGATTGCTTTCTTCTTTCTTGATTCTTTCTTGCGATCAAAACTCACTTGTAATTTAGGCAAGAGACACCAATCTTGTGGTGGTCCTTGTGGGAACTTTGTGTTCCAAGTGATTGAGAAGAGAAAGCTCACTCGGTCCGAGAGACCGTTTGAGAGAGGGTAAGGGTTGAAAGAGACCCGACCTTTGTGGCCTCCTCAACGGGGAGTAGGTTTGAGAGAACCGAACCTCGGTAAAACAAATCCGCGTGTCTCACTTCATTATTTCGCTTGCGATTTGTTTTGCGCCCTCTCTCGCGGACTCGATTATATTTCTAACGCTAACCCGGCTTGTAGTTGTGATTATTTTTGAGAATTTCAGTTTCGCCCTATTCACCCCCCCTCTAGGCGACTTTCAGGAACTAAGCGAAGGTGAAGGCCAAGCGACGGCTTGTAGACCGAGGTACCATGGCTAAGGTGAAGAAGAGAGTACTTGCACTAAGTCGATGAACTAATCAGCTATGAAGAGTTACAACATGTTGATGCATCATTAAGGTGACTTGAAGCCATGATTTGAACTCATATAAGGTGATATGGTACAAGTCACAGGGTTTGTTTGATTTTGCTTCAAAAGGTGAGACAAAGATATTTGTGATCCTTATGAAGCAATGCCATGGAGAAATCACACATGAGACACTAATGACTCAAGGAGTTTACTTAATTAATTTTATTTAACTTGAGTATAGGAATCGTCGTACTATAAAGGGGGATCCAAAAAGAAGGTTGGTGTTTGCCAAAGCTCAAGCCTCTATATTCAAAAGTTGTTTTTTGAAAAGCAAAAATCTCTTTAAAATTCTTTGGTTGACCTTGGTTAGGTTTGAGAAACCTAGAGTGTTCTTGTTGAAAAGCAGCTGAACTTCTTCAACTACAGCTGAGCTTTTCAGCTGGGTTGAGCTTCTTCAGCTGCAGCTGAGATTTTCAGCTGAGCTAGACTTCAGCTGAGTTGAGCTTTCTCAACCTCAGCTGAACTCAACTTCAGCTGTGAACCTCTTTGACCATACACCAACTGAAATTGCCTCGGGGCAGTTGAGCTGGGGTTTTCTCTCCTAAACTCACTGGTCAAGACCGGTTGAACTGGTCCTGAGGGGCAGTTTAGCTGGTCTCTGACCCCTCTGACCTCTGATCTGCAGTCTGCCAGTCAGACTGGCAAACAGGTTGCCAGGAGCTGTCAGGGGCGGTTCAACCGGTGTTGGTCAACTTTGACCAGTCTGTGGTCAGTCTGCGCGTCAGTCTGTCAGTCAGACTAGCAGACAGGCTGCCAGGCCTGCCAGGGGCGGTTCAACCGCCCTAGGGGGTGGTTCAACCGGTCTCAGGCAGAAAATCTGCCCAAACGGCTAGTTTTGAGCTCCACCTATATATACTCCCTCCTACCTCTCTCCCCATAGTGAAGAGCACGATTTGAACTCCATTTCAAATCCAAGAAACACCTCCCTCTCTCTCACACACATCTCTTGCCTCTCCCATTTCAAATCTTTGGAGAGAAATCTTTGAGTGAGCTTGAGAGCTATGGTTTTTTGTGCTCCATCTCTAAATCTCTCTTGCTCTTCTTCATTCGAGCTTTGGTACTACATCGAGTTCTTTGTGGATTCATTACTCTTGGAGCTTCTAGCTCCTAGACGACTAGGTGTCTCTCGTGAGTCTCCAAATCTTGTGGAAGACCACAAGAAAGTTTGTATTACCCGCTCATTTGAGCAAATATTAGTGTGTGGGCTTGACCTTTGTGGTCGGCAAAGGGAGGATTAGGGTTGAAAGAGACCCGGCTCTTTGTGGGCGCCTCAATGAGGAAGTAGGGCACCTTAGTGGTGTGACCGAACCTCAGGATAAATCTTGTGTCTCTTGTGTTCTTGTTTATTGTGCTTATTTGTGAGAGCACCTAGAGGGGGGGTGAATAGGTGATCCTGTAACACTTAAAACTTAGGCCACAAAAACTTGGTTAAGTGTTAGCGCAATAACCGCCAAGTGGCTAGAGAGGAGTCTTCAACAATAACCAACAAGAGATCAATCACAGAGATGGCACAGTGGTTATCCCGTGGTTCGGCCAAGACCAACGCTTCTGTACTCCACGTTGTGGCGTCCCAATGGACGAGGGTTGCAATCAACCCCTCTCAAGCGGTCCAAAGACCCACTTGAATACCACGGTGTTTTGCTTGCTTTTTTTAATCCCGTTTGCGAGGAATCTCCACAACTTGGAGCCTCTCGCCCTTACACTTGAAGTTCACACAAAGAAGCACGGAGCAAGGGAGGGATTAGCAACTCACACAAGACACAAAGACCACAGCAAATACGCACACACAATACCCAGACTTAAGCTCAAAAGACTAGCACACTAGAACAGAGCTTAAATCACTAGAATGTCAAACAAGTGCGCAAGAATGAAGTGTGAGTGATCAAGATTGCTCAAGGAATGCTTGGGATACTCCTCCATGCGCCTAGGGGTCCCTTTTATAGCCCCAAGGCAGCTAGGAGCCGTTGAGAGCAATCTTGGAAGGCAATTCTTGCCTTCGGCCGACTGGCGCACCGGACACTGTCCGGTGCGGATTCCCTTCCTTATTTGGCGAAGCCGACCGTTGGAGTCTGAGAGCCGTTGGCGCACCGGACACTGTCCGGTGCACACCGGACAGTCCGGTGCCTCCTTCTAGCCGTTGGCTCAGCCACGTGTCCCACGTAGATCGCACGGCTGACCGTTGGCCCGGTCGACCGTTGGCTCACCGGACACTGTCCGGTGCACACCGGACAGTCCGGTGAATTTTAGCCGTACGCCGCCGTTGAAGTCCCGAGAGCAGCCTGTTCGCCAGGGCCAGCCTGGCGCACCGGACACTGTCCGGTGCACCCAGACTGAGCAAACCTTGGCCGAACAAAGCCATCTCATTTCCAATTCAACTTCTCCTGTTTCCAGCACTTAGACACAATACATTAGTCCATAAAACAATGTACTAAGTCTAGAAACATACCTTTTGACATGATTTGTACTTTGTCCACCACATTGCATATATCAACACAAAAGCACTTGCGTTGGCACTCAATCACCAAAAATACTTAGAAATGGCCCAAGGGCACATTTCCCTTTCAATCTCCCCCTTTTTGGTGATTTATGCCAACACAACATAAAGCAACTAGAACAAGTGTGATATCAATGCAAATGAAAACCAAAAGTTATTTTAAATCAATTTTGGCATATATGGATCACTCTTTGCCACCACTTGGTTTGTTTTTGCAAATCAAACTCAAATTCCTATCTCTAAGTCAAACTCACTTGTAGAGACATAAGGAGAGGTATTCCAAAGGAAATTGATCAAGGAATTCAACAACTCCCCCTTTTTCCCATAATCAACATTTCTCCCCACAAGAGGCCAACTTTTGACAAAAGAGACAATAAAAGAGTTTTGACAAACCAAAAGCTCTAATCTACTATTTTCAAAATTTCTCAAGTGGTAGCTGATCCATTTTTTTTGCTTTGGCCTTTATTTTCTCCCCCTTTGGCATCAAGCACCAAAACGAGATCAATCTTGGCCCTAAAACCCCATTGCCTCACCAAAATCTTCAAATTAGAACATAAAGGCAATAAGAGTACATGAGATGAACTTGGAATAAGTTACTCTCTCATCGGAGTGCAGCGGAAGTCTTTCATGGTCCAAGTCCACCTTTTTCCCTTTCAAACATCCTTTGAGACTAAAACAAGCAAACTCAAGCACACGGTTAGTCTCAAAGGGTCAAGTTGTACCACAGCTCCCCCTAAATATGTGCATCTCTTGCAAAAAGGACTTGTGAGGTCCAGGGAGTGTTTGTACAACTTGAGCACCACAAGTAAGCAACATAATGCATAAGGAACATGATCAAAGGCATAAACACATGTATGCTATAAATCAATCCAAGTTCCACGAATCCAGGACATTTAGCTCACTACGCAGCCTGCAAAAAGTCTTTTCATCTAAAGGCTTAGTGAAGATATCGGCTAGCTGGTTCTCGGTGCTAACATGAAACACTTCGATATCTCCCTTTTGCTGGTGGTCTCTCAAAAAGTGATGCCGGATGTCAATGTGCTTTGTGCGGCTGTGCTCAACAGGATTTTCCGCTATTCGGATAGCACTCTCATTGTCACATAGGAGTGGGACTTTCTCAGATTGTAGCCAAAGTCCCGGAGGGTTTGCCTCATCCAAAGTAGTTGCACACAACACTGTCCTGCGGCAACGTACTCGGCCTCAGCGGTGGATAGGGCAACGGAAGTTTGTTTCTTAGAGTTCCACGATACCAGGGACCTTCCTAAGAATTGGCACGTCCCCGATGTACTCTTCCTATCGACCTTACATCCAGCATAGTCGAAATCTGAATATCCAATTAAGTCAAAGTTAGACCCTTTTGGATACTAGATCCCGAAGCAAGGCGTAGCGACTAAATATCTAAGGATTCGCTTCACGGCCACAAGGTAACACTCTCTTGGATCAGATTGAAATCTAGCACACATGCATACACTAAGCATAATATCCGGTCTACTAGCACATAAATAAAGCAAAGAACCTATCATAGACCGGTATGCTTTTTGATCAACGGACTTACCTCCTTTGTTGAGATCGGTGTGTCTGTCGGTTCCCATCGGAGTCTTTGCGGGCTTGGCGTCCTTCATCCCAAACCGCTTTAGCAAGTCTTGCGTGTACTTCGTTTGGGAGATGAAAGTGCCGTCCTTGAGTTGCTTCACTTGGAACCCAAGGAAGTAGTTCAACTCGCCCATCATCGACATCTCGAATTTCTGCGTCATCACCCTGCTAAACTCTTCACAAGACTTTTGGTTAGTAGAACCAAATATTATGTCATTGACATAAATTTGGCACACAAAAAGATCACCATCGCAAGTCTTAGTGAAAAGAGTTGGATCGGCTTTCCCAACCTTGAAAGCATTAGTAATTAAAAAGTCTCTAAGGCATTCATACCATGCTCTTGGGGCTTGCTTAAGTCCATAGAGCGCCTTAGAGAGCTTACACACGTGGTCGGGGTACCGTTCATCCTCGAAGCCAGGGGGTTGCTCCACGTACACCTCCTCCTTGATCAGCCCGTTGAGGAAAGCGCTCTTCACATCCATTTGGTACAACCTGAAAGAATGGTGAGCGGCATATGCTAGCAAAATACGAATTGATTCTAGCCTAGCCACTGGAGCAAATGTCTCCTCAAAGTCCAAACCTGCGACTTGGGCATAACCTTTTGCCACAAGTCGAGCCTTGTTCCTCGTCACCACCCCGTGCTCGTCCTGTTTGTTGCGGAACACCCATTTGGTTCCCACAACATTTTGTTTGGGACGAGGTACCAGTGTCCAAACTTCATTGCGCTTGAAGTTGTTGAGTTCCTCCTGCATGGCCAACACCCAGTCCGGATCTAGCAAGGCCTCTTCTACCCTGAAAGGCTCAATAGAAGAGACAAAAGAGTGATGCTCACAAAAATTAACTAATCTTGAACGAGTAGTTACTCCCTTGCTAATATCACCCAATATTTGGTCGACGGGATGATCCCTTTGAATCGTCGCTCGAACTTGGGTTGGAGGTGCCTGAGGTGCTTCTTCCTCTTCAACTTGAACATCCTGTGCTCCCCCTTGATCATGCGCCTCCACTTGAGGTACCTGTTCGTCATCTTGGGTTGGGGGATGCACCATAGTTGAGGAAGAAGGTTGATCTTGCTCCAATTGTTCCTGAGGCCGCACATCTCCAATCGCCATGGTGCGCATTGCGGCCGTTGGAACGCCTTCTTCATCTACATCATCAACAACTTGCTCTCTTGGAGAGCCATTAGTCTCATCAAATACAACGTCGCTAGAGATTTCAACCAAACCCGATGATTTGTTGAAGACCCTATACGCCTTTGTATTTGAGTCATAACCTAATAAAAACCCTTCTATAGCTTTGGGAGCAAATTTAGAGGTTCTACCTTTCTTCACAAGAATATAACACTTGCTCCCAAAAACACGAAAATAAGACACATTGGGTTTGTTACCAGTTAGCAGCTCATACGAAGTCTTCTTGAGGAGGCGGTGAAGGTAGACCCTGTTGATGGCATGGCAAGCCGTGTTCACGGCTTCCGACCAAAAACGCTCGGGGGTCTTGAACTCTCCAAGCATAGTCCTCGCCATATCGATGAGCGTCCTGTTCTTCCTCTCTACCACACCATTTTGTTGTGGTGTGTAGGGAGCGGAGAACTCGTGCTTGATCCCCTCCTCCTCAAGGAACTCCTCCAGTTGAAGGTTCTTGAACTCGAACCCGTTGTCGCTCCTTATCTTCTTCACCTTGAGCTCAAACTCATTTTGAGCTCTTCTGAGGAAGCGCTTGAGGGTCCTTTAGGTTTCAGTTTTATCCTGCAAAAAGAATACCCAAGTGAAGCGGGAAAAATCATCAACTATAACAAGACCATACTTACTTCCTCCTATACTCAGATAGGCGACGGGTCCGAAGAGGTCCATATGAAGCATCTCCAAGGGTCTTGATGTGGTCATCACATTTTTGGTGTGATGAGAGCCTCCCACCTGTTTCCCTGCTTGACAAGCTGCACAAGCTCTATCTTTTTCAAAGTGTACATTAGTTAGTCCTATCACGTGTTCTCCCTTTAGAAGCTTGTGGAGGTTCTTCATCCCCACATGTGCTAAGCGGCGATGCCACAGCCAGCCCATGCAAGTCTTAGCAATTAAGCATGCATCTAGACCGACCTCTTCTTTTGCAAAATCAACCAAATAAAGTTTGTCGTCTAGTACACCCTTAAAAGCTAGTGAACCATCACATCTTCTAAAGACAGACACATCTACATTTGTAAATAGACAATTATATCCCATTTTGCACAATTGACTAACAGATAACAAATTATATCCAAGCGACTCAACTAAAAACACATTAGAAATAGAGTGCTCAGATGAAATAGCAATTTTACCTAACCCTTTTACCTTGCCTTGGTTCCCATCACCGAATATTATTGAATCTTGGGAATCCTTGTTCTTGACGTAGGAAGAGAACATCCTCTTTTCCCCCGTCATGTGGTTTGTGCATCCGCTGTCGATAATCCAGCTTGAACCCCCGGATGCATAAACCTGCAAGGCAAATTTAGGCTTGGGTCTTAGGTACCCAACTTTTGTTGGGTCCTACAAGGTTAGTCAAAATTGTCTTAGGGACCCAAATGCAAGATTTATCTCCCTTGCATCTTGCCCCTAATTTCCTAGCAATTACCTTCTTACCCTTTCTACAAATGGTAAATGAAGCATTACAAGCATGATATATTGTAGAGGGTTCATTAACTTTCTTAGGAATATTAACAACATTTCTCCTAGGCACATTATGAACAACATTTCTCCTACCAACATTTCTATCATGCACATAGGAAGAACTAGAAGCAAACATGGCATGAGAATCAAAAGCATCATATGCATTATAATTCCGATAAGCATTTCTAGATTGTCTCTTATCATGGTACATAAAAGCATGGTTCCTTTTAGCACTACTAGCCATAGGGGCCTTCCCTTTCTCCTTGGTGGAGATAGGAGCCTTATGGCTTGTTAAGTTCTTGGCTTCCCTCTTGAAGCCAAGTCCATCCTTAATTGAGGGGTGTCTACCAATCGTGTAGGCATCCCTTGCAAATTTTAGCTTGTCAAAATCACTTTTGCTAGTCTTAAGTTGGGCATTAAGACTAGCCAATTCATCATTTAATTTGGAGATTGAAACTAGGTGTTCACTACAAGCATCAATATCAAAATCTTTACACCTAGTGCAAATCATGACATGTTCTACACAAGAGTTAGATTTACTAGCTATTTCTAGTTTAACATTTAAATCATCATTAACACTTTTTAAAGTAGCAATGGTTTCATGACACGTAGATAGTTCATAAGAAAGCATTTCATTTCTCTTAACTTCTAAAGCATGAGATTTTTGTGCACTAACAAATTTATCATGTTCTTCATATAAAAGGTCCTCTTGTTTCTCTAAAAGTTTATCCTTTTCATTCAAGGCATCAATCAACTCATTAATTTTATCTATTTTAGTTCTATCCAATCCCTTGAACAAACTAGAATAATCTATCTCATCGTCATCACTAGAATCATCATCACTTGAAGAAGCATAAGTGATATCCTGAGTACATACCTTTTTCTCCTTCACCATGAGGCATGTGTGATGCTCGTTGGGAAAGAGGGATGACTTGTTGAAGGCAGTGGCAGCGAGTCCTTCATTGTCGGAGTCGGAGGAGGAGCAATCCGAATCCCACTCCTTTCCGATATGTGCCTCGCCTTTGGCCTTCTTGTAATTCTTCTTCTCCCTCTTGTTTCCTTTTTTCTGGTCACTATCGTTATCGGGACAGTTAGCAATAAAATGACCAAGCTTACCACATTTGAAGCATGAGCGCTTCCCCTTTGTCTTGGTCTTGCTTGGCTGACCCTTGCGACCCTTAAGCGCCGACTTGAAGCGCTTGATGATGAGGGCCATCTCTTCATCATTTAGTCCTGCCGCCTCAACTTGCGCCACCTTGCTAGGTAACGCCTCCTTGCTTCTTGTTGCCTTGAGAGCAACGAGTTGAGGCTCATTGATTGGACCATTCAGTGCGTCGTCCATGTACCTCGCCTCCTTGATCATCATTCGCCCGCTTACAAATTTTCGAAGGACTTCTTCGGGCGACATTTTGGTGTACCTGGGATTCTCACGAATATTATTCACCAAATGTGGATCAAGAACGGTAAAGGACCTTAGCATTAGGCGGACGACGTCGTGGTCCGTCCATCTCGTGCTTCCGTAGCTCCTTATTTTGTTGATAAGGGTCTTGAGCCGGTTGTATATCTGAGTTGGCTCCTCGCCCCTTATCATTGCAAATCTTCCGAGCTCGCCTTCTACCAACTCCATCTTGGTGAGCAAGGTGACGTCATTCCCCTCATGAGAGATCTTGAGGGTGTCCCAGATTTGCTTGGCATTGTCCAAGCCGCTCACCTTATGGTACTCGTCCCTGCACAAGGAGGCTAACAACACAGTAGTAGCTTGTGCATTTCTATGAATCTGTTCATTAATAAAAATAGGACTATCCGAGCTATCAAACTTCATTCCACTTTCCACAATCTCCCATATGCTCGGATGGAGAGAGAACAGGTGACTACGCATTTTGTGGCTCCAAAATCCGTAGTCCTCTCCATCAAAGTGAGGAGGTTTGCCAAGTGGAATGGAGAGCAAATGAGTATTTGTACTTTGCGGAATACGAGAGTAGTCAAAAGAAAAGTTCGAATTAACCAGTTTCCTTCTCTCGTAGTCGTTGTGGTCGTCGTCCTTTTGGGAAGAAGTAGACTCATCGCTGTCGTCGTAGTAGACGATCTCCTTGATGCGTCTCGTCTTCTTCTTCTTCCCATCTTTGCGTCTATGGCCCGAGCCCGAGTCGGTAGGCTTGTCATCCTTAGGCTCGTTGATGAAGGACTCCTTCTCTTTATCGTTGATCACGATTCCCTTCCCCTTAGGATCCATCTCTTCGGGCGATTAGTCCCTTTGTGAAGAGAACGGCTCCGATACCAATTGAGAGCACCTAGAGGGGGGTGAATAGGTGATCCTGTAACACTTAAAACTTAGGCCACAAAAACTTGGTTAAGTGTTAGCGCAATAACCGCCAAGTGGCTAGAGAGGAGTCTTCAACAATAACCAACAAGAGATCAATCACAGAGATGGCACAGTGGTTATCCCGTGGTTCGGCCAAGACCAACGCTTGCCTACTCCACGTTGTGGCGTCCCAACGGACGAGGGTTGCAATCAACCCCTCTCAAGCGGTCCAAAGACCCACTTGAATACTACAATGTTTTGCTTGCTTTTCTTAATCCCGTTTGCGAGGAATCTCCACAACTTGGAGCCTCTCGCCCTTACACTTGAAGTTCACACAAAGAAGCACGGAGCAAGGGAGGGATTAGCAACTCACACAAGACACAAAGACCACAGCAAATACGCACACACAATACCCAGACTTAAGCTCAAAAGACTAGCACACTAGAACGGAGCTTAAATCACTAGAATGTCAAACAAGTGCGCAAGAATGAAGTGTGAGTGATCAAGATTGCTCAAGGAATGCTTGGGATACTCCTCCATGCGCCTAGGGGTCCCTTTTATAGCCCCAAGGCAGCTAGGAGCCGTTGAGAGCAATCTTGGAAGGCAATTCTTGCCTTCGGCCGACTGGCGCACCGGACAATCCGGTGCACCACCGGACACTGTCCGGTGCGGATTCCCTTCCTTATTTGGCGAAGCCGACCGTTGGAGTCTGAGAGCCGTTGGCGCACCGGACACTGTCCGGTGCACACCGGACAGTCCGGTGCCTCCTTCTAGCCATTGGCTCGGCCACGTGTCCCGCGCAGATCGCGCGGCCGACCGTTGGCCCGGTCGACCGTTGGCTCACCGGACACTGTCCGGTGCACACCGGACAGTCCGGTGAATTTTAGCCGTACGCCGCCGTTGAAGTCCCGAGAGCAGCCTGTTTTAGGGCCAGCCTAGCGCACCGGACACTGTCCGGTGCACCATCGGACAGTCCGATGCACCCAGACTGAGCAAACCTTGGCCGAACAAAGCCATCTCATTTCCAATTCAACTTCTCCTGTTTCCAGCACTTAGACACAATACATTAGTCCATAAAACAATGTACTAAGTCTAGAAACATACCTTTTGACATGATTTGTACTTTGTCCATCACATTGCATATATCAACACAAAAGCACTTGCGTTGGCACTCAATCACCAAAAATACTTAGAAATGGCCCAAGGGCACATTTCCCTTTCAATTTGTGTTCTTCGTTCTCTCACCATTCCGTGAAAGATTTGCTTATATCTTTTTGGTGTGTGGATTTTGAGAAGTTCCCTTCTCAGATCTACTACTTTGAACCCTGTGGATCATTTAGAACATCTCATTTCCAAAGTTAACTAGGTGAATTTCGAGATCAATTCAGTTTTACCCAGTTTGCTTCTAGTTTTTGTTGAAAAAGTTTTAACTTGCCTATTCACCCCCCCTCTAGGCAACTTTCAGGAAGTCCTCTTGTGAATCCAAGAGATCATCCTTCTCATGAATAGCATTAATTAGTTCATTTAGTTTTTATTTTTGTTGCATGTTGAGGTTAGCAAAAAGAGTACACAAATTATTTTCCTCATCACTAGCATTTTCTTCATCACTAGAGGATTCATATCTAGTGGAGGATTTAGATTTAACCTTCTTCTTTTTGCCGTCCTTTGCCATGAGGCACTTGTGGCCGACGTTTGGGAAGAGGAGTCCCTTGGTGACGGCGATGTTGGCGGCGTCCTCGTCGGAGGAGGAGTCGCTAGAGCTTTCGTCGGAGTCCCACTCGTGACATACATAGGCATCGCCGCCCTTCTTCTTGTAGTATCTCTTCTTCTCTTTTCTTCTTCCCTTCTTGTCGTCGCCCCTGTCACTATCACTAGATAATGGACATTTTGCAATAAAATGACCGGGCTTACCACACTTGTAGCACACTTTCTTGGAGCGGGATTTGTAGTCTTTCCCCCTCCTTTGCTTGAGGATTTGGCGGAAGCTCTTGATGATGAGCGTCATTTCCTCGTTGTCGAGCTTGGAGGCGTCGATGGGTGTTCTACTCGGTGTAGACTCCTCCTTCTTCTCCTCCGTCGCCTTAAATGCGACCGGTTGTGCTTCAGACGTGGAGGGGCCATCAAGCTCGTTGATCTTCTTTGAGCCTTTGATCATCAATTCAAAGCTCACAAAATTCCCAATTACCTCCTCGGGAGACATTAGTGTATATCTAGGATTTCCTCGAATTAATTGAACTTGCGTAGGGTTAAGAAAAACGAGGGATCTTAGAATAACCTTGACCATTTCATGGTCATCCCATTTCTTGCTCCCGAGGTTGCGCACTTGGTTCACCAAGGTTTTGAGCCGGTTGTACATGTCTTGTGGCTCCTCCCCTTGGCGAAGTCGGAAGCGACCGAGCTCCCCCTCGATCGTCTCCCGCTTGGTGATCTTGGTCACCTCATCTCCTTCGTGCGCGGTCTTTAGCGTGTCCCAAATTTCTTTGGCGCTTCTCAACCCTTGCACTTTATTATACTCCTCTCGACTTAGAGAGGCGAGGAGTATAGTTGTGGCTTGGGAGTTGAAATGTTGGATTTGGGCCACTTCGTCCTCGTCATAATCTTCATCCCCTACGGATGGTACCTGTACACCAAACTCAATAACATCCCATATACTTTTGTGGAGTGAGGTTAGGTGATATCGCATCAAATCACTCCACCTAGCATAATCTTCACCATCAAATGTTGGTGGTTTGCCTAATGGGACGGAAAGTAAAGGCGTATGTTTAGAAATGCGAGGGTAGCGTAGGGGGATCTTACTAAACTTCTTACGCTCATGGCGCTTAGAAGTTACGGACGGCGTGTCGGAGCCGGAGGTGGATGGCGAGAGGTGTTGGTCTCGTAGTAGACCACCTTCCTCATCTTCTTCTTCTTGTCACCGCTCCGATGCGCCTTGTGTGAAGGGGATTCCTTTTCCTTCCCCTTTCCTTTGTTGTAGAACTCTCCCGATGGAGCCTTCCCATGGCTTGTAGCGGGCTTCTCGCCTGTTGGGGGCCTTCGGCTTCCGAAGGTCCTCAAAAACATGATTTGACAATATTTTCCGAGTGAAACATGTGAATAGGTATCTTCGGAGTCAGGTTGCGGGTGTACAAGAGCATGGTTAAGACGAAGCTTGACTGGGATGGAAAGCGACCACGACGAAGGATAAGACGATCACGAAGCTATGTGCAGAAAAGCTTCGGCTGACGGCGGAAAAGAGGAACCGACTTAAAGATGAAAAGTCAAATTAAACCTCGAAGGATTGCTATAAAGTTATTGATAAATGTAAAGGGCATCAATGTAATTCTACACGGGCTGCGTCCCGTGCCTATAAATAGATGGACAGTACTCCCGTACTGTTCACGCTGACCGGTATTCATTTGTGCGTCACGCTTGGACTTCTACCTTCTGTCGATCTGAAGGTACAAAAGTAATCCAATATTGTTTCTATTTATTCATGTTAATAAAAAAGAAGATATATTAATAATGTCATATGTTTATTCATGTTGTCTCTTATATTTCATATGCTTCTTCTTTCATTAACACATGCTGTGATAATGAAGGTAGGTCCTTCATGACCTTCGTCTGAAGATCATTATGTCCTAAGGGAAATAATGCTTCGAAGGACGAAGGACTTTTAACCATTAACATTTGTGTTGCCTTGTTCTTAATTCATAGCATTTGAGAACAAGTCCCCAACATTGGCGCCCACCTCCGGTGAACTCACTTCCATTTCTTGAGTTTTGAACAACTTCGGCAAGCATCACCTTCGTCATGCCACCGAAAAAAGCTTCAGCCACAGGGGTTGGTACTTTACAGCCGCTGGATCCCAATCAGGATGTCCTTTCCCTCAGAGAGGCCCGAAGCCAGAAGAGGAAGGCAGTTAGTCCAACACCTCTGGAGGATGACCTGGATCAGGAGATCCAAAACCTGGAGATCCTTCAGCAACAGGTGCAACGCAAGAAGGAGAAGATGGCTCGTCTAGCTGATCTTCAGAGACAGATAGACGAAGCTTCTGAGGAGGTTCGTCATCTTGTTCAAGATGATCAAAGCCGAAGGCCTCCACGCAGAGAGCTTCATCAGGAAGGCTTCCACAATGAGGATGACTGGTATGAAGATTTCCATCATGGAAACTTTGCTTTTGATGATGCTTCTCCTCTTTCAACAGAATTGCAGGCTACACCATGGCCACAGTCTTACAAGCCACCCTAGCTCCCCATGTATGACGGTCACACAGACCCGAAGCAATTCCTAATGAGCTATGAAGCAACCATATCTTCGTATGGTGGCAATACGACAGTCACGGCAAAATCTTTCGTCATGGCCGTCAAGAGCGTCGCCCAGACTTGGTACTCTTCTCTTCGGCCAGGGACAATCACTTCTTGGCAGAAGTTGAAGGATATGCTGATAACTAGTTTCCAAGGGTTTCAGAAGAAGCCAGTCACCGCTCAGGCTCTCTTCCAGTGTACCCAGGACCATGAAGAGTACCTTCAGGCGTATGTCCGGAGGTTTCTGCGCCTGAGGGCACAAGCGCCAACAGTGCCCAATGAAATTGTCATTGAGGCCATGATTAAGGGGCTTCGGCCGGGACCATCAGCGCAGTACTTCGCTAGGAAGCCACCACAAACGTTGGAGAAGCTGCTCCAGAAGATGGACGAATACATTCGAGCTGACAATGACTTCCGCCAAAGAAGGGAGGAAGCATTCAGGTTCTCTGAAATGACCAGGGGCTTCGGAGGAAGATTTCACCTGAGGCGTGTTAGGTCAATCCATAACTCTGCTCAAACTGATGACCGAGGGAGCCAGCAGCAAAGGCCACAACACTCTTCACAAGCTTCGGCCCAACAGCAGAGTTCTTTTCGGCTGCCAGCGCAAAGGGGCAGAGGCGCCAGGGGCTTCGGGGGAAGGTTTGGAGACCAGCCAAGAAAAATATATTGCCTATTCTGTGGTGAAGACAAGGGCCATACCACCAGGTTGTGCCATGTTACCATCCAGAAGCAAAAGGAGCTAGCAGAAGCTGCAGCGCAACAGAGCCAGCCGAAGCAGGTTATGCATACTGCTTCGTACCATTCGCCTTACATTCCAGAATATGTAGGCAATCACACTGCAGCCTCTGTTGCTTCGGCAAGTCAACCCCAACCATCTTGGCAACAGCTTCCACCGCCACCAATACAATGAGGTCCGCAGCCAGAAGGGAGTCAGCACTCTCACCCCCAGCGGGACTTCAGAGAGGAGTCCGAAGCTCGCACAGTCAATAGCACTGTGCCAGAGTCGAAGCACATATACTGACAAAATATCCTACTTCGACAGCAATTTTTCATTTTCGCATTCAGTTTTACTTTCTTTTTAGTAAGAAACAATTATGGGAAGTTTAAATGTCTTTTACCGTTTTTTCAATTTCTTGTAACAGTTTAGTTTTTTATCACAATGAAAATATATCTTCTCCATAGGCTTGAGTTGCCGGAGCACAAGAATTTGTGGTGGCACGGAGAACCTTCGAATTATCAAAAACTTGTTCTAAGGAACACAGTGCAACTTCTTCGAAGTAGAAAAAAGTCATTCCTAAGGGAGCGCAGCGTAAGTTTTCTGCTCAAAAGTCGTTCCGAAGGGAATGCAGAGCTTACAGCGAAAAGTCAGCGCTGATTCCGCCGAAAGTAAAAGGCGAAGAAGCTCCTAAGGGAGGCTTACAGCGAAAAATAAACGTTGATTCCGCTGAAAGTAAAAGGCGAAGAAGCTCCTAAGGGAGGCTTACAGCGAAAAATAAACGCTGATTCCGCTGAAAGTAAAAGGCGAAGAAGCTCCTAAGGGAGGCTTACAGCGAAAAATAAACGCTGATTCCGCTGAAAGTAAAAGGCGAAGAAGCTCCTAAGGGAGGCTTACAGCGAAAAGTCAACGCTGATATAAAAAGTGTGTATGCTCTATTATAGGGATATGTATTTGTGGCACAAACGTCATCTTGCATAACATAACATCATCACATCATTCTTCATAACATAAGCATCATACAGCATATTGCATATGGAACAAGAAGGGGATACAGTATTGATCTTCGAAGAATAATTAGGGAAAGAGAAAATCGTGCTAAAGCACAAGACAAGCCGAGAAGAAGTGTAGCTTCATTAGAGAGGCAACAAAAACTTTTCTATAGCTTCGGAGAATATTTCACGAAGCTTGGATAATCTTCACCACGAACGTATGCAACTTCTGGTGATATAAAATTTTCTTCACGAATCATGAAAAGAAGGGAAGGTGTTTTTTCGCCGAAGGCTCAAAAAAACGGTATGTACACAAGATTTCATGCATCGTAAAGAATTAAAACTATACATGGATTATATATTACATTCAAAGTTACGATATATTACATACGTTACATTCCAAATGTTTTTACAGTAGCATTTAAACCTCTTTTAGAACTATTTCTGCAGCTTCGTTCAGTAGTTGGTCAATAACCTTGTCCATAATGGCTTCGGCCATTTTTCTAATTTCATCGTCCCCCTTCGGGTGGGGGCCCGGAGATGCCTCAGCAGGTTCTGAGCGAAGAGAAGATACGGCTATATTACTATTACAAACCGTGAGCAAAGTCTAGAATCAAAAATTACAACATAATAAAAATCACTAATTAATACCTATTTGCCCTTCGGGCTCGGTACTTTTTTCGGCAGCCGCCGCTACTTTTCTGGCATCATGGATGCCTTTTTCGCTTTTTTGAATAATTTCTTGTGCCATTTCTCGGCCGCCGTTGTCCTAGATATCAGTGAAAAATTTTCCGCCGATCATGCTTGCTTCGGCTGAGGGGTCTTTAATGTCTTCGGAGGACAAAGTAGCTTCGGATTGCGCTAAAGATTTTACATGCTCACAACCTTTCTTCTCCAAAACAGTAGCAATTCCTCTAGCACCCGAAAAAGCACATATGTCTCCGCGGCTATTCAGGATTTCTTCGAAGGCCTCAGCTTCGTTACTAATCCATTCCATCGGACCTTCGGGATTGCCCCTTGAGAAATTCTCCTCGCTAGAGAGTGCGCCAGCGTTGGCAAAGCTGGATTTTATCTTCTTAACGCACTCTATGGATTTAACATAGCATTTTCTTTGAGAAGCACGAAGCTCTTTAACATTAACTTCCAAATGATCTGCCCATTGTTCACTTAACTCTCGTTTTGTTTCTTCAAGAATACGTTCTTCTTTGGCTCGGGCTAGTTGTTTACGAAGATCTTCAATCTCACGCCTCTGTGCTTCGGCTTGAGTTTTAGAGTTAGCTTCGTCCTCCTTCATTTTTTCCACTAATGTAAGCAGAATTCTGTCTTTCTCCAAGGCTTCGTTTCGTAGCCTAATAACCTCTGTTCGAAGGTTGTTGAGAGCAATGGTGCAGCTCTCGTCTTCAGCATTCTTTTGTGCCCTTAAGGCATTGCTGAGAATTAAGCCCTATTCAAAAAGAATGAATGGATTAACACAACAGTAAAGGATTCATTCAAAATCCACAAAATTCAAAGTTTACAATCTTCGTACCTTTAGACTGTTATATGCAAGACTATCCGCAAGATCCTCCTTCGTCATGGCGCAAAGGCCAGCTTCAAGCTTCGGGAATCCCATGCTTCTAGCCATTTCCTGGCACACGGATAATTCTTTATTGTCTGGGAGGCAATATAAGAAGTCATCTTCGTTTGTCCCGTTGAATACTACGGCACCTTTCGAATATTTCAGTTCTCGGGCATAGTGGTTGGCTTCAAAAATCTCTTCTTCAGACAGTTTCTTCCCCGAAGCATGTCGCACAATATAATCATGTATTTTGGAGGATGCTTCGGGGGTGGCAGTACCAATTTCCCCAATCAGAATCGGTTCTGTTATTGTTGCTTTTTCAGTTCCTAAACTTGCCTTTGACATTTTTTTGACCTCCAAAGGCTGTATTTTGGTGGATTCCGAAGGCCCAGCTTCAGTTTTAGATTGTTGCTTCGAAGTTTCAGCAGCATAGGCTTCAATAGGCACCTCAATAATTTTCTTTGGAGTTGTGCTTGAAGATTTAATCGTCTCCAGGACATCCAGCACATTAACCATTCTTTTTCTTTTCGGGGTTGCTGCTGGCCCCTTCTGGCTTTTAGCTGTCTTAACTTTTGTTGAAGGACTTATAACATCTGGTGTTTCTCTTTCTTCAGATTTTTCCTTTCTTATTGCTGGTGCCTCGGCCATTTCTTCGGATTTTAGCGCTGCAGTTGGTTCTCTGGCTTCGGTGGCCGAAGAGGCCTCGCCAATAAACTCGGGCACTGTGGCCGGCTCAATACAACGTGGAGGGTGTGTGGACACTTTTACTTTCTTCCTCTTCGGTGCTGGCTCCCCGAAAGCAGCCGAAGTAGTGTCCTTTGCAGGAGCAGTATTTTTTCTCTTTTGACCTCGCATTGGATAATAGTAGTCGGGATAGATAAACCCAATAGCATCAAATACTCGGTTGAGCCTCTTCTTCTTTCGGCCTCCGAAAGTCGCTGATAATGCAGTGTTTTCAGCCTTTGAATAGGTCCCAAGCAATTCATCACTTACATTCTCAATACTTTTCAGCCAATCATCATCCGGTTCCTCCGTACTTGAATGTATATTTTAGTCTAATTAGTCCACCCTCGTCAGCTTCTTTGATGGTCTCCTTCGGCATTTCCCAGTCATCTACAAGTGGCCACACTCTGAAGGCAATGTGCTCTTGCATTAAATCCCTGGTCCCAATAAAGGAACAGACTTCGCCGAAGGCCCTTTGACATACTTCAGCTGCTTCGTCCATTTCTACCTTTGGTTTCCGAAGTCCAAAGCGCTGCCAGATAGGGCGCATGATGATATTCTTGATATCTTCCCGAACCATCAAATCGTTTTTCACATAGAACCATTCCTTCATCCATTCCCCGGGCCATCTCTTCCGAAAGATTGGCACGGGACAGCTCGACCCAGAGCGGGCACCGAAGCTATAACAACCAAAATTATTATGATATTGTTCCTTACCCCACGGTTTCGTCTCATATACTAGCTCGTGTATATTGCAAAAGCTTTTAGCACTTGGCTCCAAACCCTGGCTTCTCACGGCCCAGACGAAGATTCCCAATCTTATCACTGCTTCAGGGGTAAGTTGATGAAGGTAAATTTGATATATTTTCAGAACTTCTACTACAAACTTGCTTAGGGGGAATCGTAGCCCAGCCTTTAAAAAGCTTCGGAAGATCACAACCTCATTATCTTCGGGGGTCGGCGTAGTTTTTTCTCCGTCATCCGCCCTCACGATGGATATATCTCGGAAGTATCTCCCCCTCATGTTTTCAAGGTGACTTTGCCCAATAGTTGATTTTCCGAAGACTGAATGGCTTGGTCGCCATGGCCGATCTTCGGAATCTTCACCCCCGCTATCTGCATCGTAACTGTCACTCTCACCAGTATCTTCAGATAAACCTTCTAAAATCTCCCTTGTAATCTTCTCCGTATTCGTCTTCGCCATTGACTCAAGAAAACCCAGATGCATCTCTTCAGAAAGGCTCAGCTTCATTTCGGCAGCAACCTTCTTCTCCTCATACATTCCTTCGGAATTCTTGCCTCTCGCTTCCGAAGCTTAAAACTAGGGAGGCAACCAAATATTTGTAGGCAGAAAACTATTTGAGCAGGAAAAACAGATGGTAAGAGAGTGTGCCCAATAAAGTGTGGCGAGCCCGTATTTATAAACCTATTATGTTGGAGATTGGAGGGCCCCATTTGCCAATGACTGTTGCTATTCTAGCAAAAGGAAGGTGTTTTTTCGGACCTTCGGCTTATAGCCTTCGTCCATTTCGCAATCTGAATTTATCATTCTAACAAATTAATATTGCGAGGGGCTACTGTTGGGGGCCTTCGGCTTCCGAAGGTCCTCAAAAACATGATTTGACAATTTTTTCCGAGTGAAACATGTGAACAGGTATCTTCGGAGTCAGGTTGCGGGTGTACAAGAGCATGGTTAAGACGAAGCTTGACTGGGATGGAAAGCGACCACGACGAAGGATAGGACGATCACGAAGCTATGTGCAGAAAAGCTTCGGCTGACGGCGGAAAAGAGGAACCGACTTAAAGATGAAAAGTCAAATTAAACCTCGAAGGATTGCTATAAAGTTATTGATAAATGTAAAGGGCATCAATGTAATTCTACACGGGCTGCGTCCCGTGCCTATAAATAGATGAACAGTACTCCCGTACTGTTCACGCTGACCGGTATTCATTTGTGCGTCACACTTGGACTTCTACCTTCTGTCGATCTGAAGGTACAAATGTAATCCAATATTGTTTCTATTTATTCATGTTAATAAAAAAGAAGATATATTAATAATGTCATATGTTTATTCATGTTGTCTCTTATATTTCATATGCTTCTTCTTTCATTAACACATGCTGTGATAATGAAGGTAGGTCCTTCATGACCTTCGTCTGAAGATCATTATGTCCTAAGGGAAATAATGCTTCGAAGGACGAAGGACTTTTAACCATTAACATTTGTGTTGCCTTGTTCTTAATTCATAGCATTTGAGAACAAGTCCCCAACATCGCCGGTCACCATCTCTTTCTTGGCGTGATCTCCCGACATCACTTCGAGCGGTTAGGCTCTAATGAAGCACCGACCTCTGATACCAATTGAAAGTCGCCTAGAGGGGGGGTGAATAGGGCGAATCTGAAATTTACAAACTTAATCACAACTACAAGCCGGGTTAGCGTTAGAAATATAAACGAGCCCGAGAGAGAGGGCGCAAAACAAATCGTGGGCAAATAAAGAGCGAGACACGATGATTTGTTTTACCGAGGTTCGGTTCTTGCAAACCTACTCCCCGTTGAGGTGGTCACAAAGACCGGGTCTCTTGCAACCCTTTCCCTCTCTCAAACGGTCCCTCGGACCGAGTGAGCTTCTCTTCTCAATCAAACGGGAACAAACTTCCCTGCAAGGACCACCACACAATTGGTGTCTCTTGCCTTGGTTACAATTGAGTTGTTCGCAAGAAAGAATGAAAGAAGGAAGCAATCCAAGCGCAAGAGCTCAAAAGAACACAACAAATCTCTCTCACTAATCACTAAGGCCTTGTGTGGAATTGGGAGAGGATTTGATAACTTTGGTGTGTCTTGTATTGAATGCTTAGCTCTTGTATGTAGTTGGAAGGTGGAAAACTTGGATAGCTTGAATGTGGGGGTGGTTGGGGTATTTATAGCCCCAACCACCAAACTTGACCGTTGGTGGAGGCTGCTGTCGACGGGCGCACCGGACACTGTCCGGTGCGCCAGCCACATCACCAGGCCGTTGGGTTCCGACCGTTGGAGCTCTGACTTATGGGCCCGCCTGGCTGTCCGGTGGTGCACCGGACATGCCCTGTAGGTTGTCCGGTGTGCCACCCATGCGTGCTCTGCTCCTCTGCGCGCACAGGCGCGCATTTAATGCGTTGCAGTCGACCGTTGCGCGTGAAGTAGTCGTTGCTCCGCTGGCTCACCGGACAGTCCGGTGTGCACCGGACATGTCCGGTGAATTTTAGCGGAGCGGATTCCCGAAGCTGGCGAGATCAGAGTCGCTCTCCCCTGGGGCACTGGACACTGTCCGGTGAATTATAGCGAAGCGCCTCTGAAAATTCCCGAAGGTGAAGAGTTCAGCTTGGAGTCCCCTGGTGCACCGGACACTGTCCGGTGGTGCACCGGACACTGTCCGATGGCACACCGGACAGTCCGGTGCGCCAGACCAGGGCACACTTCGGTTATCCCTTGCTCTCTTTGTTGAACCCTTTTCTTGGTCTTTTAATTGGCTTAGTGTGAACCTTTGGCACCTGTATAACTTATAGACTAGAGCAAACTAGTTAGTACAATTATTTGTGTTGGGCAATTCAACCACCAAAATCAATTAGAAAATAGGTGTAAGCCTAATTCCCTTTCAGTTACCAAGTTGGAGTCATGACCGAGTTAGTCCCAAGTTATCCATAAATCGAACTCTATCTTCGTAAGTGTATTCTTCCTTATCTTTTTTTTATCTTTGTCTTATCTCCTACTCCGATAAGATTTTTTCAATGTTTGTGCTTATGAAATACTACTAGCGGTAGGCCTTCTCTTGGTCTTGATTGCTAAGTCCCCGAGCTCGTGGCCGAGCCCATGGGTCCATCTATACATGTATCCTCCTTATAGCTTGGTCTAGATACCTATGGTACTTATTATTAACAGTAGCCCCCTCTCGAGTCTCATTTGAACTACTATCGTTACCTGTACCATCATCTGAACTGCTATCACATAATTCAACATGTACTAGGCTACCTTCTGAAGAATCTGACTCAACATCATCCTTAATTTCTTCCTTAATATCCACAAGTCCTTCCTTTTTTCTTCTTACCATCTCTTGTATTAAAATCAAGCTCCTCTTCAATGTGGACACTTCTCCATCCATTCCTAAGTCATCCATGAGAACTCTAGATGAGATTGAGGATTCAAGCTCATTGTCATCATACTCATCAAGAATAGGCGTAGACTCACTCCTTGAGTTGCATAACCAATCCATGATTGGGTTACCTTCATCATACATAGCAACATCTATCATGACACTATATGGATCTAACTCAGTATCTTTGAAGACTTGTATTTCTTGAAGACTTTGCATGTCATTCTCGGAATGTTGGATGTGTAATTTTAAATTGTAGTGGACATAAACCAACTTGTGGACCTTCTCATAACCCAAACGATTTCTCAGTTTGGTATGGACCAATGCAAATGTGCTCTAGTTTCGCTCGCATCCACTAGAGGATAAATATTGTGAAACAATCTGATGAGCAAGCATGTGTAGTTCTTTATGCTCTCCTCCATATGCACTCCACCATTTGGCTACAAAAAATGAACAAGGACCATTAAATAAGAGTGCTAAAAATTGTAAGGCCACCACCAAAGAGGCATAATAATGATTCAATTAAAAACCTACACTCACGCGTCCATTAGTTGCTGAACATTCAGCTCCCTCCGCTGCAAATAGTCCTCTTTTTCACAAAAAAACATATTGCTCAATCGCAGTAGATGCAATCTTAGATGAGTTTGCAAGCTTCTTAAGAGGTAATGTAATTGCATGTCTAGTAGATTGTTTTCTCGCAAGCTTAGACATATATAATATTTTAGGATCAAGTGCACAAGCTAGAGAAAGAAGCAAGAATATTATTAGAAACAAATTCAACAAAAAAGAACATAAATTGAACAATTCTCATTTCATCCCTTACCTGCAACAATGAGAGTATCATCAAGTATATATTTTAGTCTCTTCTTGATCACTCCAACTATTTTATCGAGAAGATCTTTCTCTTTACTTAAATTACCACGTATTTGACCCATGGCTATCATCATCTTTGTAAGAAATCCAACTATAGTTGCATTTTTTGTTGATCGACATAGCGAAGCACAATATAAATTGGTGTAATAGCTTTCAACACCAAATCCATGTCACTCCACCATATCCTATTTGTCAAACAATCATAAGTAAATGCATGATCTTCTTCATCTTTCCATGCGCTATTTTTCCAATCATCAGACACCATCTATTGCATAAACTTATCTTGTCTATCCTAGAAACTCAGAAGGAAGATAAAGATTGTGTTGAACCTAGTGGCATTCCACCTAATCAACTCTCCACCAATTTTCTCCCTCATCATAGCATCAAGCATGCAAGTCTAGTTTGTTGATTGTAGCAGAACAACTTGCAGACCTACTACCACTAGAACAACCAATGACCCTCTCCTCATCATATTCCCTTAGTGACTCTCTCAATGCCATATGTATTTGACCTTCTTCATCTAGAGGAATTCTTGCTTTACTCAAAGTTTGTAATCCTTTATTTGATTTTGTAACCTCTCGCTCAACATAGAGTTTAATGTCATTGTTTTGCCTACTCCTTATTCCCCGAATAACCACTTCATTAGTCAATATTGCCTTAACATCAAGTGGAATATTAATACATGCAGCCACATTTCCAGGCAATCCTCCCAAATGCTCTCTTAGACAGGTCGCACCTCCACCCTTGATACAACTAGTGCAATAATTCCAACTAAAACCATTTCCATAAGGCTCACCATGGCTCTATGGGCTCTCATTGCCTCCTTTTAATTTCACACACTTCCCTACAGTGTAAGACCACAATATTTTAAAAGTGCACGAGTATAATACCATAAACAATGATATTTTTTATGACCATCATATAAAAACACACTAACATGTACCTACCATTTTGAGTGACTGCCTCAACTGTGTTTTCAGGCATTGTGTTCATACAAGCAATGTCGCTTGATGATGCTCCAATGACACCCTTTCCTTTGCAATGGTAATCGCCTTGTTCATCTATCATGGTTGCATTTGAACAGCCTCTATGATGTGCATCATCTTCCTCAATCTCAAATGCCATGTGTTTCTATAATCATCTCAAATAATTTGTTAGGGCACGAGTGGATAGGCGATGAGCACCGCTCCTGACACTCAATCTCCTCTCACGAAGCACTTAGAATTTGCCAGTGCAGTAGGGTTTACATGACGTGATCTGTAACACCCAAAATTCTATCTTGGATATTTTAAGGGAAGCCATAAAAAGGTTTTAAAAAAAGATTTCTTTTAATAGGAATTTTCTTATCCACGAAATTATTCTCCTAAAAATAAATGAATGGTAATATTATACCATGATTATGCAAAACTAGAGTTGAATCTTGAAACTATGATTGGAATATGAAATTTAGAAAAGAAATGACAAGAAGTTATTTGTTTTTGAAGTGACAGAATTATTCCTTTCATGGACTATGTATTCTAAAATATTAATGAATAAATAAATATTAATGTGCATGACATGTTGAATTTTTTATTGTTTACTGCATGTTATATTTGTGAATAAAAAACCAGAGTGAATTTGACTTGAATTTGAAATTTAGAAATTAGAAAAGAAATAAAAAATAAAAAAGGAGGAGAAGAAAAGGACTTTTACCTGCTCTTGGGCCAGAACTTACACGACGGCCCAATGCAAATCCCTTTCGGCCTCTCACCCGCCCTCGGCCTATGACAGTCAGTCAGCCTAAATGGGCATTACAACATGCCAACTCACATCTCCTATCTATCTATGACATGTGGGGCTCGCTCCACATCCACGTCGCTCGCCGTGTTGAGTCACTACAGGTGGGCTCACCGTGTCGGACTAAACCTCATCCTCGAGTTGTTATATGCGTGCACCATGGAGGCCGCCTAGAATCGCGGCCCCAGCCCCATCTTGCCTAACCCAGACTCCCGGGAGGGATATAAATCTGGAACCCTTGAGCACCTCGCCATCAATCCGAGTCACCGGAGGCATCTGAAACTCAGCCATTGGAGATCGATTGGAGATCGACTGACGTCATGGATTCACGTTGCTATCACCGTCGGGGCCTCTTAGGTAGGCCATGGAGCGGCGACGGGAGCCAGGGAAGGTGTGAGGGCGATTCATCGGGCGCGAGGGACCGTAGAATGGTGGCAATTGCTCGCCGGACTTCACAATCTGCCACCGTTCGTGGACAACGCGCTACCACATCAAACACCAGTATGAGCTTCCACCGTGTGGTTCGCTTTTGTGTCTGCTTCATGTAGAGGCGATCGGATTGTGTTTTGGGGCTTTGGTGCACGGGATAAAACAACCTCTAGCCATGACGTCGTCGCGCAGGGCTCTGCGTCGCCGTGCTAGGCCGCAGGAGGGGAGGGTATGGCCTAGATGGCATCAATTTCGGATGGGCGATCAAGATTATGTGTGGATAATGATCGGGCAGATTCAATCTGTGTCATTGGATTTGGGACTTGCGATTGGGAATCATGGGCGGATGTGACATGTTACTGACCGTCAATTTCAGATCATGTGGCGATCGTCGGATGGAGTCCGTGATCTAATTAGTGCCGTTGAGATTAATCAGACGACTCAACTTCAATTGTACCCCTTGGCCTGGCTATTTTGTTAAAGAGTCCATGAAGTTTCACTGAATTAACCCGTCATCCACACAAGTGGAAAGATCATCGTAGTTTAGTTCAAATTCTTATAAACTCGACCTTGAGCTTTTCAGAATTTGTATTCGTCTTCCAACATCCTTCATGAATAAAAGAAAAATCCGAGAAATTGATTTATAGCATTAAAACAATTCAATAAACTTATTAAAACACATATCTTCTCCATTTTAACTCTGATTTTAGTGATTCTCGAACCTATGACCTCATAGCGACGTGTAGAATATTATTGTGTGGTTTGTTTCCATCTTTGTTGTAATGTTATTTTTTACCTATTACATGTATGTCTATGTGTAGTGCTGCGCATAGAAGCGAGGTGACGAGGAATCTGAAGCTTAATTATTGAGAAGCACCGGAGTACCTGGAATCGCAAGTATAAAGCAAGTTGTGTCCTTGATCACTTTCTTTGACCTAATAATGTTCAGTTAATCACTATGGCACTATTAGGTTAAGCTAATGGGACCTAATAGGTTACCTAGTTTGTTTACCCTACACCTTGCAAACAAATGAACTATTGGGTAGTCTTGCTATCACTCTACCTGGTTTTGGGATTGATGTTATATATGTGATTTATGATCATGTTCCAATATGATTTATTATTGTTGGTTCACTCTCAAGCTTGATAAGATAACTTTGTTTAATTGGAACATGGAGCGACCACCCGAGAAAACAGTGCTACCACAAGGGTGGTATGAGACGCCATTAACTGACTAATTAGGAAAGCTAGTGGAGAACTACCTTACACGAAAGAGACAAGGGAGGTCTGAAGAGCTGTCAGTATAGGGAGGTTCTCGGGTCGATCATGCTGCGATTGCTTTTTGGACGAGGGGATCCTATATCGCCCCCTTCGCAACGAAACCACAGCGGGTTTTCTGAAGCTAGTCGAACTTTGTAAAGGCTTCGTAGTGAATTCCTAGCCATTCACCTCGGGAGTATTTAAGGGCCTTGCAAACCCTAGCTAGACAGGATACACGACTTGTGGGTAAAGATGCACAACCTCTATAGAGTGTAAAACTGGGATACCAGCCGTGCTCACGATCATAAGCGACACAGACCCTCACATGAGTAATTTATGGAATTAAATTTAACCTGTCATACATTGCATTGCATTGTGGGATTTATTATTAATTATAATCAATTATTTAATTGGGTTGGTATACACTTACACTTAGTAATTACTAATAAAATTTTGACTAACTTATTAAAAGCAATGTTCAACCTTAACCATTTTCCTTGGTAAGCCTTACACCACACATGAGCCCCCACCGTAAGTGAGTTCATGCACATTATTCTGCACACTTGCTGAGCGGTGACCTTATGGGAACTCACTCTTGCTATAATCACACCAGGTCAAGAACAGGTACCATAAGATGAGGAATATGAAGGATGCTACGATGAGTTCAGAGAGGTCTAGGTCGTCGTCTCCCAGTCAACTTTGGTTGCGGAGTATCGTTGTCGTCATATGATGTATTTATTTAGCTATTTTGTATAGAACCTATATTATATAATAAAGATGTGACATTGATTTCTGTACCATGAGTCATCATATGTGTGAGACTTGATTCTAGCACATATTTGAGACACGCCTGGATTTGCCCTTAAATCCGGGTGTGACATGATCACCGCCTCCCGGACGTAGTCAGTTCTTACTTACGTATCAAGCCAACCCTCTGCACTACCCTTCCCTTCCAACATAAAACCTCACCAGCCTGAACGAAAAGGAAAATAAAAGAAGAGACACCTCTTACTGGGTCCAATTTAGCCCAGTCACTCTCACATTGGTCTTTCTCTATCGATGGGGCTTGTTTCCTTCAACATCTGCATACGGTTCTATGCCACTCTCCTCTCTAAATTCCAGGCTTGTCCCCAAGCCTGTGCACCTAGAAACTTTGCTTTGATCATGGCTTCGTCTTCCCAAGTAGCTAGCTCTTCAGGCCAAGAGGACCAATTGATCAGCAATTGAGGAACATCACTCATGGGTTTTGGCAGAACACGGCGTTGCAACACATTTTTTTGGCCACTGCAGGGAATCTGGCAAAAGGGGTAAAGATGAGTTAACCTATGTCTTAGGTCTAATAGCTTTTTTTAGAAGAGTGACATGAAAGACATGGTGTATGCTGAAGGAAGGTGACAGCTCTAAACGATAAGCAACAACACCAATCTTGGCCACCATAGGAAATGGTCCAAAGTACTTGAATGCCAGTTTGTGGTTCACCCTTTTGGTAACTAAGGATTTAACGTTTGGTTGGAGCTTTAAGTAAACCAAATCTCCTGCTTCAAAAGTTTTGTCAGATCGATGTTTGTCAGCTTGGTCCTTCTAGCGTTGCTTTGCTCTCCCTAAATGTTGTTTAACTAACTGTACCATCACTTTGTTCTCCACTAGCCATGTCTAAAGAAAGGGAACATCATAGGAGGTTTGAATCAAAACCCAACTGGCATGGAGGATAGCTCTAGAGTACTTAAAGGGGTGTGAGCTTCAAGGATATATGGTAACTGGTATTATACCAGTACTCAACAAAAGGAAGCCATCTTTTCCATTTGGTTGGACAAGCATGAGTGAAACAATGGATGTAAGTTTCGAGACACTAGTTGACACGCTCCGTTTGACTGTTTGATTGAGGATGATAAGCTATAGTCAAACGTAATTCCACTCTAGCCAACTTGATCAATTCCTTCCACACACTAGTGAATATCTGATCATGATTCGAGATAATAGCCTTGGGGAATCCATGGAGTTTAAAATGTTGTCCATGAATTTGTGAGCCACTATGAAAGTAGTGAAAGGATGGTGTAGAGGCACACAGTGACTGTATTTTGAAAAGGTATCCACAACAACCATAATACAATTTGAATGATCAGACAAAGGTAGCCCTTCTATGAAATCCATAGATATAACTGTCCAAGCACCCTCTAGAACTAGTAACGGTTGAAGTGATCTGCGATACTTACACCTCTCAGCTTTGGCTTGTTGGCACACTGAACACTGGGCACACCACTGTTGAACCATTTCTTCATCCTCCACCACATGAAAATTTGTTTATTTTTTTGGTAAGTCACAAAGAAATCGGAATGACCACCAATTGCGTAGTATGAAAAGTGCTAAACACTTTCCTAGGAAATTTAGTCTATGCTGGTAACATTACCCTAGTTTTGTACATGATCAGACCATTTTTAAATTTGATTTGCTAGATGGAGACTGCAGCATCAAGGCTTGAAGGAGTGAAGCAATATCTTGATGAGAACTATAATATTCAGCTAAAGTACTGAGCCACACAAGTTGAATTGTCGATATGGCCAAGATCTGGTAGTAGAGATGGCAATGGGTACCCGAAACCCGAATACCCGACGGGTTTTACCCGATATGAAGGCAGGTATGGGATGATTTATCTACCCGCGGTCCTTGCGGCGAGGGGAGGTGCTCTGTCCTCCTAGGCTCCTGCTCTGCCGGTGCAGGGTGGAGCCGCAGTGCCGCCTCCAGTGTTTTTTACGCCTGCTGTCATGGCGCCTGTGGCTCTTGCTGCAACGACTTCTCTGGTCACCCAGGGGGCCCTGCCGCACTTACCGTTGATGTCCCTTCCCTAGTTCCACAGGTATCTTCACCCCCTCCTAAAGGCCATCTGGTGGCTACAGGTGTTGTCAACTGTGAGTCCTCTATGGTGGGTGCGGTCGTTGCCCTCCTGCCATCGCAGCCCCCAAACGTGTCGTCCTTGGGCATCATGTTCGTGGGTGGTTTGCTAGATGAGGTGGCACTCACCACTGAGGTTGTCGGTCTCCAGGCCCCGTCGCTGCTGGCGGTCGCCGTTCCTCTTCCAGGGCCTTGTTGCCCCCTTCTGGAGGTGTCGCTAGAAATCTTCCTCCCTTCGTCCTTAAGGGTGCGATAGGGGAGGAAATGGAGGCGGAGGAGTGGCACCTGATCGAGTCGGCTTGCGACTGAGCCGACAGGAGTTTGGGGACGGTGGAAGACATCCTCCGTACCTTTAGCGAGGCAGTGTTGCTTACCCGATCGGCGATGATGAGGGACATAATTCCTCCTGGCCAGGTGAGCATTTCTTTTCGCCATTCTTTCCTATTCGAATCCTTCTCCTCCTAAGTTTGAGTCGATTGTTTGGCTGCTTTTCATAGCGTCTTTACTCTCACTCTACAGCCTGGAGGGAGTCGTTACAAGCCATGCGACGCGAGGTGGAGAGGCTGCGGGCAGAGGTCGCCCGCTCCGAAGGATGGGGGCATGAGCTCTTCTACCTCTGAGTGAGGGTAAACCACCTCCAAGGCGAGGTGGTATGCCTTTGTACTAGCCATTGAAAGGGAAATAGGCTTACATCTTTTCCTAATTGATTTTGGTGGTTGAATTGCCCAACACAAATAATTGGACTAACTAGTTTGCTCTAGATTATAGGTTTTACAGGTGCCAAAGGTTCACAACAAACCAATAAAAAGACCAAGAAATGGTTCAAATAAAAAGAGCAAAAGACAACCGAAGTGTGCCCTGGTTTGGCGCACCGGACTGTCCGGTGTGCCACCGGACAGTGTCCGGTGCACCAGGGAGCTCAACTCTAAACTGCTCACCTTCGGGAATTCTATGAGCCGCTCCGCTATAATTCACCAGACTATCCGGTGCGCCAGCAGAGTAACGGATACACAGCGCCAACGGTCGTCTGCAAGAACAATAAATGTGCTACAGTGCGCGCCTACGCGCGCAGAAGTCAGAGCAGAGCCAGAAGGCGCACCGGACAGTGAACAATGACTGTTCGGTGGCCCAGAAGACAGAAGCTCCAACGGTCGAACCCTAACGGTCGGGTGACGTGGCTGGAGCACCGAACAGTGTTTGGTGGCGCACCGGACTGTCCGGTGCGCCATGCGACAGCAGCCTCCACCAACGGCTCCTTTGGTGGTTGGGGCTATAAATACCCCCAACCACCCACCATTCATAGTATCCAAGTTTTCAGCCTTCACACCTCATACAAGAGCTATAGCATTCAATACAAGACACAAACAAGAGATCAAATCCTCTCCCAAGTCCAAAGACAATTCCAACCAAATAGTGACTAGTGAGAGAGAGATACTTGTGTTTATTTGAGCTCTTGCGCTTGGATTGCTTTTCTTCTTCCTTCTTTCTTGATTCCAACTCAATTGTAACCAAGGCAAGAGACACCAATTGTGTGGTGGTCCTTGTGGGGACTTAGTGTCCCGTTTGATTGAGAAGAGAAGCTCACTCGGTCTAAGTGACCGTTTGAGAGAGGGAAAGGGTTGAAAGAGACCCGGTCTTTATGACCACCTCAACAGGGAGTAGGTTTGCAAGAACCGAATCTCGGTAAAACAAATCACCGTGTCATCCGCCTTATTTGCTTGTGATTTGTTTTTTCCCTCTCTTTCGGACTCAAATTTAATTCTAACGCTAACCCCGGCTTGTAGTTGTGCATAAAGTTTGTAAATTTCAGATTCGCCTTATTCACCCCCCCTCTAGGCGACTTTCAGCCGTGATGAGGCGAGCTCCAAGGTGAGCTGTGGGGGGCGAGCTCGTGGGCCGAAGAGCCGAGTCAAACCTTCGGGCGGCGGGCGCTCGCTTGGAGGGGATGAAATCAGAAGTCACGCGAGAACGCAAAGTGGTCGTCAGTAAGTTTCTTGTTTAATTGTTTTTTGTTGATCCCAGAAGCTCAAGATTGTTTTGTGGCTTCTTGCTATTAGACCTCTAGAAGAAGTTCTCTGAAGCCCATGACGTCGTGAAGGCTATGGTGGAGGCACAGAAGGAGGCGGAGGACGAGGTGCGCAAGCTATCACTCGCATGCGATGACGTGGTCGCTGCGCTGGTCCAGTTGGAGACCTCACAGAGGGAGCACGACGCTGAACTGCAAGGACTCTGTCTAGCTATAGGTATGGTGTGCGACCGGCTCTCTCTCCTCCGCCGTTAGTCCCGGTTCCCCGGATCGACCACCTTCGGGTGTTATCCAAGCATGTGGAGCGCGCGGTCTTTGAGAGGGTGTTCTATGTGGGTAGTCTGGCTTTAGGCCAGATGGTTTCCCACTTCAACAAGATTGATGCTGCCATGATCGCAAAAGGTTTTACCACTGGTCGTCCTAACGAGGAGCTGGACGCTATTGAGGAGTGGGCGGGCCCTCATGCTTGCTTGCTTCCTAGCTAGGTCAACGTGAAGACTCTCCTGATGAGGCCTATGAACCAAGAATCATCCACCAATGTTTAGGCTTCATATTCTGATCTGGCGCCGCCTTTGTAACGAACTCTTGAAACAAATATATGATCCTTCTAAATTGTTTCCGTAAATTGCGAGCGTGGATCATGATCTCGATAATCTGTTATGCCTTGGGTGTGTTGTGGCCAAGGTGTCCCCCCAGCCCTCGAGAGTGACATGGCGACCTGGTCAACAGGTCCAGCTTCATTTAGCCCAAAGGCGAGGGGAACACAACTTGCCCCTTACAGGTAAAATCTTCATAGGTTCTCGATGTTCCATGTGTTGGTTAGCAGGTTGTCGTTGCTGTCTTTGAGTTGGTATGCTCCCGGGCATAAGGTCTAGGCGACGATATAGGGTCCCTCCCATGGTGGCAAGATCTTATGCTTATCTTTGGTGGTCATCACCGTTCGCAACACCAGGTCTCCGACATTGAACGATCTGCCTTGCACCTGCCAGTTGTGGTAGCGGTGTAAGTTGTAAGTATTGTTGATATTTGGTGGAGTGGAGTACGACTGCATTGCGTGCTTAATCATTCAGATCGACAGCGAGCTATGCATCGGTCGTCGCTCGCTCGCCGTCGAGTCCTTCAGTCTTCAAGGAGCCATATTCTAACTCTGTGGGAAGCACAGCTTCTGCACCGAATGTTAGGAAGAAAGGCGTGCAACTGGTTACTCTAGATGGCATGGTTCGTAGGCTCTAGAGCACCGTGGGTAGCTCGATGCCCACTGTTTGGCGAATTTTTCAAGCCTGTCAAAAATCCGTGGCTTGAGGCCCTGCAGGATCAAGCCATTTGCCCGCTCGGTCTGGCCATTTTACTTTGGGTGAGCTACTGTCACCCAATCGATTTGTATGTTGAAGTCATCGCAGAACTGAAGGAACGATTCCCCAGTAAACTAGGTCCTGTTGTCGGTAATGATGGAGTTAGGTACCCCGAAGTGGTAGACGATGTCGCGGAAGAAAATGGCGGCTTCCGACGATTTGTGTTTAGTGATTGTTTTGGCCTTGATCCATTTGGTGAATTTAACCACCGCCACGAGCAAGTGGGTGTAACCCCTGGACGCCTTTTTGAAGGGCTGACCAAGTCCAATCCCCATACTGCAAATGGCAAAGAAATATGTATGGTTTGGAGGGCCTAGGCCGGCATGTGTGTTTGTCGCGCGTAGTATTTGCAATCTTTGTAGGTGCGGACGATTCGCTTGGCTTCCGCCATGGCGGTGGGCCAGTAGAATCCTTGCCTGAATGCTTTTTTACAAGCAATTGTGAGGCGGCATGGTGCCCACATGTCCCACCATGGATTTCTGCAAGCAGTTGATGTCCTTCCTCGGTCGTAATGCACTTCTGTCTGATTTTGGATGCAGTCTTCTTGTAAAGCATCCCGTTGATGAGTGCAAAGGATTTAACCCTTCGAGAGAGTCACATGGCCTCATTCATGTCATTGGGAAGAGCTCCGTCTGTCAACCGGTCGATGAAGGACCAACGTCAATCTTGCTGGTCGGTCGTTGCGACCAACTCACCAGTCTTGGCAGGTGAGTCACCCTCGGTGTCTGTCTGTCCTGTGTGTTCTTCTTGTGTCTGCTTGATGTTTACAGAATGTTCGTGGAGATCGAAGGCAAAGACCCAGTCCGATATGGGTTTTCGCTCCGAGGCTATGGTCGAGAGCTCATCAGCCTCGCCATTAAACTGTTTGTGGTTGTGATGTAGCTCGAAGCCTTTGAAGTTTTCTTCTAACCTTCGCACCTCGTTGTAGTACACGATCATTTTTTGATCACAAGGCTCCATCGCTTTCATGACTTGGTCGACCACCAACTTAGAGTCACCTCTGACCAAGAGCCTCCGTGCTCCTACCTCGACTGCGATCTTGAGCCCATTAATAAGGCCCTCGTATTCAACGATGTTGGTGGTGGCATCGAAGTGAAGGCAAATAGCGTAGTAGAGTTTTTGCCCTTAGGGGGACACGAGGGCGACGCCCGCGCCGCTTCCAGTCCAGAGGTATGACCCATCGAAAGTACATGGTCCAATATTTTGGTTCTTCCACCGGGGTGGTTCCTGTGCCTCTATCCACTCTGCGACAAAGTCGACGAGCGCCTGGGTCTTGATCGCCATTCTAGGGATATAGATGATGTCGACTCTATTGTGCTCGAGGGACCATTTTGCTATGTGTCCGGACGCATCACGATTGCGCACGATCTCACCGAGTGGCGCCATCGACACCACCTATATGGGGTGCCGGTCAAAGTAGTGGATTAGTTTTCGCTTGGCGATGAGGTCTACACACAACAACTTCTGAAGCTGGGGGTATCGTGTCTTGTAGCATGCTGGTCGGCCTCCTTCATAGCGATCTGGTGGTAGCCTGAGTAGGCATCTAGGAAGGAGAGGAGTTCACACCCAGTGGTGGAATCTACAACCCGGTCGATACGTGGGAGAGGAAAAGGATCCCTAGGGCACGCCTTGTTTAGCCCCGTGTAATCAATGCAATCCTCTAGCTCCCATTCTTTTTTCTGACGAGAACGGGGTTTGCAACCCACACTGAGTGGTTAATCTCTTTCATGAACCCAGCCGCCAAGAGTTTTGTGATCTCCTCGCTAATGGCCTTGCGCTTCTACTCATCAAAACAGCGGAGCCGCTGAGTGACTTGCCTCGCTACGGGCTGGATATTTCAGGAGTGCTCGGCGAGCTCCCTCAGGATTCTGAAAGCTCTCTTGTGGGTTTTGGTGTTTGGATGACAACTCAATCAAAGGACTAACAAGTGTGCTAAGTGTTGAACAGGTGCTTAATGTAAAGCTAACAAGGTTCATCACAAGTGATCAAGTGTGATGGTTCAAGGACAAGATTATGGATAGATAATGGACATCACAAGTAAGATGGACATTGCATAAAGTGAGACTCGGGTACGTAGCTCGGAGACAACTGATCAGGCCAAGGATGGAGGCAAGAATAGCTTCGAGGTACCAAGTGCATGGGAGAAGGTCAAAGAGGCTGAGGAACCCAAAAGCCAAGGGTGAAGAAGAAGACTTGCAAAGTCAAGGGTGATCGAGTTGAGAAGAGCTATGGCACATCAAGGATCACTACATAAGGACGTGACTTACAACCAATGAGGAAACATCTTTGGGTATGTGGTATAAGTCATAAGGCTCAAGATCAAGCTCTAAGAAATGAACAAGGTCACTAGAAGGAGAACCAATGTCAAAACCAGGACTGGAAGCAGCCCAAAGGAGCTAAGTGCACCTGACCTTTAGTTTGGGTTGTTCCTATGTTGGAGATGTTCTATGTGACCTTTGCAGGATGTTGGAGCTCAGAAACGTCAATCTAGATCAAGTCAAGCTGACTTGATGATTTATGAGTTCAACATCAAAGCTCAAGCATGTCAAATGCTATAGAAGTAAAAATCAAAGAGAAGGTATGTTTCTAGACTTAGTACATTGGTTTTTGTGTACTAATATATTTGTCTAAGTGTTAGAAACAGAAAGAAGAAGAAAAGAAAAGAAATGCAAAAGGCTTGGATGTGTACAGCCAAAACTCAGATCAGTCTGGCACACCGGACTGTCCGGTGGTGCACCGGACAGTGTCCGGTGCGCCAGGCTGAACTCCAGTGAATGGGCCGCTCTCGGGAGAAGTCTGGCGACGTACGGCTATAATTCACCAGACTGTCCGGTGAGCCAACGGTCGGCTGGGCCAACGGTCGGTCGCGCAATCCGCGCGTGACGCGTGGCCGAGCCAACGATCAGATGGGGGCACCGGATTGTCCGGTGTGCACCGGACAGTGTCCGGTGCGCCAATGGCTCTAAGACTGCAACGGTCGACTGCGCCAATTTTGGAAAGAAATCGGGCACCGGACAGTGTCCGGTGGTGCACCGGACTATCCGGTGCACCACCCGACAGAAGGCAAGAATTGCCATCCTGGATTGCTCTTAATGGCTCCTTGGCCCTTTGGGTCTATAAAAGGGACTCCTAGGCGCCTCCAATAGGGACATAAGTGCAGCCAACAAGTGTAGACATCACTCGGATCAATTCTCTCTCTCCCTCTCGTGTATATCTCTCTAGTTTGTGTAGAGGCAAAGCTATAAGCCTTGAGAGAGTGGAGAAGTGCTGCAAAGAGCTAGAGCAAGGTCTTGAGCATATAGTAACTCTGCCGGAGTGCTGCCAAGAAGATTGTAAGCAGCCGCGGTTTCGTTGTAACCAACTCAACATAGTGAAAGGCTCTATCTGTTATACGGACAGATCTGAGCAAACGGAGGAAGGAGTTGAAACAGACTCCAAGCCCAGGTGTGGCTAACTCCAACGAGGACTAGGCAAGCATTTCAGGCTTGGCCGAACCTCGGGATAAAATCCTTGCGTCTGTGTGCTCTGTTCTGAATTGTGCTTTGACTCTCTGTCTTACTCACTTTTATTTCTGCACTTCAACACTTATCTGTGGTACAAGTTATATTTGAAGTGCAGGACATTTTGAGACAGAATCTTCTATTCCGCTGCAACCTACTCGAAGGGGCTTCTCATTCCACTGCGTTCTAGTCTTCGAGTAGAGTAAGAATTTAAGTTTTAAAGTGATAATTTTTATTCGCCTATTCACCCCCCTCTAGGCGACATCCAGATCATGTTCCCGGGCAAATGGAACTTTCAATTGGTATCGGAGCTAGGCCTCTCCAGTGTGGGCTTAGCCGTCCAGAGATGACGATGTCGTCACAAGAGGTAACTGTAGAACTTCTTTCAGGCGATGGCTATAATTATAAATCCTGGTCTATCTCTATTTATAATGCTTTCATGAATATTGATCCTAATTTGAGACAGATATTTTGTAGAAGTATTTTTCCCTCTAATGTTAGTAAAAATCCTTCTAATGATGAACTAAGATGTCTATCTCTCAATCACCATGCTTGCAACATCTTAGTTGACTCTCTTTCTAGAGGTGCCTATTTTGCCATCATGAGTAGTGATAGTGACTTATTTGTTGATGCTCATGATCTATGGACTAAACTTAAGTTGAAATTTTTTAAGTCCATATGCACTACTTCTGCTCTCTCTATTGCTGGTGATACTAACTTGTCCAAGGGAGAAGAACAAGAACAATGGAAACCAAACGATGAATCCACCTCATCAACAGGTTTGTCTTCCACTAGTAATAAATGCCTTATTACTAACAATGATGATGGAGACAAAAGCGATGATGAGTAAGAATATGAGGATGAGGAGCCTACATCATCACAAGGTACATTTTCCTATTTTGCTTCCACTGATAATAATGACAGGGAAAATGAGACCGACGATGTGGAAGAGGAGATTTGCCGTTTCTACACTCATCTCAACAAAGAAGACAAAGAGCTCTTGATTAAGCTATTGAGAAGGAACAAGGAACAAGGCAAGATGCTTCTCAGGCTAGAGGACTCTCATCAAAACCAATGATAGCCTGGAGAAGATGACCAAAGAACATGAGGAGCTAAAGTACTCTCATGGGAATTTGGTCCAACGGTATGAATCTGTTTTAATTGAACAAAGAAATAATCATGATGTATTATCTAATGTTGCTCAACTTAAAACTGAAAATTCTATGCTTAGGAGTCAAGTAGAAATGATAAACTTAGAAAAACTTGCTCTAGGTGAAAAGTATGATATGTTGTCATATTCTCATAATAAATTAGTTGATCACCATATCATGCTTGATGTTGCTCATGAGGTCGTAATTACGAACTTAAATTCATGTGAACCTCATTCTTGCACAAGTACACATTTGGATAATCTATCACCATGTGCTAATCCCTGTCGCTCAAAAGGAAGCAAGTGTTTAAATAAACAAAAAGTTGTAGGGTCACAAAAGAAATTGTGTGGGAACAAGAAGCAAAGAAAACTAAGGAGAAGACGCATTGCTCAACCTTCTCAAGATATCCACGGGCGCGTGGTGAAGAAGCTTGAGAAGGGAAAAACTGCAACAAGTGTTAAGCTCCATAAGAAGGATGTTCGTAAAGACGAAGAAATCAACATGAGCTTGGAAAAAGGTAAAGATTCAATTAATCATGTTATTTGCACTGACCATTTCTCTATGTCATCCAAGAACAAAAAGAGAAAAGGAAAAAGGGGGTGCTTTAAGTGCAATAAGGCAGGACACCTCATTGCGTCGTGTCCATACAACGACAAGGGAGAAGGGATAAGGAGATGCTTCGGATGCAATGACAAGAACCATACGATCACTTCTTGTCTGCTATTGATGAACCAAGCATGTGCATTTTCCAAGATGACTCTCACCAAGGAAAATGACAAACAACAAGCGTCATGTCAGGTTGAGCGACGCTTCTGCTACAAGTGTGGTGAGCAGGGTCATCTATCCAAGGTATGTTATAAAGGTGAGGTTTCTAAGCAAGTAAACTTGTCTCAATCTTATTCGCTTAGGAGACCCAAATCATACCCTTGTGCTAGATCAATCATGAGATCACCTAGGACTAGCATAAATGCTATCTGGGTACCAAAGGCTCTCTTGAATGATCGATATGGACCCATTCCGAGATGGGTACCAAACTATGCCAACTAGACAATGCAGGTGCCTCGAGATGGACTGGAGACCATGGGAGAGCTTAAGATGGTTAATTCAAACTCTATGCTTAAGTTGTTGACTTTTATTGTCTATTCATTGACCCAAGGTTGAATGATTGTGCAATTCTAATCCCATGTTCATCTCAAGTGAAATAAGTTGAATAGGTCCTTAATCATTATTGGTGAATCAAGCAAAGGACCCTGATGTGATTCTGCAACTTGCTCTCCATAGGATGGTACCCTTGTATATTAAGTACTTTGTTGATAATCAGTATTGCTCTTAAGTCTAAGTGTTGTGCTACCTGTCCCTGGAGCAGTTATGCCTTTTTGATTGCCTGTGTTGAGTACCTGTCAATCAATGATTAATGATTTCCAAGATCATAACCATGCGTGCTTAATCATGATTGTGTGCTTTAGAGGTTATGTCTCTTGAATCATTTAATGGGTAGTTTTTCATTAGATATATCCACCATGATTAACTCTTTCTGTGTTCGTGAATAAACTTGTATCCCTTTGTGAGTTACGCTATATGGTTTTAATGATTAACCTATGTGCAAGTATGACATTTTGTTTAGTTTATGTTCACATGATTACTCTAGTCTGGTATTGTGTGAATACAAAATCCATGTTGTACCTTTAATGCACCCTCTGGAGCTATAAGGTACATGAGCAAAAGGAGCCCTCAATTAGTGACAACTGGTGCTCTCATGGCAATTCAGGAAAAGGCAAAGGTATGGAGAATGAAACTATGCAATTTCATTGAATATCTTGAAGTTCCATTGATTGTGATCACAGCTATGTTCTTGCTTCTGAATTGGTAGTATCTTGGCTTAGGTGCTCCTTACTTTAAAATGTTGTTCCTTTTGGTGTACCTAAGGAACCTTCTTAACTATGGTGTGCTTAGACATTGTGATTTATATGCATGATCTTGTATTTTTCAATTGGCATATGTGATGCGATGATTATCATGTATGGAGCATGCCTAGGCTGCTTGTAAAATGTTATACTCCTTGAAGCATGCATTGTTGTATTAAGTCAATTATTCAATTGGTATCTCTTTATGATGAAATTGATAGAGTATGCCTTGACCAAGATATGTTGTGATCCCCTCTAATTCTGAGGAAGCTAGAATGTGCAAAGTGCAAGTCATTCAAATACTTGATGCACAACTTTAAGGGGAGCACACATAACTTGTGTCTTTTGAGACTAATTGTTTCTTGAGTGATCTTGTATAGTCTCAAGAAGGAAAAGGGAAGATGAGCAAACAGGACTTGGGTACCTCCATAAGTCAAGTATTCGTTATCTTAAGTTTAACAAGAAAAGGTTAAGATAAAGGACCAGGCACAAGTGTGGAGGAGCTCTCTAGAGATTAAAACCTTCAAGATGGAAAGTACACCACAACATGGTAAAGGTACAAAAGTAGGTACTTGTATCTTAATGTCCCTCCAATGCTTGTGTTGCGTATGTTTAATGTGTAAGGGGGAGTAATGTAAGTGTGTTGCATTTTACCTGCTTAATAACCTGTTGTCCCTTGACATCATCCTATGTTCTTGCTTGAATATGGGGGGAGAATTTGTGCATTAAAGCTTAGGTTTTCTTGAGTTCCTTTGAACTTAAGGAAGAATATGTTAGTTTTGTTGATAATACTTATCATATGCTTAGTTTTGTTGATAATACTTAGCATATGCTTCTTGTTGTATTATATGGTGATAATGAAAAATTGTTGCTTTCGTTGACATGAATCAATTGGCATCTAATGGTTATCCTGTAATAGATATTCATGTGGTTATGGTGCTTTAATTGTTTTAAATTGGTATCTTAATGGTGAATAGTGGTAGGTCGATATTCCTATGGGGGATATCCTTTCAATTGGTGTTTTACTCTGATTCTGTGCATTTGTGTGTCATACGCATCACGGGTTGATTCTTGACACAATGCATCCCACAAGTGTTAAGGTATAGCAATGCTTCGAATTAGCCTAAGTATGTGCACATTGGCATTTAAGGCCAAAGTTATGATGTTAATGTAAGCACATAATTGAAAGTTCCCTTTGACCCGGGGAACAGGATCTGGATGTCGCCTAGAGGGGGGTGAATAGGCGAATAAAACTTATTACTTTAAAACTTAAATTCTTACTCTACTCGAAGACTTAGTACGAGTGGGGTGAGAAGACTCTTCGAGTAGGTTGCAGCGGAATGGAAGATCCTGTCTCAAAATGTCCTGCACTTCAAATCAAGCTTATAACACAGATAAGTATTGAAGTGCAGATATAAAAACGAGTAAGGCAAAGAGTCAGGATAGAACAGAGCACACAGACGCAAGGGTTTATCCCGAGGTTCGGCCAAGCCTGAAATGCTTGCCTAGTCCTCGTTGGAGTTAGCCACACCTGGGCTTGGAGTCTATTTCAACTCCTTCCTCCGTTTGCTCAGATCTGTCAGTATGACAGATAGAGCCTTTCACTATTGAGTGGGGTTATAACAGAACCGCGGCTGCTTACAAATTTCTTGGTAGCACCCCGGCAGAGTAACGATACGCTCAAGACCTTGCTCTAGCTCTTAGCAGCACTACTCCTCTCTCTAAAGGCTTATAGCTGTGCCTTCTACACAAACTATAGAATTACACACAAGAGGGAGAGCGAGAATTGATTCGAGTGAAGTCTACACTTGTTGGCTGCACACTTGTCTTGCTTGAGGCGCCTAGGGGTCCCTTTTATAGGCACAAGGGGCCTAGGAGCCGTTGGAAGCAATCCAGGAAGGCAAATCTTGCCTTCAGTCGGGTGGCGCACCGGACAGTCCGGTGCACACCGGACACTGTCCGGTGCCCGATTTCTTTCCTTCTATGGCGAAGCCGACCGTTGGCAGTCTTGGAGCCGTTGGCGCACCGGACATGTCCGGTGCACACCGGACAGTCCGGTGCCTCCATCTAGCCGTTGGCTCGGCCACGTGTCCCGCGCAGATCGCGCGGCCGACCGTTGGCCTGGCCGACCGTTGGCTCACCGGACAGTCCGGTGAATTATAGCCGTACGTCGTCGGTGAGTTCCCGAGAGCGGCCAGTTCGCTCGAGCCAGCCTGGCGCGCCGGACATTGTCCGGTGCACCACCGGACACTGTCCGGTGAGCCACCGGACAGTCCGGTGCACCCAGACTGAGCAGAGACTTGGCTGTACACAGCCAAGCCTTTCGCACCTCTTTCCTTTTCTTCTTCTTTCTGTTTCTAACACTTAGACAAATATATTAGTCCACAAAATCAATGTACTAAGTCTGGAAACATACCTTCTCTTAATTATTACATCTATAGCATATCTCATGCTAGAGCTTTGATGTTGGACTCATAAATCATCAATTCTGCTTGACTTGATCTAGATTGACATTTCTTGGCTCCAACATCCTGCAAAGGTCACATAGAACATCTCCAAACATAGGAACAACCCAAACTAAAGATTAAGGTGAACTTAGCTCTTTTGGGTTGCTTCCAGTTCTGGTTTTGACACTTGTTCTCCTTCTAGTGACCTTGATCTCCTTCTTAGAGCTTGATCTTGAGCCTTATGACTTACACCACATAACTGTAGCTGTTACCTCATTGGCTGTAAGTCACGTCTTTATGTAGTGATCCTTGATGTGCCATAGCTGTTCTTAACTCGATCACCCTTGACTTTGCAAGCCTTCTTCTTCACCCTTGGCTTTGGGTTCCTCAGCCTCCTTGACCTTCTCCCGTGCACTTGGTACCTCGAAGCTTTTCTTGCCTCCGTCCTTGGCATGATCAGTTGTCTCTGAGCTAAGCACCCGAGTATCACTTTTGCAATGTCCAACTTACTTGTGATGTCCATTATGTATCCATAATCTAGTTCTTGGACCATCACATTTGTTCAATTGTGTTGAACCCTGTAGGCTTTACCTTAAGTACCTGTTCAACACTTAGTACACTTGTTAGTCCTTTAATTGAGTTGTCATCCAAACACCAAAACTCACAAGAGAGCTTTCAATCTCCCCCTTTTTGGTGATTGATGGCAACACAATTAAAGCTTACATAAGAATAAGATTTGAAGCACAAATTTGAATTCTAAGATTATAGAATGCTCCCCCTAAATAAGTGCTTACTTCAAAGACATAATTTTGGCCTCAGACGCCAATTTGCACATACTTAGGCAAATCGAAACATTTCTACACCTTAGCACTTTTTAGTATGCATTGTGTCAAGAATCAAACCATGATGCTATAACACACAAATGCACATAATCAGAGTTAAACACCATTCAATTTAGTGGATATATCACAGGAATACCAACCTACCACTATTCATCATTAAGATACCAATTCAAACTAAGACACTAATTGAAAGCAATCTTAAAGCACCATTAACCACATGACTATCTATTACACTATAGAAGCCAAATAATTCATCGCAGCGGAAACACTAGTCTATACATATGATACTGCAAGAAGCATATAACTAACACACTAGCAAAGCTTAAACTAACACATCACCCCTTAGGATAAGCTTTCCTCTCAGATATTCATCATAGCGGAAACACTAGTCTATACATATGATACTGCAAGAAGCATATAACTAACACACTAGCAAAGCTTAAACTAACACATCACCCCTTAGGATAAGCTTTCCTCTCAGGTTGAGATAAGCTTTAATACACAAATTCTCCCCCTTTGACATCAAACACCAAAAACCATACTCAAGCAAGAACATAGGATGATGTCAAGGGACAGTAGGGTGTCAAGGAGGAAAAACGACTATCAAAACTCCTCCTTACTTATTGAACATATGCACTATTACATATAGGCAAAAAGATTAATACTTCCTTTTGTACCTTTACCATGTTGTAGTGTACTTCCCATCTTGAAAGTATTTAATCTCTCGAGAGCTTCTCCACACTTGTGCCTGATTCTTTATCCTAACTTTTTCTTGTTGCTAAGACACCAAACTTAGAACAAGTTATAGTATTGGGCACAAGAAGAAACTTCCATTGTAATGAGTATCAAAAGATGTCAATTGAAGTAGACTATCACGGCTACTAATTGAAAGATACCAATTTAAAGATACCAATTGCAAAGTTCATTTATTATCATGGCTCCATGATATTTAAGAATAAGCATCTATTATCACCAGATATTATAGAGCATGAGCAATCTAAAAATATGCACTTACTCACAACTTGAGATACCAGTTTCTTGACTTACAGAGGTACCCAAGTCCTGATTGCTCCATTTCTTGCTTATCTTCTCTTTTCCACCTAGAGACTATACAAGATTGCTCAAGTAACAGTTAGTCTCAAAAGACACAAGTTATGTGTGCTCCCCCTCAAGTTGTGCATCAAGTATTTGAATGACTTGCACTTTGCACATTCTAGCTTCCTTAGAACTAGAGGGGATCACAACATACCTTGGTCAAGGCATACTCTCCCACTTTCATCACCCAAAGATGCCAATTTGAATATCAAATGAACCGCCACTTAACACCAATTGAAGGCTAAATGAAAGGTTGAATAAATACAACAATGCACGCCTCAGTGGCACCTAAGCCAATTGAATTCTCACAGGAAGTCTAACATTTACGCAACTTGGACATGCTTCATACTTAACTATCATTGCATATACCAATTGAAGATCAACACAATCATGTATATAAAGCGAAATATCTAAGCATGTCATAATTAAGAAGGTTTCTTAGGTGCACAAAAGAAACAACATTTTAAAGGCATAAATTACCTAGGCCAAGATATTACCAATTGAAATGCAAGAACACAGCTATGATCACTATCAATTGAACTTCAAGATATTCAATAAAATTGCACAGTTCCATTTTCCATACCTTTGCCTTTATGAGAGCACTTGTTATCACCAATTCAGGGCTCCTTTTGCTCATGCACCTCATAGCTCAAAAGGGCACGACATGGATTTGAAATTCACACAGTACCAAACTAGGGTAATCATGTGAACATGGACTAAACAAAATGTCATAATTGCACATAGCATGACTTACAGAAAGAGGTTTATCCATATACACCAAGAGAGTTAATCGTTGTGGATATAACAAATGAAAGAGCTACCCATGAATGATTCAAAAGATATAGCACCAGTCATGATTAAGCAAACATCATTATGATTCATTTAACAGAGGCAATCATAAAGCATAACTACTCCTAAGACAGGTAGCACAACAAGCCAACTTAAGAGCAATACTAAATTGCAATTATGTACTTAAAATACATGGGTACCATCCTTTGGAGAGCAAGTTGTGGATTTTCATCAAAGTCCTTTACTTGATTCACCAATAATGATCACGACCTATACACCTTATTTCACTTGGGATGAACATGGGATTAGTGTTTCACAATAATTCAACCTTGGGTCAATAAACATCAAAACAATTAATAGCTTAAGTAGAGTTTTAGATAACCGTCTTAAGCTCTCCCATGGTCTCCAGTCCATCTCAAGGCACCTGCATGGTCTAGTTAGCACAGTTTGGTACCCATCTCGGGATGGGTACATAATGATCATGTAAATGTGCCTTTGGTACCCAAATTGCCTTTATGCTAGTTCTAGGTGATCTTGTTATAGATCTAGCACAAGTGTATGATTTGGGTCTCCTACGCGAATAAGATTGACACAAATTCACTTGTTTAGGAATCTTACCTTTGTAACATACCTTGGATAGATGACCCTGCTCACCACACTTGTAGCAGAAGCGTCGCTCAACTTGACATGACGCTTGCTGTGTGTCATTTTCCTTGGTGAGGGTCACTTTGGAGGATGCACATCCTTGATTCTTCATGACCGGACATGAAGTGATCGTGTGGTCCTTATTGTTGCATCCAAAACAACTTCTTGTTCCTTCATCCTTGTCTTTGTACGGACAAGACGCGATGAGGTGACCTATCTCCTTGCATTTGAAGCACCTCCTTTTCCCTCTTCCCTTTTTGTGCTTGAATGACATGGAGAGATGATCAGTGCAAACAACATGACTAATTGTATTTTTACCTTTTTCCTTTTTCATGTTGATTTCTTCATTTATAGCTTTGGGAACATTCTTCTTATTGAGCTTAACACTTGCTGCAGTTTTTCCTTTCTCAAGCTTCTTCACCACGCGCCCGTGAATGTCTTGAGAGAGTTGAGCAATGTGTCTTCTCCTTAGTTGTCTTTGCTTCTTGTTCCCACAGAATTTCTTTTGTGACCCTAAAACTTGTTGCTCAATCAATGATTGGCTTTCTTTTGAGCAACAAGGGTTAGCACATGATGATATACAATTCAAATGCGCACACGTACGAGAATGAGGTTCACATGAATTTAAGTTTGCAATTATAACCTCATGAGCAACATTAAGCATGATATGGTCATCAACTAATTTATTATGAGAATATGACAACATATCATACTTTTTACCTAGAGCACGTTTTTCTAAGTCCATTGTTTCTACTTGACTCTTAAGCATAGAATTTTCCGTTTTAAGTTGAGCAATATTAGATAATGCATCATGACTATTTCTTTGCTCAATTAAAACATATTCATACCTTTGGACCAAATCATCATGAGAGCGCTTTAGCTTCTCATGTTCTTTGGTCATCTTCTCCAGGCTATTGTCGGTTTTGATGAGGGACTCCTCTAGCCTGAGAAGCGTCTCGCCTTGTTCCTTGTTCCTTCTCAATAGCTTAACCAAGAGTGCCTTGTCCTCTTTGTTGAGATGAATGTAGAAACGGCGAATCTCCTCTTCTTCCACATCATTGGTCTCATTTTCCCTGTCATTAATGTTAGTGGAAGCCAAATAGGAAAATGTACCTTGAGGTGATGAAGATTCATCCTCGCTATCATCCTCATATTCCTCCTCATCATGGCTTTTGTCTCTACCGTCATTGTTAGCAATAAAACACTTATTATTAGTGGAGACCAAACCTGTCGACGAGGTGGATTCATCGTTGGGTGCCCATCGTTCTTGATCTTCTCCCTTTGAAAGGTTAGCATCACAAGCAATATAGGGAGTACAATTTGCCACACAATATTTTACTTTAATTCTATTCCATAAATCATGAGCATCAACAAATAAATCATTATCACTACTCATGATAGCAAAATAAGCACCTCTAGAAAGAGAATCAACTAAGATGTTGCAAGCATGGTGATTGAGAGATAAACATCTTAGTTCATCATTAGAGGGATTTTTACTAATATCAGCTGGAAAAATACTTCTACTAAAGATCTATCTCAAATCAGGATCAACACTCAAGAAAGCATTATAAATAGAGACAGACCAAGATTTGTAATTAGAGCCATCGCCTAAAAGAAGTTCTACAGTTACCTCTTGTGACAACATCGTCATCTCCGGACGGCTAAGCCCACACTGGAGAGGCCTAGTTCTGATACCAATTGAAAGTTCCCTTTGACCCGGGGAACAGGATCTGGATGTTGCCTAGAGGGGGGTGAATAGGCGTCATGTTCTTTGGTCATCTTCTCCAGGCTATCATTGGTTTTGATGAGAGTCCTCTAGCCTGAGAAGCGTCTTGCCTTGTTCCTTGTTCCTTCTCAATAGCTTAATCAAGAGCTCTTTGTCTTCTTTGTTGAGATGAGTGTAGAAACGGCAAATCTCCTCTTCCACATCGTCGGTCTCATTTTCCCTGTCATTATTATCAGTGGAAGAAAAATAGGAAAATGTACCTTGTGATGATGTAGGCTCCTCATCCTCATATTCTTACTCATCATCGGTTTTGTCTCCATCATCATTGTTAGTAATAAGGCATTTATTACTAGTGGAAGACAAACCTGTTGATGAGGTGGATTCATCGTTTGGTTTCCATCGTTCTTGTTCTTCTCCCTTGGACAAGTTAGTATCACCAGCAATAGAGAGAGCAGAAGTAGTGCATATGGACTTAAAAAATTTCAACTTAAGTTTAGTCCATAGATCATGAGCATCAACAAATAAGTCACTATCACTACTCATGATGGCAAAATAGGCACCTCTAGAAAGAGAGTCAACTAAGATGTTGCAAGCATGGTGATTGAGAGATAGACATCTTAGTTCATCATTAGAAGGATTTTTACTAACATTAGAGGGAAAAATACTTCTACAAAAGATCTGTCTCAAATTAGGATCAATATTCATGAAAGCATTATAAATAGAGATAGACCAGGATTTATAATTATAGCCATCGCCTGAAAGAAGTTCTACATTTACCTCTTATGACGACATCGTCATCTCTGGATGGCTAAGCCCACACTGGAGAGGCCTAGCTCCGATACCAATTGAAAGTTCCATTTGCCCGGGAACATGATCTGGATGTCGCCTAGAGGGGGGGTGAATAGGCGAATAAAAATTATCACTTTAAAACTTAAATTCTTACTCTACTCGAAGACTTAGTACGAGTGGGGTGAGAAGACTCTTCGAGTAGGTTGCAGCGGAATGGAAGATCCTGTCTCAAAATGTCCTGCACTTCAAATCAAGCTTATAACACAGATAAGTATTGAAGTGCAGATATAAAAACGAGTAAGGCAGAGAGTCAGGATAGAACAGAGCACACAGACGCAAGGGTTTATCCCGAGGTTCGGCCAAGCCTGAAATGCTTGCCTAGTCCTCGTTGGAGTTAGCCACACCTGGGCTTGGAGTCTATTTCAACTCCTTCCTCCGTTTGCTCAGATCTGTCAGTATGACAGATAGAGCCTTTCACTATTGAGTGGGGTTATAACAGAACCGCGGCTGCTTACAAATTTCTTGGCAGCACCCCGGCAGAGTAACGATACGCTCAAGACCTTGCTCTAGCTCTCAGCAGCACTACTCCTCTCTCTAAAGGCTTATAGTTGTGCCTTCTACACAAACTATAGAATTACACACAAGAGGGAGAGCGAGAATTGATTCGAGTAAAGTCTACACTTGTTGGCTGCACACTTGTCTTGCTTGAGGCGCCTAGGGGTCCCTTTTATAGGCACAAGGGGCCTAGGAGCCGTTGGAAGCAATCCAGGAAGGCAAATCTTGCCTTCAGTCGGGTGGCGCACCGGACAGTCCGGTGCACACCTGACACTGTCCGGTGCCCGATTTCTTTCCTTCTATGGCGAAGCCGACCGTTGGCAGTCTTGGAGCCGTTGGCGCACCGGACATGTCCGGTGCACACCGGATAGTCCGGTGCCTCCATCTAGCCGTTGGCTCGGCCACGTGTCCCGCGCAGATCGCGCGGCCGACCGTTGGCCTAGCCGACCGTTGGCTCACCGGACAGTCCGGTGAATTATAGCCGTACGTCGCCGGTGAGTTCCCGAGAGCGGCCAGTTCGCTCGAGCCAGCCTGGCGCGCCGGACATTGTCCGGTGCACCACCGGACACTGTCCGGTGAGCCACCGGACAGTCCGGTGCACCCAGACTGAGCAGAGACTTGGCTGTACACAGCCAAGCCTTTCGCACCTCTTTCCTTTTCTTCTTCTTTCTGTTTCTAACACTTAGACAAATATAATAGTCCACAAAATCAATGTACTAAGTCTGGACACATACCTTCTCTTAATTATTACATCTATAGCATATCTCATGCTAGAGCTTTGATGTTGGACTCGTAAATCATCAATTCTACTTGACTTGATCTAGATTGACATTTCTTGGCTCCAACATCCCGCAAAGGTCACATAGAACATCTCCAAACATAGGAACAACCCAAACTAAAGATTAAGGTGAACTTAGCTCTTTTGGGCTGCTTCCAGTTCTGGTTTTGACACTTGTTCTCCTTCTAGTGACCTTGATCTCCTTCTTAGAGCTTGATCTTGAGCCTTATGACTTACACCACATAACTGTAGCTGTTACCTCATTGGCTGTAAGTCACGTCTTTATGTAGTGATCCTTGATGTGCCATAGCTATTCTTAACTCGATCACCCTTGACTTTGCAAGCCTTCTTCTTCACCCTTGGCTTTGGGTTCCTCAGCCTCCTTGACCTTCTCCCGTGCACTTGGTACCTCGAAGCTTTTCTTGCCTCCGTCCTTGGCATGATCAGTTGTCTCCGAGCTACGCACCCGAGTATCACTTTTGCAATGTCCAACTTACTTGTGATGTCCATTATGTATCCATAATCCAGTTCTTGGAACATCACATTTGTTTAATTGTGTTGAACCCTGTAGGCTTTACCTTAAGTACCTGTTCAACACTTAGTACACTTGTTAGTCCTTTAATTGAGTTGTCATCCAAACACCAAAACTCACAAGAGAGCTTTCAATAATTAGGGGGAGCATTCTATAGACTTAGAATTCAAAATTTGTGCTTTAAATTTCACTCTTATGTAAGCTTTAATTGTGTTGCCATCAATCACCAAAAAGGGGGAGATTGAAAGCTCTCTTGTGGGTTTTGGTGTTTGGATGACAACTCAATTAAAGGACTAACAAGTGTGCTAAGTGTTGAACAGGTGCTTAATGTAAAGCTAACAAGGTTCATCACAAGTGAACAAGTGTGATGGTTCAAGGACAAGATTATGGATAGATAATGGACATCGCAAGTAAGATGGACATTGCATAAAGTGAGACTCGGGTACGTAGATCGGAGACAACTGATCAGGCCAAGGATGGAGGCAAGAATAGCTTCGAGGTACCAAGTGCACGGGAGAAGGTCAAAGAGGCTGAGGAACCCAAAAGCCAAGGGTGAAGAAGAAGACTTGCAAAGTCAAGGGTGATCGAGTTGAGAAGAGCTATGGCACATCAAGGATCACTACATAAGGACGTGACTTACAACCAATGAGGAAACATCTTTGGGTATATGGTGTAAGTCATAAGGCTCAAGATCAAGCTCTAAGAAGTGAACAAGGTCACTAGAAGGAGAACCAATGTCAAAACCAGGACTGGAAGCAGCCCAAAGGAGCTAAGTGCACCTGACCTTTAGTTTGGGTTGTTCCTATGTTTGGAGATGTTCTATATGACCTTTGCAGGATGTTGGAGCTTAGAAACGTCAATCTAGATCAAGTCAAGCTGACTTGATGATTTATGAGTTCAACATCAAAGCTCAAGCATGTCAAATGCTATAGAAGTAAAAATCAAAGAGAAGGTATGTTTCTAGACTTAGTACATTGGTTTTTGTGTACTAATATATTTGTCTAAGTGTTAGAAACAGAAAGAAGAAGAAAAGAAAAGAAATGCAAAAGGCTTGGATGTGTACAGCCAAAACTCAAATCAGTCTGGCACACCGGACTGTCCGGTGGTGCACCGGACAGTGTCCGGTGCGCCAGGCTAAACTCTGGTGAACGGGACGCTCTCGGGAGAAGTCTGGCACGTACGACTATAATTCACCGGACTGTCGGGTGGTGCACCGGACTGTCCGGTGAGCCAACGATTGGCTGGGCCAACGGTCGGCCGCGCAATCCGCGCGTGACGCGTGGCCGAGCCAACGGTCAGATGGGGGCACCGGACTGTCCGGTATGCACCGGACTGTCCGGTATGCACCGGACAGTGTCCGGTGCGCCAACGGCTGTAAGACTGCAACGGTCGACTGCGCCAATTTTGGAAGGAAATCGAGCACCGGACAGTGTCCGGTGGTGCATCGGACTGTCTGGTGCACCACCCGATAGAAGGCAAGAATTGCCTTACTGGATTGCTCTCAACGGCTCCTAGGCCCTTTGGGTCTATAAAAGGGACTCCTAGGCGCCTCCAATAGGGACATAAGTGCAGCCAACAAGTGTAGACATCACTCGGATCAATTCTCTCTCTCCCTCTCGTGTATATCTCTCTAGTTTGTGTAGAGGCAAAGCTATAAGCCTTGAGAGAGTGGAGAAGTGCTGCAAAGAGCTAGAGCAAGGTCTTGAGCATATAGTAACTCTGTCGGAGTGCTGCCAAGAAGATTGTAAGCAGCCGCGGTTTCGTTGTAACCAACTCAACATAGTGAAAGGCTCTATCTGTCATACGGACAGATCTGAGCAAACAGAGGAAGGAGTTGAAACAGACTCCAAGCCCAGGTGTGGCTAACTCCAACGAGGACTAGGCAAGCATTTCAGGCTTGGCCGAACCTCGGGATAAAATCCTTGCGTCTGTGTGCTCTGTTCTGAATTGTGCTTTGACTCTCTGTCTTACTCGCTTTTATTTCTGCACTTCAACACTTATCTGTGGTACAAGTTATATTTGAAGTGCAGGACATTTTGAGACAGGATCTTCTATTCCGCTGCAACCTACTCGAAGGGGCTTCTCATTCCACTGCGTTCTAGTCTTCGAGTAGAGTAAGAATTTAAGTTTTAAAGTGATAATTTTTATTCACCTATTCACCCCCCCTCTAGGCGACATCCAGATCCTGTTCTCTGGCAAATGGAACTTTCAGATTCCTGGCATGTCTGCGGGCTTCCAGGCGAAGACATCATAGTTGGCTCGAAGGAAGTTGGTGAGGATGTTTTCTTGTTTGTCTGAGATCGCCACCCTAATTTGGACGCTCTTTGAAGTGTCGGCATCGTTGACCAGAATGTTTTCGTGTCTTGCGCTAATTTGAACGTGTCGAAAATGACTTTGGAGGCGTCAGGCCTACCCTGCAGGTTGATGTGTCTCTTTAGTTCAGCTAACTCCCTTGCGTCAGTCTATGCTGATGCAAGTTCACAGTTGGTCTGTTCACACGCATAAGCCACTTGGAATGAGGTTGACGTCGTAATGACCCCGTGGGGGCCGAGCATCTTTGCCTTGAGGTATGCGTAGTTGGGGACGGAGCCAAATTCTATGTAGCATGGACTTTCTAGAATGGTGTTGTATATCCCCTAGAAATCTACTACCTCGAATTCCAGCCGCTCGGTGCGGAAGTTAGACGGATCCCTGAATGTGACGAGTAGAACGATTTGCCCGTGCAGACTGGCGCTAAAGCCTGACATGATGCTGTGAATCGGTGCAACGCTGGGGCACATCGCAGAGCATGTGACTCCCAAAGCATCAAAAGTTTCGCGTACATGATGTTGAGGGCGCTCTCCCTGCCCATTAGGACCCTGAAGAGGCGTTTTGTGCCGATGATGGGCTCGACGACAAGGGGGTCAGTTTTGGGACGTGGGATCTTGCCTGGATGATCACGTCGATTGAAGGCAATCGGGATCTCCATTCAGCGGTGGTGTGGGGGATTGGATGGTTTCGCCGCATCTACATCTTGGTTGCTTGGTTTGTGACGGCTCTTGACACCGACAATCTCTAGGGTCGATGGCGGGGCCTCCCTAGTTTGTCGCTTAATGGCGGCGGTAGATTGGGCAAAACTTTGCTTCTCCTCTTTGTTCCCCAAGGAACACTGGGGGGCCATGTCCGTGTTGATAGGTTCGTCGGGGTTGGCGAGGCAAAGTGTCCCCATGGTGGTGGCAAAGAAGTCGGGGGGTGCCGAATTTGATGTAGTTCCCAAGGGTGAACGTTAATGAACTGACCATCAAAGTGAAGGATGTCGCTGTTGGAGCGAAGGCAGAAACGCCACCCTTCGCCCGAAGTCTCCACCGCTTAGCCCCTGCCTTGACAGACAAAGCAGGCAGGGACACCCTTCGCTTGATCGACACCAGAGACAACATGGAGACCCTTCGCTCGATTCGGCACCAGACGAAGGCCTGCGGCAACGCCTCCCCACGGCGCGGCCTCGGTCAGCTCCGAGGCCCACATGAGATCGGGCCCATTGTAACGGGCCCTGCGTGGCCGCGGTTGTGTTACGGGCCTAATTTGTAAAGGCGTACTTGTAATTACAGCTTGTAACCCCGCTTTATGGGAATATTCTGGGGATAAACTAGGTACCTGAGGGCACATGCGTCCTTAACGCAAGGCGCCGTGCACTCGGATACCTATAAATACCCCCGCACAGTGCCCGTGAGAGGGCAGATTAACAGAGCTTTTGCCATCACGCGCGAGTGCCCTGTTGCCATCACCATTCACTCGTGTTGGATCTCCTTGCTGTCGAGAGACAGTACCAACATTTGGCGCCCACCGTTCGTGCTACGAGACAACCACCCGCGATGGCACCCAAGAGAGCTAACCCGAAGGCTGACGAGGCTGCGAAGGCAGCACTGCTCGCTGCAAGAAAGGGCAAGGCCCTCGCCCTCACCCAATCCACCCACCAAGAGGCCACTGAAGACGACACCCTCCGCACCTGCGACCCTGAGGGACAACCCTCAGGCCTCGCACCTCCCTCAGACATCGTTCCACCGGAGGGCGCGGATCTCGCCGAGGACGGTGAGGTCCTCGGCATCTCAGCAGAAGAACAGCTACAGCTGCGCGCCCTGCGCCTCAAGAACCGCAACCTCCAGAGGCAGAAGGAGATACTGGAGGCCAAGCGCCAGCGTGTGTCCGCACTCGCCAAAGTGCGGCAGATGATACGCGACGAAGAGCACAAGGCCCAGGAACTCGAGCGGGAGATCGCGCTGATGCAGCGCGAAGGCCACCTCAGCCCGCGGCACGAGTCAGCCCTCCAGCAGCGCGCACAAAACGAAGACACGCGCGAAGGCCACCCCGGCCTGCAGCACGGGCCACCCCTGCAACACCGCGCGCAACCGGAGGACCCGTGTTTCCCCCAGCGCGACTTCACTTTCCCGCACGCCGTGCCATTCCAAGGGGTCAACTACCTCGATGAGCGAAGCCCCCTGGCGCCTCACCTGCAAGTGACGCCGTGGCCAGCTAACTTCCGGGCTGGGACCTACCCCAAGTACAACGGCAGCACCGACCCGGCTCAATACATAATGAGTTACCAGGTCGCCGTCGCATCGTCCGGGGGGGACGACGCCACAATGGCGAAGTCCTTCATCATCGCCCTCGAGGGCCCCGCGCTCACCTGGTTCACCAGGTTGCCTCCGCTGTCCATCGATTCCTGGAGAAGTCTCCGGGACAAGTTCCTCCTCAACTTCCAAGGGTACCGCCCGGACACCGACGCCCTGGCCGAGCTCTCGCTCTGCAAGCAGCTAGAGAAGGAGACCCTGAGGGAATATTACCGCAAATTCCTGACACTCAAGTCACAGCTACCCTCAGTCGATGACCAGATTGCCATCCACTATGCTATCAGTGGTCTTCGCGCTGGCGTCCTTTACAGCCATTGCATCAGGGATCCGCCGAAGAACCTCCAAGAGTTATACCAGCTGTTTGAAAAGTACGCCAGATCCGAGGAGCTCCACCAGCGCAAGATTGAGTCCCAGCGGAAGCCAAAAGATGCTCCGCAGTCCAGCCGCACGTGGACAAGGACTCCGCAACCAGACTCTGGTCGAGATGGCCGCGGTCAGCAGCAAGTGCACAACATCGCCAACCAGCAGCCGGTCGCTGACCCCCTTCGTCGCCAGGAATATCCCCCCCAGGGCCGCGGAAGTGGAACTCGCGGCAGGGGCCGAGGGCGTGCGCAGCCACCCCCTCCACCGCGTCGATTTTACTGCCTTTTCCATGGCGAAGACTGCGCCCACCAAACTAAAGACTGTCCCGAAGTGAAGGCCACCAGAGACAGGATGGCGAGGGCGCAGCCAGCCGACAACCCCAGAATTGTCGCGCATAATTACCAGCCACCCCCTCCACCATATATCCACGCCCCCGCCCCGCATCCACCGCACCACGCTTACCAACATCATCAGGAAGTACAAATCGTACATCCTCCGCCTCCACCACCACACCAGCAACAACAAAACATCCCCCATGCCCCAAAGCAGGAAGACTTCGCCGATCAACCTTATCGCGGAGTCATTCATATGATAACTGGGGGGTCCAGCACCGACTTCGACACCAAGCGGCAGAAGCGGGACCACTACCGCAGCATAAACCATGTCGCCGTCACGGGCCCAGTTGTACAGACGAAGTGGTCCCACATACCGCTCACCTTCGACGCACGTGACGTCGACTTGCGCAGCGCCCCCCACTGCGATGCCATGGTTATCAATTGCAGCGTGGCAGGTTGGGACCTACACAAGGTCCTCGTTGACAACGGCAGCCAGGCGGACATCATCTTCCTCCACGCCTTCGATCGCATGGGCATCAGCCACAGCCTGCTTAAGCCTTCGGACAACCCGTTGTATGGCTTCGGCGGCAAAGGCACCTTCCCCGTCGGCAAAATAGAATTGCCCCTCTCCTTCGGTGTAGCACCCAATGCCCGAAGTGAGCAAGTAACTTTTGACATCGTGGATATGGTATATCCATACAACGCCATCATGGGTCGGGGCTCCATCAATAAATTTGAAGCCGCCATCCACGGACTGTATTTGTGCATGAAGATACCAGGCCCGCTAGGCGTAATCACAGTCCGCGGTAACCAGCAAGCAGCGCGCAACATAGAGCGGGACTTCGTGCCTGGTCAGAGGAACGTGCACTGTCTCACGACACAGTGCGAGGTCCCTGCGCCCGCCAGCCCAACTGACAAGCAGCACGACAAGGCTCAGTTGCAGAGTCAGGATGGGACCAAGACTGTCCCCCTCGATCAGGCCACGCCCAAGCAGACAGTCACTATCAGCGAAGACCTTACTTCGCATGAAGAAGAGAAGCTCCTCTGCTGCCTGGCCAAGAATAAAGATGTCTTCGCCTGGTCCGCCCTCGACCTGGTCGGAGTCAGCCGATCCATAATCGAGCACAGTTTGGGAATCGACCCTTCGGTGCGACCAAGAAAGCAAAAGCTTCGCAAAATGTCCGATGAAAAGACAGAAGCCGCCAAGGCGGAGGTGCATCGCCTCCTAGAGGCTAAATTCATTGAGCCAGTGGCTTACCCCACATGGCTCTCCAATGTTGTAATGGTGCAGAAAAAAAGCGGGAAATGGCGGATGTGCATAGACTTCACCAGTCTCAATAAGGCCTGCCCAAAAGACAATTTCCCGTTGCCACGGATCGACAAAATAGTCGATAGCGCGGCCGGATGCGAGGTCATGTCTCTCCTCGACTGCTTCTCCGGCTATCACCAGATATACATGAAGGAGGAAGACAAGGCTAGCACCAGCTTTATAACACCCTTCGGCACTTATTGCTTCATCAGAATGCCGGAGGGTCTCAAGAACGCCGGGTCCACCTTCTCCAGGCTCACCAAAACAGTACTCGAGGGGCAGGTCGGCAGAAATATATTTACATATGTGGACGACATCGTCGTCGCCAGCAAAAATAAGGAGGACCACCTCGCCGACCTGGCCGAGACATTCGCAAACATGCGAGACGCACGACTCCGCCTAAACCCGGAAAAGTGCGTTTTCGGTGTTCGCCAGGGCAAGATATTGGGCTACCTGGTGTCGCACCGCGGCATCGAGGCCAACCCAACCAAGATCCAGGCCATCATCGACATGTCGCCTCCGCAGTCCACCAGGGATGTCCAGCGTCTGACAGGCAGATTGGCCGCTCTCAACAGATTCATTTCCAGGTCGGCCGAGCGAAGTCTTCCTTTCCTCAAAACTCTCCGCGGCGCAAAAGACTTCGCCTGGGGGCCGGAGCAAGCAGCGGCCTTCGCCTCATTAAAGCAGTACTTAACGGAGCTGGCCACCCTCATGAGCCCCGACTCCTCGCTCCCCTTATTGCTCTATGTCGCGGCTTCGCCGCACGCGGTCAGCGCGGCACTAGTGCAGGAGCAGACAGTCGAAGGCGCTGTCAGACAGTGCCCTGTTTATTACGTCTCCGAGGTCCTGACTCCGTCCAAATGCAACATGACAGAGCTGGAGAAGATCGCCTACGCAGTCGTTATGTCCTCGCGCAAGCTGCGCCACTATTTTGAAGCATTCAAGGTCCGCGTCACCTCAGACAGGGGGCTCGGCGAACTGTTTAGAAACCCGGAGGCATCGGTGAGGATCGCCAAGTGGGCAGCCGAACTCTCCGGCTACCACATCAGCTTCGAGCCCAGGACAGCCATCAAATCGCAAGTCCTGGCAGACTTCGTCGTCGACTGGACCGGGCCAGTAACACAGCCGGACCCGACCACAGAGAAGGTCTGGACGATCCATTGCGACGGCGCATGGTGCCATGCGGGGGCAGGCGTCGCTGCAATCATAACCTCACCAGTCGGGGTCAAGCACAGATATGCAGCACGACTCAGCTTCAATCTGGACTCCGACAGATGCACAAATAATATAGCGGAGTACGAAGCAGTCGTCCTCGGCCTCCGCAAGCTAAGGGCCCTCGGAGTCACCACTTGCATCATCAAAACAGACTCCAAGGTAGTTGCCGGCCAGGTCGAGAAAGACTATGCAGCCAAGGACCCCGCACTCATGCAGTACCTCGCGGCCATCCGAAGTCTCGAGAGGCAGTTCAAGGGGTTCACCGTGCAGCATGTGGACCGGGCCAAGAATGAGGAGGCCGACGCATTGGCCAAGGCCGCGGCCAGGGGCGAAACTCTGCCCTCCGACGTGTTCTTCCACGTCATCGGCACGCCAGCAGTCCGGAGCCCCGAAGGGCTCCAAATAACCAATGACAGCGAGGGCCACCGTACAGTCAACCTCATCATGACCGAAGACTGGCGAGCACCCATTACCCTGTTCCTGCAGGGGTATTATCACCCAGCCGACATTAGTGAGGCCAAGCGCCTCAGACATCGAAGCCGGGACTTCGCTCTGATTGAAGGCCAACTCTACAAAAAAGGGGTCAGCCAGCCAATGCTTAAGTGCGTCACCGAGGCCGAAGGCATGCAGGTCCTACGTGAAGTCCACAGTGGCACGTGCGGCTCGCACGCGGGGCCAAGGGCCCTAGCTGCTAAGGTGATCCGCCAGGGTTTTTACTGGCCCGCAATGATTTGCGCCGCGAATCGGGTCTCTCGGTCCTGCGAAGCCTGCCAGAAGTTCTCTCCTCGGTCAGGCGGCCCTTCGCAGTACACAAAGCTGATCGCCCACACATGGCCTCTCCAGCGCTGGGGTCTCGACATTGTTGGACCCCTGCCCACCGCTCAGGGGAACCTCAAGTTCGCCTTCGTCGCGGTCGAGTACTTCACCAAATGGATCGAGGCACGGGCTGTCTCCACAATAACATCAAAGACTGCCCAAAAATTCTTCTGGCAGAACATCGTTTGCCGCTTCGGAGTACCGTCCGAGTTAACGGTCGACAACGGCAAACAGTTTGATAACCAAGATTTCAAGGATTTTTGTTTCTCCATTGGCACCAAGCTTGCCTTCGCCTCAGTCTATCATCCGCAGTCCAACGGGGTCGTGGAGCGCGCCAACGGAAAAATCTTCACAGCTATCAAAAAAATGCTCCTCGATGAAAAAAAGGGCAGATGGAGCGATTTCTTACCTGAGGCAGTCTGGGCACTAAACACGACTGAGTGCAGGGCGACCGGGTTTACTCCCTTCCGTCTGTTATACGGATCGGAGGCCATGACCCCGCAGGAAATAAAGCACGGGTCCCCGCGAACAGTCCCGTCAGCCGTCCCAGATGTGGACGAGCCAACTTCAAAGGATCTCATCGACGGAGACCGTGTCTTCGCCCTACAGGCCCTGAACAAGTATCAAGCCCAGACCAAAGCATGGCGCGACCACTCAGTCACCCCGAGGGAGTTCAGCGAGGGGGACCTCGTGCTCATTCGGACAGCTCGGACGGAGTCCAAAGGCAAGCTGGAGCCCAGGTGGGAGGGCCCTTTCATCGTCAAGACAAAGGCTTCCCCCAGCGCTTACAGGCTCACAACGCCAACCGGCGAGGACCTGGAGCATTCCTGGAACATTGACAACCTCCGCAAATTTTTTGTTTGATTCCTCAGGGCTGTCTTCGCCCTTGTAATTCGCAAAAACAATCTTGCACCGGCCCGCACTCTTTTCCTCCCGGGGGGTGAGGTTTTTAACGAGGCGGAGCCATGTAATATATGCGTAAAAAATCCCCCGCAAAAAGACATGCGTCGAAAAAGACCGCGATGACGGTCTTCGACATTCGACCACCACGAGGTCACCGCGAGGCTAAGCGCTAGCTACCCTCGCGTGCGACAAATCCGCGCAGAAGTCGCCTAAGGGTGCAGCCGGATTGGCACAACAAGTGCGGGAAAAATCTAAGTCTATCGCGAAGACTATCCGTGCAGAAGTCGCCCAAGGGTGCAGCCGGGAAAAATTCTAAGTCTATCGCGAAGACCATCCGCGCAGAAGTCGCCTACGGGTGCAGCCGGATTAGCACAACAAGTGCGCAAAAAATCTAAGTCTATCGCGAAGACTATCCGTGCAGAAGTCGCCCAAGGGTGCAGCCGGGAAAAATTCTAAGTCTATCGCGAAGACCATCCGCGCAGAAGTCGCCTACGGGTGCAGCCGGATTAGCACAACAAGTGCGCAAAAAATCTAAGTCTATCGCGAAGACTATCCGTGCAGAAGTCGCCCAAGGGTGCAGCCGGGAAAAATTCTAAGTCTATCGCGAAGACCATCCGCGCAGAAGTCGCCTACGGGTGCAGCCGGATTAGCACAACAAGTGCGGAAAAAATCTAAGTCTATCGCGAAGACTATCCGTGCAGAAGTCGCCTAAGGGTGCAGCCGGGAAAAAATCTAAGTCTATCGCGAAGACTATCCGCGCAGAAGTCGCCTAAGGGTGCAGCCGGGAAAAAATCTAAGTCTATCGCGAAGACTATCCGCGCAGAAGTCGCCTAAGGGTGCAGCCGGGAAAAAATCTAAGTCTATCGCGAAGACTATCCGCGCCGAAGTCGCCTACGGGTGCAGCCGGATTAGCACAACAAGTGCGGAAAAAATCTAAGTCTATCGCGAAGACTATCCACGCGGAAGTCGCCTAAGGGTACAGCCGGTTTAACACAACAAGTGCGAAAAAACCGAAGACTATCTGTGCAGAAGACACTTAAGGGTACACCTGGACTAGCACAACAACGGCCGAAACGACAACATCGAACCATTCACGCCAAGACCAATTATAATCAAGCAAGCACAGCGCAGCCGAACGAATCAGTTAGTACAAAATGCCTTCACACACATGCACGCGAGGGCACACAATTCCACCATACAAGCCTCTACATACACAAGCGAGGGCACCACACTCTACATCGGCTCAACCTTAGGAATAATTCCCATCTCCCTATAATTAAATAACATTATCCTGAGCTCCTCACCCGCAAAAAGCCTTCACAGTTCCCCTTCACCTACACTCTCGGCGGTCGGCAGAGACAACAGTTCCTGCCGACCAGCCCCACTCACACGAAGCAAAAGCCGCTCCTCCGCGCTAACCCTACGTTTGGCAACCGCCCTTCGTCGACGGCGCCCGGCGCTAGGGCCTGGCACGTCCGACGCGTCCGCGGCGTGTGGCGAGGCCTCCGCCGCAGCCACGTCCAAGGCCGTAAAATAATCCAAATTCTCCTCCGACGACTCCTCAGTCCACTCAACCGAGCTCCCGGAGTCAGCAAAGTCAAAAAACTCAGATGCAGACCCACTATATTGATTACCACCTTCCGCGGTCGAGGCCGCCAAAAACTCAGTAGCAGTGGTTGCGTGCGCAGGCCCAAAATCTTGAACCTGCGCAGCAACCAAAGTTCAGTACAACATCCAAAATTCCCTAACCCTAAACAACCACTATGCCACCTGCGAGGGCCCTGACGCTGCGGGTGCCTCCGCCGTTGTCTCCACCGCCACTTCCGCCATCGTTTCCACCGCCTCCGCCGCCGGATCTTCGACGGCCGGTGCGGCTGCCGCGAGGGCATCGGGAGCGCCTTCGGCCACCTTCAGGGGCAGGTCTTCAACTGTCGCGGCAGATGTGGGGACGCCTGGTGCGTCTTCCGTGGTCTCCGGGGCCGGCTCCGGGTCAGGCAGGGCGTCGTTCAGTGCTCCGAAATCGTCCACCCGCTCGCCTCGCTCCGCCTAAAACAAAACATACAAAAAGTCAGCAAACACACGCACAGACCACATCCAGCAAACGCCGAACAAACGACAACGTTACCTGAGCCCTCGCAGCCTCGGCCCGCTCCCTGACCACTTCACCACCATACAGACCCCACATCCGGTCATAGAGGGCGCCGGCGGACTCCTTCACCACGGGGTCTTCGACCTTATAGATGTCTCGCCCAAAATCTTCATCTGCCTGGTCGAAGGCCTCATAGTGCCGGCACCCTTCGCGAGAGAGTGCGTTCATCGCCCCCTCGCAGGTGACCAGGGAGGCGAACGACATTAATCCCCCCAGGACAGTGGGGAGCTCCTGCAGCTCCTCTTGCACCCATTTCAAACAGCGAAGCCCGGCCTCTCGCTCCGGCACCACGAAGTCACCGGTCCGCGCACCCAGCTCGCGATATGTGGCCATAAGCTGTGTGCGCGTCCGTTCGGCCTCCGTTCGCACCGCGGCTTCGGTCCCCTTCGCGCGGCTCTCCAGAGCGGTGAGCCGCCCCCGCAGGTCTTCGGCGAGATCCTTGGCAAGATTGGCCTCCGCCCGTGCCAGCCTAGCCTCCGCCTGCGCGGCCTGCTCCTTGGCGATGGCCTCGTTGGTCTCCCTCCTCTCCCCCGCCAGCTGGTGCCGGAGGTCAGCCTTTTCCTCCTCCAGGGCGGCCACCTTGTCCGCCAGTTTACGACACTTGCTGTCGGAGGCAGACTTCTCACGGACAGCGTCAGCATGTTGCGTCCGAAGTCTCTCGACTTCGGCAGATAAGGCTGCCGTGAGTGCCCCCGACGCAGTACGGCTGGTGAAGTCAGCCACCTGCAGAGCACACGTAAGGCCATGGCCGTAAAGAAAAAAAAAAGCTCGGCGGACCTGACTCAGCGCCTCCGTCGCCTGACTCAGCGCCTCCGTCACTCCTTTCAGCCGGCGGGTCGCCGCGCCAGCCTCGTCTCTGACCAACGCGAGGGCCGACACCTCGCCTCCGGCGCCAAGGGTCCCGCCCCTCGCCTTCGACGACAGCGCAGCCGTCGCAATGGCCCCGGCAGGCACAGCTATAGCAAGCCGGCCCTCGTCCGACCCTGCAGCGCATCAACGATTAAAAAAAAAAGGCGGCCGGGTAACTTACCCCCAAGATAATCGTCCACACTAATGTCGGTGCCGAAGTCGGCAACGCGCTTGCCCGGCGGCGGCAACGCTCGGGCCGCCTTCGAAGCCTCCGCCACTCCGCTGGCCGGCGGCACCACCTTCGTCAGCTTGGAGACTCCGGCGCCCGCCGTTGTCTCCGGCGCCTTGCTGGGCGCAGAGGCGCCCGCCTTCGCCGCCAGCGGCGGCTTGCCTCCGCTGGAGGCCGCAGCCTTCGCCGTTCCCCGTTGCCTTTTCGGCCGGGCCTCGTGAATCCTGACGGTCGCCTGGCGTTTTTGCGCCGCCCCTTGGCGATCCTTGTCCATCACTGCCCACACAACAGCACCGATATTTCGCCCGTAAGGAAAAACCCTCCACTGACGAACCATACGAGATGTAAAACAGTCTTCCTCAGCCGCGCAGGGGACAGGAACATTTCTAGGCCAGCAGCCCCCGGTAACCCTCAGCATCCGAGCCGAAGACTCCCAGAGCTCGGGCGAAGACATCCTCTCCCCCGGGGCCGCACACGTCCTCATTAACTCCCTAGCAAAACTATCAGACACCCCGATTCCTCCCATCGCAGTACCTAATTTTCTCTTTTTTGAGGAGGGGGCGGCCGTCAGCGCAGGGTCGCCTCCAGTCTCCACCGCCGGCTTCTTCCCACGGCGGTCCGCTTCGTCTTGACCAGGGTAGCCGTCGTACGGCAATTGATTTAATTCGAAGACCCTGTTCAAACGTTCATTTGACCCGCGAATATCAAAGCTGCGCTGGCCTTCCGTCCTCGCCACGTACCGCCCCACGAGCCGCACCGCCAAGTCCTCCGCATCACGCACAAAGGCGGCCGGGTCACGGTTTCGCAAATTCAGTGCAAAGGCAGGACTTCGCACCACCCTTCCTCCGTGAAAAGGCATCTGGCGAGGGCACACTTCGCCCAGCGCCCAGCCGTGCGCCAAGGGCCAGACCCCGTACGCCACAAACTCTTCAACTAAATCACGACCACTGCTCTGGCCGGCGGCGCATCGAAGGGCCCCTTCGTCTGCATCCTCTTCTGCCACTTCAAAAGGCGGATACGCAGAGTAATAGTGAGAGCACATCTCAGACACGGGCAGTCCTTCATGGCCTTCGACAATAGCCTCAGCAACGTAAAACCAAAATTCATTCCAATTGCCCCACTTGTTGCGGGCGCACGGAACCAACTCCACTACTGGCATTGTGGTCTTGCCGGTCTTCGGCGTGAATGTGCACGACCCAAACTGGGCAACTCCGTCCTCAATCACCCTCTTCTGCCAATGCAAGCAGTAATTCTTCGCAAAAACTTCAACCGACGGCTGTCCGCCGTACGAAGTCGTCGCCCAGACATACTTCGCCAGCGCCACCACGACGTTCGGTGTCAGCTGATGAATTTGAACGTTGAATCTACGCAGGACTTCGCCAACAAACCGGTGCGCAGGCAAGCGGAGACCGGCGACGAAGAACGCCTCAAAAACAACCAACTCACCCTCCGGCTCGGGGACTTCCTCCGTCCCCGGAGCACGAGCAACTCCGCCGCCAAAGTAGCCCAAGCGCTGCATTTCTTCGACGCGGGCCGACGTCATCCGTGACACACCAAAATCAACAGAGTCGCCGGCGCGCAGCTCCTCCACCATCACGCTACTCAACGTCTCCTCAGACGAGGCGGCGGCCGGCGGCGTGGCGTCGGCGGAAGAAGAAGAGGATGGCATTGCTACGTACCGTCGGCGGCGGCGGGCGGTCTGCTTCACTCGAGCCAGATCTCCGACGAGCAAAGCGAGCAGTAGAAGAAGAGGAGCAGAAAGACGGCGGGCGGCTAGGGTTTTCACGGAGCGCGAAAGGCAAAGTGCAAACAGCGCCGTCCCCCGCCCCCCTTTATAGGCAGGGCGCGGCTCCTCGGGAAACTCGCAATCCCACAGGGCGCGACGCTTCGGAAAACCCGCAGTCCAACAGTACGATGTCCATCAACGGTCACATCAAAAACCCCCGCGGAACCACTTCGAGCGAGGGCAGCGTCTCCGCCATCTAGCGACGTCTTCGGCACCAGGTGACTTTGTCGAACTGGTCCCTCGGAGGGCAAATGTTGGAGCGAAGGCAAAAACGCCACCCTTCGCCCGAAGTCTCCACCGCTTAGCCCCTGCCCTGACAGACAAAACAGGCAGGGACACCCTTCGCTTGATCGACACCAGAGACAACATGGAGACCCTTCGCTCGATTCGGCACCAGACGAAGGCCTGCGGCAACGCCTCCCCACGGCGCGGCCTCGGTCAGCTCCGAGGCCCACATGAGATCGGGCCCATTGTAACGGGCCCTGCGTGGCCGCGGTTGTGTTACGGGCCTAATTTGTAAAGGCGTACTTGTAATTACAGCTTGTAACCCCGCTTTATGGGAATATTCTGGGGATAAACTAGGTACCTGAGGGCACATGCGTCCTTAACGCAAGGCGCCGTGCACTCGGATACCTATAAATACCCCCGCACAGTGCCCGTGAGAGGGCAGATTAACAGAGCTTTTGCCATCACGCGCGAGTGCCCTGTTGCCATCACCATTCACTCGTGTTGGATCTCCTTGCTGTCGAGAGACAGTACCAACAGTCGCTTGGCATGCTAACGACCCCCCTACCTGGCGTGCCAACTGTCGTGGTTTCTAGAATCAGGGGACAATAAGATTTGTGTTCAGCAGGGGTGCTAGCACGGACTCACGTCGAATGGTGAGCTATGAGGGGCTCGAGGGAGGATCTAAGGCGAGTTGGTTATATTGGTTCTGGCTAGAGCCCTAGTCTAGTGCAATGTTGATCATGGTATTGCTTGGAACGTGTTATAGCTGAGTGTTTATGTGAAGTCGTAGAGATGTGGGATGATCTTTGGATGGGGGTTGTTTTGCCCTTCTACAGCCCAAGGGTAGTTGTTACAATGTGGACTAGTATTCTACTAGGGTGGAGTCTGGCCTCCTGCTTCTAGGCCTCATAGCCCCTGTGGTCTCATATGTTGGGTCATGCTTCTAGGCATTGTAGCCCCTATGAATCGTCTGCTGAGGCGTGCGCCGTCGTACCTCTGGTATGGCGTTGTGTCCTATCCACCTTCCTATAGCTACTCTGATTTATATGTGTCGATGCTTGGCAGGTTCTATCGAGTCAGCTCAAGGAGCGGTTTAGGGTTGTCTTTAGTATAGCTTCATCTTCCGTCATCCTCCTAGCGTCATCTTTCATCATGTCTAGTTGCACGCCTGGTACGACGTATTATCCCGTCCTCTCCGGTATATGGGTCACTGTAGAGACCTCGATGATGAGGTTTCTACTGGTCAGTAGGGATACATATCCAGCGTCGTGCCTGATAGGGACCCCTTGGTACTTCTTCCATAGTCCGGGCATGGCTCGGTGATGTCCCATCGTGTCGAAATGGCTTGATAGTACTAGGTCGACTCTTCTTGAGAATCAATTGTAGTCTTGCTGGGTTGTTCGCGAGCAGGTTGGTCGGCAGCCCCGCCTCACTAGGTTGGTCGGTTGCCTCACCTTGTTGGGTTGCTTGGTGGACAGGTCGGTCGGTGGCCTTGCCTCGCTAGGTTGCTCAACGGACAGGTTGGTCGGCAGCCATGCCTCACTGGGTTGCTCGACGACTATTTGTTCGGTGGGTTAGCTAGTCAGCATGGTGGGCCATGCCCAGGAGGCCTTTTGGACCTTAACGTCTATCTGCTTGGCATGTGGGCCGCCCAGTTCATGGGTCGTCTCTAGGAGGCCTTCGGGCCCTCTTTGGGTACCCTATTCTCAGGTACCCAACATAATGCTTAATAGATTGATTATCATTGAAATTAGTTACATTGCTATTATGGAGCGAAGGTATGAGGGAATCGATCTTAATCTCCCCTTGCTTGATAATCTTCTGGTGCAATCCACCATGAATTGTGGCAAGAACTTCTCCTTCGCTTTTTCACGCACCTGGGCGCGTTGTCTCATCACATCGTCGTCCCATTGCTTCATGAGATCTTAAAGCTGCTACTGCTCCTTAGGCAGACTCGCCATAGTCGTCCTAATGATATTACCTAGGGAGACATTGATGTGATCTTTCGAACCGATCATCATGGCCGATCTAAAATATCTAAAACACACTTCCCTAGCATTTTATAAACTAACAGTATGTCTTTTCAGCTATTTATATTATAAATTTTAAATATTTTAAATTATTTTTTAAATTTAAGACTTATTATTTATGTTTTAACTTAGTATTCAAATTTAAGATTTATTGTGTACTTTAGTGTAACTTATGTTCAAAATTTACAATCTTTACTAAACTTACAAATGGTTTGACTAAAATTGTTTGATCGAATGTATATAAAAACTTTAGATGGCATACTCTACACTAAAATTCTAGATCCACCACTGGGTATGGCCATGATTTTGGCCTAAAACCCAATCCAAGCCGAAAAACCCAACCAAATCCAAAAACTCAACCACACGTGAAAAAAGCATGACCTGACACATCCAACAAGGAGGTATGGGCCTTCTTGCTAGAGTTTCTCAAACGATTGAGGAATTACTTTGGGAGAAACTCAATTGATATATGATCAAGCGCAAGTAAGAGAACAAGAGAAGGGAGAGGAAGAAACAAATCATAGTAAGTAATCAAACACAAAGAACACCAGCGAATTTTTCCCGAGATTTGGCCCCGAAAGAACTATGTCCCGGTTGAGGAGTCCACTAAGGACGGGTTTATTTCAACCATTTCCCTCTCTCAAACAATCACTTAGATCGATGCAGTGCTTCTTCTAAATCTCAATAGACACAAAGTTCCCGCAAGGATCACCAAACAATTTGGCGTCTCTTGCTAGCTTTACATAGTGAACGAATGGGGTTGGAAATGAGAATGAACACAAACAAGAGCACAAAAATGGCAACAAATCAAATGATACACTCTCGCAAGGCGCTAATATTTTTCTAGGTCAATTCACTTGGATGTGGCACTTGGGGAGCTATTGAATGCTGGGGAGTAGTTGCACTAAGTGTAGAGATGTTTGGTGTACCTCTTGTATTTTCTTCAATACTGGTTGGGGGTATTTATTGCCCCAACAACCAAATATGGCCATTGCAAAAAAGCAACCAAAACTGCAATGTCGAGTGGCGCACCGGACCCCCTATAGTGTCGGACCGGCACACCACTGGTCCCTTTGACCTCTGACTTGCAGGTTACTGTTCTGATCTATTAGGTTGAACCGTAACTGACCCGATGCGCCACAAGACCCTCCACGTCAGCGCCACATCGGATCTGACCGATGAGATCTGAAACTTAGTCATTGAACCATGTAGGTCCAGATAGATAGTCAACTAAAGTCCATTTTACATCCTCTTTGCGTAAGTGGTTCGATGTGCCACCGGACCAGTTTGGCACGCCAGCTCCCAAAGTTTAAGCCTCAGCCTTCTCTGGACACACGACCCGATGCACCACTTGACCAATCCGGTGTGCCAGACAGCAGCCCAAATTTTGCAAACTTCTCTAATTCTTCTTCCAATGAATTTGACTGGTCTTGAGAATGTTCCTATGACTTAGACAAATATATCTAGAGACTATCTGTTGGGGACTTGTTCTCAAATGCTATGAATTAGGAACAAGGCAACATAGAATGTTAGATGATAAAGCCCTTCGTCCGCTGAAGCATTATTTCCCCAAGGATTTAATGAGCTTCGGACGAAGGTTATGAATAATATATCACAAAGGTCGCACCTTCGTGATCAAAGATAAAACAATGCGAAATGAAATATAAAACATACGTTACAGAATACCAAGAATAAATAACATTATTCATTTAAATATTAAAACATAATATTTAGGTACATTTATACCTTCGTCTTGGCAGAAAACAATAATTCCAGAGTACTGTGTTAGCAATTACCAGATTGCGTGAACAGTAAAGGAGTACTGTTCACCTATTTATAGGCACAGGACGCAGCCTGTAAGAAATTACAATCATGCCCCTTACAGAAGATCACAATTATAACTCAGACTCTTATGGACTAAAAAATCATTCCATCTTTAAGTCGGTTCGATCCTTCGTCTTTGGATACACTATAGTGTCAAAGCTTTATGAGCGGTAGCTTCGGTATCACGTATAAACAGATTTGCCGAAGGTGTTCCTTCCTGCAGGACCTTCGGCGACGAAGCATGATCCCAACAGTAGCCCCTTCGCGGCGTTAGATCATTTTTCGTAACAAGCTTGACCCGTGAAAAAGTCTCTTGAGCTTCGAGTAGCCGAAGGTCCGAAAAAACACCTTCCCTGAGCTCGTTACGGAGAAACGATACAACTTCCGAGCGCGGAGTAGTCCCATCATGCATATTTACCTTCTCGGGTTTTGTGGCCCACTGTTCAGTGGATGCAGGTGACTGTTCGTCTGGTGTAGGAGACTTGACGATTCACCTTTTTACCTACAGCACTATATAAACAGACAAGTAGGTGTAAAGTTACCACAGCATTCATTGCAATTGCACTGTTTTGCTGCCAAAAATTTCACCATAGCCAAAGCTTGACCCTTGCACTGAAACGAAGCACCACTCTGGATTCTGCTTCGTCACAAGAAGAGCTTCGGAAAAAGGTCATTAATTTCAAAAAACTTTAGGAATTCATAATCAAATGGCTAGATTGCGCTCCACTGCCCAGATTGAGCGTGAGGGAGACGAGGCCGAAGCCACTGAAACTGTTTCAATTTCTGAAGCAATGAGGCGTTCTGGGCTAGTTTCGTCAGAGGACACACCTGATGCCGAAGCAACACGAGCTGATGTTGAAGAAATTGGTTCCGAAGATGAGTACAGCTTCGGGATGCCGAGTAAACCTAGTCATCTGGACTTTGGAAAGTCCACCATCTCTGAAGCTGATCTTCCTAAGATGGTGAAGCTGGGTTATTTTAGTGAGTCCAATAAGGAATTAATTCATTTTGGTGGAAAAGAAACTATCCCAAAGCCAGGAAAAAATGAGGTAGTAGTCTTCAAAAGTTTTCTGAAAGCTGGTTTAAGGTTCCCCCTTAACAAGATGATTGCTATTGCACTGAAGAAGTTTGGGATTTACCTTCATCAGCTGACCCCTAATGCTATCGTTAGGTTGAGTGTTTATATTTGGGCCCTTCGTAGCCAGGGAGTGGAACCATTTGGTGAGGGTTTCTACCGAGTTCATGAATTACACTACCAGACTAAAGCCAGAGGAGATGGTCTGCACGAGAATTTTGGCTGCTACAACTTTGCTTATCGCAAAACTACGAAGTTTCCAGTGATAAGCTATCGAAGCAAATGGCCAGCCGGATGGAAGTCTGAATGGTTTTATGTTAAAGTTGACGAAGATGAGGATAAATTGGTCCAGAGTCCGCTAGAACTGACCTTCGGAGAGACGAGGCCCCGATGCAACATGATAATGGGGAGCCCGAGTCAGATTGCTTTAGCTGAATTTCGAGTGATTTCAGATCATATTGGCACTAGAGACTTAGTGCAGGAATTCTTGGCTTTTAAAGTGTTCCCAACACTGAGGGAGTGGGAGATGCCGAAGCTAGAGGGAGAAAAGAAGAAGGGACAACTTGTTCGATTGCCTTATCACTACAAATTTAAGAAACATTTTAAAGCACCATGCCAAGAATGGTTGGACACAATTGAGGTTATGTGCAACGAAATTCTCGGCTGCTACTCTAAGAAAGAAGATCAGTTAATGACTGCGGCCTTCGGCACTCGTCCGAAATGAAGATTGAATCGAGTGTTGGATGCCTTGAATTTTGATTATCCTGACTATGAGCAACTGAGTGGAGATGCTGAAGGCCAGAAAAGAAAAAGGATTGCCAGCGTCCTTGATAAAGAAGGCACCAAATTGGCTAAAAAGGACAAAGAAAATTCCGAGAAAAGAAAACTGAGCCCTGAGCCGAAAATAGCTGCTCCAAAGAGAAGAAAAGCTGCATCCCCAAAACCGAAGACGCCAGCCCGAGAGGAGGAAGCTCCTGCAACACCTTCTGCTGCCGAAGTGGAAGAGATTCTAAAGGTAATGTCTAAACCTTTGCCTATCAAGCTAAGTCCGCTGACGCCAGAACTGACGAAGTTTTTTCAAAAGGAAAAAGAGCCTTCGGCAACAGAAAGTCCTGCCAAGCCGAAGAAGAAAAGAAGAATTATGCAAGTGGCCGATGTCATTCATCAGACACCACCACCGACATCGGCGTCAAAAATAATTGAAAGCGCTGTTACTGCCGAAACCACAGCCACCAGAGCTGAAACTACCGGAGCCGAAGCCACCGGAGCAAGCACCGAAGCTGAAGCCGCTGGAGCCGAAAATGAGACCACCGAAGATCCTAATCTAGAAACCACACTTGGTGATATTGATAACATACTTCTGAAAATGGCTGAAGAAGAAGTTGTTGCGGTCGCGGTGGACACGACGATTGAGAAAGGAAAAGAGCAAATTGAAGACACTTTGGAAGAAGAAAACTTTAATTTTCAAGATATACTTGGACAAGAGTTATCAGAAACTGAAAAAGAAGAGTTAAAGAAATGTGATATATCGTGCGGATACAAACCAGGGGCTCTGCTATTTGGCGGAGTCAATGAAGGGAAACTAAGATGCCTTCGGAATCGAACCGAGGCTAAAGTTGTTAGAACTTTCTCAAAGAATGTTGGGCTGCCGAAGATTGAAGCGGACTTGTGCAGGTACTAGCGACAGCATATCGCCGATAGCCTGTTCTACGCTAATTTCAAGGTAAAAACTTCTCATTCGTTTTTTTAAGATATTTTCTGACGAAGGTTGTTTTGCCAGAGTATATTACTAAGTAAAGTGTTGAGGATGCAACAAGATTTTGAAGACGAGAAAAACGAAGCTACCATCAAAGATCTAAAAAATAAAGTCGAAAGTTACGAAGCTGCTTTGAAGAAAAAGAACTTCGACATTCAAGAACTTGAACATAAAGCTAAAGATCACGAGGCTGCTTTGGAGAAGGACTTCGTCATTCACTCTATGGAAAGCTCGCTGGCTGAAGCTCAAGCTGAAATTAACAAATTAAACAGCGAATTACTCATAAAATCAGAAAAATCTGAGCAGGAAAAGAAGAATCTTGAAGCAAGTCTCAAGACTGAAATTGAGAAAAACTCAAGTTTGCAGGAATCATTGAAAGAGCTTCAGGAAAAGTGCTTAGACTTCGGAAACCGATGTGTGCAGCGGCTGAAGGATGTGTTTCACTCAGTCGGAGCCAGCTCTGACAAATTTACACCTTCAGCTGAAAACTTGCCGAGCACTTTTGAATACATTGAGGGCGAAGTTGATGCACTTGATGAAGTTATCGTCGAGCATGCCGATTTCTGCGCCCTGTTAGCTTCTCGAGGCACAACTTCTGCTTTCCTGAAAGCTAGCTGCACACATGGGAAAATTGTTAACAGACCAAATTTCAGTTTGTCACCAGCAGATTTAATTGATATCCCCAGCCTAGCTCGAAGCATAGGAAACAGGTTTATGACACAAATTTGGATAAATGGTGGGCGAAAAATGGTTGGTGACGAAGCTCGGAGCCACCTTAAGCCAGTGAGAAACTTATACTTGTTACTTTTACCTTCTCCTTGAACTCTGCGCTTTTCTCATTCCGTTTTAATATGTACAGGATGATGAAGCTAAAGAATGACGAGCTGAAGCCTTAACAGATGTTCCGAAAGACTTTGCTGCATAAGATTCTAGAGAAAATTTTGTAATATGATTGTAAAGAAACTTATGTAAATTTGTGCGTACCTTATAATATATCTTTTCCCCTTTGTTCGTGAACAATCTGCTTTGCTGTGGACGAAATTTTCTTTTTGAGCCGAAGGCGAAAAACACCTTCCCTTCTTTTCGTACACAACGAAGCATAAAAATTTCTTCTTTCTGTTTTTCCCCGAAGCTTTATCCTTATAGCCGAAGCATCTGCCTTTTCTGTATGATATGATGATAATGATCCTATGTATGTCTAAATGAATGTTTATGAATACAAATGTCATGATGTGATGTATCGTGCAAATGAATGTCGGAATATATATTTGAAGCCATAATCATAGCCTTCGTTCCCTTAGGAATGACTCAAATCTTTTTGCCGCTTATTTTTCGGCTTCACCGTTTATTTTTCGGTGTGTCAGCGCTGACTTTTTGTTGTAAGCCTCCCTTAGGAGCTTCTTCGCCTTTCACTTCGGCGGAATCAACGTTTATTTTTCGCTGTAAGCCTCCCTTAGGAACTTCTTCTCCTTTTACTTCGGCGGAATCAGCGTTTATTTTTCGCTGTAAGCTCTGCATTCCCTTACGAACGACTTTTGAGCTTCTCCCTGTTTTCTTTTCTTTTTCCTTTGCACTCGATGGTGCGTTCTCAGCTTTTACATTTACATCTTTGGGGGATATTGCTCTTATAGAGTTGAAATAAGAAAAAGAAAAATTACATGTTGTGGCCCCATTAAAAACCTTTCTCCCCCTTTGGAAAGGAAAAGGGTGCCGCAAGAAAGAATAGAAAAAATTACATCAAGCTAAACATAATATCGCCGAAGCTCATCCGCATTCCATGATCTAGGAATGTCGTTGTCGTCCATATCCTTCAATCTGTAGGAACCGGGTCTTGACGAAGATACTACCAGAAAAGGTCCTTCCCACTTCAGCTATAGCTTGCCTACTGTCTCTGGGTTGGCTACTCTTCGAAGCACCAAATGTCCTGGCTTAATATTCTTTAGTCGAACCTTTCTATCACGCCATTTTATTGTTTCGGCTTGGTATTTATTGATGTTTTCCACAGCTTGAAGCCTGATCCCTTCTATAGCATCTTTTTCCACAGAGTAATCAGCTTCAGCTTCGTCTTCTGCCGAAGCTACTATTCTTATTGATCCTGCTTTTGCTTCTTCTGGAGTTATTGCTTCATCACCAAACAGCAATTTGAATGGTGTAAAACCTGTTGATCTTGATATTGTTGTGTTGTGGCTCTATACTACTTTGATTAATTCATCTGGCCACTTTCCCCTGGGCTGATTGAAGATTAACTTCATTATTCCTGTCATTATGATGCCATTAGCCCTTTCAACAAGTCCATTTGACTCCGGATGTCGAACTGATGCAAAATGGATCTTTGTGCCAATTTGCTCACAAAATTCTTTGAAGGCTTCGGAATCAAACTGCGTTCCATTGTCCACAGTAATGGCCTTCGGCACTCCGAAGCGACAAACAATGCTTTGCTAGAAAAACATTTGAACAGTAACCGAAGTTATTGTGGCTAAAGGCTTTGCCTCAATCCATTTAGAAAAATATTCCACTGCCGCTACAACATATCTTAAGTTGCCTTGTGCTGGTGGTAACGGACCTAACAAATCGAGACCCCACCTTTGCAATGGCCAAGTGGGTTGTATTAACTGGGTTAAGGACGAAGGTTGTTTTTGATCTCTTGCACATTTCTGACAACCTTCGCACTTTTGGACTAACTCTGCTGCATCTGAAGCTGCTTTTGGCCAATAAAATCCTTGGCGAAAAACTTTTCCCAGCAAAGGCCTAGATCCAATGTGAGATCCACACAGGCCTGCATGTATTTCCTTCATCAATTATATACCTTCGGCTCTGGATAAACATTTGAGTAACGGAGAGCAGACCCCATGCTTGTACAATTCCCCTTCTATTATTACATATGGACGAGCTCTTGCCTCTATTCTCTTGTTATAAGCTTCGTCATCTGAAAGGAAGTTACCCTGAAGGTAAGAGATGATCTTAGTTCTCTAGTCTTCACTATAAACAGGAGATATATTGAGGACCGCTCTTTCAAGGAGTTCAACCGAAGGTGCTTTTATTGTTTCAAAAAATACTTCCGAAGGTAAAGGCAGCCCCTGTGCTGCTGACTTGGCTAGCAAATCAGCATGTTCATTTTCTCCTTGAGGAATATTCTTTACAGAAAACCCTTCAAAGGAAGCTTCAATCCTTCGGACCGTATCTAAATACTTCTCAAGCTTCGGGTCTCTTGCCTTACAACTCTTGTCAATATGACCAGAGATAACCTGGGAATCAGTTTTAAGAACCGCCCTTCTGATTCCCATTGCCTTTAGCTTCCGAAGACCCAAAAGTAAAGCTTCGTACTCAGCAATGTTATTTGTGCAGCTAAAATCAAGTCTTGCTGCGTAGCAAGTTTTAACTTTGGAAGGTGCGACCAACACAACGGCTGCCCCTGCTCCGAAGGTTCCCCAAGAACCATCGCAGAATATTGTCCATGCTTCGGCATCTTTACTTGCCTCTTCTACCTGAGCCCTTGGCGTCCAGTCAGCAATGAAGTCAGCTAACGCCTGGGACTGAATCGAAGATCTGTGCACATAATCAATACAGAATTCATTAAGCTCCATAGCCCACTTTCCAATCCTTCCAATAGCTTCTCTATTTCTCATAATGTCCTTCAATGGTTGTGAAGAAGGGACAATTATATTGTATGCTTGGAAATAATGTCGAAGCTTTCTGGAAGCCATCAAAACAGCATATAGCACCTTCTCCAATTCTGTATAATTTTTCTTTGATAAACTAAGAACTTCAGATACAAAGTATATTAGAGCTTGTTTCTTGACTTGCCCTTCAAGCTTCTCTTGGACAAGTGCCACACTTACCGTTGAGTACGAGGCTGCCACATATAACAACAGAGGAGCCCCTGGCGTTGGTGGAGTTAACGTTGTTAAGTCTCAAATATTGCTTCAGCTCTTCGAAGGCTCTCTGCTGAACTGGTCTCCACTGAAAAACTTCGGCTGATTTCAGCACTTCGAAGAATGGTAAATTTCTCTCTGCTGATCTAGATATGAATCTGTTGAGAGATGCCAATCTTCCTGTCAATCGTTGAGCCCCCTTCTTTGTGCTTGGTGGTTCCATTCGAAGAATAGCTTCGATTTTATTTGGATTAGCCTCAATGCCTTTTGTCGAAACTAGGCAACCAAGGAATTTCCCTTTCTTTACTCTGAAAGCACACTTTTCTGGATTCAATTTTAAACTGGCTTGTCTAAAATTAGCGAAAGTCTCCTGCAGATCAACAATGTGATTTTCTTGCTTCGTGCTTTTTACAATGATATCATCGACATAAGTTAGCACATTTCTGCCTATCTGAGAATAAAGAACCTTTGCTGTCATTCTGCTGAAGCTTCCTCCAGCGTTCTTGAGCCCCTCAGGTATCCGAAGGTAACAATATGTTCCGCTAGGGGTTATGAAGCTAGTTTTTGGCTCATCCTCCTTCATCCAAATCTGATGATAGCCTGAATAACAGTCCAAGAGACTCATAAGTTCTGATGAAGCTGCTGCATCAACTAAGGAGTCTATCCTTGGCAATGGAAACTCATCCTTCGGACAAGCCTTGTTGAGATCAGTGAAATCAATACACATCCTCCATTTGTCGTTAGCCTTTTTTACCATAACAGTGTTAGCCAGCCATTCTGGATATTTCACATCTCTAATGACTCCTGCACTGAGGAGTCTTTTTACTTCATTTCGAGCTCCTTCGGCCTTGTCATCAGACATCTTCCGAAGCCTCTGCTTTCTGGGCCTAAAGGATGGATCAACATTGAGTGAGTGTTCAATAACATCCCTGTTGACTCCACAAAGATTATTAGCGGACCATGCAAAAACATCTTTGTTGTTGAACAAGAATCTTATCAGGGTTTTCTCTTGTTCCTCAGACAATTGAGATCCCAGCAGCACCCTCTGCTCTGTGATGTCTTCGTATAAAAGAATGGGTTTCGGCTGATCGGCCGAAGCAGCCTTCTCCCTTCTATGCTTGTACTACTCACAAGCTTCGACTTCATCTATGTTGTGGATTGCCTTTGAATCAGTCCAATTCCCCTCGGCCTTTCTGGTGGCTTCCTGACTCCCATGAATAGTAATAGGTCCCTGATCCGAAGGTATCTTCATGCAAAGATATGTTGGGTGAAGAATTGCTTCGAAAGCATTGAGTGTTCCACGACCAATGATAGCATTGTAGGGATACTCCATGTCAACAATGTCAAACACAATTTGCTCAGTCCTTGTGTTGTTGACGAATCCGAAGGTCACTAGCATGGTAATCTTACCAAGCGCTACAATCTGTCTCCCTCCGAAGCCACAAAGAGGGTGCGTAGCATCATGAATCTTGTCTTCGGGCTCTTGCATTTGTCTGAAGGCCTTAGCAAATATGATATCTGCCGCACTGCCTGTATCAACCAAGACATTATGGACCAGAAACCCCTTGATCACACAAGAGATAACCATAGCATCATTATGTGGGTAATCCTTGAGCTAAAGATCCTCTTGAGAGAAGGTAATTGGGATGTGAGACCATCTTGACTTGATGAAGGGTCCTTGCACCCCTACATGTTGTACTCTTCTTTGCGCCTCCTTCTTCTGCTTCTTGTTAGCCGGCTCTGAGCATGAACCGCCTGTTATCGGGAGAATCAGCTTCAGAGCCGAAGTAGTTCCAGTTTGGTACTTGAACGAAGCCATCAACTCAAAAAGTGGAAGTGAGTTCACCGGAGGTGGGCGCCAATGTTGGGGACTTGTTCTCAAATGCTATGAATTAGGAACAAGGCAACATAGAATGTTAGATGATAAAGCCCTTCGTCCGCTGAAGCATTATTTCCCTAAGGATTTAATGAGCTTCGGACGAAGGTTATGAATAATATATCACGAAGGTCGCACCTTCGTGATCAAAGATAAAACAATGCGAAATGAAATATAAAACATAAAACGTTACAGAATACCAAGAATAAATAACATTATTCATTTAAATATTAAAACATAATATTTAGGTACATTTATACCTTCGTCTTGGCAGAAAACAATAATTCCAGAGTACTGCGTTAGCAATTACCAGATTGCGTGAACAGTAAAGGAGTACTGTTCACCTATTTATAGGCACAGGACGCAGCCTGTAAGAAATTACAATCATGCCCCTTACAGAAGATCACAATTATAAGTCAGACTCTTATGGACTAAAAAGTCATTCCATCTTTAAGTCGGTTCGATCCTTCGTCTTTGGATACACTATAGTGTCGAAGCTTTATGAGCGGTAGCTTCGGTATCACGTATAAACAGATTTGCCGAAGGTGTTCCTTTCTGCAGGACCTTCGGCGACGAAGCATAATCCCAACACTATCCAACTAGTCTAAGTCATAGATCTTGGACATTTTGATTTCTCTAACTCATATTCTTGTTTTTGCTCAAATTAGTTCTAAAATAGTGAATTATTGAAACTGGGTTATCCGACCTCTCTAGATGTGTCAATTAGGTTTCTAAGGGTATTTATAACTTATCCAAAGGAAAGAACTAGTGCTAATTCATCTATTCCAAGTTTTACCCCTATTAGGTTGGATTTGAGCTAATTCTAACTTATAAACTCTAAAGTTGATATTATGAAACCGTGAATGACACACTTGACAAACTAATTAGCCCATATGATTGTGATGGTCATGAAACACCAAAACTAATATAGAAAATGGTTTGAGGCCATTTCCCTTTCACTTAGCTACTAGACGCCAAAGGTCATCAATAGTGGGACGACACATGTACTCTGGCATGAAACATTCGATAACACCTATACAAAAATGTCTGAGACAATCTAAGGTGGAGCTTTTCCTCATTTTTATGTACCCATTGATGGAGTCGGCAATGTTATCGTACGCAAGCATACGAAGAGCAGTTGTGCACTTCTGGTGGGGGAGAATCCACTACAGTTGACTACGCCGGTTCAAAGAGTGAAGTGCGAGGAGTGCAAACCCCGCCTCTCCATGATATGAAGGAAGAGGTTCCTCCGTTTGTGGTACCTTTGACGAAAGTAGAGCAGAGTGTAGGCGCACATGTCATTGAAGTATATTTGCATCAACAGGCCGTGAGTGGCTTCACGGTTTCAGTGGATATACCTCCGACGTCACCTCGGTCGTCTTCTCGATGTGGTAGAATCAGCGTCAAGCTCCTTCGTTTGTTGTAGTATTTCTTGCTGGTCATGTCGATGTCAGAGCTGGACGAAGACATCGGGACAACAGTTGAATCAAATGAAGCGACTTTGAGAGAAGAATGAGGAGGTGGTATGCAAATTTGAAGTGAGGGTTATATGAATGGGTTGAAGAGGTTCTCCTCTATTTATAGACCAACCACATGCTTTTTTTACAATTGTTTGAATTCAAAAATGTGAATGAACCAATCAGATAGCGACATGTGGCAACCGACTGCTCTAACGATCGCGGTAGCAACGTGACGTCCGATACCAACTGGTCGTGGTTAGTACCAACCCAACCGATCGGTCGGCGGCGGTGGCGACCACGCACGTGCGCCGCTCACCGCTGGTACCGCGGTGGCCGATACCGACCGACCGGTTGGCCACATGTGCGAGCGATATTGTCCGCTATTGGAACTGGCCTAAGCATCAATTGCTAGTACAACAGACGAAAAACTATTTTTTTGCAAAGCATCTTTCCCTTTTCATTTATCCTCTAAACACCATATTTGTGCACATGCTACGAATCTTGGCTCTAACAAAAGTGTCAATCCAGCAGGCTTCTTACCCCACTGGATCAACAATGAAGCTACCATTGATTCAACACGGAGCATGCAGTTTTAATAGTTCACTTGTGTGTAGTCCTTTTTTCTTTGTTTCAATAGTCCAATCAATCCTAAAACAGGATTTTTAAAATGACAAATTTTTGAGACCTTTTCTAATGGCTTACTGCTTCCTCTATTCCAAATTATAAGACTAATGACAGATTTTATTTCTAGTCTAGTGACAAACAGGAAAAAGCTTCACTAGTGGATCTAAAAATGATGATTATTAATTACATGAGTTATAAGGATAAAAACAGTTAGAAGCAAAAGAAAATGAGAAGAACCAAGAGTCATGGAAAATGAAAGGAAAAAATAAAAAGGAAAGGGAGAAAGAACGAACCAGTTTCATGAGCCACTCCCCCTAAACGAACCAGCGTAGTCATTCGGGTGTACCAAACGAGACGTCGGCCCATTAGCGTGCGCGAATAAGAGCTGTAAACAGGCCCGGAAGAATATTGCTCCCCTTCGTTCACCTCGCGTACGCGACAACTAGGCCGACCGCCGCCGCCCTACGCTCACTCAGCTGCCCACCTGCCCTGGTCTTCGACTCTTCGTCGTGCGCTTTGCCGGCGGCGACCACCCATCACACCAGGTATGTACGCCCCTGCTCCTTCCTTCATGGTCTGCAAAATTGAGCACCTGAACCCTAACTTAATATATAGTGTACTTGTAAGGATGTGTTTTGTTTGGCTTTTGCTCCCTAAAACACAAAAGTCAAACCAAAGGTGAACCAGGAAGCGGCTTTTTCGAAAAGCCGGCTTTCCCACATTGCAAAATTAAAAGCATCATTAGACCTGTTTTTAGCGGATTTCAGATGAAACTGTGCAAATACATATGGAAGAATTTTTAGAGGCTTTAGTGGCTTCCACTAGATGGTTTTTAGTTTTTTTATAGCTCAACGGTTTTTTTACTGATTACAGCCTACAATAGCTTTTTTACACAGCTACAGCCCAAACAGACTCACTCTTATCATGTTTGCTTCGATTTTTTTTACCGGTTGTTACATGTCTAAAGCTTAGGTGCTTTATTGGGTCCGTCCATACGGCAGGATGGCGCTAAGGGGGGTCTGGCAGCTACAGAAGCTCGTGGTAAACTACTGCGACTGGGGAGGGAGCAGCAGGGGCATCAGGTATGATGATATAGTTTGGTTCCTCTCTTCGGTAGTGGTACCATTAGACCATAGTTTTTCGGTATGATTTCCTTGGTTCTGTTGCGAAAAGCCGAAAATTAGTTGAGATCCTGCTGGTACATGTTCTTCAATAGTCGGATGGTTGGTCGACTCTTCCCAGCCATGGATTTATCGTTGCAGATGAGTGCAGTGTATGTCGTTACAGTTTGGAAGTTGGAACTGAAGACAACTATGCTATTGCCTCTAGCTTCTCTAGGGCATTCCTGCATGGAAGTTTCATTTCTACTAGACAGAAATGTGTTATGGGACTAGCGGGTACTGATGTCTGGGAAGCCCATTTAGTCGTTAGTTCAATTACATGCTATTTATTGCAACAATAGAATCAGGCACTTTATGCCTATGCTTGTATTCCTTTATCAGATTTTAGCTCGAGCTATGGCGCTTTCCTTGTACAGCAGTACACTATAGTTTAGTGGCAGCTGTATGGGCTTCAGATCAAACATGGTGCTGGTTAGTAGTCTTCATTACGGGATATCAATGCCTGAATCTTCTCTTTAACAACTACCACCGTTTTTTTACTGCAGGGCCTTCATGGAGGCACATCTTCCAGCCTTTAAGGAAAAGAATCCACACTTAGAGGTGGTGACAGAGCTTGTCCGCGGTCAACATCCTAACTTGAAGGGAATTTACAGTAAGATCTTGGTTACTTTCTTTCATTGCAATTTATGAATTCTGTGGAACTGGTTTCCTCATAGGGATACAACTTATGGAAGTGCCATTAGATATCTGGATTGGCATTGAGATGACTTACAATATAGCTTAACCTACCATGTTCAGTTCGCACAGCATGACCATTTGAGGTATTTCTCTGCTCTCCTGCTTTCTCTCTCTGGAAGTCGGGAGGGGAGGGCCCTGCCTTAATTTCATTAATGAAAGAAAATGGCACACATAAGCCGAACCGAGAAAATAAGTGCAACAGGCAAGCACAAAGAAGGATGAGTAAAAAGATGTTAAAAAAGGAAAGGCAGAGAGAGGAGAAAGCAAAAAGAAAGGAAAACCTGAAGACAGGGTAAGAGATAGAAATGTGTGAAAGAAAGAAGTAAACGAAAATAAAAAACCGAAAAAGAAATGGAAAATATAAATATTAGGCATGAATGTCGTCATATTAATGTGCTCTTTAACTTCAATCTTCCTATTCCTATCTTTCTGTCCAGGTTATGATCAGTGGTGGAGTTAGTACGGAATTAAAGCCTAGGCACCATTATAGCTTCTAAAGTTCACTTAAATTCTTAAATCGATTATAGACAAATGATTTTAAGGGAATATGCAATAGTAACATTCAAACAAACAATTATCAAGTGCTAACAAATTAGAAAAGTAGCATAGTGAATACCTTAAGATGGTAGAAAATGAGACAAATTTATTTTTGTAGTCTTCATGTCTTGGAACCGTCGCAATATAGTAGAGTCATCAAGTTCTTTGAATATTTACTGCTTGATGTAGCACAAAATGATTGAACCAATTATCAGCCATCTTGTTTTATAAATAAGTCTTGATAATTTTTATCGCTGAAAATATCCTTTCAACAGATGCTATGGACGCGACAATATTAATGCCAGTTCAATTAGTCTGTAGACCAATGAAAAAACCATATGTTTCTCTGTCTCAATCATCTTAGAAGCCAATGTCACAGTCTCACAGATGCATCTAAAGTATAAGGCAGCATTATTTGGCATCCTAGATAAGTAAAATTTATCCATCTCTAGGATACATGGGCAAGGATATGATGATGCTGTGAATTTAATGGGTTGCAGAAAAAGATTTTATATGAAAACCTAAATCCTTTTATGTCCACTGCTTTACCCATCGGTTGTAGCTAGTTATTGTTTCTGTTTCTAGTTGTTGCTCGGCTATTCATGATTTTTTAGTATGACTTTTTTAGTTTTTTAATGTGACCACAACAAGTGCCTCATGCAAGAGAAGGGTTGTGTTGATTCATAACAATATTTTGAGTAAGCTTGATATGCCTTGAAGCTTGAATCGGATAGAGAAAAACATCAAATTCTAGTATTGCTAGACCTGGAGACACAAAATGGAGTCCACATGACATAACTATTATTCAATTCAGCTAATGTGGGACTCAGTTACTAAGGTGCTTGAAATGGTTGATAAGGATATACGTGGTCCTCTAGCTGCAGGGTTGCTTGAGAAAATGGAGTCTTTTGGGTTTGCTTTTTTTTTATGAAGTTAATGTTAAAGTTGTTTGCTATCACAAATGAGTTTTCACATATCTTACAAAAAAGTATAGATATAGTTCATGATATGGAATTAACTCAAGATGTGAAAGCTCAACTAGCCACATTGAGGGATGTTGGTTGGGATCAAGTGTTTGATGAGGGCATGAGGCTAAGCAATATTGTGAGCAAAAAATATTTCATTGCCAAATATGATCGATGATATGCTAGTTAGAGGCTGTTCAAGTTGCCAAATATGATGGATGACAGGCCAGATAGAGGCATACAAACACTGAAATAAAACTACTACTTTACTTAATCATTATTATGCAGGGACTTTCTTTATGTTTCTTAATAAAATATGTGTTGAGATGAATCATCGATTTAGGGAATCAACTATTGAGATATTGACATGCTTTTCATGTCTTGATCTAAAGAATAAAATTTTCAGGTTTCAAATATAGATAGCCTTGTTTGGGTTGCTCAAATTTATGATGTTGATTTCTCTACTAGCGATATTGCAGAAATTAGACAACAATTTGATACTTAAATTCTTCGAGAAGGCATGCAACATTTTCTACCTGCACAAATATTGCTAGTTTGGCTTTTAAGATGGTTGAGATAGAGAAGCATATGGTTTTTTCCATTGGTTTGCAGACTCATTTAATTGGCTTTAATATTCTCGGTGTCAACGTCCGTTGAAAGGGCATTTTCAGCGATGAAAATTATTAAGACCTATTTACGAAACAAGATGGCTGATGATTGGTTCCAAGATCAACCCAACAGAAATATCACACCTCAAGGTGAAAGTATCTTAGGTTAAATATATCACGGTCAACATTTAACCTCCATTGGCATTGTGCACATTTCATGGTCCTCATCAAACGTTGGGAGGATGGATGGCTATGCCCATCTTGGATTGGACAGGAGAGGATCTGTTAGCAATTGTTGTGGGATGAGAGGGGTGTCAATCCCACAATTCTGTGGATTGATGTAGATTCTTATATTGTCAATTCAATCCTATATACGGGGTCATTGCAATATGCATACACAGGCCAACTCCAGCAGACCTTGCAAACGGCTGTGCAAAACACTGTTCTGTGCTGTACACGACACTGTTTACAGTGTGGAGTTTGAAATAAGGAGTGAGATAGGTAGTCCGCTGGAGATAGCCTTATGCAAGCAAGATCCTGTAGATAGGATTGGTATTTTCCAGTAGTAAAAAAATATTATGAGATTGGATAGTCCAAAGAGGCGGGTATCCCTTGAACGGAGCTGTCCTATAGCTGCTATTTTCTTGTTGTCTGATCTTTGTAATTTCCACAGGTACGCTGAATTTGTTTCTCATGAAATGGTTGATTTTTTTGTTCTCGATTTTCTAACTAGCCTTGTCGTTGTGCAGAAAACCATAACGAGCGAGTGGTATGTGTGAGAAATTTACCGCCAGAGGAAATACTCCTGCAAGCCACCAGGCTAAGGAACTCTCTGGGCAGGAAAGTGGTGAAGCTGCGGACCAGACATGTAACGAAACGCCCCAGTGTTCAGGGGACGTGGACGACGGAACTGAAGATGTGAAGCAACCAGCCAAGGTGTTTCATTGTTCTTTGGTGGTCTGATTGCAGAAAATGTCAGCTGTGTCGATAACTTTGGTAGAGCTGCCGTTAGGCTTGCCTGTTTGAATAGCTAAACCGTTTACTCCATTTGTTCCGAGTACAATCTGGTAATAACATAGGAGTACACTTGACTTTCTTAGACCAGGCCGTCACATACTCACATTTGATATTTCAGTCTGGTGATATCTGTCTCCTATATTAGACCAGTACAATGTTTCAACGCGCGAGATATTGCGAACACAGAATTTTGCTATGCTATGGCTATTATCAAGGTTTTTTTTTATCACTGGTATAAGTGAAAAAAAAATGGAAGACGGAAACTGTCATCAGATGCAGCCATACAATGTGCTGACAGCCAGCCAGCCAGTCAATCTTGTGTACGAACCATTACGGTGCGGTTGGTTTAATACTGTGTCAACATATTATTTATATGGTCATATAAAACACAGTTTCGTATTATAGACTGTTGTTTATACAGTGTATGTTGTTTATACAGTGTAGTTTAAAATGATAGACGAGGATGAGTAGACGGAGTATGTACATGCATAAATTTGAGAATATTCCTATCCATGTTTGTTGTTTGGTTAAATAGAAGTGGACCTCTGATTTTTAAATAAGGAGAAATAATTTCAGTCCTGATAACCATTATTTAAACATGATATACTTTAATTAGCACAACTACTACCTCAATTCACATACGAAACACACTAATCACTATATTAGTACTTATCAAATCTAATATTATTATAATAATTAATAAGTAATTATTAGTAATCCCTAATTTATTACTAATTTAAATTATTCAGGTTGTTAGTGGGTTTCAGTGACTATTAACGACAATATATTATTATGACTACCATATAGTTTACAGAGTCAAATTAAGTTAGGTCACAAAAATCATGATTTGTTGGACATATGGTATTTGTGCCCCTCTTAATGGAAATCAATTATTGGGTTTTAAAAGGATGAACAAGAATCAACTAATTCCAAGTGTCAAGAGAGTTGGTGTATACTTGGATTACCGAGGGACCTTTATTTTTTCTGTTGGCCATACTATAAAGGGGTATAGATGGGTAGCTTGACATAGACAAGTCTAGTAGTTGAGTATGATGCACACTTATGGAATCTAGTACTAGGCAGCCCTATAAAAATCAAGTGAAGTTTGAGATCAAATCGAATTTGAAACAAAGCAAGTTTGTGATGTTGCAGTAGCACATGCACCAGACATGTGCCACTAGATATGAGTGAAAGGAAAATAGAAAAATAAGAAATTTTCATACTGTTTTGGTGATTAATGTCCAACACAACATATTGGACAAACTATTTGCTAAGTCTATGAGCACAAGTTCAATTCAAAGCAAATTGAGTAAAGTGAAGTTCAGATATGCTCAAACAAAGCGAGAAAGTGCAACTTTACGAAAATGGGTAAAACAATGAGGTTTGGACATTTGAATAAATTGCACACACCTATTGCAATGTCTTTAGCACTTTGGTTGAGTCTCTAACTCAGTTTTTGGAGAAAGTGCATATTTTGGACTTGTTTTGAGCAGAAACAGGAAAACTCAAAGGGATAAGCTAAAGGTACGGACTTATGACTTAGACAAGTCAAACATATCCTAATTATGTTTGTCTAAGTCATAGAATAGCTCCAAAGAAAGGCCAAGTCGAATTAAAGAACATCTGGCTAAAAAGGACTTCAACCAGTTGTTTGGGGTTCATCGGACCAGTCCGACGATACACAAGACCGAGTTTGTGGAGTGCCTAGAGGAGACCTAGCACAAGACCAGTCTGGTGGTGTGTTGGACCCTCCGTTCGTGAACTCCTTAGTCTCGAGATTTTTATTATAAAATCACCGAACCCTCTACAGGAGTGGTCGGACGGTACACCGAACCTCGCGACAACGGCTACTTCGGGCGCGTAACATCTACTTCAACGGTCGAGCAACACGTGGCAGTCCAGTGGTGGACCGAACTGGTCCGGTACTAGTCTGAATTGGAAGGGTCCATTCAAGATTCCATAGGCTTGCTCCTGCTCCGAGTCTGATGCCATTGCACAGAGCAGTTTTTTGGAGGAAACTTTAACGACTATGAGAGAACTTTAGGCTATAAATAGAGTTCCTAGCCGACCTCTACTGGTACCCAAGCATCACAAGAGCTACACATCACTCCGATTCATTTGTGCAACACCAACATTCGGTTTTAGAGAGATCCTAGCACCCTTTTGAGTTGAAATAGACATATTTTGAGTCTAGTGTCCTTGGTGTTGTGTTGCTGTGTTTTGCTCTTGTGTTGTGTTCTACTCCTCTCTCTCTCTCTCTCTTACTGTTCTTGGAGATTGTGCTCTCATCGAACTTGTGTATGCAAGAGACTCCGATATGTGGAGATCCTTGCGAGGAGAAGTATTTGATAAGGAAGACTTTGAGCTCAAGTTGCTCATTGGATTATTTGAGAGGGATCGAGTGTGACCCTCGTCCTTTGGGACTCCATAACGTGTAGTAGGCAAGCAGTTGAGGCTTGACCAAACCACAAAAAAACTGTTGTGTCTTGTGTGCTATATTCTTATTGCGATTTGTTCTTAAACTCCACTCTAAATTTTTAATCTACACCTTTTGCCCTTAGACTAATTCATAAATTAAGTTGGACATCAAGTGCAAGATCTTTTTGAGAGCACCTAGAGGGGGGTGAATAGGTGATCCTGTAAAAACCTAAAACTTAAAGCCACAAACTTGATTAAGTGTTAGAGCACTAAGGCCAAGTGGCTAGAGAGGAGTTCTTGCAAAACACGATAACCACAAAGATATCAACATAGAGAGGCACAATGTTTTATCCCGTGGTTCGGCCAAGTACAACACTTGCCTACTCCACGTTGTGGCGTCCTAATGGACGAGGGTTGCAATCAACCCCTCTCAAGTGATCCAAAGATCCACTTGAATACCACGGTGTTTCTTTTCCTTTTACTATATCCCGTTTGCGAGGAATCTCCACAACTTGGAGTCTCTCGCCCTTACAAAAGATGATCACAAAAGAACACGGAAGTAAGGATGGGATGAGCAACACACACAAGACCACAGCAATACGCACACACACGGCCAAGACTTGAGCTCAAATGAATATCTCAAAGTTCTCACTGGAACGGAGCTCAAATCACTAAGAATGTCAAACGAGTACGCAAAGACGAAGTGTGAATGATCAAGAATGCTCAAAGTGTGCTTGGTGTCTTCCTCCATGTGCCTAGGGGTCCCTTTTATAGCCCCAAGGCAGCTAGGAGCCGTTGAGAGCATTCCAGGAAGGCAATTCTTGCCTTCTGTCGACTGGCACACCGGACAGTCCGGTGCACCACCGGACAATGTCCGGTGCGGATTTCTTTCCTGTTTTGGCGCAGCCGACCGTTGGTGACTTGGAGCCGTTGGCGCACCGGACACTGTCCGGTGCTCCCTTCAGACCGTTGGCTCGGCCACGCGTCGCACGCGGATTGCGCGACTGACCGTTGGCTCACCGGACAGTCCGGTGAATTATAGCCATACGCCGCCGACGAATTCCCGAGAGCGGCCTTTTCACCAGAGCCAGCCTGGCGCACCGGACACTGTCCGGTGCACCACCGGACAGTCCGGTGCACCCAGACTGAGCAGAGTCTTGGCTGCTCGAGCCATGTCTTTTCCAATTACTTTTTCTCTGATTCTAGCACTTAGACAAATATGTTAGTACTCAAAAACCAATGTACTAAGTCTAGAATCATACCTTTATATTGATTTGCACTTTGTCCACCCTTTGGCATATACTCATTCCCTTAATGTGTGTTGGGCACTTAATCACCAAAATCTTATAGAAATGGCCCAAGGGCACATTTCCCTTTCAATCTCCCCCTTTTTGGTGATTTATGCCAACACAACAAAAAGCAACTAAAAGAAGTGCAACATCAATGCAAAAGAGAACACAAATTTGTTTTGATTCAAATTTGGCATATTTGGATCATTCTTTTGCCACCACTTGGTTTGTTTTTGCAAATCAAACTCAATTTCCTATCTCTAAGTCAAATTCACTTGTTTAGGCATAGAGAGAGGTATTCCAAGAGAAATTGATCACAGATTCAAGAACTCCCCCTATTTCCCATAATCAAACATTCTCCTCACAAGAGACCAACTTTGACAAAAAGAGACAATAAGAGTATTTTGACAAATCAAAGGTTCTAACTCTACTTTTTCAAAATACTCAAGTGGTAGCTAATTCATTTCTTGCTTTAGCCTTATTTTCTCCCCCTTTGGCATCAAGCACCAAAACAGGATCAATTTTGGCCCTTTAACCTCATTGCCTCACCAAAATCGTCAATTAAGAGCAAAAGGCAATACACGACATGGAGATGAACTTGGAGTAAGTTACCCTCTCATCGGAGTGCAGTGGAAGTCTTTCATGGTCCAAGTCCACCTTTTCCTTTCAATCCACCTTTGAGACTAAATCAAGTAAACTCAAGCACACAGTTAGTCTCAAAGAGTCAAGTTGTAGCCCATCTCCCCCTAAATATGTGCATCACTCACACATGGATTTTTGAGGTCCGGGGAGTGCTTGTACAACTTGAGCACCATCAATAAATAACAAAATGCATAAGGAACATGATCATGACATAAAACACATGTATGCTATAAGTCAATCCAAGTTCCGCGAATCTAAGACATTTAGCTCACTACGCAGCCTGCAAAAGGTCTTCTCATCTAGAGGCTTGGTAAAGATATCGGCTAGCTGGTTCTCGGTGCTAACATAAAACACTTCGATATCTCCCTTTTGCTGGTGGTCTCTCAAAAAGTGATGTCGGATGTCTATGTGCTTAGTGCGGCTGTGTTCAACAGGATTGTCCGCCATGCGGATAGCACTCTCATTATCACATAGGAGTGGGACTTTGCTCAGATTGTAGCCAAAGTCCCTGAGGGTTTGCCTCATCCAAAGTAGTTGCGCGCAACACTGTCCTGCGACAACGTACTCGGCCTCAGCGGTGGATAGGGCAACGGAAGTTTGTTTCTTCGAACTCCATGACACCAGGGACCTTCCTAAGAATTGGCACGTCCTCGATGTACTCTTCCTATCGACCTTACATCCAGCATAGTCAGAGTCTGAATATCCAATCAAGTCAAAGGTAGACCCCTTTGGATACCAAATCCCGAAGCAAGGCGTAGCGACTAAATATCTAAGAATTCGCTTCACGGCCACTAAGTGACACTCCCTTGGATCGGATTGAAATCTAGCACATATGCATACACTAAGCATAATATCCGGTCTACTGGCACATAAGTAAAGCAAGGAACCTATCATAGACCGGTATGTTTTTTGATCAACGGACTTACCTCCTTTGTTGAGGTCGGTGTGTCCGTCAGTTCCCATTGGAGTCTTTGCGGGCTTGGCGTCCTTCATCCCAAACCGCTTTAGCAAATCTTGCGTGTACTTCGTTTGGGAGATGAAAGTGCCGTCCTTGAGTTGCTTCACTTGGAACCCAAGGAAGTAGTTCAACTCGCCCATCATCGACATTTCAAACTTTTGAGTCATCACCCTGCTAAACTCTTCACAAGACTTTTGGTTAGTAGAACCAAATATTATGTCATCGACATAAATTTGGCACACAAATAAGTCACCATCACAAGCCTTAGTGAATAAAGTTGGATCGGCTTTGACACCTTGAAAGCATTAGCAATTAAAAAGTCTCTAAGGCATTCATACCATGCTCTTGGGGCTTGCTTAAGTCCATAGAGCGCCTTAGATAGCTTACACACGTGGTCGGGGTACCGTTCATCCTCAAAGCCAGGGGGTTGCTCCACGTACACCTCCTCCTTGATTGGCCCATTGAGGAAAGCACTCTTCACGTCCATTTGGAACAACCTGAAAGAATGGTGAGCGGCATAGGCTAACAATATGCGAATTGACTCTAGCCTAGCCACAGGAGCGAAAGTCTCCTCAAAGTCCAAACCTGCGACTTGGGCATAACCTTTTGCCACAAGTCGTGCCTTGTTCCTTGTCACCATCCCGTGCTCGTCCTGTTTGTTGCGGAACACCCACTTGGTTCCCACAATGTTTTGCTTGGGACGTGGCACCAGTGTCCAAACTTCATTTCTCTTGAAATTGTTTAGCTCCTCCTACATGGCCATTACCCAGTCCGGATCTAGCAAGGCCTCTTCTACCCTGAAAGGCTCAATAGAAGAGACAAAAGAGTAATGCTCACAAAAATTAACTAATCTAGAGCGAGTAGTTACTCCCTTGCTAATATCACCCAATATCTGGTCGACGGGATGATTCCTTTGAATCGTCGCTTGGACTTGAGTTGGAGGGGCTTGAGGTGCTTCTTCCTCCATAACATGATCATTTTGTGCTCCCCCTTGATCACACGCCTCTTCTTGATGAACCTGTTCATCGTCTTGAGTTGGGGGTTGCACCATTGTTGAGGAAGAAGGTTGATCTTGCTCCTTTTGTTCCTGTGGTCGCACATCTCCAATTGCTATGGTGCGTATGGCGGCCGTTGGAACATCTTCTTCATCTACACCATCAAGATCAACAACTTGCTCTCTTGGAGAGCCATTAGTTTCATCAAATAAAACGTCGCTAGAGACTTCAACCAAACCCAATGATTTGTTGAAGACCCTATACGCCTTTGTATTTGAGTCATAACCTAACAAAAACCCTTCTACAGCTTTGGGAGCAAACTTAGAATTTCTACCTTTCTTCACTAGAATATAACATTTGCTCCCAAATACACGAAAGTATGAAACGTTGGGTTTGTTACCGGTTAGAAGCTCATATGAAGTCTTCTTGAGGAGGCGATGAAGGTAGACCCGGTTTATGGCGTGGCAAGCCGTGTTCACGGCCTCCGACCAAAATCGCTCGGGCGTCTTGAACTCTCCAAGCATCATCCTTGTCATGTCTATGAGCGTCCTGTTCTTCCTCTCTACCACACCGTTTTGTTGTGGTGTGTAGGGAGCGAAGAACTCGTGCTTGATTCCTTCCTCCTCAAGGTACTCCTCCACTTGAAGGTTCTTGAACTCAGACCCGTTGTCGCTCCTTATCTTCTTCACCTTGAGCTCAAATTCATTTTGAGCTCTCCTTAGGAAGCGCTTGAGGGTCCCTTGGGTTTCAGATTTATCCTGCAAAAAGAATACCCAAGTGAAGCGGGAAAAATCATCAACAATTACTAAACCATACTTACTTCCCCCGATGCTGAGGTAGGCGATGGGTCCGAAGAGGTCCATATGCAACAGCTCTAGGGGTCTTGATGTGGTCATCACGTTCTTGCTGTGATGAGCATTTCCCACTTGTTTACCTGCTTGACAAGCTGCACAAGGTCTATCTTTTTCGAAAGTCACATTTGTTAGTCCTAACACATGTTCCCCCTTTAGAAGCTTGTGAAGGTTCTTCATCCCCACATGTGCTAAACGGCGATGCCACAGCCAGCCCATGCTAGTTTTAGCAATTAAGCATGCATCTAGACTGACCTCCTCTTTTGCAAAATCAACTAAATAAAGTTTGTCGTCTAGTACACCCTTAAAAGCTAATGAACCATCACTTCTTCTAAAGACAGACACATCTACATTTGTGAATAACCAATTATATCCCATATTACAAAGTTGACTTACTGACAACAAGTTATAACCGAGCGACTCAACTAAAAACACATTAGAAATGGAGTGCTCGGATGAAATAGCAATCTTTCCTAGCCCTTTAACCTTGCCTTGATTCCCGTCACCGAATATGATTGAGTCTTGGGAGTCTTTGTTCTTGACGTAGGAAGAGAACATCTTCTTCTCCCCCGTCATGTGGTTTGTGCATCCGCTGTCGATAATCCAGCTTGAGCCCCCAGATGCATAAACCTGCAAGGCAATTTAGGCTTGGGTTTTGGTACCCAACTCTTGTTGGGTCCTACAAGGTTAATAACAATGGTCTTAGGGACCCAAATGCAAGTTTTATCTCTCTTGCATTTTGCCCCTAATTTCCTAGCAATCACCCTCTTATCCTTTCTACAAATTGCAAAGGAAGCATTGCAAGCATAATAAATTGTAGAAGGTTCATTAACTATTTTCCTAGGAATATGAGCAACATTTCTCCTAGGCATGTGATGAATGTCATTTTTCCTAGGCATATCTCTACCATGCACATAGGAAGAACTTGAAGCAAACATTGCATTTGAATCATAAGCATTACAACTCCTATCATGATGAACATTTCTAGAAAATTTCCTATCATAAATAAATGCATGATTCTTTTGAGCACTATTAGCCATAGGGGCCTTTCCTTTCTCCTTGGTGAAGATGGGAGCCTTATGACTTGTTAAGTTCTTGGCTTCCCTCTTAAACCCAAGCCCATCCTTAATTGAGGGGTGTCTACCAATCATGTAGACATCCCTTGCAAATTTTAATTTATCGAAATCATTTTTGCTAGTCTTAAGTTGAGCATTAAGACTAGTCACTTCATCATTTAATTTAGAAATGGCAACTAGGTGTTCACTACAAGCATCAACATTAAAATCTTTACACCTATTGCAAATCACAACATGTTCTACACAAGAGTTTAATTTATTTGCTATTTCTAACTTAGCATTCAAGTCATCATTGATACTCTTTAAGCTAGAAATAGATTCATGGCATGTAGACAATTCACATGAAAGCATTTCATTTCGTTTAACTTCTAAAGCAAGAAAATTTTGTGCACTTACAAATTTATCATGCTCTTCATATAAAAGATCTTCTTACTTTTCTAAAAGTCTATCCTTCTCATTCAAGGCATCAATCAATTCATTGATCTTATCAATTTTAGTTCTATCTAATCCTTTGAATAAACATGCATAGTCTATTTCATCATCACTAGATTCATTATCACTTGAAGAAGCATATGAAGTATAATTACGAGTACTTACCTTCTTCTCCTTTGCCATGAGGCATGTGTGATGTTCGTTGGGGAAGAGGGACAATTTGTTGAAGGCCGAGGCGGCGAGTCCTTCGTCGTCGAAGTCGGACGATGAACAATCCGAGTTTCACTCCTTGCCAAAGTGTGCCTCGCCCTTAGCCTTCTTGTAGGTCTTCTTCTTTTCCCTCTTCTTTTCTTGATCCTGGTCACTATCATTATCGGGACAATTAGCAATAAAGTGACCAACCTTACCACACTTGAAGCAGGAGCGCTTTCCCTTCGTCTTGCTCTTGTTGGGATGCTCCTTGCGACCTTTGAGCGCCGACTTGAAACGCTTGATGATGAGGGCCATTTCTTCCTCGTTAAGCCCGGCCGCCTCAACTTGCGCCACCTTGCTAGGTAGCGCCTCCCTGCTCCTTGTTGCTTTGAGAGCAATAGTTTGAGGCTCGTGGATTGGGCCATTCAACGCATCATCAACGTATCTTGCCTCCTTGATCATCATTCGCCCGCTTACAAACTTCCTGTAAGTGCAATCAACCCCAAGTGAGGGTTTTGGTGATTTAATGACAAAACAAATAAGGGTACTAACAGTTTTTGTTCTCAGTGTTTGATTAAAAGGAAACAGGAACTTAAGGAAGCACCAAGGACTTCATGCAACGGACGTATAAAATTTATGTAAAATCTTGTGTTGCATGATGTAATTCTTCCTTGTTCTTTTTCGCACAGGTACAGGTGTTTGCTATAGCTCAAGTCCCCAAATTCAAAAGCTATTTTTGAAAACCAAAAATCACTTTAACATTATTTGGTTGACCATGGTTAGGGTTGAGAAACCTAGAGTGTTCTTGCTGAAAAGCAGCTGAACTTCTTCAACTGCAGCTGAGCATTCCAGCTGAACTTAACTTCAGCTGTGATGAGCTTCTTCAGCTGCAGCTGAGCTTTTCAGCTGAGCTGGACTTCAGCTGAGTTGAACTTTTTCAACTCCAGCTGAACTTCAACTTCAGCTGTGAACCTCTTTGACCATACCCAGCTGAACTTGCCCCCGGGCAGCTGAGCTGGGGTTTTCTCTCCAAAACTCTCTGGTCTAGACCAGCTGAACTGGTCCTGGGGGGCAGCTCAACTGGTCTCTGACCCTCTGACTTCTGGTCTGCAGTCTGCCAGTCAGACTGGCAGTCAGGTCGCCAGGGGTGTCAGGGGGCGGTTCAACCGCCCTAGGGGGGCGGTTCAACCGGTCCTGGCCTGTCTGACCCGCCTGCAGGTCAGTCTGCCAGTCAGTCTGGCAGTCAGACTGGCAGACAGTCTGCTGATCTGTCAGGGGGCGGTTCAACCGCCCTAGGGGGCGGTTCAACCGGTTTTCAACGGGTTTTTTAGTCAAACGGCTAGTTTTTGAGCCGTGACTATAAATAGACCCCTCCCTCTCTCTCTTCTTTAATACGGCTGAACACTCACTCATTTATTGCTCACCTAACTTGAGACAAAGCACTCATCTCTCCATCTCTCTCACACTTAAATCTTCCTCAAGATTTAACCTTGTTGGAGGAGCTCTTGGGTGTGAGGTTTGTGCTTGTGCTCACGATTTGGTTTTCCTCTCCCATCTCTCTTTCAAAGACTTGAGCTTGTGCAAACCCCTCTTGTGCTTTCTTGGTGTTCTTGAAACCCTAGGTTTCAAGATCTTTGAGGTTGCTTGGGAGTCTCCAAATTTGTGGACGACCCTAAGAAGTTTGTATCACCCGCTCTTTGAGCTAAGATAAGAAGAGATTGCCTTGACCTTTGTGGTCGGCTTTTGGAGGATTAGGGTTGAAAAAGACCCGGCCCTTTGTGGGCTCCTCAACGGGGAGTAGGACACCTTTGTGGTGTGGCCGAACCTCGGATTAAATCTTGTGTCTTGTGTTCTTGCTTGTTTCAACTTGAGATATTTTTACTTGCAAGATTGACATAAAGATTTCTCCGTAGAGTTTATCTAGAAGTAAAATAGCCTTTACATATTCATCTTTTCATCCTCACTTAGCTATATCCTACTTCTCTCAAGAACTTGCGAAATACTTTTCGAGTAGATTTTAGTCTAAAGTTTTTAAAACAGTTGGATTGGTTCAGAGTGGTTCAACTTGCGTACGTAGCTGTTGAACCGGCCTGCACCAGTCGAACTGTGTATCTAACAATCTTTCGAAGTTTGTTGTGAAAATTTTCAGATTAGCCTATTCACCCCCCCCCCCTCTAGGCTACTTTCAATTGGTATCAGAGCTTCGTACCTCGTTTTACGCTTAACCGCGTGAGGAAACGATCATGTCTACTCAACGGGACCATGTGGATCCTCTCCTCGAGGAAATCCCCATCACATCTTCCGGTGAGGAAGTGGACCCCAAGGTCCTCGACCTCGCCATGAAGATTGCCGAGAGAATGTTCCTCAAAATGAAAGAGGAAGATGCTAAGAAAAAGGCCGAAGAAGAAGAATCAAGAAGGAAGGCTGAAGAAGATAAAGGTAAGGGAACATTTGATTATAATGACGATCTAGTGGATCTTTTGGTGTCTAAGGTATTGAGCAAGGTAAGTCTCAACACCGAAGGATCATCTACCAAAAGCAAAGGTAATGACTTTAGCAAAGTTCAATTCGATTACTCTAGAAATTATATTCCCAACTTCTCTTCCGCCCCACTTGGAAAGTTACCAACTCTTAGTGAGTTGAACTATGATGAGTGGGCCGACAAGATGAAGTCGCATTTAATCGGTGTGCATCCTAGTCTTTGGGAGATTGTTAATGTAGGTATGTATAAGCCCGCCCAAGGAGAAGAGATGACTCCGGAAATGATGCAAGAGGTTCATCGAAATGCTCAAGCAGTGAGCATAATCAAAGGAAGTCTTTGTCCGGAAGAATACCGGAAAGTTCAAGGAAGAGAAGATGCCCGTGACATTTGGAATATTCTTAAAATGTCACATGAAGGAGATCCCAAAGCTAAAAGACATAGAGTTGAGGCTTTGGAAAGTGAGCTTGCAAGATATGATTGGACAAAGGGTGAGTCGCTTCAATCACTCTTTGATCGGTTGATGGTGTTGGTCAACAAAATAAGAGTTCTTGGAAGTGAAGATTGGAGTGACTCCAAGGTCACAAGATTGTTCATGAGAGCTTATAAAGAAAAGGATAAGAGTCTTGCAAGGATGATTAGGGATCGTGATGACTATGAGGATATGACGCCTCATCAATTATTTGCAAAGATTCAACAACATGAGTCCGAAGAAGCCCCTATCAAGTCAAGGGACTCTCATGCATTGATCACTAATGAACAAGACAACCCCAAGAAGAACAAAGACCACAAAGCAAAGAAGGTGGTCGAGACCTCAAGTGATGAAGATAGCTCAAGTGATGAAGACACTGCTATGTTCATCAAAACATTCAAGAAATTTGTAAGGAAAAATGACAAGTTCCAAAGGAAAGGAAAGAAGAGGGCATGCTATGAATGTGGCCAAACCGGTCATTTCATAGCGGATTGTCCTAACAAGAAGGAACAAGAAGCTAAGAAGGAGTACAAGAAGGACAAGTTCAAAAAGGGGGGCAAGACCAAGGGATACTTCAAGAAGAAGAAATATGGTCAAGCCCATATTGGTGAAGAATGGAACTCCGATGAAGAGAGTTCTAGCTCCGAGGAAGAGGAAGTGGTGGCAAACGTGGCCATCCAATCTACATCAAGCTCGCAACTCTTCACCAACCTACAAGACGAATTCTACACTCCAACTTGCCTCATGGCAAAAGGAGATAAGGTAACCTTATTTAGTAATGATTTTTCAAATGATGATGATGATGAACAAATTGCCATGAAAAATAAAATGATTAAAGAATTTGGCTTGAATGGATACAATGTTATCACCAAATTAATGGAGAAGCTAGATAAAAGAAAAGCAACTCTTGATGCTCAAGAAGACTTGCTTATCCTTGAAAAGGAAAGAAACCTAGAGCTTCAAGAATTGCTTCACAATAAAGATGAAATGCTAGATGTCTTGACTAAGGAAGTATCTTTAGTCAAGATAACTATAGAGAATAAAGAAAAAGAAGTAATTAACATGAAAACCTCTATAGCTAATCATGCAAATGAAAAGAATGCACTTGAAGCAAGCATGTTAAGCTTGAATGTTCAAAATCAAGAACTTCAAGTGCAACTTGAAAATTGCAAGAACATCAATGCCTCATCTTTAGTGCTTGAATCTAAGTCTAGCTTAAATGATAATTCTTGCAAACATTGTGCCAAATATCATGCTTCTTGTTGTCTAACTAACCATGCAAGGAAGAATAGTCCACAGGTGAAGGTCAAAGAAATTTTGAAAAGATGCTCTAGCAATGATGGGTTAAAGAAAGTTGAACCCAAGTACAAGTCCCTTAAGCCCAACAATGGAAGAAGGGGGCTTGGGTTCAACTCATCCAAGGAAAACCCTAGCACAGTGCATAAGGGGTGGAGATCCCCCAAGTTCATAGAGGGAACCACCCTATATGATGCCTTGGGGAGGATTCACTCCTCAAATGACAAGTCATCTCAGGTAAAGGTTAACTTGAGTTCCACAAAGAGTAAGATGAAGGAAGAGGGATCCTCAAGTGGACAAAAATCTAACGCTCCCATTTCCCACTCATATCTTTGTGATTATATGTTGACTTGGGATTTAGGAAAATTGGTTGTGAAATATGTGGGTGCCTACACTAAACGAAAAGTCATGAAAAGAAGTGTGTGGGTACCCAAGGCTATAACTAACACTGTAGGACCCAATTCAATTTGGGTACCTAAAAGCATAGCCTAAACTTGTCTTGCAGGTCTACTCCTCTGGTGGGTCAAGTTGGGTGCTTGACAGTGGATATACAAATCACATGACCGGGGAGAAAGACATGTTTCATACATTGCAACTAACTCAAGAAGCACAAGAAATTGTGTTTGGAGATAGTGGCAAAAGTAAGGTGATTGGTATTGGTAAAATTCCTATCTCAGACCAACAATCACTTTCAAATGTTTTATTAGTAGATTCTTTAAGCTACAACTTGTTGTCTGTTTCACAACTTTGTGGAATGGGTTATAATTGCCTATTTTCGGATGTGGATGTGAAGATCCTTAGAAGGGAGGACTCCTCAGTTGCCTTTACCGGTCGCTTGAAGGGCAAGCTTTATCTTGTTGATTTCACAATAAGTAAAGTGACGCCTGAGACTTGTTTAGTGGCAAAGTCCGACAAGGGTTGGCTTTGGCATCGCCGGCTAGCCCATGTCGGTATGAGGAATTTGGCCAAACTTCAAAAGGATAATCACATCATTGGACTAACAAATGTTGTATTTGAGAAAGATAGGGTTTGTGGCGCATGCCAAGCAGGAAAGCAACATGGAGTCCCACATCAATCAAAGAATGTGGTTACAACAAAGAGGCCATTGGAGCTTCTTCACATGGACCTCTTCGGACCTATGGCCTACATTAGCATTGGTGGTAGTAAGTATGGTTTAGTTATTGTTGATGATTTTTCTCGATTTACCTGGGTTTTCTTTTTAAGTGATAAAGGTGAAACTCAAGAAATTTTAAAGAAATTCATGAGACGAGCTCAAAATGAATTTGAGCTCAAAATCAAGAAAGTGAGAAGTGATAATGGGACGGAATTCAAGAACACAGGTGTCGAAGAATTCTTAGGAGAAGAGGGAATCAAGCATGAGTTCTCGGTGCCTTACACTCCACAACAAAATGGTGTTGTGGAAAGAAAGAACCGAACTCTAATTGAAGCTGCAAGAACCATGTTGGATGAGTACAAGACACCTGACAACTTTTGGGCAGAGGCGGTCAACACCGCCTGTCATGCAATCAACCGTCTCTATCTTCATAAGATCTACAAAAAGACTGCTTATGAGCTTCTCACTGGTAACAAACCAAAAGTTGATTATTTTAGAGTATTTGGTTGTAAGTGTTTTATTCTTAACAAGAAAGTCAAGAGCTCAAAGTTTGCTCCTAGAGTGGACGAGGGCTTCTTGCTTGGGTATGCATCAAATGCGCATGGATATCGTGTTTTCAACAATACCACCGGTATTGTTGAAATAGCGATAGACGTGACATTTGATGAGTCTAATGGCTCGCAAGGGCATATTTCTAATGACACTGTAGGAAATGAAGAACCACCTTGTGAGGCCATAAAGAAACTTGCAATAGGTGAGGTGAGACCTCAAGAAAGGGATGATGAAGAAGGAACCTTATGGATGACCAATGAGATAGTTGATGTGGGTGCAAGGGTGGAGAGTGACAAAGTCTCCACCCAAGCAAACCCATCAACCTCAAGTCATCCAAGCCACGAAGAAAATCATCAAAGGATGCCAACAGTGGTAGAAGATGAACAAGAAAGTATTGATGGTGAAGTGCCTCTTGATCAAGTAATTGATGAGGAGGACCAAATACAAAGACATCCATCAGTGCCTCATCCTAGAGTCCATCAAACAATACAAAGGGATCATCCAGTGGACAACATCCTGGGTAGCATCAGGAGAGGGGTAACAACTCGATCTCGTTTAGCTAATTTTTGTGAATTTTACTCGTTTGTTTCCTCTCTTGAGCCACTTAAGGTTGAAGAAGCATTGGGTGATCCGGATTGGATAATTGCCATGCAAGAGGAGTTAAACAACTTCACCCGGAATGAAGTCTGGTCCCTAGTCCAAAGACCCAAACAAAATGTGATTGGGACTAAATGGGTCTTTAGGAACAAGCAAGATGAACATGGCGTGGTTACAAGAAACAAGGCACGGTTGGTTGCCCAAGGCTATACTCAAGTGGAAGGACTCGATTTTGGCGAAACATATGCGCCGGTAGCAAGGTTAGAATCAATTAGAATATTAATTGCATATGCTACTAACCATGATTTCAAGCTATATCAAATGGATGTCAAGAGCGCATTTCTAAATGGACCACTACAAGAGAGAGTATATGTGGAGCAACCACCGGGTTTTGAAGATCCAAAGAAGCCAAATCATGTTTATCTTCTTCACAAGGCACTCTACGGGCTTAAACAAGCCCCTAGAGCTTGGTATGACTGTCTTAAAGAATTTTTAATTAAGAATGGGTTTACAATAGGAAAAGCTGACTCTACCTTATTTACTAGAAAAGTTGACAATGAATTATTTGTGTGCCAAGTATATGTTGATGACATTATATTTGGTAGTACTAATGAAAAATTTTGTGAAGAGTTTAGCAAAGTAATGACGAACAGGTTTGAGATGTCTATGATGGGCGAGCTTAAATACTTCCTGGGATTTCAAGTCAAACAGCTCAAGGAAGGTACTTTTCTATGCCAAACCAAATATACACAAGATATGCTCAAGAAATTTGGCATGAAAAAGGCAAAACACGCCAAGACTCCAATGTCATCAAATGGACATCTCGACCTAAATGAGGAAGGTAAACCCGTAGATCAAACATTATATAGATCAATGATAGGATCACTGCTTTACTTATGTGCATCTAGACCTGATATTATGTTGAGTGTTTGCATGTGTGCACGTTTTCAAGCAAATCCTAAAGATTGCCATCTTGTAGCAGTTAAGAGAATTCTAAGATACTTAGTTCACACCCAAAACCTAGGATTATGGTATCCCAAAGGCTCCCTTTTCGATTTACTTGGCTATTCTGACTCAGATTATGCCGGTTGCAAAGTAGATCGAAAAAGTACTACTGGGACTTGCCAATTCCTTGGGCGATCCTTAGTATCATGGAGTTCTAAGAAACAAAATTGTGTTGCACTTTCCACTGCAGAAGCTGAGTACATAGCAGCTGGGGCATGTTGTGCACAGTTGTTATGGATGAAGCAAACTCTTCGAGATTTTGGTTGTGAATTTAACAAAATTCCACTTTTGAGTGACAATGAGAGTGCCATAAAACTTGCAAACAACCCTGTGCAACACTCTAGAACTAAACATATTGACATCAGACACCATTTCTTGAGAGACCACGAAGCCAAAGGAGATATCGAATTGTTTCATGTGAGCACCGAAAATCAACTAGCCGATATCTTCACAAAACCCCTCGATGAGACTAGGTTTTGCTTTCTTAGGAGTGAATTAAATATCTTAGATTCTCGTAACTTAACCTGAAAACGGTCATAAAAATTGTTTCATTCACTATTTTTGATTGATAGTTTTAAAAGCTATGTGATGATCTTTCAAAAACTTTGTGAAAATGTTAGAAATTGAATGCATTTTAGTGCTAAGATTTTTTTTGGGCTCAACTGGCTTGACCAGCTGAACTTTCTAGTTCAGCTGGAGGAGGCCAGCTGAACTTCAGCTCAGCTGTTTTTAGCCAGTTTTTACCAGGACCATCCTGGTTAAAACCGGTTGAACCGGCATAGTGGACCGGTTGAACCGGTCTCTGACCGGCCTGTCCGCGCAGGTCTGTCACCTGCAATTTTTTCAGTCGCGCAGCACCTTTTTGACCGGTCGCAGGTCTGTCACCTGCCCTTTTTCTTGTCGCGCTGCACCTTTTTCTTTTGTCTCGCAGCACTTTTTCTTGACCGGTCGCTTTGCCACTTTTCCCCTGTGCTGTCACTTCCCCTGCGGCGCGCGCAGTATTCTTTATTTTTCTTTGCTTGCTGCCGCTCCGCAGGACAGCCTGTGCGCGCCAGATTTTTTTCTGGCTGTGCATGCAGATGCTTTGCCACTTTTCCCCTGTGCTGTCACTTCCCCTGCGGCGCGCGCGGTATTCTTTATTTTTTCTTTGCTTGCTGCCGCTCCGCAGGACAGCCTGCGCGCGCCAGAAATTTTTTTTTCGGTCTCAGCCGCACTCAAGCATCTGGCGCGCAGCATTTTTTTTCTTATTTGACCCGTCACTTCCTGTGGCTTGGCGCCCATTTCTTTTTCCTGTCCGGTCACAACCTGGCATGCAGGGGGTAAGGACGCCATGCAGTATTTTTTTTTTGGTCTCTGCTGTGCTCTAGCGTCAGTGCGCGAGCTTCTTTTATTTATCCAGCAGTGCATGCAAATGTCTGTGCGCGCGCAGTTTTTTTTGGACGCTTCTGCACAGCCCGTCTTGGCGCCAGCTGCTGCGCCATGTTTTTTTCTTTTTTGTTGTCTTGTCCGGTCACTTCAGCTCTGCTGCGCGCGCAGACTCTCTTTATTTTTTTTATTTCTCTGTCCAGTCACTTCTCCTCTCGCCTGGTGTGCGTGTCAGGGCGCCATGCAAATTTTTTTTGCCTCGCTCAAGTGCCGGGTGCCCAGACATCTTCTTTTGAGCAGTTTTTTCGGTCGCTGCGCAGCAAAACCAGCTGAACTGGCCCTTGGGGGCGGTTGAACTGGTCCTGAGGACCAGCTCAACTGCCTCTATATATATTTGACACTCCTCTTCCCTTTTCCCACTTCATTCACTCTCGCCTTGGTCGCTTCACAACCTATAGAGCCTCTCCTTCACACACTTCAACCGCTTCACAGTTTCACCACCTTTTCAATCATGGTGCGTCGTCGCAACCCCTCTGTGGTTGAGTTTAGCAGCGACTCCGACGAGATTCAGGAGGAATCTCCCGTCCCCTCTCCTCCGCCTCGTCGCTCCCTCTCTAAGAGAGGACGTGGCTCTGGTCGGATGCCTGGCGAGGGCTCTTCCTTGCCCTCGCAGCCGACTCGCGGGAGACGCCAAAAGGTTGGCGCCTCTTGTCCTCGTCGTAGCACGTCTTCCTCAGGGTATGCTCCCTGCCAAGAGGAGGATGGGGCTTTCGACGACTTCGTCGACCTTCCTGCGCCTGATGCTCTCTACGTCACCGGACTGCACATGCATCCGGCGAACGTCAGCCGCGGTCCGCATGAATCTCCCGTCGACTTCACTCAGAAGGGAATAGACACCCTTCAGCGTCTGAGGTTTACCAACCCTACTCTCACTCCTCGTCATCCTGGTGTCTAGGACTCTCGGTTCTGGAATCTTTTCCAGGCTGACTTCTACAATTCTGTCATTCTTACCAAGAAACATCCAGTCGTCCGACATAGATTTATTGACTGGGAGGGTTGTGAGAATATGGGAGATGCTGACATGTCGTCAGCTCTCGTAAACTTAGAGAGAAAGGGGTTACGTAACATTATGACCATGGAATACCCCTGGAACGATGAGGTGGTAGCTCAGTTCTATGCCACCCTCTGGATAAAGAAAGTAGATGAGGAAGCCGATGGGTATGATTACCCAGTCATGTATTTCTTCATCCAGGGTAACTGGCACAAAGTCAGTTATCGTCGTTTTGCCCATATTCTGGGCTTCTCTGATGCAGACATTCAGGGCAGCAACATGCGCGTGCATGGCATTCGGCTGCCCATGCGGGAAGAGACGGAATTCATTCATGTCTCTACTGAGTGGGAGTTCTGGACAACCGCTAACATGCATAGGTACTACAGGTACCTTAATTCCTTGTCCCGGATGACCGTTCTCCCAAAGGGCGGTAATCAAATGAACGTCCTTGGGGAGAGTCGAGTCTTCCTCCTCCTCCTTGCTCCCAACAGTCTCGCCCGCATCAATGTGTTTGACATGATCTGGGAAGAGATCGTCCGTGCTTCCTGGTCTCCTCACAGAGGGTGTCTTCATGCACCCTTTATCATGAAGATGATCGAAGTGGTCACCCAGACCCACTTCGAAAAACCCGTCAAACACTCCCGCTACGTACCCTACTGGGTTGATTCCTCCAACCCAGCTGCTCGTACGAAGCGGGTTCCCTCACGGTCTGGAGGCCCTGCCTCCTCCTCTGAGCCACCTCGCCAGCCTCCTCACCATCCTTCCTCCTCTCCCCCCGCTGCTGCCTCGCGTCCCTCTCCTGGCCGCGGATCTCCCATGCCACGTGCTCGTGGTCGTGGTCGAGGTCGTGGCCGCGGGATGGGTGCTCGCTTGGTCCATGGGCTTGCGGCATTTTTCTCCATGTGCCGCAACATTTCTGTTGATGTCCATGAGGTGGCACGGCGTCAGCGGGAGACTGACGACAATCTTCGTCGTCAAGCTTCCTCCATGGGCATGCCTTTTGTCCCTCGTTCGCCTGATGTGCCTCTCCATCCTCCTCCCCCGGAGATCAATGAGTGGCACCAGCAGGCCTACGGGGTGCCTTTTATGTCTGCAGACGATGAAGATGAAGAAGTCTTTGTTGATGATCGCGAGGAGTTTGCCCCGCCTCCCTACCATGGGGATCCGGGTCAATCATCCTCCCACCCTCCGCCTCCTTACCCGGGTCCGGGACCCATTCCTGGTGACCCTAGGCCATCCGGCTCTGGTTACCACCACCACCCTCCACCTCCTCCTGATCATCGTACATCTTCGGCATCTGTTTTCTCTGCGGCTGATGAGCCACCTCGGGACTCCACTTTTGAGGAGGACGCGATGAGGACTTTTTTCCCGGATTACACTTCCTATCCTCCATCATATCCTCCGTCATATCCTCCTCCTGGAGGATATTGATTCTTGTATCCTTGTCTCTCTCTCCGTTTTTGGTACTTGTTGCCAAAAAGGGGGAGAAAATCCAATCTCTAGTTTGTGGTTCTTTCTATTTTGTGGTTCTTTCGGTTTTCTTTTGGATTATTTTCGTTTTTGGCCACTGTTGTGGCTTGTACTTTACCATTGTATGAAATAAAACTGTTGGATTGTTATTCAAAGGAATATGATGGTCTTCTGGCCATCATCTTTTGTTCTATCAGTTTGTAATGACTATTCTGCTATGAAGTAAAAATAATGTGTTTTTAGAGATAGTCATGTGCATCACAACTCCTGTTATGACACTCTTGCACCCCTCGGATGATTGTATTTAGTATGGTTTTTGTCACTACCTCTAAATGTGTTGCTCACATGACATATTATGTCAAAACGTTGGATTCACAATCATGCACACATTTAGGGGGAGCCATCTACATACAATCATTCAAAAGAAACTTTCTATTGCAAATATATATCTTTTTGACCTTAATTGTTTTGGCATCAATCACCAAAAAGGGGGAGATTGTAAGTGCAATCAACCCCAAGTGAGGGTTTTGGTGATTTAATGACAAAACAAATAAGGGTACTAACAGTTTTTGTTCTCAGTGTTTGATTAAAAGGAAACAGGAACTTAAGGAAGCACCAAGGACTTCATGCAACGGACGTATAAAATTTATGTAAAATCTTGTGTTGCATGATGTAATTCTTCCTTGTTCTTTTTCGCACAGGTACAGGTGTTTGCTATAGCTCAAGTCCCCAAATTCAAAAGCTATTTTTGAAAACCAAAAATCACTTTAACATTATTTGGTTGACCATGGTTAGGGTTGAGAAACCTAGAGTGTTCTTGCTGAAAAGCAGCTGAACTTCTTCAACTGCAGCTGAGCATTCCAGCTGAACTTAACTTCAGCTGTGATGAGCTTCTTCAGCTGCAGCTGAGCTTTTCAGCTGAGCTGGACTTCAGCTGAGTTGAACTTTTTCAACTCCAGCTGAACTTCAACTTCAGCTGTGAACCTCTTTGACCATACCCAGCTGAACTTGCCACCGGGCAGCTGAGCTGGGGTTTTCTCTCCAAAACTCTCTGGTCTAGACCAGCTGAACTGGTCCTGGGGGGCAGCTCAACTGGTCTCTGACCCTCTGACTTCTGGTCTGCAGTCTGCCAGTCAGACTGGCAGTCAGGTCGCCAGGGGTGTCAGGGGGCGGTTCAACCGCCCTAGGGGGGCGGTTCAACCGGTCCTGGCCTGTCTGACCCGCCTGCAGGTCAGTCTGCCAGTCAGTCTGGCAGTCAGACTGGCAGACAGTCTGCTGATCTGTCAGGGGGCGGTTCAACCGCCCTAGGGGGCAGTTCAACCGGTTTTCAACGGGTTTTTTAGTCAAACGGCTAGTTTTTGAGCCGTGACTATAAATAGACCCCTCCCTCCCTCTCTTCTTTAATACGGCTGAACACTCACTCATTTATTGCTCACCTAACTTGAGACAAAGCACTCATCTCTCCATCTCTCTCACACTTAAATCTTCCTCAAGATTCAACCTTGTTGGAGGAGCTCTTGGGTGTGAGGTTTGTGCTTGTGCTCACGATTTGGTTTTCCTCTCCCATCTCTCTTTCAAAGACTTGAGCTTGTGCAAACCCCTCTTGTGCTTTCTTGGTGTTCTTGAAACCCTAGGTTTCAAGATCTTTGAGGTTGCTTGGGAGTCTCCAAATTTGTGGACGACCCTAAGAAGTTTGTATCACCCGCTCTTTGAGCTAAGATAAGAAGAGATTGCCTTGACCTTTGTGGTCGGCTTTTGGAGGATTAGGGTTGAAAAAGACCCGGCCCTTTGTGGGCTCCTCAACGGGGAGTAGGACACCTTTGTGGTGTGGCCGAACCTCGGATTAAATCTTGTGTCTTGTGTTCTTGCTTGTTTCAACTTGAGATATTTTTACTTGCAAGATTGACATAAAGATTTCTCCGTAGAGTTTATCTAGAAGTAAAATAGCCTTTACATATTCATCTTTTCATCCTCACTTAGCTATATCCTACTTCTCTCAAGAACTTGCGAAATACTTTTCGAGTAGATTTTAGTCTAAAGTTTTTAAAATAGTTGGATTGGTTCAGAGTGGTTCAACTTGCGTACGTAGCTGTTGAACCGGCCTGCACCAGTCGAACTGTGTATCTAACAATCTTTCGAAGTTTGTTGTGAAAATTTTCAGATTAGCCTATTCACCCCCCCTCTAGGCTACTTTCACTTCCCAAGTATTTCCTCGGGCGTCATCTTGGTGTACCTGGGATTCTCACGAATAGAGTTAACAAGATGAGGATCAAGGATGGTGAAAGACCTTAGCATATGTCGGACGACGTCGTGGTCCGTCCATCGCGTGCTTCCATAGCTCCTTATTTTGTTGACGAGGGTCTTGAGCCTGTTGTACATTTGAGTTGGCTCCTCCCCCCTGATCATCGTGAACCTTCCTAGTTCGCCTTCCACCAACTCCATCTTGGTGAGCATGGTGACGTCGTTCCCCTTATGTGAGATCTTGAGGGTGTCCTAGATCTGTTTGGCATTGTCCAAGCCGCTCACCTTATTGTATTCTTCTCTGCACAAGGATGCTAGAAGAACAGTAGTAGCTTGTGCATTCTTATGTATTTGTTCATTGATAAACATAGAATTATCCGAACTATCAAATTGCATTCCGTTTTCTACTATCTCCCATATACTTGGATGAAGAGAGAACAAATGACTACACATTTTGTGACTCCAAAATCCGTAGTCCTCTCCATCAAAGTGAGGAGGTTTACCAAGTGGAATAGAAAAGCAAATGAGCATTGGAATTATGCGGAATACGAGAGTAATCAAAAGAAAAGTTTGAGTTAACCGTTTTCTTTTTCTCCTCGTATTCGTCGTCCTTTTGAGAAGAGGAAGATTTGTCGCTGTCGTAGTAGACAACCTTCCTGATGCGCCTCTTATTTTTTTCCATCTTTCTTCTTTTGACTCGAGCCGGAGTCATTGACTTTGTTGTCCCTTGGCTCGTTGAAGATGGACTCCTTCTCATTGTCATTGACCACCATCCCCTTTCCCTTAGGATCCATCTCTTCGGGCAATTAGTCCCTTTCTTGAAGAGAACGGCTCCGATACCAATTGAGAGCACCTAGAGGGGAGGGGGGTGAATAGGTGATCCTGTAAAAACTTAAAACTTAAAGCCACAAACTTGATTAAGTGTTAGAGCACTAAGGCCAAGTGGCTAGAGAGGAGTTCTTGCAAAACACGATAACCACAAAGCTATCAACACAGAGAGGCACAGTGGTTTATCCCGTGGTTCGGCCAAGTACAACACTTGCCTACTCCACGTTGTGGCGTCCCAATGGACGAGGGTTGCAATCAACCCCTCTCAAGTGATCCAAAGATCCACTTGAATACCACGGTGTTTCTTTTCCTTTTACTATATCCCGTTTGCGAGGAATCTCCACAACTTGGAGTCTCTCGCCCTTACAAAAGATGATCACAAAAGAACACGGAAGTAAGGATGGGATGAGTAACACACACAAGACCACAGCAATACGCACACACACGGCCAAGACTTGAGCTCAAATGAATATCTCAAAGTTCTCACTAGAACGGAGCTCAAATCACTAAGAATGTCAAACGAGTGCGCAAAGACGAAGTGTGAATGATCAAGAATGCTCAAAGTGTGCTTGGTGTCTTCCTCCATACGCCTAGGGGTCCCTTTTATAGCCCCAAAGGCAGCTAGGAGCCGTTGAGAGCATTCCAGGAAGGCAATTCTTGCCTTCTGTCGACTGGCGCACCGGACAGTCCGGTGCGGATTTCTTTCCTGTTTTGGCGCAGCCGACCGTTGGTGATTTGGAGCCGTTGGCGCACCGGGCACTGTCCGGTGCACACCGGACAGTCCGGTGCTCCCTTCAGACCGTTGGCTCGGCCACGCGTCGCACGTGGATTGCGCGGCCGATCGTTGGCTCGGCCGACCGTTGGATCACCGGACAGTCCGGTGAATTATAGTCGTACGCCGCCGACGAATTCCCGAGAGCGGCCTTTTCACCAGAGCCAGCCTGGCGCACCGGACACTGTCCGGTGCACCCAGACTGAGCAGAGTCTTGGCTGCTCGAGGCAAGTCTTTTCCAATTACTTTTTCTCTGATTCTAGCACTTAGACAAATATGTTAGTATAAAAAACCAATGTACTAAGTCTAGAATCATACCTTTGTATTGATTTGCACTTTGTCCAACCTTTGGCATATACTCATTCCCTTAATGTGTGTTGGGCACTTAATCACCAAAATCTTATAGAAAATGGCCCAAGGGCACATTTCCCTTTCACTTTTCTCACATCTTTCTACTCTTTTGGAGCTTGGCTTTGCACTAATCGTTAATGTGGATCCAAGTTTATTTTAAGTTGTGATTTTTAGACATCATCCATTCACCCCATAAAAAAAGTTGCCCTATTTAGAACTCAGGTATTAGTCCGATCTGCTGCACCAATCTTAAGATATCAAACGTCTAGCCCTAAGTGGCCAGGGAACCACATCATCAAAGTTGTTGCAAGTTGCATCCATCGTATCCCCAATCTAATGATCTTTAGTGCTCTTGTTTATCTTTTAAAGAAAAATATCTCACTTCCAGAAAGGACATTTTCTATCTCGTGCGAGTACAACTTTTCTTCCCATTCGCTTTGGGACGTACTTTCTATGTTATTTTTTATTTATCATATTTTAATTTAAAAATTAACTAGCGAGGGATAAATATTCGAACATGGAGGTAGCTTTTTAGAAGCGGGTAGCTGCTGGAGATGCATAGCTGAAGGCTAAAAAAAGTTTTAGATTTAACTTTTACAAAAAAAATTACATTCAATCAATTAAAGGCTCAAAATGATAAAATGTCAACTAATTTATATAGAATCAGAAGAGCGTCACCTCTATATTTACACAAGCTAGAGCCCCCGATCAAGAAACGGAGCTCTCTGTAACGGGGGGTTTGTACCGCTGTTGTAGATAAAAAAAACGAACTAATAGAAGATAACCGCGAATCCATCGCTCTGACTAGTGTGACTGCCGCTGTCTCCCGACGCGTTAAACAACAGGTTATATAGGGCAAGCCAGGCCGCCATAGTAGAAGCCGCCAAGGCGTCAACCCAGAAGCAAAGCCGACGCGACGCCAATTCGCACACACGGCTTTCTCTCGTTCGTATGCGACAGCAGCATCCACCCCGGACACGCTTTTACCAACACCAGCGTGTGGCGTGGCGTTAGACTGCCGTGGCGACAAAAAATCAATCAACATTCCCTAGCTAATGACATAAAGAAATGGATAAGTAAACCGCATCGATTCCACCTCGAACAGCACCAGCATATACGGAGAACGCGCATTTTCTATAGCAACCAACCAATCTGAACATCTGATGCTGCCAGTGGCATCCTACGCGGCAGAGGAATAGCCACGCCACCACGTCCCCCGCGCCCGCCGACCCACCCGCAAACGCAACGCAATAATAATAGGCTAGGCAGCCAGCAGCCACCATCCCCACCAGCCCAGCACCAGGAAGGAAATAGCGGCGAGCAAGAGCTGGCGGAAAGAAGAGGAAAGCCAGGCACGCCGCTCACCCACCGCGCCACCAACCGCAGATCCTAAATCCGATCTCTCTCTCTCTCCCTCCCTCCCTCCCTCCCTCTCGAGGTTTTCGGTTTCGATCCGGCAAGCGGGCGAGATCTTCATGGCGACGTCGTTCGACCGCTGGGAGAAGGACCCCTTCTTCCTCGCCGCCGAGGAGGTCCAGGAATCCGCCGATCGGTGCGTTGCCCCCTTTTTTTTTCTCCCCATTTCTTTCGGTGTTCTCTCTCTCTCTCTCTCTCTCCTCTGGGTGGGTTGGCCTAGGTTTGCTCTGCTCTGCTCCGTTGCTGACCTCTGTCGGTTCTTTGTTTGCGTCCACGCAGGATGGAATCGGTTTATCGGGTATGGGTGCAGGAGAGGAGCGGGGGCGATTCCGAGGCGGCAAGCGTCACTGGAGGCCCTACAGCTGCGCAGCTTCGCCGCGAGCTGCACACGGCTCTCGGCACCGCCAAGTGGCAGGTGAGTTGGTCGCCCTTATCGTTCATTTTGAGGTTGTATTATTGCACGTCCCGATTGCTGTAGTCCCCTTGCTAAATTCGCTAGTGTTTTATAGCGTAATTGGTATAGACCCTCAGATGTGTAAAAACTTTCCCTGCTTAAACGGTCACTGAAAATCTAGCTTAGCATGGTGTTTGATTCGCTTTTATGAGTTGCCATATTCCCTCTGGGATCCTCCTTTCTTATATATATGTACTTCACTCGGCAGCTCCCCGTCCCCCCTTTTTTTAAAAAGAATTTGTCATATTGACATGACGTTTAAACAAGCACGTTCATGTATATGTGGATGTGGTTGAGGTGATAACGGTACTTAGTTGGGTAATGTGGCCTAAACCTTTATAAAAAAAATGTTTCTAATTATAGTGAAAAATTTGAAGATTAGTAGATTACTGCTACAAGAATCTTCGGTTCAAAAGCTCATTCTGTGAGTTGGTTTATCCTTCTTCCAGCTTGATGAACTGGCGCGGGCAGTCAGATCGAACGATCTGGTTATGTCAGCAGGAAAAGACACAAGAGCTAGGCATGATGATTTTGTTACAGCAATCGGCTATCGCATATTAGAGGTCGAGAACTACTTGAAAGAATCCAATCTTGCGGACGGGAGGGGGCCATTGAGCTGGGTTCACTTGGATGAGGATGAAAGGGACGACCTTGCAGCTTTCCTATCTGCCAGTCCTTTTCAACAGAAAGACAAAGTGGTCACAATTCCTTCAGCAGGTGACATTGAAGTGGGCAGCAATGCAGCAAGGATGAAAAATGATATATCAACTGACAGCTCCAAGGATTCAGCTGGTTCCACGGATTTGATATCAGGCAGAGCAAAGGAAGATTTGCATCGTGGGCACAGAAGAGCAGCTAGTGCCAGTGCTGATATAGGCTCATGGAGCATGTCAATTCCTAATGAATGTGAAGGAACTACAGAACAGTTATCTGATGGCTCAGACAAATTGCCTTTGCTTAAGATAGTGAAAACATGTGCTTTGACAAGTACCTTGCAATCTAAGACTAGAACGAAGTGGAAAAATGGAGCTGTTAGATGGGCAGGCAGTAACCAACAGAATGTTGAAGAGGCTATCCCTCTGAATACTTCTCAGTTGAGTCAGGTAAATGGATCTTATCAAATAATGCAAAGATTATTTGTTCTCTCCCTCCCCCTCACTCTCTGGTTCTATCTTAGTGTTCTAACCTTTGTATTGCTGTTCCTCATTGTAGGGCTTAGAGGAATGCTTTGAAAGGAACAAGAGTTGCTTAAGTACATGTGATGAGCATACATACAATAAGAAGCTTCATGGTTGGCTCGGAGCCCTTCGTAGACAACTTCAAAGGTCTCAGTACCAAATTCAATATGGGCATCATATTCAACTGATTGTTTTGGCACTTGCTGCCCTTGTAATCAGTAAGTCTGTTTACCATGTCTGTTATTTTAATATTTCGTTCTTTGTCCCAATCTAAAAAGTATATGTAGAAGTCTGAGTAACCTATACCAATTGGCATCTTCTATTCTTGTTTAAGTGCTATTAATTTGTTCAGTCTGAACATGTATTACTTAACTGGAGCCGTTGGTGAATAATCTTGACGGAATTGTTGTGGACTGTTTTTGTTTCATATTTCTTGGTCATGGACTTGTCACTTGGTGTGATTGTCTATACTGAACATACTATTCTTTCAATAATATACTGAGTTACTGGCACATACGGTGTAGCTATTTTACTGTCTTTCTGACATTGTTGTTTTTTCAGTTGTCTTTAACTCTTGCACAGCTTTGCATTTTTCCATTGCATATGTATTTACCATTTGTTTTACTTTGCAGTTGTATGCATAGTGAGGACAATCTGGTGACTATATTTATTTGTTCATGATTGGATTTCTAGCCTCACAAGATCAGCAGCTTGTATGGTAAATTCACTGGCAGTTAAGTTACTCTTGGTCAACTTGATCCTGAAGCATGCATATGAGGCAACTATGGTAGACCATTTTGGTAGTCAAGGTTGAAAATCATGTATAATGATCTGGTTGGGGCCACTTATCTTGCCACATGTTCAGGGCAGTCTGCCTCGTCCTTGGAAGAACATCTACAGGACAATCCTTGCAGCACGGTTGTTTCACCACACTTGGATATGCTCCCGAATGGTGCCTTGAACAATTGATGCACCTCGAGAACTCAATCCTCCGTGGTGAGTTGGTGACTGGTTGGCACCTATGCAATGGCCCAGTATAAATTAGTGGTGCAGTGGGCTGGCGATCATGCTGCTAGCAACCGAAATTGCAAGACTTGTATCATACATCAACGCTATTGCTTTTACCGCCTGACACGGAAGGGTGGTGATCATGCATCAATGCTATTGCTTTTACTGCCTGACACAGAAGGGTGTCATTTTTTTTTGTAGGAGTTGCCATCCGAACTGTAGAGCTCCATAGGGGATAGGTTCTGATCGGAATGTGAATGGCACTAGAAAATTACTTTTATTGTATCTGCTTGTGTTGTCAAGAACCGAATGAGGTGCCTGGCAGCCTTGTCTGTACCCTGTACACTAAAATTCGAGAATGTTGAAGCCCTCGGCAGTAATCGGCTGGAGTTGTAAGGTGCCAGTGTGTGTTGAGCCTGCATATTACGGCTAAATTCGGTGAAGATTATAGCACTTTACTGTGCATCCTAATGTCAAAGCCCCCAACCAATCTTTGGTATTCCAAACCCTGAAGTCCGAAGGAAAGCATTTTTGGTTGAGTCCTCTTACAGATTCGTGTTTATTAGAAATCATGATTCGGCTTCTGTAGCATAAATAACTGGCATCTTCTGCATGGCCTCGAACAAAAGGAAGCTCACTCGTCAGCTGGCGGAGCCGCGGAGCACGGGCCCAAAGCTCTCTCCTCTAGCATCGGTAGGATACTAGGACCGTAGGAGCCACCGTACCCCATTGCTTGTGCTTGACCCCCTTGCGATCGGCAAATGTTGAGCTCCCGAGGGTTCTCGACTCTCGAGCAAGATCAAGCTCAGGCCGCCAGAACAATGGGCTGGTGCCTCTCAAACCCTCCGACACGTCGCCATGTGCCGAAGGTGTCATGGTGACGCGACAGAGAAACACTGGCTTGGCAAGGCGACGGCTTGTTGACGAGAACAGACCAACTGCTAGCATTGGACAGATCGACCGGCTCTGATCTCGACTGAATGCTTCGAATTCCATATCTCATGTAAAAAAGGGATAAGAAATAAGTTCAGAGTGCTTTTCGAAAAAAAAAATAATGATGACGCTGAGAGAGAAATGTAAAAGCTGGTGACACTGACTCCTTCAGCCTGTATTTTGCAGAGCATTTTTAACTGCGTCATAGCAGTGCTTCTTACGTTTTAGTTTACTCAATTTCTTTGCATTACAGATTTATAGTTCTGAAATAGCGAAGTCATGTTCCTCGCCCTCCATAACAACAAGCATGCAGTAACAACTGAAATTCAGACATCAGAACATTATCATGAGTAATACAGGATCATTTGCGTGATCCCTCGCTACATACACACAAAAGGGTGCTTTCTAAGCTATACTGCTATCAGCCTCCACTCGCACACAACACCATAAACCTCTCTGAGCGACACAACACAAAATATTCAGGATATTAGAAATTACATGTCGCCATAGGAGCACTGGATTAACTGGCATGCCCACAACAGCGAATTTTACAACAGTGAAACTCCATGGTGGTTATAAGCTTATTCTGAACTAAGGGTTTGTCGTCAGGATCGTGACCGTATGTTCGTTCGACAGTACGGGCAGTCTGCACATTTCCGCGCCCATGGCTCCAAGCATGTCGAGTGGAACCTGTGCCCACAGCGCAACCTTATCAGCTCATCTCCATCGTAAAATCCATCAAGGCAAATAGAACATTCAGGCGATGCCTCTCTGCTATCATCTTTGCTAGCCTCAAAAATCTCGACCTGCAGACGCAGGAAAGCTGCCTTGGTAAGTCCGGTCGACCGGTTGGAGTGAGTGGAACTGACGGTTGGTCTTTCTTCGTCTGATTCACTGCTTGGGTGGAACGACGATGAGTGGTGCCGATTTTCTTCATGCCGTGCTTCCCTGTTTCTGAAGTCGATGATTCTGAATACATCGCTAGCTGAAAATTCATCTAATGAGATGGATGGCCTGGACGCAGATGAACCAAGAGAAACGCCTCTGAGCCTCTCCAGGACACGCGCTTGTGCTTGCAGTACAGCACCAGGAAGCCGCTCATTTGTCCTGAACATCAGCCTGTCAAGTCTGTTCCTCCGAGCTGCAGAATCCCCAACCCCAAGGTTGTTGTTGTCTATGTACGATAAGATCTGATCCTGCAGACAGCAAAACAGAGAAATAATTTCATCTGATGGCACATCACAAACAATGAGGATGAAAATGGTAGCCCATGGCAGGACTCCTGAAATGAAGCTGGGTTGGTACTTGGTAATTGGTATAGAATATAGAGTTATAGACAACACAAGGGCAAATATGTGCACCAGTTTGTTTATGGTTTTAAGTTACAACTACACATAGCCAACAACCCAAACACCAAATTACATGGATGATGAATCAATTATTTCTAGTAGAATTCGAAGGATAAAGAAGCTTGGTTCAGAATCTCAGATAGGATTACAATCCGGTACAATTTCACCAATTAGAACGTTGAAGTTTAACCCAAGTATGTTATCAAAAACAAAAGTTCCACACTAACAAGTGCAAGTGCGTAATCCCTATTGATACCCATTTCCCGAGCTATGTAATTATGATATTAAAATCGGCATTTCCGGTCATCATTGAATTTCGCGGGAGCTGGATCCTAATAGCGTCCACGAATTCTATAAACCAACGCCGGAGATTATCCGATCCAGCCACAACACAACGGATACGGGAATAATCAATCGGGAGAGAGACTGGGGCGAGGGATCCTCACGGTGTACGACCCGCGGCGACGCGGTGGCGGGGCCCCGGTGTGCAGGTGCTGCCGCACGTCCCCGGCGGCGTCGAGCTGGCGTCGCGGGCGGCACCCGCGGCGCCGGTGCCGGGCGCCAAGTCCGTGCTGGTCCCGGAGCGCGTCGGCGTGCGGATCCAGGTCGAGGTCGGAGAGGCGGGCCCCACGGGCGGCACGGCGCGCGGTGAAGAGCTCGGAGGCGCTCGTCATGCCGGTACCGGATGAGGCGCGCGTGGCGGTGCCCTGCGCTGCGCCAGCGCGAGACAGAGATTTGGGGTTTGGTGGATTGGATTAAGTTTACGTGATCTCCCTCCTTTTAATGCGGCTATCTGCTGACCCTTGCTTGTTTTTTTTTGGGGGGGGGGGGGGGGGGGGGACGATTGGAGGAAGCTGCGAGGAGGCAATGTGGCGTGGCGTGGGACGGACGACGGAGGCCAAGAGCCCATGACCGGCGTACGGTGACAGCGACGGGTGCCCGCGCTGGATTGGAAATTTCAGTGGTCGCACGCGTATTTGTTTGGGAGTTTCGTCGACGTCGACCAGTCCAGTCATGGTTCATGGCCGCCTGTTGGAGCTTCAGGGGGACGGCAACCGGCAAGTCCCGCAAGATCTGGGCCGATCTGCTTCGCTGGGCCTTCGGCCTGTACTGAATGGGCCGTGACCCGAGATCATCCTTGTAGGGAAAGTTGTCCAAGCCCAAGCTTTCTCGAAAAGAAAAGTCCAAACCTGAGCTGCACGTATCTGTATCTGGCATGTATACCCAGCGACCAGAGATGGCAATGGGTACCCGCGACCCGATACCCGATGAGTATTTACTCCATTAGGGTATGTATGTGGACTAAATATTCTACCCGTGGGTCTGTTATTGGGCAAAAATCTTCACCCAATGGGTAAACGGGTATTAGAACGTTTTGCCTTCACCCATACCCGTTAACCCGTGGGTATAAAATACCCAATATAAACTTATCTGAAGCATGAACTTGGACTTTATTCATCCAACTTTTTTACTATTTAACAACAATTTAATTACCATGTAATGGAACATGTAACGTGCTTTATAGTACTATCATATTGTTACTATTTTATGCAATTATCTTTGGTGTGTTGAATGGATGGTTAAATGATGCTAGAAAATTTTGTAATGGTATTTATATGGATATACTTGTCATTTGTATAGTATAATATTTTGATAGTTGTTTAATTTTTGTGGGTACAGGTGACCCGATGGGTGACACATATCCACATGGGTATGGGTATGGGGTAAATCCATACCCGCTAGTGTATATGGGTGACCCGGTGAGGTTATTTTTGTGTCGTGGGTATGGGTATGGGGTAGTAACCCATTGCCATCTCTACCAGCGACCAGCGTACGAAGCGAAGTGACGCACGGTTCAGTGCCCCCACGCAAGAGAAGTCCACGGAAAACGACGGCAGATAATTGGAGGCAAGGTGTTTTCCCAGCTACGCGCCAAAGGAACAATCCCCCGGATTGGTGGGGCTCCCGCTTCGTTTTATCCATCATCCACGGCAGGCGTGCGATGGCGCCATTGTGTGGCCTGGCTTCCGTTCCGCCCGCCGAGGCCAGTGTGGAAGGCAGCCCCCGCGCGAGCGCCAGCGCGATCCAGAGGCTGGCGCACCTGCGTCACTCGCTCCGCGCTGCCGCGATCTCCTCTGACGTCGAAGTCGCCCGGGGGATGACACAGGGGGAAGGGGTGGTGTGGGAGGGGTGAACAGGAGCTCGGTGACTTTTGTGAGGGGGCGCCAGATGGAGGAGCGCCGGCTCGACACGCCGGCGATGAGGAGAATCAGCGAGTGGTATATACGTTCCTAGCTTCTCCTACCTTCCCTGCTGCGTCTCCTTGCTCTACTTTTCATTAATTGGCATGTTTCTGCTGCTGTTTCGCATTTGATTCGACGAGTTCGTGTCCGTAACCGGCGCCGCTGATAGCTTGTTCAGTCCGATTTTGAACTGAAAACAAACAGCTATCGTCATTAAGCTAGCAACACGTGACCTGTGCTTTCAGATCTTCACGTATTTTACCCGCTGAACCGCTCGCTCTAGCCAAACCCTGCAAATGAAGTTTTGCGGAGTTTGAGGCTGGCTCTTTTGCTTCGCTTGATTGTTGCAGGATTCTTTCACTAGAGTTCCCAAGCGATATTACCATCCAGGTTGGGGAGGCGACCTTCAACTTGCACAAGGTGTAAATACTCCTCCTATATATGAATCACGTCACAGCGCTTCCGTATCATAGTTCCATGCGTGTTCTTGGATCGTATAGAAAGCTTGGGTTCTGATTCTGACTGGCGGTGCGAACGCTGCTGCGTGCAGCTCCCGTTGGCATCGAGGTGCGGCTACATAAGGGAGCAGGTGTCGGGGATCAATGGCTCCAGGGTCACCCACATCGACATCACGGGCTTGCCGGGCGGCGCCGCGGCGTTCGAGCTCGTCACCAAATTCTGCTACGGCGAGAACTTCGAGCTCACGGAGGACAACGTCGCCATGCTGCGGTGCGCCGCCGAGCACCTGGAGATGACCGACGACGACAGCAGGGGCGGGAACCTGGCCGGCAGGACCGAGGCCTACCTGGAGGCCGTGGCGCTGATGAGCCTCGCGGGCGCGGTCACCGTGCTCCGGAGGTCGGAGGACCTCCTCCCGGTGTCCGAGGAGGTGGACCTCGTCGGCAGGTGCGTCGACGCCATCGCCTACTTCACCTGCAACGACAGTCAGTTCAGCATGTCCAACGGTAACGGCATGGACGTGTCGTCGTCCAAGGTCATCATCGATGATTGGTTGGCTGACGAGCTGACGTCGCTGCGGATTGACACGTTCCAGAGAGTCGTAATTGCCATGAAGGCGAGGGGGTTCAAGGGCATTGCTCTGGGCACGCTCATCATGCTCTATGCTCAGAAGTCGCTGCGAATGCTGGTGAGCTCAACCGTGCAATGTGCATCTGCATCTGTCTACAAGTACAGGAAGATCTCATTTGGCACATGATCACCACAGTTCTTACCTACACCAGCTGATAATTTGCTGAGCTTGTGTGTTGCAGGACACACACGGAAGGGAGAAGCAAAAGATGGAGCCGAGGCAGGAACACGAGAAGCGTGTGGTGCTTGAGACCATCGTGACTCTGCTGCCCAAGGAGAGGAACTCCATGTCCGTGAGCTTCCTCTCGATGCTGCTTCGAGCAGCGCTGTGCCTGGACACGACCCTGGCGTGCCGGCTCGACCTCGAGAAGCGGATGGCCGCGCAGCTCGGGCAGGCCGTGCTCGACGACCTCCTGATCCCGTCCTTCTTGCCCGACGCCGGCAACACGTTCGACGTCGACGCGGTCCAGAGGATCCTGGTCGGGTACCTAGAGCACGAGGCCGAGGCGGACCGGCTGGACTACAACACCGACGACGACTTCACCTCGACGGCGTCGCCGCCCAACGACGTCGGAATGGTCGGCAAGCTCATGGAGTCCTACCTGGCTGAGATCGCCTCGGACGTGGACCTGCCCGTTGACAAGTTCACCGGCCTCGCCGAGATGATCCCGGAACGCGCCAGGTTCAACGACGACGGCATGTACCGTTCCATCGACATCTACTTGAAGGTGAGAAATTAAACACAGAGGTCTTAATTGTTTTTTACTGCCATATTGGTTATGTTTTTTTTCACAAGTAGATGATCGCTCACTGTGCAATATGGATTCCTGCATGCAGGCGCATCCGTATCTGAGCGAGGCCGAGCGGAAGACGGTGTGCCGGGTGATGGACTGCCAGAAGCTGTCGCGCGAGGCGTGCGCGCACGCGGCGCAGAACAATCGGCTGCCAGTGCAGACAGTGGTGCAGGTTCTCTACCACGAGCAGCGGCGCCTGCGCGAGGCCCCTACGTCGTCGTTCTACGGCGGCGAGTCCCCTACCCCGGCGCCGAGCCTCCAGGGCCGGCACGGCCGGAGCGTGCCGGACGAGATGTCGCAGCTGCAGCGCGAGAACGAGGAGCTCAAGATGGAGCTGCTGCGGCTGAAGATGAACCTGAGGGACCCGTCGGCGCCCCCGCAGCCCAGCGGCGCTCCACCATCGGGGCGCCGCCCGCTGCCGAAGAAGGCGGCAGGCGGCAGCGGGGGGTTCATTAACAACGTGTCCAAGAAGCTCGGGCGGCTGAACCCGTTCCTGCGGCCTGACGCCGTGGGTGGCGGCGCCAAAGTGCGCACCAAGCCGTCCAGGACCAAGGATCGGAGGCACTCCATCGGCTAGTGATTGGAATTGGCTCATGCTCATTGCCGGCTTCTTTCATCTTGAATCTTCTTGACGGCTATTTCACTCGATGAACGTAAAAAATCGCTCGTTGATATTCATTGATTGAATGGCCGAGTCGTAAGTAAAGATGTGTAGCTATATATCTCACTTGAACATAAATAAGATGCTAAGTTATACTCCCTTCATTCTTTTTTTTATTTACCGTGTTTTAATTCAAAAATAAACTAGCGGGTAATAGTAACTCTAGCGGGCCATCTAAATTAGGTCCTCTACTTTTACTTTTGATTTAGACGCTTACATTCTGAGTTTTTTCATTACTACAGTTTCCATATCATATAGGTTCGCCGAACCCATATTTATAGTTTATACTTCTCTAAAGCAGTACCTATGGATGTGATATTCTACAAAATAGCATTACAACCATATTTCATCAAATAGAATTCTTATATTTTACCATTTAAAAGGACATCTTTACTCTTGTCTGAATGACGCGACACTCTGAATGACATCTGCCCCCTCAGGTAGGGCATGATGAAATGTCTGTAGCTTATCGCGTCGCTCGATTCATGGTTAACTCGGATGGCTTAGACCGGATCATTTAAATTTTTTCACGAGCTGAGTTGACAGTCTAATTCGGTTCGTTAACAAGCTAGCTTGTGAGCTAAGCAAGCTATCACATTTCAGCAAAACGAACTATATGCATATCGTTTACGTAACAATTGATGAACATGTTATATGTATGTTTTGTTTTTATGGCCTAAGAGTTAAACTAATGATTGATGAACTATGTTTATGTGTTAAATTGATCTATGCTAATATAACTATGGGTTAAACTGATAAGCATATGTGTGAATTGTAAATTGATAAGTGATGAGTTGTGTTAATTTAGTGTTACATTGATGTGCTTTGTAAAATTATGAGTATAATTACTATTTTCTATTGTTAAATAAGTTTAAAATTAACTAGAAATTGATTATTATATACATATTGTTTTTCTGCTATGGCTCGTAAGCTAAACGAGCCGAGTCGAGCGAGCTCGTTAGCTCAACGAGCCAGCTCAAACTTAGACGAGCCGAGCTCGCTCGATATCTAGCCCTTGCCCTTAGGTTGCCGCCCACCATCCCTCAGTCATGCACCGCTGCACTTCGACCATTTGTCGCGACCCTCCTCTCTCCCTCGCGACATGTCCACCCCTCCTTACGTCAGGTACACAAGGGTAGGGATAAAACGATCGAAAAACAGTTAAATTGGTTTTGTTTTTATATTTTTCTAAAGGGATGAAAACGAAAAACCAACGGTCAAAATATGCGATCGAAATTTTCGGCCATTCAAAAACAATAACTCTAGTTGTAAAGACAAATATTCTATAGTTTCCACACAAATACATAAAAAGGTGACATTTTGCATAATTTTTAAATTACTAAAATACACAAACAACTCGTCTTCATCATTCATATTATTTAGAGTAATTATAACTTTTTAAGATAATAAAGATGTGATATTAATTTATGTACCATAAGTCATCATATATGTAAGACTTGATCTTAGTACACATTTGAGACGCGTCCGGATTTATCCTTCAATCCGGGTGTGACACATATACATCAAGTATTTTGTATGAATTCATTAATTATCTAAAACGAATTTTAATTTTAGGACAGAGAGAGTATTATTTTAAAGATGTTCAAATTATAAATACTATTATAGATAAGCTATATGATATAAGTCTACCACTTTTAAGGATTTATAACAAGTTTCTTGTTGCTTTGATAAAAAAAAATCAAGTACTAATAGACAGAGTAAGCATATTCAGTTGAAGTATTAGTTAGTTCGTGAGTCTGTAGATAATGGCAAAATCAATATGAAGTTCATCAAGATTGAAAGATCAATTGACGAAACCCCTCCGCTTCAAGCACTACCGGAATCCGGCTTTTTGCTAAGTGCTCGAGGCTTTGCCAAGTGCTTTTTGTCGCATACTCGGCAAAGTCCTACTCTCGGTAACGACCACGTTCACCGAGAGTAGGATACTCGGCATAGACAGACACTCGCCAAAGATCTCTTTGACGAGTGTCAAACGAACGATGTCACTCGGCAAAGGGTCGTCAGCAGCCGTCTATAACTGATAGTCGTTATCTTTGCCGAGTGTCCAAGATAGGCACTCGGCAAACTATGCTTTACCGAGTGCCTACCTTGGACACTCGGCAAAGTATATTTTTTTTCAACCAAATTTTTTGTGGTTTGTTCATACACTATGTAGGCTTACATATTCCATTTTGGCACAATTATAAAAGTGTTTGCTATAACTATTAAATTTTATTCGTTTAATTGAATTTTCTCGGATAATTCAAATTTGAACTATAAGTCACTCGAAACATGGAAAATCGTGAATGATAAAATGATCTTCATGTTATTAAACACAAGTTACGGTGAATTTTTTCTGACTATGTAGATGCACAAAAAAATTTCATAGGTTTTACATATGATATCATAACATGTGGACAAGTATCATGATTTTTTGACTTTGTTTGTGTTTTATACGATTTTTAAACAACTGGATGACAAGTTCACGATCATGTTTCGTTAGCATGGTGCTCGAAAATTCTGGTCTGCTCCTGAAATCGACTGTAACTTGTGTTAAATAACATGAATATCATTTTGGCATTCACGATTTTCCATTTTTCAAGTGACTTGCAGTTCAAATCTGAATTATCCAAGAAAATTCAGTTAAACGAACAAAATCTAATAGTTATAGCAAACACTTTTATAATTATGCCAAAATTGAACGTATAAGTCTACATAGTGTAGGAACAAACAACAAAAAATTTAGTTAGAAAAATAAAAATATATACGTTGTCGAGTGTCTAAGGTAGGCACTTGGCAAAGCATAGTTTGTCGAGTGTCGGGCGGGAGACGCTCGTCAAAGTTGTTTTTAAATATTAAACAATCTTTGTCGAGTGCTTGTTAGTGGGCACTCGGCAAAGAAATCCTTGCTGAGTGCCAGATCGCAGGCACTCGAGAAAGTATATTTTTAAATTAAAAAAATCTTTGCTAATTGCCAGATCACGGGCACTCGACAAAGTATTTTTACATGTCATCTGAATCGTCCTCTTTCTGTCTTACTCTCTCACTCACTCACTGTAATTCGTCGTCACGCCGCCACGCCAGCCGCGCCCTCGACCGCTCCCCGTCCATGCCGCCGAGTCACCTACTCCGGCCACTACTCCGACCACTCCACATCGCCGCCTCATCGTTGTATTCAACCTCGGGTCACACGGTGAGAAACTCCACACGAGTTATAGATTTACTATGGATGACTTAATGACTAGTTGAGTTATAGATTTACGATCAATTCAAGTAAGATTTGGTTAGTATTTATATTGTCTTTTGTAGTGCATAGATTCAAATATATGTGGTTGTTGGCCATCGTGTCGTTGATTTATATGTGTGGATCTCAGCCATCGGGTTGTTAGTTTTATTTGCAGGTTTTGGAAACCTCCTCGGGGGAGATGCTGCCCAATTTTTTGTTGATAGGATTGTGTTAATTTTTTTACAGAGATCTTCCTTGTCGTAAAGCTCTACTCAGCCCCGCTAGCCCTACTCCACCATCACCCTAGGTATAACCTCTATTTCTGCATCATGGTCATAGATCACTTAACCCAATTAGGTGCCTCCCGTTCGAAAGAGATACGGTGTAGATATGCAGATCTTTGCATATCCACTAATATATCTGTTTCGAATTGTCCATGATTTTTGGACAGCTCACGGTTGCATAGATGGTGTTAGTTTCCATGATCTACTTCGGTGTGAGACGGAGTTTCGGCGTCACCTCCCTGTAGGTTCAAGGAACGTCTACTTGCAAGGTCCCGCGAGTCTCCCTCAGTGTCCCATACTTCGTGACTAGTGGTCGCTGATTCGACCCGATGGGGAGAGGCATGTAACTTTTAGATGTTCTCGCTGTTGAAAGGGAAATGTGCCCTTGGACCATTTCTATAATGTTTTGGTGATTAAATGCCCAACACGATTGGTTAAGTTCCTATGTGCTAAACAAAGAAGAGAAATACAAATCATATTACAAGGTATGGTTCTAGACTTAGTACATTGTTTTGAATACTAATGTGTTTGTCTAAGTGCTAGAAACAGTGACAAAAGGAGAAAAGAAAAGGGAAAGAGTTGGCTGTGTGCAGCAAACTCCAGCTCGGCCTGGCACACCGGACTGTCCGGTGGTGCACCGGACAGTGTTCGGTGTCCCAGGCTAGACGACGGTGAATCTACTGCTCCCGGGTATCGACGGAGTTGTACGACTATAAATCACCGGACTGTCCGGTGGTGCACCGGACTGTCCGGTGGTGCCACGGACTGTCCGGTGGTGCCACGGACTGTCTGGTGAGCCATCCGCGACGAACTCGTCGGTCTCAGGAAATGGAAAAGGCGATGTGGCTAAAATTCACCGGACTGTCCGGTGAGCCAACGACGCTCGCGGCCAACAGTCGGCTGCGCAATCTGCGGGCGACGCGTGTCTCGCTCCAACGGTCGGTTGGGCACACCGGACTGTCCGGTGTGCACCGGACAGTGTCCGCCAACGGGCCTAGAGGAGCAACGGTCGGCTACGCTCTATATGGAAGGAGATCGCACACCGGACATGAACAGTGGCTGTCTGGTGGTGCACCGGACTGTCCGGTGCACCACTCGACAGAAGGCAAGAAATGCCTTCCAAATTGATCTCCAACGGCTCCTAGCTGCCTTGGGGCTATAAAAGGGATCCCTAGGCGCATGAAGGAGCACACCAAGCATTATCTAAGCATACTAAGACATTCAGACTCTGCTCCCACGCATTTGATTCACTGTGTTAGTGATTTGAGCTCCATTCGAGTCATGAACTCCCCGTGTTGTCCTTTGAGCTCAAGTCTTCACTTGTGTGCGTGGTTGTGCTGCGTTGAAAGTTCCCTATGCCCAGGAACATGATCTGGATGTCGCCTAGAGGGGGGGTGAATAGGCGAATAATAATTATCACTTTATAACTAGAAATTCTTACTCTACTCGAAGGCTGGATCGCAGTGGAATGAAAGACCCTTCGAGTAGGTTGCAGCGGAATTGAAGTTCCTGTCCTAAAATACCCTGCACTTCGAAGATAGCGTGTACCACATATAAATATTGAAGTGCAAGTATAAACAACAAATAAGATAGAGAAATAGCACACATCACAGAGCAGAGCACACAAACACATGGATTTATCCCGAGGTTCGGCCAAGCCTGAAATGCTTGCTAGTCCTCGTTGGAGTTAGCCAGACCTTGACTTGGAGTCTATTTCAACTCCTTCCTCCGTTTGCTCAGATCTGTCAGTGCGACAGATAGAGCCTTCCACTATGTTGATATCAGTTACAACGATGTCGTGGATGCTTACAATCTTCTCGACAGCACTCCGGCAGAGTAAGAATGCGCTCAAGACATTGCTCTAGCTCTCAGCAGCACTTCCCCTCTCTCTAAAGGCTTATAACTTTGCCTCTACACAAACTAGAGAGATACACAAGAGAGAGAGAGAGAGAAAGAATTGATCCAAATGATGTATGGACTTGTTGGCTGCACTTGTGTTCTTGTTTGAGGCGCCTAGGGGTCCCTTTTATAGCCCCAAAGGGCCTAGGAGCCGTTGGAGCTTCATTTGGAAGCTCCCAACTTTCCCTGGTTGCGGGTGCTCCGGACTGTCCGGTGGCGCACCGGACAGTGAACAGTAACGGATCCGATTGACAATTTCCTTCTTTAGAAGAGTTAGCCGTTGGTGCACCGGACAAGTTACTATTCATTGTCTTGTGCACAGGACAGGTCACTATTCACTATCCTGTGCACCGGACAGGTCACTATTCACTGTCCTGTGCACCGGACAGAGTTACTATTCACTGTCCTGTGCACCGGATAGCTACTATTCACTGTCCTGTGCACCAGCCAACAACACACTAAGTGCTTTTTCCTCCGTTCTTTCTCCGTTTGACTTCAAATTTTTGGAGGATTTTCCTGAGACTTAAACAAACACATTTAGAGTATAATCCAATTGATTTAGTCCTAGAAACTTACCTATTTCTTGTTCTTCTCCTAGCTTTTCTGTTTCTCCTCAAGTAGAGATTAGAACGACACTTTCTCTACAGAAACAGTTAGAGAGCAAACAAAGGCACCAAACTTGTAGTAAGAGGTGTATGCAAAATGGTTGAACACTCAAACCTTACATACTTATCCTTTTTCATCGTTTTACCCAATTGGCATGTTTGAGGTCGATGTTGGACTCTAAACCATCAAGTCAACTTGACTTGATCTAGATTGACATATCTCAGCTCCAACCCCCTTGTTTACTTCCCGAACTTGATCTTGAGCCTTATGACTTACACCACATAACTGTAGATGTTGCCTCATTGGTTGTAAGTCATGTCCTTATGTAGTGATCCTTGATGCACCATAACTCTTCTTAACTCGATCAACCATGACTTTGCAAGTCTTCTTCTTCACCCCTGCTTTGGGTTCCTGGTCTCCTTGACCTTCTCCCGTGCACTCGGTACCTCAAAGCTCTTCTTGCCTCCATCCTTGGCTTGATCGGTTGTCTTTGAGTTACGCACATCGAGTCTCACTTAAGCAATGTCCATCTTACTGAAAGGGAAATGTGCCCTTGGGCCATTTCTAAGTATTTTGGTGATTGAGTGCCAACACAGGTGTTGTTGTGTTAATCTATGCAAAGTGGTGGACAAAGTGCAAATCATGTCAAGGTATGTTTCTAGACTTAGTACATTGTTTTATGGACTAATGTATTGTGTCTAAGTGCTGGAAACAGGAAAAATTGAGTAGGAAATGAGATGGCTTTGTTCAGCCAAAGTCTGCTCAGTCTAGGTGCACCGGACAATGTCCGGTGGTGCACCGGACAATGTCTGGTGGTGCACCGGACAGTGTCTGGTGTGCCAGGCTGGCTCTGACAAACTTGCTGCTCTCGGGAGTTGGACGGCGGTGTACGAGTATAAATCACTAGACTATCCGGTGGTGCACCGGACTGTCCGGTGAGCCGTTCATAGGCGAGGTCGTCGCTCTCGGGAAGCCATCAACGGCGTACGGCTATAATTCACCGGACTGTCCGGTGTGCACCGGACTGTCCGGTGAGCCAACGGTCAGCCGGGGCAACAGTCGACCGAGGATTCCGCGCGTGACGCGTGGCCAAGCCAACGGTCACATTGGGGCACCGGACTATCCGGTGTGCACCAGACAGTGTCCGGTGCGCCAACGGCTCTCAATCAGCAACGGTCGGCTTCGCCAAATAAGGAAACAAATCCGCACCGGACAGTGTCCAGTGGTGCACCGGACTGTCCGGTGCGCCAGTCAACAGAAGGCAAGATCTGCCTTCCTACAATGCTCTCAACGGCTCCTAGCTGCCTTGGGGCTATAAAAGGGACCCCTAGGCGCATGGAGGAGCACATCAAGCATACTCAAAGCATTCCTAAGCACCAAGACTTCGTTTCCACGCATTTGTTTCTTCGTGATAGCATCTAGAGCTCTAGTTGAGTTGTGAACTCGCCGGGTTGTGTTGCGAGCTCTTGTTGCGACTTGTGTGCGTGTTGACATTCTGATTTTGTGTCTTGTGTGTGTTGCTCATCCCTCCCTTACTTCGTGCTTCTTTGTGAACTTCAAGTGTAAGGGCGAGAGACTCCAAGTTGTGGAGATTCCTCGCGAACGGGATTAAGAAAAACAAAGCAAAACACCGTGGTATTCAAGTGGGTCTTTGGACCGCTTGAGAGGGGTTGATTGCAACCCTCGTTCGTTGGGACGCCACAACGTGGAGTAGGCAAGCATTGGTCTTGGCCGAACCACGGGATACACCACTGTGTCTATCTGTGTTGATTCTCTTGTGGTTATCGTGTCTTGCAAGAACTCCTCTCTAGCCACTCGTCGATTATTGTGCTAACGCTTAATCAAGTTTTTGTGGCTTAAGTTTAAGATTTCACAGGATCACCTATTCACCCCCCCCCTCTAGGTGCTCTCACTTACTTGTGATGTCCATTATCTATAGATAATCTAGTCTTTGGACCATCACACTTGTTCACTTATGTTGAACCCTGTTAGCTTTGCATTAAGCACCTGTTCAACACTTAGCACACTTGTTAGTCCTTTAATTGGGTTGTCATCTAAACACCAAAACCCACAAGATAGCTTTCATGCGTATTTGAGTCTTGTGTGTGTTGCTCTCCTCCCTTACTTCTGTGTTTCCCTTGTGATCATCATTGTAAGGGCAAGAGGCTCCAAAATTGTGGAGATTCCTCGCAAATGGGAGAAAAGACTATAAGGAAGAAAGTCGTGGTATTCAAGTTGATCATTGGATCGCTTGAAAGCGGTTGAGTGCAACCCTCGTCCATTGGGACACCACAACGTGGAAGTAGGCAAGTGTTACTTGGCCGAACCACGAGATAAAAATCGTGTGTCTCGTGTGTTGACTCTTGTGATTGTTTTGTTCGCACGAGCATATTCCATAGCCACTTGATTTAACTAACACTTTAATAATCAAGTCTATGGCTATTTAGTGTTTGATTTTACAGGATCACCTATTCACCCCCCTCTAGGTACTCTCAATTGGTATCAGAGCCGTACTCTTCATTTAAGGGACTAAACGTCCGAAGAGATGGATCCTAAGGGAAAGGGGATGGTGGTCAACGACAAGGAAAAGGAGTCCATCTTCAACGAGCCAAGAAACAACAAGCCCACTGACTTAGGCTTGAGTCACAATAAGAGGGACGGGAAGAAGAAGAGACACATCAAGAAAATCATCTACTACGACAGCGATGCCTCTTCCTCTTCACCAAGGGACAACGACGACGACTCCTCGTCCAAGAAAAAGACGGTCAATCAAAATTATTATTTTTATTACTCTCGCATGCCCTATAATTCAAATGCGCATTTACTATCAATTCCCCTTGGAAAGCCTCCACACTTTGATGGAGAGGACTATTCGTTTTGGAGTCATAAAATGCGTAGTTATTTATTCTCTCTCCATCCTAGCATATGGAAAATCGTAGAAAATGGGATGCACTTTGATAGTACCAATAATCCTATGATTATTAATGAGCAAATCCATAAAAATCCCGAAGCTACTACTGTTTTGTTAGCATCTCTTTGCAGGGACGAATATAAAAAAGTGAGTGGCTTGGACAATGCCAAACAAATCTGGGATACCCTCAAGATATCACATGAGGGAAATGATGCCACTATGATCACAAAGATGGAACTAGTGGAAGGCGAGCTGGGGAGGTTCACGATGATCAGGGGAGAGGAGCCAACTCAGACCTACAACAGGCTCAAGACCCTGGTCAACAAGATCCAAAGCTATGGAAGCACAAGATGGACAGATCATGATGTTGTCCGACTCATGCTAAGGTCATTTACTGTAATTGACCCCCATCTTGTCAATCTTATTCGTGAAAACCCTAGGTATACCAAGATGACGCACGAGGAGATCCTCGGAAAATTTGTGAGCGGGCACATGTGTAACGCCCCGAATTTGAGAGTTAAATTGTTTTCTTTCTCCAGCACTCACCAAATTCGGGCGTTACCTTTTCTCTTTCTTTTTATTCTCGCTAAGCCTTGTTCATTTTCAAAGTTCTAGCGAGATTTAGCTCGAAACCTTGTGTAAGTAAACCCTAAAAATATTTTCTTGTGTTTGTTGCACCATGCCGGTCCATGCATTTATTTTGGTTGAGTGAAATTGTGAAATCATACATTTAGCAAATAGATTAGAAAAGGGAAAACCCCTTTTTTCCTTCTCTCCCCTCCCCCTCTCCTTGCGGCCCGGCCAGGCTCGCGGCCCAGCCGCGGCTTCCCCCCTCTCTCCTTCTTGGGCCAGCTCGGCGGCCCAACCAAGCCGCCCCCCCGCGAGGCCCAGCCGCCTCCCCCCGCTCCCCTCGCGCGCAGCGCGCGCAGGCGGTTAAGCCGCCGCCGCCACCACCCCCTGGTGAGGCCCATCTATCATCCCCCTCCCCCAAAACCACCTCTCTCTCTCTCTCCTCTAACCCCCCCCCCCCGCACACGTTCTCTTCCTCTCCCCCCCCCCCCCCGCGCGACTCGTCTCTCCCCCGGCTCGCCCGCCGTTCGGGCCGCCGCCCGCCTGCACCGTTTGTCTGGCACCGCCCTCGTCCCCGCGGTGAGCCCCTCCCCCTCCTCTTTCCCGTTCCCCTCTTCTTCCACGGACCGGCATGGTCCCCTCCCTCTCCCCGCAGCGCGCCCGCCCTGCCTCGTCCCCGCCCCAGCGTGGCCCCAGCCCGGCGTGGCTTCTCTGTGCGCCTCCCCCTCGCGCCCTTCCAGCGCGGTGCCCCGGCATGGCGCGACCCAGCCTCGGTGGCGCCGGCGCGGCATGCATGCCACGCCCGGCCACGGCGCCCGGCCATGGCGCGCCCAGCTCGGCCCACGCCCGGTGCAGCTCCCCCGCCCCGACCCCGTTCCCCGTCCCGGCGCGCCTAGCTCGGCCCCTGCCCCTGCGCACGCGGCTCGCGGCGGCCCCGCCTTGGCCCCCTGGCGCGCGGCCGTGTCGTACCGCGACGTGCCCCTGCCCCAGCTCGGCGGCCCCCGCCCTACCCACGGCGTGCCCGCTCCGGCTCGGCCCCCTCCCGCGCGGTGTGCCCCCTGCCCATGGCCAGCGCGGCCTCCTGCCCCGCTCGGCGCACTCGGCTTGGCCCCGACGCGCGGTCGTGGCGCAGCCCAGCTCCCTGCGTGGCGCGACCATGGCGTCGTGGCGTGGTCCAGCCCCCCGGTGTGGCTCCCTGCGTGCCCGCCCCTGGCGCGCTGCTCCCTATCCAGGGGCGGCATGGCCCCTGCGCAGCGCGGCCCCGGCACGGCACAACCTTGGCTCGTGCGGCCGTGGTGCCCCTGCGTGGCACGGCCCCTGCCCGTGGCTTGGCCACGACGCGCGGCCTGCTCGCCCGACGCGACGCGTAGTGTCCCGCCGCGCATGCGTCTACCCCCTAGACGTGCCCGTCTACCCCTAGCCACCCATCTACCCCCTCCTGTATTTTATGTGCGTTGAATACATTATTTATATTAATGAAATGGAAACTCAACTCAGAAATTGATTACGTTAATTATCTCACATAGTTAATCATTGACTTCTTTTAATGTCGACCAATTGGAAATAGTTGTAACTCTGTTAGTGCATGTGATTAATACTTGTTAGTGTAACTAGGTAGAAATAGATGACGTAATGATTAATTATACATCTACCTGTAATACGCTTCGATTATAGCTTTAGCCACTACGAGACCTTCCTTCTTTTCTTTCCAGCAATTGCGAATGCAAAACCGTATGTCATATCTTATGCATATTCAATTAATCTGCTCTCTTGTATGGTGTACTATTTATTTCCTAATTCAAATGGATGGATGTATGTTTGCGCTCGCATAGAGAACGGTCTGGTTGAGGAGTCCGAAGAACTCGCAGAAGAAGCCCCTGAGCAGCAGCTGGTTGGTGGAGGCATGTGTCCCTTGACCTATCTTTGTCTTATATATTCCTTAATTCACTTTCCGCATTTACACAGTTTATACGTAAGTAGTGACTAGCTTTTGTTATCCATGTCCTTGTTTACCTATTTGGGTTGGATTATTATGGTTTAGCTTTATGCTAGTGCTTAACACTAATCAATGAACATGATGAGATTTATCAATGATACGTAGTTTCCCTTCTTTATTATGATGATATACTTGTGGCACTTAAGGGGCTCGAGCGGTTGAAAGCTCTCTTGTGAGTTTTGGTGTTTGGATGACAACCCAATTAAAGGACTAACAAGTGTGCTAAGTGTTGAACAGATGCTGAATGCAAAGCTAACAGGGTTCAACACAAGTAAACAAGTGTGATGGTCCAAAGACGGGATTATCTATAGATATTGGACATCACAAGAAAGATGGACATTGCTTAAGTGAGACTTGATGTGCATAACTTGGAGACAACTGATCAAACCAAGGATGGAAGCAAGAAGAGCTTCGAGGTACCGAGTGCATGGGAGAAAGTCAAGGAGACCAGGAACCCAAAGCCAGGGGTGAAGAAGGAGACTTGCGGAATCAGGGTTGATCGAGTTAAGAAAAGTTATGGTGCATCAAGGAACACTACATACAGACATGACTTACAACCAATGAAGTAACATCTACAGTTATGTGGTGTAAGTCATAAGGCTCAAGACCAAGCTCAAAAGGGAACAAGGTCACTAGAAGGAGAACAAATGTCAAAATCAGAACCAGAAGCAGCCCAAAAGAGCTAAGTGCACCTTGACCTTTAGTTTGGGTTGTTCCTATGTTTGGAAATATTCTATGTGACCTTTGCAGGATGTTGGAGCTTAGAAATGACAATCTAGATCAAGTCAAGCTGACTTGATGATTTATGAGTCCAACATCAATCTCAGTTATGCCAAATGCTAAAGAAGCGAAAATCAAAGAGAAGGTTTGTTTCTAGACTTAGTACATTGGTTTTTGTGTACTAACATATTTGTCTAAGTGTTAGAAACAGAAAGAAGAAGAAAAGAAGAGAAAATACAAACGAAAAAAGACTTGGCTGGAGCAGCCAAGACTCTGCGCAGTCTGGGTACACCGGACTGTCCGGTGCGCCAGGCTGACGTCTGTCAACTGGCCGCTCTCGGGAATTCATCGGCGGCGTACGGCTAAAATTCACCGGACTATCCGGTGGAGCACCGGACTGTCCGGTGAGCCAACGGTCGGCGCGCCAATGGTCGGCCGCGCAATCAGCGCGTGACGCGTGGCCGAGCCAACGGTCTGATGGGGGCACTGGACTGTCCGGTGTGCACCGGACAGTGTTCGGTGCGCCAACGGCTCCAAGTCTGCAACGGTCTAATGCGCCAATTTTGGAAGGAGATCCGCATCGGACAGTGAACAGTTGATGTCCAGTGGTGGACCGGACTGTCCGGTGCGCCACCCGACAGAAAGAAAGTATTGCTTTCCAAAATGGATTCCAACGGCTACTAGGCCCCTTTGGTCTATAAAAGGGACCCCTAGGCTCCTCAAACATAAATACAAGTGCAGCCAATGATAGTATACATCACTCTGATCAATTCTCACTCTCCCTCTTGTGTGTATCTCTCTAGTTTGTGTAGAAGGCAAAGCTATAAGCCTTTAGAGAGTGGAGAAGTGCTGCTAAGAGCTAGAGCAAGGTCTTGAGCATATCGTTACTCTGCCGGAGTGCTGCCAAGAAGATTGTAAGCAACCGCGGTTTCGTTGTAACCAACTCAACATAGTGGAAGGCTCTATCTGTCATACTGACAGATTTGAGCAAACAGAGGAAGGAGTTGAAACAGACTCCAAGCCCAGGTGTGGCTAACTCCAACGAGGACTAGGCAAGCATTTCAGGCTTGGCCGAACCTCGGGATAAATCCCTGTGTCTGTGTGCTTCGCTCTGTATTGTGTGCTGTCTCCCTGTCGTATCTACTCTTCATATCTACACTTCAATACTCATCTGTGGTACAAGTTATATTTGAAGTGCAGGACATTCTGAGACAGGATCTTCTATTCCGCTGCAACCTACTCGAAGGGTCTTTCATTCCACTGCGATCCAGCCTTCGAGTAGAGTAAGAGTTTCAGTTTTAAAAGTGATAATTTTTATTCGCCTATTCACCCCCCTCTAGGCGACATCTAGATCCTGTTCCCGGGCAAAGGGAACTTTCAGCGGTTTCTCGAGTGCCTCTCCGTAAGGACCTGTTTGTTGGATGACCGCCCGGAAAAACAGTGCAACCATGAGGGTGGAGTGGGACACCCTTAGCTTAATAATTAGAGGAACCAGGGTGTAGTTCGCTTAGCCGTCGTGTCATTAATTTGGCTCGGTGTATGTGGCTCGCTCTGCCAAGGTTGGTTCGCCCCTTGGGGAGGAGTGCGGTGCATTTAGGAAACCTAACGGGCGGCTATAGCCCCGGGGAATCTTTGTAAAGGCTACATAGTGATACCCTGCTGGGTCACCTTGATAGTGATCAATGGAGAGTCATGATCTCCAGGCAGAAAGGGAATCACGGCTTGTGGGTGAAGTGCGCAACCTCTGCAGAGTGTTTGAAAACTGATATATCAGCCGTGCTCGCAGTTATGAGCGACCAAGGGAGCTCCATTGATTAGTGATACTTGATCAGAGATGTTCGAGTTACAGGTGACGATGAGAATGGTGGTTTTGGTATTGACTCTAGTGATGGTAAGTGGTATTCTTTCCATTTGGAAAGGGTACTTTTGGGTTAACAACGTGGGTTAATACTAAAACTTGGCTCTCTCTACTAGTAATAATAATCTGACCAACTAAAAGCAACTGCTTGACTTACCCCCACATAAAGCTAGTCCACTATAGCCAAACAGGACACTTGCTGAGTATGTTGATGTGTACTCACCCATGCTCTACACACCAAACCCTCCCTCCCCAGGTTGTCCGCATTGCAACCATTGCTCAGGAGAAGATGAAGCCGTGGAAGGAGACTTCCAGGAGTTCCAAGATTACGACTAGTTCTAGGCATGGGTTAGCGACAACCCCCAGTCGGCTTCCTGTGAAGGCCGCGTGTATCTACATTTTGTTTTTCGCACTTTGATTATTGTAAAGACTATGTGGATGTCTCAGACATATGATGTAATCGAATATTATTACCCTTTTATGTTATTATTTGAGCACTATGTGATGATGTCCAGTTATGTAACTGCTGTGTACGTGAATTTTTGATCCTGGCACGTACATGGTTCGCATTCGGTTTGCCTTCTAAAACCGGATGTGACATAGGTGGTATCAAAGCCGTGTTGACTGTAGGACCGCTAACCTAGAGTAGAATGGTTGTTCTAAGGATTATAGACCCCTATTATCACCTTGACTTTGATATCCCTTCAAAAGTTGGTCATATCGACCAAACCTATGTTCTACTATATATTATACCTTACTAAAATCTTTTGTTTATTCTAATTCCTCATTTATTTATGGTTTATTTGCTGGTCATACTAGTTCTATTCTCACTCTTATGCTTACGGTGTCTTTTGTAGATGGCTCATCTTAGACACACTGCACGGAAGTCAGTCATCCCCTTCTTGCCCTCTCGTCTCGCTGAGCGTCCGCTTCACCGTCCAGTGACTGGTCAGTCTAGCCACTTGGTGAGGCTGCACCACCGCCTGCACGAGGAGCAGGAGTAGCAAAGCTCTTCTTTCTCGCTCTAGCAGGAGATAGAGTCTGTGAGGAGCTGCTCCCCCGTGCTCCCGCTGGAGGCGCCCCCTGCACCACCACTGAGCGCCCCAGCCACTGGAGTAGCTGCTAGAGGAGACCTAGATGACGGAGGCGGCGACAGCAGCTCGAGCCACAGCACCGACTTTTCAGCCGACCAAGAGCCAGAAGGATGGGTTGCTCGACCCATCACTCGTGACGCTGCTCGCGGGTGTCACTTCCACGATGCGCTCGACACCCTGCTATTTTAGGCACTCGATCGGCGTACTTGGTCCATCGAGTATCGCTGTGTGGTCTTCCAGCACAGTCACGGGGTTTACTCGGACCGCTGGGAGGCAACCTGCTTGGTGCGCCGTCCAGAGAATAGTCTCCGAGGTGTGGAGGTCTGCTCAGAGCACTATTCCATCTCTGAGCGGGACTCAGCCGAGGCGGCCATGCAAGATGCCACATGGCATGCGCTTTCGCACTATTGCTCAGTGCTCGGTGGGGTAGCTGATGGTCTCAACCTGAAGTATTACCCCCGTAGTCCATCTGGCAGCACAGGAGGCATGATCGTCTCACCTGTTGGTGAGGACAATCCTAGGTTGAGCAGCACAGTCAACCTAGCCGCCGTGCTAAACATAGAGCTGGACCATGCATTAGACGAGCTGAGTAGGGCTCGTGCTGAGATCGCCCAGCTGCGGACTAAGCGCGTGGAGCATCGTCACCTAGAGGATGGCTCCCCCGCTCCCGTCGTGACTCAGCACCCGTACCGCTCACCTCGGTGTGGACACCAGACTTATGGCGACCCCGACTGCAGGACCAAGATAAATTTAGAACCATAGATCGTCAGTGTTGGGTCCTGTAATGAAAGTTTAAAGATAGAAGTCTTAGTCTTAGTTCTAGTCTTAGTCTGAGTCTCGATCTTACTTTTAGTTAGTCTTATTTAGATAGGGTAGTTGATTATCCTGTGCTTTTATGTTTGTTATGATGAATAATGTTGGAGTTGGATCTTTGTAATGACTGTCACCATAGTGTGGGTATTCCCTGCATTTTGGTTTACCTGTTATATGTTAATGAAGTTAGTTATCTAGTTGGAAAGCCTTCATTCCACTTTCCTCTTTATCTGAGAAGCTGTGTTTGCCTGTGTTGGAAATCAGTGAAGATGTTCATCTGTTCAGTATTGTGGAGGATTCTATACTCTTTTCTTATGCTGCAATGTAACACCCCAAATTTGAGAGTTGAATTTTTTCTTTCTCCAGCACTCACCAAGTTTGGGTGTTACCTCTCCTCTTTCTTTTTCTTCTCGCTGAGCCTTGTTCATATTCAAAGTTTTAGCGAGATTTAGCTCGATATCTTGTGTAAGTAAAACCCTAGAAATACTTTCTTTTGTTTGTTGCACCATGTCGGTCCATGCATTTGTTTTGGTTGAGTGAATTTGCGAAATCATTCATTTTGAAAATAGATTAAAACGGGAAATTAGGAGAAGAATTAAAAAGGGAATTTCTCTCTTCCCCCCCTTTTGGGCCGGCTTCCAGCCACGGCCCAGCCGGCGTCCCCCCCCCCCTCCCCTCCCCGTCGTGGGCCCCGCGCGACCTAGCCAGGCGCGTGGCCCAGCCGCCCCCTCCCCCGTGTCCTCCGCACGCGGCGCGCGTGGGCGCAACCGCCGCTTCCGCCACCCCCTGGTGGGGCCCGCCCGTCAGCCCCACCCTCCCCAAACCTCCCTCTCTCTCTCCCTACCTCGCGCATGTCTCTCCTTCTCTCTCCCTCGACGCCGCTCGCCTTACCCCCCCCCCCCCCCCCGTGCTGTAAGCCCCTCCCTCCTCTCTCCTCCCCCTCCCTCCCCTTCTCCGGCCATGGCGCCGTCTGGCCGGCCCTGGCTTTCTCTCCCTCGCGCGCGGTCCGGCCTCGGCCCCGTCCACCTCGGCGTTGGCGGTCATGCCGCATGGCCCGGCCTTGGCCCTGTCCCGGCGCGGCGCCCTCCCCCGCGGCGCGGCGTCCCCCGGCCCGGCCCAGGTGCCCCTGCTCGGCGCGGCGTCCCCTGGTCCGGCTTGACTCTCCCCCCCGCCCCGCCTCGGTCCGGTCAGGCCCCGGCGCCCTTGCTCGGCGCGGCGGTGTCCCCGCGCGGCCCCGCCCGTGGCATGGCTTCCCCTGCCCTGGCCCGCTCGGCCGTCGTACCTGGCGCGTGTGCCCGCGGTGCGGCGCGCGCGACGCCCCAGCCCCTTCCCCGCGGCGGCCCGGCCTCGGCGCTCCCTCAACGCGGCGCGCTCGCTCGCCCGGCACAGCTCCCCAGCCTCGGCCCCCTGTCCTGGTGTGGCCTCGCCTCGGCATGGCCCGGCCTTGCCCCTCGGCCGCGACACGGTTCCCCTGCCTCGGCGTGCCTTGCCCCTGCCCGGCGCGACCGCGGCATGCCCGCCTCTGCGTGGCCTTGAGCTCGGCCCGGCGTGCCTATGGCGCGCGACCTTGAGCTCGGCCAGCGCGCGGCCTCGTGCGTTTGGTCCCGGCGTGCGCGCGGCTCGTTCGCGGCGCGTCAGCGTGGCCTTGCACGCGCGCGTGCTCGCGTGGTCCGCGCGGTGCTTTGGCGCGGCTCACCGTGCCCTCGGCACGACGCGTAGCGTCCTGTCGCTGGTGATGAGCTCGTCTACCCCTAGACGTGCCCATCTACCCCCCATGTATTCTATACGTAGTGATCACGTTATTTATATCAATGAAATGGAAACTAAACTCAGAAATTAATTACATTAGTTATTTCATGTAGTTAATTATCGACTTAGTTTAATGTCAACCAGTTGGAAATAGTTATAATTCTATCAGTGCATGTGATTAACACTTGTTAGTGTAACTTGGTGGAACTAGATCACGTAATGATTAATTGTGGATCTACCCGTAATATGCTTCGACTATAGCTTTAACCACTGTGAGACATTCCTTCTTCTCTTTCTAGCCATGGCAAATGTAATATCGTATGTCATATCTTATGCATATTCAGTTTATCTGCTCTCTTGTATGGTGTACTATTTATTTCCTAATTCAAATGGATGGATGTATGTTTGCGCTCGCATAGAGAACGGTCTGGTTGAGGAGTCCGAAGAACTCGCAGGAGAAGCCCCTGAGCAGCAGCTGGTTGGTGGAGGTAAGTGTCCCTTGACCCACTTATGTCCTATACATTCCTTAATTCACTTTCCGTATTTACATAGTTATACCTAAGGATTTACTAGCTTTTATTATCCATGTCTTTGCTTACCTATTTGGGTTGGATTATTCTGGTTTAGCTTCATGCTAGTGCCTAACACTAATCAATTAACATGATGAGATTTATCAATGATACGTTGTTTCCCTTCTTTATTATGATATTATACTTGTGGCATTTAAGGTGGCTCGAGCGGTTTCTCGAGTGCCTCTCCGTAAGGACCTGTTCGTTGGAGGACCGCTCGGGAAAACAGTGCAACCATGAGGGTGGACTGGGACGCCCTTAGCTGAATAACTAGAGGACTCGGGGTGTAGTTCGCTTCGCCGTCGTGCTGTTAATGGGGCTCAGTGTATGCGGCTCGCTCTGCTAAGGTTGGTTTTGCCCCTTGGAGAGGAGTGCGGTACATTTAGGAAACCTAACGGGCGGCTACAGCCCTGGAGAATCTTTGTAAAGGCTACGTAGTGATACCCTGTTGGGTCACCTTGGTAGTGATCAATGGACAGTCATGATCTCCGGGCAGAAAGGGAATCACGGCTTGTGGGTAAAGTGCGCAACCTCTGCAGAGTGTTTGAAAACTAATATATCAGTCGTGCTCACGGTTATGAGCGGCCAAGGGAGCTCCATTGATTAGAGATACTTGATCAGAGATGTTTGGATTATAGGTGGCAATGAGAACGATGGTTTTGGTATTGACTCTGGTGATGGTAAGTGGTATTCTTTCCATTTGGAAAGGGTACATTTGGGTTAACAATGTGGGTTAATACTAAAACTTGGCTCTCTCTACTAGTAATAATAACCTGACCAACTAAAAGCAACTACTTGACTTACCCCCACATAAAGCTAGCCCACTACAGCCAAACAGGACACTTGCTGAATCTGTTGATGTGTACTCACCCTTGCTCTACACACCAAACCTCCCCTCCTTCCCCAGGTTGTCTGCATTGCAACCACTGCTCAGGAGAAGATGAAGTCGTGGAAAGAGACTTCCTGGAGTTCCAAGATTACGACGAGTTCTAGGCGTGGGTTAGCGGCAACCCCCAATCGGCTGCCTGTGAAGGCCGCGTGTATCTACGTTTCTTTTCCGCACTTTGATTATTGTAAAGACTATGTGGATGTCTCAGACATATGATGTAATCGACTATTATTACCCTTTTATGTTATTATTTTGAGCACTGTGTGATGATGTCCAGTTATGTAACTATTGTGTACGTGAATTGCTGATCCTGACACGTGCATGGTTTGCATTCGGTTTGCCTTCCAAAACTGGGTGTGACATGCAAGATTTGCAAGATCAGTTCTGATGTGTGGTTGCATTCTACAGATGTCAGAAAACAGGCGTAGAGGAGGAAGGCGTGCTCAGCAGGAGCAGGCAGCCCCGTAGGATGAAGCACCCCAGCAACAGCAGCTGCCACCCCCGCCCCCGATGTCCATCGAGCAGATGTTCATGATGCAGACTCAGGCGGTTCAAGCCATCGGTCGGACTCTGGCCACCATTCAACAGCAGCAGCAGCCACCACCTCAGCCTCAGATGCCCAGGGACAAGCATGCTGAATTCATGAGAGGTCATCCCCCAGTGCTCGCTCATTCTTTTGACCCCATGGATGCTGAAGACTGGCTACGCACCGTGGAACAGGAGTTGCACACCGCCCAGTGCGACGACAGGGAGAAAGTTCTGTATGGTCCCCGTCTATTGAGAGGAGCAGCCCAGTCTTGGTGGGAGTCTTATCTCGCCACCCATGCCAACCCCGACGCCATCACCTGGGAAGAATTCAGAGATAGCTTCCGTCAGTACCATGTTCCTGCAGGTCTGATGACAGTGAAGAAGGAGGAGTTCCTGGCAATCAAGCAAGGGTCAATGTCTGTCAGTGAGTACCGCGACAGGTTTCTGCAATTGTCTCGCTATGCTCTTGAAGATGTCAACACCGATGCCAAGAGGCAGTATCGTTTCTTGAGAGGCTTGGTCGACCCTCTGCAGTATCAACTAATGAATCATACCTTCCCCACATTCCAGCACCTGATTGACAGAGCAATTATGACAGAGAGGAAGCACAAAGAGATGGAGGATCGCAAGCGTAAGATCAGTGGACCTCAGCCTGGAAGCAGCAATTGTCCTCGTTTCTCAAGCAACTCACCTCAGCAGTTCAGGCAGAACCAGCGTCCACCTCAGCATCAGCAGTTTCAGAAGTAGTACCCTCAGCATCAGCATCAGCATCAGAATCGCCAGAACAATCAGTCAGGAGGAGGTCAGTTCTAGAGGCAGAATCAGCAGGCACCTCGTCTTCCTGCCCCAGCAAACCAGCAGAACAGTCAAGCAGCACCAGTTCAAGGCGGAAGCAGGGCATGTTTCCACTGTGGAGAGCAAGGCCATTGGGTGATGCAATGCCCGAAGAAGGCAGCCCAACAGTAGTAAGGCCCTAGTGCCCCAGCAAAGCAGAATGTGTCTCAGCCTGGAGCAGGCAACTGCTCTCAGCCACGCTACAACCATGGGAGACTGAACCACTTGGAGGCTGAAGCAGTTCAGGAAACCCCCGGCATGATAGTAGGTATGTTTCCAGTCGACTCCCATATTGCAGAAGTGTTATTTTATACTGGAGCTAAGCATTCTTTTATAACTGCATCATGGGTAGAAGCACATAATCTTCCAATAACTACCATGTCAACACCCATTTAAATTGACTCAGGCGGTGGTAGAATTCGAGCCGATAGCATTTGCTTGAATGTAAGTGTGGAAATAAGGGGGATAGCTTTCCCGCTAACCTCATAGTAATGGGTACTCAAGGAATAGATGTCATCCTAGGGATGAATTGGCTAGATAAATATCAAACAATTATCAGCTGTGATAAGAGGATAGTTAAGTTGGTGTCCCCACTAGGAAGTGGTGACCGAGTTAGTCCCGCCTGAGCCAAAGAAAGGAAGTTGTTATCAGATGGTTGTTGATAGCAGTGAAGCAGATCCATTTGAGATTATCAAGGTTGTGTCTGAATTCCCTGATGTGTTCCCAAAGGATCTACCAGGTATGCCACCTGAGCGAAAAGTTGAGTTTGACATTGAGCTTCTTCCTGGCACCGCCCCCATCTTTAAGAGAGCTTACAGAGTATCTGGCCCAGAGTTGGTTGAACTCAAGAAGCAGATCGATGAGCTATTAGAGAAAGGTTACATCCGGCCAAGCACCTCACCTTGGGCCGCCCCTGTCCTATTCGTGGAGAAGAAAGATGGTACTAGAAGGATGTGTGTCGATTATCAAGCTCTGAATGAAGTCACAATCAAGAACAAGTATCCCTTGCCCAGAATAGAAGATCTGTTCGACCAGTTGAGAGGAGCCAGCGTGTTTTCAAAGATAGATCTGAGGTCAGGTTATCATCAGCTTAGGATCCGACCCTCAGACATTCCGAAGACGACATTCATTACCAAGTATGAGTTGTATGAGTTCACTGTGATGTCTTTTGGCCTAACAAATGCACCCGCCTTCTTCATGAGTCTGATGAACAGTGTATTCATGGATTATCTTGACAAGTTCGTGGTGGTATTTATCGATGACATTCTTATATATTCTCAAAGCGAAGAAGAGCATGCGGGTCATTTGAGGATGGTATTGCAGAGATTGCGAGAGCACCAGCTGTATGCAAAGTTGAGCAAGTGTGAGTTCTGGATTGATGAAGTCCTGTTCTTGGGTCATATAATCAACAAAGAAGGATTGGCTATGGACCCAAAGAAAGTGGCAGACATTCTGAACTGAAAAGCACCAATAGATGCCCAAGGAATCAAGAGCTTCATTGGAATGGCCGGATATTATCGGCGATTCATTGAAGGGTTTTCGAAGATTGCGAAACCAATGACAGCTTTGCTAGGCAACAAAGTTGAGTTCAAGTGGACCTAGAAATGCCAAGAAGCCTTTGAAGTGCTGAAAGAGAAGTTGACTACGACACCTGTCTTAGTCTTGCCTGATGTGCACAAGCCCTTCTCGGTGTATTGTGATGCTTGTTACACTGGTTTGGGATGCGTGTTGATGCAAGAGGGAAGAGTTGTGGCCTACTCGTCACGACAGATGAAGGTTCATGAGAAGAATTACCCAATACATGACCTAGAGTTGGCAGCAGTGGTTCATGCACTAAAGACATGGAGGCACTATCTATATGGGCAGAAATGTGATGTTTACACAGACCACAAGAGTTTGAAGTACATATTCACTCAGTCAGAGTTGAATATGAGGCAACGAAGATGGTTAGAACTGATCAAGGACTATGAATTGGAGATTCATTATCATCCAGGCAAAGCGAACGTAGTGGCAGATGTTTTGAGCAGGAAGAGTCAAGTTAATATGATGGTCGCTCATCTGATGCCTTATGAGTTGGCCAAAGAGTTTGACATGTTGAGGCTCAGATTTCTAAACAATATGCGAGGAGTAACAGTTGAGTTAGAACCCACCTTGGAGCGGGAAATCAAAGAAGCACAGAAGAATGATGAGAAGATCAGTGAAATCCGGTGACTGATTCTAGAAGGCAGAGGTAAAGACTTTCGAGAAGATGTAGAAGGTGTGATATGGTTCAAGGACCGATTGTGTGTTCCCAATGTCCAGTCTATTCGGGAGTTGATCCTTAAGGAAGCTTATGAGACAGCTTATTCTATACACCCTGGAAGTGAGAAGATGTATCAGGATCTGAAGATGAAATTCTGGTGGTACGGAATGAAGAGGGAAATCGTAGAGCTTGTGGCTATGTGTGATAGTTGTCGATGGATCAAGGCAGAGCATCAGAGACCAGCTGGATTGTTGCAACCGTTGCAAATTCCTCAGTGGAAATGGGATGAAATCGAGATGGATTTCATAGTCAGATTGCCTCGCACTCGAGCCAGCTATGATTCCATTTGGGTAGTAGTGGACCGCTTAACCAAGTCAGCCCACTTCATACCTGTCAAGACCAACTACAGCAGTGCAGTATTGGTAGAGTTGTACATGTCCCAGATCGTTTGTCTTCACGGTGTGCTAAAGAAGATAGTGTCAGACAGAGGAACGCAGTTCACCTCTCATTTCTGGCACCGGTTGCATGAAGCCTTGGGTACACATCTGAATTTCAGTTCAGCTTATCATCCGCAGACAGATGGTCAGACCGAAAGAACCAATCAAATTCTTGAAGACATGTTGAGAGCTTTTGCGTTGCAAGATTAGTCTGGATGAGACAAGAGGCTACCTTATGCAGAGTTCTCCTATAACAACAGTTACCAGGCCAGCTTGAAGATGTCACCATTTCAGGTGCTTTATGGAAGGAGTTGTAGAACTCCGTTACAATGGGATTAGCCTGGAGAAAAGCAAGTGTTTGGGCCAGACATTTTGCTTGAAGCTGAAGAGAACATCAAGATGGTTCGGGAGAATCTGAAGATAGCGCAATCAAGGCAGCAAAGTTATGCAGACATAAGAAGAAGAGAGCTGAGTTTTGAAGTTGGAGATTTTGTCTATTTGAAAGTTTCACCTATCAGAGGAGTCAGAAGATTCGGAGTCAAAGGCAAGCTAGCACCCCACTACATTGGTCCGTATCAGATTCTCACAAGGCGCGGAGAAGTGGCCTATCAGCTCAGTCTGCCAGATAATTTGTCTGCTGTGCATAATGTCTTTCATGTGTCTCAATTGAAGAAATGTCTGCGTGTGCCAAAAGAGCAGTTGCCAGTGGAAGGTCTAGAAGTCCAGGAGGATTTGACCTATATTGAGAAGCCAACGCAAATCATTGAGACTGCAGACAGAGTCACCCGAAGGAAGACTATCATAATGTGCAAAGTCAGATGGGGTCATCACTCTGAAGAAGAGGCAACTTGGGAGCGTGAAGATGATCTGATGGCTAAATATCCCAAACTCTTTGCTAGCCAACCTTGAATCTCGAGGGCGAGATTCTTTTAAGGGGGATAGGTTTGTAGCACCCTGAATTTGAGAGTTAAATTTTTTTCTTTCTCCAGCACTCACCAAATTCGGGCGTTACCTTTTCTCTTTCTTTTTCTTCTCGCTAAGCCTTGTTCATTTTGAAAGTTCTAGCGAGATTTAGCTCGAAACCTTGTGTAAGTAAGCCCTAGAAATATTTTCTTGTGTTTGTTGCACCATGCCGGTCCATGCAGTTATTTTGGTTGAGTGAAATTATGAAATCATACATTTAGCAAATAGATTAGAAAAGGGAAAAACCCTTTTTTTCCTTCTCTCCCCTCCCCTCTCCTTGCGGCCCAGCCAGGTGCGTGGCCCAGCCGCAACTTTCCCCCCTCTCTCCTTCTTGGGCTGGCTCGGCGGCCCAGCCAAGCCCCCCCCTCCCGCGCTGCCCAGCCGCCTACCCCCGCTCCCCTCACGCGCGGCGCGCGTAGGCGGTTAAGCCACCGCCGCCACCCCCTGGTGGGGCCCACCTGTCATCCCCCTCCCCCAAAACTTCCTCTCTCTTTCTCTCTCCTCTAACCCCCCCACCCGCGCACGTTCTCTTCCTCTCCCCCGCGTGACTCATCTCTCTCCCGGCTCGCTCGCCGTTCGGACCGCCGCCCGCCTGCGCCGTTTGTCCAGCACCGCCCTTGTCCCCCGCGGTGAGCCCCTCCCCCTCCTCTTCCCCATTCCCCCCTTTCTTCTTCCTCGGACCGGCGTGGTCCCCTCCCTCTCCCCATGGCACGCCCGCCCCACCTCGTCCCTGCCTCGGCGCGGCCGTGGCACCCTCGACGCGCTCGCTCGGCCCGGTGAGGCTTCTCCGCGTGCCTCCCCCTCGTGCCCACCCCGCGCGGTGCCCCAGCCATGGTGTGCCCAGCTCGGCCCCCGCCCGGCGTGGCTCCCCCGCCCCGGCCTCGTTCCCCGTCTCGGCGCGCCCAACCCGGCCCCTGCCCCTGCGTGCGCGGCTCGCGGCGGCCCCGCCTTGGCCCCCTAGCGCGTGGCCGTGCCACACCGCGGCGTGCCCCTACCCCAGCTCGGCGGCCTCCGCCCTGCCCACGGTGTTCCCGCTCTGGCTCGGCCCCCTGCCACACGGTGTGCCCCTGCTCATGGCCAGCGTGGCCTCCTGCCCCGCTCGGCACACTCGGCTTGGCCTCAGCGCGTGACCATGGCGCGGCCCGGCTCCCTGCGCGGCGTGGCCATGGCGTGGTGGCGCGGTCCGGCCCCCCGGCGTGGCTCCCTGCGTGCCCACCCCTGGCACGCTGATCCCTGTCCGGGCGCGGTGTGGCCCCTGCGCAGCACGGCCTCCGCACGGCGCAGCCTCGACTCGTGCGGTCTTGGTGCCCCTGCGTGGCGCGGCCCCCTGCCCGTGGCTTGGCCCCGGCGCGCGGCTTTCTCGCCCGGCGCGACGCGTAGTGCCCCGCGCACATGCGTCTACCCCTCTAGACGTGCCCGTCTACCCCTAGCCACCCATCTACCCCTCTCGCGTATTTTATGCACGTTGATCATGTTATTTATATTAATGAAATGGAAACTCAACTCAGAAATTGATTACGTTAATTGTCTCATGTAGTTAATCATTGACTTCGTTTAATGTCGACCAATTGGAAATAGTTGTAACTCTGTTAGTGCATGTGATTAATACTTGTTAGTGTAACTAGGTGGAAATAGATGACGTAATGATTAATTATACATCTACCTATAATACGCTTCGATTATAGCTTTAGCTACTGCGAGACCTTCCTTCTTTTCTTTCCAGCAATTGCGAATGCAAAACCGTATGTCATATCTTATGCATATTTAGTTTATCTGCTCTCTTGTATGGTGTACTATTATTTTCTAATTCAAATGGATGGATGTAGGTTTGCGCTCGCATAGAGAACGGTCTGGTTGAGGAGTCCAAAGAACTTGCAGGAGAAGCCCCTGAGCAGCAGCTGGTTGGTGGAGGCAAGTGTCCCTTGACCTATCTTTGTCCTATACATTCCTTAATTCACTTTCCGCATTTACATAGTTTATACCTAAGGAGTGACTAGCTTTTGTTATCCATGTCCTTGTTTACCTATTTGGGTTGGATTATTATGGTTTAGCTTTATGCTAGTGCTTAACACTAATCAATGAACATGATGAGATTTATCAATGATACGTTGTTTCCCTTCTTTATTATGATGATATACTTGTGGCACTTAAGGGGGCTCGAGCGGTTTCTCGAGTGCCTCTTCATAAGGACCTGTTCGTTGGATGACCGCCCGGGAAAATAGTGCAACCATGAGGGTGGAGTGGGACGCCCTTAGCTTAATAATTAGAGGAACCAGGGTGTAGTTCACTTAGCCGTCGTGCCGTTAATGGGGCTCGGTGTATGCGGCTCGCTCTGCCAAGGTTGGTTCGCCCCTTGAGGAGGAGTGCGGTGCATTTAGGAAACCTAACGGGCGGCTACAGCCCTGGGGAATCTTTGTAAAGGCTACGTAGTGATACCCTGTTGGGTCACCTTGGTAGTGATCAATGGAGAGTCATGATCTCTGGGCAGAAAGGGAATCACGGCTTGTGGGTAAAGTGTGCAACCTCTGCAGAGTGTTTGAAAACTGATATTTCAGCCGTGCTCGCGGTTATGAGCGGCCAAGGGAGCTCCATTGATTAGTGATACTTGATCAGAGATGTTCGAATTACTGGTGACGATGAGAATGGTGGTTTTGGTATTGACTCTGGTGATGGTAAGTGGTATTCTTTCCGTTTGGAAAGGGTACTTTTGGGTTCACAACGTGGGTTAATACTAAAACTTGGCTCTCTCTACTAGTAATAATAATCTGACCAACTAAAAGCAACTGCTTGACTTACCCCCACATAAAGCTAGTCCACTACAGCCAAACAGGACACTTGCTGAGTATGTTGATGTGTACTCACCCTTGCTCTACACACCAAACCCCCCCTCCCCAAGTTGTCCGCATTGCAACCACTGCTCAGGAGAAGATGAAGTCGTGGAAGGAGACTTCCAGGAGTTCCAAGATTACTATGAGTTCTAGGCGTGGGTTAGCGGCAACCCCTAGTCAGCTGCCTGTGAAGGCCACGTGTATCTACGTTTCGTTTTTCGCACTTTGATTATTGTAAAGACTATGTGGATGTCTCAGACATATGATGTAATCGAATATTATTACCCTTTTATGTTATTATTTGAGCACTGTGTGATGATGTCTAGTTATGTAACTGTTGTGTACATGAATTGCTGATCCTGGCACATACATGGTTTGCATTCAGTTTTCCTGATAAAACCAGGTGTAATAGCATGATGGTGAAGGAAGTGCGATACGAGGATGATGCACTAAATGGTCCACTACCCGTCTATGAGCCACAGCCCGTTGCGCTCAAATCAACAAGCAGTAGAGAGGCGCTACCAAGCAAGGTGGCACAAGTTGAGGCTGCCGAGCTAAATGAAGATGAGATGGCACTCATCATCAAACGTTTCAAGACCACACTCAAAGGACGCAAAGAGTACCCCCACCAAGAATAAAACAAGGGGAAACGCTCCTGTTCAAATGTGGTAAGACTGGTCACTTTATTGCTCAATGTCCCGATAATGACAATGACCAGGCACAAGAAAGACATGGGAAGAAGGAGAAGAAGAAGAATTATAGGAAGGCGAAGGGCGAGGCGCATCTTGGAAAAGAAATGGGACTCTGACTGCTATTCATCCGACTCCGACGATGAAGGAATGGCTGCCTCAACCTTCGACAAGTCTTCACTCTTCCCCAATGAACGTCATACATATCTTATGGCTAAGGAGAAGAAGGTATGTATTCGAGATACTCCTAAGTACTCTTCTTCTAGTGATGAGGAATCTTCTGATGATGAAGTATATTACTCTAACTTGTTTAAAGGACTAGATAGAGCAAAGGTAGACAAAATTAATGAATTAATTAATGCTCTAAATGAAAAGGATAGATTGCTAGAAAAGCAAGAAGATATATTATATGAGGAACATGACAAGTTTGTTAGTGTTCAAAAATCTCTTGCTTTAGAAATTAAGAGAAATGAAATGTTGTCTTCTGAGTTGTCTGCTTGCCATGAATCTGTCTCTAGTTTATATAATTTAAATGATGAATTAAATGCTAAGCTAGAGGAAGTTAACAAAACTAATTAACATGTAGAGCATGTTGTTATTTGTAACAGATGTAAGGATTTTAATGTTGATGCATGTGATGAACATCTTGCTTCTATTACCAAATTAAATAATGAAGTGGCAAGTCTTAATGCTCAACTTAAGACTTGCAAGGTTGATTTTGATAAATTGAAATTTGCTAGGGATGCCTACACTATTGGTAGACACCCTTCAATTAAGGATGGACTTGGTTTTCAAAAGGAAACCAAGAACTTAACAAGCCAAAGGACTTCCATTCTCAACAAGGAGAAAGGGAAGGCCCCTATGGCGAGTAGTCCTCAAAGGAACCATGCTTTTATTTATGATAGGAAAATTGCTAGTCGTTCTCATTATAGTAAGAGTTATGTTCATGCTGCTTATAATGACTCACATGCTATGTTTGCATCTAGCTCCACTTTTGTTCATGGTAGAAGTAGGCCTAGCTAAGATAAATCATGTTGTGTCCCATGTGACTATGAAAATGTGCAATGAACCTTCTACTATTTATCATACTTGCAATACTTCTTTCGCACTTTCATATAAGAATGCAAAAGTAGTTGCTAGGAAGTTGGGATCCAAATGCAAGGGAGACAATACTTGTATTTGGGTTCCAAAAGTTATTGTGACTAACCTTACAGGACCCAACAAGAGTTGGGTACCTAAAACCCAAGCTTAAATTACCTTGCAGGTTTATGCATCTGAGGGCTCTAGCTAGATTATCGACAGCGGATGCACAAACCACATGACGGGGGAGAAGAAGATGTTCACCTCCTACGTCAAGAACAAGGATTCCCAGGATACGATCATCTTTGGAGATGGGAACCAAGGCAAGGTCAAAGGCTTGGGTAAGATAGCTATCAATAACGTGCACTCAATATCGAATGTATTTCTAGCAGAGTCGCTCGGGTACAACCTTCTGCCTGTAAGTCAATTGTGTCACATGGGTTACAATTGTCCGTTTACAAATATTGATGTATCTGTCTTTAGAAGGAGTGATGGTTCATTTGCTTTTAAGGGTGTATTAGATGGCAAACTCTATTTAGTTGACTTTTCAAAAGAGAATGCCGGTCTAGATGCATGCTTAATAGCTAAAACTAATATGGGCTAGCTGTGGCATCGCCGTCTAGCACATGTTGGGATGAAGAACCTTCATAAGCTTCTAAAGGGAGATCATGTGTTAGGACTAACCGATGTCTGTTTTGAGAAAGACAGACCCTGTGCAGCATATCAGGCAGGGAAACAGGTGGGAAGCACACATCATGGCAAGAATGTAATGACAACATCAAGACCACTAGAGCTCCTTCACATGGATCTTTTCGGACCCGTTGCCTATCTAAGCATCGAGGGAAGTAAGTATGGTCTTGTAGTTGTAGATGATTTTTCCCGCTTCACTTGGGTGTTCTTTCTATAGGATAAGTCAGGAACCCAAGGGACCCTAAAGCGCTTCTTAAGGCGAGCTCAAAATGAGTTTGAGCTTAAAGTGAAAAAGATAAGGAGCGACAATGGGTCCGAGTTCAAGAATCTACAAGTTGAAGAGTTTCTTGAGGAGGAAGGCATCAAGCACGAGTTCTCCGCTCCCTACACACCACAGCAAAACGGTGTGGTAGAGAGGAAGAACAGGACGCTTATCGACATGGCGAGAACAATGCTTGGAGAGTTCAAGACACCCGAGCGGTTTTGGTCGGAAGTGCCACGCCATAAACCGGCTCTATCTGCATCGCCTCCTCAAGAAGACCTCCTATGAACTTCTTACTGGTAACAAACCCAATGTTTCTTACTTTCGTGTATTTGGGAGCAAATTCTACATTCTAGTGAAGAAAGGTAGACATTCTAAATTTGCTCCCAAGGCTGTAGAAGGGTTTTTACTAGGATATGACTCAAATACAAAGGCGTATAGGGTCTTCAATAAATCATCAGGATTAGTTGAAGTCTCTAGCGACGTTGTATTTGATGAGACTAATGGCTCTCCAAGAGAGCAAGTTGATCTTGATGACATAGATGAAGATGAAGTTCCAACGGCCGCAATGCGCATGATGGCGATAGGTGATGTGCTACCACAGGAACAATAGGAACAAGATCAGCCTTCTTCCTCGACATTGGTGCAACTAGAGATGGCCAAACAGGCCGCCAAGACCAGCCCAGCCCGGGCCCAGTGAAGCTCGGCCCGTTTTGGGCCTAGCCCGCCAGGCACGGTTAGAAAACCATGCCGAGCCTTCTAAGCCCTCGGGCTCGATTCCCTGTCCGAGCCTGGCCCACAGCGGGCCTAAACGGGCCGGGCTGGCCCGTTTAGCATGAAAAAAGCGGGCCGAAAGCGGGCTAAGCGGGCCAAAAAGCGCGTTTTAATGCAAAAAAGTGGGCTTAACGAGCTTAGAGGTAAACGGGCCGTGCCGGGCTAGCCCATCGTGCCTAGTTTCCTGTCTGAGCCCAACCCGCTTATTCGTGCCGGGCCGTGCCGGGTTTGGACCGGACCCAAACAGCAGGCTTCGTGCCGGGCTCATGGCCCTCGTGCTTATTGGTCGTCTATAGGTGCAACCCCCAACTCAAGATGATGGGAAGGTACCTCAAGAAGAGGAGCGTGATCAAGGGGGAGCACAGGAAGAACAGGCTATGGAGGAAGAAGCACCACGGGTTCCTCCAACTCAAGTCCGAGCGACAATCCAAAGACATCACCCCGTCGATCAAATTCTGGGTGATATCAGCAATGGAGTAACTACTCACTCACGTTTAGCTAATTTTTGTGAGCATTACTCATTTGTCTCTTCTATTGAGCCTTTCAGGGTAGAAGAGGCTTTGCAGGATCCAGACTGGGTGTTGGCCATGCAGGAAGAGCTCAACAACTTCAAAAGGAATGAAGTCTGGAGCCTGGTGCCACGTCCAAAGCAAAATGTTGTGGGAACCAAGTGGGTGTTCCGCAACAAGCAAGACGAGCACGGAGTGGTGACGAGAAACAAGGCTCGACTTGTGGCAAAAGGGTATGTGTCACACCCAGTTTTAGAAGGCAAACCGAATGCGAACCATGTACGTGCCAGGATCAGAAACTCACGTACACAGCGATTACATAATTGGACATCATCACACAATGCTCGAAATAAATGGCGGAAAGGTACTTGATTACATCAAGATGTCCAAGACATCCACAAAGTCTAATACATAACCATTGTTCAACATAATTATCAAAGTGCGGAAATACGAAACATAGATGCTAAGCCTACACAGGCAGCTGACTAGGGTTTGCCACTAAAGTAAACTAAAACTCGTCGTATTCCTGGAACTCCTTGAAAGTCGCCTAGAGGGGGTGAATAGGCAAATCTAAAATTTACAAACTTTAAGCACAACTACAAGCCAGGGTTAGCGTTAGAAATATAATCGAGTCTGAAAGAGAGGGTGAAAACAAATCACAAGCAAATAAGGCGAATGACATGGTGATTTCTTTTACCGAGGTTCGGTTCTTGCAAACCTACTCCCCGTTGAGGTGGTCACAAAGACCGGGTCTCTTTCAACCCTTTCCCTCTCTCAAACGGTCACCTAGACCGAGTGAGCTTCTCTTCTCAATCAAATGGGACACTTAGTCCCCACAAGGACCACCACACTATTGGTGTCTCTTGCTTTGATTACAAATGTCTTGGGAACAAGAAATGGGAAAGAAAAAAAGCGATCCAAGCGCAAGAGCTCAAAAGAACACAACAAAAACTCTCTCTTCTAGTTACTATTGCTTTGAGTGGAATTAGGACTTGGAGAGATTTTGATTCACTCTATTTGTGTCTTGTATTGAATGTTATAGCTCTTGTATTGAATGAGTTGGCTGAAAACTTGGATGTCTTGAAGTGTTGGTGGTTGGGGTTATTTATAGCCCCAACCACCAAAGTGGCCGTTGGGGAAGGCTGCTGTCGAATGGCGCACTGGACAGTCCGGTGCACCACCGGACACTGTCCGGTGCGCCAGCCACGTCACCCAACCGATAGGGTTCGACCGTTGGAGCGTTGACTTGTGGGGCCACCGGACAGTCCGGTGGTGCACCGGATAGTCACTGTTCACTGTCCGGTGCGCCTTCTGGCGCCTGCTCTGACTTCTGCGTGCGCAGTTGCACTGTCACTGTTCACTGTAGACTTTGTAGATGACCGTTGGCGTTGTTAGCCGTTACTCCACTGGCACACCGGACAATCTGGTGCTACACCGGACAGTCCGGTGAATTATAGCAGAGGGGCTCCCCGAATTCCCGAAGCTGAGCAGTTCAGAGGAATTCTCCCTGGTGCACCAGACACTGTCCGGTGGCACACCGGACAGTCCGGTGCACCAGACCAGGGCAGCCTTCAGTTGTCTTATGCTCTTTTTATTTGAACCCTTTCTTGGACTTTTTATTGGTTGGTGTTGAACCTTTGGCACCTGTAGAACTTATAATCTAGAGCAAACTAGTTAGTATAACTATTTGTGTTGGGCAATTCAACCACCAAAATCATTTAGGAAAAGGTTTGACCTTATTTCCCTTTCAATCTCCCCCTTTTTGGTGATTGATGCCAACACAAACCAAAGCAAATATACAAGTGCAGAATTTGAACTAGTTTGCATAATGTAAGTGCAAAGGGTGCTTGGAGCTAAACCAATATATTATTTCTACTAGATATGCATGGATGGTTTTCTTCTTATTTAACATTTTGGACCACGCTTGCACCAAAAGTTTTGTTTTTGCAATTTTTTTGTAAAATTCTTTTCAAAAACCTTTTGCAAATAGTCAAAGGTATATGAATAAGATGGCAAGAAGCATTTTCAAGATTTGAAATTTTCTCCCCCTGTTTCAAATGCTTTTTCTTTGACTTAAACAAAACTCCCCCTCAAAGAAATCCTCCTCTTAGTGTTCAAGAGGGTTTTAGACACTGATTTTGAAAGAGGTTGTACCAATTTGAAAATAAAATACCAATGAAAACTTTCTTTAAAATTTTTGAAATTGGTGGTGGTGCGGTCCTTTTGCTTTGGGCTAATACTTTCTCCCCCTTTGGCATGAATCGCCAAAAATGGATACTTGTGTGAAATATAAGCCCTTTGTTACTTTCTCTCCCTTTTGGCAAATAAAATATGAGTGAAGATTTTACCAAATTGGAGAGCGGTGCGGAGTGACGGCGAAGGATGAGTAATTCGATGGAGTGGAGTGGAAGCCTTTGTCTTCGAAGACTCCATTTCCCTTTCAATCTATGACTTAACACAATATACACTTGAAAACATATTAGTCATAGCACATGAAAGAGATATGATCAAAGGTACATAAATGAGCTATGTGTGCAAAATATCAATCAAAATTCCTAGAATCAAGAATGTTTAGCTCATGCTTAAGTTTGGTAAAAGTTTTCTCATCTAATGGCTTGGTAAAGATATCGGCTAATTGATCTTGGGTGCTAACATATGAAATCTCGATATCCCCCTTTGTTGGTGATCCCTCAAAAAGTGATACCGAATGGCTATGTGCTTAGTGCGGCTGTGCTCAACGGGATTATCCGCCATGTGGATTGCACTCTCATTATCACATAGGAGAGGGACTTTGCTAAATTTGTAGCCATAGTCCCTAAGGGTTTGCCTCATCCAAAGCAATTGCGCGCAACAATGGCCTGCGACAATGTACTCGGCTTCGGCGGTTGAAAGAGCTACTGAATTTTGTTTCTTTGAAGCCCAAGACACCAGGGATCTTCCCAAGAACTGACAAGTCCCCGATGTGCTCTTTCTATCAATCTTACACCCTACCCAATCAGCATCAGAATATCCTAATAAATCAAAAGTGGATCCCTTGGGGTACCAAAGACCAAACTTAGGAGTATGAACTAAATATCTCAAGATTCGTTTCACGGCCCTAAGGTGAACTTCATTAGGATCGGCTTGGAATCTTGCACACATGCATATGGAAAGCATAATATCCAATCGAGATGCACATAAATAAAGTAAAGATCCTATCATCGATCGGTATACCTTTTGATCTACGGATTTACCTCCTGTGTCGAGGTCGAGATGCCCATTAGTTCCCATGGGTGTCTTGATGGGCTTGGCATCCTTCATCCCAAACTTGGTAAGAATGTCTTGAATGTACTTCGTTTGGCTAATGAAGGTGCCCTCTTGGAGTTGCTTCACTTGAAATCCTAAGAAATACATCAACTCCCCCATCATAGACATCTCGAATTTTTGAATCATAATCCTACTAAACTCTTCACATGTAGACTTGTTAGTAGACCCAAGTATGATATCATCAACATAAATTTGGCATACAAACAAATCATTTACAATTTTTTTAGTAAAGAGAGTAGGATCGGCTTTGCCGACTTTGAAACCATTAGTGATAAGAAAATCTCTTAGGCATTCATACCATGCTCTTGGGGCTTGCTTGAGCCCATAAAGCGCCTTAGAGAGTTTATACACATGGTTAGGGTACTCACTATCTTCAAAGCCGGGAGGTTGCTCAACATAGACCTCTTCCTTGATTGGTCCATTGAGGAAGACACTTTTCACGTCCATTTGATAAAGCTTAAAGCCATGGTAAGTAGCAAAGGCAAGTAATATGCGAATTGATTCAAGCCTAGCTATGGGTGCATAAGTTTCATCGAAATCCAAACCTTTGACTTGGGAGTATCCCTTGGCCACAAGTTGGGCTTTGTTCCTTGTCATCACACCATGCTCATCTTGTTTGTTGCGGAAGACCCACTTGGTTCCTACAACATTTTGGTTAGGACGTGGAACAAGATGCCATACCTCATTCCTCGTGAAGTTGTTGAGCTCCTCTTGCATTGCCAACACCCAATCCGAATCTCTTAATGCGTCTTCCACCCTGTATGGCTCAATAGAAGACACAAAAGAGTAATGTTCACAAAAATGAGCGACACGAGATCGAGTGGTTACCCCCTTATGAATATCGCCGAGGATGGAGTTCACGAGGTGATCTCTTTGTATCGCTTGATGGACTCTTGGGTGAGGCGGTCTTTGTCCTTGTGCTTCTTGTTCATCTTCCTTGTCATTATCTTCATCATCTCCCCCTTGATCATTGTCTTCCTCTTGAGGTGGCTCATTGTCTTGATCCTCATTTTCATCATCTTGAGCTTGATCCTCATCTTGGGTTGGTGGAGATGCTTGATTGGAAGATGAAGGTTGATCTTGTGCTTGTGGAGACTCCTCGGGTTCCTTGGGGCACACATCCCCAATGGACATGTTCCTTAGTGCCACGCATGGAGCCTCTTCATCATCTAGCTCATCAAGATCAACTTGCTCTACTTGAGAGCCGTTAGTCTCATCAAACACAATGTCACAAGAAACTTCAACTAGTCCAGTGGACTTGTTAAAGACTCTATATGCCCTTGTGTTTGAATCATAACCAAGTAAAAAGCCTTCTACAGCCTTAGGAGCAAATTTAGATTTTCTACCTCTTTTAACAAGAATAAAGCATTTGCTACCAAAGACTCTAAAATATGAAACATTGGGCTTTTATCGGTGAGGAGTTCATACGATGTCTTCTTGAGGATTCGGTGAAGGTAGAGTCGGTTGATGGCGTAGCAAGCGGTGTTGATTGCTTCCGCCCAAAACCGATCCGAAGTCTTGTACTCATCAAGCATGGTCCTCGCCATGTCTAGTAGAGTTCTATTCTTCCTCTCCACTACACCATTTTGTTGTGGTGTGTAGGGAGAAGAGAACTCATGCTTGATGCCCTCCTCCTCAAGAAAGCCTTCGATTTGAGAATTCTTGAACTCCGTCCTATTGTCGTTTCTAATCTTTTTGATCCTTAAGCCAAACTCATTTTGAGCCTGTCTCAAGAATCCTTTTAAGATCTCTTGGGTTTGAGATTTATCCTGCAAAAAGAATACCCAAGTGAAGCAAGAATAGTCATCCACAATTACAAGACAATACTTACTCCCGCCGATGTCATGTAGGCGATCGGGCCGAATAGATCCATGTGGAGTGGCTCAAGCGGCCTGTCGGTCGTCATGATGTTCTTGTGTGGATGATGGGCACCAATTTGCTTCCCTGCTTGACATGCGCTACAAACCCTGTCTTTCTCAAAATGAACATTTGTTAGTCCCAAAATGTGCTTGCCCTTTAGAAGCTTATGAAGATTCTTCATTCCAACATGGGCTAGTCGGCGATGCCAGAGCCAACCCATATTAGCCTTAGCAATTAAGCAAGTATCGAGTTCAGCTCTATTAAAATCAACTAAGTATAGCTGACCCTCTAATACTCCCTTAAATGCTATTGAATCATCACTTCTTCTAAAGGCAGTAACACCTATATCCATAAAAAGACAATTGTAGCCCATTTTGCATAATTGAGAAACAGAAAGCAAATTGTAATCTAAAGAATCTACAACAAAAACATTGGAAATAGAATGGTTAGGTGATATAGCAATTTTACCAAGTCCTTTGACCAAACCTTGATTTCCATCCCCGAATGTGATAGCTCTTTGGGGATCTTGGTTTTTCTCATAGGAGGAGAACATCCTTTTCTCCCCTGTCATGTGGATTGTGCACCCGCTATCGATGATCCAACTTGAGCCCCCGGATGCATAAACCTACAAAATAAGTTTAGGCCTTGTTCTTAGATACCCAAACGGTCTTGGGTCCTTTCACATTAGAAACAAGCACCTTGGGTACCCAAACACAAGTCTTTGACCCCTTGTGTTTGCCCCCAACATATTTGGCAACTACCTTGCCTGATTTGTTAGTGAGCACATAGGAAGCATCAAAAGTCTTGAATGAAACATTATGATCATTTGATGCTTTAGGAGTTTTCTTCTTAGGCAATTTAGCACGAGTCTTAAATGAAATGTCTTAAATGAAAGAAGCATCAAAAGTCTTAAATGAAATGTTAGGTTCATTTGATGCAATAGGAGTTTTCTTCTTAGGCAATTTAGCACGAGTGGATTGCCTAGAGCTAGATGCCTCACTCTTATACATAAAAGCATGATGAGAGCCAGAGTGAGACTTCCTAGAATGAATTCTCCTAATTTTGTGTTCGGGATAACCGGCAGAGTATAAAATGTAACCCTCGTTATCTTGAACCATGAGAGCTTTGCCCTTAACAAAGTTGGACAATTTCTTAGGGGCATTAAGCTTGACATTGTCTCCCTTTTGGAAGCCAATGCCATCCTTAATGCCAGGGCGTCTCCCACTATAAAGCATACTACGAGCAAATTTAAATTTTTCATTTTCTAATTCATGCTCGGCAATTTTAGCATCTAATTTTGCTATATGATCGTTTTGTTGTTTAATCATGGCAATTTGATCATGGATAGCATCAATATTATCATCTCTACATCTAGTGCAAATAGATATATGACTAACAGTAGAGGTAAAGGGTTTGCAAGTATTTAATTCAACAATCTTAGCATGTAAAATATCATTCTCATCTCTAAGATTGGAAATAGAAACATTGTAAACATCTAAATCCTTAGCCTTAACAATTAATTTTTCATTTTCATTCCTAAGGCTAGCAAGAGATTCATTCAATTTGTCAATCTTAGCAATCGAACTAGCATTGTCATTTCTAAGACTAACAATTGAATCATCACAAACATTTAGCTTATCAACCTTAGCAATTAAATTGGCATTCTCAATTCTAAGGTTGGATATGGTGTCATGGCAAATCCTTAGCTCACTAGTCAATTTCTCAAATTTCTCTATTTGCTGAGCATAAGCATTTTTAACCTTAACATGCTTCTTGTTTTCCTTAATAAGGAAGTCCTCTTGGCTATCCAAGAGTTCATCCTTCTCATGAATAGCACTAATTAATTCATTTATTTTTTCCTTTTGTTGCATGTTTAGGTTGGCAAAAAGTGTAAATAAATCATCCTCATCATCACTAGAGCTAGCCTCATCACTAGATGTTGCATACTTAGTGGAGGACCTTGATTTTACCTTCTTTTTCTTGCCGTTCTTTGCCATGAGGCACTTGTGGCCGACGTTGGGGAAGAGGAGACCTTTGGTGACGGCGATGTTAGCGGCGTCCTCGTCGGAGGAGGAGTCAGTGGAGCTCTCATCGGAGTCCCACTCCCGACATACATGGGCATCGCCGCCCTTCTTCTTGTAGTACCTCTTCTTTTCTCTCCTCTTTCCCTTCTTGTCATCGCCCCTGTCTCTATCACTAGATAATGGCCATTTAGCAATAAAATTACTAGGCTTACCACACTTGTAGCACACCTTCTTGGAACGGGGCTTGTAATCTTTCCCCTTCCTTTGCTTGAGGATTTGGCGGAAGCTCTTGATGATGAGCGCCATCTCCTCGTTGTCGAGCTTGGAGGCGTCGATGAAGACCCTACTTGGTGTAGAATCCTTCTTTTCTTCTTCCATCGCCTTAAATGTGACGGGTTGCACCTCGGGTGTTGAGGTGGCGCCTTGCTCGATGATTTTCTTGGAGCCTTTGATCATCAATTCAAAGCTCACAAATTTTCCTATAACTTCCTCGGGAGACATTAGCTTATATCTAGGATCACCATGAATTAATTGAACTTGAGTAGGGTTAAGAAATACGAGTGATCTAAGAATAACCTTGACCATCTCATGGTCATCCCATTTTGTGCTCCTGAGGTTGCGCACTTGGTTCACCAAGGTCTTTAGCTGGTTGTACATGGCTTGAGGGTATCTCCTTGGTTGAGCATGAACCGATCGAGCTCCCCCTCGACCATTTCCCGTTTGGTGATCTTGGTCACCTCGTCTCCTTCGTGCGCGGTCTTGAGCACGTCCCAAATTCCTTTGGCACTCTTCAACCCTTGCACCTTATTATACTCCTCTTGACTTAGAGAGGTGAGGAGTATAGTAGTTGCTAGGGAGTTGAAGTGCAAGATTTGGGCGACCTCATCCTCATCATAATCTTCATCCCCTACGGATGGTACCTGTACTCCAAATTCAACAATATCCCATATGCTTGTGTGGAGTGAGGTTAGGTGATACTTCATCATTTCACTCCACCTACTATAATCTTCACCGTCAAACATCGGTGGTTTTCCTAATGGGATAGAAAGTAATGGAGTATGTTTGGGAATGCGAGGATAGCATAGGGGGATCTTACTATACTTCTTGCGCTCTTGGTGCTTAGAAGTGATGGACGCGGCGTCAGATCCCGATGTAGAGGGCGATGAAGAGTCGGTCTTGTAGTAGACCACTTTCTTCATTTTCTTCTTCTTTTCGCCACTCTTGTGCATCCTAATGCGTGAAGGGGATTCTTCATCTTTTTGTTGCCGGACTCCTTTGATGGAGCCTTCCCGTGGCTTGTAGCCTTCGCGGGGCTTGTGGGCTTGTCCCCGCCGGTCACCATCTCCTTCTTGGCGTGATCTCCCGACATCACTTCGAGCGGTTAGGCTCTTAATGAAGTACCAGGCTCTAATACCAATTGAAAGTCGCCTAGAGGGGGGTGAATAGGCAAATCTGAAATTTACAAACTTTAAGAACAACTACAAGACGGAAGAGAGGGTGAAAACAAATCACAAGCAAATAAGGTGAATGACACGGTGATTTGTTTTACCGAGGTTTGGTTCTTGCAAACCTACTCCCCGTTGAGGTGGTCACAAAGATCGGGTCTCTTTCAACCCTTTCCCTCTCTCAAACGGTCACCTAGACCGAGTGAGCTTCTCTTCTCAATCAAATGGGACACTTAGTCCCCACAAGGACCACCACACTATTGGTGTCTCTTTCTTTTATTACAAATGTCTTGGGAACAAGAAATGGGGAAGAAGAAAAGGGATCCAAGCACAAGAGCTCAAAAGAACACAACAAAAACTCTCTCTTCTAGTTACTATTGCTTTGAGTGGAATTGGGACTTGGAGAGATTTTGATTCACTCTATTTGTGTCTTGTATTGAATGTTATAGCTCTTGTATTGAATGAGTTGGCTGAAAACTTGGATGCCTTGAAGTGTTGGTGGTTGGGGTTATTTATAGCCCCAACCACCAAAGTGGCCGTTGGGGAAGGCTGCTGTCGAATGGCGCACCGGACAGTCTGGTGTGCCAGCCACGTCACCCAACTGATAGGGTTCGACCGTTGGAGCGCTGACTTTTGGGGCCACCGGACAGTCTGGTGGTGCACCGGACAGTCACTGTTCACTGTCCGGTGCGCCTTCTGTTCCTGCTCTGACTTCTGCGCGCGTAGTTGCACTGTTCACTGTAGACTTTTGCAGACGACCGTTGGCGCTGTTAGCCGTTACTCCGCTGGCACACCGGATAGTCCGGTGCTACACCGGACAGTCCGGTGAATTATACCGGAGGGGCTCCCCGAATTCCCGAAGCTGAGTAATTCAGAGGAATTCTCCCTGGTGCACCGGACACTGAATGGTGCGCCAGACCAGGGCAGCCTTCGGTTGTCTTTTGCTCTTTTTATTTGAACCCTTTCTTGGACTTTTTATTGGTTTGTGTTGAACCTTTGGCACCTGTAGAACTTATAATCTAGAGCAAACTAGTTAGTACAATTATCTGTGTTGGGCAATTCAACCACCAAAATCATTTAGGAAAAGGTTTGACCTTATTTCCATTTCACTCCTCGAAGTCATCCATGTTGCCAGCATCACCTCCTGAGCACTGAGTACACTGGGGACAACCTAGGATGGGGGTGGTGTGTAAAGCAAGGGTGAGTACACATCAACGTACTCAGCAAATGTCCCGTTTGGCTAAAGTGGACTAGCTGTATATAGAGTTGAGGTCAAGCAGTTGCTTTTAGTTGGTCAAGTATTTAATACTATTAGTAGAGCCAAGTTTTAGTAATAAACTCTGTTATTACCCAGAAGTACCTCCTCAAAAGAGAAAATACCAGAGATCAGATTTTATAACATCATTATTAACCATCATCATAAAAGTATCCAAAGTTCCTCTAATCAAAGAGGATCCCAAGGCTGCTCTTAACCGTGAGCTCGGCTAATATACCAGCTTTTAACACTCTGCAGAGGTTGTACACTTTACCCACAAGTCGTGATCCCTTTCTAGCCTGGGTTGTACAGACCCGATCTTCACTACCAAGATGAATGGCTAGGGATACACTACGTAGCCTTTACAAAGACTCCCCTGGTGCATAGCTGCTTGTTAGGTTTCGCTAGTCGTACAAACGCAGTACACCTCCCCAAGGTGGGTGACTAACAAAACCAAATCGAAAGAACCTCTGCACCCCAACCTTGGCAGAGCGAGCACAACGCCCCGACCCCCATTGACGTCCCTCCAGCAAAGCCAACTACACCCCCAGGTTCATCTAATTAATCAGCTAAGGGCGTCCCATTCCACCCTCATGGTTGTACTGTTATTCCGGGTGGTCACTCCACGAACAGGTCCTTACGGAGAGGTACTCAGGAAAAAGGCCTGAGCCCCCTAAGGTATCACAAGATCATCCACATAATTAGGATAACAATATTGTATCATAAATGTTCACATCATGTTCATTGATTAAGTTAAGGCAATAGCAACGTGCAAACCATGATAACCCAAAAAGGTAAACAAGGATAAGTGAATACAGACTAATCAATCCTTAGGTTTCATAAAGTAATGCGGGGCAGTGAATTATAGAGTATGTAAGACATAATAGGTCAGAGGACACTTGCCTTCACCAGGTTGTTGCTCAGGGAGGTCTCCAACAACACACTCAGGAACCTCGGACTGCTCGTTGTCTAAATAAAGCGAGCATGCATTCAATACATTTGGAAAGTACAAATGAACACCACACCAAACATGTACAAACATTGGAACACACCTTAAAAGGACACAATACTACATAAGGGATAATTAATTCAGAGTATAACATAAACTATGGCATACATTAACTTTATTTGAAAATAGATTATTATTTCCCTAAGTGTTATTTACAAGTACATAATCATAGATCAAGTTATTTCATGGTGACCAAAAATTTAGAACAGAGATGAACTTATGTAATACATACTATTAATCTCACAAGCTTAAACAAGTTTAAATCTCTAAGGTTATCCTTTTATTTATTTTATTAAATAAATGAAACATACATCTACATTAGTTCAAATTCAATCCTAAAAATTAGAGTGTGCAGACAGTGATGCAACCATTTTATTTCAACAGAGAATAATTCTATGAACATTTTGCAAATTGAATCACTAAATTTGGAGTTCATATGCAAAAGTTATGAAACAAACAAGTTTGGGAATTTAAAATATGAAATTAGGGCTAATTCTATGAATATTTAAAAGTCCAGGCTAAATCTGCAAGATTACAGGGGTCTGCGCGCGAAAACCAGGGACGGCGGGTTGATTTCCAATAAACTGAGGGTCTCTTTAAGAAAACTACCGCGCGAAGGGGTATCGGGTGAATCTAACCGTTAGATCTAAAACCGAAGGCTGAGATTAGATCTGCGGCCGAGGGCGCGCGCGTGAGCGGGTGAGCGCTGACAGGCGGGCCAGGGAGTGTCAGCGATAGAGGGGGAGAGCACGCTGACCGAGCGGGCCCAGCGCCAGCGGGTTTGAGCGCTGACAGGCGGGCCAGGGCGTGCGTGCGCGAAGCATTATCTGTGATCTGAGTCGTTCGATCTAAATCGCACGGAGGGGACCAGACCAGGGGGAAACAGATGGCTGCGGGCGGCACTGCTCTTCTCCGCGGCGGTGAGGTCGCCGGAGTTGAGGCTGGCGCGAGCTAGGGTGGCTCTGGGGTCGCCGGAGTTGGGCAGAGAGGAAGAGGGCACCACGGTGAACTCAATGGCGGGGAAGGGGCCATGAATCCACGGGCAGAGAGGGGGGAATTGCAGTGAGAAAGCCTCGGGCGGGCCGGAGTAACTCTGGTGAGCCATTCTAGCCACAGGGAGGGGTCCTAAGGCTCGCTAAGGCCTTGGCTAACTTCAGCAGAGGCAGGGGCGACACAGGGACCTACTCCGGTGAACTAGACCGGGCTAAATGGGCTGGCCACCATGCAAACACGGCGGACCGCCGCGGCCGAGCACCGACGAACGTGAAATTGGCCGAACATAGGGTGCAATAGAGGAAATTGGGCATGGGGACGAGTGTCTCACCTCGGGGCGGAGCTCTGGGAGGCTTGGAGCGGTCTCCGGCGAGCTGGATGGCCGGGAACGCGGGCGCGGGTCTCCGGCGGTGGCTGGCAGCGTGGGCAGAGCGCGAGAGGGGGTGAAGTTGAGCGAAATGAGGCAAGGGGTGTGCACGGGGCACTGGCGAGGCTCTAAGAAGGGAGCTGGGCGCGTGGGCGGGCGTCATGGCCGAGAAATCTGGCGACGTGCGCGAGTGCGCACGCGTCGGTCCACGGCGAGCGCAGAGGGGGCGGAACTGACAGGGCAGGCCCACGGCGCAGAGAGAGAAGAAAGGGGCGTGCGGGGCAACGGCTCGGCGACTGGCGATCCGGGCCCGCAAGACAGAGAGAGAGGGAGCGCGCGGGTGAAGAAAACTGGCGCTGACAGGTTGGCCCCACTGGGCAGCGAGCGAGAGAGGGGAGGGGCACGCGCGAGGGAGAACTGCCGTTGACAGGCGGGGTCCGCCTGTCAGGCGGCGCGGGCGCGCTGGGCCGAATTAGGCCGGCTGGGATGCTTTCTCTTTTTTATTTTTCTCTGGATTTTCTAATTCATTTTCCATTTCTTTTTCCATAGGGTTTTCAAATCCAAATTCAAACTAGGTTTCAAATTCAAATAAATTCAAACTTATGCAACACTTCAAAGAATATTTTAAGCTCAGCATGATGCAACATGTCATGACCCATAAGGTTTTGGCGAAATAAATAATTAACCTCCACTAGTTTAAGCTATTTCCAAAAAAAGAGAGAATCTAGAGAGAGAGAAAGCCTAGAGTGAGAAAAGGAAGAGTAACACATGATTTTGGGTGATAATTAGAAAGAAATTTTATACCCCCAAAATCAGGGTGTTACAGACCTATCCCCTTTAAAAGAATCTCGCCCTCGAGATTCAGGGCTGGCTAGAAAAGAGCTCAGGGTACTTGGCTTTCAATTCATCTTCTCTTTCCCAAGTTGCTTCTTCTTCTGAGTGGTGACCCCATTTGACTTTGCACATCCTGATCGTACTTCTTCGAGTGACCTGGTCTGCTGTCTCTAGAATTTGAGTTGGCTTCTCAATATAAGTCAGATCTTCTTGAACTTCAAGATCCTCTGCTGGCAACTTCTCTTCTGGCACTCTCAAGCATTTCTTCAACTGAGACACATGGAACACATCATGCACAACAGACAGATTTCTGGTAAGCTGAGTTGATAAACAACTTCTCCACGTCTTGCTTGAATCTGATATGGCCCAATATAACGAGGTGCTAGCTTGCCTTCGACTCCAAACCTTTTGGTTCCTCTGATGGGTGACACCTTCAAGTAGACATAGTCTCCCACTTCAAAACTGAGTTCTATTCTTTGGGTGTCAGCATAGCTTCGTTGTCTAGACTGCGCTGCCTTTAAATTCTCTCAGACCATTCTGATGTTCTCTTCGGCTTCAAGCAAAATATCTAGACCGAACACTTGTCTTTCACCAGGTTGATCCCAATGCAATGGAGTTCTGCAATTCCTCCCATAGAGCGCTTCAAATGGTGACATCTTCAGACTGGCTTGGTAGCTGTTGTTGTAAGAGAATTCTGCATATGGTAATCTCTTATCCCAACCCATCTTATCTTGCAAAGCACAAGCCCTCAACATATCCTCCAGAATTTGATTGGTTCTCTCTGTTTTACCATCTATCTGTGGGTGGTAAGCTGAGCTGAACTTCAAGTGTGTGCCCAAAGCTTCATGCAACTGCCGCCAAAAATGAGAGGTGAACTGAGTATCTCTGTCCGATACTATCTTCTTCGGGATGCCATGCAAGCACACAATTCGAGCCATGTATAGTTCGGCCAACACCGCACTGTTGTAGGTGGTCTTGACTGGTATGAAATGGGCCGCCTTTGTCAAACGGTCCACTACTACCTAGATGGAGTCATAACTAGTACGAGTGCGGGGCAAACCAACTATAAAGTCCATTCTGACCTCATCTCACTTCCACTGAGGAATCTGCAATGGTTGCAACAAACCTGCAGGTCTCTGATGTTCTGCTTTAATCCTCTCACAACTGTCACATACAACCACATACTCTGCTATCTCTCTTTTTATACCATACCACCAGAATCTGTTCTTCATGTCTTGGTACATCTTCTCACTACCAGGGTGTATAGAGTATGTTGTCTCATGGACTTCCTTGAGAATTACTTCCCGGATCGATTTGATGTCGGGAACACACAGTATGTCCTTGAACCATACCACTCCTTCTGCATCTTCACGGAAATCCTTGCCTTTCCCATCTATGATCAGCTACCGGATCTCGTAGATCTTCTCATCATCTTTCTGACCCTTCATGATGTTTTGCTCTAGAGTGGGTTCCAACTCAATTGTCACTCCTTGGGTGTTATTCAGAAATCCGAGACTCAATCGGTCGAACTCCTTTGCTAGCTCATACGGCATCGGGTAAGCTGCCAACATATTGACTTGACTCTTTCTACTAAGAGCATCTGCAACCACATTTGCTTTGCCTAGGCGATAATGAATCTCTAGCTCATAATCTTTGATCAGCTCTAGCCATCTTCGTTGTCTCATGTTTAGCTCTGACTGAGTGAATATGTATTTGAGACTCTTGTGATCCGTGTAGATATCACACTTCTGCCCATAAAGATAATGCCTCCAGGTCTTCAATGCATGAACCACGGCTACTAATTCCAGATCATGAGTAGGATAATTCTTCTCATGAATCTTCAACTGTCTGCACGAGTATGCCACTACTCTCCCTTCCTGCATCAACACACATCCCAGTCCGGTATACAAAGCATCACAATACACTGAGAATGGCTTGTGAACATCTAGCAGAATCGGTACTGGTGCCGTTGTCAACTTCTCTTTCAATGTCAAAGGACTTCTGGCATGCTGGGGTCCACTTGAACTCAACCTTCTTTGCCAACAAAGTTGTCATTGGCCTGGCAATCTTGGAGAACCCTTCAATGAAACGCTGATAATAACCGGCCATTCCGATGAAACTCTTGATTCCTCGGACATCTTTTGGTGCTTTCCAGTCCAAGATAGTTGTTACCTTCTTTGGATCTACAGCCAATCCTTCTCGGTTTATAATGTGACCCAAGAATAGGACTTCGCTGTCCAGAACTCACACTTGCTAAGCTTGGCATACAGCTGACAATCTCGTAGCCTCTGGAGTATTTTCCTCAGATGCTCCTCATGCTCTTGCTCATTCTGGGAATATATAAGAATATCATCAATAAACACTACTACAAACTTGTCGAGGTAGTCCATGAACACACTGTTCATCAAATACATAAAGTAAGTCGGCGCATTCGTCAAGCCGAATGACATGACCGTGAACTCATATAGTCCATACTTGGTGATGAATGTTGTCTTCGGTATATCTGAGGGTCGGATTCTGAGCTGATGGTAGCCTAACCTCAGATCTATCTTTGAGAACACACTGGCTCCTCTCAACTGATCGAATAAATCCTCAATTCTGGGCAAGGGATACTTGTTCTTCATAGTAACTTCATTCAAAGCTTGATAATCGATGCACATCCTCTTTGTGCCATCCTTCTTCTCCACAAATAGCACTGGGGCTACCCAAGGCGAGGTACTCGGTCTGATGTAGCCTTTCTCTAATAACTCATCAATCTGCTTCTTCAGTTCTACCAACTCTGGTCCGGACACTCGATAGACTCTCTTGGAAAAAGGGGTGGTGCCTGGTATAAGCTCTATGGCAAATTCAACCTTCCTTTCAGGTGGCATACCTGGTAACTCCTCGGGAAACACATCTGAAAATTCTGATACTACATTGATAGCCTCTGATGGTTTAATCTCCTCAATATGAGTGGTGACTTGGTGACAACTCCCTTTCCTTGATCCAGACAAGACCAACTCCACTAACACTTCTTCTCCTGATAGGGACACTAACTTCATTGTTCTCTTATCGCAACTAAGACTGGCTTGATACTTGGTTAGCCAATTCATCCCTAGGATGACATCTATAGTTGTATCTTGGTTACCCATAACTATTAAATCAGCGGGGAACTCTATCCCCCATATTTGAACCTTTGCACTAGGGCAAAATCTATCAGTTTGGGTCCTTCCACCAACCGAACTAACTCTCATATGTGGGTACATGGGTGCTATTGGTATATTATGTGATTCTACCCATGATGGAGTCACAAAGAATGTGTTTCTCTAGTATCAAATAAGACATTTGCAGAATGGTACTCGACTGAGAACGTACCTAGTGCCACTCCTGGAGTCTCCTGGACTATGTCGGCCTCCAAGTGGTTCACCTTTCCATAGTGGGCATGAGGTTGCCCACGGTTGTTGCCTCCTTGCTGCATTGCATTCTGTCTGACTGGGGTATTGGGAGCTGGCTGCTGTTGAGCTGCTTTCTTTGGGCAATGATTCACCCAATGGCCTTGTTCCCCACAGTGGAAACATGCACGACTTCCTCCTTGAGCTGGTGCTGCTTGATTGCTCTGGTTGGTTGCTAGGGAAGGAAGACGGGCTGCCTAGTTGCTCTAACGCTGGTACTGATTTCCTCCTTGCTGGTTGTTCTGATGGTATAGCTGCTGTTGAGGAAATTGCCTCTGGTACTGCTGCTAGTTCTAACGCTGATGCTGATGCGGGTGACCCTGCTTGAATGGCTAAGGTGGGTTGCCTGAGTAGCGAGGACGGCTGCTACTCCCGATCTAAGGTCCACCAATCTTGCGTTTCCTGTCCTCCATCTCCCGACGCTTCCTTTCTGTCATGATTGCTCTGTCTATCAGATGCTGGAAGGTAGGGAAGGTGTGGTTCATCAGCTGGTAGTGGAAAGGATCAACCAATCCTCTCAAGAAGCGGTACTGTCTCTTGGCATCCGTGTTGGCATCCTCTAAGGCATAACGCGACAGCTGCAGAAACTTGTCCCTATACTCGCTGACGGACAGGGACCTTGCTTCAGGGCGAGAAACTCCTCCTTCCTCACTATCATCAATCCCTCGGGCACATGGTAGCGGCGGAAGTTATCCCTGAACTCCTCCCAAGTGATGGCTTCAGGGTTGGCATGGGTGGCGAGGTAGGACTCCCACCAAGACTGTGCTGCTCCCCTCAGCTGTTAGGGACCATACAACACCTTCTCACGATCGTTGCACTGGGCAGTGTGCAACTCACGCTCCATGGTGTGCAGCCAATCTTCAGCGTCCATGGGATCAGTAGAGTGAGCAAAGACTGGGGGATGACCCCTCATGAATTCTGCCCACTCGTCTCTGGGCACGTGAGGCATCTGGACTTGCACTGGAGGCTGAGGCGATGGTGGCTGCTGCTGACCTGCTGCATGGCTGCTAAGGTCTGACCAACTGCCTGGACTGCTTGGGTCTGCATCAAGAACATCTGCTCGATAGTCATCAGGGGTGGCGGTGGCAAATGCTGCTGCAGGGCTGCTTCATCTTGGGGTGCCTGCTGTTCAGGCTAAGCACGCCTCGCACCTCTGAGCCTGTTCTCAGACATCTGTAGAAATCACACACATATATCAAATCTGACTCTGTAGTCTTTCAGCATAAGAAAAGATGTATAGAAGATCTTCATAGAACTGAACAATTGACCAACTTCACTGATAGCTTCTCAGATAAAGAGGAGAGTGGAAACAAATGGATTACCCAACTAAATAACTGACTTTATTAATAACTACACCAAGTTGCAGGGGATACCCACCCCTTGGTGATAATCATTACAAAGATCCAACTTCAGTACATGTCCATCATAACAAGCATCCAACATAAAATAAGCAAACTAACTCTAACTAAGACTGACTAGACTAAGACACTAAACTGAGCATTATTACAGACTCTGACTCTGTCGATCTAGGGATCCAAATCTATCCGAGTCCTGCAGTCTGGGGTACCATAGTCGAAGCGACCACGGGGCGGTGAACGGTAAGGGTGCTGAATCCTGACATGGGTGGGAGAACCACCATCCAGATAGTGGCATGCTGCGCACTCAACACGCAATTCCGCAACCTCCGCCCAAACCATGCCCAACTCATCAAGAGCGTGATCCAACTCTTTGTTGAGCACGGCAGCCAGATTGACCATGTTGTTCAGCCTGGGATTGCCCTCACCAACTGGCGAGGCAATCACACCTCTAGCACTGCCGGTCGAATGGAGAGGGTAGTACTTCAGGTCAAGGCCATCAGCTACCCTGCTGAACAACGAGCAATACTGAGAAAGTGCCCGTCATGCTGCATCTTGCATGGCTGCCTCTGCAATATCCCTCTCAGTAATAGAATAGTGCTCTGAGAAGGCTTCTGCACCACAAAGATCATCGTCTGGACGGCGCACCAAGCAAGTAGCCTTCCACTGGTCCGGGTATAGCCCGCAACGATGCTGGTAGACTACACAACGGTACTCGATAGACCATGTGTGTCGGTCGAAGGCCTGACGCAATAGGGTATCGAGAGCGTCGTGGAAGTGACACCCGCGAGCAGCGTCACGAGTGATGGGTCTAGCGATCCATCCCTCCAGCTCTTCCGAGAGCTCCATGCCGTGGCTCGAACTGCCACCGGCATCGTCGTCGTCTCTGTCTCCGTTAGGGTCTCCTAGCAGTCGGGATGCCCTGAGGTGGTGCAGGGGGCATCTCTGGCTGAGGTGCAGGAGAAGGCGGCCTCTCAGACTCCACCTCCTACTAAGGCGAGGGGGTAGAGTCCTACTGCTCCTTCTCCTGCTCCTCATGCAGGCGACGATGCAGTCTCTCCAGGTGACTGGACTGACCTGGCACCATGCGACGCAGGGGACGCTCCGCCAGGTGGGAAGGCAAAAAGGGGATCACAGACTTACGTGCACTGCACCTGATACGAGCCATCTACAGAAGACATCATAAGCACAAGAGTAAGAGTAGAATTATGAGACCAGAAAGTAAACAGAAAGAAAAGTGATACAAAACATTTTGAGATAAGTAGATAACATAGAGTTGGTCAAGATGACCAACTTTTGAAAGAACTCTAAGGTCAAGGTAAGAGTAGAGGTCTATAGTCCTTAGGGTGACCATTCTAGTCTAGGTTAGCGGTCTACAGTCAGCAAGGCTTTGATACCACTTATGTCACACCTGGTTTTGGAAGGCAAATTGAATGCGAACCATGTACGTGTCAAGATCAGAAACTCACGTACATAGCGATTATATAATTGGACATCATCACACAATGCTCGAAATAAATGGCAAAAAGGTACTTGATTACATCAAGATGTCCAAGACATCCACAGAGTCTAATATATAACCATTGTTCAACATAATTATCAAAGTGCGGAAATACGAAACGTAGATGCTAAGCCTACACAGGCAGCTGACTAGGGGTTTGCCACTAAAGTAAACTAAAACTCATCGTATTCCTGGAACTCCTCAAAGTCATCCATGTTGCCAGCATCACCTCCTGAGCACTGAGTACACTGGGACAACCTGGGATGGGGGTGGTGTGTAAAGCAAGGGTGAGTACACATCAACGTACTCAGCAAATGTCCCATTTGGCTAAAGTGGACTAGCTGTATATGGAGTTGAGGCCAAGCAGTTGCTTTTAGTTGGTCAAGTATTTATTACTATTAGTAGAGCCAAATTTTAGTAATAAACTCTATTATTACCCAGAAGTACCTCCTCAAAAGAGGAAATACCAGAGATCAGATTTTATAACATCATTATTAACCATCATCATAAAAGTATCCAAAGTTCTTCTAATCAAAGAGGATCCCAAGGCTGCTCTTAACAGTGAGCTCAGCTGATATACCAGTTTTTAACACTCTGCAGAGGTTGTACACTTTACACACAAGTCGTGATCCCTTTCTAGCCTGGGTTGTACAGACCCGATCTTCACTACCAAGGTAAATGGCGAGGGATACACTACATAGCCTTACAAAGACTTCCCTGGTGCATAGCTGCTCGTTAGGTTTCGCCAGTCATACAAACGCAGTACACCTCCCCAAGGTGGGTGACTAACAAAACCAAATCAAAAGAACCTCTGCACCCCAACCTTGGTAGAGCGAGCACTACGCCCCGGCCCCTATTGACGGCCCTCTAGCAAAGACAACTACACCCCCAGGTTCATCTAATTAATCAGCTAAGGGCGTCCCATTCCACCCTCATGGTTGTACTGTTATTCTGGGTGGTCACTCCATGAACAGGTCCTTACGGAGAGGTACTCAAGAAAAAGGCCTGAGCCCCCTAAGGTATCACAAGATCATCCGCATAATCAGGATAACAGTATCGTATCATAAATGTTCACATCATGTTCATTGATTAAGTTAAGGCAATAGCAACGTGCTAACCATGATAACCCAAAAAGGTAAACAAGGATAAGTGAATACAGACTAGTCAATCCTTAGGTTTCATAACGTAATGCGGGGCACTGAGTTATAGAGTATGTAGGACATAATAGGTCAGAGGACACTTGCCTTCACCAGGTTGTTGCTCAGGGAGGTCTCCAACAACACACTCAGGAACCTCAGAATGCTCGTTGTCTAAATAAAGCGAGCATGCATTCATTACATTTGGAAAGTACAAATGAACACCACACCAAACATGTACAAACATGGGAACACACCTTAAAAGGACACAATACTACATAAGGGATAATGAATTCAGAGTATAACATAAACTATGGCATACAAAAACTTTATTTGAAAATAGATTATTATTTCCCTAAGTGTTATTTACAAGTACATAAATATAGATCAATTTATTTTATGGTGACCAAAAATTTAGAACAGAGATGAACTTATGTAATACATACTATTATTCTCACAAGCTTAAACAAGTTTAAATCTATAAGGTTCTCCTTTTATTTATTTTATTAAATTAGAGTGCAGATAGTGAGTGAAACCATTTATTTTCAACAGAGAATAATTCTATGAACATTTTGCAATTTGAATCACTAAATTTGGAGTTCATATGCAACAGTTATGAAACAAACAAGTTTGGGAATTCAAAATATGAAATTAGGGCTAATTCTGTGAATATTTAAAAGTCCAGGGCTAAATTTGAAAGATTACAGGGCCTGCGCGCGAAAACCAGGGACGGCAGGTTGATTTCCAATAAACCGAGGGTCTCTTTAAGAAAACTACCGCGCGAAGGGGTATCGGGTGAATCTAACCGTTAGATCTAAAACCGATGGCTGAGATTAGATCAGCGGCCGAGGGCGCGCGCGCGAGCGGGCGAGCTCAATGGCAGGGAAGGGCCATGAATCCACGGGCGGAGAGGGGGGAACGGTGGTGAGAAAGCCTCGGGCGGGCCAGAGTAACTCCGGTGAGCCATTCCGGCCACGGGGAGGGGTCCTAAGGCACGCTAAGGCCTTGGCTAACTTCAGCAGAGGCAGGGGCGACACTGGGACCTACTCCGGTGAACTAGACCGGGCTAAATCGGCCGGCCACCGCGCGAGCATGGCGGACCACCGCGGCCGAGCACCGGTGAAGGTGAAATTGTCCGAACACAGGGCGCAATAGAGGAAATTGGGCACGAGGACGTGTGTCTCACCTCGGGGCGGAGCTCGGGGAGGCTTGGAGCGGTCTCTGGCGAGCTAGATGGCCGGGAACGCGAGCGCGGGTCTCAGACGGCGGCTGGCGGCGTGGGTAGAGCTCGAAAGGGGGTGAAGCTGAGCGAAATGAGGCGAGGGGTGTGTGCGGGGCACTAGCGAGGCTCTAAGAAGGGAGCTGGGCGCGTGGGCGGGCGTCGTGGCCGAGAAATCCGGCGATGTGCGCGAGTGAGCACGCGTCGGTCCACGGCGAGCGCGGAGGGGGCGGAACTGACAGGGCAGACCCACGGCGCAGAGAGAGAAGAAAGGGGTGTGCGGGGCAACGGCTCGACGACTGGCGATCCAGGCCCGCGAGACAAAGAGAGGGAGCGCGCGGGTGAAGAAAACTGGTGCCGACAGGTTGGCCCCACTGGGTAGCGAGCGAGAGAGGAGAGGGGCGCGCGTGAGGGAGAACTGTCATTGACAGGCGGGGTCCGCCTGTCAGGCGGCATGGGCGCGCGAGCGTGTGGCCTGGCTGGGCCAGCTGGGCTGCTTTCTCTTTTTTTCTCTGGATTTTCTAATTCTTTTCTATTTCTTTTTCCATAGGGTTTTCAAATCCAAATTCAAACTAGGTTTCAAATCCAAATAAATTCAAACTTGGGCAACACTTCAAAGAATATTTTAAGCTCAGCATGATACAACATGTCATGACCCATAAGGTTTTGGCAAAAATAAATAATTAACCTCCACTAGTTTAAGCTATTTCTAAAAAAGAGAAAGAATCTAGAGAGAGAGAAAGCCTAGAGTGAGAAAAGGAAGAGTAACACATGATTTTGGGTGATAATTAGAAAGAAATTTTATACCCCCAAAATCAGGGTGTTACAGTATGCCCAAGTCGCAGGTTTGGATTTTGAGGAGACTTTTGCTCCTGTGGCTAGGTTAGAGTCTATTAGAATATTATTAGCCTATGTCGCTCACCATTCTTTTAGGCTGTTTCAAATGGATGTAAAGAGCGCTTTTCTCAATGGGCCAATCAAGGAGGAGGTATACGTGGAACAACCCTCTGGCTTTGAGGATGACAGGTATCCCGACCATGTGTATAAGCTCTCTAAGGCGCTCTATGGACTTAAGCAAGCCCCAAGAGCATGGTATGAATGCCTTAGAGATTTCCTTATTTTGAATGCTTTCAAGGTTGGGAAAGCCGATCCCACTTTTTTTACAAAGACTTGCAACAGTGATCTTTTTGTTTTCCAAATTTATGTTGATGACATAATATTTGGTTCTACTAATCAAAAGTCTTGTGAGGAATTCAGCAGGGTGATGATGCAAAAATTCAAAATGTCGATGATGGGCGAGTTTACATACTTCCTTGGATTCCAAGTGAAGCAACTCAAGGACGGCACTTTCATCTCCCAAACAAAGTACACTCAAGATCTTCTCAAGAGGTTTGGGATGAAGGACGCCAAGCCCGCGAAGACACCGATGGGAACCGATGGACATGTCGACCTCAACAAAGGAGGTAAGTCCGTTGATCAAAAGGCATACCGGTCCATGATAGGTTCATTACTTTATCTTTGTGCTAGTAGACTGGACATTATGCTTAGTGTATGCATATGTGCTAGATATCAATCTGACCCCAAGGAATGTAACCTTGTGACCGTTAAGCAAATTCTTCAATATTTAGTTGCTACGTTGTGCTTTAGGATCTGGTATCCAATGGGGTCTACCTTTAACTTAATTGGATATGCAAACTCTGATTATGCCGGGTGCAAGGTTGATAGGAAGAGTACAACAGGGACGTGCCAATTTCTAGGAAGGTCCCTGGTGTCCTGGAGTTCCAAGAAACAGACATCTGTTGCCCTATCCACCGTTGAGGCCGAGTATGTTGCCGCAGGACAGTGTTGCGCGCAACTACTTAGGATGAGGCAAACCCTCTGGGATTTTTGCTACAATCTGAGAAAAGTCCCCCTCCTATGTGACAATGAGAGTGCAATCCGCTTGGCGGATAATCCTGTAGAACACAGTCGCACTAAGCACATAGACATCCGGCATCACTTCCTGGGGGATCACCAGCAAAAGGGAGATATCGATATTTATCATATTAGCACCGAGAACCAGCTAGCCGATATCTTCACCAAGCCGTTGGATGAGAAAATATTTTGCAGGTTGCGTAGTGAGCTAAATGTCTTAGATTCGCGTAACTTGGATTGATCTATAGCATACATGTGTTCTATGCCTTTGATCATGTTACTTTGAGCATTTATATTATTCGTTGTATATTTATGGTGCTCAAGTTGTACAAATCCTCCCCGGACCTCACAAGTCCATATGCAAATGGTGCACATATTTAGGGGGAGATGTGCTACAACTTGACCCTTAGAGACTAACATGTTTGTTCAAGTACACCTGATGTAGTCTCAAAGGTACATTGAAAGGGAAACTGAACTTGGACGACGCAAAGACTTCCACTGCACTCCGGTATTTGTGTACTTACCTCCAAGTTCATACTTATGCTCTCATTATCTTTTTGCTCTTAATTGACATTTTTGGTGAGGCAATTGGGTTAAAGGGCCAAGAATGATCCTGTTTTGGTGCTTAATGCCAAAGGGGGAGAAATTAAGGCCAAAGCAAAATGGATCAGCCAACCACTTGTGAATTTTTGAAAATAATAGAGTAAGAATTTGTGATTTGCTCAGAATACTCTTATTGCAAAATTTGGTCTCTTGTGGGGGAGAATTTTGATTATGGGAAAAGGGGGGTTGGCACTTGATTAATTTTACTCTTGGAATATCTCTCTATGTGCCCAAACAACCGTGTTTAACTCAGAGATAGGAAAATAAATTTGATTTGCAAAAACAAACCAAGTGGTTGCAAAGAATGATCCAAATATGCCAAATACTAAGTAAAGAGAATTTGGTCCTCATTTGCATTGATGTTGCACTTCTTTTGTTGCTTTTTGATGTGTTGGCATGAATCACCAAAAAAGGGGAGATTGAAAGGGAAATGTGCCCTTAGGCCATTTCTATAATGTTTTGGTGATTAAATGCCCAACACGATTGGTTAAGTTCCTATGTGCTAAATAAAGAAGAGAAATACAAATCATATTACAAGGTATGGTTCTAGACTTAGTACATTGTTTTGAATACTAATGTGTTTGTCTAAGTGCTAGAAATAGTGACAAAAGAAGGAGAAAAGAAAAGGGAAAGAGTTGGCTGTGTGCAGCAAACTCCAGCTCGGCCTGGCAAACTGGACTGTCTAGTGGTGCACCGGACAGTGTCCGGTGCCCCAGGCTAGCCGACGATGAACCTGCTGCTCTCGGGAATCGATGGAGTTGTACGACTATAAATCACCGGACTGTCCGGTGAGCCATCATCGTCGGTCTCGGGAAACGGAAAAGGCGACGTGGCTAAAATTCACCGGACTGTCCAGTGGTGCACCGGACTGTCCGGTGAGCCAACGGCGCTCGCGACCAACGGTCGGCTGCACAATCTGCGGGCGACGCGTGTCTCGCTCCAACGGTTGGTTGGGCACACCGGACTGTCCCGTGTGCACCGGACAGTGTCCGGTGCGCCAACGGGCCCGGAGGAGCAACGGTCGGCTGTGCCCGATATGGAAGGAGATCGTGCACCGGACATGAACAGTCGTTGTCCGGTGGTGCACCGGACTATCCGGTGCACCACTCGACAGAAGGCAAGAAATGCCTTCCAAATTGATCTCCAACGGCTCCTAGCTGCCTTGGGGCTATAAAAGGGACCCCTAGACGTATAAAGGAGCACACCAAGCATTCTCTAAGCATACTAAGACATTCAGACTCTGCTCCCACGCATTTGATTCACTGTGTTAGTGATTTGAGCTCCATTCGAGTCGTGAACTCCCCGTGTTGTCCTTTGAGCTCAAGTCTTCACTTGTGTGCGTGGTTGTGCTGCGTATTTGAGTCTTGTGTGTGTTGCTCTCCTCCCTTACTTCTGTGTTTCCCTTGTGATCATCATTGTAAGGGCGAGAGGCTCCAAAATTGTGGAGATTCCTTGCAAACGGGAGAAAAGACTATAAGGAAGAAAGCTATGGTATTCAAGTTGATCATTAGATCGCTTGAAAGGGGTTGAGTGCAACCCTCGTCCATTGGGACGCCACAACGTGGAAGTAGGCAAGTGTTACTTGGCCGAACCACGGGATAAAAATCGTGTGTCTCGTGTGTTGACTCTTGTGATTGTTTTGTTCGCACGAGCGTATTCCATAGCCACTTGATTTAACTAACACTTCAATAATCAAGTCTGTGGCTATTTAGTGTTTGATTTTACAGGATCACCTATTCCCCCCCCTCTAGGTACTCTCAACTGCTTGTTCATATTATGTGTTCAAATTCACAATATAAACTCATACTTTTATTTATCACTTGAACAGGTCTTGGAAGGTTGTGGAGAATGCAGGTGGTCACGGCCGCAACCCCAATGGCATCCTTGGCCATCTGTGTAGGGAACACTTTCTTGGACTGGTTGAGTACGCCGGAGTGACGGGCCCAGCCAGCACCTTCAACCACTACGCCATCACCCCCGATGCAGTAGATCGGGACGACAGGGAATTCAACAACAAGGCAGAGCAGGTGAAGCAAGAGCTATGCATAAGTCTTCCTATATTGTAAAATATGTCGTATTCGTTGCACATTATTGAAATAATGTAATGATACATCGTCTTTGTATGCAGGATTTCTTCAGATGCGAGGCTAGATACGAGGCCAAGGCGGATGTGGTGGCCACCACGAGCTGTAAGAAGCTCGTCGTGGACATGCACTACGAGGCACGAATCTAGGCCATCGTCAGTTACCACAGCTCCATCATTAGGGAGAAGGTGACCAAGCAGGACACCCGAACCATGTCGTTTACTCAGGATCCATACTTGTAGGTAAATACAGAACTTTAATATTCATGACAAAATTTGCTTAATTTATCTTCTGATATGTTGTGTACTTGTTTTACTTTGTAGATGGTTCCTTATTGGTATGTCTCGCATCCTTAGTGCTGGGAGCAGATGGTGGATAGGTCATGCTCGCCTGAGTGGGACGAGGTGCACAACGCTAGCCGGAAACGACGTTTGATGATGCAAGGTCCCTTCCACCATCAAGGCAGCCGGAGCCTTGGCAAATATGCAGAAGCATGGGTACGCCATCTTTTTTATTTAGGTATATAACTCTGGATTAGACATGATTTCTAGCTATCTCGTTGGTTTTCTTGCAGTCGGCGTCACATGGTGGCCAGCTTTGCTCCATATTCTTGGTGTATGTTATGGCCCATAAGGGCAAGGCGACTTCCGATGTCATCTACAACTTGGAGGATGGGCCCAAGACGTATAGCAACCCCACCGTCTACAGCCGCCTAAGAAGTACACTGCAATGGCACAGGAGGTCCATGGGCCAGATTACGATCCGACGACCGAGGACATCGATGGAGATGTCCTCATGAGGGTCGAAGGAGGCAAGAGGCATGGGCAGTATTAGATTGTCGACGGGGCAATTGACTCATCGTCCACTCCCACTCTGTCTCAGGTGCAACCGTGCGAGCAAGGACCACAAGCTTGAGCCCAGTCATATGACCTCGGCAAGACAGCTCACATCATCGTATACAACAACTCCAGGTTAGCGCTTTTATAACTCATCATTCCTTGAGTTATATACCTTCTCTTTGAGTTATTATAACATTGGAGTGAAATATTACAGGCCCAACTAGAATAAGAGAGGAGGGAACGGCAGGAGATGGAGGCGAGGATGATGGCGAAGCGGGAGCCCCACTTGGTAGATCAGCAGAGGATGGCGGAGATGTTCCACTACATGCAGAGCCTTTGCGTCACGCATGGTTTTGCGCCACCACCTCCATTGTTCCCTCCAATTGACCCTGCTCAGTTCATACTCATGTGAGTATTAAAATTCTAGTCTTGCATGATATATGTTCATCTGGTATAACACATACAATCTCTTCTCTATGCAGGGACAATCTGGGGCGGCATCCAACAAATCTCATGGATCGCTCAGCCCATCGTTGCAGCAGTCCACCTGCCCACCTCGCTCAGATACTTTGTGCACATGATCTTATCTTTGTTGGTGTTATTAATACTTTGTGAGATAACTTGGTCTGAACTTGTTGATGTTGGTAATGCTTTGTGAGATACTTGAGACTTATGTTTGTGAGTGTTGGAGACTTATTTTTGTGTTCGAACTTGTTTGATTTATGAGATTTATGGTATTTGTGACATATGTGATGTATATGTGATATCTATGATGATTATGTGATATATGTGATGTATATATGATGATTATATGATATACCTTTTGTTTGTTTGGATGAAATAATAAAAACAAATAAAAAGGGTATGCTGGTCACTTTGGCGAGTGTAACACTCAGCAAAGAGATACTTTGCCGAGTGTCAAGGTCATAGAACTCGACAAAGAAGGCACATCTGGGAACCAGTAAAGCTTATTTGCCAAGTGTTGTGGCCTTGGCACACGGCAAAGAAGCACCTTTGACGAGTACCTCCTAAAGCACTCGACAAAGGAACTAACAAAAGGACCCGCTGGTGATCTCTTTGCCGAGTGCTAGTCCGTCTTGCACTCGATAAAGAGGGAGCCTTTGCCGAGTACCACCTAATACCCTCGAAAGGAACTGGCAAATGGCCCCACGAGGAGATTCTTTGCTGAGTGTCAGTACAGTAGACACGTGGCAAAGAGTGAGTCTTGCCGAGTGTCCTCGTGGCACTCAGCACAGGCTCCGTCGCCGTCACCTACATGTCGTGACAATGACTTTTCTTTGTCGAGTGCCCGGCAAAAGGTACTTTGCAAAGATGTTGTTGCCGATGTACAGTTCATCGAGCTTTCTTTGTCGAGTGTCACACTCGGTAAAGACTTCGCCGAGTGTTTTTCAGGCTTTGTCGAATGCTTCAGACACTCGATAAAGAAATTGTTTCCGGTAGTGAAGTTTGGTTTGCATGATGCTGGTAGCTCGCACCATAAAATTTAACAGTGTTGAAAATAAACCTTAGGTGCTAAATTTAGTTTGTTATATTACTCTTATTAGAAAATTAGTCTTTACTTATTTGATTGTAGGACTATAAATTATTTTCCATGTAATTTCCTATTTAAGAAAAATAATAGATCATGAAAAGACAATTAAGTTTTACAGAAGATTTTGAATTATTTATGACTTGAAACAAGTGGCTTTGAAAAATGATGCAGGTAACATCGAGTTCGTCAAAAAACGACACAAATAACATTGTGTTTTTTGGTTCTTTTAGACTTTACCAGTTTAAAACTTAAATTTCTTTGTCTTTTATACATCTAAAAGGCAATAAGGTTTAAGTTTTAAATAGACAAAATCTAAAAAATCAAAGAACATAACAATATTTACATTATTTTGACGAAACTAACATTAACTATATCATTTCAGCATGCAACTTGTTTCGAGTCATAAATAATAAAAAATCTCATTTTGCAGCATCAAAGCACGATCATATTTTTTACATGAGTCCATATTCTCTTGCCCACAATTGCAAGGGATGAAATTGAATATTCGAATTGTTAGAATAAATTTAATATTTTAAAATAGATATGTATATAATGTGTTGTTGATCTTTTCTTATGTCATCAAACACATTATTACAAATAAATATAAAAATTTGTATAAATTGTTTTATGCATTATTTACTTATACAAAAAAGGTAAAAATAAAATATCCAAATTGGTATTTATATTCGAATTTTATATTTATCATTTGAGAATTTATATGATAAATTTGATGTTTAATTTTCATAAATATTTATAGAATTAATGTTAAAATCAAGAAAACGAATTTGCATAGCAAATTCTATATCTTATTTATTCGCAGTCAAAGAAAAAAGACAAAAAATTGTTATCTAAATAAATATATATTTTCATCCCACAAAGAGTCTCTTGTACTTGCTAACGAGGTACCACGACTCCTCATCCATGATGGTCGCCTCGCCACCAGCAGCTCCCTGCCCTCCCCCCCTCCCGACGGCCGGTTTGATGGCCAGGAAGTATTGGAGTGAGGTCATGACGGTTACGACCACAGCAGCACCGGAGAGGCCGCAAGAGGGCGAGATGGGAAGAGAGTAAAGGAGGGGAGGAACTAGAGGCAACCTTTTAGGCTAGACTTGGTCGAACGTCGGCGGAAGGTCGGGTCATGGATTGTGTGGTATGGTCCGTATTTGACATATGTTTAGTATTAGTTTAGGTTGGCCTATACCACCCTATTGGACGTGTAAGGGCGGGCTTTTTTTGGGGTTGGATTGAATTTTTTTGAGGTCTTTGGTTGGGTTTTCGATTTGATTGAATTTTGGTTAAAAATTCATAAATTGTATCTGACCTGTGAATTATTGCAGGTCAAAAATTATGGTTCATATCCACTCGTTACAATGATAGAGTGGGGTACAGGTTTTTTCCGGATAGGTCAGATTAGATTGGTCGGTGGTACATGTTTAGGGCTGATTTGGTGATCAGGGATCCAAGGGGGAGAAATCCTTTTGCAATTTAATTTCTCTACTACTTATTAAGTTAGCAATAGTAGCCTGCCTTTTTGTGTTCTGCCATTCTGCGATCTCAGCCGTCCATTCTACTGTTCTACAATCTCAGCCGTCCAATCCCGCACACCAGTTTTCCGCGCGCAGAAAAAAAATCAAACCGTGGCTGACTAGGGATTGAACCTTGGATCTATTGAGCAGAATGCCTAGCCTTCCACCCTCTAGCCAACATGACTCATGTTGAATTGTGTACAACTTCAACTAAAACGTCTTTTGTGTTTAACTCACCGTCCACTCTGTATGCTCACTGAGTCTAGAAAAACATGTATAGCTTGGCCCCTGATCTTTCTGGAATTTGGGACGCAGTCCAGGAAATAAAGAAAATAGGGAAAAGGAGTTTAGAAATTGATTTTTAGTTTAAAAATAATTGCAGAAACTCATTTATTTCATGGAAATTTCATATTAAATCCAAATGAGTTCATTCCAATTTCTATAATTCTATAATATTTTTTTATCACATAATACCTCTGTTTTGTCATGAAAACAACAGTAAAATTGATTTCCTAATTAATCCTATATCAAATACATAGAAACTTTGGAAATTCGTAACTTCCCCATTTTAATTCCAAATTGAATCGTTCCAGTTGTGTTAGTGTCGTATGAATATTTACTACGCAGGAACAACATTGATTATACCATGTTTCATACTTTTATAATTAGATATTTATTTATCCTATGTTAATTGGGTTAATCTATGTCTATTGGATTAATTTATTTAATATATTAATATAGTATTCTAACTTTGTTGTTATACGATGTTTAACCATTAGTCTTGCAAACACACACTTACCTTTTTGTTTAAGCAAAAGCGTATGGTGGTACGTGTCCAATGACTAACGATGTACGAGAGAATTTCTTCCGGTATGTGTGAAACGTGCTCTCCAATAATGAGACCATACAAATCGTGATATATATCAAAGTCTGCATGATACTGATGGTTGCAATGTAGTGGTGAAACAGATAGATTATAAATAACAAAATTTATGTATGGCCAGAATCACAAATTGATTATGAAACATTTTCTCATAACGGTATAACACATATTTTGTATATAAGTTATCGTAGTATACTGGTATTATATATTTCCGTTGCAACGCACGGGCATTCAGCTATCATGTATAGAAGTCTGCACGGTACTGTTGGTTGCAATGTAGTGATGAAATAGTTAGATTGAAATAACAAAATTTATGTATGGCTAGGATCACAAATTAATTATGAAACATTTTCACATAACAGTATAACACACATTTGTTCACAAGTTATCATGATATTAAATGTTTCCGTTGCAACGCACGGGCACCTACCTATATGTGTTTATGTCTACATCTATGACAGGAAACACATCTACTACATCTCTCTCCAAGCTCACTTGCTACCATTGCACAATGCTTAGTAGTAGATAAGTATCACCGATATTCTTGAATTATATTTTTGGATGGAGGTAATATTATTTAAAGAAGAGCTTTGCATGCTATTTCTTTTGTTTGAATAATGCATTACACTTAAATTCCCTTTTTTGCATGTGTGAAATTTTTTCTTCGTAATATTTTTTCCATGGATCAAACTTGTGAGTCATTTTCATAAACCAACGCCAAGCATGAATCCATGTTTCCTACTTCAAACCCGAACAAACTCCATGAGCAGGAGGCATTCGCGTTGTCGTCGCTCATCGATGACGAGAAGAAGCTTGGCGACTGTCAGTTCGACCTCTAAAAGCAGTCTTACGTGGTCGCATGCGCCGTTGTGTACGACAAGCTCCCGCGAAGCCGCCGCTTGGACGCGGTCCAGAGCAGCTGCACCGCGCTGTCCATCGTTAAGCAGGGAGGCCTCATGGTTGTCGCCAACGTCGACGACTCTCGGGTTGTTCTGGACACCGCATCCGACGACGACACCATCACGCCGTCCAGCTCATCGTCCACCTGAAGCCCAACCTGCCACGTAAGTCGCTACTGACCGGACATGAATTCTTGTGCGCTGGGACGATGGACGTTGCTGACGTTGTGTGAGTGTCCTCGAACATGATGTATGTAGTGGAATAGCGCATTCGGTGGTGCAACGGCCAGGGGTACTACCTCGCTGATGAGCCCGGGGTGCACTTCGTTTGGCAGTCCAACCAAGAGTCATCGGTACTCGTCATGTCGCGTGCGTTCGACGACTACTATATCGAGGATTGTGGCGTCATCTTGGCGCCGGAGGTGACACAGAGGAGGATCGACAACAGTGACCAGTTCGTCATCCTCGCCACCGTCAGGGTAGCTTTTGTGCCGGTCTGCCTTTAATTCTCTTCGCAAACACATACACACTTACCTTTTTGTTTAAGCAAGAGCATATGGCGGTGCGTGTCTGATGACTAACGATGTACGAGGGAATTTTTCTGGCATGTGTGGAACGTGCTCGTGCTCTCCAATGATGAGACCATACAAATCGTGGCATATATCGAAGTTTGCATGATACTGATGGTTGCAATGTAGTGGTGAAATAACTAGATTAAAATAACAAAATTTATGTATGGCTAAGATCACAAATTGATTAAGAAACATTTCCTCATAACAATATAACACAGAATTTGTATATAAGTTATCGTAGTATACTGGTATTACATATTCCCGTTGCAACGCACGGGCATCCAGCTATTAGATATTTATTTATCCTATGTTAATTGGGTTAATCTATGTCTATTGGATTAATTTATTTAATATATTAATATAGTATTCTAACTTTGTGGTTATACGATGTTTAACCATTAGTCTTGCAAACACACACTTACCTTTTTGTTTAAGCAAAAGCGTATGGTGGTACGTGTCCAATGACTAACGATGTACGAGAGAATTTCTTCCGGTATGTGTGAAACGTGCTCTCCAATAATGAGACCATACAAATCGTGATATATATCAAAGTCTGCATGATACTGATGGTTGCAATGTAGTGGTGAAACAGATAGATTATAAATAACAAAATTTATGTATGGCCAGAATCACAAATTGATTATGAAACATTTTCTCATAACGGTATAACACATATTTTGTATATAAGTTATCGTAGTATACTGGTATTATATATTCCCGTTGCAACGCACGTGCATTCAGCTATCATGTATAGAAGTCTGCACGGTACTGTTGGTTGCAATGTAGTGATGAAATAGTTAGATTGAAATAACAAAATTTATGTATGGCTAGGATCACAAATTAATTATGAAACATTTTCACATAACAGTATAACACACATTTGTTCATAAGTTATCATGATATTAAATGTTTCCGTTGCAACGCACGGGCACCCACCTATATGTGTTTATGTCTACATCTATGACAGGAAACACATCTACTACATCTCTCTCCAAGCTCACTTGCTACCATTGCACAATGCGTAGTAGTAGATAAGTATCACCGATATTCTTGAATTATATTTTTGGATGGAGGTAATATTATTTAAAGAAGAGCTTTGCATGCTATTTCTTTTGTTTGAATAATGCATTACACTTAAATTCCCTTTTTTGCATGTGTGAAATTTTTTCTTCGTAATATTTTTTCCATGGATCAAACTTGTGAGTCATTTTCATAAACCAACGCCAAGCATGAATCCATGTTTCCTACTTCAAACCCCAAACAAACTCCATGAGCAGGAGGCATTCGCGTTGTCGTCGCTCATCGATGACGAGAAGAACCTTGGCGACTGTCAGTTCGACCTCTAAAAGCAGTCTTACGTGGTCGCATGCGCCGTTGTGTACGACAAGCTCCCGCGAAGCCGCCGCTTGGACGCGGTCCAGAGCAGCTGCACCGCGCTGTCCATCGTTAAGCAGGGGGGCCTCATGGTTGTCGTCAACGTCGACGACTCTCGGGTTGTTCTGGACACCGCATCCGACGACGACACCATCACGCCGTCCAGCTCATCGTCCACCTGAAGCCCAACCTGCCACGTAAGTCGCTACTGACCGGACATGAATTCTTGTGCGCTGGGACGATGGACGTTGCTGATGTTGTGTGAGTGTCCTCGAACATGATGTATGTAGTGGAATAGCGCATTCGGTGGTGCAACGGCCAGGGGTACTACCTCGCCGATGAGCCCGGGATGCACTTCGTTTGGCAGTCCAACCAAGAGTCATCGGTACTCGTCATGTCGCGTGCGTTCGACGACTACTATATCGAGGATTGTGGCGTCATCTTGGCGCCCGAGGTGACACAGAGGAGGATCGACAACAGTGACCAGTTCGTCATCCTCGCCACTGTCAGGGTAGCTTTTGTGCTGATCTGCCTTTAATTCTCTTCGCAAACACATACACACTTACCTTTTTGTTTAAGCAAGAGCATATGGTGGTGCGTGTCTGATGACTAACGATGTACGAGAGAATTTTTCCGGCATGTGTGGAACGTGCTCGTGCTCTCCAATGATGAGACCATACAAATCGTGGCATGTATCGAAGTCTGCATGATACTGATGGTTGCAATGTAGTGGTGAAATAACTAGATTAAAATAACAAAATTTATGTATGGCTAAGATCACAAATTGATTATGAAACATTTTCTCATAACAATATAACACAGATTTTGTATATAAGTTATCGTAGTATACTGGTATTATATATTTCTGTTGCAACGCACGGGCATCCAGCTAGTTGAATAATAAGGGGATTCCTTTCCCATGGATCCCCTTGGTATCCCTAACCACTAAATCAGCCCTTAGCGCTTTCACGGGCCACCACCACCACTCGTCTGTGCGCAGCGGCGGCGGCCGGAGATCTGCCCTGGTCAGGTTTTAGCGACAACGGCGGGTGTCACCCCCGAGTCACCTGAGACGACCTGTGGTTGATTGTGAGATCGCCATGTCCCACAATCGAGAATTTAGATACTCCTTCACAAAGATCAGATCAGCTGCAACAGAATACGGAAGTGAGTCCTGCCATGAACTGCTACGAAATTCTTCAGCACCATTTCCCATCCTCTTCACTCGCAATATACATGGTTGAAGAGTCAGGACACGTTAAAACTATAACATTTTCAAGCATTTTACATAGTAGTACCACATAGAACTGCAAGGTAATGCAGCTGCGGCCAAACAGGCCGTTCCCTATTTCTTTTTTACAGGTTAAACTAGATATGGTGAGCCATACACATACTTCACCTTCCAATTCTAACACTAACAGCTGTGCCACTCTATCCTGTTGTCACTAAAACCGCAATTGGATGCTCAAACTGCTCCGAGATCAGGTTCTATCCTCCTCTTTCTTTTCAGCTAGCCGTGACTAGATGCGATCGAATAAAAGTTCAGGAGAAAGGATGGTAAGAGAGAAAAACAGCACATGAACCCCATTGCCACTGCAGTCTGAAAACTAGCACAAGGGTTCTCTGAGCACATGATCAGATCTGCGTCGATCAGGACGGTGATTCCTGCCGCAGCGCATGCTCCAGATAAGGACACTAGCCATGTGATCTGCCGTCAAATAAGAATACACTGAATCAGAAGATAAATGCGGTCCTAGCTCCCCTAAGCAAATCTATGGTTCGTGAGAGGCAATATTTCATTCGACTGTAAGATCTGACAACTTATTTCGATTTCTTCGCGCTACATATCTAATATTCTACATCAGAAAATCACTATATTGTCAAAAGTGTGTCAGAGTAATCCCAGTTATATGGTACTTTTTGTTTGTTGTGGTTAGGTCACTGCAGAGTAGACTTGAAAATTTGTCCAACAGAACTTATCTGTAAATATTAGAAATATTATGAAAGATTGACTTAGTGCTAGTTTGGAAACTCCAATTTTCCCAAGGGAAATTAGTGGGAACCTCATTTTCTCAAGGGAAATTAGTTCATTTTCCCTTGGGAAAATTGGAGTTTCCAAACTAGCCCTTAAAAGATTTTTAACAGCAACCATGAAGAACAAGTACAATATTTTACGTACCCCGTCTCCAATGGAAAAGAGAGTAACAGCCCGACGATTTCGTAAACAACGCTTAACAAGCAGTGCATATATGTCCACAATAGCTACCGTAAGGCTCCACACACATTGCAAGACGGTTGTTGTAATTAAGTAGCTGGCAAAAGGAGCAAACCATCAGTTTGTTATACACAAAACAAAACTAAAATAATGAGGCTGGAAATGCTTGAAGTTGACTATGCCAGAATGGAAATGCTCCACACACATTGCAAGACGGTTGTTGTAATTAAGTAGCTGGCAAAAGGAGCAAACCATCAGTTTGTTATACACAAAACAAAACTAAAATAATGAGGCTGGAAATGCTTGAAGTTGACTATGCCAGAATGCAGCATACGGAAGACATGAATTTGCCTCGACATCCACAAAAGAAGAATAACACAGTAAAATTGTCATTTTGACCCGCCAACACTGTCCCTGTTTTCTATGAGTCAGCAAAAGTACCAACCACAATCATAGTAAAATAAATTAAATTAATATACATAACAAAATGACACCACGAAAAAAAAAATTCTAGTTTTTTTTACAGTACTTAATCATCAAATAAGTAACAAACAGGAAATACCTACATGCCTAAGAAGAAATATTAGCTAAACTAAACTAAGAAGATATTTGTTTTAAGACAATAAAAAAATCCCTTCCTCTTAGGATTCAGGAGCCATACTGTACTTGTACGAATTAACAATGTTCCATATTGGAGCAGTGATTAGCAAGATAACTTTTATGATAATTCTTAAGAAATTAACTACATAATCCTGTTAGATTACCCGTCTAGCGTTTGGGGTCTTCCACATGTAATTACCGTCTCACCCCTTTGTAATGGACCAGGCCCAATTACCTAAGTCTATTAATACCACACCCAACCCTGATTAGGGTTAGGGTTTTCCATTCCAACTTGGTACCAGAGCCAATTTTTTTTCTCTCTTCCCTCCCACCCACAGCCGCCGGGATGCTCCCCCTCCCCCCGCCGGGCGTCCCTCTCTGGCCATCGGCCTCCCTGCAGCCGCCTCCGCCCGGCCCTTCCACCGGCGGCGCGCGGCTCCTCCCCTTCCCCAAGGGGCCGGCGGCCCTGGTGGCGGCGCGTCTCCCCGGTGGCGCGGGCGCGGCCCCCGCAGGGCGCGAGCGCGGCCTCCCGGCACAGTGCCCTCTCCCTCCTCTCTGCCCCGCCGCGTCGCGACGCCCAGGACGCCTGGAACCGCGCCGCCCACAGTGTCCCGAGCAGCAGCGACCGAGCCGCCCTCCCCCGACGCGCGCAGGCGGACCATCGCCGGCTCCTCTGCCTCTCTGTCCCGAGCCACGCCCAGGCGCCCTGCCGCCGCACGCCCTCTCTGCCGGTGGTCTCGCCCCCCAGACTGCGCCCGGCCTCTCCTCGCCGGGATCCCGCCGCGTCCGGCCCCTCCGCATCTCTGCCCCGTCGCCGACCTATTCCTCCAGCTCTCCTCCGTCGACCGCTGGTCCCTAGCCGCCCTTCTCCCTGCCGCGTGCGCTCCCCGTCGCGGCCTCCTCTTCCCCTGTCGTCGGGCGCTGTCGGCCTCTGCTCCCAGCCTCGCCGCCCGACCCGATCCTAGCGGCTGTGCGTGCCCTTCTTGACGGCCCTCCTCACTAATCGCGCAGCTGCGCTACTCCTACCAGCGTTGTCTCCTCCCTCACCGGTTCCATGGCGTCCCCCCGCCATACATGAGCTTTACCTCGCCCGCCGCTCTCGTGACTGTGCGTGTCCTCCTCCACGACGGCCAGCTCATCCGGGGCATGTTCGTGTCCTTCGATCCAGTCTGGAACCCTATTCTTCGGGACTGCGTCGAGGTCCACCCTCAGGCGGGCCGTCACGTGCCTAGACCGCTTGTCTTCCCACGTGCTGCGATCGCCTCCCTAGCGGTTGAGCCCGTGTCATCTCCCTCCCTTCCTAGTGCCTCTGTCGGGGCACCTTCTTTGGCCCTCTCCGCTCACATCGTACCTTCGCCACTTCCACCTCCCCGAACCACCACCGATTGGGTGGTTGACTCCGGGGCCTCCTTCCACACTACCCCCACCACTAGTTCGTTACTCCACTCCCATCCACCCCACCCCTCCAATCCTACCTCCATCGTCGTCGGCAACGGTTCCACCCTCCCGGTCACCTCAGTAGGTACATCGGTTCTTCCAGGACCATTCTTCCTTAACGACGTCCTTGTTGCTCCCGGACTGACTCATCCCCTCCTCTCGGTTCGTCGCTTCACTAGTGACAACCAGTGCTCTATGGAGTTCGACCCCTGGGGTCTCACCATACGCCACCTTCCCACACATGTTGTGCTCGCTCGCTGTGACAGCTCTGCCCCCCTCTATTCTCTTCACTTGCCCTCCACTCCCCACACCAGAGTAGCCACATCACATGCTCTTGCTACTACCACCACCTCCTCCGCCATTTGGCACCATTGCCTCGGGCACCCTAGACCCGACGTCATGTCCCAGCTTTCCGGCCACTCAGACATAACATATACTCGGGGCTCTTCTGAGCGCCTCTGTCATGCTTGTCAGCTCGGCCGTCACTCCCGTCTTCCTTTTTTCACTTCCACGTCCAGGGCCGTTCAGGCCTTTGATCTTGTTCACTGTGATCTCTGGACGTCTCCTGTCCTTAGCCTCTCCGGCTACAAATACTACCTGGTCATTCTGGATGACTAGTCCCATTTCCTTTGGACTTTCCCCCTTCGGCTGAAGTCCGACACGTTTACCACCCTCACTCACTTCTTCGCCTGGGTATCCACCCAGTTCCGGCGCCCGGTCCATGTCCTGCAGTGCGACAATGGCCGCGAGTTCGACAACAACGCCTCCCGTTCTTTCTTCCTCACTCACGGCGTCCAGTTGCGTCTCTCGTGTCCCTACACCTCTGCTCAGAACGGCCGGGCCGAGCGCATGATTCGCACCACCACCAACATGATCCGCTGCCTTCTCTTTCAGGCGTCTCTCCCTGCCACCAACTGGGCATAGGCCCTTCATACCGCCACGCATCTCCTCAACCGTCTTCCCTCGAAGGCGGTAAGCCACCCTACACTTCACTACGCCCTGTACGGCACAGCCCCTTCCTACGACCACCTGCGCGTGTTCGGTTGTGCCTGCTACCCTAGCATTTCCGCTACCGTCCCTAACAAGCTTTCTCCTCGCTCCACTCGCTGCCTCTTCCTCGGCTACTCCCCTGACCACAAGGGGTATCGATGCCTGGACCTCACCTCCCACCGCATCATCATCTCTCGTCACGTCGTCTTCGACGAAGATGTGTTTCCCCTTGCAGGCTCCACCCCACCCACCGATCTTGACTCCCTCCTCGAGTCCGACCCGGTTCCCCCCCCCCACCCCCGGCGCCCCGTCTTGCGCCATTACCTGCTCCTCGTGCAGCCACGACGCCACAGCTCGCGCCCATTTTCGCGCCACGCGTGGCCCCGTCGACCCCGCCTGCGCCACGCGCGGCCACGTCGATCATGCCTGCGCCATGCGCGGCCAAGTCGATCCTGCCTGCGCCACGCGCGGCCCCGTCGACCCCGCCTGCGCCACGCGCAACCCCGTCGACCACACCTGCGCCACGCGCGGCCCCGTCGACCCTGGCTCGCTTCGCCAACCCCGCGCTTGTCTACCACCGCCGCGGCCACGCCACTACCTCGGCGCCCCCCGACTCGGGCCCGTCGATGAGCGCGACCCGCTTCGCCGACCCCGCTGTCGTCTATCACCGCCGCGAGCCGGCCACACCCGCCGCTCTCGATGTTCCGACGGTCCGCTCCGAGCCGTCCGTGTACCACCCGGTCGCCATCCACCACGACCCCGGACACGTCCACCCGATGGTGACTCGGCACGCCGCTGGCGTTCTTCGCCCCGTCGACCGGCTGATCCTGGCAGCTAATACGTCCAGCACTCCACCCGACGCTTCCCCGGTGCCCTCCTCCGTTCGCACTGCCCTCGCCGACCCACATTGGCGTCGTGATATGGAGGAGTACGCGGCCCTCTTGGCCAACCACACCAGGGACCTGGTGCCGTGTCCACCAGACACCAATGTGGTCACCGGCAAGTGGCTATTTCGCCACAAGCTGACCTCGGATGGCTCCCTCGACCGCTACAAGGCCCGTTGGGTCCTTAGGAGAGGTACCCATTTAAGTCATCTTTGGTAGGGCTCTTTCGAAGACTCTCTCAACATCTCCTTCAATAAATTTACCAAACAACGGGCTTCTCTCCTAGCTTTTTCATAAAAATAGGAAGAGCATCCCATAAAAACCGAGTGAAATCGAGAGCCAAAAAGGAGGCTTCTTCGACTCTCTCCCACCATTGCCTCCCGTAAAAATAGGAAGAGTTGTGTTTCCATTTAAGGCCATGTTCGGTTGTAGGGGGTTGAGAGGGATTAAATCCTTTCCTATTCAAAATTGAATAGGGATAGATTTAATCACCTCCAATCCTCCTCAATCCACCCATAACCGAAGAAGCCCTAAATGAGGTGCTCCACCAGGACCTATAGGAAAATAAGGAGGAAGTTATTTTCCCAAATGGATAAGCACGGAAAGGCACCCTTGACGACGGTGGTGTAGATCTAGTTGAACGCATTTGTCTTGATTTTGGCAGGGGGGGGGGGGGACTTGCATTTTTTATCTCTACTATATTAAAGCACCAGTTTCAATAGTCGTCATGTGTCATATTTTTACAAATAAACCCTCACATCTATTTTAGATTAACTCGTTGCACGCCTGTCCCCTCCGCGCATACAACATCCACGTGCACGGGCCCGCTAGGCCCGACGCCCACGGGCCGCAGCTCTAGCCCAAGCACAGCACGCCGGCCTGCTGACCATGTCAGCCCGGCCCGTTAGCCCGTCGGGCCATTTGGTTAAATCAGCATAAAATGTTAAAAAGCGGTGCAGTAGGTAGGGTTCGAACACACGCCCTGATGAAAGAAGGGCAGGAATACTGGGTGAAGCTGTCTAACCAGTAGAACATTATGCTCAGGCTCGACATCGCATGTCTACATGGCCTTTCCCTTGCCACAGTGTCGACTCGGTATGCTTCTACCACTTCTATGTACCTGTCACACATCCTTTTGGCATTGCAAAAATTATTGTGTTGTTTCTCTGTTATTTTGGGTGTTAGTTTTTTGTTGTGCTAAGGACTGGACATAATTTGGGTGTGTTAATAATTTATTTATTGTCTGCACGTGGTTTGTGTTCTTCTGATAATGGCTCGTGGATCCTGCAAAATATGTGTTAGGATTTGGAGATCCATGCAGGCACTACCACAGGGTGCTCGTCCCTTGTGTTCTTGGCTCTTGCATGCATTAGGTCATTTCTAAGACCATATTGGCGTAATGGACTACATGGTGTTTGAGGTTGCTAAATTGGATGGAGTAGCAATGATTTGTCGCGCTAACAGTAAAAGGAAAGGTTATTTGTTGATTTCAAACATTAGTAATTGCTATGAAGTAATATAATTTGTATGGAGCGCATCCAGTTTTTATTGATGAATGGCTTTAGCAACCACTCCATATTTTGATCTATCTTTTCTATAAGTTTGAGTTCATGTGACTTATTTTAGAAACTTGAGTTCACAAACTTCCTCTTCTTTGGCCTCTGTATGGTGGAATTATGTCATTCTATAATCTTTATTCGTTTAGTCAATCGTTGTGAACTCTCTTCTAATCACTCCCTTCATTAGTCGTGTTGTACCAAGACATATTAGATGGAGTAAACAACAACATCAGTTAGTCAAATAAAAAAATATTATGCAAAGAGTGGAGACAATCAATAAAAAATCTTGAGATCTTTTTCGTGGATAGTTTATGTGGATATTATTGTGAGCCGTCGCAACGCACGAGCAACCGACTAGTCCTGGTTAATGGAAAGGACTATCCCCCCCTCGTCCTTACAAGGTGTTGTGCAGGGTGTGTCAGGTGTGCGTAAGGGTGTGAGTTTGTGTGGGGTGTGTTGGGGTGTTCTCCTGTTTGTTTTCAGGCCTCATGCCTTTTTCTTCTTCTTAGAATATAATAATACATGGCTCTTCTGCGTATTCGAGTTTAAAAATTAAAAAATTCTTGTGGTCTCTTCAACGAGGTATGATCTTAACAAAGGATAACTTAGCAAAAAGAAATTAGAAAGGAAGCCGTTTATGTTATTTCTGTAATAGTAATGAAATGTTCAACATGTTATTTTTGACTGCCACCATGCAAAACCATTTTGAGGGTAGTGTATGTAACTACGGGTGTCGGGGTATGTAGATCGATATGTAGGACCTGTGCATTATCCATTCAACAGGACCGACGGTTGCAAGGCGAGCATCTTTTACCCCAGCGCCCGAAAACGAACACCTGGCATCCTTGCCCGGAGGCCGGAGGGAGTCCAAACATGCCCGTCAAGCAGGCGCTAGCAACCACACTATAACTGCCCACACGTCGTGCCGGAAATGGAGCTCCAAGGTTTCACACCCCATTGCCGAATTATGCAAAAAAAAAATCCAACACATGGGGTCCTGGGAGCTTTAACAGCAAGTCCCCCGCTCACAGCTCACCCAACCCAACCACCTGAAACGTCAAGTGTGAATACCCCAATGTCTTTTATCCATCTCAATCCATGTGTGTCGGGGGTGGATTGATGTGGAATTTGAAGTAAATTCCACACTAATCCATGCAATACACACGGATTGAGCATCTGAACAAGGCCTAATAAGCAGCTTGGGTAGCTGAGCATCACAGATCGAACGGGTCTACTACCTGTCTGAACCACCAAAACCACAATGCGATTCCGAGATCCTAGGCATGCGACTGGAGAAGGAAGCTAGATGGTGAGGTGGTGGATGGAACAGAAGAGAGCTGGCGTACCAGAAGGCGGAGACACTGGCGAAGTCGGCGGTGGACGACATGACGGCCAGCGAGATGGCTGCGAAGAGGAGCTGCAGGACGCGGAGGCCGAGGCCTCCGGGCGTCCCCGGCATCCCGGGCAGGTCCTTCATCAGAACGCCCGGCGCCGGCTGCTGCACCGGATGCGCGGGCGCCGCCACCTCCAGCGGGTGCACCACCGGCCGGCTCGCGAACATCTCGACCCGCAGTGCTAGCTGCTGAACACAGCACACGAAGACCGGACGGGGCGACGGCCTCGCTCCTCCTTACCCCCCCCCCCCCCCCACTAGGTAGCTACCGTCCCCGCGGCGAGCAGGCGAGAATGCTTCCGGCGGTGGCCTCGCCTCGGCGCGTCCGAGCTCTGGGTCGGTATCGGCCGGCGCCCGTGGGGTGGGAGGGAATGGATTCGACTCGCTCGCCACGAGGCGGCGGCGGCGAGGGAGGAGGAGCGAAGCAATGAGGCGGCAGCAAAACAGGCAGCCTCTAGCGGCGGAGCGCGAGCGGCGTCTACCCAGCCAGTGTGTGCGCGTGTGGGGTTTTCTCCTCCGACTAGGCCGGCTCGCGCTGCTGTGCCGGTGTGCCTGACGGCCTGCCCTGCCCCGGCAGTGCCTGTGCCTCTGTGGTTGGGCTGGGCTGGCTACGCGATTTGTTTATTCCGCATCGGCGACGAAAAGAAACGACAGCGGACGCGGCGTGCCGCGCCGTGGGGCCAGCGGTGGCGGTGCGCGCATGTGGCGGGCTGCCTGCCACTACCAGTGCCTGCTTGAGAGCCAGGCAGCCGAAACCGGGCGAGGAACGAAGGACGACACGGGCACTCGGTTCGCTGCCGAGCCCTCGTCCGAGGAACGCGAACGTGAGTGAGGTCTGAGGTCTTCCGCCAGCAGTAAGTTTCCCGGCGAGCGGCGAGTTCACGCACGCCGAGAATGGACGCCTTCGCCTCCCACCGCCAGCAGTAAGTTTGCCATGCAGGGGGTGCGGCGGCCGGCTCATCTGCAGCTGCAGGGCTGGTCCACGTCAAAATGTCCACTGTCCAGCAGGAGCCGAGACTGGTCCGTCCGTGCGATGGATCAGCAGGTACTGCGCGCGCGAGGGCCGGGGTCACGTGCTTGAGGCGTCCCGTTTCGCCGCCTTGCTGTGTGTGTGTGCCTGTGTGGGCATGGGCCAATATGTTGTTTGGTGCCTGTCGCTCGACGCCGGAAACGTGATGGTCCACGCCCATATCGGCATGAAGGCAATCCGGTCCCGGGACAACGGCGGCTCGATCGACGCTTTTCTCCCGCGACGTGAACCAAACCATCATGGCCTGGCCCTGGCCCTGGCCTGCCTTTCGACAACTTTTGGCCGCCGCGGCTGCCTTCGTGATGGGATCCGATGCCGCGTCCGGGGCTCCAATCACAATGTGGTAAAGATACTAGTACGTGCTGGAGTGGCTGAAGATTGTGGACTGGACAGGGTTGGACAGTTTTTGCTCGTGATCGCGCGCAGCGCATATGAAGGATCCACATCCACTACGCTTCCCCTCCAGGAGATCTTTTTTCTTTCTTTCTCGGCGCATGCGACACGGCGTCCTTGAACCGGTGAACGTTCTGTCGCGATCACACGTTACGGAAGCGGGGACCATGTTATCGCCACACCCAGACGACATATATATACAGGCGTTCATCTAGGTGACCTAACGCTAATTAACTAACAAACGTGGTGGGCGGAGCCACTAGAGTTTTTTTTTTAGTGTGGAGTGAGACTGAGAGCCGTGTTAGCGCCACACACAGACTGAGTTTGTTTTTCTGTAGACAAAATTTATAATGTATCTCCATTCCACCAAAAAACTTTATTCTAAATCAAATTATCTCATGGTTGACTAAACTTATGTAAAGATACGCTAATATTACACATTTCGCAGCTCGAAGCTCCCTAAACGGGCCCTGTGTTAGCACCACGCCCTTCATTTTTTTTAGATAATGGAAACAAAGTTCTGGCTATATCCCCCACAAGGACGGTACAACCAGGCTTACAAACTGACAACAAAAGGTCCAACACTCATGCTCCTAGAGTGTAGTCTTACAACACAAAAACCTACGTCCTTATTGTGTCCCTAGTCTTATCTTTCTAGTGTGTTCAATACCGTAGTGTCTACCATGAAGACGGTGAGGATCAAAAGGTGTTTTATTATACAAAATACTTATTTGGTGGATGGTAAAGATAGAAGAGATTTTGTTGTATAGAAGACTTTCTTGGTGGATGGTGAGGATGGAAGAGGGTAGATACCTTGATGATATACTATCCTTTAAGAAGATTTTTTTCTTTTGGTCTGATCCTTGATAAAGACATCAAAATGAAATTCAAGATATTCAAAATTGTTTATAACAAGACGATAAATAAAAAAAAGACTTCTATTGGCATTAGAAATATAAAGAATATTGTTTAAGAAAAGATCATGACTTGGTGTTTTAACAACCGAGTGTCAAACAACATGGTTCATATACGTACTTGCACCACTTGTCATTTGGATCTAACTAGTCCCTTCATATTTATCTTAAATCACTAGTTTATCAAGTTCTCCAATGATATGATCTTTAGCTCTTGTATTCGTGTACCAATTAGAATCATTGCATAAGATGTAGCAGACAACCCCGGTCTTATGATTTTGAGGGCCCTCATGCGAGCTTATTTTGATAGACATTCCATTATATTTTTTATATACAAATAATATGTGTTAATTTTACTTGCAAAAACATAAAGAAATACATTGATATATATTCAATTTAATATGTCTGATAATTATTGAGAAATAAAGTTGACCAAAATAATAATATATTTAGTGATAGCTTGACCACCCCATTTTTCTAAGAAATTCCGATTTCTTCATTTGAAAATAAACTATTTTTCCTTAAGCCCCGTTTGTTTCGTTGGAATTGAATTCCATTCTAATAATTATAATTCCGATAAATCTAATTAAGCTACCAGCGTGTGTGCGATCGGCGACGATAGTGAGAACGAGACTGGTTCTGTGCAGCGGTGTAGGAGGCTTTCAACCGATGCTTTAGCCAGACATGTGTGTCGTTTGTTCCGCTTCTATGTGATTTAGTAAGATAATAATTTAACATAAACCCTACCATTCTATTAAATATTGGACCCCTTTCTTTCGTGGGCCCCCAACGGTCGCCTCCGCTGCATGGCCCTAGGGCCGACCCTGGTAGCAGAAGGGGTGTAGTTCTTATCTTAGACAAAGTCCTTATCAAAACTATGCCAACAATTGATAATAGTATGTCACCTCTTATGGCATAGCTAGCACTTGGCATGGTATTGATCTTGCTTTTGTTGGAGTTGTTGTAGCGAGCCTAAGGTTGTGGATGCATCGAATTGTTGTTGAATCCACATCCTCGTGATCCACTTGTGCGACCACGAGAAGTGTCGTGGCTACATCCACGATGCCCCCCAATGACCATGGCTTACAAAGTCCATGGAGAAACCTAAGTCACCGCTATGGAAAGGTGTGCTCCTTAGCTTACACGCAAGAAGATGGGAGTAGACCTCCCCCACCATGAGCAGACCTCCCCCACCATGAGCGCCTCTGACTTGACCGCTTAGGCTATCACAATAGAGCTAATCCTTGTCGAGGCCAAAGATTGATATCAAGTAACCTAACTGTTGATGGCTATATTTTACATTTAACATCTTATAAACATTTAAGGATCGAACAAAAGTTTTTTATATATTAATATTCAATAAAATGTGTATAATTATATATATATATACACATATATAAATATACGGGTCGATGGGGCCTCCATATAAAATTTTGCCCTAGGCCCAAAAAAGGTTAGGAACAGCGCTGCTTGGTAGCACTTGTTACTGCATGTGTCATGACATCTTTTGCCATAAATGAGAAAAGATATTACCCATTCACTAATCTATTACATACCATTCGACATATGCAGAGTTGGCGATGATAACTTTCATAATATCATGTTGTACCTTCATCATAGATTGCGACGCCAGTGATCTTCTAGGCGCATTCCCTGTACCATAGCTAAAACATGTGCTTTCGATAGGCATTGATTCATCTTGCTGAACTTCTCAACAATGATATGATTTGGCTAAATAATTTACGGCTAAACAGGTAGCTATGAAATTGTGATATATAAATTATCGAGTCTAATCAACGACTTTGATCACCATATCAACAATTTGAGATACATAGAAGGATGTAACCTCCATAGGACTAATGTATTTATACTTCTATGAAATTATTTATATAATATGACATATATCTAAAATTCATAAGTTTATACATATTATTATAAAATTGATTAGAATAATAAAGAGGTATAAACATACTCGTAGTCGTTGCATCCTCGGGGTATCTTTTTTGCTCATAGGAATAATGACAAGACCACATACATTCTCGCCTATCTAACGGAACGAGTAGATTATGTATATATTTTATGTATACATATATGTACAAAAAAAGAGGACTTCAATTCGGAAAACAGACTCGAGAATTTAAGCAGTGATTAGGCTTCTGGGCTTTAGGCTTTAGCCCAACAAAACTGCTCGCGCGGGTGACCTACTCCTTCCACTGTCACACCCCTGCAACGACCACTCAACTGCCTCCGCCACACCCGCCGCGCCCATGAATCCCATGTGGTCCCCACTTAATCAGGAAGTGACGCCGACGTGGGCGACGCCGCCTACCGCCTCCTGGCACGTGCCCCGTGCCCGCCGCCCCCCGTTAAGTAACTTCCAACAACCACCCTACCCACCAGCCCTTCTGACGCCTGTACCACACGCACCACTCCTGATCGTGACCCACACGTCAGTGTCACATGAGTGAGAGCATCGGTGCCTCGCGCTTCTCCTCCTCACCCCACGCGTACAAATACGGGGAGGGAGAGAAAAAGAGGAGACTACCGACCGGACTCCGGTCTAGTTATCGAGTGGAACGAAGCAAGACAAGAGGGAGGCCGAGCCGCCTAGGGTAGTCCCGTCCGGTCTCCTGCGGCCGGCGACCGACTGCCTGGCGCCGGCGAATCGATGGGCTACTGGTGGCACCGCGTCGTGCTGCCGGTGCGGCGGGCGTGGCTCGGCGTCGCGTCCCGCTTCGGGGTTCGCCAAACCGGTACGGCACAGCAGCGGCGCGGACGCAGGCGGCTCTCGTACGACCCTGCCCGGCTACTCTGGTCGTCTAACTAGCTCGCACCGATCGACTCCTTCGCTGGTTTCTTGCAGGGCTGTGGAGGCTGCGGCAGGAGGTGAGCACGTGCGAGTACGAGGACGTGCACGTGATGTGGGAGATGCTGAGCCGCACCACGGCGCCGGCGCCGGCGCCCGCGCCCACCAGGCGGCAGCACAGCCGGTTCCGGCCGCAGCCGCGGCCGCGGCCGTGGGGCGACAGGTTCCGCCTCTGCCGAGGCTTCTAGTAGACCAAGGCCGCCGCCGCCGCCGCCGCCGCGCGTGTCAGCTCCGCTGCTGTTGCTGCGGGATAGATATAGCGCTTCCACTTAATTTCTTCTGTCTTTTTCGGTTTCTTCTTCTCTGGTTCCCGCTGCTTGTATTGTATTGTATCTAGTATGTATCGTCGTCCACCTCCATCCCTCCGGCGGGCTCTGAGATGTACCTCCATTCCTCCTCGTGTACCCGTCTCGATGCAGATGATACCGGGGCATGTGAATGAACAGAGCTGGTTCCGATCAGGTTACTGTGTGTGCTTGTTTTCTAATATACCACACCTGGTTCTGGTTCTCCATCTCTGTTGCAAAAACCATGCCCCCTTTTTGTTCTGTTCTGATCGCCCATGACAAATTTATCTGTAAAATCGACGTAGAGTATCATGGTATGATGATTTTAAGACTCAACAATCAGTAGACCTTACTACCTTAGTGGCTTAGTCTATGCAAGCCTCAGCTGTAAAAGAACTCTCGTCGGTCACCAGAATCAGAAGGGAGAGTTTGCTCGGGGAAAAAAAAATCGAATATGCTCTACACGAGAAAGATGATTCTGCTACTACGCTACATATTGACCACCGCCTGATGATATAATAATCCGAGATCATCGTTTAGCAGTCTCTAGATAGGTGGACAGGCAAGAACTGACGTGTCTCACTCTGACCCGCGCGCCCTCACTGTGGGACGACGGGGGGTGATGGGCTGATGGCCTTGCTTTACCCAACCAATGTGTCCAGTCCCTTCAGGCGCACCGCACTAGCATCGGCTGATACCTACATGCTACTGAACGATATCAGGTATCAGCGGCAGCACAAACCAAAACCACCCCTGTTACTTTTCGTACCAGTAACTTGAGCCACAAGTATTCTCCAAAAGAAAAAAAAAGGTGAAGAAAGATAGGAAATTGATGGGAAGATACATGCCGCAGAGGGAGGCAGCTAGAGCTTTCGGTCGTTGTACTGACTTTTCGCCTTTAGCATCTCTTATTACTTGGGTCTCGGCAAAAGAGGAGGAGCGAGCGGGGGGCAGGCACGGCGTCCTGATCCTCGATTGCCCACAAGCCAGCAGAATACCCTATCGTCCCGTCCGACCCGCGGCCACGACAGTTTGCTTTTGCGACGGGTTCTCTCGATTCTGCTCGGATGCCGCTGTCTCCCGCGGAAATCCGCTGCGCCGCACCCGCACCCGCACGGAAGCGAAGTGCTTTTATGCAAGTATTATTTTTCCGGGTGCTCTATTATAGTTAGAGGCGTTAATGGATCGTGAACCAAATGTTTATTTATAATAATTTATTAGGTTTCTAAATTAATTTTAGTTTTAAAAAAATAGTATCTGATCCTTAATTTTTTTTTAGAAAAATCTGGTTCACTTCACCGGCCTGCGACTGAATAGTCACGTCGTCACGTCACAGAGAAACCACACCAACTACTGCATCGACCGCCGGCCGCTGTCGTCGCCAGTGTACTGTACTGCGCGGAGCTCCTGTATCGTGAAAACTGTCGGTACAGCAACAGCGTCGGGCGTAGAGCGCAGCTAATGCGAAATTTTTGCGAGGTAGCCCGTCAGTGTCATGATTAGCGAGCGAGTCATAACCTACAAAGTCGGGATAGAAATTAATTAAACACAATGTCAAGGCACAGCATCTTTCTCTGACGGGCTCTTTCTCCAATAAAACGGGCGCTATGATTAGGTCTTTATCTTCTTTTTTTTCTCCTTTAAGCTGCGACTGATTGGCCACACTACGTACGGTTGATGATGCCTGCTTGCCGCACTCTCGCGGTCTCGCCTCGTGTTCGTGTATGAAAGCAATAAAGCCGGGGCCTATGATGAGTGGTCCCTGCACTGCACTCTGCACCTGTCAAGCTTTTTAGCCGGAGGAGGATGATATCAAGACCTGCTTAAAACAACTAGTAATGTTTTAGGAGACGGAGGGCTACACCGATACTCGACGAAACATTATCCTACATGACATGTACATGCATGTGTTAATGGACATGGTGTATATATATATATATATATATATATATATATATATATATATATATATATATATATATATATATATATATATATATATATATATATAGGGTAGGTATAACGGGAGCCCTGGGCTTCCAATAGTTAAAGGAAGCCCAGGCCGACCACCCTTCCAAACTGGTTCAATCAGCGCGTCCAAATAGGCTGTCGGGTGCGCCACCTGCCCCACGTCAAGGCACAATGTCAAGGCACAGCATCTTTCTCTGACGGGCTCTTTCTCCAATAAAACGGGCGCTATGATTAGGTCTTTATCTTCTTTTTCCCCCCTCTTTAAGCTGCGATTGATTGGGCACACTACGTACGGTTTGATGATGCCTGCCCTGCCGCACTCTCTCTCTCTCGCCTCGTGTACGTGTTCGTGTACTAGGTGTGTGACCGTGCGTTGCAACGGAAACATATAACTGTGGACGCCCATGACAGGTACTGGTCGCACGTGGTACAGTGCAGGAGCTGCAACGCAGCGCTCAAGGCCATGAAGGCGCTCGAGGCTGCCCTGCAGGTGGCCTCGGTCGCCGTCGTCGGGTTCCTTGCCGTCGCCAAGGGAACGGTCCTCACGTCGACTGTTCAGAGGGCCGCGATCGTGTCGATGGTCATGCTGTGCTTCGCTGCCTCCCGCTGGCTAGCCAACTTCATCTAGAACTTCTACTTCCAAGACTACATCCACGCCTACAAGTGACACGCTCACGAATACATCTGCTTTTTTTAAGGTTTTTGTTGCTAGGAGATTGTTGTATTTACTGTGAATGCATATTATTAGGAGAATTGGGTGGGTAGAAAGCAGTATCTATGCTGCATTAACTTGTATATAATAATGGATCCTCGGCAACTCAATGTTTGATAGCATACACCATGGCTCCTCCATTATACGGTCACTTGAGTAGAATCCATAGTTATAATATAGAGTCAGTTGATATACCACAAATTCTAGTATAGTTTGCCTGTGCTTTGCTACCTTATTTTTCTTGACACCAGATCGAAGATCATCAAGGTTATCAACATTTCTATAGCCTCCAACATGAGACAAGGCCACCGAGACCATGGATTTGATCAGGGTGTCCTAGTGCCCTTATGAGTTCTTTGTAGCAGGATCTGCCAAATGCTCGAATTTAGTACAACCATCAGTAGCTCTTTAACAGCTTTCTGAAAACATAAGATCATATGAGTAACATTCACATTGCACACACACGAGCCCGAACAATAATAGTAAAAAAACGGTGCCACTTCATATTCAACATCGGTATCTGAAATTTGGTAATGAAGGACAAGCCTCACACTGTGTAAGTAAAGGAGGTCATATGAATAACTGGAATGGATATAGTATAGTGGTGTTGTTTAGGTTCAAAAAAACAACTGACATTGCTAATTTGGTAGCCTTAGTTAAGTTAGTAATGGTAATACTCCAGAAAGTCTAGAAGGATGATAATAAGGTAGCATCAACAAGGATATTGAAAATGTCAAATCATATTTTAAAAAATGCAGATGCTAAATCCTAAACTACTGTGTGGAACTTCAAATTTTTCAACATACTAAATGTTATTAGAAAATTACTTAACATGCTAAATCTTATTGAACATCAAAGGAGCTTCACATTTTTGAATTCCTTGCAAGCACATTATGTGTTTCCAAGACTTGGCACAACTTGTCATATGATATGTGTGAATCCAGAATATCCAAAAAATGACTTAGAAAGCAAAGGTATGTTACAAATGGGACATTTATAATTGCACATAGAGTAAACAATGAGAAAATAAATGTAGGAGGCTCACCATATTGGGCACGATTGAAGTTGAATCCACTGTGAACTGTTCAATTCTATTTGGCCCTTCTAGGCAAATGGACATAAGTGACAAGTTCAGGACTTCAAGCCAATGGCAGTTTCGATTTGTTTTAAATAGGATAAAAAGCTAGGAAACAAATATTATGGAAAAACAAATCATTTTTAGACAATGGAAAACATTCTTGCCTTAAATAGCATACAACTAATTCTAAGTTATTTAGAAAAGAGGGAAAAATAAACCTGTCACAACTTTAGCCTTTCTATCCTCACCAGCAAGCTTTCCCATAGTGTATGAGCATCAGCACACAGAACTCCAACCTGCCTCATTCCACCAACCTTTTGGTCATAAGTTGAACGATGAGTTTCATAGAAGAAAGATACCAGCTACTCAGTTTACCAAAAGGTGATTGTTTGCAACCATCTAAGCAAAATATCATGTGGCCTATATCTGGGTTCAACGGCCAACCAACTGCATTCCTAATAGCATGTTGTCTCTTGTCAAATGCAACCAAGCATGTATTGTCATTGTTTGATGAAAGGAAAACAATTGATGACAGTACGACACCAATTTCCGACACTGGAAAAACTATTTTTGTGCTTCAATATAACAATCCTATTAAGTCGCAATTCCAACATGAATATCATATATGGTAGTTGGAGAAATGACTGGAGGACCATTTACCTTGAATTCTGCTTCAGGCCAAGCCTTATGAAGATCCCAAGCAGACATCATATGGCAACAAACATCATAACGTCCCTGTACCACAAAGTGTTCAGGCACAAGCACACTTATATTTATCGATTTGATATCTGCCACTGATTTGAGTTCCAGATTATCCAGGCAATCATGCAAGACAATAACAAAGAAAACATGCTTGGCTAGAAGTTCAATGACAACTAAAGGTAGACAGGCATGAAGAGCTAAAGGCAATGCACAACTTGATTTGTAAAATATAATATCTACTCCATCCGTTCCAAATGATAAGCCGTTTTGCCTTCTAGTAGACACACATGGACATTGTGAAAACAGCAAAACTCATTGACAAGCATACCAGTACAATAAAACCTTTAATATGTCGGATCTTATCAACATTGTCCAATAGGAATGAGTCCGAGGGTAAAAATCCCTTATTCACAAAGTAGTGGTTTTCAATCCTTGCAAATGCCTGAAAAAAACATAGAACCTTGCATCAGAAAATATAAGAGAAAATGTAATTTGACCACATAAATACTTTGGTGACCTTTGGTCAGGTTTAAAATGAGACCAATTGCCTCTTGTGACATTCTAAATCGACATTAAATAAAATTTGGTCGTAGAAATGGCACCTAAATGCACAAATAATTACCTCAATATATGAGGCTGCAACAACTTAATGCTTCTCGTTAGTTTTTGCTAAAGCCACCAGGTGCATCGATTGCTGAAAAAACAATTTTCGGGGAGTAAATAATAGTCTTGACAAACAACAGAGAACACATGTTGTAAACACTCAAAGAAAAAAGTAGCTCCACACAACTTGCAGACAAATGCATGCCAACCGGATCCGAAGAGACCTTTCCCTCTGCTTGAAAGGTAGTTAGCAATTAGCATCCGGAGCGTCGAGGTTGCCTAAAGAGGGCGACGACATCACCGCCCCCTGTCACTAAATCTGATCAGATGGTATATAATTTCAAGCACCGTTGTATCAAATGATGTTCAAATGCAGGTTTGTTTCACCGGAAAAAGTATTAGATCAATAATAACCCAAAATTGTTTTTAGTACCTCAAACCAGGAAATAAACATACTAATATAGTTAAGACAGATAAAAGCTACATACCTAGAAATATCTTTAGGCGCACAACAAAAGATACATACCTAGAAAGGCAAAACGGATTACAGTTTTGGATGGAGGGAGTAGGAATATTAGAAAAATGGAATCAGGGAAAATAGTCAATATTTACCTTAGACGAGAAGCACTGGCAAACCTAAATCATCTATACACTTCCTGTCAACTTTAGTTTCCTACTGCAGTAAAGAAAATGGTAATAGCTTAAAATTCACAAGTCATGACTAGCCAATACTATTATTTGTAGTTTGTGCTAACCTTAATGATCATGCATGAATGATCAGACACTCTGCACTGATTTAAATATGACCAAGCATCTCCAAAGTACAGTTTTTACTACCTCCTGGGAGGCAGCGGTGCCGACGAGAGAGGGCATAAGCCTGCCATACAGGAGCTCCCAGGCGAATGAACCAACCTGGGAGGCAGCGGTGCCGACGAGAGAGGGCATAAGCCTGCCATACAGGCGCTCCCACCCCTCATTCTTCACAACCTACCACGGCAGAGGAAAATTCAGGAAGGGCGGGCAGCATTAGACCCGGATCAGGCTAGATCACTAAAAAATCAGGGAGGGGGACGGGGAGGGGAAGGAGGCGGACCAGATACAACTGGCGAGCGGTGTCGTCCTTGAACGCCGGTTTGGAAGGGTCGCACCTCGGCTCCGCGGAGCCGCTCCCGTTCGTCCGCGTGCGTCAGCATCTCGGCGGGATTCGGGGAGGTCAACGAGGTGGGACTCGAACCCCGGGAAGGTCGACGAGATGGGACTCGAACCCCGTCCGGAGCGAGTCCGTGCCGCAGAATGCCGCCAGTGCCGCCACCAGCAGCGCCGCGGCCATTACAACCGACCATTATTTTAGAACACAACAGAATCACAATGACTTCATGATCATCAAACTGTATATGCAAAAAAAGTTTATTTTTTAAAAAATATATGGTATAAAATAAAATGAATGAATTTCAAGCCTTCAACAAATTACAACACTGTTCAACTCTTCAAACGATCATTATTGCTTATATAGAATCCATAGGACTTGAAATCCCAATCAGATTATTTAATCAGTAAGACTGGAATATTATAGACAAAATCTAAATTGATAACTTGCACACCTCCCACCACTCCAAATAGAAATACATAGCCCTTCTTAGTTGTCTCTTACCTTCACAAAAACACCGATCACACCCATGCTAGTAAGCCTCAAGATCTCATATTCTCTTGTTTTGTAGTCAGTGTTCAAGAAAGAGTAAAAGTACAGTGGAACCAGTGCTGCTAGAGGAGATCAGGAGACAATTACTGAAAAGTGTATGTTATAAAGCAGAAGGCTGAAAAGTAAAATCAGTACAAGTGAAATTTTCTACAGGAAACAATATTTAAATGTGATGAATACCTTCTACTTCTTATAATCCAGTGAATGCTTAAAACAAAAAGAAATTTGGGACGATAGGGACATATTATTAAAGTACACCAACATAAGGACATCACATTTTTGTAATAAACATGGTAGCAGTCATGACCATTTACAAATGTCATCCTAAAATCAGGGTGCAACGCCACACACTACAGAACATGTGATAAAAAAAAGGAAGTTAAGGAAACAGAATGGCGGACAAAATTTAATATCAAAATGAAATGATAGTAGTGGAGACTAAACACAATTTATAGTTAGGGTAATGCTACAAGTCCACAATAGAAAGTTTCATATATACATTATTTTGGTTAATATCAGATACTTATCACCTAAAAGGCTAGAAGTCATATGATTCATCATGTGGTTCCCTGATAATATGTCTCAGCATCTTGAATAACATCATCCAAATCCTTAATTGTAGAGTCCTCAGTAAGCATAAGCCCCCCTTTGAGAGCTGATGAAGAGAATGTGTTTGATAGGAACTACTCTAGCATGAAATTCTTGGGAATGCTACAAGTCATAACAGAGAGGACAAAATCTCATAGCAGTTCACAACTAAAACAGAAAGAGGTGTTGGTGGAAATAAAGCAAGTGAATCATCACATTTGTTATCAATCCACGAGCGCAATAGTTTATGTCCAGAGTCTAGCTTCAGGATGAAAATATCAGCAACCTTTTCATGTTATAGCATCTAGCACAATGTTAGTCCATCCTCTTCTTGCGTAGTTAACGAGACTAATAACCTGAAGACAGCAAATAGTTATCAACCACCACTAAAAACCGCAGATACTTCACCTAGACACACAATCACCAGTTCTCAATTAAACCATATGCATAAATAGTTAAATCTTCCTTCGGTTTAATTGAATCAAAGACAGTCTCTAAGACAAATTTCTGATGGAAGGACACTGAGAGCATGACCCTGATCCTATTAGCAGTAGAGCCTACACACGGTACACATCCCGTGATAGAAAAATGCAGTAGAAGTAGCCCCTACTACCTAAAGCTTAGCAGTCTTAGACTGGTCTTCCACGTCCGCCACCAAATCCTAAGCGAGAAACCCCTGCCCAGACCAAGAATCCTTGGACCCCAGACTGAACAGGCCATAGGAAGGCCATAGATTAGGGAGTAGAGAATTAGGAGTTGTTGAGACGACGCACTCACCATAGCCGGCCACGCCTGGAAGCCCTTCATCTTGGTAAGCACGAGGTCGCCCACCTTCCACTTGGCCACGACCGCGACCACGGCGGCACCTGCTGTGCGCTTCCTCTTCGCCAGCGCCTGGAAGCCCTTCATCTTGGTAAGCGCGCTGTGCAGGATGCCTGCAGCTGTGCATTGAACAGCCCATGGTGGTGGTCGTCAGGGAGGAGGCAGAGAGGTGCGCGAGGCGATTGTGTATGTCGTACTGATGGGGATCGATGGGATGGGTCGGGTGGCGGTGGCCCCGACGCTCGCTCGTCTCCGGATCATTTCTTCCTCTCCGCCTCGCCCTTCCCCATCAGTACTGCCTCCGCGAGATTGGGGGATGGAACGGGGGCGGGGGCAGGGGTCACGAAGCGACATTGCCGGGGGAGAGGGGCGCCTCCACCGCGAGAGCGTGCCGAGACCGGGCGAGCGGGCGGGATCCATGCGCGGACACGGCGAGATCCGGGCGAGCGGGCGTGCATCGTGGGCGAGATCCGCGGGTGGTTTCCATGCGCGGACACGGCGAGGTGGAGCACAGGCGGAGGGAGAGGCGGTGTGGGGAGGGCCGGGATCCACGGCACCTTTCATCGGCGGCGCGGTGGAGGCGTGCATCGTGGGCGAGATCCACCTCGCTGTGTCCGACGCGGCGACGCGGGATCCGGCGGCGATGGCGCGGAGGGGCGCAGAGAGCGCCGCCATGGGTGGGGGTGGGGAATGGGAGCGGGCGGGCGGGCCTGCGCGTACGGTGTGCTAGGGTTTGACCGACGCCGCGAGGAGGGGGGCAGGAGCGAGGAGGTTTTGCCTTTCGGGCTCGGAGGCGAGCGGGCAACGGAGGGCGGAAGGTGTTGACGCCGCGGAAGCGTTCAGCGTGTCTGCGTGTGATCGTTCCTCGAGCGGGCAGCGGGGGCTGCGGCAGGAACGCCATGCGTGGGAAGGGGATCACGGGGGCTGCGGCAGGGACGAGTGCGGGAGGGACGCGGGATGCGGCAGGGGCGTTGGATGCGGGTTGGACGGTCTGGATGCGGCAGAACCGTGCACCACGGTTGGCTGTGAACGCCTACAATAGGTACTTAATTAGTAGTAGAGATGAAAGCAGTATAGCCGGGGCCTATGATGAGTAGTGGTCCCTGCACTGCACCTGTCAAGCTTTTTAGCCGGAGAAGGATGATATCAAGAGCTACTTAAAACAACTAAGTAATATTTTAGGAGACGGAGGGCTACAATGATACTCGACGAAACATTATCCTACATGACATGTACATGCATGTTTAATGGACATGGTGTGTGTGTATATATATATATATATATATATATATATATATATATATATAGGGTAAAGGTAATGGAAGCCCTGGGCTTCCGTTAGTGGGCGAAGCCCCAGCCAGGGAGACCGAACGGGTCGCGTTAGGTCCACTGGACGCCAGCCTGCGCCATTTATGCAAAGGATAACCACGTATCCCGCCTTACACGCGACATGCAATTACGCAAGCATAAATTTGTGTACAAATGTGCATAACTCATGCATAAATGGAATCTTTGCATGCCAGGAATCGCGCGCACGATCAGGTCACGTTCAGCCCACTGGACGTCAGCTTGCGTCAGCCATGCATAGGATAGCCACGTATCCCGGCTGAGACGCGACATGCGATATACGCACGCATAAATATATGTACAAATGTGCATAACTCATGCATAAATGGAATCTTTTATGCCACGAATCACGGGAACGAATATTTGCATGTGCTTGCCGGTTACGACTGCATAACGCTGTGATACATGATAGCGTAAACCATGCAAACATTTAAAATCTCCCACCGGTTTTGAGATAAGGAAAGACGTGCTCTTCGTGCGCGTAAATAAAGGCGCAGTTACGGGAGAAAACAAATACGCACACATACATATATGTAGTAATGTGCATAAATCATGCATATAAGGGATATTTTGTACCTTGACTCACGGAAACGAATATTACCATGTGCACACCGTTTACGACTGCATAACGATGTGTAACATGATAGCATAAACCATGCATTATATAAATCTTGACCAGTTTGATATAAGGAAATACGTGCTGCATAATCGCGTAAATAAAGGGACAGTTACGGTTCGAGGAGCATTAGTAGAAGGAAATAAATTTTAATTTACAGCCGCAGTTCGCGGGTTCTGCTCGGGCGGATTCCAGCGTAAAACGTGAGCTAAAACATCGTAAATGAGTATGAAATTTAGCGTAAATCATATATCTGTTTTGTAACAGCAAACGAAGCCCACTGGCTAGGGCAGATTCCGCGTAAAACGTGAGCTAAAACATCATAAATGAATACGAAATCTAGCGTAAATCCTATATTAGCTAAAACAGCGTAGACTGATCACGTTCGATCGTGCACGGATTTTGGCTTGGTCAAATTTCAGCATAAAACGTGAACCAAACAGCGTAAATGGGTACAAATTTTATCGTACATCATCAATCTATTTCCGAACAATGCTCCTGAACACCACCTCGCTGCCGCTCTCGCACTCGTCGATGCATCGCTCAAGCTCCTCGTGCTTCTCCTGCGCGACATCGGCCGTCGTCGGCGTCTCCGGCTTCTTGGCGAAGGCAGCAGCAACGAAGGCCGTCGGGGCCTTCTTGTTCGAGCACGACGACGCGGCGGCAGACACGGACGCGACGGCCGAGAACACGGCGGCGGAGGCGGCGGCGCTGGCGGCCGCGACGTCCATGAGCGCGGCGGCCATCTCGGCCTCCTCGGCGGTTCCGCTCCCGCCGAGCCCAGCCCCAGCAGGCAGGCGCGCGACGGACCTGGCGGCGATGCGGGCGAGCTCCCTATGGAGCGCCACCGTCGCTCGTTCCTGGTGGAGCGCCACCGTCGGTCGCCTGCCTCGAGGCGACACCGCTCCTAGCCCCCAGGATCACCGCCGCTCGCACGCCCGAGGGAACCGCCGCCGCCTGGAGAGCGCCGCGGCGGCCGGGGCTCTCCTGCTCACGGGCGCCTCCTCGCACGCCCGAGGGAACCGCCGCCGCCGCTAAAACCTAATCTCTGGCGGCGTGGGGGGTGTTTTTATAGTGACGGCGTGGGCCCGATTCACGTAATATGCGCAGACTATATTTGCATAAACTGATACACACATCAGCATAACTCGTATTATAATTTAGCGTAAGCACAGGTAGGTACAATAAGCCCAGGGCTCCGGTGCGGTCTGCACACCTGGTCAGGGCTTCCTGTAGTTAAATAGAGCCCAGGGCTCTAAATACTACATCTATATATATATATATATATATATATATATATATATATATATATATATATATATATATGGTTGATTATTCTTTGGAACATTGTTATTCCATGCGGACGCCGCGCCGGACGGACGGTCGGCAGCTAGCAGAGGGAAGAGGCATGGTCGGCCTGTTTGGTTTTCGTGTGCGTCAAGGCCGTTCTCCTCGCGTTAGATTAGGTCCGTCGTTGTCTAAGATTCTAAACGCGCGAGTAGGTAGCTAGCTAGCTAGCTGATTGTATACTCGTGATGAATATCTACCTCTATAGGCAAAACAATTCGAACATTCCAAAACCAACGGCCGAATATATGGCGCTGTGCGATGATGCCAGTAGTGGCGTCATCAAGGATGCGGCCGGCCAAGAGGCTAGCTGATGGAGACGCAACAACGGCTCTTGCTCTTCACGTACGTCGGCTATCGTATTTTGTTGCTTTGCTGGCGTACGTGCGGCCGTCTTCAGGCGTCCTGCATATCCAGCGGCACATATGCATGCTCCCGTTGTGTGTGTCGACAGCTTATTTAATGTCGAAATTGTGCTAAGTAATAGCTCATATAGACAAAGTGACAAAGATGAGACGGCCGTGTGGCCATTTCTGGCCAGCTTCACATACGTGTATATATGTGCGGCTTTGTATATACGGCCGACGACTGGATTGTCGCGACGACAGGTGCGTAGTCCCGTCCCGGCAGCCGGCGCCGAATCCACCGACCGATACCTTGCTGTTTCGGCCTTGCGACGGGGCCACACAGCCACGCCGCTTTCCGCACAAGCACTCACGAGCCGAAGCTGTTTTTCATCAGTTGCTTGAACAGACTGTTTTTTTTTCCAACAAGTAGCCCTCGTCTCGGCTTGCCGGTGCTGCCCCGTGAGTTCGCAATCGGATATGTTTCTTGTGCGGAGGTGAGGCTGTGCGGGAACAATCCCTGCACGTGCATGGCTCCGGCCTGCAGTGGCAAACGGAGGTGAGGCTGTGCGCATGGACGCATGGCCCGGCCTGCGAAGCCCAATTCGGCTACGACCAGCACAAGGCTGTGCCCCTCATGCAGCGGGTGTAAATTTGTCGCGAAGAAAGATTGGCTAGACACGACAGATTTACTAGTACGCTGTACAATAATTTTCCTAGTAAATTTATTACAATCTGTATTCATTTAAGAGTTCTGATATGGTGGCACTTGCAAAGTTTATCTGGGCTAAGGTCACCTACGAAGGTCAGCCATCAATAGAAGTCTTCACAAAGCATTATTGTCTTCATTGGCAGAAAAAAAAAAGATTGTTCATTGCAAAATCGTGCAGTTTGGTACTGCATATTCATGCCAAGGATTACAAAGACTTCGGGCGAGGTTGTAGAGCTCGTGCCCTGTGCTAAGAATAGATAGGGGAATTGGTGGGATTTTTGGTTTTATATCTAGATGGTCGAAGGGGTCCCAAGGCTACCGCCTAGCGTTATGGGGTCATGCCATTATGATGTCGATGAGGTTGCTTTTAGCCAGGCATCGAGGCTAAGCAGCGAGCGGGACTTGGTTGAAGAATTCCTTGCTATGGGGTGTGGTTGATGGGCTATGGATAGGGGTGGGAAAAGTAGAATTTCGGCCAATACCATTTAAGGAGAGCCAGTTGGTTCGAAGTCCTGCCTTCGCTATGGAGTTGCGGGGCGGAATGCTGGTTCTTTTGTTAGTGAGGTGAAGGCTGAGGCTGTAAAAATAATTGGCAAGTAGTCATCAAGGACTGAGCTGCTGAAGAGCTGGAACATTCGTGATAACATTCGACTGAATCGTGTCTTCGAGCTTAATGGCCTACCTTACATGCCTTATCCAGAGGAGGCTTCCAAGGATGTCGATGAGGTTGATAGTAAGAAGAAACGTCGAGGCAAGGGCGTTGTGGCAGATGAGGGGGCCTCAAAAAGGAAGGGAGTGCCTCTGCTACCGAAGAAAAGGAAGAAGAAGAGGTTGATTGAGATTGATCTTGTTGGCGCCCTGGGAGGCAAAGGGAGCGGCTAGGCGAAGGCGTCAGCCAGCTTCACCGAAGACCTGGCTAGGACATGTGCAGAGCTGGGTAAGGTCATGACCGTGCCGGTCCTGCAGGAGGCTTCTGATCAGATGTTAAAAATGCCGAGGGGTGAGTGGCCTAGAGGCGAGCCCATTCCTAGGGCCGCCAGCAAAGACTTTCTTACGTTTGGGCTGGTGTGGTGCTTTGGGTTGCTTCTTTATCGGCATAATGTTGACGTTGTTGTATCGGCTTCGATGGACAAGGATCTAAACAAGTCCTCGAAGAATAGGAAGGCGGAAGGCCCCTCTGCGGTTGGTGTGGATCCTCGCCAAGAAACGAAGGCCCTACGCGCGACGGTGGTCGGGGGAACGTAATCAGATATCATGCCTGCAGAGGCTGTTGTCGTGGCTGATGCGGCACTGCCGCCACTTGCGAAGGCTGCTCAGGTCGAGGCGATGAAGTGTGCTGGTGGTGATGCCGTACTTGGTGGGGCGGCTACTGAATTGTCGGTGAACAACTATGAAGGGGGTGCCTGAATCTGACGCCCAGGCGCAGCGACTAGCTGGAGGTATTCATTTGTATATATGTGTATGTGTACATGTGTCTGTTGACTTTTGCTGATGGATGTTGGCGCAGGTGTGGAGGTGGGCGAGCTAGTGGTGACCGAAGCCCGAAACCACAGTAGGGTCATCGAAGCAGCGACTGATCCTTAGGCATGATTCTGCGCCTTGGTTGAGGGGGAGGAGAGATTGTTGATGCGGCTACCTCTGGCGAGGTTGTCATGGCTGCGGCAAAGGGTTTAACGAGTGCCACTGAGGCTGTGAGGTCTGTTGTGGAGTTACGTGAGTTTATTGATTCATCATTCATGTTCATCATCATTTTTAGGGAACTGTTTGGGACGTTTTTTTGGCAGGTTGGTGCCTTCGCTAGTCAAGTGGCATGGCCGACTCAGTCACCTCGCAGCTGAGGGCTGAAAAAAAGGGAATTGGAGGTTAGGGTGACTGCTTGGGACTTTGCTCATCATCATTTTTACGGAACTGTCTCGTTAATGATTAAACTGGGGCTTTGCTTTGGCGAGGACAGTAGAAAGATTTGATGCTTGATAGTGCAGACTGTAGAAGGCCCAACAGCTGCTTCTGTCTCTGGCTCTCTGCACAGTTTGATAGTGCAGGCTGAATATCTAATTATGTACATCCAAACACTGACAAGATGACGACCTTGAGATGATCGATTGTTTTACGCTACAAAATGGTTGGAACGAACATGGTTTCTATGTACTTTAATGTATGGGCCATTTTCTTTATATAGCATAGGTTAATTTATATTTGTAATGTTTATATACTAAATAAGTTGACCTCTATTTGTGTTTCCACCCCGAGAGGCATGGAAATCTCTATGAACTTGGGCTCCCTGACATATTCACTGCTGATGTAGCTCATTTGCTTTGGCCCATAGGAAGGTGTAGGTCCCCAACAATCACCAGAACCGTCCCGATGACGCTGCACACTCATAAGAAAGAACAATGCAGTACAAATCGTGACATAATGGCATACAATATGACCCATTGTGCTAATTAGCTCTTATAGTTCATTTTAGACTAACATATCTCATGTATAATACATGGTATCTCTACTATCTATTAAGAGACTAATGTAGACTGCCCCGGCCTCCCTAACCGGCTACGCCCGCGCGAACGCCGCGATCCGCCCGCCCGCCGCGACCCGTCGCAAACCCCGCCTCGCACGGCCGCGATCCGCCCTCCCGCCCGCCCGATCAATCCGCCAACAACCGCCGCGACCGCCGCGATCCCCGCGATCCGCCCTCCCTACCTCGTGAACTTTATCTATCCTGATCTGCGAGTTGCCCTGCCCACCCTGACCCGCGCAGGCGAGCGAGCCCCCATTGAAGCGCGCTGCCTCCCCCCGCGTGCGGCGGCAGGGCTCGGTGAACGAGGCCAGCGGTCCGCACGCGCATGACTGTGATGGGGCGGTGCCGGCGCCGGGTCTGATGCGGAGGCCGCTGCCATGTCGGACGTCTCGTCGGATCTCGGTGGCATCCGAGCGGGGCTCGTGGAGCTTGACATCGAGCAGGTGCATGCCGCTAACCCTTCTCGGGGTGGATCGATTTTTCCTCCCCCGTCCCTGGTTCCACTGCGTGTGCAACTGAGCTGAGGATTGATCGATTTAATAAACGACGCATTTGGCTCCGTCCGTCCGTCCGTACAAGCTGGGTTTAGGACAAAAGGCTTTGGACGGCGGCTGCATCCACCACGCTGCTCGACGATTGTTTAGAGCGCGTACTACATACCCAACTCGACGATCGTTCAGAAGTCGTCGTCACTGATGTCGCTGAAGTAGCAGCCGTCGACTCCAGGCCACATCGGGAGGCTGCCGAACTCGAGCGCGGGGTCGGTGGCGAGGTAGTCGAGGCCGCCGAGCTGCAGCGTGGGCAAGTCGTCGTTGAACGGGACACCGCCAAAGGAGAAAGCATCCTCGCCGAGCTGGGGCAGGAGCGCGTCGACGACAGAGAACGTGGAGAGGGTTTCTGCGGCGGCGTCCACGGGTTTCGGCGGTGGCGTGGTGGAGACCAGCGACCCCACCACTAGCTGGGACTCGTCGGCAGCGAAGGAGTGCTCGTCCACGGCGTGCAGCGATAGCGCCGGAAGCGGGACACGATCATCAGACGTCGCGGGGAAGTTGGTGATCGCCGACGGCCCGCGGAGCCGACGCGTCTCGCTGTCGTACCTCCTGGTCGCCTCCTCGGCGGTGTCGAACGTGTTTAGCCACATCCGCTTGCCCTTCCAGTCACGGGTCCTCGCAACGTACCTCCCTCGACGTCGTCTCATCACGCCCCTGTACCTCGGCTTTGCCGGCGCGCCCGCCGCCGTCGCTTTCCTCTTGCCACCGCGGGCAACCCTCCCCGTGGGCGCCGTGGCATTGCAGCGCGGGCGATGCTCCTCCATGTGTATTTCCATGACGAAAATACGCAGCCCCGCCGCCGCTTCAGCACCGCCACCGGCGTCAGCCTCGTCGCTGGAGGAGAACGTGGAGAGGGTTTCTGCGGCGGCGTCCACAGGTTTCGGCGGTGGCGTGGTGGAGACCGGCGACCCCACCACCGGCTGGGACTCGTCGGTAGCGAAGGAGTGCTCGTCCACGGCGTGCAGCAACAGCGCCAGAAGCGGGACACGATCATCAGACGTCGCGGGGAAGTTGGTGATCGCCGATGGCTCGCGGAGTCGACGCGTCTCGTTGTCGTACCTCCTGGCCGCCTCCTCGGCGGTGTCAATCCTACCTAGCCACTTCTGCTTGCCCTTCCGGTCGTGGCTCCTCGCCATGTACCTCCCTCGACGCCGTCTCAGCACGCCCCTGTACCTCGGCTCCGCCGGCGCGCCCGCCGCCGCCGCTTTCCTCTTGCCACCGCCGGCAACCCTCCCCGTGGGCGTTGTGGCATTGCAGCACGGGCGGTGCTCCTCCATGTGTATTTCCATGACGAACTTACGCGGCCCCGCTGCCGCTTCAACACCACCATCGGCGTCAGCCTCGTCGCTGGAGGTGAACGTGGAGAGGGTTTCTGCGGCGGCGTCCACGGGTTTCGGTGGCAGCATGGACCCGTGGTGGAGACCGGCGACCCCACCACCGGTGGAACTCGTCGGCAGCGAAGGAGTACTTGTCCACGGCGTGCAGCGACGGCACCGGAAGCGGGACAATATCATCAGACGTCGCGGGGAAGTTGGTGATCGCCGACGGCTGAAAGGGAATTAGGCATTCACCTAGTCCCTAAATAATTTTGGTGGTTGAATTGCCCAACACAAATATTTGGACTAACTAGTTTACTCTAGTGTATAAGTTATACAGGTGCCAAAGGTTCACACTTAGCCAATAAAAAGACCAAGTATTGGGTTCAACAAAAGAGCAAAGGGACAACCGAAGGCACCTCTGGTCTGGCGCACCGGACTGTCCGGTGCACCAGAGGACTCCAACTTCAAACTCGTCACCTTCGGGAATTTCCAGAGGCAACTCCGCTATAATTCACCGGACTGTCCGGTGCTCCAAGGAAGAGCGGCCTCCGGAACTCGCCAGCCTCGGGAATTCATTTCAGCAGCTCCGCTATAATTCACCGGACTGTCCGGTGTACACCGGACAGTCCGGTGTAACAGCGGGGCAACGGCTACTTCTGGCGCCAACGGCTACCTGCGTCGCATTAAATGCGCGCCAGCGCGCGCAGAGGTCAGACACGCCCATGCTAGCGCACCGGACACTCAACAATACATGTCCGGTGCGCCACCGGACATCCAGGCGGGCCCAGAAGTCAGAGCTCTAACGGTCGGAACCCAACGGCTTTGGTGACGTGGCTGTCGTACCGGACTGTCCGGTGTGCACCGGACTGTCCGGTACACCATACGACAGACAACCTCCACCAAACGGCTAGTTTGGTGGTTGGGGCTATAAATACCCCCAACCACCCCACATTCAAGTCATCCAAGGTTTCCACTTCTCAACTACTTACAAGAGCTCTAGCATTCAATTCTAGACACACCAAAGTGATCAAATCCTCTCCAAACTCCACACAACGCCCTAGTGATTAGTGAGAGAGATTTGCTTGTGTTCTTTCGAGCTCTTGCGCTTGGATTGCTTTCTTCTTTCTTGATTCTTTCTTGCGATCAAAACTCACTTGTAATTGAGGCAAGAGACACCAATCTTGTGGTGGTCCTTGTAGGAACTTTGTGTTCCAAGTGATTGAGAAAAGAAAGCTCACTCGGTCCGAGGGACCGTTTGAGAGAGGGTAAGGGTTGAAAGAGACCCGGCCTTTGTGGCCTCCTCAACAGGGAGTAGGTTTGTGAGAGCACCTAGAGGGGGGGTGAATAGGTGATCCTGTGAAACTTGAAACTTAGGCCACAAAAACTTGGTTAAGTGTTAGCACAATAACCGCCAAGTGGCTAGAGAGGAATCTTCAACAAAACACAATAACCAACAAGATCAATCACAGAGATGGAACGATGGTTATCCCGTGGTTCGGCCAAGACCAACGCTTGCCTACTCCACGTTGTGGCGTCCCAACGGACGAGGGTTGCAATCAACCCCTCTCAAGCGGTCCAAAGACCCACTTGAATACCACGGTGTTTTGCTTGCTTTTTCTCAATCCCGTTTGCGAGGAATCTCCACAACTTGGAGCCTCTCGCCCTTACACTTGAAATTCACAAAGAAGCACAGAGCAAGGGAGGGATTAGCAACGCACTCAAGACAAGAAATCACAGCAACACCTTGCACACAAGTCGCAACGAGAGCTCACAACACAACTCAATGAGTTCACCACTCAACTAGAGCTCTAATTGCTATCGCAAAGAATCAAAGGCGCGGAATCGATGTCTTGGTGCTTAGGAATGTTATAGGAATGCTTGGTGTGCTCCTCCATGCGCCTAGGGGTCCCTTTTATAGCCCCAAGGCAGCTAGGAGCCGTTGAGAGCAATCTAGGAAGGCTGATCTTGCCTTCTGTCGACTGGCGCACCGGACAGTCCGGTGCACACCGGACACTGTCCGGTGCCCGATCTCCTTCCATAAATGGCACAGTCGACCATTGGCAGCCAGAGAGCCGTTGGCGCACCGGACATGTCCGGTGCACACCGGATAGACCGGTGCACACCGGACAGACCGGTGCCCCTGTGGGGGATAGATATCCCCCGGGTCCACTGAAAGAGTAAAGGACCTCACGAAAGGCCCGAGGGCCCAATAAATCGTAAGGTTATTATTTCGTGGGCCTGGGGGGAAACAACCAGCAAAACAGAGCGACGTGAGGCCGGATTGGTGTAAACCCGGACGGCCCATAGCGACGAGCGGGTGGCCGCAACGGAGATCCGACTTTCCCGCGCTGGAGCCTCCATGCAACGAAGCCACGTGAGGATAAGTCGACGAGGGTTACGTAAAGGATAATCTCAAGAGGTTCACTATCTTTTAGCCACTTGTTGTTATCTTATCCATGTGTACCGCCCCACGGTCGAGTATATAAGGCCTAGGGGGCACCCCTTCAGAACGATCGACCCATTACGTAGCCACTTACACAAATTCTCTGTATTCTCGATCCGGAGAACCCACTTGTAATCATATCCACCAAGCATACTCATCAGGACGTAGGGTGTTACGCGTCACTAAGCGGCCCGAACCTGTAAATCTTGTCCACCGTCCCTCGTGCGATCGGCACGAACCATTTTGCTACAGTTGTTGACACCTTCCTACTCCTAAAACACCTTGCGGGGCAACCCCGGGTGTGCGGTCGGACCCAAAACACCGACAGCCCCCTTCTAGCCGTTGGCCCGACCACGTGTCCCGCGCAGATCGCGCGGCCGACCGTTGGCTCACCGGACAGTCCGGTGCACACCGGACAGTCCGGTGAATTATAGCCGTACGTCGACGATGAATTCCCGAGAGCGACGAGTTCGCCTGTGAACGGCCCACCGGACAGTCCGGTGCACCACCGGACAGTCCGATGAATTATAGTCGTACACCACCGTCGAAGTCCCGAGAGCAGCCGCTTTGCTCGAGCCAGCCTGGCGCACCGGACACTGTCCGGTGCACCACCGGACAGTCCGGTGCTCCAGACTGAGCAGACTCTTGGCTGCTCGAGCCAAGGCATTTCCAATTGGATTTTTCCTGTTTCCAGCACTTAGACACAATACATTAGTCCATAAAACAATGTACTAAGTCTGAGAAACATACCTTTATCCTTGATTTGTACTTTGTCCACCATTTTACACTTAGGCACATGTGTTGGACACTAAACCACCAAAATACTTAGAAATGGCCCAAGGGCACATTTCCCTTTCAATCTCCCCCTTTTTGGTGATTTATGCCAACACAACATAAAGCTAGTAGAACAAGTACAAAATCAATTCAAATAAGAACTCAAATTGTTTTGATTCAAATTTGACATATATGGATCACTCTTTGCCACCACTTGGTTTGTTTTTGCAAATCAAACTCAAATTTCTATCTCTACGTCAAACACACATGTTAAGACATAAAGAGAGTCATTCCAAGAGAAATTGATTCAAGATTTCAAAAACTCCCCCCTTTTCCCATAATCAACACTTCCCCCCACAAGAAGCCAACTTTTGACAAGAGAGACAACAAAAGAGTTTTGACAAACCAAAAGCTCTATTCTACTATTTTCAAAATCTCTCAAGTGGTAGCTGATCCATTTATCGCTTTGGCCTTTATTTTCTCCCCCTTTGGCATCAAGCACCAAAACGGGATCAATCTTGGCCCTTTAACCCCATTGTCTCACCAAAATCTTCAAATGAGAACACAAAGGCAATAAGAGTATAAAGATGAACTTGGAAAAGTTACTCTTATCATCGGAGTGCAGTGGAAGTCTTGCATGGTCTAAGTTCACCTTTTCCCTTTCAATCCTCCTTGGAGATTAAAACAACCAAACTCAAGCATATGATTAGTCTCAAAGGGTCAAGTTGTAGCACAGCTCCCCCTAAATATGTGCATCACTTGCAATAAGGACTTGTGAGGTCCAGGGAGTGTTTGTACAACTTGAGCACCACAATAAGCAACAAAATGCAGAATGAACATGATCAAAGGCATAAACACATGTATGCTACAATTCAATCCAAGTTCCGCGAATCTAAGATATTGAGCTCACTACGCAGCCTGCAAAAGGTCTTTTCATCTAAAGGCTTAGTGAAGATATCGGCTAGCTGGTTCTCGGTGCTAACATGAAACACTTCGATATCTCCCTTTTGCTGGTGGTCTCTCAAAAAGTGATGCCGGATGTCAATGTGCTTTGTGCGGCTGTGCTCAACAGGATTTTCCGCTATTCGGATAGCACTCTCATTGTCACATAGGAGTGGGACTTTGCTCAGATTGTAGCCAAAGTCCCGGAGGGTTTGCCTCATCTAAAGTAGTTGCGCACAACACTGTCCTGCGGCAACGTACTCGGCCTCAGCGGTGGATAGGGCAACGGAGGTTTGTTTCTTAGAGTTCCACGACACCAGGGACCTTCCTAAGAATTGGCACGTCCCCGATGTACTCTTCCTATCGACCTTACATCCAGCATAGTCAGAATCTGAGTACCCAATTAAGTCAAAGTTAGACCCCTTTGGATACCAGATCCCGAAGCAAGGCGTAGCGACTAAATATCTAAGAATTCGCTTCACAGCCACTAAGTGACACTCCTTAGGATCGGATTGAAACCTAGCACACATGCATACGCTAAGCATAATATCCGGTCTACTAGCACATAAATAAAGCAAAGAACCTATCATGGATCGGTATGCTTTTTGATCAACGGACTTACCTCCTTTGTTGAGGTCAGTGTGTCCGTCAGTTCCCATCGGCGTCTTTGCGGGCTTGGCGTCCTTCATCCCAAACCGCTTTAGCAAGTCTTGCGTGTACTTCGTTTGGGAGATGAAAGTGCCTTCCTTGAGTTGCTTCACTTGGAACCCAAGGAAGTAGTTCAACTCGCCCATCATCGACATCTCGAATTTCTGCGTCATAACCCTGCTAAACTCTTCACAAGACTTTTGATTAGTAGAACCAAATATTATGTCATCGACATAAATTTGGCACACAAAAAGATCACCATCGCAAGTCTTAGTAAAAAGAGTTGGATCGGCTTTCCCGACCTTAAAAGCATTAGCAATTAAAAAGTCTCTAAGGCATTCATACCATGCTCTTGGGGCTTGCTTAAGTCCATAGAGCGCCTTAGAGAGCTTACACACGTGGTCGGGGTACCGTTCATCCTCGAAGCCAGGGGGTTGCTCCACGTACACCTCCTCCTTGATCGGCCCGTTGAGGAAAGCGCTCTTCACATCCATTTGGTACAACTTGAAAGAATGGTGAGCGGCATATGCTAGCAAGATACGAATTGATTCTAGCCTAGCCACAGGAGCAAAAGTCTCCTCAAAATCCAAACCTGCGACTTGGGCATAACCTTTTGCCACAAGTCGAGCCTTGTTCCTCGTCACCACCCCGTGCTCGTCCTGTTTGTTGCGGAACACCCACTTGGTTCCCACAACATTTTGTTTGGGACGAGGCACCAGCGTCCAAACTTCATTGCGCTTGAAGTTGTTGAGTTCCTCCTGCATGGCCAACACCCAGTCCGGATCTAGCAAGGCCTCTTCTACCCTGAAAGGCTCAATAGAAGAGACAAAAGAGTAATGCTCACAAAAATTAACTAATCTTGAACGAGTAGTTACTCCCTTGCTAATATCACCCAATATTTGGTCGATGGGATGATCCCTTTGGATCGTCGCTCGAACTTGGGTTGGAGGTGCCTGAGGTGCTTCTTCCTCTTCAACTTGAACATCCTGTGCTCCCCCTTGATCATGCGCCTCCACTTGAGGTACCTGTTCGTCATCTTGGGTTGGGAGATGCACCATAGTTGAGGAAGACGGTTGATCTTGCTCCAAATGTTATTGAGGTCGTACATCTCCAATCGCCATGGTGCGTATCGCGGCTGTTGGAACGTCTTCTTCATCTATATCATCAAGATCAACAACTTGCTCTCTTGGAGAGCCATTAGTCTCATCAAATACAACGTCGCTAGAGACTTCAACCAAACCCGATGATTTGTTGAAGACCCTATACGCCTTTGTATTTGAATCATAATTTAATAAAAACCCTTCTACAGCTTTGGGAGCAAATTTAGAGGTTCTACCTTTCTTCACAAGAATATAACACTTGCTCCCAAAAACACGAAAATAAGATACATTGGGTTTGTTACCAGTCAGCAGCTCATATGAAGTCTTCTTGAGGAGGCGGTGAAGGTAGACCCTGTTGATGGCGTGGCAAGCCGTGTTCACGGCTTCCGACCAAAAGCGCTCGGGGGTCTTGAATTCTCCAAGCATAGTCCTCGCCATATCTATGAGCGTCCTGTTCTTCCTCTCTACCACACCATTTTGCTGAGGTGTGTAGGGAGCGAAGAACTCGTGCTTGATCCCTTCCTCCTCAAGGAACTCCTCCACTTGAAGGTTCTTGAACTCGGACCCGTTGTAGCTCCTTATCTTCTTCACCTTGAGCTCAAACTCATTTTGAGCTCTCCTGAGGAAGCGCTTGAGGGTCCCTTGGGTTTCAGACTTATCCTGCAAAAAGAACACCCAAGTGAAGCGGGAAAAGTCATCAACAATAACTAGACCATACTTACTTCCTCCTATGCTCAGATAGGCGACGGGTCCGAAGAGGTCCATATGCAGCAGCTCCAGAGGTCTTGAAGTGGTCATCACATTCTTGCTGTGATGTGCTCCTCCCACTTGTTTACCTGCTTGACAAGCTGCACAAGGTCTATCTTTTTCGAATTGCACGTTAGTCAAACCTATCACGTGTTCTCCCTTTAGAAGCTTGTGAAGGTTCTTCATCCCCACATGTGCTAAGCGGCGATGCCACAGCCAGCCCATGCTAGTCTTAGCAATTAAGCATGCATCTAGACCGGCCTCCTCTTTTGCAAAATCAACTAAGTAAAGTTTGCCGTCTAGTACACCCTTAAAAGCTAGTGAACCATCACATCTTCTAAAGACAGACACATCTACATTTGTAAATAAACAATTATATCCCATATTACATAATTGACTGACAGATAGTAAATTATATCCGAGAGACTCAACTAAAAACACATTAGAGATAGAGTGCTCATTAGATATTGCAATCTTGCCTAAACCTTTCACCTTGCCTTGGTTCCCATCACCGAATATGATTGAATCTTGGGAATCCTTATTCTTGACGTAGGAGGTGAACATCTTCTTCTCCCCCGTCATATGGTTTGTGCATCCGCTGTCGATAATCCAGCTAGAGCCCCCGGATGCATAAACCTGCAAGGCAAATTTAGGCTTGGGTCTTAGGTACCCAACTCTTGTTGGGTCCTACAAGGTTAGTCACAATTTCCTTAGGGACCCAAATGCAAGTTTTATCACCCTTGCATTTTGCCCCTAATTTCCTAGCAACTATCTTCCTATCCTTTCTACAAATAGCAAAGGAAGCATTTAAAGCATGATAAATTGTAGAGGGACCATTCATAACTTTTCTAGGAACATGATGAATATTTTTCCTAGGCACATGATGAATATTTTTCCTAGGCATATCTCTATCATGCATATAGGAAGAACTGGGAGCAAACATAGCGTAAGAATCATAGGCATGTGAATCAAAAGCATTACAACCCCTATGAGACTGTCTTCTATCAAAGTACATAAAAGCATGGTTCTTTTTAGTACTACTTGCCATAGGGGCCTTCCCTTTCTCCTTGGCGGAGATGGGAGCCTTATGGCTTGTTAAGTTCTTGGCTTCCCTTTTGAAGCCAAGCCCATCCTTAATTGAGGGGTGTCTACCAATCGTGTAGGCATCCCTAGCAAATTTTAGTTTATCAAAATCACTTTTGCTAGCCTTAAGTTGAGCATTAAGACTAGCCATTTCATCATTTAACTTAGCAATAGAAGCTATGTGTTCACTACAAGCATCAATATCAAAATCTTTACATCTATTGCAAATAACAACATTTTCTACACAAGTTATTGATTTACCGGCTATCTCTAACTTAGCATTCAAATCATCATTAATGCTCCTTAAGCTAGAAATCGTCTCATAGCAAGAAGATAATTCACAAGAAAGCATTTCATTTCTTTTAACTTCTAAGGCATGAGCTTTTTGTGCTTCTACAAATTTGTCATGTTCTTCATACAACAAATCTTCTTGTTTTTCTAGAAGCCTATTCTTATCATTCAAGGCATCAATTAATTCATTAATTTTATCTACCTTGGTTCTATCTAGGCCCTTAAATAAACATGAATAATCTATTTCATCCTCATCACTAGATTCGTCCTCACTTGAAGAAGCATAAGTAGAGTCTCGGGTACATACCTTCTTCTCCCTTGCCATAAGGCATGTGTGACGCTCGTTGGGGAAGAGGGATGTCTTGTTGAAGGCGGTGGCGGCGAGTCCTTCATTGTCGGAGTCGGACGAGGAGCAATCCGAATCCCACTCCTTGCCAAGATGTGCCTCACCCTTTGCCTTCTTATAGTTCTTCTTTTTCTCCCTCTTGTTCCCTTGATCCTGATCACTATCATTGTCGGGACAGTTAGCAATAAAATGACCAAGCTTACCGCATTTGAAGCATGAGCGCTTCCCCTTGGCTTTGGTCTTGCTTGGCTGTCCCTTGCGACCCTTAAGCGCCGTCTTGAATCTTTTGATGATGAGGGCCATCTCTTCATCATTAAGTCTGGCCGCCTCAATTTGTGCCACCTTGCTAGGTAGCGCCTCCTTGCTTCTTGTTGCCTTGAGAGCAAGGGGTTGAGGCTCGGTGATTGGACCGTTTAGAGCGTCGTCCACGTACCTCGCCTCCTTGATCATCATTTGCCCGCTTACGAATTTTCCAAGGACTTCTTCGGGCGACATTTTGGTGTACCTGGGATTCTCACGAATATTATTCACCAAATGAGGATCAAGAACGGTAAAGGACCTTAGCATCAGTCGGACGATGTCGTGGTCCGTCCATCGCGTGCTTCCGTAGCTCCTTATTTTGTTGATAAGGGTCTTGAGCCGGTTGTATGTTTGAGTTGGCTCCTCGCCCCTTATCATCGCGAACCGTCCAAGCTCGCCCTCCACCAACTCCATTTTGGTGAGCAAGGTGACGTCGTTCCCCTCATGAGAAATCTTGAGGGTGTCCCAGATCTGCTTGGCGTTATCCAAGCCGCTCACTTTGTGATATTCATCCCTGCACAATGAAGCTAGAAGAACAGTAGTAGCTTGTGCATTCTTATGAATTTGCTCATTAATGAACATGGGACTATCCGAACTATCAAAGTGCATTCCACTCTCTACAATCTCACATATACTAGGATGGAGAGAGAATAGGTGACTACGCATTTTGTGGCTCCAAAATCCGTAGTCCTCCCCATCAAAGTGTGGAGGCTTGCCGAGTGGAATGGAGAGCAAATGTGAATTTGAACTTTGCGGAATACGAGAGTAGTCAAAAGAAAAGTTCGAATTAACCGGTTTCCTTCTCTCGTAGTCGTTTTGGTCGTCGTCCTTTTGGGAAGAAGTAGACTCATCGCTGTCGTCGTAGTAGACGATCTCCTTGATGCGCCTCGTCTTCTTCTTCTTCCCTTCTTTCCGTCTATGGCCCGAGCCGGAGTCGGTAGGCTTGTCGTCCTTTGGCTCGTTGACGAAGGATTCCTTCTCTTTATCGTTGATCACGATACCCTTCCCCTTAGGATCCATCTCTTCGGGCGGTTAGTCCCTTTGTGAAGAGAACGGCTCTGATACCAATTGAGAGCACCTAGAGGGGGGTGAATAGGTGATCCTGTGAAACTTGAAACTTAGGCCACAAAAACTTGGTTAAGTGTTAGCACAATAACCGCCAAGTGGCTAGAGAGGAATCTTCAACAAAACACAATAACCAACAAGATCAATCACAGAGATGGCACGGTGGTTATCCCATGGTTCGGCCAAGACCAACGCTTGCCTACTCCACGTTGTGGCGTCCCAACGGACGAGGGTTGCAATCAACCCCTCTCAAGCGGTCCAAAGACCCACTTGAATACCACGGTGTTTTGCTTGCTTTTTCTCAATCCCGTTTGCGAGGAATCTCCACAACTTGGAGCCTCTCGCCCTTACACTTGAAATTCACAAAGAAGCACAGAGCAAGGGAGGGATTAGCAACGCACTCAAGACAAGAAATCACAGCAACACCACACACACAAGTCGCAACGAGAGCTCACAACACAACTCAATGAGTTCACCACTCAACTAGAGCTCTAATTGCTATCGCAAAGAATCAAAGGCGCGGAATCGATGTCTTGGTGCTTAGGAATGTTATAGGAATGCTTGGTGTGCTCCTCCATGCGCCTAGGGGTCCCTTTTATAGCCCCAAGGCAGCTAGGAGCCGTTGAGAGCAATCTAGGAAGGCTGATCTTGCCTTCTGTCGACTGGCGCACCGGACAGTCCGGTGCCCGATCTCCTTCCATAAATGGCACAGTCGACCGTTGGCAGCCAGAGAGCCGTTGGCGCACCGGACATGTCCGGTGCACACCGGACAGACCGGTGCCCCCTTCTAGCCGTTGGCCCGGCCACGTGTCCCACGCAGATCGCGCGGCCGACCGTTGGCCCTACCGACCGTTGGCTCACCGGACAGTCCGGTGCACACCGGACAGTCCGGTGAATTATAGCCGTACGTCGACGATGAATTCCCGAGAGCGACGAGTTCGCCTGTGAATGGCCCACCGGACAGTCCGGTGAATTATAGCCGTACACCGCCGTCGAAGTCCCGAGAGCAGCCGCTTTGCTCGAGCCAGCCTGGCGCACCGGACACTGTCCGGTGCACCACCGGACAGTCCGGTGCTCCAGACTGAGCAGACTCTTGGCTGCTCGAGCCAAGGCATTTCCAATTGGATTTTTCCTGTTTCCAGCACTTAGACACAATACATTAGTCCATAAAACAATGTACTAAGTCTGAGAAACATACCTTTATCCTTGATTTGTACTTTGTCCACCATTTTACACTTAGGCACATGTGTTGGACACTAAATCACCAAAATACTTAGAAATGGCCCAAGGGCACATTTCCCTTTCAGTTTGCGAGAACCGAACCTCGGTAAAACAAATCCACGTGTCTCACTCTTTATTCGCTTGTGATTTGTTTTGCACCCTCTCTCGCGGACTCGATTATATTTCTAACGCTAACCCGGCTTGTAGTTGTGTTTATATTTGTAAATTTCAGTTTCGCCCTATTCACCCCCCCTCTAGGCGACTTTCAATTGGTATCAGAGCCCGGTGCTTCATTAGAGCCTAACCGCTCGAAGTGATGTCGGGAGATCACACCAAGAGGGAGATGGAGACCGGCGATAAGCCCACTACGAGCCACGGGAGCACTTCATCGGAAGAGTCCCACACCAAGAGGAAGGAGAAGAAGAAGGACTCCTCCAAACGGAAGGAGAAAAGATCTTCTTCTTCTCACCACAAAGGAAAGAAGGAAAAATCTTCTTCCCACAAGTCGCATCGGAAAGGCGACAAGCACAAGAGGATGAGGAAAGTGGTCTACTACGAGACCGATACTTCATCAACATCGACCTCCGACTCCGATGCGCCGTCCGTAACTTCGAAGCGCCAAGAGCGCAAGAAGTTTAGTAAGATCCCCTTACACTATCCTCGTACATCTAGACCTACTCCATTACTTTCCGTTCCATTAGGCAAACCGCCAACCTTTGATGGCGAAGATTATGCTAGGTGGAGTGATTTAATGAAATTTCATCTAACCTCACTCCACAAAAGTATATGGAATGTTGTTGAGTTTGGAGCACAGGTACCATCCGTAGGGGATGAAGACTATGATACGGACGAAGTAGCCCAAATCGAGCACTTCAACTCTCAAGCTACAACCATACTCCTCGCCTCTCTAAGCAAGGAGGAATACAACAAGGTGCAAGGGTTAAAGAATGCAAAGGAGATTTGGGACCTTCTCAAGACCGCGCACGAGGGTGATGAACTCACCAAGATCACCAAGCGGGAAACGATCGAGGGGGAGCTCGGTCGTTTTCGTCTTCGCCAAGGGGAGGAACCACAAGATATGTACAACCGGCTCAAAATCTTGGTGAACCAAGTGCGCAACCTCGGGAGCAAGAAGTGGGATGACCACGAGGTGGTTAAGGTTATTCTAAGATCTCTCATTTTTCTTAACCCCACTCAAGTTCAATTAATTCGTGGTAATCCTAGATACACACTAATGACTCCCGAGGAAGTAATTGGGAATTTTGTGAGCTTTGAATGTATGATTAAAGGCTCAAAGAAGATCAACGAGCTTGATGAACCCTCCACGTGCGAAGCACAACCGGTGGCATTTAAGGCGACGGAGGAGAAGAAGGAGGAGTCTACACCGAGTAGACAACCAATTGACGCCTCCAAGCTCGACAATGAGGAGATGGCTTTAATCATCAAAAGCTTTCGCCAAATCCTCAAGCAACGGAAGGGGAAGGATTACAAATCCCGTTCCAAGAAGGTTTGCTACAAGTGTGGTAAGCCCGGTCACTTTATTGCTAAATGTCCATTATCAAGTGACAGTGACAGGGATAACGACAAGAAGGGCAAGAGGAGAGAAAAGAAGAGGTATTACAAGAAGAAGGGCGGCGATGCCCATGTTTGCCGGGAATGGGACTCGGACGAGAGCTCCTCCGACTCCTCCTCTGACGAGGACGCCGCCAACATCGCCGTCACCAAGGGCCTCCTCTTCCCCAACATCGGCCACAAGTGCCTCATGGCAAAGGACGGCAAAAAGAAGAAGGTTAAATCTAAATCCTCCACTAAATATGAATCTTCTAGTGATGAAAATGCTAGTGATGAGGAGGATAACTTGCGTACCCTTTTTGCCAACCTTAACATGGAACAAAAGGAAAAATTGAATGAATTAATTAGTGCTATTCATGAAAAGGATGACCTTTTGGATTCCCAAGAGGACTTCCTAATTAAGGAAAACAAGAAACATGTTAAGGTTAAAAATGCTTATGCTCTAGAAATAGAAAAATGTCAAAAACTATCTAGTGAGCTAAGCGTTTGCCATGACACTATTGCTAACCTTAGAAATGAAAATGCTAAATTAATTGCTAAGGTTGATTCTCATGTTTGTGATGCTTCAATTCCCAATCTTAGAAATGATAATGATGATTTGCTTGCTAAGATTAAGGAATTGAATGATTCTCTTGCTAGCCTTAGAGTAGAAAATGAAAATTTGATTGCTAAGGCTAAAGATTTTGATGTTTGCAATACTACTATTTCCAACCTTAGAAGTGAGAATGATATATTACATGCTAAGGTTGTTGAATTAAAATCTTGCAAACCCTCTATATCTAATGTTGAGCATGTTTCTATTTGTACTAGATGTAGAGATATTGATGTAAATGCTATTCATGATCACATGGTCTTAATTAAACAACAAAATGATCATATAGCAATATTAGATGCTAAAATTGCCGAGCATAACTTAGAAAATGAAAAGTTTAAATTTGCTAGAAGTATGCTCTATAATGGGAGACGCCCTGGCATCAAGGATGGCATTGGCTTCCAAAGGGGAGACAATGTCAAACTTAATGCCCCTCCTAAAAATTTGTCTAACTTTGTTAAGGGCAAGGCTCCCATGCCTCAGGATAACGAGGGTTACATTTTGTACCCTGCCGGCTATCCCAAGAGCAAAATTAGGAGAACTCATTCTAGGAAGTCTCACTCTGGCCCTAACCATGCTTTCATGTATAAGGGTGAGACATCTAGCTCTAGGCAACCAACCCGTGCCAAGTTGCCTAGAAAGAAAACTCCTAATGCATCAAATGATCATGATATTTCATTTAAAACTTTTGATGCATCTTATGTTTTGACTAACAAATCCGGCAAGGTAGTTACCAAGTTTGTTGGGGGCAAACACAAGGGCTCCAAGACTTGTGTTTGGGTACCCAAAGTTCTTGTTTCTAATGCCAAAGGACCCAAAACCGTTTGGGTACCTAAAGTCAAGAACTAAAATTGTTTTGTAGGTTTATGCATCCGGGGGCTCAAGTTGGATACTCGACAGCGGGTGCACAAACCACATGACAGGGGAGAAGAAGATGTTCTCCTCATATGAGAAAAACCAAGATCCCCAACGAGCGATCACATTCGGGGATGGAAATCAAGGTTTGGTCAAAGGATTGGGTAAAATTGTTGTATCACCTGACCATTCTATTTCCAATGTTTTTCTTGTTGATTCATTAGATTACAATTTGCTTTCTGTATCTCAATTATGCAAAATGGGCTACAACTGTCTCTTTACTGATGTAGGTGTCACTGTCTTTAGAAGAAGTGATGATTCAATAGCATTTAAGGGTGTGCTAGAGGGTCAACTATACTTGGTAGATTTTGATAGAGCTGAACTCGACACATGCTTAATTGCTAAGACTAACATGGGTTGGCTCTGGCACCGCCGACTAGCCCATGTTGGGATGAAGAATCTTCATAAGCTTCTAAAGGGAGAACACATTTTAGGACTAACAAATGTTCATTTTGAGAAAGACAGGATTTGTAGCGCATGCCAAGCAGGAAAGCAAGTTGGTGCCAATCATCCACACAAGAACATCATGACGACCGACAGGCCGCTTGAGCTACTCCACATGGATCTATTCGGCCCGATTGCTTACATAAGCATCGGCGGGAGTAAGTATTGTCTTGTAATAGTGGATGATTATTCTCGCTTCACTTGGGTGTTCTTTTTGCAGGAAAAATCTCAAACCCAAGAAACCTTAAAGGGATTCTTGAGACGGGCTCAAAATGAGTTTGGCTTAAGGATCAAGAAAATCAGAAGCGACAACGGGACGGAGTTCAAGAACTCTCAAATCGAAGGCTTCCTTGAGGAAGAGGGCATCAAGCATGAGTTCTCTTCTCCCTACACGCCACAACAAAATGGTGTAGTGGAGAGGAAGAATCGAACTCTATTGGACATGGCAAGGACCATGCTTGATGAGTACAAGACTTCGGATCAGTTTTGGGCCGAGGCGATCAACACCGCTTCCTACGCCATCAACCGGTTATATCTACACCGAATCCTCAAGAAGACATCCAATGAACTCCTAACTGGTAAAAAGCCCAACATTTCATATTTTAGAGTTTTTGGTAGCAAATGCTTTATTCTTGTTAAGAGAGGTAGAAAATCTAAATTTGCTCCTAAAACTGTAGAAGGATTTTTACTGGGATATGATTCAAACACAAGGGCATATAGAGTGTTTAACAAGTCCTCAGGACTAGTTGAAGTTTCTTGTGACGTTGTGTTTGATGAAACTAACGGCTCTCAAGTAGAGCAAGTTGATCTTGATGAGATAGGTGAAGAACAGGCTCCATGCATCGCGCTAAGGAACATGTCCATTGGGGATGTGTGCCCTAAGGAATCCGAAGAGCCTCCAAATGCACAAGATCAACCATCCTCCTCCACGCAAGCATCTCCACCAACTCAAATTGAGGACGAGGCTCAAGTTGATGAAGGAGAAGATCAAAGAGATGAGCCACCTCAAGATGACGACAATGATCAAGGGGGAGATGTGAATGATCAAGACAAGGAGGATGAACAACCAAAGCCGCCACACCCAAGAGTCCACCAAGCAATCCAACGAGATCACCCCGTCGACACCATCCTCGGCGACATTCATAAGGGGGTAACCACTCGATATCGGGTTGCACACTTTTGTGAGCATTATTCTTTTGTCTCCTCTATTGAGCCACACAGGGTAGAGGAAGCACTTCAAGATTCAGATTGGGTGATGGCGATGCAAGAGGAGCTCAACAATTTCACGAGAAACGAGGTATGGCATTTGGTTCCACGTCCTAACCAAAATGTTGTAGGAACCAAGTGGGTCTTCCGCAACAAGCAAGGCGAGCATGGTATGGTGACTAGGAACAAAGCTCGACTTGTGGCCAAGGGATACTCCCAAGTCGAAGGTTTGGATTTTGGTGAAACCTATGCACCCGTAGCTAGGCTTGAGTCAATTCGCATATTATTAGCCTATGCTACTTACCATGGCTTCAAGCTTTACCAAATGGACGTGAAGAGTGCCTTCCTCAATGGACCAATCAAGGAAGAGGTCTATGTTGAGCAACCTCCCGGCTTTGAAGACAGTGAGTATCCTAATCATGTCTATAGGCTCTCTAAGGCGCTTTATGGGCTCAAGGCCCTCAAGCAAGCCCCAAGAGCATGGTATGAATGTCTTAGAGATTTCCTTATTGCAAATGGCTTCAAAGTCGGCAAGGCCGATCCTACTTTATTCACTAAAACTCTTGACAATGATTTGTTTGTATGCCAAATTTATGTTGATGATATTATATTTGGGTCTACTAACGAATCTACATGTGAAGAATTTAGTAGGATCATGACACAGAAATTCGAGATGTCTATGATGGGGGAGTTGAAGTATTTCTTAGGATTTCAAGTAAAGCAACTCCAAGAGGGCACCTTCATTAGCCAAACGAAGTACACTCAAGACATTCTAACCAAGTTTGGAATGAAGGATGCCAAGCCCATCAAGACACCCATGGGAACCAATGGGCATCTCGACCTCGACATGGGAGGTAAGTCCGTGGATCAAAAGGTATACCGGTCGATGATTGGTTCATTGCTTTATTTATGTGCATCTCGACCGGACATTATGCTTTCCGTTTGCATGTGTGCACGATTCCAATCCGACCCTAAGGAATCCCACCTTACGGCCGTAAAACGAATCTTGAGATATTTGGCTTATACTCCTAAGTTTGGGCTTTGGTACCCTCGAGGATCCACATTTGACTTGACTGGTTATTCGGATGCCGATTGGGCGGGGTGCAAAATTAATAGAAAGAGCACATCGGGGACTTGCCAGTTCTTGGGAAGATCCTTGGTGTCTTGGGCTTCAAAGAAGCAAAATTCGGTCGCTCTTGGCCCAAAGCAAAAGGACCGCACCACCACCCTAATTTTTTGAAATTAATAATTTTCAATTAGTAAATTTCAAATTGGTATCTCCTTGTGTTCTAAAGGGGGAGCAAGTAATATTTTCAAACTTGATATCTTAAAACCCTCTTGAACACTAAGAGGAGAATTTATTTTAGGGGGAGTTTTGTTAAGTCAAAGGAAAAGCATTTGGAACAGGGGGAGAAAATTTCAAATCTTGAAAATGCTTTGCAAAATCTTATTCATTTATCTTTGACTATTTGCAAAAGAACTTTGAAAAGGATTTACAAAAATAATTTTTGCAAAAACAAAACATGTGGTGCAAATGTGGTCCAAAATGTTAAAAATAAAGAAACAATCCATGCACATCTAGTAAGTAACATTTATTGGCTCAATTCCAAGCAACCTTTGCACTTACATTATGAAAACTAGTTCAATTACGCACTTTTATATTTGCTTTGGTTTGTGTTGGCATCAATCACCAAAAAGGGGGAGATTGAAAGGGAATTAGGCATTCACCTAGTCCCTAAATAATTTTGGTGGTTGAATTGCCCAACACAAATATTTGGACTAACTAGTTTACTCTAGTGTATAAGTTATACAGGTGCCAAAGGTTCACACTTAGCCAATAAAAAGACCAAGTATTGGGTTCAACAAAAGAGCAAAGGGACAACCGAAGGCACCTCTGGTCTGGCGCACCGGACTGTCCGGTGTGCCACCGGACATGTCCGGTGCACCAGAGGACTCCAACTTCAAACTCGTCACCTTCGGGAATTTCCAGAGGCAACTCCGCTATAATTCACCGGACTGTCCGGTGTACACCGGACATGTCCGGTGCTCCAAGGAAGAGCGGCCTCCGGAACTCGCCAGCCTCGGGAATTCATTTCAGCAGCTCCGCTATAATTCACCGGACTGTCCGGTGTACACCGGACAGTCCGGTGTAACAGCAGGGCAACGGCTACTTCTAGCGCCAATGGCTACCTGCGTCGCATTAAATGCGCGCCAGCACGCGCAGAGGTCAGACACGCCCATGCTGGCGCACCGGACACTCAACAGTACATGTCCGGTGCGCCACCGGACATCCAGGCGGGCCCAGAAGTCAGAGCTCCAACGGTCGGAACCCAACGGCTTTGGTGACGTGGCTGTCGCACCGGACTGTCCGGTGTGCACCGGACTGTCCGGTGCACCATACGACAGACAGCCTCCACCAAACGGCTAGTTTGGTGGTTGGGGCTATAAATACCCCCAACCACCCCACATTCAAGTCATCCAAGTTTTCCACTTCTCAACTACTTACAAAAGCTCTAGCATTCAATTCTAGACACACCAAAGTGATCAAATCCTCTCCAAACTCCACACAACGCCCTAGTGATTAGTGAGAGAGATTTGCTTGTGTTCTTTCGAGCTCTTGCGCTTGGATTGCTTTCTTCTTTCTTGATTCTTTCTTGCGATCAAAACTCACTTGTAATTGAGGCAAGAGACACCAATCTTGTGGTGGTCCTTGTAGGAACTTTGTGTTCCAAGTGATTGAGAAAAGAAAGCTCACTCGGTCCGAGGGACCGTTTGAGAGAGGGTAAGGGTTGAAAGAGACCCGGCCTTTGTGGCCTCCTCAACGGGGAGTAGGTTTGCGAGAACCGAACCTCGGTAAAACAAATCCACGTGTCTCACTCTTTATTCGCTTGTGATTTGTTTTGCACCCTCTCTCGCGGACTCGATTATATTTCTAACGCTAACCCGACTTGTAGTTGTGTTTATATTTGTAAATTTCAGTTTCGCCCTATTCACCCCCCTCTAGGCGACTTTCAACGGCTCGCGGAGCTGACGCGTCTTGCTGTCGTACCTCCTGGCTGCCTCCTCGGCGGTGTCGAACATGCCTAGCCACATCCGCTTGCCCTTCCGGTTGCGGGTCCACACCATGTACCTCCCTCGACGCCGTCTCAGCACGCCCCTGTACCTCGGCTCCGCTGGCGCGCCTGCTGCCGCCGCTTTCCTCTTGCCACCGCCGGCAACCCTCCCTATGGGCACCGTGGCATTGCAGCGCGGGCGGTGCTCCTCCATGTGTATTTCCATAACGAACTTACGTGGCCCCACCGTCGCTTCAGCACCGCAACCGGCGTCAGCCTCGTCGCTGGAGGAGAACGTGGAGAGGGTTTCTGTGGCGGCGTCCATGGGTTTCGGCGGCGGCGTGGTGGAGACCGGCGACCCCACCACCGGCTGGTACTCGTCGGCAGCGAAGGAGTGCTCGTCCACGGCGTGTAGGGACGGCGCCGGAAGCGGGACACAATCATCAGACGTCGCGGGGAAGTTGGTGATCGCCGACGGCCCGCGGAGCCGACGCGTCTCGCTGTCGGACCTCCTGGCCGCCTCCTCGACGGTGTCGAACGTGCCTAGCCACATCCGCTTGCCCTTCCGATCGTGGGTCCTCGCCACGTACCTCCCTCAATGTCGTCTCAGCACGCCCTAGTACCTCGGCTCTGTCGGCGCGCCCGTCGCCACCGCTTTCCTCTTGCCACCGCCGGCAACCCTCCCCGTGGGCGTCGTGGCATTGCAGCGCGGGCGGTGTCCTCCATGTGTATTTCCATGACGAACTTACGCGGCCCCGCCGCCGCTTCAGCACCGCCACCGGCGTCAGCCTCATCGCTGGAGGAGAACGTGGAGAGGGTTTCTACGGTGGCATCCATGGTTTTCGGTGGTGGCGTGGTGGAGACCGGCGACCCCACCACCGGCTGGGACTCGTCGGCAGCGAAGGAGTGCTCATCCACAGCGTGTAGCGACGGCGCCGAAAGCGGGACACGATCATCAGACGTCGCGGGGAAGTTGGTGATCACCGACGGCCCATGGAGCCGATGCGTCTTGCTGTTGTACCTCCTGGCTGCCTCCTCGGCGGTGTCGAACGTGCCTAGCCACATCTGCTTGCCCTTCCGATCATGGGTCCTCGCCACGTATGAACCTCGACGCCGTCTCAACACGCCCCTGTACCTCGGCTCCGCCGGCGCGCTCAGCGCCGCTGCTTTCCTCTTGCCACTGCCGGCAACCCTCCCTGTGGGCGCCGTGGCATTGCAGCTCGGGCGGTGCTCCTCCATGTGTATTTCCATGACGAACTTACGCGGCCCCGCTGCCGCTTCAGCACCGCCACCGGTGTTAGCCTCGTCGCTGGAGGAGAATGTGGAGAGGGTTTCTGCGGCGGTGTCCACGGGTTTCGGCGGCGGCGTGGTGGAGACCGGCGACCCCACCACCGGCTGGGACTCGTCGGCAGCGAAGGAGTGGTCGTCCACGGCGTGCACCGACGACGCCGGAAGCAGGCCATGATCATCAGACATCGCGGGGAAGTTGGTGATCACCGACGGCCCGTGGAGCCGACGCGTCTCGCTGTCGTACCTCCTGCCCGCCTCCTCGGCGGTGTCAAATGTGCCTAGCCACATCTGCTTGCCCTTCCGATCGCGGGTCCTCACCACGTACCTCCCTCGAAGTCGTCTCAGCACGCCCCTGTACCTCAGCTCCGCCGGCACGCCCGCTGCGGCCGCTTTCCTCTTGCCACCGCCGGCAACCCTCCCCGTGGGCGCCGTGGCATTGCAGCGTGGGCGGTGCTCCTCCATGTGTATTTCCATGATGAACTTACGCGGCCCCACCGCTGCTTCAGCATCGCCACCGGCGTCAGCCTCGTCGCTAGAGGAGAACGTGGAGAGGGTTTCTGCGGCGGTGTCCATGGGTTTCAGCGGCGGCGTGGTGGAGACCGGTGACCCCACCACCGGCTAGGACTCGTCGGCAGCAAAGGAGTGCTCGTCCACGACGTGTAGCGATGGCACCGGAAGTGGGACACGATCATCAGACGTCGCGGGAAAGTTGGTGATCGCCGACGGCCCGTGGAGCCGACGCGTCTCACTGTCGTACCTCCTGGCCGCCTCCTCGGCGGTGTCGAACGTGCCTAGCCACATCCGCTTGCCCTTCCGATCATGGGTCCTCGCCACGTACGAACCTCGACGCCGTCTCAGCACGCCCCTGAACCTCGGCTCCGCCGGTGCTCCTTCATGTGTATTTCCATGACGAACTTACGCGGCCCCGCCGCCGCTTCAGCACCGCCACCGGCGTCAGCCACATCGCTGGAGGAGAACATGGAGAGGGTTTCTACGGTGGCATCCACGATTTTCGGCGGTGGCGTGGTGGAGACCGGTGACCCCACCATCGGCTGGGACTCGTCGGCAGCGAAGGAGTGCTCATCCACAGCGTGCAGCGACGGCGCCGAAAGCGGGACACGATCATCAGACGTCGCGAGGAAGTTGGTTATCACCGATGGCCCACGGAGCCGACGCGTCTCGCTGTTGTACCTCCTGGCCGCCTCCTCGACGGTGTTGAACGTGCCTAGCCACATCCGCTTGCCCTTCCGATGGTGGGTCCTCGCCACGTACGAACCTCGACGCCGTCTCAACACGCCCCTGTACCTCGGCTCCACCGGCGCGCTCGCCGCTGCTGCTTTCCTCTTGCCACTGCTGGCAACCCTCCCCGTGGGTGCCGTGGCATTGCAGCGCGGGCGGTGCTCCTCCATGTGTATTTCCATGACGAACTTACGAGGCCCCGCCGCCGCTTCAGCACTGCCACCGGTGTTAGCCTCATCGCTGGAGGAGAACGTGGAGAGGGTTTCGGCGGCAGCGTCCACCACCGGCTGGGACTCGTCGGCAGTGAAGGAGTGGTCGTCCACGGCGTGCCGCAACGATGCCGGAAGCGGGCCACGATCATCAGACATCGCGGGGAAGTTGGTGATCGCCGACGGCCCGCGGAGCCGACGCGTCTCGCTGTCGTACCTCCTGCCCGCCTCCTCGGCGGTGTCAAACGTGCCTAGCCACATCCGCTTGCCCTTCCGATCGCGGGTCCTCGCCACATACCTCCCTCGACGTCGTCTCAGCACGCCCCTGTACCTTAGCTCCGCCGGCACGCCCGCCGCGGCCGCTTTCCTCTTGCCACCGCCGGCAACCTTCCCCGTGGGCGCCGTGGCATTGCAGCGTGGGCGGTGCTCCTCCATGTGTATTTCCATGATGAACTTACGCGGCCCCGCCGCCGCTTCAGCATCGCCACCGGCGTCAGCCTCGTCGCTGGAGGAGAACGTGGAGAGGGTTTCTGCGGCGGTGTCATTGGGTTTCGGCGGCGGCGTGATGGAGACCGGTGACCCCACCATCGGCTAGAACTCGTCGGTAGCGAAGGAGTGCTCGTCCATGGCGTGTAGCGATGGCGCCGGAAGCGGGACACGATCATCAGACGTCGCGGGAAAGTTGGTGATCGCCGACGGCCCGTGGAGCCGACGCGTCTCGCTGTCGTACCTCCTGGCCGCCTCCTCGGCGGTGTCGAACGTGCCTAGCCACATCCGCTTGCCCTTTCGATTGTGGGTCCTCGCCACGTACGAACCTCGACGCCGCCTCAGCACGCCCCTGAACCTCGGCTCCGCCGGCGCGCCCGCAGCCGCCGCTTTCCTCTTGCCATCGCCGACAACTCTCCTCGTGGGCGCCTGGGCATTACAGCGCAGGCGGTGCTCCTCCATGTGTATTTTCATGACGAACTTACGCGGCCCCGCCGCCGCTTCAGCACTGCCACCGGTGTCAGCCTCGTCGCTGGAGGAGAACGTGGAGAGGGTTTCTGCGGCGGTGTCCACGGGCTTCGGCGGCGGCATGGTGGAGGCCAGCGACCCCACCAACGGCTGGGACTCGTCGGCAGCGAAGGAGTGCTCATCCACGGCGTGCACCGATGGTGCCGGAAGCGGGCTATGATCATCAGACGTCGCGGGGAAGTTGGTGATCGCCGATGGCCCACGGAGCCGACTCGTCTCGCTGTCGTACCTCCTGGTCGCCTCCTCGGCGGTGTCGAACGTGCCTAGCCACATCCGCTTGCCCTTCAGGTCGCGGGTCCTCGCCACGTACCTCGCTCGATGTCGTCTAAACACACCCAATACCACGGCTCCACCGGCGCGCCCGCCGCCGCCGCTTTCCTCTTGCCACCGCCGGCAACCCTCCCCGTGGGCGCCGTGGCATTGCAGCGCGGGCGGTGCTCCTCCATGTGTATTTCCATGACGAACTTACGTGGCCCCGCTGTCGCTTCAGCACCGCCACCGGCGTTAGCCTCGTCGCTGGAGGAGAATGTGGAGAGAGTTTCTGCGGCGGCGTCCATGGGTTTCGGTGGCGGCGTGGTGGAGATCGGTGACCCCACCACCGGCTGGGACTCATTGGTAGCGAAGGATTGCTTGTCCACGGCGTGTAGCGACGGCGCCGGAAGCGGGACACGATCATCAGATGTCTTGGGGAAGTTGGTGATCACCGACAGCCCACGGAGCCGACGCGTCTTGCTGTCGTACCTCCTAGCCGCCTCCTAGGCGGTGTCGAACGTGCCTAGCCACATCCGCTTGCCCTTTCGGTCGCGGGTCCTCACCACATACCTCCCTCGATGCCGTCTCAGCATGCCCCTGTACCTCGGCTCCGTCGACGCGCCGCCGCTGCCGCTTTTCTTTTGCCACCGCCGACAATCCTCCCCATGGGCGTCGTGGCATTGCAGCGCGGGTGGTGCTCCTCCATGTGTATTTCCATGATGAACTTACGCGGCCCCGCCGCCGCTTCAGCACCGCCACCAGCGTCAGCATCGTCGCTGGAGGAGAACGTGGAGAGGGTTTTTGCGATGGCGTCCACGGGTTTCGGCGGTGGGGTGGTGGAGACCGGCGACCTCACCACTGGCTGGGACTCGTCGGCAGCGAAGGAGTGCTTGTCCACGGCGTGCAGCAATGGCGCGGGAAGCGGGACACGACCATCAGATGTCGCGGGGACATTGGTGATCGCCGACGGCCTGTGGAGCCGACGCGTCTCGCTGTCGTACCTTCTGGCCGCCTCCTCGGCGGTGTCGAACGTGCCTAGCCACATCCGCTTGCCCTTCCTGTCGCGGGTCCTCGCCACGTACCTCCCTCGACGCCATCTCAGCACGCGCCTGTACCTCGGCTCCGCCGGCGCGCCCGCTGTCGCCGCTTTCTTCTTGCCACCGTCGGCAACCCTCCCCGTGGGCGCTGTGGCATTGCAGCGTGGGTGGTGCTCCTCCATGTGTATTTCCATGACGAACTTACATGGCCCCGCCGCCGCTTTAGCACCGCCACCGACGTCAGCCTCATCGCTGGAGGAGAACGTGGAGAGGGTTTCTGCGGTGGCATCCACGAGTTTCGGTGGCGGCGTGGTGGAGACCGGCGACCCCACCACCGGCTGGGACTCGTCAGCAGTGAAGGAGTGCTCGTCCATGGCGTGCAGTGATGGCGCCGGAAGCGAGACACGATCATCAGACGTCGCGGGGAAGTTGGTGATCGCCGAAGGTCCACGGAGCCGACGCGTGTCGCTGTCGTACCTCCTGGCCGCCTCCTTGGTGGTGTTGAACGTGCCTAGCCACATCCGCTTGCCCTTCCGATCGTGGGTCCTCGCCACGTACCTCCCTCGACGCCGTCTCAACACACCCCCTGTACTTCGGCTCCGCCGACGCGCCCGCTGCCGCCGCTTTCCTCATGCCACCGGTGGCAACCCTCCCTGTGGGTGCCGTGGCATTGTAGTGCGGGCGGTGCTCCTCCATGTGTATTTCCATGACGAACTTACACGGCCCTGCCGCCGCTTCAGCACCGCCACCGGCGTCAGCCTCGTCGCTAAAGGAGAACGTGGAGAGGGTTTCTGCGGTGGCTTCACGGGTTTCGGCGGCGGCGTGGTGGAGACCGGCGACCCCACCACCGGCTGGGACTCGTCTGCAGCGAAGGAGTGCTCGTCCACGGTGTGCAGCGATGGCGCCAGAAGCGGGACACGATCATCAGACGTCGCGTGGAAGTTAGTGATCGCCGACGGCCCGCGGAGCCGACGCGTCTCGCTGTCGTACCTCCTGACCGCCTCCTCGGTGGTGTCGAATGTGCCTAGCCACATCTGCTTGCCCTTCCAGTCGCAGGTCCTGGCCACGTACCTCCCTCGATGCCGTCTCAGCACGCCCCTATACCTCGGCTCCGCCGGCGCGCCCGCCACCGCCGATTTTCTCTTGCCACCATCGGCAACCCTCCCCGTGGGCGCCGTGGCATTACAGCACGGGCGGTGCTCCTCCATGTGTATTTCCATGACAAACTTACGCGGCCCCGCCGCCGCTTCAGCACCACCACCTTCGTCAGCCTCATCGCTGAAGGAGAACGTGGAGAGGGTTTCTGCGGCAGCGTCCACGGGTTTCGGCGGCGACGTGGTGGAGACCGACGACCCCACCACCGGCTGGGACTCGTCGGCAGCGAAAGAATGCTCGTCCATGGCGTGCAGCGAAGGCACCGGAAGCGGGACACGATCATGGGACGTCACGGGGAAGTTGGTGATCGCTGATGGCCCGCGGAGCCGACGCGTCTCGCTGTCGTACCTCCTGGCCGCCTCCTCGGCGGTGTCGAACGTGCCTAGCCACATCCGCTTGCCCTTACGGTCGTGGATCCTCGCCACGTACCTCCCTCGACACCGTCTCAGCATGCCCCTGTACCTCGACTCCGCCGGCGCGCCCGCCGCCGCCGCTTTCCTCTTGCCATCGCCGGCAACCCTCCCTGTGGGTGCCGTGGCATTGCAGCACGGGCGGTGCTCCTCCATGTGTATTTCCATAATGAACTTACACGGCCCCGCCGCCGCTTCAGCACCACCACCGGCGTCAGCCTCGTCGCTGGAGGAGAACGTGGAGAGGGTTTCTGCGACGGCGTCCATGGGTTTCAGCGGCGGCATGGTGGAGACCGATGACCCCACCATCGGCTAGGACTCGTCGGCAACGAAGGAGTGCTCGTCCACATTGTGCAGCGACAGCGCCAGAAGCAGGACACGATCATCAGACGTTGCGAGGAAGTTGGTGATCACCGACGGCTTGCGGAGCCGACGTGTCTCGCTGTCGTACGTCCTGGCCGCCTTCTCGGCGATGTCGAACGTGCCTAGCCACATTCGCATGCCCTTCCGGTCACGGGTCCTCGCCACATATCTCCCTTGATGCCGTCTCAGCAAGCCCCTGTACCTCAGCGGGCCCGCCGCCGCTTTCCTCTTGCCACTGCCGGCAACCCTCCCCGGGGGTGCCATGGCACTGCAGCGCGGGCGGTGCTCCTCCATGTGTATTTCCATGACGAACTTACGTGGCCCTGCCGTTGCTTCAGCACCGCCACCGGCGTCAGCCTCGTCGCTAGAGGAGAATGTGGAGAGAGTTTCTGCGGCGGTGTCCACGGGTTTCGGCGGCGGCGTGGTGGAGACCGGCAACCCCACCACTGGCTGGGACTCATCGGCGGCGAAGGAATGCTCGTCCACAGCGTGCAGCGACGGTGCCGGAAGCGGGACACGATCATTAGACATCACGGGGAAGTTGGTGATCGCCGACGGCCCGCGGAGCCGACGCGTCTTGCTGTCGTACCTCCTGGCCGCCTCCTCGGCGGTGTCGAACGTGCCTAGCCACATCCGCTTGCCCTTCCGGTCGTGGGTCCTTGCCACGTACCTCCCTCGACACCGTCTTAGCACGCCCCTGTACCTCAGCTCTGCCGGCGCGCCCGCCGCCGTCGCTTTCCTCATGCCACCAGCGACAACCCTCCCCGTGGGCGCCGTGGCATTGCAGCACAGGCAGTGCTCCTCAATTTGTATTTCCATGACGAACTTAGATGGCCCCACCGCCACTTTAGCACCGCCACCAGCGTCAGCCTCGTCGCTGGAGGAGAACGTGGAGAGGGTTTCTGCGGCGGCGTCCACGGGTTTCGGCGGCGGCGTGGTGGAGACCGGCGACCCCACCACCGGCTAGGACTCATCGGCAGTGAAGGAGTGCTCGTCCATGGAGTGCAGCGATGGCACCGGAAGCAGGACAGGATCATCAGACGTCGCGTGGAAGTTGGTGATCGCTGATGGCCCGCGGGGCCGACACGTCTCGCTGTCGTACCTCCTCGCCGCCTCCTCGACGGTGTCGAACATGCCTAGCCACATCCGCTTGCCCTTCCGGTCGCAGGTCCTGGCCACGTACCTCCCTCGACGCCGTCTCAGCACGCCCTTGTACCTCGGCTCCGCCGGCGCACCCGCCACCGCCGCTTTCCTCTTGCCACCGTCGGCAACCCTCCCTGTGGGCGCCGTGGCATTACAACGTGGGCGGTGCTCCTCCATGTGTATTTCCATGACGAACTTACGTGGCCCCGCCACCGCTTCAGCACCACCACTGGTGTCAGCCTCATCGCTGGAGGAGAACGTGGAGAGGGTTTCTGCGGCGGCGTCCACGGGTTTCTGAAAGCTCTCTTGTGAGTTTTGGTGTTTGGATGACAACCCAATGAAAGGACTAACAAGTGTGTTAAGTGTTGAACAGATGCTGAATGCAAAGCTAACAGGGTTCAACGCAAGTAAACAGGTGTGATGGTCCAAAGACGGAATTATCTATAGATAATGGACATCATAGGAAAGGTGGACACTGCTTAAGTGAGACTTGATGTGCATAACTTGGAGACAACTGATCAAACCAAGGATGGAAGCAAGAAGAGCTTCGAGGTACCGAGTGCACGGGAGAAAGTCAAGGAGACCAGGAACCCAAAGCCAGGGGTGAAGAAGGAGACTTGCGGAATCAGGGTTGATCGAGTTAAGAAGAGTTATGGTGCATCAAGGAACACTACATAAGGACATGACTTACAACCAATGAGGTAACATCTACAATTATGTGGTGTAAGTCATAAGGCTCAAGACCAAGCTCAAAAGGGAACAAGGTCACTGGAAGGAGAACAAATGTCAAAATCAGAACCGGAAGCAGCCCAAAAGAGCTAAGTGCACCTTGACCTTTAGTTTGGGTTGTTCCTATGTTTGGAGATATTCTATGTGATCTTTGCAGGACGTTGGAGCTCAGAAATGACAATCTAGATCAAGTTAAGCTGACTTGATGATTTATGAGTCCAACATCAATCTCAGTCATGCCAAATGCTAAAGAAGTGAAAATCAAAGAGAAGGTATGATTCTAGACTTAGTACATTGGTTTTGTGTACTAATATATTTGTCTAAGTGTTAGAAACAGATAAAAAGGAGAAAAGAAAAGAGATGCAAAAGGCTTGGCTGTGTACAGCCAAGACTCAGCTCAGTCTGGCACACCGGACTGTCCGGTGGTGCACCGGACAGTGTCTGGTGCACCAGACTGAACTCCGGTGAATAGGCCGCTCTCGGGAGAAGTTTGGCGACGTACGACTATAATTCACCGGACTGTCCGATGGTGCACCGGACTGTCCGGTGAGCCAACGGTCGACTGCGCCAACGGTCGGCAGCGCGATCAGCGGGTGACGCGTGGCTTGGGCCAACGGATAATTGGCGCACCGGACTGTCCGGTGTGCACCGGACAGTGTCCGGTGAGCCAAGACGACCGTTGCTCCAACGATCAGCAGAGCCCGATTTGGAAGGAGATCACGCACCGGACAAGCTATAGGACCTGTCCGGTGGTGCACCAGACTGTCCGGTGCACCACCCGACAGAAAGCAAGTATTGCTTTCCAAAATGGATTCCAACGGCTCCTAGGCCCCTTGGGTCTATAAAAGGGACCCCTAGGCGCCTCCAACAGAGATAGAAGTGCAGCCAACAATTTTAGACATCACTCGGATCAATTCTCTCTCTCCCTCTCGTGTATATCTCTCTAGTTTGTGTAGAGGCAAAGCTATAAGCCTTGAGAGAGTGGTGAAGTGATGCTAAGAGCTAGAGCAAGGTCTTGAGCATATCGTTACTCTGTCGGAGTGCTGCCAAGAAGATTGTAAGCATCCGCGGTTTCGTTGTAACCAACTCAACATAGTGGAAGGCTCTATCTGTCATACTGACAGATCTGAGCAAACGGAGGAAGGAGTTGAAATAGACTCCAAGCCCAGGTGTGGCTAACTCCAACGAGGACTACGCAAGCATTTCAAGCTTGGCCGAACCTCGGGATAAATCCCTGTGTCTGTGTGCTTCATTTTGTATTGTGTGCTGTCTCTCTGCATTATCTACTCTTTATATCTGCACTTCAATACTTATTTGTTGTACAAGTTATATTTGAAGTGCAGGGCACTTTGAGACAGGATCTTCTATTCCGCTGCAACCTACTCGAAGGGTCTTTCATTCCACTGTGATCTGGTCTTCGAGTAGAGTAAGAATAAAGTTTTAAAGTGATATTTTTTATTCGCCTATTCACCCCCCTCTAGGCGACATCCAGATCCTATTCCTGGGCAAAGGGAACTTTCAATTGGTATCGGAGCTAGGCCTCTCCAGTGTGGGCTTAGCCATCCGGAGATGACGATGTCGTCACAAGAGGTATCTGTAGAACTTCTTCTAAGCGATGGTTCTAACTATAAATTCTGGTCTATCTCTATTTATAATGCTTTCATGCATGTTGATCCTGTTTTGAGATAGATCTTTAGTAGAAGTATTTTTCCCTCCAATTTTAGTCAAAATCCTTCTAATAATGAACTAAGATGTCTGTCTCTCAATCACCATGCTTGCAACATCTTAGTTGACTCACTTTCTAGAAGTGCCTAGTTTGCAATCATGAGTAGTGATAGTGATTTATTTGTTGATGCTCATGATCTATGGACCAAAATTAAGTTAAAATTTTTTAAGTCCATATGCACTGCTTATGCTCCCTCTATTGCTGGTAGTACTTACTTATCCAAGGGAGAAAAACAAAAACGATGGCAACCAAACGATGAATCTACCTCACCGAAAGGTTCGTCTTCCACTACTTATAAATGTCTTATTGCTAACAATGATAGTGGAGACGAAAGCAATGATGAGGAGGAGTATGAGGATGATAGTGAGGATGAATCTTCATCACCACAAGGTACATTTTCCTGTATTGCTTCCACTGATATTAATGACAGGGAAAATGAGACCGACGATGTGGAAGAAGAGGAGATTCGTCGTTTCTACACCCATCTCAACAAAGAAGACAAAGCGTTCTTGATTAAGCTGTTGAGAAGGAACAAGGAACAAGGCGAGACGCTTCTCAGGCTAGAAGAGACCCTCATCAAAACCAACGACAGCCTGGAGAAGATGACCAAAGAACATGAGGAGCTAAAGTGCTCTCATGATGATTTGGTCCAACGGTATGATTCAGTTTTAATTGAGCAAAGAAATAATGATGATGCTTTATCTTGCGTTGCTCAACTTAAAATGGAAAATGCCATGCTTGAGAGGCAAGTAGAAGTGCTAAGTCATGATAAACTTGCTCTTACTAAAAAAATATGATTTATTGTCTTGTTATCATGATAATCTCTTGGATAGACATATCATGCTTGATGTTGCTCATAAGGTTGTAATTGCAAACCTAAATTCATGTGAACCTCATTCTTGCACACGTGCACATCTAGATAATATATCATCATGTGCTAACCCCGGTTGCTCAAAAGAAAGCCAACTCTTGGATGAGCATCAAGCTGCAAGATCGAAAGAAAAAGTGCTCATCAAAGAAAGGAACAAGAAAACAAAGCAACTAAGGAGAAGACACATTGCTCAACCTTCTCAAGATATCCACGGGAGCGTGGTGAAGAAGCTTGAGACGGGAAAAAACTGCAGCAAGTGTTAAGCTCCATAAGAAGGATGTTCCTAAAGCAAAAAAAATGAAGAAATCAACATGAACTTGGAAAAAGGTAAAGATTCAATTAGTCATGTTGTTTGCACTGACCATTTCTCTATGTCATCCAAGAACAAAAAGAGAAAAGGGAAAAGGAGGTGCTTTAAGTGCAATAAGTCAGGACACCTCATTGTGTCGTGTCCATACAACGACAAGGATGAAGGGATAAGGAGATGCTTTGGATGCATTGACAAGAACCATACGATCACTTCTTGTCCGCTAATGATAAATCAAGCATGTGCACTCTCCGGGATGACCCCCACCAAGAAAGAAGACAAACAGCAAGCATCATGTCAGGTTAAGCGACGCTTCTGCTACAAGTATGGTGAGCAGGGTCATCTATCCAAGGTATGTAATAAAGGTAAGGTTCCTAAGCAAGTAAATTTGTCTCAATCTTATTCGCTTAGGAGACCCAAACCATACACTTGTGCTAGATCAGTAATAAGATCACCTAGAACTAGCACAATTACTTTTTGGGTACCAAAGGCCCTTTTGGATGATCGTTATGGACCCATCCCGAGATGGGTAACAAACTGTATCAACTAGACCATGCAGGTGCCTCGAGATGGACTGGAGACCTAAGAGCACCTAGAGGGGGGGTGAATAGGTGATCCTGTAAAACTTAAAACTTAAGCCACAAAAACTTGGTTAAGTGTTAGCACAATAATCGCCAAGTGGCTAGAGAGGAGTCTTCAACAAAACACAATAACCACAAGAGATCAATCACAGAGATGGCACGGTGGTTATCCCGTGGTTCGGCCAAGACCAACGCTTGCCTACTCCACGTTGTGGCGTCCCAACGGACGAGGGTTGCAATCAACCCCTCTCAAGCGGTCCAACGACCCACTTGAATACCACGGTGTTTTGCTTGCTTTTCTTAATCCCGTTTGCGAGGAATCTCCACAACTTGGAGCCTCTCGCCCTTACACTTGAAGTTCACAAAGAAGCACGGGGAGGATTAGCAACGCACACAAGACACAAGAATCAGAGTGTCAACACGCACACAAGTCGCAACAAGAGCTCGCAACACAACCCAATGAGTTCACAACTCCACTAGAGCTCTATATGCTATCACAAAGAAACAAATGCGCGGAATTGAGGTCTTGGTGCTTAGGAATGTTGTAGGAATGCTTGGTGTGCTCCTCCATGCGCCTAGGGGTCCCTTTTATAGCCCCAAGGCAGCTAGGAGCCGTTGAGAGCAATCTTGGAAGGCAGATCTTGCCTTCTGTCGACTGGCGCACCGGACAGTCCGGTGCAGATATCCTTCCTTATTTGGCGAAGCCGACCGTTGGAGTCTGAGAGCCGTTGGCGCACCGGACACTGTCCGGTGCACACTGGACACTGTCCGGTGCACACCGGACAGTCCGGTGCACCAATGTGACCGTTGGCTCGGCCACGCGTCATGCACGGAATCCTAGGCCGACCGTTGCCCCGGCTGACCGTTGACTCACCGGACAGTCCGGTGCACCACCAGACAGACCGGTGAATTTTAGCCGTACGCCGTTGATGGTTTCCCGAGAGCGACGAGTTCGCCTGTGAACGGCCCACCGGACAGTCCGGTGCACCACCGGACAGTCCGGTGAATTATAGCTGTACACCGCCATCGAAGTCCCGAGAGCAGCCTGTTCGCCAGAGCCAGCCTGGCGCACCGGACACTGTCCGGTGCACCACCAGACACTGTCCGGTGCACCACCGGACAGTCCGGTGCACCCAGACCGAGCTAATTTCGGCTGAACAAAGCCATCTCATTTCCAATTCAATCTTTCCTGTTTCTAGCACTTAGACACAATACATTAGTCCATAAAAACAATGTACTAAGTCTAGAAACATACCTTTTTACAAGATTTTCACTTTGTCCACCACTTTTCATAGATTAGCATAAAAGCACTTGTGTTGGCACTCAATCACCAAAATACTTAGAAATGGCCCAAGGGCACATTTCCCTTTCAATCTCCCCCTTTTTGGTGATTTATGCCAACACAACATAAAGCAACTAGAACAAGTGCAATATCAATGCAAATGAGAACCAAAAGTTGTTTTGAATCAATTTTGGCATATATGGATCACTCTTTGCCACCACTTGGTTTGTTTTTGCAAATCAAACTCAAATTCCTATCTCTAAGTCAAATCCACTTGTAGAGACATAAAGAGAGGTAATCCAAAGAAATTGATCAAGGATTTCAAAAACTCCCCCTTTTTCCCATAATCAACACTTCTCCCCACAAGAGGCCAACTTTTGACAAAAGAGACAATAAAAGAGTTTTGACAAACCAAAAGCTCTACTATTTTCAAAAATTTCTCAAGTGGTAGCTGATCCATCTATTGCTTTGGCCTTTATTTTCTCCCCCTTTGGCATTAAGCACCAAAACGGGATCAATCTTGGCCCCTTAACCCCATTGCCTCACAAAAATCTTCACATAAGAGTACAAAGGCAATAAGAGTACATGAGATGAACTTGGAATTAGTTACCCTCTCATCGGAGTGCAGTGGAACTCTTTCATGGTCCAAGTCCACCTTTCCCTTTCAAACCTCCTTTGAGACTAAATCAAGCAAACTCAAGCAAACGGTTAGTCTCAAAGGGTCAAGTTGTAGCACAACTCCCCCTAAATATGTGCATCACTTGCACAAGGACTTGTGAGGTCCGGGGAGTGTTTGTACAACTTGAGCACCATAGTAAGCAACAAAATGCATAAGGAACATGATCAAAGGCATAAACACATGTATGCTCTAAATCAATCCAAGTTCCGCGAATCTAGGACATTTAGCTCACTACGCAGCCTGCAAAAGGTCTTTTCATCTAAAGGCTTGGTAAAGATATCGGCTAGCTGGTTCTCGGTGCTAACATGAAACACTTTGATATCTCCCTTTTGCTGGTGGTCTCTCAAAAAGTGATGCCGGATGTCAATGTGCTTTGTGCGGCTGTGCTCAACAGGATTTTCCGCTATTCGGATAGCACTCTCATTATCACATAGGAGTGGGACTTTGCTTAGATTGTAGCCAAAGTCCCGGAGGGTTTGCCTCATCCAAAGTAGTTGCGCGCAACACTGTCCTGCGGCAACATACTCGGCCTCAGCGGTGGATAGGGCAACGGAAGTTTGTTTCTTAGAGTTCCACGACACTAGGGACCTTCCTAAGAATTGGCACGTCCCTGATGTACTCTTCCTATCGACATTACATCCAGCATAGTCGGAATCTGAATATCCAATCAAGTCAAAGTTAGACCCCTTTGGATACCAGATCCCGAAACAAGGCGTAGCGACTAAATATCGAAGAATTCGCTTCACAGCCACTAAGTGACACTCCTTAGGATCGGATTGAAATCTAGCACACATGCATACGCTAAGCATAATATCCGGTCTACTAGCACATAAATAAAGCAAAGAACCTATCATGGACCGGTATGCTTTTTGATCAACGTTCTTACCTCCTTTGTTGAGGTCGGTGTGTCCGTCGGTTCCCATCGGAGTCTTTGCGGGCTTGGCGTCCTTCATCCCAAACCGCTTTAGCAAGTCTTGCGTGTACTTTGTTTGGGAGATGAAAGTGCCGTCCTTGAGTTGCTTCACTTGGAACCTAAGGAAGTAGTTCAACTCGCCCATCATCGACATCTCGAATTTCTGCGTCATCACCCTGCTAAACTCTTCACAAGACTTTTGGTTAGTAGAACCAAATATTATGTCATCGACATAAATTTGGCACACAAAAAGATCACCATCGCAAGTCTTAGTGAAAAGAGTTGGATCGGCTTTCCCAACCTTGAAAGCATTAGCAATTAAAAAGTCTCTAAGGCATTCATACCATGCTCTTGGGGCTTGCTTAAGTCCATAGAGCGCCTTAGAGAGCTTACACACGTGGTCGGGGTACCGTTCATCCTCGAAGCCAGGGGGTTGCTCCACGTACACCTCCTCTTTGATCGGCCCATTGAGGAAAGCGCTCTTCACATCCATTTGGTACAACCTGAAAGAATGGTGAGCGGCATATGCTAGCAAAATACGAATTGATTCTAGCCTAGCCACAGGAGCGAACGTCTCCTCAAAGTCCAAACCTGCGACTTGGGCATAACCTTTTGCCACAAGTCAAGCCTTGTTCCTCGTCACCACCCCGTGCTCGTCCTGTTTGTTGTGAAACACCCATTTGGTTCCCACAACATTTTGCTTGGGACGAGGCACCAGTGTCCAAACTTCATTGCGCTTGAAATTGTTGAGTTCCTCCTGCATGGCCAACACCCAGTCCGGATCTAGCAAGGCCTCTTCTACCCTGAAAGGCTCAATAGAAGAGACAAAGGAGTAATGCTCACAAAAATTAACTAATCTTGAACGAGTAGTTACTCCCTTGCTAATATCACCCAATATTTGGTCGACGGGATGATCCCTTTGAATCGTCGCTCGAACTTGGGTTGGAGGTGCCTGAGGTGCTTCTTGCTCTTCAACTTGATCATCCTGTGCTCCCCCTTGATCATGCGCCTCCACTTGAAGATTCTTGAATTTGGACCCGTTGTCATTCCTTATCTTCTTCACCTTGAGCTCAAACTCATTTTGAGCTCTCCTGAGGAAGCGCTTGAGGGTCCCTTGGGTTTCAGATTTATCCTGCAAAAAGAATACCCAAGTGAAGCGGGAAAAATCATCAACTATAACAAGACCATACTTACTTCCTCCTATACTTAGATAGGCGACGGGTCCAAAGAGGTCCATATGAAGCATCTCCAAGGGTCTTGATGTGGTCATCACATTTTTGGTGTGATGAGAGCCTCCCACCTGTTTCCCTGCTTGACAAGCTGCACAAGGTCTATCTTGCCTTGGTTCCCATCACCGAATATTATTTAATCTTGGGAATCCTTGTTCTTGACGTAGGAAGAGAACATCCTCTTTTCCCCCGTCATGTGGTTTGTGCATCCGCTGTCGATAATCCAGCTTGAACCCCCGGATGCATAAACCTGCAAGGCAAATTTAGGCTTGGGTCTTAGGTACCCAACTCTTGTTGGGTCCTACAAGGTTAGTCACAATTGTCTTAGGGACCCAAATGCAAGTCTCGTCTCCCTTACATTTGGCCCCTAACTTCCTAGCAATTACCTTCTTATTTTTTCTATAAATAGCAAAAGAAGCATTGCAAGCATGATATATTGTAGAAGGTTCATTAACTTTCCTAGGAATATTAACAGCATTTCTCCTAGGCACATTTCTATCATGCACATAGGAAGAACTAGAAGCAAACATGGCATGAGAATCAAGAGCATCATATGCATTATAACTCCTATAAGCATTTCTAGATTGTCTCTTGTCATGATACATAAAAGCATGGTTCTTTTTAGCACTACTAGCCATAGGGGCCTTCCCTTTCTCCTTGGTGGAGATGGGAGCCTTATGGCTTGTTAAGTCCTTGGCTTCCCTTTTGAAGCCAAGTCCATCCTTAATTGAGGGGTGTCTACCAATCGTGTAGGCATCCCTTGCAAATTTTAGCTTATCGAAATCACTTTTGCTAGTCTTAAGTTGGGCATTAAGACTAGCCAATTCATCATTTAATTTAGAAATTGAAACTAGGTGTTCACTACAAGCATCAATATCAAAATCTTTACACCTAGTGCAAATCATAACATGTTCTACACAAGAATTAGATTTATTTGCTACTTCTAATTTAGCATTTAAATCATTGTTAACACCTTTTAAAGTAGAAATGGTTTCATGACAAGTAGATAGTTCATAAGAAAGCATTTCATTTATTTTAACTTCTAAAGCATAGGATTTTTGTGCCTCTACAAATTTATCATGTTCTTCATATAACAAATCCTCTTGCTTTTCTAAAAGTCTATCCTTTTCATTCAAGGCATCAATCAATTCATTGATTTTATCAATTTTATTTCTATCCAATCCCTTGAACAAACTAGAATAGTCTATCTCATCGTCATCACTAGAATCATCATCACTTGAAGAAGCATAAGTGGTATCCCGAGTACATACCTTCTTCTCCTTTGCCATGAGGCATGTGTGATGCACGTTGGGGAAGAGAGATGACTTGTTGAAGGCAGTGGCGGCGAGTCCTTCATTGTCGAAGTCGGAGGAGGAGCAATCCGAATCCCACTCCTTTTCGAGATGTGCCTCGCCCTTGGCCTTCTTGTAATTCTTCTTCTTCTCTCTCTTGTTCCCTTTTTCCTGGTCACTTTCATTATCGGGACAGTTAGCAATGAAATGACCAATCTTACCGCATTTGAAGCATGAGCGCTTCCCCTTGGCCTTGGTCTTGCTTGGTTGTCCCTTGCGACCCTTAAGCGCCGTCTTGAAGCGCTTGATGATGAGGGCCATCTCTTCATCATTTAGCCCTGCCGCCTCAACTTGCGCCACCTTGCTAGGTAGCGCCTCCTTGCTTCTTGTTGCCTTAAGAGCAATGGGTTGAGGCTCATTGATTGGACCATTCAGTGCGTCGTCCACGTACTTCGCCTCCTTGATCATCATTCGCCCGCTTACGAATTTTCCAAGGACTTCTTTGGGCGACATTTTGGTGTACCTGGGATTCTCACGAATATTATTCACCAAATGTGGATCAAGAACGGTAAAGGACCTTAGCATTAGGCGGACGACGTCGTGGTCCGTCCATCGTGTGCTTCCGTAGCTCCTTATTTTGTTGATAAGGGTCTTGAGCCGATTGTATGTTTGAGTTGGCTCCTCGCCCCTTATCATTGCAAATCTTCCGAGCTCGCCTTCTACCAACTCCATCTTGGTGAGCAAGGTGACGTCATTCCCCTCATGAGAGATCTTGAGGGTGTCCCAGATTTGCTTGGCATTGTCCAAGCCGCTCACCTTATGGTACTCGTCCCTGCACAAAGAGGCTAACAACACAGTAGTAGCTTGTGCATTTCTATGAATCTGTTCATTAATAAAAATAGGACTATCCGAGCTATCAAACTTCATTCCACTTTCCACAATCTCCCATATGCTCGGATGGAGAGAGAACAGGTGACTACGCATTTTGTGGCTCCAAAATCCGTAGTCCTCTCCATCAAAGTGAGGAGGTTTGCCAAGTGGAATGGAGAGCAAATGAGTATTTGTACTTTGCGGAATACGAGAGTAGTCAAAAGAAAAGTTCGAATTAACCGGTTTCCTTCTCTCGTAGTCGTTGTGGTCGTCGTCCTTTTGGGAAGAAGTAGACTCATCGCTGTCATCGTAGTAGACGATCTCCTTGATGCGTCTCGTCTTCTTCTTCTTCCCATCTTTGCGTCTGTGACCCGAGCCCGAGTCGGTAGGCTTGTCATCCTTTGGCTCGTTGACGAAGGACTCCTTCTCTTTATCGTTGATCACGATTCCCTTCCCCTTAGGATCCATCTCTTCGGGCGATTAGTCCCTTTGTGAAGAGAACGGCTCTGATACCAATTGAGAGCACCTAGAGGGGGGGTGAATAGGTGATCCTGTAAAACTTAAAACTTAAGCCACAAAAACTTGGTTAAGTGTTAGCACAATAATCGCCAAGTGGCTAGAGAGGAGTCTTCAACAAAACACAATAACCACAAGAGATCAATCACAGAGATGGCACGGTGGTTATCCCGTGGTTCGGCCAAGACCAACGCTTGCCTACTCCACGTTGTGGCGTCCCAACGGACGAGGGTTGCAATCAACCCCTCTCAAGTGGTCCAACGACCCACTTGAATACCACGGTGTTTTGCTTGCTTTTCTTAATCCCGTTTGCGAGGAATCTCCACAACTTGGAGCCTCTCGCCCTTACACTTGAAGTTCACAAAGAAGCACGGGGAGGATTAGCAACGCACACAAGACACAAGAATCAGAGTGTCAACACGCACACAAGTCGCAACAAGAGCTCGCAACACAACCCAATGAGTTCACAACTCCACTAGAGCTCTATATGCTATCACAAAGAAACAAATGCGCGGAATTGAGGTCTTGGTGCTTAGGAATGTTGTAGGAATGCTTGGTGTGCTCCTCCATGCGCCTAGGGGTCCCTTTTATAGCCCCAAGGCAGCTAGGAGCCATTGAGAGCAATCTTGGAAGGCAGATCTTGCCTTCTGTCGACTGGCGCACCGGACAGTCCGGTGCACCACCGGACACTGTCCGGTGCAGATATCCTCCCTTATTTGGCGAAGCCGACCGTTGGAGTCTGAGAGCCGTTGGCGCACCGGACACTGTCCGGTGCACACCGGACAGTCCGGTGCACCAATGTGACCGTTGGCTCGGCCACGCGTCATGCACGGAATCCTCGGCCGACCGTTGCCCCGGCTGACCGTTGACTCACCGGACAGTCCGGTGCACCACCGGACAGACCGGTGAATTTTAGCCGTACGCCGTTGATGGTTTCCCGAGAGCGACGAGTTCGCCTGTGAACGGCCCACCGGTGAATTATAGCCGTACACCGCCATCGAAGTCCCGAGAGCAGCCTGTTCGCCAGAGCCAGCCTGGCGCACCGGACACTGTCCGATGCACCCAGACCGAGCTGATTTCGGCTGAACAAAGCCATCTCATTTCCAATTCAATCTTTCCTGTTTCCAGCACTTAGACACAATACATTAGTCCATAAAAACAATGTACTAAGTCTAGAAACATACCTTTTTACAAGATTTTCACTTTGTCCACCACTTTGCATAGATTAGCATAAAAGCACTTGTGTTGGCACTCAATCACCAAAATACTTAGAAATGGCCCAAGGGCACATTTCCCTTTCAAGACCATGGGAGAGCTTAACATGGTTAATTCAAACTCTATGCTTAAGTTGTCAATTCTACTGTCTATTTATTGACCCAAGGTTGAATTATTGTGCAATACTAATCCCATGTTCATCTTGAGTAAAATAAGTTGTAGAGGTCTTTGATCATTATTGGTGAATCAAGCAAAGGACCTTGATGAGAATATGCAACGTGCTCTCCAAAGGACGGTACCCGTGTATTTTAAGTACATTATCGCAAATCAGTATTGCTTTGAAGTTTGATTGTTGTATCTGTCCTCGGAGTAGTTATGCTTTTAAGATTGCTTGTGTTGAATACTTTTTGATCATTGATTCATGATTTCAAAATCACATTGATGCCTGCTTAATCATGATTGTATGTTATATCTCTTGAATCATTCAATGAGTAGCTTATCATTTGATATATTCACTATGATTAACTCTTTTTGTGTTAATGGATAAACCTGTATCCTTTTGTAAGACATGCTATTGTCTTTAATGATTAACCTATGTGCAAGCATGACATCTTGTTTATGTTCACATAATTACCCAATTTTGAAACTGTGTGTATACCAAATCCATGTTGTGCCACTAATGCACCTTCTTGAGTTATGAGGTGCATGAGCAAAAGGAGTCCTAAATTGGTGACAATAGGTGCTCTCACTCGACACTACCTAAAAGAATGGATCTCATGGTATTCAGGTAAAAGGCAAAGGTATGGAGAATGGAACTATGCAATCTCATATCTTGAAATTCCATTGATTGTGATCACAGCTATGTTCTTGCCTCTGAATTGGTAGTATCTTGGCTTAGGTGCTCCTTACTTTAAAATGTTGTTTCTTTTGGTGTACCTAAGGAACCTTCTTAATCATGGTGTACTTAGACATTGCACTTTATATGCATGATCTTGTCGTTTTCAATTGGTATATGTGGTGCAATGATTATCATGTATGAAGCATGCCTAGGTTGCTTGTAAAATGTTATACTCCTTGAGGCATGCATTGTTGTATTAAGTCAACTATTCAATTGGTATCTCTTTGTGATGAAATTGATAGGGTATGCCTTGACAAAGATATGTTGTGATCCCCTCTAGTTCTGAGGAAGCTAGAATGTGCAAAGTGCAAGTCATTCAAATACTTGATGCACAACTTTAGGGGGAGCACACATAACTTGTGTCTTTTGAGACTAATTGTTTCTTGAGTGATCTTGTATAATATCAAGATGAAAAAGGGAAGATGAGCAGGAAATGAAGCAATCAGGACTTGGGTATCTCCATAAGACAAGTATTTGGTATCTTAAGTTGTGAGTAATTACATCCTTATAGATTGCTCATGCTCCATAATATTTAGGTGATACTAGGTGCTTATCTTTAAATATCATGGAAGCTATGACAATAATGATTTTTCAATTGGTAGCCGTGGTAGTCTGCTTCAATTGATATCTTTTGATAATCACTAGAATAGAAGCTTCATCTTGTGCCACAATACTATAACTTGTTGTAAGCTTGGTGTCTTAGCAACAAGAAAAGGTTAGGATAAAGGGTGAGGCACAAGTGTGAAGAAGCTTCCTAGAGATTAAAAGCTCAAGATGGAAAGTACATCACAACGGGTAAAGTTGCAAAAGGAAGTGTTTACCTTTTGCGTATTTGTATCTTAATTTTTCCTCCAATGCTTGTGTTGCATATGCTTAAATATGTAAGGGGGAGTAATGTAAGTGTGTTATATTTTTCCTACTAAATATCCTGCTGTCCCTTGACATCATCCTATGTTCTTGCTTGAATATGGTTTTGGTGTTTGATGTCAAAGGGGGAGAAATTGTGTTTTAAAGCTTACCTCAACCTGATAGGAACACTTATCTTGAAGGGGTTTCCTTGAGTTTCCCTGGTCTTAAGGAAGAATGTGTAGTTGGTACTAGTGTTAGTTTTATTGATAATTCTTATCATATGCTTCTTGTTGTATTATATGGTGATAATGCAGAATTAGTGCTTCCGTTCACATGAATCAATTAGTATCTACTGTGTTTATCCTGTAATAAATATTCATGTGGTTCTGATGCTTTAAAATTGTTTTAATTTGGTATCTTAATAGTGAAAAGTGGTAGGTTGATATTTCTGTGGTATATATATTCAATTGGTGTTTAACTTTGATTCTGTGCATCTATGTGTCATACGCATCACGGTTTAATTAGTGACACAATGCATTCCACAGGTACTAAGGTATAGTAATGCTTTGAATTAGCCTAAGTATGTGTAATTTGGCATATAAGGCTAAATTTAAGATTTTGATGTAAGCACATATTTAGGGGGAGCATTCTATAAACTTAGAATCCAAAATTTGTGTTCTAAATCTTATTCTTATGTAAGCTTTAATTGTGTTGCCATCAATCACCAAAAAGGGGGAGATTGAAAGCTCTCTTGTGAGTTTTGGTGTTTGGATGACAACCCAATTAAAGGACTAACAAGTGTGTTAAGTGTTGAACAGGTGCTGAATGTAAAGCTAACAGGGTTCAACGCAAGTAAACAGGTGTGATGGTCCAAAGACGGAATTATCTATAGATAATGGAGATCATAGGAAAGGTGGACACTGCTTAAGTGAGACTTGATGTGCATAACTTGGAGACAACTAATCAAACCAAGGATGGAAGCAAGAAGAGCTTCGAGGTACCGAGTGCACGGGAGAAAGTCAAGGAGACCAGGAACCTAAAGCCAGGGGTGAAGAAGGAGACTTGCGGAATCAGGGTTGATCGAGTTAAGAAGAGTTATGGTGCATCAAGGAACACTACATAAGGACATGACTTACAACCAGTGAGGTAACATCTACAATTATGTGGTGTAAGTCATAAGGCTCAAGACCAAGCTCAAAAGGGAACAAGGTCACTAGAAGGAGAACAAATGTCAAAATCAGAACCGGAAGCAGCCCAAAAGAGCTAAGTGCACCTTGACCTTTAGTTTGGGTTGTTCCTATGTTTGGATATATTCTATGTGATCTTTGCAGGATGTTGGAGCTCAGAAATGACAATCTAGATCAAGTTAAGCTGACTTGATGATTTATGAGTCCAACATCAATCTCAGTCATGCCAAATGCTAAAGAAGTGAAAATCAAAGAGAAGGTATGATTCTAGACTTAGTACATTGGTTTTGTGTACTAATATATTTGTCTAAGTGTTAGAAACATATAAAAAGGAGAAAAGAAAAGAGATGCAAAAGGCTTGGCTGTGTACAGCCAAGACTCAGCTCAGTCTGGCACACCGGACTGTCCAGTGGTGCACCGGACAGTGTCTGGTGCGCCAGACTGAACTCCGGTGAACAGGTCGCTCTCGGGAGAAGTTTGGCGACGTACGGCTATAATTCACCGGACTGTCCGATGGTGCACCGGACTGTCCGGTGAGCCAATGGTCGACTGTGCCAACGGTCGACAGCGCGATCAGCGGGTGACGCGTGGCTTGGGCCAACGGATAATTGGCGCACCGGACAGTGTCCGGTGAGCCAAGACGACCGTTGCTCCAATGGTCAGCAGAGCCCGATTTGGAAGGAGATCACGCACCGGACAAGCTACAGGACCTGTCCGGTGCACCACCCGACAGAAAGCAAGTATTGCTTTCCAAAATGGATTCCAACGGCTCCTAGGCCCCTTGGGTCTATAAAAGGGACCCCTAGGCGCCTCCAACAGAGATAGAAGTGCAGCCAACAATTGTAGACATCACTCGGATCAATTCTCTCTCTCCCTCTCGTGTATATCTCTCTAGTTTGTGTAGAGGCAAAGCTATAAGCCTTGAGAGAGTGGTGAAGTGCTGCTAAGAGCTAGAGCAAGGTCTTGAGCATATCGTTACTTTGCCGGAGTGCTGCCAAGAAGATTGTAAGTAGTCGCGGTTTCGTTGTAACCAACTCAACATAGTGGAAGGCTCTATCTGTCATACTGACAGATCTGAGCAAACGGAGGAAGGAGTTGAAATAGACTCCAAGCCCAGGTGTGGCTAACTCCAACGAGGACTACACAAGCATTTCAGGCTTGGCCGAACCTCGAGATAAATCCCTGTGTCTGTGTGCTTCTCTTTGTATTGTGTGTTGTCTCTCTGCATTATCTACTCTTTATATCTGCACTTCAATACTTATTTGTTGTACAAGTTATATTTGAAGTGCAGGGCACTTTGAGACAGGATCTTCTATTCCGCTGCAACCTACTCGAAGGGTCTTTCATTCCACTGCGATCTGGTCTTCGAGTAGAGTAAGAACAAAGTTTTAAAGTGATAATTTTTCTTTGCCTATTCACCCCCCTCTAGGCGACATCCAGATCTTGTTCCCGGGCAAAGGGAACTTTCAATTTCGGCGACGGTGTGGTGGAGACCGACGACCCCACCACTGGCTGGGACTCGTCGGCAGCGAAGGAGCGCTCGTCCACGGCGTGCAGCGACAGCGCCGGAAGCGGGACACGATCATCGAACATCGCGGGGAAGTTGGTGATCGCCGACGGCCCGCGGAGCCGACGCGTCTCGCTGTCGTACCTCTTGGCCGCCTCCTCGGCGGTGTCGAATGTGCCTAGCCACATCCGCTTGCCCTTCCGGTCGCAGGTCCTTGCCACGTACCTCCCTCGACGCCATCTCAGCACGCCCCTGTACCTCGGCTCCGCCGGTGCGCCCGCCGCCGCCGATTTCCTCTTGCCATCGCCGGCAACCCTCCCTGTGGGCACCGTGGCATTGCAGCGTGGGCGGTGCTCCTCCATGTGTATTTCCATGACGAACTTACGTGGCCCAAGCCGCCGCTTCAGCATCGCCATCGGCATCAGCCTCGTCGTTGGAGGAGAACGTGGAGAGGGTTTCTGCGGCGGCGTCCACGGGTTTCGGCGGCGTCGTGGTGGAGACCGGCGACCCCACCGCCGGCTAGGACTCGTCGGCAGCGAAGGAGTGCTCGTCCATGGCATGCAGCGACGGCGCCGGAAGCAGGACACGATCATTAGACGTCGCGGGGAAGTTGGTGATAGCCGACGGCCCATGGAGTCGACACGTCTCGCTGTCGTACCTCCTGGCCGCCTCCTCGGCGGTGTCGAACATGCCTAGCCACATCCGCTTGCCCTTCCGGTCGTGGGTCCTCGCCACATACCTCCCTCGACACCGTCTCAGCACGCCCCTGTACCTCAGCTCCACCGGCGCGCCCGCCACCACCACTTTCCTCTTGCCACCGCCGGCAACCCTCCCTGTGGGCGCCGTGGCATTGCAGCACGGGTGGTGCTCCTTCATGTGTATTTCCATGACGAACTTATGTGGCCCCGCTGCCGCTTCAGCACCGCCACCGGCGTCAGCCTCGTCGCTTGAGGAGAACGTGGAGAGGGTTTCTGCGGCGGTGTCCACGGGTTTCAGCGGCGGGCGCGGTGAAGACCGGCGACCCCACCACCGGCTAGGACTCGTTGGTAACGAAGGAGTGCTTGTCCACGGCGTGCAGCGACGGCGCCAGAAGCGGGACACGATCATCAGACGTCGCGGGGAAGTTGGTGATCGCCGACGGCCTGCGGAGTCGATGCGTCTCGCTGTCGTACCTCCTGGCCGCCTTCTCGGCGGTGTCGAACGTGCCTAGCCACATCTGCTTGCCCTTCCGGTCACGGGTCCTCACCACGTACTTCCCTCGACGCCGTCTCAGCACACCCCTGTACCTCAGCGGGCCCGCCGCCGCTTTCCTCTTGCCACCGCCGGCAAACCCTCCCCGTGGGCGCCATGGCATTGCAGCGCGGGCAGTGCTCCTCCGTGTGTATTTCCATGACGAACTTACGTGGCCCTGCCGTCGCTTCAGCACCGCCACCGGCGTCAGCCTCGTCGCTGGAGGAGAACGTGGAGAGGGTTTCTGCAGCGGCGTCCACGAGTTTCGGCGGCGGCGTGGTGGAGACCGGCGACCCCACCACCGGCTAGGACTCGTCGGCAGCGAAGGAGTGCTCGTCCACAGTGTGCAGTGACGACGCCGGAAGCGGGACACGATCATCAGACGTCACGGGGAAGTTGGTGATCGCTGACAGCCCACGGAGCCGAGGTGTCTCGCTGTCGTACCTCCTGGCCGCCTCCTTGGCAGTGTCGAACGTGGCTAGCCACATCCGCTTGCTCTTCCGGTCGTGGGTCCTCGCCACGTACCTCCCTCGACGCCGTCTCAGCACGCCCCTGTACCTCGGCTCCACCGGCGCACCCGCCGCCGCCGCTTTCCTCTTGCCACCGCCAGCAACCCTCCCCGTCGGCGCCGTGGCATTGCAGCGCGGGCGATGCTCCTCCATGTGTATTTCCATGACGAACTTACGCGGCCCCGCCGCCGCTTCAGCACCGCCACCAGCGTCAGCCTCGTCGCTGGAGGAGAACGTGGAGAGGGTTTCAGCGGCGGCGTCCACGGGTTTCAGCAGCGGCGTGGTGGAAACCGGCGACCCCACCACCGGCTGGGACTCATCGGCAGCGAAGGAGTGCTTGTCCACGGTGTGCAGCGACGACGCCGGAAGCGGGACACGATCATCAGACGTCGCGGGGAAGTTGGTGATCGCTGACGACCCGCGGAGCCGACGCGTTTCGCTGTCGTACCTCCTGACCGCCTCCTCAGCGGTGTCGAACGTGCCTAGCCACATCCGCTTGCCCTTCCGGTCGCGGGTCCTCGCCACGTACCTCCCTCGACGCCGTCTCAGCATGCCCCTGTACCTCGGCTCCGCCGGCGCGCCCGCCGCTGCCGCTTTCCTCTTGCCACCGCCGGCAACCCTCCCCGTGGGCGCCGTGGCATTGCAGCGCGGGCGGTGCTCCTCCATGTGTATTTCCATGACGAACTTACGCGGCCCCGCCGCCGCTTCAGCACCGCCACCGGCGTCAGCCTCGTCGCTGGAGGAGAACGTGGAGAGGGTTTCTGCGACGGCGTCCACGGGTTTCGGCAGCGGCGTGGTGGAGACCGGCGACCCCACCACCGGCTGGGACTCGTCGGCAGCGAAGGAGTGCTCGTCCATGATGTGCAGCGACGGCGCCGGAAGCGGGACACGATCATCAGACGTCGCGGGGAAGTTGGTGATCGCCGACGGCCCGCGGAGCCGACGCGTCTCGCTGTCGTACCTCCTGGCCGCCTCCTCGGCGGTGTCGAACGTGCCTAGCCACATCCGCTTGCCCTTCCGGTCGTGGGTCCTCGCCACATACCTCACTCGACGCCGTCTCAGCACGCCCCTGTACCTCGGCTCCGCCGGTGCGCCCGCCGCCGCCGTTTTCCTCTTGCCACCGCCGGCAACCCTCCCCGTGGGCGCCGTGACATTGTAGCGCGGGCGGTGCTCCTCCATGTGTATTTTCATGACGAACTTACGCGGCCCCGCCGCCGCTTCAGCACCGCCACCGGCGTCAGCCTCGTCGCTGAAGGAGTCTGTTGCGTCGTGGTCGTCGTAGAAGACACGGACTAGTTATTAGATAAGTACTCTATCTTTTTCTGTCTGTGCTTACTCAAACAAGAGAACTGGCCTTTCGATTGTGGTGTCATCACTGATGAAGATAGAGTCTAGAACCATGAACACCACACACAATGCGCTGAACATTGCAGGGTATGATGGGCCTTTCCTAGATACAGCCCACGAGTTGAGGCTGTATTTTAGTGCCGTTACAAGTGCCCCTGCACCCACTATGTTGCAATGTCAGAATTGCCACTCATCTCAAAATCATAACTGTTTGCACGCCAAGTTATCATCGGTGCTTATTGTAAAAAAATGTAGAGACAAATTACTGAGTAGACGATGGTTAGAAGGTTTATATCCCATCCTATATTCTAGGTGTTCTTGTCCCTCCGAAGTAAGATGACTCCAGCAAGTGCTGTCTGAAACCCTCCAACCAAACATATTGCCATGAATGACCAATATTTGTACGGATATAACTTGACAACCTTCGACTGGAACCACATATGAAAACAGAAAAAAAAACTACATTATGATTCACAAGAAAAAGAAAAGAAAGATACATTGTGAGCTAATTAAAACGGTTTAAAATTAAATTAAACATGGTAACAATGATGAGCACCAAATTAATCACAGTTACCTAAATCAGGTACCAGCAGGCAAGCATGAAGTTGTTGCCTGCCAGCAAGATTGTTCCACGTAGCCGATGATGGCTTGCAGCATCCACGACACCGACGTGCTCTTCGCTGTGATGGTGAAGAATAAGGACGTTCCATAGATGCAGAACCTTTCCCTGTTCGTCCATCCTCAACAACGAGGGCTGACTAGCTGGCTCCAATTGATCGATTTGCTATGGACTGTATGCTCTCCAACTGTTTCTCCGGCGGTCACATCTGGTCCAATCGCTACACACAGTGTGGCTTATCTGCAATAAAAAAGTAGTCAAATTGACAAGACGACGATAATTCATAAGACAATATTTACTTGGAACCAAATTCTTTAGTTCATCAAGAAGTTGTAATGGGCTATACAATTTAAGGATTGAATTGATTAGGATCAGACTCTATTCTTATTTATTTTTGAAGTAAAATTAATTAAATGTTCTAACTTAATGTGAAGAAAGATTTGGATCGTGATCTATTACCACTCATGACCACCTCTAAGGTCATACAGTGGCACAGTGTTCTGATTGAGCTCAGTCCTATGTACAAAGCGGATGCACAGGTCAACTCATTGAAGTTGTTTAGCTTCTGCTGAACTTTGTCTGTGCCAACAAATTCAACCGAGACACGCTTTTGGCTTGCCGAGAAGACAGACATCTCATCTGAACACAGTGCGACAAAGCATGTAATCAGGGTCATTACGAAGGAAATCCAACAAACTGCAACAATGTTTGCACAAGTATTTCTACTCCTTTGCTGAAAGGGAGTGAACATTGCCGGATCAAAGGAAATATGAAGACGACGACGACGACGACAACTTGCCTTTCGCATGAGATCTGCATGATCACTTGCAGTTTGTTTTAGCTTTTTTGACGAGTTTTTTTAGAATATGGTTGTAAGGAGAATCTAAGTATAATGAGAATTACGTACAAAAAAAGATGAAAAAATTCATAGACTTTATAATAAAAAATTGGCGGATTTCTATTATCACGATAATTCGATCGATTTTGTGTTTATATTGATTTTTAATGAATTTTATTAAAATAATTATTATAGAAATGACTAAAAAATAGATATTTTATAGTTCACAGCGGTTTATAGGGCTGGACAAAATGCTCGTGGCTCGCTGGCTCGCTCGGTTCATGGTCAGCTCGGCTCGGCTCGGATCGGCTCGTTTGAATTTTTTCACGAGCTGAGCTGACATTCTAGCTCGGTTCGTTAACGAGCCAGCTCGGTTCGTTAACGAGCCAGCTCGCGAGCTAAACGAGCTACCATATTCTAGCAAAACGAAACTATATGCATATCATTTACAGAATAATTGATGAACGTGTTATATATATGTGAGGTGTCTATGGCCTATGCATTAAACTAATGATTAATGAACTATGTCTATGTGTTAATTTGGTCAATGCAAATATAATTATGGTTAAACTGATGAACATGCATGTCAATTGTGAATTAATGGGTGATGAATTGTGCTAATTTGGTGTTATATTGACGTGGTTTGTGAAACTATTAGTAAAATTACTATTTTTTATTGTTAAATTAGTTTGAAATTAACTAAAAATAATTATTATGTATATTTTATTTTTTTCCTGCTCTGGCTCGCGAGCTAAACGAGCCAGCTCGAGCTCGTAAACGAGCCGAGCCGAGCTGACTCTGTGGCTCGTTATCTTAACAAGCCGAGCCGAGCTGGCTCGTTAGCTTAACGAGCCAGCTCGAACTCGGACGAGCCGAGCCGAGCCGAGCTGGCTCGTTATCCACCCCTGGCGGTTTATGACGGGTCAGAATAAAAAAACCCGAAACAAACACCGCCCACGTGGCCACGTCCACCGATTTGGAAAAAGAAACAGTACGGCACCCACTGAAATTTTTCCCACCGATTTTACTGTGCTTCCTTCCTCCCCTGCTTCGCACCCCGCCTCGGCCGGCGTCGCCACGCGCACTCCGCCTCATCCATCCACCAATCCACCGCCTTTCGCAGGATTGCGCTTGCTACCTCGGGTCCCCACCACACGCACGCGAGCCCGCGGCCACCACCTCGATGCCACTGACGGGCTGGAATCCGCTGGCGCCCGTCCTCCAGACCGTCGCCGCTTTCTCCCGCCACATCCTCATCGCCCCCGACGCCGGGCTCGACGACCACCGCCTCCGCCCCGTTCTAGCGCTCTCCCTCTCCCCGCCTTCACCGGCACCACCGCAATCGGAGGTCCGGAAGGCAAGTCGTTTTTCTCCGTCCTCCGCTCCGAATCCGATGTCGTCTTCTGTGTGGTTTGATGGGGGGAGGTGATTGGTGAGGGTTTCGAGTGAATGCGCAGGAGAAGGAGAAGGATGCCAGGGAGGCGCCACTGACGAAGGAGGAGGTCGGCCGGGCCACGTGGATGCTGCTTCACACCATCGCAGCGCAGGTGCTCGATCTATTACTGTACTGAGTAGCTTAATGAAGCACAAAACTAGCTTAGCATTTGCCTTAATCTGACAATGCTATTATACTGTCTCACGTTACAGAATGATCAAAATGCAATGGAGAGAAAAAATGCTATCCATGTACCATAGCACATTTACTATTACAAAGATTGATTAGTATACTTGTGGGACGTGGGCAGAGACTGATTTTTTTAATATATTGTTGACGCCTTTTTGGGGCGCCAAACACTCAACAAGAACCGGTGGCGGTGCTCTCTGCACAGACGCGGATGGTCCGCGGCCAGGGGCTGGACGGTCCGCGACCTGGCGCAGGGGCTGGTGTTCCCTGCCTGACGGCCGGACGGTCCGCGCCCTAGGGCCGGACGGTCCGCGCGTGTGCAGGGGGCGGCGAAGGTCGCCGGCGGCGCCTGGATCTCGCTCCCGGGAGGGACCCCGTCGGGGAGGAGAGATCCTAGGTGGTGTCTAGGCTCGGGTAGACCGACCTAGACTCCTCTAATCGACGTAGAGTCGAAGAGAGGCGGAGAATTTGGGGATTGGAATACTAAACTAGGGCTAAACTAGAACTAGACTAGAACTACTCCTAATGCATAAGGTAAAAACGAGTAATAAACTGGATTTGATCGATTGTTGGGGGGGTTCAATCGGTCGTAGCCCTTCATCTATATAAAGGGGGAGGTCTGGATCCGCTTCAAACTGATTTCCGAGTTAATCCCGCGGTTTTAGGTAACAAATCCCGCGAGAAACTAGGAACCCTAACTGATTCTGCGCACGCGCGGACCGTCCGCGCCACCACCGCGGACAGTCCGGACTGCGGACCGTCCGGCCTCAGGGCCGGACCGTCCGCGAGACACATTTGGTGTCCAACATATGCCCCCCTGCCTTTTGGTGAAGGTTGACGAACCAAAAGCATATGAACTAAACCTGATGTAAGTCACCGGCTTTTCAATATTGAGATCATTTAATAAAGCATCAATGTATAACGGCCGTTTCAGATTTTATCTTTCATCAAAAGGAATAGAATGGAGGTGCCCCCAGTATGGATAGACAAAGGGACTATACATGTACCATGGATTCATCATCGTACCATTCCATGTTTGAACAGGATAATATACCGACGATGAGTAAACAGGTGGAAAGTACCCTGGTCTCATAGGATGAACAGACGATGCTTGTCGCGTCGCCTTTTGGGCCGTTTTGTTTACCCGTTTCGTTTTAGCAGGTGACTCAGGTTTCTTCGTTGACCGATCACGTAGAACGGTCTTCTCGCTAGTATTCTTGGAGAGCAACTGATCAACAGTAGAGTCAGCTTTGATCAGCCGACCATTTGTGCTTCGCCGTTGTGTCTCCTTCCCTTTTAAGGTTTTGTGTGGAGGCTGACGCCTTTGGGCATAGGCGGACTGTCCGGCAGAGTTAGCCGAACCGTCTATCTGAACACCGGACCGTCCGCACGTAGGTGCCAGATCGTTCGTGATGCTCAGGACAGGCTGTCGTGCTTGACTCATTAATTGTGCCTGCCCCCCGGTGCCTCCGGACTTTTTAGCCTTATTGTCCGGAGCCTTTCGAACAATCTCCTTTTGTGATATATTTGACATGCGAGGATTGCCAATGATGATGTCTTTGCTTTTGCCTTTATCGGCCATTTCGGGCCGAACTAAGATCTTTTCGCATGCGACATCTATTGCATTAATAGGAAATGACTGTGTGTCCACTTGCATTTCCTGAAAAGCCAACCGGCCCTCATTTATGGCCGATTGTACCTGTCGACGAAAAACATTACAGTCATTGGTGGCATGAGAAAAAGAATTATGCCACTTACAATAAGCACGTCTCTTTAATTCATCTATAGGAGGGATAGTATGAGTTAATTTAATGTTGCCATTTTTAAGTAGCTCATCAAATATCTTATCGCATTTGGCAACATTAAAGGTAAATTTAATCTCTTCTTGCCGATTCTTTTGAACCGGCTGTAAGGAAGAACATGCTGAAGATTTGGCCTTTGTTGGCCAAATAAACTCAGCGGTATATACATCTGCGGATTCATCATCTGAACTATCACGCTCTATTAGATGTATAGTACGGGCGGCCGATTTTGATGTCTCTTTAAATCGGCTTTCACAGGCTAAAGCCCGCTGATGTAGCTGGGTTATCGAAAAGAACTGGGTCCCATCTAATTTGTCTCTTAAGTAGGATAGCAACTCATTAAAAGCTAACCCTGCTAGCTCTTTGTCTGCGACATGGATCCGAAAGCATTGGTTTCTAGTGTCCCGGAACCTCCGGATATAATCATTAACCGATTCTTCGCGTCCTTGTCGAACTGAAGCTAAGTCAGCTAATCCTAATTCATATTCCCCGGCAAAGAAATGTTCATGAAATTTATTTTCTAACTCATTCCAGGAATTAATGGAATTAGGAGGCAGGGCGGCGTACCATGCAAAAGCAGTACCAGTAAGCGATAAAGAAAATAACCGAACACGAAATGCTTCTCCATCAGCCAATTCGCCTACGTGTGCTAGGAACTGGCCTACGTGTTCGTATGTGCTTCTCCCATTCTCACCAAAAAACTTAGAAAATTCTGGTATCCTTGCCCCTTGTGGATATGGGACAGTGTCAAACCGGTGATTATATGGCTTTTGGTATGATTGCCCTACTCTGGCTACATTAACTCCGAACTTATCTCGAAATAGTTCAGTCATCTCTTCCCTAATTTTTTCCATTGCACCCGGTGGTAGACCACCGGATCCTGGGCTGTGGGGCTCATTTGGTCGGGTATTAGTATACCGACCTTCTTGCCGTGACCGATCGATAGTGTTGATCGGTCTGTGATTATATGGTGCATTATGGTTTAAATATGTAGAAGGCGAAATATACTGCTGTCGTGGTGTGTAATAATTTGGTGCATGGTGTGCAACAACAGGTTCTGCGTATGCGTATCCAGCTTGCCCGGTGGTAAATCCGAACTGACCGGTTGTGTTCGCCATTATCGGGACGCCATGTGGTAGTCCTGGTGCGGGCCCGGACTGTCCGACAGGGAAAGCCGGACGGTCCGCGTAAGGGCCGGACGGTCCGGGCAGAAGCTCGGACGGTCCGACCGCGTCTAGGGTCATCGATCTGCCAAGCAGGGACGACTGTGGTCCTAGGGCGGCCCCAGACTGTCCGGCAGAGCAAGCCGGACGGTCTGCATATGGGCCGGACGGTCCGGGCATAAGCTCGGACGGTCCGACCGTGTTCAGGGGCGCCGATCTGCCAAGCAGGGATGGCGGTGGTGGTACTTGCCCTGGATATGAATTCATCGGCATACCATATAATGGTTGGGGCTGCAAATTCCCATTTGTTGCCGATGTATTAGACATAGATATCCTGGCACTAGTCTCATATGATGGAAAACTAGGAGCAACAGACTTCTCCAACGTACGCGTTAATTTTCTAATTGATTCTTTTAACCCTACAATCTGTTGTTTCATTTGATCCTGCTGCTGATCTACATAATATTTAATAGATTGGATATCGTCGGGTTTACTTACGTTGGGGACTTGAAGCGAAGATAGAAGAGATGCAACGTCGGTCTCTCCATGTTTGATAACCTTCTGGTGGCGATCCACCGTGTATTGCGACAAGAATTTCTCCTTCGCTTGGCACATGTAGTCTTCGTATTGTTCTTGCTCATCGGCTGTTAGATTTTCGACAGCCGTCTTCAGGATATTATCTGGGGAGATATCGATGTGATCTTTAGAACCGGCCATTTGAGGGCCTGATTTTTAGTAGATCTAAACACCTGTCCCCAGCGGAGTCACCAAAAAGTATGTTGACGCCTTTTTGGGACGCCAAACACTCAACAAGAACCGGTGGCGGTGCTCTCTGCACAGGCGCGGACGGTCCGCGGCCAGGGGCCGGACGGTCCGCGACCTGGTGCAGGGGCTGGTGTTCCCTGCCTGACGGCCGGACGGTCCGCGCCCTAGGGCCGGACGGTCCGCGCGTGTGCAGGGGGCGGCGAAGGTCGCCGGCGGCGCCTGGATCTCGCTCCCGGGAGGGACCCCGTCGGGGAGGAGAGATCCTAGGTGGTGTCTAGGCTCGGGTAGACCGACCTAGACTCCTCTAATCGACGTAGAGTCGAAGAGAGGCGAAGAATTTGGGGATTGGAATACTAAACTAGGGCTAAACTAGAACTAGACTAGAACTACTCCTAATGCATAAGGTAAAAACGAGTAATAAACTGGATTTGATCGATTGTTGGGGGGTTCAATCGGCCGTAGCCCTTCATCTATATAAAGGGGGAGGTCTGGATCCGCTTCAAACTGATTTCCGAGTTAATCCCGCGGTTTTAGGTAACAAATCCCGCGAGAAACTAGGAACCCTAACTGATTCTGCGCACGCGCGGACCGTCCGCGCCACCACCGCGGACCGTCCGGCCTCAGGGCCGGACCGTCCGCGAGACACATTTGGTGTCCAACATATATATTTGATTTTCGTTTGGATCTCATCAACTATGTGACTTGCTTTCAGTTCCCTGACGAACCTACGAGGCAACAAAGACGGGATGCAAAGGAGTTGGTAAGCACACGAGACAACCCTATTAACTTTCTTTATAATTTGAATACCTGGGACTTGGGAAACCAAAATGTTGTTGTGAAGAGGTTTGTAGACTTTCTGCAACTGTAGTTTACTCTCATGGTTTAGTACTAGATATCACAATTTGTAAATGTGAAAATGCTGGTAGCTACTTCCTGAAAATTGCAGAGAATAGCTTTCATGATCTGAGTACATTTATAAAATCTTCCATGGGTGACACTCTAATCCTTTATGATCTTTCTTATTCCCAACTTAGGCGGGTTAGTATGAGGTGCACATGGTCTAGCATGCTTCTAATGGCGAATTTAGAAAAAAAAATCATAAACTATGTGTTACCAGACTACCACTAAATCCGTCAGGAATAGTAAGCTGAAAACATTTTTTAGGAGGGACTGGAACTGGACCACCAGAGTAATTAGACTTAGCATGTTCACAAGACAAATGGAAACATTTTTTCCCCTGAAAGTTTGTACCTTCTCTACGTCAAACATTTTTATTGCTTGATATGCACACAAAAATAACATTACTGCTGGTCGCTGCTCAGATGCATATAATCTCGAGACTATATCCTTGCAAAGAATGTGCTGATCACTTCAAGGAAGTTTTGAAGTAAGCATTTCTCACCAACAACTTGGATAAATACTTGTAATATCCATTTTAATTGCTTGATTCCTTGATGTTTCTTTGTGTTACAACTTACAAGTATTCTCTCTGTGAAGTGGTCACATGGTTCCCTTGACAGTTTGCTGCTTTATAATATGACGTAAAATAGCACATATTAGCTACGAACTCTTGCTACTTTCTGCAGTATGAGATCTGTGCGTGAATCTTAGTTTCTGGTGCTCTGAAGTCATGGGTTTGGCTGGTAGCCTGATATACTATACACCTATTTATTCTGTGTTTACACAGTTTTTTGTCCATATGATGCACAGGGTGAGTAAGCTCTTTTTTTTAATAAGGAATGTGTAAGCTCTTTACATGCTCATCTATTGATGACTTGAATATAACAATGAATCACAATGATTGTTTGTGTTTATATTTGTGAAGGTTCATGTTGTTAATATCTGACATGGAAACATGGCTGAGTTGCGTGTTATTTTATCTAACTTTTGGTTATCTGAAAGTTTATGTAGAGGATAGCCCTCTCATTCATCAGGCTGAATATATCATAGTTCAGTGATAGCAATAATTCTTGAAAACTAAACTGACTTAACTGTGTTGTACTTTTGTAGAGCAAATCCTGTGCAGGCAGGATCTCAGGCTGAATTCTCCCAGTGGTTATGTTATGTCCATAACGTGGTTAATCGAAGGTGAGTCCATACAGCCAGCTTTGTGCAGTTGCTTATTGTTGCCTTTGAAATCCTCTAAGGCATTGCAAGTGTTGAATATGTTTATATAGAATCATAAGAAAAGTAAGGTCTCAGGGCCAAAAAGAGGAAAACTGAGGCACACCCTTTTATTACTCCTACAATAAGGGGTATGTCAGTATATGTTCATAAGTGTGGATGTTTCCATTCTAATACCATGATTTGCAGAATCTTGAGCTTCTGGAATCCCCTGACGAGCTTGTTCTTATGTATTTCCTATCTGATCGGTCTGTGTTTTTTTCTTGCAGCCTTGGGAAACCAATATTTCCCTGCCAAAGAGTAACTGCACGTTGGGGTAAACTGGATTGTCCTGAGCGCTCGTGTGATCTAGAAGGCAGCATCGACATCATGCCAAACCGATGACATGGCCAAGAAATCGCTTGAACTTTCTACCCGTAGATGATTTCATTTCAATACCACTCATTGATGAGCACTTGAGCAATACCAGGGAGATAAGAAAGAGAATTCAGGACTCCGTGCTGACATAGCAGGGCGTCCATATGCTTCTGTATCTTTGGCGTTGGACCGTTGGTAGTAAAAGATATGAATGTCTCGTGATATTTGTACTTGTCTATGCCTAGTCTGATGACTGTACCAAACCATAACCCATACCAGTCCGTCCAGTTTTTCATTTTTGTGCAACCGTCTTATGTCTGAGCAGTTTTTTTTTTATAATATCACAGGAGTCAGAAGTGTACTCCCCTTTCGAGGGGAAGATGTGTCATCCTTTCTAATACTTAAATTTCTGTATCACAGGAGTCAGAAGTGTACTCCTTTCTATATAGAATTCTGGAAAACAGGATGCTGATGACACTTCTACAACTAGGATGGATCCTATACTTATTAGGATGTTAAATATTTGATCTTCTTTTTTCAATTGCGATCAAATAAGATAGGATATAGAATTTGATATGTAAATTTATATTCTTGTTTTTAGCATTGAGTTTATTAAGATTCGTAAAAAATAAAATTCAAATTCGTTTTATATCTTTTAAATAATCGTCATAAAATTTGGATACAGATCCAGATTTAAATGTTTTTTCACCTTTTTCGTTGTTGAGAGAAAATAATGTCCAAAAAATGTACAAAATTTTATTCTGGTCTTTAATAAAGATCAACATCTAGTTTTACGCACAACTATGTTAAAACATTAAATCTATCATACAATTTGGATATTTAGGATCCATCCGTATCTACAACTGCCGAAATTAGTAATTGGTAATGGGTAAAAAAAGGAATGCGACAGCCGAAATTAGAAGGTGAGGACCAACACCTGCAGACTGCAAGCATGGCCATCAATGCGAGCAAGTGCCAGGCGATGGCAGGAATGCATGGAGGCCACCTTCCTCTCGTTTTTCCAGGCCATTTTTCTGCAGCTCCTCGTTGTTGACGATGACATAAATTCTCCCGTCTTATCACAACATTTTTTAAAATCCGCATGCTGACATCTAGCAGTAATGCTAATGGAGGCGCATCACGCAGGGACGTCTCCCTATCTTAAGAAGAGGAGCTGCAGGAAGCCAAAGGAAACGAAGCATAGCCGTAGAAGCATTTCACAAGTCTTGAAGGGATTGTGCTTGCTGCTTGCATAGTGGTAGGAGATGGAGCGTCCCTCTGTGCTGATTTTGCTGATATTTGCATTTGCTGGAAGAAATCTGCTCGTGGGCATCGCCTCTAACGCAAGAAGCACCAAGAACACAGGTACACGTACATGCAACAGATCATCTGTCCCCGGTTGCTTCCTGTTTTTCCCCACATCACTTTGTTCGTGCACCTCCTGTTCTCTTTCTTCTTTCTCGCCAGTTTTCTGGAGCCAAGCCGAGAGTGATTGTTCTGGGCTTGTAGGTTGAGCAATTATCTCGCCCTGCGTTCATGATATAGTGCTGAAAGTTTGAATGAGATCCGATAACCGATGTTGTACTTAGAACTAAAAAAGAAAAGAAGATAACGACCAAATCATCGGCTGCCATTGATAGCTCGTATAGATAATGCGAAGGCTAGCTAGTTTTTTCCTTCTCTTTTGAGTGGTTCTTTTCAAGCAAAAATACCACTGGAAAATGGTCTCCAAAAGCTACCTCCATGAGCACTGTAGTATTTTGTTCGCCCATATACATGTACCTCTTAATTGATTGAGTACTCTACCTGGTGCACAACCGTTTCACCGTACTTCCGACAGTTTTTTCTCTCTCTCTCTTGGTGAAGGAAAACCTACTAGCTTTTTACAGAAAGCGATGTAACCGTACACACTTCCGACAATTGTAGGCGTGGTATATGTATGATTGGTTATTAGTCTGTTTTTTCTTGTCTGTCGGCATCTTTTTATTGAGCAATTAGCGAGATTATATTTAGGAGGGGGTATATATGGCCCATGGGCCTATTGCTGACAGTTAGCTGAATTCCTTGTAGATCCAGGACATGGAAGCATCGAGCTAAACGGCAGGAAACTGAAGGTATGTTCTATGTTGTGTGCTCTCGAACAGCGTATCGCACACATCGGCAGAAGCATATACACGGCCAGAAGAGAGTCCATTTAGTTAACTGAAATATATTACCTCAGTGGCTAGTGTTTGCCTTATCAGTAATTAATTCTTTTTGACAGTAGTATCTTTTTACCTAGAGACGGCTACCACCTATTTCCATCAAGTTCTTAAGTGACTTTCCATGTATCATTTTCAGGAACGATATACTTTTACCATCCGAAAGACAAGGGGCCTGGAAAATGTTAGGACGGACGACTACCAACCCGTTGACCCGAGCCCAAGCTCCAAAGCCACGATCAGGCCAGGTCCAATTGAGCATGGAGCTCCGCTTCTTCCTTATGTACCGCGGTACCCACCGCCGCCGCCGCCTGCCTCCTGTTGAATCCCCTTTCAGGCTTTCACTTGGATACATCTGGTCGTCGTCAAAATCTGTTGTCATGCTTTTATTAAGGTCATCACTAGTGTGACCATATATGTATCAAATATAAGTGTGTTACTGTTACCATATTGCTTGAGTGCTGCATGCTTTATTATGTTTCGTGAAGTGGGTGAATGGTTGTCTAGTTGGTAATGGTATGGTGGCGTATTTTGATTTTCAACAGCGAATGAGCTAAGCGCTCAAATCTTGAGCAGATGGTTCCATTACGAATCTCTTCTCTTGTCTTCTCTTCACTTCTCTTTTAATGCAATACTTTTTGTTGAAGGAACAACCATCTTTTTTTGTGGAAGGGTCACGGGACACGTGTTGGATCTTTTATGGACTTGTACATTTATTCAATAAACTCTATGGTGTGTAATAGTGGAGAATACCAATAGTACCATATTGAAATTCCAATTGTCGTTGACTTGACTTATATGGTGGAAATTATTCCACTTTATTTGAGAAGTCAAGAAACGAACCAGGCCTGCCACACGCGCGCGCCGCCGCCGGGCTCGGGCCGGGCGTGGTGTGGTTGCCTTCAGCTTCCCTTCCGCGATAAGGATAAAAAGGGGAGAACTCATGTCGCTTCACACGAGAGTGTGGGTATTTCCATCTCGTAACTCTGCGCGCACAGAGTAGCGAGAGGGCAGGTGCCTCCGAAGCCCTTGTCGTTCGAGACCTTGCACGAGTTTTTGGGAGCGTCTACACGACTGCCCGAACTTCCGTCGTTGTCTTCATCACTGTTAAACATCTTCTTCCTGGTGTCTCTATCACGTACGGAATGACAAGAGAAGTTGGACAAAGATCTGGACCCTCGGAGCGCATGGCAGGGTATGATCAGTATAACTCCTTACTGTTTTACGTTCTCCATATTATATATGTGTCGAGTACCATAATTAGGGGTACCCCCAACACTCCTAAACTCGGCTGGTAATCACCATCAGCACAAGCTGTAGAGACTGATGGGCACAATTCAGGTCAAGGCTTCGTCTGCTCAAGGGACGCAATCTCGCCTCGCCCGAGCCTAGCCTCGGGCGAGAACAGCAGTCCCAGGCGAATTCACGCCTCGCCCGAGGGCCTCCTCAAGCAACGGGCGCACCCTCGACTCGCCCGAAGCCCAGCTCGGGCAGGCTTCGTAGTGAAGCAACCTTGGCCAAATCGCCTCACCAACCGACCGTATCGCAGGCGCATTCAATGCAAGGATCGCCTGACATCTTATCCTGACACGCGTGCCTCAGTCGGCAAGGACGAAGTGACCGCAGTCACTTCACCCTCCCACTGACTGACTTGACAGGAAAACAGCGACGCTCGCCCCTCTCCGACTGTTGTGCCACCTTCTAGGGTGAGGCTGATAGCAGCTGAGTCCAGCCTCAGGCGCAACAGGAAGCTCCGCCTCGCCCGACCTAGGGCCTCGACCTCAGGAGGAGGTCTCCGCCTCGCCCGACCCTAGGGCTCGGCCCCTGCCTCGGCCTCGGAAGGTGGTCTCCGCCTCGCCCGACCCCAGGGCTCGACCTCAACCTCGACTTCGGGAGGAATCGCGCCCTCGCCCGACCCCGACCTCGGCCTCAGGAGGAGTCTCCGCCTCACCCGACCTTGGGCTCGGACCGACCGCGCCACGGAGGATACATCATTACCCTACCCCTAGCTAGCTCAGGCTACGGGGGAACAAGACCGGCGTCCCATCCAGGCTCGCCCCTGTAACAAGTAATGATGGCTCCCTGCGTGCGTCCATGACGACGGCGGTTCTCAGCCCCCTACGGAAGCAAGGAGACGTCAGCAAGGTCCCACCAGCCCCGACAGTTGTGCTTCTACAGGGCTCAAACGCTCCTCCGATGGCCACGACATCGCGTACACAGGGCTCTAGCGCCTCTCCGACAGCCACGTTGGCATGTACATAGGGCTCTGGCTCCTCTCTGCCGGACACATTAGCATATTGCTACACCCCCATTGTACACCTGGACCCTCTCCTTGCATCTATAAAAGGAAGGGCCAGGGCCCTCATACGAGTGGGTGGTCGCGCGGGAGCACGGGCTGACGAGCAGGCTCTCTCTCTCTCCCTCGCGAGTGCTTGTAACCCCTACTGCAAGCGCATCCTCCCTTGGCGCAGGACAACACGAGCCCCGTCTTTTTTCCCTTGTGTTCCGTCTCGCGCCAACCCATTTGGGCTGGGGCACACAGCGACAATTTTACTCGTCGGTCCAGGGACCCCCCGGGGTCGAAACGCCGACAGTTGGCGCACCAGGTAGGGGCCTGCTGCGTGTTGACGAACAACTTCCCGTTGAGTTCCAGATGGGTAGTCTCTAGCAACCTCTTCAGCCCGGGACACTGCTCCATTTCGGGAGTCTCGAGTTCATGTCCCTCGATGGCGGCTACGACATGGTACTCCTTCCCCCGCAGCGTGGCAGCGACAACGACGGACGTCAGCCCGCCCGGCGGCGGCGAACTCGACGACGTCTTCCCCCCGTGGCGGAAGAGCAGCATCCGGGTTCGTCCCATCGCCTTCCTCGCCACAGGAGGAGGAGGTGGGGCATCCGTGGCCAAGCAGGAGGCGGCACCTCGTCGGTTGTCGAGCGAGGCGACGACGCTGGCACCCCAGCGGGGGACATGTCAGGCGTTGCCCTCGCGCCTGAGACGACGACGAGCGTCGTTTCCCCGCAACATGCCAACCCCAAGCGGACAGATGATGCCAGCACGCTCGCGGAGGACTTGCTGGGTGTTAGCCTCGTGCCTGAGATAACGGTGCAGTCCGTTCGCGACGCGGCTTCGTCACCGTCCACCGATCGAGAGGTACCGTCCGTTTTCCACCCTGTGCCTTTTAGATTCAGCTTCGATCCACCAAGCGATCCCGCTTCGGTGAGCGCTTTCATAAAGGCATATCCTAACCTTCCGGGATATCATATGTGGTCAACCTAGGACCGACTGACGGTCGTCTCGACCTACGGGCCGCCGGGTTCCGAGGAAGACGACGAGCCCGACTCTGGTTGGGATTTCTCCGGGCTCGGTAATCCCTGTGCCATGCGAGACTTCATGACCGCATGTGACTACTGCCTCTCCGATTGCTCCGATGATGGCCACAGCCTTGACGACGAAGGTTGTGGCCCAAGTCGTGAATGTTTCCACGTCGATCTAGGGGGTCACGACGAAGGCAACCACCTTGGTATGCCGGAGGACGATGATCCCCCTGGGCCTGCGCCTCGCGTTGACATCCTGCGGGAGCTAGCCGTGGTCCCAGTCCCTGCGGGGGGTCAGGACACACAGCTCGAGCAAATCCACGAGATGCAGGCCAAGCTCGACGAGGAAGCAGGACAACTTGTGCAGCTCCGGCAAAACATCGAGCAGGAGTGGGCAGGCCGAGCACTAGCCGGAGAAGCGCGTCATCAGACCCAGGACGTCCAGCGTCGTATCGCTGACGATGCCAGGGCAAGGCTGCCCCTGGCTTCCAGTGGGGTCGGCCAGAACCTGGCTGCAGCGGCAATACTACTCCGAGCGATGCCGGAGCCATCCACCACCGAGGGGCGGCGTATCCAGGGAGAACTCAAGAATCTCCTGGAGGATGCCGCAGTCCGACGGGGCGAGAGCTCTGCCTCCCGAAGGCAAGGGTACCCCCCGGAGCATCGCGTCGCGACTTCCCGATTCATGCGGGAAGCCTCGATCCACACCGGGCGCACGCGGGACGCGACGCCTGCAGCCCCGGGTCGCCTCGGCAACGAGCACCACCGCCGCGACTGTCGAGCCCGCCTCGACGAGAAGGTGCGCCGAGGCTACCACCCCAGGCATGGGGGACGCTACGATAGTGGGGAGGATCGGAGCCCCTCGCCCGAACCACCAGGTCCGCAAGCCTTCAGCCGGGCCATACGACGGGCGCCGTTCCCGACCCGGTTCCGAGCCCCGACTACCATCACCAAGTACTCGGGGAAAACAAGGCCGGAACTGTGGCTTGCGGACTACCGGCTGGCCTGCCAGCTAGGTGGGACGGACGATGACAACCTCATCATCCGCAACCTCCCCTTGTTCCTCTCCGACACCGCCCGAGCCTGGCTAGAGCATCTGCCTTCTGCGCAGATTTCCAACTGGGACGATCTGGTCAAAGCCTTCGCTGGAAACTTCCAGGGCACGTATGTGCGCCCTGGGAACTTCTGGGATCTCCGAAGCTGCCGCCAGCAGTCAGGGGAATCCCTGTGAGAGTACATCCGGTGATTTTCGAAGCAGCGCACCGAGCTTCCCAACATCACCGACTCGGATGCCATCGGGGCATTCCTTGCCGGCACCACTTGTCGCGACCTGGTGAGCAAACTGGGTCACAAGACTCCCACCAAGGCGAGCGAGTTGATGGACATCGCCACCAAGTTCGCCTCTGGTCAGGAGGCGGTCGAGGCCATCTCCTAGAAGGACAAGCAGCCTCAGGGACGCCAGCAAGAAGACGTCCCCGAGGCGTCCGCCCAGCGCGGCATGAAGAAGAAGGCCAAGAAGAAGTCGCAAGCGAAACACGACGCCACCGACGCAGATCTTGTCGCTGCCGCCGAGCACCGGAACCCTCGGAAGCCTCCCAGAGGGGACAACCTGTTCGACAAGATGCTCAAGGAGTCATGCCCCTACCACCAGGGTCCCGTCAAACACACCCTTGAGGAATGTGTCATGCTTCGGCGCTACTTCCATAAGGTCGGGCCCCCGGCGGAAGGTGGCAAAGGCCAAGACAACGACAAGAAGGAGGGCAACAAGGCAGAGGAGTTCCCCGAGGTCCACGACTGTTCCATGATCTACGGTGGGCAAGTGGCGAACGCCTCGGCTCGGCACCGCAAGCAGGAGCGCCGGGAGGTCTGCTCGGTGAAGGTGGCGGCGCCAGTCTACCTAGACTGGTCCAACAAGCCCATCACCTTTGACCAAGGCGACCACCCCGACCGCGTGCCGAGCCCAGGAAAGTACCCGCTCGTTGTCGACCCCGTCATCGGCAACGTCAGGCTCACCAAGGTCCTCATGGACGGAGGCAGCAGCCTCAACATCATCTCCGCTGAGACCCTCGGGCTCTTGCAGATCGATCTGTCCATGATCCGGGCCGGTGCGGCGCCCTTTCACGGGATCGTCCCCGGGAAGCGTGTCCAGCCCCTTGGGCAACTCGATCTGCCCGTCTGCTTCGGGACTCCCTCCAACTTCCGAAAGGAAACCCTCACGTTCGAGGTGGTCGGGTTCCGAGGAACCTACCACGCGGTGCTGGGGAGACCGTTCTACGCCAAGTTCATGGCCGTCCCCATCTACACCTACCTCAAGCTCAAGACGTCGGGCCCCAACGAGGTCATCACCGTCGGATCCACGTACCGACATGCGTACGAATGCGACGTAGAGTGTGTGGAGTATGCTGAGGCCCTCGCCGAGTCCGAGGCCCTCATCGCCGACCTGGAGTGCCTTTCCAAGGAGGTGCCAGATGCGAAGCGCCACGCCGGCAACTTCGAGCTGGCAGAGGCAGTTAAGTCCGTCCCTCTCGACCCCAACAACGACGCCTGCAAGCAAGTCCGGATCGGCTCCGAGCTCGACCCCAAATAGGAAGCAGTGCTCGTCGACTTTCTTCACGCGAACGCCGAGGTTTTTGCGTGGAGTCCCTCGGACATGCCTGGCATACTGAGGGATGTCGCCGAGCACTCGCTGGATATCCGAGCTGGAGTCCGACCCGTGAAACAGCCTCTGTGCCGTTTCGACGAAGAAAAGCGCAGAGCCATAGGCGAGGAGATCCACAAGCTGATGGCTGCAGGGTTCATCAAAGAGGTATTCCATCCCAAATGGTTAGCCAACCCTGTGCTTGTGAAAAAGAAAGGTGGGAAGTGGAGGATGTGTGTAGACTACACTAGTCTAAACAAAGCATGTCCGAAGGTTCCCTACCCTCTGCCTCGCATCGATCAAATCATGGATTCCACTGCTGGGTGCGAAACCCTGTCATTCCTCAACGCCTACTCAGGGTATCACCAAATCAAGATGAAAGAGTCCGACCAGCTCGCGACTTCTTTCATCACACCTTTTGGCATGTACTGTTATACTACTATGTCGTTTGGTTTGAGGAATGCAGGTGCGACATACCAAAGGTGCATGAACCACGTGTTCGAAGAGCACATCGGCCGAACGGTCGAGGCTTACGTCGATGACATCGTAGTCAAGACGAGGAAAGTCTCCGACCTCCTCTCTGACCTTGAAACGACATTCAAGTGTCTGAGGGCGAAGGGCGTGAAACTCAATCCTGAGAAGTGTGTCTTCGGAGTCCCCCAAGGCATGCTCCTGGGGTTCATCGTCTCCGAGCGGGGCATCGAGGCCAACTCGGAGAAAATCGCGGTCGTCACCAATATGGGGCCTATCAAAGACTTGAAAGGAGTACAAAGGGTCATGGGATGCCTTGCGGCTCTGAGCCGCTTCATCTCGCGCCTCGGCGAAAGAGGCCTACCCTTGTATCGCCTCTTAAGGAAGACCGAGCGCTTCTCTTGGACCCCCGAGGCCGAGGAAGCCCTCGGAAACTTAAAGGCACTCCTTACAAGTGCGCCCATCTTGGTGCCCCCCGCTGCAGGAGAAGCCCTCTTGATCTACGTAGCCGCGACCACTCAGGTGGTCAGCGCCGCGATCATAGTCGAGAGACGAGGAGAAGGGCATGCACTACCCGTCCAGAGGCCGGTCTACTTCATCAGTGAAGTGCTGTCCGAGACTAAGATCCGCTACCCGCAAATTCAGAAGCTACTGTACGCAGTAATTCTGACGCGGCGAAAGTTGTGACACTACTTCGAGTCTCATCCGGTGACTATGGTGTCATCCTTCCCCCTAGGGGAGATCATCCAGTGCCGAGAGGCCTCGGGTAGGATAGCAAAGTGGGTGGTGGAGATCATGGGTGAGACAATCTCGTTCGCTCCTCGGAAGGCCATCAAGTCCCAAGTCTTAGCGGACTTCGTGGCTGAATGGGTCGACACCCAGCTACCAACAGCTTCGATCCAACCGGAACTCTGGACCATGTACTTTGATGGGTCGCTGATGAAAACAGGAGCTGGCGCGGGCCTGCTCTTCATCTCACCCCTCGGGAAGCACCTCCGCTACGTGCTGCGCCTCCATTTCCCGGCGTCAAACAACGTGGCCAAGTACGAGGCTCTGGTTAACGGGTTGCGCATCGCCATCGAGCTAGGGGTTCGGTGCCTCGACGCTCGCGGTGACTCACAACTTGTCATTGACCAAGTCATGAAGAACTCCCACTGTCGCGACCGGAAGATGGAGGCCTACTGCGACGAGGTTCGGCGCCTGGAAGACAAGTTCTACGGACTCGAGCTTAACCACGTCGCCCGACGGTACAACGAGACTGCGGATGAGCTGGCTAAAATAGCCTCAGGGCGGACAACGGTTCCCCTGGACGTCTTCTCCAGAGACATACATCAACCCTCCGTCAAGACCGACGACACGCCCGAGCCCGAGGAGGCCTCGGCCCAGCCCGAGGCACCCTCGGCCGCCGAGGGTGAGGCACTACGTGTCGAGGGAGAGCGGAACGGGGTCACGCCTAATCGAAACTGGCAGACCCCATACCTGCAATATCTCCACCGAGGAGAGCTACCCCTCGACAAAGCCGAAGCTCGACGACTGGCGTGGCGCGCCAAGTCGTTCGTCTTACTGGGTGATGAAAAGGAGCTCTACCACCGCAGCCCCTCAGGCATTCTCCAACGATGTATATCCATCGCCGAAGGGCAGGAGCTATTGCAAGAGATACACTCGGGGGCTTGCGATCACCATGCAGCACCTCGAGCCCTCGTCGGGAATGCCTTCCGACAAGGCTTCTACTGGCCGACCGCGGTGGCCGACGCCACTAGGATTGTACGCTCCTGCCAAGGGTGTCAATTCTACGCAAGACAGACGCACCTGCCCGCTCAGGCCCTGCAGACAATACCCATCACCTGGCCATTTGCTGTATGGGGTCTGGACCTCGTCGGTCCCTTGCAGAAGGCACCCGGGGGCTTCTCGCACCTTTGGTCGCCATCGACAAATTCTCCAAGTGGATCGAGGTCCGACCCCAAACCAACATCAGGTCCGAGCAGGCGGTGGCGTTCTTCACCAACATCATCCATCGCTTTGGGGTCCTGAACTCCATCATCACCGACAACGGCACCCAATTCACTGGGAAGAAGTTCCTGGACTTCTGCGAGGACCACCACATCCGTGTGGACTGGGCCGCTATGGCTCACCCCATGACGAATGGGCAGGTGGAGCGTGTCAACGATATGCTTCTGCAGGGACTTAAACCGAGGATCTACAACGACCTCAACAAGTTCGGCAAGCGATGGATGAAAGAGCTACCCTCGGTGGTCTGGAGTCTGAGGACGACACCAAGCCGAGCCACGGGTTTCTCGCCGTTCTTTCTAGTCTATGGGGCCGAGGCTATCTTGCCCACAGACTTAGAATATGGTTCCCCAAGGACAAGGGTGTACGACGACCAAAGCAACCAGACCAGCCCAGAAGACTCGCTGGACCAGCTGGAAGAGGCTTGGGACATGGCCTTACTACACTCGGCGCGGTATCAGCAGTCTCTGCGACACTACCACGCCCAAGGGGTTCGGCCCCGAGACTTCCAGGTGGGAGACTTGGTACTTCGACTGTGGCAGGATGCCCGAGGGCGCCACAAGCTTACTCCCCCCTGGGAGGGGCCATTCATCATCGCCAAGATTTTGAAGCCCGGGACATACAAGCTGGCCAACGATCAAGGCGAGGTCTACAGCAACGCTTGGAACGTCCGACAGCTACGTCGCTTTTACCCTTAAGATGTTTTCAAGTCGTTCATATACCTCGTTTTCTATACATACACAAATAAAGTCTAACCGTCAAGGAAGGGTCAGCCTTGCCTTAGCAAAGCCTGACCCTCCCTCGGGGGCTAGAAGGGGGGACCTCCTCTGCGTAAAAATTTTCCTTGGAAAAGTTTTCTACCAAAATGACTTTCGTGCTTTCCGACTATATCGATAACAGAATCCCGCAAAACGAATAAGAGCGCACGTAAGCGGCAAGGCCGACCGAGCCGAGGGACTCCTACGCCTCCGGGATACGGATACCTCACTCGTCACCTTCCTCAAAAAGTAACTCTTACTCGGATAAGCGATTCTGCTACTGACGAACAAGTCCAGATACTCGAAACGAGAGGAAAAGAAACACAGCTTTATAACACGACAACGAAGTGTTTGGGCCTCGGCGGCCGCGAAAGACACATACATGCTCCAAACAGACTGCTCCGGCAGAATCAGACATCGCCCGGGGGAGGAGCGGCACCCTCGGCTTCGTCTCCACCCTCGACGCTGTCTCCACCCTCGGTGAGATCTGCCCCGGCCCCGGATGGCGACGCGAGCGGAAGGATCTCCACCTCGAAGGAGGACGCCAGCACCGCGCTTGGGCCCGCGACGGCCACGTCAAGCCTCTGAACCTCGGCTAAGGCAGCCTCGTCTTCGTCGGGTAGACAGTACCCCTCGCTGACCCGCTCTAGATCCACGTCATAGTGGGAAGCGAGCATGGCAAAGGCCCGCCTAACGCCGTGATGCAGCGCCTCGCGGAGTCTGCTGCGCACACGGCCGCCCAAGGCCCGCAGGCGACTCTGGGGGAAGCTACCCGAGGGGACATCATCGAGGCCAAAGACCTGGCAGAAGGCCGAGATAGCTTCGAACATGGCCACGCGGTCGGCCTCCTTCTGCTCAGCCGCCTGGGCAAGTGCCTTGACGGACTCGTTAAGAGCTGTCTCAAACTCTGCAAACAGCCAAACGAAATTCTTCAGACACGAGTTGAAGAATGAAGCTGAATCAAAGTCACAAAGCGGTCAAAACATACCTTCAGCCCGGGCACGCTGCTCCGAGGCTGCGGCTTGGGCGGACTGGGCAGACCCGACGGCGACGGCCAGGTCCTTCGCAAGGGCTCCGGCCCGAGCAGACACCTCGGCTAGCTGGCCCCCAAGGGCCTCAGTCCGGCCTATAGCCTCGGCAGCCTGGTTCCGAGATTGGTCCCGCTCGCCAATGACCTAGCCAAGCTCCAGCTGCCGCTGCTGCGCCTCCGTCCGTGCCAACGCCGCCTATGCCCGCGCCGCCGCTGCGTCCACCTCCAGCTCATCAAAGAGCAACCGAAGGTCCGCCGCCTCGGTGCTCCATTGGGCGAGGCGTTCAGTAGCCTCGGCGAGCGCGACCCTCAGGAACAGCAGCGAGCCCCATACATCGGTCTCGCGGTGGATGAATAGCGACTTGGTGGTGCTCAGATCCGTCAGATCCTGAGGAAGGGAAGCAGGGTGTCACAAAGAATGCCTTGGTCACGCGAAAGGTATGCCTGAAATCCTTACCTGGAGGACCCTGGGAACGTCCCTGGAAAGGATCTCCATGGTTGCCCGAAGCGACCCCATCGCTGCCTCGGCATACTCACGGAGCTCATCCCGAGACTGCTCCTCCCGCTCATCGTCAAGGACGAAGAGGGGTTTCAAGGTGCCGCGGGTCCAGAATCGGAGCGCCTGCCCACGCCACTCATTAAGATCACGCCGCGCGGGGATGAGGTCGCCGCTCCCCAAGAGGGGCCGCGGTTCTGCGCACCCCTCCTCCAAGGCGTCGGGACCCCCTGCAGTCGACGCATCGGGTACCCCCTCGACTAAGGAGGCGGTCTTTCGATCACCGACCTCGGCAACAGCGACCGCCCTCTCCTTATGGCCGAGACTGGGAAGGTCGGAGGCGACCTCGAGCAGCGGCACCTTAGCCATCCCAGCATCAGTGGCGACAGGTGGCTCCACGGGCAAAACAGCAACGACGTTGGCAGGAGCCGGTGCCAGCGCCGACAGCACGTCAGGTGGGCTCAGGGTCGCGGCCACGCCAGTAGCCTCCCCCCGCACGATGGCCGCCCCGATGGAGGGGTCGGCCTGGGGGGCTTGCCCTGGGCCCCCCGCTTGAGAGCGTCTTGTGCGGAGGCCAGCCAACCGGCATGGCGCGGTGCAGCACTGGCTACAGATGCCGGCACCGTCTTAAGGGCCTTCCAGGGAGCCAGACCGGCCGAACCATGCCTCCGTTTGCTGAAAGGAAAAGGTAAAGCAGGATCAGGACACACGGAGAAGGAGCCAAAACAAAGATATGCTCAGATACTTACCCGCTCCTGACCAAGGCCAATCGTGCTTGCGGGGAGGCCCCTCGGGCCTCGGTCCCCGCAGGCGCCGCCGAGGTTCGCCCCGCTGCCGGCTTCGGCGCCGTTCCCACCTCGGGCGCCCGGGGCGCCGAAGGGACGGCCTGCCCATGCGCCGTCACGACGGCCCGAGGATCAACCTCCTGTACAGCTGGCATGGGCGACTGCTCTTGGGAGACAGGCGGGTCGGCCTGACTCCCCGGAGTCACCTCAACTACCTCGACCGAGGGGTCAAGTACCCCCTCAGCCTGCCCCTGCTCTTCGGACCGGGACCCTGATGTCCCGGCCCCAGATACCGACGGTGCCAGCCCACTTGGAGGCTGGCTCGACGACCCCTGGCCCAGCCTCAGATCCGGGCTGAGGCCAAGGCGAGCCGCCATGTCGTCGTCCTTGAAACGGAATTAGGCTTACACCTTTTTCCTAATTGATTTTGGTGGTTGAATTTCCCAACACAAATAATTGGACTAACTAGTTTGCTCTAGTCTATAAGTTTTACAGGTGCCAAAGGTTCACAATATGCCAATAAAAAGACCAAGAAAGGGTTCAAATAAAGAGAGCTAAAGAGATCCTAAAGGCACCCTGGTCTGACGCACTGGACTGTCCGGTGTGCCACCGGACAGTGTCCGGTGCACCAGGGCACTCAACGCTGAACTCGCTACCTTCGGGAAATTCAGAGGGCGCTCCGCTATAATTCACCGGACTGTCCGGTGTTGAGAGCACCTAGAGGGGGGGTGAATAGGTGATCCTGTAAAACTTCAAACTTATAGCCACAAAAACTTGTTAAGTGTTAGCACAATAATGCCAAGTGGCTAGAGAGGAGTCCCAACAAAACACAATAACCACAGAAGATCAATCACAGAGATGGCACAGTGGTTTATCCCGTGGTTCGGCCAAGACCAACGCTTGCCTACTCCACGTTGTGGCGTCCCAACGGACGAGGGTTGCAATCAACCCCTCTCAAGCGGTCCAAAGACCCACTTGAATACCACAGTGTTTTGCTTTCTTTTCTTTATCCCGTTTGCAAGGAATCTCCACAAATTGGAGTCTCTTGCCCTTACAAGTATATGATCACAAAGAAGCACAGAGTAAGGGAGGGAAGCAACACACACAAATCCACAGCAAAACGCGCACACACACGGCCAAGAATCGAGCTCAAAAGACTATCTCAAAGTTCTCACTAGAACGAAGCTCGAATCACTAAGAATGACAATCGAATGCGCAAATACTGAGTGTGGATGATCAAGAATGCTCTAAGGTTGCTTGTGTGACTCCTCCATGCGCCTAGGGGTCCCTTTTATAGCCCCAAGGCAGCTAGGAGCCGTTGAGAGCAAATCTGGAAGGCTATCCTTGCCTTCTGTCGTCGGGTGCACCGGACAGTCCGGTGTACACCGGACACTGTCCGGTGCCCGATTTCTTTCCTTAAACAGCGCTGCCGACCGTTGCCGACCGTTGTAGATCTGGGAGCCGTTGGCGCACCGGACATGTCCGGTGCACACCGGACAGTCCGGTGCCCCCTTCCGACCGTTGGCTCGGCCACGTGTCTCGCGCAGATTGCGCGGCCGACCGTTGGACCGTCCGACCGTTGGCTCACCGGACAGTCCGGTGAATTTTAGCCGTACGCCGTCGGCGAATTCCCGAGAGCGGCCAGTTCATGCCGAGCCAGCCTGGCGCACCGGACACTGTCCGGTGCACACCGGACAGTCCGGTGTGCCAGACCGAGCTGAGTCTTGGCTGCACTCAGCCAAGTCATTTTCTCCTCTTTTCTTTTCTTCTTCTTTCTGTTTCTAACACTTAGATAAGTATGTTAGTACACAAAACAAATGTACTAAGGCTTAGAAACATACCTTTACTTCATGATTTGCACTTTGTTCATCCATGGACATAAATTCCCATTTAAGCACTTGTGTTGGCACTCAATCACCAAAATACTTAGAAATGGCCCAAGGGCACATTTCCCTTTCAGGTGTGCCAGCGGAGCAATGGCTACTTCGCGCGCAACGGTCGTCTGCAACCGCATTCAATGCGCTACAGTGTGCGCCAGAGTCAGAGCACACGTAGTTGGTGCACCGGACAGTCTACAGGACCTGTCTGGTGCACCACCGGACAGCCCAGTGGCCCCACAAGTCAGAGCTCCAACGGTCGAACCCCAACGGTCTGCTGACGTGGCTGGTGCATCGGACAGTGTCCGGTGGCGCACCGGACTGTCCGGTGCGCCATGCGACAACACACTTCCAACGGCCATTTTTGGTGGTTGGGGCTATAAATATCCCAACCACCCCACATTCAATGGCATCCAAGTTTCTACACTTCTACACCTTACAAGAGCTATAGCATTCAATACAAGACACACCAAAGAGATTAAATCCTCTCCCAACTCCACACAAAGCTTTAGTGATTAGAGAGAGAGATTTGTTGTGTTCATTTGAGCTCTTGCGCTTGGATTGCTTCTTTTCTTTCTCATTCTTCTTGTGACAAACTCAATTGTAACCGAGGCAAGAGACACCAATTGTGTGGTGGTCCTTGCGGGGACTTTGTGTCCTGTTTGATTGAGAAGAGAAGCTCACTCGGTCTAAGTGACCGTTTGAGAGAGGGAAAGGGTTGAAAGAGACCCGGTCTTCGTGACCACCTCAATGGGGAGTAGGTTTGCAAGAACTGAACCTCGGTAAAACAAATCATCATGTCTCGCTCTTTATTTGCTCACGATTTGTTTTGCGCCCTCTCTCTCGGACTCCTTTCTATTTCTAATGCTAACCCGGCTTGAAGTTGTGCTTAAGTTTATAAATTTCAGATTCACCCTATTCACCCCCCCTCTAGGCGACTTTCAATTGGTATTAGAGCCCGGTGCTTCATTAGAGCCTAACCGCTCGAAGTGATGTCGGGAGCATCCGCCAAGAAGGATCTCGGGACCGGCGACAAGTCCGCAAGCTCGGGAAGAACACACTCAAGGGAGTCCGCCCACAAGCACAAGGAGGAATCCTCTTCCTCCATCAAGTCCCATCGAATGGGTGACAAGAGGAAGAAGATGAGAAAGGTGGTCTACTACGAGACCGACTCTTCGTCACCCTCCACCTCTGGCTCGGAATCGGCCTCCACTACTTCAAAGCGCCATGAGCGCAAGAAGTATAGTAAGATGCCCCTTCGCTATCCTCGCATTTCTAGACGCACTCCATTACTCTCCGTTCCATTAGGCAAACCACCTATGTTTGAAGGTGAAGATTATTCTATGTGGAGTGATAAAATGAGGCATCACCTAACCTCACTCCACAAAAGCATATGGGATATTGTTGAGTATGGAGTGCAGGTACCAAAGAAGGGAGACAAGGATTACGACTCGGAGGAGGTCGAACAAATCCAACACTTCAACTCCCAAGCCACGACTATACTCCTCGCCTCTCTAAGTCGAGAGGAGTATAATAAGGTGCAAGGGTTGAAGAGTGCCAAGGAGATTTGGGACGTGCTAAAGACCGCGCACGAAGGAGATGAGGTGACCAAGATCACCAAGCGGGAAACGATCGAGGGGGAGCTCGATCGCTTCAGGCTTCGCCAAGGGGAGGAGCCACAAGATATGTACAACCGGCTCAAAACCTTGGTGAACCAAGTGCGCAACCTCGGGAGCAAAAAATGGGATGACCACGAAATGGTTAAGGTTATTCTTAGATCACTTGTTTTCCTTAACCCTACTCAAGTTCAATTAATTCGTGGTAATCCAAGATACACACTAATGACTCCCGAGGAAGTAATAGGGAATTTTGTGAGCTTTGAGTTGATGATCAAAGGCTCAAAGAAAATCGTCGAGCTAGATGACCCCTCCACGTCCAAAGCACAACCGGTCGCATTCAAGGCGACGGAGGAGAGGAAGAGGAGTCTGCATCAAGTAGAACACCCATCGACGCCTCCAAGCTCGACAACGAGGAAATGGCGCTCATCATCAAGAGCTTCCGCCAAATCCTCAAACAAAGGAGGGGGAAGGATTACAAGCCCTGCTCCAAGAAAGTTTGCTACAAGTGTGGTAAGCCGGTCATTTCATTGCTAAATGTCCATTATCTAGTGATAGTGACAGGGGCGATGACAAGAAGGGGAGAAGAAAGGAGAAGAAGAGGTACTACAAGAAGAAGGGCGGTGATGCCCATGTTTGCCAGGAATGGGACTCCGACGAGAGCTCCACCGACTCCTCCTCCGACGAGGACGCCGCAAACATCGCCGTCACCAAGGGTCTTCTCTTCCCCAACATCGGCCACAAATGCCTCATGGCAAAGGACGGCAAAAAGAAGAAGGTGAAATCAAAATCCTCCACTAAATATGCATCCTCTAGTGATGAAGATAAGTCTAGTGATGAGGAGGATAATTTGCGTACCCTTTTTGCCAACCTAAACATGCAACAAAAAGAAAAATTGAATGAATTAATTAGCGCTATTCATGAGAAGGATGATCTCTTGGACACCCAAGAGGACTTCCTAATTAAGGAGAATAAAAAGCATGTTAAGGTTAAGAATGCTTATGCTCTAGAAGTAGAAAAATGTGAAAAACTATCTAGTGAGCTAAGCACGTGCCATGATATTATCACCAACCTTAGAAATGAGAATGCTAGTTTAATTACTAAGGTTGATTCAAATGTTTGTGATATTTCAATTCCCAATCTTAGAGATGATAATGTTAACTTGCTTGCTAAGATTGAAGAATTGAATGTTTCTCTCGCTAGCCTTAGAAATGAAAATGAAAATTTGATTGCTAAGGCTAAAGACTTTGATGTTTGCAATGTTACTATTTCTAACCTTAGAAGTGAAAATGATATATTACATGCTAAGGTTGTTGAATTAAAATCTTGCAAACCCTCTACATCCACCGTTGAGCATACTTCCTGTTGGGACTATGCTTCGTCGCCGAAGGTCTTGTACGGAGAAACAGCTTCGGCTGAAGCTGTCCGCATGTGATGACCGAAGGTTCCTCTATATGAAGCTTCGGAATTACAAACCGACTTAAGAGTAGAATGACCTTTTAGTCCATAAATATTTGAGTCGCTGTTGTAATTCCTTATGAGGGGCATAATTGTAATTCCTCACAGGCTGTGTCCCGTGCCTATAAATAGTGAACAGTATTCCTTTACTGTTCACGGATTCCTGTAATTGCAACCGCATCATTCGGGAATCAATCTTTGTCAAGGCAAAGCATTTGAGAACAAGTCCCCAACACTTCCATTTGTAATAGATGTAGAGACATTAATGTTGATGCTATCCATGACCACCTAGCTTTAATTAAGAAACAAAATGATCACATAGCTCAACTTAATGCTAAGATTAGTGAGCATGACTTAGAAAATGAAAAATTTAAATTTGCTATAAGCATGCTCTATAGTGGGAGACGCCCTGGCATAAAGGATGGCATTGGCTTCCAAAAGGGGGACAATGTCAAACTTAATGCCCCTCCTAAAAGATTGTCAAATTTTGTAAAGGGCAAGGCTCCCATGCCTCAGGATAACGAGGGTTACATTTTGTACCCTGCTGGTTATCCCGAGAGCAAAATTAGGAGAATTCATTCTAGGAAGTCTCACTCTGGCCCTAATCATGCTTTTATGTATAAGGGTAAGACATCTAGTTCTAGGCAATCAACCCATGCAAAATTGCCTAAAAGGAAAACTCCAACTGTATCAAAAGATCATGACATTTCATTTAAAACTTTTGATGCATCTTATGTGTTAACTAACAAATCCGGCAAGATAGTTGCCAAGTATGTTGGGGGCAAACACAAGGGCTCCAGGACTTGTGTTTGGGTACCCAAAGTTCTTGTATCTAATATCAAAGGACCCAAAACCATTTGGGTACCTAAAATCAAGAACTAAACTTGTTTTGTAGGTTTATGCATCCGGGGGCTCAAGTTGGATCATCGATAGCGGGTGCACAAACCATATGACAGGGGAGAAGAAGATGTTCTCCTCCTACGAGAAAAACCAAGATCCCCAACGAGTTATCACATTCGGGGATGGAAACCAAGGTTTGGTCAAAGGATTGGGTAAAATTGCTATATCTCCTGACCATTCCATTTCCAATGTTTTTCTTGTAGATTCCTTAGATTACAATTTGCTTTCCGTTTCTCAATTATGCAAAATGGGCTACAACTGTCTTTTCACGGATATAGGTGTTACTGTTTTTAGAAGAAGTGGTGATTCAGTAGCATTTAAGGGAGTGTTAGAGGGTCAGCTATACTTAGTAGATTTTGATAGAGCTGAACTCGACACCTCCTTAATTGCTAAGACTAACATGGGCTGGCTCTGGCATCGCCGACTAGCACATGTTGGAATGAAGAATCTTCACAAGCTTCTAAAGGGAGAACACATTTTGGGATTAACAGATGTTCATTTTGAGAAAGATAGGATTTGTAGCGCATGTTAGGCAGGGAAGCAAGTTGGTGTTCATCATCCACACAAGAACATCATGACGACTGATAGGCCACTCGAGCTCCTACATATGGACCTATTCGGCCCGATAGCTTACATAAGCATCGGCGGGAGTAAGTATTGTCTAGTTATTGTGGATGACTATTCTCGCTTCACTTGGGTGTTCTTTTTGCAGGAAAAATCTCATACCCAAGAAACCTTAAAGGGATTCTTGAGACGGGCTCAAAACGAGTTCGGCTTAAGGATCAAGAAAATAAGAAGCGACAACGGGACGGAGTTCAAGAACTCACAAATCGAAGGCTTCCTTGAGGAGGAGGGCATCAAGCATGAGTTCTCTTCTCCCTACACCCCACAACAAAATGGTGTAGTGGAGAGGAAGAATAGAACTCTATTGGACATGGCGAGAACCATGCTTGATGAGTACAAGACTTCGGATCGGTTTTGGGTCGAGACGGTCAACACCGCCTGCTACGCCATCAACCGATTGTATCTACACCGAATCCTCAAGAAGACATCATATGAACTCCTAACCGGTAAAAAGCCAAATATTTCATATTTTAGAGTCTTTGGTAGAAAATGCTTTATTCTTGTTAAAAGAGGTAGAAAAACTAAATTTGTTCCTAAGACAGTAGAAGGCTTTTTACTAGGATATGATTCAAACACAAGGGCATATAGAGTCTTTAACAAGTCCTCAGGACTAGTTAAAGTTTCTTGTGACGTTATGTTTGATGAGACTAACGGCTCTCAAGTAGAGCAAGTTGATCTTGATGAGATAGGTGATGAAGAGGCTCCGTGCATCGCGCTAAGGAACATGTCCATTGGGGATGTGTGTCCTAAGGAATCCAAAGAGCCACCACATGCACAAGATCAACCATCTTCCTCAATGCATGTATCTCCACCAACTCAAGATGAGGATGAAGCTCAAAATGATGAAGGCAAAGATCAAGGAGTTGAGCCACCTCAAGAGGAGAGCAATGATCAAGGGGGAGATTCCCATGATCAAGATGAGGAAGATGAACAAGTTCCAAGGCCGCCACACCCAAGAGTCCACCAAGCAATCCAACGAGATCACCCCGTCGACACCATCCTCGGCGACATTCATAAGGGGGTAACCACTAGATCTCGTGTTGCACATTTTTGTGAGCATTACTCTTTTGTTTCCTCTATTGAGCCACACAGGGTAGAGGAAGCACTTCAAGATTCGGATTGGGTGGTGGCGATGCAAGAGGAGCTCAATAATTTCACTAGGAATGAGGTATGACATTTAGTTCCATGTCCTAACCAAAATGTTGTAGGAACCAAGTGGGTCTTCCGCAACAAACAAGATGAGCATGGTGTGGTGATAAGGAACAAAGCCCGACTTGTGGCCAAGGGATACTCACAAGTCGAAGGTTTGGATTTCGGTGAAACCTATGCACCCGTAGCTAGGCTAGAATCAATTCGTATTTTACTTGCCTATGGTACTTACCATGGCTTTAAGCTTTACCAAATGGATGTGAAAAGTGCATTCCTCAACGGACCAATCAAGGAAGAGGTCTATGTTGAGCAACCTCCCAGCTTTGAAGATAGTGAGTACCCTAACCATGTTTATAAACTCTCTAAGGCGCTTTATGGGCTCAAGCAAGCCCCAAGAGCATGGTATGAATGCCTAAGAGATTTCCGTATCACTAATGGCTTCAAAGTCAGAAAGGCCGATCCTACTTTATTCACTAAAACTCTTGACAATGATTTGTTTGTATGCCAAATCTATGTTGATGATATTATATTTGGATCTACTAACGAATCTACATGTGAAGAATTTAGTAGGATCATGACACAAAAATTCGAGATGTCGATGATGGGGGAGTTGAAGTACTTCTTAGGATTTCAAGTGAAGCAACTCCAAGAGGGCACCTTCATTAGCCAAACGAAGTATATTCAAGACATTCTAAACAAGTTTGGGATGAAGGATGCCAAACCCATCAAGACACCCATGGGAACCAATGGGCATCTTGACCTCGACACGGGAGGTAAATCCGTCGATCAAAAGGTATATCGGTCGATGATAGGTTCTTTACTCTATTTATGTGCATCTCGACCGGACATAATGCTTTCCGTATGCATGTGTGCAAGATTCCAAGCCGACCCTAAGGAAACTCACCTTACGGCCGTAAAACGAATCTTGAGATATTTAGTTCATACTCCTAAGTTTGGGCTTTGGTACCCTCGGGGATCCACATTTGATTTAATTGGTTATTCGGATGCCGATTGGGCGGGGTGTAAAATTAATAGAAAGAGCACATCGGGGACTTGCCAGTTCTTGGGAAGATCCTTGGTGTCTTGGGCTTCAAAGAAGCAAAATTCTGTAGCTCTTTCTACCGCCGAAGCCGAGTATATTGCCGCAAGCCATTGTTGCGCGCAATTACTTTGGATGAGGCAAACCCTTAGGGACTATGGTTACAAATTAACCAAAGTTCCTCTTCTATGTGATAATGAGAGTGCAATCCGCATGGCGGATAATCCCGTTGAGCATAGCCGCACTAAACACATAGCCATTCGGTATCATTTTCTTAGGGATCACCAACAAAAGGGAGATATCGAGATTGCATATATTAACACTAAGGAACAATTAGCTGATATATTCACCAAGCCACTAGATGAACAAACCTTTAACAAACTTAGGCATGAGCTAAATATTCTTGATTCTCGGAATTTCTTTTGATGTTTTGCACACATAGCTCATAAGTATACCTTTGATCATGTCTCTTTCATATGCTATGACTAATGTGTTTTCAAGTATATTTCAAACCAAGTTATAGGTGTATTGAAAGGGAATTGGAGTCTTCGGCGAAGACAAAGGCTTCCACTCCACTCCATAACTCATCCTTTGCCGTCGCTCAAAGCAACTCTCTAACTTTGGTATAATCTTCACTCATATGTCCTTTACCAAAGGGGAGAAAGTAATTACAAGGGCTTATATTTCACTCAAGTATCCGTTTTTGGCGATTCATGCCAAAGGGGGAGAAAGTATTAGCCCAAAGCAAAAGGACCGCACCACCACCTAATTTTAAGATTTTCAAATTGGTATCTCTTTGTGTTCAAAAGGGGGAGAAAGTAGTATTTTCAAAATTGATATCTTAAAACCATCTTGAACTCTAAGAGGAGGATTTTATTGAGGGGGAGTTTTGTTTAGTCAAAGGAAAAGCATTTGAAACAGGGGGAGAAAATTTGAAATCTTGAGAATGCTTCTCAAAATCTTATTCATTTACCTTTGACTATTTGCAAAAGAACTTTGAAATGAATTTACAAAAGAATTTGCAAAAACAAAACATGTGGTGCAAGCGTGGTCCAAAATGTTAAAATAAAGAAACAATCCTTGCATATCTTATGTGAATTAATATTGGCTCAATTCTAAGTAACCTTTGCACTTACAATTATGCAAACTAGTTCAATTATGTACTTCTATACTTACTTTGTTTTGTGTTGGCATCAATCACCAAAAAGGGGGAGATTGAAAGGGAATTAGGCTTACACCTTTTTCCTAATTGATTTTGGTGGTTGAATTGCCCAACACAAATAATTGGACTAACTAGTTTGCTCTAGTCTATAAGTTTTACAGGTGCTAAAGGTTCACAATATGCCAATAAAAAGACCAAGAAAGGGTTCAAACAAAGAGAGCTAAAGAGATCCCAAAGGCACCCTGGTCTGGCGCACCGGACTGTCCGGTGTGCCACCGGACAGTGTCCGGTGCACCAGGGCACTCAACGCTGAACTCGCTACCTTCGGGAAATTCAGAGGGCGCTCCGCTATAATTCACCGGACTGTCCGGTGTGCTAGCGGAGCAATGGCTACTTCACGCGCAACGGTCGTCTGCAACCGCATTCAATGCGCTACAGTGCGCGCCAGATTCAGAGCACGCGCAGTTGGCGCACCGGACAGTCTACAGGACATGTCCGGTGCACCACCGGACAGCCCAGTGGCCCCACAAGTCAGAGCTCCAATGGTCAAACCCCAACGGTCTGCTGACGTGGATGGCGCACCGGACAGTGTCCGGTGGCGCACCGGACTGTCCGGTGCACCATGCGACAGCACACTTCCAACGGACATTTTTGGTGGTTGGGGCTATAAATACCCCAACCACCCCACATTCAATGGCATCCAAGTTTCTACACTTCTACACCTTACAAGAGCTATAGCATTCAATACAAGACACACCAAAGAGATCAAATCCTCTCCCAACTCCACACAAAGCTTTAGTGATTAGAGAGAGAGATTTGTTGTGTTCATTTGAGCTCTTGCGCTTGGATTGCTTCTTTTCTTTCTCATTCTTCTTGTGACAAACTCAATTGTAACCGAGGCAAGAGACACCAATTGTGTGGTGGTCCTTGCGGGGACTTTGTGTCCTGTTTGATTGAGAAGAGAAGCTCACTCGGTCTAAGTGACCGTTTGAGAGAGGGAAAGGGTTGAAAGAGACCCGGTCTTCGTGACCACCTCAACGAGGAGTAGGTTTGCAAGAACCGAACCTCTGTAAAACAAATCATCGTGTCTCGCTCTTTATTTGCTCACGATTTGTTTTGCGCCCTCTCTCTCGGACTCCTTTCTATTTCTAACGCTAACCCGGCTTGAAGTTGTGCTTAAGTTTATAAATTTCAGATTTGCCCTATTCACCCCCCCCTCTAGGCGATTTCAGTCCTCGTCATCATCATCGTCGTCAGGCGACTCCGGCGACGGCTCCCTCGGGAGCCCGTCCCTCTCCTGCCTCCGACGACGCCTATCCAAGGCGTCCCGAGCCCGCATCCGCTCGTGAGCCAGGGCCTTTTCCGCGTCCTTCTTCTCCTTCTTCCTCTCCGTGGCGACCCTCTGCGCGGCTCAGTCCACCGCGTCCTCCGGGACCGGTGGCAGGGAGGGCTTGTAAGACCCCAACTCCTGGGGACGAACGGAAATCCCGACGGTGAGAATCAAAGGCAACCCGGCACAAGATAGGAGAAGGAGCGGACACTCACTAGGGACACGTACCCACGCTCGGGACTCATCATGGGCTGGGTAAGGGCGCCGGCATCCAGCCTCCCTACCATGCCCACTACCCGCCTACGGAGGTCGTCGACAGAGAGGGAGGCCGAGGACGTCTGCGAACCCTCCAAGTCAACCCCCGGCTTCATCTTCGAAAGCGGCAACCGCCGCTCTGCCAAGGGTAGCACCCTCCGGCGATGGATGGCGGCAACCACCCCCATGGCGGTGAGCCCCCCATCTCGTAACTCCTGCAAGGCCTCCAGAAGGGGCTGGAGTTTCTCCTGCTTCTCGCGCGTGGCCCCCCAACGCCAGTTGCTGCCAGCGGTAGTCACCACTCGTTGAGAAAACGACGGGAGCCTTCCGTCGTCGTTCCGGAGGTAAAACCACCGGCGCTGCCACCCCTTGTTCGAAGACACAAGGATGGCGGGGATGTACTGCTGCGCGCCCGCCTGCCTCAACTGGAGGGTGCAGCCACCGGCCCGCACCGCCATGCGGACCTTCTTTTCCCCCGTCGTCAAGGCAAAAAGCTCCGTGGAGAAGAGATGGGCCCACAGATCCCAGTGGGGGTCAATCCCCAAAAAGCCCTCGCAAACCGCCGCGAAGATGGCCGCTTGCGCAATGGAGTTGGGGTTGAAGTTGTGCAGCTCCACCCCGTAGTAATGCAGGAGCGCCCGCATGAAAAGGCCCGCTGGCACTCCGAACCCCCGCTCGTGGAAGGAAACGAAACTAACCACATACCCCAGCGGCGGAGTCGGGATGGCCTCGCTCGTAGGGACCATCCACTCCAGATGCAGGTCACCGGAGAGGGGACAGAGCAAACCATCAACGACGAGGGCCTCCAGATCGTCCACCGTGACAGTGGAGAGAGGCCACGGGTCGCGCGGCGAAACGACAGTCAACCGGTCGGCCATCGCCAAACGAAGGGGGTGGTGGCGGAGCGGACAAGGTGCGCGGTTTTTCTCTGGCTATTCTCTTAGGTTGCGGAAACCAAAGCAGGAGGCGAGCAGCAGAGTAAAGAACCATCGCCGGTCCCTCTTCCGGGTATATAAAGGCTCGGACGAGATTCGTTCAACACTTCGCCCGAACCCGCCGCGAAATTCAAACTCGAAGGCGAAACGCCCGTTCCTCGAACGACTCGCACGCGCGCAACGGTCGCCCAGCGAACCACTCGTCCCGTCGCATCAACTCCGCGGCAGGGCAAGCGACACCTTTGGCAGGCGAAGCGGGCGTCGTTTCACCTCCGCCATGATGACCGCGTCAAAAAAGGTGCACCATGCCGTTTAATTTCATATTCTTTCCTCTTCCCCTTCCTCTCTCTTGCTACAGGGACCGGGAAAGGGGATATTTCGAAAGGGATCCTTCTCCACGAAGGAAGCGGGCCCCGAGCCCTCCTACTGATCAGGGGTTCGAAGGCTGGCCCCTCGGAAGGTTTCGACAGCCGCCCTAGAGCACTCGGGCTTCAGGCTCATTACTGATCAGAATTCGAAGGGTGGCCCCTCGGAAGGGTTCGACATCCGCCTCAAAGCACTCGGGCTCCGCACCCACTACTGATCAGGGGTTCGAAGGCTGGCCCCTCGGAAGGGTTCGACAGTCGCCCCAGAGCACGCAGAGCGAGGGATGACTCTGGGTACGTCCGATACATGGCCGAGGCTCGGGCTACGCTCCCGAGGTACCCTAGGACATTTCCGAGACCAGCAGGAGCGATTTTGTAACGGAATCCCATCAGAGTGAGGCATCGAGCCCTCGGACACTATCAAACGGGACCGGGTCCGACAAATCACCTGCAGGTACTTTTAGAGCGCGCCTCTGGGCCACTAGCCGACCCTTATCGAACGGGGCACGGGCGTCCATTCGGATCACCCGTTAGCAACTCACTGGAGACACCATGTTCGGCGCCCTCCGAGGGCAACATGGCGCTTCCCCCCCCCCCCCTCCTCCTTGCGGAAAGGCGACGAAGGGGCGTATGATAAAAGTCGAGTCAGTACTTGATCGTCCTCTCGCTCCGTGCAGAGGCTCGGGGGCTGCTCTCGCAAAACCCGGCTACGGCCAAACCGTTGACAGCGTCAACAAACCAGCCTGAAAACTCGGAACCTGACCATGCACCCGGGCTACGATCAGATCGCATGAGGGAACAACCAGACCGGCCGAGGCATCACGAAAGGCATTAAGACCTCAAAGGAGTCAAACCACTCCTCCGAGGCCTTAGGGGCTACACTCGGTGGGTGCGCTCGCGCGCACCCACCGGAACAAAGTGTAACCAAGGAAGGCTGGTCCCCTTGCAAAAAAGTGCGGCAAAGTCTCCAAGCGAGTACCAACACTCCCTTTGAGGCTCGGGGGCTACTCCCTTTGAATCTGTGCCCAGCAGCAGTGACACTCCATTCCACATGGTGCAGACTGGATCCAATGTATACAGTCACGACACACTTCTCTGTGCCATGCTCGACGAATTCACGACCATCATACTCTGGCTGGCTCCTGATTCCGAGGCGGACTGTGCATGCTCTCAGCAACTTGGGGAAACCATCTTCATTCTGGCACAAGCTGGTTTGGCAGCGAACCTCCTTCTGACTTCTGAGAGAAGGAAAGGGGGAAACATTTTTGAAATGAAGGGATGAGAGCAAGATTTTTTTAAGAAAATAGTTTTGACACAAAAACTTTTGGATCAGGCTAAGGGTTACGTCCTGCGGCCAACCTAACAGCTCTGATACCACCTGAAGCGCCCCAATCCTCTAGGACTCAAATGTGATACAATTACTAGTCCCAGGAGGCTAGTAAACACATTTATATATCAGATGATTACAGATCTACTTAAACGATACAAACCTATAAAGGTGGCGAACAACTTTAAGAGTTGGTCCACAACTCGGAACATATCATCAGAGTGGGGCTGAAGCAGCCTGATATACGCAACGAAGCAAATCAGCGGTCCAACAGCCACAGGCAAGGTTGGGAACAGTCGTAACTCTTACCCGATCTCCTTTTTCTGAAAAACAACAAATAAGCAAGGGTGAGTACAAACGTACTCAGCAGCCCACCTTCACCCGCGGAATGGGGAAATCAGATATAATGCATGGAATATGTGGAGCTTAGGATATTTTGCAGAAACAGCAATATTTTATGTAGGGTTGTTTTGTAAAACATTTTGTATTTTTCAAAGCGCATCCTCTCCCAAAGGAGCATGAAGTTTTTTCAATATTAGAACAAAATCCCCTGGACTAAACCATCCAGGTATCTTAGCAGTTTCCCACTGGTTTTCATTTTCAAAAACAGCTACTGGACTTCCCGTCCACCATAGCTCACGGCTAAACCGCCGGACCTTTTAAAAACCACTTTTCTCAAAAGCACTTTTTTGGGAAAACAAAACATTAATTGCCATACCATACCAGACTCGTCCATACCAGTGGACACGGACTATTCGAATAGGTTTGAACTCTACGCAGAGGGGTACACTTTACCCACTAGTCCGGTTTCTGCGATCTCACTGTCATGAGACCCGAATGCCGAATCTCTTTCTTTCCTCGCACGTCCTAACCTTAACGGTTATACCGGAAGGAGTCAGGCCACCGTCATGCCCAAACCGGACAAAACATTCCCCCTCCTTATCCTCTCGGTGCTCCCCAGCCTTCATAACCCTGGGGTTGGACCATACGAGTTCAGATTGAGTGACTGCCCACACAGTCTCGAGTGGTTGTACTTATCATGAGTATAGGTAGTGAAGGATGACAAACCGATCCTTATATGAGGGGACAATCCTTCTGCTCACACCTAAACCAGCTGAGCCATCACCTTAGGCCCTCCCCTAAACCAGGGAGTCCCTGATCATCCCTACTCAAAGGTGATAAGGGTGAAAACCCTTCATCATACACATTTTGAAAAGCATTTTCTTTTGAAAACTCACACCTTTTCTCAAATCATTTGTAACAAATATATCAAGTATTGATTGCGGCAAGCAGCTGGGTGGCCATAATAACTTGTCCCAAAATCATATCATGCATAAAATAACAGGCTGAGGGTTGTGGTTGTAAAAGCATAGGTAATTTATGCATCAAAGGGATCCAGTGAGCTTGTCGTGCTTATTCGGCGAAGGGGGAAGGGAAGCTCGCGGAACTGGCTTCTGGCTCCACCGCCTGGCGTAGACTTGCAGATCTGGCCTCCACGAGACGGCACAAACGCTCCGGTAACTATGCAACATGAACAAGCAAACATACAAACCAACAAGTATACCAACAAATATTTAGTATAGTGGTCAGAATAGTGATATATGGATGGGCAGAGTCTTGAGTAGAATCTGTGTCATGTGGTGTTGAGGTACTACTAGTGGTGGAGCGGAGGTGCTTACCAGGAGGGTGGACTGGAGGCGAAGCGACACTGTGCGTGTAGCCGGCAGAGCGGAGTAACTGAGTGGGTGGGGTGTTTGCCTTAGCTGAGGGTGTTGAGTGTGTGGAGTGGGAGAGGGTAGCTGGGTGTATTTATAGCTGGGTGTATGTGGTGTAGCACAGTGAAGTTCACTGTTGGTGAGAATAGTGACGAATGAATCGTCTGACTTAGTCTGAACAGGGAAATTATAGGCAGGATATGGAACAAGAGTATTTTGGGAGTTTTCTGGAATATGAACCATGCTTAAGGTATGACATGGTTGGATAGGGAATAATTTGACAAGAATTTAGAAACAAGAATGACTGGAATCTGAGTTTGGATGGAGGAGTTTTGGATTTTATAATCATAAGAAGAAAAAGAAAAAGAATATTCTTGGAATATTCTATAATTTGAATATTTAGAGATATTTGGAAAATCAAAAATACAAATGTATTTTTGAGCGGGGTGCGAGGAATTATTTTTGGGCTTTTCTTGGGCAGAGGTTTATGTTGGTGGAAACTATTCCTACCTACTGTGTCATATCAGACAACAGTAAGGCGGGACCCAAATAGCTGGAATGTTGTGGTATTCTGGTCTGAGTGGGTTGTGGTATCTTGGGCCAGGTTTTATAGGATTGAAGACGTATCCATACAAACATGGTTTGCCTTTCTTTTTGGAAGTCTGGCTTGAAAGAATCCCAAGTTAAGCGTGCTCAACTTGGAGAAATCTGGGATGGGTGACCAGATGGGAAGTTCCCTACTGGAAGGAAAATCACAGTCACCGGAGTTCGTATGACTGGAATATGAGTCTGGCTGGTCTTAGGTGGACTGGACAGCATGACGGATGAGTAGTTGAAATTTGGGGTAATCAGATGATCGATGAATAGTAACGATGAATAGTAACGATGAATAGTGACGGTGAATAGTGACGGTGAATAGCGATGGTGAATAGTTCGTATGAACGAACGATGAATAGTGACGATGAACGAACGATGAATGATGAATAGGAACTATGAACGAACGATGAACGATCGAATGATCGAACGAACGAACGATCGGAATTTCGGCAGCATAACGGCAGAAAAAAGATTATTTGGACGAACGAACGGACGAACGATCGAACGATCGGACGAACGGACGAACGAACCATGAACGATCGGATGAACGATCCAATGATCGGACGTACGAACGAACAAACTAAGAACAGGGGGGCGAACGATCGAAGAACGACCGAACGATCCTTGTGCTAGTGGGTGCTTGTGTGGGAGGTGGAGTGGGAGTGGGCGTGTGGGGGGGAGGGAGTTGCCATGAAATGGCTTGGGGTGGGATGAGAGGAGGCCCTTGCCCCTCTATTTATAGCCATGGTGGGGGATTAGGGGGAGGGATGAGGGGATTAGTGAGAGGATGAGAGGATTAGTGGGAGGATGAGAGGATTAGTGGAATATTAGCATGGATTTGTCTTATATGAGTGAGATTAGCTTATAGAGCTCACCGTATGACACTGGAGGCATACGTATACGTATGAGCATGAGGAAAGTTATGGAGAAAATATTTGTAGGGACTTGAAAAATGATTCTAAAGGTATTTCTCAGGAAGAAAATACTTGGAGATATATCGGTGGAATATTTGGGCAGTATTTCTGAAAGAGTTTGAGGGTGATCACTTGGGAAATATTTGTAGGATATTTTGAGGAGGATTTTAGAGAGAATATAGACCACTATAATTTTATTTGTTGATATCAACTCGCAAACCAACATTTTGAAATGAAATTTGAAATTCATTTTGAATTTAGAGCGAGTTTGAGAAAATTCCAAGATTTGAATTTTTGGGATGCTACAAATCTACCCCACTTAAAAGGAATCTCGTCCTCGAGATTCGGCTTAGAAGGTTTATGGGTATAGCTTTACTTCAGCTACATATCTTCACTTTGCAGACTCTTCGAGGAGATGGAACTTCAACAAAATCTGGCCTTGGAGGAGCATTTGGTTGCCGATTGCAAACGCTGATTCTGGCTACTCAAAGATCATCTTCAGACTTCTGGCTTTCGCTTGGCAGCTAGCTTATTGAAGAAACATCGATGCCAACACGCAAACCTTTCTCTTGCGAACTTCCACATGGATTTCTTCTTTGATTGGTCTTCTGATGCTTCATCAATGGAACTTGGGTGACCACTTCTCATCTAGAAACTTATAAGCTTCGATGATCTGGTCTTCCACAAGCTTGCTACATGCCTTCTTCTTCTTATCCATAGCAGGAACCTTACCGGAACACTACCCCACTTAAAAAGAATGAGGGTAGATCTCTTGAATTTTTGGGGATTTGAACTCCTTGAAGTACATCATAACAAGGGTGTTACGGGGCCTTCTTCTGCTGTTGCTGCTTGAGCGGGCTGCAGAGAGATGACTGGCACAAGGTTGATTCTGGGAGAACCTTCTTCTTATCTTCTCTTCACTTTCTTCTTCTCACTGACCCTTTCTTTCTCTTTGCTCTTCCCACTGGAGGATTCTATCAAAGAGTATTACCATCATACAGAGGAGGAAATCGAAGATGTTGAACCATGTACAACAGTCTTCAACCCAAGAATCACCAAGCATTGTGATCTTAGGAGCAAGGGAGTGGGAAAAGGAGTTGCTTGCGATTTGGCAGAGGGGATTTTATCGGGACTGTTTTGCTTTGAGTGAGATGGGGATTGAGGGAGCTGGTGGGGGTTTTTTAGGCGAGCGGTGGTGTTCGGTTGCGGAGTGGTGATGATGGAGCAGGTGCTATGCGGCAGCGGGTGCGATGGAGGGGGGCCTGTTGCCAGCGACAATGGCGGCGGTGGGTGCGCTGCAAAAAGGGGGGTGGGGAGGTGGTAGTGTGCATGGAGGCGGGCACGCGTGTGGGGGCACAGGTGGGTGGTGCGGTCGATGACCCTGATGTTTGTGGACTCTGGTTCCAAGAATCTTTGCCTCTCTGTATGGTAATAACTTCTTCTGTCCTCTTTTTCTGTTTACTTTGACTCAGGGGCAGTGCTTTGATTCTCACGGTCGGTCCTTTTGACTAAGCGACTGGATAGGTTCCTCTATAGCTTATTGAAAGGGAAATGTGCCCTTGGGCCATTTCTAAGTATTTTGGTGATTGAGTGCCAACACAAGTGCTTAAATGTGAATTTATGCTCATGGATGGACAAAGTGCAAATCAAGAGTAAAGGTATGTTTCTAGGCCTTAGTACATTGGTTTTGTGTACTAATATACTTGTCTAAGTGTTAGAAACAGAAAGAAGAAGAAAAGAAAAGAGGAGAAAAAGACTTGGCTGTGTACAGCCAAGACTCAGCTCGGTCTGGCACACCGGACTGTCCGGTGGTGCACCGGACAGTGTCCGGTGCGCCAGGCTGACTCGGTGTGAAGAGGCCGCTCTCGGGAATTCGCCGACGGCGTACGGCTAAAATTCACCGGACTGTCCGGTGTGCACCGGACTGTCCGGTGAGCCAACGGTCAGCCGGGCCAACGGTCGGCTGCGGAATCTGCGCGCGACACGTGGCCGGGCCAACGGTCGGAAGGGGGCACCGGACTGTCCGGTGTGCACCGGACTGTCCGGTGTGCACCGGACATGTCCGGTGCGCCAACGGCTCCCAGATCTGCAACGGTCGGAAGCGCCATTTTAGGAAGGAAATCGGGCACCGGACAGTGTCCGGTGTGCACCGGACTGTCCGGTGCACCCGACGACAGAAGGCAAGATTGGCCTTCCAGATTTGCTCTCAACGGCTCCTAGCTGCCTTGGGGCTATAAAAGGGACCCCTAGGCGCATGGAGGAGACACCCAAGCAACCTTAGAGCATTCTTGATCATCCACACTCAGTCTTTGCGCATTTGTTTGTCATTCTCAGTGATTCGAGCTCCGTTCTAGTGAGAACTTTGAGATAGTCTTTTGAGCTCGATTCTTGGCCGTGTGTGTGCGCATTTTGCTGTGGATTTGTGTGTGTTGCTTTCCTCCCTTACTCTGAATTTCTTGTGAATCTCAAGTGTAAGGGCGAGAGGCTCCAAGTTGTGGAGATTCCTCGCAAACGGGATATTGAAAGGCAAAACAAAACACCGTGGTATTCAAGTTGGTCTTTGGACCGCTTGAGAGGGGTTGATTGCAACCCTCGTCCGTTGGGACGCCACAACGTGGAGTAGGCAAGCGTTGGTCTTGGCCGAACCACGGGATAAACCACTGTGTCATCTCTGTGTTTGATCTCTTGTGGTATTGTGTTTTGTTGAGACTCCACTCTAGCCACTTGGCGATTATTGTGCTAACACTTAACAAGTTTTTGTGGCTATAAGTTTAAGTTTCCCAGGATCACCTATTCACCCCCCCCTCCAGGTGCTCTCAATTGGTATCGGAGCCATTCTCTTCAAGAGGGGACTAATCGCCCGAAGAGATGGATCCTAAGGGAAAGGGGATGGTGGTCAACAACGAAAAGGAGTCTTTCATCAACGAGCCAAAGGATGACAAGCCCACTGACTCTGGCTCGGGCTACAAGCGGAAGGAAGGGAAGAAGAAGAAGACAAAGCACATCAAGGAGATCATATACTACGACGATAGTGATGAGTCTACTTCTTCCCAAAAGAACGACGACAACGACTACAAAAAGACGGTCAATTCAAACTTTTCATTTGATTATTCTCGTATTCAACATAGTTCGAATTCGCATTTGCTTTCCATTCCTCTTGGCAAACCTCCACACTTCGATGGGGAGGACTACGGATTTTGGAGTCACAAAATGCGTAGTCACTTATTCTCTCTCCATCCAAGCATTTGGGAGATTGTAGAGAATGGAATGAAGTTTGATAGCTCGGATAACTCTATGCTCATAAATGAACAAATCCATAGAAATGCACAAGCTACTACTGTTCTCTTAGCGTCCTTGTGCAGGGAAGAGTACAACAAGGTGAGCGGCTTGGACAATGCCAAGCAAATATGGGACACCCTCAAGATCTCTCACGAGGGGAATGACATCACCATGCTCACCAAAATGGAGTTGGTGGAGGGCGAGCTTGGACGATTCGCCATGATAAGGGGAGAAGAGCCAACCCAAACGTACAACCGGCTCAAGACCCTCATCAACAAAATAAGGAGCTACGGAAGCACGCGATGGACGGACCACGACGTCGTCCGCCTAATGCTAAGGTCCTTTACCGTTCTTGATCCTCATCTCGTGAACAATATTCGTGAGAATCCCAGGTACACGATGATGACGCCCGAGGAGGTACTCGGAAAATTCGTAAGCGGGAGGATGATGATCAAGGAGGCGAGATATGTCGATGACGCATTGAACGGTCCAATCCACGAGCCTCAACCCATCGCTCTCAAGGCAACAAGGAGCAAGGAGCCGCTACCCAGCAAGGTGGCGCAAGTTGAGGCGGCCGGGCTCAATGATGAAGAGATGGCTCTCATCATCAAGAGATTCAAGACGGCGTTAAATGGTCGCAAGGGGCAACCAAGGAAGACCAAGACAAAGGGGAAGCGCTCATGCTTCAAATGTGGTAAGGTTGGTCATTTTATTGCTAACTGTCCCGAAAATGATAGTGACCAGGAGCAAGGGAAAAATGGGAAGAGAGAAAACAAGAAGGTTTACAAGAAGGCCAAAGGCGAAGCACACCTTGGAAAGGAGTGGGATTCGGATTGCTCTTCGTCCGACTCTGACGACGAAGGACTCGCCGCCACTGCCTTCAACAAATCGGCCCTCTTCCCAAACGAGCATCACACTTGCCTCATGGCAAGGGAGAAGAAGGTAATCAATCATAATGCTAATACTTATGATTCTTCTAGTGATGATGAGTCTAGTGAAGATGAAATAGATTACTCTAGTTTATTCAAGGGATTGGATAGAACAAAGATAGCCAAGATTAATGAATTGATTGATGCCTTGAATGAAAAGGATAGAATCTTAGAGAAACAAGAAGATCTTTTATATGAAGAGCATGATAAATTTGTTAGTGCACAAAATTCACTTGCTCTAGAAGTTAAAAGAAATGGAATGCTTTCTTGTGAACTTTCCACTTGTAATGAAACCATTTCTTCTTTAAAATGTGAAATTAATGATTTAAATGCTAAACTAGAAGTAGCAAGTAAATCTAACTCTTGTGTTGAACATGTTGAAATTTGCACTAGGTGTGAGGATGTTGATATTAATGCCTGTTGTGAACACTTAGTTTCAATTTCAAAACTAAATGATGAAGTGGCTAGTCTTAATGCCCAACTCAAGACTAGCAAGAATGAATTTGATAAGCTGAAATTTGCAAGGGATGCCTACACGATTGGTAGACACCCCTCAATTAAGGATGGACTTGGCTACAAGAGGGAAGCCAAGGACTTGACAAGCCATAAGGCTCCTATCTCTGCCAAGGAGAAAGGGAAGGCTCCTATGGCCAGTAGTACTAAAAGGAACCATGCTTTTATTTATCATGATAGGAGACAAACTAGAAATGCTTATAGGAGCTATAATGATTTTGACTCTCATGCCATGTTTGCTTCTAGTTCTTCCTATATGCATGGAATAAATATGTCTAGGAGAAATGCTATTCATCATGTGCCTAGAAAGAATATTATTCATGCTCCTAGAAAAGTAGTGAATGAACCTTCTACAATTTATTGTGCTTTAAATGCTTCCTTTGCTATTTGTAGAAAGGATAGGAAAATAATTGCTAGGAAGTTAGGGGCAAAATGCAAGGGAGACAAAACTTGCATTTGGGTCCCTAAGGATATTTGCACTAACCTTGTAGGACCCAACATGAGTTGGGTACCTAAGACCCAAGCCTAAATTTGCCTTGCAGGTTTATGCATCCAGGGGTTCAAGCTGGATTATCGACAGCGGATGCACAAACCATATGACGGGGGAGAAGAAGATGTTCACCTCCTACGTCAAAAATAAGGATTCCCAAGATTCAATTATATTCGGTGATGGGAATCAAGGCAAGGTAAAAGGGTTAGGTAAAATTGCAATTTCTAATGAGCACTCAATCTCCAATGTGTTTTTAGTTGAGTCTCTTGGTTACAATTTGCTATCTGTTAGTCAACTATGCAATATGGGATATAATTGTCTTTTTACAAATATATATGTGTCTGTCATTAGAAGAAGTGATGGTTCACTAGCCTTTAAGGGTGTACTAGACGGCAAGCTTTACTTAGTTGATTTTGCAAAAGAAGAGGCTGGTCTAGATGCATGCTTAATGGCTAAAACTTGCATGGGCTGGCTGTGGCATCGCCGCTTAGCACATGTGGGGATGAAGAACCTCCACAAGCTTCTAAAGGGAGAACACGTGATAGGTCTAACCAATGTTTATTTCGAAAAAGATAGACCTTGTGCAGCTTGTCAAGCAGGTAAACAAGTGGGAGGAGCACATCACAGCAAGAATGTGATGACCACGTCAAGACCTCTGGAGCTGCTGCATATGGACCTCTTCGGACCCGTCGCCTATCTAAGCATAGGAGGAAGTAAGTATGGTCTAGTTATTGTTGATGACTTTTCCCGCTTCACTTGGGTGTTCTTTTTGCAGGATAAGTCTGAAACCCAAGGGACCCTCAAGCGCTTCCTCAGGAGAGCTCAAAATGAGTTTGAGCTCAAGGTGAAGAAGATAAGGAGCGACAATGGGTCCGAGTTCAAGAACCTTCAAGTGGAGGAGTTCCTTGAGGAGGAAGGGATCAAGCACGAGTTCTCCGCTCCCTACACACCACAGCAAAATGGTATGGTAGAGAGGAAGAACAGGACGCTGATCGATATGGCAAGGACGATGCTTGGAGAGTTCAAGACCCCCGAGTGCTTTTGGTCGGAAGCTGTGAACACGGCTTGCCACGCCATCAACAGGGTCTACTTTCATCGCCTCCTCAAGAAAACTTCGTATGAGCTACTAACCGGTAACAAACCCAATGTATCGTACTTTCGTGTATTTGGGAGCAAATGCTACATTCTAGTGAAGAAGGGTAGAAATTCTAAGTTTGCTCCCAAAGCTGTAGAAGGGTTTTTATTAGGTTATGATTCAAATACAAAGGCGTATAGGGTCTTCAACAAATCATCGGGTTTGGTTGAAGTCTCTAGCGACGTTGTATTTGATGAGACTAATGGCTCTCCAAGAGAGCAAGTTGTTGATTGTGATGATGTAGATGAAGAAGATGTTCCGACGGCCGCTATACGAACCATGGCGATTGGAGAAGTGCGGCCACAAGAACAAGATGATCGAGATCAACCTTCTTCCTCAACAACGGTGCATCCCCCAACTCAAGACGATGAACAGGTTCATCAAAAGGAGGCGTGTGATCAAGGGGGAGCACAAGATGATCACGTAATGGAGGAAGAAGCGCAACCGGCACCTCCAACCCAAGTTCGAGCGGTGATTCAAAGGGATCATCCTGTCGACCAAATTTTGGGTGACATTAGCAAGGGAGTAACTACTCGATCTCGATTAGTTAATTTTTGTGAGCATTACTCCTTTGTCTCTTCTATTGAGCCTTTCAGGGTAGAGGAGGCCTTGCTAGATCCAGATTGGGTATTGGCCATGCAGGAGGAACTCAACAACTTCAAGCGCAATGAAGTTTGGACACTGGTGCCTCGTCCCAAGCAAAATGTTGTGGGAACCAAGTGGGTGTTCCGCAACAAACAGGACGAGCACGGGGTGGTGACGAGGAACAAGGCTCGACTTGTGGCAAAAGGTTATGCCCAAGTCGCAGGTTTGGACTTTGAGGAGACTTTTGCTCCTGTGGCTAGGCTAGAATCAATTCGTATCTTGCTAGCATATGCCGCTCACCATTCTTTCAGGTTGTACCAAATGGATGTGAAGAGCGCTTTCCTCAACGGGCCGATCAAAGAGGAGGTGTACGTGGAGCAGCCCCCTGGCTTCGAGGATGAACGGTACCCCGACCATGTGTGTAAGCTCTCTAAGGCGCTCTATGGACTTAAGCAAGCCCCAAGAGCATGGTATGAATGCCTTAGAGACTTTTTAATTGCTAATGCTTTCAAGGTTGGGAAAGCCGATCCAACTCTTTTTACTAAGACTTGCGATGGTGATCTTTTTGTGTGCCAAATTTATGTCGACGACATAATATTTGGCTCTACTAACCAAAAGTCTTGTGAAGAGTTTAGCAGGGTGATGACGCAGAAATTCGAGATGTCGATGATGGGCGAGTTGACCTACTTCCTTGGGTTCCAAGTGAAGCAACTCAAGGACGGCACCTTCATCTCCCAAACGAAGTACACACAAGATTTGCTAAAGAGGTTTGGGATGAAGGACACCAAGCCCGCAAAGACGCCGATGGGAACCAACGGACACACCGACCTCAACAAAGGAGGTAAGTCCGTTGATCAAAAAGCATACCGGTCCATGATAGGTTCTTTGCTTTATTTATGTGCTAGTAGACCGGATATTATGCTTAGCGTATGCATGTGTGCTAGATTTCAATCCGATCCGAAGGAGTGTCACTTAGTGGCTGTGAAGCGAATTCTTCGATATTTAGTCACTACGCCTTGCTTCGGGATCTGGTATCCAAAGGGGTCTAACTTTGACTTGATTGGGTACTCAGATTCCGACTATGCTGGATGTAAGGTCGATAGGAAGAGTACATCGGGGACGTGCCAATTCTTAGGAAGGTCTCTGGTGTCATGGAACTCTAAGAAACAAACCTCCGTTGCCCTATCCACCGCTGAGGCCGAGTATGTTGCTGCGGGACAGTGTTGTGCGCAACTACTTTGGATGAGGCAAACCCTCCGGGACTTTGGCTACAATCTGAGCAAAGTCCCACTCCTATGTGACAATGAGAGTGCCATCCGAATAGCGGAAAATCCTGTTGAGCACAGCCGCACAAAGCACATTGACATCCGGCATCACTTTTTGAGAGACCACCAGCAAAAGGGAGATATCGAAGTGTTTCATGTTAGCACCGAGAACCAGCTAGCCGATATCTTTACCAAGCCTCTAGATGAGAAGACCTTTTGCAGGCTGCGTAGTGAGCTAAATATCTTAGATTCGCGGAACTTGGATTGAATTGTAGCATATATGTGTTTATGCCCTTGATCATGTTTATTCTGCATTTTGTTGCTTATTGTGGTGCTCAAGTTGTACAAACACTCCCTGGACCTCACAAGTCCGTGGCAAAATGATGCACAGTTTTAGGGGGAGATGTGTTACAACTTGACCCTTTGAGACTAACCATATGCTTGAGTTTGCTTGTTTTAGTCTCAAAGGAGAATTGAAAGGGAAAAGGTGGAGTTGGACCATGAAAGACTTCCACTGCACTCCGATGAGAGGGTAACTTATTCCAAGTTCATCTCATGAACTCTTATTGCCATTTGCTCTTAATTGAAGATTTTGGTGAGGCAATGGGGTTAAAGGGCCAAGATTGATCCCGTTTTGGTGCTTGATGCCAAAGGGGGAGAAAATAAAGGCCAAAGCAATAAATGGATCAGCTACCACTTGAAAAATTTGAAAATAGTAGAGTAGAGCTTTTGGTTTGTCAAAACTCTTTTATTGTCTCTTTTGTCAAAAGTTGGCTTCTTGTGGGGAGAAGTAGTAATTATGGGAAAAAGGGGGAGTTTTTGAAATCTTTGATCAATCTCTTTTGGAATGACTCTCTTTATGCTTCAACATGTGTGTTTGACTTAGAGATAGAGATTTGAGTTTGATTTGCAAAAACAAACCAAGTGGTGGCATAGAGTGATCCATATATGTCAAAAATGAATCAAAATAATTTGAGTTCTTATTTAAAGTGTTTTTGTACTTGTTCTACTTGCTTTATGTTGTGTTGGCATAAATCACCAAAAAGGGGGAGATTGAAAGGGAAATGTGCCCTTGGGCCATTTCTAAGTATTTTGGTGATTGAGTGCCAACACAAGTGCTTAAATGTGAATTTATGCTCATGGATGGACAAAGTGCAAATCAAGAGTAAAGGTATGTTTCTAGGCCTTAGTACATTGGTTTTGTGTACTAATATACTTGTCTAAGTGTTAGAAACAGAAAGAAGAAGAAAAGAAAAGAGGAGAAAAAGACTTGGCTGTGTACAGCCAAGACTCAGCTCGGTCTGGCACACCGGACTGTCCGGTGGTGCACCGGACAGTGTCCGGTGCGCCAGGCTGACTCGGTGTGAAGAGGCCGCTCTCGGGAATTCGCCGACGGCGTACGGCTAAAATTCACCGGACTGTCCGGTGTGCACCGGACTGTCCGGTGAGCCAACGGTCGGCCGGGCCAACGGTCGGCTGCGGAATCTGCGCGCGACACGTGGCCGGGCCAACGGTCGGAAGGGGGCACCGGACTGTCCGGTGTGCACCGGACATGTCCGGTGCGCCAACGGCTCCCAGATCTGCAACGGTCGGAAGCGCCATTTTAGGAAGGAAATCGGGCACCGGACAGTGTCCGGTGTGCACCGGACTGTCCGGTGCACCCGACGACAGAAGGCAAGATTGGCCTTCCAGATTTGCTCTCAACGGCTCCTAGCTGCCTTGGGGCTATAAAAGGGACCCCTAGGCGCATGGAGGAGACACCCAAGCAACCTTAGAGCATTCTTGATCATCCACACTCAGTCTTTGCGCATTTGTTTGTCATTCTCAGTGATTCGAGCTCCATTCTAGTGAGAACTTTGAGATAGTCTTTTGAGCTCGATTCTTGGCCGTGTGTGTGCGCATTTTGCTGTGGATTTGTGTGTGTTGCTTTCCTCCCTTACTCTGAATTTCTTGTGAATCTCAAGTGTAAGGGCGAGAGGCTCCAAGTTGTGGAGATTCCTCGCAAACGGGATATTGAAAGGCAAAACAAAACACCGTGGTATTCAAGTTGGTCTTTGGACCGCTTGAGAGGGGTTGATTGCAACCCTCGTCCGTTGGGACGCCACAACGTGGAGTAGGCAAGCGTTGGTCTTGGCCGAACCACGGGATAAACCACTGTGTCATCTCTGTGTTTGATCTCTTGTGGTATTGTGTTTTGTTGAGACTCCACTCTAGCCACTTGGCGATTATTGTGCTAACACTTAACAAGTTTTTGTGGCTATAAGTTTAAGTTTCCCAGGATCACCTATTCACCCCCCCTCTAGGTGCTCTCACTTATTCCAAGCTTCAAGGGTAAGCTTCCCGGTATCTTCTTGGATAAGGCACTTTTCTCTTGAGATGGGTTTAGATGAGAATGGAAGCATAAGGTGAGGATCAGCTCTAATTTGTTATTTTTGATTTTACAGAAAACATTTCTTAAAAAGAAAGAAAACACACAAGCTCAACAATGCTAAGCACAAACAAATCAAATGTTTTGAATAAGGGAAGAATAGAGTTTTTCCAAAGCACGGACTACTCAGATTCGGGGGCTAAGCATAACTACTATTGCTTGGCTCCTGAATTGAGAACTATGCTAAATGCAACTTATCAGCACTAACGTTAGAGCATCACATATGCACTCAAAAGGGGAGAAAACATCAAGCGAAATTCATTTTGAAATGCCCTAGGGGGCCACACAATTAGAGTTTTGCAAAACACGAGCCTACACGATTACCTCTCATACATGCAGGGCTCTAGCCAAAGTGAAGAAAAACTTCACTACCCAATGCATGCAGAGGACTGGGTATAACTAACTTCAGACCAGGCAGCTTCTCTTCTAGCAAGGCTTGCACACAACTTCAATCTGAGACATCTCCTGGATGGGTTAAGAGGGAGCTGATGTTGATGACTTCTTCTGGTGGCGACTGAGATGGCAAGATAGGGTCGAACTCTTCTTCAAGCAGGACTGGCTCTTGTAGCTCCTCAGAGGGCGGCGGTGCTGGCGGGGTGCTTGCAGCTTCTTCTTTGATCTCACAGGACGGTGCTAGAATCTTCTTCATGGTGAGGGGCTCAAACAACTCTAGCGGGGGATCTTGGGAGGACTCGAGGTGCTCTTGCTTATTCATAGCCAGAGGGAAGACTGGAATTCCTTCCAAGACTATGGCTCCTTCCGGTAGTTCCCAAGCCTTCTTCTCTCCTCTGATAGAGACCGGGTGACCTTCAAGAATCTGGGGATCTTCAGCTCCTCTAGGTTGAACTAGGTTGAATGGAGCGGGCTCTTGGATCTGTAGGGCTCTACGTTGGTTATGGGTTACCAAGTAGGCCTCCATCAGCTTCTGGACGTGCTCATCTTTAGCTTGCTTCAGGGCTTCAACAGCAATGACTTCACGACTTTCCAAGGCCACGGGCTTGAGCTGAGGTGAGATCCACATGGAGCTGACAGTTGCGCTTCTCTGCATCTTCTGCTCGGGCAATCATCTGACGGTGGTGCCGAGCCAAGAAATCATACTGTGCATCTAGGGTGAGCAGGTATGCAGTGAGGTACACGACTGTGGGGTCATCCTCAAGCAGCTGCTGCTCTTCCAATGCACGCATCCTGGCCATCCAAACGGGACGGTTTCTCTGAAAGGGCGGAAAGAATCTGAGCGGGGTGTCGGCCACTTCTTCTTCATAGATCTGACACAGGGCCCTCAATGCCTTGCGGGCGACGACTTGGCAGGTGTCTTTGAATCTGTGCCCAGCAGCAGTGACACTCCATTCCACATGGTGCGGACTGGATCCAATGTATACAGTCACAACACACTTCTCTATGCCATGCTCGACGAATTCACGACCATCATACTCTGGCTGGCTCCTGATTCCGAGGTGGACTGTGCATGCTCTCAGCAACTTGGGGAAACCATCTTCATTCTGGCACAAGCTGGTTTGGCAGCGGACCTCCATCTGACTTCTGAGAGAAGGAAAGGGGAAAACATTTTTGAAATGAAGGGATGAGAGCAAGATTTTTTTAAGAAAATAGTTTTGACACAAAAACTTTTGGATCAGGCTAAGGGTTACGTCCTGCGGCCAACCTAACAGCTCTGATACCACCTAAAGCGCACCAATCCTCTAGGACTCAAATGTGATACAATTACTAGTCCTAGGAGGCTAGTAAACACATTTATATATCAGATGATTACAGATCTGCTTAAACGATACAAACCTATAAAGGTGGCGAACAACTTTAAGAGTTGGTCCACAACTCGGGACATATCATCAGAGTGGGGCTGAAGCAGCCTGATATACGCAACGAAGCAAATCAGTGGTCCAACAACCACAGGCAAGGTTGGGAACAGTCGTAACTCTTACCCGATCTCCTTTTTCTGAAAAACAACAAATAAGCAAGGGTGAGTACAAACGTACTCAGCAGCCCACCTTCACCCGCGGAATGGGGAAATCAGATATAATGCATGGAATATGTGGAGCTCAGGATATTTTGCAGAAACAGCAATATTTTATGCAGGGTTGTTTTGTAAAACATTTTGTATTTTTCAAAGCGCATCCTCTCCCAAAGGAGCAGGAAGTTTTTTCAATATTAGAACAAAATCCCCTGGACTAAACCATCCAGGTATCTTAGCAGTTTCCCACTGGTTTTCATTTTCAAAAACAGCTACTGGACTTCCCGTCCACCATAGCTCACGGCTAAACCGCCGGACCTTTTAAAAACCACTTCTCTCAAAAGCACTTTTTTGGGGAAAACAAAACATTAATTGCCATACCATACCAGACTCGTCCATACCAGTGGACACAGACTATTCGAATAGGTTTGAACTCTACGCAGAGGGGTACACTTTACCCACTAGTCCGGTTTCTGCGATCTCACCGTCGTGAGACCCGAATGTCGAATCTCTTTCTTTCCTCGCACGTCCTAACCTTAATGGTTATACCGGAAGGAGTCAGGCCACCGCCATGCCCAAACCGGACAAAACATTCCCCCTCCTTATCCTCCCGGTGCTCCCCAGCCTTCATAACCCTGGGGTTGGACCATACGAGTTCAGATTGAGTGACTGCCCACACAGTCTCGAGTGGTTGTACTTATCATGAGTATAGGTAGTGAAGGATGACAAACCGATCCTTATATGAGGGGACAATCCTTCTGCTCACACCTAAACCAGCTGAGCCATCACCTTAGGCCCTCCCCTAAACCAGGGAGTCCCTGATCATCCCTACTCAAAGGTGATAAGGGTGAAAACCCTTCATCATACACATTTTGAAAAGCATTTTCTTTTGAAAACTCACACCTTTTCTCAAATCATTTGTAACAAATATATCAAGTATTGATTGCGGCAAGCAGCTGGGTGGCCATAATAACTTGTCTCAAAATCATATCATGCATAAAATAACAGGCTGAGGGTCGTGGTTGTAAAAGCATAGGTAATTTATGCATCAAAGGGATCCAGTGAGCTTGTCGTGCTTATTCGGCGAAGGGGGAAGGGAAGCTCGCGGAACTGGCTTCTAGCTCCACCGCCTGGCGTAGACTTGCAGATCTGGCCTCCACGAGACGGCACAAACGCTCCGGTAACTATGCAACATGAACAAGCAAACATACAAACCAACAAGTATACCAACAAATATTTAGTATAGTGGTCAGAATAGCGATATATGGATGGGCAGAGTCTTGAGTAGAATCTGTGTCATGTGGTGTTGAGGTACTACTAGTGGTGGAGCGGAGGTGCTTACCAGGAGGGTGGACTGGAGGCGAAGCGACACTGTGCGTGTAGCCGACAGAGCGGAGTAACTGAGTGGGTGGGGTGTTACCTTAGCTGAGGGTGTTGAGTGTGTGGAGTGGGAGAGGGTAGCTGGGTGTATTTATAGCTGGGTGTATGTGGTGTAGCACAGTGAAGTTCACTATTGGTGAGAATAGTGATGAATGAATCGTCTGACTTAGTCTGAACAGGGAAATTATAGGCAGGATATGGAACAAGAGTATTTTGGGAGTTTTCTGGAATATGAACCATGCTTAAGGTATGACATGGTTGGATAGGGAATAATTTGACAAGAATTTAGAAACAAGAATGACTGGAATCTGATTTTGGATGGAGGAGTTTTGGATTTTATAATCATAAGAAGAAAAAGAAAAAGAATATTCTTGGAATATTCTATAATTTGAATATTTAGAGATATTTGGAAAATCAAAAATACAAATGTATTTTTGAGCGGGGTGCGAGGAATTATTTTTGGGCTTTTCTTGGGCAGAGGTTTATGTTGGTGGAAACTGTTCCTACTGAGAGCACCTAGAGGGGGGGTGAATAGGTGATCCTGTGAAACTTTAAAACTTAAGCCACAAAAACTTGTTAAGTGTTAGCACAATGATTGCCAAGTGGCTAAATAGAAGTCTCAACAAAACACAATACCACAAGAGATCAAGCACAGAGGTGACACAGTGGTTTATCCCGTGGTTCGGCCAAGACCAACGCTTGCCTACTCCACGTTGTGGCGTCCCAACGGACGAGGGTTGCAATCAACCCCTCTCAAGCGGTCCAAAGACCCACTTGAATACCACGGTGTTTTGTTTTGCCTTTCACTATCCCGTTTGCAAGGAATCTCCACAAATTGGAGTCTCTTGCCCTTACAAGTATATGATCACAAAGAAGCACAGAGTAAGGGAGGGAAGCAACACACACAAATCCACAGCGAAACGCGCACACACACGGCCAAGAATCGAGCTCACAAGAGTATCACAAAGTTCTCACTAGAACGGAGCTCGAAACACTTAGAATGACAAACAAATGCGCAAAGACTGAGTGTGGATGATCAAGAATGCTCAAAGGTTGCTTGTGTGTCTCCTCCATGCGCCTAGGGGCCCCTTTTATAGCCCCAAGGCAGCTAGGAGCCGTTGAGAGCAAATCTAGAAGGCTATCCCTGCCTTCTGTCGTCGGGGGCACCGGACAGTCCGGTGCCCGATTTGTTTCCTTAAACAGCGAAGCCGACCGTTGCAGACCGTTAGCAGATCTGGAGCCGTTGGCGCACCGGACATGTCCGGTGCACACCGGACAGTCCGGTGACATCTTCCGACCGTTGGCTCCGCCACGTGTCCCGCGTAGATTGCGCGGCCGACCGTTGGCCCGGCCGACCGTTGGCTCACCGGACAGTCCGGTGCACACCGGACAGTCCGGTGAATTTTAGCCGTACGCCGTCGGCGAATTCCCGAGAGCGGCCAGTTCGCGCCGAGTCAGTCTGGCGCACCGGACACTGTCCGGTGCACACCGGACAGTCCGGTGCTCCAGACCGAGCTGAGTCTTGGCTGCACTCAGCCAAGTCTTTTACTCCTCTCTTCTTTTCTTCTACTTTCTGTTTCTAACACTTAGACAAGTATATTAGTATTCAAAACCAATGTACTAAGGCTTAGAAACATACCTTTAATCTTGATTTGTACTTTGTCCACCATTTTACAATTAGGCACCTGTGTTGGGCACTAAATCACCAAAATATTTAGAAATGGCCCAAGGGCACATTTCCCTTTCAATCTCCCCCTTTTTGGTGATTTATGCCAACACAACATAAAGCAAGTAGAACAAGTACAAAAACACTTCAAATACTAACTCAAATTATTTTGATTCAATTTTGACATATATGGATCACTCTATGCCACCACTTGGTTTGTTTTTGCAAATCAAACTCAAATCTCTATCTCTAAGTCAAACACACATGTTGAAGCATAAAGAGAGTCATTTCAAAAGAGATTGATCAAAGATTTCAAAAACTCCCCCTTTTTCCCATAATCAATACTTCTCCCCACAAGAAGCCAACTTTTGACACGAGAGACAACAAAAGAGTTTTAACAAACCAAAAACTCTATTCTACTATTTTCAAAATCTCTCAAGTGGTAGCTGATCCATTTATCGCTTTGGCCTTTATTTTCTCCCCCTTTGGCATCAAACACCAAAACGGGATCAATTTTGGCCCTATAACCCCATTGCCTCACCAAAATCCTTAATTAAGAGCAAATGGCAACAAGAGTTCATGAGATGGACTTGGAATAAGTTACCCTCTCATCGGAGTGCAGTGGAAGTCTTGCATGATCCAAGTCCACCTTTTCCCTTTCAATTCTCCTTTGAGACTAAATCAAACAAACTCAAGCATATGGTTAGTCTCAAGGGATCAAGTTGTAACACATCTCCCCCTAAACATGTGCATCACTTTGCAACGGACTTGTGAGGTCCAGCGAGTGTTTGTACAACTTGAGCACCATAATAAGCAACAAAATGCAGAATGAACATGATCAAAGGCATAAGCACATGTATGCTATAATTCAATCCAAGTTCCGCGAATCTAAGACATTTAGCTCACTACGCAGCCTGCAAAAGGTCTTCTCATCTAAAGGCTTGGTAAAGATATCGGCTAGCTGGTTCTCGGTGCTAACATAAAACACTTCGATATCTCCCTTTTGCTGGTGGTCTCTCAAAAAGTGATGCCGGATGTCAATGTGCTTTGTGCGGCTGTGCTCAACAGGATTTTCCGCTATTCGGATAGCACTCTCATTATCACATAGGAGTGGGACTTTGCTCAGATTGTAGCCAAGGTCCCTGAGGGTTTGCCTCATCCAAAGTAGTTGCGCACAACACTGTCCTGCGGCAACGTACTCGGCCTCAGCGGTGGATAGGGCAACGGAGGTTTGTTTCTTAGAGTTCCATGACACCAGGGACCTTCCTAAGAATTGGCACGTCCCCGATGTACTCTTCCTATCGACCTTACATCCAGCATAGTCGGAATCTGAGTACCCAATCAAGTCAAAGTTAGACCCCTTTGGATACCAGATCCCGAAGCAAGGCGTAGCGACTAAATATCTAAGAATTCGCTTCACCGCCACCAAGTGACACTCCTTAGAATCGGATTGAAATCTAGCACACATGCATACGCTAAGCATAATATCCGGTCTACTAGCACATAAATAAAGTAAAGACCCTATCATTGACCGGTATGCTTTTTGATCAATGGACTTACCTCCTTTGTTGAGGTCGGTGTGTCCGTCGGTTCCCATCGGAGTCTTTGCGGGCTTGGCGTCCTTCATCCCAAACCGCTTTAGCAGATCTTGCGTGTACTTCGTTTGGGAGATGAAGGTACCGTCCTTGAGTTGCTTCACTTGGAACCCAAGGAAGTAGTTCAACTCGCCCATCATCGACATATCGAATTTCTGCGTCATCACCCTGCTAAACTCTTCACAAGACTTTTGGTTAGTAGAGCCAAATATTATGTCATCAACATAAATTTGGCACACAAACAAATCACCATCACAAGTCTTAGTGAAAAGAGTTGGATCGGCTTTCCCAACCTTGAAAGCATTAGTAATTAAGAAATCTCTAAGGCATTCATACCATGCTCTTGGGGCTTGTTTAAGTCCATAGAGCGCCTTAGAGAGCTTACACACGTGGTCGGGGTACCGCTCATCCTCGAAGCCAGGGGGTTGCTCCACGTACACTTCCTCCTTTATTGGCCCGTTGAGGAAAGCGCTCTTCACATCCATTTGGTACAACCTGAAAGAATGGTGAGCGGCATATGCTAGCAAGATACGAATTGATTCTAGCCTAGCCACAGGAGCAAAAGTCTCCTCAAAGTCCAAACCTGTGACTTGGGCATAACCTTTTGCCACAAGTCGAGCCTTGTTCCTCGTCACCACTCCGTGCTCGTCTTGTTTGTTGCGGAACACCCACTTGGTTCCCACAACATTTTGCTTGGGACGAGGCACCAGCGTCCAAACTTCATTGCGCTTGAAGTTGTTAAGTTCCTCCTGCATGGCCAACACCCAGTCCGGATCTAGCAAGGCCTCCTCTACCCTGAAAGGCTCAATAGAGGAGACAAAAGAGTAATGTTCACAAAAATTAACTAGTCGAGACCGAGTAGTTACTCCCTTGCTAATGTCACCCAGAATTTGGTCGACGGGATGATCCCTTTGAATCATCGCTCGAACTTGGGTTGGAGGTGCCGGTTGTGCTTCTTCCTCCATCACATGATCATCTTGTGCTCCCCCTTGATCACACGCCTCTGTTGATGAACCTGTTCATCGTCTTGAGTTGGGGGATGCACCGTTGTTGAGGAAGGAGGTTGATTTCGTTCATCTTGTTCCTGTGGCCGAACGTCTCCAATCGCCATGGTTCGTATAGCGGCCGTCGGAACATCTTCTTCATCTACATCATCACAATCAACAACTTGCTCTCTTGGAGAGCCATTAGTCTCATCAAATACAACGTCGCTAGAGACTTCAACCAAACCCGATGATTTGTTGAAGACCCTATACGCCTTTGTATTTGAATCATAACCTAATAAAAACCCTTCTACAGCTTTGGGAGCAAACTTAGAATTTCTACCCTTCTTCACTAGAATGTAGCACTTGCTCCCAAAAACACGAAAGTAAGATACATTGGGTTTGTTACCGGTTAGTAGCTCATATGACGTCTTCTTGAGGAGGCGGTGAAGGTAGACCCTGTTGATGGCGTGGCAAGCCGTGTTCACGGCTTCCGATCAAAAGCACTCGGGGGTCTTGAACTCTCCAAGCATCGTCCTCGCCATATCGATTAGCGTCCTGTTCTTCCTCTCTACCACACCATTTTGCTGTGGTGTGTAGGGAGCGGAGAACTCGTGCTTGATCCCTTCCTCCTCAAGAAACTCCTCCACTTGAAGGTTCTTGAACTCGGACCCGTTGTCGCTCCTTATCTTCTTTACCTTGAGCTCAAACTCATTTTGAGCTCTCCTGAGGAAGCGCTTGAGGGTCCCTTGGGTTTCAGACTTATCCTGCAAAAAGAACACCCAAGTGAAGCGGGAAAAGTCATCAACAATAACTAGACCATACTTACTTCCTCCTATGCTTAGATAGGCGACGGGTCCGAAGAGGTCCATATGCAGCAGCTCCAGAGGTCTTGACGTGGTCATCACATTCTTGCTGTGATGTGCTCCTCCCACTTGTTTACCTGCTTGACAAGCTGCACAAGGTGAGAGCACCTAGAGGGGGGGGTGAATAGGTGATCCTGTAAAAACTTCAAACTTAAGCCACAAACTTGTTAAGTGTTAGCACGAGTATTGCCAAGTGGCTAAGGTGAAGTCTCAACAAAACACAATACCACAAGAGATCAAGACAGAGGTGACACGGTGGTTTATCCCGTGGTTCGGCCAAGCCAATGCTTGCCTACTTCCACGTTGTGGCGTCCCAACGGACGAGGGTTGCAATCAACCCCTCTCAAGCGGTCCAAAGACCCACTTGAATACCACGGTGTTTTGTTGTTCCTTTCACTATCCCGTTTGCAAGGAATCTCCACAAATTGGAGTCTCTTGCCCTTACAAGTATATGATCACAAAGAAGCACAGAGTAAGGGAGGGAAGCAACACACACAAATCCACAGCAAAAGCGCACACACACGGCCAAGAATCGAGCTCACAAGACTATCTCAGAGTTCTCACTTAGAACAGAGCTCGAATCACTTAGAAACACAAACAAATGCGCAGAGACTTAGTGTGGATGATCAAGAATGCTCAAGAGTTGCTTGTGTATCTCCTCCATGCGCCTAGGGGCTCCTTTTATAGCCCCAAGGCAGCTAGGAGCCGTTGAGAGCAAATCCGGAAGGCCATCCTTGACTTCTGTCGTCGGGGGCACCGGACAGTCCGGTGCACACCGGACACTGTCCGGTGCCCGATTTGTTTCCTTATCTGGCGCTGCCGACCGTTGCAGCCCGTTGGAGATCTGCGAGCCGTTGGCGCACCGGACAGTCCGGTGCACACCGGACAGTCCGGCGCCGTCTTCCGACCGTTGGCTCGGCCACGTGTCTCGCGCGGATTGCGCGGCCGACCGTTGGCCCTGGCCGACCGTTGGCTCACCGGACAGTCCGGTGCACACCGGACAGTCCGGTGAATTTTAGCCGTACGCCGTCGGCGAATTCCCGAGAGCGGCCAGTTCGAGCCGAGTCAGCCTGGCGCACCGGACACTGTCCGGTGCACACCGGACAGTCCGGTGCTCCAGACCGAGCTGGGACTTGGCAGCCCACAGCCAAGTCTTTTCTCCTCTTCTCTCTTCCTGTTTCTAACACTTAGACAAATATATTAGTACACAAAACCAATGTACTAAGGCTTAGAAACATACCTTTACTTAATGATATGCACCTTGTTCATCCGTGTACATAAATTCACAATTAAGCACATGTGTTGGCACTCAATCACCAAAATACTTAGAAATGGCCCAAGGGCACATTTCCCTTTCAATCTCCCCCTTTTTGGTGATTTATGCCAACACAACATAAAGCAAATAGAACAAGTGCAAACTCACTTCAAATAAAATAAATTTAAGTTTTATTCAATTTTGGCATATATGGATCATCCTTTGCCACCACTTGGTTTGTTTTTGCAAATCAAACACAAATCTCTATCTCTAAGTTAAACACACATGTTTAAGCATAAAGAGAGTCATTCAAAAAAAGATTGATCAAAGATTTCAAAAACTCCCCCTTTTTCCCATAATCAATACTTCTCCCCGCAAGAAGCCAACTTTTGGCAAGAGAGACAACTTAAGGATTTTGACAAACCAAAAACTCTATTCTACTATTTTCAAAATCTCTCAAGTGGTAGCTGATCCATTTATTGCTTTAGCCTTTATTTTCTCCCCCTTTGGCATCAAGCACCAAAACGGGATCAATTTTGGCCCTTTAACCCCATTGCCTCACCAAAATCTTCAATTAAGAGCAAATGGCAATAAGAGGTCATGAGATGAACTTGGAATAAGTTACCCCTCATCGGAGTGCAGTGGAAGTCTTGCATGATCCAAGTCCACCTTTTCCCTTTCAATTCTCCTTTGTGACTAAATCAAACAAACTCAAGCATATGGTTAGTCTCAAAGGGTCAAGTTGTAACACATCTCCCCCTAAACATGTGCATCACTTTGCAACGGACTTGTGAGGTCCAGGGAGTGTTTGTACAACTTGAGCACCATAATAAGCAACAAAATGCAAAAAGGAAACATGATCAAAAGCATGAATACATGTATGCTATAATTCAATCCAAGTTCCGCGAATCTAAGACATTTAGCTCACTACGCAGCCTGCAAAAGGTCTTCTCATCTAAAGGCTTGGTAAAGATATCGGCTAGCTGGTTCTCGGTGCTAACATAAAACACTTCGATATCTCCCTTTTGCTGGTGGTCTCTCAAAAAGTGATGCCGGATGTCGAAGTGCTTTGTGCGGCTGTGCTCAACAGGATTTTCCGCTATTCGGATAGCACTCTCATTATCACATAGGAGTGGGACTTTGCTCAGATTGTAGCCAAAGTCCCTGAGGGTTTGCCTCATCCAAAGTAGTTGCGCGCAACACTGACCTGCGGCAACGTACTCGGCCTCAGCGGTGGATAGGGCAACGGAAGTTTGTTTCTTAGAGTTCCATGACACCAGGGACCTTCCTAAGAATTGGCACGTCCCTGATGTACTCTTCCTATCGACCTTACATCCAGCATAGTCGGAATCTGAGTACCCAATCAAGTCAAAGTTAGACCCCTTTGGATACCAGATCCCGAAGCAAGGCGTAGCGACTAAATATCTAAGAATTCGCTTCACCGCCACCAAGTGACACTCCTTAGGATCGGATTGAAATCTAGCACACATGCATACGCTAAGCATAATATCCGGTCTACTAGCACATAAATAAAGTAAAGACCCTATCATTGACCGGTATGCTTTTTGATCAACGGACTTACCTCCTTTGTTGAGGTCGGTGTGCCCGTCGGTTCCCATCGGAGTCTTTGCGGGCTTGGCGTCCTTCATCCCAAACCTCTTTAGCAGATCTTGCGTGTACTTCGTTTGGGAGATGAAGGTGCCGTCCTTGAGTTGCTTCACTTGGAACCCAAGGAAGTAGTTCAACTCGCCCATCATCGACATCTCGAATTTTTGCGTCATCACCCTGCTAAACTCTTCACAAGACTTTTGATTAGTAGAACCAAATATTATGTCATCGACATAAATTTGGCATACAAACAAATCACCATCACATGTCTTTGTAAAAAGAGTTGGATCGGCTTTCCCAACCTTGAAAGCATTAGCAAGTAAGAAATCTCTAAGGCATTCATACCATGCTCTTGGGGCTTGTTTAAGTCCATAGAGCGCCTTAGAGAGCTTACACACGTGGTCGGGGTACTGCTCATCCTCGAAGCCAGGGGGTTGCTCCACGTACACCTCCTCCTTTATTGGCCCGTTGAGGAAAGCGCTCTTCACATCCATTTGGTACAACCTGAAAGAATGGTGAGCGGCATATGCTAGCAAGATACGAATGGACTCTAGCCTAGCCACAGGAGCAAAAGTCTCCTCAAAGTCCAAACCTGCGACTTGGGCATAACCTTTTGCCACAAGTCGAGCCTTGTTCCTTGTCACCACTCCGTGCTCGTCTTGTTTGTTGCGGAACACCCACTTGGTTCCCACAACGTTTTGCTTGGGACGAGGCACCAGCGTCCAAACTTCATTGCGCTTGAAGTTGTTAAGTTCCTCCTGCATGGCCAACACCCAATCCGGATCTAGCAAGGCCTCCTCTACCCTGAAAGGCTCAATAGAGGAGACAAAAGAGTAATGCTCACAAAAATTAACTAATCGAGATCGAGTAGTTACTCCCTTGCTGATGTCACCCAGAATTTGGTCGACGGGATGATCCCTTTGAATCATCGCTCGAACTTGGGTTGGAGGTGCCGGTTGCGCTTCTTCCTCCATCACATGATCATCTTGTGCTCCCCCTTGATCACACGCCTCCTTTTGATGAACCTGTTCATCGTCTTGAGTTGGGGGATGCACCGTCGTTGAGGAAGAAGGTTGATCTCGTTCATCTAGTTCCTGTGGCCGAACGTCTCCAATCGCCATGGTTCGTATAGCGGCCGCCGGAACATCTTCTTCATCTACATCATCACAATCAACAACTTGCTCTCTTGGAGAGCCATTAGTCTCATCAAATACAACGTCGCTAGAGACTTCAACCAAACCCGATGATTTGTTGAAGACCCTATACGCCTTTGTATTTGAATCATAACCTAATAAAAACCCTTCTACAGCTTTGGGAGCAAACTTAGAATTTCTACCCTTCTTCACTAGAATGTAGCACTTGCTCCCAAAAACACGAAAGTACGATACATTGGGTTTGTTACCGGTTAGTAGCTCATATGACGTCTTCTTGAGGAGGCGGTGAAGGTAGACCCTGTTGATGGCGTGGCAAGCCGTGTTCACGGCTTCCGACCAAAAGCACTCGGGGGTCTTGAACTCTCCAAGCATCGTCCTCGCCATATCGATTAGCGTCCTGTTCTTCCTCTCTACCACACCATTTTGTTGTGGTGTGTAGGGAGCGGAGAACTCGTGCTTGATCCCTTCCTCCTCAAGAAACTCCTCCACTTGAAGGTTCTTGAACTCGGACCCGTTGTCGCTCCTTATCTTCTTCACCTTGAGCTCAAACTCATTTTGAGCTCTCCTGAGGAAGCGCTTGATGGTCCCTTGGGTTTCAGACTTATCCTGCAAAAAGAACACCCAAGTGAAGCGGGAAAAGTCATCAACAATAACTAAACCATACTTACTTCCTCCTATGCTTAGATAGGCGACGGGTCCGAAGAGGTCCATATGCAGCAGCTCCAGAGGTCTTGACGTGGTCATCACATTCTTGCTGTGATGTGCTCCTCCCACTTGTTTTCCTGCCTGACAAGCTGCACAATGTCTATCTTTTTCGAAATAAACATTTGTTAGACCTATCACGTGTTCTCCCTTTAGAAGCTTGTGGAGGTTCTTCATCCCCACATGTGCTAAGCGGCGATGCCACAGCCAGCCCATGCAAGTCTTAGCCATTAAGCATGCATCTAGACTGGCCTCTTCTTTTGCAAAATCTACTAAGTAAAGCTTGCCGTCTAGTACACCCTTAAAAGCTAGTGAACCATCACATCTTCTAAAGACAGACACATCTACATTAGTAAAAAGGCAATTATATCCCATTTGACATAGTTGACTAACAGATAGCAAATTATATCCAAGACTCTCCACTAGGAATACATTTGATATAGAATGCTCATTAGAAATTGCAATTTTACCTAACCCTTTTACCTTGCCTTGATTCCCATCACCGAATATAATTGAATCTTGGGAATCCTTATTCTTGACGTAGGAGGTGAACATCTTCTTCTCCCCCGTCATATGGTTTGTGCATCCGCTGTCGATAATCCAGCTTGAACCCCCGGATGCATAAACCTGCAAGGCAAATTTAGGCTTGGGTCTTAGGTACCCAACTCATGTTGGGTCCTGCAAGGTTAGCACAAATGTCCTTAGGGACCCAAATGCAAGATTTATCTCCCTTGCATCTAGCCCCTAATTTCCTAGCAATTACCTTCTTACCCTTTCTACAAATAGCAAAGGGAGCATTACAAGCATAATAAATGGTAGAAGGTTCATTCACTACTTTCCTAGGAGCATGAATAACATTCTTTCTAGGAACATGAGCAATATCTCTCCTAGGCATAAGTACAACATTTCTCCTACACATATCCCTATCATGCTTATAAGAAGAACTAGAAGCAAACATGGCATGAGAATCATATACATGTGAATCAAAATCATTATAAGCATTTCTAGCATGTCTCCTATCATAATACATAAAAGCATGATTCTTTTTAGCATTACTAGCCATAGGGGCCTTCCCCTTCTCCTTGACGAAGATGGGAGCCTTATGGCTTGTTAAGTTCTTGGCTTCCCTCTTGAAGCCAAGCCCATCCTTAATTGAGGGATGTCTTCCAATTGTATAGGCATCCCTTGCAAATTTTATCTTTTCAACTTCACTCTTGCTAGTCTTAAGTTGGGCATTAAGACTAGCCACTTCATCTTTTAGTTTTGAAATTGAAACTAAATGTTTGCTACAAGTGTTAACATCAAAATCCTTACACCTAGTGCAAATTGTAACATTTTCAACACAAGACTTAGATTTATTTGTTACTTCTAATTTAGCATTTAAATCATGGTTAACACTTTGTAAAGTAGCAATGGTTTCATGACAAGAAGATATTTCACTAGAAAGTACTTCATTTCTTTTCACTTCTAAAGCATATGATTTTTGTGCCTCTACAAACTTATCATGTTCATCATACAATAAATCCTCTTGCTTTTCTAAAAGCCTATCCTTTTCATTCAAAGCATCAATCAATTCATTGATTTTATCTATTTTAGATCTATCTAAGCCCTTGAACAAACATGAATAATCTATGTCATCATCACTAGACTCACTATCACTCGAAGAAGCATAAGTGGAGTCTTGAGTACTTACCTTCTTCTCCCTTGCCATAAGACAAGTAAGACGCTCGTTGGGGAAGAGAGCCGATTTGTTGAAGGCAGTGGCGGCGAGTCCTTCGTTGTCGGAGTCGGAGGAGGAGCAATCCGAGTCCCACTCCTTTCCTAGATGCGCCTCGCCCTTTGCCTTCTTGTATTGCTTCTTCTTCTCTCTTTTGTTCCCCTTTTCCTGGTCACTTTCATTATCGGGACAGTTAGCGATAAAATGACCAAGCTTACCGCATTTGAAGCATGAGCGCTTCCCCTTGGTCTTGGTCTTGCTTGGCTGCCCCTTGCGACCATTTAGCGCCGTCTTGAATCTCTTGATGATGAGAGCCATCTCTTCATCATTGAGCCCGGCCGCCTCGACTTGCGCCACCTTGCTAGGTAGCGACTCCTTGCTCCTCGTTGCTTTTAGAGCAATGGGTTGAGGCTCGTGGAGTGGTCCGTTCAACGCGTCGTCGACGTATCTTGCCTCCTTGATCATCATCCGCCCGCTCACGAATTTTCCAAGTACTTCCTCGGGCGTCATCATCGTGTACCTGGGATTCTCACGAATATTGTTCACGAGATGAGGATCAAGTACGGTAAAGGACCTGAGCATTAGGCGGACGACGTCGTGGTCCGTCCATCGCGTGCTCCCGTAGCTCCTTATCTTGTTGATGAGGGTCTTGAGCCGGTTGTATGTTTGCGTCGGCTCCTCGCCCCTTATCATGGCGAACCGTCCAAGCTCTCCCTCCACCAACTCCATCTTGGTGAGCAAGGTGACGTCGTTCCCCTCATGAGAAATCTTGAGGGTGTCCCAGATCTGCTTGGCATTGTCCAAGCCGCTCACCTTGTGATACTCGTCCCTGCACAAAGAGGCTAGCAACACAGTAGTAGCTTGTGCATTTTTATGAATCTGTTCATTAATAAACATAGGGCTATCCGAGCTATCAAATTTCATTCCACTTTCCACAATCTCCCAAATGCTTGGATGGAGAGAAAACAGGTGAGTACGCATTTTGTGGCTCCAAAATCCGTAATCCTCTCCATCAAAGTGAGGAGGTTTGCCAAGTGGGATGGGAAGCAAATGAGTATTTGAGCTATGCGGAATACGCGAATAATCAAAAGAAAAGTTTGAGTTAACCGTCTTTTGTTTGTAGTCGTTGTGGTCCTCGTCCTTTTGGGAAGAAGTAGACTCGTCGCTGTCGTAGTAGACAATCTCCTTGATGCGCCTGGTCTTCTTCTTCTTCCCTTCCTTCCGTCTTTGGCCCGAGCCGGAGTCGGTAGGCCTGTCATCCTTCGGCTCGTTGACGAAGGTCTCCTTCTCTTTATCGTTGATCACTATACCCTTCCCCTTAGGATCCATCTATTCGGGCGGTTAGTCCCTTTGTGAATAGAACGGCTCCGATACCAATTGAGAGCACCTAGAGGGGGGGTGAATAGGTGATCCTGTAAAAACTTCAAACTTAAGCCACAAACTTGTTAAGTGTTAGCACGAGTATTGCCAAGTGGCTAAGGTGAAGTCTCAACAAAACACAATACCACAAGAGATCAAGACAGAGGTGACACGGTGGTTTATCCCGTGGTTCGGCCAAGCCAATGCTTGCCTACTTCCACGTTGTGGCGTCCCAACGGACGAGGGTTGCAATCAACCCCTCTCAAGCGGTCCAAAGACCCACTTGAATACCACGGTGTTTTGTTGTTCCTTTCACTATCCCGTTTGCAAGGAATCTCCACAAATTGGAGTCTCTTGCCCTTACAAGTATATGATCACAAAGAAGCACAGAGTAAGGGAGGGAAGCAACACACACAAATCCACAGCAAAAGCGCACACACACGGCCAAGAATCGAGCTCACAAGACTATCTCAGAGTTCTCACTTAGAACAGAGCTCGAATCACTTAGAAACACAAACAAATGCGCAGAGACTTAGTGTGGATGATCAAGAATGCTCAAGAGTTGCTTGTGTATCTCCTCCATGCGCCTAGGGGCTCCTTTTATAGCCCCAAGGCAGCTAGGAGCCGTTGAGAGCAAATCCGGAAGGCCATCCTTGACTTCTGTCGTCGGGGGCACCGGACAGTCCGGTGCCCGATTTGTTTCCTTATCTGGCGCTGCCGACCGTTGCAGCCCGTTGGAGATCTGCGAGCCGTTGGCGCACCGGACAGTCCGGTGCACACCGGACAGTCCGGTGCCGTCTTCCGACCGTTGGCTCGGCCACGTGTCTCGCGCGGATTGCGCGGCCGACCGTTGGCCCTGGCCGACCGTTGGCTCACCGGACAGTCCGGTGAATTTTAGCCGTACGCCGTCGGCGAATTCCCGAGAGCGGCCAGTTCGAGCCGAGTCAGCCTGGCGCACCGGACACTGTCTGGTGCACACCGGACAGTCCGGTGCTCCAGACCGAGCTGGGACTTGGCAGCCCACAGCCAAGTCTTTTCTCCTCTTCTCTCTTCCTGTTTCTAACACTTAGACAAATATATTAGTACACAAAACCAATGTACTAAGGCTTAGAAACATACCTTTACTTAATGATATGCACCTTGTTCATCCGTGTACATAAATTCACAATTAAGCACATGTGTTGGCACTCAATCACCAAAATACTTAGAAATGGCCCAAGGGCACATTTCCCTTTCACAAGGTCTATCTTTTTCGAAATAAACATTTGTTAGACCTATCACGTGTTCTCCCTTTAGAAGCTTGTGGAGGTTCTTCATCCCCACATGTGCTAAGCGGCGATGCCACAGCCAGCCCATGCAAGTCTTAGCCATTAAGCATGCATCTAGACCGGCCTCTTCTTTTGCAAAATCAACTAAGTAAAGCTTGCCGTCTAGTACACCCTTAAAAGCTAGTGAACCATCACATCTTCTAAAGACAGACACATCTATATTTGTAAATAAACAGTTATATCCCATATTGCACAGTTGACTAACAGATAGCAAATTGTAACCAAGAGACTCAACTAAAAACACATTTGAAATTGAGTGCTCATTAGAAATTGCAATTTTACCTAACCCTTTTACCTTGCCTTGATTCCCATCACCGAATATAATTGAATCTTGGGAATCCTTATTTTTGACGTAGGAGGTGAACATCTTCTTCTCCCCCGTCATATGGTTTGTGCATCCGCTGTCGATAATCCAGCTTGAACCCCCGGATGCATAAACCTGCAAGGCAAATTTAGGCTTGGGTCTTAGGTACCCAACTCATGTTGGGTCCTGCAAGGTTAGCACAAATATCCTTAGGGACCCAAATGCAAGTTTTATCTCCCTTGCATCTTGCCCCTAACTTCCTAGCAATTACCTTCTTACCCTTTCTACAAATAGCAAAGGGAGCATTGCAAGCATAATAAATGGTAGAAGGTTTGTTCACAACTTTTCTAGGAACATGAGCAATATTTCTCCTAGGCATATGTACAACATTTCTCCTACACATATCTCTATCATGCTTATAGGAAGAACTAGAAGCAAACATGGCATGAGAATCATAAACATGTAAATCAAAATCATTATAAGCATTTCTAGCATGTCTCCTATCATGGTACAAGAAAGCATGGTTCTTTTTAGCACTACTAGCCATAGGGGCCTTCCCTTTCTCCTTGACGAAGATGGGAGCCTTATGGCTTGTTAAGTTCTTGGCCTCTCTCTTGAAGCCAAGACCATCCTTAATTGAGGGGTGTCTACCAACCGTGTAGGCATCCCTTGCAAATTTTATCTTATCAACTTCACTTTTGCTAGTCTTAAGTTGTGCATTAAGACTAGCCAATTCATCACTTAGTTTGGAAATTGAAACTAAGTGTCCACTACAGGCATTAACATCAAAATCCTTACACCTAGTGCAAATTGTAACATTTTCAACACAGGAATTTGATTTACTAGCTACTTCTAGTTTAGCACTTAAATCATTATTAACACTTCTTAAGGTAGCAATGGTTTCATGACAGGAAGATAATTCACTAGAAAGCACTTCATTTCTTTTAATTTCTAGAGCAAGAGAATTTTGTGCACTAACAAATTTATCATGCTCCTCATATAAAAGATCCTCTTGTTTTTCTAGTAATCTATTCTTATCATTCAAAGCATCAATCAACTCATTAATTTTATTTATCTTAGATCTATCTAAGCCCTTGAACAAGCATGAATAATCTATGTCATCATCATCACTAGTCTCACTATCACTAGAAGAAGCATAAGTGGAGTCTTGAGTACTCACCTTCTTCTCCCTTGCCATAAGGCATGTGAGACGCTCGTTGGGGAAGAGGGAAGACTTGTTGAAGGCGGTGGCAGCGAGTCCTTCATTGTCGGAGTCGGAGGAGGAGCAGTCCGAGTCCCACTCCTTTCCTAGATGTGCCTCACCTTTTGCCTTCTTGTATTGCTTCTTCTTCTCTCTTTTGTTCCCCTTTTCCTGGTCACTTTCATTATCGGGACAGTTAGCGATAAAATGACCAAGCTTACCGCATTTGAAGCATGAGCGCTTCCCCTTTGTCTTGGTCTTGCTTGGCTGCCCCTTGCGACCATTTAGCGCCGTCTTGAATCTCTTGATGATGAGAGCCATCTCTTTATCATTGAGTCCGGCCGCCTCAATCTGTGCCACCTTGCTAGGTAGCGCCTCCTTGCTTCATGTTGCCTTGAGAGCAAGGGGTTGCGGCTCATTGATCGGACCATTCAAGGCGTCGTCCACATACCTCGCCTCCTTGATCATCATTCGCCCGCTAACGAATTTCCCAAGAACTTCTTCGGGCGACATCTTGGTGTACCTGGGATTTTCACGTATATTGTTCACCAAATGAGGATCAAGAACGGTAAATGACCTTAGCATTAGGCGGACGACGTCGTGGTCCGTCCATCGCGTGCTCCCGTAGCTCCTTATCTTGTTGATAAGAGTCTTGAGCCGGTTGTATGTTTGCGTCGGCTCCTCGCCCCTTATCATCGCGAACCGTCCAAGCTCTCCCTCCACCAACTCCATCTTGGTGAGCAAGGTGACGTCGTTCCCCTCATGAGAAATCTTGAGGGTGTCCCAGATTTGCTTGGCGTTATCCAAGCTGCTCACTTTATGGTATTCATCCCTGCACAAAGAAGCTAGAAGAACAGTAGTAGCTTGTGCATTCTTATGAATTTGTTCATTAATGAACATGGGACTATCCGAACTATCAAAGTGCATTCCACTCTCTACAATCTCCCATATACTAGGATGGAGAGAGAATAGATGACTACGCATTTTGTGGCTCCAAAATCCGTAGTCCTCTCCATCAAAGTGTGGGGGCTTGCCGAGTGGAATGGAGAGCAAATGTGAATTTGAACTTTGCGGAATACGAGAGTAGTCAAAGGAAAAGTTCGAATTAACCGGTTTCCTTCTCTCGTAGTCGTTGTGGTCGTCGTCCTTTTGGGAAGAAGTAGACTCATCGCTGTCGTAGTAGACGATCTCCTTGATGCGCCTTGTCTTCTTCTTCTTCCCTTCCTTCCGTCTGTGGCCCGAGCCGGAGTCGGTAGGCTTATCGTCCTTCGGCTCGTTGACGAAGGATTCCTTCTCTTTGTCGTTGATCACGACACCCTTCCCCTTAGGATCCATCTCTTCGGGCGGTTAGTCCCTTTGTGAAGAGAACGGCTCCGATACCAATTGAGAGCACCTAGAGGGGGGGGGTGAATAGGTGATCCTGTGAAACTTTAAAACTTAAGCCACAAAAACTTGTTAAGTGTTAGCACAATGATTGCCAAGTGGCTAAATAGAAGTCTCAACAAAACACAATACCACAAGAGATCAAGCACAGAGGTGACACAGTGGTTTATCCCGTGGTTCGGCCAAGACCAACGCTTGCCTACTCCACGTTGTGGCGTCCCAACGGACGAGGGTTGCAATCAACCCCTCTCAAGCGGTCCAAAGACCCACTTGAATACCACGGTGTTTTGTTTTGCCTTTCACTATCCCGTTTGCAAGGAATCTCCACAAATTGGAGTCTCTTGCCCTTACAAGTATATGATCACAAAGAAGCACAGAGTAAGGGAGGGAAGCAACACACACAAATCCACAGCGAAACGCGCACACACACGGCCAAGAATCGAGCTCACAAGAGTATCACAAAGTTCTCACTAGAACGGAGCTCGAAACACTTAGAATGACAAACAAATGCGCAAAGACTGAGTGTGGATGATCAAGAATGCTCAAAGGTTGCTTGTGTGTCTCCTCCATGCGCCTAGGGGCCCCTTTTATAGCCCCAAGGCAGCTAGGAGCCGTTGAGAGCAAATCTAGAAGGCTATCCCTGCCTTCTGTCGTCGGGGGCACCGGACAGTCCGGTGCACACCGGACACTGTCCGGTGCCCGATTTGTTTCCTTAAACAGCGAAGCCGACCGTTGCAGACCGTTGGCAGATCTGGAGCCGTTGGCGCACCGGACATGTCCGGTGCACACCGGACAGTCCGGTGACATCTTCCGACCGTTGGCTCCGCCACGTGTCCCGCGTAGATTGCGCGGCCGACCGTTGGCCCGGCCGACCGTTGGCTCACCGGACAGTCCGGTGCACACCGGACAGTCCGGTGAATTTTAGCCGTACGCCGTCGGCGAATTCCCGAGAGCGGCCAGTTCGCGCCGAGTCAGTCTGGCGCACCGGACACTGTCCGGTGCACACCGGACAGTCCGGTGCTCCAGACCGAGCTGAGTCTTGGCTGCACTCAGCCAAGTCTTTTACTCCTCTCTTCTTTTCTTCTACTTTCTGTTTCTAACACTTAGACAAGTATATTAGTATTCAAAACCAATGTACTAAGGCTTAGAAACATACCTTTAATCTTGATTTGTACTTTGTCCACCATTTTACAATTAGGCACCTGTGTTGGGCACTAAATCACCAAAATATTTAGAAATGGCCCAAGTGCACATTTCCCTTTCACCTACCTACTGTGTCATATCAGACAACAGTAAGGCGGGACCCAAATAGCTGGAATGTTGTGGTATTCTTGTCTGAGTGGGTTGTGGTATCTTGGGCCAGGTTTTATAGGATTGAAGACGTATCCATACAAACATGGTTTGCCTTTCTTTTTGGAAGTCTGGCTTGAAAGAATCCCAAGTTAAGCGTGCTCAACTTGGAGAAATCTGGGATGGGTGACCAGATGGGAAGTTCCCTAATGGAAGGAAAATCACAGTCACCGGAGTTCGTATGACTGGAATATATGCTAGTAATATGTTATATCTGTTTGTTTTAATTTTACAGCCATGTTATTTATGTTGCTGTATATTTATATTCAGTTGTTTCGTCATCATACATGTACCATGTTTATATGGTTATTATATTTATATGATTAATATGTTTTATGTCCTCTTGATCCATATTATTATGGATATATTTGATATCACGATTTCTATAATTAATCATTTTTATATATCATTATCGTAATGTTAATTTATGGAATTAAAAATGATACGAAAAATAACTATATTTCTAACAACACGTCCGTCCATCGCAACCCTCGACGTACGGGTGTGTCCGTACGTCACACCTCTTGTATCTCTATATAAGCACTAAGAACAATAGATTAAACTACTTCTTACCAATCTGTGTGTCTCGTTAGTCGTTACACTTGCACAGTTGCATTCCAACACCGCTATCACCACTTTGCTCTCCGTCGAGCGGTTTCAAGTTTCAACACAGTCAGCGCGGCACTGTTCCTGCACTACGCGCGCTCGCCGAGGGCAGACCACGGCACGGGCAGGCGGGGTCGGCGAGCCCCGGCCAGGCGCGGCTCCTGCGCCGGCACAACCATGGCGTGGACGAGCACCATGTGGCCGGGCGCGCGCGTCGCGATGTGGACTGGTGCAACTGCAGGCAGTGTTGGACTAGGCGCGTGCCATGTACGGCCACAGGCCGTTCCTGACTTTTGAGAAGCCCGGGACAAGATTATAAACATAGGCCTCAACACCATAAAAACTATTTTTTACTATTATATATACTCTCTCTGTTTCGTTTTAGTTGTCGCTGGATAGTACAAAATTGAACTATCCAGCGACAACTAAAAAGAAACGGAGGGAGTATCAACTAATTATACTTGATGTACCACAGAAAGACTTGAGCAGTAAAAAATATAAGTAAGATTATTACCTTAAATATATTTTAGAGATCAATTTAAAAATGTCTTCTAACATTTCTAGATGCAAAATCATCAATGATGGCTTCAATATTTACATCATCTAATAATTTCTTCTCAATACATAAAGTTGTTAGCCCGTCTAACCTTTCTTGAGACATTCCAAACCTTAAATAATTCTTCAATAACTTAAGCTTTGAGAAGCTCCTTTCAGCTGATACCATAGTTATTGGTATAGTAAATAATATTCGATAAGCAACAAATATATTGTGATAGCAATCCATTCTCCTAACAAACTCAAAAAAATATTGGTATAGTAAATAATATCTGTTTCTATCCTATATTCTTATTGGACTTTGTGTACGGTGGGGCCCCTTGGGAGATGGGGGCCCAGGTCGGCCGCCCCTCCCGCCCTACCTCAGGCACGGCCCTGAGTCGGGCACACCTTCTGGTCCTAATACATGAACTTTCTGCTTTTCTGAGACCTTGTGTTCAAGTTCGACATGGACCACATAGCCTTGGCTGAGGACACATCGGAATCCAGAATCCTCGTTTCCACGACAATATCCTGGAGGAGCACAATACTTAGCAAGGTTTTTATATATGCTTCTATGTATGGTTCTAAACATACATTGATTATTGCCTTGTTTATTTATTGCATTTTATTCTTATGAATAATTCAGCCAAGAGACCGTGTTCGCATGTCACTAAGAGTTATACCTTAAATCCCTAATATATGCAAACTACTCATGAAATCTAAGATATGAAGTGTACTTCAATTTTCAATCTAACATGATACCGGTGGTTGGTGGTTTAAATCATGGTTCATGAATCACATAACACCATTTCACTTTTTACGTGAAGACCACTTTGTTAGATGATTTACTTTTGAGTAATATTCAAATGATCCACTTTGAGATTTGATATAATCTCATTATTATTGACATCATATTTATTTGATATAATATGCTTCTATGGTGCATCTATTTGATCAGTGGCGGATCCAGGATTCATCCAAGAGGGGGCTACTAATCTAAGACTATAAAAAAATTAAACCAAACAAAAAAATCGCTTCACCTTAGCGTACTCTCCTAGCGGGGCGAGCGGCGCTACAGCGGTGCTCCGGGCGAGCGCGCTGCGGGCTGCGGCGGCGGCGCTCCGGGTGTGCCGGCGTGGGTTGTGGGCGGCTGCGGCCTGCGGCTCCGTGGCTGGCGCCTGGCGGGCGGCGGCTGGAGCTGGAGGAAGCAGGAGGCGGGTAGAGGAAGGCAGGGAGCTAGGCGGCTGGTCGGCTGGAGCTGGGGCTGAGCGCGGCAGGCGCTAGGTCGCGCGGCTGGCGCCTGGCGGGCGGTGGCTGGAGCTGGAGGAAGCAGGAGGCGGGTAGAGGAAGGCAGGGAGCTAGGCGGGGCTGGTCTGCTGGAGCTGAGGCTGAGCGCGGCAGACGCTAGGTCGTGCGGCTGGAGCTGGGCCTTTACTGGGCCGCGACTGCCGACCGGGGCTACAACCCAGGCAGCCCCGGGTGGAGATCCGCCTCTGTATTTGATGACCTAAATTGTGTCATTCGGACAACACGAGACCATTAAATAATAATGCCTCAAGCTTGAGCATATTAGTCTCTACACTACTGAATTTACCAAATGTGCTTATAGTGATGAATGTTTGTCTTGGTATTCAGAATGATATCCATAATGGATATGACGAATCTGTGATAGATTCAAAAATTTCAGATCGTTCAAGACCATCAGTAATAAATTGTCACTTCGAACTAGTTATGGTTGGAGTCAGATAGTTTTGCACGCTCCTGATTTGTGATTAACTGCACGTACTGCTTCGGTATTTTTTTAACCATAGCCTGAAAATTTGCTCCCACGAGGAGTCAAACTCAGGACCTAAGAAGTGCTACTCAGACCACCTAACCAACTCTGATAGAGGCCCTTTCGCCCTTGGTAAAATACCGAGGAGTCTTTTAATCGTTGCTTTACTATGTGTTTACTTTTAAGCAATTTAGTTCAACCATTTATATTTCTAGAATAGTCATGCTATAGGATTGGCATTTATGATGCAAAACCTTTTTGGCACATCATTAGGCACTCTTATAAAATTAGGCTTGTGATCAGGATTTAATTTGTGAAGGAAAAATTAGAGAAGTCCAATTCACTCCCCCCTTTGAACATCTTGATCTTTTCTATTAGTATCGGAGCCTCATGCTCACTAACTAAGACTTAACTGCCTTGAGTTAATATAATTCTAGAAAAAGTTCAATTCAGGACATAAGGAATACTGGCCAATTTAGTTAGAGTTGCTCTTAGGACGACTCTATACGAGCATGATTGCTAGTCAGAGAAGCCACAGCCTATCGGAGTATCCTCAACCTATATTGTTGAGATGTAAATCATCTCTGAGCTAGTGACAAATGTAGTGCCGTGAGGTGGCAGTTTTGATTGTGACAAATCAACTTTCCATTTGACTCTCTGTTCTGAATTTCTGATCCATTCAACTCAATTATTAATTTTACTAGCTACCGGAGAATAGATAGTAAGAAGGCATGATTACCTATCATGAACTAGTCATATAGGGCGCAATAACTGATATCATGTTGAATTATAGATGTTACTAGCCACCTATATGATGCAATCTTCCAGTTCCATAGAGCTGGTTGTTAGGATCTCTAGGATTGCTTTTAACTTAAGCTCGGACAAGCAGAACAAACTAAATTGCGATGGTTTCAATTAGTGGCCTCTTCCTTTCAAGCTTTTCTCAATTGTCGTTCCACTGACAAAGACTCGCCACACGATGACACGTCTCTCTCTCTCTCTCTCTCTCTCTCTCTCTGTTGATAGGATTTATTAAACTATTATATGTCAAAAGAAAATTTGACCAAATTGACTTTATGCCAAAGAAGTACGTTTCTACACAAAGGCTCCGTTTAGGTAGAAAGTGAGCGTATCTTAAGTATAAAGGAAGTAGAATGAGCATGTAAACTACCTCATCTTGAGCTTAGAAAAAAACACATTGATTCACATGTTGTGAAAAGAATGAAAAATTGTCATCAACTTGGATAAAGCTTGAATGACATGAGACCTAATCACCAAGCATCACTTGCAACAACTCTGATTACCATCATGACATGTATGTTCCTTCTGTTTCAAGGTATACCACCATTAGCATTCTAGTTAGATCGGACAAACCCCATGCATTACAGAATCTTTTCTCTACTACACCATAAGATCACAGTGAGGGCGTCCACCGTGCCCCCGCCCTGCCCCCGCCTCTGACATCCTCCCTCGCCCCGCTCTCCTTTGCGCTACCCCCGCTATCATCGCCCCCATCCACGCTCCATTGATGGAAGGCACCGTTCCTAGGAAGGACCACGGCTGCCACCGTCCTCCCGGTATCCGACCCGCTCACGATGCCCCTCGACCCCACCGCTCCTGACGTGCCTCCGCCTGCGCATGGACACCGGATCTCGCGCCCACGGATGTCGTCCACCCCCACCGTGCCCCCGCCCAAGGAATCCAACTGGCCAGATATTCCAGCGATGTCGTGGTCTCCTTCCATCCACGTACGGCGCCTTCCAATCTCTATGTCTCCTTTCATCCACGGCGCCGCCAACAGTGAATCCACCGCTGAGGACCTCGCCATCGCAGAGAAAGGGGTTCTACCTCCACTCATCGCCGCACAGCAATGTCGGCGCCGACGGTGACCTGCAGTCGCCTCCCAGGCTGCTCCCGCTCTTCCCCGTGCAGTTGCCGACCGGCCGACCGTGAGTGCGTGACTGCTTCTTGGCTTCCCCTCCCTTTCCTCTAGGCTGGCTCGCTTCCGCGCGGTATGCTCTGCTGCTCGCTGCTAATCGCGGTGCTCCTCAAGCGATGACAACCGTCGAGGTCTGTGTCCCCACGTTTGCGGGCAGATGGAGATCTGGATCTTCTTTCCTTCGCTTCACTGCTCGCCAGTCTCGTTGCGGCAGACTGAGGCCACACTCACCTACGTCTCCACCATCCACCTTCTCCAACGAGGTATCTAGCAAATGCCCACGACGCTGCGCCTGCAAGCAGCCAACAATGTTGCCAACGCCTGTCCCGTGGATCCTGCCTACTCAACCACGCCCCTAGGTATGGATCCTGCCTACTCATATCTAGATCCGCGCTTTCATCTTGATTTTCTTGTACCCAATGCCATGGATCTGCAATACCAGCTTAGTTTGATTTTTTGAGTGGTTTGATTCCTTTTCAGTTGGAAGAGAATAGCTGTATCAAGGAATAACTGATGAGGAAAACACAACAACTACAGAAGATGGTAAGTCTGTTTCTGTTCCATGCTGAATTTAATTTTTTTTAGTATTACCAGAGGCATAGTGTTCTTCATACCATGATCTCGGTCTACCATTTCCAGCCTAATGATGTTCAAGCATTCCATGTACCTTCCATGCTACCTACTTTTTTTGCTGGGTTTTATGCTCCACAGAAAATTGTTACTGGCAAAGCTTAGGATGATATCTGATAAACTTCTAGGATAAGTGAATCTTGAGTTCTTGATTGGTATTTACCATGTTTTCTTTTACTGAAACTGTCTTATTGGTCAGTTTGACCACGAGCTTCTTCTAAGTGTAATAATGTAACGTGGGAGCAAAGAACAGTCTGCCAATTTTTTTTCCCACTAACCATGTTTTTTTTACTGTGCCGGAGCAGAAAAACCACGACACTATTCCACACAATGGATGAGAAACATAGCCGAGCATTTTATTACCACAATATTTTTAGGATATCATACTTGCATTTAATAGAGCTATCGATATGTCTATATTTCTGTTTCAAACATACAAATAGATATGTGTTATTTGAAACAATGTCTCTATACCCTATGGTGTAATCAGCTTTGACATCTTGTCTCATTGTATCATGATGAAAAATCGCAACTCTTGCTTGACATGTAACAACTAGAATTATACTTTTATGGCATATTTGTGGGCATCAATTTGTTCTAGAATGTGCTTACTTTTTTTATGTAAAGTAGCATATATGTCTATGTTTCTGTCTTGGAATCATATTCTGGGTGCCTTATATTGATACAGATCTGTTACAGGCATATAAAAGATGGAGTTTATGATTCTAGGTTATTACCATTTTCAGAGATGAACTCAAACATATCCTAGAAGCAAGTAAACTAGGAGTAGAATTATCCTTATCTAGGATTCCATACATAGAAATACGTTACCTTTTTTATTATAGATGCATTATGTATTGCTCCTTTACTTATTCAAGGAATAACTCCAGTATGTACGTGTTCATGCATTGGAAGCAGTGATGAGTTACTGGAAGCTACAATAATTTTTACAAAACCTATCAGGTAGATTATTTTTCTTTTTTAAATATTTTGTTAATTCAGAAATGTGGTTGAATCCTTTAGATATACATAACTTGTTTTTACCATTGTAGCCTTACCGTGGTTGAACATGTACTGATCTAAATCTGAACATCCCTGCACTGCACAAGAAGATGAAGTACAGGCAGAGGATTGGGTGGAGTGGCCGCAATGCAACGACCCGAGGGGCGCGCGGACTAGGCCGCGCTGCAGTAGGACCCCGTCGAGCTGTTGCGCAACTGCGCAAGCTGGACGAGCTGAGGAACCAGATCGCATGCTCCGTGCAACATGGTCGGGCAGCCGCGGAGCACCGGCACTACCGCCAGTACTCTGGTTTATTTTTGGAAGAAGAAAATAAAGGCTTCAACCAGTAAAAACAAAGATGGTTTAATATTTTAACCATCAAAATGATAAGCTTCTGCATATGGTATTGATGATGGTTCCACAGAAAGTAGCTCCCATTAGCTTTTGCAAAGTTTTGATATCTGATATTTTAGGTCAAACTTCACTGTTTCATTTGTATGACCTCCTATCTTTGGTAATTCAGTTTCTCTGGTTGCGCAGGGGAAAAGCAAGCAAATGATGGAATACATCAAGAAACTTTGAGAATGTATCAAAGGTTTTCTTGGGACAGAAGACACAAATATTTCTGAAATCGAGAACGAGAAGATCAGTGGTCATCTTGAGGCGACACACAAACAACATTTTGAGATAGATACAAACCTTTTGAAATTATTGCATCATATATACTTCCTTCTACATTTCTCTGGCTAAAATTTTATTATTTCATACAGTGGCTGACTTGAAGAATACTATTGAAGAAACAATAGCAATATGTGAGGAACTTCAAAAACAATGCACATCTCTAAAAGAGGCTCTAAAGATAGTGGAGGTCGAAAATGGTGGGTGACCTGTGCTTCTAGGTTAATACCATCTTATTACTCTTGTCACTACCAATTTTATTAAAAATACAGGATGCTAGGAGGCCTCTAAGAGATGAAATGGAGGCAAGGATGGGTGTGGAATTTTTGCGTAATGGACTTTTAGAAGATCTGAACATGGCAAAATTTGAGGAGAAACACCTTAGTGACCTGGTATTAGCTAACACCTTTTATGAATCTCCCCTTTCATAAAAAGAAGCCCCTTTGAATTATTGTTTTGTCAACAATGCAACCTTTTGTGAATCTCCCCTTTCATAAAAAGAAGCCCCTTTGAATTATTATTTTGTCAACAATGAAATCTTCCTTTTCTATTGTGTACTCTCTGTTTGTTCAATGTTATCCTTAGACTAAAATGTAGATGTACTCTTGTATATAATACAAGGTTGCAGCGATACAATTGCAATCATATATAGTTATATACTTCCTTCTACGCTTGAGGACACAAATTGAAGCCTGAAGGGTTGTCATCGACTAAATTTGGTTGTATGTTTCTTTCATTCTTTTTTTGGAACTCAGAATGTTTCAAGCCTACAGAAAGATGAAGCATGGAAAGTGAATGTACACATCCACGATTGTGATCTTGAACAGGGCTATCTATATGGAACGATGGAAGCGCTTAATGTTCCATTAGCAGATACACCTGTGAGTACTTTTGTTCTTCCATTTTGAATCTAAAATATAATGTTATGCATTGAAGACAATATTAGGTATAGGTTTGCCAAATAAATAATTGTGCACCATCAAAATTTTAAAAATTAACTGAGAATTAAATGTGTTGCGACTTGATAGAGTGCAAGACTGGATTTAAAAAATACAGAAAAAGCAATGTTCTTAACCTCATGTGTTGGCTCTGTCAATAGGTAGTGACATTCTGGGAGGGGGGATAGTGGATGCTAATTTTACACTTTTTTCACTGGAAAGTGGGAGGCATCGGGTGCATCTGTCACTATGGCAAAATGTTTTGAATACAATCATACATACACACCTTTCTCGTGTGCATGATTTCAGCGTCCCATTGAAAGGCTCTTTGCCTCAAACAATTGCATCGAGATTTCCACACAGATTGTCCACTAAACATTGCTTTGTAGCATTTATAAAAGTTTTTGCAGGCCTCTGAAGAAAGCATGATAAAATCACAAATAGTGCAAAAATCACATGGTACTCATAGAAAAGCAAGCTTCAGAAAATGGATCCAGAAAATGCACTGGCACAGAAAATTATTCATGCCAAACACATCCACACAATCTATCTCCAAAATTCAATCAACAATATATAGTGTACATAGTTTACTAAAGAATGTAAGGTTTAGTGGGAAGGGAGACAACAATACTTAAACAAATCCAGATTCAAATAAACAGGGAAAAGAAAAAGGATGCACAGTTTATGGCGAGCGAACTCGAGCGCTTCTATTCGGAGATGATGCAGAGCTCTCTGCGGGATTATCCAAAGTTAATATATGTGTTTTGTTTAACTTATCCCCTCAGTAGTCATTCTTTTGCTCATAATGCGGTCTTACGAGATAAAAAGAGAAATTCTTCATGCCTTGGACCAAACTGATGGAGACAGATCCACAGAAAATAGTGCATGGCTTTACATTTTGTTTGTGTTATTTTTTCATGGCTTTACAGGCATTGTAAAATGTAATCTTGTTTCACCTTATCCTGATCATTCTCATGTTTCCTACTTGTAGAAACTAAGGGGGAGAATTGGTGTAAGGAACAAAATGGAAGTAGTGCAGCAGGATGATGAAGCATTAGTTAAACTTGAGAACACAGGTATTGAACGCTCAAAAGCTGTTGATTCTGCAGTGCTGGGAAAATATAGCATCTGGAGACGTGAAAATGAAAATGATAAGGCAGATTCAAGGGTTCGTCTGATGCGAGATCAAATGATCATGGCCAGAATATATTCTGTTCTTGCCAAATCTAGGGACAAACTTGATCTCTATCAGGAGCTGCTAGCAAGACTCAATGAAAGCCAGCGCTCCCTTGGGGAAGCTACTACTGATGCCGAACTTCCGAAGAGGTGGTGCCTGCTCGAACTGTCTAGGCCCAAATTTTCAGTGTTACTGATTTCTCTTTCTCTATTGATTCATCTCTTCTTTAATTTGCAGTGCTTCAGATAGAATCAAAGCAATGGGCCAAGTTTTATCAAAAGCAAGGGATCTGTTGTATGATTGCAAGGAAATTACCCAGCGTTTGAGAGCAATGCTTCAGTCAGCAGATGAGCAGGTCCGGAGCTTGAAGAAGTAGAGCACCTTCCTTAGCCAGCTTGCAGCTAAGACAATCCCAAATGGCATCCATTGTCTTTCTATGCGCTTAACAATTGATTATTACCTTCTCTCTCCAGAGAAAAAAGTTCCCCAATAGGGAGAACTTGGAAAATCCTGATCTTTACCATTATGCTCTTTTCTCAGACAATGTTTTGTCAGCATCAGTTGTGGTCAACTCAACCATCACGAATGCGAAGGTTAGTGTAATCCCATCTTGAAACTGGAAGTGTAATCTCTTCATTATGTCTACCATTGAATGACCCATTATATAGCACTTTTGATTTTCTTTCTATAAAATTTTCAGGAGCCTGAAAAACATGTGTTTCACCTTGTTACTGAAAGACGAAGTTCAGTTTGTCAGATGCTATATTTTCAGCCTGAAAAACATGTGTTTCAGCTTGGCTTACAGTTGCTGTTGGATTGAAAATTGAAGCAGAGTGCTATAGTGTTACAGCCTGAAAAACATGTGTTTTTCAATCCAACAGCAACTGTCAGATGTTATATTTTCCTTCGGCCATTCAGTACCAAAAACATGGGTTCTGTAACGCACGGGCACTCACCTTCGACCACTGTCAGATGCTATAAATTACTTTTCCCAGTATTCAACTTGATATTGCTTTCGTGGTGATTAGATATATCATGTCAATCTGAGAGAAGCAGCTTGGTTCAGTGCACTCCCTTGGGTGATGATGGCAGTTTTAGGCTATGTGGCTGGTATTGTATCGGACATGCTTATTAGAAATGGTACAAACATTACTTTAACACGGAAGATAATGCAAGTGTGTTGCTTCAACAAAAATAGTAGTGCAAGTCAGTAAAGTTTTCATTTGTTTTATTCGTATGATCTTGTGCACCTCTCCGTGCTCTTACCAAAAGGTGACATGCTTCCTGATATGTTGTCATCTATTAAATATTAACCAAACATGTTAAGTCTTACATGAACACTGGCAATTTATTTTCATCAACACTGGCAGTTTATTTTCTTCAATATTGGTTTGTCATTTCAAATGTACACTTCCTGTTGCATTAACTTCTCTTCCTGACTATTCTGCAGTCATTTGGCTTTCTGGGGCCAGGTATTGCTTTGCTCTGTCTAAATGCAGCAAAGAGTCCAATCATTGCTTCAGCCTGGCTTACAGTTGCTGTTGGAATGAAATCCTTCGGCCACTCAGGTTTCTTAGTAAATCTACAGGTACTTTAGTTTAGTGATGGAACAGACACTCATTCTTCTCGATTTGGATCTTCTTTTTCCCATCTGATACATATCATTTTTAAAACGTAACAGGAGATTGCCCCACAATATGCTGCAGGCCACTTTTACTTTTTACATCTGGAGAATATGACTAAGAATCTGGTTTTACTTGATTCTTGACTTGTAGATACCTTTTTCTTCGTATGAGACCCCACAAACTGCGTCGACCCCGACCCGGCCACCACGCCGCCATACCCCACAGTACTTGCATTTGTTTCATAGAAACAATCTATTGTTCCTCGTAAGACGGAAGTTTATTTTGTATTGTAAGGTTAACCTTCATTTATTTTTTTAAATGGTGAAATTCTGGAATCAATAGTATGTGTTTGTTTGATTTGGAGTCATATGGATTATTTTTAGGCGTACTGTGTGTCTGGGGTTTGCGTTTTTTGTTTAGTAGCATAGATGTAATTCTGTTATTTGGTGGGTCTCATCCTCCCTTTACAGGAAGGCTTGTACTTCGGACATTCTTTTCTTTCTTATAAATACAAAGATTTACGACTCTATTGTAAGTTAGAGGTAAAAATAGTGTGTTTGTGCAAGCTCAAATCTTTTCTCATAACAGTATAACACACATTTGTACATAAGTTATTGTTGTATTATATGTTTCCGTGACAATATAACACATATGTACATAAGTTATCGTGTTATTATACGGTTCCGTTGCAACGCACGGGCACTCACCTAGTTAAACCATGAAGCATGCAATTGGTAATCAACTATCGCTAGGGAGTGGGACATAATTGCCTCTCCACTAACAACCTCCATCAGAATTCAGAACTGAAGAATGAACCAGAACTTCAGAAGGCTCTCTTGGGTTCTGGGTGCTGACTGACCGAATCGTGCTTTATTGGTGACCCTTGCCTTCATTGATGGTCCTATTACTACTAACTAACTAGATCACTATCATTATTATCAGACAACTCTGATGGATGAGCACCGATGTTGAAACTCAGCAACCAGCAGTCGCTGCTGGGTGACACCTCAGCTAATGCTGACGCGCGCTTGTCGAAGTGAAAGCCTGATGGTTTTGCTGTTGTTTCCTTCAACAGTGTTGTTGCAGTGCACAGTTTATATTTTTTTTAGAGAATAGCCACTGGTCGCTTGCTGCACTATGTAGACATTTCTCCAATAGCTTTAGTTACGTCAGGCCTTGAGTCCAAAGTAGTTTCTTGGACAGTTAACATCGCGGATCCTTTGCACGATGCATTTAACACCGTCCTGCGTCTTGAAATGAAGTCTGTTTTCACTCTCATGTTCATGTTACTTGTCCACCCAAATCCTCGTAGAATACGAATCCCAGTATCCAAAAAGGAAATGTACTGCAGATTTGAATTGAACGACATTTCTTCCTTTACAACAAGAAGGGCCTGCCTAGCCATCTTCTCAAGGCTGCATTATTCCATTCCGGAGCTTTCAAAGAGAAAAGGTGGATTCAGCTTTGACAAATTCCTAAGTTTCAGATGAGAATAGATTTCAGTGCAAGCCAGGCACTACAAACAAGGTCTACTTTCCTTGGGCCATATGTGAAGCAACTGCATTTTGGACTCTTTGATGAGTGGTCCGTCTCCAGTATAAGCAAAGATATTGTTTTTTTTTCAAGATTATGGAACGGGTTGTTCCTTGCCATCAAGTATGGGCTTAACCAAACAACTAAATCGAACGATCTCAACAGACTGGAGCATTGAATCCCAAGCTTATCGAGCTCTACTCTGTGCTACCTTTTTTAAATGGTACTACCATCCTTTGTTCCCTCTTCCCTGTACGCATGGGGCATGGCAAACCCAGTGCATCAAGCAATGATGAAGTCGTTCTCGTCCCCGTGGATACAAGGGGTGCACAACACAAAGATGAACTCCACTACTCCAGAATAATGCGATGGACGACGTAACTGCAAGCAAGGTGTAGGTTTCGCAGAAGGCGGCTTATGAACTCGTGGATAAGGGCAGCTACTACTACTAGGAACTGCATGTCTGGCTGGAAGCTGCATATGGACATACAGAGAAGAGTCAAGTTTTGCGTGCGCACACGCTTAGCTGTTGCCAATTGAGATAGATATTGGAAACCCTTGTCCTCGTCTGAAAGTTTGTGCGCGTAGCTAGCTGTTGCCACAGCAAAATGCTGATGCTCCTTATCTCAAAGTCACTCGCATTCTTCGTAGTCACGCCGCGCTGATGCAAAGGCGCACGCATCATAGTGCGTAAACAACTATTCCAGCCGTGCACAGCTTAGCATATCGGCTGGAGTATGAGTGCACATATATCCATCCCACAAGCTCTCTCTCTCTCTTTTTTTTTAATGTAGTATTCAGTATGAAGCCATGTAAAGGTATGATGGTACTCAAGTCCTCTTTCCTTGCCACTTCTGCATGATAGTACATGGTGATTAAAAAAAAGGACTTGTAGTTTGTTAAGAGTGAGAGTCTGTTAGACGATCGAGTACATCAAACTTGAATGCTCACGTTCAGTGAGTGAAGGTGCCAGACTACGGTTCAGCGTACCATTTGCTGTAGTTGTACAGTACGTCAAACTGAACCTCCCAGTTTACTGCTTGCTATGCTACCCCGGCCCAGTACATGAGATGAGTGGCGAACTGGCTGGCTTCTTCAATGTTCTTGCGCTGGCATGGGCATGGCACTGATCAATCAAAGTCGGCGAGCCACATGCTGTAACACTACTCTGACTCCATACTAGCTTTAGTCATTTATTAAACTACTGTGACACTGGATGGATAAAACACTGCAGATCTTCAGGAACCATCTCCAGTCCAGTGTAATGGTCCACACACCTAAGATGCTGTCACTTTTACGGTCAGCAGCAGCAGCAGCAGCAGCAGCAGCAGCCAGATACCGGCCGGCCTTTGCGCACATGCACTAGCACATGGCTGAATGCCAATGGGTCTCCGTATTTGCAAACTAGAACAGATGTTTTTAGGGGAGTAGATAGATACGGTTTGTAAATTAGCTAAAAGACACTAATGTGACCCCCCCAAGACTGAATTGATTGAAGGCATAAAAAGGAAGGATAGTAGAACCTCCTTAGAAGCAAAGGGGGGAGGACAAAGGAAAAAAGGCACACAATTGTGCAGAGAGGGGAGGGAAGGGAACAGTGTGTGTGGGGTGTGGTGTGGGGGGCCTTCACAAAGCTTAATCTGCAAATAATGGCCGCCTTTAAGAGGCCTAAAGCTGATGCTTGCTGGGTTTTGGAGCCTCGCTTGTGACGTCCAGGCAGGCTGCACTGCAGGCCAAGGAGGCTGGAGACGGACGGCTGCAGCTGCCGCCGTCGAGCTGCTGCTCCTGGTTCCGGTCGGCCAACTCATCAGGTACTGCTGAAACCTTTTGCACCCTCTGCAAGTTCAGATTTGCTTTGCATTGCTGTGGTGGTCTGGATTGTGATTCCTTTTCTTCGGGGTCTTGAGATGCTCGGCCTTGTGAGCTTTCGACACTGCCTTTGCTTCTCCTTGCTCTTTTTTTTTTCTTTCTCCTTTCTATTTAAGGAGCAGCATCTCTGAATATATCAGCTTGGCAACTGGATGCAGTGCATTTGAGTTGTGTATAAGCTGTCAGCAAGATGCAGCTCTGCTCTTGTTCCTTTATTCTGGTTGACGAGCAATGGACGGCCCTTGCAAAGCGATCAGATCACAGGCCCAAAGCCACTTTTGTTTGAGGAGATCTCCTCCTCTTCTTTTTTTTTTTTGTTTCTCAGTGTTTAGAACAAGGAGAATTTCGTGCATAGGGATTACTCTCTTAGGGCAAGTTTAGGAACTTTATTTTTTTCATGGGATTTTTATTTTCCCAAGAGAAAATGAACTAATTTTCTTTCAAAAAATAGAAATCTCTTAAAAAAATATGGTTCTCAAACTAGCCCCTAGTCCTAAAATAAATGTCGCTAGTGCATTCGTGCTAGTTAAACTTTTTAAAATCTAACTACGTTCATTAAAAAAACAGTTTGTTATAAAAAAATTAGATCCAATGATCTATCTAACAATATTAAGTATATACTATAAATGATGATAAATTTATATATGCGTGCACTTCATTACAGTTGAAAGTGTCTGCCTGTTGAAAAGCGAAAACGACGCTTATTTTTTTTGGTACGGAGGAAGTAGTACAACCTTTGTGCGTTTTAGACCAACAGATGAATACCCATCCAGAACCAAGAGTTGTTTTTTTTTTCTTTCCTTCTTTCTTTCCAGCAGAGCAGCTGGTAGATTTACAGAGCAAAACATGACACGTCGTTGTGGCAGCAGTTTTTGTGACGTTTTCATACGCGAATCACAATACTAGAATAGTTCCACGAGAGTTCACGATTGTTGCCGCGTCCTTGTCACTGGGATCGTCGCTCGTGCCGTCATCTTTCTTGCGCGTGCTTGGTGGCCCTGGCCCGGTAGAAGATCGCCATCGGAGAATATCTGCATAGCTTCTCAGTTACTGATGGCCTCCTCTTGCAAGAATTTTCCATGAGACGCGGGAGTTGCCGAGCCCGAGATGTATGCTAAAGCCGACGATGCCTGCGGATCAGAGGGCTCTCCGACTGCAGGCGGTTGGCAGATTTTCTCCGGCAATCTTGCTGCTCCTCTGCTGTTGCCTGCGTGAGACGTGAGTGAAAATTGGCACATGATGGCTAGAACCATATCCTTAACTACAGTACCCGCATACACGCCTTGCAAAATTAAGCACACATGACACATGTGCTGTCGGGACTCGGGAGTACTAGTAGGGGGGCCTGGCCTGACCTGAGCGGCTGAGCTAGGGATGAAAACGGGACGGTTATCCAGAACGGGTATTGGATACGGGTACCAAAACGGGACGTAGTTTCGGATACGGATACGGGTATTTTGTTTATCGGGACGGATACAGGTATTATCTGAATATTGAATCTTGGATATGGGTAGAATATGGAATCACTAATACCCGGTCAGTACCCGAAAATCCCGGGTCGGATACGGGTACCCGGAATTCGGGTACCTGTTTTTTCTTTTTCTGCATAATATAGTTATAAAATCATAACTTTTACATATGAAATCGGATAAAGATAAAGTTTATATGAAAATTGTAGAGCTTGAAGAGATCTATGACTTTGTAATACATCAATTTTTTGTTTAAACAATATTTTAATGATTTAATTGTATTTTGATGATTTTCTATGACAAGAAATTAATAATACATAAATAGCCTCAAAAAATCGTGAAATTTTACGGAGATACAACATATGTCCATATCACCATATGTAACCATAAAAAATGTTTGGATCATAAGATCTATAAGATGCCCACGTTTATTTCCTTTCACTTTCACTTATTTGTATGAGTTACATGTGAAATTAGTGTAAGTATCCAAGTTTCAATATAATCAGTACTTCATTTTATCATTTTCATACGAGGACTTGAGTTATCTTCATATAAAATGTTTATTAGTTTTTTTTAACTTATTTGCAATTTTTTAGTGAAACTAAAATATTTATGAATTTTAAATATTGCGGTGTTGGTTCTACAATGTCCTCGTGATAAGCAACTTTGAACTGCATGATTTCAATTTTACCGGTTTCCTTTCTTATATTTGATCTATCATATACATGATTATGTATTGCTTAACTTATGAATGGTTGGACAATTAATATCATCGGATGAACTACCCGACAATTATCCGGTACTTACCCGAGTAGTATCTGTTATCCATTTCTTACCGTCCAGATTATTACCCGGTCCCGTCCTGTGTCCGTCCCGAATCTTAACTACCCGTATCCGGTCCCGTATCCGAGAGAAATACATTAGGGTAGGATACGGGATGACCCTATATCCGACTGTATCCGTCCCGTTTTCATCCGTAGGCTTGCCGCTCGCCGTCGTCTCCATGCATTTGGCACTAGTCAAACAGAGCTAGAAACGAAAGGAAAGGGCGGATGGAGAGCTAGCTGATCATTGTTCTTGTCGTCCAGGATCTGGGAGAATATGCAATGTTTTATGGGTGGTACCGTTGCTGTACTTGATGCCCCTCCCTGTCTTTCGTTCGTGAGGGTGTGGAATCTTTCTTGGATTATGTTTGCTTCTAAGTACCGTCCTCTGTCTGTCTGTCTGTTTGTCACCAGTGCGCTGATTCACTGCTCTCGGGCAAAATTCAGGCCACATGGTTTGTGCATGATCCGTGAAGGAACCCCGGCCCCGGTTAGCAGTGTAGTAGTTCATTCCGTCACATTCGTTGTCGATTGTCGTCATGTTAGGTCAAAGTAACAATAGGTCAATTTGGAGGCAGAGTTAGAGAGAGAGAGAGAGAGGGAGAGGGGGCGAGAGCTAGAAGGTGGCTGCGACGACCGTAGTACCATCTCCGTTGACACTCGCAGAGAACGTTGGACTTTTGGTAGTAGCACAAATGCCAGGTGCACGTTCGCGGCAGGGCCCAGGGCCAGCCAGCACGCTTGCCGGCGTTAAGACTTTGATGCGACGACGGAACAGGAGAAGGCAGATCCAGACGGCGGGGGACACGGACACGGCGAGCGAGATAGAAGAATCTTGATGCCAAGCGTGTAACGTCGGGCCTGGCTGGTGGTCCAAACTCACCGGGGGGAGAGCATGCGGTTTTTGGTCCCGTTTCCCCGTCCGTTGCATCCATTTGTGTCCCGGGCGAGCCATGCGGCTGCTGCCTTGGCGCATGTGCGCGCGCTGCCTCTTCTACCTCGCTTGGTACTCTCTCTCTCTGGGTCCCCTGGCCATGCCCTTGCCTACTAGTTGCCTTCCCGCACGGTTGGATGGATGGAAAAAACAGATGGCACTAGTCCTTGCCGCGAGGCCATCACTGGCCAACCACATCGTTGGCCTGTACCGAGTGTCCAGCCCGTCCATCCGAGCTGACCCGTCACTTGTGGTGACCCTCATCTCCATCTAGTCTTCACTGTAGCCTCAGCTGCTGCTGACGCTGCAATAGGTCGGCCGGTCTGTCCGTTTTACAGCACCCTGATCCTCATCTCCACCGTGAGAGATGGGAGAGAGATGGCAATGGGCCAAGGCCAATGCCAATGCCAATGGCATTGCCGCATTCCTCGAAAGCCAAGGACTCGTAATGCCATCTAGCTAGACGCCCTAGCTTTACAGCGCCATCCGCGGCAGCCTTTTGGGCCTGTTTGGTTCAGCTTTTTTCGGACCAGCTTTTCTGAAAATCTGGCTGTGGGGAGAATCTGGCTGTAGGGAGAATCTGAGTATCATTACAATTACGTGTGAAGGAAGATAAATTTGTTTATAGAGCTCAGGATCTAGAAAGTGACGGATTCCTACTATTACAACGACTGAACCGATTATGTGTTTATGTTGATTTTGGATGGTTTTTGCCCCAACGAATTTTATAGAAGCTGGCTGAAAAGCTGAGCGTTTGGCAGTCCGCAGCAGCTTTTGGTGGCCAAAAGCTGACAGAAGCCGAAACAAACAGGCCTTTGTATCCGGCAAACACTGCACTGTTGCGGGAGGCCGGCCGGCCTGGGACCACGATAACGTGGCTGTTTTGCGTGGATACCCCCCCCCCCCCCCCCCCCGACGGTCTTTTCGCCCTCTTTGATCTCTCCTGTGACATCTACTACTCACCTGTATTTCAGTTTTACAGTTTCTAGTTGTTTATGTCCTCTAAAAAAATTAATGACTACAGATAGTATGCTTCGTAGTTCCTATATATATATATATGTTATGACACCAAAACAAAAAAAAAATTATAGTCACACGAGCCGAATAAGACATCTGAAATACATGATAAGGGTTATTAAAGTTAAGACTTATCATATTGTTTAATATACGTGGTCTACCGAATAAGAATATACTAGTTTTTATCCACAAAAAACATTTTTGTACGGCATATTTTATTATAGAATCCTGATGCGTCGTCGCTGCGGGACAGTGACATACTCTCTCCGTCTCGTTTTAATTATCGCTGGATAGTGCAAAATTAAACTATCCAGCGACAACTAAAATAAAACGGATGGAGTACATACGAACAGGCGCCAACCAGTGCACGCGCGCGCACACCACCTTTAATTATCCTGCTTGATCTAGAGTCCCCATACTGCCATACATACGTGACAACTAACCGACACGTACAATATAGCTAGCGTCGGCGGTAGGTGTTAGGGAGTAAGCTAAGCAACTCCGCTGTATACGTACGTGCGCGAATTGGTGTACTCGTGAATACATAAGCATGCCGTCACGGATAGCTAGCGTAGCATGCAAAACAGTGATCCACCAGATGACGCGTTCATTGACGAAGCCTCTCAACTCATCATCAGTCTCAGCTGCTCTCGATCAGTCTACTCGTACTATATACTAGTACGTACCACTTCTAAAAAAAATTGACTCGACACACACAAAACGCGCGCTACCGTGTAGCGCGCGTCAACTGCCTGCCGATCGAGGGCCGATCAAGTCAGAGTCACTATAGCGACATAGGAATACTAGCTAGCTAGCTGAAGCACGAACACGGACGCACCGACCATCTGTCACGCGTGATAAACGGGACAACAACAACCGCGACAAGGCTGATGACTCGTCGACCCGCGAGGAGAGGGAACGTGCCACTAGGCTACTCCGCGTCGTCTCTACGTCCGGCCGGTCCTCCCACGTCCGAGTCCGAGGACGCCGGACGGTCGCCGGTGGACGCGCGTACGTGGCCTTGGGACTTTGGCAGGCCGCCTGCCATTTCCCCGTGTGCTCGCCCCCCGCGCCCGTGCAGTGGGTCGTGTCGTTGGCGTTGCAGGTGCTGGCTGCCGCAGCATGCTTTAACGACACGCTGCCGTGCCGTCCTCCTGCCCCCACAACCACAATACATGACCCAGGGCGCGGTGCCGCCGAGTTTGGTGAGCTGTATTTGTCCAATTACACTTGCCACCACACCTTCGTCGTTTGCCCGCCATAGAATACGTACATTGATATCCTATACATCCATCCAAGAGATAGTTTTTTTCATTTAATATTTGTTAAAAGTATCCTAAGACACCAAATAAGTATATAGCATAAAGGTATATTTTTAAGAACCAAAGTATTTTAAATTTAACTAGATTATTTAATTATTCTAATGCCACACTAGGCCTCATCCGTGTGGCCTGTTTTAGAATGCAGAGAGTCCATAGTGATCGACCAATGTGGAGTTCATAGTTTACTCAATAAATTGGCATGTGATCGATTGACGTTCAGGCTAGGCCTCATCCATGTGGCCTGTTTTTGGTCGGAAAATAAAACTACTGCCTCGTGGTTTCCAAAGACATCGCCAATGTGGTTGGTGTGCGCCCTAGGCTAGGCCCCTAGCTAGACACCCACTTGATCATCATTAAAACAAATTTAAAATACACTTAGTCAAGGTTTATACGCCAACAGTAGAGTAGACAGTAGTAGCTGTGCAATTTGTATTGGACAACAGTCTCAGACTAAGCAGCCGAGTCTATATTTTTTTCTAAATTTTAATTTATACGCGTCTGTGCTTCGGCGCAACGAGTTAGCCAGACGACGGAGCATCGTCCACAAAGACAGTTAAATTCTTAAGATTTCTCACGAGACCTCTTATATTATTACATCATGACGACAATGCAAGCTCATCTTGTCGGGCAAATAAATGGTCGGGAAAAAAAAACACCCCATTCTTTTTTCCCCCCTGAATTACTGTTACTCAACAGACCTCTCTCCTACGATTTGACTTCCTCTTACAAATATCTCTAGCTAGTGATGCCTGCTGGACCTCACAAGACGCTCTCAAGAAAAGCAGGGGCGTTAGGAAGGTTAGACGCTAAGCAAGCACGCGATTAGGAACAAGAAAGTGCCCGTCTGAGGACGACTCCTTAGCGAGAGAATACTATAGTCTCGCTCGCCATGAGACAGGTCTTGGGCAGGCATGACATAAGACTATACGAGAGGGATTGTTGTAGGGAGCTAAGCTAACACAGCTGCAAAGTGCAGTTCAAAGCTACTGTTTACCTAAAACCCAAGAAATAAGGGGCGAAATTGACGTTCTTATTATATGTGCTGCACGCAATGAATAATTAATCTCCCGGTTTCTGTTAGATTTAGAGCCTGCATATATAGAATTAATGCATGGGTTGATGCTTTATATATGGCTGTCCATGAAGAAACCAGAACTTTGTGAATTTTATTTCCTTTTCATATACATCACACAGTTAGTTATCATAATTCTAGCAGTCATGACAACACTTTTCTAGGGTGATCTTTTCTCATGGGTCAGATATAACTGGTGAGTTGTGTGTGTGTGTGGTGGCAATATATGTGCTGACTGACTTTCTAGGGTGATCCTTTCTCATGGCATGGGTCACATAAGCAATCATATTGCAAAAGACCCGATAATTAAAAAAAAAGTAGTTGTTGCCTATATATTAAAGAGATCGTCCAGCACACCCACCACCTGAGAAATTCCGGAGATTCAGTACAAAAGCTCCAGCAAGAGAACTCACCTAATTTAAAAAAAAAGGGACAGCTTTCCCCTGTTTTCTTTTCTGGTGCAATCCACGCCTGTATTTTATCATTCGTGCAGAAAAGAGAAGAACTATACTATATACACAATCATAATTTAGCCTGTTAAGTGTTTCAAGGTACTCTTGTTGTTTCTGTTCATATCATTTTTATATGTTATATGATATGTACAACAAAGCTTTTGTCAAGGGTATGTAGCTCTGGTGGGTCATCCATCGAGGGAAGGTTGGGTTGTGATTAATGATTATGTATATTATTCAATATTTGTGATGTTTAATCTAAGTAAGCTAAGACCGGTTCAGGAATTGAGATTAGGGGTGTTTTTGGTTGTAATGACAGGACAGGATAAGATGGAACGGTCCTTTAGATAAAGATGTTTGATTCACGATTCAGGATTAGGACATGACTATTCTAGTATCATTCCAGCTATGCCTCAGATTTGTGTTTTGTCCCTCCAAAAGTTAATGAATTAGGTCAAGAAAACTAAAATATGAACTCGGGTTCGGTAAGTACATGTCGTGAAACATTATTGTACGAAATTTTCATACTGGTACCGATAATAAATAAACAATGTAAACGTCCCTCCGTTACTACTTCAATGGCGCCCTAAACTATTAGTACTAGTAGATGACTTTAGTTTAGCTAACCTAAACCTACCTAAGCTCTTCACCTCGCGCAATGCCTGCCATTCAAATTCAAAACTGAACTGTACTTATATAATAATTTCTTTTTAACCTAATGCTTCGACCTGCTGTTTATCAAAACTATTTTCCCCTTTTTCAATCCACAACCGCACAAACACTGTTTTTTTTTCTCACACTTCTAGCGGATTAAAGTTTGTACCGTTACAATCCTCTCGTACGACATTAATTTATAGCATTTTTAACCTTGTCTTAAAACAAAATCATAATAACTGAAATCTGTACAACCTCCAGTCGCTTAAATATGAGGTTTCAGACAGTTTTTTTTTAATTGCACGTCATTTTATTCTGCTTTCATGGAATGTCAACTGAAACAGGAGAGAACAGAACAGGGAGTAGGGAATCCAAGTTAGACCCTATTTGGTTCTTTTAGATAGTGTTTGGTTGAGGAGCCAAGTAGAACAGAGCCGTTCCATCCCTGATTTTAGGAACGAAGCCGCTTTGTTCTGTGTTTGGTAATCTGGAACGGAACGACTCTGTTTTTTGTTTGGTTGCAGAGTGAACGGAACGGAGCGTGACTGTGAGAGCGGGATGGGAACGGAATGGCTCCGTCCGGTTGATTTTTTGGAGCGGAATGATTCCGGATCTGAGGAGAATATTTCCTAATTGGAGTCATTCCGTTCTAGTTCCTTTGTAACCAAACAGCAACAAAACTGGAACAGAACGGTTCCATTCTACTTGGCTCTTCAACCAAACACTACCTTAGTCACTAAAATAGTCACTAAAGTACCCTGTTTGATTCTAGTGACTAAACGGACTAAAGAACATTAATTGTTGTGAATAATAACCGGATTATCCTTATTAATTGTTGGATGTTTGCTGCAAGAAGAAAGTGGAGACGACAAATAAGGTAAAAATCCTACTTTAGTCTCCTTTAGTCACCTGAACTAAAGTTTAGTCATCCACTTTAGTCATAATGTTTGCTTCTTTAGGGACTAAAAGTGACTAAACTTTAGTCACCCCAAACCAAACGAGACCTTAGTCGTCTTGACTGCACAAGTGTTGCTTTCCAACCCTAGTAGTAGTGGTAATAACTAATAAGGGGGTGTTTGAATGCACTAAAACTAATAGTTAGTTGACTAAAAAATTACTAGTAGAATTAGCTAGCTAATAAATATATAGCTAACTATTAATTAATTTACTAAAAATAACTAATAGTTGAACTATTAGTTAGGGCGTTTGGATGTCTCCAACTAAATTTAGTCATTGACTTTAGCTCTAGTGCATTCAAGTTTCTAGGACTAATCTTTAGTCCCTTCATTTTATTCTATTTTATTCTCTAAATTGTAAAATACGAAAACTAAAATATATTTTTTGTTTCTGTATTTGACAATTTAGGTACTAAAATAAAATAAAATGCAATGACTAAACATTAGTTCCTAGAAACCATACACCCCTAAATTGGTGAGACAGAAACATCATTTGTTTCATGTTTTCTTCTCTTCCACATATGTACCCTTTATCAAATCATATAGCAACCAATTCAGAACTTTTCGGTTCTACTCCAATCCATATGAATTGAGAGGATTTCAATCCCTAATAAATCAAAATCTCTTTCAATCCATATCAATCCTCTTAAATCCATATGGATCGAAAATAACCGAAGAAGCCCTCACGTTTTTACATACTACAACAAAATGGCACTGTCACTCTCACGCCAGTGCCAACATTGTAACAATTTTTTTTTTGAAAAAAGAGAGTTTAATAAAGAAAAAAGAAGTTAAAGGCTCACACGCCGCTAGTCTTAGGAGTGGGGACAGCGTCATGGCCACACCACACCCACCCACACAGGCTGACAGGCACACACAGCAGCAGCGCAATCGCAGGGCAAGGCGAGACCAGCAAAGATCCCCGGAACCAGAGCAAAGCAAGACACAAAAACGAGCAAAACAACAGCAAAAGGAGGAGCGAGGGAAAAAAAACTCACGCAAAATCCCCACTTCACTTCGCCTCCTCCCTCCTCTCAAACTGTAAACACTTCTTCACCAGTTCGCTGCTTCTCCTCGTCCTCACAGGCGCGTCGTCGATCCGGAAGGCGCCCGCCGCCGCCACCGGGAGCGGAGGCCTGAGCGGGAGCAGGAGCGGGGCCGGCGAATCTGGAGCCCGGGGGACCTGCATTGCCTCGGGACCGCCGCGCGTAGCCAGATCTCCCCCGTCCCCTGCCGCGGCACCGGCACGGCATGGTGGCTGCCGCGGCGGCGGCCACCGCGTCAGATCCGGACCATCCCTCGCGCCCGCCGCTCACGCCGGCGCTCGACAAGCCCAACTCCGCCGCCGCGCGGAGGAACTCGCGCTCCAACAAGCCCGTCTCCTCGAGGTACCTGTCCGCCGCCGCATCCCCGGCCTCCTCCACTTCGTCCTCCACGTCGTCGTCGTCTTCCTCGTCCTCCTCCCGCCGCTCCCTCTCCGCGCAGCGCACCCGTACGTCCACTCCGCCACCGCAGCACTCCACGTCGTCCACCACCACCGCGTCGGCAGCGGCAGCATCCGCCACCGCGACAACGATGCGGAGCCTCTCCGTCTCGTTCCAGGGGGAGTCCTTCTTCTACAAGACGTCGCGCGCGCCGCGGGCCTCGTCGCCGTCCTCACCGGCAGCGCGCCGCGGGCCCACGCCGGAGCGCCGGAAGAGCGTCTCCTCCGTGCCGGAGGCCGAGAACGCGCGGCCGTCGGGACGATGGCCGGCGGCGAAGCCCAAGGCGTCGGACCCGCTAGCGCGCAGCCTTGAATGCAGCCTCGACCGCAAGGACTCCATCCTCGCCGCCGTTCACCTCCTCCGCCGTTCTATGGCCTTCGACTCCACCACGTCACTCTCGCCGTCCGACCGGGCAGCTGTAGCCGCTCCAGACCTCTCCGCGTCCTCCGACACCGACAGTGCCTCGTCTGGTAGCAACTCCGGCGCCGGGGATCCCCCGCGCCGCGGCATCAGCGTGCCGGCGAGATTCTGGCAGGAAACCAACAGCCGCCTGCGCCGACTTCCAGAGCCTGGACTGCCGCTACCGTCGTCTGGCCGGAGGTCGTTTTCAGACAGCCCAATGTCACCCAGACTGCCAGGTCGGTCCCCGTCTCCATGCCGTGGAAGCCGGGGCGCTCCGAGTCCATCAAGAGGGCGCAGTGGGGAGGCATCGCCAAATGGACATACGGTGCAGGCTCCAGCAAATGCGCCATCTATCATCAGTTTTGCGGCAGAGGTGAGAAGGGCGAAAAAGGGGGAGAAGAGAATCGAGGAGGCACACAGATTGCGGCTGCTGGACAATCGGCATTTGCAGTGGCGATGCATCAATGCTCGGACAGATGCTACGCTTCTGGTGCAGAGCTTCACTGCTGAGGTAAATCAAGCCTTGAGGTTGATCCTATGTTTATCCATGCTTTTCGCTTTAGCTATCCTACGCCCCGTGTTCTATTAATAGTTAAACTCGAGCGAGAGAAAAAGCAATTACAGCTCATTTGGATAGGAGTGCATGCACAGTTAAAAAAACCAGTTCTATGTAATGCTATTTGCGTAAACATTGTCTTACATGAGTGTTAAATTCATTGTAAATAATAATCACAGCATGAAACAATACAATTTTTTCTGCGTTATCCTCTTTTAGTAATTAGTAGCACCGCCATTGGGAAGGTTTTAGGAGCATGTGAAGAAATTTCCTAGTTGGGGACCACAGTACTTTGGCCTTGCTTGCTATGCTTACAGCTATTGCATTGGAAGGTTGGGGTGGATGTGTTCTATGCAGTGGCGAAGCTAGAGCTTTTTTTTTGGGGGGGGGGGGGGGGGTGTGCATAAGAATTTATTCTACGGGTGCATATATGTAACTAAATCTATAGATTTTGAATTTTCCAGGGGTGCATTTGCACCCCCTAAAAACAACTTGGCTTCGCCCCTGGTTCTACGTGTGAAGCTAGAGCAAAGTTTATGGTTGAGCAACTCCAACATTCCCTAAAAAAATTCCTAAACTCATAATTAGCAAGTTGCTAGATAGCTATTGGCAGTAAAAAAATAGCTTGGTATCCAATAGTTCCTAATATTTAGGGAGTAGTTTGAATCTAGTTGGCACCCGTCGGACCTGGCTGGCGACGGGGTCGAGATCAGAGGACGTCGAGGGTGGAGGAGAAGGCAAGTTAGCGCGACCTGTGGGGGAGCGGTGGTCCAACGGTGGAGGAGAAGCTTGTGTCGCACGCATGGGACCTGGCTGCCTTGCTGCACGAAAAAGGAAAAAAAAGAGCGCGCCAAACCTGGCTACCTCACTACGCAGGAAAGGGGAAAAATTAGCACGCGGGCGCGATCTCTGGGCCTGTGTGTAGTCTAACAACATAGACCCCACAAAGGAGTTATCAATAGTTTGCTCATTATTATTTTTCTAAGGATGAATTTTGGCAACACTAGGTATAGATAGTGAGCAATCGTGGCAAACACTTCCAACTATGGACTGACCTTCAGCCTGTAGTAGTCACCCACAAGTTCCAGACATCATTATGTGAAATAGCAGGGCTAAAATTTGACTTTGTGATTTTCAGCGAGAAATTGTATATTAGGGTGTTGTCTAGACATGCACAGGTTTCATTCTTAGTAAATATCTCTAAGCATATACTGCATCAACTAGGTTCAATCACTTGCAATATCTGGTCATGCCCACACTTCTACTCTATATTGATATTGGAACCCAAACATACCTAAATTCCACTTTTAGCTTGTCATTAGTACAATTCTTTGTTTCTTATTTGGTGCATACCCATAGCCACTTTTTTGTACCATTAGTTTATGAAAGGGTACTATGCTATTTTGCTGCCATACTGCTAGAAAAGCAATCATTATCAGTTTATCACAACTTATGTTAATAACCTGCGAAGTGGGAAGAAATGGTGCCAACTGCCAAGCTAGAATACCAGATATGCAATGTTGCATGGCAGTTACCTGGATAACTTGGTCCCTGGAATAAAAGGAAAATATCTTGTAGAATAATTCTTTGAATAATGGTATTCTATGCACTATTCACAACGCAAGCCATCAATCTACATGTGGTACATGTGTTTTCATTACTTGCATGATTTGAGCATTTAATACATCGAAGTGTACTGTTAAAATCTACGGGAGTCTAGTCGCCTCAAATCCCTCTTCAGTGTAGTGTGCTAACTGCTTAGCGCTTACAACTCAATACCTTGCTAGATTGGACGGTGGTTCGTCTCTTACAGTAAAACATAGTGAAATTATTCAATTTGCTGGGTTACAAAATAATAGATTCAATCAGGATATTAATGTATATAAAAGAACTTGATGAAGAAGATATGCAGATTTTTGTACACAATACTCTGACTGCAAATATGCAAATAACCCTGGTCATGATGGATTAATAAAATATGATAGTTTTGTGTAAGAGAACAAAAACAGCCCTTTAAACTAATGGTTATTTTTTTTCCAGAAAACTCTTCACAGTGCATGGAAAGAAATATCAAGATTGCGTGACAATGTCAGTAACAAAAGGAGCAGACTCCAGCTTCAAAAGCAAAAACTCAAGCTGTTTGCTATTCTTAGGGGACAGGCAAGTGATATGTTATATTATTGTTTAAACCGTTTATGTGGTTTGCACTACGATTTCTTATTACTGCTTGACTTTGTATAGCTTATATATCTCTTCTGTTTGACATGTTCAGATGTCATATCTAGAGGCCTGGTCTCATATCGAAAAGCATCATTCAAGTGCTTTATCAGCAGCAATCAAAGCTCTGAAGGCTAGTACTCTTCGTCTTCCAGTTGTTGATGGCGCAAAGGTTGGCAACCGACTGATCAAATCTAATTACTTGCTTCATTCATAAAATAATGCAATTGACACTTTTCGAGAAACCAAATGCTTTAAAGTTTAACGAAATCTATACAAAAAATTATGAATATTTTTGCACAAAAATAAATATCATTAGATTGATTATGAAATATACTTCCATAATAAACCGATTTGGAGGTCTAAATTTGAATATAATTCACTGTAAATTTGGTCAAACTTGGACTACTTTAACAGGCACGGTTACCATAGTTGTATTCTTTTATGGACGGAGGGAGTATGTAGCATGATTTGGTATTCACAAACTAATACTTACACGACCTCTGTTCAGGCTGATGCTCAAGCCGTGAAGGAAGCAGTTAACTCAGCAGTGGATGTGATGCACACAATGACATCCTCGATATGTAATTTGCTATCTAAGGTGTGTATATTCACCCTATCTTCCTGCAGAGCTTTGATACATTTTCGTTCTCTTGGATCATATCTAATTATTATATCAGTGACAAAAACTCATCAGTCCCAAATTGGAAAATGGTTCCAAATAAATATATGCTCCACCCTGTCCTAATTGGAAATGCTTCCAGATAAATACTCCTATATGCTTGACCTGATGGATTCCTATGTTTATACAGAAATTTGTATTGATTACCAACATTATGGCTGTATTTTATAAAGTGTGGTGGTGAGGACTGTTTTTGGTGTGTTTTGTAGTAACTGTGCCGCATGGTGTCCTCTGATTTCAGTACCAGTGCATTTCATCTCTTCTAATGTAATATAGTTGTGTCCAATGTTCTGGTCCCCTTAATTGTCCTGAGTACGAACTGTTTAACTCCAGATCTTGATCTATGTAGCATTTTGATACCTTGTGAAGTTTACAACTTCAAAATAAACCAGGTTTATGTTGTGGTTTTCAGAAAATAAAAGGCAGGGCAGTGACGTGGACTTTGTTCTTAGCGAACAATTGTTTCATGTAAATTTAATGGAAAAGGATCACATGCTAGATATGCTGAAATATGATATCACTGTTTTCTGGCTAAATAAGTAGCTTACATTGGCTGCCCGCAGGGCAAGCATCTTCAAATCTTTGCAATATACTGTGCATTCCTATGATTGTAGTGACAACAGATAGAGACTATGGATTCATTGCCTGTTCTGTTAGTGATGTGATTCATTGCTTCATGAACTAAACTTTATGTGTTGTGTTAGGCTCCTTTTAAAAGGTGTTTAGTCTTAGGCTCCGTTTGGTTCCTTTAGTCTAGAGACTAAAGTTTAGTTAAGAGACTAAAGTTTAGTCTTTACCCTGTTTGGTTCTAGGGGCTAAAACTATTCAAACATATTAAATAAATCATAAGAGGACTAAAATGCCCCTTAGCATTCTCCCGCAATTAGTGCAACTGAAATAAAGGAGGGGTAAAAGTAGAAATGGTCTAGTCTCTTTTAGTCACCCTTTAAGGGATTAGAGACTAAAACAGTTTAGTTCCAATTTTAGTCCCACCGTTTGGTAATTTAGGGACTAAATGAGACTAAAATGGAGGGACTAATCTTTAGTCTCTAAAACCAAACGGCCCTTTACACGGACACACATTACATGTTGATGTCTAATGTTTACTGCAGAAATATCTAATGATACGTTATTCATCTTCAGGTCGAGGGAACAAGCTCTGTGGTGTCTGAGCTTGCCAAAGTTGCAACGCAAGAACAAATGTTGTTGGACCAATCAAAGGATCTCTTGTCCACGGTTGCAGCAATACATGTATGGACATCTCCTACGATCATTCTTACCCAATTTCCATAATTCAACTGTATTTAGCTCGGTGTTGACTATCTGTTTGGGGGAAAAAAAAACAGGTCAAAAATTGCAGCCTGCAAACTCATATGCTACAACGTAACCAAAAGCAGAGCCCGACACAATTGTAGACCAGTTTGCCTCGCCACGTTGGTGGTCACTAACATCACACGGCCTCATGTTTTCTCACCGGAGACTGTGGTACAGGTAATAAAAGCTGTAACCATTTGTTGGGTGTGAAGCGTTTCCTAATCTGCTCGATCGACCTCTCTGAGTGTAGCTGATTCATGTAATTTTTTGAGTGCATATCAACCATAGGAGCGGCCCCTCTTACCTGCAGTCGCTGCAGTTGGTGTATACAGAAATCCCTAGCCCTGACCCAAAGATAAGCTTCCTGTAGATATGAAAAGAGCTTGTCGTTTGCGTGCTTACTCTTGTGTGGAGTGCTCGAGTGGTGATGAGTGTTTGTATTGTGAAAGGGAGACGGTTGTTGGCTTGATACAGGTGTTTTCTTGTCTAAATCCACACGAAAGTTGTTCATCCTGCTTTGCTCATGGAGTCATGGTATCTCTGCTTTGAGAGTGTCTCGAGCAGCTCTCTGATCATCCCTTACCCCCCAGATGAGGTAATTTTATTGCTCCCGAACCTTTCCAATAACTATCCTTTTTAGTTTTTAGTGATCACCAATGTATCCCCCATTTCTCAAATAACGTAGGAGCTGCTGGACATGCTCTTATGCATCCTGATTCCTGGAGTGGAAATCTAGCTGGGAGGTTCTGTACTGGGAAATCCTAATACTCTTAGCGCTGTAAAACTTTGTAGCTGGGAGTGCCAGCAAACGTTTGTGTTGCAGTCGTCCCAACTCCCCAGTTTAGGGCCGTGGCTGCCATGCCACGGCTGTTTTCAGCGAGTTGTTTTGTGGTATTGGTCCAGTTGGAACGCAATGCTACAAAGTGAAACGCAATTGAAGATTAAAAAAAAAGAGTTTTAGGGCTATGCTCTAGTCTTTTAGCTAAAGTCAAAAGGCGGTTCAACTATTGCAGCACATAGGGGGATTGGCATAATGCTTGCATACCAACCCGGAACATATGTAAAGCGTAAACAACTCATAAGACCACTAAAAAACAACGTACGAGAACGAACAGCAGAAGCAGAACAACGACTAGGGCTGTACCGTCTGTACGGCAACAATTGAAGGTTATTTTTGTAGAGGTTATAAACAACTCTTTTAGATTATAGACTTACATTTTCTCCCTGTTTCAGGTGCCTGGATTTTAAGATAATTTCAGACAACAACATTACACCCTTAGCTAACACAAGTATATTATTACTTTGATGATTTGCTATTTGTTTTTATGTTATAACATATCAATTTTTTATTCTTGTCTGATATAGAAATACTTATTAATCGTCTTTGTGCTAACATAAAATCAGATTTTTTTTTTCGGACTTATGGTTTTGTTTCACATGTTTTTTATTTTTGAAACTGAAAATTATAGATTATGTTTATAGAATGGGCAAAACAATAAAGTTATAATTTTAATATAAAATACATAACAAACTAAGACTATAATTTTAATATAAAATATTTACAACTAAAATCCACGCAGTCGAGTCCCGTAGATTTGGATTGGGAGGTCATATTCAAATATGTGAAGAAAGGTCCAGTAGTGGCGGGCGGGCGTCCGTTTGGCGCCTCGTCACATCACCGTGACATGGTCTGCCTCGACGCCGACGCGGCCGAAACCAACTCGCCACCTCGTTACTTTACCGGCTACCCACACTCGTACCGACCGCCTCCGACGCGAGCCGATGACGGGCGGCGGCGCTAGGCTGCTATGGATAGCCGCTACTGCAGCGTCCAGTTGCGAGCCGATGACGTGCGGCGGCGCTAGGCTGCTATGGGATAGCCGGCTACTGCTGCAGCGTCCCGTCGCGTCGTGCTCGGGACACAGACATGATCAAGGCCGACGCACACCAAACTACTACGGGAGGGCACCACCGCGCTATGCTCTTGCCTCTGGGTGGTCCGTCGAGACCAGATTCAGTTCTTGGGCCAATAGCCAAGCCGAGCCGAGCCAACGGCCCAACGGTATAGTAGTTTCTAATAATCCGCTACTTTCATAAAATCTAACATTATATATTATCAATTATTTCGGCACTATCACCATTAATGCTTTAGGTCTACTAAACATTTGGTATTTGGCTTTAGGTCTACTAATATTTAGCAGTTAAAGTTAGCTAAGAGGTTTAGAACCGATCAACTAATGGACCATTTAATTTATTAGTTACATCTCTCAAATAACTATTAGTTGTTAGTTGCTTTAAGCTAGCTAAACTAGCTAACAAGTAACAACTTATTAGCTGGCTGCTAACAATTAGTTCCAGAGAGCCGTGAGATAATTTCAGCACAACTAACCTTAACTGAGGCAAACATTTGTTCTTTTACTCACGATGACTATAATATGTATCTCTTTGTTGCGTTCTTTATGTACTAAATGATATGATAAGGCATTGAGAAGTCTTCTTCGAATTGATGATTGTTGAATGAATATACGAACGTTCATTGTAGCCAATAGATAGATTTAAGTGTTGTTCAGTTATTTTATTCCATGTGGATTAAAGGAGAATGACATATATTGAGCTGAATTTAGACTTACTATGAATTTAAACCGACTCAATCCCACGCAATCCACATGAATTAGCATGAAGCCGAACAAACCTTTAATGAATTGGAAGCGATGGATTTGAAGATATGTTATCCTATAGGTATGCCGTATGCACATTTATTTGAGTATTTATGTTCATAAATTTTTCCCATTCGCATAATTTTATACATGAAATAATTAATAATTTCATGCTTTTATAGAAACCACTAAGTGCTAGTTTGGTGACCAGTGAATTGGAGAGGATCTATGAGAACCCATAGATCTTCTTCAATCACTGGTCACCAAATCAATCCTAAATGAAATAGATTAGCTTTTTGTCAGGGGCGACGACGACGGAGCATGGGGGCAATGTCTCCACTAATGCTCTCCTAATTCTATAGGAACTGCTAGTTCCTTTAGCTAATTCTCATGTAAACGATACAAAAAAAATACTTCTAACAGCTCTCTATTCTAATTTAGTCCCCGCTAATCTCAGATCCTGGCTTCGCCCCTTCTTTTTGTGGAAGACGGCTCCCAAATGGTTTAACCGTTGTTTAAAACCCAGTGTTGAAGGAATTTTGGACCTGCAAAAGGACACGCAGCGTCGCATCCAGACACGCATGGTTCTGATATATGGTAATCCACGTCAGCTTTTACACCTGTAATTCCTTACGTTTCTCTCTCTCTCTCCAATAAAATGTTGGCTGCGTCCTGCGTTTACACGCATGGACCTACGCTTAAACAACTCACTCAAGCTGGTCAAAGAAAAGCACTGCCGAACAAGCCTGCGCGTTGGCCGTCAGTCCACTCCTTCCTGCATTCTCCAAGCCTTTCTCACAGTCACAGTCCGTCGCCCCGCGTGCAACAAGTCGCGGCTTCAATGATGGCGAGCCATCTCCTCGTCGGCCCATAGCAGCGGACTTTGGTCAGCCCACTTGCTGAGAGGGCCGGGTCACTGCCATGCCCCACTTGTGAAAACATGGAAAAGCTAGGGCGCAAACGTTCTGAACAGCCCAGAAACGTGGGGGGCGGCCACTTGGGCCTCGCACGCTTTGTTGACTCGGAGTCGGAGCTTTGTCACTCGGAGTCGGAGCTTTTGTACTTGATTGGTCTGCTGCCAAGCAATAATGCAATGCAACGAATAATGGGCCAGGTAGTCTCCGAGTGTGCATGGTACGAACGGAACGGTCATGTACTGTACCTCAGTACCTGTACTCATGTATGTTAAGTAATCCTAGTTAGGGTTATGTGGGCAAATACTGCTTTGCCCCTGAGGGGTCTCACATCTCTATATAAGGAACCTGTACAACCCCTCATAATACAGAGATCAGAAAGAGGCCAGAGGCCCAACCATATATCCAGTGTCCCGTGTGTTTCCTCTGTCGTGCTTATGGGAAGGGAGACGGGTTCTCTACATCTTCTTGCGCTTCTACTGCTGACGGGAGGGAAGGGAGCGGATCTGGTGATCCGTGGTAACGTAGTTCTCAACACGTTATCAGCACGCTCTACCTCAACGTTGCTGCGAGATCAGATCTGCATCAACTCTCCATCAAGTCGGCAGGTCTTCGGCCTTGCCGAACTCTCCTACGCGAGAGACTTTGATTTTTCCTCTACGTAATTGATCGGTATGGCTTGTAGATCGAATATAGTGTTCTTGATCTACTGTGTGCATGCGCTGCGATCCGTGCGCCATGGACTCGCTGTCATGGTGTTGAGCCTATGCGGTCGTCATGGTGTTGAGCCTGTGTGATTCGAAGGAGTGGCTGCGCGAAAAAATAGTTCCGGTCAAAGCGATGCCAGATGCGTTGCATGCGTCGGCTGGGCTCTGAAAGATGCATGCGTGAAGCCGTTGAGAATGAAAAAAACTGCCAGTAGATTTTCATTGACTTGCGCATGTAGTGCGTGCAACCGCCTCCACCACGCATGGCCGCATGCACCGGATCCTAGCGCCCCACCCCTTTTGCCCCACGCCTAGAAGGCTGGAAGAAAGGAGCGGCTGCATGTGCACCATTTTGAGTGTGCGTGATTGTTGGATTAAAAAAAAAACCTTCGGGTGCCATGCAATGGGCTGGTAGTTGCGTGCTGCGCCAGGTGACCAGGTCTAGTCAGCGTGGGGGAGCCAAGGTACCACAGTGCAGCATGGCCTGTAGCCATGTCCAGCCTATCAAAATTAAATATGTTTTTCTATCGCAGTTTACATCTTCGTTAATTATTTTCTGTTGCAAATAATTAGTGAAAAAAATACATGCTTAAATATGGTAAATTGCTTCTTGCACCTGACGAGTTGTTCATGCATTAATTCTGCTTTTTATTTCTCATAGCAAATAATTTAGCAGAAAATTATTAATGCATGTAAAGTCTATATTGTCCATACTTAAATCGCTCTAAATATTTGTGTTGCGTTGAGCTTCAGACTCTCGCCAAGCGATTAAATTGTATAGTAGGTACTCCGGACACGCTGATCAGGCTGCGTTATTAATCGGTTGAGTTATGGCATTGGCTAAGCATTGGCTACGCTCCGGCAACACGACGCAGTATTTATGTCGTTCGAACTTGGCTGCGTCATGTGATTGCTATGTCGCGCTCTCGGTTAATCGGATCACTCCTGTTGAGTCGGACCGCCATCACCGAGTCACGTATTTTTTGTATGCCTTGTAGGCATATTCGTTTGTCGCGACCACCGAGCCAAATTTGCGCCTGTTGCGTACGTTGCGTGGATTTATCGTGTACCCCAACTACCAAGCCACAACTGTATAAGTTGCGCTTATTTACGAAGGCTTGTTGTGTTGTCGTAGCCCTAATGGCCGCACACGCGATGATGCCAGATACGCTAGAGCTTGTACTCGCGTGGATTGTGGTGGGTTGTTCAAGGTCCTGAAGTCACATTATGCGCAACCTTCATAAACAATTTTGTTTGGCTCTATATTTTATTTGACTGTGTTGTGTGGCATTGTATATTTATATATCGCCAAGTGGCCATAACAACTATATCAAGCTCTGTAGTGCTTAAAAATCTGGGAAATTAAATTGAAATATAAATGAAACACAGATAAGATAATTCTCTCATCTTTCCTCATGCATAAAATTTTACCCGAAGTAAACCGAAGATATATAATATAATGCATGAAAGCCCTTTTGGCATAGAAGACATCACAAATTGGGATTTTATTAGTAAGCAATAAGACATTACCAAATGATTTAAGGCTATAAATCTCAGTTATACATTGCTCAACCAGATGTTGACATGTTGCTCTCTTTGTCATTGAACGACATGCAGCGAACTTTGAGATAAATGGCTAGTACCCTAGCAACACGAAGTTGCGAGTACATCGAAAGGTTATTCTAAGAATTTTTTCACTATGTTGGTGTGAAAACCATAGTGTGTTCCCGTCGAACCACTTTACTCGTTCTATCTAGGACTTCTATGCTTGTGTCGCATACATCTCTCGGAATTGTAAATACTTATAGTCACTGAATTGACTCGGGATAGTCCTTTGACAATTTGGTATACACTGTAAGCTAAATGGTAAAGGTCGGTCCTGAATGGACACATACCTGGGGTTTATGTAGCCGAACTACACTGAATTCCACCCTTTGGCATGCTTACCATTATCTACCTTCGATCTACCAAAAGTGAGAAGAGTAGACAAATAACTATGAAATCCCACATTACCACAGAGCTTGAAGCTAAATTAGACATTAACATATTCTTGGTCCTCGGAGCCAGAAGAGTCATATGTCTTGACCACTAGACTACTAGTGATGATAATTTGTGATAGAAATATGAAGATCTTATGGAGACCTGTTGTATCCTCTCTACTCCTAATGATTTCTTCGTATGAGAGCAGTAATATCTGTTGTTGAAGATGGATCCTAGCGGACACCAGTCCTATTTTCATTCTTGCCAAGCAGTTATCATCATTTGCTTCATCAAAAGCTAGTTATATGGTGATTTTTCCAGATAAAATGAATTCTTGGCCCTGTCTGTTCTATTCCAAAGCTTCTCTTTTTGCTGAACAATGAAGAGATCGAAATAATGCTATATAGAACAAGTTGGTATATAATATGAGGAGAAATATTTGCCCTGCTGGTAACACCATAAATAATTGACTATTATTATAAGTTCTCTCTCAAAATTATAATACCTAAAAATGTTGCATAAATTGATACCCAATTTCATATCGGTATGAGTAATTGGGTAAACCATGGGCAATAATAAAACGAGCTGGACTATACATCTCTGTATATAAAAATCTTTGCTTGGCAGCATTGGCCTGATGCCGTGCACTTTACCACCATTATATACGCACATATTCTCCTATGTGCTTGAAAGCACAATGCAACCAGTGAATGTCCTTGTGAGCGCTAAACCCTGATGGTCATTTTAGTTGTTGATCTAAAGTCAACTACTAGCTCCAAACGACGAATGGTGTGCATGAGCCTCTGAGGGACCCTTATGCATAAAATAGTGTTGCGTATATCAGTCTAAATCTTAATGATTGACTGTGCATTTGGTAATAATAACAATAAGTTTGCAGAATTGTAACTATGAAGCAACTTGTTGTTGCGAGTCTCGCTGGATGTTGAGACTAACCCTTCATGTGAAGGACAAATATATAGTATTCATGCCACTACATTAATCTAAGTCCAAAGCTCACTGCATAAAACCCCTATCTGTAATGTGCGTAAGATTTCCCAAATAAATCACCACAATAGCATACATTGGCCACAACTGGATGATTGTGGTTGGGGATTTTATCTGTATGCTTTTAGAACATCTCGGCATTAGGGGGAGGAATGCCCATATAATGTAATGCCTCAATATTCTATTAAACGCACAGAAGCCAAACTGAATCTGTCGTTCGGTGTGTATTCCTATGTATATGGAGTTTGCCAGAAATCGTTGAGGAGTAACCATATTGGTCTGAATGCTTCTACCTGATGTAGATGTGGATATACCCGGAATTAATATTGTATCCACATTTGACTTATTGGCATTTGATCTATTCTTGGGGACGCCTGTGAATATGATCCATTGGTCTTAGTCAAAGCATATGTTCTGATTGCAGATTCACGTGGTCTGTAATAACTCTCCTCCGGTGAACTCGCCTTGCTGGTGATTTGCCTCGCGAAGAGGTTCATCTTGATGATGAAATTCCTAGCAATGCGCGCAATATCATTATGCTAGGAATACGGAACAATGAATCTTTCGTTTTGGGAAATAACGGAGATCATCATCAAATGTGGGAGACAAATGTGTCGACACCTATCTTGCCTCTATAGATTGCAAAGGGATCCAAAACAAAGTCCTAGGCATGAGTGCTTGAAGCTCCCTTATCGGGTCAATGATAAATGCAATCGAGGCTGAACCAATAATCGCAAAATGGAAGTCGCGAGCTTGAATTTCGGACATTTATGGGCACTATTGAAATAATGTGTGGTGAATGCGATGGTTCAAGTGGTCTTGTGAGAGACCCATCCCACATATGTGTTGAGTAAACAATGTTCCACTATATGATATAATCTGGCAAATGACATAAATTAAACTATGCAGTTAATAGGATTCAGAAGATCTGTCATGAGATCCAAGGAGGACTCATATTCTTGAATTATAAATATGCAACATATAAATCTCATACTGAATAATGCGTTCTTGATGAATGACCATTCTCAAGTGTAGAGAGAATATCTACTAGTTGAGATTATAGTTCCCTGATGGAATCTTTCTAGAAGAAATAAAGTCTGAGTTGAACACCAAAATTTGTTAATCCCGATAAAGGGATAAAGACCCATACAGACCCGGAAAGGAATAAGATGAGGTACCAAAGGACTTGAAGTTCACCGAATAAGCACATGTGCATTCCATGATCTTACTCATGGTATTTTCCACTAGATGTGGAATTACGGTATCCTCTAAAGCCCTGATGGCAGAAACCTATAAGGTTTAGGTGTTACTGGCAAAATATCCCCATTGTGCCAGAATGACAGACTGTAACGATGTATCTGATCGATGAAAAATCCCTGATGGATTACGATCTTATATGGACTTTTATTACACCATCATAGATGTTGCAATGGATGAACGCCTCGAGCGACGTGTCATATTTAGAATATGTACTATTGCAACTATATTATCCCCTAAGTCCTATTGAAGGACATGTTATTTGCTTTGCACAACTATGTATAAATTGTGGTGTAAGATAGAAAATGATAGCACCCCAACCTCATCTATTCTCGTTGTTCCAGATGAACAATGAGAAATATATCTTGAAGAATATGCTTGAGTTATGAGGGATAACGACTTTGACAGATGTCATCGTCAGGGGGAGCGAATGCTTATATAGATCACAATCGTAAGACAATAAATGTCTTATTCTATGCCCTGAAGGCGTGAGCTTGATGATCAATATGCGAGTCTTTATGGAACTTTCTATCAAATATATAGATCCAGTCGATCGAACACCATCAATCAAGGTGGCTTATTTATATTGATACGTGCACTTACCTCGTATATCCTAGAAGTGAGTAGAGGTAAAGTTCCTGAAATAGTCCTTGCAAGGATATGCAATCCGTTTGCTAAATCTTTATATGCATATACTTCCAGAAGATGTTTTGCCTTATTGATACGGTTTTGCAAGGATCAGGGGGAGCACATTTCTAAAGTTAGCCTTTATAGAAGATTCAATTGAATCTAGATATACAAGATCGAAATATGTCCTGATGACAGTTGTTGTACTCTTTTTCCTTGGTGAGTTTTCTTGAAGTTTCTCACATGAGGTTTTTAACGAGGCAACAAAGTGCAAATGCAATTTGTATCACCATGCACTCTTTCTCCACATTTTCCCACTGGGTTTTTTCGGTGTTTTAACGAGGCATGTGTTGGTCGCGGTATTCGCCCAAGGGGGAGTGTTAAGTAACCCTAGTTAGGGTTATGTGGGCAAATATCTGCTTTGCCCCTGAGGGGTCTCACATCTCTATATAAGGAACCTGTACAACCCCTCATAATACAGAGATCAGAAAGAGGCCAGAGGCCCAACCATATATCCAGTGTCCCGTGTGTTTCCTCTGTCGTGCTTATGGGAAGGGAGACGGGTTCTCTACATCTTCTTGCGCCTCTACTGCTGACGGGAGGGAAGGGAGCGGATCTGGTGATCCGTGGTAACGTAGTTCTCAACAATATACTCATGTTCGGATGTTCCCCTGTGGTCTTGGTCTGAGCTGCGAACGCATTGACTTGCGGACTGCATGCGGCAGAGCAGGTAGACTGGGAAATGGCATCCCGGTCCCACACACTGGGAAGTGGGCACGATGCACGATTTGGCGTCGCCCACGCTGCGTTCGCGCGCACACACCGTTCGGTTCGGTTTTCGGTTTATACTAAAAAAGTGTCCACCGCTACCACGCAGACGCAGGTTTTGCCGTTGGAGATCTCAGACCTCAACTGAATTGAATCATCCCAGATTTTTCTAACGTCCGAGATACGCTTCTAGACCCCACCCAGATAGTAACTCGATCTGAACTGATAGCAAGCACTAAAAGGCGAGTGCTCGGTCGGTCTGTTGGGCTTGGGCTTGCCGCCTGCGTCAGCTCATCAGCTGTTGCTGCAACGGACGGGTGGGTGACGCGGACGACGATCTGGAAAGCGTCGGAGCGGTTGCATGGTCGGCAGGCTGAGCACGTCACCCCTACTCTGCTTTGCTCACGACGGACATGCATATGGTGCATTTGCTGCCCGCCGGTGAAGCCGAAGATGAGGAGAAGCTTCGTGTCCTCTGGCGGTCTGCCCTGTGGCAGGCACAGGACGGTGTCTGCTGGCCTCGTCTCGTCTCGTCTTGTCTCGTGGGAAACAGGCAATTAAGCAGCAGCGCATGTCGCGTGAATCGTGGACGTACGAGAGCGAGGTCCATCATCATCAATTTCATCGGCTTGGGAAGATCCCCAGCGCGCTGAACTTCCCAACTCATGATTCACGGTCACGCGCGGCGTGCAGCAGGTGGACTTCACACGAGGAACACGTCCTCATTTCTGACTGCACACAGGCCACTTTACTACGGCCTTCGTCTCCGTTTGTTAGGTCCCGGGCGACATTTTAGTCGGTACTTGCCTGTACTAGCTGCGGTAGCGCGTGGGGCTGCATATATAGCGTGGTGCTCGTTTTGGGGCCGTTGTGCATGCGCTCATGGACTGGATATGTACGCACGCTGACCCTCCTTATAGTACTGTATGTCCACTCCGGTTCCAAACTTCAATATACAAACAATGCAGTTTATTGTACAACACAATATTTTCTATGACTATATATATAAACAATACAGTTCACAATGAAAACAGTGTTTTGAGTAACTATATGGTAACGATCAATGTCTTAGGTACATATTCCTTTCAAAACGAAGCCACTAAGAAGGATCTTAATATTGTTACATCACTTTGGAGAAAGATTCACTCAGATGGTAGCTTGCATATTCATCATTGCTATGACATGGCAAATTTATGTGTGAAATGGTTGAAAATATCTCTTAGCAATATTTCAATTAATTATCTTGTGTTGGCGTCAATTCAGACGCCAAACACTTGGGAGTTATTCCGCTCGGTGGGCAGGGTTTCCTGCGCTGAGCCTGACGGTCCGCGTGTGCGTAGAGTGGCGGCATTCGCCAATGACACCTGGATCTCGTCCCTTGGGAGGGACTCCGTCAGGGAGGAGAGATCCTAGGTTTATGAGAGCACCTAGAGGGGGGTGAATAGGTGATCATGTAAAATTTCACAAACTTGATTATAAAGATGTTAGTGCAAGTTAATCAAGTCTGTGAGCTCTTGCGAACACAGACAATCAATGAGAAGGCAATCACAAGAGACACGCGATTTTATCATGTGGTTCGGCCAAGTAGCACTTGCCTACTTCCATGTTGTGGCGTCCCAATGGATGAGGGTTGCACTCAACCCCTTTCAAGTGATCCAATGATCAACTTGAATACCATGGTGTTTTTTTCTTAGTCTTTCTCCCGTTTGCGAGGAATCTCCACAACTTGGAGCCTTTCACCCTTACAATGATGATCACAAAAGAAGCACGGAAGTAAGGGAGGGGAGAGCAACACACACAAGACTCAAATCGAGAGCACAATCACGCACACAAGCCACAACTTGAGCTCAAAACACAACGCACGGAGTTTTCAACTCAAATGGAGCTCAAATCACTATCTCAAAGAATCGGATGCGTGAAGTTGGAGTCTTGGAGTCTTAGAATGTTTCTAGTCAGCTTGGATGACTCCTCCATGTGCCTAAGGGTCCCTTTTATAGCCCCAAGGCAGCTAGGAGCCGTTGGAGGCCAACAAGGAAGGCCATCCTTGCCTTCTGTCGAGTGGCGCACCGGACAGTCCGGTGCGCCACCGGACTGTCACTGTAGATGGTCCGGTGCCGATCTCCTTCCTTTTCTGGCGCAGATGACCGTTGCACCTCCGGGCCGAATGGCGCACCGAACACTGTCCGATGCACACCGGACAGTCCAGTGCCCCCTTTCGACCGTTGGTGCGGGCCACGCGTCGTCCGCGGATTGCGCGGTCGACCGTTGCACAGTCGACCGTTGGCTCACCGGACAGTCCGGTGAATTTTAGCCGTACGCCGCTGATCCTTTTCCCGAGAGCGACGACTTCGCCACGGACGACTCACCGGACAGTCCGGTGAATTATAGTCGTACGCCGCCGTCGAGTCCCGAGAGCGGCCAGTTCACCTTGGACTCGCCTGGCGCACCGGACACTGTCCGGTGCACCCAGACCGAGCAGGAGTTAACTCTTTTTCAATTCCTTTTCTCCTGTTTCTAGCACTTAGACAAAATATGTTAGTACTCAGAACAATGTACTAAGTCTAGAAACATACCTTGTTACATGATTTGCACTTTATGCTTGTTTGGCACATAATATCTCACTCACTATGTGTTGGGCACTTAATCACCAAAACATTATAGAAATGGCCCAAGGGCACATTTCCCTTTCAATCTCCCCCTTTTTGGTGATTTATGCCAACCCATCAAAAAGCAATGCAAAACATGCAACATCGATTCAAATTGAAGACCAAATTGTTTTTAACTCTAATGTGGCATATTTGGATTATTCTTTGCCACCACTTGGTTTATTTTTCCAAATCAACTTTCCTATATCTAAGTCAAACTCACTTGTTTGGGCACAAAGAGAGATATTCCAATGAAAAAATGTATCAAGAGCCAAAACTCCCCCTTTTTCCCATAATCATAAATTCTCCCTCACAAGAGACCAAATTTTGCAATCATAGTATTTTGGACAAATCAAAAATTCTAACTCTACTATTTTCAAAATTCTTAAGTGGTAGCTGATCCATTTGCTTTGGCCTTAATTTCTCCCATTTGGCATTAAGCACCAAAACGGGATCATTTTTGGCCCTTTAACCCCATTGCCTCACCAAAAAATTGTCAATTAAAAGCAAAAGGCAATAAGAGCATAAGAATGAACTTGGAGGTGAGTACACAAATACCGGAGTGTAGTGGAAGTCTTTGCATGGTCCAAGTTCACCTTTCCCTTTCAATGCACCTTTGAGACTACATCAAGTAACTCAAACACAAGTATTAGTCTCAAAGGGTCAAGTTGTAGCACTTCTCCCCCTAAATATGTGCATCATTCACACATGGACTTGTGAGGTCCGGGGATCCCTTGCACAACTTGAGCACCATAAATAAGCAATAAATTGCATAAATGTAGAAGTAACATGATCAAAGGCATAAAACACATGTATGCTATAGATCAATCCAAGTTACGCGAATCTAAGACATTTAGCTCACTACGCAGCCTACAAAAGGATTCTCATCTAACAACTTGGTAAAGATATCGGCTAGCTGGTTCTCGGTGCTAATATGGAACACCTCGATATCTCCCTTTTGCTAGTGGTCTCTCAGAAAGTGATGCCGGATGTCTATGTGCTTAGTGCGGCTGTGTTCAACAGGATTATCCGCCATGCGGATTGCACTCTCATTGTCACATAGGAGTGGGACTTCGCTCAGATTGTAGCCAAAGTCCCAGAGGGTTTGCCTCATCCAAAGTAGTTGCGTGCAACACTGTCCTGCGGCAACATACTCGGCCTCAACGGTGGATATCTGGCAACGGAGGTTTATTTCTTTGAACTCCAAGACACCATGGACCTTCCTAGGAATTGGCACGTCCCTGATGTACTCTTCCTATCAACCTTGCATCCAGCATAATCGGAGTCTGAATATCTAATTAAGTCAAAGGTAGACCCCTTTAGATACCAGATGCCGAAGCAAGGCGTAGCAACTAAATATCTAAGAATCCGCTTAACAGCCACAAGATGGCATTCCCTTGGGTCGGATTGAAATCTAGCACACATGCATACGCTAAGCATAATATCCGGTCTACTAGCACATAAATAAAGTAATGATCCTATCATAGACCGGTATGCCTTTTGATCAACGGACTTACCTCCTTTATTGAGGTCGACATGTCCGTCGGTTCCCATTGGTGTCTTCGCGGGCTTAGCGTCCTTTATTCCAAACCGCTTGAGAAGATCTTGAGTGTACTTCGTTTGGGAGATGAAGGTGCCGTCCTTGAGTTGCTTCACTTGGAACCCAAGGAAGTAGTTCAACTCGCCCATCATCGACATCTCAAACTTTTGAGTCGTCACCCTGCTAAACTCCTCACAAGACTTTTGGTTAGTAGAACCAAATATTATGTCATCGACATAAATTTGGCACACAAAAAGATAACCATCACAAGTCTTAGTGAAAAGAGTAGGATCAGCTTTCCCAACCTTGAAAGCATTAGCAATTAAGAAATCTCTAAGGCATTCATACCATGCTCTTGGGGCTTGCTTAAGTCCATAGAGCGCCTTAGAGAGCTTACACACATGGTCGGGGTACCTGTCATCCTCAAAGCCAGGGGGTTGTTCCACGTATACCTCCTCCTTGATTGGTCCATTGAGGAAAGCGCTCTTCACATCCATTTGGAACAACCTGAAAGAGTGGTGAGCGGCATAGGCTAATAGAATCCGAATAGACTCTAGCCTAGCCACGGGAGCAAAAGTCTCCTCGAAAATCCAAACCTGTGACTTGGGCATAACCTTTTGCCACAAGTCGAGCCTTGTTCCTTGTCACCACCCCGTGCTCGTCCTATTTGTTGCGGAACACCCACTTGGTTCCCATAACATTTTGCTTGGGACGTGGCACCTGGCTCCAAACTTCATTCCTCTTGAAGTTGTTGAGCTCTTCCTGCATGGCCAACACCTAGTCCGGATCTTGCAAGGCCTCTTCTACCCTGAAAGGCTCAATAGAAGAGACAAACGAGTAATGCTCACAAAAGTTAGCTAATCTTGAGCGAGTAGTTACTCCCTTGCTTATATCACCTAGAATATGACCGACGGGGTGATTTCTTTGGATTGTCGCTCGGACTTGAGTTGGAGGGGCCAGTGGTGCTTCTTCCTCCATAGCTGGTTCTTCTTGTGCTCCCCCTTGATCACGCGCCTCTTCTTGAGGAACCTATTCATCATCTTGAGTTGGGGGATGCACCATTGTTGACGAAGAAGGTTGATCTTGCTCTTGTTGTTCCTGTGGTCGCACATCTCCAATTGCCATGGTGCGTATTGCGGTCGTTGGAACATCATCTTCATCTACATCATCAAGATCAACTTGCTCTCTTGGAGAGCCATTAGTCTCATCAAATACAACATCGCTAGAGACTTCAACCAAACCCGATGATTTGTTGAAGACTCTATACGCCCTTGTATTTGAGTCATACCATAGGAAAAACCCTTCTACTGCCTTGGGAGCAAATTTAGAATTTCTACCTTTCTTCACTAGAATGTAACATTTGCTCTCAAATACACGAAAGTATGAGACGTTGGGTTTGTTACCGGTAAGAAGTTCATACGAGGTCTTCTTGAGGAGGCGATGTAGGTAGAGCCGGTTTATGGCGTGGCAAGATGTGTTCACAGCTTCCGACCAAATCCGCTCGGGCGTCTTGAATTCTCCAAGCATCGTCCTCGCCATATCGATAAGCATCTTGTTCTTCCTCTCTACCACACCGTTTTGCTGCGGTGTGTAGGGAGCGGAGAACTCGTGCTTGACGCCTTCTTCCTCAAGGTACTCCTCCACTTGCAGATTCTTAAACTCAGACCCGTTGTCGCTTCTTATCTTTTTCACTTTGAGCTCAAATTCGTTTTGAGCCCTCCTTAGAAAGCGCTTTAGGGTCCCTTAGGTTTCTGATTTATCCTACAAAAAGAACACCCAAGTGAAGCAGGAAAAATCATTAACAATTACTAGACCATACTTACTTCCCCCGATGCTAAGGTAGGTGACGGGTCCGAAGAGGTCCATGTGAAGAAGCTCCAGTGGTCTTGATGTAGTCATCACATTCTTGTTGTGATGATTGCTTCCCACCTGTTTCCCTGCCTGACAAGCTGCACAAGGTCTATCTTTTTCGAAGCAGACATTGGTTAGTCCTAACATATGTTCTCCCTTTAGAAGTTTATGAAGGTTCTTCATCCCAACATGTGCTAGACGACGATGCCACAGCCAGCCCATGCTAGTCTTAGCTATTAAGCATGCATCTAGATCGGCCTCCTCTTTTGAAAAATCAACTAAGTAGAGTTTGCCGTCTAATACACCCTTAAATGCTAGTGAACCATCACTCCTTCTAAAGACAGAAACATCAATATTTGTAAACAAACAATTGTAGCCCATGTGGCACAATTGACTTACAGACAGGAGATTATAACCAAGCGACTCTACTAGAAATACGTTTGAAATGGAGTGCTCGTTGGTGATGGCTATCTTGCCCAAGCTTTGACTTTGCCTTGGTTCCCATCTCCAAAGATGATCGTATCCTAGGAATCCTTGTTCTTGACGTAGGAGGTGAACATCTTCTTCTCCCCCGTCATGTGGTTTGTGCATCCGTTGTCGATAATCTAGCTTGAGCCCCCAGATGCATAAACCTGCAAGGCAATTTACACTTGGGTTTTAGGTACCCAACTCTTGTTGGGTCCTACGAGGTTAGTCACAATAGCCTTTGGGACCCAAATACAAGTCTTGTCTTCCTTGCATTTGGCCCCCAACTTCCTAGCAACCACTTTTTTATTTTTACATGACAGTACAAAAGTGGTGTTGCAAGCATGGAATATAGTAGCAGATTCATTACACATTTTTCTAGGCACTTGATACAAAACATGATTTTTCCTAGGCCTATTTCTATCATGCACAAAAGTAGAGCTAGAGGCAAACATAGCATTTGGATCATAATAACCAGCATGAATATAACTCTTATTATAGTTAGAATAACTACCAATTTTCCTATCATACATAAAAGCATGGTTTCTCTTAGGAATATTAGCCATAGGGACCTTTCCTTTCTCCTTGTTGGGAATGGGAGCCCTTTGGCTTGTTAAGTTCTTGGCTTCCTTTTGAAAGCCAAGCTCATCCTTAATTGAGGGGTGTCTACCAACAGTGTAGGCATCCCTAGCAAATTTTAATTTATCAAAATCACTTTTGCAAGTCTTAAGTTGAGCATTAAGACTTGCCACTTCATCATTTAATTTGGTAATAGCAGTAAGATGTTCTTTACAAGTATCAACATTAAAGTCTTTACATCTATTGCAAATAACTACATGTTCTACACAAGATCTAGCAGTATTAGCTTCCTCTAACTTAATATTTAAATCATCATTCAAAATCTTTAGACTAGATAAAGATTCATGACAAACAGACAACTCGGAGGATAACATTTCATTTCTCTTAATTTCTAAAGCAAGAGATTTTTGAACATTAACAAATTTATCATGCTCTTCATACAAAATATCCTCTTGCTTTTCTAAAAGTCTATCCTTTTCATTTAAAGCATCAATTAGTTCATTAATCTTTTCTACTTTAGCTCTATCTAATCCTTTAAATAGACTAGAGTAATCTACTTCATCATCGGAAGAATCATCATCGCTAGAAGTAGTGTATTTAGGGGTTTCTTGAACGCTTACCTTTTCTCCTTTGCCATGAGGCAAGTATGGCGTTCGTTGGGGAAGAGAGAGGACTTGTTGAAGGCTAAGGCAGCAAGTCCTTCGTCATCGGAGTCGGAGGAAGAGCAATCCGAATCCCATTCTTTGCCAAGATGCGCCTCGCCCTTCGCCTTCTTGTAGGCCTTCTTCTTCTCCCTCTTCCCATGCTTTTCTTGTTCCTGATCATTGTCATTATCGGGGCATTGTGCTATAAATGATCAGTCTTACCGCATTTAAAATAGGAGCGCTTTCTCTTTGCTTTGTTCTTGTTAGGGTGCTCCTTGCGTCCTTTTAGTGCGGTCTTGAAACGCTTGATGATTAGGGCTATCTCATCTCCGTTTAGCCCGGCAGCCTTATCTTGTGCCACCTTGCTAGGTAGCGCCTCCCTGCTGCTTGTTGCCTTGAGCGCAATGGGCTGCGGCTCGTAGATGGGCATTGGGCCGTTTAATGCATCATCAACATACCTTGCCTCCTTGACCATTATGCGCCCGCTCACAAATTTTCCGAGTATCTCCTCGGGCGTCATCTTTGTGTACCTGAGATTTTCACGGATGAGGTTCACAAGATGAGGGTCAATAACAGTAAAAGACCTGAGAATAAGTCGGACGACGTCGTGGTCCGTCCATCTTGTGCTTCCATAGCTCCTAATCTTGTTGACTAGGGTCTTGAGCCTGTTGTACATTTGTGTTGGCTCCTCTCCCCTGATCATCGCGAACCTTCGCAGCTCGCCTTCCACCAACTCCATTTTGGTGATCATGGTGGCGTCGTTTCCCTCATGTGATATTTTGAGGGTGTCCTAGATTTGCTTGGCGTTGTCCAAGCCGCTCACCTTGTTGTACTCATCCCTGCACAAAGATACTAGCAAAACAGTGGTTGCTTGTGCATTCTTATGAATTTGCTCGTTAATAAACACAGGGTTCTCCGTACTATCAAATTGCATTCCATTTTCAACTATTTCCCAAATACTAGGATGGAGAGAGAATAGGTGACTACACATTTTGTGACTCCAAAAAGAGTAGTCTTCTCCATCAAAGTGTGGAGGTTTCCCAAGAGGAATTGATAGCAAATGAACATTAGAGTTGAATGGAATGCGAGAATAATCAAATGAAAAGTTTTGATTAACCGATTTCTTCTTTGACGAGGAGTCGTCGTCGTGTGGTGAGGAAGAAGATTCATCGCTGTCGTAGTAGACGATCTTCTTGATGCGCCTCTTCTTCTTCCCGTCCTTTTTCTTGTGACTCGAGCCAAAGTCAGTGGGCTTATCATCTCTTGGCTCGTTGACGATGGACTCCTTCTCTTTGTCGTTGACCACCATCCCCTTTCCCTTAGGATCCATCTCTTCGGGCGATTAGTCACTTACGTGAAGAGAACGGCTCTGATACCAATTGAGAGCACCTAAAGGGGGGTGAATAGGTGATCCTGTAAAATTCAACACTAAATTCCACAAACTTGATTATAAAGATGTTAGTGCAAGTTAATCAAGTCTGTGAGCTCTTGCGAACACAGACAATCAATGAGAAGGCTATCACAAGAGACACGCGATTTTATCCTGTGGTTCGGCCAAGTAGCACTTGCCTACTTCCACGTTGTGGCGTCCCAATGGACGAGGGTTGCGCTCAACCCCTTTCAAGTGATCCAATGATCAACTTGAATACCACAGTGTTTTTTTCTTAGTCTTTCTCCCGTTTGCGAGGAATCTCCACAACTTGGAGCCTCTCGCCCTTACAATGATGATCACAAAAGAAGCACGGAAGTAAGGGAGAGGAGAGCAACACACATACACAAGACTAAAATCGAGAGCACAATCACGCACACAAGCCACAACTTGAGCTCAAAACACAACGCACGGAGTTTTCAACTCAAATGGAGCTCAAGTCACTATCTCAAAGAATCGAATGCGTGAAGTTGGAGTCTTGAAGTCTTAGAATGTTTCTATTCAGCTTTGGTGACTCCTCCATGCGCCTAGGGGTCCCTTTTATAGCCCCAAGGCAGCTAGGAGCCATTGGAGGCCAACAAGGAAAGCCATCCTTGCCTTTTGTCGAGTGGCGCAACGGACAGTCCGGTGCGCCACCGGACAGTCACTGTAGATGGTCCAGTGCCGATCTCCTTCCTTTTCTGGCGCAGATGACCGTTGCACCTCCGGACCGAATGGCGCACCGGACACTGTCCGATGCACACTGGACAGTCCGGTGGCCCCTTCCGACCGTTGGTGCGGGCCACGCGTCGCCCGCGGATTACGCGGTCGACCATTGCGCAGTCGACTGTTGGCTCACCGGACAGTCCGGTGCACCACCGGACAGTCCGGTGAATTTTAGCTGTACGCCGCTGATCCTTCTCCTGAGAGCGACGACTTCGCCGCGGATGACTCACCGGACAGTCCGATGCACCACCGGACAGTCCGGTGAATTATAGCCGTACGCCGCCGTCGAGTCCCGAGAGCGGCCAGTTTACCTTGGACTCGCCTGGCGCACCGGACACTGTCCGGTGCACCACCGGACAGTGCGGTGCACCTAGACCGAGCAGGACAACCAACTCTTTTCTAATTCCTTTTCTCCTGTTTCTAGCACTTAGACAAAATATGTTAGTACTCAGAACAATGTATTAAGTCTAGAAACATACCTTGTTACATGATTTGCACTTTTTGCTTGTTTGGCACATAATATCTCACTCACTATGTGTTGGGCACTTAATCACCAAAACATTATAGAAATGGCCCAAGGGCATATTTCCCTTTCAGTTTGTTTTGGGATTGACAGGCCACCCAAGATGTCTGCAAACGACGTAGAGTCGAAGAGAAGTGAAGATTGAGGTGAAGAAAGCTACGTTATTGTCTACTCCTAAGTCATGCTATTAGAAAATAGATCATGTTATTTAGGAAATAAAAAAATAGGATAAGTGTACAAATATAAGGATAGGACTCTAGCATATAGGATCCTATATTTAGGACCTAAGACACCAGGTCCTATAACTGTTTGATGATTTTTTGTGAAATATGACCTGTGTTGGAGCAATTTTTTTGTGTGTTGAGGTATTATATTTTAAAAAGTACCCTATTTAAGACTTCTGTTGGAGATGCTCTTACAATCTAAACTAAATAATAATTTAATTCTATAGCTAGCTAACAACTCATTGAAGATTTGGTTGAGCAACAAAAAAGTAATTCACATATTGATCCTATTGTTTAAATATAGTTGAACTAATTTTAACTAATTCTTAGGTCCTGTTTGGATCCACCTGGTTTCTTTAGAAACCATTTTTTTAAAAAGCTAGAAAGTCTTCAGATAGGTCAAGTTTTTATCCGGTCTCTAAAAAGTAGTTTTCTGGTTTCTTAAAAAGCAATAATCTGGTTACCCCAACTAAAACCAGCTTTTGGTCATTGTCTATGGTAAAGCTATAAACAAATTTTAAAAACTAGTGATCCAAATACCTCTATCCATTTTTTTCTTCTAAAAGCCAGTTTATAGAAATCAACTCTAAAACTCAGTTTTAAAAAAAGGGAAAAGCTAACGGACGCGCGCGTGTTTCTTTGGCTGTTTGTGCTCGCCTTGTGCGCCGTCCGATTGTTCCTTTTCACTGTTTGATTTTGGGATTCTCGCGCCTCTTCACTTTCCCAGTTTGTCCTTGTCTCGCTCGGTCGCTCTCGGTCGCTCTGCTGCTGTGCGTTCCCCAGTGCTCTGCTCTCGGTCGCCTCTTCACTTTCTCAGTTCCTTGCGCGCCGTCGTCGTTCCCCAGCGCTGCTGCCGCGCGTGCCCCCAGTGCTCCTGCCGCGCGCCCTCTAGTGCTGCTGCCGCGCGCGCCCTCCAGTGCTGCTGCCGCGTGCGCCCCAGTGCTGCTGCCACGCACGCGATGAGTTGTAGTCGCGGGCGAGGTGGATCCGACGAGATCCATGGCGGAGGGCGAGGAGGCCCCGACTGGATCTATGGCGGGGGGGGGGGGCGAGGTAGCTCCGACGAGGTACATGGTGCGGGTGGAGGCAGTTGCGATTCCGACGAGGTCCACGTCGCAGGGCGAGGAGGCCGCGACTGGATCTATGGCGGGGGGGCGAGTTGGCTGCTGCAGGATCCATGGTGGAGGAGGGGAAGGTCAAACGGGATCCATGGCCGGGGGTGGTGGAGCTGGCTGCGACGGTATCTATGGCGGAGGGCGAGGGTGTCCCGACGGGATCCATTTTCGCTGTCCGGCGACAGCAACCTGTGGTGAAGCAGGCGGGTCTGGAGTTCCACTGCGCGAAGGTTGTGTCCCGGCATCTGGTGGCACTGTCGATCCGGTGAGGGTGCTCTTTGTTTTACTTCATCTTTCCTGTGCTCGAGTATATTTTCCTAGTTCTACTGTTTTTTGGGATGTTCAGTATGCAGTGTGTGTTCTTCTGTTTCTATTAGCAAAGGAACAAATTATGCAATTCTAGTTAAAATTTGTCCCAGTATATTTGAGGATAGCATAGGTATTGTTGAAATTTATATATAGTTAATGCATGCAATTTTGAAGTTGTAATTTAGCATTGAAATGTATGTGCGATGTCTGTGCCTTGACGGAGATGAATGAGTGTGAGATGTCTGTGCGAACTGTGATGTGGTTCTTTTTATAAGTAAAGGAAATCTAGGTTGCTGCCTGGATTCTCTCTTGGGTCCATCAGCCAGGGATTCAGACTTACATATATATGATGCATCTATGTCGGGTACTATATAAATAGGCAAATGAAAAAAAAGATTAAGTATAGCCGTATATATAGGAACAACACTGTAACTGAAGAACAGTGACAAGTGTTGTGATCTTTTATTGTGAAGCAGCAGACAGCTCCTACTTTCTTTTGTGGTGATGGTGCATACTAATGTAGAGAGGGACGGAGAGAACCAAGAGCTGATATAGATTGAAGAACTGAATTGGGTGTATCCTAGCTTGTTGTTCAGGGATTTGGAATAAAGGGAGCTTGATGGAGGAAGCTTGAACATTTTTTAGGCTCATCTGCTCCTGGAACTGGACAAGATGATGTCCTAGTCAATTATTAACTCCATTAACTTGCTGCTACTGTTGGGTTATTCCTGTCCTGGTTCATTAAATTGCCACTGTTGATTATACACTAGCTACTAGCTGCATCTTTCTGATTCATGCGAGCATTTTGAGGCCTGTCTTGTCTCTTGGTCTGCAAGCCAGGAGGCAAAATGGCTTCAGAGCTACAAAAAATGATTTTATATGGGATGGAGCTGCAGAGTTTAATTATAGCCGTGGAGCAGCACATTCTTGTATTTTTGTTTTTTCAGTTTTTTTGTTTGATTTTTTCCCTTATGTTATCTCATGTTAATGTCCCTTAGGAGTTTTTTTGTTGGGAGTAGGTTCCATTATATCCAGGATTTGCATAATTGATAATCTGTTTTTGTGTTTATTGTTTAGGTAAATAATCTAAGTTAGCTAAGTATAGTTGTTTGGAGTTATAAAATGTATTTTCTCAGTATATTTAGTTCTTGGAAATTGTTTGTTTATATTTAGTTTTTTATTTACAATTTTTTGTTATTTTTGTAGGGCATCATTTCCTCTCCTATGGTTAAGTTGATTGAAACTTTTGCTGTTTTTTGCAAGTCTCAGGTAGTTTGTTCTTTTTGATCTTCTTTTTTCTGTACAAGTTCTCAATTGTATATTTTTTATATGCATTTTTTTCATGTGGTTTTTGTTTATTTTTTTGTTACTTAATTTTATTTTTTTATCTCTAGAGAGCTGCTTATAGGGAGAAGGTGTTAATTGAAGCAGAGAAACAATTTCTGCATGATTTCACTTTTTTCAAGGAAAAGTTATTAGTTGATTTTGGCCAAATAGTGGATGGGAATGCATTGATAGTACTTGCCAAGTTCTGTGTGACAAGGTCAGGGGTTGTTGTTCAATTTGCAAGTCAAGGTGTACTGAAGCTATCATCGATTCTCTAAAAATTTTGGCTGAAGCAATGACTATTAAGCATCAGAAGTTTTTGAATTCCAACAACCTTCTAGCGAAAGATATAGATATTAAGTCAGATGAGAAAGCTACCAAAATTGATACCAATGTGCAGCCAGTTGATGTTAAGTCGAATGAGAAAGGCGCTGGTGTGGGCATTGTTGAGGCTTCTCATGGAAAGCTCATGTGGTTATCACAAATCCCCTGATAACAGTGCCCATACAGTTGGAGACACCAATCGTTAATAGGCTAGATGGAAATAATGGAACATCTTTGAATCCACCAGCGGGTTAGTGCTTTTTAAAATCCATTTTTAATGTTTTTTGTTTTCCTTTTTTTGCATTTTGTACTTCATTGTGTTTGCTCAATGCATTTTTTATTCTATGTGCTACCTATGTGGGCATGTCTGGGGAAAGGGGAAATTGTAGGTGATGGAGGAGATGTCTATGTCAGGGTATGGAACTGTATTGTGTTCCATGCCCTATCATGTATATGGTCGTCGTTGTCTTGCCTCTCTCGGGGGCAAAAGCAAAAGCCAGGATTGCACTTGGTGGGGAGAAAAGGAGGGTATAAATCATCATCTTTCATCAAGGGGGGCAGCGCTGTGACTTGCTTATTGTGCCTACACTAGGTGGTTTTTTTGCTGTGTTTTGCATTGGCATTTTTTGTTTCGAAGCTCCTTTGCATGTGACATGTGCGAGTTGTTTGATTGATCTTGCGTTAAACTCAGTCTCAGGACCTGAGTCCACCTTTTTGCACCTTGATTAGATAATATAATAACCTTTTTGTTGTGACCCCTTGGCATGTGATTAATTATGTAGAATATGAAACTCTATTTATTTTTCAAGCAGTCACTGCCCTTCAACGCATACTTTTTTTTTCTTGCGTGATTTTGGTAGGTGCCACTGAACTCCTTTTTTTGGTTTCTTGCTTTAGCATCATTTTTAGGTTATTATTGCTCTGTTTTTGGTCATCGTGTAAACCTAATACGAATCTGATGTATGTCTATTTTTTCTTTATTTTTTTATCACAGAGTGTGCTCATCCTCTCAACAAGCGATTCCATTACTCAAAAACTGATAAGTTGGGTCTCTTTCCACGTACAAAGCTTTTCTCACCTATGGGTCTTTTTGACCTTCAAATTACAGATGATAAAAGTGATCACAATGGAAGGGGCAGAAATATTGCAGCTGCTATATGTCCACACGAGCCAGCTGGTGTTCCAATTGGGCTAGGCCAACTTGCTCCTCCTATAGCCACCCATGTTGTTTATGGTATATTTCTCTCAATGGCGTACTATCATTAAGACCATTTACTTAAGTCACATGCAAATCCTAATAGAAGGCCTATTGATCCAGGTGCAACATCAGCAGCGGCAACATGTTGTGTTAACAATGATGTTTATAGTGGTGTTGCTTCTGTGGTGTTGTCTCAGAATCCAAAGGTATAGTTTGTGGTTATTTTTTTATGTTTATTATATTTGTTTAGTTTATAATTTAATATTCTTTTTGTATATCTGTTTTTGTGTGTGTGCCTTATGTCAGGCACATGCTGCTGGTGCATTTTTAGCAGGGAATGATACTATATATGAGCCTACACTAGCATTGAACTTTTCAAAGTTAAACTCAACTGAAAGACATAGGAACTCCGGAGGAATAAGTGGCAAAAAGGAAGAAGTTATTGTCATTGCTGATGATGTAGGGACTGATCAGGAGGTGATTTTTCGGTTTATTCTCTCATGTAGTCTGCTGTATATTTGTTATCTTTTTTCAATCTTTTTTAATTTATATCGTATAAACATATATTATGTTATATTTTTCTAGGTTCAAACTGCTGCTGTTAATATGGTTGGCGCTAATTTACATGGTAGTAGTAGATCCAAATCAGCAGCTGCAGTTGATTAGATGTACAATGATATGAACATATTCAACGTAGAGTCAGAAGCTGGGGGATTCTTTTTGGGAAATCAACTAGAAGATGGAAATGTAGTCAGGAATGATGTTGGTGAAATTGGTTACAAGTTCAAAATGCCCACGCCTGTTTTCCATGTTCTAATGTGCTATTGCGATATTATAATATTCTTTGTGGCGTGGGGCGGAGCCAATGGAAAGAGTAAGTGTAGCTTTTATTTTTATTTCAATTTTTTCTTTATTATGTTTATTTTCTGTTCCTATACACCAATTTTCATAATAGTCTAATCTTTTTTTTTTACTTTTTTTGTTCAGTTTGGTCGCAGTTCGGTTTTCCAAAACCACCACTGTAAATTGGGAATCTTTTGGACTGTCAATAGAACCCAATGGTCACTATGACAACTTTTTTATTGCTGGATTTTGCCGGAAACGTTTTGAAGATGTTCATCCTAGACTGTCAAAGAAACATTTCTTTTATCCAAAAGTGGGGGTAATTATTCTTCAACTTTTTATTTGGTTTTGTTTTGCATTTTTTTGTAATTTTGTTTATTGTTTTTCATTTTTTTTAAAATTTCTATTGTTACTACAGCATTCGATGATGGAATACAATAGCCAATATGAAGTTGAAGATCTAAGGAAATCGTTTCTGGGGGCTAATTCTGCTTTGAAGTTGCATCACTCTAACAAGGTTTTTTGTTTGCTTAGTTTGTTGTAAATTTTTTTTGGTCCAAGCAGCAGACTTAATGTGCCATACATTTCTGCCTTGTTCTTATTTTACCTCAATCTGTTTTTTAGTTGTATTTTCTAGTGTGCCATGCGAACCATTGGTTTTTGTTCATTGTTGATTTGAAGAATAAGCGTTTTGTTTTTATGGATTCATATTTTGATGAGGAAGATCCTTTTCAATGCTTTGTTAGAGACAAGCTTGTAAGTGCCTTTTTTCTTCTTCATGTATTTTTTGTTTTCTTGTGTATATTATATATTTTATTGATATTTATCCTTTTTTCATTTTTTCTAATGTTGTGTGTTTTTTTAGATTCGGGTGTTCGAAGTCCTATGGTTATTATATTCTGATTCAAACATAGATGTATCATCATTCAAAATTTTATATCCCGCGGTACCAAAACAGAAAAATACGTAAGTTTCATTTCTATCCTTTTTTCTTTTTTTATTAGAATCCAAATTCAGTTGCTATCTTAATTTTTTATATATTTTATATGGTTTAAAATCTCACTCAATATATTATTTATTTGTAGATATTTTGTAGTTGTTTTTACTATTAGTAGAATACAAATTCAGATACTATCATGTTTTAGTTGTTAATTGCCCATGTCTATGATCTTCATTAGGTGTAGTGTTGTGGTGCTGTGATGTAAGTCTGAGGCTCTATTTTTTGGTATACTGTTATGGATGGTGTCAGATAAGACATAGTTGGTATATGTAGTCTTTTTTCCTAAGTTGTTTGTATTCTTATTCCCAGTGTGTTGCTCACTTCTACTGTCTTATGAATGCTCTTGCCTGATCTGTCCGAGATTTTCAGCAATTTTGTTGGTTTGTTTTCATTGCCTTTTCCATGTGTAGTGTATCGTCATTTTTTAGCCTAGTTTAGACCTTAGTTAGAGTTGCTCTGCCTAGTTTAGTTGGTCATGCTTATGTATCATCATTCAAAATGTTATATCCTGCAGTACCAAAGTAGGAAAATACGTAAGTTTCATTTCTATCATTTCTTTTTATTAGAATCTAAATTCAGTTGCTATCTTAATTTTTTCTATATATTTTATATGGTTTAAAAACACCCACAATAAATTATTTCTTGTAGTAATTTTGCCTTCTTTAATTATCATAGGCATGATTGCGGTATTTTCACACTACAATACATGGAATATTGGGATATATCTGTTGATATGATGCTCAAGTTCCGCACTAAGGACATCCCTCAAATTCGAATCACCTTGGCCAACGATATCTATTTTAGTGAGAAGAACACTGAAGACAAGTCTCTAGTTCGCAACATGTTTCTTCAGGTTTTTTGTGATTCAATTTTGTGTTGTTTTTTTGGGCGCTCTTATTATTTTGTTTTTCTAGTTTTTTTCCTTTTTTCGTGGGTGGTGCGTGCAGTGCTGATGGTGGTATGGAGTTTTTTGTTTTTGTGCATCATTTTTTGGTCTGATTTGCTTTTTTTATACCAGAATATTGATCCTCGGATTGTCAACTAGCATATTTGAACCGTTGGGAAGTAGCTGTTCGTGTTTTCTATGGATGTTGGAGCAGCAATGGCAGAGATTTCTGATTCATCATCGTCAAGTTTTGATCCATAGCTTCTTTTTCCAATCAAAAAAAGACATGTTATATCTGATGTTCATTTCTATGTTCATTTTTCCCTAGTGTATGTAATAAAAGTGTGATTGCAGTTTGTTTCCAAGTTGTTCGTACTATTATTGAATTAAAGAGTTTGTTTTTTACTGTTTAGTAAGTTCTTTTTTGTCTAGATTTTTTTTGTTCAAGCGATTTCATGACTCATCTGATTTAAAAACAAAACCATTTTTTCTGCTTTTTGTACTATCTCTATTAATATATTATAAATGCAGAGCTCATCCCATCATCCCACCCCCCTAAATTTTTCTTCATTTCTTTTCTCCATTTTTTCTCCAATTTTTTGCTCATGTTTCTTGAAGAGAAAACGCATATTGAACTTTTGGTTAAACAAAAAAAACTGTGATAATAGGAACTTCTTTTATCATCTTGTCCTCTACGGCTCTACTTAGACAATAGGAACTTCTTTATCATCTCCATAAACTCAAGTAGATTGGAATCCGTGGCAGCTAAATAATGTTTTTGCGGTATAAAGTGTGTAAATCATTGTTGGTGGGCCTAGCCAATGGAGCACGACCCAATACCAGATAAGCTAGCTATGCGGTACATGGATGGGCTGATGCGATGGATCTAATCAGGCAAGCATGATCTGTTTTTCAACACTTTGTTTTTGCAAGCGATTACATGACTCAACTGAAAGAAAAACAAACTTTTTTTTGCTGTTTGCACCAACTATATGAATATATCATAATTGCACAGTCCATCCCTTCCCCTTTCTCCACTAAGTGTTCTTCATTTTTCTCTCTATTTTTCTGCATCTTTTTAAGTGTGAGTGTTGGTGGTTCTGTTAGGAGGGAGGAGCAGTAATTCTTCAAGGTGCCATTCTTTTCATCTTCTTCTTCTCCTTTCCTTGTGGGCCTATAAACACAAATTATAGATTTTAAGTCAATGTAATTATAAAAAAACCAAAAGCAGGTTTTTTTAGATAGACATACTTGCTGCTGCATTGCTTGTTTTCTTGTTTTTCTTTTGCTCTGCCTTCTTCATCTTGAAGCGGATTTCCTCCACTAGTGGCTTTAACCTTGTAGGTTTTTTTGGCCTTCCTTTCTATTTAACTGCTTCAGGGTTATGCAGATTTTCAACTACTGGTCCTGTATGTTTTGCAGCATTGTCTTCCTTCTCTCGTCCTATCGAAGGTCCTGCTATTACATCTTCTTCTGATGATAGCATTTGGCAAACCTTTTCTTGTAGTTTGTCTAATTCTTCACATATAAACTCCATAGTTTTCTCTGTTTTTGCTGCTGCTGATGTGAGTAATGCTGCTTTCTGGCTCAATAGGTTGTGTCTTAGCACTGGGTGGTTCGGCATTGATGCACGCAGCAGTGGTCCATCTATTTGTTTCTGTTTTTTCTTCCACCTGTTCACTATGTATTGCTCTGGGATTTTCGTGAGCCCTTCTTCAATGATCACTTTAAGTATATGGGAGCATAAAATGCCATCCTTGTCAAACTTGCCACATACACAAGTGAACTCTTCCATTCCATATGTTAGGTTAGCCATAACAAGGTACCTCCTTATTTTATGTGGCTTTTCTTATTGGTTTGATTTTGGATACACCTCGAAAGTATGCAGATTAGATGTTCTGTTGTAACTTAGCCTTGGTGTTGATTGCAACTGGAACTGGAATTTCTTGAATATGTTTCTATTGTAGACTTCTTGTGCTTGCCTCTCTATTGTGTATCCAAACATTAGTTCTTTTGGACGTTTACGATTGCTTTCATTATCCTCATACTCCTCTGACACATTCACTTGCTCCACAATCCTTTGGTACTCACGCAAGAAGCTGATCACACTATAAATCGAAGTCACATTGTCTTTAAACCTTGAGTTTGTCCCCTCGCTTCTACCTGTGCTTTGCAAGAATGGGAAGAAGTCATTTTTGAAATATACTGGTATGAACCTGGCTCTTGTTTCCCACATTTTGCTGAAATACTTGTTGTTTTCTAGGTGGTAGTCCTCAACCATTTGCTTCCAGTCCCTCTCAAATTCAGATACAGTTAGTGAATAGTTAACTATGTTCTCAAAGTCCTCTGGCATTCCTATATTTCTTGCAAAACAATTTCCATTTTTCTGGTAGCATTTGCTTTTTATGTGGAAGAAGCAATTCCTATGCACTGTTTCAGGGAAGACCTCTTTGATCGCAGGTCTCATTGCCCTATCTTGATCTGTTATTATTGTGCGGGGATGTTTGCCTCCCATGGCCTCAAGGAATGTCTTGAATATCCACTTGAATGTTTCTATTGTTTCATCAGAAATGAATGCACATGCGAACAAGCATGTATGTGCATGCCCTGTAACACCCACAAATGGCGCAAATGGCAGGTTGTACTTGTTAGTCATGTACGTGGTGTCGAAACTGATGCAATCTCCATATATCTTGTAGTATTTCAAAGATGTCCCATCTGCCCAAAATATGTGCTTCACCTTTTTATCTTCATCAATGATAATTCTGTAGAAGAAATTTGGATCTTCCTTCTGTTTTTCCTGAAAAAACTGCAATGCTTGTGTCATATCATTCCCTGTTACTTTCTTGTTTATTTTAGTTCTGTAGTTGCTAACATCTTTTTTTGTACGGCAATGCTGTCATACCTCCTCTCAGATAAGACAATATAGCTATCATCTTCCGTGTAGGTATGTTGTTGTGGTTCAATGTTCTTATAATTCCTTTTTCCATATCTGTCATGTACTTGTGCCCACTAAACATGTTGTTGCTGTCTGCTGGTCTGAGCTCATGATTGTGTTCCAAGTCTAACTTATCGATCACCCATTTTTGTCCATGTTCCTTTATAACCATGAATACTCTGCAATCTGTTTTAACTTGGACATTTGTATTCCTTTTTGGGCCTTTCTCGCAACGCTTTTTTCTATGCAAATATCTTGTTCCTGCTGGTTTGTCTTTTTTGTTTTGCCATGTTTGTTACATTTCAGCTCCACCTTTGTTACTTCATTGCTTCTTTTTTTGTTGGAAGTCCTGAAAGTGTGGGTGATTGCTGGTTTAAAACCAGCCAAAAAACCATAGAAGAATAAGAAGTGCTCTGCATCTCCCCTGGTCTTAAATTCCATCCCAACTTGAGGTGTGTATTTACTGTCTATTGATGCATTGTTCCCTTCTGTTGCAGCTATCTGCTCACTCATAATGAAGGCATCAATCTGATCCTCTGTTAACTCTTCATCTCCTGCATTTGTTGTTTCAGCTTCTGCATCATCAAAGTTTGCACTAGCACTCGATGTTTTAGTTTCTTTTCCATCATCATTTTGCGCACATTCAGTTAGTTGTTGTACATGCATTATCTCAAAGAGATCCCTGTGGTATACTGCTTCCCCATATTTAGATGTATCAGCTTCATTGCATTCCCCAAATGTCTCCTACAAAAAAATTCAGTTTTTTCGTTAGTTTTCTAATTTTTATTTATGTTATGAAATGTATATTAATATTATTTTTTCCCACAGACCCCCACACTTACCTTGGATATGTCTGCATTTGTGAAAGTCGCCTAGAGGGGGGTGAATAGGGCGAAACTGAAATTTACAAATATAATCACAACTACAAGTCGGGTTAGCGTTAGAAATAATAAAGAGTCCGAGAGAGAGGGCGCAAAAACAAATCGCAAGCGAATGAAGAGTGTGACATGTGGATTTGTTTTACCGAGGTTCGGTTCTCGCAAACCTACTCCCCGTTGAGGTGGTCACAAAGACCGGGTCTCTTTCAACCCTTTCCCTCTCTCAAACGGTCCCTCGGACCGAGTGAGCTTCTCTTCTCAAATCAAACCGGGAACAAAACTTCCCCGCAAGGACCACCACACAATTGGTGTCTCTTGCCTCGGTTACAATGGAGTTTTGATTACAAGAACAAGTGAGAAAGAAAAGAAGCAATCCAAGCGCAAGAGCTCAAAAGAACACAACAAATCTCTCTCGCTAATCACTAAAGCCTTGTGTGGAATTGGAGAGGATTTGATCACTTGGGTGTGTATTGTATTGAATGCCTAGCTCTTGTAAGTGGTTGAGAGGTGGAAAACTTGGATAACTTGAATGTGGGGTGGTTGGGGGTATTTATAGCCCCAACCACCAAACTAGCCGTTTGGGTGGAGGCTGTCTGTCGCATGGTGCACCGGACTGTCCGGTGCACACCGGACATGTCCGGTGCGCCAGCCACGTCACCCGAACGTTAGGGTTCCGACAGTTGGAGCTCTGACTGCTGGGCCCGCCTAGATGTCCGGTGGCGCACCGGACATGTACTGTAGAGTGTCCGGTGCGCCTCTTCGCGCGTGCCTGACTTCTGCGCGCTCTGGTGCGCATTTAATGCGCCGGCAGGTGACCGTTGGCGCCGAAGTAGCCGTTGCTCCGCAGTTACACCGGACAGTCCGGTGTACACCGGACATGTCCGGTGAATTATAGCGGAGCAAATTCCCGAAGCTGGCGAGTTCAGAGTCGCTTCATTCCTGAAGCACTGGACACTGTCCGGTGTACACCGGACAGTCCGGTGAATTATAGCGGAGCGACTCTGCGTTTTCCCGAAGGTGAGGAGTTCAGCGCGTGGAGACCCCTGGTGCACCGGACATGTCCGGTGGTGCACCGGACAGTCCGGTGCGCCAGACCAGGGTGCCTTCGGTTGTCCCTTTGCTCCTTTGTTTGAACCCTTTCTCTTGATCTTTTTATTGGCTTATTGTGAACCTTTGGTACCTGTAGAACTTATAAACTTGGGCAAACTAGTTAGTCCAATTATTTGTGTTGGGCAATTCAACCACCAAAATTAGTTTAGGAAATAGGTGAAAGCCTAATTCCCTTTCAATCTCCCCCTTTTTGGTGATTGATGCCAACACAAACCAAAGCAAATATAGAAGTGCCGAATTTGAACTAGTTTGCATATGCAAGTGCAAAGGTTACTTAGAATTGAGCCAATAAATATTACTTACTAGATATGCATGGATTGTTTCTTTATTTTTAACATTTTGGACCACGCTTGCACCACATGTTTTGTTTTTGCAAATTCTTTTTGTAAACCCTTTTCAAAGTCTTTTTGCAAATAGTCAAAGGTAAATGAATAAGATTTTGCGAAGCATTTTCAAGATTTGAAATTTTCTCCCTTTGTTTCAAATGCTTTTCCTTTGACTAAACAAAACTCCCCCTCAAATAAATTCTCCTCTTAGTGTTCAAGAGGGTTTTAAGATATCAATTTTGAAAGGTGCTACTTTCTCCCCCTTTAGAACATAAAGAGATATCAATTTGAAATTTTCCAATTGAAAATCATTTTAAAATTTGGGTGGTGGTGCGGTCCTTTTGCTTTGGGCTCATACTCTCTCCCCCTTTGGCATGAATCGCCAAAAACGGAATCATTAGAGCCCTTTGATAACTACTTTCTCCCCTTTGGCAAATAAAACATATGAGTGAAGATTATACCAAAGATGGAGAGATGCTCGGAGTGACGGCGAAGGATGAGTGATAGAGTGGGGTGGAAGCCTTTGTTTTCGCCGAAGACTCCAATTCCCTTTCAATATATACCTATGACTTGGTTTGAAATACACTTGAAAACACATTAGTCATAGCATATATAAAAGAGACATGATCAAAGGTATACTTAAGAGCTATGTGTGCAAATTAGCAAAAAAGAAATTTCGAGAATCAAGAATATTGAGCTCATGCCTAAGTTTGGTAAAAGTTTGTACATCTAGTGGCTTGGTAAAGATATCGGCTAATTGATCTTTAGTATTAATGTATGCAATCTCGATATCCCCCTTTTGTTAGTGATCCCTAAGAAAATGATACCGAATGGCTATGTGTTTAGTGCGGCTATGCTCAACGGGATTATCCGCCATGCGGATTGCACTCTCATTATCACATAGAAGAGGAACTTTGGTTAATTTGTAACCATAGTCCCGCAGGGTTTGCCTCATCCAAAGCAATTGTGCGCAACAATGGCCTGCGGCAATATACTCGGCTTCGGCGGTAGAAAGAGCGACCGAATTTTGCTTCTTTGAAGCCCAAGACACCAAGGATCTTCCCAAGAACTGGCAAGTCCCCGATGTGCTCTTTCTATTAATCTTACACCCCGCCCAATCGGCATCCGAATAACCAATCAAATCAAATGTGGATCCCCGAGGGTACCAAAGCCCAAACTTAGGAGTATAAGCCAAATATCTCAAGATTCGTTTTACGGCCGTAAGGTGAGATTCCATAGGGTCGGATTGGAATCTTGCACACATGCATACGGAAAGCATAATGTCCGGTCGAGATGCACATAAATAGAGCAATGAACCTATCATCGACTGGTATACCTTTTGATCCACGGACTTACCTCCCGTGTCGAGGTCGAGATGCCCATTGGTTCCCATGGGTGTCTTGATGGGCTTGGCATCCTTCATTCCAAACTAGGTTAGAATGTCTTGAGTATACTTCGTTTGACTAATGAAGGTGCCTTCTTGGAGTTGCTTGACTTGGAATCCTAGAAAATACTTCAACTCCCCCATCATAGACATCTCGAATTTCTGTGTCATGATCCTACTAAATTCTTCACATGTAGATTCGTTAGTAGACCCAAATATAATATCATCAACATAAATTTGGCATACAAACAAATCATTGTCAAGAGTTTTAGTGAATAAAGTAGGATCGGCCTTGCTGACTTTGAAGCCATTAGCAATAAGGAAATCTCTTTGGCATTCATACCATGCTCTTGGGGCTTGCTTGAGCCCATAAAGCGCCTTAGAGAGCCTATAGACATGGTTAGGATACTCACTGTCTTCAAAGCCGGGAGGTTGCTCAACATAGACCTCTTCCTTGATTGGTCCATTGAGGAAGGCACTCTTCACGTCCATTTGGTAAAGCTTGAAGCCATGGTAAGTAGCATAGGCTAATAATATGTGAATTGACTCAAGCCTAGCTACGGGTGCATAGGTTTCACCGAAATCCAAACCTTCGACTTGTGAATACCCCTTGGCCACGAGTTGAGCTTTGTTCCTTGTCACCACACCATGCTCGTCTTGCTTGTTGCGGAAGACCCACTTGGTTCCTACAACATTTTGATTAGGACGTTGTTGGGGGCTTGTTCTCAAATGCTAAGAGTTAAGAACAAGGCAACACAGAAAATGTTAAATATTAAGGTCCTTCGTCCTCCATTTCATTATATCCCTTCGGGACATAAGGAACTTCGGACGAAGGTTACGAAGAGCGCACCTTCGTAAACATAATAACGTAGAATGAAGCATTCATATAAATCATGAGGTATAAAATAGACATTCAAATGTTAACATAGAATCATTTCCATTTCTATTAATACGAATGAATATAAATGACAGATGTACCTTCGGTCTTGAGGAAGGCAGAAGTACAAGTGTGATGCGAAGGCAAATGACAGGTTCGCGTGAACAGTGCAGAGGTACTGTTCATCTATTTATAGGCACAGGTCGCAGCCTGTGACAAATTACAATTATGCCCCTTACAAATGTTTACAACATTGACTCAGACCTATATGAATAAAAAGGTCATTCTATCTCTATGTCGGTTTAAAACGCCGAAGCTCCATGAAAAGGAACCTTCGGCTATCTCTTGGAGACGACTTCAGCCGAAGCTGCTTCTTCGTGTGAGACCTTCGGCGCACCGAAGCACGACCCCAACAGTAGCCCCTTTCGCGGTGCTAGATCGTTTTTCGTAACGAGCTTGACCCGTGAAAAAAGAGCCTCTTCAGCTTCGGGAAGCCGAAGGTCCAAAAAAACACCTTCCCTGAGCTCGTTGCGGAGAAACGATCCGGCTTCCGAGCACGTACCAGGCCCACCTTGCAGAGTACTGTTTGATCTTTGCGGTCCACTGCACAGCGAGTACAAGTGACCGCCCGTCTGGTGTAAAAATCTTGCCGCTTCGCCTTCTTACCTGCAGCACTATATAAACAAACGGGTAGGTGTGAAGTTACCACAGCATTCATTGCTATTTGCACTGTTTTGCTGCCAAAATTTTCCACCATAGCCGAAGCTTGACTCTCAGAATCGAACGAAGGTCCGTCTCGACGCTTGCTTCGTCAGAAAGGAGAGCTTCGGAGAAAAGAAAAAAGAAAAACGTTTCTGACCTCCCCAAACTCAGAATCACATGGCACGAGTGCGATCTACTGCCAAAGTTGTACGTGAGGGAGACGAAGCCGAAGGTTCGGACACTGTGCCCATCTCCGAAGCGATGCAGCGCTCCGGTCTAGTGACTGCGGAAGAAAGGCCTGCTGCCGAAGCAAACCCGACAACAGCCGAAGAAGAAGAAGAAAACATTGCTGGGACTGACTCCGAAGATGACTACCACATTGCCATGCCCAGCAAGCCCAGTCACCTGGATTTTGGGAAATCAACTGTCTCAAAAGCTGATCTTTCGAAGATGGTGAAAGCAGGTTATTTCAATGAAGATCAGAAGAAGGTACTCCGCTTCGGGGGAGAAGAAACCACCCCGAAGCCAGGGAAGGATGAGATTGTTATCTTCAAAAGCTTTTTAAAGGCTGGGCTGAGATTTCCTCTGCACAATATTATTGCAGAGATATTAAGGAGGTTTGGTATCTACTTTCATCAATTGACTCCTAACGCCATCGTTAGGCTCAATGTTTATATCTGGGCCCTTCGAAGCCAGGCCGTGGAACCGTTTGCTGACAGCTTCTGCCGAGTTCACGAATTACACTACCAAACAAAGGCCAGAAAAGATGGGCTACATGATAATTTCGGTTGTTATAATTTTGCCTACCGGAAGACAACAAAATGTCCTGTCATCAGCTACCGAAGCAAATGGCCAGCAGGCTGGAAATCTGAGTGGTTTTATGTGAAAGTTGACGAAGACAGAGAAAAATTGGTACAAAGCCCTTTGGAGTTAATCTTCGGAGAGACGAGGCCACGATGCCGCATCGGCGATCTAAAAGGTCCCACCTGGGCTGCTCTGGGTGAATTTGAAATCATTTCAAAACATATTGGCACCAGGGATTTAGTTCAGGAATTTTTGGCATTCAGAGTTTTCCCTACTCTAAAAGAGTGGGAAATGCCGAAGCTGAAGGGAGAGAAGAAGAAGGGGGAGCTTGTCCGTCTGCCCTATCACTTTAAATTCAAGAAGTACTTTAAGAAACCCTGCAAAGAGTGGTTAGACACAGTTGAGACAATGTGCAATGAAATCTTGGGGAATTACTCCAAAAAAGAGGATCAATTAATGACAGCGGCCTTCGGCGCCCGACCGAAGCGAAGGCTGAACCGAGTATTCGATGCCCTGGGCTTCGAGTACCCAGACTATGAGCAGTTGAACAAGGGTGCCGAGGGCCACAAAAGAAAAAGAGTGGCCGAAAGTCTGACCAAGGATGAAGAGCAACCAGCAGCAGAGAAGAAGATTCCCAAGAAAAGGAAAATATCAACTCCGAAACGGAAAATATCCGAAGAAGAGGGGACACCCACACCACCTTCTACCAGCGACGTGGAAGAAATTTTAAAGGTAATGACTGAACCCATGCCCGCGAAGCTAAGTCCATTAGGGCTCCATCTGACGAAGCTTTTTCAAAAGGTGGACGAGCCGGATCAGACGAAGATAAGCAAACCCAAGCGGCAAAGAATCATTACGGTAACTGAAGTTATCGATAAGACGCCGCCGAGGGCGTCAGTTCAGAAAACAGCAGCTGCCGAAAGCACCAAAAACGTCGAAGTCGCACCTTCGGAGGTCGCGGCTACCGAAGCCGCTACAGCCGAAGGTGTCAATTTAGAAACAACCATTGAGGATATTAACAAAATTTTGAAAGACATAGATGCAGAAGAAGCTGGTGTTGCTACTGAAAAATCCATGGCCACAGTGCCTGAAAAAGGAAAAGAAATAGCCGAAGATACTTCGGATGACGAAGCCTACTCCTTTCAGAATTTAATTGGACAAAAACTGACGAAGGACGAAATAGAAGAACTTAAAGACTATGCCAAATCTTGCGGCTACAAGTCAGGTGCCCTCCTATTTGGAGGTGTAGACGATGAAAAACTAGGCTGCATTCGAGACCAGACTGGTGCTAAGGTAATCGGTACTCTATCAAAGAGTATCGGTTTTCCGAAGCTAGAGACAGACATCAGCCGCTACCGACGACAGCATATCGTCGGCAGCTTATTTTACTCCAACTTCAAGGTAAACAACCTTTTCTCTGGTTTTTATTGTTGTTAATAATGAAAATATTATTAACATAAGTTGTTTCTGTACAGAGCATGCTACTGAGCAAAGCTCTGAAGATGCAACAAGACTTGGAGGACAAAAAGCACGAAGCTATAATTGAAAACTTAGAAAGCAAAATAAAAGAGCAATCTGCCATCATTGAAAAGAAAGACTTCGAGCTCCAATCGACCGAAGTCTTACTGGCTGAGACTGAGGCTAAATTATCAGAGTTGAATTCGAAGCTTATCAATCAATCAAAACAATTCGACCAGGAGAAGCTAGAACTGAATTCGAAGCTTAAAGCCGAAGTCCAGACCAGCTCAGAGTTGAAGAAAACATTAACAAGCCTTCAAGACAAATGCTTGAACTTTGGCAATAATTGCATTGGACGATTAAAGAAGATATTTCACTCTGTTGGAGCCAGCAGCGGGAAATTTAACCCTTCAGCAGAAAATTTACCCCAGGCCTTCGATCATATCGAAGCTGAAATCGAAGAGCTTGACGAAGTTATAGCCGGGCACGGCGACTTCTGTGCCTGGGTAGCTTCTCGGGGTACCGCTGCTGCATTTCTGAAGGCCGGCTGCGAACATGGAAAAATTGTCAACAGGCCCAACTTCACCTTATCTCCATCAATCCTGGATGATATGCCTGACCTCGCCCGAAGTATCTCCAATAGATTTATAAAAATGATATGGACAAAAGGCGGGCGGGAGAAGGCTGGAGACGAAGCCCGAAGTCATCTTGAACCAGTAAGAAATGATATCTCGTACTTACCTTTTCCTTTGGGCTTGATTTTTACTTACGATTCCTTGATTCATGCAGGATGACGAAGGTGAAGATGATGCCTAAGATATGTCGCCGAAGCTGTCGCCGAAGCTGAAGCTTAATGAAGATTAGTAGAAGTGTGCTATAGAAAAACTCAGGATATTTTTGTAACAACTCTTGTAAATAGAATTAAACTGTTCTTCAAGGAACTTTGTACATACCTTGTAATATACTCTTACCCTTCGATTGAGGCGCTTTGATGTGGACGAAATCAGTATTTTGAGCCGAAGGCGAAAAAACACCTTCCCTTCTTTTCGTACACAACGAAGCATAAAAACAATTCTTCTTTTTGCCGAGCAACGAAACTTTTCTCTTTTGTACACAATATAGCATAACAAATCATAAAAACGCACTTCTCCGAAGCTTTTCTTTTACATAACGAATCATAAAAAACCACTTCTCCGAAGCTTTTTGCCGAAGCAGCCACTTGGGAACACAAATGCTATGAATGAATGCTTATGCATGCAAATGTTATGATGTAATGTAATGCACGAATGAATGTCCGAAGCATATGTCCGAAGCCACATTGTCAGCCATTACTTAGAAACAACCACACATTAGCTCTGCATTCCCTTAGGAACGACTTTGGAGCCTCTTCGCCTTTTACTTAGGCAGTATCAGCGTTGACTTTTCGCTGTAAGCTCTGCATCCCCTTAGGGACGTCTTTGGAGCTTCTTCGCCTTTTACTTTCGGCGGAATCAGCGTTGACTTTTCGCTGTAAGCTCTGCATCCCCTTAGGGACGTCTTTGGAGCTTCTTCGCCTTTTACTTTCGGCGGAATCAGCGTTGACTTTTCGCTGTAAGCTCTGCATCCCCTTAGGGACGTCTTCGGAGCTTTTTTCTCTTTTTCAGTTTCGGCACTCGATGGTGCGCTCTCAGCTTTTACATTTACATTCTTTGGGGGATTTTGCTCTTATAAAACTAAAAAAGGAAAATTACATATGATGGCCCCATTAAAAACCTTTCTCCCCCTTTAGAAAGGAAAAGGGTGCCATGAAAAAGAAAAGAAAAGACAAAATTACATCAAGTTATACATAAAACCGCCGAAGCTCATCCGCATTCCAAGATCTTGGAATTTCATTGCCATCCATGTCCTTCAGTCTGTACGAACCAGGCCTTGACGAAGATGCTACTAAGAAAGGCCCTTCCCATTTCAGTTGCAACTTGCCTACTGTATCCGGGTTGGCCACTCTCCGAAGCACCAAATGTCCTGGCTCAATATTTTTTAGCCGGACTTTTCTATCTCGCCATTTGATTGTTTCAGCCTGGTATTTGTTGATATTTTCCACGGCCTGAAGCCTGATCCCTTCTAAGGCATCTTTTTCCACAAGACAAGTATCTTCGGCACCTGATTCTGCCGAAGCTACCACTCTTATTGATCCAGCTTTAGCTTCTTCTGGAGTTATCGCTTCGTCACCGAATAACAACTTGAATGGGGTAAAGCCTGTAGACCTTGATGTTGTTGTATTGTGGCTCCACACCACTTTGGTCAACTGATCTGGCCATTTTCCCCTTGGTTGATTAAAAATTAGCTTCATTATTCCTGTCATTATGATGCCGTTGGCCCTTTCAACAAGCCCATTCGACTCCGGATGCCTGACTGATGCAAAGTGGATCTTCGTGCCAATTTGGTCACAGAAATTTCTGAAATCTTCGGAGTCGAACTGTGTTCCATTATCTACAGTGATGGCCTTCGGCACTCCGAAGCGACAGACAATATTCTGCCAGAAAAATTTTTGGACAGTGGCCGAAGTTATTGTGGCTAATGGCTTCGCCTCAATCCACTTAGAAAAATACTCCACAGCCACTATAACATATTTCAGATTGCCTTGAGCCGGGGGTAATGGACCCAGCAAATCGAGGCCCCACCTTTGCAATGGCCAGATTGGTTGTATCAGCTGTGTCAAAGACGAAGGTTGCTTTTGATCTCTTGCACATTTTTGACAACCTTCGCACTTTTGAACTAACTCCGCTGCATCCGAAGCTGCCTTCGGCCAATAAAATCCTTGGCGGAACACTTTTCCAAGTAACGGCCTGGATCCGATGTGGGATCCGCACAGGCCTGCATGTATCTCCTTCATCAACTCTATACCTTCGGCCCTAGACAAGCACTTGAGCAGCGGGGCACAAACTCCATGCTTGTATAATTCCCCTTCTATCATGACATAAGGACGAGCTCTTGCCTCTATCCTTTTATTATAAGCTTCGTCATCTGATAAGAAGTTACCCTGAAGGTAAGAGATTATTTCAGTTCTCCAATCTTCACTGTACACAGGAGAAATGTTAAGGACTGCTCTTTCAAGTAGCTCCACTGAAGGTGCCTTTATTGTTTCGAAGAACACATCCGAAGGTAGCGGCAGCCCCTGTGCTGCAGACTTGGCCAACAAATCAGCATGCTCATTTTGTCCTCGAGGGATATTCTTAACAGAAAATCCTTCGAAGGAAGCTTCGATCCTCCGGACCGTGTCTAGGTATTTTTCAAGCTTCGGGTCTTTAGCCTTGCAACTTTTGTCAATATGACCCGAAACAACCTGAGAATCAGTTTTAAGGATCGCCCTTCTGATCCCCATTGCCTTTAGTTTCCGAAGACCCAGGAGCAAGGCTTCGTACTCAGCGATATTATTTGTGCAGCTGAAGTCAAGTCTTGCTGCATAGCAAGTTTTAACTTTTGATGGAGAGACCAACACAGCAGCTGCACCTGCTCCGAAGGTTCCCCAAGAGCCATCACAAAACACTGTCCATGCTTCGGCATCTTTATTCGCTTCTTCGTCCTGAGCCCCTGGCGTCCAGTCGGCAATGAAATCTGCCAATGCTTGAGACTGAATTGAGGATCTATGCACATAATCAATGTAAAATTCATTGAGTTCCGCAGCCCATTTTCCAATACGCCCGGTAGCTTCTCTATTCCTCATGATGTCCTTCAACGGCTGCGAAGAAGGAACAATAATGTTGAATGCCTGAAAGTAATGCCGAAGCTTCCTGGATGCCATTAAAACGGCATACAACACCTTCTCCAGCTCTGTATAATTTTTCTTTGAGACACTGAGGACCTCAGACACAAAATATACTGGGACCTGCTTCTTGACTTGTCCATCAAACTTCTCCTGGACAAGCGCCGCACTTACTGCTGAGTGCGAAGCTGCCACATACAACAACAGAGGAGCCCCTGGCATTGGTGGAGTTAATGTTGTGAGATCTATTAAGTATTGCTTCAGCTCTTCGAAGGCTTTTTGTTGACTTGGGCCCCATTGAAAGACTTCAGCTGACTTCAGCACCTCGAAGAATGGTAAGTTTCTTTCTGCTGATCTGGATATAAATCTGTTGAGAGATGCCAGCCTTCCTGTCAATCTTTGGGCCCCCTTTCTTGTGGTTGGTGGCTCCATTCGAAGTATAGCTTCGATTTTATTTGGATTAGCTTCGATTCCCTTTGTTGAAACCAAGCATCCAAGAAATTTGCCCTTCTTCACTCCGAAGACACATTTTTCTGGATTCAGCTTCAGACCAGCCTGTCTGAAGCTGGCGAAGGTCTCCTGCAGATCAGCAATATGATTTTCTTGCTTCGTGCTTTTTACAATGATGTCATCGACATAAGTCAGCACATTTCTGCCTATCTGAGATTGGAGAACCTTCGCAGTCATTCTGCTGAAACTCCCTCCAGCATTCTTGAGCCCCTCAGGCATCCGAAGATAGCAATATGTACCACTTGGGGTGATGAAACTAGTCTTCGGCTCATCTTCCTTCTTCATCCAGATTTGATGATAGCCTGAGTAGCAGTCCAGGAGACTCATGAGCTCCGAAGAAGCTGCTGCGTCAACTAAAGAATCTATCCTTGGCAGCGGGAATTCATCCTTCGGACAAGCCTTGTTGAGATCTGTGAAATCAATACACATTCTCCACTTGCCATTGGCCTTCTTCACCATAACGGTGTTAGCTAACCACTCTGGATACTTCACTTCTCTGATAACTCCTGCACTGAGGAGTCTTTTTACTTCATTGCGAGCCCCTTCGGCCTTGTCATCAGACATTTTCCAAAGCCTCTGCTTTCGGGGTCTGAAGGATGGGTCAACATTGAGCGAATGTTCAATAACATCCCGATTCACTCCACAAAGATCATTGGCTGACCATGCAAAAACATCTTTGTTGTTGAATAAAAACCTTATCAAGGTTTTCTCCTGGTCTTCAGATAGTTGCGAGCCCAACAGCACCTTCTGCTCTGCTATGTCTTCACACAATAACATGGGCTTCGGCTGGTCTGCTGAAGCTGCCTTCTCCCTCCTGAATTTGTACTGTTCACAAGCTTCAGCTCCATCTATGTTATGGATTGCCTTAGAGTCGGTCCAGCTTCCTTCGGCCCTTCTAGCAGCTTCCTGGCTTCCATGAATAGCAATAGGTCCTTGGTCCGAAGGTATCTTCATGCAGAGATAAGCTGGGTGAAGAATTGCTTCGAAAGCATTAAGAGTTCCGCGACCAATGATAGCATTATAAGGATATTCCATGTCAACAATATCAAACACAATTTGCTCAGTCCTTGTGTTGTTAACAAACCCGAAGGTTACCGGCATGGTAATCTTCCCAAGTGCCACAATCTGCCGCCCTCCGAAGCCACAAAGAGGGTGCGTAGCATCATGAATCTTGTCTTCGGGCTCTTGCATTTGTCTGAAGGCTTTAGCAAATATAATGTCAGCTGCACTGCCTGTGTCAACTAGGACATTGTGGACCAGAAATCCTTTGATCACGCAAGAGATAACCATGGCATCATTGTGGGGATAATCCTTAAGCTGAAGGTCTTCCTGAGAGAAGGTAACTGGAATATGGGACCATTTTGACTTGATGAAGGGTCCCTGCACTCCAACATGCTGCACCCTTCTCTGAGCCTCCTTCTTCTGCTTCTTGTTAGCCGGCTCTGAGCAAGAACCGCCTGTTATCGGGAGCACCAGCTTCGAAACCGAAGCAGCTCCAGCTTGGTTGTTGAACGAAGCCATCAGCTCAGAAAAGTGGAAGTAAGTTCACCGGAGGTGGGCGCCAATGTTGGGGGCTTGTTCTCAAATGCTAAGAGTTAAGAACAAGGCAACACAGAAAATGTTAAATATTAAGGTCCTTCGTCCTCCATTTCATTATATCCCTTCGGGACATAAGGAACTTCGGACGAAGGTTACGAAGAGCGCACCTTCGTAAACATAATAACGTAGAATGAAGCATTCATATAAATCATGAGGTATAAAATAGACATTCAAATGTTAACATAGAATCATTTCCATTTCTATTAATACGAATGAATATAAATGACAGATGTACCTTCGGTCTTGAGGAAGGCAGAAGTACAAGTGTGATGCGAAGGCAAATGACAGGTTCGCGTGAACAGTGCAGAGGTACTGTTCATCTATTTATAGGCACAGGTCGCAGCCTGTGACAAATTACAATTATGCCCCTTACAAATGTTTACAACATTGACTCAGACCTATATGAATAAAAAGGTCATTCTATCTCTATGTCGGTTTAAAACGCCGAAGCTCCATGAAAAGGAACCTTCGGCTATCTCTTGGAGACGACTTCAGCCGAAGCTGCTTCTTCGTGTGAGACCTTCGGCGCACCGAAGCACGACCCCAACAGACGTGGAACCAAATGCCATACCTCGTTCCTAGTGAAGTTGTTGAGCTCCTCTTGCATCGCCATCACCCAATCCGAATCTTGGAGTGCTTCCTCTACCCTGTGTGGCTCAATAGAGGAAAGAAAAGAGTAATGCTCACAAAAATGTGCAACACGAGATCTAGTGGTTACCCCCTTATGAATGTCGCCGAGGATGGTGTCGACGGGGTGATATTGTTGGATTGCTTGGTGGACTCTTGGGTGTCGCGGTCTTGGTTCTTCATCCTCCTTGTCTTTATCGTTTGCATCTCCCCCTTGATCGTTGCCGTCATCTTGAGGTGGCTCATCTCTTTGATCTTCTCCTTCATCAACCTGAGCCTCGTCCTCATTTTGGGTTGGTGGAGATGCTTGCGTGGAGTAGGATGTTTGATCTTGTGCATGTGGAGGCTCTTCGGATTCCTTAGGGCACACATCCCCAATGGACATGTTCCTTAGCGCGATGCACAGAGCCTGTTCTTCACCTATCTCATCAAGATCAACTTGCTCTACTTGAGAGCTGTTAGTTTCATCAAACACAACGTCACAAGAAACTTCAACAAGTCCTGAGGACTTGTTAAAGACTCTATATGCCCTTGTGTTTGAGTCATATCCTAGTAAAAAGCCTTCTACCGTTTTAGGAGCAAATTTAGATTTTCTACCTCTTTTAACAAGAATAAAGCATTTGCTACCAAAAACTCTAAAATATGAAATATTGGGCTTTTTACCGGTTAGGAGTTCATAGGATGTCTTCTTGAGGATTCGGTGTAGATATAACCGGTTGATGGCGTAGCAGGCGGTGTTGACCGCCTCGGCCCAAAACCGATCCGGTGTCTTGTACTCATCAAGCATGGTTCTTGCCATGTCCAATAGAGTTCGATTCTTCCTCTCCACTACACCATTTTGTTGTGGCGTGTAGGGAGAGGAGAACTCATGCTTGATGCCCTCCTCCTCAAGGAAGCCTTCAATTTGTGAATTCTTGAACTCCGTCCCGTTGTCGCTTCTAATTTTCTTGATCCTTAGGCCGAACTCATTTTGAGCTCGTCTCAAGAATCCCTTTAAGGTCTCTTGGGTTTGTGATTTTTCCTACAAAAAGAACACCCAAGTGAAGCGAGAATAATCATCCACAATAACTAGACAGTACTTACTCCCGCAGATGCTTATGTAAGCGATCGGGCCGAATAGATCCATGTGTAGGAGCTCCGGTGGCCTGTCAGTCGTCATGATGTTCTTGTGTGGATGATGAACACCAACTTGCTTCCCGGCTTGGCATGCGCTACAAATCCTGTCTTTCTCAAAATGAACATCTGTTAGTCCTAAAATGTGCTCTCCCTTTAGAAGCTTATGAAGATTCTTCATTCCAACATGGGCTAGTCGGCGGTGCCAGAGCCAACCCATGTTAGTCTTAGCAATTAAGCAAGTGTCGAGTTCAGCTCTATCAAAATCTACCAAGTATAGCTGACCCTCTAACACTCCCTTAAATGCTATTGAATCATCACTTCTTCTAAAGACAGTAACACCTACATCAGTAAATAGACAGTTGTAGACCATTTGACATAATTGGGATACAGAAAGCAAATTGTAATCTAATGAATCAACAAGAAAAACATTGGAAATGGAATGGTCAGGAGATATAACTATTTTACCCAAACCTTTGACCAAACCTTGGTTTCCATCCCCGAATGTGATAGCTCGTTGGGGATCTTGGTTTTTCTCGTAGGAGGAGAACATCTTCTTCTCCCCCGTCATGTGGTTTGTGCACCCGCTATCGATGATCCAACTCGAGCCCCCGGATGCATAAACCTACAAAACAACTTTAGTTCTTGACTTTAGGTACCCAAACGGTTTCGGGTCCTTTGGCATTAGAAACAAGAACTTTGGGTACCCAAACACAAGTCTTTGACCCCTTGTGTTTGCCCCCAACAAACTTGGCAACTATCTTGCCGGATTTGTTAGTTAAAACATATGATGCATCAAAAGTTTTAAATGAAATGTCATGATCATTTGATGCACTAGGAGTTTTCTTCTTAGGCAACTTAGCACGGGTTGGTTGCCTAGAGCTAGATGTCTCACCCTTATACATAAAAGCATGGTTAGGGCCAGAGTGAGACTTCCTAGAATGAATTCTCCTAATTTTGCTCTCAGGATAGCCGGCAGGGTACAAAATGTAGCCCTCGTTATCCTGAGGCATGGGAGCCTTGCCCTTAACAAATTTAGACAGTTTCTTAGGAGGGGCACTAAGTTTGACATTGTCTCCCCTTTGGAAGCCAATGCCATCCTTGATGCCAGGGTGTCTCCCACTATAGAGCATACTTCTAGCAAATTTAAACTTTTCATTTTCTAAGTTATGCTCGGCAATTTTAGCATCTAATATTGCTATATGATCATTTTGTTGTTTAATTAAAGCCATGTGATCATGAATAGTATCAACATCAATATCTCTACATCTAGTGCAAATGGAAACATGCTCAACGGTAGATGTAGAGAGTTTGCAAGATTTTAATTCTACAACCTTAGCATGTAATACATCATTTTCACTTCTAAGGTTAGAAATAGTAACATTGCAAACATTAAAATCTTTAGCCTTAGCAAGCAATCTTTCATTTTCAATCCTAAGGCTAGCAAGAGAATCATTCAATTCTTTAATCTTAGCATGTAAATCAACATTATCATCTCTAAGATTGGGAATTGAAACATCACAAACATTTGAATCAACCTTAGCTAACAAATTAGCATTCTCATTTCTAAGGTTGTCAATGGTCTCATGGCAAGTGCTTAGCTCACTAGACAATTTTTCACATTTTTCAACTTCTAGAGCGTAAGCATTTTTAACCTTAACATGCTTCTTATTTTCTTTAATAAGGAAGTCCTCTTGGGAGTCCAAGAGATCATCCTTCTCATGAATAGCACTAATTAATTCATTCAATTTTTCCTTTTGTTGCACGTTTAGGTCGGCAAAAAGAGTACGCAAGTTATCCTCCTCATTACTAGCATTATCCTCATCGCTAGATGTTTCATATTTGGTGGAGGATCTTGATTTTACCTTCTTCCTTTTGCCGTCCTTGGCCATGAGGCATTTGTGGCCGACGTTGGGGAAGAGAAGACCCTTGGTAACGGCGATGTTTGCGGCGTCCTCGTCGGAGGAGGAGTTGGTGGAGCTCTCGTCAGAGTCCCACTCCCGGCACACATGGGCATCGCCGCCCTTCTTCTTGTAGTGCTTCTTCTTCTCCTTTCTTCTCCCCTTCTTGTCGTCGCCCCTGTCACTATCACTAGACAATGGACATTTAGCAATGAAATGACCGGGCTTACCACACTTGTAGCAAACTCTCTTGGAGCGGGGCTTGTAATCTTTCCCCCTCCTTTGCTTGAGGATTTGACGGAAGCTCTTGATGATGAGCGCCATCTCCTCGTTGTCGAGCTTGGAGGCGTCGATGGGTGTTCGACTTGGAGTAGATTCCTCCTTCTTTTCTTCCGTCGCCTTGAATGCGACCGGTTGTGCTTCGGACGTAGAGGGGCCGTCAAGCTCGTTGATCTTCTTTGAGCCTTTGATCATCAACTCAAATCTCACAAAATTACCTATAACTTCCTCGAGGGTCATTTGTGTATATCTAGGATTGCCACGAATTAATTGAACTTGAGTAGGGTTAAGGAAAACAAGTGATCTTAGAATAACCTTAACCACTTCGTGGTCATCCCATTTTTTGCTCCTGAGGTTGTGCACTTGGTTCACCAAGGTTTTGAGCCGATTGTACATGTCTTGTGACTCCTCTCCTTGGCGAAGACGGAAGCGACCGAGCTCCCCCTCGATCGTTTCCCGTTTGGTGATCTTGGTCACCTCATCTCCTTCGTGCGCGGTTTTTAGCACGTCCCAAATTTCCTTGGCACTCTTAAACCCTTGCACCTTGTTATACTCCTCTCGACTTAGAGAGGTGAGGAGTATAGTGGTGGCTTGGGAGTTGAAGTGCTCGATTTGGGCCACTTCGTCCTCATCATAATCTTCATCCCCTACGGATGGTACCTGTACACCAAACTCAACAACATCCCATATAATTTTGTGGAGTGAGGTTAGGTGATATCGCATCATATCACTCCACCTAGCATAATCTTCACCATCAAATGTTGGTGGTTTGCCTAATGGGACGGAAAGTAAAGGTGTATGTTTAGGAGTGCGAGGGTAGCGTAGGGGGATCTTACTATACTTCTTGCGCTCTTGGCGCTTAGAAGTGACGGACGGTGCGTCGGAGCCGGAGGTCGACGTTGATGAAGTGTCGGTCTCGTAGTAGACCACTTTCCTCATCCTTTTGTGCTTGTCGCCTCTCCGATGCGACTTATGGGAAGAGGATTTCTTCTCCTTCCCTTTGCCTTTGTTGGAGGACTTTTTCTTCTCCTTCCTCTTGTTGCGGGACTCTTCCGATGAAGTCGACCCGTGGCTTGTAGTGGGCTTGTCGCCGGTATCCATCTCCTTCTTGGCATGATCTCCCGACATCACTTCGAGCGGTTAGGCTCTAATGAAGCACCGGGCTTTGATACCAATTGAAAGTCGCCTAGAGGGGGGGTGAATAGGGCGAAACTGAAATTTACAAATATAATCACAACTACAAGTCGGGTTAGCGTTAGAAATAATAAAGAGTCCGAGAGAGAGAGGCACAAAAACAAATCGCAAGCGAATGAAGAGTGTGACACGTGGATTTGTTTTACCGAGGTTCGGTTCTCGCAAACCTACTCCCCGTTGAGGTGGTCACAAAGACCGGGTATCTTTCAACCCTTTCCCTCTCTCAAACGGTCCCTCGGACCGAGTGAGCTTCTCTTCTCAAATCAAACCGGGAACAAAACTTCCTCGCAAGGACCACCACACAATTGGTGTCTCTTGCCTCGGTTACAATGGAGTTTTGATCACAAGAACAAGTGAGAAAGAAAAGAAGCAATCCAAGCGCAAGAGCTCAAAAGAACACAACAAATCTCTCTCGCTAATCACTAAAGCCTTGTGTGGAAATTGGAGAGGATTTGATCACTTGGGTGTGTCTTGTATTGAATGCCTAGCTCTTGTAAGTGGTTGAGAGGTGGAAAACTTGGATAACTTGAATGTGGGGGTGGTTGGGGGTATTTATAGCCCGAACCACCAAACTAGCCGTTTGGGTGGAGGCTGTCTGTCGCATGGTGCACCGGACAGTCCGGTGCACACCGGACATGTCCGGTGCGCCAGCCACGTCACCCGAACGTTAGGGTTCCAACCGTTGGAGCTCTGACTGCTGGGCCCGCCTGGATGTCCGGTGGTGCACCGGACATGTACTATAGAGTGTCCGGTGCGCCTCTTCGCGCGTGCCTGACTTCTGCGCGCTCTGGCGCGCATTTAATGCGCCGGCAGGTGACCGTTGGCGCTGAAGTAGCCGTTGCTCCGCAGTTACACCGGACAGTCCGGTGTACACCGGACATGTCCGGTGAATTATAGCGGAGCGAATTCCCGAAGCTGGCGAGTTTAGAGTCGCTTCATTCCTAAAGCACCGGACATTCCGGTGAATTATAGCGGAGCGACTCTACGTTTTCCCGAAGGTGAGGAGTTCAGCGCGTGGAGACCCCTGGTGCACCGGACATGTCCGGTGGTGCACCGGACAGTCCGGTGCGCCAGACCGGGGTGCCTTCGGTTGTCCCTTTGCTCCTTTGTTTGAACCCTTTCTCTTGATCTTTTTATTGGCTTATTGTGAACCTTTGGTACCTGTAGAACTTATAAACTTGGGCAAACTAGTTAGTCCAATTATTTGTGTTAGGCAATTCAACCACCAAAATTAGTTTAGGAAATAGGTGAAAGCCTAATTCCCTTTCAATTTGCAAGCGGAGAGTCCTCCTCAAGAATCATCTGTGTGTATGTCTCACATGGTGCTCCTAGTAGGTTGTTGTTCATTGTTTCATTTTGTGTGCATAGGTCACTTTGCATTTCATTGCCTAGTTCACTCACTGATTCTCCTTGCGAGTTATATATTTGTTCCATCATCAGATCCATGTATCCACCCTGCATAATCATCAAGGATCAATTAAATTCCCATATATAATTTAGTAGGTGTTGTTCATGTTTTTTTTGCATTTTATTACCTGGTTTGAAACATATCCTGTTAACACATCCTATTGCTGCTATAAACATCATTGTTAACATCATTGTTTATGTTATGAAATGTATATTACTATTATTTTTTCCCACACACCCCCACACTTACCTTGGATATGTCTGCATTTGCAAGCGTTGAGTCCTCCTCAAGAATCATCTGTGTGTATGTCTCACATGGGGCCACTAGTAGGTTTTTGTTCATGGTTTCATTTTGTGTGCATAGGGCACTTTGCATTTCATTGCCTAGTTCACTCACTGATTCTCCTTGCGAGTTACGTATCTGTTCCATCATTAGATCCATGTATCCACCCTGCATAATCATCAAGGATCAATTAAATTCCCATATATAATTTAGTAGGTGTTGTTCATGTTTTTTTTGCATTTTATTACCTGGTTTGAAACATATGGCAGCGTCATTTGTGCGTATATCTGAGTACTGCTTGATCCATTTTGAGTAAAACGCCTTCCAGCCATCTGTTTTTGCACATTCATAAAAAACCACAAAAAGTTTTTAGTCTTCAAAACATGTGGATAGAATTTTTTCATCTTATTCAACTGTAATTACGGGAATTCTCATATACTTTTTACCTGAGTACTTCCAATTATCTCCAATATATGCTGCTGAAAATTGGTAATTTCATCTTCTGAGAATATGTTGTCTTCAGAGACAAACTTGTTAGTACCATCAACATGAATCTGCGAAAAGGGAAAGAAAATTTATGCCCAGTTTTTTTTCAATCTTGGCTGTTTTTTTTGTGTTATGTGGATTTTTTTTGCCTTGTAGTTGTGTATTTGCTCTGGTCATTTTCAGCTTAGTCAGAGGATGTTCAGATAATGCAGATATAGTTCTTGGAGGCGGAGGGCAGAGGGAAGTTCATGTGTAGCCTTTTTTGTGTGTTTTGCGGCAGATCATCAGGGGAGGGAGGGGGCAAAAACTAATGGATAGTGTGTTAGTCTTCTATCCAATCGAAGAGGTAGTACACATATTTTTTTGCATATGTTAATCCAATTTGAATAAGTAATACAAACAAGGAGTGGGTGAGATATCTATTATGATATCTTCTAATTATCATGTTTTTTTGTTGCAGGTGTTTTTTACATGGGGTGTACAAGAAAAATCCGAGCATGGGATGTTTGTCAAGTAATACAATCTAGGAGTGGGTGAGATATCTGTCTGTCTGTCAAGTCTGTTTGAATAAGATCATTTGATCTGATCTACCAGGTTGCCTTGTCTTGCAGGTTCTGATGGCGGATTTCTTCATGGCTGACTAGCTAACCAGCCAGGTAAACTGTGCTCAGCCATACACTAGGCATGCATGGAGAGCTAGCCATTGTACTTATTACGTTGTGGCTCAAAATGTCTTGTTTTGCAGATCCCACTGCTAAGACACCTCGAGTTCATGGGGTGCTACTTCATGGATGAAACTTTCAGAACTCACGCGCATGAAAGCTATACCAGCAGCTCCCAATTCAAGCACCTGGCATACGTGCTCTCTTTCCTGCTATACTACTGGCGAGCAATGCAGGTAGACTGACATTGAACGAATCTAGCAGATCTATCTGCTCATCAGACTAACTAAAATGGTCTACTGCTGCATGCTAGTGTCTAAGAAGGTAATTGGAAGAAGGCCACAGCATGAACCAGCTTGCTAACGCCGGCAAGTACGTATTAGCGATGGTGTTTTAAACCAGAAAGCATCTCGTGGCACGGAAAGACATGGGAGCTCTGACTTTTTGGTTGGGGTGAAAGAGTGGGTAGAGATGCTGTGTTGTCTATTTCGAGCATAGGAATTTTTTTTCTTCTGCAAAAATCCAAGGGGCCTCAACTTTTTTGAACAGAGAAGCATCAATAAAAAATGAGATGGGGGGCACAGATGAGTATACCTTTTCAATTTCTTTGCCTCTTTCATCTTCCTCTGTCATCATCATGTACCTTGTATCCTCATAGACATTGAATGTTCTGTTCTTTTTTTCTGGAGAGGGGGGGGGAGGATTTTGTGCTGGGTGCTGGCGGCTGGGGTGGAGGGCTGGCGGCTGGGGTTTTGTGGTTTTGTGTTGGGGGCTGCTGGTGGCTGGCTGGAGGGCTGGCGACTGGGGGGTTGTGTACTGCACTAGGCTTTTTTTGTTGCCTTTTTTTCATGTGTACTACATTTGGGTTGGTAGGCGGTACATGTGGAGGGTTGGCCCAATGCGTGAGATACCTGTTGTTTTATCTGCCGTGCTGGGTTGGACACCTTTTTGCCTTTTTGTGGAGTTTTCCATGTGCCATGCGATTCTGTCTATTGGTACGTTATGTTTCTGTTCCCCTATGCTGGGTTTTCCGTGTGCTATATTTCTATGTAATTCTGCCCAAATGTTTGTACATGTTTTCAGTGTGATTTGGAGAGCCTATGTGATGCTCGTATAGGATGCACTTTTCATCTGAAATGTTTTTTGCCAGATTAGATGATTATATTGTATCGTCGTGTGCCGAAAGTGTTTTACACCAGGTGTTGTAACTTGTGGACTGGCATGGTGGAAAACGAAGCAGGTGTGTGTGCGTGTGCAAAGAGTTTTGAAGGGCAATTTAGGTCGTGTTGGGGGCTGCTGGTGGCTGGCCGGAGGGCTGGCAACTGGGGGGGCTGTGTACTGCACTGGGCTTTTTGTTGCCTTTTTTCATGTGTACTACATTTGGGCTGGTAGGCGGTACATGTGGAGGGTTGGCCTAATGCGTGAGATACCTATTGTTTTATCTGTCGTGCTGGGTTGGACGCCTTTTTGCCTTTTGTGGAGTTTTCCATGTGCCATGCGATTCTATCTATTGGTACGATATGTTTCTATTCCCCTATGCTGGGTTTTCCGTGTGCTATACTGCTATGTAATTCTGCCCAAATGTTTGTACATGTTTTCAGTGTGATTGGAGAGCCTATGTGATGCTCGTATAGGATGCACTTTTTTCATCTGAAATGTTTTTTTGCCAGATCAGATGATTATATTGTATCGTCGTGTGTCGAAAGTGTTTTACACCAGGTGTTGTAGCTTGTGGACTGACATGGTGAAAAACGAAGCAGGTGTGTGTGCGTGTGCAAAGAGTTTTGAAGGGCAATTTAGGTCGAATGTCGTGATGCCAAGTGTGATGTGATTTTTTTGGATTAATCCTTTTAGTATTCCTTTTTTCATCGTTTTTATTGTTTTTTGAGTATGGGATGTCTTTTTTTTGTTTTAGTTTGGTTTTTATAGGTTCTAAAAGGAACCGAGTGTCAAGGAAAAAGAGGAAGTTGTATATTTTTATCCCCTTGATGTTAATTGCAAAAAAAAGTTGACCACTGCCCATTTCTTTTGACCTTGCTAGCTCTAATGACATCTGAAAAAACAGAATTCCAAATTTTTTACATATGACATGATGAAAATCCATTCAGACATAAACAAAAGAATACGCTATGCACGCTGTCCTTATAGCATTATCAAAAGAATGGGTAGTGGTCAACTTTTTTGCGGCACGATGTAATGTCCGGGGGGATCTCATTAAGTGTGGACTCATGAAGGGCATTTTGTAAGTTTATATTTCTCATGTTTTGTTTCACATTTCTGTATATTTTTTGTCATTGGTTTTTGGTATTGTTTTTCATCATGTTCTTATTAAATTGTATTTTTTTATTTTTGCAGATGATTTTGAACGCGCCATTTTTTGCTGCATTTGATGAGAATCCTTCAATGAGATGGTCTCCTGTCGTAAGAAGAAGGTTGAAGATATGTTTGGGCAAGTCAGATGTAAGCTTACTGGAGCAGAACAAGTTTTCTCTCATGTTTATGTTCTGTTTTTAGTTTCCTACTTTTTTTTGTGCTTTAGTGGTAACAGCATAGGAGTTCCCTTTTTTGTACTTCCTTTCTTTTTTTTGTCATATGCTGTTGCGGTAATGAAATGTTTGTTTGTTCCTTTTTGTAATAGGGATCTGGCCCAGAACAAGCTTAACGGCGACATCCCTAGGCTCATCTACTGGAATGGTGTACTGTGTTGTATTATGTTGGGAAAAGGTCGTTTTCTCCCCCTCATTCAAGACGGTAAAGTATCCTTTTTTTCTTGTCATTTCTTGGATGGTAAATTTTTGTGTGTGTGTGTGTGTGTTTTTGTTGTTGCGGAGAGCGTGTAATAAATTGCAACTGGAGGGCCAATGCAGGTTGTTTGCTCTGCAAGCTACAGCCTAATGCTATCATTCTCCTGTTTTGGGTGGTTGTTTGTGCTTGCTTGTCTTTGCAAGATAATTGTTGTTGCCACTAAATGCCTAATAGACAATTGTCTATTTTTTTATTTGGAGTATATCATGATTTTCATGTAATTAGCATTGCAACTCGTAGAATAGCAGCCTGGGTGTACCTCTGTTTGTGTGGTGCTCATGCTCTACATTGATGATACTCTAGCTCATCTTGAATTTAGCTGCAAATGCAGCTGTGTTGGTTTTCCCAAGGGCACGGTGATTTAGAATGTCACCATGTTGGCAGTAGACTAGTTACCAATGTGTGGCCAGACCAAATTTACTATTTATTCACGAGAAAGGGTAGTCGGACTTTTATTATAAATTCCAATAGTATCTTTTACTTTTATGTATTTTTGTATATTTGAGAAGGGCAGACCTAGTACAGTGTGAAAGCATTTTGCGGTTGAAGAATTTCCTCAGTTTATTCCTTTCCCAGACTCATATGAGTTGGGAGCCTCTGGCACTGGGTCTACATTTTTTTATTCTGCTATATTTGGGCATGCTAAGAGCCTAAGGTTAATTCATTTTGCAACAATTTGATATGCTCTGTAGCTGTAAATGTTGTCAAGTTTTTATTAGTGCTTTTAGTTCCTTTTGCTTATTATGTGCTTTCTAACTCAAACTATTGACTAGATTGTAGCAGCAGTGAATTTGGGAGCTTGAAGCGTTCATCCGATGTAAAGCCCAAAATTGGTATAAAAAAGTTATAATAAAATGATTAGATAAATAAATTTATAAGAGGGTGTTTGGGGATTTCTTGAATTTCTTTCTATACTCAATTAATGGCATTAAAATTATGCAAATAACAAACAAACACATAAATAAATAAAAATGTATCTCATGCTGATGTTATTTATGTGATGCATTTTATTTGAATCAAGGAATCATAATTTAAATTGACCTCATCTCATAAAGGAAAATATAAAATAGAAAATAAGAAAGGGAATCCTAATAAAGCCATTTATAATTAAAAAAAGGTAAGAGAATAAATAATAATGGAAACATGATTCACCTTTACATTAGAATTACATATTGAAAATTTGAAATTCGAAACCAGGAATTGAAATTAGTTTGGATATTTCAAATTGGAAAAGAAAATAGAAAAAAAAAAGACAGGAAACCGCCCCCCACTTGGGCCAAATCTTCCTCAGCCCACCTATCCCTTCGCGCGCAGCCCATTTCCTTCCCCCTCCCCTTTTCTTTAGCGCTGGCGCTTACACGTGGGCCCACTGGCCAGGAAGATCTCGCGCCCGCGCCTGTTTCACTGACACGCGGGCCCTATCGCTCGGTTTCCCCTCCACCCACTAACGCATGGGGCCGCCTGTGTCAGCTTCCTCCTCTGGATTGGAACAGAGTCCGTGACGGACGCGCGCGATCCCTCCATGCCGAGAACTCCGGGGACCGAACCACCATGGCGAGATTTGAGCTCGGGTTGTTGGGGGTGGTCTGTGGGATCACCTCCCCTATAAATCCCGGCACTTCCCCCATGCCAGACTCCATCAACCCTTGAGCATCGTGTCGCCATTGAAGATCGAAGAAAAACGCTAGGGGGGGTCTCGTCCTTGCCGACGGTCCAACCTTGGACATCGGGGCGGGTAGGTGCGCGAGATCTGGGGTGGCTTACTCGTTGCCTGCGTTGGCGCGTGGACGGTTCGACTTGCGGCAATCGCTCGTTGGTGCACAGAATCCGCCGCGAATCGCAGGTCACCGTGGTCAAGGCCCCACGCACCATAACCGCCGGTAAGAACCCCTTCATTGAATTCACCATCCTCTCCGCTCTGCGTAGCATGCGTTTAAATCGAAGTTGTGCATCAGGGTCGTCTCTCGGCATGCTCCGGCCATGGCGCCACCGCTCAGCTTGGGGGCGCCGCCGCCTTATGCTCTGGTGAGGGGAGAGATGAGAGTGGGATAGGGGAATATGTGCGGGCCGTTGGATGTTGAGTGTGCGGCTATGATCGAATCCTGAGTGTACCCCTTCGGCTAAAGTCGATCTCGGCCATTAGGTGTTGATCCAACGGCTCTGGCGTGGGCGGGATTATTGATCTAGTCTGGTCCCTTGAAAACAGATCCAACGGCCTGGATTGGGTACCGGTTCGATTTAGATAACTTCTAATCTGGGCCACTGGTTTTGGATCGGACGGATCACAGTGCCTCGTACCCCTTCAGTGCGACTGTTTTACAAAAGAGACCCTACACTTGGGTATAATCAACCTGCAGTACACATGCCGTATAAAGTATTTACGCAGTGACCCAGAATTCTTATAGAATACCCCCTGCACTCCTCTGATTTAATGCACGCAGTCCAAGGGAATAGAAAATCCAGTAAAATGAAATAGAAAATGATTTTTGATACAAAAATAATTCCAGAAACTTGTTTAATTCATAGAAAATTCATTTTAACTCCAAATTGAGTCATTCCAGTTGCAATAATTTTGTATTAATATTGTTTATCATTTAGTGCCACTGTTTGGACATAAAAGCCATATTAAAATTGATATCCTAATTAATCTTGTACAAAGCACCTAGAATCGTTGGAAATCCATAACGTAAAATCTACAACTCCAAAATTAATAATTCTTTTTCCTGTGATCTTATTTTAATATGTAGATTATTAATATGTATTTTGCATATATGTTTGTTGTGATGTTAAATTTTCCTATACTATGTTTGTTTGTATTGCTATGATTAGCAGCGAGGTTACGAATCTTGAAGATCATCCTGGTACCTGGAATCTCAAGTCCTAGGCAAGTTGTGCCCTTGATCACTTCTTTTTACCCAGTCATGTTCTAATTAATCATAATGATCTGCATAGGTTAATTTTGGTGGGACCCAATAGGTTACCCTAGTTTGACTATCTTTATACCTTGTGCACCACTGAATTCTTGGGTAGTACCTGCTATTGCTTTATGTGGTTTTGGGTATAGAGATACATTTTATTCATGATTATACCTTTATTATCAGTTGTTATTTATTGTTCATGATAAGATCATTATGTTAATTAGAACATGGAGAACCACCTGGGAAAACAGTGCTACCACAAGGGTTTAATGGGACGCCCTTGGCTAATTAATTAGGAAAGCTAGTGGATGACTACCTTACCCGAAAGGGGCAAGGGCAGTAGGGGAGTGGTCAGTGTAGGGAGGCCCTTGGGATGATTTTGCTGCGATGGCGGTCATGCGAGGGGTCCCTGCATTGGAGCTTCCTATAAACTGTAGCGGGTTTTCTGAAGCTAGTGGAACTTTGTAAAGGCCTCGTAGTGTTACCCTGCCTCGCCTCCTCGGTAGAGGTGTATGGGAAGTCGCGATCCCTTGGCAGATGGGTAACATGACTTGTGGGTAAAGATGTGCAACCTCTGCAGAGTGTAAAACTGGTATACTAGTCGTGCTCACGGTCATGAGCAGCTCGGACACTCACATGATTAATTTATGGAACTAAATTCAATTTGTCATATGCATTGCATCGCAGGTGATGTTGTTACTCCTTTTGTTCTACTACTTAATTGGGTTTGGTATTTACTTATACTTAGTAATTGCTAGTAAAATTTTGACCAACTTTAAAAGCAATGCTCAGCTTCAACCATCCTCTTTGGTAAGCCTTACACTTCACGTGAGCTCCCACCTTTGGCGAGTTCATGCACATTATTCCCCACAACTTGTTGAGCTATGAACGTATGTGAGCTCACTCTTGCTGTCTCACACCCTCCCACAGGCCACAGGTCAAGAACAGGTACCGCAAGATGAGGCGCATGGAGGATGTTGCGACGAGTTCGTGAGAGGTCTAGGCCGTCGTCTCCCAGTCAACTTTGGTTGCTGGACCGTTGTCTCCTTATAATGTAATTATTTATTTATTTTGTATAGAACTCCTATTACATAGTAAAGATGTGACATTCGATCCTGTGCCATGATTCATCATATGTGTGAGACTTGGTCCCAGCACACCTGGTGATTATGTTCGCGCCCGGGTCTTGGTGCCCCGAATCCCGGGTGTGACATTCGAGACATGGAAAAAGTGATCTGCCGGGCATATCTCCTTCAATGCAAGCGATTCTTTTCGAAAGAAACTCTTGATTGGTGTGTCTTACCCCGTGGGAACACCCATCTCTCCTCTCTGGTGAACTACACATAGTGGTTATATGCTCCTCTATGCTCCACAACAAGCAGGCTGATGCATTATTTTCCTGAAGTTATTATATTCCAGTCTATGCCAGACATCTACATGTAACTCCACCACCTTGGTCTTCCTTTGTTTTGTGCTATTGTATTTGCATGAACTTTCCTTCTCATTTCCCCACTTCTTACCAACACATCAACTTCTGAAAAGTTTCTTTTTCAGGTAGATGATGCTCATATAAGGGGGGTATGCAAATCTCTCTGCACTTTGCCACATACATTGGCATGTGAATGAAGAAATTCAATTCTAGTTGCTAACTTGAAATATTCTAAATTTCATTTCTTATTTTCTCTTTTTGCAGGGTTAATATATTTGCCATCTTCAGCCTACATCTGTTGCTGCCCTAATTAGTTGATTTGTCTTCTGTGTACTATCTGAGGTCAGGCCTCATCCTTGCTACACTTAGTAATTTCATGCTATGTTTGCAGTGGGCTTGTAGTGGAACAGAATTCTACATACTGTGGTAGTTGTTTCATTTTCAGACCTTATCTGCCTTACGGATCATCTTTTTTCTCTACTCTGAAACTGTCAAAATTCAAATAATTGTAGACCTTATCATATTTTCTAATTGCAGGCAAGATTTTTCCATGTTGTTGTTGTTTTATGTTTTGTCATGTGTTTTTTGTTTTGTCAATTTTTTTTGTGTTGTAAGATGTTACTATCATGTTGTTGTTTTGTCTTGTAAGATGTTTCTTTGTAGTTTTTTGTTTTCTATTATGCGTCTACCATGTTATTGTGATGTAATTTATTGTTAGATGTTTCCATGTTTTTTGTTTTGTTTTGCTCTTGATGTTTTCGTGTTGCTTACTTTCATGTTTTTTGTATTTTTTTGATGTATTATGTTGTAATGTAAAGTATTGTATGGTACTATGCTTTTTTTCCATGTATGATTTTGTTTTAGTTTGTTTTTCTAGGTTCTTAAGGAATCAAGTGACGAGGAAAGGGAGAAAGCTGAAGAGATGATGAAGTACTAGGCATCACTTCCCCTGCTCCTTTGATTTTGGTTCGCATCATTGTAATGTCTATCGTGATTTTTGACTTTATGATTTGTTTTAGTTTTGTTCCATGTATGCTTACTTATTTTGTTATGTTTTGCTCTTGATGTTTTGGTGTTGCTTACTTTAATGTTTTTTGTATGATGTTTTTTTGATGTATTATGTTGTAATGTAAAGTATTGTATGGTACTATGCTTTTTTTCCATGTATGATTTTGTTTTAGTTTGTTTTTCTAGGTTCTTAAGGAATCAAGTGACGAGGAAAGGGAGAAAGCTGAAGAGATGATGAAGTACTAGGCATCACTTCCCCTGCTCCTTTGATTTTGGTTCGCATCATTGTAATGTCTATCGTGATTTTTGACTTTATGATTTGTTTTAGTTTTGTTCCATGTATGCTTACTTATTTTGTTATGTTTTGCTCTTGCTGTTTTGGTGTTGCTTACTTTAATGTTTTTTGTATGATGTTTTTTGATGTATTATGTTGTAAAGTATTGTATGGTACTATGCTTTTTTTCCATGTATGATTTTGTTTTAGTTTGTTTTTTCTAGGTTCTTTAGGAATCAAGTGACGAGGAAAGGGAGCAAGCTGAAGAGATGATGAAGTACTAGGCATCACTTCCCCTGCTCCTTTGATTTTGGTTCGCATCATTGTAATGTCTATCGTGATTTTTGACTTTATGATTTGTTTTAGTTTTTTTCCATGTATGCTTACTTATTTTGTTATGTTTTGCTCTTGATGTTTTGGTGTTGCTTACTTTAATGTTTTTTGTATGATGTTTTTTTATGTATTATGTTGTAATATAAAGTATTGTATGGTACTATGCTTTTTTCCATGTATGATTTTGTTTTAGTTTGTTTTCTAGGTTCTTAAGGAATCAAGTGACGAGGAAAGGGAGAAAACTGAAGAGATGATGAAGTACTAGGCATCACTTCCCCTGCTCCTTTGATTTTGGTTCGCATCATTGTAATGTCAATCGTGATTTTTGACTTTATGATTTGTTTTAGTTTTGTTCCATGTATGCTTACTTATTTTGTTATGTTTTGCTCTTGCTGTTTTGGTGTTGCTTACTTTAATGTTTTTTGTATGATGTTTTTTTGATGTATTATGTTGTAATGTAAAGTATTATATGGTACTATGCTTTTTTTCCATGTATGATTTTGTTTTAGTTTGTTTTTCTAGGTTCTTTAGGAATCAAGTGATGAGGAAAGGGAGCAAGCTGAAGAGATGATGAAGTACTAGGCATCACTTCCCCTGCTCCTTTGATTTTGGTTCGCATCATTGTAATGTCTATCGTGATTTTTGACTTTATGATTTGTTTTAGTTTTTTTCAATGTTATATATTTTTATTTTTGTCTTTGCTAGGTGGAGAAAAGCCTTTGCACCATGAAGCTGAAAAAGTTGAAGTACCAAGTATCCACTTCCCTTGCAATGTACGCTATTTTCGTGTGATGTATGATCTGTTTTGTGAGTTTTTGCTTCATCATTTTTTTCTAGATTTGTGTATGAGTAGCAAATTTTTCAGAAGTGTTTGGCCTCATGCAGGCAACTACTGCTATCTGAGCACATAACAATGTTTTCTGTGTTAGAGGTCATTTTTGTTGTTCTACATCTATTTTCACAACAAAAAAATACAAGACAACATGTTAAATATTAACACAACAACTTGTATTGTTTTTTTTGTATATTAGTGTCGGGGACCATAATTAGGGGTACCCTCAAGACCCCTAAATCTCAGCTGGTAACCCCCATCAGCTCAAAGCTGCAAAGGCCTGATGGGTACGATTAAGTCAAGGATCGATCCATTCAAGGGACACGATCGTGCCTCGCCTGAGCCTAGCCTGGGGCAAGGGAAGCCGACCCCGGAGAACCTACGTCTCGCCCGAGGACCCCCCTCCAGCAACGGGCACACTGTCGACTAGCCCGAGGCCCAGTCTTCACCGAGAAGCAACCTTGGCCACATCACCATGCCGACCGACCAAATCGCAGGGGCATTTAATGCAAAGGTGTCCTAACACCTTTATCCTGACGCACGCCCACCAGTCGACAGAGCCGAAGTGACCGTATTCACTTCGCCGCTCTATTGACCGGTCTGACAAGAGGACAGCGACGCCTGCGCCGCTCCGACTGCTGAGCCACCCGACAGAGTGAGGTTGACAGCAGCCAAGGCCGGCCTCGGGCGTCATAGGAAACTCCGCCTCGCCCGACCCAGGGCTCGGACTCGGGCTCAGCCCCAGAAGACGGCGAACTCCGCTCCGCCCGACCCAGGGCTCGGACTCAGGCTCAGCCCCGGAAGACGGCGAACTCCGCTCCGCCCGACCCAGGGCTCGGACTCGGGCTCAGCCCCAGAAGACGGCGAACTCCGCTCCGCCCGACCCAGGGCTCGGACTCGGGCTCAGCCCCAGAAGACGGCGAACTCCGCTTCGCCCGACCCAGGGCTCGGACACGAGCTCAGCACCGGAAGACGGCAAACTCCGCCTCGCCCGACCCCAGGGCTCGGACATGGGCTCAGCCCCGGAAGACGACGAACTCCGCCTCGCCCGACCTAGGGGCTCGACCTCGACCTCGGAGGAGCCTCCACCTCGCCCAGCCTAGGGCATGGACCGACCACGTCAACAGGAAGCACCATCATTACCCTACCCCGAGCTGACTCGGGCTACAGGGAACCAGACCGGCGTTCCATCTGGCTCGCTCCACCATGCGAGTAATGATGGCGCCCCACATGCCCTGTGACGACGGCGGCTCTCAGCCCCCTTATGGAAGCAAGAGGACGTCAGCAAGGACTCGACAGCCCCAACAGCTGTCCTCCCACCAGGCTCCAGCACTCCTCCGACAGCCACGACACCACGCGAACTGGGTGCCAAGACCTCTCCGGCTGCCACGATGGCATGTACTTAGGGCGCTAGCTCTCCACCGCTAGACACGTTAGCACATTGCTACACTCCCCATTGTACACCTGGATCCTCTCCTTACACCTATAAAAGGGAGGACCAGGGCCCTCTTACGAGGGTGGGTTGGCCCGCGCGAAGAAGGACAGGACGACGCTCGCGCAAGGCCGCTCGCTCCCACTCCCGCGTGGACGCTTGTATCCCCCTACTGCAAGCGCACCCGACTCAGGCGCGGGGCTAACACGAAGGCCGCGGGATTCACTCTCTCACGCCTACCTCCCTCCGGCTGCTTCCTTTCCCCCTTCGCGTTCCGCCTCGCGTCGACCCATCTGGGCTGGGGCACGCGGCGACGATTCACTCGTCGGTCCAGGGATCCCCTGGGTTTCGAAACACCGACAGTTGGCGCGCCAGGTAGGGGCCTGCTACGTGTTGACGAACAGCTTCCCGTCAAGCTCCAGATGGGCAGTCTCCCGCAACCTTTCCGGCCCGGGACGGTGCTCCGTTTCGGGAATCTTGAGTTCATGTCCCTCGATGGCAGCTACGACATGATACTCCTTCCCCCGTCGCGCGACAGCGACAATGGCGGTCGACAACCCGCTCGCCGGCGGGGAAATCGACGACGCCTTCCCCACGTGGTGGAAGGACGACATTTGGGCTTGTCCCGTCCCCTCCCCCATCGACAGAGGAGGAGACGGGGCAACCAAGGCCAAGCAGGAAGCGGCGCCTCGTTGGCTGTCAAGCGAGTCGACGGCGCCGGCGCCCCAACGGAGGGCGCGTCGGGCATCGATCTCGCGTCTGAGACGAAGACGAGCGCCGCCTCTCCGCAACACGCCAATCTCAAGCAAACGCACGATGCCAGCACGCTCGCGAAGGACTTGCTGGGCGTCACCCTCGTACCTGAGACAACGGTGCAGTCAGTCCCAGACGCGACCTCGTCACTGCCCGTCGACCAAAAGGTATCGACCGATTCCCATCTCGCGTCTTTTGGATTCGGCCTCGACCCACCAAGCGACCCCGCTTCGGTGAGCACTCTCATAGAGACGAGTCCAAACCCTCTGGGGTATCGTGTGCGGTCACCCTGGGACCGACTGACGGCCGACTCGACCTATGAGCCCTCGAGGTCCGAGGAAGATGGCGAGCCCGACCTCTGTTGGGATTTCTCCGGAATTGGTAACCCCAGTGCCGTGCGGGACTTCATGACCGCATGTGACAACTGCCTTTCCGACTGTTCCGACGGCAGCCGCGGCCTCGACAACGAGGACCACGGCCCAAGTCGTGAATGTTTCCACGTCGATCTAGGGGGGCCCGGCGAAGGCAACCATCTTGGTATGCCAGAAAACGGTGATCCCCCTAGGCATGTGCCTCGCGTTGACATCCTTCGGGAGCTAGCTGTGGTCCCCGTCCCGGTGGGGGGTCCTGACCCACAGCTCGAGCAAATCCGCGAGAGGCAGGCCAGGCTCGACGAGGGAGCAGGAGCGCTTGTGCCGATCTGCTGGGACATCGGACAGGAATGGGTGGTCCAACCCCCAGCCGGAGAAGCGCGTCATCTCCCCCAGGACATCCAGAACCGCATCGCCGACGACGTCAGGGTGAGGCCGCCGTCAGATTCCAGCGGAGTCGGCCAGAACCTGGCTGCATCGGCAAAACTCCTCCGCGCGATGCCGGAGCCATCAACCACCGAGGGGCGGCGTATCCAGGGAGAGCTCAAGAATCTCCTGGAGGACGCCGTGGTCCGACGGGCCGAAAGCTCTGCCTCCCGAAGGCGGGGGTTCCCCTCGGAACATTGCGTCGCGACTTCCCGATTCATGCGGGAAGCCTCGGTCCACTCCAGGCGCACGCACAACATAGCGCCTGCGGCCCCGGGTCGCCTCAGCAACGAACGCCATCATCACAGCCATCGGGCCCACCTCGACGACAGGGCGCACCGAGGCTACCACCCCAGGCGTGGGGGATGCTACGACAGCGGGGAGGATCGGAGTCCTTCGCCCGAACCACCCAGTCCGCAGGCTTTCAGCCGCGCCATATGACGGGCACCATTCCCGACCCGGTTCCGAACCCCGACTACTATCACAAAGTACTTGGGGGAGACGAGACCAGAACTGTGGCTCGCGGACTATCGTCTGGCCTGCCAACTGGGTGGAACGGACGATGATAACCTCATCATCCGCAACCTCCCCCTGTTCCTCTCCGACACCGCTCGAGCCTGGCTGGAGCACCTGCCCCCGGGGCAGATCTCCAACTGGGACGACCTGGTCCAAGCCTTCGCCGGCAATTTCCAGGGCACGTACGTGCGCCCTGGAAACTCCTGGGATCTCCGAAGCTGCCGCCAGCAGCCGGGAGAGTCTCTCCGAGACTACATCCGGCGATTCTCGAAGCAGCGCACAGAGCTGCCCAACGTCACTGATTCAGATGTCATCGGCACGTTCCTCGCCGGCACCACCTACCGCGACCTAGTGAGCAAGCTGGGTCGCAAGACCCCCACCAGGGCGAGCGAGCTGATGGACATCGCCACCAAGTTCGCCTCTGGCCAGGAGGCGGTTGAGGCCATTTTCCGAAAGGACAAGCAGCCCCAGGGCCGCCCACCGGAAGATGCTCCCGAGGCGTCAACTCAGCGCGGCGCCAAGAAGAAGGGCAAGAAGAAGTCGCAAGCGAAACGCGACGCCGCCGACGCGGACCTTGTCGCCGCCGCCGAGTACAAGAACCCTCGGAAACCTCCCGGAGGTGCCAACCTCTTCGACAAGATGCTCAAGGAGCCGTGCCCCTATCATCAGGGGCCCGTCAAGCACACCCTTGAGGAGTGTGCCATGCTTCGACGACACTTCCACAAGGCCGGGCCACCCGCGGAGGGTGGCAAGGCCCTCGATGACGCAAAGGAGGAAGATCACAAGGCAGGAGGGTTCCCCGAGGTCCGCGACTGCTTCATGATCTATGGCGGGCAAGTGGCGAACGCCTCGGCTCGGCACCGCAAGCTAGAGCGTCGGGAGGTCTGCTCGGTAAAGGTGGCGGCGCCAGTCTACCTAGACTGGTCCGACAAGCCCATCACCTTCGACCGGGCCGACCATCCAGACTACGTGCCGAGCCCGAGGAGATACCCACTCGTTGTCGACCCCATCATCGGCAACGTCAGGCTCACCAAGGTCCACATGGACGGAGGCAGCGGCCTCAACATCATCTACGCCGAGACCCTTGGGCTCCTGCGGATCGATCTGTCCTCGGTCCGGACGGGCGCTGCGCCTTTCCACGGGATCGTCCCTGGGAAGCGCGTTCAACCCCTCGAACAACTCGACCTACTCGTCTGCTTCGGGACGCCCTCCAACTTTCGAAAGGAGACCCTCACATTCGAAGTGGTCGGGTTTCGAGGAACCTACCACGCAGTGCTGGGGAGGCCATGCTACGCCAAGTTCATGGTCGTCCCCAACTACACCTACCTCAAGCTCAAGATGTCGGGCCCCAACGGGGTCATCACCGTCGGGCCCACGTACCGACACGCGTACGAATGCGATGTGGAGTGCGTGGAGTACGCCGAGGCCCTCGCCGAATCCGAGGCCCTCATCGCTGACCTGGAGAGCCTCTCTAGGGAGGCGCCCGACGTGAAGCGCCACGCCGGCAACTTCGAACCAGCGGAGACGGTCAAGTCCGTCCCTCTCGACCCCTGCAACGACGCCTCCAAGCAGATCCGGATCGGTTCCGAGCTTGACCCCAAATAGGAAGCAGTGCTCGTCGACTTTCTCCGCGCAAACGCCGACGTTTTCGCGTGGAGTCCCTCGGACATGCCCGGCATACCGAGGGAAGTCGTCGAGCACTCTCTGGATATCCGAGCTGGGGCCCGACCCGTGAAGCAACCTCTGCGCCGATTCGACGAAGAAAAGCGCAGAGCCATAGGCGAGGAGATCCACAAGCTACTGGCGGCAGGGTTCATCAAAGAGGTATTCCATCCCGAATGGCTTACCAACCCTGTGCTTGTGAGAAAGAAAGGGGGGAAATGGCGGATGTGTGTAGACTACACTGGTCTAAACAAAGCATGTCTGAAGGCTCCCTACCCTCTGCTTCGCATCGATTAGATCGTGGATTCCACTGCTGGGTGCGAAACCTTGTCTTTCCTCGATGCCTACTCAGGGTATCATTAGATCAGGATGAAAGAGTCCGACCAGCTTGCGACTTCATTCATCACACCCTTCGGCATGTACTGCTATGTTACAATGCCGTTTGGTTTGAGGAATGCGGGGGAAACATACCAGCGATGCATGAACCACATGTTTGGCGAACACATCGGCCGAACGGTCGAGGCCTACGTCGATGACATCGTAGTCAAGACGAGGAAGGCCTCCGACCTCCTTTCCGACCTTGAAGCGACAGTCCGATGTCTCAAGGCGAAAGGCGTGAAGCTTAATCCCGAAAAGTGTGTCTTCGGGGTCCCCCGAGGCATGCTCTTGGGGTTCATCGTCTCCGAGCGGGGCATCGAGGCCAACCCGGAGAAGATTGCGGCCATCACCAGCATGGGGCCAATCAAGGACTTGAAAGGCGTACAGAGGGTCACGGGATGTCTCGCGGCTCTGAGCCGCTTCATCTCCCGCCTCGACGAAAGAGGTCTGCCTCTGTACCGCCTCTTAAGGAAGGTCGAGTGCTTCGCTTGGACCCCGAGGCCGAGGAAGCCCTCGGGAACCTGAAGGCGCTCCTCACGAACGCGCCCATCTTGGTGCCCCCCGCTGCCGGAGAAGCCCTCTTGATCTACGTCGCCGCAACCACCCAGGTGGTTAGCGCCGCGATCGTGGTTGAGAGACGAGAAGAAGGGCATGCATTGCCCACCCAGAGGCCAGTTTACTTCATCAGTGAGGTACTGTTCGAGACCAAGATCCGCTACCCACAAATCCAGAAGCTGCTGTACGCGGTGATCCTGACACGGCGGAAGTTACGACACTACTTCGAGTCTCATCCGGTGACTGTGGTGTCATCCTTCCCCCTGGGAGAGATCATCCAGTCCCGAGAGGCCTCGGGTAGGATTGCGAAGTGGGCGGTGGAGATCATGGGCGAGACGATCTCGTTCGCCCCTCGGAAGGCCATCAAGTCCTAGGTCTTGGCGGACTTCGTGGCTGAATGGGCCGACACCCAGCTCCCGACGGCTCCGATCCAACCGGAGCTCTGGACCATGTTTTTCGACGGGTCGCTGATGAAGACGGGGGCCGGCGCAGGCCTCCTCTTCGTCTTGCCCCTCGGGAAGCACCTACGCTACGTGATACGCCTCCACTTCCCGGCGTCCAACAACGTGGTTGAGTACAAGGCTCTGATAAACGGGTTGCGAATCGCCATCGAGCTAGGGGTCCGGCGCCTCGACGCTCGCGGTGACTCGTAGCTCGTCATCGACCAAGTCATGAAGAACTCCCACCGCCGCGACCCGAAGATGGAAGCCTACTGCGATGAGGTTCGGCGCCTGGAAGACAAGTTCTATGGGCTCGAGCTCAACCACATCGCCCGACGCTACAACGAGACTGTGGACGAGCTGGCTAAAATAGCCTCAGGACGCACAACAGTTCCCCCGGACGTATTCTCCCGAGACCTGCATCGACCCTCCGTCAAGACCGAGGACACGCCCGAGCCTGAGGCACCTTCGGCTCCGCCAGAGGCACCTTCGGCTGAGTCCGAGGTATCCTCGGCTCAGTCCGAGGTACCCTCGGCCCAGTCCGAGGTACCCTCGGCACGGTCCGAGGTACCCTCGGCTTAGCCCGAGGTACCCTCGGCCCCTGAGGGTGAGGCACTGCGCGTCGAGGGGGAACCGAGCGAGGTCACGCCTAATCAAAGCTGGCAGACCCCGTACCTGCAATATCTCCACCGAGGGGAGCTGCCCCTCGACCAAGCCGAAGCTCGGCGGTTGGCGCTGCGCGCCAAGTCTTTCGTCTTGCTGGGAGATGGGAAGGAGCTCTACCACCACAGCCCCTCAGGCATCCTCCAGCGATGCATTTCCATCGCCGAAGGCCAGGAGCTCTTGCAAGAGATACACTCGGGGGCTTGCGGCCATCACGCAGCACCTCGAACCCTCGTTGGAAACGCCTTCCGACAAGGATTCTACTGGCCGACGGCGGTGGCCGACGCTACTAGAATTGTCCGCACCTGCGAAGGGTGTCAGTTCTACGCGAGGCAGACCCACCTGCCCGCTCAGGCTCTGCAGACCATACCCATCACCTGGCCGTTTGCTGTGTGGGGTCTGGACCTTGTTGGCCCCTTGCAGAAGGCAACCGGGGGCTACACGCACTTGTTGGTCGCCATCGACAAATTCTCCAAGTGGATCGAGGTCCGACCCCTAAACAGCATTAGGTCCGAACAGGCGGTGGCGTTCTTCACCAACATCATCCATCGCTTTGGGGTCCCAAACTCCATCATCACCGACAACGGTACCCAGTTCACCGGCAGAAAGTTCCTGGACTTCTGCGAGGATCACCACATCCGGGTGGACTGGGCTACCGTGGCACACCCCATGACAAATGGGCAAGTGGAGCGGGCCAACGGCATGATCCTGCAAGGACTCAAGCCTCGGATCTACAACAACCTCAACAAGTTCGGCAAGTGGTGGATGAAGGAACTCCCATCGGTGGTTTGGAGTCTGAGGACGACGCCGAGCCGAGCCACGGGCTTCACACTGTTCTTTTTAGTCTATGGGGCCGAGGCCATCTTGCCCACAGACCTAGAATACGGTTCCCCGAGGGCGAGGGCCTACACCGACCAAAGCAACCGAGCCAACCGAGAAGACTCACTGGACCAGCTGGAGGAGGCTCGGGACATGGCCTTACTACACTCGACGCGGTACCAGCAGTCCCTGCGACGCTACCACGCCCGAGGGGTTCGGTCCCGAGACCTCCAGGTGGGCGACCTGGTGCTTCGGCTGCGACAAGACACCCGAGGGCGGCACAAACTCACGCCTCCCTGGGAAGGGCCGTTCGTCATCGCCAAGGTTCTGAAGCCCGAAACATACAAGCTGGCCAACAGTCAAGGCGAGGTCTACGGCAACGCTTGGAACATCCAACAGCTACGTCGCTTCTACCCTTAAGATGCTTTCAAGTTGCTCGTATACCTCGTTCACACACCAAGTCTGGTCGTCAAGGAAGGGTCAGCCTTGCCTCGGCAAAGCCCGACCCTCCCTCGGGGGCTAGAAGGGGGCAACCCCCTCTGCGTCAAAATTTTCCTCGAAAAAAGAAAAAAAATCTTTTCTGCCAGAATGCCTTTCGTGCTCTTCGACTACTTCAAAAGTGGATCCTGAAAACGACGGAGTACACGTAAGCAGCCAAGGCTGACCGAGCCGAGGGACTCCTACGCCTCCGGGATACGGATACCTAACTCATCACCTTCTGCGATAAGTAAGTCGCGCTCGGATAAGTGACTCCACGGACCGAACAAGTCTTCATGCTCGAGAGCTCCTCTGCCGAAATGATTTTTTGGGCCTTCTCGACTGCGTCGCTAACAGAACCCTATGGACGAGTAAGAGCGCGCGTAAGCGGCAAGGCCGACCGAGCCGAGGGATTCCTACGCCTCCGGGATACGGATACCTCACTCATCACCTTCCGTGAAAAGCAACTCTCGCCCGCACAAACAATTCTGTTACCGACAAATGAGTCCGGATACTCGAAACAAGAGGAAAAGGAACGCAGCTTTACAACACGACGACGGTGTGTTTAGGCCTCGGCGGCCGCAGAAAACATACACACACTACAAGACAACCTGATCCTACAGGGCTCGGACGTCGACAGCCGAAGGGGGCAGCAGCACCCTCGGCATCAACTACACCTTCGGCGGGGTCTGACCTAGCCTTGGACGGCGACGCGGTCGGAGGGCCCCCACTCTGAAGGACGGCATCAGCACCACACCCGGGCCATCGCCGCCAGGGTCTTCTTCGAGAATTCGGCCCGAGCAGGCGGCTCGGCCGACCACCCCGAGGCCTCGGCCAGCTGTCCCCCAAAGACATCAGCTCGGCTTGTGGCCTCGGCAGCTTAACCCCGGCGTCGGTTCCGCCAGTGGATGACCCGGCCAGGCTCTGGCCAACCACACCTCCTTTTCGAAGCCAACTCTGCCTCCGCCCGTGCGGACACCGCTACCTCCGGCTTCGGCTCATCGAAGGGCGGCCGAGGGGTTCCTTTAACTGAGCAAGAGGGGCCTCGGACAGCAAGGCCGACCGAGCCGAGGGACTCCTACTCCTCCGGGATACGGATACCTCACTTGTCACCTTTGCACGAGGCAACTCACGCTCGGTGAAGTGGTTCAGATAATCGACAAGGCGAGTATTAGTGCTCGAAATGAAGAAAAAACACGGCTCCGTGCCAAAAATACATACACGTTCAGGCCTCGACAGCCGCAATGAACAAAACATCGGCACTCAAGGTGCCATTACGAACGGAGCTCCGGTTCTGTCTCCGCGGGAACGAACAACCCCCTAAGATTGGGGGACCCGCAGAGCAATTGAGGGCCGACGGGTGGCTCGCCGCCGCCCGATCCGGCAACAGCGACAACGACCTCCGCCCCGGGCGACGAAGCAGCTTCAGCAATGGCTTCGGGGCGGGTGCTACGGCAGGAGGGCTCTCGTTCACCGAGGACGAGAACCAGCCATTCAAGCCGGGAGACGGAGGCCCAGGGGTGCGGGCGGAGTTGGCAATCTCGTCGATAGAGAAGCCTTCTCCGGCTGCCACCACCTCAACACTGCGCCAACAGGCACCAGACGCCTCAAAGCGCACCGGCAGATCCTCGCCCTCGCCGGAACCACCCAGAACATGAGCGCCGCCCTCGCGGCGTCCGACGTGCTGGGCAACCCACTGATGCGGACGCCGGCGCAAGGAAGGCCTGGACGTGGCCGCCCCATCCGCGGTGCGACCGTCATCCGGACGAAGGACGTGATGCTGCACCCAGGCTGAGCAGCGGCGGTCCGCCCACCCCGGTGTGGCTGAGGGAAGCCTCCGCGGAGCTGGGAGATGCCTTTCTCAACTAGACGCCAGGGAAGAAAAGGGTTACCGACCCACACGGAGGCAGCCCCCCCGACTCGCCTCATCCTCCACCCCAGCAAAGATGATGAAGATCCTCGAAGCTGAGGGTGTGGCAGAGGCCACAACCCGGTTCGCTTCTCCCCGCCATCAAGCTGGAGGTCACCGTCTTGGGTGACCACCGGCGAGGGGATGCAGCCGGGCTGCATGATGAAAATCCTTGAAGCCGAACGATGGCTGAATGGTACCAACTTCCACGAAGTTGTGTTCCTCCGACGACAAGACAAAAGGATTCCGGGCGTCCCCCGCCCGGGGGCTCGGAAGGTGGGAAGACACGATGCATGAGGGGAGCGCGAAGACATGGTTGCCCTCCAAGGGGGTCGCCCCCCTTTTAAAGGCGACTCTCCCCACTTGCGCCCTCAACCGTTGCGGGTTGAGTCTTCTCCAACACGCTCCAAGATTCTCCCCCCCCACGGCGCGGGGGCTGGGTCCCACACGTCATGCGAGCCGGTCCAGGGGAGAAGAAGCCAAACCGCCACACGCGCGCGGTGCATGCAACCACCCGGTGGTTACAAGCACTCCTCCACTTTCGCCCAGACCAGCGGGTGAAAGGGCGGACAGCCATGCAGGCGGCATGCAACCGTGCCAAGTGGGCGCGCCCCTTCGACTCCAACGAGCCCAGCATGGAGGTCCAGGCCCACGCGTCATGCAACCGGCGCGCCGATTGCTACGTGTGAGCAACTGCACCGCCACTCACGCCGCTACTGCGCCTCCTCGACTGTGGAGTCAATACCGCGACTTGAGGCAACCCTGCAGTGCCAGCCAAGCGCGACGGTCAAATGCGGTCAAAAATGGGCCGGCAGTAATGGCGGTGACAGGCGGGCAGAAGCAGCGGTCACGTCGTCAGCCAAGCTCACATCCCATCCAGGGGCAGCGAGGGAGCCCTCTCTCACGGCGTGAAGACGGCGCGCCCGTGATCCGTTCCTCGAACGGCGCGCGCGCGCGCAACAACCGCCTCGCGAACCAGTCGCCCCGTCGCATTAACTCCGCGGCGGGATAGGCGGCGCCTCAGGCGGGAGAAGCAAACGACGCTTCGCCTTCGCCATAATAACCGCGTCCAAAAAAAGGGTACGCCAAGTCATTCGACTTCGTATCCTTTTCCTTTTCCTCTTTCTCTCTCTTACAACAGGGACCGGGAAAGGGGGATACCCCGAAAAGGACCCTTCTTCGTGAAGGAAATAGGCTCCGAGCCTCCCTACTGATCAGAGGTTCGAAGGCTGGCCCCTCGGGGGGGTTCAACAGCCGCTTCAGATCGATTGGGTTCTGCGCCCACTACTGGTCAGAGGTTCGATGGCCGGCCCCTCGAAGGGTTCAACGGCCGCCTCAGGCCACTCGAGCTCCGTGCCCATTACTGATCAGAGGTTCGTAGGCTGGCCCTCAAAGGGTTCACAGTTGCCTCAGACACAGAGCGAGGGATGACCCTGGGTACGTTCGATACATAACCAAGGCTCGGGCTACGCTCCCGAGGTACCCTAGGACATTTCCGAGACCAGCGGGAGCGATCTTGTAACGGAATCCCATCAGAGGGAGGCATCGAGCCCTCGGACCCCGTCAAAGGGGACCGGGTCCGGCAGATCACCCGCAGGTACTTTTGGAGCGCGCCTCCGGGCCTCTAGCCGACCCCTAGCAAATGGGGCACGGGCGTCCGCTCGGATTACCCGCCAGCAGCTCACCGGAAACACCATGTTCGGCGCCCTCCGAGGGCAACATGGCGCTTTCCCCCTCCTCCTTGCGGAAAGGCGACGTAGGGGCGTATGTAAAAAAGACGAGTCTATCCTTGACCGTCCTCTCGCCCTGTGCAGAGGCTCGGGGGCTGCTCTCGCAAACCCGGCTCCAGCCAAACCGTTGACAGCGTCAACATACCAGCCCGAGAACTTGGGACCCGACCGTGCACTCGGGCTACGGCCAGCTCGCATGAGGGAACAATTAGACCAGCCGAAGTGTTGCGAAACGCACTAAGACCTCGAAGGAGTAAAACTACTCCTCCGAGGCCTCGGGGGCTACACCCGGCGGGTGCGCTCGCGCGCACCCACCGGAACAGAATGCAACCGAAAAAGGCTGGTCCCCTTGCAAAAAAGTGCGGCAAAAGCCTCCAAGCGAGTATTAGTACTCCCTTGGAGGCTCGGGGGCTACTGTCGGGGACCATAATTAGGGGTACCCTCAAGACCCCTAAATCTCAGCTGGTAACCCCCATCAGCACAAAGCTGCAAAGGCCTGATGGGTACGATTAAGTCAAGGATCGATCCATTCAAGGGACACGATCGTGCCTCGCCTGAGCCTAGCCTCGAGCAAGGGAAGCCGACCCCGGAGAACCTACGTCTCGCCCGAGGACCCCCCCTCCAGCAACGGGCACACTGTCGACTAGCCCGAGGCCCAGTCTTCACCGAGAAGCAACCTTGGCCACATCGCCACGCCGACCGACCAAATCGCAGGGACATTTAATGCAAAGGTGGCCTGACACCTTTATCCTGACGCACGCCCACCAGTCGACAGAGCCGAAGTGATCGCAGTCACTTCGCCGCTCTACTGACCGGTCTGACAAGAGGACAGCGCCGCCTGCGCCGCTCCGACTGCTGAGCCACCCGACAGAGTGAGGTTGACAGCAGCCAAGGCCGGCCTCGGGCGTCATAGGAAACTCCGCCTCGCCCGACCCAGGGCTCGGACTCGGGCTCAGCCCCGGAAGACGGCGAACTCTGCTCCGCCCGACCCAGGGCTCGGACTCGGGCTCAGCCCCGGAAGACGGCAAACTCCGCCTCGCCCGACCCCAGGGCTCGGACATGGGCTCAGCCCCGGAAGACGACGAACTCCGCCTCGACCTCGACCTCGGAGGAGCCTCCACCTCGCCCAGCCTAGGGCATGGACCGACCACGTCAACAGGAAGCGCCATCATTACCCTACCCCGAGCTGACTCGGGCTACGGGGAACCAGACCGGCGTCCCATCTGGCTCGCTCCACCATGCGAGTAATGATGGCGCCCCGCATGCCCTGTGACGACGGCGGCTCTCAGCCCCCTTACGGAAGCAAGAGGACGTCAGCAAGGACTCGACAGCCCCAACAGCTGTCCTCCCGCCAGGCTGCAGCACTCCTCCGACAGCCACGACACCACGCAAACTGGGTGCCAAGACCTCTACGGCTGCCACGATGGCATGTACTTAGGGCGCTAGCTCTCCACCGCTAGACACGTTAGCATATTGCTACACTCCCCATTGTACACCTGGATCCTCTCCTTACACCTATAAAAGGGAGGACCAGGACCCTCTTACGAGGGTGGGTTGGCCCGCGCGGAGAAGGACGGGACGGCGCTCGCGTAAGGCCGCTCGCTCCCACTCCCGCGTGGACGCTTGTATCCCCCTACTGCAAGCGCACCCGACTCAGGCGCGGGGCTAACACGAAGGCCGCGGGATTCACTCTCTCACGCCTGCCTCCCTCCGGCTGCTTCCTTTCCCCCCTTCGCGTTCCGCCTCGCGTCGACCCATCTGGGCTGGGGCACGCGGCGACGATTCACTCGTCGGTCCAGGGACCCCCGGTTTCGAAACACCGACAATTAGGTTTTTTCTCTATTTTTAGAGAAAAAAATCTGCGTGTTTATTATGACCATTAGATCTTGATCTAGTGGATATAAGATGTGTGTGTTTTGTGTTTGCAAAACACACAGATTTTTCTTAAAAGAAATCTGCGTGTTTTTTTTTCAGCTAAAAATACACGTGCGTTTTTTGGGCAAAAATTACCCATGTGCTGTATAGACAGCCCCTAAAAAAATTGAGGTGGATCCAAATAGAACCTTAGCTAGCTAAGAATTAACTCTAGTATCGTGCTAGAAACTAGCACACCCTCTTATTACAGTGCTTAACAGTTAACACGACGTCCGGCGGCGCGCTAGCTGTCGACCCCAGGTGCGCGCGGCGCCGCCGTCGCGGCCAGCGAAATAATGGCCGTAGTCCGCGCCCCCGTGGCTTGATCTGGCCGTGCGGCGTGCCACCGATGGCTGCTGGGGACGGGCGGACGGCGACGCGGGGGACCTCTGGTCTGCCGCCCCTCCAGGTCGATCACCACCGTCGCGGTCCTTCTCCGGCGCGTCCACGTCGGAAGGCACAGCACGCAAGGCCGCTCTGCTGGCTGCTGGCTTCCCCGACCGCTAGGGCAAAGCATAAATTCGCGGATGGTGGTGGATGTGCATGTGCGCATCAGAATGATCTCCCCCGTCGACGTCGTCGTCGATCTGTTTTCCTCTTCTTGGTAACTGGAGGTATATGGTAAGGACATGGACATCGCTGGGCTGGGCAGCTAGGATCACTAGTAGTCCGCCGAATAATGAATGGCATATCCATATATATACCATACCCGATGTGCCTACAAGCACCGGAATTCACATGCGAAGCAATGCACCTCATCATCGGCACAGAAGTGTGCATGCACTTGCGCTGGAGGCAAACAAGAGTATAGTAGGCTTCTAAAATGAGGCGGCGCAGGCGTCGTGTAGCCGTCACCGTGAAGATGAGCACACTACGGGCTGGAGCTCGACCATCTTGCAACTTGCGAGGCAGTTTGGGGCTGCACACGGAGGAGAAGCGGAAACCAGGTGCGCAGGTGGCGGGGTGCCCTGCTGAATGAGCCGCTCGTACTGCACGCCACACACGTTCCCGCCCGTCGAAGGTCGAACTGCCCGCCTTAATTAACTGCGCTAGGAGACGACCGACGGCCCGTCCGTGCGTGCGCCCAACCGTGGGGCGCGCGGGCCACGGCTGGCGTCGCGTCCTCATCCACCTGCCGCTATCTCTATCCTGCAGCCGTCACGCCGCCCGCCTACCTGAAACGACGGCGGCGCCGCCCGCCTTCGCCGTTTCAGGCTTTCAATCCTTTATGCCATAGTGCCAGCCAGCCGGCGTCGCCCTGGCTTCTTCAGCCTCAAACACTCGCAACAGGCCACCAGAAACTTGACACCTGCGAGTAGAAACGTACGGAAACTTGACCCCTTTTTTTTCCGATGGCTGGCTCGACCGAGAGCACTCATGATTCATAAACGGAGCTATATACTAGGCTATAGCGGTGCCTGCCAGCGACAACGAAAACGTGAGGCTCACATTGAAGGCAATGTCAGATCTTTTAATTTGGTGGTAGTGGGGAGGGAAAAAACCCCCCGAGCCCAATCATCCTCGTCTTCTTGGAACCTCCGATCGCGTCCGATCATGTCAAGCGAAAAAGATCCGAAACAGTGCCGCCTGTGTACGCCGCCAGCCGCAAAACTGAATCCAACCAAACCACACCGAAGAATGCTCTCGCTCGCCGCTACGCTACGGGACACCGCCTCACTTTCCACTTGTAAAGCTGTCCGGCCGGGCCTTGTTTTCTTTACTCCCCACAGGCCACAGGCCACAGGCCACAGGGGGGCAGACGAGACGAGAGGACGCGGCCACCAGCTTGTTATCCGAAACTCGGGGGGTGGGGTACGTACGGCCAGCAATGATTGGCTTCTTGGCGAAGTGGAAAATCCCGTCCCGGCTGCGCACGACAGGACCGGGGATGACGACTAGACTAGCGTGCCATCACGGTCCGGTCCCAGGCGCGCGGCGGCCGTTCAGAAAAACGAGCTCTGGCCCTGGCCCTGGCCCCGGCCACGCCGCTGGGCTCGATCCGATCCGCGCCGCGCCGCGCCGCACCGCACGCACGCGAGGCGACGACAGCCGAGGGCCCCCGCCACGTCCCGTCTGGTCTGGTCGGGCGGACACGCGCCGGGCGCTGCCGCGGCGGCGAATCAACCAGCCAGGAGGAGCTGGAAAGAGACGAGAGACCCAGGCGCGCACGAGCGGCACGTCGTTTTCCTTCGCCGCGACCGCGAGGGGGATACGGGATACCGGCGCTACTCCGACGCCGTATCGGATTCGGCCGCTAGCTTTCTCCCCCCGGCAGGGCAGCCGCCGGCTCGCCGCACATGTCCTTTCGCCAGCGTCGCAGGCCCCCTGGCTATAGGGATGCAATCTCCGTCCATTTACATGAACGGGCGTGAAGGAAGCAGTAAAAAGAAAGCTGAAAAGACCTCGATCGCTGTACAAGAGTTGGAAAAAAAAACCGGAGCGGCATGCAGGTGGTCTACTAGTGGTAATAGCCCCCCCGTCAAGGAGTGGTCAAAGACCACAACGATGTCTATACTTGTTGGTCCTTCCAATAAGCACATGCACCCTGTTGAGTTTTCAGCTTCCACAAGCACAAGCGCGGGTTCTTTATTTGGTAATAAAAACAGCAATATATTTTTTTCAAGAAAAAAAAAGAGAACAGCTTGTCAGAGCCGGCTGTCCTATTGCTCTTGTCTGACAGGGCCCATGCACGGTCGCGTTGGGGGGACAGGCCCGAGCATAAACAATCAGGGGGCTAATTGGTGTCAGAAGGCCAGGCCTACCAGTACCAGCTGCAGTTGGATGCTCAAACACAGCTATCTTGGCAAAGGCCAAATAAAGGCCGTCCAATCCGAAAAGGGGAAAAAAGAAGAAGAAGAAAAGAGATCAACTGTAAAACCACGCCTCGTTAGATAAGGTTAACAATCAGACAGTTGCGTCGCGCCTCGTGGAGCGACCACGGGACATGTCCGGTTTTGTTTTGCTCTACCATGTGTTGCCTGGGGCTCCCTCTCTCTCTGACGCGGAAATCCACTCCGTGACCGTGACTACAGGTAGTAAAAGCGGCCGTTGCTGCCGTCGTAACGCCACTAATCGGTGGTAGGTGCATGCTGCTGGCTGTCCTGTACGTATAGCAGCGAGCTGAGATTTTAGTACTCCGATTCAGTTCACGCGCATCCATGGGCCGCGCACGAAAAGAGCGAGCCGGAAAACACCCAAAAAGAAAAAGGAGGCGCCGGTTCTGCCCACTACCGGCGCCAGGATTTACGCTGCACGTAATACTACGCAGTTAACTCCGGCGGCCAATCATACGCTCCACTACTGCGCTCTACTCCGTACGTAGTAGGAGGAATTAATAACCGCGCAGCAGGGAAAAAAAAACCCAAGCGGAGCGGAGGACAGGCAATCAATCAATTCTCGCCGTCGTCAACCAATTGGGAGGGCATCGGCTTTCCTTTCCGTTCCCTCGCCCGCTTTGCCGTTGCTCGTCATAGGCTTCATGCGTGCGTGCGTGCGCGCGCGCTTTCCTTTTGACCTTTTTGTTCGCCTGCTGCAACTGCCCCCACACATGATGCAGGAGAACTGGAGGACGGCCGAGAAATTAGAGGGGCCGGTGCCGGGGCCGAGGCCGGGGCCGGGACCGGGGGCGAGATCAGCGCGCGAGTTCCCACTTTTAACCCCCAGAAACCTGAACGGTTAGGTTCTCCCTCTGGTGGGAGGGAGGGAATACGAAAAACAGAAGGCCAAGGGCTCTCTCTCTCTCTACCCGTAGGCGTAGCTTTCCTTCTCCACCTTCTCCTTCTTCTTCTTCGGCTGCCTATATATAAGTGCTACATGCGTATGCAGTGTTCCTCGCCCGGTTTGCCGATGGACTCGTGGTGGTGAGCAGCGAGAGATAGAGAGGGCGAAACTACATATGCATTTATAAATACATGTAGCGGCGTAGTACTGTGGATACTGTGCCATACGGAGTATAGTATAGTATATATACTCGCTGTAGTAGCAGTAGAGGCGGCCGTGCAGCGATCGGTCGACGATGGTTGTTGCCGCCATGAGAGACGAGGGAGAGGAGGGACGACGACGGGCGGTGGTGGCGATACGGGAGTACGATCCCAAGACGGACCGCGACGGCACGGAGGCCGTCGAGCGGGAGTGCGAGGTCGGCCCGGCCGCCGCCGCCGGCGGGATGTCGCTGCACGCCGACCTGCTCGGCGACCCCGTCGCGCGCATCCGCCACTCGCCGCACTACCTCATGCTGGTACGTACGTACGTACGTACGTGTGTACTCTAGCTGTCGTCGTCAGACTCATACCCCCGTCCTTTCGCGTACGTATACGTATACGTTCTACTACATACGCGTCAGTCAGTGCGTGCGGATACACGTACGGCGTACGTATATGGTTGTGTGCAGTGCAGCGATCTTCTTCTGCTTATAAATTGCACGGTTGCACGTGGCTATTAATTCGCTAGTTTTGCTTCTTTCGTTTTTATGCTGGTGGTGGGTTGCTGTTTCGAGCGCGTCAGTTTGATTTTGATCTCGACAATGAACAGGTAGCTGAGACGTCCGGGCCGGACGGCCGGATCGTCGCCCTCGTCCGGGGAACCGTCAAGTCTGTTGCCTCCGGCAAGAGCCGCCCTGGCGCGCCCGCCTTCGCCAGAGTCGGCTACATTCTTGGCCTCCGCGTCGCGCCTTCCCACAGGTAAAAGACGCTCTGTACCTTTTTACTTGTGTATCTATCCCCGATCGCAATCCGCATTTGCTGCGTCGGTCGACGGATGGTAAATGCGTCGCGTGTCGCGTGAAGGCGGATGGGCATCGCGCGGCAGCTGGTGCATCGGCTGGAGCAGTGGTTCGAGCTGATGGGCGCCGAGTACGCGTACATGGCCACCGACAGGTCCAACGAGGCGTCGCTGCGCCTCTTCACCGGCCGCTGCGGCTACTCCAAGTTCCGGACGCCGTCGCTGCTGGTGCACCCGGTGCACTCGCACCGCCTCAGGGCGCCGCGCCGCGCCACGGTGGTCCGCCTCGGCGCCCGCGACGCCGAGCGGCTGTACCGCAGCCGGCTCGCGCACGTCGAGTTCTTCCCCGCCGACATCGGCGCCGTCCTGGGCAACGCGCTCTCCCGCGGCACGTTCCTGGCCACCGTGGGCGGCTACGAGTGGGGCGGCGTCGACCGCTTCCTGGCGTGCCCGCCGGCGTCGTGGGCCGTGGCCAGCGCGTGGGACTGCGGCGGCGTGTTCCGGCTCCAGGTGCGCGGCGCGTCGCGCCTGCGCCGCGCCGCCGCGGCCGCCACCCGCGCGCTGGACCGCGCCGCCAAGTGGCTGCGCGTGCCGTCCGTGCCCGACTTCTTCCGCCCCTTCGCGGGCTGGTTCGTCTACGGACTCGCCGGGAGCGGCGGCCGCGACGCCGCGCTGGCCGCCGAGGCGGTCTTCGCGTCCATCGTCAACATGGCGCGCGGCAGGGCGGCCGCCGTGGCGGTGGAGGTTGCCGCCATGGACCCCCTCCGCGGGCGCATCCCGCACTGGCGCCGACTGTCGTGCACCGAGGACCTGTGGTGCATGAAGCGGCTCGGCGCTGGTGGTGGCGGCCACGCGGACGGCTGGGACTGGGCCACATCGGCCCCTGGTCGATCCATCTTCGTGGACCCTAGGGAGGTGTGAGGGTGACTCGGCGGCCGCTTCAGAGCAGAGCTCTAGTGCTCTGTTTTTTTTTTTTTTGCCACTGAGCTTCATTTTGCTTTTCTCTCTCTCTTTTTTCTAACACTTCCAAATTTTGCGACCCTTCAGTTTTGGTCTGGTTCTGGTAGACGAGATGAGGTACTGTATTTTTTTTTCTTTTGTAGAATCACCAGGGAGTACGACGATGGAAAAATCTATGATGTAGATACATTTCCCTTGACTCTTGTCATTGTCCGCCGTACACGGACGGAATAGTATCGTTGAGGCATCAGCTGATGATGAATTCAGAGCGGCAGCCACCGCAGAACGCGAGAATATATGTTCCTGCCTCACGTCCGCGTCCGTGTCGCCATGCCTCTGGCTCTGTTGCTACTGCACCGGAAATACTGACGACCACGAGCGAATCAATGCTGTTGTGAAAAATGGCTGATGGAGCTCGGCTATGGCACCTAGTTCCATTGACAGGCCGGCCAAAGCTGCGCTGTTTTTTCTGCGGCTGTGCCTGTGGTTGTCCAGTGGGCGGCAGAGGCGGCACCGGCGGCGGCGGCGGCGCTGCATATCTGCATGGTGCGCGTGCTGAACTTTACACTGATCGGACCTGTCGCCGCGTATCGGTTCCGTCTGTATTTTGTCCATTGGCTAGGAGTGTACTCCCTCCGGTTTCCTATTAGTTGTCGTTTAGGACAACGACACGGTCTCCAAAATTTAACTTTGATCAATGTTTTTTTAAAATACAAATGAACTCTTAATACATTTATATTTTTATAAAAGTACTTTTTATGATAAATTGGTGCATATAAATATTAGGTTCCAAAACTAAATAACAAAATAGTTATTTGTAGTTAAAATTTTATAAGATTGACTCGAACCTTATCAAAAGGATAATTAATAGGAAACCGGAAGTATACAAGTGACTCGGTCGGTTCGCTCCAGCGCGCTTCATTGTTCACTTATCCGTTTGCACATGTGACGGTGATGCAACGAAGCTACTACACGAGATTAGCCAATTAATCAAGGCAACGAGTGTCTGGTTCCTGTCACAACGATCCGTCCATATCATGTACTAGTGCCGTGCGTTGCACGTAACAGCGGGATTGAGTCGGCGCGATGGCGATCACGGAAACCGGCTGAAGAACTCGTCCAGGGGTGGGGGGTGGGGGGACCATCACGGGCGGATGGCCAATCCTACTACTGTAGACCAAAACGTCTCGTGTCACGGTCTCACGGACGCTACGACGCCGGCCGGATCACAGTTGAGACAAAAGCAGCGATCGATCCAAGTGCACCAATGCTATGCGCGACACATGTGCCACCTAGTAGCTACTACAAATATAGAGAGCGTACACATGTGATACGCGCAGAGCTACTCGCCCTCCGCTCCTCCAGTGCTCCTCCCGTGTAGTGTAGTGTAGCAGAGAACGGCACATGCATACGCGCGGTTAGGAACGGCATGTGCCTCTGGAGCTCACACACTATATACACATTATTGCTACAGATAAGCCCTGACGACGCTCCTTGCAATTGCAAGCTAGGTTCGCCGCGCTAGCTTCGTTTGATTCATGCAGAGTGCTTGTTCGGTCCGTCCCTCTCCGAAACATATAACTCATGATTGGTATCCTGTGCATATCCATACGGGTTGAGTGTGTGCGTTGACTAAGAAGTAGTCGTTGTTTGGTTAACCGCATAAAGAGAGGCTGAGACTGCACCCACAGATGCAACGTAGGCAAAAAAACTAATTTTCTTGTATGAGCAGATACGTCCAAAACCTGTGTTCCTCACGGGCCATGCCCACCTGATCCAGACCCGGCTGGTCCGCCTAACCAATCAGCCGGATATAGACCGCATTAACCAGAAATACATGGATACACGATGCATGCAGGTGCTCCATCCGAAAAAGAATATAATTACCATATACAGTACTCAAGTCATGCTATATTAATACTCTTCTAAAAATTTAGTCATTTTTTAATACTACAATTAAATCTATGTAGTTCCTCTCAATAAAGGGAGCCTCGTCACTACCGGAAATAACTTCTTAGCCGAGTGTCTAAAGCACTCGGCAAAGCCTGAAAAACACTTAATGAAGGCTTTGTCGAGTGTGACACTCGAAAAAAGGCTCAATAAATTGTACATCGGCAACAACTTCTTTGTCGAGTACTTTTTGTCGGGCACTCGGTACTCGATAAAAAAAAGTTTCCGACAGAAAGATATCACAAAGCCTGAAGCACTCGACAAAGAGATGATTCCGGTAGTGTGGAGGCTTTTGGAGCACTAGTCCATTTCCTACGTGACCGATACCACGTGAGTGAGGTAGGCCCCGAGGGGAGTACGAATTCTTGTTTGGGAACAAAGATATCGCAGGGAAATGCATGGGTATCTAGGGGATTTTAGCCCATTCAATCATCTTCTGTATTTTTGCTTCTAAACAAGAGCAAGAATACTGGAGAGGATTGAAGGGGTTAAAATCTCCTTGCTATTTAATTTTAAATAACAAGGTGAAACTTAAATCTCCTCCAAGGGGATTCAAGTTTACAAACTAGCCCTTGATGGGCGGAGGTGGGAATGAAATTTCCCCCATGGTGAACCGATGGTGGCCCGAATTATGAGTCAAACCCTCTCACACGCGGTCTATGAAGGTTGAATTCAACAAATCGCCTTAGTGTAAGACCGTATAAATATACAAAATTCCCACATATTAACCCTAACCATCATATCCTTCACTCGGATGTCGCTCGCCCATGTGATAAGTCTAATTTATATGACTATAACAATATTTATGCTCAACAATTGATCCACATGGATTTCGAGTGGGGACAAGGACGGGGATGAAAACCACCACATTAAGTATTTCTGGGTCGGATCGAGGAATCGGTTTCGGGGATTGGGTCGGAGACGGGGAATACTCCCTCGGCCTTGACCCACTCTGTTGCCATCCCTAGTTGCAGTGCATTCCTACATTTTTATATGTCATATAGGTATACCATGCTTAATGAGATATTCATATAAACACTACTTTGTATAACACAAACAAGTGTGGCTCGGTTAAGATGTCTGCTTTACAACAGACGACCATAATTTGATCCCCACTAACACTTCCATTTTTTGGAATATTCTTGAGTGGACAATGTTCGCTGGCAGACGCGAGAGTGAGGGAGGGCACACGACGATTTTTCCACTTAAATTTAGTAGAGATAGTTGTGACCATATAAATATGACAAAATATTATCATTGCATGAACTTATCAAACTCATATATAAAACACATAATGATTATAGTAAAAAATATAATAATTTAATAAACTTAGAGATACATTTATATCCTAGAAAGGGGACCATATTCAAGACATTGGTGACTATTTACATGAGTCGACATCATGTGTAGTTCTATGTAGAGGAAGACAATCAATTAGTACTTGTTGGGACAAAAAATTATGGGCTCAAACGCTCAAGCGCGGTGAGTAAGGTGGCACGACAAAATAGTAAGCTGAGAGAGCGTAATGTCTTGTCAAGCATGTCCTGTGCCGCTACAGGACGAGGTATTTATATGGGTAGCTGGGGTTGGTGGACCTAAGTACAATTATACCCCTGACTATCAGTTATATTCCCGACATGCACTATACAACGGGGTAATTACATGACTATTAGTACAAGTCTCCCTGTTACACTAGAATTGATACCCTCTCTAGTTGCTGACAGGTGGACTCGGAGTAGTTAAGTACTGTCTCGTTGTGGTCGTACGACGTGAGGACCTGGCGTATGCCTCCTGTCCCTATCCATGAAGACGTGGACCCACTGCTCTTGCCGATACGATGAAGTCGGCCACCTTCGACTCTATCAGGCCTTCGTGTGGTATTCGAAGGCCGGCCCATATGTAGGTGAGTCCAATCGTTTGACCTCGCTGTAGGGGCGAAGGGGTAGATCTCATGGCCTTTGGGATCCGTCACCGGGCCTTTGCTTCTTCCCTATTTGAATGACCTTGCACCAGAAACTTCGGTAGCAGGTTAGTGTGCAAAGGAAAGTGATCGGGGGATCATTCTATCCTCGCTCCAACAACAAGAAGATGCAGAATACAATCTTTTGATCTCATCATCGAACAATCGGGATGACGTTCCTCGAAAAACTGTTCGCATGCTCAAATGAGCAAGTGCCAAAGATGCATATGACGATTTTACGATATGTTCTTCCAATACTTCGTGCACGCAGAAGATTGGAATAGAGAGACTCATGCAACATGACTTTTTGTTATGAAGGGTGATCATATGGTATTTCTTAGACTGCTATTGCCAAATAAAAGGATATAAAAACAAGAGTTTTAGAAAGGTGAAAAGATATAATAACCATTGTATCGTATATTCACTACTTTGTACGTTATAGGTTTATTACACCTACATTAATCTAGCTGTTTTCTCCTCCATAAACTAACACTTGTAGCAAAATAAGCCCACCTATATAGCACTGCCACACTATGATCACAACACGCCACGACAGACCTGAATCCACAAATGACCCAAAAGACCCCGAAGCCTTTGAATGGCCCTAATGCCCTTAGACAATCTCGATGGCCCTAGATGCCTGATGCCCCAAACACATTTAATATGGGTTTAAATTTATTTAATTTGATTAAATAAGATATGGGTCATTTTCATACTAAATCTAATAATCCTCACCATATTCTAGGGTAAATATAAAATGCTCTCACTAGAGATTGTAAAGTTAAACATTTACCTAGAGCAAAGGTAACACTTCTTCATAATCCGACAATGGATTATGTCTTTAGTTAAGATTTTTGTGTGAAATAAGTTTTACCTAAGCTCTTTACTGGTACAATTTTTCTAAAAAGCATCCTCTATAGTTGGAGCATATAAGTCAAACCCCATGGCATTTCATGGCTTTATAGAGATCATCTAAATCTCATAGGTTGCGAGCATGTGATTAACGGTCAAACCCATAGAGATGTGTTCTTCAAAATATGTCTTGTGGGATAACATATTTGATTCAACAAGCCACTTGGAACATATTAACGTAAATATCATCCTGCCTCTTGAAAAGGTAAGACATGCTTCTGATATGGACCTTATAAGGGTCTTTCCTCATAGTATATATCAATAGCTTGTTTCACCATCCTACTTTATGGAATATTCAATCACACAACACAAGTTACCACTATAATAGATTTCATGTCGATCTCAAGTCCATCTCATGCACTATCTATCACATTATGTGGCAATTCATTGATGAATTAATTTGTTAAATTTTTAGACATATAGACATAATCCAACATTAAAGTTCTAGAGTTTTAAAATTCTCTAATAGATTTTAATTATCTCTTTACATACCTTGTAGACTTCAAGTTACTATTAGAACTTTTTACCTTGATTGTCATAATATAATTTTCATAGTTCATGGAAATAGCTAGTATAGATTTTTCAACTAACGATAATTCTGTTAGGAATTCATGAAGCCACTCAACCTCAACATACAATATATCTAGTATCGTGAGTTCTGCTTCCATAATTAACCTCGTTAAGATGACCCGCTTGCAAGACTTCCATAAAACAGTGCCACACCTCCAAGTGAGAACACATATCCACTTAGGGTGTAGAACACATTATCATCATCATTAGATATCTATTTGTCGGCGTTTCGAGACCGGGGGGGTCCCTAAGCCGACGAGTGAGTGTGTCGCGTGCCCCAGCCCAGATGGGTCGAGCGCGTGGGCGAGCGCGAAGGGGGGAAAGCGAGGTGGCCGGAGCCGAGTCGTGAGGGAGGTGGAGATCCCACGGCCTTCGTGTTCGTCCCGCGCCCAGGTCGGGTGCGCTTGCAGTAGGGGGTTACAAGCGTCCACGCGGGTGAGGGAAGCGAGCGGCCCCAAGAGGGTGCCTGCCTCGTCCTCGTTCCCGCGCGGCCAACCTTCTCTAAGAAGGCCCTGGTCCTTCCTTTTATAGGCGTAAGGAGAGGATCCAGGTGTACAATGGGGGTGTAGCAAGGTGCTACGTGTCTAGCGGGGGTGAGCTAGCGCCCTAGGTACATGCCAATGTGGCAGCCGGAGAGATCTTGGCACCCAGCCGGTGTGGTGTCGTGGCTGTCGGAGGAGAAACGGAGCCTGGTAGAGGGACAGCTGTCGGAGCGGTTGGGCCCTTGCTGACGTCCCCCTGCTTCCGTAAGGGAGCTGAGAGCCGCCGTCGTCATGGGTCTAGTGGGGCGCCATCATTGCCTATCTGGCGGAGCTAGCCAGATGGGACGTCGGTCTTGTTCTCTGCGGCCCGAGTCGGCTCGGGGTAGGGTGATGATGGCGCTTCCTGTTGACGTGGCGGACTTGTGCCCTAGGTCGGGCGACGTGGAGGCTCCTCCGAGGCTGAGGTCGAGTCTGTCTTCCATGGCCGAGGCCGAGCCCGAGCTCCTGGGTCGGGCGAGGCGGAGGTCGTTCGGCAGAGGCCAGGGCAGAGTCCGACCCCTGGGGTCGGGCGAAGCGGAGTTCGTCGTCTTCCGGGGCCTTAGCCCGAGTCCGAGCCCTGGGTCGGGCAGAGCGGAGTTCGCCGTCTTCCGGGGCCTTAGCCCGAGTCCGAGCCCTGGGTCGGGCGGAGCGGAGTTCGCCGTCTTCCGGGGCCTTAGCCCGAGTCCGAGCCCTGGGTCGGGCGGAGCGGAGTTCGCCGTCTTCCGGGGCCTTAGCCCGAGTCCGAGCCCTGGGTCGGGCGGAGCTTCCTATGGCGCCTTTGGCAAGGCCTGGCTGCCTGTCAGTCTCACTCTGTCAAGTGGCACTGTAGTCGGGATGGCGCAGGCGGCGCTGTCCTTTTGTCAGACCGGTCAGTGGAGCGGCGAAGTGACGGCGGTCACTTCGGCTCTGCCAGGGGGCGCGCGTCAGGATAAATGTGTCAGGCTACCTTTGCGTTAAATGCCCCTGCGACTCGGTCGGTTAGTGCGGCGATTTAGTCAGGGTTGCTTCTTAGCGAAGGCAAGGCCTCGGGCGAGCCGGAGATGCGTCTGCCGTAAAAAGGGGGCCTCGGGCGAGACGGAAACACCTCAGGGTCGGCTGCCCTTGCCCAAGGCTAGGCTCGGGCGAGGCGTGATCGAGTCGCTCGTATGGACTGATCCCTGACTTAATCGCACCCATCAGGCCTCTGCAGCTTTATGCTGATGGGGGTTACCAGCTGAGAATTAGGCGTCTTGAGGGTACCCCTAATTATGGTCCCCGACAGTAGCCCCCGAGCCTCGAAGGGAGTGTTAGCACTCGCTTGGAGGCTTTCGTCGCACTTTTTTGCAAGGGGACCAGCCTTTCTCGGTTGCATTTTGTTCCGGTGGGTGCGCGCGAGCGCACCCGCCGGGTGTAGCCCCCGAGGCCTCGGAGGAGTGGTTTCACTCCTTCGAGGTCTTAATGCCTTGCGTAATGCTTCGGCTGGTCTGGTGGTTCCCTCATGCGAACTGGCCGTAGCCCGGGTGCACGGTCGGGGCCCAAGTTCTCGGGCTGGTATGTTGACGCTGTCAACGGTTTGGCCGGAGCCGGGTTTGCGAGAGCAGCCCCCGAGCCTCCGCACAGGGCGAGAGGGCGATCAGGGACAGACTCGGCTTTTTTACATACGCCCCTACGTCGCCTTTCCGCAAGGAGGAGGGGGGAGAGCGCCATGTTACCCTCGATGGGCACCGAACATGGTGTCTCCGGTGAGCTGCAAGCGGGTAATCCGAGTGGACGTCCGTGCCCCGTTCGTTGGGGGTCGGCTACGGGCCCAGAGGCACGCCCAAAAGTACCTGCGGGTGATCTGCCGGACCCGGTCCCCTGGCGACGGGGTCCGAGGGCTCGATGCCTCCCTCCGATGGGATTCCGTTACAGGATCGCTCCCGCTGGTCTCGGAAATGTCCTAGGGTACCTCGGGAGCGCAGCCCGAGCCTCGGTTATGTATCGAACGTACCCCTGGTCATCCCTCGCTCGGTGTCTGAGGCGACTGTGAACCCTTCGGGGGGCCAGCCTTCGAACCCCTGATCAGTAATGGGCGCGGAGCCCGAGTAGCCTGAGGCGGCCGTGGAACCCTTCGGGGGGCCGGCCTTCGAACCTCTGACCAGTAGTGGGTGTAGGGCCCACGCGATCTGAGGCGGCTGTTGAACCCTTCGGGGGGCCAGCCTTCGAACCCCTGATCAGTAAGGAGGCTCGGAGCCTAGTTCCTTCACGGGGAAGGATTCCTTTCGGGGTATCCCCCTTTCCCGGTCCCTGTTGCAAGAGATAGAGAAAGAGGAAAAAAAGGAAAAAGGATACGAAACCGAACGACGCGGCGTACCTTTCTTGGTGCGGTTGTTTTGGCGAAGGCGAAGCGTCGCCCGCTGCTCCTGCCAGAAGCGCTGCCTGTCCAGCCGCGGAGTTAATGCGACGGGGCGAGTAGTTGGCGGGGCTGCCGTTGCGCGTGCGCGAGCCGTTAGAGGAACGGGTCACGGGCGCGTTGTCTTCACGCCGTGAGAGGGGGTTCTCTCGCTGCCTCCGGATGGGACGTGAGCTTGGCTAACGGCGTGACCGCTGCTCCCGCGTGCCTGCCACCGTCATCACTGCCGGCCCACTTTTGACCGCGTTGACCGCCGCGTCAGGCTGGCGCTGCCTGGTCGCGCGCTGGGTCGCCTCGAGTCGCGGTATCGGTTCCGCAATCGAGGAGGTGCGGTGGTGGCGCAAGTGGTACAGTTGCTTGCATGCAGCATCCGGCGCGCCGGTCGCGCGACGCGTGGGCCTGGGCCTCCATGCTGGCGTGTCGGGAGTCGGAGAGGCGCGTCCACTTGGCGCGGTTGCATGCCGCCTGCATGGCTGCCCGCCCCTTTCGCCCGTTGGTCTGGGCAAAAGTGGAGGGTCACTTGTAACCGCTGGGTGGTTGCGTGCGCCATGCGCGGCGGTTTGGCTTCTTCTGCTCGGAGCCGGTCTGCATGACATGCGGGACCCAGCCCCCGCGCCGCAGGGGAGGGCTTTGGAGCGTGTTGGAGAAGACTCAGCCCATGACGGTTGGGGGCGCAAGCAGGGAGAGTCGCCTTTAAAAGGAGGGCGACCCCTTTCGTAAGGCGACCATGTCTTCTTCCTCCCTTATGCACTATGTCTTTCCACCTTCCAAGCCCCCGGATGGGGGAAACCGCCGTCCTTTCACCCCATCGTTGGAGGAACATAACTCCGTGGGAGTTGGTACCTTTCAGCCATCGTTCGGCTTCAAGGATTTTCATCATGCAGCCCGGTTGCTCCCCTCCGCTGGTGGTCACCCGAGACGGTGACCACCAGCTCCTGGGTGGGGAGGAGCAAACCGGGCTGCGATCTTGGTCCCACCCTCAGCTTCAAGGATGTTCATCATCCTCGCTGGGGTGGGTGCCGGGCTGAGCCGGCGCTCTACCTCCCGCACGGGTTCGTGGGTCATCCTCTCCCGCAGCATTCGAGGGAGAAGGCGCTCACTGGCCCTGCGGGCGGCCCGGACTTCTACAACGCGGGGCGGATCGACGGCAGGCGTCATCACCTCCAGCGTGTCGGGTTCATCGGCTTGGCTCCCGGCGGCCCCTTCTGTAGGGGGGGCGGCTGCCGCGCCGTGTACACGGGAGGACCACCCTAGATGCCGCGCGCTGCTAGGGCGGCGTTCGTGTTCTGGGGCGGTCCTGCCTTTACACCGGGGCGGCGCCTTCACGCGGAGGCCGGTGCCCCACTCATCTGGGAGGACTTGAGTGGGGATCTGCCGGTAGGCTGATGGCTCCTGCCGTCGGTGCCGAGGCGGAGGCGGCTCGAGAAGTCCCCGTCGCCGACGGGATTACCGCCACCATCCGCGCTTCGGGCCTCCGGCTCTTTGTACTTGTCCTCGCCCCTCGAGCGTCGGCGTGGGCGAGGGCAAGACTGCAGCGGCGCCTACCCTGAGGCCTGCGCTGCTGCAGTTCGGCCATTCGGAGCGGGGGCCGTCGTCGTCGTGGCCAGAGCGGGCGGCGGCAAGCCGCCCGTCAGTCTTCTGCAGCCCCGCAGGCCCGCCCCTATCGAGTGGGGTGGTTCGTACCTGCGGGGGGGAACCGGAGTTCCGTTTGTAATGGCACTTCGAATGCCAGGGTTTTTTGTTCATTTCGGCTTTCGGGGCCTGAACATGTATGTAATTACGGCACGGAGCCGTGTTTTTCCTCATTTTTGAGCACTAAGACTCGTCTGTTGACTATCTGAACCGCTTCACCAAGCATGAGTCACCCCGTGTCAAGGTGACGAGTGAGGTATCCGTATCCCGGAGGCGTAGGAGTCCCTCGGCTCGGTCGGCCTTGCTGTCCGAGGTTCCTCTAGCTTAGTTAAAGAGACCCCTCGGCCGCTCTTCGTCGAGCCGAGGCCAGGGGTAGCGATATCAGCATGAACAGAGGTGGAGTCGGCTCGAAAATGAAACCTGGTTGGCCGGAGCCTAGCCGGGTTGCCCGTTGGCCGGATCGACGTCGGAGCTGATCAGCCGAGGCTTCGAACTGGGCTGGCGCCCTCGGGAGATGGTTGGCCGAGGCCCCAGGGGTAACCGGCCGAGCCGCCTGCTCGGGCCGGATTCCCGGAGAAGTCCCTGGCGGCGATTGTTCGGGCGTGGTGATGACGTCGTCCTTCGGAGCGGAGACCCTCGGACCGCGTCGCCGTCCGAGGCTAGGTCGGGCCTCGCCGAAGGTGTCGCTGATGCCGAGGGTGTTGCTGCCCCCTTCCAGCGCCAAGACCCGAGCCTGCAGGATCAGATTGTCTTGTAGCGTGTGCCTTGTGCGGCCGTCGAGGCCAGAACGCACACCCTCGCTGTGTTGTAAAGCTGCGTCTCTTTTCCTCTTGTTTCGAGTATCTGGACTTTTTGTCGGTAACAGGGATGTTTGTGCGAGCGAGAGCTGCTTCTCGCGGAAGGTGATGAGTGAGGTATCCATATCCCGGAGGCGTGGGAGTCCCTCGGCTCGGTCGGCCTTGCCGCTTACGCGTACTTTCACCCGTCCATGAGGCCCTGTCATCGACTCGGTCGAGAAGGCTCGAAGGATCGCTTCGGCAGAAGGGCTTTCAAACGTAAAGACTTGTTCGATCCGCGGAGCCACTTTATCCGAACGCGAGTTACTTATCGCAGAAGGTGATGAGTGAGGTATCCGTATCCCGGAGGCGTAGGAGTCCCTCGGCTCGGTCAGCCTTGGCTGCTTACGTGTACTCCGTCGTTTCCAGGACCCACTTTTTGAAGTAGTCAAAAAGCACGAAAGACATTCTGGTAGAAGAGATTTTTTTTCGAGGAAAATTTTGACGCAGAGGGGGTTTCCCCCCTTTTAGCCCCCGAGGGAGGGTCGGGCTTTGCCGAGGCGAGGCCGACCCTTCCTTGTTGACTAAACTTTGCGTGAGTGCAAGGTATATGAACAACATGGAAACATCTTAAGGGTAGAAGCGACGTAGCTGTTGGATGTTCCATGCGTTGCCGTAGACCTCGCCTTGACTGTTGGCCAGCTTGTACGTTCCGGGCTTCAGGACTTTGGCGATGACAAATGGCCCTTCCCAAGGGGGCGTGAGCTTGTGCCTCCCTCGGGCGTCTTGCCGCAGACGAAGCACCAGGTCGCCCACCTGGAGGTCTCGGGGTCGGACCCCTCGGGCGTGGTAGCGTCGCAGGGACTGCTGATACCGCGCCGAGTGTAGTAAGGCCCTGTCCCGAGCCTCTTCCAGCTGGTCCAGCGAGTCTTCTCGGCTAGCTTGGTTGCTTTGATCGTCGTAGGCCCTCGTCCTCGGGGAGCCGTATTCCAGGTCAGTGGGCAAGACGGCCTCGGCCCCGTAGACCAGGAAGAACGGCGTGAAACCCGTGGCTCGGCTCGGCGTTGTCCTCAGGCTCCAGACCACCGAGGGGAGTTCCTTCATCCATCGCTTGCCGAACTTGTTGAGGTTGTTGTAAATCCGAGGCTTGAGCCCTTGTAGAATCATGTCGTTGGCACGCTCTACTTGCCCATTCGACATGGGATGAGCTACGGCAGCCCAGTCCACCCGGATGTTGTGATCCTCGCAAAAATCCAAGAATTTTCTGCCGGTGAACTGGGTGCCGTTGTCGGTGATGATGGAGTTTGGGACCCCGAAGCGATGGATGATGTTGGTGAAGAACGCCACCGCCTGCTCGGACCTGATGCTGTTTAGGGGTCGGACCTCGATCCACTTGGAGAATTTGTCGATGGCGACCAGCAGGTGCGTGTTGCCCCCGGGCGCCTTCTGCAGAGGGCCGACGAGGTCCAGACCCCACACAGCGAAGGGCCAGGTGATGGGTATCGTCTGCAGAGCCTGAGCGGGCAGGTGGGTCTGCTTCGCATAGAATTGACACCCTTCGCAGGTGCGGACGATTCTAGTGGCGTCAGCCACCGCCGTTGGCCAGTAGAAGCCTTGCCGGAAAGCGTTCCCGACGAGGGCTCGAGGTGCTGCGTGATGGCCGCAAGCCCCCGAGTGTATCTCTTGCAGGAGTTCCTGACCTTCGGCGATGGAGATGCATCGCTGGAGGATGCCCGAGGGGCTGCGGTGGTAGAGCTCCTTCTCATCGCCCAGCAAGACGAACGACTTGGCGTGTCGCGCTACCCGCCGAGCCTCGGCTTGGTCGAGGGGTAGCTCTCCTTGGCGGAGATATTGCAGGTACGGGGTCTGCCAATCTCGATCAGGCGTGACCCCGCTCCGCTCCTCCTCGATGCGCAGCGCCTCGCCCTCGGGGGCCGAGGGTTCCTCGGGCTGAACCGAGGACGCCTCGAGCTGGGCCGAGGGTACCTCGGACTGGGCCGAGGACGCCTCGGGCTCGGGCGTGTCGTTGATCTTGACGGAGGGTTGGTGCAGATCCCGGGAGAAGACGTCCGGGGGAACCGTCGTTCGCCCCGAGGCTATCTTCGCCAGCTCGTCCGCAGTCTCGTTGTAGCGCCAAGCGATGTGGTTAAGCTCGAGCCCGTAGAACTTGTCTTCCAGGCGCCGAACCTCATCGCAGTAGGCCTCCATCTTCGGGTCGCGGCAGTGGGAGTTCTTCATGACCTGGTCGATGACGAGCTGCGAGTCGCCGCGAGCGTCGAGGCGTCGGACCCCTAGCTCGATGGCGATTCGCAATCCGTTGATCAGAGCTTCGTACTCAGCCACATTGTTGGACGCCGGGAAATGGAGGCGCAGCACGTAGCGCAGGTGTTTCCCGAGGGGCGAGACGAAGAGCAGGCCTGCACCGGCTCCCGTCTTCATCAGCGACCCGTCGAAAAACATGGTCCAGAGCTCCGGTTGGATCGGAGCCGTCGGCAACTGGGTGTCGACCCATTCGGCTACGAAGTCCGCCAATACCTGGGACTTGATGGCCTTCCGAGGGGCGAACGAGATTGTCTCGCCCATGATTTCCACCGCCCATTTTGCGATCCTGCCCGAGGCCTCTCGGCACTGGATGATCTCCTCCAGGGGGAAGGATGATACCACAGTTACCGGATGAGACTCGAAGTAATGTCGCAACTTTCGCCTCGTCAGGATCACTGCATACAGTAGCTTCTGAACTTGTGGGTAGCGGATCTTGGTTTCGGACAGCACCTCGCTGACGAAGTAAACTGGCCTCTGAATGGGCAATGCATGCCCCTCTTCTTGCCTTTCGACCACAATCGCGGCGCTAACCACCTGAGTGGTCGCGGCGACGTAGACCAAGAGGGCTTCTCCATTAGTTGGGGGTACCAATATAGGCGCCTTGGTGAGGAGCGCCTTCAGGTTCCCGAGAGCTTCCTCGGCCTCAGGGGTCCAGGTGAAGCATTCGGCCTTCCTTAAGAGGCGGTACAGAGGCAGGCCTCTTTCGCCGAGGCGTGAGATGAAACGGCTCAAGGCCGCGAGACATCCCATGACCCTCTGTACGCCTTTTAAGTCCTTGATGGGCCCCATGCTGGTGATGGCTGCGATCTTCTCCGGGTTGGCTTCGATGCCTCGCTCGGAGACGATGAACCCCAGGAGCATGCCTCGGGGCACCCCGAAGACACACTTCTCGGGATTGAGCTTGACGTCCTTCGCCTTGAGACACCGGAATGTCACTTCAAGGTCGGAGAGGAGGTCGGAGGCTTTCCTTGTCTTGACTACGATGTCATCGACGTAGGCCTTGACCGTGCGACCGATGTGTTCGCCGAACACATGGTTCATGCACCGCTGGTACGTCGCACCCGCGTTCCTCAAACCGAACGGCATGGTGACATAGCAGTACATGCCGAAGGGCGTGATGAAAGAAGTCACGAGCTGGTCGGACTCTTTCATCTTGATTTGATGATACCCTGAGTAGGCATCGAGGAAAGACAGGGTTTCGCACCCAGCAGTGGAATCCACGATTTGATCGATGCGAGGTAGAGGGTAGGGAACCTTCGGACATGCTTTGTTGAGACCAGTGTAGTCTACACACATCCGCCATTTCCCCCCTTTCTTTCTCACAAGCACAGGGTTGGCAAGCCATTCGGGATGGAATACCTCTTTGACGAACCCTGCTGCCATTAGCTTGTGGATCTCCTCGCCTATCACCCTACGCTTTTCCTCGTCGAATCGGCGCAGAGGCTGCCTGACCGGTCGGGCTCCGGCCCGAATATCCAGCGAGTGCTCGGCGACATCCCTCGGTATGCTGGGCATGTCCGAGGGACTCCACGCAAAGACGTCGGCGTTTGCGCGGAGAAAGTCGACGAGCACTGCTTCCTATTTGGGGTCGAGCCCGGAACCGATCCAGATCTGCTTGGAGGTGTCGCCACTGGGGTCGAGAGGGACAGCCTTAACCGTCTCCGCCGGCTCGAAATTGCCAGCGTGTCGCTTCACGTCTGGCACCTCTTGGGAGAGGTTTTCCAGGTCGGCGATGAGGGCCTCGGACTCGGCGAGGGCCTCGGCGTACTCCACGCACTCCACGTCACATTCGAACGCGTGTTTGTACGTGGGGCCGACGGTGATGACCCCGTTGGGGCCCGACATCTTGAGCTTCAGGTAGGTGTAGTTGGGGATGGCCATGAACTTCGCGTAGCATGGCCTCCCCAATACCGCGTGGTAGGTTCCTCGGAACCCGACCACCTCGAACGTCAAAGTCTCCCTTCGGAAGTTGGAGGGTGTTCCGAAGCAGACAGGAAGGTCGAGCCGTCCGAGGGGCTGGACGCGCTTCCCAGGAATGATCCCGTGGAAGGGCACAGCGCCTACTCGGACGGAGGACAGATCGACGCGCAGAAGCCTGAGGGTCTCGGCGTAGATGATGTTGAGGCAGCTGCCCCCATCCATCAGGACCTTGGTGAGCCTGACGTCGCCGATGATGGGGTCGACGACGAGCGGGTACTTCCCCGGGCTCGGCACGTGGTCGGGGTGGTCAGCTTGGTCGAAGGTGATGGGCTTGTCGGACCAGTCTAGGTAGACTGGCGTCGCCTCCTTCACCGAGCAGACCTCCCGACGCTCTCGCTTGCGATGCCGAGCCGAGGCATTCGCCGCATGCCCTCCGTAGATCATGAAGCAGTTGCGGACCTCGGGGAACTCTCCTGCTTGGTGATCTTCCTTTTTGTCGTCGCCGTGGGCCCTGCCACCCTCTGCGGGTGGCCCGGCCTTGTGGAAGTGGCGCCGAAGCATGACGCACTCCTCGAGGGTGTGCTTGACGGGCCCCTGATGGTAAGGGCACGTCTCCTTGAGCATCTTGTCGAAGAGGTTAGCACCTCCGGGGGGCTTCCGAGGGTTCTTGTACTCGGCGGCGGCGACAAGGTCCGCGTCGGCGGCGTCGCGTTTCGCTTGCGACTTCTTCCTGCCTTTCTTCTTGGTGCCGCGCGGAGTAGACGCCTCGGGAGCATCTTCCGACGGGCGGCCCTGGGGCTGCTTGTCCTTTCGGAAGATGGCCTCGACCGCCTCCTGGCCAGAGGCGAACTTGGTGGCGATGTCCATCAGCTCGCTCGCCCTGGTGGGGGTCTTGTGACCCAACTTGCTCACCAGGTCATGGCAAGTGGTGTCGGCAAGGAACGCGCCGATGACATCGGAGTCGGTGATGTTGGGCAGCTCGGTGCGCTGCTTCAAGAATCGCCGGATGTAGTCCCGAAGAGACTCTCCCGGCTGTTGCCGGCAGCTTCGGAGGTCCCAGGAATTCCTGGGGCGCACGTACGTGCCCTGGAAGTTGCCGGCGAAGGCTTGGACCAAATCCTCCCAGTTGAAGATCTGCCCCGGAGGCAGGTGCTCCAACCAGGCGCGAGCAGTGTCGGAGAGGAATAGGGGGAGGTTGCGGATGATGAGGTTGTCGTCGTCCGTTCCACCCAGTTGACAGGCCAGGCGGTAGTCCGCGAGCCACAATTCCGGTCTCGTTTCCCCCGAGTACTTTGTGATAGTAGTCGAGGGTCGGAATCGGGCCGGAAACGGCGCCCGCCGGATGGCCCGGCTGAAGGCCTGCGGACCGGGTGGTTTGGGCGAGGGACTCCGATCCTCCCCGCTGTCGTAGCGTCCCCCACGCCTGGGGTGATAGCCTCGGCGCACCCTTTCGTCGAGGCGGGCCCGACGGTCGCGACGATGGTGCTCGTTGCCGAGGTGGCCCGGGGCCGCAGGCGCGGTGTTGCGCGTGCGCCCGGTGTAGGCCGAGGCTTCCCGCATGAATCGGGAAGTCGCGGCATGAGGTTCCGAGGGGTACCCCTGCCTTCGGGAGGCAGAGCTCTCGGCCCGTCGGGCCGCAGCGCCTTCCAGGAGATTCTTGAGCTCTCCCTGGATTCGCCGACCCTCGGTGGTTGATGGCTCCGGCATCGCGCGGAGGAGCATCGCTGCGGCTGCCAGGTTCTGACCGATCCCGCTGGATGCGGGTGGCGGCCTGTCCCTGGCATCGTTGGCGACGCGGTGCTGGAAACCCTAGGGCAGGTGACGTATTTCTCCGGCCGGGGGCTGGCCCGCCCATACCTGCCCGACGTCCCGGCGGATCGACTTGAGCGCTCCTGCTCCCTCGTCGAGCCTGGCCTGCGCCCCGCGGACTTGCTCGAGCTGTGGGTCGTGACCCCCCGCCGGAACGGGGACCACAGCTAGCTCCCGCGGGATGTCGGCGCGAGGCACTGGCCTAGGGAGATCGCCATCCTCCGGCACGCCGAGACGGTTGCCTTCGGAGGGATCCCCTAGCTCGACGTGGAAACATTCGCGGCTCGGGCCACAGTCCTTGTCGTCAAGGCTGCGGCTGCCGTCGGAACAGTCGGAGAGGCAGTAGTCACATGCGGTCATGAAGTCCCGCATGGCACTAGGGTTGCCAGATCCAGAGAAATCCCAGCAGATGCTGGGATCGTCATCTTCCTCGGACCCAGAGGGCCCGTAGGTCGAGACGTCCGTCAATCGGTCCCAAGGTGACCGCACACGAAACCCCAGAGGGGTTGCACTCGCCTCAACGTGAGCGCCCGCCAAAGCGAAGTCGCTAGGCGGGTTGAGGTCGAGTCGAAAGGACGTAGGATGGGAATCAGTTGGTACCTTTTGGTCGACGAGGAGCGACGTAGTCACATCGGGGACTGATTGCGCCGTCGTCTTGGGTACGAGGGCGACGTCCCGCAGGCCCTCCGCGAGCGTGCTGGCGTCGTCCACTTGCTCAGGATTGGCGTGTCGCGGGGGGACGGCGCTCGCCTTCGTCTCAAACGCGAGGTCGACGCCCGACGCGTCCTCCGTTGGGGCGCTGGGGATGTCAATTCGCTCGACAGCCGACGGAGCGCAGCCTCCCGCCCGGCCTTGGTTGCCCCGCCTCCTCCTCCGATGGCGAGGGAGAGGACGGGGCGAGCTCGAATGTTGTTCTTCCACCACGCGGGGAAGACGTCGTCGATTCCGCCGCCGGCGGGCGGGCTGTCGGCCGCCATTGTCGCCGTCGCGCGGCGGTGGAAGGAGTATCATGTCGTAGCTGCCGTCGAGAGACATGAACTCGAGACTCCCGAAACGGAGCACCGTCCCGGGTTGGAGAGGTCGTTGGAGACTGCCCATCTGGAGCTTGACGGGAAACTGCTCGTCAACACGCAGCAGGCCCCTACCTGGCGCGCCAACTGTCGGCGTTTCGAGACCGGGGGGTCCCTAAGCCGACGAGTGAGTGTGCCGCGTGCCCCAGCCCAGATGGGTCGAGCGCGTGGGCGAGCGCGAAGGGGGGAAAGCGAGGTGGCCGGAGCCGAGTCGTGAGGGAGGTGGAGATCCCGCGGCCTTCGTGTTCGTCCCGCGCCCAGGTCGGGTGCGCTTGCAGTAGGGGGTTACAAGCGTCCACGCGGGTGAGGGAAGCGAGCGGCCCCAAGAGGGCGCCTGCCCCGTCCTCGTTCCCGCGCGGCCAACCTTCTCTAAGAAGGCCCTGGTCCTTCCTTTTATAGGCGTAAGGAGAGGATCCAGGTGTACAATGGGGGTGTAGCAAGGTGCTACGTGTCTAGCGGGGGTGAGCTAGCGCCCTAGGTACATGCCAATGTGGCAGCCGGAGAGATCTTGGCACCCAGCTGGTGTGGTGTCGTGGCTGTCGGAGGAGAAACGGAGCCTGGCAGAGGGACAGCTGTCGGAGCGGTTGGGCCCTTGCTGACGTCCCCCTGCTTCCGTAAGGGAGCTGAGAGCCGCCGTCGTCATGGGTCTAGCGGGGCGCCATCATTGCCTATCTGGCGGAGCTAGCCAGATGGGACGTCGGTCTTGTTCTCTGCGGCCCGAGTCGGCTCGGGGTAGGGTGATGATGGCGCTTCCTGTTGACGTGGCAGACTTGTGCCCTAGGTCGGGCGACGTGGAGGCTCCTCCGAGGCCGAGGTCGAGTCTGTCTTCCATGGCCGAGGCCGAGCCCGAGCTCCTGGGTCGGGCGAGGCGGAGGTCGTTCGGCAGAGGCCAGGGCGGAGTCCGACCCCTGGGGTCGGGCGAATCGGAGTTCGCCGTCTTCCGGGGCCTTAGCCCGAGTCCGAGCCCTGGGTCGGGCGGAGCGGAGTTCGCCGTCTTCCGGGGCCTTAGCCCGAGTCCGAGCCCTGGGTCGGGCGGAGCGGAGTTCGCCGTCTTCCGGGGCCTTAGCCCGAGTCCGAGCCCTGGGTCGGGCGGAGCGGAGTTCGCCGTCTTCCGGGGCCTTAGCCCGAGTCCGAGCCCTGGGTCGGGCGGAGCTTCCTATGGCGCCTTTGGCAAGGCCTGGCTGCCTGTCAGTCTCACTCTGTCAAGTGGCACTGCAGTCGGGATGGCGCAGGCGGCGCTGTCCTTTTGTCAGACCGGTCAGTGGAGCGGCGAAGTGACGGCGGTCACTTCGGCTCTGCCAGGGGGCGCGCGTCAGGATAAAGGTGTCAGGCTACCTTTGCGTTAAATGCCCCTGCGACTCGGTCGGTTGGTGCGGCGATTTAGTCAGGGTTGCTTCTTAGCGAAGGCAAGGCCTCGGGCGAGCCGGAGATGCGTCTGCCGTAAAAAGGGGGCCTCGGGCGAGACGGAAACACCTCAGGGTCGGCTGCCCTTGCCCGAGGCTAGGCTCGGGCGAGGCGTGATCGAGTCGCTCGTATGGACTGATCCCTGACTTAATCGCACCCATCAGGCCTCTGCAGCTTTATGCTGATGGGGGTTACCAGCTGAGAATTAGGCGTCTTGAGAGTACCCCTAATTATGGTCCCCGACACTATTTTGCCGCAATAACCCTCTAGTACCCTCTAGTACCCAGTATAGTGAATGTCATAGCTCTTTATAGCTTTCAAATAATACAGTACTCTCTCAAGAGTATGTCAATGATCATCTCCTAGGTTTGACACAAACCAGCATAGTTTTCTCACGGTGAACGGAATATTTGGAATTATCTCATTAAACTAGAGTCATAAAACCTTTATCACATAATAGGATTGCACAAGTATAACCTACAATTGCATTTTCTCAGTAGCTTAATATTAAGAATAACCTCAAGCTCTATCAAATCTTTTTTTTTTCAAAATTATTGGACAAAAAGTCTTTCACTTGTTTGATCACATCAAGACTAGTTCCCAAGATAAGTATCCCATCAACATACAAACACAAGACCACACCTTCACACCCCCGCTATATTGATAATACACATATTTGTCATCTTCGTTAGCTGACAAAAGTCAATTTCGCGAGCTTACCACTAACATCTTGTTTGGATCCATAGGAATTAATAGTTTATACCTATAGTTATCTATCTATTATCTAGATCTAGGTTCCAAAAAGTATATGTATTGTATCGATGATTTTGTCAATTAGATGCTATTGGTAGACCACATTTGTGCATGAATGTGAATAAATACATGGAGAGGACCAAAATATTTTTTTTATTTGTTAGCTGCTATTAGCTAAACTATACTACCTCCGTTCGCTTAAATTTGTCGCCGTGCAGTTCAATTTTGAACTATGCGGCGTCAAATTTAAAAAATCGGAGGGAGTAATAGTTAATGAGATTTAATTATAGCTAGATGTCCCATCAACAATTATCTGATTTATCATCTGTTTAGATTCATCGTTCATCTGGCTGACAATTAATTATCTAGGTGCATGAAGGAGAGTCAGGTTTTTGTGACCACGCGCTATGAGAAAGAATGTGTTTAACAAATTAAAACCTAGACACCGGTGCAACACGGCCGTGGACTGCACTGATTCGTTGGACCCAAGGCTAGATCGCGCGCAAGTACAAAATTGGCCAAACTACGCTTTTATGAAACCTGGGACTGGAAGTGGCAAGGCCTTGTACCTGGCTGCTGGTCGTACGAATCATGATGCGGCCGTCCGAACCGAGGCAGCTATCGACGACGAGCTGCATGAGCGTGACCGACCCAACACCACTTTCTGGTCGTAAAGTATAGACCCGTCCGCACTATCGGTAGTTTTCGTCTCGATCTCGATCGCCGGGATGGAGCCCAAGCTGCCAATGTGTCGTGGTGCGTAGAGATGGCAATGGGTACCCGCTACCCGAAACCCGGTGGGTTTTTGCTCTATTAGGGTATGGGTTTGGGTCAATTTCTCTACCCATGGGTTTGTTAATGGGTTCAAATGGAAACCCAACGGGTACGTGGGCATGGGTTTGTTCTTCCACTACCCATACCCGCAAACCCATGGGTTTTTAAAACCCGCCTTAAAATCAACATTTCTTATAAATATGTCTCATAATATTATTAATTGAATATGTTCTAATTGAAATAAACTTCATGTAACAAATTTTAGGCTAAAATTAGTTATCACTTGTTCCTTTTATGCTAGCTTATTAATGTATTGATTGTCATTTACATGATGAATAATTTTTTATGTTGATGTTAGTGGGTATGGGAAACCCGTTGGGTACCCGAAACCCGCATGGGTATGGGTTTGGGCAAAATTTTATACCCGTCATGGGTATGGGTTTTTTGGCGGGCGTATTTTTTCTTCGCGGGTACGGGTTTGGGCAAGTAATACCTAGCGGGTTTTTACCCATTGCCATCTCTAGTGGTGCGCTGGCCCCGCGGTGACCACGCGCGTAGTAGTGTGGACTGTGGAGCCCAAAAAAACACGCGTCGGGGACGGGCAGACGACGCCAGTTTATCTCCGAGCACCGTACGTGCATGGTGGCGATCACAGTCACAGTCACAACAGGTAAGAGGTTTGCCACGATGAGGGTCAATGAATCAGATCGCTGGTCAAAAGCAAAACTCAGTCGTGCTCGTCCATGGTCTCGCGCCCATTAGCCACGCCGACGAACCGGCCGGGGCCTAACCCCCGATCACTTTGGAGTTTGGACGCGTCAGATCAGGTTTAGTTTGTAGGCCACGATGACCTGACGGCTGGACGCGCTGACTGGTACACCTAACTCCAAACTGATCCCATATGCTAGACAACCTGACCGGCCGACCGGGCATGGATTGACATGTCGTGTGACCAGGCATTCTCACCGGTCGGCACTCATCAGCAGCAGCCCTTGATGAATTGACACCTGGTTTGCACTACGTACTCCATGGTTTCAGTGACATGCTTGAGATATTTATGCATTTCTAATAAATCCACACGAAAATATGTCTACTAGACTATTAGTCATATGACCGTGCTGTCACACTCGGCTTTAAGGAACAAAGACAGGTGCATCTCATACATGCGCCAAGAAGACAACATATATAATAACAGAGTGTATAGAGATAAATGTCAATAACATCAGAGTATTTATTACATAGCGGAAGACTTATTACAAAATAAAATAATAAAGATAAAACGAACTAAGGATCGCCGGCGCCAATGTCAACTGAGAAACGCCACCTAGATCAGATCATACTCCTCGCCTTGTGGCTCCTCCTGAACCACCTGCTCTTCTCCTGTGGGGGGGGGGGTGTGTGTGAGACAGCAAGGGTGAGCTCACACATGATCATAGCTCAACAAGTTGTGGGGAACCAGTGGACATAAACTCACAAAGGTGTGAGTTCATGTTATGTGTAAGGCTAATCAATGACAGGGGTTAAAGATGAGCATTGCTTTTAAGTAGCTGGTCAAAATTTTATTAGCAGTTACTAGATGTAAGTGAATACCAAACCTTAAGTAAAGTAATCGAACAAAATTAATAATAATCCCATGCAATGCAAATGACAAAATTGAATTTAAGTTCCATAATTTAAACATCAGAGAGTCCTGAGCTGCTCATGACCGTGAGCTCGGCTAGTATACCAGTTTTACACTCTGCAGAGGTTGTACCCTTTACCCACAAGTCATGTTACCCATCTGCCAAGGGATCGCGACTTCCCATACACCTCTACCTAGAAAGCGCGGCAGGGCAACACTACGAGGCCTTTATAAAGTTCCACTAGCTTCCGAAAACCCGCTACAGTTTATAGGAAGCTCCAATGCAGGGTTCTTGTCTGACCGCCATCGCAGCAAAATCAACCAAGGACCTCACTACACTGACCACTCCCCTACTGCCCTTGCCCCTTTCGGGTAAGGTAGTCTTCCACTAGTGTCGGGGACCATAATTAGGGGTACCCTCAAGGCTCCTAATTCTCAGCTGGTAACCCCCATCAGCATAAAGCTGCAAAGGCCTGATGGGTGCGATTAAGTCAGGGATCGGTCCATTCAAGGGACTCGATCACGCCTCGCCCGAGCCTAGCCTCGGACCAGGGCAGCCGATCCCGGAGGATTTCCGTCTCGCCCGAGGCCCCCCTTCAGCGGCGAACATATTCCCGGCTCGCCCGAGGCCCTGCCTTCGCTAAGAAGCAACCCTGACCAAATCGCCGCACCGACCGACCAAACCGCAGGAGCATTTAATGCAAAGGTGGCCTGACACCCTTATCCTGACGCGCGCCCTCCAGCCGGCAGAGCCGAAGTGACAGCCGTCACTTCGCCACTCCACTGACCGGCCTGACAGAAGGACAGCGCCGCCTGCGCCACTCCGACTGCGGTGCCACTTGACAGAGTGAGACTGACGGGCAGTCAGGCCCGGCCAAAGGCTCCATAGGAAACTCCGCTCCGCCCGACCCAGGGCTCGGACACGGGCTAAGTCCCGGAAGACGGCGAACTCCGCTCCGCCCGACCCAGGGCTCGGACACGGGCTAAGTCCCGGAAGACGGCGAACTCTGCTCCGCCCGACCCAGGGCTCGGACTCGGGCTAAGTCCCGGAAGACGACGAACTCCGCCCGACCCAGGGCTCGGACACGGGCTAAGTCCCAGAAGACGACGATCTCCGCCTCACCCGACCCAGGGCTCGGACTTGGGCTCGGCCCTAGAAGACGACGATCTCCGCCTCGCCCGACCCAGGCCTCGGACTTGGGCTCGGCCCTAGAAGACGACGATCTCCGCCTCGCCTGACCCAGGGCTCGGACTTGGGCTCGGCCCCAGAAGATGACGAACTCCGCTTCGCCCGACCCCAGGGCTCGGACTCTGCCCCGGCACCAGCCGGCAATCTCCGCCTCGCCCGACCCGGGGGCTCGGACTCGACCTCGGCCACGGAAGACAGACTTGACCTCGGCTTCGGAGGAGCTTCCACATCGCCCAACCTAGGGCGCAGACCAGCCACGTCAACAGGAGGCGCCATCATCACCCTACCCCGAGCTGACTCGGGCTGCAGGGAACAAGACCGGCGTCCCATCTGGCTCGCTCCGCCAGATAGGCAATGATGGCGCCCCGCATACTCTGTGACGACGGCGGCTCTCAGCCCCCTTACGGAAGCAAGAGGACGTCAGCAAGGACTCAACCGCTCCGACAGCTGTCCCTCCGCCAAGCTCCATCGCTCCTCCGACGGCCACGACATCACACCAGCTGGGTGCCAAGATCTCTCCGGCTGCCACAACGGCATGTACTTAGGGCGCTAGCTCTCCTCCGCTAGACACGTAGCACTCTGCTACACCCCCATTGTACACCTGGATCCTCTCCTTGCGCCTATAAAAGGGAGGACCAGGGCCCTCTTAGAGAAGGTTGGCCGCGCGGGGACGAGGACGAGACACGCGCTCGCCCGGAGCCGCTCGCTCCCTCTCCCGCGTGGACGCTTGTAACCCCCTACTGCAAGCGCACCCGACCTGGGCGTGGGACGAACACGAAGGTCGTGGGATTCCCACCTCTCTCACGCCGGTCTCCGGCCGCCTCGCTCTCCGCCCTTCGCGCTCGCCCACGCGCTCGACCCATCTGGGCTGGGGCACGCGGCGACATTCACTCGTCGGCTCAGGGACCCCCCGGTCTTGGAACGCCGACAGTTGGCGCGCCAGGTAGGGGCCTGCTGCGTGTTGACGAACAGCTTCCTGTCAAGCTCCAGATGGGCAGTCTCCAGCAACCTCTCCAACCCGGGACGGTGCTCCGTTTCAGGAGTCTTGAGTTCATGTCCCTCGACGGTAGCTACGACATGATACTCCTTCCACCGCCGCGCGACGACGACAGTGGCGGCCGACAGCCCGCCCGCCGGCGGCGGAATCGACGACGTCTTCCCCGCATGGTGGAAGAACAACCTTCAAGCTCACCCCGTCCTCTTCCCCGCCGACGGAGGCGAAGACGGGGCAACCAAGGCCAAGCAGGAGGCAACGCCTCGTCGGCTGTCGAGCGAGTCGATCGCACCGGCACCCCAACGGGGGGCGCACCGGGCGTCGACCTCGCGTTTGAGACGAAGGCGAGCGCTGTCTCCCCGCGACACGCCAAACTCGAGCAAGCGGATGACGCCAGCACGCTCGCGAAAAGCTTGCTGGACGTCACCCTCGTACCTGAGACGACGGTGCAGTCAGCCCCCGACATGACGTTATCGCCGCTCGTCGACCAAAAGGTACCGACCGATTCCCATCCCACGTCTTTCGAATTCAGCCTCGACCCGCCTAGCGGCTTCGCTTTGGCGGGTGCTCTCGTAGAGGTGAGTCCAAACCCTCTAGGGTTTCGTACGCGCTCACCTTGGGACCGGCTGACGGACGTCTCGACCTACGAGCCCTCTGGGTCCGAGGAAGACGGCGAACCCAGCATCTGTTGGGATTTCTCTGGACTTGGCAACCCCAGTGCCATGCGGGACTTCATGACCGCATGCGACTGCTGCCTTTCCGACTGTTCCGACGGTAGCCGTAGCCTCGGCGACGAGGACTGCGGCCCAAGTCGCGAATGCTTCCACGTCGATCTAGGGGGTCCCCCCGAAGGCAACCATCTCGGCATGCCAGAGGACGGTGACCTCCCTAGGCCGGTGCCTCGCGTTGACATCCCACGGGAGCTAGCTGTGGTCCCCGTTTAGGCGGGGGGCCATGACCCACAGCTCGAGCAAATCCGCGGGGTGCAGGCCAGGCTCGACGAGGGAGCAGGAGCGCTTGAGCCGATCCGTCGGGACGTCGGGCAGGCATGGGCGGGCCAACCTCCGGCCGGAGAAATACGTCATCTACCCCAGGGCTTCCAGCACCGCATCACCGACGACATCAGGGTCAGGTCACCACCCGCATCCAGTGGGGTCGGCCGGAACCTGGCTGCAGCAGCGATGCTTCTCCGCGAGATGCCGGAGCCATCAACCACCGAGGGGCGGCGAATCCAGGGAGAGCTCAAGAATCTCCTGGAAGGCGCCGCTGTCCGACGGGCCGAGAGCTCTGCCTCCCGAAGGCAGGGGCACCCCTCGGAACCTCATGCTGCGACTTCCCGATTCATGCGCACGCGCAACACCGCGCCTGCGGCCTAGGGTCGCCTCGGCAACGAGCACCATCACCGCGACCGTCGGGCCCACCCCGACGAGAGGGTGCGCCGAGGCTACCACCCCAGGCGTGGGGGACGCTACGACAGCGGGGAGGATCGGAGTCCCTCGCCCGAACCACCCGGTCCGCAAGCCTTCAGCCGAACCATCCGACGGGCGCCGTTCCCGACCCGGTTCCGACCCCCGACTACTATCACAAAGTACTCGGGGGAAACGAGACCGGAACTGTGGCTCGCGGACTACCGTCTGGCCTGCCAACTGGGCGGAACGGACGATGACAACCTCATCATCCGCAACCTCCCCCTGTTCCTCTCCGACACTGCTCGCGCCTGGTTGGAGCACCTGCCTCCGGGGCAGATCTCCAACTGGGACGACCTAGTCCAAGCTTTCGCCGGCAATTTCCAGGGCACGTACGTGCGCCACGGGAATTCCTGGGACCTTCGAAGCTGCCGACAGCAGCCGGGAGAGTCTCTCCGAGACTACATCCGGCGATTCTCGAAGCAGCGCACCGAGCTGCCCAACATCACCGACTCGGATGTCATCGGCGCGTTCCTCGCCGGCACCACCTGCCGCGACCTGGTGAGCAAGCTGGGTCGCAAGACCCCCACCAGGGCGAGCGAGCTGATGGACATCGCCACCAAGTTCGCCTCCGGCCAAGAGGCGGTCGAGGCTATCTTCCGAAAGGACAAGCAGCCCCAGGGCCGCCCGTCGGAAGATACTCCCGAGGTGTCAACTCAGCGCGGCGCCAAGAAGAAGGGCAAGAAGAAGAAGTCGCAAGCGAAACGCGACGCCGCCGACGTGGACCTTGTCGCCGTCGCCGAGTACAAGAACCCTCGGAAGCCCCCCGGAGGTGCCAACCTCTTCGAGAAGATGCTCAAAGAGCCGTGCCCCTATCACCAGGGACCCGTCAGGCACACCCTTGAGGAGTGCATCATGCTTCGGCGCCACTTCCACAGGGCCGGGCCACCCGCGGAGGGTGGCAAGGCCCGCGACGACGACAAGAAGGAAGATCACCAGGCAGGAGAGTTCCCCGAGGTCCGCGACTGCTTCATGATCTATGGTGAGCAAGCGGCGAACGCCTCGGCTCGGCACCGCAAGCAAGAGCGCCGGGAGGTCTTCTCGGAGAAGGTGGCGGCGCCAGTCTATCTAGACTGGTCCGACAAGCCCATCACCTTCGACCGAGACAATCACCCCGACCATGTGCCGAGCCCGGGGAAATACCCGCTCGTCGTCGACCCCATCATCAGCGACGTCAGGCTCGCCAAGGTCCTCATGGACGGAGGCAGCAGCCTCAACATCATCTACGCCGAAACCCTCGAACTCCTGCGCGTCGATCTGTCCTCCGTCCGAGCAGGCGCTGCGCCCTTCCATGGGATCATTCCCGGGAAGCGCGTCCAGCCCCTCGGACAACTCGACCTTCCCGTCTGCTTCGGAACACCCTCCAACTTCCGAAGGGAGACCCTGACGTTCGAGGTGGTCGGGTTCCGAGGAACCTACCACGCGGTACTGGGGAGGCCATGCTACGTGAAGTTCATGGCCGTCCCCAACTACACCTACCTGAAGCTCAAGATGCCGGGCCCCAACGGGGTCATCATCGTCGGCCCCACGTACAAACACGCGTTCGAATGCGACGTGGAGTGCGTGGAGTACGCCGAGGCCCTCGCCGAGTCCGAGGCCCTCATCGCCGACTTGGAGAGCCTCTCTAAGGAGGTGCCAGACGTGAAGCGTCACGCCAGCAACTTTGAGCCAGCGGAGACGGTTAAGTCCGTCCCCCTCGACCTCAGCGGCGACGCCTCCAAGCAGATCCGGATCGGCTCCGGGCTCGATCCCAAATAGGAAGCAGTGCTCATCGACTTTCTCCGCGCGAACGCCGACGTCTTCGCGTGGAGTCCTTCGAACATGCCCGGCATACCGAGGGATGTCGCCGAGCACTCGCTGGACATCCGAGCCGGAGCTCGACCCGTCAAGCAGCCTCTGCGCCGATTCGACGAGGAGAAGCGCAGAGCCATAGGCGAGGAGATCCACAAGCTAATGGCGGCAGGGTTCATCAAAGAGGTATTCCATCCCGAATGGCTTGCCAACCCTGTGCTTGTGAGAAAGAAAGGGGGGAAATGGCGGATGTGTGTAGACTACACTGGTCTCAACAAAGCATGTCCGAAGGTTCCCTACCCTCTGCCTCGCATCGACCAAATCGTGGATTCCACTGCTGGGTGCGAAACCCTGTCTTTCCTCGATGCCTACTCAGGGTATCACCAAATCAGGATGAAAGAGTCCGACCAGCTCGCGACTTCTTTCATCACACCCTTCGGCATGTACTGCTATGTCATCATGCCGTTCGGCTTGAGGAATGCGGGCGCGACGTACCAGTGATGTATGAACCATGTGTTCGGCGAACACATCGGCCACACGGTTGAGGCCTACGTCGATGACATCGTAGTCAAGACAAGGAAAGCCTCCGACCTCCTTTCCGACCTTGAAGTGACATTCCGATGTCTCAAGGCGAAAGGCGTCAAGCTAAATCCCGAGAAGCGTGTCTTCGGGGTGCCCCGAGGCATGCTCTTGGGGTTCATCGTCTCCAAGCGGGGCATCGAAGCCAACCCGGAGAAGATCGCAGCCATTACCAGCATGGGGCCCATCAAGGACTTGAAAGGCGTACAGAGAGTCATGGGATGTCTCGCGGCTCTGAGCCGCTTCATCTCACACCTCGGTGAAAGAGGTCTACCTCTATACCGCATCTTGAGGAAGGCCGAGTGCTTCACTTGGACCTTTGAGGCCGAGGAAGCCCTCGGGAACCTGAAGGCGCTCCTCACGAAGGCGCCTATCTTGGTGCCCCCAGCTGCCGGAGAAGCTCTCTTGGTCTACGTCGCCGCGACCACTCAGGTGGTTAGCGCCGCGATTGTGGTCGAGAGGCAAGAAGAGGAGCATGCATTGCCCGTTCAGAGGCCAGTCTACTTCGTCAGCGAGGTACTGTCCGAAACCCAGATCCGCTACCCACAAGTTCAGAAGCTGCTGTACGCGGTGATCCTAACGCGGCGGAAGCTGCGACACTACTTCGAGTCTCATCCAGTAACTGTGGTGTCATCCTTCCCCCTGGGAGAGATCATCCAGTGCCGAGAGGCCTCGGGTAGGATTGCAAAGTGGGCGGTGGAAATCATGGGCGAGACAATCTCGTTCGCTCCCCGGAAGGCCATCAAGTCCCAGGTCTTGGCGGACTTCGTGGCTGAATGGGTCGACACCCAGCTATCGACGGCTCCGATCCAACCGGAGCTCTGGACCATGTTCTTCGACGGGTCGCTGATGAAGACGGGAGCCGGCGCAGGCCTACTCTTCATCTCACCCCTCGGAAAGCATCTACGCTACGTGCTACGCCTCCACTTCCCGGCGTCCAACAATGTGGCCGAGTACGAGGCTCTGGTCAACGGGTTGCGGATCGCCATCGAGCTAGGGGTCCGACGCCTCGACGCTCGCGGTGACTCGCAGCTCGTCATCGACCAAGTCATGAAGAACTCCCATTGCCGCGATCCGAAGATGGAGGCCTACTGCGATGAGGTTCGGCGCCTGGAAGACAAGTTCTACGGGCTTGAGCTCAACCACATCGCCCGACGCTACAACAAGACTACGGACGAGCTGGCTAAAATAGCCTCGGGGCGAACAACGATTCCCCCGGACGTCTTCTCCCGAGACCTGCATCAACCCTCCATCAAGATCAACGACACGTCCGAGCCCGAGGTACCCTCGGCTCAGTCCGAGGCGCCCTCGGCTCGGTCTGAGGCACCCTCGGCTCATCCCGAGGCACCCTCAGCTCGGCCCGAGGCGCCCTCGGTTCAGTCCGAGGTACCCTCGGCCTCCGAGGGTGAGGCACTGCGCGTCGAGGAGGAACGAAGTGGGGTCACGCCTAATCGAAGCTGGCAGACCCCGTACCTGCAATATATCCACCGAGGAGAGCTACCCCTCGACTGGGCCAAGGCTCGGTGGGTGGCGCGGCGCGCCAAGTCGTTCGTCTTGCTGGGTGATGAGAAGGAGCTCTACCACCGCAGCCCCTGAGGCATCCTCCAGCGATGCATCTCCATCGCCGAAGGTCAGGAACTCCTGCGAGAGATACACTCGGGGGCTTGCGGCCATCACACTGCGCCTCGAGCCCTTGTCGAGAATGCTTTCCGGCAAGGCTTCTACTGGCCGACAGTGGTGGCCGACGCTACCAGAATCGTCTGCACCTGCGAAGGGTGTCAGTTCTACGCGAGGCAGACCCACCTGCCCGCTCAGGCTCTGCAGACGATACCCATCACTTGGCCTTTTGCTGTGTGGGGTCTGGATCTCATCGGCCCCTTGCAGAAGGCGCCCGGGGGCTACACGCACCTGCTGGTCGCCATCGACAAATTCTCCAAGTGGATCGAGGTCCGACCCCTGAACAGCATCAGGTCCGAGCAGGCGGTGGCGTTCTTCACCAACATCATCCATCGCTTCGGGGTCCCGAACTCCATCATCACCGACAACGGCACCCAGTTCACCGGCAGAAAGTTCCTGGACTTCTGCGAGGATCACCACATCCGGGTGGACTGGGCCGCTGTGGCTCATCCCATGACGAATGGGCAGGTAGAGCGTGCCAACGGCATGATTCTACGAGGGCTCAAGCCTCGGATCTACAACGACCTCAACAAGTTTGGAAAGCGGTGGATGAAGGAACTCCCCTCGGTGGTCTGGAGTCTGAGGACAACGCCGAGCCGAGCCACGGGCTTCGCGCCGTTCTTTCTAGTCTATGGGGCCGAAGCCATCTTGCCCACAGACTTAAAATATGGTTCCCCGAGGACGAGGGCCTACACCGACCAAAGCAACCAAGTTAGCCGAGAAGACTCGCTGGACCAGCTGGAGGAGGCCCGGGACAAGGCCTTGCTACACTCGGCGCGGTACCAGCAGTCCCTGCGACGCTACCACGCCCGAGGGGTCCGGTCTCGAGACCTCCAGGTGGGCGACCTGGTGCTTCGGCTGCGACAAGACGCCCGAGGGCGGCACAAGCTCACGCCCACCTGGGAGGGGCCGTTCGTCATCGCCAAAGTTCTGAAGCCCGGAACGTACAAGCTGGCCAACAGTCAAGGCGAGGTCTACGGCAACGCCTGGAACATCCAACAGCTACGTCGCTTCTACCCTTAAGATGTTTTCAAGTTGATCGTATACCTCGCACCCACGCAAAGTTTAGTCATCAAGGAAGGGTCGGCCTCGCCTCGGCAAAGCCCGACCCTCCCTCGGGGGCTAAAAGGGGGGGGGAACCCCCTCTGCGTCGAAATTTTCCTCGAAAAAAGATCTCTTCTGCCAGAATGTCTTTCGCGCTTTTTGGCTACTTCGAAAGTGGATCCTAAAAACGACGGAGTACACGTAAGCAGCCAAGGCTGACCGAGCCGAGGGACTCCTACGCCTCCGGGATACGGATACCTCACTCATCACCTTCTGCGATAAGTAACTCACGTTCGGATAAGTGATTCTGCGGACCGAACAAGTCTTCACGTTCGAAAGCTCTTCTGCCGAAGCGATCCTTCGAGCCTTCTCGACTGCGTCGGTGACAGAGCCCCATGGACGGGCAAGAGTGCGCGTAAGCGGCAAGGCCGACCGAGCCGAGGGACTCCTACGCCTCCGGGATACGGATACCTCACTCATCACCTTCCGCGAGAAGCAACTCTTGCTCGCACAAACATTTCTGTTACCGACAAAAAAGTCCAGATACTCGAAACAAAAGGAAAAGAGACGCAGCTTTACAACACGGCGAGGGTGTGTTTGGGCCTCGGCGGCCGCAGGAAACACAAGCTACAAGACAATCCGATCCTGCAGGCTCGGATCTTGACGCTGAAGGGAGCAGCAGCACCCTCGGCATCGACGACACCTTCGGCGAGGTCCGACCTGGCCTCGGACGGCGACGCGGTCTGAGGATCTCCACTCTGAAGGACGACGTCATCGCCACACCCGGGCCATCGCCGCCAGGGTCTTCTTCGGGAATCTGGCCCGAGCAGGCGGCTCGGCCGGTCACCCCGGGGCCTCGGCCAGCTACCCTCCAAGGACGTCAGTCCGGCCCGAGCAGGCGGCTCGGCTGGTCAACTCCGGTGTCGGTCCCGCTAACGGACGACCCGGCCAGGCTCAGGCCAACCAGGTTTTCTTTTCGAGCCAACTCCGGCTCTGTTCATGCTGACACCGCTACCCTTGGCCTCGGCTCATCGAAGAGCGGCCGAGGGGTTCCTTTAATTAAGCTAGAGAAGCCTCGGACAACAAGGCCGACCGAGCCGAGGGACTCCCACGCCTCCGGGATACAGACACCTCACTCGTCACCTTTGCACGGGGCGACTCACGCTTGGTGAAGCGGTTCAGACAACCAACAGGCGAGTCTTAGTGCTCGAAAAGGAGGAAAAAACACGGCTCCGTGTCGAATATACACACATGTTCAGGCCCCGACAGCCACAATGAACAAAAACACTGGCATTCAAAGTGCCATTACAAACGGAACTCCGGTTCCGTCCCCGCGGGTATGGACAACCTCCACGCCGGGGAAGCCTGTGGAGCGACAAGCTCTGGGCGAATCACCAGCAAACGCGGGTCGCCCCAAAGCGCATCGGCAGGTCCTCACTCCTGTCCTCGCCACGCAAGCGAGGAAGAGGACGGAATGTTGCATCCTAGCTGGACAGCAACAGCCCGCCTCCCCTAGCATGGCTGGAGGACGTCTCCTCTGCAGAACTGGAGGATGGTCTCCACCACCAGAAGCTGGAAGAGGAGGCGGTTGGCCGACCCGCGCGGGGGGCAGAGCACCGGCTCAGCCCGGACCCCGCCCCAGCGAGGATGATGAAGACCAGCTAGGGGCGGGGCCAAGATCACAGCCCAGCTTGCTCCTCCCCATCCAGGGGCTGGTGGTCACCGTCTTGGGTGACCCCCGGCGAGGGGAGCAGCCGGGCTGGCTGATGAAAATCCTTAAAGCCGAGCGATGGCTGAAAGGTACCAACTCCCGCGGAGTTGTGTTTCCTCCAACGACGAGGCGGAAAGACGGCGGATCTCCCCCATCCGGGGGCTTGGAAGGCGGAAAGACGCGATGCATAAGGGAGCGCGAAGACATGGTCGCCTTCCAAGGGGACTGCCCTCCTTTTAAAGGCGGCTCTCCCTACTTGCGTCCCCAGCCGTCATGGGCTGAGTCTTCTCCAACGCACTCCAAGGTCCTCCCCTACGGCGCGGGGGCTGGGTCCCACACGTCATGCAAGCCGGCTCAGAGCAGAAGAAGCCAAACCGCCGCGCGCGGTGCGTACAACCGCCCAGCGGTTACAAGCGACCCTCCACTTTTGCCCAGACCAGCGGGCGAAAGGGTGGGCAGCCATGCAGGCGGCATGCAACCGCGCCAAGTGGGCGCGCTTCTCCGACTCCCAACACGCCCGGCATGGAGGTCCAGGCCCACGCGTCATGCAACCGGCGCACCGAATGCTTCGTGCATGCAACTGCACCGCCACTTGCGCCACTACCGCGCCTCCTCGACTGCGGAACCAATGCCGCGACTCGAGGCGACCCAGCGCGCGACCCAGCAGCACCAGCCTGGCGCGATGGTCAATGCGGCCAAAAGTGGGCCGGCAGTAATGGCGGTGGCAGGCGGGCAGGAGCAGCGGCCGCGTCGTCAGCCAAGCTCACGTCCCGTCCGGGGGCAGCGAGAGGACCCTCTCTCACGGCGTGAAGACAACGCGCCCGCGATCCGTTCCTCGAACGGCTCGCGCACGTGCAACGGTCGCTCCCCCAACCACTCGCCCCGTCGCATTAACTCCGCGGCGGGACAGGCGACGTCTTTGGCAGGAGAAGCGAGCGACGCTTCGCCTTCGCCGTAATGACCGCGTCAAAAGAGGTACGCCGCGCCGTTCGATTTCGTATCCTTTTCCTTTTTTCCTCTTTCTCTCTCTTGCAATAGGGACTAGGAAAGGGGGATACCCCGAAAAGGATCCTTCCCCATGAAGGAACCAGGCTCCGAGCCCCCCTACTGATCAGAGGTTCGAAGGCTGGCCCCCCGGAAGGGTTCGACAGCCGCCTCAGATCGCGTGGGCCCTACACCCACTACTGGTCAGAGGTTCGAAGGCCGGCCCCTCGAAAGGGTTCCACGGCTGCCTCAGGCTACTCGGGTGTCACACCCGGTTTCAGAAGGCAAACCGAATGCGAACTATGTACGTGCCAGGATCAGAACTCACGTACACAGCGATTACATAAATGAACATCATCGCACAATGCTCGAATAATAACATAAAAGAGTAAAAAAAAACTTATTACATCACAGAGTCATAGACATCCACATAGTCATCGACTTAACAGTTAGATCAAAGTGCTAAGCGAAACGCAGTAAAGATAAGGCCTTCACAGGCAGCTGACTGGGGGTTGCCGCCAACCCACACCTAGAATTCATCGTAGTCCTGGAACTCCTGGAAGTCTCCTTCCTCGGCTTCGCCTTCTCCGGAGCAGTGGTTACAATGCGGACAACCTGGTGTTTTGTGGTAAAGCAAGGATGAGTACACATCAACGTACTCAGCAAATGTCCCGTTTGGCTGAAGTGGACTAGCTTTATATGGGGTTAGGCTCAAGCAGTTGCTTTTAGTTGGTCAGGTATTTATCATTAGTAGAAGCCAGATTTTATCATTAACCAGCCCATGAACCCTTTCCTCATCGAGGAACAACATCATCATATTCGAACCAAAACCATAACATAATCCTTGTATCTCGAACCATTTGTATCTCTAATCAAAGAGGATCCCAAGGTTGCTCTTAACCGTGAGCACGGCTGATATATCAGTTTCACTACCCTCTGCAGAGGTCGCACACTTTACCCATGAGTCATGATGCCCTTTCTGCCCGGGGAGAGCTAATCCCCATTGACCACTACCTAGGTGGTCCGGCAGGGTATCACTACGTAGCTTTTACAAAGATTCCCTAGAGATCATAGCTGCCCGTTAGGTTTCTCCAGTTTGATAAACACAGTACCCCTCCCCGCAGGAGAGTGACTAACAAAAGCAAAACGAAAGAACCTCGACACTCAGCCTCGGCAGAGCAAGCACTGTGCCTGGACCCCATTGACGGCACGACGGCGAAGCAACTACACCTCTAGTTCCTCTAATTAATTAGCTAAGGGCACCCCATTTCACCCTCATGGTTGCACTGTTATCCCGGGTGGTCTCTCAACGAACAGGTCCTTACGGAGAGGTACTCAGGAAACAGCCTGAGCCCCCTAGAGTATCACAAGATCATCAACATAACCAGGATAACAGTATCATAAATATTCACATCATGTTCATTGATTAAGTTAAGGCAGTAGCAGAATGCTAACCATAATAGCCCATAAGGTCATCAAGGATAAAGTAAAGTGTAAAGCTAGTCAATCCTTAGGTTTCAAGTAAGTAATGCGGGACAGTGTATTATAAAGTAAATGGGACATAATGGGACTGAGGACACTTGCCTTCACCAAACTGCTGATCAGGGACTTCCTCTGCAACTGCCTCGGGAAACACAGACTGCTCGTTGTCTACGTAAAGCAATCATTCACACTATGCACTTGGGAAAATAACAAACAAAAACAATAAACCAAACATATGCAGCAGAGAGTGGTCACAAGCTCATAACAGAAAAGGGATAGGCACTTTGGTGTTCCCTAGGTCTGGGGTAGAGGACTATACAAAATGAGTCATTATCCACTACTCAGGTTTAAGTCAGGGGTGGAATTAAATAATTATCTGGTTTAAGTTCCTAAACTTAAGGGTTTGAGTCCATAAACTTAAGTGCTCCAACTTTTATTAAAGTCTACTACTTTTCATTCATCCCAAAATAGAGTTCCAATAACCTTAATCCTATCCTAAAGATTAACCATTAGTTGGAACATGGAAACAGCAGGAAAACAGTGCATAATCAGATAGATAATAATTTTATGAACATTTTGCAATTTGAAGCACCTAATTTGGAGTTCATATGGCAAAGTTATGAATTTTACAAGTTTAGGGGTTAAAAATATGCCCTAGGGACCTATTTTGAATTAAGTAAAAGGGCTGAGGACTTAACTGCGAGAAACCAGGGACGGCGGGCGCAAAATCCAGAAAACCGAGGGGTCTTTTAAGAAAAGGCGCGGGCGAAGGGGTATCGGGCGCTTACAGCCGTTAGATCTCAGATCAACGGCTAGGATTAGATCCTGCGGCGGGCGCGCGGGCGCGCGGCGGCTCGGGGTGGCTGACAGGCGGGGCCGGGCGGGCAGAGCGCGCGCGGGCGGCTGGCAGGTGGGACCGGGCGGGCAGAGCGCGCGGGCGGACCGACAGGCGGGGCCGGGCGGACAGCGCGAGCGCGCGGGCGAGCTGACAAGCGGGGTCGGGTGGCAGAGAGGCGGGGCTAATTAAATCAGGGCCGCCCGATCTCGGGTGAACGGCGGGGATTGGGTGGCCAGGCTGAGCCTCTCCTACGGCTAGCTGGGGCGGCGGCGCTCGCGCCAGTGGCGGAGGAGCTCGCCGGAGACGAGGGGAGCGGGGGCCTGGCGGGCTCCCGGGGCGACCTGAGTGGCCGGAGAGGCTGGGGAGGGCACGGGGAACTCTCTGGTGGGGTTTGGGCCGGGGCAGGGGCACCGGAGGGGGGCGATTCACGGCGGGGCGGCTCGGCGGCGGGGTTTCTCTACTCCGGCGAGCAATCACATGCAACAGAGAGCAAGACAAAGGGCAATAGGGGCGGGGGAGGTTCCTTACCTCACGGCGAAACCCAGGGACCTCTCGGCAGCGACGGAGACGCGACGGTGGCCCGAGGCGACGGCGGCGGCTGCACGGCGGACGACGGGTGAGCGCGGGCAGAGAGAATTAGGGAGGGGAAGAGGGAATTGGGGCGCGTTCCGGGTTGCGGACGCCAGAGCGGAGCTCACCGGGGCTACGGGCGCGGCGGAGCTCCACCGGCGACGAGGAACCGAGCTCGGGACGGCGGGGGTTATGGCGGCGGTGCTCTGCGCGTGCGCGCAGCGAGGGAGAGGGCGAGAGAGGGGGCCGGTTGGTGCGCAAATGAGGGAGGGGGCGAGGGCGAGTGGGACTCGGGGCTCAAGTGGCCGAGGGCGAGGTGGGGCGAGCTCCCCACGCGCGACGTGGGCGCGGAGACCGCGGGCGCGCGCGACTCGGCGGCGGTTACGCGAGGAAGACGGGGCTGACACCCCGGGCCCGCGAGCAGAGAGAGAGCGAGGGAGCGAGCGCGCACGGGGAAAGCGGGCGCCGACAGGTGGGGCTGGCCGAGCAGAGAGAGGGAGAGCGGGCGCACGGGAGGCCGCTGCGCCGACAGGCGGGGCCCGCTGCGCAGAGAGAGAGAAGGAGCGGGTGCGCGGAGGGCGGGAGCGCCGACAGGTGGGGCCCGCTGCGCAGAGAGAGGAGGGGAGGGAGGCGCGCGCGCGGGAGAGATGGGCCGGCTGGGCCGAAAGGCCGGGGGGGGCGGCTGGGTTGGGCTGTTTTACCTTTTTCTTTTATTCTGAATTGTTTCTCCCTTTTCTTTTATTTATTCTATTTGATTCAAATTCAAATAAGCCCCAAATTCAAATTAGACCTTTTGAGAATTATGCACCAAACAAAAGTGAAATCTAGGGTTCAACATGATGCAACAATTCATACTCCACTAGGGTTTAACATAATAGACTATAATTACAAGTAAAACAAGCACTTAGCTCCTATAGAATTGAGAGAGAAAAGAAAGAGAAAGGATGAGAAAAGGAAGTAACACCTGAATTTGTGAATATGAGCAAAGAAATTTTATACCCCCAAATTCAGGGTGTTACATCGGGCTTCGTGCCCACTACTGATCAGGGGTTCGAAGGCTGGCCCCCGAAGGGTTCACAGCCGCCTCAGACGCCGAGCGAGGGATGACCATGGGTACGTTCGATACATAACCAAGGCTCGGGCTGCGCTCCCGAGGTACCCTAGGACATTTCCGAGACCAGCGGGAACGATCTTGTAACAGAATCCCATCAGAGGGAGGCATCGAGCCCTCGGACCCCGTCACCAGGGGACCGGGTCTGGCAGATCACCCGCAGGTACTTTTGGGCGTGCCTCTGGGCCCCTAGCCGACCCCTAACGAACGGGGCACGGACGTCCACTCGGATCACCCGCTTGCAGCTCAACGGAGACACCATGTTCGGCGCCCATCGAGGGCAACATGGCGCTTTCCCCCCCTCCTCCTTGCGGAAAGGCGACGCAGGGGCGTATGTAAAAAATCCGAGTCTGTCCCTGATCGCCCTCTCGCCCTGTGCAGAGGCTCGGGGGCTGCTCTCGCAAACCCGGCTCCGGCCGAACCGTTGACAGCGTCAACATACCAGCCCGAGAACTTGGGACCCGACCGTACACCCGGGCTACGGCCAGCTCGCATGAGGGAACGACCAGACCAGCCGAAGCGTTACGCGAGGCATTAAGACCTCGAAGGAGTGAAACCACTCCTCCGAGGCCTCGGGGGCTACACCCGGCGGGTGCACTCGCGCGCACCCACCAGAACAAAACGCAACCGAGAAAGGCTGGTCCCCTTGCAAAAAAGTGCGACGAAAGCCTCCAAGCGAGTGCTAACACTCCCTTCGAGGCTCGGGGGCTACTGTCGGGGACCATAATTAGGGGTACCCTCAAGGCTCCTAATTCTCAGCTGGTAACCCCCATCAGCATAAAGCTGCAAAGGCCTGATGGGTGCGATTAAGTCAGGGATCGGTCCATTCAAGGGACTCGATCACGCCTCGCCCGAGCCTAGCCTCGGACCAGGGCAGCCGACCCCGGAGGATTTCCGTCTCGCCCGAGGCCCCCCTTCAGCGGCGAACATATTCCCGACTCGCCCGAGGCCCTACCTTCGCTAAGAAGCAACCCTGACCAAATCGCCGCACCGACCGACCAAACCGCAGGAGCATTTAATGCAAAGGTGGCCTGACACCCTTATCCTGACGCGCGCCCTCCAGCTGCAGGGAACAAGACCAGCGTCCCATCTGGCTCGCTCCGCCAGATAGGCAATGATGGTGCCCCGCATACTCTGTAACGACGGCGGCTCTCAGCCCCCTTACGGAAGCAAGAGGACGTCAGCAAGGACTCAACCGCTCCGACAGCTGTCCCTCCGCCAAGCTCCATCGCTCCTCCGACGGCCACGACATCACACCAGCTGGGTGCCAAGATCTCTCCGGCTGCCACAACGGCATGTACTTAGGGCGCTAGCTCTCCTCCGCTAGACACGTAGCACTCTGCTACACCCCCCATTGTACACCTGGATCCTCTCCTTGCGCCTATAAAAGGGAGGACCAGGGCCCTCTTAGAGAAGGTTGGCCGCGCGGGGACGAGGACGAGACACGCGCTCGCCCGGAGCCGCTCGCTCCCTCTCCCGCGTGGACGCTTGTAACCCCCTACTGCAAGCGCACCCGACCTGGGCGCGGGACGAACACGAAGGCCGCGGGATTCCCACCTCTCTCACGCCGGTCTCCGGCCGCCTCGCTCTCCCCCCTTCGCGCTCGCCCACGCGCTCGACCCATCTGGGCTGGGGCACGCAGCGACATTCACTCGTCGGTTCAGGGACCCCCCAGTCTCGGAACGCCGACAACTAGCTTTCCTAATTAGTCAGCCAAGGGCGTCCCATTAAACCCTTGTGGCGGCACGTGGTTCTCAAGTTAAGCTCTATGTTCCAATTAACATTAATGAACTTGACATGAACATAAATAGAATAACAAGAATAATTGGAACATAGATATAATAAATGATTATCCCAAAACCATGTAAAACAATAGCAAACTACCCAAGTGATTCAGGGGTAAACAAGGTAATGAGATAAACAATCTAGGGTGACCTATTGGGTCCCATCAAAATTAACCTATGCATGGATAAATAATATTAAAGAACATTATTGGGTAAAAAGTGATCAAGGGCACAACTTGCCTTCAATGAGCTCCTGCTCAGCTACTTCAACCTGCTGCTCACCAGGATCCTCAACAACGGGCTCTTCTACTCGCCACAATACAAACAAGCACAATATGCAGGGAAAAATTAACATCACACCAAGCATGTAAACAAAATACACAGTAATATTCTACACATTAAAATAAAATCCTAGGAACAGGAATCATAATTTTTCGAGTTATAGATTTTAAGTTATGGATTTCTAAAGGTTTTATGTGTTTAAAATAGGTTAAGTGAGAATTAAATTTTCTTACTGTTTTCATGACAAAACAGAGACACTAAGTGCTAGAGAATAAAATTACAAAATTTTAGGAACTGGAATGGACTAATTTGGAGTTCATATGCATTTTCTATGAATTATCAAAGTTTTAGCAATTATTTTCCTATTAAAAATACATTTATAACTTATTTTCTCTGGTTTTATAATGTTCTGGACTGGGCCTCAAATAAGCCGAAGTTCAGGGGTCTCTGCGCAAGAATTTCCGAGACACAGGCGCACTGTGCAGTGGACGGCGGGTTGATTATCTGTTTACCAGGGGGCTCTTTAGCAATTTGCACGCGCGAAGGGGTATCGATGTTTCTCCGCCGTCGGATTGGAAACAAAGCGTCCAGATTAGATCTACGACTCACGCGACTCCGTACCCGACATCGACGGTCCGATCACAAGCCTACGCTCCAGATTCAATGTAACCTAAATCAACCTATCGCCCGTGCGATCAGAATCCTATGGTCCAGATCCCACAAAGCGAAACGGTACACTGTGATCTAATCACAACCGCACGCTTACGATCCAACGGCACAAGGGCCACTCCCCTCTACCCAACAGAGCCGCGCGGCGGCGCCATCACCGGCGAGGTGACCAACCCGCGCGCACACGCCCCAATCACGCAATCCGAGAGCACCTACGCGTTGCCGAGTGAATAACAAACCCTGGGGAGGAGTTCTTACCGGGGATTTCGCCGCCACGAGTCCTGTCCACGGTTGAGCGCAATGTCGCGGCGGAGGCGCAGGTGCGGTCAGAAATTGGCACCGAGGCAGCGAAGCTCTCCCCCAATTGAGCACAGCACCACACTTCCCACCCTCTGGCGATGCTCCAGTACACTCACGAGGGACGAAACGATGGCGGGGAAGCGAACCCGCGGAGATCTCCGGTCCGCCCAGAACGTCGGCTCCCACACGCGGAGTTGTGCACGATGGAGGTCACAGCAAGGAGATGGGGGAGACAGGTAACTAGCGTAGGGGCTTTTTATCTGGTCCAGGTGGTAGTTGAGGCCGAGCTAGGTCCGCGCGTGTGGCATCAGGATCTCCGGCACGCTCGCCGCCATGCGCGGACGTCGTTGCGAGGAGGTTACTGGCAGGTTGGGCCACACGCTAGGGACATCAGCCCACGCTCGCGACCGGGTCCAAAGTGTCAGCGAGAGTGGAGAAGCAGCCTGGTCGCGCGGTCCCGCGAACCAGTGGGATGCTGAGCGCGAGCGCGAACAAGAGATCGCCAGGTGGGTCCCACGCGACAGCGCGCGCGGCGCGGGGAGCAGAGCTGGGCTGGCCGCGCTGAGGAGAGTAGAAGTGGGCTAGATTGGGGATGGTTGGCCCAGTTAGGTTTTATTCTTTTCCCTTTTTAGTTTCCTTTTCTTTTATCTTTTCCTTCTTTCCAAATTCAAACTTCAATTTAAATTCAAACTTTGTGGCACTTTTGTACACTGACTAATTATTTAGTTTGATCATACCTACTGTGATGAAGTTATTAAATTATAATTTTATTTGTATTGAACAATATTCCTTTCTCTCCTCTATTTTCATGGTTTTATTTCCAAGTTTGAGTTTAAATTCTATGGATCCATTGGTATGCTATTAATGACACATTTATTTTATTAACACAAATGCACAATCAAGTAAAAACTCAGCATGAGACAAGTTTTGTTGGGTATCTCTTGTCATTTATTTATTTGTTTAATTGCGGTGTTCCCATGAAATAAGAAACATAGATAACACATACAGTTATAAAGCAATATGATTTCTCCTTCTAGACCTTTCTTACAAAGTGAGTGTTACACGTGCATTGCTATGATTTTTATATATAGGATAAATCTTATTTTAATAAAGCACAAAATATATGTTTTCTATTGATTAGGTGAGTGTAAATGTGGAGCCTACAATTAAGGTTCAAACACTCACTTATACATAACTTCACCTTATTTTTTACATAAACTTTTTTATTATAGTAGTAGAGAAGAGATTATAGGAGTGCGGTTGATTTTAAAGAAATATAGTGATTTTTTTTTGGAAATATTGAGACGGGACGATTGTTGAAACTGATGCTTCAATATAGTAGAGAATGAGTCAGATTTATCATGCAACTTATGCAGGGCGTGTCTAAGATTCCAGGACACTGGGCGAAAGTTTAGATGGAGACCCTTTTGACACATATATATATATATAATAAATCTATATTAACTTATATAAATATATTTTTTAAAATGTACAAAACGATTACTTTATTAGTAAAGAAAATTACTTAATTAGAATTCACAAACTTGAATACGTAGAACCTGGTAGGCCAAAGTAAACGTCAGGCTAAACGCAATTTAACTAGCTCCTCTAGCCATGCCTTGCCTAGTTGTTGTATACGCGTACCCCCATACGTGTGAAGATTAATAACAGCGACGAATTTTGCACCCCAGTCCTTTGACTACGTGGTGTATTCTATTTTGACTGAGGAATTAGGATCGATTTGACCAGATTTGATAATGGTGTATACGATCACAGCACGCTAGCAGCCACGTACTGCGTAGGACAGCAAGGCTGGGCTACCATAGCATTGGGCCAGCCACGCCAATGTTGATCGAGTTGAATAAACAACTAAGTACTATAATTAAGTACATACTTAAGTGGGGCCCCGATATTTTGGGGGCCCGCGACGGTCGTCCAGCTCGTCCTCTCATGTACAACCCTGAGCTTATATTATGCCACGACACGATTTTAACCTATCACGAGCATAGTTCGTTTTGGTTCATAGCAGGTCCATATTAGCTCGATCCAGTCAGCGTGCCATGGCTAGACTAGACCGTTGGT